>CAJGYO010000004.1:20835710-23782474 GCA_904845875.1 Miscanthus lutarioriparius | reverse complement strand
TCCAGGCCCCGAACGGTCTCCGCTGCGTCGTCGTCTCGGCCCAGCGCCCGGAGTGCTGCTGGCCGGGCCATAGCGTGCCCAGGAGCCGCCGCGACGCGCGCTTCCTGGCGCGTTGGTGACAGCGAGACCCAAAGGCAGGCTCCATGTTGGGCTGAATTCCTCGATCGGCACGGCCTGCGCGCCGAAATCGCAGGGATGGCATTTGGCGCGTGCGCAAGGTTATCCTTTGGCACTCGTCAGTGAAGTGCCTCTAGTGAACTGAGGGCGGGCGTGACGATTGAGCGAATCGGCAGTGAAGCTTCCACTCATCGTTCTAGCCAGTAGGGCCCCTAGGCCGTGACATGGCTTACTGTCGGCTTGTCGCCACTCAGCCCCTGCAGCCAATCCGGAAGAGGTGGTTGCTCGCACGGGTGAACAACGAGCCAGCGGTAGGCGAGCACACCCCCATGGCCAAGAATTTCCTCTCGCATGCACGCACGGACGCAGTTACCCGCCGCCAACGCAAAGCCAAGCAAAGTGATTTCCGTGCTGGCTCCTGGAGGCGCCTGATTTTCCTGCAGAACGACCATATAGGCACACTAAACAATCCTGCAAAAGCTGGGCTTTACGGCGAAAAAGATCGGAGCTGGTCGACGTGCTACAGGCCTGATGAATTCGCTTTTTTTTTCTCGCATGCACGCACGGGGCCGGAAAGCAACGTTATTGGGTCACAACAACCCAGGCGCGCGCACCGGGATGGATGTATGGATCGACGCACAGGCGCATGTCGGAATAGATTTATATTTTCTGACGGGGAACATGATCCGGGCCTAATCCACCTGACGTTCGATCTTGCAGTGCCGCTGCATTGCCCGGCCAGGTGCATGCTATGCTACTGCTGCTGCCTGCGGGTAGCGGCGACGAAAGAACGCGCGTCGCCATCGCGCGCGTCTGTGTGCTAGCATGGCAGGCGCGCTACGCCGCGCCAGTGCCGGGAACACGGATGAGCAGTAGTCACGTCAGTTAACAATGAGCGGTAACCAATGTACAGCAACCGCTAAAATATACGGTTCAAACAGGTGATGTCTGCCGAACAGTGATACGAACAGTCTCAAACAGTGATTGAGGTCTCGGCTGCCTTCAATGTAGGAGTATAGTCCATTAACTTAGGAGTTTGCCGAGTTTGATCCATCGATTTGAAAGGTATTTTTTATATCTAAAATTTTGATTATTATTACATAAGAGTCCATACCTTTTGTTTGTTTTTTCAAGGAATGAAACAGGCAACCTGAACCAGCTGCCTGGCGTCGCGTCGAAAACAACGCCGTGGACTGCTGGTCATGTTAGCCTTTCAGCAGAAGGGCCCTCGAGGAGGCCTATCCGCCAAAAAAGGCACTTTGAGGGGCCTATCGGCAAAAAAGCGCCGGGCCAACATGCACATAGCCAAGCGTTGACATGCCGATTTTGGGCGCTTCAATTTGCTTACTATGGCCCTATCCACGTGAAACAAAAAATATAAAACAAAGGGGTATAGGACTCTTTATGTAACAATAATCAAGATTTTAGAAAAAAAAAAATCAACTTCAAACTGATGGATCAAATTTGGATACATCTCACAAATTAATGAACTATACATGTATTTTGTCTTTTATATATGCCCATGCAAGGAGGGAGAGTTTTTTTGTGACTTGCTTGTCTTTCTGTTCAAGTTGGGGCGGTTGCGGTCTCATACAAGATCAAATCACTCGCACATGAAGGAGTTACATGCCACCTTTCCATGCAATGTGTGCTAGTGACTTGCTTAAGCTGCTACATGAGAGCAATCTTAGTTGCACTTTCTATTAACATAACAAAAGATAGGTAAAGTCCAAGCTCCTCAATCTCCTGTAGGATCGGGTCAGAGTTGGGCACGCCTTTATTATTAACGTCCTTTGGTAGTCCTGATCACCGGTGTGCGCCCTTGTTTCAGCAGACGTATATCTCCGAGCATGATTGTATCATGCATGCTGATCGTATGTGTGAATCAGTCAGGTCAATCAATCGGGCCCATATAGTAGTGGATCTGTGTTGACAGCTACTTTTAGTTCAAGAGATATAAACCTGACTAAAGGGCCTTTCCTCGCCTTAAAGTTTGCTCTCATTCCATCAGATATTTAATACATATACGTAAATATTAAATATAGATTAAAAATAATTAATTACATGAGACATGCATTTCATTTATGAGACGTAATTTTTAAGCCTAGTTAATCCATGATTTGATAATGTGGTGCTTTCTGATAACATGTGCTTATGACAAATTAATTAGGCTTAATAAATTCATCTCATGGATATCGAGGACTTCTCGTAATTTATTTTATTATTACTATCGAGAACACTTTCATGCTGACATAATTCCTCGATATAACACCCAATGTGACATCCCTAAACTTTACTCCCTCCGATTTAAACACCACCCTAAGTGAAGCATTTAGAACGCTGCCAACCTAGGCCTGCTATACCATTGTATCCAAGCTCAAAACAGGGAAGTTGGTTAGAATAAGTTTTGAAGCTGGCCAGATTGGATTTGGGTCATGCGAGTTCTAGAGGAAAACTAGAAAAACATGCGTTAATTTAACTTGATGATGTTTTTGGTGGGATAAAACAACACCTAGAAATGCGTTTTGTTTATGCAAGGGCTCTTCTCCGCTCCTCGCTCCTCCCGTGGGGAGTCCCACCAAACGCTTTTCAGAGGAGACGCTTTTCAAGAAAAAAGGTGAGGGAGTTGAAGCCGCTTTGGAGGAGCCATAAATTGTGGCTTCTCTGTAACGGCTCGCTCCTCTAGAGGAGCCCTTAAGAGGAGCTTCTGCAAACACCCCTTAGATACTGAGGGGATTTAAGGCTCTATTGTTGTATCTAATCGATAAAAAAATAAACCTACTTTTTTATGTATCACTAAACCCTAATCTCTTCTTTTGTCCTAATATACCCTAGTGTGTTCTATGTATCTCTTGATATTCCTGAGTGCTTTAGTAGCCGACTCTAGGTAATTCCAAGTACATCTTCTCGACGTTCTTTTCTCCCGTGAGGCATGTGACATTTCAAGCAGGTTACCACGCCTTTTAAAGTTAGCTAGCACTTGAGATGGGGATCTTTCCTGTAATTTCCTGTGTTACAAGCCTCGCTTTAGCACTTGAGATTATGCTTTAGAGATAGATCTATAACATAGTGAGTTAGTTCGTGTAAATGTCTATATGTGTTAATGAGCAACTTAACGCCAAGAGTAGAATGAGTAGTTCCTGGTAAAAGGGCACGAATAAATTTTATAAACAAAATAAAATATAACTTGAATTTAGTACTTGAATAAAATTCTGGAGCGCAAGTTTAATAGATGGAAAATGCAACTCTTGTTTTGGTGAATAAAAGTTGTTCAATAGTATATCTCGATAGCTCGTGAATTTAATCCGAGCATTTAAACTAGACCTTTCATGAATCAAACAGGAAGTTGAAATTATAGTTAGGATGCTATTTTACTATTTATGTTAAGAAAAATAATTAAGAGGCGTTCAAATGTTTTTAATCTTCTGTGGGTTAGTATGGAGTATGAGCTATGTCATGCTATGTTTGTTAGTTGAAATCGAAATCGAGGTTTAGACCTTTGCAAAAATTGACAAAAGTGCTTAGGAATGTTAGTTCTAGCCGAAAACCTTGAATTCTTTTTAAGCATGAAATGATAGTAGTACAATGCCATTTTGGCAATTGACTTCGAAAATTTAGTTAAACACTAGTGCCATGTTTTATTTAGTGATTTGCACCAAGGTGAGCACTTTCGAGAATGGTGTAGGTTATATAGTCGTGTTGAGTGTCCGCGTGGATCTCGTAGTAAAATTTGCCTTAGTTCATTAGAATGCATCACGAGCTCACGTGTCAACGCCTCCGTCATGCACCGGAACTTGAAGACGCATCTCATCTTAGCACGCATATATCTTCCTCTCGGTGGTCCTCTTTGTTGTGCGGATTGTTCCGTTAGATAGTCAGATAAGATCAACTTTAGAGTCGTGGAATTAGTTGAACCTCAATCGTGATCGTTAGCGCTTTTTTGTTCGCTTTAAAACTTGCGCGTATGGCTAGCTTGGCCAACCGTAATGTGGGTCCCGCGGCTCTGGCGTGTGCCGAGAGAGGTGCTCTTGTCCGTTGCCATTCGGTCCGCAGCAAAGACTCGCTCTCGACCACTCATCTCACCTACCTACTTGGGTATGACTCGCCCGTTATTGAGGAAAGGACCGAGCTCGATGGTGCCACGGTGCGGCCGCTTATGCCGCCTTGCCCTGCTGTCTGCTTACGGGCGAGAGTTCTTTAGCCGCTGCTCTCCCTCCCTCCCGCCTTGCCTCTGCTGCTCTCTCTTCTGCGACTATGCTTGTTCTCATGCCTCCGAAGGCTCCCCTCGTGCTCTCTCTCTCTGATGTAGTCCGTGGCCTGCCTTGTTGTGCGTGGCTGGTGCGCCACCGTCCTTGCACCATGGCAGCGGCGATAGCTTGCCCGTCTTTGCGGCCGCCGCCGGTCCACGCCCAGCCTTGCCATCCAAGCCCGATCGTGGCCACAGCACCTCCCCACGCCGCATCATCTCCGCAGCGCGCGCCCAAGTAGGTGCTCCGCCATGGCAGCGCCACTCGGCAATGTTGCCACGGATGTCCGTTCGCATCGCGTGGCAGGGTGCCTCGGGCCGCCTCGGTCATACACACCCGGCCTTGCAGCACCTGGCGAATGGTGCTGCTTCGCTCCACAATGCCGCCGAGGGAGTCCCATCCGGCGAGAATCGGCGATGCCCATCCGTCCTTCTGGCTCTCGCTACGCTAAAGGAGGGAAAAGGTTGAAAATTGAATAAAAACTTTTCTAGGGTTCCCAATGCAAACCTGTGACTCTTAGTGAATAGGGCGACATTGTGTTTGGGTAGTGTATTTTTTGTAAAGTGCGTGGGCTCGATGTGAAAAGTGCCGCCACCACCTTAGCCTTTGCCTGGGCCTCTCACGCCCGCACCATGTTAAGCCCACGCGGCTTGCCACAGCAGCCTTCCTTCACCCTTTGGCACTCCGCCGTTGCTAGGTGGGCGGCGGCCGAGGCGATCTTTGAATGCCAAGCGAGCCCTGAAGCTTATTCTTTCTGGTTTTTTGTTTTGTTCCAAAGCGGTGAACTTGTAAAATTAATAATAAAATGTGAGAAAAATCACAAAAATGCCACACCAATTTTGGTAAGTTTCTAAAATGATGATCTATCCGATAATGTATTTTTGTTCGCATAGGTTCTCAGTATGTTTTAGGGTTGCTCTAATTATTTTTACATACTTAATATTGTTAAGACATAAAATTGTAGGAATTTCCGTGATGAATCGGTGATGGTGTTAGCTCTAAAATTTTTACAGATGGAGTTAGAAGTGTTATCGTGTGTTCTCTGTAATTTTTGTAGCCCAATAATAATTAGTTTACTAGAGTAGTTAATGTGCCCTAGTTTCGAGTATATTAAATAATTAATAAATCAAAAAGAGACTTGATTTGGTAAGAATTAGTACTTGTTGATGAAAATGATGCTTTGTTTAGTGAAGTAAATGCTTAGCTAATATATTAGTCGAGGAGTTAGCTTGTTAGCTTGGTTTGTGCACTCGTATTTTAAGAATTGTTGTTGCCTTTTGATTGATTACAGCATTCTGCATTTGCATCAATACATATGATAATAGTATGATAGGATCGTGTAGATTAGATGCTATAGGACTCCTTTGATGAAGTCAGTGATTGTCATCACTTTCATGAGAGATAGAAAGTATATTATTGTTGTTACTATATTATTATTATCACCTAGAATATATATATGAATGATAATTAGAGGCCAAGGCGGAATGGTACTTTAGATCTGGACTTGGTTTGGCATTGGCGAAATGAGGCTCGGTTTGTATTTGTTCCGCTTGTTTGTGTCGATTAAGGACCGTCCATTGCATTGGATTCTAGTTAGGTCACAGACTTATTATCCTAAACACATACTTGTGTATGGGCGGCAGGAAAGGCTCATTGCTCTCTTGTCATGGGTTTGGCTCTTTTTGGACCGATTGATTGGAGGCGAGGATGGTGGTGGTCTAAGCACTGCACTGAGTCCGGGACTCAGGAGTAGGGGCTTGGAGTCCAGGTTTGGATGGGGACCTGGACCCCGTGACAGGAGGGTAGTGGGTTGGTCTTGCTTGTGCCTGGGGTACAAGCGGGGCGTGTGTTTTAGGCTACCCAGCTAGGATACAATGGTTCATGAATTGCCTAGTGATCCGATATGATTTTGTCTGATCTAGCAATCGTAGTAAGGCGGAAGATGAAAAATGGTAAAATGATTACGATTGCTTACCACCTTAAGTAGCACAGGTCTTACATAGAAGGGTTAGTTAATTAACTAATCTTTTGACTACTAATAAAATTGAATATAAGGATGCACGTTTAGTAATGCTCCAATGGATGTAATAAATCCACAAGCGAGATAGCCTTACATATCCTTGGAGTCTTTTATTTTTCTCTTGGCGGGTAAGTCTTGCTAAGTACAATTGAGTACTTAGGGTTTTATTTCACCTTGTTGCGGTGTGAGACTCTTGTGTGTGGATCCCTCTGGTGGGCTCGGAGAGAGGAATTTATTGACTACCAATTGCGATCCTAGTTTTATTTATAACTCTCACTAAATGATTTTATAAATAGAGGTTTTATAATCTGTTGTCATAGTTTATATATTAATGCTTCATCATTTTGATACTTATTTCCTTGTAGACTTTCGATCACATGTTTATATTCATTGTTAAATTAAATTGTTCATAACTCTTATAACATGATCATATTTCGCTATTATAAACAATAAATATTATAAACTAATGTTGTGGAAAGCGATGTAAAAATGGCTAAATTGTTTGTAAGCTTTATTCTCTCATTTGTAATCCCGATTTAAAAATGTGGATTTTCGTGTTCTCCTTGGGGTGTGCTCGACGAACTACGTAATTTAGTGTCCTCCTTAAGTACTTAGTGTCTAATGTAAGATAAGTACTCACAGGAGGCATTAAATTAGACAGTTACGCCAATCGGTGGTATCGAGAGAATAAATAAGGAAATAAAGCTTTGAAAACCTTTTCTAAAACAAAAATTTGACAACAAATTCTTTTCAAAAGAATAGGACGTTTGTATGCGACGTTATGTAAGTAGCCCTATTACTATGGTTATGTATCCGGGATATATGACACTCTGCTGACTTAGGTAAGCTTAATCAAATTTTCTGCAGAATACCACCGACCCACGAGCATCGTCGATAGTATCGACTAGCTATAGAGAGAAATGTTGTGCCAAAAAATCTAAGAGCGATTGCCCTATATGTTGTAACAGATTGAAGGATGTATAGGACGTGCATTCATGCATATCTTGTTTGTGCATTGTAGTGCTCGTATTGCTTACGCTGATCGCCATCCATAGGTGTCACATGCGTGTCGTATGGTGCACGCATACGGCCGTCTTGTTCGGAGTTATTACTTTGTGACCGTGACCTCGTGCTCCACGTAAATACACGTGGCTCACGCTGCGGTGACCCACGTCTTCTCATACTCTTTTTGCGCTCTTGCCGGACCCTTGCCTGTAGTCTTAGTAGTTATTAATGGCCTCGGACATCGCTCACACCTCCGAAACTTGTAAAAATTTGGTCGATTCATTCATAGTGATCCCCATGAGAACCTTGGTAGACTATGCCAGACCACCGACCGCTCTGCCATTATAAGCGAGGGCCCAAGCTTAGCCATTGGTACCACAACTCGGTGCACTTTAGCTCGTCTAGCTTTTCTTTTGAGCAAGCTTTTAAACCGATCCTTCTTTGCAACCATCGCTAGGGATGGCGGGAGCTCAGGTTAGTGTTACTTTGCACGAACTTTGAGGGTTTTCCTAGAATCCTGCATGCCACCCTTGCAAAAAAACTCAAAGTCAAAGATTGTCCCAAGTATGAGGGGCCATGAGTATGAAAAGCATGGCACCGAGGCGGTGTGGAAGTTACCGTCTATATTGGGAAGAGTGAAGAGTTCCCGACATCTTTGAAGCACAGAATGTGACCGCAACCGGGTTTTGCTTTGTTGACACCTACCGAGTTGTGGCCCGCAAAGCCTTAGGGTACCTTTGCCAAATCTATGAAGAGCCCATTGCCCGTACCCCCATGACGTTCTTTCCACCTTTGAAAAGAATCGATGAGCATGGAGGGCTCGCATGGAGGCTTTGCAAAGGCGGGATGTGCAAGAAGACGGTCAACCGTGGTGCACTTGACCTTATGCCTTGCTCTGGATGAGCGATATGACCGGCAAGCCTCGGTGAGGAAGTGCCTTGGTCCGGACCAAGGAAGCCGAGATCTTCTCATGATGCTCCAGTGCAACTTGCCAAAGCACATGCCGGTCACGACGGTCGTAGAGAGTCGAGAGAAATTTGCCATGTCGAGAAGCTCTGAAGGAGGCTAAAGATCGACATGCCCATTAGTTGGGAGAGGCCTACCTTGTCACGGGCCTAAGCGTGGGATCTTTGGCACAGAACAGCGGGATCCCTTGATCGTGGAGGGGACCCCACTGTCCACCGTCAAAAAGAAGGAGAACCCGGTGTTGCGATCTTGCCAGCACCTCCACCCTTGGAAGTGTCAAAAGTAGAGGCTTTGCTTCCTCTCACTCGACCACTATCTCTAGAGGAGCAGATCCATAGCTAGGGAGGTGAGAATAATCCACCGAGCCTAGAAATGAAGATGCGTGGTCCAAAGTATATTAGTTGCCTTAGGAAGATGTACCCGTAGTTAGTAGTGTCTTTCATTGACTGTCTTTAGTATTGTAATCTTTACTGTTGTATTTCGGTCCATAGTGGTTGAGATCGTCCGGTCGTAGGGAAGGTGAATGATGTGTTGAGAATGGGAGAATATGTGCCTCTGTCATTTGCACCAGTATAAGGACGTGGAATGCACATCTTGTTTTATTTTGTTGTGTTTATTGTGTCCATCTACCCTAAGTCTCAATAGATGTACTTACGGTTTTCAAGGATGATGTTAAGTGGGTTACAAGAGAGGTTACCATTTAGATACAAGCAGACCAACCGTGATTGGAAAACATAGGACCTTTATCGTCGACTAATTGTGGATGTCCCAGTGAACACTTGAATCTCTTTAAATCGAATCCGTCGTTGGACTTGAATTCCTTGTCCCTTGTTGCGAAAGGAACTCTTGTTGTTTGAATCTTCCCTTGCAATACTCCTCTTATTCTATGGTATATGACCCCACCACCTTCATTGTGTGTAGGTTGGTAGTAGTTACTGGTTAATAGCTTATGGTGCGCATGACGAAACCGAGGTCCCACAATGGAACAATTGCCACATGGTGACGCCGCTTTCGGTACTGCATTTGGTGTCGAGGGTTGTTGACCAAGTACCATTACCAAGTTACACCGCCATACCACTTTGATACAAAATATTCTTCTAGGAAATATTCGAGTGTTCGAACGGAAAATCCACAATGGGTTGATGAAATAGTGTTCCCTCAAAGTACACAAGAGAACGTGGTTTTGGAGGAAGAACATATGACATGGTCTTAGTCTACATGAAAGACGGATGTGGTCAAGGAAGGAAAAGAAAAAGAAGAGCAAGAAGGAAAAAGTTAGCCTTGGGTAGTTGGGAGTGATTGGAAAAGCCAGAGTGGACGTCATGTCCCAAGCCCTGTGTTTAGCTTGATCGCACTACGCATGCTGGGTCATTTCGCTGCGTGCCCTGCGGACGCCGTCTGTATTGGAACCATTAGCACCCTGTTCTCGTGTAGCCGTGACATCATGCCGCACTAGCCGTCCTCGTGTACTATGCGCTTCCCTTTTTCTCAAAGCGTCGGTCGGCTCTTGAACCTCGCCCTCGTCCCCGTACCGGACCCCCTCCCGTCTTTATTCTTTTGGGGACACGACCGCCCGCACGCCTCCCTCATCGAGTGAACCCTCTCTCCGCTCCTTTATTTCCCCTCCGCTCAGTTGCGCAGGGAGCGCGCCATGGCCGACTTTATCCCCATAGTGTGAATCGGCAGTGTATCCTATCCATGCCATCTCCGCTTTCGGTGCACTACGCCCTACCTCCGTTCGCCACTATAAGATGCCCTTGGTCCTTGCTCTTCTTCTTCATCCCCATTTCCCTCGCATTTGGAGAAGAGCTACGAGATCCAGTCGTCATTGTGGAACTAGGCTCGTCAGTCCGAGGTGATTGTGTAATCTGAGAAGAAGAAAGGATCTGGTTTTCAAAAAAGTTCAAGTCTACCGTTGGTTAGTTTGGTCTTAGGGTTCATGATGTTTGACTTCTCAGTCTCTTGTTTCTGGATCTGTTGGTTATACGCCATATTTTGGATAATCATTATCTTATTGTTTCTCCATTGCCCTTGTCTCTCAACTTATGAATTACGCCTCGGTTGTATTAGGTTGCTCTTAACCATGTAACTTTAAATCCTGGTGTAATCTAGCGTTCGACATCATGTAATCTTTTGTGTAGTTTCAATTTTATGAAATGTAATCACGTTTTCCCCTCTTCTGATTCTTGCTCTGAATCTCGGGACGAGATTCTTTTTAGGGGGGTTGGTTGTAACACCTCTGGTGTTATGAGCTCGCTTAGTACTAAGATTATGGCCTAAGAGATAGATCTATAAATATAGTGAGTTAGTTACGTAAATGTCTATATGTGTTAATGAGCGATCCTAACGCGAAAAGTAGAATGAGTAGTTCTAAGCAGTGGCACGGAAGCAATTTTTATAAACAAAATAAAATATAACTTGAATTTAGTACTTGAATAAAATTTGGGCATAAGTTTAATAGATGAAAATGCAACTCTTGTTTTGGTGAATAAAAGTTGTTCAATAGTATATCGATAGCTCGAAAATCGAATCCGACATCTAAACTAGACCTTTAAGTGAATCGTGGGAAGTTGAAATTATAGTTAGGATGCTATTTTTACTATTTATATTAAGAAAAATAATTAAGAGGCGTTCAAATGTTTTGCTCCTGTGGGTTAGTATGAAGTATGAGCTATGTCATGCTATGTTTGTTAGTTGAAATCATCGAGGTTCAGACCTTACAAAAATTACGGCAAAGTGCTTAGGAATGTTAGTTCTAACCGAAACCTTGAATTCTTTTAAGTATGAAATGATAGTAGACAATGCCATTTTGGCAATTGACTTCTAAAAATTTAGTTAAACACTAGTGCCATGTTTTATTTAGTGATTTGCACCAAGGTGAGCACTCGAGAATGGTGCAGGTTATAGTCGTGTTGAGTGTCACGTGGAACTCGAAAATTTTTGCCTTAGTTCATTAGAACGCGTTGCGAGCTCTGTGTCAACGCTCTGTCGCGAACCGGAACTTCGAAGACGAACTCATCTTGGCACGCATATATCTTCCTCTCGGGTGGTCCTTTTGTTGTACGGATTGCTTCGTTAGATAGCTGATAAGATCAACTTTAGAGTCGTGGAATTAGTTGAACCTCAATCGTGATCGTTAGCAGTTTTTCGTTCGCTTTAAAACTCATGCGTAGGCTAGCATCGTCGTAATGCCGAAATCGTGCTGCGTGTCTGGGGAGGTGCTCTTGTCCGTTGCCGTTCAGTCACGGCAGCACTCACTCTCAGCCACTCATCTCACCTACCTCGCCTGGTACGACTCGCGCGTTATTGAGGAAAGGACCGAGCTCGATGGTGCCATAGTTAATGCTTATGCCGCCCTGCCCCTGCGAATGCCTTCTGGACGAGGTTGTCGAGCCGCTGCTTGCTCTCCCTCCCTCCTAGCTTGCCTCTGCCGCTCTCCTTTCCTAGACCACTGCTTGTTCTCATGCCTCCAAGCTCCCTCGTGCTCTCTCTCTGCTGCAGTCTATAGCGCTGCTACCGTGCTGGCGCGCCATCGTCGTCGTGCCGCGCCTCCCGCCTGTCCATCACCCGACCCCCTCACGCGAGCACGCGTGAGCCCCCTTGGCCCCGCATTGGTCCTGCAGTCCCACAGCGCTACCCCTCCCGAGTGCCTCCTCCGTCGACCACGTCGCTACCGGAAGCCGCCATCACGGCTCGACCATCGCTGCATCTCGCTTCCATAGCTAGCAGTCCATCTGACCGCCTCGGGCCAAGCCGAGTAGCCCCTCGGTGTGGCCAGAGCACCTCGCTGCTCTCACGTCCTTCTCCACCGCCACCGCCCATCCTCCCCGGCCAGATTCCGGCACGTTGCCTCCCCGGCCGCGACTGCGCGTGGCCGCCATGCCGTGCCCCGCCTCAGTCCACGCCGCAGCCCGAGGCAGGTCCCGTGTAGCCCACACACTTCCTGCCGACTGCGCCACCGTCCTTTGTGTTTGCTTTCGCATGCGTGCATGGCGAGTGCCTCGGGCATACAACAGGCCATGGCGCGCCCGGCGCTCCCAGGCTGGCCGGGTCTCTTCTTTGCTCTGTGTCACCAGGGAGCCACTCCTCCGGCAGGAATCGGCCAATGCCCACCTATCCTCTGCTCCTCTGCTACGCCAAAGGAGGGAAAAGGGTGTGAAATTGGAATAGAAACTTTTCCTGGGTTCCCAATGCAAACCCGTGACTCTTATGAATAGTGCAGCATAGTGTTTGGGAAGTGTATTTTTGTAAAGTGCGGAGGGCTCAGTGAAAAGTGCCGCCGCCACCTTGCCTTGGCCGCGTGGGCGGTTGTTGAACCATGCTTTTCATTACTGCTGGGCCGCTCACGCCCATGTGCGTGTTGGGCAGTTCGTTATTCGCGCCATGGGCCTGACACCAGTGTGCCCTGTGGCTTGCCCCTTTTGGGCCTCCAAACATTGGGTCGGTGGCTAGCCGTGCCAGCGATCTTTGGTCTAGGCCGAACCCACTGAAGCTTATTCTTTACGGTTTTGTATTTTGTTCCAAAGAAGTGATCTTGTAAAATTGATAATGAAATGTAGAAAGATCACAAAAATACCAAACCAATTTTGTTAAGTTTCTAAAATCATGATCTATCTGATAGTGTATTTTGTTCGCGTAGGTTTTGTATGTTTTTAGGGTTGCTCTAATTATTTTAACATACTTAATATTGTTAAGACATAAAATTGTAAAAATTTCCATGATGAATCGGTGATGGTGTTAGCTCTAAAAATTTTATAGTAGGTTAGAAGTGTTATCGATTGTTCTCTGTAATTTTGTAGCCCAATAATAATTAGTTTACTAGAGTAGTTAATGTGCCTAGTTTGGAGTATATTAAATCATTAATAAATCAAAAAGAGACTTGATTTGGTAAAATTAGTACTTGTTGATGAAAATGATGCTTTGTTTAGTGAAGTTAATGCTTAGCTAATATATTAGTTATAGGAGTTAGCTTGTTAGCTTGGTTTGTGCACTCGTATTTTAAGAATTGTTGTTGCCTTTTGATTGATTGCGCCATCCCTACATTTGCATCAATACATATCATAATAGGAACGATGGTGGATCGATAGTATCAAATGGAGTAGCTAAAAAGATGGTGCCAGGGATCAAGACACAAAGATAAAATACTAACTTTTGGTTATATGTTACCCAGGCAAGCCCCGGTGCATAACTCCTACTTTTCTGCACTTTATATTATGTTTGTGCATTAAGTTTTAAGGAGTTGAATGAAACCCACTTGCATATATATATATATATATATATATATATATATATATATATATATATATATATTCTATGAGTCTTACTAGTATGACGAGATCATGTAGATTGCTATGCTCTGAGGACTCAGGTGAGAAGTCAGTGATTGCACTGTCTTTCATGAGAGATAGAAAGTACATTATTGTTGTTACTATATTATTATTATCACCTGGAATATATATATGAATGATAATTGGAGACCGGGTGGAATGGTACTTTGCATCTAGACTTGGTTTGGCATTCGAGCGAGGCTTAGGTTGTATTTGTTCCGCCTGTGTCGATTAAGGACCGTTCGTTGCATTAGATTCTAGTCAGGTCACAGACTTATTATTCTGAACACATACTTGTGAATGGGCGCGGGAAGGTTCATTGCTCTCTTGTCATGGGTTCGGCTCTTTCCGAACCGGTGATTGGAGGCGAGGATGGTAAAGTCTAAGCACCGCCTTTGAGTCAGGACTCGGGGCGGGGCTTGGAGTCCAAGTTTGGACGGGGACCTAGACCCCGTGATAGGAGGGTAGTAGGTTGGTCTTGCTTGTGCCTGGGGTATAAGCGGGGCGTGTGTTTCAGGGTACCCAGCTGTGATATATTGGTTCCTGAAGCGCAGGGTGATCCGATGCGACTTGTCTCTGATCTAGCACCGTAGTAAGAACGAGAAGATGAAAGATGGTAAAATGATTCTGATTGCTTACCACCTGCTTGAAAGTGGCACAGGTGCTAACATAGAAGGGTTAGTTAATGAACTAATGCTGGCCGCTAATAAAATTGAATATAAGGATGCACGTTTAGTAATGCTCCAGTTGATGTAATAAATCCACAAGCCATATAGCCTTATGTATCCTTGGAGTCTTTTATTTTCTCCTGGCGGGTAAGTCCTGCTGAGTACAATTGAGTACTCGGGGTTTTATTTTCCACCAGTTGCGGTGGCCGTGGATGCTAAAGCTCACTCTTGTGTGTGGATCCCTCCTGGTGGGCTCAGAGAGGATTTATTTACGTTGCGATCCTAGTTTTTATTTATAACTCTCACTAAATGATTTTATAAATAAAAGTTTTATAATCTATTGTCATAGTTTAGGAATAGATATTTATTTACGTTATAACTTTCGATCACATGTTTACATTCATTTGTTAAATTAAATTGTTCATAACTTTCGATAACATGATCATATTCCGCTATAATAAACAATAAATATTATACTACGATGTTGTATTGAAAGTGATATAAGAAATGACTAAAATGTTGTAAGCTTTATTCTCTCATTTGTGATCCTAATGAAAAATATGGATTTTCGGGTTCTTTCTTGGGGTGTGCTCGTGACGGAATGCATAATTTAGTGTCCTCCCTTAAGTACCTAGTGTCTAATGGAAGACAAATACTTCTGGGAGACATTAGATTAGGCGGTTCTACCATACCTTCTTAGCGTCACACACTTTGTGGCAACTCCGTTGAGGAGTAAATCAAGAAGATCACTTGTTGTAATATCTGAGGCAGAAGATGATTTGATAGATCCGATGAATCCAAAGAATATCGTCAAACCTTTAGTTGTGGAGCAACTTTTTGTGGAGAATTTTACTACGATCTTGGAGGAGGCGGCCAAAAGCTGATGCTGATTTGGGTGTGCCTTGCATGCTTCTCGATTGGATCGACGAGTTGTCATCTCGCACTAAGTCAAGGAAATCAACTTCAACCCTCCTTCTATGGTATCTACTCTCTTCGTCCACAAAAGAATATAATTTTTATTTCTAGAGGACTTAATCAATCTGAACTTTGATCAAAATTTTATAAAAAAAATCGAACATTCATAATGCAAAATTAGTATCATTAGATTAGTCATAGAATATATTATCATAATAATTTTATTTGGAGACATAAATATTAATACTATTTGCTATAAATTTGGTCACAATTGAGCTACTTTAACCGGCACGGTTCCCATAATTACATTCTTTTTTCTCGGAGCGGAGAGAGTACATCTGAGATAAAAACCAACATGAGAAATTCTGACCCTCTCCCTACAGTGGACCAATATGCAACAATGGTTGTTGGGTTCAGAAAACCATGACAAATGCCATTGATGAGAGACTCAATAAGATCGATTTGAAATTGGCAAAGTTGGAGGTAAGAAATTTGATACTTGATCTGATACTTTACCTCATGATGAATCTACTAGTGGGCGGCATCGATTGCTAGTCAACCTCAATTTGGGATGCCGCTCAACTTTGTTGATGGGCAATAGGGATATGCACAAGCAACCATCTGAAATTGGCTATCGAAGCCAAAAGAGAGCAATTTAGGGTCTATCACTACCACACTCCTGTCGCCACTGTTCTCTCTCTTTCGGTTTCTACAAGCTGAATTAATGAAATTGGAAATTTGACTACGCTGCATACTTGTATAGCTTTCAGGACTGTTTTCCCTAATCCACTTAAGGTTTTGTTTAGATGCATGTATTCATATCATTCCACATGTGTTGAAGTGGATTGGAGTAGAATTAAACTAAATTTCATTCCATTCCACTCTAACACATGTGAATTAGAGTAAATACATACATCCAAACAAGGCCTAAGCAGGGAAGAAGAGATGGGCGCCAGTGCACGGACGAAGACCGAGAATTGCGTTAGGAGGGGACGAGTTGGTACCGCAATTTTGAAGGGATGGGATGTCTCAAATCCAGGGCCGTGCCGTCAAAATTCGAGGCCTTGTTCCAAACTTTAAAAGAGACCCTACTGATCTTAAAAAATAAAATGATATATGCATACATAGCAATGCGATAAATAAAAAATCATACCTATTTATTTTGTGATTGCATAATTTTTATTTGAACACAATATCATTCTCTTAGTGTTCTTTAAATTATTTAACAGAATTGAAATAAAAAGACTTGTTTTCACTTGTTGAGTAGTAATTTGTGATCCTCGCAAAAAAGAGAGTAGTAATTTGTGTTTTTATTGGATGTGAGTGTATGCACCATCGACCGTTTTTCGCAATACAACAGTTTTGCATCTACTTATAGCAACGAGTAATTATTCATTAACATAAAGAAATATTTGTATCGATAAATATAAGATAATTAGTCAATTAGATAATTACCTTCCACGAGTTCAGGTCTTTAGGAATCAGGAATTTACCCCTTGTGACCTACACCTGGGCGCTGGCCTCCAGACCTCCTCCGGCTTGCAGCTTGCTTGATCACGGAGATGGAGAGACAGTGAAGCCAAGATGGGAGAGCCGGGGAGACTGGTTGCTTTAGATGGATGCCATGCGCCGGCTTGCTTGATCATGAAGACAGGAGACACGAGGAAGCCAGGATGGGACTACGGAGAGCTAGAGGCGGATCGGCGTAGATCGATTCAGGTAGCACGATATATGAAGAGACGTAGCATCAGGAGTAATATAAAAGTCAGTAGGGCTTAATGCGCCATAATTTTTTTGGGGCCTGAATTTAGGGCCATGTACGATTTAGGGCCATGTACGAATGCACGGCTTGCACGCCCGCCGGCACGGCCTGCTCAAATCTTAGGAGAATATCTCTCCTGGGAGGCTGGATTTGGTGCTCTTCTGCACTGTTACTCATATCCTATCAAAGGCTGCCACTGCCACGGGATGAACCAACACAAGATTATTGCAGCTGCAGCAGCAGCAGCAACAGCAGAGTGTATATGTAGTACGCATCATATCACTATCAATTCTTTTCTTACTCCCTGTATCCTAAAATAAATGTTGCTATATTATTTGTGCCGATCAAATTTTCTTAAAGTTTAACTAGATTTATAGAAAATATTATCAATATTTGTATATTTGAATAAGTTTATTATAAAAATAGATTCAAAAATATATTAATGATGCTAATTATGTATTGTAAATATTAATATTTTTTATATATATTTAGTTAAAGCTAAAATAACCGACTCTTGGAAAACAAGAACGACATTTGTTTCAAGACAGACAGGTGGAGTACGTTCTTTAGCTAGGAGCGCGTAGGAACAATCATCACGAACGCATGCATTTATCCGCCACATTCTTTTGATGGGTCGATCTCGACACACCAATTTGATGATTTCGCGCATTGAAAACGGCGACGATCCATGGATCGATCTTGGGACGGTATTTTTTTTTCAGAATTACCATTTCGAATTTTTGCATACAACTGTAAGATGGACGTACTGTAGGCGTAGAATCGAGAACAGTTGCTATTTACACTTAGACTGGCACTGCAGGGACCAATGGACGCATCTGACCGGCTCGGAGAAGGCTTTATTAGTATCAGTTAATTCTGCACCCTTTTTATTTGACAGTATCCGACGGGCCGGGGACCAACAAGGTCACCATGAGGCCGGTTAATTGAGTTGAAATTATTAGGGACCTGCAACTGCAAGCGAATACATGCTACTGTTAGTCTGCATAGCCGTGGACCGTGGTACTGAAGTGAATCTTGAATTAGATGGACTGATGATCGATCGCCTGGACGATGCTTTTCTTAGGACCAGCCTCGATCGATCTGTGCCGACGACGATGCATGCATGCTCTAGCAGCAGCTCACTACTGTAACTGCTCACCTCTCACTGTTCTAGTGTTCTGCCAGCACACTACTGTAGTAAGTTTGTAACTGTGTGAAGTGCAGTGCAGCAGGCCGCAGGTAGCTGCATGCTGCATGCTGCATGATACAGAAAAGTAGAATGGACGTGTACTACGTGCGCCGTGCTAATAGCCTTTCGCGCCACGTCGATCAAGGCGCCATAAAACAACACTGCGCGTCTAATTTAGGCCTCGTTTAGATTGCAAATTTTTGCAATCTGGATACTATAACATGTTTCGTTTGTATTTGACAAACTTTGTCCGATCATAGACTAACTAAAATTAAAAGATTCATCTCGTGATTTACAACCAAACTGTACAATTAGTTACTTTTTTACCTACATTTAATGCTCCATACATGCGTCCAAAAATTGATGTAATGGAGAGAGTGAAAAAAACTTGGAACTTTGAGGCGATAATACTCCCACAGTACAGAACAGCAGTGAAAATAAAAAGTTTACAGTGGCAGGCAACTCTGGGAGCAAGGGAATGGCACTTTCGAGTCTCCATATTATGGTCCTGTTGACCAGTAAAGTTTTTTTTATATAGAAAATAGCTTCATGAGCAACTTTTTAAGTGGAGCTGAGCTGTTTTGAAAAATACCGTTTGTCAAAACAGCTTCATTCATAGACGAATGAGAGAAATGGAAGAGAGAGCTAGGATAAGCTAATTTTGTCAGCTTCATCTCAACTCATATCTTTGTGAAAGGAGAAGAAAAACAGTTTCACCTATGAAACTGTTTTGGAAATGAGTGTTTGGTAAATAAAACAGACTCAACACTACTCGTGAAGCTATCTATGAGATGATCGGCCAAGGAGGACAGGAAAGGATCAGCCGATCGTAGAAGAGGGGTTGCGCACCCAAATCAAGTTGGGAGCAGTAGCCCAACTGAGCGGCAATGGCAGTGGCAGTACAGCTGATCGAGTGTAAACCCCAGCCCTGTTCTAGGGATGGAAAATGGAAATAGATATCTGAATTATCCGATATCCGTATCCGCTAAAACTTGTAATATCCGTATTTGTATCCGTTTCTAATATGGATACTAAATCAATATATCTAAATTCGTTTTAGTGTTTTTGTTGATCCGATTCTAGATTCGTATTCGACAATATCCGATGATCCCGTGTCCACAAAGAAAACAAGTATCATGAACCTACTTAAAGTTTTCGCTTCATAACGAGTGACCAATTATTAATTTTATTATTACTAATAATGCATTTGTCGGTGCGAAAAGTGATCAACAAGTAAATATTTGTAGTTTTACCGTACGTTGTGATCGGAGGAGGCTTAGCACTCAATGACACGGGGTTTATCTTTGGTTCGAACAACGTGCCCTCGTCCGATCTCGAGGTTGGTCGGTGACTTTATTCCCGAGCCAGTGCTCGAAGTTTGCGATTAGGGGTTACAAGCGAGAAGGAAAAGATGAGGGTACAAGAGATCCGATCGGACTCCGGTCGGAAGGGCCGAGTGACAAGAGCTCCACTATGAGCTAAGTGTTTGAGCGTGTGCTAAATGGTTTGAATCTGGTGGTTACGCTATTGTGTGCTAGTGAACTTGATCGATCTAATGAATCTAGAATGACTTGGTGAATCGACTCTCTATCCATGTTGGGAGAGCACATCTCATTTTATAGATGAAGGGATGGCCTTACAAATGAGGGAGAGAGTACGTGCCTTCTAAGCCTTGTTGCCCACGTCGTGGGTATATCATAATGGTAGGCGCCCACAATGTGGCGAGAACCTCTTAAATTATAGGACCGCATGCACTGCCAACGTCCAACGACCTCCTCAGACGACTATGCATATGTTCTGGTAACTTAAGAAGGCTGTCGGTGTCCTCGGGAACCTCGAATCATCCACGATTTTCGAAAGCGGATCCCATTCTGAGTCATTGCAGTATTACAACATTTATTCAAATATCTACATCAGAGTAAAATAGTGGAAGTCTTACAATAACTTAGTTTACAAACCAGTTGTTTCAAACTTTACAAACTAAGTTCGATAAATATTACAAACCATAGTAGTGGCGTGGCATTAGTAACATAATACAAACAAACAAATAAAGTACCCTGACCAAGGGCCACGCATTTACTTGTCATCATCGGATCGAACAACAGTCATGCAGCACGGAACAAAACAGACCTGCTCATGAGGCTCACCTGCAACAAGGGTCAACGAACCCTGAGTACAAAAGTACTCAACAAGACTTAATCAAAATAAAAACTGATAAGACGCAGGAATGCAGGCTTAGGGATTCAAGGTATGGCTTTAGCAATAATCAAAGTTCTTTTGCATAAAAGCACTTTAACAAAATTCTTTAATTTAACATTTAAAACTTCACAAGAACCATATATGAATCTACCACGATCCGTAATGAGATCATGAACTTCATATCAAACTCTTTCTCAAATCCAGCTCAAGTTTTATTTATAAACTACGATGATGAACAGTGAGTTGAGTCTCTATAACCGAGGAGCAACGATGATTCGAACCGATAAAAACCCAGCTGGGAATTCCAGACCACACGACATATGCAGGTCCCCGACCTACATATACCAACCTACCCTCAGATCCTCTAAAACAAGAATGGGTCCGCGCCATCCGAGAATACAGTACTCCACCAATCCAGCCCATTGCCATGTGGGTACACACTATTCCTGCCATCTCTCCACTCCCAGTGCGCGAGTAGCCATTCTCGTAATAGAATAGCCGAGTTAAGGCTTACCGGAGTATGTGGTTAGTACTCAAAGTCTCACCTCATGCAATTCAACAACGGACGGACCTTAATCGACACAGGTAGAAAGAACCCGCTCACAAGACCTCCATGTCTTGTGGCTCTCACACACCGAGTCCGCCCGATCTAGATTTATTACTCCACATGGTCATATCTCATGATAACATAAGTAACCAAACGTAACCAAATATCCATGTAAAACTCGCAGGTGACAGGTAATCACCTGACTTTTATCTGTCTAAGCATGGCTCAGCATAACTAGGCATTTACGAAGTAAAACTGGTAACAAGGTAGATATGGAAAAACAAGGTTGGTAATGCACCAATTAGGTTTTCACTCAACTCCTAATCACTAAATGCAGTATTGAAAAACAAAAGCGATATAAATTTGTAAAACAAAAGGCGGGTTTAAATGCATCTGGGGATTGCCTTGGTTAACGGAAAAGTCAGGTTCCGGAGACGTTCCGCAATTATCAAATCCGACCTCAATAGACGGATTAACTTCCTCCGCAACTTGATTGACTACCACGTTCTCGCTTTCGTTCACTACACGTAGTAACAATGCCATGTTTAACATGATGCGAGATATAAAACATGATACTTGATGATGGATGCAAAAGTTAATAACTTGAATACAACTTTCCTTCGTGATCTGAGCTTACAAGTCAAAACTAACTAAACCTTTTTCATAACACTTATTTCAATTGCCAAGGATCATTACCAACTAATGACCCAAGGTCATCACTCAATCCAAAAATTCAAACAAAACCTAAATCATTAAAGGTTACTATTTGCTTTTATGAATTAATTATTTAATTCAAAATTATGAAATAAATCAACTTTCTCCAAATGAACTCAAAATTTTTGTAAAGGTTCATCCCATGATAACTAAGTGGCAAAATAATTTTCATAATTTTTGGATAAATAATAAAGCCTAGAAAAATCATGGAAACTCATTTATTAATTAATTGAGCAATTTTATTACATCCAAAAAGTACTGAAAATCAACAATTCATATTTTTCCTAAAATTTTATATCACAGAGAGGTCACACAAAAATTTCATAATTTTGGAGCTCTAAATAATTCTACACAAAAATAACAAAAACTCAAACTATTCATTCATTCTTTGAAAATAGAAAATTCATTTTCACGCTACTTCACCTGTCATCCCCAACCTCCCATGGCTGACCACAGCGACTACATTGTTGACCAGCGATTTCTCGGCAGCAACGGCGAGATCACCGGCGATGACCAAGGTACCACCACGTCCCCAACATCCCTCTGGCGTCGATTGGTGGAACAAGCGAGACCTAAAAGCAGCCTAGACCGAGGCATGACACCGGCCATGGCGGCCACGACGGCAGCGGCAGCTGCGCTTTCTGCCGTGACGTGAGACCGTGAGAGCCTAAACAAATTGCAATGGAAGGTTTAGCAGCTCACCCCAAACATGGCCCGAGCAAAGAGCGGGACCGGAAGAGCAGCGGAGAGGTGGGTCGGCGTGCATAGCGACCACGCGCGAAACAGCGGTCGTCGATGGCGGTGTTCCGGCGACTACTGTGGACAAAATGGTCAATCAACCAGGCACAAAGCACCACGGCATCGTGGCGAAGCTAAAAGCAAGACTTCGCAGGTCGAGGCTCACCATAGAGCTACGGCCACGGTGAAGCGCACCACGACAGCGATCTTTGTCGCCCATGAGAAGAAAGGCGTGTATAGCCACTTCTCGGCGATTCAAGCTTCAAAGGCTGGTTGGTTGGGTGCGCAAGAATAAGCAAAGCTATGACGGGCTGTGCTGAGGCTGATATGCGCTATGGTGATGACGCGAGCTCGACGGAGCTATGGCAGCGGCGTCGGGAAAAGCAGAGGAGAAGAAAAGAGAAGAACGGCGATGGTGAAGGCCTTATAGCGCAGCTCAGAAGCACAAGGAAGCCATGTAGGAGTCTTCTCCACGCCAGCGCGAAGCCAAAGACGGACACGAGCGTGCCTGGAAGCCAAAGGAAGATCACCAGCGGTGACAGCTGCCCGCTGGTACTGTTCCTACTTATTACCGAACTGCCACTCGATTTAAATTCCAAATTACTCCCAAATTTATGAGGCAACTCAAAAATCTCCAAAAATAAAAGTTGTTCCAAATTCAAGGTTCTACAACTTTGCTTTTATAACCATACCCAAATTCGGTCTACATTTTGAAATGCAAGTTTAAATTCAAAAAAAGGGACATTTTGAGAATTTTACGCCTTTTCAAATTACTTCAAATTTTATAAAACAACTTTGAAAACTCCAAAAACCAACTTTGTACCTCTTGACAAGCTCTACACTTTTGCTTTTAGGCTCAACCCCAAAATTTGCTTAGATGTTGAATTGGGTTTTCCAAGGTAGAATTAAACGGTGAAATTAGGGTTTTCGGAATTTCAAATTAAAACCAAGATTTCAAACTTGATTCAAATCATACAAATCAACACATACAACATAAAGGTAAACTTGTTTTAGTGTATGCATATCAAAATTTTCACTAACACATGAATGATGTGCTATGCATATGATGACATGGCAGATTTTAGTATTTAAAACACCCGAGGTGTTACAATCCTTCCCCCTAAAAGAAATCACATCCCGAGATTTAAAGTCCAAGGGTAAGTAATGGAAAAGAAAATGTGTCAAACAACAACATTCCAAATCGACCATAAAACAGCTAAGGTCCCTTTACAAACATGATTTGTAACAACGAACACAACTAACATTATTCTAGATTGGCGCAAGAAACTCTGAGAAACTGTTCTAGCAAGTAATCTTCAGATTCCCAAGTAGCTTCTTCTTCTTGAATGTTGATTCCATTGTATCTTGTAGAACTTGATTGTCCTCCTTCGAGTGACACGATCTTTCCGATCGAACTTCCGATAGGATATCCTAATAGGTCAAATCAGGGTTCAAGTTCCACTCCTTCAACCTCAATATTCTCTTTCGAGGCACTCGGAGACACTTCTTTAATTGAGAAACATGGAACACATCATGCACAACTGAGAGATGTTCTGGTAATTTCAAGCGATATGCCACATTTCCATACCTCTCTAAAATTTGAAATGGTCCAATATAACGAGGTGCCAACTTGCCTTTAACACGAAGCGGGTAACTCCCTTCATTGGTGATACATTTAGATATACAAAATCTCCCTTATTAAACACCAATGGTCTCGTCATTTATCTCCATAACTCTTTTATGGGGACTAAGCTATCTTTAAATAACTTTGTATCTGCGCTAACCTTCTCTTCTGTTTCTTTCACAAGGTCAACTCCAAAGAACCATCTTTCCCCAGGTTCAGACCAATTTAGTGATGTTCTGCATCTACGACCATAGAGTGCTTCAAATGGAGCCATTCTAATGCTCTTCTGATAACTATTGTTGTATAAGAACTCAGCCAAAGGCAAACATTTATCCCACTTATTGGAATAGTTAAGGACACAACACCTTAACATATCTTCAAGTACTTAATTGACCCTTTTAGTCCGACCATCGATGCATGGATGATAAGTTGTACTATCTTGGGAGTTTGGTACCCAACCAAGCATGCAATTGTTTCCAAAAATTAAAGACAAACTGTGTACCCCTATCTGACACTATGGTCTTTGGTACCCTATGCAGGCTAACGATTCTTGCTAAATACATCTTGGCATATTGGATAGTAGGATATATACTCTTGATTGGAAGAAAATGTCTTTGACTTAGTTAGTCGATCTACAATGACCCATATTGAATCAAAACCTTTTGATGTCTTGGGTAGACCAACGATAAAGTCCATACTAATGTCCTCCCACTTCCAAGCTGGAATAGGTAACAGCTGTAACTCCCCAGCTGACCTCAAATGTATACCTTTCACTTTTTGACAAGTATCACACTTTGCTATATACCGAGCAATTTCTATCTTCATTTTGGTCCACCAAAATCTCTATTTTAAGTCATGGTACATCTTATTACTTCCCGGATGAATAGATAACCTAGTAGCATGTGCCTCTTCAAGAATTGTCTGTGTAACTTAGGAACCTTTGGTACCACTAAGTGATTCTTGAACCATAACACACCTTCATCATCTACTTTGAAGCATTCCACTTTCCCATTCCCCGACTCTTTCTTTGATATGGGCTATACCTTGTTTTCTTTTTGAGCAAAGAATAATCTGGTCTCGAATAGTGGCTTCAACAAAGGATATTGGTCAAACTACCTTGTTGAATTACCTCCACATTCAACTTCTCCATCTCATGACATAAAGTCGATCCATTGTTTTTACTGCCAGGCAATTGCAATAACTTTTACGACTTAGTGCATCTGCAACCACATTTGCTTTTCCAGGGTGATAATGCACCTCCAAGTCATAATCTTTAATCAATTCTAACCATCTTCTTTGTCACATGTTCAATTCTGATTGAGTAAAGATATACTTTAAACTCTTATGATTTGTATAAATATGGCATGTATTACCAAGCGGGTAATGCCGCCAAATCTTCAAAGCATGGACAATCTACTTTCACTAACTCCAAATCATCGATGGGATAGTGCTCTTCATGTTGCTTAAGTTGTATGGAAGCATAGGTAATGACTCGGCCTTCTTGCATCAATACACATCCAATACCAATACCAGAAGCATCACAATAAACGTCAAACGACTTCTCGATATCTGGTTGTGCCAATACTGGTGCAGTGGTTAACAATCTCTTCAAAGTCTGGAAGGCTTCTTCACAATCAGATGACCAGACAAACTTGGCTTGGTTCTTCAACAACCCAAAGGATGGACTTGGATACTCTAGAAATTTAGGATAAAACGACGGTAATAACCCGCCATTCCAAGAAAACTCCAAACACGATGAACAGGTGGTTGATGGTTTCCAATCTAGTACATCCTTAACCTTGCTCCGATCTACTACAACTCCTTGGTGACACACACATGTCCTAAAATTGTACTTCTTTAAGCCAGAAGTCACACTTACTGAACTTGGCATAAAGCTGATGTTCTCTCAAGCGTGTCAGAACAATTCTGAGATGTTCTGCATGTTCTGTCTTGTTCTTGGAATATACTAGGATGTTATCAATAAAAACCACTACAAATTTGTCTAGCTCAGGCATGAATACCGAATTCATCAGATACATGAAATGAGCTGGGGCATTCGTCAAACCAAAAGACATTACCAGGCATTCATATAATCCATATCTTGTGGTAAATGCCGTTATGGGAATATCTTAGGGCTTAATTTTGATTTGGTGGTAACGACCTCAAATCAACCTTGGAAAAACTTTGGCTTCACCCGATTGATCAAAAAAGCAAGTCTATCCGAGGTAAGGATACTTCTTCTTAATGATCACTTCATTCAATCAGACGATAGTCAACACACAACCTCGTAGTCTCATCCTTCTTCTTCATAAAATTGCGGGACATCCCCAAGGTGATGAACTAGGTTGGATAAACCCTTATTAATCAACTCTTGCAACCGCGTCTTCAACTCCGCTAATTCCTTGGGAGGCATCCTATAAGCTCTCTGAGAGATCGGAGCTATTCTAGGTTATAACTCTATGTTAAACTGAGCATCCCTATCTGGTGGTAGACCGGGTAAATCTTTAGGAAAAACATCTGGAAATTTACAAACTACCGGGATATCTCTAATCTCCTTGACGAAAGTTGCACAAACTTTTTCCACTGATCTCCTTCTTAAGGTTGGAAGTTGGATAAGAAGCTGAGAATTACTATCTGGCAAACTCACCCTTATTGTCCTATTCAAAGCATCTATAACAGCCTTATGCTGATACATCCAATTCATTTCCAAGATCACATCTATATCCTGATCCTTGAGAATAATCATGGTAGTGGGAAAAATATGCTCACCCAGGTTTATGGGTACCTGGTATACCATTTCCTTAGTACACAGACGTCCCCCGGACGACTGTATAAAGAAATTTTCCTTTGTTTCCCCAATTGGAATTTCATGCTTTACGACAAAGGTTCTATTAATGAATGAATGAGATGCACCAGAATCAAAAAGCATAACTATAGGATGATCGGCGACAGGAAACATACTCAGCATCATGGGTTCTCCTTCTGGAATCTCTTCGTCTTGAATATAGAACACCCGCCCCGTCTTCTTTTCATCTTTGCCCTTCTGAGCATTCTGATTATTCTTGTTCTAGGCTTGACCCTGTTGTTGATTGCTAGGGGTCTTCTGATAATTTGGATTATACTGGCTCGGATATGGACATTACCTAGAGAAATGACCAGACTTTCCACAATTGAAACAGGGATAACTGTGGCCTTGGGGTATTGGAGCACGGACACCAGGAGCATTGGTCTGTTGTGGATTCTGGTAAGTAGTGGCAGGACGGACATTTGATTGTTGCCCAGTTTGGAACTGCGGCGGATAATAAGGAGGACGATAATGATTTACTGGATGATAAATCACCCTCTGCCTCTTTTGATTTCCACCAAAAGATCCAGACGGCACACTCTTTTTCTTCTTGATCTCTTTATGCTGCTGATGCTTTTCCTCTGAAGCAATTGCAATATTCACTGCCTCATGATAAGTGACATTGGTACACGTAGTCATCATTGTATGCAGTTTGGTATTCAGACCTTGCATGAACTATTTCTTTTTCTTGGCATCTGTGTTGACATGTTCAGATACATACTATGACAGGTGATTGAATTTACCCACATATTGCATAACCGTTTGATCCCCTTGCTTCAAAGCAAGGAACTTATCCGGCTTCATAGCCATAACTCCTTCTGAGATATAATGGGCTCTGAAAGCAGTACGGAACTCTACCCAAGTCAACTGAAGACCTGCTGGTTGCATAGCCACAAGATTTGTCCACCAAGCACCTGCTGCACCTCTAAGCTGTTGGGCAGCAAAAACAGGCTTCTGATACTCCGTGCAGGGAATGAGATCAAACTTCTACTCCATTGTACGAAGACAATCATCAGCTTCCAGCGGTTCATCGGCCTTGGTAAACACCGGTGGTCTTGTATCTGTGAAATCAACATATGTAGCTTCATGCATGGGATGATTGAGACCACGGTTCCCTTGCATCATATTCTGATTACTCTGAGCTATCTCTCGAAGCAATCGAGCATTTTCAACAGTCACATTGACAAGGGCGGTGATAGCATCAGCCAGATTTGGTGGAACTGGTGGCGGATTAGGAATACCATCCTCATCTTGTGAAGTACCAGGAATATGCGAACCCCGCGTACGACGCATCTGTTCATAACAAACCAAACTTAACTCACAAACCTTTATTGAATTTTTATAGGAGCTGACAACAACACATTACACTGGTTTCACCTTTTTACACACAAGTTTGAACTTAAGCAAGTCTACCTATCTTAACTAGAACTCACTATTTACAACTCTACTCTTCTCCTCGATCACCTCAAACTTCGAGATCGGTATCCATTACAAAACATTTCCGTCCTCATTATCACTTTCATTGATCATTACTAATTCTTCGGGATCTTCTTCTTCTTCCTCTTCTTCTTCTTCTGGTTCACTATCATTAGCAATGATGACGCCTGGGTCCATTGCATCTGCTTGAGGTTCATGATTTGGATCTAGGAGATTGCTCAGCATATGGACTTCTTCATGCAGATTAGTATTATGTTCTTCTAAGTCTTCTACATAGAATTCTAGCTCATGAGCTCTAGCTCTAGCTACATCTTCTCTATGCCAAGCTTCATTCCTTCCTTCCACCATACGAACTAACATACGTTCGTAGTTCTTATGAGCGGTGGTAAGACATCTCAATTGATCCTTCAATTTGCCCACCTAGACGCGTCCAAAGCCCTATCTCTAGTAGCTTGTGCTAACTCTATAGAAAGCCTTTGTATCTCTCGCCTAGGGATCGGGCCTAGAGCCGCTCTTCTTCAGCACCGTCATTCCTAGGGGCAAGGGGGTGACGAGAACTCCTTTGGGTCCGATGGACTTACGAGGCGTTATCTTGAGTACGAGCCATCTTTTGGCTTAGGAAGCAAGATTAATCCAAGTAAGACAATCTGATCAAAGTCTAAGAGCAGCCATGATGGATTACATAACTCAACCTGGACTCAACGCCCCAACCCACTCGGAGGGAAAGTAAGTAACGAATAGATTAATCATGATGCATGAATCGTTCTTACGAACAAAAACATCAAAACTTATAAGGTACATAAACAACGATTTGTTATTATATAGGGCATAATAAGATTACTACTCCACCACACAAAAGCCTTTTTAATTAAATAAGGAATGGTGAGAATGAAATAAGATAAGCGAAAGCAATTGGACCAAATTAACAAGTTATATATATTTGTCCCAAATCATTTTGAAGTTTTTGTAAAACAATACAACAAAGACTTTGTAATGATCGCTCGATACCATTCTCGTGGCGTAACCTCTTAAATTATAGGACCCACATGCACCTGTCACTGTCCAACGACCTCTGTCGACTATGCATATGTTCCTGATAACTTAAGAAGACTGTCGGGTGTCCTCGGGGAACCCCAAATCATCCACGATTTCCGAGCAGGATCCCATTACAGAGTCATTGCAGGATTACAACATTTATTCAAATATCTATATCAGAGTAAAATAGCGAAAGTCTTACAATAACTTAGTTTACAAACCAGTTGTTTCAAACTTTACAAACTAAGTTCGATAAATATTATAAACCATAGTAGTGGAGTGACATTAGTAACATAATACAAACAAACAAATAAAGTACCCTGCCCAAGGGCCACGCATTTACTTGTCATCATCGGATTAAACAACAGTCATGCAGCACGGTCCAAAACAGACCAGCTCATGAGGCTCACTTGCAACAAGGGTCAACGAACCCTGAGTACAAAAGTACTCAACAAGACTTAATCGAAATAAAAACTGATAAGGCGTAGGAATGCAGGCTTAGGGATTCAAGGTATGAGTTTAGCAATAATCAAAGTTCTTTTGCGTAAAAGCACTTTAACAAAATTCTTTAATTTAACATTCAAAACTTCACAAGAACCAGATATGAATCTACCACGATCCGTAATGAGATCATGAACTTCATATCAAACTCTTTCTCAAATCCAGCTCAAGTTTTATTTATTAACTACGATGATGAACAGTGAGTTGAGTCTCCATAACCGAGGAGCAACGACGATTCGAACCGATTAAAACCCAGCTGGGAATTCCAGACCACACGACATATGCAGGTCCCCGACCTACATATACCAACCTACCCTCAGATCCTCTAAAACAAGAACGGGTCTGCGCCACCCGAGAATACAGTACTCCACCAATCTAGCCCATTGCCACGTGGGTACACGCTATTCCCGCCATCTCTCCACTCCCAGTGTGCGAGTAGCCATTCTCGTAATAGAATAGTCGAGTTAAGGCTTACCGGAGTATGTGGTTAGTACTACAAAGTCTCACCTCATGCAATTCAACAACGGACGGACCTTAATCAACACAGGCAGAAAGAACCCGCTCATAAGACCTCCATGTCTTGTGGCTCTCACACACCGAGTCCATCCGGTCTAGATTTATTACTCCACATGCTCATATCTCATGATAACATAAGTAACCAAAGATCCATGTAAAACTCGCAGGTGATAGGTAATCACCCGACTTTTATCTGTCTAAGCATGGCTAAGCATAACTAGGCATTTACGAAGTAAAACTGGTAACAAGGTAGATATGGAAAAACAAGGTTGGTAATGCACCAATTAGGTTTTTACTCAACTTCTAATCACTTAATGCAGTATTGAAAACCAAAAGCGATATAAATTTATAAAACACAAGGTAGGTTTAAATGCATCCGGGGCTTGCCTTGGTTAATGGAAAAGTCAGGTTCCGGAGATGTTCCACAATTATCAAATCCGACCTCAACAGACGGATTAACTTCCTCCGCAACTTCATTGACTACCACGTTCTCGCTTTCGTTCACTACACATAGTAACAATGCCATATTTAACATGATGCGAGTTATAAAACATGATGCTTGATGATGGATGCAAAAGTTAATAACTTCAATATAACTTTCCTTCATGACGAGCTTACAAGTCAAAACTAACTAAACCTTTTTCATAACACTTATTTCAATTGCCAAGGATCATTACCAACTAATGACCCAAGGTCATCACTCAATCCAAAAATTCAAACAAAACCTAAATCATTAAAAGTTACTATTTGTTTTTATGAATTAATTATTTAATTCAAAATTATGAAATAAATCAACTTTCTCCAAATGAACTCAAAATTTTTGTAAAGGTTCATCCCATGATAACTAAGTGGCAAAATAATTTTCATAATTTTTGGATAAATAATAAAGCCTAGAAAAATTATGAAAACTTATTTATTAATTAATTGAGCAATTTTATTACATCCAAAAAGTATTGAAAATCAACAATTCATATTTTTCCTAAAATTTTATATCACAGAGAGGTCACACAAAAATTTTCATAATTTTTGGAGCTCTAAATAATTCTACACAAAAATAACAAAAACTCATACTATTCATTCATTACTGAAAAATAGAAAATTCATTTTCAAACACAGAGTCACTGACAACGCGCCCCCACCTGTCATCCCCGACCTCCCGCGCTGACCACGACGACTACACGTGCTGACCAGCGATTTCTCGCCGACGGCGAGATCACCGGCGATGAACAAGGTACCACCACGTCCCCTACATCCCTACGCGTCGATTGGTGGCACAAGCGAGACCTAAAACGGCCACGACGGCGCGACTGCGCTACGCCGGCGACATGAGACCGGTAGAACTTAAACAAATTGCAATGGAAGGTTCAGCAGCTCACCCCGAACACGATTTAGCAAAGAGCAGAACCGGAAGAGCAACGGAGAGTTGGGTCGACGTGCACAGCAGCCACGGCGGAGGAACGGTCGTCGATGGCGATGTTCGAGCGACTGTGGTGGACAAAATGGTCAATCAATCGGGCACAAAGCACCATGGCATCATGGCGAAGCTGAAGCAATACTTCACAAGGTCAGAGGCTCACCGTAGAGCTACGGCCACGGTGAAGTACACGCGACGGCGATGCTGCTGCCCGCGAGGAAGAAAGGCGTGTACAACGACTTCTCGGTGGATTCAAGCTTCAAAGGCTGGTTGGTTGGGTGCGCAAGGAACAAGCAAAGCTATGACAGGCTTTGCCGAGGCTGATATGCGCTATGGTGATGATGCGAGCTCAACGGAGCTATGGACGGCGACGTCGGAAAAGCGAAGAGGAGAAGAAAAGAGAAGAACAGCGACGGTGAAGGCCTTATAGGGCGGCTCAGAAGCACAAGGTAGCCATGCAGGAGTCTTCTCCGCGCCAGCGCGAAGCCAAAGACGACCATGAGCGCGCCTGGAAGCCAAAGGAAGATCACCGGCGGTGATAGCTGCCCGCCGGTACTGTTCCTACTTATTACCGAACTACCACTCGATTTAAATTCCAAATTACTCCCAAATTTATGTGGCAACTCAAAATCTCCAAAAATAAAAGTTGTTCCAAATTAAAAGTTCTACAACTTTTCTTTTATAACCATACCCAAATTCGGTCTATATTTTGAAATGCAAGTTTAAATTCAAAAAGGGATATTTTGAGAATTTTACGCCTTTTCAAATTACTTCAAATTTTATAAAACAACTTTGAAAACTCCAAAACCAACTTTGTACCTCTTGACAAGCTCTACACTTTTGCTTTTAGGCTCAACCCCAAAATTTGCATAGATGTTGAAATGGGTTTTCCGTGGTAGAATTAAAATATTTGAAATTAGGGTTTTCGAATTTCAAATTAAAACCAAGATTTCAAACTTGATTCAAATCATACAAATCAACACATACAACATAAAGGTAAACTTGTTTTAGTGTATGCATATCAAAATTTTCACTAACACATGAACGATGTGCTATGCATATGATGACATGGCGAGATTTTAGTATTTAAAACACCCGAGGTGTTACACACAACAACTTGTTGGATGTCGATGCACGTGGGAGGTGCGTCGTCTTGTTCGGTATGATGATGTCGGTACTGCTATACTGTTGATGCTCGGGAGGCATGTGAGGAGTTTCACCATGTTCACTTTCATGCAGTAAATGCCGGCGCCCACAACACTGTCGATGCCTAGAGGCATGTGGGGGAGCCTTACCGTATGGGAGTTAATGGCGCCCACAATACTGTAGGGAAAATATCGGTGCCTACAACATTGTTTGGGCTCTGTTGTGCTAGGGAGGTTGCAGAGTACTGTTTCTGCAGGTGTACAGGGTATGGTCCATGGTATCGTGGTTTGACTTGTGCGCCCTGCCTTGTTTTCTCCATTCGTTCCCTGGTCATTTCCAAGCGGGTGTCCCCGGTCGGTTGGTCCCAGTTGGCTCTGATCGTGTCAGTCGGAGAAGAGCCGTGAACAGGGGTTTGGCACATCCCCGATCGGAGACGTGAAATCGTCGATCTGAAGCGGTGTTCGGCTGGCCTTCGGTCGAGAGGCCATCCGGAGGTGGGCCGAGACCAAGCGAGCGCCTGGTCGAGAGGTGGGCGAGAGTAAAAACAGGCTCCGCTCCTCTTTGGCGAGCCATCCGGTTAGATATTGGATCGCTCTTCCGGCCTATATCGCTTAGGTACTCGTGGCCGCCCATGAGCCGCGTGTGGTGATGCTTGGGCCGAACTTTCGTTTGGGAAGCCGGTCCGCGAGGAACCCCAGGATTATGAACCCGACAGGAGCCCCCGGGCGATTCGGGTAGAATCGTCTGGGGCATTTTTGTCTTGACAGCGGGTGTAGCCCCCGAGCCCCTAGGCGATTCGGGCAGAATCGTCTGGGGGGGTTTTCGTGTTGCCAGCGGGGGAAGTTTTGGTTTTGTCAGCGGGCATGTGTGCGTGTGTTTTAGTCAAGACGGAGTCGTCAACCAAGGTGTCGTTGCGCAACTGAGGTGTGTTTTTTAGTTTTTAGGACTCGGACGAGACGAAGCTCGTGGATCCTCTCGTCTGCGTGCGCCATGGGATCGGGCGAGTTGGAGTCGTGGATCCTGGCGTAGAAATACGACTTTGTCTGCGTACCGAGGCGCTTAGTATAGGGATCAGATGAGACGGAGGTCGCTGATCTTGGCGTCGATCTGCGTCATGGGATCGGGCGAGTCGGAGTCGTGGATCCTAGCGTCGGTGCAGCCGATGCAGCCGAGGCAGTTAGTATAGGGATCGGACGAGACGAGCTCGCTGATCCTGGCGTCGGTGCGCGCTGTGGGATCGGCGAGTCAGAGTCGTGGATCTGGGCGTCGGTGCAGCCGAGGCAGCCTAGTATAGGGATCGAACGAGACGGAGCTCGGCGATCTCCTCGGTGTCGGTCTTGCACGTGGGATCAAAGCGGTCGAGTCGTGGATCCTAGCCTCGGTGCGACTTTGTGCGCACCAAGGCGCTTAGTATAGGGATTGGACTAGACGGAGCTCACTGATCCTAGTGTCAGTGCGCCCTGTGGGATTAGGCGAGTCAGAGTCATGGATCTTGGCCTCGGTGCAGCCCGTGTAGCCGAGGCAGTTAGTATAGGGATCGGGGGAGACGGAGCTCGCTGATCCTGGCATCGGTTCACACCGTGGGATCAGGTGAGTCGGAGTCATGGATCCTGGCCTCAGTGCAGCCCGTGCGCGGTAGAGGCGATTAGTATAGGGATCGGATGAGACGGAGCTCGCTGATCCTGGCGTCGGTGCGCGCCGTGGGATCGAGCGTGTCAGAGTCGTGGATCCGATCATCGATGCAGCCTGTGCAGCCGAGGTAGTTAGTATAGGGATCGGACGAGATGGAGCTCACTGATCCTGGCATCGGTGTGCGCCGTGGGATCGAGCGAGTCGAAGTCGTGGATCCTGGCCTCGGTGCAGCCCATGCAGCCGAGGCAGTTAGTATAGGGATCAAACGAGATGGAGCTCGATGATCCCGGCGTCGGTCTTGCGCGCCGTGGGATTAGGGCGAGTCGAGTCATGGATCCTGGCCTCCGTGCAGCCCGTGCAGCCAAGGCAGTTAGTATAGGGATCGGACGAGATGGAGCTCACTGATCCTAGCATTAGTACGCACCATGGGATCGGGTGAGTCAGAGTCGTGGATCCAATCGTCGATGCAGCCTATGCAGCCAAGGTAGTTAGTTTGTTTAGGGATCGGGCGTGCGAGCTCGTGGATCCCGATAGGGGCGAGTTCAGGTCGCGGAATAAAGCGTTTGGTGTGCGATCAAAGCATGGTCGGATGGGGCAAATTCGGGTCGCACCCGTGTGTTTAGTGTCTGCGATCGAAGCATAGCCGGATGGGGTGAGTTTGGGGTCATAGACCCAGGCGTTTGGTGTGTAGTCGAAGCGTAGCTAGATGAGGCGAGTTCGGGGTCGCAAACCTAGGCGTTTGGTGTGCAGTCGAAGCGTAGCGAGATGGGACAAGTTCAGGGTCACAGACCCAGGCGTTTGGTGTGTAGTTGAAGCGTGGCGGATGGGGCGGTTCGGGTCGCATACCAGTGTTTTAGTGTGCCTTGAGCCCCAAGCCCTATTGGGCTTTTGGTAGGGCTCGGTTTGAGTTGTGTGCATTACCCTATCCTTAGTTTCTCACAACCGGAGGGGCTAAGTTTTGTCCCTTGTCCCGACCACTGGCTCGAGTGACGCCTTTCGGTGAGTTCGCTAACTTGGTGCGATCGAGTGGAATCCGGGTCCATCGTTAAGTGGCGGGGTCGGCATGGCCCTCTTGTGACATTCTCATCGCTCCTTTACCTACAACCTAGCTGATGCCTAGGTTATTCTAGAGACCGACCTGTGTGGCTCGACGGTCTCCCCTCGATGGAGATTCTATGGGCTTGGCAAGAGGTTTAGGATCGAACGAGAAGGTTGAGATGACCTATGCTCGCTTTGGGGGCGGTGATGAGAATGCATGGGGCTCATCTGTGTTTTCTCCCAAGCCTCTGTTTGATGTGTGGTGTCCTCGAGCCCTTCATGGGCTGATCTTCGAACCCTGGTCGGTTGTTGCTCATGTCGAATGAGGCAAATGCTGCTTCCTGACGCAACACGGAGCGTTGTGACGCATTTCGCTGCATGTGCGATGCTTAGTTCTCGAATCATCCGGGGGGTAGGGGCATATGGAATGAATGCGTGTATGGATGTATGGAATGATTTATAAAGAAATAGTGGGGGTCGATAGTGTTACCTTGGTGACTCGAGTGATGGGGTTTGAAGAGCTCCAATCAGAAATGTCCGAGCGAGACCCGTGCTCGTCGTCCGTGACGGAGTCAGCATGGCGTTTATGGGGCGTCCCTTTGCTCCCTACATGTCTCTCGGTGTGTTTTTTTGAGCCGTTCGATCAACTTAGGAAGCCCGATGGTCTCTCCTGGCTGACATCCCATTTTGGGTTCTTCCAGGTCTCGCCTGGGGATGCAAAGAGCTGCCTGTCGCAGCGTGGCGCTTTGGTTTTCACGCCCGGCATGCGATAGTGGTGGGCCATACCTAGGCCATGTCTCGCCTTACCAGGTGGCGTTCTGTCTGACCAGGCGTCGTTCCATCGATCAGTGTGCGTCCCATCGTTTCCATCCGCATTGAATGGGGGAAGGGAGAGAGTTTTTCGCTCTGTTTTTTGCCCCTCTTTGGCTGTTGCGCTTCCTCTTTAAATAGGGGGAGGGAGAGGGCTCTCCATCATAGTTCTTTGCCTGTTCTCCAACTATTGTCTCTCCTCCTTTCTCCTCATCGAGAGTGCTTGTATGCCACGGCGGTTCCTAAGTGAGAGGGAGGGTAAGCGAGGGGGAAGACTTATAGATCCTTTTTGTGAATCCGAGCGCGATGTCGAGCCGGAGGCTGCTCGGGGTGGTGCTGGATTCATCCACGAGGCTTTTTTTGGGATGGAGCCATGTGCGGATTTTTTTCCCGGTGGATCTTCATTGGGCGAGCCTTGTCGGAGGGGAAGTTGCCTAGGATCGTGCTGGTGGAGGGTTCCGTGCCTGCAGCTGCTCAGGTTGGCCAGTTCATAAAGTTTAATGAGATCTCTTCTAGCCATGGAGGCCATACTTCGATGGCGACGTCCCTGCCCAGGAGCTTCCTCGACTGCATGAGAAGGTCCAGAGCTCCATGCTCTTCTGCTGAGCATCTATGGGTGCGACGCCCTTGAGGTACCCGTTGCGCTCGTCAAAGTCGAGGGAGCAGAACCGGGTAGGTCCCTTGAGGTACCCATTGCGCTCGCCGAAGTCGAGGGAGCGGAACTAGGCGGGTCCCTTGAGGTACCCGTTGCGCTCACCGAAGTCGAGCGAGCAGAACCAGGCGAGGCCCCTATGGCGGTGGTTATGTCCGACGGCGAGTGCCGTGGCCTTTCCTTTGGCATCATGCGATGTCGTCGAGCCCGCAGTAGTATTTGGAATGGAAGTAGTTTAGAAAATGAATAGTTGAGTTCGTGGGTGAGCCCTCGTGTGAACAGTTTTTGTATCAATGAATACATCAGTTCTATTCTTGTGATAGAACCACTATCCGTTCCTTGTTTTTTATCCTAGCATAACTTTTGTTTTTTGTCCTTTCTTTTTTGCACCTGCCCATTAGTTCCATAGGTTGCAGCTGTTAGGAACCTGGGGATGGCTCGCGGGGCTTGGCTGCTCATAACCATAGGTCATGGCGGGGTGCGTTCGGTTAGCAGTAAGAATGGAGTTACGTAGGCCAATCAAAGGAATGTAACGTGCTTCCGTTCGGGGATGAAGTTTGTTTACCATGTGATTGTAAAAAAGAGAGGTAGTATTCAGTATTATACCCTCATGGAGCCCCCGAGCGACCCAGGCTGAAAGTTTTTGGGCTAGGGTGCTTTACAGGAGCAAGTGTTAAACTAAAAAGCGGTAAGACCAAATTTATGGGGAAAACGACGTAGCTGTTCAATGTTCCAAGTGTTGGTGAGAACGTTGTCGTTGTTGTCCTCCAGTCAGTAGGTGCCCGGTCGGATTACTTCGGTCACTGTATAGGGCCCTTCCCATGGTGGAGAGAGTTTGTGTTTTTCCTTCGTTGAGTGGGTCCTTCGGAGTACGAGATCGCCGACTTCGAGTATCCTCCCCCTGATCTTCCTTTCGTGGTACATGCAGAGAGTTTGTTGGTAGCGAGCGGAGCGGATGACGGTCGTCTCGCAGGCCTCTTCGAGCAGGTCAACTGCGTCTTGCTGAGCCTCCGCGGGTCGGTCGCGGTCAAAAGCCTTCACTCTTGGGGCACCGTGGTTGAGGTCGAGGGGGCAACGCCTCTCAGCTCCGTGGGCTGGGAAGAAGGTGTGAACCCTATGGATCGGTTTGGGGTCGTTCTCAGGCTCTAGAGGATCGCTAGGACCTCTGTAACCCATCGTCCGGCGTACTTGTTGAGTCGATCAAAGATGCGTGACTTAAGTCCTTGGAGGACCATGCCATTGGCACGCTCGACCTGACCGTTAGTTCGTGGATGTCCGACTGAGGCCCAGTCGATCCTGATGCCGTATCCATCACTGAAGTCTAGGAACTTCTTTCTGGTGAAGTTAGTCCCGTGGTTAGAGATGATACAGTTAGGAACACCAAACCGGTAGATGATGTCGAGGAAGAATTTGACTACCTCTTTCGAGCGGATGTTGGTGATGGGCTTGGCCTCTATCTACTTGATGAACTTGTCGACTACTACGAGTAGGTGACTGAAACCGCCTAGGCCCTTTTTGAGGGGTCCCAATATGTCGAGGCCCCAGACCGCGAATGGACAGGTGATGGGGATGGTTTGGAGCTCCTATGCCGGCAAATGGGTTTGCCGAGAGTAGAACTGGCATCCTTCACACTTACGGATGACCTCCTCTGCATCTCGTAGTGCGGTGGGCCAGTAAAAACCTTGGTGAAAGGCTTTTTCGACCAGCGACCATGGAGCCACGTGATGTTCGCAAATCCTGGCATGGACCTCGAGATAGAGCTGCTTCCCCTGGTTGGTGGGGATGCACTTCAAGAGCACCCCTGATGGATTCCGTTTGTAGAGTTCATTACCGAGCGCAACGAAGGTCTTAGCACGTTGAGCAATCCATCAGGCTTTAGTCCTTTTGGGCGGGAGAACCTCCTCGAGGAGGTTGGTGAGTAGCGGCGCTCACCAGTCGGTTTGATCGAGTGCCAATACGGCAACGTTGGAGGGTGATGTCGTCATGGAGGTACTGAGATCGGAGCCCCCGAGCGCTGGCCTGGCATTAGGGTCGGAGCCTCCGGCGCCCGGGCAAGGCGTCGGGTGTCTCCTGACCGAACTTTCTGGATGTGGGCGTTTGGCTCATGGACGCGTCGTTGATGAAGAGCCCCCGCTAGGGATGGATCCCGCTCAAGCCAATTTTACAAGAAAATCAAGCAACATCGTTGTCCTTTTGGGGGACGTGATGCAGTTCGATCCCCTAAAATCTGTCCTCGAGCTTGCGCACCTCTTGGCAGTATGCTACCATGAGGGGCTTTTGCAAGAGGACTCCTTCATGACCTGATCAACAACTAGCTCTGAGTCACCACGAACGTAGAGTCGCGTAGGACCAAGCTCGATGGTGATGTGTAGTCCGTTGATGAGGGCCTCGTACTCCATGGTGTTGTATGAGGCTAAAAAGTGGAGGCAGATGATGTAGAAGAGCCTCCTCCTGTCCGGTGAGATCAGAACCACTCTAGCCCCCGAGCCGGCCGCCATTACGGAACCATCGAAGTACATTGTTCAGTACTCGTGGGTGACGTCCGGGGTCGGTAGCTACACCTCTGTCCATTCGGCAACAAAATCTGCCAGAGCCTGAGATTTAATGGCGGTACAAGGGATGTACCTCATGTCGTGGCCCATGAGTTTGAGTGCCCACTTGGAGATCCATCCCGCGGCATCACAGTTGCGGATGATGTCCCCGAGCGGGTATGAAGTGACGACCGTGACTTCGTGGTCGGTGAAGTAGTGCAGGAGCTTCCGGGTCGCCATCAGTACGGCGTGGAGGGGCCCTCATCTTGATCCATGCGCTTGGCCTTGCCTTTGTTCCGGCCTCCGTTGAAGACCACTTGGACTGCCTCCTCACCGAAGGCGTGGATAGTGGCGATGTCGAGAAGGTCGCGGGTGGTACAGGGCTTCAGGCAGCCAAGCTTGTGGATCAAGGACTCACAGGTCATCCCAGAGATGAATGCATTGATCACGTCTGCGTCGACGACATCAGAGATAGAGTTGCATCTTTGGGAGAACCTATGGATGTAATCCCACAGGGACTCGTTGGGCTCCTGCTGGCAGCTCTTGAGGTCCCAAGAGTTTCCAGGGCAGACAAACGTCCCTTGGAAATTTCCAATGAAGACCCTCTTGAGGTTCGCCCAGTTGCGGATGTTGTCATGCGGGATGAATTCAAGCCATGCCCGAACATGTTCCCCCACGCAGATGGAAAGATACTGAATGATGAAATAGTCATCATCCACTCCTCCGGCCCCGCAGGCGAGCCGGAAGTCTTCGAGCCAAATACCGGGGTTTGTCTCCCCGGTGTACTTGGTGATGTTGGTAGGCGGTTGTAAGGTCGAGATGGTGGACTAGAGGGGGGTAAATAGTCCTTTCTAATATTAATCGCATCGGCTAACCAAAACAAGTGCGGAATTAAAACTATCGGTCTAACCAAGACTACACCCCTCTATTTATGTTCTCTAGCACCTTCCAAGGATACTAATTAAGCAACAAAGGTGTCGGGCTAGCTAGAGCTCACCTAACCAATTCTAGAAGCAAGGTCACACAAACCTATGCCACTAGTACTTTAAGCAACAAGGGAGCTCCTACACATGCTAGTAAGCAAAAGCACAAAGCCACCTAAGCTCACTAGCAATACTCAATAACAAGGCAACCAATGCCAAATTAGAGAGCGCAAATACTTAGCTACACAAACTAAGCAATGTGACTAACAAGGTTACACAAACCAAATTATCCACGCAAGGGAGCTACTTCTATGCTACACGAGCAAGAAGGTAACTAGTGAGCTACACAAGCTTAACTAGATACAAGAGCAACTACACAAGGACAATGTATATGAAAGTAATTACAAGCTTGTGTAACGAGGATGCAAACCAACGGGAAGAACAAGGTTGACACGATGATTTTTCTCCCGAGGTTCACGTGCTTGCCAACACGCTAGTCCCCGTTGTGTTGACCGCTCACTTGGTGGTTCAGCGGCTAATTGGCATCACCCGCCAAGCCCACACGTCGGGCACCGCAAGAACCTACCTCGAAAGTGAGGGTAGCTCAATGACACGCTCAACTAGAGTTACTCTTCGTGGCTCCCGCGGGGCGAGCACAATACCCCTCACAAAGCTCTTCTCCGGAGCACCGCACAAGCTTCTTGTGGGCTTCGACGGAGACCACCACCAAGCCATCTAGGAGGTGGCAACCTCCAAGAGTAACAAGCATAACCGGCTTGCAACTCGATCACCTAGTGCCACTCAATGCAACCTCACGATGCAATCGCACTAGAATCGCTCACTCACACAATCGGATGATCACTATCAAGTATGTGTGAGATGGAGGGCTCCCAAGCACTACTACACAAGCCACCAAGGCTCTAGTGTGCTCAACTGCCGGCCCAAGGCCGACCATGGCTTCTATTTATAACCCCACGAACAAATAGAGCCGTTACCCCTTCACTGGGCAAAAGTCGGGACGACCAGACGCTCCGGTCCGATCGACCGGACGCTGGACCTCAGCGTCCGGTCATGCGATACTCGCCACGTGTCCCCTACTTCAAACGTTGTTCATCTGATCTCAACGGTCATTTGACAACCGGACGCAGCAGCTTCAACTGACCGGACGCTGAGCCTCCAGCGTCCGGTCGTTTCCAATAAGGTTCCAGAAACGACATTTCACGACCGGACGCGTCCGGTCGATCGCGATCGGACGTAGCACCAACGTCCGGTCACTCTCCAGCTTCTGCTCTGCCTACGTCACCATACGTTAGCTCTGACCGGACGCACATAGCCAGCGTCCGGTCACTTTCAGCGCCGGCGGTCGGTCCGACCGACGCCAGACGCTTTCATCTCTCACCCGACCGGACGCAAGACCCCAAAGAGATCCGGTCACCATGTGACCAGCGTCCGATCCACTCTGTGAGACCTGTCTTTTCGTCTAAGGTGCGGTGGCACCGCTTGCGATCGTATCAAGACTTCTCTGGCGGACACTCCGCCGATGGAGTTCCTAACCCTTCTCGCCTCCATTTCATCGCCGAGTTGATCCACATCAACTTCAACTTCATCTCCTTTGTAAATGTGCCAACACCACCAAGTGTACACCACCATGTGTATGTGTTAGCTTTTCACAAACATTTCCCAAAGGATTAGCCACTCAACTTGCCACGCTTCTCAATCCTAGCGATGATGCAAAGTTAGATCACTCAAGTGGCACTAGATGACCGATATGCAAACAAGTTTGCCCCTCTTGACAGTACGACCATCTATCCTAAACCCGGTCATAAACTTTTCTACACACCTATGACCGGTGCAATGAAATGCCCCTAAGTTATACGTTTGCCTTGCGCATTCCATTCCATCTCCTCCAGTGTCGATGCAACACAAGCACCAACATGATCAACAATCATATGATCCACTTCATATCATCACATGATCATATTGGTTCATCGATCTTGACTTCACTTGCTTTTCACCATTGCCTTCGTCCCATCGGCGCCAAGTTTAGCTCAAGCTTCACCGCCACGCGCGTCCATCGCTCCAAAGCCTCCAACTTGCCCTTCACGCTTGCAATCCGGTCCATCAAGCCAAGTCTTGTCTTGATCTTCTCCACCTTGATCGATGACTCAATGTCATGTCTCATGTTCAATAAGTTCCTTCATCATCACATGCGTGAGCTTTGCAACATCTCTCGAGCTATTTCCACCTCCATGGCATATGTTGCTCACACATATGTACCTATGGACTAATCACCTGTGTATCTCACATAAACACAATTAGTCCACCTAGGGTTGTCACTCAATTACCAAAACCACACAAGGACCTTTCAATCTCCCCCTTTTTGGTAATTGATGACAACTCTACAAAGATATGGAAATTAAGCTCTTTTGGATTCATGTTGCTTGCCCAAGCAATTTTACTATGTGTAAATGATTTTGGACAAGTACCACAAACCTGAAATGGTAGTATTAGCTCCCCCTACATATGTGCTAGAGTGTTTGTTTTGAAGCTCGCACATATGCATAGATTGAAATTGTGGGAGAGTAATTACTACTAAGTGATGCTAAGGTGTATAGAGTAAACCTTTGAAGCGTGATACCAATCAGAGTTGCACCTTTAAGTTCATCCTTAGCACCATGGTTAGCTAGATATCACTTGGAAATAAAATCACTAGATACCTCATGAGATCAACATTAAAAGCAAGGTACTAGCATTACTTGAAAAGCATACCAAGTGTCTAGCTATCATCCTATGCATGCTAGTTTTCATTTCATCAAGCCAAGTCTTATATTGATCTTCTCCACCTTGATCACATGACTCAATGTCATGTCTCATGTGTAATAAGCTCCTTCATCATCACATGTGTGAGCTTTGCAACATCTCCGAGCCATTTCTATCTCCATGGCATATGTTGCTCACACATGTACCGAGGACTAATCACCGTGTATCTCACATAAACACAATTAGTCCACCTAGGGTTGTCACTCAATTACCAAAACCACATAAGGACCTTTCAACGGTCAAAGTGCTATGGGAACGGCGCTCTCTATACGCCGGTCCAAGGCCCGTCAGTCCTGGGCCCTCGGCCGGGACTCGGCCGTCTGGTCAGGTGACCGTGCCTAGGGCGCGTTTCTCCGCTCCCCTCGATGGTTCGGTCGGGATCCATGTCGCTTTGCTCTCACCGCTGCCGGTGGGCGTCATCATCATGCCGGCCCGATGCCGGTTGCGAGATGATGTTGCGCGAGCGTCTGGTGCGGACCAGCCATCCGTGTATCGGCGGTCGGTGTGGAAGCGGCGCCAGTCCGACCACGGTGTAGCTGCCGCCTCCCGAGCCGCACTTGGCGGCTATAGCGGCCAGCGGATGGAGCGATCGTCTGGCGTGTCCCCGCTCCTCCGATGGGGAGAGAGGGCGCGTGTCGGAGTCGCGATGCGGAGCTTTCCACCTGTTGAATGGCGGCGGCTTCTACCGAACCCGGAGGTTCCGGTGCACCGCTTCGCTCCGAGGGGTCGACGGGCTCGGGAACACCGCTGCGGCATTGCCGCAGCAGACTTTTGTTACAGCTAGCCCGAAGCGAACTGTGGGAGATTGTTTCCCTCGTTCATTATCTCGTGTTGGACTGGCGGCGCGCGATCTCGATCTCGCCGCCTTTGCCGGGTTATCGGCGTGGGGCGCAACGTCTTTGCACCGAAAGCGTGCGGCAGTAGGCGGCGGCTGGTTCTACTGCCCTTGTCATAGTTCCTCGGCGTGCCCTTGCGCAAATGCGAGGCCCCCGCACGTGGGTTCAGAGGGGTATGAGTTTGTGCAGACTCCGCAACGACCAGCGACTGTCCCGGAGCATCCGCCATGGCGCACTCCCAGAACGAAAGGTGGCTAGGTGCCACGTCACAAATGCTGGAGCCATCGCTCTCACCCTCGTCATCCGAGAGTTCGTGAAAAGTGGTAGGAGCATAGCTCGTCATTCCCATGAATTCGGATGTGAGGGGGGATGGCGCCAGCATCCTTCGGAGCCCCTGAGCGTACGCATCCACGAGGGACATGGGGCCGTAGGGGAACCGATCGTATGGTGTTCGTGGTGCGGTCACTACGGTCCCTCTGGATGATCGGTGGGAGATAGTAAATAGAGAGTAAATAACAGTATGCATATTACTCACAGCGGAGTTTGAGTAGAGAGTTTGCTCGGAATAAAGCGCAGATGCCGCGTCGTTGAAGTCGTCGCACGTCCCAGAGCCGATGGAGGGCGCCCCTCCGATGGGCGCCGGAACGAGTGCCTCCTTGCAGAGGTGTAGTACGCCGAGCCGATCGGCGACGAAGTCCAGGCTTCCGAGGAGGAAGGCACAGGATGGCTCAAGACGGTGGAACCCATATCCCAACAGTGGGAGTGCGAGAAACTCCGGTGAGCCGGCGAATCAGATCACCTGAACCCGCCATGGCGAAGGTGGCGGAAAGTGGGCCATCCGATGACCAAAAAAGTATTGAACATACAGCTTCTTCCCCACGGACGGCGCCAACTGTCGGTGCAGAAAGTTACCAACAAGTAAATATTTGTAGTTTTGCCGTACGTTGTGATCGAAGGTGGCCTATCACTCAACGACACAGGGTTTATACTGGTTCAGGCAACGTGCCCTACGTCCAGTTTGAGTCGGTCGGTGACTTTATTCCTGAGCCCAGGTGCTCGAAGTTTGCAGTGGGGTTACAAACGAGAAGGAGAAAGATGGGATATACAAGAGGTCCGGTCGGAAGGGTCGAGAGTGACAAGAGCTTCGGTATGAGCTAAGTGTTTGAGCATGTGCTCGTGGTTTGAACCTGGTGGTTCTGCTGTTGTGTGCTAGTGAACTTGATCGATCTAATGAATCTAGAATGACTTGACTGAATCGACTCTCAATCCATGTTGGGAGACAGCACATCCCCTTTTATAGATGAAGGGGATGGCCTTACAAGTGAGAGGGAGAGAGTATGTATGCTTCTAAGCCTTGTTGCCCACGCCGGTGGGTACAGGATAATGGTAGGCGTCCACAACACTGTTGGACGTCAGATGCACGTGGGAGGCTGTGTCGTCTTGTTCGGGTATGACAGATGTCGGTACCTGCTATACTGTTGATGTCCAGAGGCATGTGAGGAGTTTCACCATGTTCACTCGGTACGGTAAATGTCGGCGCCCACAACACTGTCGATGCCCAGAGGCATGTGGAGGAGCCTTACCGTATGGGAGTAAATGGCGCCCACAATACTATAGGGAAAATGTCGGCGCCTACAACACTGTTTGAGCTCTGTTGTGCCAGGGAGGTTGCAGAGTACTGTTTATGCAGGTATACAGGGTACGGTCCCTGGTATCGTGGTTTGACTTGTGCGCCCTGCCTTGTTTTCTCCGTTCGTTCCCTGGTCCTTTCCGAACAGGCGTCCCCGGTCGGTTGGTCCCAGTCGGCTCTGATCGTGTGAGTCGGAGAAGAGCCGTGAACAGGGGTTTGGCACATCTCCGGTCGAAGACGTGGGGTCGGAGTCTGAAGCGGTGTTCAGCCTGGCCTTTCGGTCGGAGAGGCCGTCCGGAGGCGGGCTTGAGACCGAAGCGAGCGCTCCAGTCGGAGAGGTGGGTCAGAGTCGGAAACAGACGTCGTTCCTCTTTGGCCGGGTCTTCTGGTCGGAGATTGGATCGCTCTTCCGGCCTATCGCTCAAGTACTCGGGCCGGCCCATGAGCTGCGCGTGGTCTGCTTGGGCCGAACCTTCGTTTGGGAAGCCGGTCCACGAGAGACCCCGGATTTATGAACCCTACAGCATTGAACCCATTCAATAGTATATATCTATAAATAGCTTTTAGAATTAATTTAAAATTCTTAATGGTACATAAATATTAAATTAATTTTAGTATTTTTCTAAATTAAGGAATATATATTTATTGATGTAAATTATTTTATATAAATTTATTTAGTTCTCTTTAGATAATTAGAAGTGTACTTTGATTTAGTTCGCTTTGGTTAACGATGTACTTAGTAGTAAAATTTTATCATGTATGTTAAATTTTACAATATACATTTTAAGTTGATTGAGTAAATATCCAAATAGAAATCCGAATCCGAGACATCCGTTTTCTATTCGTATTCGAAAATATCCTAATCCGTATTTGTATTTGAATTAAAATATGATAAAAAAAATCCGGATCTGATTCCATGGGAATCCGATCCGTTTCCATATCCATATTCGACAACATGGTACTACGCATTATTTACAGCCGCCGCAGCATGGCTGGCTGTAACTCCTTCTCACATATAGCCGCAGCAGCCGCCAGCCGGCTGTGTAGCGAACATGTAGATAAATAACTGCACCTGCACAGACACAGACAGACACAGACACAGCTAGCTGTTGCTTGTAGCGCCGTGGTGTAGCAGTGGAGTGTAACTTTCACTCGCCCACTCACTGAAAGTAGCTGGATCGGCTGCTCCCTGCTTAGAGCAAGTATTATGGAGCCAGCAAGGCCGGCGGGGAGCACAGCCACGTCAGAAAAATCACTGCTGGCGGAGAGAGAAAAGGAGAGAGAGTGGAGCGGGCGGCTAGCTAAACGTCGACTGAAAGCCGGCGGATGCGCGCGCATGCAGCTTCATTGGCTGCGCTACTGCTGTACTCACCGTTGGTTGGCTGCATGTGTTGTGTCAATGCTGCTGCTGCATTAAATGTTGTCCACGCTGGCGTTTATCTAGCCGGCAGCCGGTTGAACCATAATACTTGCTCTTATAATAGCCCCGGTGGCGCATGCATGATACAGTACTACACAATTAAGCTACTGCTGCCATTACATGCATGCATTTAACAGTGCATTAGCTGCAGGGCTCGAACTGGAATAGTACTACACATATTCCTACGTGGGATTAGCCTTACAGGCTGTTCGCTTGTGCTATTCAGCCGGCTTTAATCCGTACAAATCAGCGTTTCTCTCTTATAACAAACTAGCTGTACAAATTAACAGAAACCGATTTAATACCAGCTGAACAGAGCATTAGAGGGTAGTAGTAGATCGAAGTGCGTTGGTATAGTGAATTAACATCGGCAGGCAGCAACGCGGAGGAGCAGCAGCAACGGGCCAACGGCAGCATGCAAGGAGTAGGTCACTGTGATGGACCGATCATTAATCCCCTATCAATTGATTGGCTCTCGCACGAAACGGGAGGGTAGTAGCAGCAGCAGACTAGCGGTATGTGGTGGATTCTGCAAAGTTGGTGTGCCACTCATGAGACTCATGTGTGCGTACTGCGTAGGTATGCGAGACTATCGTTTGAGTTCCGGCAGGGGGATCGGAGAGGTCCGGGATCCCGGCCGGGAAGAGAAGAGAGAGCAGTGGAGATGTGTCGTGCATATGATTGCAGTTTCCAAGGCCAGGTTCTCTCGTCTCCTCTGTGGATCAGGAGAGGGATAAAACGTGTTTGTTGGACTGTTGGTTACAGTCTGACGTCGTGAGTTTTGGTAGCGACTGCCGTGTGCATCTGCCAGTCAGTCAGCTGAGCCTGAGTGAGACGGGTGAGTTGCATTGGCTGGAGTGTCGTGTCGACTGTCAACACCGAGGGAGCGAGGTTCCACTGACTAACTGACGATCGACATGCGTGCTTGCCGGCACTATCAAAGGCAACAACACGACGTCCAACTTGTATCTGAACCTGTCGGAGTGCTTTGACTTGTAGAGTAGAGCTGGACCTGTGGCCTGTGGGCCACATACTTACTATCTGTATCAGATGATGCACTGGAAATGATACTCGTCTCATGAGTCTATTCTTCCTTTTTTATAGGATCTGTCTACATGACATTCAGTTATTTTGGTCCTACCGTCAATTGAATTTTTCTCATACACTTACACCGTCTTCTAACTATATTTACACTATCTTATTACTATATTTACAATGATGTCTTCAGTGTAATTTATTAGACCGAGTGATGTAAGTTCGGAATAACAAATATATACTAAATTTTTCAAAAAAACATACAAATTATTTCCATGGATTCCAGACACAGAGAAATATATGTCAAATTATTCACAAATTTCAAAAAAAAACAAAATCTTCACAAAATTTCAAAATTCCGTGCCACGCTGTCGCCACCGACGCCGACACCGAGGAAGGCGTAGCGTCCGGCCTTGACTGGTACTCCGAGACATGGTACTACCACATCTGTTGCTGTTGCTGCTGGGAGTTGCTGCACTTGCTTCATCGTCATCGCCGACGAGGTCACAGCGGGGAGGCCGGCGCGCGGGAGAGAGAAGAGTGGAGATGTGTCGTGCATATGATTGCAGTTTCCAAGGCCAGGTTCTCTCGTCTCCTCTGTGGATCAGGAGAGGGATAAAACGTGTTTGTTGGACTGTTGGTTACAGTCTGACGTCGTGAGTTTTGGTAGCGACTGCCGTGTGCATCTGCCAGTCAGTCAGCTGAGCCTGAGTGAGACGGGTGAGTTGCATTGGCTGGAGTGTCGTGTCGACTGTCGACACCGAGGGAGCGAGGTTCCACTGACTAACTGACGATCGACATGCGTGCTTGCCGGCACTATCAAAGGCAACAACACGACGTCCAACTTGTATCTGAACCTGTCGGAGTGCTTTGACTTGTAGAGTAGAGCTGGACCTGTGGCCTGTGGGCCACATACTTACTATCTGTATCAGATGATGCACTGGAAATGATACTCGTCTCATGAGTCTATTCTTCCTTTTTTATAGGATATGTCTACGTGATATTCAGTTATTTTGGTCATACTGTCAATTAAATTTTTTTCGTACACTTACACCGTCTTCTAACTATATTTACACTATCTTATTACTATATTTACAATGATGTCTTCAGTGTAATTTATTAGACCGAGTGATGTAAGTTCGGAATAACACAAATATATACTAAATTTTTCAAAAAAACATACAAATTATTTCTATGGATTCTAGACACAGAGAAATATATGTCAAATTATTCACAAATTTCAAAAAAAAACAAAATCTTCACAAATTTTCGAAATTCCGTGCCACGCTGTCTCCACCGACGCCGACACCGAGGAAGGCGTAGCGTCCGGCCTTGGCTGGTACTCCGAGACATGGTACTGCCACATCTGTTGCTGTTGCTACTGCGTCGACATGAGTTGCTGCACTTGCTTCATCATCATCGCCGACGAGGTCACAACGGGGAGGCCGGCACGCGGGCCGTACCCCAGGTTGCACACGTACCGTGGCATCTGCAAGTCCACCCAGAGATGGGAAACGCGATCGATCGATCCATTGCTCGAAGGGCTCGAGGCGGATGGCGTTGCGGCATCCGGCGAATCGAGCGGCAGCTCTCGGGCCGGAGTCAAGATCCAACGCTGGAAATTTCGGTTGACAGTGGCAAGTAAATCATGCGGTTGACGTATGACGTTTCCGTTTGCTGTATATTACTCTAATACCCTAGTAGCAGTACGACCTCTCAAATACTACTATATATCAATCAAGTACTACTATCACCTGGAAAATGTGTGTAAAAAGAAAGAACCCGGGCCAATTTCCAGGTCCCGTCCTTTTCAGAGCGAGAAGCAAGGATCACCAAGTATGAGCTCGCGTCCACAGAGCAGCACAGCACGCAGGTGGTCGCTGCTTCCTTGCGCGATTGGATGGACATCGTTAGCCAATAGTCACCACAGGACGCACGCAAATCTACAGCGCTGGAAGGAGACGAGAGATTTACACGTCGGTTTTTTCTTCTCTTTGACCGGAGAAAGGAAAATTCAAAAGCTGTATCCCCTGGCAGTGGCAGTGGCAGTGGCAGTGGCAGTGGCACCACGACTGATCAGCAGCCCGCACCACACTAGCGCCACTTGGCTTGGCTGGGACGGCGCCATGCCTTAGCCTGACCGATCGGACGAGAACGAGACGAGGCGAGATTACAATTACTCCGCCACATGGCCGCTAATCAATGGCGGCTTAACCCTAGCTACCGTGCAGTAGTAGTGGTGGTACCGATACCCGCAGCCGCAGCGCGAATCAGGCCCGGCCTCGCCTCTGAAACCTCGGTGGATCCATCACAACTCCTGTTTCCGCGCGGGCCCGGCCCAAAAGCGCTCGTGCCTTTATATCCTCGCGCCGGCCAATCGATCGGCCACAGCACCACCGCCCACACGCAGACGCAGAAGCTTCTTCTTTCTTTCTGCTATACTAGGTGCTACGTGCTAGCAAGGCATCAAGGCCGACGATGGAAGCAGGGTCGGCGGCCGAGAACGGCGGCGCGGGCAAAGAAGGGTCCGGCAGCAGGTTCAGGCGGGTGTGCGTGTTCTGCGGGAGCAGCTCCGGCAAGCGGAGCAGCTACCGGGACGCCGCCGTCGAGCTCGGCAAGGAGCTGGTGAGTGAGCACAGAGCACCCGCACGCACGCCGTACCCCTGGCCCCTGCATCTGCATGGCATGGTGGTGTTCTGTTTGGTTCGTCGACCCGCCCCGACCTGGGCGTCGGTGCCTGACTGCCTGAACGTTGCACTTGCACAGGTGGCGAGGAAGGTGGATTTGGTGTACGGAGGGGGAAGCCTGGGGCTCATGGGGGAGGTCTCCGAGGCCGTGCACAAGGGCGGCGGCCATGTCATTGGGTCAGTCGCCTCTCTTGTCCGGCCGTTCACCGCCTCACCAAATTTCTGTGTCTCGCGATCATCCATCTGACTGACTGCTTTTGTTTATTGCTGCTGCAGCGTCATACCCACCACTCTCATGGGCAAGGAGGTGAGACGAAAACAGAGACACACGCACGGCACGCGCGCGCGCGAGGGGCAGAGGCAGACGCAGCAGGTTCTTGGCCCGCCCCGCAGGCCGCAGCTCATCTCTGTCTAACTGTGGCCGCGTGCGTGCCTGCAGATCACCGGGGAGACGGTGGGCGAGGTGCGGGCCGTGGCCGGGATGCACCAGCGCAAGGCGGAGATGGCGCGCAACTCCGACGCCTTCATCGCGCTCCCGGGTACACCTGCCCTGCCTGCCTGTTCGATCACCTTCGGTCCCTCGACTGCACACCAATCTAGCGACCAGCATCATATCATTGAGCCGGCCGAGCCATGGTTTGTTGGCTTGTTGCAGGCGGGTACGGGACGCTGGACGAGCTCCTGGAGGTGATCGCGTGGGCGCAGCTCGGCATCCACAGCAAGCCGGTGAGCGCAGACGACGATACGATACCTGGCACCCACACACCCACACGGGCACACCCTGTCGTGGATGGACACACGGAGGCAATGCAACTGTACACTGCATGCCTCTGCACGCCAAGGGCATGGACACACATGCACTGACAACTACTACTCCCACAACACAACTGTGTCTGTATGTGGCGCAGGTGGGCCTGCTGAACGTGGACGGGTACTACGACTTCCTGCTGGCGTTCATCGACAAGGCGGTGGACGACGGGTTCATCAAGCCCTCCCAGCGCCACATCTTCGTCAGCGCCCCCGACGCCAGGGAACTCGTCCAGAAGCTGGAGGTACGTTGGTAAACACTCGGCTCGCTACAGTGACTAGTGACCCATCACCCGTGCGTCCGGCCGCTTGCACGCTCTCTCCCGGGTCCCGGCCTACGCACGCGCATGGGTTGGGGGCGCATCTCATCATCCAAAGCCGCGCGGTCGTCCTGGCGGCCTCCTGGTTGGTTGAAGCCAGTGGGTGCGTGCGTGCGTGCGTGCGTGGCGGCAGCGCGCCTCCTCGCCTGCCCGTCTGCCGCGGTGCCGCGCCCGGGACTCGCTGGTGGTCGTCCTTGATGGATGATGACTTCCTTGATGGATGATGACTTGGTCAGGCCTGTGTCCTGGCACGTACACGTACACGCACGCACGACCTCTTTTTTTGTCTGGTCGTCATCCAAACACAGCTACCCACAGCCCACAGGCGGAGGCGGGCAGGCGGCAGTGTCACGCTCACGCTCGCCTGCCTTTGCGCCGGCCCTGCCTGCCTGCGCTCGGCTCCCCTGCACGCACGCTCCCAAAAGCGTCCAGATTCTCTCTGGTAGGAGTGGTGGTACAGCTGCTGAATTGAAACAGTCTTAAGCAAGGACCGGCCGGTATATATCTATAGTAGCTTATACTATTATATTATTATATTATATACAAAGATAGTAGCACTACTCGTAATAACTTTGGTGTGTGTACATGTGGCGCCTCTCCTACTGAAACCAAGCGTGCCAGGTGTAGCCAGAAGTTACTACGTGTGATAACATGCCCGTCCATGCATGATGCGTTTCTGACCGTCCGTGGAAACCAAAATGTACATGCATGCAGGAGTACGAGGCCGTGCAGGACGAGGACCCGGCGACGCCCAAGCTGCGGTGGGAGATCGAGCAGGCCGGCTACAACGCCTCGCTCCTGGCCGAGATCGCCCACTGATCGGCCGCCCGGCCGATCGATCCCTATCTCAGTGGCTCTCGCTCCACCCATCGCCTGCCGGCCACCACCGCCTATATCCACCCATCCATGCGATCATCCCGCGCGTCAGCAGCAACATATGATGTATTTCTCTCCTTAGCTAGCTAGCCTGGGCATGCAACAAACAAGTTTGACCGCAAAAGCGGGGCGCCGCCGAGCAAAACGCATGTTCTGCTCCTAGCCTGCAGCGGCTTGGTTGTCTGTCCTGCTACATGTATTCTTCTCCTAGCCACGTATTCGTACTAGTTTTCCTAAGCTAGGTACCCTGCAGATCACGTGTTGTTTACTACCCAGTAGCAACTGTAGTAGTACTAGTTAGTTGTCCCGGCCCCTTATTAGTCCCTGATCATGTATTTCGGTGTAGTAGAGAAGTCATTGGTAATCTGGTAATGTAATTGACCACCAGCTAGTAGCTGCAAGATTTTTTTTTCGAACCGAATTACACAAATACAGACGTAGACGCTCAACACGCACATACACTCACCCCTATACTGCAAGATTATTTGATCCAGCACCTCTCTCACCTAATAGCGTATCTGCGTTTATCTTCCTCCGTTTGCTCGTCACGCGTGATGCGTTAGCAGTAATTTTGGCTAGCAAGATGCCCACGCAAATAGCCACACGGGTAGCTACTTTTTCTTTTTTATTATACATTTTTTCTTTTCTTATTACTTGGAAAAAATATTTGACTATTTCCAGCAAGCTACTGATCTCAGGCATGCCACAACAAAGCCCGTCTGTTTTTATGATCTCAACCCAAATTGAGTTTTATCACCTCTACAACAAGTTCACCCCTTTCATGTTGTTCTTCGTGGTGTCTAGATCGACCAGCCAGTTTGTTTTCCTTTCCTTTCGTGGGTGATGTAGCTTATTTCCTAGTTGCTTATATTTTGATCAATGGTACAATTGTAGTTAGTTTCCTGATGGAACCAATAACTTCAAATTATGAATTTTTTGGGACTGGACTACTCTTGGTTAAATCTATAGTGTTAGATAGTCATTCAAATCAATGGTGTATATTCTTTTTTTACAATTAATCTAGCTAGATTGTTAAATCATCATAAAATCCAAAGCTATATGTCGTTTTCCTTTTCCCGATTAACACGAGAACTTCAGTATGTACTTTTAGTATACCAATTGTAGGCTCTAAGCCACTAGTGTTGTGCCATCTAGGCATCTAGGGCACCTCGTGTAGCCATCATTAGGGAGCCCCTCCATCTTCCTCCTCCATGGCAAGGAGGTGGGGACTCAACCCTCATCTATAGTTGTTCTTTAGGTTTAGTCTAAATAAATCTAATGATGAAATCATCGCTAATGTTTAATTGAAAACTTGTTACCTACAATGACTTCAACAATAGCCACAAGATCGCTGTTGCCGAGATCAATTTCACCGGTAGGAGGTAATTTATGATTAGTTTCTGTAATAGCAAGGGTGCTTATGGACACTTTTCGTAGGGATACTAACTCCTGGTCATCGGTCTTATCATCAATGGCCGCAAGAAGAAAATCAGAAGTAAACTTGATGGATCAAGAGTCAGAGGTACTCAATATGCAACCTGTGGTGTGCCCGATGACTCAACTATTAATGTATTGGAGTTGGTTGGTGCATTCGTTATAAAGAGTGTACTATGGTTTCAATGTTCAATGATACTTTGTTCATCTACGACACCGACTGTCAGCCTGTTCGTTTGGCTGTGGCTTGTCGTAAACGATCGTAAATTTTTAGCCGGAACAGTATTTTTTCTCTCACACAAATCAGTCAGCAGTATTTTTTCACGAACCAGCAACGAAACGAACCAACCAACCGAACAGGCTGTGTATCGATCGAAGCCACTATGGAAAAAGATGATAGAATCAACGCTGACTGTATCCATCAAAGCCAAAGCCACTATAAAAAAACGATGATAGAATGACTGATAGAATATTATTATTTTTCAAGGTTTTTTATGTATAATTTGAAGATGTACCTTGCCCGAGTTTCAATATAATTTCCCCATTCCTTTAGAAGAAAAAGGTATACTACCCACATGTTCAAAGTAAAAAGCACTAAAGCGTACAGAATACCTGTACAGTCATCTAGCTGAATATCCGCACATATGTACCAAGGGAATATGTCAATGCAACACGTGTTAACACAGGTCGGTTACATACTTACATGTACAGGGACCCCAGCCCCTCCACGTACGCCTAGGGAAGCACGCCCAATTGTTCGGCTCGTACGTTTCAGAGCGGGATACGCACGTACTCCTAGCGTACAGGTACGTGCAGGTCGCAAAGTAGACGGGCCCGGACGAACACGCCACGTGTCTTTCTCCTGCTGTAGCACACGTCGGCTTATCCGGCATGCCTCTGTATAGTCTGTACGCTACGTACGCTCTCGTGACGGACGGGCGGGTGAGGGGTGTCCACGGTGCACTGGCCGCATGCCGCTTTTGACGTACGTACCTAGGAGTAGTGTACGTGAGGTGAGACGTGAGAGTGGAGTGGCCGGGCCGAGTGGACGGCTGCACTGCGACAGCTCAGCAGCGGTAGTGCGGACTGCGGAGTGCTGCCTGTGCCAGACCCAGACAGACCTTTTTTTTGTTTTTTGATCAACAGACCCAGACAGACCTGGCACGGCGCACTGGCGCAGGCGGTAGTTGGGTCATTGGGTGCACCTCCGTTTCCGTCAGCCCTGTCCCGCCGGCTGCCACAGACGACCACAGGCTGGCTGTTGCCTCATTGTTGCCGCTCGATGAGCACGTCGCACGCCATCTCCCTTTTCTACTTTGGCCTCCCGTCCCGGACACCACACCACCGGCCAGCGGAGTCCATGAAGCTTGCTCAAGCCCCCCGGTCCCGGATACCACTACATACACAACTTGAGCTGCACCTTACACTACGTGAAAAATAGTTTGTAGCAACGGAATAATTTTTTTAGAGGCGGCTGGTGTTGGAGTCGCCCCTACAGTGACATGCTCGGAAGCCCAGAGATCAGCCGCCCCTACAAATGGAACAGCAGGGGCGGCTGGTGATACGAACCGCCCCTACAAATGGGTCTGATTTATAGGGGCGGCTCACTCACCAGCCGCCCCCGGTGTTTTTATTTGTAGGGGCGGCTTAATCACCAGCCGTCCCTACAAATGCCTCTGGCTATATATTATAGAGCACAGTAAAAAAATATTCTCCAGCTTCTCTTCCCCTTCCCTCTCTCTCTCTCCTCTACGCTCTCTCCCCCTCCCGACGCGAGCAGCGGCCAAGGTGACGGCGGCTGGCGTGAGCGGGCCAGCGGACGCCGCAGCCGCCCTCCTCTTCCTCCACGCCTCTCCCCCTCGCCTCCCCCCTTGCGCCAGTTAGGGCGCGCGGCGACGGCCGCTCTCTCGCATCCTCTTTCTCCCTCCTCCTCTTGGTGACTGCAGCTTGATCTGCCGACCTGCTTGTAGGCTGTCTGCCGTTTGTCGGGTGGCCGGATCGGCATGCTCGTCGTCGGCCGGATCCGGTGGTGGCTGGTCCGGTCTCGCCTCCCCTCGGTTGTTGTTTCATGGCAGTGATGACCGGATCGCGGTCCTGCAAGCGCCTGTGGCAGCTCGATCCATGCGGTGGTGACCGGATCTCGAGGTCCTAGCGGCCGGATCCGTGGGATTGGCTGCCTGAGCCGCTGCGGGAGGGCGTCCGGTGCAGAGCCGGCTGGTTGGGCCGTTAGGGCATCTACCTCCTTTTCCCTAGCCCCTTCTCCTCACGTCCTCTTCCTTCACCGCCCTCCAGGTAAGGGATTGCTCTAGTTCCTAGTTCCGACTGATTTTGGCTGTTCCACCCCGTTCTCCTAGTCTCGATTTAACGCAAGGCGATTATGCATTTGTAAAAAGCACGCCCCATCCGTTCCGTTCCTCCTGAGTCGATCTGACGAGTTCCCTGTTGATCTGCATTCCATGGCTCTATTTTCTGTGATATCTGAAGATTCAAATATTTCTTCGACATTCAGTTAGTGCACATAGGTAGCAGATAGTGCACATAGGTTACTGACATTTCTGTTGCTACTATTTGTTCATTAAGAACAATATTTCCATATGATTCGCACCATTTATTACAAAGTGTATATAGTGGTCTGCGATAGTAGCTCTACATATGTGGATACGTTTGGTGAGCTAGATAAGCGATAGTATTTCTTTGTTATTGTACTAGATGACCGATAGCCTCGGCAAATTGTTTAGGAGCAGCTTTTAGATGGTAGGCTTGTTTCTAAGGCGAAGGCTCTAGAGATAAGGAGGAAAAAGAGGAAGATCCCAAGCTTGTGACAAGCAAAGTTGATAGAATTGCAACTATCTCAGATAATCTCATTAAATTTCATTAAGTTGGGGCAATGAGTCTATGCAAGTATAGTACTAATAAAGTTGTCCAAGAATTCTTGCTTGTAATCACAAGTAGTATTCATAGTGATAAATGCGAGGGGTTGCAAATAAGCGAATTCTTCCTATGAATATTCTCTCCGTCCATTAATCACAAGTAGTATACATAATGGCTCTTTTTCCCTACCAAATTCTGATCTGCTTTTTTTTTCTCTTGCGCTTCATTCAGTAAGGAGAGCATATAGTTCGAGTGATTAGCATGACACAAGCTACGCAGTTGCAAGCTAACCAGATTGGGAATATTATGGAGAAGTTGAGTATGTTTTTTCACAACTCCCAATTAGCAACTGTGTGCTTTATTGTTTGATTACTGATTGCATCATCACTTTAGTAAAAAAGCAATGTGCGGAGACTCGAACAATGTGCGTTATGTGGTTAAAATTAGTTCGTGCCTGTGTTTTGCCACCGATTTTGCCCTCGCTATCTCGTGTTATTGTTTCAAATCATCTATCGATGTTCTTTGCTTTGTCAAGCGCATATGGGATTCAAGTTCGCATGCTCGTGGCCCATTAACGTGAGGTTCTGAGTTTGGTCTTTGTGACTGTAATCATGTCTCTCACCATTTCAGGAAGGAGGCGGCCTATGTTCCTCTGTCTCTGTACAAGCAGCAGGTAAGATAACATTGACTCCAACTAAATATTTGTGTTCAGTAACTTGGATGCGGAACAATTCGGAAAGTATGTTCTTCCTACTGTTTTTTCTCAATGTGCTTTATTGTTGTGTGTGTACAACATTCCTAGTTTGGATTTCAAAGCAACCATGTGAATCTTGTATGAATGGGACCGTGCGTAAAATGTCCGTCAAAGAGGGCTATAAATGATATGCTAGTTGAAGCTATAGTTTCTTTTCTGATATGTTGATTGTTGCTGTTAACCAAGCGCAATAACTTTCTTGAACTTCGACTAAATGATATGCCTTACTGTGATTTTGAATGTGCTCAACGTGCTCTCAGGACCTAGAGACCCGAATCGGAAGAGCGGGCCAAATGACGACAAGTTCCCCATAGCACAACTTGTGCAGAGCCCAAGTATTATTCTCTTATGCATAGTTGCTATTATTTTCTCAAATATTGCACAAGTTCATATTCCAGCGATGATGATGATAATACTACCTTTTCTTGTTGCATAAAGCGTCAAAATGCAGTGGGGTTTTTGTCTTCCCTGGCCCTTGCTCCAAATTATTGTTTGGATATGAGAATTTGAGAATAAGTCACTTGATAAAATAGAGCTCCATCGGTGATGATCTCAATACCGTCATAATATTTTGATCCCACAAGATCAAGTGGACGGCATATCTATGCCATGTGTATTTCAGTTCTAAATTAGTGAAATTCGTGCTCGTATGCTTGCTAAGCGCTTAGCGGGTTGGGGCTTGCTATTCGGGGATTGCATATTTATTTCATATAAGTAGTATCATGCTAATTCAGGATAAGCCTACTCCTAATTCCTGAACAAACATTCTTTGATTAATATATGGTATGTATATGATTAGGTTATTCAGACTACATTCTTTGTTCAATGATTTACAAATTCTTGATGAAGAGCTAACAATTAAAGCAACAAATCCTTGTGCAGAGGTAACCATGAAAGCAAAAAGAGCAAGCACGAGATAACGGTTAAAGCAAGGAATTCTCGCGCAAAGCTAACTATTAAATCAAGCAGGAAGGCGAGGCTTCAACAAGTTCTTGTGCAGAGCTAACAGTTAGCAAGGAGCAAGGCTTCTTTAGTGTATCGTGTCTCCCCACCGAGCTGAGGTGCTCCTGCCTCCCCACCAAGCCGTCTACCAAGACATCTGATTGATGATGTGTTTTACAATTAATTTTCTTTCAATTCTATTTTACTCCACAAATTGCTTGTGCATGTAATATTGAATGGGTGTTCGATAATTAAAGTTAAATGAACTTTCGATTGTATTTAAATTATATCCATGAGAGTATTATATTAACTTGGGTACCATGAAGATCTACTTAGGTATTTGGTTTTTTCATCATTGTGTATTGGACTGTCGGCTAAAGCATGTACTTGAGTCACTTTGCAAGTATAGGTACCATGAATTTGAATTGTAAATTTAATTTTTTTTGTGAAAAAAAATGATTTGTAGGGCGGTTAGTATCTGTAGCCTTTACAAATCGATTTATAAAGGCGGCCGATAACACTAGCCGCCGCCGCAAATCGATTCTTGGGGCGGTTCTGAAACCGCCTACAAATACATGATTTGTAGAGACCCTTGCGTAGGGGCGGCTGGCCGAACCGCCCCTACAAATGTACTGTAGCCGTCCCTGGAAATGATATTTGACGTAGTGTTATGCTTACCCGCCATGCTGCTCCTGGCACCTGGCTGTACGTCGCACGACGACGGACGTGAGAGTGGACGGCTGCACTGCAGGGGCCCCCAGCTCCATCTCAGCGCTGAACTGAGCTCACCAGCGGTCGTGTGTGTGCTCCTCAGCACGCCCACTGACTAGTGACTGCTACCGGATAGTCCGGCAAAGGCGGCGCCAACAGCTAGGGACAGGTGTGTACAGATATGCGCCCTGGATTATATATATTTTTTAATATCATTGGATAAGAAGTCGGATCGCACCAGTCAGAGAGAACAGTAAAGTGTGGGTTTGGTTGCCAAACGAAGCTTGCATCATATATCCGGATGAAAGGACGCGGGATGGGTTTATTAGACGATAAAAAGGCGAAAAAACTATACAAAAATGCTTTTACATTTTAGGAGTTGAGGTTGTAAAAAAAAATATGGCATCCTTTTACATTTTGAATAATACCAAAGCTAAAAACTCCGGATCCGCCACCGCCACTGATCTCAGCCTCTCAGCGCGCGCGTGTGGTAGCGCTAGGCCGCTAGCTAGTGCACGCTGCGTGGGACGGGCGACGGCCCATACCTTATCGTGTCTGTTCCCTTTGCCGATCTCTGCAGGCTGGGCCTGCCTGGGACGGACGCGAGGGAGGTTGCCTGAAACAGGCGATCGAGGCACGGCCCGATCGGGATCGCCCTCGCGGCCGGGGCACCGTCTCTGGTCCACGAACATGGACCAGCTGGGATGCTGCATGCCCCGACGTCTATTATCTATCTCCCCGGAGAAGAGAATTATTGGCCCTCTGTTCGTAGGAGGCATGTGCGTGGGCGTGGCTATTCAGAATAAGCTCTCGCCTAGCTGCTAGTAGGGGGCCAAAGCCAAACGGATCAATCAAGCACCATAACGTGTCACGCCTCCATGGGGGAGCTGCGCGTTCGATCGCTCTGCTAGCTGGTACCACGCTATTGTCCTGTCCGGCTGCGTCGATCGATTGGCGGTGCTCCGATCCGCTGGGGGTGATTCCTGATGTCCCCGACCGGTCCTTTACTCCTTTTCATCCATCCAAGCTAGGACTTGGACTTCCATTAGGGCTTGTTCGTTTAGGGCTGGTTCTGGGTAGGAATCAATTTCTGGTGAGCACTTTCTATATAAATTACACAAGCAATCCTAGTTGGAATGATTCTAGGGCACGAATCCATGTCAACCGAACGCAGCCTTAGGCCCTGTTCGGTTCTCCTGGATTGCACCAGGAATTATTCCAATTGATCAATGCTTATATAAATTTGCAAAGCAATCCAGGTAGAATTAATTCCAGGCAATGCTTCCCTGCCAAACGAGCGAGCCCTTGAGCAGCAGCAGCGGTCAGTCAGTAACATATCTGAAGAGGCGGCATGCACTTTTGACAGATTGTACGAGCTAATAAGCGCATGCATGACGAACCTGAAAGACAGAATTGAACGTCCTCCGTTCGAATCCTGTAATGCAATGCATGGCCTGTACAAAATTTTGTTGAATATAAATACCAGAAGAAGAAGAAGATATACATATTTGCTACTTGTGAAGGAATGTAGGCACGATGTCAACCTAATAATCGAGGAAGCTCTGAAGATCAAGACCTGACGTGTGTTGTGTTGTTCTTCTGAAGAGACGAGCGCTTAAGTGGAATGAAATCAAGGGCCCTTTTGTTTGGGCTTTTCGGGAGTTTTTGAGCTGCAGCTTTTGAACGTTTCAAAAGCCGAAGAAGTTTCCGGAAAACTCATAATAGTGCATGCAAGTGGGCTTCTTCTTTGCAGCATATCTCATGAGGGCCTTGTAAACAATGCAAGAGAGTGCATGCAAGTGGGCTTCTTCTTTGTAGCGACTAGCGACCTTTCGTGCGGCCTATCTGTGTTCGGCCAGGCTAGTTTCAGAGCCCACGGCCAAATCCCAAATCAAAAGGGTTCTCCACGCCGGTCGTGCAACAATAATAACGCTACAGTTGAATTAGGTAACACAAATCAAACAATCAAAAGTTGATTAACAGGTAACCAGAAATTAATGTGACACTTTTCGCAATTCTAAGGCCAGTACAGTATAGCTCAATTGAATGCCCTCTGTAGCGCAGAGCTCCATACTGGATAGATGGATATATACATATATATAAAACTGTCTTTCTCACGTGAACCAAGGTAATAAATAGCAGCGGTAGCTGCCACAATAGCAGTAGCGGTCCATTGCCGCTACCGCTATGAGGTAGCACTCTAAACTCTGCATCTTGAAACTTTGCGGCCGCAATTCTGAGTAGCGGGGTGATATTGCGTCCGCAATAGCATGGAAGCAAATAACCCTAATCAGCCCACCCCACTATGACTCACACTCCCAAGTCAAACACTCACACATCGGCTATAGCCTCCAAGGTCCAGATTTAGGTGTTCTTTGAGTGTAATTACATGTCTATTTATACTCATTATTCATGATATATGTACTTAAAATTATGTGGGATTATCGGGTGCCGCTGTTGGAACTTATCGTCCGCAATATCGCCCGCTATCCGCAATTCGCTACCTCGACGCCAATCCACTGCCAACCCGCTATACGCTATTTATTACCTTGACGTGAACACATCATTTACAAACAAGAACCATATTGTGAAATTCTGATGTGGTTACACTGGCGGAACCAATTCCTGGTGGTGCAGGTTATTCGAATGACTAAATATGATTATAGGCTCTCAAATAAGTTGGACACTGACCTGCAAAAACTACGTTGCAGAGTCAATTATCATGCTCTGAGATGTACTGACCCGATACAAGAATTGGCTGAAAAGCTAATACAACGAATGCGAGAAAAGAGCAGATATTTTATTGCTCTTCACCTAAGGTTGCTTCATCCTGTAACATTAATTGAACCTTTTGTCAGTCTTCATTTATCATTTTGTTCAAATTTTACCTGTTTCATCTCACTCAGTAGCAAGTACATGAACGTAGACTACTTTGGACCTCTGATCTATCAATAGTGGGTGGTGCATATGTTCCTGGGCAGAAAACCTTATACTATTAATAATGATTAACCAAAGCTGTAGTCTGAATAATGACGATGATTTTTCACTTCTTTGGCCATTGAATTGTCTCAAACTTTTCTCTTAGAGCTTCTTTGTTTCACCATCTCCAGAATATTTCCTTCTGTTCTGTTTGTGTACTATAAGAAAATGAATTAATTGTTGAAATAAAATTGCTAAGATTGCTAGTTGGTTTCCCTTCTGCTCCTGCCGGTTCTCTGTGATCTTAAATAAAATGGCAATTTAGCAGAAAAGAATGAAAGATGGTTGGTTAAATATATAAAAAGTGGAAATGTATCTTATTACTTCCCCATTACTGTTCCGTACAACATTAGCTCGTTTTGTTTTCTTGAACAAGACATGATTGTTATTCTGATGGCAGATTTGAACCTGACATGCTCGCTTTTTCTGGGTGCTATTATGGTGGTGGAGAAAAGGAGAGGAGAGAATTAGCTGCAATTCGCAAACGATGGAGAACCTTGCATGTACGAGTTGTGTGATGTGTAGTCGTTACTCACTTACTGAGATAGAATTACCTTTTGCTAATCTTGTTACGTTTTCATATTCCAGATACGTGATCCGGAGAAAGGAAGAAGGCAAGGTAGGTGTCCACTAACTCCTGAGGAGGTAGGGTCGATGTTGAGGGCATTAGGCTACAGAAGTGATGTGCACATTTATGTTGCTTCTGGTGAGATATATGGAGGCGAAGATACTTTAGCATCCCTCAAAGCACTGTTTCCTAATTTCCATACAAAAGAAACGCTGTCAAGCCAAGAGGAGCTTGCTCCATTCCTGCAGTTCTCATCTCGCATGGCTGCAATCGATTTCATTGTCTGTGATGACAGTGATGCTTTTGTGGATAACAACATTGGTAACAAGGCCAAAATTCTGGCTGGGCAAAGGTAATGCATCTTTTGAAACTGTTCTTATGTTTATCTGCTGTTAACTCTCCCCCCCCTTTTTTTACTTATTGTAATCCAATCTTGTTCCAGATCATCTGTACTTGTGCTCTCTCCAGGAGATATTTTGGCCACAAGAGAACAATCCGGCCAAATGCTAAACAGCTCTATCCCTTATTCATGAAGAGGGGAAATATGTCTTGGGATGCATTTGCCTCACAGGTGCGAACAGTCCAGAAAGGATATATGGGAGAGCCCATGGAAATCACACTAGGAAGGGGTGAATTTCTTGCCAACCCTGCGGCCTGTATATGTGAAAAGACCGGCAGAAACTCAGTAGTAGTCAAGTCCATTTCTGGAAGTAGCCAGGAACCTGTAACTGACACCGGAATAAGGAAAGCCATTGGCATTGGTAGTGGTAGGCCGCCATATCCTGTTTATACTGACGAAGAGGCAGATGGATCTGATACAGAGGAAGATCCGGATAGCAGCGGGAGAGGAGAGGTGATTGACACTGAACCTGACGATGATTCTGTGATCAGACAAGAGGATCCTGAGCTAGAGGAGATCCTGTCGGATTAGTCAAGTTGTGCAGCTATTTCTTCCGGTAGAGCTATGCAAAATCTGACTTTGCATATACATGTGTTGTATGTGGCAGCAATTTTATGGTTTGGACATCTCCGAACTAGCTTAGATCTGCAGCCCCTGGTGTACATAGATTTTCTGGTGTGCAGCTGTCCATCCTCTTTCCCCTAGCTGAATGAGGGCATGATTTTCCCTCCTTTTCTTAACATCCTGCCATTGCTAATCGCTCATGGAAATGTGTATATCATGCTTAATTTTCTAAACTTTTTTTGTTGGTAAGCCAGATTTCTTGGCATCGTTTTTTACAGTTACTGTTGTGTTGTGCTGGACCTTGTTGACACATTGCAATCTAACATTGTCTAATCTTTGTCAGAAGAAAGTATTTGTCACTGACATCAGGGTTTTATTGATCGCATTTTGCTTGAATAGCAGAGACAACGTTTCGGTCTTTCTGCAATGTTGGGAAGTTGGCGTGATGCATGAATAATAATGTGATAAATGCATATTTTTTCGAATCACAGAACAAACATAGAAGATTACATATGTGCACACGCGCTCACAACACATGCACATAAGCTAACCCTTTGAGCATCTCCGACGACATATCTGAGGAAGCACCTATGTTAAGGAAATATGAGCGGGCAAGTCTCATCACAAGGAATCCAACAAGTTAAGCTACTTTCAATTTGCGTGTGGTAATGTATGTTTGTCAGCTTGTGTACGTGTCGTCCGATCCATGAACGAACTGTCCAATTTAAGGCCAGGCCTGGTCACCTGAAGGCTGAAGCATTTGCATAGACACTTCCACCACCTCTCCATCGTCTAGGACCAGGCCTGGCAAGCAGGGCTCGATCCAAATCCAATCCCCTCGGACAGGACCCGCGGTCAAAGATTGGATCCTGATGCCTCGTCGCCGCCCGTCACGTGCACATTCTCCAACTTCCAAGTGGTTATTGGGATTCTGGGAAGATAAGAGGTGGTAACTGTCTAACTGACTAACTGGTAGCCGGTAGGTGCAGTGCAAAGTGCGTCTCGGAGTAATCCCGATTTCGCAGTTTGTTTTGTGGTTTCTGATTTCTGAAAAGGGTAGGAGTACGTATTTGTTCGAAACGATGATGGGGGTAATGCAATGTGATAAACAGACCAGAGTTAGTAAAAATTTCCTCTGTAACTGTAACAGGTAGTATATATAATTAAATAAAAAAAATAAAAACAAGAGAGTTGCTTCTCCGATGCCGTTCACCACCTTGAGCATTGGACGGCCCATATGATATGGCCCGGAGTCTTTTTGCCCGACAAGCAGCTTCAATCCAGTTCCTGGGAGGACGTGTTGGCATAGCGTCGAGTGTGGGATCTCGCTTGTTTTTAAGGCCGCGTGTCCTGTCCTGATGATCCGCTGCAGCTTTGAAAACTGACGCAGCGCTATTGACCCCCAACCCCAACGGTTCCAGGGTTCAGGAGACATGGATGGCCGCCGCACTGGATTCTGTCTGGAACTGGACATGTTTCGCGGCAGTAGAGCTGGAGCACGGGCTCCGCAAAACCTCGGTGCGCAGCGGACAAAGTTCATGCAGAAAACAGTAGGATAACTGATGAAACTCATTTCATCTCGCTCGCTGCTCGTTGGCTCACATCATGTGATGGACTAGAGTCAGAAAACTCCAGGAACGAACGAACGCCAACACCGCTATCTCGTGAACTCACAAACCAACAAGACCGACGTCCTCTGGCAACTGGCATCACAGCGTACAATCACGCTGCCGATGCCGTGAGCATGGCGCCCTCTGGCCGCTTACCTTATAATCCACATTATTCAACTTGTTTTTTTTAGTCGGAATAGTATTTTTCTCTCGTAACGATTCAGCCAGAACAGTGTTTTTCAGCCAATTCAACCCATTTCAGCCAGCCGAGCGGGGCCTCTGTTCGACGGGAGCAGGCGCACGGACGTCGGACAAAGGGCGCCGCGCCAACTTCCGGCGCCCGGCCAAGGGACAGATGGGATCGCCGTCCCTTTGCTACTGGGCGGCTGGCTTTTCACCGCCAAGGAACGCAGATGCGAACCGCGTGTCGCATTGCCGGCTTGACGCTTCCGCCCACTCGGACTCGGGCACTCCGACAAACCACGCACCAGCACGGCAAGCACGCAGGTTTCCCCTGCACCGGCGTGGTGGACGATCGGTGATGGCTAAACGGCCACCAGATCCTCCGCGCGGTCGAAGCGATTCCCAGCAGGCAGCAGCGCACGCAGACACGCTCACGCCGAGCAGGCAAGCCTGAACCGTCTGCATGTCATGTCAAGCTACGATGCCACCGCGCACAGAGAATCCCCGCAAGCTGCTTAAGCCTGCAGGCGAGTGAGCCAGCGCCCACGCTTGTTCTGTCTTCTCCCTCAACCCCACCCCATCCACTCACTGTGCACACGCCACTAGGCTCACGCTGTCATCCCCACCGGTGCCTTTTACGCACGATCCGAGCCGTACAGGGAGCGGTGGACGGCATGGATCCCTCGTCAAGCTCAGCTTTGACCGCGCGGCAATGGAGAGAGAGACCACAAACCATGCCCACCGCCCAGCTCGCTGCTGGGCACTGCCCCCACCCTCCTCTACCTCCGCGCCAACGCGCCTCCCCAACTAAGGGCATGTTTAGATTCAAAAAATTTCACCCCAAAATGTCATATCGAATCTTGCGGCACATGCATAGAGTACTAAATGTAGACGAAAAAAAATTAATTGCACAGTTGGGTGAGAAATCGCGGGACGAAACTTTCGAACCTAATTAGTCCATAATTAGACACTAATTGCCAAATACAAACGAAAGTGCTACAGTAGCCAAACAGTACCAAAACCCAAAAAATTTTGGGAACTAAACGCGCCCTAATTCCTCCCTCGACAGCCCGTTCGTTTGGCCGGACTGGTTCGTCGCTGGTTCGTGAAGAAACACTGCTGGTTGATTTGTGTGAGAGAAAAATACTGTTCTGGCTAGAAATTTACGATCGCTTACAATCGTATAAGCTCAGCCGAACAGACGGCAAGTCTACACTTCGCATCGAATGCTTGACCTGGGTAGAGTATTAAATATACACTAAGAAATAATTAATTGTATAGATTACGACTACTTATGAGACGAATATTTTAAGACTAATTAGTTCATGATTTGACAAAAAATATTATAATAATATATGTATTAATAATAAATTAATTAGACTTAATAAATTTATCTCTCAGTTTACTAACGAATTCTATAATTTATTTTTTATTAATATTCATAACAACACCCGACGGACGCCTCAAAACCAAACTAAACAATGCCTTAAACGACCAAACCAGCCCAAAACCCCAACCCCACAACAGTACACACGGGCACACTAGCTTAAGCTAAACCTCGCCTCGCCATGGCAGCAATGGCGCCGCTCCCCGCCGCCTCCCTCCTGCTCTTCCTCTGCCTCCTCGCGGCGCCGTGCCCCGGGGCGCGTGCGGCACGGTTCGCGTGCAACGCCACGGCGCCGCGGGCGTCCACGTGCCAGGCGTTCATCTCCTACGCGCCGCCCAACGGGACGGCCACGCCCACGCTCGCCGCCGTGCGCGCGCTCTTCCAGCTCCGCTCCCACCGCGCGCTGCTGGCCGCCAACGGCCTCCCGCTCTCCACGCCGCCCACGGCGCCGGCCCCCGCGCCGCTGCGGGTCCGCCTGCCCTGCCTCTGCTCGGGCGGCGCCGGGGCCACGTTCCAGCGGCCCACGTACCGGGTCCGCGCCGGGGACACGCTCGACGCCGTCGCGCGGGGCGTCTTCGCGGGCCTCGTCACCTACCAGGACATCGCCGCCGCCAACAACGTCTCCGACCCCAACAGGGTCGCCGTCGGACAGCAGCTCTGGATCCCCGTGCCCTGCAGCTGCGACCCCGTGGCCGGCCAGCCCGTCGTGCACTTCACCTACGTCGTGCCCACCGGGACCTCCGTGGCCAGCATCGCGCAGGAGTTCAGCACCACGGAGGAGACGATTCTCGCGGTCAACAAGATGCCCGACGCCAAGGCCCTTATCGCCGGCCAGGTTCTTGACGTGCCACTCCGAGGTAGGCCTCCCTTTCTTTCTTTTTTCCCTAGCAGCTCGTGTGTTCTTGATCTATTCGACTAGTTTGGGTAGATTCCTTGAGCTTAAAAGAAAGTAGATCCACTTTCAATGATTTTGAGCTATACTATGTTACTGTTGCTGCTTACACATGGACCCTGAAAAGTTCTGAACCTCTTTGCATTTGCATCTTTATTGCTGGTAAAAGCTGTGATTAAACATAGACATGCTTTGCCGTTAGGCAAATGCAAAGTCTCTCTCTTTTTTGCTCCCCCATTGTACGCCTAAAAATGTTCAGGAGTTCTTTTCAGATTGTTTGCCTGAAAAGCTTGTGCTTTTGAATAGACAAAAAGGATGATAAAAAAAAACGACACTACTAGATGTTTCAGCATTTCTGCTCTCCGCTCCGAACTTCTGCTCGCAGTTTTCAAGTAGCTGCACAGAGCATGTCTTGAACATTAGCTTGTAGACCGAGTGTTTTTGTTCTTGATGACATACGTGTAGGTTACTATTTGTGTAAATGAATTAGTATCTCCAACAGAAGTACTGGAGTTGTTTGCTTCAGCAAAATATTTTTTGTTAGTCATAGTTCAGGATAAGGTAATTGATATGTATCTGGCTTTCTGAACGTAGAATTTGGATCTGACGTTCTGGGCATTGACATCTGTTATATCTCATAGGCTATATTTCAAGAGGATGTTAAACCTTTCTCTTTGGAATGAAGCTTGGACCAAATGTTTTTTTTTTTGAAACGAATCAGACAGGAGAGCTGCCGATTATATTGAAAAGAAGAAAACCCAGACTGGGTAATACAACAGAGCAACAAAGACCCCCTAAAGAGTCAAACAACAACAACCACCACAACAACAAAGAGACTACTAAAACAGAGAGAAAAAACTCAGGCCGGTTGGATTAGGACATCAACAGGAATTGCTACAATACTAGCTGAACTAGATTATGGTAGCAGAAAAGTACGATTCAGATAGTATTCTTTGTATACTTCACATCATTGGAAGTTCGTTCATGTCACTCACCTTGTTTGTTTGTCATTATCTTAGTCTTGCTATTGCTAATGCTAATGCAGTATTGTGCAGTTAAAATGCACTTCAGCCTTACATCCTGTTCATTTATCTTTCTAAGTGAACTGAATTTGTATCAAGATCAAGCTATCCTGTAATGAGCATTCAAGTCTTAATTGCTTCAGAAAGTGTAATGCTTCATATCATGTACATAAGATAGCATGCTCATTCAGTCATATGACATTTAGCCATTTACTCAGAGTTCCATTTTGGAGCTAATGGTTTAGTGTTTATATATGCAGCTTGTGGTTCTGCCATTAGCAGTACAGCCATTGATCGTAACCTTCTTGTGCCAAATGGAAGCTACGTCCTCACCGCCAACAACTGTGTCATGTGTGGCTGCAGCTCTAGCACCTGGCAGTGAGTGCTCGTCTATTGAAACTTGTAAATTCTGAATCAGCCTTTATAATCAAATTCTAACCTCATAATGCTCCATGGGGTTCAGGTTGGACTGCCAGCCAACACAGGGATTGAGCTCGTCGTTCTGCCCTGCTGCCAAGTGTGGAGACATGTTCCTCGGCAACACATCCTCCACCTCATCCTGCGAGAGCAGGACATGCTCCTACGCCGGGTACACCAACAGCACATCGTTCGCCATCCTCGCTAATGTCACCACCAGTAACGTGTGCAGCGGTGAGTAGTGCCCCGGTTCTGTTTGTAAGAGCCAATAGCCATCATGTTGTGTGCCTTTGGCATTGGCAGTGCTTTTCTAAGTTGCCGTTGACCCCTTCGTTGTTTTTGTCACTGTCAGCTGGGATGTCTCCAGTGGCGCAGCCGGCTCACTCCTCGGCGTTTCGGTTGGAGCGGGCGTGGTTGAGATGGACGGAGCTGGTTGTCTCTCTTCACGTCGTCTTGCTTTGTCTAGGCTATCTGCGGCAAGACTGAACGTTGTTGCCATGCGTATGTCGTTAGATTCTGGTCCTCCGATTCCTAGTTTGATGTTGTGAGTAATATCTGCAGTGTTTGCGCGACGTTGATCTGTAGCTGGTTGGATTTGTAAGTGCAGACCCTAGGGCAACACTTCTGTGTTAGAAGGTAGATCAGGAAACATTTGTACTTCGTCAAACTTTTGCAAAGATACTTTCTTCTGTTATGACCGTAGCCTTTTTCGTGTTCTATCTGGAGTATTGCTTGGCTCGAGACGTTCCAATGTATGGATTCAGCATCATTGCCTGTAATCTCAGCTAAAACGTCCTGAAAGAACAGCATACTGTACATAGATATAGAGCAGATATCTTTGTTCAAAAAAAGAAGATAGAGCAGATATCAGGGGCTAATTATTAGTTGCTAAAAATTAACCTTACGGGCCATTTGGATTCTTTCATTTGGAGGAATTGAAATCTACTTAATAAATTAGGCTATTGGCTTGAATTTGATATTTCATCACTTTTCAAAGTTCACGTATAAGTCCATCTCAAATTCATAGGGTGGGAGATGGAAATTGATTCTTGAGATCATCATTGTATGTTTCTACTTGGCAACTTATAACTCGCTTTTCGACTCGCTCCTCTACGGTAGAAATATGACACATAACTATCTCTCTCGTATAGCCAACAATAATACACAAATATAATCCATATTAGCTTAATTAATATATATCTAAATTATGATTATTAAAATAAATTTAATTTCAAGATCCAAACGAGGCTTTAGATGATTAATACAGAAGGGATAATATGTGGGATAAGAGTGAGTAAGCCCTTGGCTAGTTAGCACAACTAGCTAACAAGGGATAATACTTTATTGCTCGAGATTATACACGTCTCCAAAAGCTCCCTGAAACAATTCCCTCATAGTTTTTTAAGAGAGAAAGGAAAAACAATCATTCAACAGTTTTGTATCTTAATTCTCTAATAAATAATCACTTGGTAAATCTTTCTCTAAGAGCAAGTACAACAATTGGCTTGTAGCCAAGCTAATCAATATTTTTACTGATGTAGAAGAGAGAAGGAAGGAGAGAGAAGAGAGCTTAGCTCTCGTGCAAGCAACAAGCTTGGTACGGAAGCATAGACAGTAATGGGTCCCAATAGAGATGTATATGAGGAGTATTAGGAAATAGAATGGAAATATATAATAATAAAGAAATTTTGTAGACAAATAGAAGGCTAACTATTGTATAGCTATGCTTTTTACAGCTTTGACTTATAAATAAACACTTGACTCTATTATTGACCTTGCTATGATAACTCACATATGCGTGTGTGCATTTTGTGCCTCCATTTTGCGTGGGTTTTCCGTCCTCCAGATTTCTTCTATCCTTTCCGGTTTTCGAGTTTTAGACGCTAACCATAGAAAGCTGTTGGAAAAAAGACAAAAATAGACTATTTCATATTGTTAACTTGGCATATTCATTTATTTTCCAAGTGATTTTAAATAAGTTCTTGAGGTTGTCCCACTTAATTTTTAGCTACCTAATTTTAACACTGTCGTTCAAATTAGGCCCATCCATGGTCCAACGAAGGTGATACGAGGCCCATACGCCAGTCCATCCCGCGCGGCTGCCACTGTACCCCGTGGAAACCATAGGGAAAAGGCCTAAATTAATTTTAGTTTCACAATATATTTTAAAATCAAAATCTTCAATATCGTACGTGGGCCCATACACCAGTTGTAGTCCATTCCCGCACCTAAATTATTTTAGTTTCAAGTTATTTTTATAAAATTCAAAATCTTCAATATTGATCGGTATAATTCTAAAGGGTGTTTGATCCCAAAGCTAATAATTAGCCCATGTTTTTAATACAAATTAGAATGTGGGCTAATTCTAGACTAATAAGATCTAATGAGGGCTAATTTATGGTTACAGTCCATTAGATTAGCTCCTGTTTAATCCATTTTCACAAGATGAGCTAATTTTTAGCCCTGGGATTCGAACATGCCCTAAACCGAGACTCGAAAGACTATACCGTAGCACGACGCTGATGGTGGACCTACGTGCCATTGGCAACACAGTGTCACGATCATGGTCCACCGGTTGGAACGGCTGGAGCCCAGGTAGGGCCCTAGGCCCGCGAGACCTACATAGAAATGCTCAATTGATGTTTCAAATCCGTATTTGACACCCAAGCCAGCAAATTTTAAAATTAATGAAATCATTATAGACGTCTCGCTTTCAACGAATAATATTATTAAATTCTAAAATAAATCTAGAGAAATACGAGAACCTGCATAAATTCGAGTACTTAAAACAACTGAATAGGTTTCGCCGCAAGAAACTAAAAACTAGCTGAGTTACACTCATCTGGTTCTCGATTTTTTTTTATCATTGACTCTTTGTTGATCGTCTTAATATGATTTGAATGTTAATATAGTCAAGTGATATACAGCTTTAATACACATGCATGTTTCATTCTGACGATAACGAGACACAACTGCTGATCAATGGTATAAAAAATACAGAAGAAGATGATGAGCAGCAATTTTCACAACGCAGCAGTCGCAGCTGCAGCTCGTTTCGTTTGGAGCAATCAGCCGCCGGGCGTGTGACCGCACACGAGCGGCGCGCAACGCGGGCTCGGCTCCGGCTGGAAAGCCTGGAAACAGGCTGAACTGAAACCAAAACGCGAGGGAAAACACACACACACACACACACACACACGCCGCGGCCGCGTGCCCCCTGACCCGCCCCTGCTTGCTCCGGCCTCGCTGGTGCTATGCGCGCGCTCAGGCCGAGGTAGCCAGCCAGCCCAGCGCGTGCGTCGCGCACGGCCAAAACCCAGGGGCGCGCGGGCGGAGCCTCCACCAAAAAACCGCCGCCTCTCCGCCTCCACCTTCCCGTGCTCCCCCCCGCCTCGGCAAAGTAGGAGCCAAAACGGCAGCGACGCGCGCGCTGTCTCTTCCTCTTCGCAACACCACCCCGCCACCCCCTCGCTCGTTCGATCGCTCTGCGAGCTTATCCGACGCCGCGGTCACTTGAGACAGAGCCCCGATGGAGTTCGCCGCCGGCGCTGGGGTGGCCCCGCGCTTGCGCCTGCGGCAGCTGCCCGCCGGCCCCGGCCCCGTCCCCGGCCGCAACCGCTGGGTTAGGGTGGGCGGCGGAGCGATCGGCATCGGTTGGGCCCGCCGCGCGACCGCGCCGGAGCTCTCGCTGGCTCCCGCCGTCGCGAGACGGGCGGTCTCCGCGGCGGGAGGAGGCCACCTACTTCACGGCCGCGTCGGCGTCGTCGTTCGCTCAACCGGCGACGGCGGCGGTCGTGTGGGGTTCCGCGGCGAGGACGCCGAGGGTGATCGATCACACCCTGCGCGCGCGTCTCCGTCGGATGGCGCGAAGGGCGCGACTCCTGCGGGGTGAGTCCTTGACCGTGTCGATTCTACAGCAGGGCTGTTAATTTGTGTTTCGCCTCTAGCGCGGTGGCTCTTGGAGTGACACCTGATTTATTTTTGGCGCGTGTTCATTGCGTCCTCACTCCTCAGCAATTCAGTTCGGGATCATCCTGGAGGAATTAGGAAGGAGCTCATGAATCTGGCCGTACCGGCCATAGTTGGGCAAGCAATCGATCCTGTGGCGCAGTTACTGGAAACCGCATATGTTGGCCGCTTAGGTAAATTTCCCTTCCACTGTTCTCTTCAGTTGGGTCATTCATTCACTTCATAATACGATGCTTCAATTTAGTGATTAGTATGTGATGAAGACGAATTCATTATTTTCATTTTTCTATCTACTTTTGTTGTGGTTTGTCTGAAGTCTGACACACTGACCTCTCTAAATCTGGCAGGTCCTGTGGAGTTGGCTTCGGCTGCCGTTGGTATGTCAGTATTCAACATTATATCAAAGCTCTTCAACATACCCCTCCTAAGTATCACGACATCATTTGTGGCTGAAGATGTGTCAAAACATGACTCTTCACAATCTGCTTCGGGTACAGATGATTACTGACTCTTATGTGCTTAAGAAACATGCCTCATTATAGAATTCCCAAGCTAACTTTCTGTGCTGATACGCATAAGGAAATATATCTGGCAAGATTGGAAAAAGGAAGAGGCTTCCTTCAATTTCTTCTGCTTTACTCTTGGCAGCTGCAATTGGTGTCATTGAAGCCTTGGCTTTGATTTTGGGGTCTGGAATACTCCTCAACATTATGGGTGTCTCACATGTATGTTAAAATCTCATATCTTTGTATTAATGCTAGTATGCTACAAAAATGGGCATTCAGAAGAAGGAATAATTAAGTTTGACTCCCTTTGTCCCTGTATTAGATGCACTTACTACTTATCACTTATCAGAAACTATTTTTTATAGTAAAAGATTATAAGTGTAAAATCTTTGTGTTTGGAACTTAACTTACAGATTTGGATTGCAATGATAAAGTGATTAATCTTTTTTTCCTCAACATGCAGGATAACTGCATGTCATTGGCTCATTGCATTAAGAAGAAGAATGTTTGTTACAAACTGCTAGGTTTTCCCGATTACATTCATGCTTGTGGTTAAAGTAAAAACAACCACGGCCACTGCCTATGGATATCTAGCCTCTACTGGTCTCCAGGGACATCAAACCCTTGCTGTGCAACGATAAAATGATTAATTAATAATTGGATATGTTTCAGATTTTATTATTGATTTTAACTTTTCAACCTAATAACAAGTAGGACCCAGAAATAATTGTCTTTAACACCTCTGATGCCACTCATTTCCCTGTGGCTCCAAAAACTAGTGGTTTGGTAAGAAAATTCACTGCATCAAATACCACATTTCATGTCACTAGAGCCTTGATTCAGCCTTCGTTTTCTTTGGCAGGCATCATCTATGCATAATCCAGCAAGGCTATTTCTTTCTGTAAGAGCACTTGGTGCTCCTGCTGTTGTAGTTTCATTGGCTATCCAAGGTGTGTTTCGTGGACTAAAAGATACAAAAACACCTCTACTTTACAGTGGTAAGTCACGACACCTCGTAAATTCAGTGTTTGTATCTTCTAGGTTGTTTCATTGTCACTTCACTGACATGGATCCTAGATGGCAACGATGACCTGAATCATAAGCAATGCATTTCCTTTTGAGAGCCATGTACAATCTATGCTTTCCTTGATTCACAAATGGCCTGAGTTGCTTCAGAAAGTGTCAAGGGCAGCAATGCCCAAGGTAGGAGGACCTCGACTACGCAGGTCGTAGTCTTGGTCCGTGTTTGCCGGCAGGGTTATACCCCCACGCCGAGCTTCACGTCGACCGGGTTATTCCCCCTGGCCGCCGGCTTCAAGAGAGAGAGAGGAGATTAGATGGAAATAATCTTTGTTACCTCCAAAGGGTACAGCCGTACAGCATATATATGGCCAATGGCCTTACAGATGGAGAAGGATCTCCTTAATTGTAGGACTACCAAATAAAGTAAACTAAATAAGGTAAAGATAGCTACTTTCCCTCCTAGCCACTCGCCTGCTGCTCCTGCGCCCTTGACGCCCGCTCAGCCGCCCGGCGTACGTCGCGTGCCCTCCTACGCCTGCTGTACGTGCGGCCGTACATGACATCTCTCCCCTCCTCGAGAGGCAGCTCGTCCTCGAGCTGGAATGTGGGGAACTTGGTGCTGAAAGTGTCGATGTCTTCCCAAGTGGCGGAGGCAGGGGACTGGTCCTTCCACTGAATAAGCACCTGTCGTGTGCCACGAGCGATTCTAGTCTTGACGGCCTTCTCAGGCTCCAGGATGACAGCCCCATGGTGAAGCGGTGGCAGTGGTGGTGTAGCAGCGGGAGGCTCACCATGATACTTCTTGAGGACGCCCACGTGAAAGACGTCGTGGATACGGGCACGCGCCGGAAGCTCAAGGCGAACAGCGACCTCGTTGATGAGCTCCAGCACACGGTACGGCCCATAGAACCTGGGCTTCAACTTGCCGGCGCCGTCGGTGGGAAGAGAGGCCGGTGCCCGGTGGCGTAGTCGAAGCAACACCCACTCGCCCACCAGATACTTGACGTTGCGATGGCCCTGATCATAATACTTCTTCTGGACCGCCTGAGCCTGCTCAAGTCGATGGCGCACATCAGCGAGGAATTCTTCCCGTTCTTCCATGGTCCGTGCCACAGCAGCCACACGGGTGTCCCCCGGCTCATAGGACCGGATGGAGGGGGGATCGCGCCCGTAGACGATCCGAAATGGCGTGTCGCGGAGGGAGCTCTGGTAAGCGGTATTGAAGACGTACTCCGCCCATGGGAGCCACTGCAGCCACTGTTTCGGCCGATCACCGGTGAGACACCGCAGGTACATGATGATAACCCTGTTCGCCGACTCGGACTGTCCGTCCGACTGAGGGTGGAAAGCCGATGTCATGTGGAGGTTGGTCCCCATCAACCTCATGAGCTCCCGCCAGAACTTGGAGGTGAACACGACGTCGCGGTCGGACACCATAGATTGTGGCACACCATGGAGGCGGACAATCTCCCCGAAGAACGCCTGAGCCACGGACTCCGCCGAATACGGGTGCGCCAGCGGAATAAAATGGCAGTACTTGCTGAATCTGTCCACCACCGTCAATATGACAGACTTGCCCCGTACGCGAGGCAGGGCTTCGACGAAATCCAACGCCACATCCGTCCAGACGCCTTGCGGAATCGGCAGTGGAAGTAGGAGCCCAGCCGGATGGAGGTGTTCGGACTTATGGCGCTGGCAGGTAGAGCACTCCCGCACATAATCCTGGACCACCTGCTTCATATTAGGAAAATGAAAGTCACGGCGAAAGCGGTGCAGCGTTCGTTGGACCCCCTCGTGGCCCTCAGCGTGCACAGCGGCCAGCAGCTCCCGCAGCAGTGGTGAAGACGGCGGCAAATAGAGGCGGCCTGCATACTGGACCATCCCATCGACCACTGCCCAGGGTGCACGCCGAGTACCGGCCTGTATCTCGTTCTGGATGGCAGCAAGGGCGGGGTCGGTGAGCTGCGCTCGCCGGAGGCGGGAGAGAACGTCGAAGTGCGGGGCGGAGACGGCCAAAACAACCCCGTCGTCCGGCGTGTCGCGGCGGGAGAGAGCATCCGCCACCACATTGGTCGATCCGGGCTTGTACTCGACGGCGAAATCGAAGCCCAGGAGCTTGCCGACCCAATGATGTTGCGGGATCGTCGCGAGCCGCTGGTCCAGCAGGTACTTGAGGCTGTAATGGTCAGTTTTGACGACGAATCGACGGCCCCAAAGGTACGGCCTCCAGTGCCGGACTGCCAGGACAAGGCCGATAAGCTCCCTCTCATAGGCCGCCAGTGTCTGATGCCGGGGAGCGATAGCCCGGCTGAAGAACGCGATGGGATGGCCCTTCTGGACCAATACCGCGCCGAACCCGTGAGACGAAGCGTCGCACTCGACGACGAACGGCGTGGAGAAGTCCGGCATGGCGAGGACGGGGGCCGAGGTAACCGCGTCCTTGAGCGCTGCAAACGCCGCTGCGGCGCCCTCGCTCCACGAGAACCCATCCTTCTTCAGCAGCGCCGTGAGTGGAGCCGCCACCGTACCGTAGTGGTGGACAAACTTCCGGTAGTAGCCGGCCAGGCCCAGGAAGCCCCGCACCGCCCGTGCGGACCGAGGCAGGGGCCAGTCGCGGATGGCCTGGACTTTGGCCGGGTCCATGGCGACGCCCGCCGCGGAGATGACGTGGCCGAGGTAGCCGACCGACGCAGCGCCGAACGCACACTTGGTGCGCTTGAGGAACAGCTGATGACGCCGAAGCTCCTCGAGGACGATGCGGATGTGACGCAGATGATCGCTCCAGCTCTTACTGTAGATCAAAATGTCGTCAAAGAACACCAAAACAAAACGACGAAGAAACGGTCGCAGGACATCATTCATCAACGCCTGAAACGTCGCAGGGTGTTGCACAGCCCAAACGGCATCACCAGGAACTCGTACAGGCCGTCGTGGGTGCGGAAAGCCGTCATGTGGATGTCCTCCGGGTGCATCCGGACTTGGTGGTAGCCGGAGCGCAAGTCGAGCTTGGTGAAGAATTTGGCGCCATGTAGCTCGTCCAGCAGCTCGTCGACCACCGGGATGGGGAACGCATCCTTGACAATGAGCGCGTTCAGCGCTCTGTAGTCAACGCAGAAGCGCCACGAGCCATCCGGCTTCTTGACGAGGAGCACTGGAGAGGAGAACGCCGAGTCGCTGCGGCGGACAATGCCCTGCTCGATCATGGCGGCGCACTGCCGCTCGAGTTCGTCCTTGTGGGCCGCCGGGTACCGGTATGGCCGGACAGCCACCGGCAGCGCTCCTGGTTTGAGGACGATAGCGATGGTCACGGGCGCGCTTGGGTGGCAGTCCACGGGGCTCGGTGAAGACGTCGCCGAGGGAGTGCAGCAGTGCGTCGAGGAGCGGCTCCCGGGGCGGCTGGGGCTGGAGCACCTGTGCCGGTGCCGCTGTGACCGCGCGGATGGTCGCCCGGTCGGAGGAGGCGACGCCGGTCCAGCAGATGGCACGGCCCGCGCGCTGAAACTGCATGGTCCGTGCAGCGACGTCCCAAACGATGGGCCCGAGGGTGCCCAGCCACTGAGTGCCCAAGACGAGGTCGAAGCCCGCCAAGGGCATGACGAAGAGGTCGACGTGGAATGTCTCGCCATGGACCGTGACCGGCGCGTCGCGGAGGACCCCTGGGCAGACGATGCGCTCGCCGTTGGCCACGGTAGCGGTGAGACGTGGGCGCGGCTGAATGTGCAGCCCGGAACGGTGCGCCGCGCGTTCGCCGATAAAGTTGTGCGTGGAGCCCGTATCGAGGAGGGCGACCAGCACGGCCGACCCGAGGAGGGCGCGGACCTGTAGTGTGTCGAAGCCCGACACCCCGGCCACTGCATGCAGGGAGTAAACAGGGGCGTCTGCCTCCGGTTCAGCGGCGGCTGCTGCGTCGTCGTCCGTCTCCAGCTGAACGCCCTCGACGTAGAAGATGCGGCGGCAAGTGCGGTTATGACCGCGGGAATACTGTTCATCACAGTTAAAACACAGCCCGAGCCGGCGGCGTTCCTCCTGTTCGTCTTTGGACAGACGGCGGCCAGGTTGCCGCTCGCGCGCGCCTGGTGCAGCCGCCACCCGAGGTGCCGGTAGCGCGAGCAGCGGGGGCGCCTGGGGAGCAGGCAAGGCTAGTGCCTGGGGGGCTGGCAGCGCCGGCCGTGGTGCCGGGGCGGCCGGGAGCGCACGGGGCGCCGGCCTGGCTGGTGCTGCCGCCAGCCGATCGAGCTCCATCAATTCCACCTGCCTGGCGAGGCTCATTGCAGCGGCGAGCGTCCCCGGATTGTGGAGACGAACAGCGTGGCTCAATGGAGGAAGGAGACCGCCGGTGTAGAGTTGCACACGCTGCCCCTCGTCGAGGCGCCCGGCGCGGAAAAGGAGGCTCTGGAAGCGGTTGGAGTACTCCTCCACGGTGCCCGTACGTCGGCACTCTGTGAGCTCGAAGAGGGGCGCCGAGCGTAACGGCGGCCCGAAACGCAGATCCAGGAGGTCGCGGAAGCGCCCCCACGCCGGTGTGCCTTCGTCATCCTGGAGCTGGATGAACCACTCCTGTGCGACGCCCTCAAGGTTGTAGGACGCCATCCAGACGCGTTCCTCGGCCATGGTGCGCTGCTGACGAAAATAGGACTCACACTTGTTAATGAAAAGCCGTGGATCAGACTTGCCATCGAAACGAGGGAAGTCCATCTTCTGGAATTTGGGGGGCCGATCCGGTTCGCGATGAGGGTCCATGTGAACTCCACCGCCGTTGTTCGACGACGAGGCGGACTTCTCCTTCATGGAGGCCATCTCGTCCTTCATCTCCTGCATCTCAGTCCGGAAGGACTGCATCAGCGCCATGAGGTCAGCCATGGTTGGCTCCACCATGGTGTTGAAGTGGTTCGTGGGGGTGGGGGAGGCTGTGGTCGCTGGTGGTGGTTGGGGTGGATTGGCGGCGGCTGTGGTGGAGGCGGACGGCTGGGAAGACGAGGATCGTCGGCGTCGTGATACCAGGCTGTCAAGGGCAGCAATGCCCAAGGTAGGAGGACCTCGACTACGCAGGTCGTAGTCTTGGTCCGTGTTTGCCGGCAGGGTTATACCCCCACGCCGAGCTTCACGTCGACCGGGTTATTCCCCCTGGCCGCCGGCTTCAAGAGAGAGAGAGGAGATTAGATGGAAATAATCTTTGTTACCTCCAAAGGGTACAGCCGTACAGCATATATATGGCCAATGGCCTTACAGATGGAGAAGGATCTCCTTAATTGTAGGACTACCAAATAAAGTAAACTAAATAAGGTAAAGATAGCTACTTTCCCTCCTAGCCACTCGCCTGCTGCTCCTGCGCCCTTGACGCCCGCTCAGCCGCCCGGCGTACGTCGCGTGCCCTCCTACGCCTGCTGTACGTGCGGCCGTACATGACAGAAAGCTTACACAATCTCAAAATTATGTGGAATGCTGACAGAGTGCTGTTTGTCTTCTTGCTCTTTAATCTATCAGCGTATTGTGCATAATTGCTGAATTTTGAAATATGCCTTCAGGTTTGGGTAACATCTCAGCGGTGGTTCTGCTTCCTTTTTTTGTGTATTCCCTGAACTTTGGATTAACTGGAGCTGCACTTGCAACTATTGCTTCACAGTAGGTCTGGTATTGCATTCAATTATAAGTTCGTTGACATTCACACAAATCACATGAACTAGATTTCATATTATGTCTGACTTATCATTTCTAATGTTCTTATCTTGAATTATTCAGATATGTTGGTATGTTTCTACTTCTTTGGTCTTTAAGCAAGAGAGCAGTTCTATTACCACCAAAATTCAAAGACCTAGAGTTTATGGGGTACATAAAATCTGGTGAGTTGTAAATTATTGCTTGCACTATGTTAGCCAAGTTATCACGCTTAAGTCATTCCTTTCATTCACACATATACCACAGTTCTTGAGCATCTTGGTTCATTGGTACTTATACTTAGATGTGCAGAGTAGTTAATGGCTTCTTAGGCTCATTATACATTCACTAAAATGCCTTAAAACTCGTCAACATTTATTTGCAGTTCTAATATTGTGGGTTGCATGAATAGCTTACTCTACTAATATAGTTTCCCCTTGAATACAAGCATGAGTTCTTTTGAAACTTCTATAGGTGGCATGCTGTTAGGGAGAACCCTTTCAGTTCTGATAACAATGACTCTTGGGACTGCAATGGCTGCTCGGCAAGGCACAGTAGCTATGGCCGCTCATCAAATATGTCTGCAAGTTTGGCTGGCAGTATCATTACTTTCGGATGCATTGGCTGTTTCTGCTCAGGTGCATCTCTTATTATTTATATATTTTGTTAACACTGCCTATTTCCAAAAATATCACAATTACTTCTCAATTCACTTCGGTTTTCGTCCCTGGTTTCACCTTAAAAACTGGGTCAATTTTTCTTCTAATAATATATGCGGCAATGTGTTTGCGCTATTTCAAAAAAAATATTTCTCAATTCACTATGTGTTTCTCAAACTTGAGCAATCTCTATCTTTCTCAATGGTAACTACAACCTGATCTATGGAATTTAAAGTTCTGCACTAACAATGCAAGTGTTTAGGCATGTATGTAGTGGCTCGGACTTAAAAGTGCCACAAAAGGTTGTTTTTAGATTGGCCTTTTATGTAAAGCTTGTGATGGTCGAATTGCCTCCTTGCCTGCTCATTGTTTCCTGACCCTATGTACGATATACATACCTCTTGAACTGGGGCTGAGTCCACTGAATTTATTTGTTACGTACTTGATTTCAGGCACTGATTGCAAGTTCATTTGCTAAACTTGACTACGAAAAAGTGGAGGAGGTCACGTTCTATGTGTTAAAGGTTGCAACCTTAACTAAGTTATTTTACTGCTAATATGTACTCCCTCAATCTCAAATTGTAAGTCATTCCAAGAATCTTGGAGAGTCAAACTTTTTCAAGTTTGACTAAAATTATAGAGAGAAACACAAAGATTGATGACATCAAATAGGTATAATATGAAAATATAACTAATGAAGAATCTAATGATACTTACTTGGTATGATAAATATTATTATTTTGTTATATAAATTTGGTCAAACTTGAAAAACTTTGACTCTCCAAGATTCTTGGAATGACTTACAATTTGGGATGAAGGGAGTATAAGACTATAGTATAAATAATGTTGATCATGTTTTATTTGCCAGGCAGGAGTGTTCGTTGGTATCGCTTTGACACTTCTTCTGTTTGCCTCTTTTGGTAGGCTTGCAGAAGTATTCTCCAAAGATCCCATGGTTATAGAAATTGTGAAGGGTGGTGTTTTGGTATGTATCTGTTTTTATGATACTATTTGGTCCCTGTCAACACTCTATTTGCTCATTGCTTTTTTTTTGTGTGTGTTTTTGAAGTTTGTTAGTGCTAGCCAGCCTATCAATGCCCTCGCTTTTATCTTTGATGGACTCCATTTTGGTGTCTCAGACTTCTCGTACTCAGCTTCCTCCATGGTATGCACATAAAGTAACTTATGCTATTGATCATGTAACTACTACTGCATTTTCTGTTTGCAGTGTTTCCTTTCCTTTCTGCAGTGATTTATTAATATCCCTTGGATCGTCAGATGGTAGTTGGGGCAATATCCTCTTTGTTTTTGCTGTATGCTCCACAATTTTTCGGGCTTCCTGGTGTTTGGGCTGGCCTGGCTCTTTTCATGAGTTTGCGTATGACTGCTGGATTTTTGAGGTAACATTTGTCTCATTGACTTTTTGATACATGTTTTGGATGTCGTCAGTAGAAGATACCCTCTTAACCAAGTTTGACTTTTATTTGAAAAGTATGATTGTCTCTTCTGTAGCACTCCATAAAGGTTGGAAAATAGCAGAGTTTAATTCTCTCTTTGTTGAAAATGCAACATTTGCCATGAACAGAAGGTCCCCATGAACCGTTTAAACAGCTGCAAACATGAAATTCAGATCATCCTAAGAATATTATTTTTCGTAGATTGACCATCTTCTGTGCGTCCTGCATTGATGCAATAGATATTGGGCCCAGTTGATGACAACCAGTGATCAAACTATCAGATGCTTTGCTACAAAATTTGCATTATTCAATTGTGACATGTTGTCCTCCTTAATTTACAGATTGGGATGGAGAGCAGGGCCTTGGTGGTTTTTGCACAAAAAAGAACCCAAATACAAGTTAGTGAAAAATGCAGCATTTTTTAATGCTTATCATTGATTCATGTAATTAATGATAGTCAATTTCTTGTAATACTTGCATGTTGGGCCTACCAGATGGCCGCATGGTTGCTGACATATAATAAGGTGCTCAACTGTTGTATGCAGGCTGCAATGAAGAAAATGTTGATCTCTGGAGCTGATTAACCAAATGACGAGATTAGGATGGAGAATAGAAGTTATGAAAGGCACACTACAATGTCGAAACATATTTACTTTTATGTTGACTCCTGTGTATGTTTCAACCATTTGGTGGTTTTAGGACTTAGAATTTGAGAGTAAAGGTACATCAGACAAAGTTCACTTGTAGGTGTCACTTAGGCGATGAGCTAGTCGCAACTGAGACCTAGCCCCCTCCCCCTCCCCCTCCCCCTCCCCCACCGTCGGCGGCCACCCAGGCCGCCAGTCATCGTCGCTGGCGCCGCTGGTCCCCGCCCAGGGTGGCAAGGCTAGTACCAGAGGACCTCATTGGCCTCTGCTTCAACTGCCTCGGCGATGACCACGTCAAGGCGGACTGCAAGTTTTCGTCGCGCTGTCGCAGCTGTCGATGTGAGGGGCATCGTGCGCGCTTCTGCCCTAATGCCCTAGCCGTTGTCGGCTCCAAGAGGGGACGCTCGCCTGCTGTTGCTGGTGGTCGGCGCGGTGCGCCTCGCCGTCGGGCTTCTCTGGCGCATTGGCGGGCGGCCCGTGATGATACGGTTTCCGCTCGTTCCGCGTCGACTGGTCGGTCCCCCTCCGTTCCACGCTGCTATGCTCCGCCCAGTCCGGAGGCGGTCGGTCAGCCGGCTTCTGGTGCTGAGGTCGCTGGCAGCTCTGGGGGGTTTTCAGCCGCTGCCAACCACGACGTGGGGGAGCCGCCCGCCGCGGATTCGCCTGTGCTGGCGGGACCGACGGACGCCGCGCGGGCGAGCGGTGGGCAGTCTGTGCGACCGCGTCTTTAGCTCAGGCGCCATCGTCGCCCCACGATGGTTGAGCGCCCCGTCGTCGAGCTCGTCGTCCCCCGCTCGTTCGAGATCCAGGCTATCGAGGATGCTTTGTCTCTGGCATTGGTTGCCATGATTGGTGGCACCAAACTGCCGGTCACGCCAGCGATGGTCCGGGAACACCTCGGTTGTCGTTTCCTAATCGATGATGCGGATATGTCGGTACTACGACATGCACCGGAGGACTTCATCGTTCTGTTCAGTCGTAGGGAGGACCTTGAGCGGGTACTGCACGCGTCGTCGCCGGAGGGAGCGTCGCCGTTCTTACATGGCGTCGCTGGACGCGGCTTTCTCAGGCAACTGCGGCGGCGTTCACTTATAAGGTCCTCGTCGGTATCAAGGGTGTGCCTGCCCATGCACTGAGTGCGGAGGTGGCTCAGCAGCTCCTTGGGTCATCCTGCGCCCAGGTTGAGCTCGCCTCGTCTGACGTCGACGGAGTTGATGAAGACGACGCCTGCGAACTCTTTGGTGTGGCATGCTGCCTCCACCCGTTGCTCGTCCCTGAGCAGAAGTTGCTCGTCATCCCGGAGCCTTGGGAGCCGCATGTATAAATGTCCATGCAGCCCGAGGCACGGCGGCCCGATACGAAGCACGCAATTTTGGCCCGGACCAAGCACGGCATGACCCGATGGTCAGCTGGCCCGGCCTGAGGGAGCAGGCCGTGCCTGGGCCGCTGGTCAGGCCCGTGGGCTGGCATGGCACGGCTCGGCCTCCCCTCTCCACTCCTCCTCCCCTCCCTAAGGCCCAGTGCGGGCCACCGTCCCCGCCTCCCTCCTCATATATAAGCGCACGCCGCGGTGGCTCTCCCTCACACCCTGAACCCTAGCTCATTTCATTTCATGCCGCCGCGCCGCTCTCGTCTCGCCTCGCTCTCGCGGTCTCACCCTCGCAGTCTTAGCTCCGTCCTCCCCGACTCCGGTGAGGTGACCTCGACGATCCACTTGTCGCCGGCGAGCAGCTCTCTACTCCTCCTACCTAATCCCCTCCCTGCTCCCTCTCCACCTCTCCCTTCTCCCTATCCCTATCTCCCCTTTAGATCTTGATGATTATGTGAGTTCGTGTCCCCGTCTGCCCCTCCTCTGCCACTCGTCGTCCTTCTAACCGGTGTATCGTCTTCTCTAGGTGGCCCTCGTCTTCTCCGGCACCGGGCTCCGGTTACGTAGGTACAGGTACAACCCTAACCCTAACCCTAACCTTAACCCTAACCTTAACCCTAACCCTAACCCTAACCCTCCTCTTCTTCCATTGATGAATGATGATTGATCTATTCTGATATATTGTTTTCCTCCTCCATGTCTTTACGTAGGTCGGTAGTCGATGCGTCGTCCACTAGCTGTGGCATAGAGCGACCAAGGCGGCCCCACGCACCGTTGAGAAACGGTGCTGGAGAGCCCTCCGCGGTCGAGGGTTCCATGGCTGGTGTTGATGACGAGATCGTCTGGCCGCTCACCGGCAATGATGATCTCATCACGGTAGGCCTGGCACCTGAGGACGACGACGGCACCCAAGAGAACGCTGCTGCCTTGTTCGGTCTGGACGGCGGCGGTGGTGAAGGGATGACGGCGACTGGGACCCCGGTCTGCTCCAACGGCTCAACTCCATCTATTGCTGGTACTGGTACCTCTTCTGGACCTGGTGTTGGTAAGCGTAAATCTACTGTGTGGGCTAATTTTGATGAGATCTATGAGACTGTGAATGGTAGAAAAATCTACACTAAAGTTATATGTAAAATGTGTAAGCATACTTTGTTTGCTAGATCTAATGCTGGCACTGGGCACTTGAAGAGGCACTAGAAATCTTGTAGGCAGAAAACTGATCAAGCTGCTAAGGTTCAGTCTAGGCTTGCTTACAATATTGATGGTTCTATGCATAACTGGGACTATAAACCTGATGTTGCTAGATCTGGATTGTGTCGCTTGATTTGCCGTTAGGTATTGCTGAGAGGTTTATTTAGAGTCCTGGAATTACTTAAAGAGAGCACTGGTTGTGATTATACTTCATATTATGCTGATGTGAAAACTGAAATTTACAAGTTATTTAACAAATATGAGAGAAAATTTGGTGCATCTAGGAGTCAAAGGGTTGCACAGCCTGCAAGCCATACAGGTAAGAGAAAACAGGCATGGGGAAGAATCTTTGGAGGCCCTGGATCTGTTGTTGGTTCTTCCCCTGCCTGTGCCCCCACTTTATTTTCATCTGCTTCTACTGCTAATGAGCTCTCAGTTTATCTGGACAGTGACAATGTCACTGCATATGAGGATGATTTTAATTTACTTCTCTGGTGGCGTGACCACAAACTAACCTATCCAATCCTATCTATAATGGCTAGAGATATTATGTCTGTTACTGTTTCTACTGTCTCTTCAAAATCATGTTTTAGCTTGACTGGAAGGATAATTGAAGAGCGGCGACGCCGCCTGTTGCCTAAAACTATAGAGATGTTGGCCTGCATAAAGAATTGAGAGTTGGGAGAAAGCAGATTACAACATGCTGTTGACAACCAAGAGCTGGAGGACTCCTTCAAGAATCTGTACCTCGATGATGATGCAGATGGGGCTGCTGGTACTGCTAGTTCATCTGGGGCTGGGGCTGGTTCATCTGGGGCTGGTACATCTAGGGCTGCTGGTAATTAATCTATTATCTCCATTTTGTATATGTCATCTGTGACTGTGATAGTGTGACTTGGGACCTTTGAACAATGATGGAAGACTTATTAAGAGCTGTGTTGCACTCTTTTTCTCTTTCTAGGGTTTCTCACAAGGGTGAGTTTTACTTAGAAAGGTTTTTAATGAGGCAGCATTGCACAAACAACTCAGTTATTTTAATTCTCTTGTCTCCTTTGGTGGCTTTTGTTAGAAACTTAGAATTGAGAATCTGGGACTATGATCAGTTTATTACTTGTGAATGTGAAATACTTAAATGTGAATGAATTGTGAAATATGATTGTGAAAATAGAGAAGTGTTGGATGAGAGAAGCAATTTGAGGTGTTTTAATGGCACCGGACTGTGGGCTGGCACGGCTCACGGATTTGGCCGTGCTTACCAGGCCGGCACGGCTTGGATTTTGGCCCGTAGGGCCGTGCTTGCGCTGAAGGCCAGGCACGATACCTAGAGGGGCATGGCACGGGAGGCACGGCGTGCCGTGTCGGCCCATCCCCCTGCGAGCCGTGCTTGGCCTAGGCCCGGGCCTAGGCTGGCCCGTTGGCCACCTATAGTCGCATGAGCCGGGCATCTTGTTCCTTAGGGAGCATGAGATTATCCACACCGAACTACCAATCATGCACTATCTTGCCCGGATGCGTGTGGTTGAGTACCAGGACTGAGATGCTTCATCGAGTTCTTTGGATGATGATGGATTCCATGGTGCCAATGATTGTGATGATAATGGTGATAACAATTTCAATGGCTACAACCCTGGTATTGATGGGTCGTCGAGGAGATCATCATCCTTCGGTCCGGCCACTATTCGCTAGGCGGGTGGTGATGGTGGTCCATCACTTGGGCGGGGCTCTGGCCCGATGTTCCGGCCACGGCAACGGGTGGTGCGGTTGGCGCCTCCGGCCGACGGCGGCACGGGCAACTTGGGGCAGGATAGTCCAGCGATCAAGTGGTCACCTGATCCATACAGGATGGTGTGTGAGGGCCAATGCTCGCTCAATGGTGGGGCATGATCCTGGAGCGGGAGGCACCTTTTTGGGCGTGGCAGCCAAGGACATGAGATCCCGGACATCACATCGCCAAAGGGGTAGTCCGAGACGTCGTGGCGCCACTTCCCACGTCCACACCTGTGTCGGACGTTGGGGAGCAGGAGATGTCAGGCATGCCATCGTGCCTGTGCGTGACACCGCAGGTCTACGAAGTTGACTTCGGGGCTTGGGATGTCGACTTCAACAACAAGGGATTTGATTCGGATCCGATGCAGCTAGAGGCTCTGCTAACCCAAGGAGCATTGTCGGTTCATTGGGGCGCACTTTGATGAAAGCCCACACATCCGGATGGGAGAATCTAGGCCCAGCTCGTTCGGTGGGCTAGATGATTGCTTCATACCAAGCCGCTAGGATGGAACAACTTCTATGGACTTTGATGTCATGGAGCTTGAGCTCTAGGGACTGCACGTCGTGTCCTCTAATGATCAGGCCGCCAGGGACGATGGCCTAGGCTTGGATGTCGCTGCAGCCGGTGAAGTGGGTGAGGCCTTCACCGATAGCGAGCCTGGCCTTGTGAAATCTCTAGTTTAGTTTTGGTGAATTGATGAAATCCTAAATGCTATGGTGATGATCAAGTGCTCGGACTTGGAAAAGAAGAAAGAGAAAAACAAAAAGCTCAAGGCAAAGGTATAAACCATAGGAGCTATTTTGTTTTGGTGATCAAGACACTTAGAGAGTGTGATCACATTTAGGTTTGATAGCCGTACTATTAAGAGGGGTGAAACTCGTATCGGAATGCGGTTATCAAAGTGCCACTAGATGCTCTAACTCATTGCATATGCATTTAGGATCTAGTGGAATGCTAACACCCTTGAAAATGTTTGTGAAAATATGCTAACACATGTGCACAAGGTGATACACTTGGTGGTTGACACACTTAAGCAAGGGTGAAGAAGTTAGAGGTGAAAAGGAGTTAGTGTCGCTGGCTATACAGTGACCGGACGCTGGACCTCTAGGGGACCGGCGTGTCCGGCCATGTATGGCAGTGAAGACGCCAGCGTCGGTGAATGACCGGACGCTGGGTCATGGACAGACCGGACGCTAAGGGGCTGTGTCCGGTCGTGTTGTCAGACAACGTAGAAGAAAGTCACCGTGTGACCGGACGCTGGCAGGGTCCGGTCAAGCATGACCGGACGCGTCCGATCGTGAAATATCGTTTCTGGAACCTTACTGGAAATGACCGGACGCTGGAGGCTGAGCGTCCGGTCAACAGATGACCGTTTAGATCAGACGACTCCTGTTGAACACAGTGTGACACGTGGCTGACATCGGGCGACCGGACGCTAGGTTCAGAGTCCGGTCAGTATGACCGGAGCGTCCGGTCACCCCGTGTTTTACCCAGTGAAGGGGTACAACGGCTCTATTTCGTGGGGGCTTCTATTTAAGTTCTATGGTCGGCTCAAGCTCACTCTCTTGGCCTTTTGCATTGACATAGCAACCTTGTGAGCTTAGCCAAAGCCCTCCCACTCATCTCCATCATTGATTCATCATCTTTGTGAGATTGGGAGAGAATCCAAGTGCATTGCTTGAGTGTTTGTATCTAGAGGCACTTGATATTCGTGTTTCGCTGTGGGATTCGCTTGTTACTCTTGGTGGTTGCTGCCACCTAGATGGCTTGGAGCAGCGAGGATCGTTGAGCGGAGGGAGGTGATTGTCTTCGGCTTCGATCGTGGTGATTGTGAGGGGTTCTTGACCTTTCCCCGGCGGAGCACCAAAAGGTACTCTAGTGGATTGCTCATGGCTTGTGTGATCCTCATATTGTGTTGGTTGTGCGGCACCCTATTGAGGGTTTGGCGTGTGAAGCCAATTAGCGCGTGAACCTCCAAGTGAGTGAATCGCCACAACGAGGACTAACTTGCCGGCAAGCAAGTGAACATCGGTAAAAAATCATTGTGTTCATCATTGATTCCGAGGTGATTGGTCTTCATTGTTATCCACACTTGTGATTGATTGGTTCATACATCTACACGGCGGTATAACCTTCTTGCCTACTCTTTACATTACCACAAACTAGTTGTCAAGCTCTTTAGTGTAACTAGTTGTGAGAGCTTGTTAGTTTGGTTAGTGTGGCTCTTTAGTTAGCATTTGAGAGCACACTAACTTAGTATAGTGATATAGCTATTGTATGGATATACTCCATCTAAACTAAAATTATGGTAGGTGTCTTGCATTTTGGTAGGCTAGCACAAAACTCGCTTCGCCTCATAATTGTCTAATCCTTTTGTTAAGTGTTGTTGTAGAAATTTTATTAGGCTATTCACCCCCCTCTAGCCATTAGGACCTTTCACCTGGGTGTCGGTGCTGTTGGCGATGAAGTACCTATTCATGAGGTGCTGGAGGCAATGATTTGCGCTCCAATGCAGACATCGATCCTCTGCGAGTGTCCAAGGCCTCGCCGCTCTAGGACATCGATTTCCATCAACACGCTGAGACATAGCGGTCGTCTTGCTATCAAGCCTAGGGCAGCAAACTCCACCAGACAGGCTCAAAATGTGCTTATGAAGAAGCTAGGCATGGATGTTGACATCACAACGGTGGACTCAGAGATCGAACGTAAGTTTAAGGCCGCCTTCTCTGGGCCGATCTCGGCGAGGAAGCAGCAGGCGTTGTAGATTCTCTTCTCTGGTGACTTCGACCAGGCGGCCATGGGGCTCGAGTTGGTTGAGTTGGGCACTGTCGAGGCGTAGCCTCCAGTGCCCCTATACCCCTATCGCCAAGTCATGTCTTATGTCGATGTTAGCTAGTTGCTTTGTTTGGAATGTGTGGGGGCTCAATGGGCGTGCATGTCGCAATGTCGTTCGGGCTCTTGGTCTAGGAGTGGGCCACTCTCGTCTGTATTCAGGAGACCAAACTCTCCATAGTGTGTAACTCCTTAGCCATTGAAATCCTAGGACAAGCTTTTGATTACGACTACCTCCCTACGTTGAATGTGTCTGGGGGTATCCTCTTGGGTTGGGATAGAGAACTATGGACAGTGAGCGGCGTTACCAAGGGGAGCTTCACTCTATCAGCCAAGATCACCGAGAAAGGCTTGTCGCACAATCCATGGTGGATCACCGTTGTGTATGGCCCGTAGCTTGAACATGAGAAGGTTGAGTTCCTGGAGGAACTGCTACGGTTCAGAGATGCTTGCCCGGGGCCTTGGTTTCTTTGTGGCGACTTCAACATGATCTACAGGGCGTAAGACAAGAACAACGACTGCCTTGATGATCGGCGCTGTATGAGACGCTTCTGATCGTTCCTTAACCAAGCGCACCTTGAGGAACTTAACCTTGTTGGTAGAAGATTCACATGGTCGAGCGAGAGGGAATGGCCGACATTGGAGCTGCTTGATCGCATGTTCACGTCGTGTGACTGGTTTGCGGCATTCCCAAACCATGTCCTAAAGCCCCTCTCCTCGGACGGTTTGGACCACTATCCACTACTTCTATAGCTCCACACGCTACCGGGGATGAAGAGGCAGTTCTGTTTTGAGTCATTCTGGGTAAAGTTGCTCGAATTCATGGACGTGGTCGCCAATGCCTGGGTACCGACTATGACCAATGTGGTCCCATTCCGAGTGATTGATTTCAAGCTCAGAAATGTGGCGAAGGCGTTAAGAAGTTGGAGTAACACCAAGATCGACAGTGTTCATCTACAACTTGCGATAGCTAGGGAGGTCATCTTAAGATTTGATGAAGCTCAGGAAGTTAAGGCGTTGTCTGACTGGGAGGTAGCCTTGCGCAAAGCCCTTAAGCTAAGAGTTCTTGGCTTAGCCTCGCTAGCTCGCATGATCGCCAAACAGCGCTCGCGGCTACTGTTCCTAGCATAGGGGGATGCCAACAGTAGGTTCTACCACCTGCAGGCCTGCCATCGAAGTCACAATAGTAGGATTGACTCACTTTGGGTGCAAGGACTGGAAGTGGTCAGTGACACGGCAATGGCGGCCACACTCTTCGACCATTTCAATGAGGTTCTGGGGTGCAACTTCGAACGCTCGAGAAGATTCGATTTTCATGCCATTGGTCTACCAACATTCGAACTATCGGTGCTCGAGCAGATGTTCACTGAAGATGAGGTTCACACGATCATCATGGACCTCCCCAATGACAAAGCTCCCGGCCCCGATGGTTTCACAGGCATGTTCTACAAGAAGACTTGGGAGATTATCAAGGTGGATATTATGAATGCGTTTCATGCATTCTGGTCGCAGCATTCAAGAAGTTTCAACCACCTAAATGGCACCTACATGATTTTACTGAAAAAAGAAAGAGCACCCAGTCGAAATCCGTGACTATTGGCCGATTAGCTTAATTCATAGCTTCGGCAAGCTGGTCACCAAGTGTTTGGCTAGGTGTCTGGCCACGGTGCTGGATGGGCTAGTGCTGCGCAACCAAAGAGCGTTCATTAAGGGCCAGCAAATTCATGACAACTTCAGGCAGGTGCAGTTTGCTTGCAAAGAGTTGCACAAAAGAAAGTCCCCAGCGATCCTACTAAAGATTGACATTGCTAAGGCTTTTGATACGGTATCCTGGACTTTCCTTCTAAAGGTTCTTCGGCACATGGGCTTTGGGCGTCGATGGAGAAATTAGATATCCATCATTCTATCCACGTCAAGCACGAAGATACTGCTCAATGGGCAGCCTGGTAGAAGGATCTACCATGCGCACGGCCTTCGCCAGGGCAACCCCTTATCGCCCATGTTGTTCATGCTAACCATGGAGGTGCTTAACCACGCCCTACTTTGGGTGGAACAGTAGCACTTCCTAACCCCACTTAGCGTTGACGTGGGCAGTCAGGTCAGCCTCTACGTAGATGATCTCATCCTCTTCATTGTGCCCACGGTGCAGGATCTGGAAACAGTGAACGCGGCGCTGACCATCTTTGGCTTAGCCTTTGGGCTCTTCTCAAACTTGGATAAAAGTGTTGCCACACCAATGCACTGCTCTGACTCTAATGTTGCACCGATTAGGGACGTCCTCTCATGTAAGATCGAGGAATTCCTTTATCGCTATCTTGGGGTTCCGCTATCGGTGCGCCGGCTCAAGAGATCAGACGAGCAACCACTCATTAACAAAGTTGCTGCTCAAATTTCGAAGTGGAAAGTGATGGGGATGAGGTCTGGATCTTTCGTCAGGTCCAAGATAACTATCTATTTGGGCAGAAAGCGACACACCGATCTAGCTTCAAATCATAAAGACCCGAACCCTGCAACATTAGCACCACGTCTCCTCTGGTTATCAACCGTGTCACAATCCAGTTGACCTCGCCAAGAAGGCTAATCCCTGCTGCAAATCGAAGAACACAAGCAAGAACAAGATAAAACACAACTCAAGTATAGTGACAATTGTGGATGTATGATTAAGCACTTGAATGTGGGGTTTGACAAACTAATATCTGCGACTATTCAAAGACAGATTGATCTGAAGCAAAACCCAAACCCTAATGTAGGCGACGGCTACAGATTATATATCCTAAGGGGCATCTAAGGACCCCTCTTCACGTCCTAAAGGTGTCCCAACATGTTACAAGGCCCAATGGCCCAAAAAATGGCGACGCAGCGCCCTGACAGATTCTAGACATCAAATTGTTTTGATGATTCCTATTTATTTTGATGGAATTTTGATGTGGTATGACTTCCATTAGTTACCTTATCAAATTATCTTTTCATTCATACGTGAATCGTCAAAAACGGAGTCCGTATACGACCTGGGCATCCATTTTACTACACGCTGCTCCTAGAGCCCTAGATGGACTCGAACTTGACTTGGATAGGGCCTCTAACTTGGCTTGAATGCCCTTGCTTGCCTCCTAAGTTGGTGGACAAGGGGGAGGACGTCCAAGAGCTTCCTTTATGTGTTCTCCATCTCCTTGGGGCGTGCTCCAACTTGGGCCTAAGTTCCAAGGGTGAAAAACAAGCACATGATGACGATGTAGCTCCCGGCAGAAATAGCGACAGCATGTCTTGATGATTTGGTGGCCTTGCCGATATGATATTGAGATGGGACTAGATCTATTTGAAAGCTTATCAAACAAGCTTTCCATCAAGTGCTCATTGACCGCAAGATGGATGAGTTATGACCTTCCCGATCAAAATTACTCGACGACGTCCACCTATGGCGCCATGTTACTTGGCTCCTCGACACCTCTCGACGCTAAACAAATTTCAAAGACCTCGGCGCTGCCAGAAAGGCGATCTATTAAATGTCGCTGGTCGTACTACACTGGTCAAGGCGACCATGTCTGCCATTCCAATCCACATGGCCATCGCTTTGTGCTTGTCCCCCTAGGAGATTCAGGGCATTGACAAGCTTTGTCGAGGGTTCATCTAGAGTGGCTCTAATTCTGCCGCCGTTGGTAGATGCAAGGTGGCATGGGAAACCGTTTGTCATCCTCAGGAGCTTGGAGGTCTTGGCATCTCCGACCTACGATGGGCAAGGGTCATGCTGCGGGTGCGCTGGGAGTGCCAGGCACGTTCAAGGGGACAACTCGCGCTGAGGTCCATGGAACAAACGGTTGTGGTGGTGTTCCAAGCGGCCACGGTGTTCAACTTAGGGAATGGCATGTCCACCTTCTTCTAGATGGATAACTGGCTCATGGGATCGAGCTCGATGTCGCTGGCACCCACTGTCTTCGCTGCCATTCGTGTTAGGAAGAGGAAGGTCATGGTGGCTGAAGCGATGAACGGCAATGCCTGGGTCAGGCACATCAATGGGCCATGGACCATGTAGATCCTCCTCGAGATAAGCCACCTTTGCGATCTCCTAGACGGGGTGCAGCTATCGACATAGCCTAACACCTTCTCCTAGAGACTGACGGCCGATCAAAATTACTCGACGACGTCCGCCTATGGTGCCATGTTCCTTGGCTCCTCGACACCTCTCGGCGCTAAACAAATTTTGAAGACCTCGGTGCTGCTGTGAGTCAAATTCTTCTATTGGCTAGTGATACACGGACGCTATTGGATGGCGGATTGGAGGTTTCGCCATGGCCTACAGCAGTCGAACACTTGTGTCATTTGTTACCAAGAAGTAGAGATGATGGATCATATCCTGCTCGGCTGCTCCTTTAGCCGTGAAGTATGGGACTACTAGATTAGGAAGCTACATCTTCAGAACGTCATAGTGCTGCAGGAGGAAAGGGTGATCCAATGGTGGTTGCACAATTGGAAGCTGCTGCCCAAGACTGTCCGTCGCGGATTAGACTCACTCTTCTTCCTCATCGGTTGGTTGCTTTGGAAGGAGAGAAATGCACGGACATTCAACAGAGTTGCAACATTAACAATACTGTCGGTGCAAAATGTGGCCGACAAGTAAATATTTGTAGTTTTGCCGTGCGTTGTAATCGGATGTGGCCTAGCACTCAATGACATAGGATTTATACTGGTTCAGGCAACGGGCCCTACGTCCAGTTGAGGTCGGTCGGCGACTTTATTCCTAAGCCCAGGTGCTCAAAGTTTGCTGTGGGGTTACAAACGAGTAAGGAATGAGAAGGGGGTGTTAGAGGCCCGGTCGAACTCTAAACCGAGTGGCCAAGAGTGACGGGGGCTCTAACGTATGCTAAGTATTGGAGCGTATGCTCTGTGTGTCTCTAAAGCTTGTTGAGCTATTGTGTTCTCGAGTCGTCGAGAGAGTCTTCGAGAGAGAGAGAGCCAGCATCATTTTTTAGGAGAGAGTGCATCCCCTTTTATAGTTGAAAGGGATAGCCTTATAAGTTAGAGAGAAAGAGAGAAAGTGTATACTGTGCTGCCTAGTCTTGTTGCTCACACCATCGGATACGGGATGGCTGCCAGCGCCCACGATACTGTTTATGCCCAGACGCGTCTGGCAGGCTCTACCGTGTTCGGATGGTACGGCAAACGTCGGCGCCCACAATACTGTTTGTGGTCTGACGCATCTGGAAGGTTGTATAATGTCTGTCTGTTATGACCTAGAGGCACCGTCTTGCAGGTGCGCAGGGTATGGTCCTCGGTATTGCGTTTGATTTGAGCGCCTTACCTTATCTGCTCCGCCTGCTCCCTAGGCCCACACCAAGCGGGCGTCCCCGGTCGGTCGTTCCCAGTCATCCCCGACCATGTTGGTCGGGAAAGAGTAGCGAGCAGAGGTCCAGTGTATCCTTGGTCGGAGAAAGGGGTCGGGCGAGGTGGAGCCCGCGACCCAGAGGTCGGGCGAGGCGGAGCCCCCGACCCAGAGGTCGAAGGTGCCGGTCGGGGACTGAATCGTGGTCTTGGCCTGTTATTGTGTATCTGGGCCGACCCAGGCGTGTGCTGTCGTTGCGCCGCTTGCTGGGCCGAGTTTTGTAGGGAAGCAGGTCCATTGGGGACCCCGAGTTTATGAACCCGATAGGAGCCCCTGAGCCCCTTTGGGACTTCTGTGAAGTCATAAAGGGGCTGTTATTCAAACTTTAATGTTTTACCCCTTGGTTTGTTGTACCATGTAGGGTAACCAAGTTGGATTTAGGCACCCAACCTCTATGCGGAGGACTGGCAAAGGCCATGGAGGCGCACCGGAGGGATATTGGCACCCAGACCCTAAGGAAGGGACTGGCGAAGGCCACGGAGGCGCGCTGTGCAGACATAGGTGCCTAGCCTCTGAGGAGGAGACTCGCTGGTAATCCGTTTTCCACTGGGTGCACGTAAGCGCACCTGGTGCGTGTAGGCCCTGAGCCTACAGCCGACTGGGGAGTCGGTCGGAGGCTGAGCACCTTGGTACTCTTTTTTGGGGTTGTAGACTCTTGTGTCTCTTCCGATTGGGGTGTTCGCCCGTGTCCATTCTGACCACAACCTATGCGGTCGGCTGGACTCCTGAGTCGGGGTCGGGTGGCCCAAGCCCCCGAGCCCCGTTGGGCTCGGTAGGGGTTAGTCAAGTTTCGTGCGTCACCCCGTCTGGTGTTTCCTCAACCGGAGGGGTTGAGCTAACGTCGCTTGCCTCGATGGCTCGAGTAGCGCGCTCGGTGAGCTTACTAACGGGCATGTTCGTAACGGAGTCAGCATGGCCCTCATGTGGCATTCCACTGCTCCTTAACCCACCTCCTGGCAGATGCCCATGCCATTTCGAAGACAGACTCAGGTGGCCCGCTGGCCTTCCCTCAACGGAGATTCTATGGGCATGGCTCGGGGTTAGGATCGAACGAGAAGATCGAGATGACCCTATCCGCTTCTTAGCAGATCGGGCGAAGGCTGCTAGGGATCATCTGCATTTTCTCCCCTAGCTCTGTTTGACACGAGGCGGCCTTGATCCCTTCGTGGGCTGGCCTTCGAACCCCGGTCGGTCACCGTTCATATCAAATAAGACGACTACCGCTTCATGACGCGACGCAAAGTGTTGTGATGCAACAATTGCATATACAATGCTTGGATGTATGGGATGAATGTATGGATGAATGTATGAATGCATGCATGAGAATGGATGAATGAATGATCATGTACTAGAAAAGTAGAACAGAGGTTGGTAAAGTTACCTCGGTGGCTCGAGTAACGGGTTCGGGGAGCTCCTATCAGATATGTCAGTGTGGAATCCGGGTCCATCATTTGTGATGGAGTCGGCATAACCCATATGGGGCATCCCACTGCTCCTTACCTGTCTCTCAGTAGCGGCCCAAGCTGTCCGATCGACTCGGGTGACCAGTTGGCCGCTCCTCGATGGAGATTCTATCGGTGGGCCTCTCCAAACCCTGCCTAGGAAGAGGGAGGGTCATTTGTGTCTGGTTGCGCCTTGTTTCCCATGCCTGGGTTGTGGTAGTGGTGGGCCCTGCCTAGGCCATGTTCCATTAGCCAGGCGATGTTTCATCGGGCAGGCTGTGTCCCGTCAGCCAGGGCCACGAACCCAAGGCGTCGGGCGAGACAAGCACGAACCCAAGGCGTCGGGTGAGACGAAGCATGAACCCAAGGGGTTGGGTGAGACAGAGCATGAACCCAAGGTGTCGGGCAAGACGAAGCACGAACCCAAGGGGTCGGGTGAGACGGAGCATGAACCCAAGGGGTCGGGTGAGACGGAGCAGGTCACCACACAGTGGGTGGTGGAGGCTCGTCGTTCGACCGTGGCTGCAGATGTGCATCGGGAAGATGTCATCCAACCCGCGGAGGCAACAGAGGCCGGGTCGGAGGCGAGCATCGTTCTGACTGCAGCCGAGCTGCCTTCGTCCTTGTCAATCGCACCATCAACCGACACAGCCGAGGGGCCATAATGGAATTAGAGTAGAAATAGTCAGTTTATGTAAAAGATGAGTTTGTGGGGGAGCCCCCGTATGAACAGTTTTACATTCATGAATATTTTAAGTTTGTTTTGTGATGGAATCACTCGTGAGGGGAAGCTTGTCCCGTTCGCCCTTGTTTTTACCCTTGCGTAGCTTTGTTTTTTGTCCTTTCTTTTTTGCACCTGCCTGTTGACCCATAGGCTGCAACCTTTAGAACCTGGGAGTGGCCCGCGAGGCTCAGCTGCTCGTAGCTGTAGGTCATGGCGGGGTGTGATCAGTCGGGAGGTTAAAGCGCAAATTATGTAGGGTAATCAAAGGAATGGAATGCCCTTTCGTTTGGGCGACGCCCTTTCATTTGGGCGAAAAGTATTACTACATGATAGTAGAAAAGGAGGGTGGTATCGCACCCTCGTGGAGCCCCCAAGCAACCCAGGCCGATAGTGCTTGGGCTAGGGCGCTGTAGGAGAAAATGTTGAATGAAAATAAGTGGTAAGACCGAGCTTTAGGGAAAGAAATGACGTAACTGTTCGATGTTCCATGTGTTGGTGAGAACGTTGCCATTGTCGTCCTTCAGCCGGTAGGTGCCCGGTCAGATCACCTCAGCCACCGTGTACGGCCCTTCCCATGGTGGAGAGAGCTTATGTTAGTCCTTATTTGACTGGGTCCTCTTGAGTATGAGATCACCGACCTCGAGGATCCTCACCCTAATTTTTCTTTTTATGGTACTTGCAGAGAGTTTGCTGGTAATGGGCGGAGTGGATGACGGTTGTCTTACGAGCTTCCTCGAGTAGGTCAACCACGTCCTGCTGAGCCTCTGTGGCTCAGTCTTGGTCAAAGGCCTTTACTCTTGGGGCGTCATGATCGAGGTCGGATGGTAACAATGCTTTGGCTCCGTATGCCAGGAAGAAAGGGGTGAATCCCATGGATCGATTTGGGGTCATTCTTAGGCTCCAGAGGATCACTGGGACCTCTGCAACCCATTACTTATTATACTTTTTGAGTTGGTCGAATGTGTGGGGCTTGAGTCCTTGGAGGACCATGCCATTGGCCCGCTCGACCTGACCGTTAGTACGCGGGTGTCCGACCCAGGCCCAATTGATCCTGATGCCGTATCCGTCATAGAAGTCCAGTAACTTCTTCCTGGAGAAGTTTGTTCCATGGTCGGTGATGATACAGTTAGGAATACCAAACCAATAGATGATGTCGAGGAAGAACTTGACCGCCTCTTCCGAGTGGATATTGGTGATGGGCTTTGCCTCTATCCACTTGGTGAACTTGTCCACTGCGATTGTTGGTTTTGGCTGCTTGACTTGGTTAGGTTGGTCCGGCGGGTCGACTTGGTCGGCGAAGCATCGCTACATGCACCGTTGATAGGTGGCGCCAGCGTTCTTTAGACCAAAAGGCAACCATACGGGGTGATGAAAGAAGTCACGACCTGATCGGACTCTTTCATCGTGATCTGGTGGTAGCCTGAATAGGCATCCAGAAAAGAGAGGATTTCGCATCCTGAGGTGGAGTTGACTATCTGGTCTATGCGTGGCAAAGGAAAATGGTCCTTTGGACACGCCTTGTTGAGGCTAGTATAATCAACACACATTCTCCATTTCCCATTCCTCTTTTACATAAGAACAAGATTAGCTAGCCAGTTAGAGTGGTATACCTCTTTGACAAATCCAGCTGCCAGAAGTTTGGCGATCTGCTCGCCTATGGCCCTGCGCCTCTTGTCATCAAAGTGACGTAGGCGTTGCTTGGCGGGCTTTGAGCCCAGGGCGACGCATAGTGCGTGCTCAACGACCTCCATCGGTATGCCCGGCATGTGGGAAGGCTTCCACGCGAAGACATCATGATTTGCACATAGGAAATCGGTGAGCTCACTTTCCTATTTGGCCAGGAGCTTGGTCCTGACCCGAACCATCTTGGTCGGGTCAGTGCGGTCGATCTCCAGCGCCTTGGCTCCTCAGTCGGATGGAAGGCACTTGAGGAGCTCGGCTTGTTGCAGTCGGGGACTGCTGGAGTCGCTGAATTCTTGAGCTCTAGGAGCTCAGTGGAGTTGATGATGGTAGTGGCGAGCTCGTAATGCTCGCGATCGCACGTGTAGGCGTGCGAAAAGGTGCTACCCATAGTGATGATGCCGTTCAGTCTTGGCATCTTCAGCTTGAGGTAGGTGTAGTTGGGGATTGCCATGAACTTGGCGTAGCATGACCGCCCCAAGATGGCGTGGTAGGACCCTAGAAAGTCCACCACCTCGAAGGTCAGGACCTCCAAGTGGAAGTTGGCTCGGTCGCCAAACATGACAGGCAGGTCGATCTGCCCGAGTGGGTACGCCTGCGTGTAGGGTCGAGATGGCGGACTAGAGGAGGGGGTGAATAGTCCTTTCTAAAATTAATTACGTCGGCTAACCGAAACAAGTGCGGAATTAAAACTATCGGTCTAGCCAAGACTACATCCCTCTATCTATGTTCTCTAGCACCTTCCAAGGATACTAATTAAGCAACAAAGGTGCCGGGCTAGCTAGAGCTCACCTAATCAATTCTAGAAGCAAGGTCACACAAACCTATGCCACTAGTACTTCAAGCAACAAGGGAGCTCCTACACAAACTAGTAAGCAAAAGCACAAAGCTACCTTATCTTACTAGCAATGCTCAATAACAATGCAACCAATGCCAAATTAGAGAGCGCAATTACTTAGTTACACAAACTAAGCAATATGACTAACAAGGTTACACAAACCAAATTAGCCACGTAAGGGAGCTACTTCTATGCTACACAAGCAAGAAGATAACTAGTAAGCTACACAAGCTAACTAATTGCAAGAGCAACTACACAAGCACAATATATATAAAAGAAGTACAAGCTTGTGTAACGAGGATGCAAACCAACGGGAAGAACAAGGTTGACACGATGATTTTTCTCCCGAGGTTCACGTGCTTGCCAACACGCTAGTCCCCGTTGTGTCGACCGCTCACATGGTGGTTCGGTGGCTGATTGGCATCACCCGCCAAGCCCGCACATCGGGCACCGCAAGAACCTACCCCGAAAGTGAGGGTAGCTCAATGACACGCTCAACTAGAGTTGCTCTTCGCGGCTCCCGTGGGGCGAGCACAATGCCCCTCACAAAGCTCTTCTTCGAAGCACCGCATAAGCTTCTTGCGGGCTTCGACGGAGACCACCACCAAGCCATCTAGGAGGTGGCAACCTCCAAGAGTAACAAGCACCACCGGCTTGCAACTCGATCACCTAGTGCCACTCGATGCAACCTCACGACGCAATTGCACTAGAATCGCTCTCTCACACAATCGGATGATCACTATCAAGCATATGTGAGATGGAGGGCTCCCAAGCACTACCACACAAGCCACCAAGGCCTTTGTGTGCTCTGCTCCTGGCCCAAGGCTGACCATGGCTTCTATTTATAACCCCACGAACAAATAGAGCTGTTACCCCTTCACTGGGCAAAAGTCGGGACGACCGGACGCTCCGGTCACGCGATCCTCGTCACGTGTCCCCTCCTTCAAACGCTGTTCATCCAATCTCAACAGTCATCTGACGACCGGACGCAACAGCTTCAACTGCCCGGACACTGAGCCTCCAGCATCCTGTCGTTTCCAGTAAGGTTCCAGAAATAACATTTCACGATCGGACGCGTCCGGTCATGCTCGACCGGACGCAGCCAGCTTCCGGTCACTCAACGACCCTTCTGTGCGCCCCACGTCAGCATACGTCAGCATTGACTGGACGCACCCTGCCAACGTCCGCTCACATTTAGTGCCAGCGTCCGGTCGAAGACCGAAACGCGCGCCCTCTGCTGCCACTGACCAGACACGCCGGTCCAACCGAGACCAGCGTCCGGTCACTTACAGTGACCTCCGTCTTTTCTATCTAGGGCGCCGGTGGAGTTCCTAACCCTTCTCGCCTCCATTTCGTCGCCGAGTTGATCCACATCAACTCCAACTTCATCTCCTTTGTAAATGTGCCAACACCACCAAGTGTACATCACCATGTGTATGTGTGTTAGTATTTTCACAATCATTTCCCAAAGGATGTTAGCCACTCAACTTGCCACGCCACTTGATCCTAGCGACGATGCAAAGTTAGATCACTCGAGTGGCACTAGAGGACTGATATGCAAACAAGTTTGCTCCTCTTGATAGTACGGCCATCTATCCTAAAAACGGTCATAAACTTCTCTATGCACCTATGACCGGTGAAATGAAATGCCCTAGGTTATACCTTAGCCTTGCGCATTCCATTCTATCTCCTCCAACGTCGATGCAACACATGCACCAACACGATCAACAATGATATGATCCACTTCATATCATCACGTGATCATATTGGTTTATCGATCTTGACTTCACTTGCTCTTCACCGTTGTCATCGTCCATCGGCGCCAAGTCTTGCTCAAGCTTCACCGCCACGTGGTCCATCACTCCAAAGCCTCCGACTTGCCCTTCACGCTTGCAACCAGTCCATCAAGCCAAGTTTTGTCTTGATCTTCTCCACCTTGATCACATGACTCAATGTCATGTCTCATGTGCAATAATCTCCTTCATCATCACATGTGTGAGCTTTGCAACATCTCCAAGCCATTTTCACCTTCATGACATATGTTGCTCATACACATGTATCTGTGGACTAATTACCTGTGTATCTTACATAAACACAATTAGTCCACCTAGATTGTCACTCAATTACTAAAACCAAACAAGGACCTTTCAATCTCCCCCATTTTGGTAATTGATGACAACTCTACAAAGATATGGAAATTAAGCTCTTTTGGATTCATGTTGCTTGCCCAAGCAATTTTACCATGTGAAAATGATTTTGGACAAGTACTACAAACCCAAAATGGTAGTATTAGCTCCCCCTACATATGTGCTAGAGTATTTGATTCTAAGCTCACACATATGCATAGATTGAAAATGTGGGAGAGTAATTACTACCGAATGATGCTAAGGTGTATAGAATAAACCTTTGACGTGTGATACCAATCGGAGTTGCACCTTTAAGTTCATCCCTAGCACCATGGTTAGCTAGATATCACTTGGAAATAAAATCACTAGATACCTCATGAGATCAACTTTAAAAGCATGGTACTAGCATTACTTTGTAAAACATACCAAGTGTCTAGCTATCATCCTAAGCATGCTAGTTATCAAATCACCATTCAAGTTCTATAACTAGCATACAACACACAAGCATGCATATTGAATATAAGAACTTATGCAATGCAAGCAAGCACATGAATATGCACATATCAAATGCAATCAATCAAAGTTCATGAGCTTGCCCCCCCTACTTGTATGCTTTTCTTGTTCAAGAATTTTGATCCATCTCTTTTCTTCAATGTTGCTCCCTCTTTGTCCATATCCATGTCTACCTCTACTTAAGCTTTCATAACTTATCTCTCTCTCCCTTGTACAATCTCAATCTCAAAGCTTTTCATATCTTTGTACAATCTCTCCCCCTTTGTCATCAATTTTCATAAAAGGTGTGCTTCCCATTGATGCAAAGGTATGCATTTGGGGTAGATGGTTGAGGCTTGAATCTTGCATTTTTTATGGACATCACTTGATTATTGGAATGACACCACTTGTAGATACCACTTGTAACTTATACTACTTGTATCTTGTGTAGGGCTTCTTGAGATACCACACATAGGATCTTTGATCTTGATATCAATTTGTGGGACACCTCCCCCTATGTGATAACATGGGTCATCCATTTGATACACTTGAGCTCTTATAGGTGAGGGATGCATTCTTCATTTGATGATCACTTAAAGTTGAGGATCACTTGTGGAACCATCGTCTTGCATGATTGATACCATGTGTAGATGTGATACCACTTGAAAGAATCTTCTAGTATGGAACCACTTGTTGGATTTATCAATAAAAACCATTTCTTGAACCTTTGTTATCTTTATGAGTACCACTTATAAGATATCACTTGTGAGTTGATCTAGACATCACTTATGAATTCTTGATGAAATACTTGAGTCTAGATAACACTTGAAACAAACAATCTAGATATCCATATGCACTGTTGTCTTGTGCTTGTACTCTTGTTACTTAACATGAGCTTCTAAGTTGACTTGAACTAAATTGATTTGCCTAAGCTTCCAAGTCCGATTTGAACCAATGACAAGCTTCTTCACACCTCTTGCAAGGGTTATCTTGACAATGTTGTACTTGTCACTTATTGGCAATCCAAATTAGATCAAGTACTTAGGATTACTAGCTCATGAACAAATTCATATACTAACCACTAGATCAAGTAATAATTCAAGCAATAGTGGTAGGTTATGAATTTAAACATTTCATTTGTTATGTATGATCCTATAAAGCATGTACTATATGCACTAACCGCATACTAGTAAGGGATAAAATGATCATGCACATTACAATGATACCTTTGTTATGTTGGAGTAGAGGATAGTCACATAAATTCTAATTCATTACTCCAATAGCAATGTGAAGTCCAATTATTAGCTTGGTGAAGACCAATATATGCCATTTTGAATTCCACTCTTCACCCATATAGAATGAATACCACTTATGATCAAGTGTACTTTCTTGTTGTGGTTGGCTTGCTTTATCTTTTGATCAATGCTTGCATGAGAGCATCATCGTGAGAATACCACTTGAAATATCATGATTAGCTCTCTTTTGGGTGCCTTGTTTTTCTTGGTCAACTCTTTTGATTTCTTCAACTAAGCATCTCAAATATTTCTCGGATCACCACTTTCATGTTAGCCTTCCAAGTACCACACTTGATTTACCTACTCATAGGCGGCAAGCCCCTACACTAGGGAGAAGTGACCTCTCTCCAAGAACCATTCTTGATACTGACTTGAAATAACTTGATTGATTGATCTAAGTGATGGACTTAACTTGATGAGTAATCTCGATTCCTTCTTTAAGTCCTTTTCTTTCTACTTATTTAAGTACTTTTCTTTCTACCAAAAGATTTCCAATAGTCACTAGAACTTAAACTTCATCTTCATCTTAAGTTTGATCTTGATCTCCATCTTGAGTACCAAAAGTGTGCAAAGTACACTCTATAATCAAATGGCTTTGTACTCTTTACTCGTCATGTTTCTAGATCATCTTAAAACCAAACTTAGGTGCCTCAATTACTTATAAACATGTTTCCAACTTGAGGACCTTTCAATTAAAGTGACTCTAGATCAATCCAACATTTGTCACTTTTCTAGCAGATTCTGTACCCTTCAAAGAAATATGCATATTTCCCAAAGTACAAATCCAAATACCACGAAATTTGGTGGAGGTGTGCATTACTAAGTTATCTAGTAGCTGTAAAAATTTGAGATTCATTTGACTTCTAGATTTCTACTATATTTTAATTCTTCCACCACTGCTACATGCTGAAAACTGCTACACTATGGCTGACAAGAACTACTCCAAAACTGAAGCATTTCTTATCCAATTTTCATGAAATTTCTACAGAATCTTATACCATAAGTCTAGAGAATGTACACCAATTTCATGCCAATCCAATAGGTTTTGATCACTCAAACATGGCTAAGATCACATCTAGCTCAGACTTTTCAATATGGGACAGATTTCAACAATTGAGCTATACTTCATCAAATATGAATCAAACTTGAAACAAACTTGTTTGAATACTTCCATAAGACATATATCCATTCAAACCACTTACTAAAAGCCATCTCATGAATTTATCCAACACAAATCAATCTAAACTTGACTACTAATCAATTATCCATTCAATCAACTTATAGCAAGCAACTTTGCATATTTGTCCAATTCAATCAACTCATATGCACCCAAATGGAATGATCAACAAGAGATATACCTTGGCTAGCTCATGATCATCCAACTAGCAAGATTTAAATCAATTATTTGCAAGTCATCAAATATATCCAATGAATCACCAACAACTTGAATATAACACTTGTATGTTGATAGCACTTAGACTTCACTCAATTTTCACTTGGCATTGGGTTTGGATGTGCACTAGGCTTCATATCTTGACTCAACATATGATGATCAATATAAAATCACCTGAATCAAGTCTCCAATGCCGATGGTATCTACAATCAATCATCCACTTTTTGATGATACCCAAATAAGTTTGGGTCCTCTCAAGTTAGGAGCAACATACTTAGGCATAGCCTTAGTATGAGTAGCGGGATATTTTGCAATAGCAACCATAGAGGCACCATTACCATCCTTTCTAAGCACATTATCATCAACAATTGAAATAGGCTTAGAAATGTCACCTAGGGGACATGAATGTGCCATGTGTCCCTTTTCCCGGCATGAATAACACTTTCTCTTTGATTGAGCCTTTTCTTCCTTGCTCATGTGGTGCTTCTCATTGCCTTGCCTCTCATGGATTGCTTGAGCCTTCTTCTCAAGCTTGGTAGGACACTTAGAGGCAAAGTGTCCCATACTTCCACACTTGAAGCACTTGATGTGAGCATAATCTTTCTTCTCATCTTCATTCTTGCTCATCATCTTGGCATCTTGAGTTTGCATTGAATGCCTTGCCTTTCCACCCCTTCTTATTTCCTTCTTATTTTCTTCTTTATCATCAAAGCACCACCATCTTCATGGTTGATCTTGATTTGCTCTTGAGGTGTCTTCTCTTGCTCAACTTGTGGCTTTGGTTGAGGTTCTTCTAGTTGCTTCACCAATTGCTTGGTTGGGCACATTGAGGTAAGATGACCCCAAGTGTGGCACTTGAAGCACTTAACATGTCTTAGCCTTTCTTCTTCCTTCTTCAACTTGAGCTTTTCTTCATTGGGGCAATAATTTGCAAGATGTCCCACTTCATGGCACTTAAAGCACATGAAATGGGAGAGCTTCTCTTGTTCTTGCTTCTTCATCTCTCTTTCATATCTTCTCTTGCCCCATCTTTTGCCCTTGATTTTACTCTTGTTGAAGCCAATGCCACTTGTGTCATTGTGGCTTTCTTGATGATTGACTTTGCTAGTCCTGAAGCTGACTCCGCTCTTGTCACCAAAGTTTCTTTGAGTCTTCAACATATGCTCAAAGGTGACTTGAGAGTTGTAGCACCTCTCTAACTCGTTGCTCAATTTCTTCACTTGTTTATTGAGCTCATTGTTCTCCTTCAAAAGGTTAGTTTCACAAGACATAGAAGTAGAACAAGCATTTATATGTGAAGAGCATGGCATATCTAACAAATCATCACAAGAGGTGGATATATGCTTCTTGCCTACATCCAAGGGTTAGCAACAATATATGATTGATTAATTGATCCATGTGATGAGCTCTTATTATTTTTAAGTTTCTTTGTGAATGCTTTAATGAGAGAAGCATGTTGTTTCAATAATTCATCATGAGATGCAAGTAGTGTCTCATGATTCAATTTTAGCTCATTATGTGAAGATTTATAAGCATCAAGTAATTTCTTATGTTCTTCACAAGAGTTCTTTAGAAATGAGTTTTCATTTTCTAATTTCATTGTTTTAGCTTTCTCATTTTCTAAAGACATGGTCATGCTAGCAAGTCTACTAACAAGCTCATCATATGAATCAACATGATCAACCATATTATCATTTGATACCTTGATGTCACCTTGTGACATGAGACAATGTGGTGTAGTTGGAGAGCTTGTAGTAGCATCTTCATCATGGCTTGAGCATGAACCATTATCACCATCAAGTGTGCATGGGGTAGCATCATCACTTGCAACACTTGTGGCATCATCATAATCCTTGTCAAGTGAACTTGTAGTGGATCGATCATCATCATCATCATCACTTCACCATGAGGTGGAGCAATCTTTCACAATCACCAAGTTGTGATCATGCTCGACACACTCATGCACCTCCTTCTTAGGCTCATCCTCCTTTTTGAATTTGCCATCATCCTATGTGGAGGAATCACCGAAGGTTTCCTTGATGGACTCCCATATCTCACGAGCGGTTCCCTTAATGTTTACTTGTTTCATCAAATCAAAGCTCAAAGCATTCATTAGATAACAACAAGCATGTGCATCAAATTCATAGAGAACTCTTTGAGCTTTGGTGAGATTTCTATGATCCAAGACATGGGTGAGACCGCTAGTAACAACCCACCAAAATTTAGGTCCCTTTGCATGAAAATGATCAAGCATGTGATTTTTCCAAAGTGCAAAGTTTGTGCCATAAAAAATATGTGTCTCACAAACATCTAGCCCATTTGACGCCATCCTCTCGGGTCGGTGAAGACCACAAATGAGGGACCAGGCTCTGATACCACTTGTAGGGTCGAGATGGCGGACTAGAGGGGGGGTGAATAGTCATTTCTAAAATTAATTGCGTCGGCTAACCAAAACAAGTGCGGAATTAAAACTATCGGTTTAGTCAAGACTACATCCCTCTATCTATGTTCTCTAGCACCTTCCAAGGATACTAATTAAGCAACAAAGGTGCCGGGCTAGCTAGAGCTTACCTAATCAATTCTAAAAGCAAGATCACACAAACCTATGCCACTAGTACTTCAAGCAACAAGGAAGCTCCTACACAAATTAGTAAGCAAAAGCACAAAGTTACCTTAGCTTACTAGCAATGCTCAATAACAATGCAACCAATGCTAAATTAGAGAGCGCAATTACTTAGTTACACAAACTAAGCAATGTGACTAACAAGGTTACACAAACCAAATTAGCCACGCAAGGGAGCTACTTCTATGCTACACAAGCAAGAAGGTAACTAGTAAGCTACACAAGCTAACTAATTGCAAGAGCAACTACACAAGCACAATGTATATGAAAGAAGTACAAGCTTGTGTAACAAGGACGTAAACCAACGGGAAGAATAAGGTTGACACGATGATTTTTCTCTCGAGATTCACGTGATTGCCAACACGCTAGTCCCCGTTGTGTCGACCGCTCACTTGGTGGTTTGGCGGCTAATTGGCATCACCTGCCAAGCCCGCACGTCGGGCACCGCAAGAACCTATCCCGAAAGTGAGGGTAACTCAATGACACGCTCAACTAGAGTTGCTCTTCGCGGCTCCCGCGGGGCGAGCACAATGCCCCTCACAAAGCTCTTCTCCGAAGCACCGTACAAGCTTCTTGCGGGTTTCGACGGAGACCACCACCAAGTCATCTAGGAGGTGGCAACCTCCAACAGTAACAAGCACCACCGGCTTGCAACTCGATCACCTAGTGCCACTCGATGCAACCTCACGATGCAATCGCACTAGAATCGCTCTCTCACACAATCGGCTGATCACTATCAAGCATATGTGAGATGGAGGGCTCCCAAGTACTACCACACAAGCCACCAAGGCTTTTGTGTTCAAACTTTAGATAGAATATTGCAGAATTATTTAGACAGATCTGATTTTTTTGAGTTCTAAACAGATCTGATGGGTTCAAAATTTACAGTTCAAACATCAGATAGATTTTGCTTGCAGTCTTTACTAGCGAATGATAGTTCATTATCTCTCCTCCTTCCTCAAGCTATTACTGTATGCGGAACATTGTAGTATCGTTTCCTCGTGCCTTGTTTGTATAGCGATGGAGGCATGGATCGATAGATATGCAACTATCTTCAGCAAAGACATGCAAATCAGTAGGTTCAGATGCCGTGTGCTGTTCGTCGAGTATGAGTGTTTTTTGAGCTTTACCGTGTGTCTGTGGCACCAGGTAAAACTACGGTTTCCGGTAGTGAATCATGTCTTCCTTTTAGGGTTGCATTCCACGGCCCCGTTCGTTTCGCTGAAAAAACAAGACGAAACACTGTTCCGACTGATTTGTCGTGAAAGAAAACACTGTTCCAGATGAAAAAAGAAGCTGAAAAGTACGGATTATAAGATAAGCGAACATGACCATCATGTCTTGGTATAGCAGATCATTTAACCAAATGTTAGGAGGTGTGTCGGGAGAATGTTGCATGGGGTGTTCGGATACTAATAAAAAAATAAATTACATAATCCGTCAATACTCCCCGAGACGAATTTTTTAAGCCTAATTAATTCGTCATTAGCATATGTTTACTGTAGCAAAACATTGTCAAATCATAGGTTAATTAGGCTTAAAAGATTTGTCTCGCAAATTAGTCGCAAACTATGTAATTAATTTCGTAATTAGTCTATATTTAATACTCCATGCATGTATCAAACATCCGATAGGACAGCGGCTAAAATTTAAGAGGGGCAACCGTGCTATTGCAGGACCTCCGACAATAGTAAAATTCTTCCCGCTGTGTATATATATATGAGAATCGGTGCGAAACCATTTCGAGCGCCACGGAAGAAAAAGGAGAATAGTTTCGAAGATAAATCGTTTGGCTCTATGTGTGTTTGGCACCGTTCTTGTCATTCATTCCCACGAGAAACGGAGAAGATTCACTCGTCCAAACAAGCTCTAGAGTCTAAACATACGACTTCTGATCTCTATTCTTTTTTTTTTTTGCCATAATATATTTTTGCTTACAGCCCGTCGGTTGGGCATATAAAAAGGGATTCGAATGTTCACAGCATAAAAAATGGTAAGAATATACTTCTCTCGAGTTACATTTTTTAAAGTTGACATTTGAAGACTCGTCGCCCAATTATAGCAAATATTTAAATATATTTCGGTCCCGGGCCGCCCCTGGGAAAAGACAGGACTCACAGGTCGACCCCGCGTGGGCTTCCAAATGCAGGTGAAATCTGGTCCGTGGCCGAGTTCCACGTGGGCTTCAGCTAGGGGGAAAGGCTGGGACATTCACGGGGAATTTGGGCTTCCAAACAAGCCCCCAAAGGCCCAGCAAACTTCTTACTTCTCTGACCTGGATCGGACGGCCAGGGTGTCGCTTCTCCTGATCCAACGGCGCTACCGGACTCGCACGCCACTTTATAGGCCACTCCCACCGCCGAACCCTAGTTTCTGTTTGGACTTCCGCCGCGCTTCGCCCTCTCGCTCCAGCCGCTTCACGCCGCCGCCGCCGCCGCTCGCCTCTCCGACTGCCGCGAGGATGGTACGTCGATCGCGCTTAGTGGCGTTGGTTCCGGTAGGGATTATGAGTTGTGCGGGGTTTGACTTGGGGTTTTGTGTGCTTGTGCTATGTGTGCAGCCGTTCAAGAGGTTCGTGGAGATCGGGCGCGTGGCCCTGGTGAACTACGGCAAGGACTATGGCCGTCTCGTCGTCATCGTCGATGTGGTTGACCAGAACAGGGTAAGTAAGGGCTGAGCTCTCTCTTCTAGATGCTTGTCGTTCTGTTCGCTGTTGTGATGTCGATCTAGAACTTTAGGGGAATGCTTTTGTACCAGTGGTAATAATTGGTTGGTATGTGCTGCTCTTCGTGAGAAATATGAAGACGATATATGGCTGTATTTCGGAGCACCTAATGCAATTTATTTATTTGAATTGGCCAAGTAGCGTTGCCTCATGTCCTCATCTAGCGGTTAACCATACCCACTCTTAAGTCATACTCTTAAGACAAATGGAGGAGTTAGTGCCTTAGCTTTTGGCAATGCCAGGAGGCTAAGGGTTACCTGGCAAACTTGTTCCCTGAATGAACCAAGGACCCATTCTCATGTTTAGATTGCTTTTAAGACAACAAAAGTACAATATTTAACAATGTATATTTGTGGTGTCTTAATTATTTGTCTTGCTGTAATTGATTTGGTTAAGCATTCAATCTCATAGTCTTGATGCATTCTGTGAACCAGGCTCTTGTGGACGCCCCTGATATGGTCAGGTGCCAGATCAACTTCAAGCGGCTCTCACTTACTGACATCAAGATTGACATCAAACGTGTCCCCAAGAAGACAACCCTGATCAAGGCGATGGAGGAAGCTGGTAATGATGAAGCTTATGCTGTGGACCTCTTCAGCATCGTTTTGATTTATTTATCTACTAGATTCTAGATGATTGTCCGGAAGAGAATAGTGACACTTAATTGATCTCTTGTTATTCTTTTTCAGATGTGAAGACCAAGTGGGAGAACAGCTCATGGGGCAAGAAGCTGATTGTCCAGAAGAGGAGAGCAGCGCTCAATGACTTTGACAGGTTCAAGGTCATGCTGGCAAAGATCAAGGTCAGGAATCTCTCTGTCAAATGTCTAGTTCCTGTTGGCACTGTCTATATTGCTTACTCACACTTTTTTCTTTTTGTAAACAGAGGGGTGGTGCTATCAGGCAAGAGCTCGCCAAGCTGAAGAAGGCATCCACGGCTTAGTCTCTTTCGGTGGATGGCATGTTACAGTTTTTGGTTCCTAGTTGGATCAGCAATTCGATCGAGTGTTGTCAAAGCCAGAATTAGTAATATGTTTCTTGTGAACCCATTTCAAACTTTATCAAGCATGGGTGTATTCTGGATATTTTGTCGTGGATGTTATGGAATATCTAAGGTAGCCTGCGACAAATGTGTGATCCTTACCATTTCTGTTTTGTTTATTGCTAGTGTTTTTAGGCAACCAGGATATTGGCATAATCTATTTTACAATCTTGTCTAAGCTGGCATTTCTTTTCACTGCCTGCATGCCTATGTGGTCTTTGAATGGAAAGTTGCTCCAGTAGTTCTCAAAGTGTTTTCTACCTCATCCATGCCATCCAGCAATGAAATTGCTGTACTTGGTCCATAATTTTGCTATGTACTCGATGCACATCTTGCAGCATGCTAGAAATCCTTTGCTGAAGTGTTTTTTCTTCTTCTTAAGAATGCACGGGGGAGTATCCAGATATACTAAGGTGAGGCACCCGTGCCAGTGCCAGCGCTCTTTGACGAGGCAGGCAAATCATGAGCTCTTTTCGAACTCCCACAGGTGGCTTGCGCAGTGACTCATGGGATTGCAATGGCCAATGGATGCTCGGCCAGGCATACTAGCTAGCTATGGCTGCTCATTGAACATATCTGAAAGTTTGGCTGGCAGTGTCATTACTTTCGGATGCATTGGCTGTTTCTGCCCATATGCAAATCTTATTATCTACTCCATCCATTCCAAATTATAAGGAGTTTTGGCTTTTCTAGATACATTGATTTACTATTTCAAACATATCACAATTCTTTCTCAATTCACTATGACTTAGCCAAATATGATCAATCTTCATATCGTTCCCAATGGTGAGTTTGAAGTTCTTCACTAACGGTAACGATACAAGTCTTTAGACATGTATGTAGTGGATCGGACTTAAAAGTGCTACCAAATGGCTGTTTCTGGATTGTCCTTTTATGTAAAGCTTGGCTTGGTCGAATTGCTTCTTGGCTTACAAATGAGTTTTTACAAATGTTGATATCTGGAGCTGATTAAAAAAATGGCCAGATTAGGATAGAGAAGAGAAGTTATGAAAGGCGCACTACAATGTACAGACATATTTACTTAGAATTTTGTTGACTCATGTGTATGTTTCAACCGTTAGGTGGTTTTGGAACTTAAATTCAAGAAGAGTAAGGTACATCTGAAGTTCACTTGTAGGTGTCACATAGATGATGACTGTTCACTATCTCTATCTTCTCTATGCTTGAATTCAGAACTGTAGATAGAATGTTGCAAAATTGTTTAGACAGGTCTGATAGGTTCAAACCTTACAGTTCAAACATCAGACAGATTTGCTTGTAGGTTTCACATGGCTGATGGTAGTTCATCATCTCTTCTCCTGCCTGAAGTTACTACTGTATGCGGAACATTGTAGTATTTCTTTCTCGTAGTGATAGTAGCAATAAACATATTTGTTTTTTTCTTCTCCTGCCTGGTTTTTACAGCCATGGAGCCATGGAGGTAGCAACTCTGGCGTCTCTTCCTATGAGTATGCACTTACAAGTATGCAATTATCTTCAGCAAAGACCTGCATAATCTGCAGGTCCATATGGCTGGAACCATTCAGCTAGGAATCCTTTCTTCCTTTTAGGGTTGCATCCCATATCTTGGCACAACAGATCATTTAACCAGATGTTAGTGGTGCTTATGCAGGACCTGCGAAAATATTTCCCGTTGTATAGATTCTTGTACTCTGCCCATTCTGTTACACTCTTCTCCATACATCTTATGCTTGGCAATTTGAAGCCACCGGCCAGAAAATGAGCTACCCAATTGCTCATCCTCTCTGAGGCATATATATTAGTAAGGCTCTCAGAGTAACCGACTATAGCCAACTGAGGAATCCGGGGATGGATACATTCTCTGTATTGTATTCAATCAATTAGATAAAATGAGATTACTGAAACCAACATACTATTGACTTTAACAAGTGAACTTTAAAATTTGAAAAAAAATTATACTGACTTCATATCTCAAGTTGATTAATATTGTATCATCTACAATCCAACCGAAGTTAAACATGCCTACTGTTATGTCCTAGTCTCTAGAGGCACTCCGAAAATCAAGACTATTCAAAATCTGTTACTAGTATAAAGCATGGCCAAAGGATGCATGTTTCTTTAATCACTGTGAATAGATCGCTTTCATGGAAATTGTGCAGTGGTGCACTATGTTCGCTTGTCTTATGAGTCGTACTTTTTCAGCGAAGGAACAGTGTTTTTCTTTCACAACAAATCAGCGAACGGTACTTTTCAGCTTGTCTTTTCAGTGAAGCGAAACTGAACTATATGTTATATCTGGTCTTCAAAAAAGTCCTGTGATGTGGCTTCCTACTTTATCATTGAACTGTTATTTGTTTGTTCTTTCATTCAATACACGTTTCAAACTTGTTAACTGGTGAGTGCCTAAGTGGTACACTAGTTTTGTGGAGTTGATGTTCTCCCTTGTCCATTGCAGCTCTGATATCAAATGTAGTGTTGATTGGTACTTCAAATATGCAGACAAAGGTGTACCTGTATAGAGGAGCTGCTGTATCCGGTGATCCTGCTACTATCCTTCTGCACCAATTTGCTGTGAAGATGTCCCTAAGCTTCTGATCTCCTCTGAATCCTGTTGCCAGAATTACAATATCACTTTTTATGGTTTCATTTCTGTCTTGCAGGATGATTCCATCACTAGAAAAGTTGAATGCCTTAGATTTCTTTAGAATAATGCTGCCTTTGTCGACCCTGTCATAGAAACCTTCTGGCAGCATTGCAATCAAGCATGAAGACATAGCAAAGGAGAAGCTGTAGTCAGGGACCATCCCATGCTTTTGTAAAGGAATGCTCCACTTGTAGTATGTTTCAATTACTTTAGAGATCGCCCACCTCTGAAACAATAGGTAAACTTTAAGCTATCTAGACTCTACAGGCTATTGTCTGAATGTGCTCTTTATTTGAAGATGTGATCTTATAATTACCAAGGGAGAGAGTGCAGCGGCCAACATATAACGTAAAAATCCTTCACCAGGTTTATGAACTAGAAGCTGCGAGATGCGATTCAGATAGAAGTAACTGAGGTCAACTCCCCATATGCTGGACTTGTGGACCAGCCAGTGCTTTGTTCTATATATGATGGTGCATGGCTGTGTGGCACCTGCATTGAAACAGAACTGTTAACCACCATACTCTTTAGAATTATTTTCTCTAGTTAGATTAGAGAAGTTCTAGTTGTGGACTTACCGTTCACCTTGGCAACGTCTGCGGCAATGTCAAATGCTGATTTACCAGAGCCAATTATGGTCACACGCTTCCCCTTAACAAACTGAGCAACATCATCCATGTAAGAATAGTCCAGTGAGTGCAGTATTTTCCCCTTGAACAACTCAGGCCCATTCACTGGAAATTCTGGGATATTAGGCGTTCCACTGTGTCTTCCAATGCACAGGATGAGAAAATCCACCATAAAAACCTGTAACAGTAGATTGCACAATAAAGACTTGCAGTATGGAGGATAAAAATGTGGTAGTAGTGTTTCTGGATAGGGAATTTCATTTCCATTGCTTCTTTCCATGCGCACCAATTTAGGTTGATACAAAGGATGGAAACAACAACAATCTGAACTCTCTTTGACACAGATGATATGAGGAGAATACACATACCTCAGTGCTACCGACTCTCAAATCCTGGACCGTGAGACGCCATCCTCCACCCTTCACCGCTCCGAATGCTGTCCCATTGCCAGACCACTGCTCCCAGCTCATGATCTCTTCCTCAGCTGCACCAAGGTACTCAACGCCAAGCACCTGGCTATTGAACCTGATGTGCTTGAGGAGGTCAAATGCACACGCATACGACCTTATATACTCCATGACCCTGTGGTGGCTTGGGTACGCCTCCCTCACGCTCTCTGGCCACGCCAGGTCTGAGAACCGGAACGCGGTCGTCGGCGCCTGAAGCCTCGTCGACTCCAAGGTGTGTGCCCACACTCCGCCGATGGTTCCGTCGGCCTCAAATACCACTGGCCTGAACCCCTTGTCGAGGGCGTGCTTGCAGGCTGCTAGGCCGCTCACGCCTGCACCGACAATTCCCACCCGCTTGCTATCCATCACTTGCTCTCTGCTTCCGAGTTCTTGGGAGGGAGGGAGGAGGAAGAAGTGAGGGGAGGCTGGAGGTTTTTATACAGATTTTCCGTTTGATTCTCTGGATAAGTTAGATTTTTTGAGATGTTGGATATTTTCAGATGGGGCCAATGGCCAAACAACCACCACTTGCCGTTTTCTTTGGTTGCTTCGTGGACTATTCCTGTCAGGCTGTCAGTGCTGTTGTTTTTGCTGTGTTATTTTTTCGTATTCAGTAGGAACCCAAGCATGCTTCTGATGAGTAGGTCTCTTTCCGAGTTAAAATATCTATATCTACACGCCATCTGATCTGTACTATTTTATTTTTTTTTAGAGAAGGCACATTTACATATAGGTGACATTGTCAGCATTGGGCTTGTTGGTGAACATCAACTTGTTTGATATCTGACATGATCACTGTAGTCATTTGGATCCATTACCATTTTGTATTTGTAATAACGCCCTATTTTAGTTGAAAGAAACGTTTCAGTTTTGGTTCATACCATCGGCATCAATTTTGATACTGACCCAGGCTGATTTACTCATCAAAATTGTGTACTAGTGTAACTGAAATCCAATTGAAAACAAAAATCCACATCCAATCTAAACTCAATACAAGATGATATCCAATCCAACCCCATCCAGTCGTTTAGTAAAATCTAAGTTGATCCAACAATCTCAAAACTTTGGTATTGAAATCTTCAAACTCACGTTCATATTACAAAAAATTTCGCTAACTTTGTCTGAAAATTGTTGTAAGTGGAGTTCCGATAAAAGCTCCACTCTCATTGGATATCCGCGTAGTCGACGGCGCCGTAAGGCTGGAACCACTCGGCGAGGAAGCCCTTCTTCCTCCTGGGGTGGCAGCCCATGTCGCGGCACAGCTGGTCGTTGTACCAGATGTTGACGGCGCCGAGGCAGGACCCGCGGAAGCTCTCCCCGTTGCTCCGCCTCATGTACCGGCCCCACTCCGCCACGCTCTGCTCCATCCGCGGCACGCTGGGCAGCCGGAACGCGCCGTCCAGGAACCGCGCCACCCACTTGGCCATCATCTCGATGGAGTAGATGTTGGTCAGGCTCTCCGAGTACCCGACCACTGCCATCTGCAGGATCCGAGGGTGCACGCACTCCCTGTAGAGAGGGACGGCGGTGTCCGACGAGCCGGCGACGATCGCCTTCACCCTGGTCGACACGAACATGTTCCTGAGCTTCTGGTCGCCGCGGAAGCCGGTGGCGAGTATCACCACGTCGGCGGGGATGACGGCAACGGCCCCGTCACCGCCGTCCAGCACCAGGCCGTCCTCGCAGAAGGTGAAGGACCTAGACCGCCTGATGACGACGCTGCCGTCCCTCACCTTGTCGTAGAACGCCTCCGGCAGCATGCCGATCTTGCACGAGGAGATCGAGCCGGCGAACCCGAACTCCGGCTCCATGCCGTACTCCCGCATCGGTATCGCCTTCTTCTTGTAGTACGCTCCCGTCAGCTTCGATATCAGCCACGCCTGGAGTAACAGACATCAGCGCTGATGTAGAGGGCTGATGTAGAGGGCCACCAATGGACATGTTGCTTTGCATACCAAGGGCGTGAGCAATGTGGCGACGAGGGTGGACGCCAGGCCGGCGCCGGGCTTGCGGACCATGAGCTCCGCGAACCTGTTCATGTAGAGGTACCCGAGGTGGAGCTTGCCCCAGACACTGATGTCGTGCAGCAGCCACTGCGGGCTTCTGCAGATCATCGTGCACGGCCGCTCCACACCATTGGCGTCGGCGCACTCGGCCGCGATGTCAAAGGCGGACTTGCCGGAGCCGACGACGACGACGCGTTTGCCCTTGACCAGCGCGGCGGCGTCCGCGTCGTCCATGTCGGACAAGTCCATGGAGTGGAGCACCCGCCCGCGGAACGCGTCGGGGCCGCCGCCGGGCGGGTACGCCGGGATGTTGGGCACGCCGCTGAACCTCCCGATGCACAGGATCAGGAAATCGAACTCGTATACCTGCGTTGGGTCGGAATCGCCGTGCCGCACGGTGAGGCGCCACACGCCGGCGCCGTCGCCACCGAACGCCTCGCCGTTCCCCGCCCACTGTTCAGTCAGGTCGTCATCAGCAGCGCCGACGTACTCCGCTGCCACGACCTGGCTCCGGAACCTGACGCATTCGTGGACGCCGAAGAGGCGCGCGTAGGCGGCGAGGTACTCGACGACCTGGTCGTGGCGCGGGTACGTGTCGGCGCCCTCGGGCCACGGGAAGTCGGAGAAGCGGTACCCGGCGGTGGGCGACTGCAGCCGGGTGGACGCGAGCGTCCGCGTCCACAGGCCGCCCACGGTGGCGCCCGCCTCGAAGACCACCGGGCGGAAGCCCCTCGCCAGGAGGTGCTTGCACGCGGCGAGCCCGCTCGTGCCGGCGCCGACGATGGCCACCCGCTTCGCCGCCTTGTGATCCATTGGCGCCACTGCCGACCGCTATCCACTGGTGCTGCTGCCTCTTGAAACCGTGTAGTGTGTGCAATCTCGATGACGGGCATTTTTGTATTTAAAAAATATTGGTGCGAGCCATGTGCCGCATTTTTTCAATGCCGGTGTGGGTTGGAGTACGTGCGATTCAACATATTAGTCACTGACTACTTTTCTGGATTGCATAAAAAAACCATTGGAGGCGGCGTAGCGGGTCGGCTATTGTGTCATTGCATAGGTGTGTGCGTTGAAATCGCATCGCAGCCTATGGTTCAAAAGAGGGCAGTCTGTAGACCAGAAACAGTTCAGTTGCCAACCTTATCATCCGACCGACGCACTGCGCGCATATATTCCACAGCAATTGCATTTCGCGTGGATAGCAAGAAGAGTTAAACACACGAGTGGTCTCTGAAACTGTTAGGGCGTGCTACTTAGGTGTATGGATTTTGAAAATGTATTTGACTTCTTATACTATGATGCACCTCTTAACAAATTTAGGACACATCTCTAAACTTGTTAAATGGTGCATCACAGGTCTAATTTTGAACCATACCAGCTACTATGATGCACCACTTAACAAATTTAGGACACCGAAATATATTTTCAAAATTTGTTGATCCAAGTAACACACATGACAAGTTCAAAGAATAACAACCGTTGCCTATTGGTTGCTGACTCCAACGTCCCGTCTCATGAACACCACGGCTAATGGATTAGAATCAAGGGGCAGATTTCGATTTATTCGTCCATGGTTCGAGTATATGTTCAAACATGTGGTTCACTCTTAGAACAACATTAGCTCTATTGGGCATGTCGAATCGCTTCCTCTAACCTAAAGAATTGAATGAATCAAGGGATGAACCGTGGGCCCTAAAAATTTAAAGCAACAACGTTAACATGAAACACTATTTCGCCATCCCTTACATATCTAACCTTAGAATTAAGCAAGAACACTAAGTTTCATCCTTAGGGTTAACAAACTAAACTGAGTCCTTAGCAAGATTTATACCAACAATATCGTCCTTATAAGGTCTAGAAATATAAAACCTAGCAATTAAATGGGCAAACTAGCAAAAGATTAAATTGTAGTTGTCACCAAGTAATTCAAGCACACAAGCAAGTAACCATAACAAGAATGCAATGTAAGACGAGTGGACAAAAGTCAACCGGATTTTTCTCCGTGGTATCGAGGTGCATGGACACCCTCATAATCCATGTTGAAGCACAAACTAAGAGTTAAGTTGCCTTGAGGCAACAACGCTCAAGCTTCACTATATCCATTTTCCATCTTCAGAGTGACAGATCTCCCACGATGCCACTGATCACTAAGACCGTTTAGGTCCTCCCAATCACTAGGTGTATCAACCACACACCAAAACAAACCTACGAAGTAACCCTTGTTCAGGGAAACAAAGAGGCCCAAAGAAAACGTGGGACCATTGCTTCCAGCTTGGGAGACAAACAAGCCCAATGAAAACATAAGGCCCATAACGCTGGTGGGCAAATTTCGCCGATATACTTCAAGAGGCCCAAACAAAACCAGGCACATGCCCTAAGAAAACGTAGGCACAATACTCTATACATTCATACTGGCCCAATGTTACAGGCAAAGCTTCTATAATTTAGAATTGGTTGGGGTGAGCCAGGACCTGCCAGCAGTGCAACGGCTCGACGACGCTCGAGGGACCAGACCCAGTGGCAAGGCACTGTTGCGGCCCCTTCCCACAAAAAATAAATTTAATATCAAAGTGAGCACATGGCCCACATATAAAATATCAAACTGATAAAAACAGATATCTTAGCCAAAAGGCTGAGAAAAGTATTATTTGGAAGAAGCCCTGCGCCTTCTTTTATAGCTCGTAAGACCGCCTCACCCGCCTTCAGCTAGCGAGGTGGTACTACCTGCGGGGATCCGGACGCGCGGGGCGGAGCTGCGGAGCGCAGCGCAGCGCTGTGGCTCAGCCGTTCGGAGTTGGATGTTTTCTTGTGGCCCATTACGAAGCTTGCAGCCCACGCTGCTCGGCCAGCCCAGAAGGTCGCCTTCTGCACTAGCCAGTTCACCCCCTCCCTCTGGTGCTAAAAAAAACAAAAAACAAAAACAAAGTCCCCTCCCTCACCCTCGGTCTCTCACTCACTCCCCCTCTCGTGGGCTCGTGGCATCTTCGTGGCGGCGCCGCCCTCCTCGTCGGGCTCTTCCCCGCCGACGAGCATCCACCTGGTACGCCCTTCTCCTCCCTTTCCGCTGTGCGAAACCGAGTATCTCGAAAAAAAATTCGAGAGTGTGTATGTACACTCTACACCCATTTCCTATACTGGATCCGCCCCTGCTTCATGTTTGCTTGATAGCTATGAAATTCTTAGTCTCAAAGGAGCCGGCAGTTTGCGTCTCCAGTGTAATGTCGTCAAGTTGTGTTCTTGTTTATTCATATCGTACTGCTTGGGGGCTTTATCCTCTCTACTCTGTGATAAAAATTGTTCAAGAAAACAACATGAGCAAAGTCGCACAGCTCTATTCTGCAAGTATGTAATGCTGCATCAGATTGTGGCTGGAACCTGCACAACAAGCATAACAGAAAAATGAAAAACCTAAATGTTACAATTGACTTAGCAAGTTGACTCGCCTTCAGACTCTTCGTGCTTGTTGGTAACTAATAGTCTAATACCCTTGTGACTAAATGCTACTGATGACTATATATGCTTTGTGGCAGAGGCACCATGCCTGCTGGTGACAACCCGCACTCAATTTCAGAGAAAAAGGCAGCATTGAGGGAGTCTCTAAAACAGCCCAACAATGTTGTTAATGAGCAACCCACAACTTCTCCTTTTCCTAAAGACAAAGTTGCTGCTACAGTTGGCATAAAGCGACCACAACCTTATGGCCCCTTGAGTCCGACCAACCATCACACGCTGGGCAATCCAGGGGCAAATGGCCATCTTGTGTATGTGCGAAGGAGGGTTGAAACTGATCAAAGCAAAGGGGGTACTTCTGCCCGCGGGGAAAGTGCCAGTTCTACAAGCTTGAAGAAAGCTGGTACAGGCAGCTTGCAGTCACAGGAACTGATTCTGAAGCATCAAAACGATACATCTCACACCCAGTGTCCTCCCCGATCTGCATCTCCAGCTGCAGCTGCAGCTACACCCTCCCCTGCTTTGCAATCTGCAGTTTTGTCTCTTCACCATTCTTTTGGGAAACAATCTCCAGGAAAGGTTGCTGCCCAGCCAGCTAATGATGTGACTACTAGTCTGTCACCTAGCAATGTGGTGTCCTCTACTGCAGTGCTTCAAAGCTCTGTAGCTGCTAACTTAGCACCTAGCGGTGTTTCAGCTACTAACACGGCATCTTGTGCTGCTATATCTGCTACTAATTTAGCATCTTGCAGTGCTCCGGGTACCAATGCTGCATCTAGTGATGCTATGTCTGCTACTTCTTTAGCACCTAATCAGGCTCCACCATCAAGATCAAGCAATCAAGATCGGAGTGAAAGATTTCTTCGTCTGCAGGCGTTCTTGAGACATAATGAGCAATCAGACCAGGAAGAATACTTACACAGTAAGCAACTATTTCATCTTAGTCCAATGCAATTTACTGCAATCAGGGCACACGAACCTTTTGTGTTCTCTGAATTGTACTTTACACAACTGCTATATTAATCTTATATAAAAATAGTTTCCTTTGGCTGAACTGTAGAGCTTCGGTCGTTGTCACCTGTTGGACGAAGTAGGCATGCCTTTGAGCTGGAGAAACGGGCAGCCAATCTATTGATTGAGGAAGGTAATACTTTTAGCATGACTTTTGCATCTCTAAAGTTTTATTTCAGTACTATTACCTTGCTCTAGTATTGGCGATTGTGCCTGACAATTACTTCCTTGCGCTTCAGGGAAGGAATTGCAGAAGATGAAAGTTCTGAATGTACTGGGCAAACTTGTCACCCCATCACTTCCAAACCAGCCCCCTTCTGTCATGCATCTGCTGTCGCCCATCGATGAAAAGAGTGGAAGATTTGGTTACGATGCTCCATAACAGGTGTTCAGTGACGTTGTGAACTGTTGCAGCCTGATTGACCAGAATGCAGTGGCACAGTCTTCAGTGTTGTGTTATCTGTGAGAACATGCCTATATATCCATCCGGATGAGTGAGAGTAGAGTTGACTGACATGATATCATGTTGTAAGCATTGTTATGGCGCATCATTCTGCCTATTTCTAGTGTCGTTGTCGGAAACCTGATGCAACACTGAACTGTAAGGTTTGTGCAGCTCCTTCTCAGGCCATCATTCTACTTGTGCAATTGTGAGCCCAAAGTCTAACCAAGGCAGGCTCAGAAGTCAGAAGGCTGTATGTCGGACCAACAGCAGCAGTACCTATTGTACCAGGAAATATTTATAGAACTGCTACAAGTTAAGGAATCGCGAGCCAATTTCTGTTCAGATAGTTGATGTGCTGTATTGATGTAGACAATACCAGCATATTTTTATGGATGCTGCATCTTCGGAATTCCGCCGAAAATGTCAATTCAATAAGATCGAAGCAAGCCAAGTACGTAATTTTTGAGTGCTAGTGCTAGCTCACCACGACACCACCTCGCAGTGGTTGTGTCCACTACTCCGACACCTCAAAAGTTCGTAGTGTTTGCGGTTACTAATGCAGCATCACGTGATGCATCAGATACTGCACCTCTTCTATCTTTGTTCTGAATGCAATTACACAGTTCACTCCAAACTGACTGGATCTCACTGGCTGTGGCTGTGGCTGTATCTTCTTCTATCTTCGTCTGCTGGCACTCTTGAGAAATAGTGAAACAACATGCTGTCTCTTTTGGATTTTATAATGCTCTGATTTTGATTCTCGAGTAACAAAGAAAGGCTTATTGCGATTGCTATCTTATAGTTTGTACTTTATAACTCATCCAGTCTGTGCCATCTATTGGTCAAACCAAGCCTGCCATTAAGCAGGCAACCAATCTATTGATTGAAGAAGGTAATCTTCAATCTGATTTTGTCAGTTTTGAAGTTCTATTCCATGATCACTCCAGTTTTGCTATAATTCACCTATCAATGTTCTTGAATGGCCGGATCTCTTTATGAAGGCATGGGCTTTTGGCTTGACAATTACTTCTCTTATTACGCGCTTCAGGATAGGAGCTGCAGAATATGCATGTTTTGAATGTACTGGGCAAGCTTTCGCCCAGTGATCCTCCATGATCTCCAACTCCCAGCTTCTGTTATGCCTCTGCCTTTCCAAGCCCGCTGGTAAAAAGAGGTGGTCTTCAGTGAAGTTTCTTCTCCACTCTTGCCACCTGAATGTTGGGACATGCTGATGATTGTTGGTGTGTTGCCTGCAAGAACATGCCTTGCTCTATATATATGCATCTACCTGGATGACTCGCACTAGATCGGCTGAGTGCTGACATGCTCTTTATGGTGTAAGCATTGTCATGAATGGTGCTTCTTCTGTGCTGTTTGTGGCGCTGCTGGGGGAAATCTTGATGTGACAATGAACTCTAATATGGCTGCTTAGCACGGTTCCTTCTGTCTCCACCATATTGTTCATAATCCATGCAATTGTGAGCTCAAAAGTCTAACCAAAGGAGGAAAGAAAAGTGTGTTGGACCAACAAACACTGCCGGAAATGTTTATGCAACTGCTTCAAATTAAAGAAATGTTGCTCCACAAGTTGACGTGTTGCATTGATACAGACAGTACCATTTTGTTATTGTGGATACTGCATCTTGTTTAATTTCACGGGCACATCAAGTATCAAATGAGATCAGTGGCAATTTGACCATTTCAGCCGAGATGCTTCATTATTGATGCTTACGACTAACCATAAAGGGCGTACCAAGTGCAGAGAGCTTCCGCTCTTGCACGGGTCTGAGGAAGGGTGTCAGTGGCAAGCCTTACCCTTGCTTGTGCAATGCGAGGAGACCGCGACTCGAGCCCGGGACCTTTCAGTCACAGGCGGTAAGACTCTACCGCTTGCACCAAGCCTGCCCTTCATGCTTACGACTAACCATGTTGACATAATTTACAAAGGCTGTCACCAAGATGAATTCTGGCTCCCTGCTAAGCAGCTGACTATATATACTTGTACCAGTTGAGATTTGCACGGCAAAAAAATAGGGGCACCAACATGGCATAGATCTGTGGAACACGGTTGTTTTTTACTCTCTCTCTCTCTCTCTCTGGGTATCTTCCACCAGTACCACTTGTTTTAGATGAACAACTTGACTGGTGATATACTGATATGGCCCTTTTCGCTTATGCTGAAATCTGGTGAGAGAAAAACATTGTTCGTTCGCTGAAAAATACTGTTGAAGTGGTGGGGTAGAAGTGATGCGGAGGCACAAGTCAGAACCGTCGTTATGGATCTCCATTCTAAATTGTAAGTCATTCGTCACAACGACTTGCAATTTCGAACAGAGGAAGTATATAGTAGTTAAAAAAACAGGAAAACTGAATTTTCTGTATGTAACTGTCGAGAGTAACATTCATGTAATAAAGCCAAAACAGTTAGGACTGTAGATTACACTATAGTCGGAAAAAAATGACAACATGAGAACCATGAGCTAATACACTACAGTTTGCATGACCCGTTGAAAAATATATTTTTGTTTGTCGAAGAAAATAGTTTGCATGACGCGCTCTGTGGGAGATCAGTAGACTTTTGGGCAATTCTGACCTGATTCTCTCCTCTCCCACTTGCTGTTGAGAGCGCAGCAGTTCCTCGTCATATATTTTGGCCACATACTTCAGTTAGTCTATACAGCTTCCTTACAGTAGCACTTCACAACATCAGTCGTTTCAAAGAGAGAGAGAAAAAAGAAAAAGAAACACTTAGTTTTTTTAAACGAAAAAAAAGAGAGACAGACAGTAACGACATCAGTAATTGACAAACGATCAAGGAGAACAAACCGAGCCTCCAAGCACTCTTCGCCGGCGAACGTCAGGGATACTGCCAAGTTTCAGAGGCCGTCGCTTTCAGAGCTCCATCATCATGCATTCGTGCTCGTGCTTGATGGGTTACCTTACCTACCGTGGATGCAGCTAGCTGTAGGTGCACGTAGCAAAGACGGGATTATACTCGCCTACGAATGATGAATCCATCGTCCTTGACCTGGAATATTCAACTTCCCACGGTTCGATGCAGATCAGTACAGCCTCGAGATTTCGATTTCAGATTAATTGTCAGATTCCGAGTATCCATGGTTACGTGCTACACTGTTGCATGTCTCGATAATTAATGTGAGCCCCTCAGTCAGATCGGCCACTTCCTTGCCAAGTTCCCTGTCAAAATTGCCTACCCGGGCTCCACCTTCCTGAATCCTTAGTCACCAGAACTTTTTAAAAAGTGCTCACTGTTGTTGTTGTTGTACAAGGTTATCAGACTGCCATATAGGAAATACTACTACCAAATATCAAGAAGAGTGATGTTGCCCTCTTGACAAATCATACATGAACATGCAAAAGATGCACAGAGAGTGACAGAGAGCAAACATTTCACGCTAGTGTTTACTGCTAGTAGAAAACAGCAGCCTTGATGGAGATTTGCATGTTCCCATGCCGAACGAGATCCCATGGTGGTGGTGAGTGATGACTCCTCATGAGCCCCAAAAATTAGGTGGCCCTCGAGCTGGGACCCACTCACAAGAGAATTTAACAACCAAAACGGTATCTGATTGGCAGGAATTAACAAGAGTACAAACAAGACCTCCCCAGACCCCAGCTGGTGGAGAGGGGTGCTGATGGCATATTGGGGTGCCACTAAAGAACACACAAGCTTTTGGTCAAACAATGAGCAAGTAGCAAATATATGTATTTGCAATGGGCTCTGTGGCAGTGACCCAACCAATATAAGAAAAGGGAAAGCGAGCAGGGAACAGTGGCCACTCCATTTGTTCTATATTTTCTGGATGATATCAAGGTATGTACCCCTCACAGATGAGCGTTCTTGGTGCCTTGCACTTTATCATTGATGTCATTCTCCAACTAGTGTCTTCTACTCTTCATCTAATCTAGCCAAACAATGTGCACCTCTCTCCCTCTCTCTCTACGCATGCAGCCGCAAACAAGTGCAACTTTAAACAACTGCATGATGTCCTGTCACTGAAAACTGACTAGCTCAGAAGGAACACCAAATTAGAGGTAAAACCGTAAAAGACCTTGCTTCCATGCTAGATTAAACCAGAATGACAGCAGCAGGTTCAAACTAAACTGTAGCCTGTAAACTACTAACCCTGAAGTGTAATTTCCCCATACCATTTTCCTGAAAACAGTGTTAGAATACTAGAAGGAAATAAAAATGTTGAAAATTACAAAGAGGCATCGAGATTCCTCCTGTAGATGTCACGGAATAATGAATCAAAACATTGTTTTATCGCGTTCCTCCCTGGTCAGGGCACAGAAACACGTTCACATGGGAGGAATCAAGCAAAATACGGCTAGTACAAATAGTAACTATGTCTTGAAAATATTTAAAGCAGTTCCTAAACTGGAACAACCTTGGGAATAAAAATCTATTGCTCCATCATATGATTAACCTTTCAAATTGGACTTTGGTATCCAGAGCACATGTATCTCCATCCAAACCACAATTATGTTGCTAGTTTATTGATCTTTGATCACAAGAGCCTTGGAATAACTCGTACTTTTTCACCTCCCCAAGTAAAGAACTGTAGAAAACAAATGGAAGTAAAGATCAAAGGAGATTAAATTAAAAGACTAGCCAAAAAAAAGGGCGTACCCAGTGCAGAGAGCTCCCGTTCTGTGCGGGGTCTGGGGAAGGGTGTCAGTGGCAAGCCTTACCCTCGCCTGTGCAATGCGAGGAGACCGCGACTCGAACCCGGGACCTTCCGGTCCCAGGCGGTAAGACTCTACCGCTTACACTAGGCCCCAAATAAACAAGTATCTGACCGTACACATGTAGCTTTACGACATGCAATCCTAGGAGCATGCACAAACCATATTTAACTAAGCAAGTGCTTCTATGATCTCTACTCTCTAGGAATATTGTTGAGCTCATAAAGCGTGTACCGTGATCTAGGATGAGGTGTATCATTTTGCCTCTCCTTTTTACCAGAAGTGTCTAAACATTTTTTACATAAGTATTTGGAAAAGTGGTTCCTTTTAGCTTGGACATATAATTAGAAACAAAGGAGATGACAGCATAACTTCAAATGTATCCATTCATTTGTTTCAAAGTAAAAGAAAAGGTAACCATTAACAGTGACGATAATGATACCATATAATAAGTTGAGACAATCAGAATAAACTTTTTTTTTTCTGCTATGAATTTTTCTGTCAGACAGAACCATGTATTTGATGGCCAGGTAGTGGGGACATTTTACATACTTAAAACTCCTACCTTTTCTGAAACAGTTGTCCCGAAATCTGTGGTATGCCTTTCTTTGAGTAGAGAGGACAAATTTGGTTGGCCCTACACCAATATATGCTAGAATCCCCAATCAGTACACCACCCCTGATCCCCCTCTATGTTGTCACCACTGAGGTTACAGGTTAGGCCTGTTGCCTACATTTCAGTGGTCCTGCTTGTGGCCCCGAAATCAGAATTGACAAATGAATGTGTGAGCTATTCAAAAATAGTTACAAGGACAAGCTACTTTTTTCTACAAAATTCCCAAAATATACCACAGCATGAATAGACAGTTAGGGACTCAAACCAACAAGTAATTGTTTATATTATACGTAAAAAACAGCCGTCCCCAGTTCCTCCTGTTTGCAAACCACCATTTTTTTAAAATCTCAAAAACCACCCGTGACCGGAAGGTCCCGGTTCAAATCATGATCTCCTCAGCATTGCAGAGGCGAGGTAAAAGGCTTGCTCATCGACACCTTCCGCCGGACCATGCATGGCAGCGAGGCTCTCTGCAGACTGGCACGCGCCTTTTTTTTTCAAAAACCACCCGTGGTATTGTGAAAGAGAGGATTTCTTAACAAGGAATCCTTCTGAGGCTGCATAATCACCCTGGCAAATTGACTTTATATGGAAGCGGGTATGGACGTATGGTTGGATTCCTGTGTGGTGCAGCCGGGCCCTCCGTGAGAGGGAAAGATTCTAACAAATAAAGAAAAACAAAATTGCCATGGTGGCCCCACAGCCTTTGTTGTTACGACAACACCAGAAAAACAAGGGCAAAACCAAGCCAGGACAGGCCAAGCAAATTTCTTGTTCTCCTTTCCGTCTCACAGCAGCAGCAGGATCCACTAGATGCTCGGGTGGAGCACCGAGCCTTTTCCGGCGGCGAGTTGAGCTGAGCAGCGTAGAGCTACCTGGTGGAGGCTAGCACCTTGCTAATCCAGGACCAGGAGGAAGAGAGGAGAACAGGAGCCCTTTTTATGACAAGAAGAGGGAGGCGTCAGGGGCGTGATTAACAGTGAGCTACTTGCTACCTCTCTACCAATCTCTTTCGCTGCTTGCTTTCCATTGAAAATGATGTGTTCTTGCCTACCACCCACACCCTGCAATCCGATGCCCAGCGCAAAAATCTCCCAAGGATTCCCATGTCCCCATGGTTTCCTAGTCCAAGATGTGCATGGAGCCTTGCTTCTTGATCTCCAGCAGAACAGAAGTGAAGCACCCTGGCTTTGCATGCCCAAGTGTTGTTGTTATCGTTACCAAGATCATAGCTACCACTGATGCAGTGCGTTCGTGATGAACTGTGTAAGCAGGTTCTGAAGGGAGAGTTACCTGCATCTGCATGGAAGAGGGAGGAGACCCGCAGCTTCCGAGCATCTCCGTGGCACGCACCACGTCCGAAGGTACGGGGGCCGTCGATATGGATCTCCTTGAGCAGCTACTGTCTGGCGACAACGGCTGGCTCGAGGTGGTCTCGCGCTCGCCCAACTCGGTAGCGTTTCCTCCACCCTCGGCCTTCTTCTCGGCTGACGCGACAGCCACCACAGTGACGACGACGGCGGCGCCGGCCACGAACGCCAGCTGGTGGATTCAGACGGGCGGCACAAGCCCCTCCTCCGTGCGGGAGCGGTTCAGCCAGGCCCTGTCCTACATCCAGGACACGCAGAGCGACGGCGACGTCCTCGTGCAGCTCTGGGTGCCGGTCAACCGTGATGATGGGAAGCTGGTGCTGACCACCAGCGGTCAGCCGTTCACGCTCGACCACCGCTCCGACAGCCTCATCCGATTCAGGGAGGTGTCCACCAAGTACCAGTTCTCGGCTGACATTAATTCAGGGGACACACCGGGGCTGCCAGGGAGGGTCTTCATCGGCAGGCTCCCCGAGTGGTCGCCGGACATCAGGTACTTCACCAGCTACGAGTATCCCAGGGTAAGGGATGCACAGTACCTTGATGTACACGGCACCATGGGGCTGCCAGTGTTCGAGAAAGAAAGCTACAATTGCCTGGGCGTCATCGAGCTGATCATGACAAGGCAGAAGCTCAACTTCACCTCTGAGCTCAACACCATCTGCAGTGCTCTCCAGGTATGAGACCTCAATCTCACTGCCCCTGAAAGTTCAGAGTAGTATACAGCAAGTGCGTTAGGTTAGGAGAAAAAATCACCAGCTTAGTGCAGGAAAAGAAAACAGCAGTTTGGCCACTGATGTCACCTTGATTGAAGTACCTGCATGACAATTATTGCTGTAGAAAATCAATAGTGTTTCCAGGTCTGGGGTTTCCTAATGATGACAAGGGTCTTTGCAGGCAGTTAATCTCAGAAGTACAGAAGTTTCGAGCATTCCACGCATAAAGGTGAGCAGAAAAGAAATTATACACTCATTGTGTCGCAGCTTTGAATTTTGGCAAATACCTCATTTTTACAAAAATAAGAATCTCAGGACCTCTATATTCCAACTTATAGGCATGATATGGAAATCTACTTAAATTGCATGTTGGTGAAGAAAAAAACTTTGCACGTTTCTATTTACCTACCCTAGCACATATAAAGCAAGTGTATAAGATATTATTGAGACATGAAACAGCGATGCTTACATCTTCTCACTCATGACTTCATGGCCCCTCTTATTGATTATCCATCAGTTCAGCACTGCTTCCTACAAAGATGCTTTACCAGAGATACTGGAGGTCCTGAGAGCAGCCTGCCTGACCCACAAGCTGCCATTAGCTCAGACATGGGTCACATGTGCTCAACAAGGGAAACGAGGCAGCCGACATTCCGACGAGAACTACCGGTACTGCATTTCCACCATTGACGAAGCATGCTTTGTGAATGAAGCCGAGATGTGGGGCTTCCATGAGGCCTGCTCAGAGCACCACCTGCTGCGTGGGGAGGGGGTGGCAGGGAAGGCCTTCACAACAAACCAGCCATGCTTCTTGCCAGACATTGGATCCTCAACTAAATTGGAATACCCCTTGTCTCACCATGCCAAGATCTTCAAGTTAAAAGGTGCAGTGGCGATCCGACTGCGGTGCACACGCACTGGGACAGCAGACTTCGTGCTGGAATTCTTTCTGCCAACAGATTGTGAAGCACTGGAGGAACAGAAGACAGTGCTGGACTCCTTGTCAGGCACCATGCGAAGTGTTTGCCAGACTCTACGTGTAGTCACAGATAGAGAGATGGAAGACGAAGCAATGCTGGAAATGAACGAACTGAACTCTTTTACTCCTCATGGGAAGGACAAAGTTGAGGAGTTGTCCTTTGGAGGCAATTCAGCAGATCGTAGAGGAGAGGCCTCTTGGACAAGTCTGGCAGGAACTTTACAGCAAGAATCCAAGTTAGCTGCATTGCAGATGCATGGAATGTTCTCACCTGGGGGACAGGGTCCATCTCTATCTGGTATTCAGGCAACTGCTGAAGGCAGCAAGGCAAAAAGGCGTACAAAGGCCGAGAAGACCGTTAGTTTGGAGGTTCTTCGGCAGTACTTCGCTGGTAGCCTGAAAGATGCAGCAAGGAGCCTTGGAGGTGAGTGAATCATCAGATAAATGAAAGATTGAGCAAAGGATAGTTTACTGCTTCCATAGATACCATCAGCCATTTAATTATAGCGGTACAACTAATGCAGCCAGCATGCTAATCTGATTAAGCAATAATATAGTGTTACTTCCCATCAGAGGGTCAACCATCACATGGATCCCATAGTCAGAAGATGAACATTCTTATCAGCCTTATCGTGATTTGTGTTTCCTTTCCATGTATAGTAAGTATACCACTAGTCCACTAGGCCCCATATATAGAAAGCACATGAACATGAAGAGACATAATGCAAGTACAGCACAGCAGAAAGTCAACTTCGAAGAACTGACATAACAAATAATAATATCAAAAATCAGCAAGCAGATCAACCTTATGGTTTCTAGCTGATTGAGCAAACAGTGCACATAGCCTAGAATTGAATTGATCAGTCTCATACAGTCTCAATCATTGCTTACAGTTAAAAAGCAACCAGATAAAACAAAACACTCTGCATAGACATTATGAAATGATCAATATGATGATCTCACCATTAGGCCCACAAACTAACTTATCATGATGGCAATTATGGCATACACGTAGGAAGACATATGGAGTACATTCCAAAATAAGCCCACAAACTAACTTATCAGAGTGACATGATATGATGTTTTCCAGAATTAGAATAGATGGATTTAGAGCTTCGTGAGTCAACATAGGTAAAATTATTTCGTCCAGGCAAGGGGCAGACAGCATCCTTATCATGTGTGCATTGCATCTCCAGATTGTGATAGCATCTTTTATGACAGCATGCTTATATATGGTTTGATCTGGTTGCAAACATACTAACCTTTTTTTTATCTCCCACAGTGTGCCCTACGACCCTCAAAAGAATATGCAGGCAGCATGGTATAACCCGCTGGCCATCGCGAAAGATCAAGAAGGTAGACCACTCTCTAAGAAAGCTTCAACAGATCATTGATTCAGTTCATGGAGCAGAGACAGCTTTCCAGCTAAACACCCTGTACAAGGATCTCACAAACACCTCAATATCATCTGACAACAATTTGTCAGGGAGCGTCACGGTTCCTCCAACTAACCAGAGCAATCTCACCGACTTCAACAAGCACCAACCCCACAAGTCAAGTAGCAATGTGCCATCAACTTCACACTCACACTCCTCTTGCAGCCACAGTTCTAAGTCAAGCCCCTCATGTAGCGGTGGTGCAACAAAACATGCACAACAGGGTATAATGATGAAGTCAGAAAATCCTGTGAAAGACAGCTCTATTCAGACTCTGCAAACAGAAAACCCTTCATTATATGAGCATTTCTCAGTTCATGAGGCTCCAATTGATCTTCTACAGGATGTTACTGAAAAGGCTAATGGTGGACATCATTCTTCTCGAAGCCCGTCGTCCCCCAACCCTAAGCAGAACACAGATGCAAATATGAGAGTAAAGGCAACATTTGGCTCAGAAAGGGTAAGATTCAGACTGAATCCAGAGTGCAGTTTTCAAGAACTGAAGCATGAAATAGCAAAACGTTTGAGTATAGTAGACACAAACCACTTGGTTTTAAAGTACTTGGATGATGATTCAGAATGGGTCTTGATGACATGTGATGTAGATCTACAGGAGTGCCTTCATGTATACAAACTAGCAGATATCCAAACAATCAAAATTTCAGTTCATTTAGCTATTAGTCCAGCTACAAGGGTCACAACTGGTCACACTGGTTTGTCATGACAACAGTATGAGCCTCACCACTTTGTGAGGTTTAATCAGAATTCAACCTGGATCACTTGGTTTTACGCAGGGGAAACCAAGATTCTAGGAGTCCAGGGTTGATAGCCTGTGCAATGTACTTTGTGTCACCACGTCCCAGTTCTGCTGTTAGAACTGATGCAGGGGAAACCAAGATTCCAGGAGTCCAGGATCGATTAGTCTTCGATCTGTTGCTCAGGCTAGGAACTGATGATCAAACAAGAGTACTCGACCATGGGAAAGTCAATTCTAGGAATTAGGATAAACCGAAGTAAGCATGCATTGCTTGTAAATACTCACTGATGAACCTGAATCTCTGAATGACAATGCAATTGATTGAATTAATAGGGTGATAGGGTGAAGCATATCTACAAATCAGATTTGCTCCAACTCCAAGTATATTTTGGTTCTTGGAATACTGATGTGCAACAATCCTTGATGGCTTCTTTCTGATAATTGATCAGCTACAATGGTCCCTTAAGATCACAGGCTCACAGCATTCCTTCATCGCCTGAGTGAGCATGCTCTGTTCAATGGACATGAAATTCTGCTTCTGAAATTACAATTTTCTGCAGCAAGGATTAGATCTAGAAATAGGATGATAGGATACTTAGTTTGTTCAATTTGTTTGTCCTTTGCAAAAATTTAAAAAAAAACATTGTATGGTAAGAACGTCTGCTGCTGTAGACATTATAGATTGTTTTCCTTTTATTAAGAAGCTTCCATTTGTGAACTGTTTGGTATGTCAAATTGTCAATTGCCTAGTATCAATATAAAGATTAGATTATGCCACTATTCTAATAACCAGCACACGGAAGCACAGATGTGACTGGTGTCAACATATTTAATTAAAGTTAATCTGCAATCATTTATTTTCATGTTTCCCTTGCTAGTGATACAAGTTACACCACAGCAAGAATAGAGAATACAATATAGCTGGCTCACTAAATGAAATGTACATGGGTAAAATATGTGTAGCTTAGAATACAATATGTAGCCAGAATAGAATGTATATAGACCCTTTCACTGACAGGTTCACATCAGAAATATGCCTCTACATTATGAACCAGCAGTCAAATAGCAGAAGGAACACCATGCCAACCACATCATCCAAATCTCATATGCAGGGAGTAATAATCTGCTTCTAGAATTGAGACGTTAATACCCAAAGATGGCAGAATGATGGAGGAAACTAATACACTACATATGTAGCAACAATCAACAACAAAAAAAAAAGAAACAGGTTTCTCTAGTGTATTTGCCTTTTTCTCCTTGCCTTATTCTCATGCCCTGAATGAGAATACTGGCCAGTTGTGTGGTTATCATGATTCGTCACTCATGCCGTCAAATGATCTCACATTACCGAAAATCAAAAGTATTGCACAAGAAGTAATATTACTGGTCCTAACTTAATCAGTCAAGAGTCTGACATCAGGAGTCCATCCTTACAACTCAAGATTTGCAGTTTTCTTCCAAAGCAGAATACCTACAAAACATTCAGAACCTAGACATTCCTGACAGGGCAGAGTTGCTGGTCAAGTTTAAGGCAAAGGATTCAACATTGTATATTACTATATTCCAACCAATCTCAGCTTGGTTGGCTCTAAAACCTTCCCGAAAAGTACCTGTAGATATGCTCATTTTCTTTTTAGCCTTAGATAGGAGTGCATGGAAGACAGCTATTCACGTGCCTAAACCTTGATTGCTTCTGCTGGGTTTCAACTCTAGCCTACCCCAACTTGTTTGGGACTTAAAGGCTTTGTTGTTGTTGTTGTTGTAATGTTTGTGGTCATTGTCCTAAACAACAGTGCACTTACCCATAAACAAGATGATTTAGTAACCAACTAACGAGACAACAAGAGAAATGACATGCTCAACTTTGTTTACAAGATTTAACATTGTTTCAACTTTCAAGATGGAGATGTTTCCATCTCTTTTTTGAGGTATCAATTTCAGTACCTATATGCACTTGTAGTTGTATCAACAAAGTGAAAACAGTCCTGTGATCCACTAGAAAAAGCAAGAACTTGCAACAGAAGCACAGGGTATCAGAACACAATATTTTCATCACATGTTGAAAAGTAAGAACTCTAAATGAATATTGTCAGTTTGTTAAATGAACTAACAGAAAATGATGTATTAAGAATTGGGCTGTTTTGGAAATAGCTGAATTGCATAAGTTAAGCAAAACCTGGGCACAATATACTGCCTTTATGTGTTCCTTCTCAGTGTAGGCAGTAGGCACAGTAATTCATTGCAATAAGCATACCTTAATGGTATATGAAGATTTAATCAGAAGAGAGAAAAGCAATAAAAATCTACTGATATACAAGAAGTAATTGAGAACCAAGCAGTAACCATACACAGCTAGCAACCATCTTAGCTGGCAACAAGCTACTAAAAGCAAAAATGGCGTCCTTAACAAAATATCGAAGTAAGAGCACAGACAATCTAAGCATGATGACCAGCAGTTCTGAAAAGCATTTGATTATATTAGACCTAAACTGAGAAATGATTAAATATTTCTTTTCTGGATGGCCATTTTATCAACAAGTCATAGTAGCCAAACCAGGGATGTTGTTCAGATGAATAATAAGCTTAATAATCAGGGAAACAATACAGTGACAAGACGAAGTCTGTAACAAGTAATCAGCCATCAATTAACTTCTGAAATTTTAAAATCTAGGATTCAAACACAAAGCTGTTGATCACGTAACTCACGTCAGATCTATTGTCAAAACACAACAACCTTAGCAGGATACACTGAAGCTTAGTTAGCAAGATACACTGAAGCTTAGTCGTCGTCCTCGTCACTCTCGTCGCTGAAGTAGCCTTTCCTCTTCTCCTTCCTCGCCGCCTTTCCCTTTCCCTTTCCCTCTTCCTTCCCAGCCGCCTTCTCCTCCTCTCCCCTCGTATCCACCACCGACGCCCACCTGTCGTCCTCGAACGCCGCGGCGGCGGCAGCATCCTCATCGTCATCCGAATGCCAATCAGCCTCGCCCCCGCGACCGCGCCCACGCCCACCGCTGCCCCCACCACCACCACCACCACCGCGGCGCGACTTCTTAGACGGTGCGGGCCTCTCGCGGGGCCCGAGCTGGTTGCGGGGGCACTCGTAGGAGAGGTGGCCCTCCTCGCAGCACTCGTAGCACCGCGACTTGTCCCGATACACGCGGCGTCGGATGAACTCCGCGGCGCGGCCGTTGTCGGCGGCGATGGAGGCGGAGAGCGTGCGCCCGTTGAGCACCTTGCCATGCATCTCGGCGGCCGCCGCGGCGGCGTCCTCCCGGCTGACGAAGAGGACGAAGGCGACGCCGCGGCTGCGGCGGGATTCACGGTCCTTGAGGACGGTGACGCGCGCGACGCGGCCGAATCGGGAGAAGAGAAGGTGGAGGTCGGAGTTCGTGAGCGCGAAGTCTAGGTTGGACACGTAGACGGTGGATTTGGACGGCGCGAGGCCGCCCGAGCCCCCGCCCGCGCCCCGGGGCTTGCCGCCGCCTCCCGCTGAGGCGCTTGCTGAGGCGGCGGAGGAGGGGAGCGGGTAGCGGTAGAGGAAGCTGTCGTCCTCGCCGTCCGAATCGGAGCCTCCTCGCCGCCGGCGAGACATGTCGTGCCTGCGGGCTGCGGCTGCGCTTCCGCTTCGTGGTCTTTTCTGTTCGGTCTCTCCGTTCTCTCTTCCCCTTTCTCGGGGGACCCAAGTTCTGAAATTTCTCAGGTTAAGGCTCTGCTCTGTTCTGTTGGGCCAGATTCTTCTTCATTTTATCTCTACGGGCCAGATTCCACTACAAGGCAGCCCAAGAGAACAGGGGAGGCTGGAGAGTCTGTGCTGTAGTTTGATTTTGACGAGTACAACCCACACAGGACAAACATGGAAAAAGAAACACGAAGAAGTGTATATATGTCTACCGCATTTCTCCGCAACCTTTGAAGCCTCGAAGGACATTATCGCTCTGATGTCATCACTCATGACACAGAAGAAGAGTGAGTTGTCGATCATCTTTTCCCCTTTCCCCAAAATAATAACTATACATTCATAACGATTAGGATTTAGGAATGATAGGAACACTTGGTCGCAAAAGGAAAATGCGAGTACACATAAATGAACCTGGAGTGATTTTAACCATTGTGTTTCGACTTGGAGTGCTTCAGTAAAATATACAGTATTGTAGGTGTAGCCGTGCTCGTCGGGGCAAAAAAAGAAAAAAGAAGAGTAAAGTTCACTGACGGTCTTTAAACTTGTGTGAGTGTGTCGTTCCGGTCCTTAAACTTTCAAAACGCTCGTTTGGTCCCTAATCTCTTGTCAGGTCTCAATCCCATCAAAACTGGTCTATTCCCTCTCTCTGCCCCCGTTTCCCGAGCTCCCTCCGTCATCTCTCTTCCCAAACAGAGCAGCGGCGCACGTTGGCGTGTGGGCTGCGGCAGCGCGGCGAGCAGCGCTCTGCATGCGGGGGAGGGGGGTTGTGGCAAGCAGCACGCGAGGGTGGCGGCGACGGCGCGCGTGCTCCTCGGCTCGATACCCGGCCATGCGCACGACAGAGGGAGAAGCCGAGCCTGAGCGTGGCCTAATCGAGGATGAAGATGACGGTGCTGCCCCGACCATCTTGAGGATGGCGTGTGAAGGAGAGAAGCACGATGGTGCTGTCGGCGAGCAAGCAGCTGCTTGTCAGCCGAACTGCTGAAGCCGGCTAACTGAACTCAAGTTCAGTTACGGCCTTCTCTGTTTTTTAGAAAGGCATTACGACCTTCTCTGTTATTCAGCGATTTACTCCCAATTTTGTATGTAATCAACCTGATCGGCCTTAATAAAACTTATTCAATGGGCTATGATCTATAACATTGTTTTAAGAACTAAGGTCTAATTTTTACTGGTTTGGAAGATCTAAAGCCTCAAAGTTTGACAAAAATTCTGCATACCAAGCATCAGTTTCAGAGTTGCAATTCAGTTTAGGAGGACAAACTGGAACGCGGCATCCACGAGCGGCAGGAACACGAGGCCGAGGTCTGCAGGACCGGGGCGGTGAGCGGGCGTCAGGAGAGAGAGGATGGAGATGCGCCGGCAGCGGCACAGGCGACCTCTTCCAGCAGGGACGAATCCACGCGGTGAACTGGGCCTGCTGCTTCCCGATGAACGGCTCAACCAACCACCAGGACGCCTCTGCGTCGTCCATCCCCAGCTTCCCAGCAACGCCGTCCTCGTCGTACGGCCCGCTGCTGCGCAGCCGCTGGTCTTCTCCAACATGCCTCGCTGCTGGGGCTGGACGCGCACCACCGTCTTCACGTGCACGGTGCACCCACGAACACCTCTGGGCTCTGGAGGCTCCTCCTACCCGGTGGTCGGTGGTGGCAGCAGCGTTGGGCCCAGGAACGTGTACTGCAGGGCTTCAACGTCGTCGGAATTAGGCGAGCTGGATGGGTTCGCGGAGGAGGTGTATGCCGCTACGTCGAGTCGGAAGAGCACGGCGAGGCTGATCACGATGACGTTGGCATCGGCGGCTTGGGTGGGCATGCGCCGGCGTGGTGACAAGTCTGAGAGGAGGACGTGGGTACCGGGTCAAAGACCGTTTGGATGGGTAAACGAGACCCAAATCAAGTTTAGGGACCTATGACCGTTTTGTAAGTTTAGGGACCGGGATGACATACTCACACAAGTTTAAGAACAGCTGGTGCACTTAACTCAAAAAAGAATGTAACAGAAAAGACTGAATGAAACAGCAGCTAGTGTGAAAACTGTGAACGAACGGCCAGGTCAGTCAAACATGCAAACCGGTGGCTCCTCTGATTCACAAAACTGCATGGAACTCCGCTCCCTGCCATTAACTGGTACCTGACCAACGAGCAAAGCAACTAGTGCCGCACGCTCATCAGTCAGGCCTATTTAAGCGAGAGACCCTTGCCACATCCAGCCTCTAGACTCTGATCGCTGCCGCCGGCGAACAGCATCACAGAAGAAGCACAAGACTCTACCATGGCGACAGTGAGGGGCTTCACCTTCTTATTCCTCTGCTGATCCTTTTCTCACCATCACCAGGAGTGACAGATGGATTTGGTTCTTCCATTCACAGGAAGCGTTCAGGCGATTCAGGTTCCAGGTTGAGATGCACTGCCGCTGCATTGGCTGCGTCAGGAAGGTGGAGAAGGCCATGGCGTCCATTGGGAGTTTCAGTGGTACATCCTTTCTAACTGTTCATCTCCTCTCACTCTATATCGATTCTGCAAATCAGAATAAAGATTTTTCTTTTGTGACACAGGAATTGAAACTTCTGTGGGAGATGTTAACAGTGGGATTATCACGGTGGTTGGAAAGGTGAACCCAACAGAGATTTGCCACTGGCTGAAGAGGAAGACGAAGAAAAATGTCAAAGCTGTGTACCCTGATACTCCAATTGAGGATCACAAACAGGTACTTGCTGTATGATAATAGAGTAGAATGAATGGCAACATGGTGTCAATTTTCTAGATGAATATATTTCAATTTGAATACTTTAATATCCATTGGACTATAATGTGTATAGTATGCCAAATAGAAGGAAAGTGCTTTGACAGATCAAAGCATATTATCAGAAGTTTAAATGGTGTTAGACTACAAAACCATGTCAAAATCTGACAAAGCTGCGCAGCAGACATAGATACTGGTTAACTATGTCTAACAGTCCGCCTTCACCATGATTTCGAAACCTGAAACTAACACCTGTACTTGTTTGCAGAAAATGATATTGGTTCTAGGAAGCAGTTCACAAGGTGGGCACCCTACACCCTCTGCTCCACCATTACAAGATGACATGCCCTGGGCTTTGGTACCATCAGGAGTTCAACCAGACCATGAGAGCCTACATTTCATTGAGGAGAAGATCAGGGATGAGCTGAAGATCAAGAAACCGCAAAACGAGCTGATGGCAGCCAAGATTGAGCTCAAACAGTCAATGAGAGTGATCAATGGCAGTAAGAAGGTTTTGCTGGATAGTGCTTTGAATCAGCTCAAAGCATACAAGAACCTAGAGGCACTTAGTCAGTAAAGTTAAAATTTATGCCAGCAATTTGCAAAAATGGGACTCAGGGCCTGAGAGGGTCATTTATAGTTGCTGCAATTTTTTCGCTGCAGCCATGTTCTGCACCATGTTCTGTGAAGGTGGTTTGCTACTAAGTAAAAGTTATCAGTTATTGGGTCTTTTGTATCTATCAAACCTGTGCACCCTTTTTTACTACCAAAACACCATTGGGTGTCAATTTCCTTCCTAACAGGGCACTTATCCTGCATGACCTTTTGGTGAATTACTGGTTCATTTCCTCCTTTTTCTGATATCTGTTAAGTGATCTGAGAGTTAGATGATATCAAAGTAGCAGATTACACAGAAGTTTCAGCAGTGATATTGCTACACACAGAAAGCTATAGTGTTCAATTAACTGAGAGTCAAGGGCAAGGCTACTGAAGCAACATATAACAGCACGCCACAATCAACATGCTCAAATTCAAATTTATTACTTTTGTGAGTTCGAGGAACAAACTGGTGAACTGATAGTTGTTTCAGACGTGTGGCCTGTGGTCGCCATCGTCGTCGATGTGGAGGTTGACTCCGTGACTGCGCAGCGCGTTGAGGATAGCCCAGACCTTGGTCTGGTTCTTGAACCCTTTCTTCGCGACCTCTTTCGCCGCGTTGGCGTATATGGGCTCCCGCGCGAGTCCGTCCACCTTGAGGCGCATGGCGAGCACCTCGCCGACGGCTGCCGCCGCCTTGGCGTTGCAGGCGCGGCCGCACTCCAGCCCGTCTCGCAGGGGCCGCTCCGCGGTCGAGGCGGTCGTCACGATGCGGCCGCTCTGCCGGTCCACCACGTTCGCCGTCACGTACTTGAGCGAGATGAAGAGGCGCAGCACGTAGCGCTTGGCGACGGACATGGATCGGTGGCCTCCCTCCGGCTAGGAACTGCGGGGTGGCGGAGGAAGATGGAAGCGCGACTGCGCGTGCAGCGGACGCGTCAGCGGTGGCGTTTCGTCGAACGACTAGAGGGCGCGGCCGTTGACGTGACCGACGGCGCAACGAGCGAGCTCGTGGGCGCAAGCGGGTGGTGGCGGGAACAGAGTGGTAGTCGGAGGAACTAGGAGGAGGCAGTGTGGTGGAATTGCGTGATCACCGCGGGCCGTGGCGGCGCCGGAGGCGAGGCTCCCTGTCGTCGGCCAGCTGACCCGACTCGACGACTCGCTAGCTATCGACAGGCGCTATGGTATCGTGCTGGCTGGATTGGTAGGAGTGAAAAATACTGTTTCTGACTAGAAATCTATGATCGTTTATGAACAAGTGAACATGCTGCAAATAGGTGAGGGGAGAGCCCAGGTTGCCTTTTTTAGGGCTGATTCCTTTGACTAGGAACTGTCACAGGGAACAATTCTCTAATTTATATAATTTTAATCGGTCGTAATAATTTTCTGGCTCAATTCACCCTAATGGAACAAACCCTTTGAAACGACGTTCATGTCGCCTAGAGAGAAGACGAATAGGCCTCTTTAAAATAAACACACCGCAGAAATTAAATTCTAAGTGCGGCACGACTGCTCCCAAGGTGCAGCACTGCGGCACTGCCTCACTAAAGTGCGGCACTGCTACTCCTGCAGACAAGCTCGAACTACAATTCAAAAACTGTCAAGAAAAAGTAGATCGAACAAATTACTGATGTTTCTGGAGTAGTATAGAGCCTATTCCACCACCAAGATGTTGGTGGAAGTGCACGAGCAAGTAGATCAGGATCAAACCCTAGAATCACCACAAATACAAGTATAGCAATGCGAATCACAAGAACACAAGTGACACACCGATTTATTCCGTGGTTCAGCTCGCCGCTAAGGATTGCCTATGTCCACGTTGTTGAGGTAGCCACAAAAGCTTTGGTCTCTTTCAACCTTATTCTCGTTCTCAAGTCAAGAGAATGAACTCTTGAGATGAGGGATAATTTCACTAGATGATTAGGATGATTACAAACCTCACAGGGCTGCAACACAAGTTAGAAAGTTCCACGGGCGACCCTCTTGCCGGCTAGAAGCAAGCTCCAAGAGTAACAAACATAATCCACCGGCTTGAACGCGAACCAAGTATTCTAGGAGATGAAGGACAGTTGGGGATGCTCTCTAATATACTTTGGAGGCTCAAACTTTCTTGGATTTAGAAGGGAATCAAAGAGAGAAGCTTGAGGGTCTCTAATGGTAAGTGAGAGAGAGAGCATCGCTTTTCTGTTTTTGATAAGCTGGAGTGAGGAAGAGGTTCCAGAGAGCCATTAGGGAGAAAGAAGAAGGGTATAAATACCCTTAAGCCCCAACGATCACTTGAGTCGCGGCAGTGCCTCTCTTCAGGTGCGGCAGTGCCTCACCTGCCAGGCAGCACAAAAGATAGGATTGCAAAGCTTGCTGTCTTGGCTAAGGCTTTAAAGATATTTGGTGGGTAAATGAGCACTTGATTGCATATTAAAGCTTGTGCATTGTATCTCCCTTTATAGTACGGTTTATCCTAAACTTAAATTCAAAACATCAAAGAATTTAAACACCTTTGAGTTGCACCGGATCCTTTTATAATTGGGGGTTTCCACCATCGCATGCATTATCCTCTTTCTCAATATCACTTCATAAAGGCTTTGCAATCATCTTTGTCTCATTTCTTCGAGCAAACATATCTTGAGCATGTGGCTTGAACCATTTCCATACATATGAGTTCACCTCATGGCTTCAAGTCACTTATACTAATGATTTGATCATCAACACAATATGACTCCTTATAGCTTGATTAGTTCCTCGACTCAATGCAAGTACTCTCTTCTTCACCTTAGTCATGGAACTTCGGTCCTCAAGCCATCACTTGCCCTTCACCTTCGCTTAGTCCTTCGAAGCTCTTTCCTTGCTATCTTCACCTTATCAAGCCATACACAAGTCACATCATTTTAAGCATCCATTGAAAAATTATTTCTTTAATAGTATAATCCTTGCTTGAATATCTTCTATATATGAATATTGAGATCAATCAAGCTTTAGTTTGATTCACATAAAGACATATATGAAACAACATCAATATGGTCAAGCTAATTCATGATTCCTTATATCCTCTTTATTTTATCTTGACACTCATAATACTCACTTGAATATCTATCTTCATACTTCTAGCTTGATCAAGTCAATGCAAAGTGATTTTTTAGATCATTATCCATACAAGCAATCTAATGTAGAGAACATCTTATATCCATTATACATTGTCTCCTTTGTCATTTCACCTTTGCTTAACATTTCCTCACTTATACACTCTTGATTCATTCTTCAATCCTTGATCAAAGCTAGTCCACTATCCAACTCTTCTTATTTATGCAAAGCAAGCCATTATAGAGATCAATCCAAAATCATCAACTCATGTCTCATTTGCCATTTGCCAAATATGTTTGCTTTCATATGATGATATGATATCCCACAACATAAAAGCCATTTCATTGATTCTATTTGCATTGTTGTCTTTTGCTTGAACTAGATTATTTCCGTAATCTTTCAATACAACAATATACAATTTTGTCTTCATTACAATACTATGTAGCATATTATCAAGTTTGCCTTCTTGTTGAACCTTTGACGCACTTCTTATTACACAATTCACAAGTGTATGTAATAAACTCAATTTCCTATTCAACACCTAGCAAACTTGTTAGACCTTTAATGGTGTTGCCATTCAATTCACCAAAACCCACTAAAGGGCTAGATGCACTTACAATCTCCTCCTTTTTGGTGATTGATGACAATACAATTAAAGCTTACAAGAGATTGATAAATAATAAGATTTTGAATCCTATGATATAATGAGCTCCCCCTAAATGTGTGCATCAAAAGGAATTCAAATTTTGGCCTCAAATGTCAAATCCACATATTCAAGATAAAGTGTGGGAACTCTCCTATATCTTAGCATCCGTGGGGTGCAAGGTGTCATCATGATAAACGTGATGCTCATGGCAGTTCATGCACTCAAGAAGTTTCTGAAGCTGTCATGTACAGCACTTCCATAAGTGAGCGCGGCACTACCGCACAGTGGCAGTCAGAGAAAATAAACAACATATCATTCAAGGTATGAACATCACACACTAGCATATATGGTCCTTATTAAGAGCATCAATTTAAACTATCTTGCACACACCACACAATAAAAATTAAAAAATCTTATATGCCTCCCTTTTACCTCTTTAAATCCCCATATCAATCTCTTTTCCTTACACTCTCTCCCAATATTTCTCCTCCTTTGACATTAATCTCCAAAAAGGATCTCTCCACCAAAAGAGAAAATAATGGTAGACAAGTGAGGGCAAGAGGTAGGTAAAAGTTCAACATATATGATTTCTCTACTGAGTTTTCTACCAAACAAAGTATGCAACATGTTAAGTCAAGATTCTTGAGAAGTCAGCATATTTGGCTCATACCTCACTTAGATGAGACTTTTAACATAAGACTGACTCATGCCATCATCATAAGAGATATCAACCAAATATCTAAATAATTCTCTAATCGTCACCACAAGAACAAACTCATGGTGTGACTCAAAATATTGTATACATATGCACACACTAGCATGTAAGGGCATAGATGCACAAAGGTAGTACAAGAGTTCATGGAGCGATATACCTTTGTTCTAAGCCTCATAATCTTCACCGTTATCATGATTGTGGGGGTATGGCCTCCGGTATCCACAAGACAAGACATTAGCCACACTATCAGAGGTGGCCCAACCCATAAGATCAAGACGTGCACAGCGCTGCTCGGCGTGCACCACAAGCTATTGTATAGTACCAAATATGATACTTTTCTTGTAACCCTACCCCTCTAGAGTATATAAAGAGAGGCAGGGGTCCCCTAGTGGACAGATCGATACATCTCATATTCAATACAATACACCAAAGACACAGGACGTAGGGTATTACGTCGATCAGATGGCCCGAACCTGTCTAAATCGCTGTCTCTGCGTCTCGTGTCACCATCCGGTTCCTGATTACGCGCACCCCCACCGACAAATCTACCATCATAGGATACCCCTCGATGGACTGACGATGATATTCTGTCGACAGTTGGCGCGCCAGGTAGGAGCGTGCATGTTGATCCATGGCGAACCAGATGGCGTAACTCAAGATCAACATCCTTAGCGGCAATTCGGCGGATCGCGTCGACATCCTTCAACAACCACGGCGCACGTCTTTGTACATGGATTGACACCGCCAAGCTCCGACTACGTCCGTCCTACTCCAACATGAGATCAACTTCGTTCCAGTCGCTAAGCGAGCTGCCCACGTCGCTGACTAGATAACGACATACATCGCCGACCAGACATTCTATCTAAAGCTAAGTCATACCTTAATATTTTTCTAAATATTCTCCAATCTCCGTATATCGCCATAATATTTCTCCGAGCTATTTTCTCCATGTTTGCTCTCTAAACGATTTTCTGAACCCCCGAACAGTCATATTGACACTCGGATGTCCTCAGAGACGGCCCTGTCTCCGGTTCCTCCCTACATGTGCACGAGCGTCTTTCCTTTGCGTTATGGGTGGTCGGCAGTGGCTCCTTAGCGAAGCTTTGTTCTTCCTACACGCACACGAGCTCTGCGCTCCACGTTATGGCTAACAGGCTAGCTAGGGTTGGAGACTCAGCTACACACTAACTGTTCTGGCGGTTTATATTAAATATAAATACATCTTCACACCAACTGATTGCCGAGCTACATATGCTATTTTATCGCCATTGCTGATTTTTCTCTGGAGTTCATATATTTTTACATCATGTACTACCCGTTCTACATATTTGTATTGCAGGATCATCATCTAGGTGATCAGACCACCTGGTACTCGGACTTCTCCACCGATCAACTGGTCGGACCGCTAGGTTCATCGACTTTGTCGCCGACCAGTTGATCGGACTGTTCGCCGGTCGCTTCTACTCAATGCTCACTTCGCCGCCGACCAGTTGACCAGACTGTTCGTGGCTTGTGCTTCATCGCCAGCTACACCAGGGGCTCCTCGGTGCTCGGACATCGCTAGCTACGCCGAGGACTCCTCGGTGTAGGACATCGCCAGCTACGTCGGGGACTCCTCGGTGCTCGGACGTCGCCAGCTATGCTAGGGACTACTTCGGTGCTCGGACATCGCTAGATACGCCGGGGACTCCTCGGTGCTCGGACATCGCCGGCTACGCCGAGACTCCTCAGTGCTCGAACATCGCCAGTTACGCCGGAGACTCCTCGGTGCTCGGACCTCACCGGCTACGTCGAGGACTCCTTAGTGCTTGGACCTCGTCAGATACGCCGGGGGCTCCTCGGTGCTTGGACATCGCCAGCTACACTGGGGACGCCTCGGTGCTCGGAGGTCACCAACTACGCCGGGGACTCCTCGGTGCTCGGACATCGCTAGCTATGCCGAGGACTCCTCGGTGCTCGGACATCGCCAACTATACCGAGGACTCCTCGGTGCTCGGATATCGCCAGCTATGCCGGGGACTCCTCGGTGCTCGGACATCGCCAGCTATGCCAGGGACTCCTCGGTGCTCGGACATCGCCAGCTATGCCGGGGACTCCTCGGTGCTCGTACATCGCCAGCTACGCTGGGGACTCTCTTGGTGGTTGGATCTTGCTACGTCTCATCGGTGTGCTATCAAGCTGCTCTATGCTGTTTGGATTAGGGTGCTGATCTTGGGCAGCACGTCGGGGGTCTTGATACACGCATGTTAGACAATGTCGGCAAGCTTTCAGACTTCTTTTTTTTTGACCCTGCTACAAGATTTATTTTTCATCTTCTAGCAGGCTCGGGGACTAAGTAGGCACACTTCACCTTGCGGTGAATGTGCGCTTTTCAATTCAGGACTCCACCCATGGACTGGTTGCTTGCTCGGCCAGTCTTCTACCTTTCTTCTACTTTCTGACCCTAGCACCACGTGACTACGTCACCTACTATCAGGCTCGGGGACTAGCTGTGGAGGTATGGCCCCCAGTATCCACAAGACAAGACATGGGCCGCACCATCAGAGGTGGCCCGGCCCACAAGATCAAGGCGTGCACGGCGCTGCTCGGCGTGCACCGCAAGCTATTATATAGTACCAAATATGATACTTTTCTTGTAACCCTACCCCTCCAGAGTATATAAGGAGTGGTAGGGGTCCCCTTGTGGACAGATCGGTACATCTCATATTCAATACAATACACCAAAGACACAGGACGTAGGGTATTACGTCAATCAGACGGCCCGAACCTGTCTAAATCGCTGTCTCTATGCCTCGTGTCACCATCCGGTTCCTGATTACGCGCACCCCCACTGACAAATCTACCATCGTGGGATACCCCTCAGTGGACTACCGACGATATTCTATCGACAATGGTATTTTGAATTTAATGCTTTGATGGGCTTGGCATAATGCAAAAAGATTTCATTTGTGCCCATCTCTTTTAATCATGACCTTCATAAAGATTTCACAAACTTGTGCTTGATCTCGTTTGAAAGTCTATTACTAGCTCTTCTTGTCATTTTGAGATACCAACTAAAGACATATTTCTTGATATATTGAATTGAAAGATTATCCACTAATACCAATTGAAATATGATCTTCACAGTTTTGACACCACTTGAAGGAGAGTCTTCACAAGTTGATACCAATTGAAATGGATTCTTGTATCTCATAATGTCACCTAGGGAATGCTCATAAAGACAAGAGATAGCATTAAATTGCACAAGCTAGAGTTTCACAACTAGTGATCATTTTGGATGTAGAAGAAATGTAGATCACTAATTGCAAAACCTCATAACATAGACTAAATTCCCCCTTTTGATAGTGCATACATATATATGTGGAAGGCAAGAACATATGCGTTTTTGGTCAATTAAGTCTAAACAAGAAAATTTAAGCTATATTATGGAGAGTAGCTACACAAGAGATAAAATTGCAATCCAAATGAATATGAGAGATAACTTTACCAATTTGGATTGAGTCAATGTAGCATACCATTGAGAAACTCATTCTCACTGAGAGACTATAAATTCACTAAAAGAAAAGGTTAGTCTCAAAGACATAAGACATAGAATGGGCTCCCTCTTAATATGTGCATCAAGTACTCGAATTACTTGTGAATGCACTTGAATCGGTTTAAGAGTCTATAGGAGTTCATCCTATATGTTGGTCAAGGCATAACAAATTAGCAACAATTGAGATTTTTGCCAAAGAAAACATACCACCACCAAGGTAGATAGATCACCACACAAATTTTCATCGATATGACCATCATAAGTGAGACTTCAATGATTTGATGGCTATAGTTCTCACTTGATGAAATGTGGTAAAACTGAGCTCTTGTGATCATATAAGATCCATATTAGGTTCCTAGTTCTTCCTTTACCTAAGGCAACTCACATAGAGAGCAAAATGTAAAATTCATGAAATTTGCAAATTGCGAATTAGGAGTTACCACTCTTTGTTGATAAGGTCTTTGGTGATCAATGGGATGGATCCATATGCACTTGATGAGCTCTAGAGAGGAGAAATAGCAACGAAAGCCCACTCTTCAATTCTTTTCTCCATCTCATTCAAATCTAGTTTCACTAAAGGATTGGGGCATTCGACAATAAACCAGGAGCACTTGGTTTATAAAGACCAAGACCCCTAAAATAATTATGAAACACCTAGAAATCCAAAGGAACCATCCACCCTCCTTTTTCCCATGTGTGGGACTGCACGACATACACTTGAGAGACACCATTAGTTCCACAAGATATAGACTAAACTCCCCCTCAATTTGTGTATACAAGGGTACACAAAGCACCTTCATGCACATCAATAACATAAGGTTAAGGGAGAAGTGAAAGGTCCTAATGGCTAGAGGGGGGTGAATAGCCTAATAAAAATTTCTACAACAACACTTAACAAACCGGTTAGACAATTATGAGGCGAAGCAAGTGTTGCACTAGCCTACTTAAAATGCAAGCCACCTACCACAATTCTAGTTTAGGTAGAATCTATTCACACAATAGCTATGACACTAATCTATGTTAGTGTGCTCTCAAAGGCTAACTAAAGAGCCACACCAACCAACCAAGCAAGCTCTCACAACTATCTACACTAAAGAACTTGACAACTAGTTTGCGGTAATGTAAAGAGAATGATCAAGAAGGTTATACCGCCTTGTAGATGAATGAACCAATCAATCACAAGGATGAATAACAATGAAGACCAATCACCTCGAAATCAATGATGAACACAATGATTTTTACCGAGGTTCACTTGCTTGCCGGCAAGCTAGTCCTCGTTGTGGCGATTCACTCACTTGGAGGTTCACGCGCTAATTGGCTTCACACGCCAAACCCTCAATAGGGTGCCGCACAACCAATACAAGATGAGGATCACACAAGCCACGAGCAATTCACTAGAGTACCTTTTGGCGCTCCGCCAGGAAAAGGTCAAGAACCTCTCACAATCACCACGATCGGAGCCGGAGACAATCACCACCCTCCGCTCAACGATCCTCGCTGCTCCAAGCCGTCTAGGTGGCGGCAACCACCAAGAGTAACAAGCGAAATCCGTAGCGAAACACGAACACCAAGTGCCTCTAGATGCAATCACTCAAGCAATGCACTTGGATCACTCCCAATCTCCCAAAGATGTTTAATCTATGATGGAAATGAGTGGGAGGGCTTTGGCTAAACTCACAAGGTTGCTATGTCAATGAAAATGGCCAAGAGGGTGAACTTGAGCTGGCCATGGGGTTTAAATAGAAGCCCCCACGAAATAGAGCCGTTGTACCCCTTCACTGGGCACAACGCGGGGTGAACGGACGCTCCGGTCCGATCGACTGGACGCTGGCTCTCAGCGTTCGGTCACATGATTTACGCCACGTGTCCCCTGCTTCAAATACTGTTCGTCAGTTTCAACGGTCGTCTGCTGACCGGACGCGTCAGTTAGAAAGTGACCGGACGCTGGACCTTAGCGTCCGGTCGTTTCCAGTAAGGTTCCAAACACGATTTTTTCCGACCGGACGCGTCCGGTCATGCTTGACCGGACATAGCCAGCGTCTAGTCACACAGTGTCTCCCCTGTGAGCCCCACATCAACGTACGTCAGCACTGACCGGACGCACCCTGCCAGCGTCCGGTCGCTGAGCGATCCAGCGTCCGGTCATGAGACCGAAACGCACGCCCTCTACTGCCACTGATCGGACGCGCCGGTCCAACCGAGACCAGCGTCCGGTCACTTACAGTGACTTCCCTCTTTTCTGTCTAGGGCGCCGGTGGAGATCCTTATCCTTGCTCCCAAACTTCACCACCCTTGATCAAATGTGTCAACCACCAAGTGTATCATCTTGTGCACATGTGTTAGCATATTTTCACAAACATTTTCAAGGGTGTTAGCACTCCACTAGATCCTAAATGCATATGCAATGAGTTAGAACATTTAGTGGCACTTTGATAACCGCATTTCGATACGAGTTTCACCCCTCTTAATAGTACGGCTATCAATCCTAAATGTGATCACACTCTCTAAGTGTCTTGATCGCCAAAACAAAATGGCTCCTACAAATTATACCTTTGCCTTAAGCTTTTTGTTTTTCTCTTTCTTCTTTCCAAGTCGAAGCACTTGATCATCACCATGCCATCATCTTTATCATGCTATGATCTTCATTTGCTTCACCACTTGGAGTGTGCTACCTATCTCATGATCACTTGATAAACTAGGTTAGCACTTAGGGTTTCATCAATTCACCAAAACTAAACTAGAGCTTTCAAGAAGTTTACACTATATTCCAACTAATCTTAAACTCCTTCAAGTTGCATGCAATTCAATTAGTTTCAGCTGGTTTCAGTTGCTTCCAATTGATTTCAAATAGTTCCAACTGATTGTAGCCCATTGCTGCTAATTGTAACTATAGAAGTCAACTAGTTTCATCTTGTTTCAATTGATCTTAGCTGTTATTTCTGAAAGCCTATAACTGATTTCTTCTAATTCTAATCGGTTGCAATTACTTGCTGCTTCTTGTATTTTGATTACAACTCTTTGGACCCTTGTGTGAGCCTTTCTCTTTCATTGCAACTCCTTTAGACCAAATTGAAGCTTGTCATTTATATTGATTCTTCATGACCAACTTGAGAGCCAATTTAATCTTGTTATAATGCAATCCAATCCAATACAGTGAGTTTTCAGATTCTGTCTTCCTTGGAGAAAAATTCATATCCCTCAGACCACTAGTCCAATATGCATGAAATTTGACTAAGATGTGCACTCATGAATCCTCTAACTGCTATGAAAATTTCAGCTCATTTGAACTCTATTTGGTCAGTCAAATCAATTTTCTACCAAAACTGCTAAGGTCTGAAACTGCAGTGCTGAAGCTGACATAATTCAACTCAAAACTGACTTTCTTCTAAACCAACCTTCATGCCAACTATACAGCAACAAGTACTATATGTGTATAGCATGCTCACAAAGTTTTAAGCCAATTCATCAGTATTTGAACTTCCAAATCCATGCTTGAAGGCAGCCAATTTAGAATTTCAATTTTCTAGACAGATTTGATAATTCCCAATTCTTCTCTTCTTCTTGTCCAATCTTAAGGTAAATTTGGTTGAGAATGCTCATAAGATGTTATTTCCATTCGGTTCTCTTATTGATACTTGTAGTCTTGTGAATTCTTCCAATATAACTTATTCAACTCAACCTCAAACTTGATTTTATCCAAACTGAGAATTTGGTCTCTTTGGCCTCTAGCAACCTCATCTTTCTTCAGGTGAAGAGTAACCATGGGCTTGTGATTTATTTAGTTAAACAAGTACAACCTCTTTTTCTTGATTTTCTATAAATAAGCTCAACACAAGAGGGTATTAGTAACACAAGCACTAGTTTCTCATTTAGTAACCTTTCATATGTGGAAGACAAATGGGTTACTAAAATAGAGAAACATCATAACATGGACTAAATCTCCCTTAAACCCTCATGCACATTCTTTAGAGTGGAATGGAAATATAAATGTGCATGATTGGTCAATTAAGTCCAAAAGGGTATATTTAAGCCATATTATGGTGAGTGTCTAAAATAGATGAATCAATTCCAAATTAACTATAGAGAGAGAGAGAGCACATCACATAGTTTTGGATTGATGATCTTCCTATGATAGAACACTCCATTCGAGAAAGACATTCTCATTTAGTGAGACTACATAAATCACTAAGAGAGAAAGATTAGTCTTACAACACTAGTTATAGAGTAAATTCCCTTTTGATAAATGCTCTAAGTATTTGAATTTCTCACATAGCACTTTATTCACTTAAGAACTTAGGATTTCACTTTACGTCTAGGTCATGGCAACAATAGAATATTTGAATTGAAGTATGTCAAGAAATACTTACAACCATTAGAACATATAGATGGCCATAAGATAAGAATGAGAATTTGGCAATCTACCATAAGACAAGATTCCATCAAGTAGAGAGTTCTTGAAGTGTGAGTGATGAGTGCCTCTACTTGAGCTTGATTCTTTATTCTGGCTTTCTTGAAATTCTTGGTTTGAAGTCCACAAAGAAAACCCAAGTCATGTATGTTGCTTGGTGTGGATGATCAATTCAATTCCAATCATACTTTTCATCCAGAATGACCAACAATCAATTTATATCCTCAAGTGCTTTATTTTCCTAAGTGGCTACACTAGACACAAAGGAGTAAATTTTGAAAATATCATACACTTGTGATTTTAGAGATTACCACTCCTTTTCAATGTTTTGGTGAGCTCTTGGTTATGGCACTAGAGATTGGTCTTGAGTTGACCATCCATTTTCATCACATAGAAATGAATCACTTCCATCATGAGTTTCATCTTCTTCTTTCTCAAATATGGATTATAAGTTTTATCCTCGAACTGGACTGTTGTCAACTGCTGCTCCTTGTTGCTGCGCGGCACTATCGCTCATAGGTGCGGCACTGCCACAGATGCTGCATCAGCTGGTTCTAGAGCAGCGGTAACTTGAGGATCCTCCTCTATAGTGGCCTAGATTTCTTGTGGTCTAATATCACCAATGGCCATTTGCTTGATTGCCTTGCAAGGTGGTTCCTTATTACCTACAACATGAATAAGATCTTGCTCTACTAGAGAGCCATTAAAGCATCATATGGCAAATGATTCATTTAAACTTGAAATACTCTAGCCACTCTTAACAATTCACAAACACACACATATTTGTGAACTACTAGAGACTACACAAGTCAAGCGGCTAGCTAGGAAGGGTTAGGTACTAGTTACCAAGGTGAATATGAAGTTAGAAATATATCCATCAAGTTGCCCTTGGGTCAACCTTGAGAAAATAGACAATATGAATAAGATTGATAGCTTGAGATGATATTTTCAATTAACTTGCTCAAGCACCCCAAAGCTTCATACCACCTTCAAGTACCTACAACACTCATCAAGCACAACTTGTTACCCAAACTATGTTGGGTCCATTAAGGTTAGTCACAAGAGACTTAAGCACCCAAATGACCTTTGTGCTAGCACGTGGTGAACAAATCACCTTTCTAGCACAAGTGTCATTTTTGGGCCTCCTAAGCAAATTTGAATCAAATAATGAGTTGAGCTTAGAAGTGTTACCCATGGGACAATCCATACTTAGATGTCCCTTTCCTCGGTAAGTGTAGCAAATGCGGCGTTTGATCTTGTAAGACATCTTCTTATCTTGCTTCTTGTTTGCTACCTTGTTGATGAGCCTATTTCTTGATGATACCAAGCCTCCATCCTTCATCGAGGGACATGATGCAATTTCATGACCCTTCTCATTGCATCCATAACACTTCCTCTTGCTTCTTCTTATCTTCTTGTTGGGAAGTGTTGCTTGGTCATCAACCTTGTTGAAACACACAGAGGCACAGTGTCCTATGTTGGAACACTTGAGGCACTTGACATGAACCATCTTCTTCTTCTCTTGAATCTTACTCATGCTTTTGTTTTCTTTCTTCAAGGAGCAATCTCTTACATGGTGACCCTCCTTCTTACACCTGAAGCAAGTGATGAGAGTCTTCTTTGGTTGAAGTTGCACCATGGTGGCCTTGGGGGCATTGCTGTTCTTCCTAGGTGCGGCACTACCACACTAGGATGCGGCACTGCCGCATCCTGGAACTTCTATAGCCTTTAGCTAAACTGTTGCATTTTGGACAGATTGTACTTCTTCAAATTTCCCTTTGACTTTGGCACTGTTGGACTTGTGTCCTTCTTGATGGGGCTTGATGCATGCTTCGTTTGATCCCTTCTCAAGCTTCTTCACCATGTCTTTGCGGTTATCTTGAGAAGGTTGAGCATTGCACTTTCCCTTTAATTAAATCATGTCCCTTTTTAGCCTCTCAACTTCTTCCTTGAGCTCTTCATTTTCTTTTGTAATGGAATCATCACAAATTTTCTCAAGCTTCTTCACCATGTCTTTGCGGTTATCTCTTCAGGTGCGGCAGTGCCTCACCTGCCAGGCAGCATAAAAGATAGGATTGAAAAGCTTGTTGTCATGGCTGAGGCTTTAAGGATATTTGGTGGGTAAATGAGCATTTGGTTGCACATTAAAGCTTGTGCATTGTATCCCCTTTTATAGTATGGCTTTTCCTAAACTCAAATTCAAAACATCAAAGAATTTAAACACCTTTGAGTTGGTCACCGGATCCTTTTATAATTGGGGGGTTCCACCATCGCATGCATTATCCTCTTTCTCAATATCACTTCATAAAGGCTTTGCAAACATCTTTGTCTCATTTCTTCGAGCAAACATATCTTGAGCATGTGACTTGAACCATTTCCATACATATGAGTTCACCTCATGGCTTCAAGTCACTTCTACTAATAATTTGATCCTCAACACAATATGACTCCTTATAGCTTGATTAGTTCCTTGACTCAATGCAACTACTCTCTTCTTCACCTTAGACATGGTACCTTGGTCCTCAAGCCATCGCTTGCCCTTCACCTTTGCTTAGTCTCTCAAAGCCCTTTCCTTGCTATCTTCACCTTATCAAGCCATACACAAGTCACATCATATTAAGCATCCATTGAAAAATCATTTCTTCAATAGTATGATCCTTGCTTGAATATCTTCTAGATATGAATGTTGAGATCAATCAAGCTTTAGTTTGATTCACATAAAGACATATATGAATCAACATCAATATGGTCAAGCTAATTCATGATTCCTTATATCCTCTTCATTTTAGCTTGACACTCCTAATACTCACTTGAATATCTATCTTTATACTTCTAGCTTGATCAAGTCAATGCAAAGTGATTTTTCAAATCTTTATCCATACAAGCAATCCAATGTAGAGAACATCTTATATCCATTATACATTGTCTCCTTTGTCATTTCACCTTTGCTTAACATTTCCTCACTTATACACTCTTGATTTATTCTTCAATCTTTGATCAAAGCTAGTCCGCTATCCAACTCTTCTTGTTCATGCAAAGCAAGCCATTATAGAGACCAATCCAAAATCATCAACTCATGTCTCATTTGCCATTTGCCAAATATGCTTGCTTTCACATGATGCTATGATATCCCACAACATAAAAGCCATTTCATTGATTCCATTTGTATTGTTGTCTTTTGCTTGAACTAGATTGTTTCTGTAATCTTTCAATACAACAATATACAATTTGGCCTTCATTACAATACTATGTGGCATATCATCAAGTTTGCCTTCTTGTTGAACCTTTGATGCACTTCTTATTACACAATTCACAAGTGTATGCAATAAACTCAATTTCCTATTCAACACTTAGCAAACTTGTTAGACCTTTAATGGTGTTGTTATTTAATTCACCAAAATCCACTAAAGGGCTAGATGCACTTACACCCTTAGGCTCAATTCACCATTGGCGTCCGTTCTATGTTGGTCAGTCCGGACGTGGCTAATTAGGTTGTGGACTGGCCAGCAGGCCTGCTCCCCTGATTGGCATACACTTCTCCCTCCCCTAAAACAAACACGGTTTCTTCAAAAACAAAAAGAAAAGAGAGCGACGTCTTATCTTCCCTATTCGCATTGGCTCCACCGCACCGACCTACCTTCGGTTATGTACGCATGAGCTCTGCTAGTGCCCACGTCCACACGAGCACAGCCATCGTTCGCATACGCATGAGCGTTGGGCGCCGTCTCTAGCTGCGTATGAGCTCCACCGGCCACGCTGCTCTGCCCGCCCATGGTGAGGGAGATCGTTGCCTTCTCCACCACAGGAGATGGCCACCGCCTACCCACCTTGCTGCAGCCAGGTGTGGAGCTCGCCCACATGCAGCCCACGACATCCTAGGCGGAGGCCGTCCACGCACATCTCGTGCTTGCCCGCCTAGTTCGCCATAGCCAGGGCAGAACTCGCCTGCGTGCAACCCACGACTGCCGGGATAGAACTCCACACGCCGACGATGATCCATTCTCCCAAGCAATAAGAAGATGTTTGCGCTGAAACTGTATGTTGCAAGCGTCTATTTTAAGTATTTCAAATGTTTCAGAGGTATGTTGCAATTTTATATCAATGTTGCAAAAGTAGATTGGGATGTTGCACATGTTGCAGTGATGTTTTCAAGTGTATGTCACAAATGTTTCATCTGTTTCAGACGTATGTTGCAACTCTTTCATCTGGATGTTGCAAAAGTATACCTGGATGTTGCAAGAGTAATGTTAAACATGCTTATTTCATGTACATTATATCAACATGCAACCATCTTGACCAGTGGAAAAGTTTCATGAAGTTTGGAATCAAGAAGTCACATGAAATGATAAGTTATAATCTTTCTTGGATTGCTTTATTAAGTAAATGGGAATATGAGATGTCGACCAAACCTTGATATCTTGCCCAAATGACTCTAATTGAACTCTACAACAAAAGTTATAAATGGCTCATGTTGAGCAAAAGTCAAGAAAATGCCTCAATCGGTCTAAAACTCTAATTTAAGCTTTACCGTGATGCTATTTTGACTTATGTTGACCAATCACTTACAGTGTTTGCATGGAGTTGCACCTTAAATAAAAGTTGAAGTTTGAGTGTAGTAGAACAAACTTTGTTTTTGGACCAAGAGCCAGACCAACTTGGAACTAAGTCAAACAGAGGCTTGATGATTGAATTAGCTGCTGTCTTAGGCTCCCAGTAAAATTTTCTAAGTCCATGAAGTGACAGCAGCAAGTTAACTTTACGACATTTTATCATCCAAATTCATGTGGTAGCTCAATTGGATTCCTTAAAATGAGTTTAATTACCTTTTATGGTGAAAACAATAAATCAAGTCTCATCAAATTTGGAGTTCATTCGGATCTTCAAAAATAGTTTCCAAAACAACAAAAGTTTACTTTGTCACTGAACTAACAATGACATGTCGGCATTCCGTGTTCTCCAAATTTTGTTAAGCAACTTGAATTGGTACCAAAATAAAAGTTGGAGTATACATGGTGGAGAAGAGCATGTAAAAAGATGGCACTTGTTTGACTTCGTTTTGACCATCAATTTAGATTTTTGTTTGTCGCTATCAATACGTTGACACTGTCAATTTGGAACTTAGTACGCAGCTAATGGAGAGGTCTAATGGACTGGAACCCTAAATAGGAGTTGAAGAGCATCAGGAGAGGAACAACTTTGCTTCAAGGACCATAGCCTAGTTCGGCACATGATCAGCCCTAACACGGCCTCCAAAATCGGATGTATCACGCCCGCCACGTGTTCGACCTCGTGCCCGTGTGTCTTCCATGCGCTGGCCGCACCCCCACCATGGTCGACTCGCATCCCACTGAAAGGTCCTTGCTAGTTTTGGTAATTGAGTGACAACCTAGGTGGACTAATTGTGTTTATGTGAGATACACAGGTGATTAGTCCACAGGTACATATGTATGAGCAACATATGCCATGGAGGTGAAAATGGCTTGGAGATGTTGCAAAGCTCACACATGTGATGATGAAGGAGCTTATTGCACATGAGACATGACATTGAGTCATGTGATCAAGGTGGAGAAGATCAAGACAAGACTTGGCTTGATGGACCGGTTACAAGCGTGAAGGGCAAGTCAAAGGCTTTGGGTGATGGACCGCGTGGCGGTGAAGCTTGAGCAAGACTTGGCGCCGATGGACGATATAGCAACGGTGAAGAGCAAGTAGAGTCAAGATCGATGAACCAATATGATCATGTGATGATATGAAGTGGATCATATCATTGTTGATCGTGTTGGTGCATGTGTTGCATCGACATTGAAGGAGATGGAATGGAATGCGCATGGCAAAGGTATAACCTAGGGCATTTCATTTCACCGGTCATAGGTGTGTAGAGAAGTTTATGACCGGGTTTAGGATAGATGGCCGTATTATCAAGAGGGCAAACTTGTTTGCATATCGGTCATCTAGTGCCACTCGAGTGATCTAACTTTGCATTGTCGCTAGGATCGAGTGGCGTGGCAAGTTGAGTGGCTAACATCCTTTGGGAAATGATTGTGAAAATGCTAACACACATACACATGGTGGTGTACTCTTGGTGGTGTTGGCACATTTACAAAGGAGGTGGTGTTTGCGAGGGTGAGATGGGTTTGGGTCCTCTCTCCCTCCCGCCGAGCTTATGCGGCGGGATTCAACGCTTTCGGAAAATGAAATGCCTATTTTCTATTGCGCGGGGATGCAAGTTCTTATGGTTAGCACATTGGAGCAAGGGTGATGAAGTTAGAAGTGAAAAGCGAGTTAGTCGCGAAGATCTTTGGCGTCGGTCAACTGACCGGACGCTGGATCTGAATGCACCGGACGCTGGCAGGCTGCGTCCGGTCGCGCTGACGTACGATGACGCATAAGCTGGAGGGTGACCGGACGCTGGTGCTGCGTCCGATCGCGTTCGACCGGACGCGTCCGGTCATGCTCGGGTGCTTACTGGAAATGACCGGACGCTGAGGTCCAGCGTCCGGTCAGTTGAAGCTACTGCGTCCGGTCAGGTCAAGTGACCATTGGAATCGGGACACGTGGTCGTCTGCGGGCGACCGGACGCTGAGGTCCAGCGTCCGGTCAACTTGACCGGAGCGTCCGGTCGGCCCGACCGTTGCCCAGTGAAGGGGTAACGGCTAGTTTAGCCCTTGGGGCTATAAATAGAAGTGGCCCTCGGCCATGGCTGGTGTGGAGCACCTCAAGGGACTTAGTGTCCATGCTTGTGAGTGCTTGGGAGCCCTCCATCACACACATACTTGATAGCGATCATCCGATTGTGTGAGTGAGCGATTCTAGTGCGATTGCATCGTGAGGTTGCATCGAGTGGCACTAGGTGATCGAGTTGCGAGCCGGTGGTGCTTGTTACTCTTGGAGGTTGCCACCTCCTAGGCGGCTTGTGGTGGTCTCCGTCCGGGCTGCAAGAAGCTTGTCTTGGCGCTCCGAGAAGTGCTTGTGAGGGGCATTGTGCTGCGCCCAGGAGCCGCGAAGAGCAACTCTAGTAAAGCGTGTCATTGAGCTACCCTCACTCAAGGGGTAGGTTCTTGCGGAGCCCGATGTGCGGGCTTAGCGGGTGATGCTAATTAATGCCCGAACCACCAAGTGAGCGGTCGACACAACGGGACTAGCGTGTTGGCAAACACGTGAAACCTCGGGAGAAAAATCATCGTGTCAACCTTGTTCTTCCCGTTGGTTTGCATCCCCATTACACAAGCTCGCAATTACTTATATATATATATATATCTTAAGCTTGTGTAGTTGTTCTTGTAATTAGATAGCTTGTGTAGCTAGCTAATTACCTTCTTGCTTGTGTAGCATAGAAGTAGCTCCCTTGCGTGGCTAATTTGGTTTTAGTAACCTTGTTAGTCACATTGCTTAGTTTGTGTAGCTAAGTATTTGCGCTCTCTAATTAGACGTTGGTTGCCTTGTTATTGAGCATTGCTAGTGAGCTTAGTTAGCTTTGTGCTTTTGCTTACTAGCATGTGTAGGAGCTCCCTTGTTACTTAAAGTACTAGTGGCATAGGTTTGTGTGACCTTGCTCCTAGAATTGTTTAGGAGAGCTCTAGCTAGCCCGGCACCTTAGTTGCTTTATTAGTATCTTTGCAAGGTGCTAGTGAACATATATAGAGGGGTGTAGTCTTGGCTAGACCGATTGTTTTAATTTCGCATTTATATCGGTTAGCCGACGCGATTAATTTTAGAAAAGACTATTCACCCCCCCTCTAGTCCGCCATCTCGACCCTTCACCCACCTCCTCTACCAGCGCCACTGTTGATGGGAGATCCCGAGCGCACTCCTCCTCATCCCTCACTCACCTCTCCACACTCCCAAGCGCTGCTCTCGCTCTCCCTCGCCTTTGCTCACGCGCACAGTCATCATGGCCACCATTGCCGGCCGAGCTCACCGCTGCCTACCGTGTTCCCCAGTGCTTCTTCGCCCGAGCTAAGAGCCCTACCACGCTCCCCACTCCTTTCTGCCTCCGATGCTCCCCTTCCCCGGCTTCCCAGCCGCTCGTAGTCCGTCGTCGCCAGAGCACCAGCCACCGGCGCCGCCCACCTCCATGGCCAGCCAGCCTCGGGCCATCGCGAGTCGAGCTGTGGGCTCCTCTTAGTGCGTGCACGTTCCCTGGTGCTCCCCGCCGCTGCCGGCCACCGCCCGCCAGGGATGACCGACCCCGGAGCCGGCCTGCCGACGGCCGCCGTAGTCGCAAGCGGCTGATGCTCATGGCCGGGCCACCACGGGCAAGCCCCTGCCGCGACGAGCCCCTACATGGGTGCGCGCTGGTCCCCTGTTGCTCCGCCGTCGACGAGCCTCCTCCGGCCGGCAACGGCGAGCCCCAGCGTGCTCCTTTGTTTTATTCGTGTGGAGGACGTCGCGCATGAATTCGAGAAAAGAGAATGGTCGATCTATGAAGTTGTGACTCATATGAATAGTGTTAATAGGGGCCTCTTCGCTGGAATCTATTTTATGAGAAGTGTAGGGTCCCCGGTGCAAGGTTGTTTTTCTTTTATGTCTAAAAATTTGGACAATCGTAGTAAATTGTAGAAAAAACCAAAAATAGAAAATGAGGACCTTTTGGAATCCTTGAGAGTAGCTCTATGCAGTGATGTAATAATATCATATGTGTTAGGATAAAGTTTTTGCTGTTTTTATTTATCTATGGTAGTTAGGGTTTTCTAGGAAGAAAATCATATCTAAAGTTGTGTTGCTCCAATTGCTTTGAAATTTTTATGATAGGCTACTAATGCTATGTGTGTGCTGTGATAAAAATTTCAAGCTCATTGAGTGCAGTATGAAGGAGTTATTGATTTATCTTGTTTAGGGTTGGATAAATAGCTTTAAATGGTTTTAAATAAGTTATAATTTTTATGATGATGTAACAATAAAGAATGTTGTTCCATTACCTTGGTATGATGTTGTTGTGTCATGTTGATACATAATATGACCATACATTTGCAGAAAATATTAAATTTCATATTTATCTTGGTCTCACATGATTTCTTGTAATTGCAATTTGTTCTTTTTGTAGTAATTAAATTACAAAACCTGAGCATGTGAAATTTGTACAGTAATCATGTTCGGTCATCATATTCCTCTCATAAAAATATCAGCCCCAAACTAGTTGTTCTCATATGGCACTCAAAATTATATATATATATATATATATATATCATTCTATGGAAGTCAATGAAAGTTAATAACAAATAGGCATATGCCTAAGCCATGAGATGCTACTTTAATTACACTAACTTTGTGAAATGTAGTTGAGCTATGTGGATATTTATTTGAGCCTTTGAATGATATATGTATGAAATCTCTGTTGGGGGAAACAAGTGAAAACACCAACATGCTACCTTCTGAAATTTGGCTGCATGTGTACTTTTTGTGGTGCAATCGTTTTTGAGATGATAATGATGTTTTATGTAAATGTGATGAATACAAAAGTTGTAGGTAACTTTATAATATAGCTTGTGTTAAATTTTTATGACCATAGGCCTGATGGTTTAGGAGTTATAGATTTTATAAGTTTACTGTCAGTTTTTTGCATGCTCTCTGTACCGATCTGAATGATTGTGTTGTTTGATTTAGCTAAGCTTTGAATCATGTTCTGGATATAATATAATAAGTGTAGTTATTTTCACGAGCTTTCCAAATTATTAAATATCACCCATTTTGGTGATATAAATCTCTAGTTATGAGCTTGTGAAATGGAGTGACAGATTCTGTTCTAGTCTAGATAGAGATATCTTCTTTGTGATGTTTGACCTGGTTAACTTTGGAATTAGCTTGTGGTGTTTATAACAAAGTTGTGCATGATTTTCTAAAATTTCTAAAAAGTATAGAACCACCATGTTGTGAAAGCTAAAACTCAACTTATTGATGTCTGAATTTTCATGTCAGATTCTGTTCATGTTTTGGACAGAATTGTTGCTTTGTGTGTTTAAGGCCAAATACCTATTGAATCACATAAAGATGATAATAATAAAGTTGTATATAACTTAATAATATTTCTATAAAGTTAAGGATCATGCTTGTTGGATGATTAGAACTCCAATTATATATTTCTGAAGTTAATGTCAGTTTTCTGTCCTTATCGGTACAGACCTAAGATATTGGCACATTTGATCATTTTGACATGTGAGTTAGCTTTTGAAATGAACAACAAAGCTGTAGACAATTTTATTAGATTTCCAGAAAGTCCAAGATCACTTTTATTGAATGATTGTAACTCCAATTATGGTTGAAACACGCGATTGCTGTACTGCTGTCCAAATTCTGTGTATGCACTAAAGTTGATTTCCCATTCTTGATGTTGCTGGTGCATGCTCTAAATTATGTATCCCTAGTTACTTAGTTGAATGACTTTCTCTCTAGTGCTTAAATCAATATGGTGTGACCCTTCTTTTATATTCATGCACTTGCATTATTGCATCTCATCTAGGTACGCTAGATGCACCACGTGAAAGGCGTGATGATGGAATCGAACCAGAAGACGGTGTTGGTGGACCTATCCCAAAGACGGAAGGACCCCTAGAGTATATGCCTGAATAGGAGATGCTCACCAAGCGAGTGTCGTCTAACAAACACTAACCTAATGTTGGATCCCAGGCAAGCCCCGGAGCATTCTGAGCCTCCTATATTTTTACAAATATCACTTGAGTCCTTTACGTTTGATGCATTAGGTTATAAGAGTTGATTGGAACCACTTGATGCATAGAACTACCTTATCCAGAAATACACCTTGAACCCTATGTAGGTCCAGGATCAAATGTATGCTTAGCAATGCTTCGACCGGTAGAAGTCGGGTGATTTCCTGTCACCTGCGAGATATAGATGGATACCAAAGCACGGTTGATTATATTTGATATCATAAAAATAACCATGTGTCAATGAATAAAGGAGACCGAGCGGGATCGTGATAGAGAAGCAACAAGGCATGGAGGTCTTGGATGCCTATCTATCCCCGTCTGTGTCGATTAAGGACCGATTCGCTATACGTCCTCATGTCATGTTGAACGCATGATACGACCGCAAAGCCGAGTAGCTCAATTCAGGCCGGGCCCCGATAAGTGAAAGTGCGCACACTGGAGACAGTAAGGATGTGCGGAGAGCCAATGGCGCGAGTCCAAGGGTGGGACCGGGTCCCGATCTTTCTGGCAGATTGGTAGAATCTTGAGGGTGCGGCACTGATTGGACCCGCAAGTTAGTCCTGAATTGTACCAAAGGTGATCTGAGGCTACCTTGGCGCAGGTGTGCCTTAGTTTGTGTTAGGAATAAATTCCCCAGCTGGGTAGGAATCGATTCAAATCGCCGTCTCTCCCGGATAGTGAGAATTTAACTGAGTAGCGGCAACGTAGAGTAACTTAATGGAAACTTGATGGTTATGATGATGATACTCACATTACTACACCGGCTATGGTTACTATTGTATGTTACTAAATGATACTTCACATATTTAGCACGGGTTAGTTGCTAATCTAGAGATGAATAGCTATAATTAACTTGGTAACCGAATTGTAAAATGTATAGCTCAATTTGTGGCTTTTATGCAAAATTTTGTCAAGCTAGCTCTACCTATAAAGCCTTGCATACTCTTTGGTGTCACTTTATTTCTGGTTTATGACGGGTAAGTCTAGCTGAGTACATTCGAGTACTCAGGGTCTATCCCACCATGTTGCATGTGAAGTTCTTGGCCTGCTGAAGATGGTGGCTAACCGTCGGTGGGCTCGATGACTCTATATTTATTTCTCATCTATATGCTTTTATCAGAGGATGACACTTATGCTAGTAATGTATTTGGAACTTATATTAATGTAATCATTTGAAAGCTATGTTGTTTTTCCTTAACCGGTTTTGAAACCTAAACTTGTATTATTATTTGTGAACTCATTGTAAACATTATTTTCGCTGCAACTCTGTGTATGTGATATGTATTTGCTTAATCATACGATCTTGATTGTGATGTTGATTTACTGAGGTCCTTCGTGACACTCGGCGGACTATCGGGTTTATATAAGTGAAAGTATGTGTGCGTCAACGTGCTAAACAGGGATAGTCGTACTTGATCTTGTATAAATTGGACGGTTCTGTCACAGGCACGACCAGATCCTAACAACCAATGAATTAAACAATTTATAAAACAATCGAACACTAGGTTTAGCGAGGAATGGAGCTCACCAAAACAAAATCGATGGCTATCTAGTCTAGATTTGATCTTGCCAGAAGTTGCGAAAATGAAGAGAGGAGAGAGACGACAATAGGTTTAATTAAACCAAGAACTTGATTGACACTGTCACTGCATGGAGTTTGCGCCATGGACACAAATGAAACGCATGGCGAAAGGACCAACAAAAGCAAGCACACAAAGAAAAAAACAAATTATTTTCAGTAAAAGAAAACTCATGCCACTGGAGAAAAAAAACTAGCTACTGGTGCGTTCTTGCAGAGTACAACGTTCTCTGCCTGCGTATCTTAGGGGGTGTTTGGTTGCACCTTCTAAATTTTAGTCGCTGTCCCATCAAATGTCTAGACACATGCATGAAGTATTAAATATAGACTAATTATGAAACTAATTACATAGTTTGCGACTAATTTGTGAGATGAATCTTTTGAGCCTAATTAGTCCATGATTTGATAATGTTTTGCTACAGTAAACATGTGCTAATGACGGATTAATTAGGCTTAAAAAATTCATCTCATGGAGTACTGACGGATTATGTAATTTATTTTTTTATTAGTATCCGAACACCCCATGCAACATTCTCCCGACACACCTCCTAAATTTTAGTAGCTAGATCCAAATACCCCCTTACTCGTCCTCAGTCTCGGCCCAAGTCACGTCCGATCCGGGCTCTGGCCGTCGGATGCTTGCCGCAACATCGCCCAGTGTTGCGTGCAACATCACAGGTCCGTTACAAACATCAACGTCATCCCGGTCAGCAGCCGAACTCCCACCATCCGAGCACAGACATCATCCGCTCAGCAGTTCAACTCCCGCCGCAACACAACGTCAATACGATCTGCAATACTTGCAATATCAGCGGTCCATTGCAACATGGAGAAACAATGTCTGCAACATCAAAAATATCTTTTGCAACATAAAAAATATGATGAAAATAACGGCTCAGATGTATTTGATCTCATGAGACCCGATTCCCTCCGCAACATTGGGGCATGTTGCATGCACATCGCAGGTCCGTTTGCAACGCGGAGGAACAATATATGCAACATCGAAAATTATCTTTTGCATCAATCGAAAAACATCAGTCACAACATCTGTAGGTCATGTTGATGATGCGCGACATCGAGCATGACGTCGAGCTCGTCCTCCTGGTCTAGGACGGTCGTCGGAACATGCATGACCAGACGCACGCCGTTCCACTTCTTCTGGGCACACAAGAGCTACCTATAGGTGGACGCCACGGTGGAAGGCAGCGAGGACGAGCTTGAAAGGGTCGAGATGGTGACTAGAGGGGGGTGAATAGTCCTTTTTAAAATTAATCGTGTCGGCTAACCGAAACAAGTGCGGAATTAAAACTATCGGTCTAGCCAAGACTACACCCCTCTATCTATGTTCTCAAGCACCTTCCAAAGATACTAATTAAGCAACTAAGGTGCAGGGCTAGCTAGAGCTCTCCTAACCAATTCTAGGAGCAAGGTCACATAAACCTATGCCACTAGTACTTTAAGCAACAAGGGAGCTCCTACACATGCTAGTAAGCAAAAACACAAAGCCACCTAAGCTCACTAGCAATGCTCAATAACAAGGCAACCAATGCCAAATTAGAGAGCGCAATTACTTAGCTACACAAACTAAGCAATATGACTAACAAGGTTACACAAACCAAATTAGCCACGCAAGGAAGCTACTTCTATGCTATACAAGCAAGAAGGTAACTAGTGAGCTACACAAGCTTAACTAGATACAAGAGCAACTACATAAGCACAATGTATATGAAAGTAATTACAAGTTTGTGTAACGAGGATGCAAACCAACGGGAAGAACAAGGTTGACACGGTGATTTTTCTCCCGAGGTTCACGTGCTTGCCAACACGCTAGTCCCCGTTGTGTCGACCGCTCACTTGGTGGTTCGGCGGCTAATTGGCATCACCCGCCAAGCCCGCACGTCGGGCACCGCAAGAACCTACCCCAAAAGTGAGGGTAGCTCAATGACACGCTCAACTAGAGTTGCTCTTCACGGCTCCCGCGGGACGAGCACAATACCCCTCACAAAGCTCTTCTCCGGAGCACCGCACAAGCTTCTTGCGGGCTTCGACGGAGACCACCACCAAGCCATCTAGGAGGTGGCAACCTCCAAGAGTAACAAGCACCACCGGCTTGCAACTCGATCACCTAGTGCCACTCGATGCAACCTCACAATGCAATCGCACTAGAATCGCTCTCTCACACAATCGGATGATCACTATCAAGCATATGAGAGATCGAGGGCTCCCAAGCACTACCACACAATCTACCAAGGCTCTAGTGTGCTCAGCTCCCGGCCCAAGGCCGACCATGGCTTCTATTTATAACCCCACGAACAAATAGAGCCGTTACCCCTTCACTGGGCAAAAGTCGGGACGACCGGACGCTCCGGTCCGATCGACCGGACGCTCTGGTCCGATCGACCGGACGCTGGACCTCAGCGTCCGGTCGTGTGATGCACGCCATGTGTCCCCTTCTTCAAACGCTGTTCGCTGGATCTCAACGGCCATCTGTTGACCGAACGCTCCAGCATGAACTGACCGGACGCAGCAACCCCAGCGTCCGGTCGTTTCCAGTAAGGTACCGGACATGACCGGACGCGTCCGGTCGGTTGCGATCGGACGCAGCACCAGCGTCCGGTCACTCTCCAGCTTCTCTGCTCTGCCTGTGTCATCATATGTCACCCTGACCGGACGTACACAGCCAGTGTCCAGTCACTTTCAGCGCCAGCGTCCGGTCGAAGATCGACGCCTGCACGCTCTCTGCCACCACTGACCGGACGCAGGACCCCAGCGTCCGGTCACTACGTGACCAGCGTCCGGTCCACTCTGTGAGACCCTGTCTTTTCTGTATAGGGCGCCGGTGGAGTTTCTCCTTTCGCCTTCATTTCTTCACCGAGTTGATCCACATTAACTCCAACTTCATCTCCTTTATAAATGTGCCAACCCCACCAAGTGTATACCACCATGTGTATGTGTGTTAGCATTTTCACAATCATTTTCCAAAGGATTAGCCACTCAACTTGCCACGCCACTCGATCCTAGCGACGATGTAAAGTTAGATCACTCGAGTGGCACTTGATGACCGATATGCAAACAAGTTTGCTCCTCTTGATAGTACAGCCATCTATCCTAAACCCGGTCATAAACTTCTCTACACACCTATGACCGGTGAAATGAAATGTCCTAGGTTATACCTTTACCTTGCGCATTCCATTTCATCTCCTCCAACGTCGATGCAACACATGCACCAACACGATCAACAATGATATGATCCACTTCATATCATCACGTGATCATATTGGTTCATCGATCTTGACTTCACTTTCTCTTCACCGTTGCCATCGTCCATCGGTGCCAAGTCTTGCTCAAGCTTTACCGCCACACGGTCCATCACTCCAAAGCCTCTGACTTGTCCTTCACGCTTGCAACCGGTCCATCAAGCCAAGTCTTGTCTTGATCTTCTCCACCTTGATCACATGACTCAATGTCATGTCTCATGTGCAATAAGCTCATTCATCATCACATGTGTGAGCTTTGCAACATCTCCAAGCCATTTTCACCTTCATGGCATATGTTGCTCACACACATGTACCTGTGGACTAATTAGCTATGTATCTCATATAAACACAATTAGTCCACCTAGGTTGTCACTCAATTACCAAAACCAAACAAGGACCTTTCAGAGCTCCGGGAGTGGAAGGGCCCAGTGGAGTCGAGATGCAGCAGCTGGTGGCCAAGGTCGAGAGGGACACCACCAGCGAGCTGGGACCCCTGACGCAGTCCGTCGAGGGCATCAATGCGTGCCTCGCCACGGCCCCCGACGGAGAGGTCGATCCCATCTAGCGCTCCGCTCTCATGGGTCATGGCCCACCGCGGCCTGCCTCCTCGGTCGCGTGATGAGCCGCGGGTCCGTAATGGAGCATGTGAGCGTCCGACGCTCCAAACGCTCTAAAAGGAGCATTACCGTTCCCGTTCGGGGAGGTTATCCCTTCGGCGAGACCCACTCCTGCAACACGAGTCATCAATTGTTAATCTTGTTATTAGAATCATGCCCGTGCGTTGCGGCACAGCACAAATTTTTTCCCACACTTATGACGTTGGATTTGATCATTTTTCAGAAACTAATAAAATTAATAAGCGATTTTGCGTTGGGAACCCTAAACTATTTTCAAATTGCTGACTGGATCCATCCTCAATCACGTATGAGGGGGTCCAGAGAATCGACGGTGCCAATCCTGCTTAGCCTCCTTGGGTAGGGTTTAGTGGGATGTGCGGACAATGGCGATCACAAATTGTCGGTGGCATGATAGCGCTTTTTTATAAGAATTGTTGGAGGACGTGATCAAGCAGGAGTCTTGATTCGGCGTGTGGACGATCCAAAGCGAGGAGGGTGACAACATCGACGCAAGTGGGTCGGGCGGGGTGGGGCGACAACAACGATCACGCTATGTATTTTTTAGTTGTAGAAACAGCCAACAACACAATTAACACTTAATACGATTTTTGTTCAAAAATAGCTAATGGGGTGATGGAGTCAAACACTTCGACGCCAAGTTTTTTAAAATCCTGAATTCCTCAAGGTTTTAATTTAGGAAGAGAATTTTTCGGATACCCTATTCTAAACTTTGGATAATATATATATCCACTTAATTTTGCCAGGTCTATATCCTATCCCGCATCTGCACATATCAGATTAGGATTATTCGTATCCGTATGCATATTAAAAGTGTTCTCCATATCTACAAAATTCGGATTCAGAGTAGCGGAAAATTTTCAGCACCACTTTCACCTCTAAAATTATCACATACAGACTGCAATTAATTAGTGGACGTCATCTTTTAGCCCAACTACTTGCGTGATGGGCCTAGTAGCTTAATTAGGCTGGTCTGTTATGCACGGTTTTGCAGTGGCCCGGTGCGACGCGTCGGAGGTGTGGTATTTTTTGTTTGTTTGGTGCACGGGTCTACGCCTTGCTTTCTTTTTTCCGATTTGCTTTTCTTTTCTTTTCTTTTCGATAACATTGCGTATTTTTTATGTTTATATATATTATATTATTATTATATTTATTTAGAGATTATAAAATCCAAATCAACAATGATAAGTCGACGCGGATACAGGATACGCAACGCAACACGAGTCCGAGTCGGAGCCGAGGACGCTCGATCGGCGCGGACACTTCCCGCGGGTTGCATGTATATACGTCAAACAGACGACGAACCAAATTCATCTCGTAATCGTAACAAGAAGTCCAGCACCGAAGGGAAGAGGCGGCCTATATATGGAGGAAGACGAGGCGGCCTCGCAGGCCCTGTTCATTTTGCTGAAAAACTGACGTTTATATTGATTTGTTGTGAGAAAAAACATCTGTCGTGCACCGGAGAGTGCTGGTAAATAGTGCTGAAAACCACGGCGGCAGCCGCATCGCCAGCGCTGCGTGTCGTCGTCAAGACCAAGCGCAGCGTCGCGACGAAGATGCGCTGCTGGGCTTGACGTGCCTGGTCGCCCTCTGCTGCGCCGTCACGCTGCTACTGTGTGGCGCCGTCTTCCTCTGCTGCTGGTACGTGTCCGCAGGGCGCAAGAAGATCAATGGGCGGCAGGAGGAGACCACTGATCACTGATCCCACCTCCACCTGGAGCCACGGCCCGCGACCAGGAGCCTTCTCTTTCTCTTCGTCCTCCTGCTGGCCCAGGGCCAGGGACCGTGCTCATGGAGACGTCGACGTTGCGGTCCATGAATATTGAGCAGGAGTTGCTTGTTACCAACGCCCCACCTGCCGGAGCCATGGCTCACGAGCGACCAGCTGCTGCCAGAAACCAGACGCCGCTGCCTCCTACTCCGAGTCCGACGCCCAGGCGGACGGCACGGCCCAGGCAACCGTCGCGGCGTTACAGCGCAAGGGAATGGATGCTGTGAATCTGCGTTGCAACTTGCATTGGCCTCTCCGTTTGCTCTGCTCCGATCCTCCTCCGGCTGAGCCTTGCCTGCTCAGTTGCTCCTCTGGAACCTTCCAGGCTATTCCAGACTGTACCGTAGTAGTACAGTACCGCCAGAGTTGCGGACGCCTTGGAGACATGCTGAAATATTTCAGTTCAGACTACCTTGTGTTACGTTACGTGGCAGTCATGCCTTCGACTCTAGTAGTCTTGGCAAAAAAAAACAAAAAAAAACGGTGGCATGCCGTATGGCCAAATCATCAAGTAGCGGGTCTGTTTTTTTTTTATCGAATTCTCTGAAACTTGTGACTTGCGAGAGAGCCGTTCTTCAGAAAAGTGTACTTTGAAGTATGTTTGTCTGATCATCAAGTAGCGGGTCTGTTTTTTTTTTCTGGGTTTACATGTTTGAAGCAATTCGGTGCCGCGATAATACTAGACTAGACTGATGTCGAGGATGGTACAAGACTGATCGTCGTGAACTCGTGATGACCGGGGCTTCCTGGGTCGCCGATTGACGTCTTGCAGCCTGTTCGCTGGTTGGTTTCAGCCAGCCCAAACCAGCCAGCCAACAGTATTTTTCTCTCACAGAAAACCAGCACCAGCCAGTCTAAACCAGCACCAGCACCAACTAGCGAAACAGGCCCTTGGGCTCTTGGCCCGCGGAGCTGACGGCAGCCGGCAGTCCTTCGTAAGTTCGTGACCTCCGGCTGGTTTTATCTCCAGTATATAAGTACGATATCAAAATCAACGGTGATCTTTCAAAAAAGAAATCAAGATCAACGGCGAGATGTCGCGTCGGGCTGGCGGCATGTTACGTGTACTCAGCAAATGCACGAAGAATGCAACGCGGGTCTCAGTCAGGCTCTCTCTGCTCTCTGCTCTCAGCTCTCGAGCGCCGAACCAGAACCCGAGGCCCGACCTGTCATGTGGCTACCAGAGGGACCCACTGGAAAACACATTTGTACACACAAGTTTTGGAAGTGCCCATCAGCAGCGGCACGCCGGCAGGGGCAGTCGCAACGAAAAGCATTTCGGTGCCACCCGCGTCCAGTTTTAAGTGCAGCTCCAGTGCGAGGAAGAAGCGAACCAAACCATCAACACTGTAGCTAAAATGGACTTCTACGTACGATTCGCACCGTGACATCACGTTCCTTTGAACTACTTTTCAACTATAAAATAGTATTTTTTTCTCACAATATCTCAGCATAAGTATCAGCGTAAGCCAAATTCATGGATATATCTTGCGTTCGCAGACTCCACACTTGTAACTATGGACGAGAGCAAGTGAGAGTAGACAGAGGAGAAAGGGTACATTTTCTACTGTTAGATGGGACCCAAAATCGATGAATACACTAGAGGTATCGAACCGTGTTTTGTGTTCATTTCATTTGCGCTGCAGCTCACGGTTCGTTCAACACTGGAGCTACCCTAAATGCAGGCAGGGTTCTCCGCTGTTCTCCTCAACTAAGTTTTTTGCCTTTTTCTCCTGTTATATAGGGTTTAGCCTCTCGCAATACACGTCGACTCCGCCTCTCGCAAGCTCCGATCCACGCCGATGTCGCCGCCACCGTCGCCGGCGGCGGATTTCGAGAATGCACCGTCGCCACCGCCGCCACCGCCGCCTACGAAGGAGCCACTGCCGCCATCGCCGCCTACGCAGATGATCGCGTGGTTTGAGAACGCAGTGGCTGGAGTTGAAGGGATGAGGCAAGCGCGGTTTCCGCACCACACTTTCTCATTTCTGCCTCAATTTATTTAAATTGTTGCTTTCTCTGGTGCAGCGGCACAGAGTGTCGATCCTTCCAGAGTCTCGCTAGAAGGTACATTACGGGGGTGGAGGAGGAGATCCCCTGGAGTGCGTCCCGCCCTCCGCGAGCAGAGGCTGTGGTTTTCTATAAAAACTTACCGTTCCTTTTGACACCAAGAAACCTTTCTCTAAAGGTATATTTCTAGATTCGTCTTATGTTAATTTTGGGTGATTGGGTGCGCGTGATCGATAGATCTAGATGGTTTTACATTGGTGCGCACGTAAGGAAGATGGCCAGAATTTGCTGAACAAGATTGCTGTAGTCAAGCTTCTTAGGACCATATCTTTCATGGGTACTGAGTGAGTACAATTCCATCAACTCTTATTGTCTGTGACTCGATGTGGTACTATGGTCTATATGTGGATAGGGGGGATTGCTTCTAGGTTTTGGGGTTTAGCAACCACGAATTCAAATGAGGCCTTAAGGGTGTTTGTGGCAAGTAAATGTTACTCTCTCTCTTCCAAATTCAAATTGTAAATTGTTTTGGCTTTTCTAGGCACATGTTTTTTATGCACCTAGATATAAGTTAAAACAACTTATATTTTGCAATGGAGGGAGTAAGATCCTAGGGATGTTTGGTTACTCCTCCTAAACTTTAGTCGTTGTCTCATCGAATGTTTGGACATATGCATGAAGTATTAAATATAGACTAATTATGAAACTAATTGCACAGTTTGAGACTAATTTGCGAGACAAATCTTTTAAGCCTAATTAGTCCATGATTTGACAATGTGGTGCTACAGTAAATATGTGCTGATGACGGATTAATTAGGCTTAATAAATTCGTCTCGAGGAGTACGGACGGATTCTATAATTTGTTTTTTTATTAGGATCCAAACACCCCATGCGACACCCTCATATGACACCTTCTAATTTTTAGTCACCGGATCCAAACACCCCATTACATTTGGTCTGTTGTTTCTCAGCTTCGAGGGAGTATGTGCATTTATTGCTTCCGTGTGAATTTTAGTTGCTTGCGTCTTGCAGGTATCTTGATTCTATTGCTCTGGATAAGTAGCATGTTCGTTTCGGCTAAAATGATTGTGGATTATTACTGCTGGCTGGTTTAGTATGAGAAAAAAATACTGTTCTGGCTTATAATCTACGATCGTTTACGACCAAACGAACAGGCGAAAGATTGTACATGAGATCAGTTTACTCAATAATAAATTTGGTATCGACATTCCTTTAATTCTGATGATTCCATACAACAATTATTGTAAGAGTATTTATTTCCTCTAGCTATTACTTTGTATCGGCTGCCTCCTGGGTTTCTACCCAGTGTGCTGCCTAGGGACCCCCGGCATGTTGCCTGGGACTTCCCCCTCTTAACTCTCTAGCTTAGCCTCTCTCTATATATGTAATCCTCTTATAATCTCATCATTAAGTAATCTAAGCCTATTGGCATTCCTTCTATCATGGTATCAGACTAACCACATCTTGGGCCTCTCATCTCCCGACCACCCCTCTGCTTCCGCACCTCCCCCCGTCCCTTCGGCCGCCGCACCTCGCCTTGACGGCTGCAGCGCCAATGGCCCCCGTGGCCCCTTCGGCTACCGCGCCCCACTCCGGCGGCTCAACCTTCTGCTCCGGCGGCTCTACCTCCAGCGCCTCGGCAGCTTCCACCGCGACTCTGCTTCGCGACGAAGCCCTCGCCGCCGCCAAGACGCTAGAAGAGGAGGCCGTCTCCTTGCGCATCACCAACTCCGAGCGCAGTCAGCAACTCCAGGAGGAGGCTGACCTTCTCAAGTCAGCCGCCGCTGCCCAGGAACGCGTCCGTGCCGCCGCCACTGCTCTTGACCAAGAGCGCGCGTAGGCTGACGTCCTAGAACAACAGGCCGCTGCCCTCCGTGAGCGTCTTCGCCCGGAATCCCTCCGGGACGACGACACCCTGGACGGCGACGACGACCGCTCCGAAGCTGCGGCCATTGCTCATCTGCACAGCCAGGCCGCCGCTGTCCAGAACATCAAGAACTTGATCCCCATCGTTCTTGATCTGCAGTCTTCCAACTACTCCAAGTGGCGCGGCTACGTCCTTCTCATCCTCGGCCAATTCGCTCTGAAGGACCACATCCTCAGTGACGATTCCCGCTTCGCCGACCCGACATGGTCGCGCATGGACTGTGTGGTCGTCTCCTGGCTCTTCAACACCATCTCCTCCGACCTCCTGGACGTCATCCACGAGCGTGACAGCATCACTGCTCGGGCGGCCTGGCTTCGGGATCGAACAGCAGTTCCTGAACAATCGTGAGTCCCGCGCCATGCTTCTCAACGCCGAGTTTCGCATCCTCTCCCAGGGCACCCTCTCCATCGATGATTACTGCCGCAAGATGAAGAGTATGGCTGATGCTCTTGCCGATCTTGGCGATCCAATCAACGACCGAACTCTTGTGCTGAATGTTCTGTGTGGCCTCAATGAGCGCTTCCAGTTCATGTCGCAGCTCGTCACCCGTCAGCGGCCGTTCCCTTCATTTGCTGATGTCCGTGCCGACCTTCGCCTGGCCAAGCTCAACATGGTGCCTCCCTCGGCTCTCATCGCCTCTTCGTCCAGCAAGTAGTCTGCCTCCTCGTCGACACTTGGGCCACCTCTCCCGCGCCCTCCACAGGCCGCCGGGGGGGTGTCATATAGTAATAGCCATGGCCAGCGTCGTCGTGGCGGCCGTGGCCAAGGTGGTTCACACAATGGCTCGCCAGGCGGATCGCAGTGGCCCTCCCTCCTCAACCTATGGACCGGGTCCATCCATATGTGGCCCGGGTCCGCCCCTAGTGGTCCTCACGGTCCACCTCCTCGCATCGGCCCACCTTCTTCTCCGTAGCAAGCTCTGATGATGGGCATGCCTCTTCCTGGAGCTTCCTGTCCTCCGGCTCCTACGACATACTACCAGGCGCCCACCCCCAATGCCCCCTTCTGCATGGTCACCATGGGATCCTTAGTCCCTCACCAACGCCTTCAGCACCGTCTCACTCACCCCGCCACCAAGTTCTTTGGACTGGGTTGTCGACTCGGGCGCCACTTCTCACATTGCTTCCCACCCTGGTATGGTCACCATGTCGCCATTGTCCTCTTTTCCTTCCTCCATTGTGGTGGGCAATGGTGCCACCTTACTGGTCGTTGGCACCGGCTACTCTTCTCTTCCTGGTCCCTTCCATCTCAACAACGTTCTTATAGCCCCTGACATCATTAAAAACCTTCTTTCTGTTAGACAGTTCACCTCTAAAAATCTCGTTTCTGTTGAGTTTGACCCTCTTGGTGTTTCAGTGAAGGATCTCCGTACAAGGAACGTCCTCCTTTGGTGTAACAGCTCAGGGCCCCTCTACACCCTGCAGCTCCCATTTTCGCCCTCCGGTTCTTGCGCTCTTGTGGCCACTCCCTCCCCGGCTACTTGGCATCATCGCCTCGGCCACCCCGACAAGGCAACTCTTTAGAGCCTCGCCCAGTCCTCTTCGATTATTTGCAGCAAGCCTGATGATGACTCCCTCTACCATGCTTGTCAGCTTGGGCGCCATGTCCGCTTACCCTTTACTAGTTCCTTGTCTAGAGCACCTCATAATTTCGATTTGATCCATTGTGATCTGTGGACATCCCCAATTATCAGTGTATCCGGATTCAAATATTATCTAGTTATTATTGATGATTGCTCTCATTTTCTTTGGACTTTTCCTCTTCGCTTAAAGTCTGACACTTTCTCTGTTCTTTCTAATTTTCTACCTATGTGCTCACTCAGTTTGGTTGCACCATCAAATCTGTGCAATGTGACAACAGTCGTGAGTTTGACAACTCTGCGTCTCGTGCCTTCTTTCTTGCTAAAGGTGTTTCTCTCTACATGTCTTGCCCCTATACCTCGTAGCAAAATGGCAAAGCCGAGTGCATGATTCGTACCACCAACAATGTCACCCACACCTTGCTCTTCCAAGCTTCCATGCCCCCCTCCTATTGGGCTGATGCCCTTGCCACTACTACCCACATCATCAATCGCCTCCCCACCAAGACTCTAAACATGAGCACCCCTTTCTTCACGATCTATGGCACTCATCCTTCCTATCATGACCTCCGGACCTTTTGGTGCACTTGTTACCCCAACCTCACCGCCACCACTCCTCACAAACTCGCCCCGCGGTCTTCTCTGTGCGTTTTCATTGGCTATTCTTCCAATCACAAGGGCTACAGGTGCCTCGACCTCGCCACCAACCGTGTCATCATCTCTCGTCATGTTGTTTTCGACGAAACAACGTTTCCTTTCTCCCTTCGTCGGCCTTCACCACCTACACACGAGCTTGATTTTCTAACTGATGACGACCCCCCGTCAGTCTCTTTTCTACCTATAGGTACACCTAGGGGCATAGGCTCCCTGCCAACACATGCGCCTCTGTGTGCCCCCTCCCAGCCCGTGCCATCGGTCACTTCGGTGTCGGGCCTAGGCACGCAGGCATCCCAGCCACCTCCACCGGGTTTCACCGTGCCTCGACCGTCGGTCGCCTCGGTCCCTACCCCAGGCACACCGGCGTCCCGGTCTCCCCCTCCCAGCGTCACCACGCAGACAACCACGGCACCCCCCTGCAGGCGCCCCTTGTGTAGGTGCCCCCGGCGTTCGCCCCTGCACCAGCGTCCACGACGCCCCCTGTGCAAGCGCCCCCGGCATCTTCCTTCACCAAACCACCCGTCATCCATGTCTACACCAGGCGTGCCCCGACACCTAGCTCGCCGCCTGAGCCCCTTGCTGAGGCTCCTCCTCGACGCTCCGGAATCATTCCATCTCCACCGCGCTATGTCAAGAGTGGTCCTCCACTTCCAGCAGGCGTTGTTCCCATCCCGCCTGTCGCCAATTCTCATGGCATGGCGACTCATGGGAAATCTGGGTACCAGCAGCCCCGTCTTGCCCTGCACACCGAGGCTCTGTCCCCGTTACTGCGGTCCTATCGTGACGCTCTTACCAATCATCATTGGCATCAAGCCATGGAAGAAGAATATGCTGCTCTCTTGGACAACCACACTTGGGATCTCGTCCCTCTCCCTACCAAGGCGAATGTGGTCACCGGCAAATGGATTTTCAAACATAAGTTCCATGCTGATGGCTCCATGGATAGATACAAGGCTCGATGGGTGCTTCGCGGGTTTACACAGCGCCCCGGTGTTGATTACGATGAAACCTTCAGCCCTGTCGTCAAGCCAGCTACTGTTCGCACCGTCCTCACTCTGGCTCACTCTCGGGACTGGCCGATCCATCAACTTGATGTGAAGAACGCTTTCCTTCACGGGACATTGTCAGAAACGGTGTACTGCTCTCAGCCCACTGGTTTTGCCGATCCTGCTCTTCCTGAACACGTCTGCAGGCTCAACAGGTCCCTCTATGGTTTGAAGCAGGCACCACGAGCATGGTACAGCCGGTTTGCCTCTTATCTGCTCTCTCTGGGTTTCATTGAAGCCAAGTCCGACACCTCCCTTTTCATCTATCACCGCGGCACTGAGACAGTCTACATGCTCCTTTATGTGGATGATATTGTTGTTACAGCCTCCTCTCAGCCGCTCTTATACTGGGTGATTGCTGCACTGAAGAAGGAATTTGCCATGAAGGATCTTGGTTCTCTGCACCATTTTCTTGGCGTGGTAGTTCAGCGACAGGACACTTTGTTTCTCTCACAACGTCAGTACACTCTGGACATTCTTGCTCGCCATGGCATGAGCGACTGCAAGCCTTGTTCCACCCCTGTTGACACTTGTGCCAAAGTCTCTGCTGATGCCGGCTCCTCTGTTGATGATCCTACAGCATATCGCAACCTTGTGGGTGCTCTCCAGTACCTAACTTTCACCCGGCCCGACATCGCCTACACCGTTCAACAAGTCTGCCTACACATGCATGATCCCCGGGAAGTTCATCTTGTTGCTACCAAGCGGATTCTTCGCTACCTTCAGGGCACTATCGGTTTTGGTCTTGTCATTCCCCGCTCTACCCCGACTCAGCTCATCGTCTACACCGACGCTGACTGGGCTGGCTGCCCTGACACCCGCCGTTCCACCTCCGGCTATGCTGTCTTCCTCGGTGGCAGCCTCATCTCCTGGTCGTCCAAGCGCCAGCCCACTGTTTCACGGTCGAGCGCCGAGGCCGAATACCGTGCAGTTGCCAACGGCGTCGCCGAAGCCTCCTGGCTGCGGCAACTTCTGCAGGAGCTGCATCACCCTCTGGATTCTGCCTGCCTCGTCTACTGCGACAACGTCAGCGCCGTCTACCTCTCCACCAACCCCGTTCAGCATCAGCGTACCAAGCACGTGGAAATCGACCTTCACTTCGTCCGAGAACGGGTCGCCCTTGGGGCTGTCCGTGTGCTTCATGTTACCACCACATCGCAGTTCGCCTATGTCTTCACCAAGGGCCTTCCTTCTTCTGTTTTATGGATTTTCGCTCCAGTCTTAACGCTCGTTCTAATGACGTTCTGACTGCGGGGGGTGTTAGAGTATTTATTTCATCTAGCTATTACTTTGTATCGGCTGCCTCTTGGGTTTCTACCCAGTGTGCTGCCTAGGGACTCCCAGCATGTTGCTTGGGACTTCCCCCCTCTTAACTCTCTAGCTTAGCCTCTCTCTATATATATGTAATCCTCTTATAATCTCATCATTAAGTAATCTAAGCCTATTGGCATTCCTTCTATCATGGTATCAGACTAACCACATCTTGGGCCTCTCATCTCCCGACCACCCCTCTGCTTCCGCACCTCCCCCCGTCCCTTCGGCCGCCGCACCTCGCCTTGACGGCTGCAGCGCCAATGGCCCCCGTGGCCCCTTCGGCTACCGCGCCCCACTCCGGCGGCTCAACCTTCTGCTCCGGCGGCTCTACCTCCAGCGCCTCGGCAGCTTCCACCGCGACTCTGCTTCGCGACGAAGCCCTCGCCGCCGCCAAGACGCTAGAAGAGGAGGCCGTCTCCTTGCGCATCACCAACTCCGAGCGCAGTCAGCAACTCCAGGAGGAGGCTGACCTTCTCAAGTCGGCCGCCGCTGCCCAGGAACGCGTCCATGCCGCCGCCACTGCTCTTGAACAAGAGCGCGCGCAGGCTGACGTCCTAGAACAGCAGGTAGCTGCCCTCCGTGAGCGCCTTCGCACGGAATCCCTTCGGGACGACGCAACCCTGGACGGCGACGACGACCGCTTCAAAGCTGCGGCCATTGCTCATCTGCACAGCCAGGCCGCCGCTGTCCAGAACATCAAGAACTTGATCCCCATCGTTCTTGATCTGCAGTCTTCCAATTACTCCAAGTGGCGCGGCTACGTCCTTCTCATCCTCGGCCGATTCGCTCTGAAGGACCACGTCCTCAGCGACAATTCCCGCTTCGCCGCCCCGACATGGTCGCGCATGGACTGTGTGGTCGTCTCCTGGCTCTTCAATACCATCTCCTCCGACCTCCTGGACGTTATCCACGAGCGTGACAGCATCACTGCTCGGGCGGCCTGGCTCGGGATCGAACAGCAGTTCCTGAACAATCGTGAGTCCCGCGCCATGCTTCTCAACGCCGAGTTTCGCATCCTCTCCCAGGGCACCCTCTCCATCGATGATTACTGCCGCAAGATGAAGAGTATGGCTGATGCTCTTGCCGATCTTGGCGATCCAATCAACGACCGAACTCTTGTGCTGAATGTTCTGTGTGGCCTCAATGAGCGCTTCCAGTTCATGTCGCAGCTCGTCACCCGTCAGCGGCCGTTCCCTTCATTTGCTGATGTCCGTGCCGACCTTCGCCTGGCCAAGCTCAACATGGTGCCTCCCTCGGCTCTCATCGCCTCTTCGTCCAGCAAGTAGTCTGCCTCCTCGTCGACACCTGGGCCACCTCTCCCGCGCCCTCCACAGGCCGCCGGGGGGGTGTCATATAGTAATAGCCATGGCCAGCGTCGTCGTGGCGGCCGTGGCCAAGGTGGTTCACACAATGGCTCGCCAGGCGGATCGCAGTGGCCCTCCCTCCTCAACCTATGGACCGGGTCCATCCATATGTGGCCCGGGTCCGGCCCTAGTGGTCCTCACGGTCCACCTCCTCGCATCGGCCCACCTTCTTCTCCGTAGCAAGCTCTGATGATGGGCATGCCTCTTCCTGGAGCTTACTGTCCTCCGGCTCCTACGACATACTACCAGGCGCCCACCCCCAATGCCCCCTTCTGCATGGTCACCATGGGATCCTTAGTCCCTCACCAACGCCTTCAGCACCGTCTCACTCACCCCGCCACCAAGTTCTTTGGACTGGGTTGTCGACTCGGGCGCCACTTCTCACATTGCTTCCCACCCTGGTATGGTCACCATGTCGCCATTGTCCTCTTTTCCTTCCTCCATTGTGGTGGGCAATGGTGCCACCTTACTGGTCGTTGGCACCGGCTACTCTTCTCTTCCTGGTCCCTTCCATCTCAACAACGTTCTTATAGCCCCTGACATCATTAAAAACCTTCTTTCTGTTAGACAGTTCACCTCTAAAAATCTCGTTTCTGTTGAGTTTGACCCTCTTGGTGTTTCTGTGAAGGATCTCCGTACCAGGAACGTCCTCCTTTGGTGTAACAGCTCAGGGCCCCTCTACACCCTGCAGCTCCCATTTTCGCCCTCCGGTTCTTGCGCTCTTGTGGCCACTCCCTCCCCGGCTACTTGGCATCATCGCCTCGGCCACCCCGACAAGGCAACTCTTTAGAGCCTCGCCCAGTCCTCTTCGATTATTTGCAGCAAGCCTGATGATGACTCCCTCTACCATGCTTGTCAGCTTGGGCGCCATGTCCGCTTACCCTTTACTAGTTCCTTGTCTAGAGCACCTCATAATTTCGATTTGATCCATTGTGATCTGTGGACATCCCCAATTATCAGTGTATCCGGATTCAAATATTATCTAGTTATTATTGATGATTGCTCTCATTTTCTTTGGACTTTTCCTCTTCGCTTAAAGTCTGACACTTTCTCTGTTCTTTCTAATTTTCTACCTATGTGCTCACTCAGTTTGGTTGCACCATCAAATCTGTGCAATGTGACAACAGTCGTGAGTTTGACAACTCTGCGTCTCGTGCCTTCTTTCTTGCTAAAGGTGTTTCTCTCTACATGTCTTGCCCCTATACCTCGTAGCAAAATGGCAAAGCCGAGTGCATGATTCGTACCACCAACAATGTCACCCACACCTTGCTCTTCCAAGCTTCCATGCCCCCCTCCTATTGGGCTGATGCCCTTGCCACTACTACCCACATCATCAATCGCCTCCCCACCAAGACTCTAAACATGAGCACCCCTTTCTTCACGATCTATGGCACTCATCCTTCCTATCATGACCTCCGGACCTTTTGGTGCACTTGTTACCCCAACCTCACCGCCACCACTCCTCACAAACTCGCCCCGCGGTCTTCTCTGTGCGTTTTCATTGGCTATTCTTCCAATCACAAGGGCTACAGGGTGCCTCGACCTCGCCACCAACCGTGTCATCATCTCTCGTCATGTTGTTTTCGACGAAACAACGTTTCCTTTCTCCCTTCGTCGGCCTTCACCACCTACACACGAGCTTGATTTTCTAACTGATGACGACCCCCCGTCAGTCTCTTTTCTACCTATAGGTACACCTAGGGGCATAGGCTCCCTGCCAACACATGCGCCTCTGTGTGCCCCCTCCCAGCCCGTGCCATCGGTCACTTCGGTGTCGGGCCTAGGCACGCAGGCATCCCAGCCACCTCCACCGGGTTTCACCGTGCCTCGACCGTCGGTCGCCTCGGTCCCTACCCCAGGCACACCGGCGTCCCGGTCTCCCCCTCCCAGCGTCACCACGCAGACAACCACGGCACCCCCCTGCAGGCGCCCCTTGTGTAGGTGCCCCCGGCGTTCGCCCCTGCACCAGCGTCCACGACGCCCCCTGTGCAAGCGCCCCCGGCATCTTCCTTCACCAAACCACCCGTCATCCATGTCTACACCAGGCGTGCCCCGGCACCCAGCTCACCGCCTCCGTCTGAGCCCCTCGCTGAGGCTCCTCCTCGACGCTCCGGCATCATTCCCTCTCCACCGCGCTATGTCAAGAGTGGTCCTCCGCTTCCGGCAGGCACTATTCCCATCCCGCCCGTCGCAAATTCTCATGGCATGGCGACTCATGGGAAATCTGGGTACCAGCAGCCTCGTCTCGCTCTGCACACCGAGGCTCTGTCCCCACTACCGCGGTCCTGTCGTGATGCTCTTACTAATCACCATTGGCGTAGGGCTATGGAAGAAGAATATGATGCTCTCTTGGACAACCACACTTGGGATCTCGTCCCTCGCCCTGCCAAGGCGAATGTGGTCACCGGCAAATGGATTTTCAAACACAAGTTTCATGCTAATGGCTCTCTGGACAAATACAAGGCTCGATGGGTGCTTCGCGGGTTTACACAATGCCCCAGTGTTGATTACGATGAAACCTTCAGCCCTGTCGTCAAGCCAGCTACTGTTCGCACCGTCCTCACTCTGGCTCACTCTCGGGACTGGCCGATCCATCAACTCGATGTGAAGAACGCTTTCCTTCATGGGACATTGTCAGAAACGGTGTACTGCTCTTAGCCCACTGGTTTTGCCAATCCTGCTCTTCCAGAACACGTCTGCAGGCTCAACAGGTCCCTCTATGGCTTGAAGCAGACACCGCGAGCATGGTACAGCCGGTTTGCTTCTTATCTGCTCTCTCTGGGTTTCACTGAAGCCAAGTCTGACACCTCCCTTTTCATCTATCACCGCGGCACCGAGACAGTCTACTTGCTCCTTTATGTGGATGACATTGTTGTTACAGCCTCCTCTCAGCCGCTCTTATGCTGGGTGATTGCTACACTGAAGAAGGAATTTGCCATGAAGGATCTTGGTTCTCTACACCATTTTCTTGGCGTGGTAGTTCAGCGACAGAAGGACACTTTGTTTCTCTCACAGCGTTAGTACACTCTGGACATTCTTGCTCGCCATGGCATGAGCGACTGCAAGCCTTGTTCCACCCCAGTTGACACTTGTGCCAAAGTCTCTGCTGATGCCGGCTCCTCTGTTGATGATCCTACAGCATATCGTAACCTTGTGGGTGCTCTCCAGTACCTAACTTTCACTCGGCTCGACATCGCCTACGCCGTTCAACAAGTCTGCCTACACATGCATGATCCCTGGGAAGTTCATCTTGTTGCTGCCAAGCGGATTCTTCGCTACCTTCAGGGCACTATCGGCTTTGGTCTTGTCATTCCCCGCTCTGCCCCGACTCAGCTCATCGTCCACACCGACGCTGACTGGGCTGGCTGCCCTGACACCCGCCGTTCCACCTCCGGCTATGCTGTCTTCCTCGGTGGTAGCCTCGTCTCCTAGTCGTCCAAGCGCCAGCCCACTGTTTCACGGTCGAGCGCCGAGGCCGAATACCGTGCAGTTGCCAATGGCGCCGCCGAAGCCTCCTGGCTGTGGCAACTTCTGCAGGAGCTGCATCACCCTCTGGATTCTGCCTGCCTCGTCTACTGCGACAACGTCAGCGCTGTCTACCTCTCCACCAACCCCGTTCAGCATCAACGTACCAAGCACGTGGAAATCGACCTTCACTTCGTCCGCGAACGGGTCGCCCTTGGGGCTGTCCGTGTGCTTCATGTTACCACCACATCGCAGTTCGCCTATGTCTTCACCAAGGGCCTTCCTTCTTCTGTTTTATGGATTTTCGCTCCAGTCTGAACGTTCGTTCTAACGACGTTCCGACTGCCGGGGGGGTGTTAGAGTATTTATTTTCTCTAGCTATTACTTTGTATCGGCTGCCTCTTGGGTTTCTACCCAGTGTGCTGCCTAGGGACTCCCAGCATGTTGCTTGGGACTTCCCCCCTCTTAACTCTCTAGCTTAGCCTCTCTCTATATATATGTAATCCTCTTGTAATCTCATCATTAAGTAATCTAAGCCTATTGGCATTCCTTCTATCAATTATGACCAATTTCGCAATGGTGTCCAACCAAAGTACAAGCATTCCATGTTACACATTATCTCAATATATGCCAGGTGTGTTATTTACTTTGCCAAAATCACTGATTCAAACATAAGTTCATTTGTGACATCCATCTGCTTGGGTGTGGCAGTGTGTGCTGGGTTGGGGTACTGGTTTTAAATTTTAATTCATAATAATCCCTACGCAGGGCAAGTACCCATACCTAGATAAGTTGCTCACCGTTGTAGCCTCATCTGGACTGACAGGGGACCAATGCTGGTTAGTTTTAAGAGCTATATATTTCTAAAGGTATATTTCTAGATCTGTCTTATGTTAATTTTGGGTGCGCGTGATCGATAGATCTGGATGGTTTTACATTGGTGCGTAGGTAAGGAAGATGGCCAGAATTTGCTGAACAAGATTGCTGTAGTCAAGCTTCTTAGGACCATATCTTTCATGGGTACTGAGTGAGTACAATTCCATCAACTCTTATTGTCTGTGACTCGATGTGGTACTATGGTCTATATGTGGATAGGGGGATTGCTTCTAGGTTTTGGGGTTTAGCAACCACGAATTCAAATGAGGCCTTAAGGGTGTTTGTGGCAAGTAAATGTTACTCTCTCTGTTCCAAATTCAAATTGTAAACCGTTTTGACTTTTCTAGGCACATGTTTTTTATGCACCTAGATATAAGATAAAATAACTTGCATTTTGGAATGGAGGGAGTAAGATCTTACATTCGGTCTGCTGTTTCTCAGCTTGGAGGGAGTATGTGCATTTATTGTTTCTGTGTGACTTTTAGTTGCATGCGTCTTGCAGGTATCTTGATTCTATTGCTCTTGATAAGATTGTACATGAGATCAGTTCACTCAATAATAAATTTGGTACCGACATTCCTTTAATTCTGATGATTCCATACAACAATTATGACCAATTTCGCAATGGTGTCCAACCAAAGTACAAGCATTCCAAGTTACACATTATCTCAATATATGCCAGGTGTGTTATTTACTTTGCCAAAATCACTGATTCAAACATAAGTTCATTTGTGACATCCATCTGCTTGGGTGTGGCAGTGTGTGCTGGGTTGGGGTACTGGTTTTAAATTTTAATTCATAATAATCCCTGCGCAGGGCAAGTACCCATACCTAGATAAGTTGCTCACCGTTGTAGCCTCATCTGGACTGACAGGGGACCAATGCTGGTTAGTTTTAAGAGCTATATATTCTGACTCGCTATCTTCTTTCAATAGAAATAGAAGACCATGCTTATTTTTATGCACCTTTTAATTTGCTTACTTTGGAATGTTCATAGTTGTTTACATATGCAGATTCAACTCCATCAAACATTATACTGACAAGTTGACTTTGGAAATGCAAAAGGTATGATCCTGGAGGTAACTCCATAGCCCTAGGCCACCTGTAAATTCTGGTTCGTGTTTGTTTCATGCTGCTACTTCATTAGTTTCTGTGCTTATATATTTTCAGTTCACCAATTTGTTTGACCTTTTTTGTGTTCATAGGTACTCTCAGTTCGTCCTATTTGATTGATTCTACTGTAAGCACATATTCTTCAAGGCCAGCAATGGAAATTGATTCTGGGGCAAGTGCATCAAATCCACACAAGTGCTCATTTCCAAGATTACATTTTGCACCCTCTTGCAGCTAACTCTGGTTCGTGTGTCGCATGCTGCGACTTCACTAGTTTGTCACTAATTTGTTTGACCTTTATATCTCTACTAGGCATGCCTTTGCTGTTCCGTTTTAGAGAATTCAATATCACAGGAATTTTAAGGGTTATTATAACACTAAGGCTCATTGACATTTTTAAAGCTGAATTCACTTGGTGAACTTCTACTGTTTACCACTCAGTGTTGCTTCTTTATGACATTTGTAAAAAAAAAAAGGGAGAACACCTCACTCCATTATGGAGGGGTGACCTTCATATATGTAGTCGTAAGGAGCTCAGTGCAATTATAATTAGACCCCTAGATATATACACATCTAACACCCTCTGCAGTCGTATCGGGAGGTTCACGAATGCATAGACTATATCGAAAATTAGTGAATAACTGTATAGACAGGCCTTTAGTCATGATGTCCGTGAACTAATGCGAGGACGGCACATGTAGGACACGAACTTCACCAAGTGTGACCTTCTCGTGGACGAGGTGGATGTCGATGTCGATGTGCTTGGTCCGGCGGTGATGAACGGGGTTGGTTGTCATGTAGACAACATTGACGCTGTCATGTAGACCGGAATTCAATACCAATTGGAGATGTTCGAACAGAAACATGGCACCGCATGGTGGCTGCTCACTATGTGGGCAACCGGACTCATGGCGGCATTCTTTGATTGATTTCAATGTTGCAAGGCATGTTTGGAGCTTAGAGAACGTTGAGATAGCAGAGCTAGTGTCCAATGCCGGCGCAGAAGATGTGCGGGGATGGCTAGCAGAGCTTTTGCAACATCTAAACCAAGAGGAGATGATACGGGTAGTGGTGCGTTTGTGGGCAATTTGGTACGTGAGACGCAAGGCGATATATGAAGACCAATTCCAGAGCCCACTATCCACCCATTGCTTTGTTGAGTGTTTTGTCGTGGACCTGTAGCTGATCAAACCGGAGTCCAAGAAGAAGCAGATGGTGTCACCCAGCCTGTGATGATTAGGCCACCCAGCTGAGTGATGAAGATGAAATGATCAAGATGTCTAAGAGGGAGGGTGAATTGGGTTAATTCTAAATTTCTTTCAATAATTAAGTCTTACACTTAGCCCATTTCATCCCCTTGTGCCTAGAAGTGTTTCTATTGTTCTACCGCACAAAAAATTTATATCATAGGTTCCAATCCTACTTTAGCATGGCAATTCTAAGAATGTAAATACATGAATTGAATTGCTCAAATATAAATGCTCAAAGTAAAAGAATGAGAGAAACATGGTGATATTTTTTCAAGGTATCGGAGAGTCGCCACTTCTCACTAGTCCTCCTTGGAGCACCCGCGCAAGGGTGTAGCTCCCCCTTGATCCGCGCAAGGATCAAGTGCTCTCTACGGGCTGATTCTTTGACACTCCGTCGTGGTGAATCGCCCACAACCGCTCACACCATAAGTTGGGTCATCCACAAGCTCCGTCGGATGATCACCAAGTTTTCAATCACCACTGAGCCATCTAGGTGATGGCGATCACCAAGAGAAGCATAAATTCTCACTTGACTAAGACAATCCTAATGAGAAAGGTGGATGCACACTTGCTACTTCCTATGCACTAATGAGGTTCTTAATCTTGGATTATCAAATCTCAATCACCCCACTAGACTCTTGCTCTCCCTTACACTACAAAGGTGTTTCTCAGCTAAATAAATGGGTAAGAGAGCTAAATTGGACGAGTAGGAAAGTATATATACTCCCCATTTTAAAACATAACCATTATTGTCCAACTCAGTAGTTTTCTGGGTGATCGGACGCACCGGTCGAATCCGGTCAGTAGCCAACGGCTACGCGGACGTCAGCCTGTCAGAGAAGGCTGTTGGAGTGACCTGATGCTGGCCAGCGTCTGGTCAACATCCACCAGACGCGTCCGATTAGAAATTTTGGTCTCTGATGTTGACCTGACGCTGCAAACTCAGCTTCCGGTCGTTTATTGTTCAGCGTTCGGTCCTCCCTGATAGCAAGACCCTACTGCTATAGATACGACTAGAGGCGCGTCGGTTCCAAACACCATGCAGCGTCCGGTCGTTCCTCGGCTTCTGCTGTGCGAGCTGATCATTTGTGAATCTGGTCATCACTAAAACAACGTCCGGTCATCACTAAAACAGCACCTGTGAGTCTGGTCATCACTAAAATAGCGCCCGGTCAATATTTGACCATCCATTCACTTCCAATTTAAAATTCTTTGTGAATGAGGTTGACTCCAATTGATCTTTGGGCTATTCCTAGGCTACCTAGTGCTAAGTTTGACAAGTGTGCACCACACCTAACCCATTAGACTCACATAGGTCAAGCTACTAGTTTATACCCCCTTAATAGTACGGTCAAATAAAAAATAAAGTTCTAAACTACTCTAAGTGTCTCTCCAACGCCAAACAACACTTAGAACTAGTCTATCATTAACTTTGTCATCCATCCTTTGAAAACCGAAACGATTTCTATCGATAGGGGCATGAAAACCATAATTGCCCAAACAATCATCATTACCATGACCTAACTCAAGTCGCTCTACAAAACACACGTTAGTCACAGTAATCTCGTGTCGTCATTAATCACCGAAACCCAATTAGGGGTCTAGATGCTTTCAGAAGATTAACATGGATGCTGCATTATCAAAAAATGCTAGAAGAGTGGTAGTGGTGGCGATTGCGAGGGATGGAGAAGGCACTTTCCTGGTGTCTCGGTTCGCCTCTCGAGGGGAAGCACTTGCATATGTCATGATGGCTTCGCTCTCGTGGATGACCTAGGCCTCCAAATTGTGAGAGTGGCAACAGACTGCGCTAACGTAGCAAGGAGTATCCAAGGCGCTGGTTTTGGGTTCTATGGTCCTATCATCTTGGACATCAAGAGAAGAATGGAAAGCTTCGCCGTAGTTGATTTTGTGCATGAAGGGCAGCAATCGAATTTTGATGCGCATCAGTTAGCTAAGAGTTCGGTTACTTTAGATTTTGGTAGGCTTGTGTGACTCATGTCTCCTTCATTTGGAGTTTGTAATATAATTGGTGATCAATAAAAGAAGGGTCTATTTTCTAAAAAAAACTACACAATCTTTATTTCCTAAAAAAAAAAAAACTACACTATCTTTATTTGCTAAAATACCCTACATAATCTTTAGGAAGGAATCAATTTACATCCCTCAACTATCATCATCGTCCGATTTTTTGTCTGATATATAAAGCCAGTTTTTAACCTCTTTAACTTTTGCATCCTAGTGGTTTTGATGATGCGATGCTACGTCAGAGGAGGTAAATCAGACTAAGTTAAAAGTTCAAGGAGGTAAATTAGACTAGAAGCATTTTTATAAAAAAATATCTAAACTAATAAAAAATAAAAATATTCAATTATATCTTTACGTGTAAAATAATACAATTAAAAATTCCTAAACCTGGTTTAATCTTGAAAATTGATTGAAAAATTATTTTAGCTCGGAAAATTATGAAACTTGTTTTAGATTTTTTTTCCTGAAATCATGCTCCGTGTTATGGTGCCTAAAACTGTTTGAATCTTGATGGACTCATTCTTGTGCTTATTTGCTAGTAGAAACTCATATATGTTACGATTAGTCGATATTGATCCTCCGAACTACGTAGAAGCGCTAGTGAAGCATCGTGAGGCCGTAGTGGGCACTAGTCCCTGCAGTAGATAATTTTTCATAGTAGTTAGTTAAATCCATGGATGCATGCACCCTGCCCCACTTATGAATGCATGCACCCTTTGGTTAGTATATTTAATTAAGTTCTACAAACATTTAATTAAACTAGCAAACATGTACGTTACATCGGGACATACATATTGTGCGGCCACCAGCTGGCTACCTGAAGCACGACGTCTAGCAACTGGATCTGCATCGGCGCGTTGAATCCAGTTGTCGACCGATGCGTGCGCGTGCGGCTCGTCACCGTTAACGCACCTGTCTTCCACGTTGCCGAGATCGAGAGTCTAGAACATGGTGATGCGCTCTTGGGTCGATCGGTCGAGTTGGGGCTCGTACCTCCTCGACAAGCTTGTGTCGTGCCCGTCCTTGGATGGCCTGCCACGCTAGTTGGCTGCCTGAGCACGCCAGGTGAGCAAGTGCCTCGTGCGCAATTGCGGCTTGCGAGGGGGAAGCCTCCGTCCGTGCGCGCGGTTTCTGGCAAAAGAGACTCACCGGGGCATCGATGTCTCCAACCGCTTCCTCATCGCCGTTGCGTCTCTCCCATCGCGCGCCCTGACACCGTCGGGGGAAGGGTAGGTGCAGGTTTCTAACTCCCACTGTCTCTATGGCGTCAACTTTGCCACGCAGCTCTTTGCCGGCAGCCTCGGCAACCTGGAACTGTCAACCGCCACCATCGATCTCTCCGTCGTCTCCACCAGCTTCTCCTTTGCGTACGTCGTCTCCACCAGCTTCTCCTTCGCGTACGTGGGCGTGTCGGCATATATGCGGTTCAGGTGCTCGGTCTCCAATGAATACCGTGTAGGAGGCTTGCCCGTGACGTGTTATATTTGAAGTCTTGTTAGGATAGAATAGGATTTTTTTTGGGGTATATAGATATAGAATAGAAAATTGAACTGATGATCCTCTCGTCTTTTTTTTTTCTAATTGACCCTCTCGTCTTGTGAATTTTCTGCAACGGATGTGGTAGCAACCGTCGTAGCTGAATTTTGGACGCGTGTCATATGAACGCAATCTGACGGTTCGTGCTTGTCCCTGTAAGGCTGTGTTTAGTTCGCGAAATAAATTTTTTTATATCACATTGGATGTTTTGAGGATATCGGAAGGGGTTAATTACATAGCTGCTTGTCTCGAGACGATTAAGCCTAATTAATCTATTATCGCCGCATGTTAGTTACTTAGCACTATTTCCAATCAAACTCTTTAGTTTTTTTTCATCTATATTTAATACTTTGACGTGTAGATGATTGGAAGGGTTTTTAGGGTGAATTTTTTTTTGAAACTAAACCCGGCCTAAACGGCAAAGTAGTACGATGTCAGCTTCTCCGCTGCAGGTTGCTCTAAAGATGGCAACGGGTAAATTACCCGCGGATACAGGTATCACGAACCCGCACCCGCGAGAATATTTCTGTGCCCGCGCCCGCCACCCGTCACGGGCAGCATAATGCGCCCGCGCCCACAATCCGCGGGCATGCCTTACCCACGGGCATGCCCGCATACCCGCCAACCTCAAAACAGTGAGAAATAGGATAGTAGAATTGTAGAAACAGACGCATCCATATATACATCTTACATCAAATTCAAACATGTAGGCATCAATTTGAGCTAAATCAAATCCATGGCGTCGAAATAGGCATCAATTTAAGCAAGATTGATTTCTTATATGCTGATTCGCAACAAATATTTGCTAGTTCCCATGTCACAAAATCCAAAGAAAATATCAAACATAAATAAACAAGAATCTCTCAATCGTAAGCTTCTTGCATCATGCACCATCCATCAGTCACGGGACTTCAAGATGCGACAATCGTAAGCTTCTTGCATCATGCACCATCCATCACTCACGGGACTTCAAGATGTGACAAGAAAAGGCACTGCATCTACGGGCTACGGCTTGGGGATTAGGAAGCAGCGAAAAGGCTGCGAGCCAGCAGCTTGCGAGCGAGCGAGACGAGAAAGGAGCACGGACGTTGACCGCATGCCGACCACGCAACTGGATCTGGGGTGGATCTGAGCTGGGGAAGCGCGACTGGGGATGGGAACTGAGAGGAGGTGCGCGCAGCGTCTGCTCCTACCTCGACGCTGCTGGAGAGGAGGCGGAGCCGTCCGCTTTTGAACGCCGCGACCGTGAGTTGGGGACTGGGAGGTGAGGCCATCGTGTGGCGTGTCTCTAGAAACCCTAGGATCCGAAGAATATACATCTTTTGCAATGAGCCCTACTTTTTTTACGGGCACGGATATGCTATTCTCCTACCCGCCTATCTTTGCCCGTTGGGTTCAAAACTGTACCCGCACTCCATGCCCGCGGGCACAAATTGGCGCCCGTATCTTTAGGTTGCTCAGCTCGCTTTTGAATAAACGCATGCACTTGGGACCATCGGTCTCTAGACTTTAGAATCATTGCCGTGAGCTACTTTTTAATCATGTAACGGTCTTTTTTTCTCACAACATTTTAGTATAAGCATTAGCATAAGTTAATTTTCAGCATAAACGAACAGGAGACAAAGAGGCATGCGTTGAAGGTCCTTGACAACCACGTGGCTTTGCAGCTTTTAGACGTCCTTGTGTGGTGCTCAGACGCTCCATTCTTATGCAGACATGCTCTTTTCTCAAATTTTGTTTACACAATACATGAAGTTCAAAATTACGATAATAATCAAGCTTTAAATGCTAATATTTAATTAACCATATGTCTGATTTATAATTTGTTTTCACCATAATATTTTTTAAGATTTCATCTACAAAACAAGATTCCACATAGCCATATTTCGATAAATGAAACAACAATTACAAAAAAAAATGTTCCCCAACAACCAAAGAAACATTTTGGGTAAAAATTATGTACCCTACTGAACAAGATTTGCTGCAGCTTAATTTACAAAAAATGCAACCAATAGATCTTTTAGAAACTACAAGTACGATGTCACACTATAATGAACTTGATTGGATGAAAATCACGTGTAGGACAGCAGTCTGCAGTTTTCTCAGCTCTCCTTTACCCATGCAGGTGGGGAATCACTTCTGAAAAGGCTGCATGCATGGTGTTAAAAATTTTAGATAATCAACCTTGAGCTAATATTATTTTAACCATACGATTTATAATCTATTTTCATCATAATATTTCTTATGATTTATCTACAAAACAAGATCTCACATGGCCATATTTCATTTGAAGAAAAAAACAATGATAAAAGTTGGAACGTCCAGCCATAAAAAAAATGGGTACTCGTAGCTGAATAAAAAAAAGGCCATGAGTCTGTATAGACACCAAAAAAAAATCGGAACATATTCGAAGCCGAGCGAAAATTCTTAATTTCGGTTAGACATGACCAGACATTTCGCATTTCGTCCGCTATAAAAAGAATGAATACTCTTTGCTAGCAAATCCAGAAATCCTAAACAGCTTTCATCTGCGGGGGCTGGGTGTCTGTGCATGCATGCGCCTGCTTTCATCTGCGCGCAGCAGAGCGGTCCAAAGCATTGGGTGCTGTGCAGTCAAGCTCTATCTGCGCGCGCAAAGGACCACCCCGAGTGGTCAGCGTTTTTCTATTGCTACATCCGGTAAGAAACTGGGAAGACATAATTGTTTGGCTGTTTTGGTGGGTCGGGTAGCTACCACACTCGGGTAGGCAGCTACCACCCGTTGTAGCTGAATATTTCCCGAGATAATATACCGTATATATATATATATAAGAAGAAGAAGGACATCGAGTTGGATTCTGCTTACCGTGTCATATGCTGTCATGCTGGGTAGGTTGTCCTGATAATTCGTCTTGTTTTACCTATCGGGTGCAGGAACCGTGTTCGACTACGCTCCAAGTTCCAAACGAGCATATATTTCCAAAGGGAAAAAAACGGAAAAGATATGTACCTCAGCTGAGAGCTCCCGTCGAACATCCGCTCTGGGCCGGATCTCCGTCCGTACGGACAGGAGTTTCCCAAGCGCTTTTCTATTTTACTCCCTCCATCCCAAATTGTAAAGCGTTTGACTTTTTTTTGCCTCAAGTTTGACCACTCGTCTTATTCAAAAATTTTGTGCAAATATAGTCAAATTTAAGTCATTCTTGAAGAATTTTTATTAATAAACTAAACCACGATGAAAGAAGTGATATTTTACACAAATTTTTGAATAAGACGAGTGGTCAAAATTGGTGTCAAAAAAGTCAAACGTCTTATAATTTGAGGATGGATTTAGTATTTATTTATTGTTTTTTGTCCGTTAATTAATGCCCGTGTCCGATTCTTTTCTAACTTTGCATCTTCTATTGCATTAGATGTTTCTATTCACGTTTGTGTTCTTTTTGGTTGGGCGTTTGGTCAATTAATGTATGCCTTTTCTTTTCTTTCTATATGTGTTGTGTCCGGTTTCCTGTTGGCTTGGTTGTAGTGGTATTTTATCCGATTTCCACCATCCTCATAAGCAGTTAGAAAGGGCTAGAATCGAATTCTGTATCGCACTAGACAAGAGCTATTCTAACTTGTATTCTAAGTCCGGATGGAAGAAACTCTTCGTTGTCCGATAGTTAGAGAGAGACGGACAAAAAAAAAAGATGGACAAAAAAAATGACTAGAAAATTTACGTCTTTATTATTAGGTATAAATATAGATTATGTTTTAGTGCAATTATGGAGCGTAACGTGACAGGAAAATCTAAATGGTACCACATGAGTCATGGTATTTGTACAAATAAACAGAATCAAGTGACATGAACAAGATATTTCAAGCTAGGCACGGTAGCAAAGAGCATGATTTTAGAAAAATAAAATAAAACTAGTTTCATAATTTTTCAAGCTAAACCAAATTTTCTATGAATTTTCTAAGATTAAACTAGTTTTTGAGATTTTTAATTGTATTGTTTTTCATATAAAAATATATTTGCATAAATTATTTTATTTTTTAATGAATTTTGGATTTAAAAAAATAATTCTAGTCGGATTTACCTCGAACTTTCAACTTAGTTCAACTTATACAACCTCTAATGTGGCGCCCATCAGAAAAACCATCATCAAAACCGCTCAAGGTGCAAAAGCAAAATCATCTCACCCTCCTTGAAGGTGATGTCCTCGAACTCCTCCATGAGGCGCTGCACGTAGGCCGCCTTGAGTCCTTGACACGATGTGCTTCCTAGCCAGCGTTGACCACATCTCCAGCGGGACTCCTCGGACGTGAACTGTTTGCATAAGTTCAAATTCTTTGCTGGAGTGGTACACTCAAATAATTCGACAATGGCATCAGGATGCACATTTTCGTCCTTCGAGAGAAGAGCAGAAAAATACTCCGTCCCTAGCTGCTGCATCTCCTGCGGATTGGTGCACCAGCTCCCATTAGCTCTTGTCAGCTTCTTGATTTTGTTCTTTTTTTTCTCTCCAACCAATTTTTTTTTTGAATAACTTAGGTCCTGTTGTTTACTAGATCTCCACGAAATGATTCACTCTTTTTTTAGTAAACACGTTTGGCAAAATAGTAATATAGTAGAAGCGGGAGAAGCCACTTTTTTTTTGGCTCCATCCCAAAATCGCTTTTTTAGGGCTTCATCAATATTATTTCACTTTACCTTATTTGGTAAAAACGCTTCAATACAAATTAGAACTGCAAACGCATATACTTTCACACGATTAATAATTTGCATGTATCTAAATATTATCTTTAGAACTAGTTGTATATATTTCGGTTCTAATTTGCATGGATCTAAATGTTACTGTAGCGTTAGCACTGGCACTGTACTAATTCAGAAAATCCTCTAACCAAATATATATTAGCCCCTGTACCCAAAAACCCTACCCGGATTGATATACGCCACGCCCGGCGTCTTCTGCATCGTCGCCGACGAGGTTCCTGAGTTTTGCGGACCATGGCCGTGGCACAGCAGCACCGATTCGATGCTTGACAATAGCAGAGATCATCTCCGCGGCGCAGCAGCACCAATTCGATTACTTGACATTGACAATAGCAGAGGTCGAGGAGATGTAGGAGATCTGGCGGCACCGTGGCGCGATAATAGCAGAGGCCGAGGAGGTCCTGCGGGAGAAGAAGTCGTTGTGGAACATGGTGACCAGGCTGATTGTCATGTTCCTGGGCGTCTGCTTTATCATCCATGGCGCCATTACCTCCGGCCTCACCCGGACAAACCGGATCGCTATCGGCATCATCTCGTGCATGCTCTTCGTGATCGGTGTCGGCTTGATCTGCTGGGATGCGTATGTGCGCACGCAGATAGAGCACTTTTCTGGCGTTCACGCAGTCGGTGTCGGACGCCTTGGACTTGGAATCCGCCGGCCACTTAGCTGCCCCGACCATCAGCTAGATCCATCGCTTTATTAGGCCCCATTTGGCAGATCTCGTGCATGCTCTTCGTGATCGGTGTCGGCTTGATCTGCTGGGATGCGTATGTGCGCACGCAGATAGAGCACTTTTTTTCACGCAGTCGGTGTCGGACGCCTTGGACTTGAATCCGCCGGCCACTTAGCTGCCCCGACCATCAGCTAATCCATCGCTTTATTAGGCAATTTTGGCGAAACTAGCTTTATTTTTTTTTCTTCAAAAATAGACTTCCGTGGAGAAAAGCGGTTTATTAAACCGTTTGGTAAAATGCCCATGAGGTTTTTTTGCCGGGAGGAGCCAGGAGAAGCCACTTTTTTTTTCTCCATCCCACCCTAAATCATTGTGAGAGCATGTTTTTAGGAGCTTCACCAGTGAAGCTATTTCACTTTACCCCGTTTAGCAGAAAACGGCTCCAAACGACTTCTGAAGCTGGTGGAGAAACCCTGCCAAACGAGGCCTTAGTGTGTGTATATAGTACTATTCCAGAGAATTGACTGAATCCATGCATGTGTTTGTGATGGCAAGATCTTCGTGTTACTGACGCGTGATTCTACTCCTTATCTACAATTGTGGTACCTGCTATCCGGGGACACCGTCAGATTGATGTATATAAACAACAGACAATCTGATTCGCACGATTTCATGCTCGGTCGTTGCGACCAGTCACCAAAACGCTAAAAAAAACTCCTGAATAATCTATACAGATGTTTCGTTTCCCCTGTGGTTTTTCTACTACACATTCAGAATCGCTAAATCTCCAAACTGCAACTCAACTCTGTTACAACATCCACCCTGACACATCTATGCACGTTATCGTCCTAATTACTAATTACGCAATTACACAACAGGCTCACAGTTGCAGCACCGGGTTGCGGCGCAACGGATCAACAGCGACCAGACCCCCAATGTTGAGGTTGGTGGGTGCCAAGCCACTGGCAGGGTGTGGCCTAAGGCCATCCACCATCGTTGCTTGGAGCCCGCGACAGACTGGAAGCGGGCACAATCCAAATGTCATGCTGACAATGTAGATTCAATGTCTACTTGTTACTCAATCAGCCGTATGTGTCTGCATCTGATTCACCACCAGTTGAGCCGCACGTGGGAACATCATCGGTCCTGAAAACAGGCAGAAAGCTTTGAAGGGTCATGAACTTTGAACTAAAATGGGCATGAGAAACGGAACATTAACCATACAAGTGTATGTAGTTAAGAGTCTGCTTTAGCACCTGGAACGGCATTGAAACCATTCACAGTTTGCTGCATGGCCGGGTGTCCGTGAAGATTATTAGGGTTGCCCTTCATCTCAACTGCACGTTCACCTCGGTTTATCGAAATCTGTGGTACTGATCCACATTGCTGGCTTGCTAATGCTTCAGAATTCATCCTCTGCGCTGTGCTGGTAGAAGCATATGGCATAGCATGTGGTTGAGATCCCGCCGGATGGCTTATGTTGCCAGCACAGGCCTCTGTAGCAGGGGGGCCGTTCATAGATGGCTGCTCACCTGATGCTGCTATACTGCTTGGCGGTGTCATTGTTTCTAATGCAGCTAGTACGGGTGGCTGAAATGAGCTTAGTGTTTCACCATCTCCTACCCAGCCACGACCAAACTTTGTTCCAGGAGGAAGGCTCCGTTCAATTCGTCTTGATGCAATTTCCCAGCCAACAGGACCAAGTTGTGCAGCAAAACGTGCCAGGCTGCGGGAATAGGACTGCTGTAACTGAACCCCAACCTATAAAAAAACATTGTGTTAAAGTGTGGACGATCATGTCTTGCTGTTCTCTAATGTTAATAGGAGGCTGAAACTATATTAGTACAACACCAGTTACTTATAGGACAGAATTTGGATTGGACACTCAACTGGTACTAGCAGCTTCTTAGTCCCATTGTAGGAGGAGGATACCGGCAGCTCATAGATTGAACTGGATGGTTGAGTCTCATAATATGTGCTTCGGCGACTATCTTCCATCAGAATTGGCCTCTTCCCCATTTTTGCGGACCATGTACCCCCATAACCTGGAAGAAAAGAGCGACCGCAACAGAGGTTATAAGAAAATTGAGCTGATCAGATTGGATGCCTAGTCCTTTGTTCAGTTAGTATTAAATGTTTACCCTACAAAAGACTCTTTTTGAAAGAACGAGAAAAAAAAAGAGATAGGTTAAAACCTGAGTAATCTTCAATTCTTTCGAATTTCCGCTCGCCAGACCAGTTGTGTTCATTCCTTCGATTGACAAAAGAAGCTCTCAACACATCTGCAATCATCGCTTTATCCATTACTCTTCGTGACAGATCAACATCTGCCTGTGCATGGCGTCCAATATTTGCCACAGTAGCAAGTGTTGCACCAGAAAAGTCTGCAGTAGCACGTTCTGCTGGTGGCTTCCCAACTTTCTGTTTGGCATTGTTCTTGTTTGGAGGCCTGCCCCTGCGAGGCTGTGGTTTTGGTTCTTCTGGTTCTGGCTCCGGCTCGGGTTCTGGTTCAGGTTCTGGTTCACTGGCATCACTATCTTGCCTAAGATTCTCAAAATCCTTTTTAGCAATCTCTTGAATACCTCGTGCCTGTTATGCATGGCATATGGATGTTAAATACACCATATTTCATAATTATATTCAAAGATCATAACATGTAGGTTTAACGTTTGACCTGTCGATAGTATATTGTATCTGGTGAATTGTAGCACATCGCGTTGGAGCTTATCAGGAACACATCATCCTGTAAATTGAAATTTCAATCAAGTTGAATGAGCTTGATAAAACGTCAGTAGCATTCTGAGGCCAGGAAAGAAATAGTACTTTGCAGCAGAACTGCAAGGAATAATAAAAGCAATACCAAATATTCAAATTCGTTCCAGAAAAAATGTGACATTCTCTAGCATGACTGCCCGAGTAAGGCGTAATGCTTTCAGCAAGCATGAGAATACACATGGTACAGCGCAGTTTTGGTTAAGCAGTAGCACACCAGTACTCAAATGTGCGCTGGCTAGCAAATTCATTCTTAAGAGATGTTCAGCAAAGATGTTTGAACACAGAAGATTATGGGATAAAAATGGCTTGCGTTAATGATGTTCCATGCAATGCAACACAGTCGAATGAGTGGCGAAAATGCAAGTTGGCAAATCCATGATGTTATAGCAGTATATACACATCAGATACTTATCAAGTAGCAAGTCAGCATTAGAAGTAAATTCATTAGCCAAAAGCTGCAAAATGGTGACCCAAAGCATAGTGTCCTGTTCAGGCATTACAAAGGTATCATATCATTTTACCAAATGCCTGCCTCATCTTTCAAACAACACATAATTCCAACTTAGGTCCAACATACTTAATACTCCCTCTTTCAAATTATAAGTCATTCCAAGAATCTTAGAGAGTCAAACCATCTCAAATTTGACCAAATTTATATGATAGGAATAATAACATTTATGATGTCAAATAAGTATCATTAGATCCTTCATTGATTATATTTTCATAGTACACCTATTTGATGTCATAAATCTTTATAATTCTCTCTATAATTTTGGTCAAACTTGAGATGCTTTGACTCTCTAAGATTCTTATAATGACTTATAATTTGGAATGGAGGGAGTAATAACTAATGAAATAGCAACTGAGGTACAGCTTGAATATGATTTGCCAACATAAACAAGGCAAGTGGACTCTGAGTTTTTGTAGAGCAAACATCTATAATTATCTAATATACCACCTTCCAAAGTACGGCATGAATGACTTGCAAAAGGGAAGGATGTATGCTATTTAGAGTGTTCCTTTATTCAAATAACGAGCTTTCTCAATTGAAAGCATCCTATCAAAAGTAACATAGGCAGCACCAAGCACAGTGCTTGTGTAACTTTTTACACATCTAGAACTTTAAATCCCTAGGTGATATTTGAACTTAACGCAATATATGGTGTACGAGTCCATCCCCGTCTTGTCATGTACTTCCAAAAATGCATCAAGACACCTCTTCTAAAGAGATAAGGACATTTCATCTTTTCTAACAGCGTTGTCGGGGACTAATACTAGGGTACCGGAAGAGGAGGAGCTAATGACCATCAACATTGATTCATCCGAGCAGTCAAGAGCGCGACTACAGCTCCGACCGACCCCCAGGCACGCAAGCTCCGCCTCGCTTGCGCTCCACCTCGCCCGGCCTCTGAGAGAGGGCTCCGCCTCGCCCTACCCCGAGGCCGCGGGCTCCGCCTCACCCGACCCTTGGGTTTGCGCTCCGCATCGCCCGGCCTCTGGGGAGGACTCACCTTCAGACCTCGAGGCCATGGGCTCCGCCTCGCCCGCCTGGGGGAGGACTCCGCCGCCTTCCCCAGGCCATGGGCTCCGCCTCCCTTGGTTTGCGCGCCTCGCCTCGCCTCTCTGGGGGGCTTGCCCGCCCGACCAGGGTCATGCGGGCTCCGCCTCATGACGGGAGACCCATACCGCCGCCAACCACTCCAGGTCCGTATGGGCCTGAGTCAAAGCTCTGACACCAGGGAAGACACCGGCACGCCCCGATATAACCCGTGGCCATGACGAGCCATACCTAAGGATTCACATCAGGAACAGCGTCGGGCGTACTAGTCCTGTTCTGCCTAACCCCCGTACGAACACTGATAGGCTGCGTCAGTTCACCACGACGTCCGCCAGGACGGAGTGAAGCACCATGACCGGCAGACGACGCTGCGCATGGCGCCAGTGACGGACATGGCCGCGACGTGGAGCTGTCCCTGTTGACGTCTACAGGGTCGGCGGGACCCACATGAAGGAGAAGGATCCGGCGATCCTGAAGGACTTCTCTCTCTCGTTCTCTCTTCCTCCGCTGTAACCCGCGCTTTCCCTTGGCCGATAAAAGGGAAAGTAGGGCGTCCCATGAGGGGGATCTGACCAACGATCCATCGGATTCAAGCCAGACCATCTGATCACGAACTGATCGGATCGAATCACCCCGAACCGATCAGAACACGATACGAGCACTCGGCTGAGCAGCAACTGAGCTCTCAGCACCCGTTCATTCCTTTCACCAGAGACTTGGGGATCCTTTCTCTCTCTCGCCCGTTTGTAACCCTTACTATAAATTTTCAGTGCCAGTAACACGAGCAATAGCGACGAACTGGACGTAGGGACATTCTGCCTAAACCAATATAAACCTCGTGTCCTCTTAGCACACCATCCGGGCCAGACGCGCAATATTAGAAATTTAATTGGTGGTGGTAACTCGAAACACCGACAAGCGTGTTAACCATCTTTACCATAATAAAAAAACCCTACTGCATTTACAAGATTACATTGTATAATGTGCACTTCTTGTGCTCAGTATTTTCAAACAGAATACTGCACGTCTGCACTTTCTTGCCTAGTTATATGTCTAGAACCATATATTAGTGTTCTCTTAGCAAGTTTCTAGTGTGAAGGGCGGGTCTGGTGCAAGCGGTAGAGTCTTACCGCCTGTGACCGGAAGGTCCCGGGTTCGAGTCACGGTCTCCTTGCATTGCACAGGCGAGGGTAAGGCTTGCCACTAACACCCTTCCCCACACCCCGCACAGAGCGGGAGCTCTCTGCACTGGGTACGCCCTTTAGCAAGTTTCTAGTGCGTAAACTTGCAAGAGAACATTGATATCAGAGCTGCCTTAGATGATCTCGTGCAAGTACAATAGGTGGTCAAATGACATACATCAGTGTTCTCTTAGCAAGTTTCTAATGTGTAAAATCTTCTGTTATTGACCATGCTGTTAAGTTCGCAATCCTACATTGCATCAAACAAAAATTAACATAGGATACATCAGCAGAATAAATGTAACTATACATATATATAATTTAAACTCAGCCAGATAGTTGAAAAGCAGAAACCAGAGAAATCATGCCCGAGAAAAGTTAGGGCCCATAACACAATCACAAAAGAAAAAAAACAGGAAGATAATAGGTTGTCTGCTAACCTAGTACAGTTCTGTCTCAGTCTATATCAGATGTTAATCTCAATGCTTAAACTGCCGAAAAACAAGTATACATACACCGCAGAATCTCGAACAAGAAACAGGTTGATAGGATTTGATGCCCTACCGGAGTTGCTGCGCAGGTTATAGGGGTGGAAGAGGGAAGGACGTGGTCTGTACTCTCGATGTCGGCGAGGGACCGTGGCGGCGAGAGTGCGGCGGCTGCTGCGGCAGCCCTAGAGTACCCGTGGTGCTACAGTAACGAGGGTACTGTTCGCGCGAGGGAGAGAGGGCAGGGATGGCTGGCTCCCTAGGGAAGCCAGCAACTTAATTGTTGCTTTCTGTTTAATTCCAATCATCCCAGATTACAAGTATTTATCCTTCCTTATAGAATTAAGGAACTATATCTATCTTTAAGAAAATACCAAATAAGCGATAAATTGGGCCTCTAAGCCCCTTAACAGACCGGCCCCCTAGCCACTATTGGGCCTGCGCCTGGCATAGGGGATGCCGGTGATAACATCTCTCCCCGCCTGCGCAAACAGCTCGTCCTCGAGCTGGAAGTCGGGGTAGACGTCGCGAAGATGCTGGAGAGGCTCCCATGTTGCGTCCTCCGCTGGCAGGACGCGCCATTTGACAAGCACATGCCACACGTCTCGCCGAAGTTGTGCACGAAGGGCACGCTCCGGAGCTGGCAATAGCCGGCCATCCGATGTCGGCGGCAGAGGAGCAGGAGCCGCTGGGGGATCACCTTTGTGGGGTTTCAGCAGCCCCACATGGAAGACATCATGCAGACGGGCACCCTCTGGAAGCTGGAGGCGGTATGCCACCTGGCCGATGCGCTCCAGCACTTGGAACGGACCGGCGTAGCGGGGGCCAAGCTTCCCTTTGGCGCGGGGCTCGAGGGATTGGGCAGCGCGGTGGAGCAGGCGCAACCATACCCAATCCCCGACGGCAAACTCTCGGTCGCGGTGGGACGCGTCGTAGTATTTCTTGGACAACTGCTGTGCTTGGAGAAGCCTTTCCCGAATCTCCGCGAGCACCTCGTCGCGCTCCCGAAGAAGGTCGTCCACCGTGTCCGTTCTGGCCAACCCGGCCGTGTAGGACAAGATGGCCGAGGGTGGCCAGCCGTAGACCACCTCAAAAGGTGTGGCGCGCAGTGCCGTGTGGAAGGAGGTATTGTAGCAGTACTCCGCCCAGGGCAGCCAGTCCACCCACGCTCGCGGCCGGTCACCTGTGACACACCGAAGATACATTGCGATGACCTTATTGACCACCTCAGACTGACCGTCTGTCTGCGGGTGGAAGGCCGTGCTCATGCGGAGCGTGACGCCGGCCATCTTGAAGAGGTCACGCCACACGTGACCAGTGAAAACCGGGTCCCTGTCGCTGACGATGGAAGAAGGGAACCCATGGGAACCCATGCAAACGAACAATGCCGTCGAAGAATGCACGTGCAACCGAAGCGGCGGAGTATGGATGGCCGAGGGCGATGAAGTGCGCGTACTTGGAGAATCTGTCGACCACCGTGAGAATGACGGATTTTCCGCCGACCTTGGGTCAGGCCCTCGATAAAATCCATCGAGATGTCCGCCCAAACCTAGGATGGAACGTCGAGGGGCTGCAATAATCCGGTGGGCTGCAGAGACTCCGTCTTGTTCCGCTGACACACGGTGCACGTCCGCACGAAGTCTTTGACAAGAGCGCGGTCGCCGGGGATATAGAAGTCCGAGCGCAGGCGATGGAGCGTCTTCTGGACTCCCTCGTGGCCCGCCGAGTGAGCCAGGAGGAGCACCTGATGGCGCAGGTCATCATAAGCTGGCACGAATATGCGAGAACCGTGGAGCAGGAGACCATCGTCGACGCCGCCAAAGGTGCGCCGGCCAGCGCCTTCCCGGAGGCACACCGAAGGAGAAGCCGAGCATCCCGGTTCTTTCGCCAGTAGCCGCGCGGATGTCGTCGAGGAGGGCGAATGTCGGCGTGGATGCAAGTGCACAACCGCCCGGCAAAGATCGTTTGTCGACGGCGTCGCGGCGGGACAGAGCATCCGCCACGGTGTTAAGCCGTCCGGGGCAATATTCCACGGCGAAGTCGAACCCAAACAGCTTACTTCGATCCATTGGTGCTGCGGCACGGTGGAGAAAGCGTTAGTCCAAGAAGAACTTGAGGTCAGAATGATCCGTGCGGACCAAAAAGTGACGCCCCACGGTATGGCCGCCAGCGATGGCGACGGCTGGACGAGCCCGATCGACTCGTTCATAAGCCGCGAGCTTGAGATGACGTGCGTGAACGGCCGGTGAAGAAGCGAAAGCGGTCGGTCGTCTGGTGGAGAACCGCGCCCGAACTCGGCGCCGGACGCATCATCCACCGATCCACGGTGAATCGCTGCGAAGTCGGGCATCTGAGTACGGGGCTCGTAGACGAGCCCACTTGAGCGCTGAACGCCGTGTCCGCCTCATCGGACCAAGAGAATGCATCCTTGCGCAGAGGCGAAGTCGCCGCTGCGCGATGACGCCAAGTCGCGGATGTACTTCCGATAGTAGCCGGCGAGGCCTGTGAAGCCACGCGCGAGCCACGGGCGATCGTAAGTCGCCACGACGCCACAAATACCACCTTGTCGGCGTCCGTGGCGACACCGCCATTGAAAATCACATGGCCGAGGTACGCCATCGAGGAGGCCCCAAATGAGCATTTGGAGCGCTTGAGGTGGAGCTGTGCGCGCCGTGTGCGCGTCGAGGACGATGCTGATGTGTTGCAAGTGCTCTGCCCATGAAGAGCTAAAAATGAGGATGTCGTCGAAGAACACCATCACAAACCTGCAGAGGAAGGGGCGAAGCACGTCGTTCATCAGGGCCTGGAACGTTGCCGGAGCGTTGGAGAGGCCGAATGGCATCACCAGAAACTCGAAGTGCCCGTGGTGTGTGCGGAACGTTGTTTTGGCGACGTCGTCAGGATGCATCCGCACCTGATGGTAGCCCGAGCGCAAGTCGAGCTTGGTGAAAAACCTGGTGCCATGCAGTTCGTCGAGGAGCTCATCAACCACCGGGATCGGGAACTTGTCTTTAGATGTCTTGGCGTTGAGCGCGCGCGGTAGTCGATCAGAACGCCAGAGTTATCCGCCTTGGCGCACTAACAAAGACGGGCGGAGAACGGGGCGTGCTTCGGTCTAATGATGCCTTGGGCGAGCAGCATGGTCACTGCTGTGTTCCGGCTCGTCCTTCAGAGTGGGGGTAGCGGTAGGGACGAACCGCGACCGGTCTTGTGCCCGGAAGCGTGGATCACGGTGATCATATGGCGGTGCGGTGGCGGCCCTCGCGTTCGTCAAGACCGCCCGAATCGGTGGAGGCGGCGGTCTAGCGGGGTCGTGGGGGGGCAGCCGTGACCGCCCTCGTGGTCGGCTCCCGAATGTCGTCGCGGGAGAGCCAATGCCCTTCCACGTATCACGCCGACCGCCATGCGGTGAATGCCATGCACAGATCCTCGAAGTCCCAGAGAATAGGACCCAAGGTGCGGAGGTACTCGGCGCCGAGGATGAGATCGAACCCCCCGAGATTGATGCCGAAGCAGCTGATGGTAAACTCCTCCCCACCAATGGCGAGAGCGACGTCATGGGCGACCCCTTCGCAGGGCACACGGTCCCCATTAGCCACCAACACCCGCATGGAAGGATGAGGCGCGGTGGAGAGGCGTAGGCGGCGCATGAGGTCGGCGTTGATGAAGTTGTGCGTCGAGCCCGAGTCGAGGAGCGCCACGAGACGATGGCCATGAACATGGACCGGGAGGAGCATGGCATTCTCAGTCCGAATGCCAGTGATGGCATACAGGGAGACGGTGGGCTGGGCTGCGGGCTCCTGGACGGCGGCAAGAACAACCTCCTGGGGTGTGGCATCCTCCTGGAAGGCTGCTACCGCAGCCACCTCCACGAGAACCTCGTCGTCGAGAAAATCCGTGGACTCCGGTAAAAGAGCCGTGGACACACATGGCCGCGCACATACGGCTCGTCGCAGTTATAGCAGAGACCCTGGCGGCGACGCTCCAATTGCAGTGGCATCCTCCTGGAACAGCAGCCGCGCCGGGAGCTACCGGAGGGGGCGCCAGGGGTCGAGGGGGCACTGGAAGACCTGGCCGCTGGGGTGGCCGGGCGCCACGCTGTCCTGTGGCCAGCATAGTGGCGTTAGCCCGGCGCTCGAACGCCCGGGCCAGATGCATGGCCGTCTGAAGGTCCTGGGGCTCCCGAAGCTCCACATCGACTTTGATATGCTCCGGGAGGCCGCCCACAAACAACTCAGCCTTCTGCGGGGCTGAGAGATTGCGGGCATGGCAGAGCACGGCGTTGAAGCGAGCCGAGTAGTCCTGCACCGTGGAGGTGAACGGAAGGCGGGCGAGTTCGGACAGTCGGGTGTTACGAACCGCCGGCCCGAACTGCAGATTGCACAGCTCCTTGAAACGGTCCCAGGTGGGCATGCCCTCATCCTGCTCCAAGGCGTAATACCATGTCTGTGCCGCACCAGTCAGATGATAGGACGCGAGCCAGGTGCGATCTGAGGCGAGGGTACGCTGCCCTCGGAAAAATTGCTCACAGTGATTGAGCCAATTCAGGGGGTCCTCGGAGCCGTCGTAGGTCGTAAACTCGAGCTTGTAGAAACGCGGAGGGTGAGCACCCTGAGGGGCCCCATGCGCGCCCTGGACGAAGGGCTCCGGAACACTGCCTGTGGACGGGGAGGCACTCACACCTAGGTGCCCAGGTCCGTAGAAGAGGGGGCCGTCGGAACCCCCATAGAAAAAGCCATCGGCCTAGGGTCCCCCGTGGAAGACCACAGCGGCGGTAGTGGGCGGTGGCACTACTGATGTCGCAGCCGGAGAGGTCGCCATGGTGTACACCGGGCTGGTCGTCGAGGCTAAAGCCCACGATGGAATCGGCGAAGGGGAAGGCGGCATCCGGAGGAGATGGATGGGAACGCCCGTCGTGCTGGAGTAGGGCATCCCATACGGCAGCACCGCTGGCAGGGTGGTCGCAGCCGGTTGCGGCGGCGGCGACGGCAGCGGCGGTGGCGCGCCGGCCAGGTAGGACTGGATGGCAGCCACCGAGCGAGTCAGCTCCCCGATGGCGGCAGCCACCTGATCCGGCGTCATCTGTGCCGCATGCTTCATCTGGGCCGCGGGCGCGGAGGCAGGTGGCAGCGGCGAGGTGCTGACCACCCACGGCGGCAGCGTTGGTGGGATTAAGGCGGACATCTCTAATACCAAAGTTGATAGGACTTGATGCCCTAGATTGTTGGTTATAGGGGTTAAGGGAAGGACATGGTGCATCTCTCTCGATACCAGGTTGATAGGACTTGATTACCCCCCTGCTACAAAGAGTTACTGCTCATGAGGGGAGGGAGGGGGTGGAAGGCTCCCAAGGAAGCATGAACAACAATTGTTGCTGTAATTCTCATCCCAGTTACAAGTATTTATCCTTCCCTATAGATGCTATAATTAAGGAACTATATCTATCTCTAAGAAAATACCAAATAAGCCTCTAGATTACCCGTAGTGCTATGCAGGGGGATGCCGGTCATTCCCTATTCCTTCAAGCTACTGGGTTTATATGCCTAAGTAGAGCAACTCAATAGTCAATAGAAACAATCTTGGATAGGTCACTGAATGCAAACATAGCATTGGACAAACTTTTTGCTAGTAAAAATGCTCTTATGGAACCAATAAAATAGATCCTAGGCGTAAGTGCTTCACTCGAACAAGAACATTACCAGACTAAACTTGATTTAAAATTTACATTTCTAAACTAATTGTTAAGAGAATTTATGTGATAAAATATACATGTTCTACCAATCTCGAAAGTGATTATATTGCCAAGAAAAATCAAGTCTGGAGTTATCGGATTCAGTACACATGGAACACCATCAGAGACAATAGCTAACAGGAAAACCCAGATGTCCATGAGACTAAACATCAGCTCCTAAAACATGCAACCAGGGTAGAGGCGTAGAGCAAGAGGTCCCAGTGGCAAACAGTTTCTGACCAAGCTTTGAATAAAGGACAACAGTGTATTACTAGCTATTACCAAGCAAACAGCCACAATTTGCTAGCCGATTGAAGGAAAATCCAATAAAAAAAAAGATCAATCTAAACAGATCCTGTAACCCACCTCAAATTGCTCCAAGTTGGAATAGGCCCCCTTGTTGAGCTTCTTTCGTATTGTCGAAAAATCCATTGGATGCTTTATAATGTCATGATAGTCAGGTAGCTGGCCACAATTGGACATGAACAGATAAATCAGCAGTTCTGATAATCGAAACAAAGAAAACAAACATATAGCATCATCAAAACAAACCTCTTCGGGATCAACAGGCTCTGAAAATACACCATACGTATCCTTCCTGCAAGAAACCAGGAGTCCATGAGACACAAAGATGAGAGGTCCTGGAACTGAGAATGGGAAGCTGAAGGAAGAACACGTAAAGAACACAGCAACTCACTTCTGTAGCCTGTCGAGGATGAAGAGCAACAACTTTTTGTTAGGCAAAGGTGTTGTGGGACCGGAATCTGACGACTCTGTCGAATGAACAAATCCAAGCCATGAGCACAGGGCAAACAGAGGCACAAGCATTAATTAAAGACGAGAAAACTGGAATGCATCCAACAGTAACAGAATTTAAAAATGGCATCTTTGTGCACATTTGTCCAGGTATATTTTTTTTTGCCTGCGGAAATTTGAAGTGTAAATGCCACAGAGCAAGGAGCACCAACCTTCACGCCCATCCGTCGCTTTCCTCGTCTTTTCTCCCTGCGGCAGCAGCGGTTAAGATAAAAAAAAATTAAAACAGAAAATACGAAATTAAAATCTTTACGAGCATTGAAAACCTCCCTGGAGTAGGAAAAAAAGCAGCAGAAAAGGTGGGGTACGATTTCGTTTACCAGGGCCAGTTACCAACTACAGATATCTAAGGAGAGCGCGCTAATGCGGTGGAATTTGTCGCGAGAGCTCACAAAAACCAAACCCGAAAAGCGCACGCCTTTAAAAGCTCAGAGCTGGGGCGTTTAAAAAAATTGCGCCAATTATTGCCACGACAAGCCGATGAGACTATGTGAGGGTTTAGGATTATCCCAAATTATACTTGGCCAAACGGGCGCCCAAGACGCATCAAGCAGCGCACGCGCACGACGCACACTACGCTGCACGGCTAACAACATACCGTGTCGTGTCGAAATCATCGCCTGCAGCATGGCACTATGATGCCTTAGGCATGCCGTGCCGTGCATCACACGACGGCACAAGCAGCGTTCGCAGCTTGCAAGACGGGCACTATAAGTGCCTGACACCTCAATGAACTTAGAACAACAAGAGGAAGAACATATACTTCACAAGATATGTCAATTTATTCATAGTTGAGATCAAACTTACATTCAAAATCAGATAACTTCACATAATCACATCTCACAAATTGACAAATGACACAAAGTCACAAACACGGGAAGCGATAACAAAATAACAATTTATTAAGAGCTTTAGTGCCTCTCTTCGTTGGCGCCGACCTCAACCGTTTCGTCGTCGGAGCCAGCCATCGTCACTCGCCGGTGTCCCGATTCCTCAACAGCTTCACAAAAACAGCGAGTCAGTACAGATCTAGGGCTAGGGTTAGCCAGTTAGGGTTAGGGTTAGGGTTAGGGTTACCTTCGCAGCCGGAGCACCAGAATCGCTCGGCGACGTCGACGAAACACAGATCCGACCCCCTGGTTCCTCAACGGATTCGAATCCAGAGCACCAGAGCAGCCGACATCCGGTGAGGTCGACGGAGACGACGACGAGGACGACAAGGAGAGGACGAGGCTACATCGACGATGCGAGATCAAGAAGAGGGGTGTACTATGCCGTGCCATGTGCCAGTGCCGGCCACCGGTGGCTCAAGAGGCCACCGGAGGGGGAGAAGAAGAGAGGAGTGGAGAGTCGTCGTCGTAGCGGATAGAAGAGAGAGCGAGACAGGAGAGAGAGAGCGGCGATGAAAATGAATTAGGGTTAGGGTGGGATATTCCCCAGGGGGAGACGGTTTATATAGCCCTCCCCCTCCAACAGGCAAATCCAACGGTCGGATGGAGCGGGGGAGGGGGATCCAACGGCTTTAAGGGGAGGAGTGCGGGCTGACTTAGCGTGCGGGCCGACACCGCAGGTGACTTAGCGCCCAGCACTCACTACGCAAGATGCTAATCTGGGCTAGGGCCGGGCTCGAGCCGTCTTGTGCTCAGGCCCACCCATCGTGTTAGTGCCAAATGGAAAAATATATCCCAAATGATTGGGAGAACTCTTGCCTCTGAGCGGAGCGGAGTTGACCATCACACATCAGGCAATATATATGCCATGCACCCGAGCCACGGCCCGGCCCAAGGCCCGCTTTTTTTTGGCCTCCCCAAGCACGGCCCGGCCCGAGAGGAGCCGTGTGCTGGCCTTACCTGAGCATCGTGGGACGCACATCGGCACACTCTGAACCGGAGGCCTGTTAGCCCCCAATACCACCCGGCCCCCCCCTCTCGGATCAAGGCGCCTCTCTCCTCACTCACATGCCGTCGATCTCTCCTCCTCCACTCTCTCCTCCTTGGCCCTCCACTCCACCAAGGATGGCAACGTGCGGTTTGTTTTGCCGGATATTCGCGGGTTTCGGGTCTTGCGGGTTCGGGTTCGGGGATGATTTCTCACCCACGGTTTTGGGTTGGGGCCCCAAACCAATCGAGTTGATTTTCGGGTTTGGTTTTCCACCGTGGATATCCAATAGATATCCAAATAAATCATTTGGAATTAAAACTCATGTTTTATAATATGCTAATAATAACTTGTTTACTTATATTATTAAATTTATTCTAAGTTGACTCATGAAAATATTTATTATTTGTTGCCTCTCGTTTATACATGTGAATATGTGTATATATATCATGCATATGTTTATAGAAAGTCCTTATTTCTCTTACTATGTTGTCATACAAAGCGGGTTTCGGGTATCCATTCGGGTTTCGGGTATCCGTGGGTTCGGTTTTGGGGACGGATTATCACCCGAATCGGTGTTCGGTGCGGTTTTGGGTTTCGATTTCGGGTTTCGGGTTCGGGTGTACAGAGACTCCATCCGATCTGAATCCGCCCCGTTGCCATCCCTACCCTCCTCTCCACTCTCTCCCTACAAGAACAACAACAACTCTCCTCCCTCTCGCATGCCCCTACTCCTGGCCCCTCATGGAGTGGAGCTTCACGTCCCCTGGAGCTTCTTGCCCTCCGCAGCTGGCGCTCTCGAGGAGGCGGGATCCGGCTCTCCCTGCAGCCGTGATGCTCCCTAAAGCGGCCACGGCAAGATCCGGCCTGAGGAGGTGGCGGCACGGAGCAGGGCAGCTCTCTCCGGCGCGGACGTCTCCGGGCAGGGGCGGTCGCGGATCTAGCGTGGGACGGCGCGGATCTCCTCCTCCGTGGCGGATCCGCTCCCCGCGTCCTCCCTCCCTCCCTTCTCCGGCGGATCCAGTGAACAGCGGCGGCAGATCCAGCACCGGTGCAACGGATCCGGCGAGTGGCGAGCACGCTGGCCTCCTCCGGATTCGGCGACGATCTCCTCGGCGGCGAGCATGTCGACCCCCTACACCTCTCGAGCGGCGTCGCCCTTCCCCTCTCTCTCTCTGTCGGCAGCCAGTGGGCCTCGGGCTGGCACGGCCTGTGAAATTGGCCGTGCTTCTCGGGCCGGCCCGACACGAAAATCGGCCCATAGTGCCGTGCCTGGGCCGGAGGCCAGGCCCGTGGCCTTGTGAGGCACGTCGTGCCGTGCCGGCCCGACCCCCGTCGGGCCGTGCTTTCACGGGCCCATGCCGTGCCGGGCCGGCCCGCCCGTTGGCCATCTATAACTGTGCCCATCGCTACGGAGATAAATAAATAAATGCAGCCTTTACATGCCAAAAATAGCAAAGAAAATTCCTCCGGCGGCGCGTGGCTGCGCAGGTCCGTACGCGGCCCGGGGCCAGGGCGCCCAAATTAGGCAAATTCCGCGCGGGATCGACAGAATTGGGTCGGATTCGGCTCAGATCGAGGGAGGGGAGGGGGGAGAGGGGCGCCCACCTTGGCTGATCCGTCGTGGAGGCCCATGACGAGGCGCAGCTTCTTCTCGCGGCGGCCGGAGCCGGAGGCAGGCCCGTCGTCGTCCTCGTCCGCGGAGGCGGCGCCCCGGCGGTTGGCGCGTCGCCCCTGGGGCTGCTTCTGCTGCTCCTGGAGCTGCTGTTCGAGGCGGAGGCTCCGCTTCTGGAGGTCGAGGAGGGACGGGCGGCCCTTCTTCTTCCGGCGCTTCGGCGGCGGAGGCGCCGACATCGCCGGGGACCGCCGCGCCGGTGGCGCCTGCTGCTGCTTGCCCATTCCCCGTCGGCGTTCTTTTCCTTTATTTTCTCCTTTTGGCCCCCCTGTTTTTGTGAGGGGGCGTCGTTGCGTTGCGTGTTGGGGGGCGTGAGCCGAGCGAGCAGGGGAGGTGGGTGGACTTTTCGGTGGGTTTTCTCCCTCTTTTTCTTGGGACGTTTCGAGTGCGGGCACGTGGAGGTGTGGTGTGTACAGCTTCACTGGTGTGGCCGATGTCTCTTGCGTGAGCGGCTGAACCGCGTAGTGTGTGTTCCGATCTGTTGAGTCGATCAGAGCGTGACAGCATGGACGTCGATTGTGCAGCACCAGGGATCTTAGTTTCCAGCATATTTCGCTACGAAAGCAAGACACCTGGCCTCTGGTGCCGTAAGAATCTCGATTCTATCCATTCAATATTATATGGCTTTCCAATTTTAGCCATATAGAAACTATTTTAGCTAGTCCTATGATCCTCTGAGGTGCACCGAAGCACGAGAATTCCCGCGTGATTTAGGATTTACGATCTTATCGATTGTGATTTTTACAAATCTTTCAATGTATCATAATGAATCCTAAATCTCAAAATGTAAGTGATGTGATACTATTCTATGTCCACCAATCTACAAGAAAAATGATACCATAGCACATTTGAAAATACAGGATGGCAGCAGAATAATAGATGTAGACCTTGTCGTCCTAGACTGGGGAAGGATGACCATTCCAGGGTGCTCAGTGTTGAGAAAGAATCGCTATATCTAGGTAATGCAGTCCTGTCACTCAAGAGATGTGAACGGAATTAAAGTTTCCATGCTTTTGCTAGTTACCTAGGTATAAGCCAAGCGAGGGAAGTGGATGAAAGACGAGCGGATAGTGCCTTCTTTAATTTATGTATGTGCTAATAATCCATCTATGCACGGGATGTGATTGACTGATTGTGAATATGTTTTTTTATGCTAGAAATGGTATGAGGCAGGAGCGAAACTGTGGAGATATGAACCTCTATAACATAAGACATGGGCCGCATCATCAGAGGTGGCCTAGCCCATAAGATCAAGATGTGCACGACACTGATCGACGTGCACCGCAAGATATTATATAGTACTAAATAGGATATTTTCTCTGTAATCCTATCCCTCCAGAGTATATAAGGAAAGACAGGATCCCCTAGTCGACGTCCTCATACAGATCCTAGTCCTAGCCCAAGACATCTACATACATCTCATATTCAATACAATACACCAAAGACACAGAACGTAGGGTATTACGTCGATCAGACGGCACGAACTTGTTTAAATCGTTGTCTCTACGTCTTGTGTCACCATCCGGTTCCTATCACGCGCATCTTCATCGATCAATTTACCTTCGTGGGATACCCCTTGGAGGATTGCCGATCATCTTTTGTCGATAGTTGACGTTCACCACGGGGCTCATGCGTGCTGATCCTTGACGAACCAGATGGTGTAACTCAAGATCAACATCATTCGTGGCAATTCGGCTGATCGCGTCGACATCCTTCGACAAACCACGGCGCACGTCTTCGTACGCGGATTGACACCGCCAAGTTCTGACTACGTCCGTCCTACTCCAATATGAGATCAACTTCGTTCCAGCTGTCAAGCGAGCCGCTAAGCGAGCTGCCCGCGTCGCCAACCAGATAGCGCCATACGTCACCAACCAGACATTATGTCTAAAGCTAAGTCACGTTTTAATATTTTTCTAAATATTATCCAATCTTCGTATATCGCCATAATGTTTCTCCGAACTATTTTCTCCATGTTTGTTCTCCAAACGATTTTCTTTTATGCATACCATCTTAAAGATGACATACAACTAAGCATAAGGCGAACCCCTGAGCAGTCATGTTGACGCTCGGATGTCCCCAGAGACGGCCCTATCTCTGGTTTCTCCCTACACGTGCACGAGCGTCTACCCTCTGTGTTATGGGTGGTTGGCAGTGGCTCCTTAGCGACGCTTTGTTCTTCCTACACGCACACGGGCTCCGCGCTCCGCGTTATGGTTAACGGGCTAGCTAGGGCTGGAGACTCAGCTACACTCTAACTGGTCGGACGGTTTATATTAAATATAAATACATCTTCAGAATAACACTAAGCGTTCACACCAACTGATCGTCGAGCTTCATACGCTATTTCATCACTATTGCTGATTCTTCTATGGAGTTCATATATTTTTACATCATGTACTACCCATTCTACATATTTGTATTGTAGGATCATCGTCCAGGTGATCGGACCACCTGGTGCTCGGACTTCTCCAATGATCAACTAGTCGAACCGCTAGGTTCATGGACTTCATCGTCGACCAGTTGATCGAACTCTTCGCCGATCGCTTCTACTCAATGCTCACTTCGCCACCGACCAGTTGATCAAACTGTTCGTCGCTCGTGCTTTATCACCAGCTGCGCCGGGGACTCCTCGGTGCTCGGACGTCGCCTGCTACGCCGGAGACTCCTCGGTGCTCGGACGTCGCCAGCTACGCTGGGGACTTCTCGGTGTTCGGATTCTTCGAGCAAACATCGCCAGCTAAGCTGAGGACTCTCTTGGTGGTCGGATCTTGCTACGTCTTATCGGTGTGCTATCAAGTTGCTCCATGCTGTTCAGATCAGGGTGCTGATCTTGGGCAGCACGTCTGGGGTCTTGATACGCGCATGTCAGATAACGTCGGCAAGCTTTCAAACTTCTTTTCTTTGACCCTACTATAACATTAATTCTTTATCTTCAGCAGGCTCGGGGACTAAGTGGCTACACTTCACCTAGCGATGAATGTAGTGCTTATTTTTGATTTACCCTCTTATTGACGGAGTCTAAGTGGCTACACTTTTCCTAAGTGGAATAATTTCTAGATTTTGAACTTGAGCTCCTTACATCTTTATGGCAAGCCTTACTTGGGACACACTGCTCGGCGACGGTTCACAGCTGCTCGGCGATGGTTCACAGCTACTCGGCAACTCATCATGATGGTCGGACTATAAGTTTGACTGCTCGGCTTTGTTCGCACCTGCTAGGACAAAGCTCAAGACGGCGTTGCATAACGGATACAAGGCGCTCGGGGACTAACTGTAAGAGATATGACCCCCGGTATCCATAAGACAAGACATGGGGCGCACCATTAGAGGTGGCCCAATCCATAAGATCAAGGCGTGCACGGCATCGATCGACGTGCACCACAAGATATTGTATAGTTCAAATGGGATATTTTTCTTGTAACTCTACCCCTCCAGAGTATATAAGGAGAGACAGGGGTCCCATAGTCGACATCCTCATACAGATCCTAGGTCTAGCCCAAGGCATCTACATACATCTCATATTCAATACAATACACCAAAGACACATGACGTAGGGTATTACGTCGATCAGACGGCACAAACCTGTCTAAATCGTTGTCTCTACGCCTTGTGTCACCATCCGGTTCCTATCACGCACACCTATACCGATCAATCTATCTTCATGGAATACCCCTTAAAGGACTGCCAACATCTTTTGTCGACAGAAACCGAACTAGAAGTGGACTTAAATAGACTGATAATATGATTTGTGTACATAATTACTAATGAAGAAGTCATAGAAGAAGAAGAAAGTCGTAAAACGTCAATGATCCCGCGTGGTATTTTGCGAGATTGTGCAATTCCCACAGCCGCCACCGTGAAAAAATGGTCCCAAATGGGGCCAAATTACTCAAGTTCACTGGTTCATTCTGATTAATAGTATAGGTAACTAGACAAACAAAGCTCACACGATAACAAAGTACAAGTGCTACAAACGGTAGTAATTAGCAAGGTTGATAGCAAGTAACAACCAATAAAATTAATTATAAATTTCTAGTATTTTAAACATCATGGGCTTTATGTAGTTGGATTTATCGATACCGTAACGTACTCTGGATCCGCATTCAATGGGGTTTAGATTGCCTATGTTCATGTGGATATTTAAATTTTGATTTCAGTTAGTCCATATATAAGCCCTGGTTCTAGGTGGATAGCTGCTTTTCGAATTTGGAAAAGAGGATGATAGTGCGGTGGCTCCCACGCAAAAGGAAAAGGAAAAGCATCTCCTACATGTGGTTTTCACGCAAGGGCAGGGGGGGGGACAGTAGAGGGTGCTAGTGCTACTGGCCTACTGCCACCAGGTGCCTCGTGGTTTGTGCCCATTGTTTTCTCTCGGGACCGAGGACCTGGCCCTCGTTTAGTTGTCCGATTTTGGACAACCAAAATCAGGCCCCGTTTAGATGCAAGCCAAAACAAAAATTTTCAAGTTCTTTATCGAATTATTGTTAAATCAATCATTGACTAATTAAATATGAGCGAAAAAAAACTTGTTACACAGTTGACCGAGAAATCGTGAGATTTAATCTTTTAATTTAAATAATTATAATTGACAATTTTTATCAAATACAAACGAAAATGCTACGAGAATCTTCTTTTCATAGGCCTTGGAACTAAACACGCCTCAAAATTCCAAGTTTTTATTGTAGTCCATCACATCAGTTTTTTTTTTTGTATTTGTGGGCATTAAATTTAATCGTAAAAAATAATTAGGGCTCAAACGTTAGTTTCGCAAAAATCACGAGATGAATCTTTTGAGCTTAGTTTTCCATTTCGAAATATTTAATATTTCTCAAATAAGACAAAGTGCTTTTGATTTATCGAGTTGAAATTTTTTTCAATCTAAACAAAGTCATAGTACCAAAGTTTGATTTTGGTGGGAACTAAACGCCCCTGGTGCTGTGCGGGTACTTTCACGGTTAACCCGCCCTTGCTGAATGCTGACGCACATGCCCAAAGAAGCTTGGCCCGAAGCCGATGGCCGGCGACATCAGTGATCGGTCAAAGGAATGGCAGTGGTGACGTAGCACTAGCAGCACTAAAATATCATCTCGCCAAGATATTTAAAAGTCAAAACTACCACTAATCCACTATACGACTCCTAACGAAAAATGGATGGTCATCGGATAGCACTGAAGCAGTCAAGCAGCAGTAGATGTCGTGGGTCAAATCCGTTTACAGTTTTTGCTGCACGATTCGTCGCCGCCTACCCCTGGAAGCCCCCAAAGTGGGTGACGTAGCGGCGCCGAGAAGCAAAGGGCTCGGTGGCGCGAGGCCACGAGCATAGATAGGCACGGCCGCGTGCGACAGAGCGCCAGCCGGCTGCCAGCGCGCGGCACACCGCTCGGCGCACCATCCGACCCCCGCGTGCCAACTGCCCGTCGTCGGGCGTTGCAGCGTCGGAAATCTGACGGGTGGCGCGGCACATCGGGCCATCACGGGGAAGGGAGCCGCCCGCCGCCCGGCGCACGGCCAAAGTAGCATTCCGACGAGACGCTGTGGCGCGCTGGCCGCTTTGGCTAGTACTTGCCTGGATGGCGCAGGTGCATGCGATGCGAGCACGAGCACGAGCACGAGCACGGGCTGACGGACGTGACAGTCCAACCGTTTCCTCAGACTTGAGAGACGCCCCCCGGCCTGCCAAAGTGCCAAGAGCACCAGTGGCTGAGCACCACTGCTTCTCAATTAACTTTTAGCTCTGTCACGTCAGATGTCCAACACTAATTTAAAATATTAAACATAAATTAAATGCAAAACTAATTTCACGGATACAGACTAATTTACGAGCTAAATCTATCCATGATTTAACAATATGGTGCTACATTAAACATGCGTTAATAATGAATTAATTAGGCTCAATAGATTTGCCAGTAAATTAGCCTACATCTATATAATTAGTTTTATAATTAGCTTTATGTTTAATTTTAATTAGTATCCGAATATCCGATGTGACATAAACTAAATTTTAGTCACGGGATGACAGGACTAAACACCCTTGAAACAGTTTCAGACGTTGGGACGTCTCCAATGTCCACTGTGGCCAGCAACAACACACACAGGGATGCCCGTTGCCCGCGACAGTGAAAGGAAAAACGAAGAGCACACATCATCCACAGTTACTAACTTAAATCAAGTTCTTACAGCACACGGCACAAGAAATATGCCTATAGAGTGGACAAGAAGTGAACAAGTGATTATACAGAGATACAGAAGCACGAAGCTAGCAGTCTCGTTTAGGTGCAGCAACTTGCTGACTTTCTCGTGGAAACGAGCTACGGACGAACGAGCACAAACCCGAATTTTTGGCACAGCAGCTTGCTGACCCGAGAGGTCAAAAACAGCCACGGGAGTATTCCAACCTGCACCAGGGCAACCACCACGTCAGGGACTGCGAAAAAAAAACAAGATTGTGCAGATTTCTACCTAGTAACATTGCATACAAGCCACGTTGTTCAAGGGTTACTAGGAAATTTGGAGCAAGTAGTTTTCTCCGATCATCCAATGAACAATCCACTTCCATACATACAGGTAAGCAGAGTAAACTCCACTGACGTAATGATGATGCTTCTTCCATTCATGCCAGCATTTTACCAAGGGATTGCATAAAACTACCTTAGCTGCAGTGTCCCCAAAAGTTTAAAAAGCTCCATAGTATTTAGTACTTACCACAACATGGCCGGTGGCAGTATCAACACCTCTCCACGAAAACATTTTTCCTGTAAAAACAATTGAAATGTCACCATTATTATTATTGGTTACATGAACCACATATATGCAAGGGATCAAGAGTAATCAATTAAAAGGGAATGTTTTCTGACGGCAAAGGCAGCATACAGAAGGATATCCATCTAGGAACAATGTTGTTACTCGACAACCCAAAAGGCAAATAGATATATTCCTGATCTGAAAATGGATCTAGTGATGCAACATTGACAATTTAGATAATCACTTGGATTGCACAAACAAGTTACCTTTCTCGGGTCAACAATTCACGTCCTTTCTACCATAGTACTTGTATGTTACATGCATAGTAGATCATATAAACTTGTATTCTAGCAGTAGTTGTGAAATGCATGTGGGAAGTAAGTTGGTCCCCATAATGGGTCAGTGTTGCACTGTTGCTAGGAATGTGAAAATTTCCTCTCGTAGTTCTCACATTCAGGTTGTGCAAAATTCAACCAGACTATTAATATGTGGATAGATTCTATTGACAAATAAACAGACTAGTCACTTGTGCATCACCTAAGGAGCAAATACTGAGTAACAAACAATCTAGAACACTCAGGCAAGTGGCATTGACATACCGAAGGGCTGTAGAAGATGTTGGGGGACTGTAGTAACAGTACTCCAGAAGCACAGAACGAGCACGGCATAAATTATTACCTATTTGATGGACAAGATTAGTATTCATAAGGTATGGTGCATGGCAAAACAAGAAACCAGACATAAAATGTAGTTCACAGAGGAGCACCTTAGTAACCAACAAAAACTTTGCGTATTTGTTGTATAAGGATTGCTTCCCTTTAAGGTCCTGTTCCTGCACTGTAAAGCGGGCAAAGGAAAAAAAACTTATGAAGGTTAAAATGCATCATGGCAGCATCAATTCATTTTGCAGAAATAACAAAGAAGCAAGATTTGCTCCCAAACAAACAACAACAATGCTATGGAATACAATTATCTAGCATTTCCCAAAAAAAAATATGGGCCCTCCGGTACTGTATTACAGGCCATGAGACCAAGATGAATAGCTACAGAGCAAGACAATGAGAGTTCAGCACTCACTTTTCGCCAGTTCCTTCTCCTTGGCAGCGGCCAAGCGCTTGAGTTTAGCAGCTTGTGCAAATGTGGACGGCCTACACCAGACATACAGGCAAAGAAGCGAGGAGTAATTTGCCGTTGGAAATCATTCTTCGATTAATAGTGAAACTTTGGATCAGGAGCAATTAAATAAAGATTAGTGGAGTCACAGCAAAAGCGAGGTTAATTGCCTACGTTGATAACTGATCGGCCTCCTTCAAAAGTTGCTTGATTTCAAGCCGTAGTTTGGTCAGCTCATCACTATGTGCTCCCCTCTGGATCATAAAGCACAGAACACATGAGTGACACGTGAAAACACTAGAGCGAAATTAAATACAAAACCGCAGGCTACAGGGTACAACAGATAGGGAGACCGGGAAGGCTCGAGACAGCATTCCACAGTCGCCCAATGGCTCAGAAATTTGTCTCAAAATCCAAATTGTCTAGGGCCATAGAAACAGTTTCCTCGGAATCAGAGTCCAATTCATGGACGGAATAGACGGAATCGCTGGCAGGCTACTCTTCCGCACAATCAGAATTCACGGAAGATCCAGGGCTCCAGACGAGAAGACGGATGGGAGGGGCAACGCGCGATGGGGAGCAGGGGAGGGGGGTCAGCGCTGACCTTTCTGGCGAGGTCGAGGTAGCGGTCGAGCAGCTGCAGCGCGAACACGAGGAGGAAGACGAAGATAGACGCCAGGGACATGGTCGCCGGCGGCGGCGGAGCGAGGCGGAGCCCGGTCTCTCCGCTCTCCGGTCGGGTTGGGGGAGTTGGGACTCGCAACGTGTCTCCACGGATCGACAGAACCGGGCCTACTCGGGTAGTCTGGTTCACGTCGTCGCGACAACGGCGAGATATCCGTGCACGCGGCCCATTTGGAGTTTCCATTGCCCACGGACCGACAATGGCGAGATGTCCTTTATCTTCCCTTGCAAAACAATCGCGTGAGCTCCAATAAGGCCCAGCCCAAAAGTAATCTGACTTGAACTTTTGAGCCTAGCCCACCTAACCCGAGCGTCATCATGAACTGATGAACCCAACTAATCAAGGCAACCACAGCCACAGATGGCTTAACTGGTCTAGAACAATCCGAAGGTGGGAGGCCACGTCACACTAACTGAAATATCTACCAGGATCAACCGGCCAATAGGACGCCAGCGAGCCCAACACCTGGCGACGCCGCAAAATTCACGGCGAGGGCACCGGCCACGGCAAAACCCTCGGCAAAGACAAAAACCCGCTGGCCACTCACCCGGCGCGGTGAGAATATCTGGCGGAGACCTGGTGGGCAGCGCGCGGCCACATCAGCCACCCCATCCACCCACCTCACCTCCGGCGAGCCAATGGCGACTCGGCTAAAGATTCCACGAGATAAGGACCCGATCGCTTTCCCGACGCTATTTAGCCGGGCGCGCCCGCCCCGGTACACTCCACCAGCAGCAGCTAGCAACCGGTCCAACACTCTCGCGCTCGCAGAGTTTGCTCAGCAATGGCCGCCTCCACCATGTCGATCTCCTCCACGGCGATGGCCGGCACCCCCGTCAAGGTGGGCTCCTTCGGCGAGGGCCGCATCACCATGCGCAAGACCGCGGCCAAGCCCAAGGTGGCGGCGTCCGGCAGCCCCTGGTACGGGCCCGACCGCGTCAAGTACCTGGGCCCCTTCTCCGGCGAGCCCCCGAGCTACCTCACCGGCGAGTTCCCCGGCGACTACGGCTGGGACACCGCCGGGCTGTCCGCCGACCCCGAGACCTTCGCCAAGAACCGCGAGCTGGAGGTGATCCACTCCCGCTGGGCCATGCTGGGCGCGCTCGGCTGCGTCTTCCCCGAGCTGCTCGCCCGCAACGGCGTCAAGTTCGGCGAGGCCGTCTGGTTCAAGGCCGGCTCCCAGATCTTTAGCGAGGGAGGCCTGGACTACCTCGGCAACCCCAGCCTGATCCACGCGCAGAGCATCCTCGCCATCTGGGCCGTCCAGGTCGTGCTCATGGGCGCCGTCGAGGGCTACCGCATTGCCGGCGGGCCGCTCGGCGAGGTCGTCGACCCGCTGTACCCCGGCGGCAGCTTCGACCCCCTCGGCCTGGCCGACGACCCCGAGGCCTTCGCCGAGCTCAAGGTGAAGGAGCTCAAGAACGGCCGCCTCGCCATGTTCTCCATGTTCGGCTTCTTCGTCCAGGCCATCGTCACCGGCAAGGGCCCGCTCGAGAACCTCGCTGACCACCTGGCTGACCCAGTCAACAACAACGCCTGGGCCTACGCCACCAACTTCGTCCCCGGCAACTAAGCTCATCAGCTGGCTATGCAACTCCATTGTCTTTCGGAGAGGGCGCGTACGTGGATTGATTGATGCTGCGAGCGAGCTGCATGTGTGTCTCTTGTTTCACGTTGCATTTCAGGGGCAAATCGAGATGATGAGTTGGCGTTGTACACTAAGATGAACGATGTTTGTGCAATAGTAGTTGTGGTTTTGTTTCCTGGTGGTTAATTATTGATTTGTCAGATTAAGGCGGCCATCCATTAATTTGTTCGTCTGCGATGCTTTCTGCTGTTTTATCTTTTTTTCAACGCGAGGATGAACCCCATTTCCATTTAAAGAAAACGGAAATACAAGTTTCTTAAGATGGAATAGAGCAGAAAAAAGAAGGAAGAGGAACGCCAGACAATCCTGAACTCTGTCTTGTTATATTTGGGATCACTAGCAGTAGAATCTAGATGGGTGAACTCTTTTAATTTGTGTAAAAGGCAGTAGAACATGAACATGGAGAAAAGGAGAAGAAGAGATGTGTCGAGGTACACACCATCAGTGGGCACCGTCGAGGAGGATCCGGCCATCTCGTTTGGTCGGTGAAGCTCTGCGCACGGGCAGCGATGGTCGGGGAAGAGTTGGTGAAGTCCGGTGATGCAGTGATGCAGTGAGGCCGACGGTGAAGACGATGGTGGCTTTCCGTCGCTGGCTGCGCTCCCCTCGTGATCGGGTTAGGGTTTGTACAGTGGGGACTGCAGCTCGGCGATCAACCTCGTACCGTGAGCTGCCGACCCTACCACTTTATATAGCGCAGTGTGACGGGGCCCATCAACCATATAGGGTTGTGCGTCCCCGATCAGGGCGCGTGACCAAGGCCCAATAGGTCGTTAGGCTTATTGGCTGGGAGATCATTCCAACATTCTCCCCCTTGATCTCACACTATTACTTTTATCTTTAAACTTTAAACTTTAATCCTTTTCTCTTTTCTCATTTCTTCACAGATGATGCATAGAGCATGTTTCATCGTCACGGTCAATCACTGATAGATTTAACAGTTATAATGCACGTCTCTGATCTGAAATAGATACTTTAACTTTTGGGCCCTTTATAGTCCAGGAATCATAGGCTTTCCCTTAAACCCATACCGGCTACATGTTCTCTGAACACGTTGGGTGGTAAGCCTTTTATAAACAGATCCGCGAGCATTTTTTCGGTACTTATATGCTCAAGACTTATCATTTGATCCCGGACTCTATCCTTCACAACATAATACTTTATGTCAATGTGTTTGGCAGCACCACTTGACCTATTGTTGTGAGCATACTGTACTGCTGGATTATTATCGCAGTATAACTTCAGTGGTCTATTGATGTCGTCAACCACTTTCAAACCGGGTATGAACTTCTTTAGCCAGTTCACCTGCCCCGATGCCTCATAACATGCTATATTGTGGACGATGTAGTGACAGTTTGCTTTGAGCTTTTCCATGAAATAGCTCCTCCAGCGAGAGTGAATACATATCCTAACGTGGATTTTCTATCATCTCCCGCATAATTAGAGTCCGAGTACCCCACCAATTGGAGAGATTCTGATCTTCTATACGTCAACATAAGGCCTTTCATACCTTGCAAATGTCGTAAGACTTTCTTTACCAATTTCTAGTGTTCCATTCCTAGATTACTCTGAAATCTGTCAAGCAACCCGGTAATAAAAGCTAAGTCAGGGCGCGTACATACTTGAGCATACTGTAAGCTTCCGACAGCTGAAGCATATGAAACCGCTTTCATTTGATCAAGCTCGTACTGGTTCCTGGGGCATTGAAAATCTCCATATCTGTCGCTCTTGACTATAGGAGCAGAGCGATGGACTACATTTATTCATACTGAATTTCTTTAATACTTTTTTATATATGTCTTTTGTGACAGTCCTAATACCCTTTTCTTCTATCTCGATGAATTTCTATGCCCAAAACATATGATGCTTCACCAAGGTCTTTCATGTCAAACTTTGAGGACAAAAACTTCTTTGTCTCCTGCAGTAGACTCACATCACTACTAACAAGTAGAATGTCATCCACATACAGAACGAGGAAAATAAATCTCCCATTCTTAAACTTTGCATAAATGCAATTGTCCTCAACATTCTCTTTAAATCCAAAATTCTTTATTGTTCTAGCAAACTTCAAGTTCCACTGTCTTGAAGCTTGCTTTAATCCATAAATAGATTTCTTTAGGTGGCAACCCATTCTTTCCTTTCCTTCTACAACAAAACTTTTTGGTTGTGCCATGTAAACATTTTCCTCTAAATCTCCATTTAGGAATGCTGTCTTTACATCCATCTGATGTAATTTTAAATCATAATGTGCCACTAATGCCATTATAATTCTGAGGGAATTCTTACATGAGACTGGAGAAAATGTCTCATTGTAATCTATCCCCTCTCTTTGTGTAAAACCTTTCGCCACAAGTCGTGCTTTAAACCTTTCTATATTCCCTCTGGAGTCATATTTTGTTTTGTAGGTCCATTTGCAGCCTACTGTTTTGCCTCCTTTAGGAATTTGTTCTAAATCCCAAACACCATTGGAACTCATAGATTCCATTTCATATTTCATAGCTTTCAACCACTTTGATGATTGTTCGCTTCTCATGGCTTCTTCATACGAGGTGGGATCACCCTCCATATGAAACTCTTCAGTATTATAGATTTCATAATCATCAGAAATAGCTGATCTTCTAACTCTTTGATACTTTCTAAGGGCCTCCACATTTGGCACATTTTCTGTTTGAGGCTGTTGTTGCTCCCCCTCATGTGTGTCAATAGGTTCTGTAGGATTCTAAACCATGGGTTCCTCATCCTCATTCGTTGTTGCCATAGGAGGAATAACAATAGGTGCTGGCACCATAACATCTTGCATTGTAGGTGTAGCAGCAGCAGGTAGCTCGAAAAATGGCTCCTGAACCATCGGAGTGGGTGCATACACCCGTTTCTCCTTAAGATCAATTTCTTGAGCTATCATGCTCCACCTCATCACTGCATCTTCTAAGAAAACAGCGTGTCTCATTTCTACAAACTTTGTATGTCTGTCTGGATAGTAGAAATGAAAGCCTTTTGACTTTTCAGGGTAGCCAATGAAATGGCAACTCACTGTTTTGGGATCTAATTTCTCAATGTTTGGGTTAAATACTTTAGCCTCAGCAGGGCTTCCCCACACACGTAAGTGGTTTAGTGAGGGTACTCTTCCTGTCCACAACTCATATGGTGTTTTGGGCACCGATTTACTTGGTACTCTATTTAAAATATGAATGGCGGTTTTTAACGCCTCCATCCACAAACTCAATGGTAAGGTGGAGTAACTTATCATACTGCGCACCATATCCACCAGGATACAGTTACGCCTTTCAGCTACTCCATTCTGCTGAGGTTCGCCCGGTGTTGAATACTAGGCGACTATACCATTCTCCTGTAAGAACCTTGCAAAAGGTCTAGGAACTTATCCATATGGGGTATGCCGACCGTAGTACTCCCCCCATAGTCAGACCTGACTATATTAATCTTTAAATCATGTTGATTTTCAACTTCCGCCTTAAATATTTTGAATTTATCCAACGCTTCTGTTCTTTCTTTAATTGGATAAATGTAGCCAAAACGAGAGTAATCGTCTGTGAATGTTATGAATGAATCATAACCATCCACACTTTTCACAGAAAAAGGACCATATATGTCTGTGTGAATTATCTCTAAAATTCCTGTGCTTCGTTTGTCATCCTTTTTAATTTTCTTTACATACTTTCCTTTAATACATTCTATACATTGCTCTAAGTCAGAGAACTCCAGTGGAGGAAGAATTTCATTCTTAACTAGTTTTTCTATTCTCCCCCTCGAAATATGGCCTAAACGACAGTGCCATAATTTCGACGATACATTAGGAGTTCTCTTTCGTTTTCTATTTGCATTGTTCGATGAGGATACTTTCTCATTCACATCACATACGAAATTCACATTTTCACGAAGTGATAACAAATAAAGCTCATCTTATCGGAAGGCAAGACCAATACATCTATTATTAAACAATATCTGACATTTGCCATTTCTAAAATGGCAATCATAACCATCATGGTCCAACTTTGAAACACTAATCAAGTTTCTTTACAAAGAAGGTACATAAAAACATCTCTAAGAAAAAGTATGAAGCCATCAGCAAGCTCTAGCGGAAGATCGCCAATGGCCTCAACATCTACTTGTTCTCCATTTGTGACTTTAATGAAACTTTCACTTCTTTGCAAAGTTCTCATCGAACGGAATCCCTGTAAATAATTAGCAACATGAATAGTTGCACCTGAATCAATCCACCAAGTAGATTTTGAAAACTTGACATACAAGGATTCATTTACGAACGTAATAATGTTCTCACCTTTCTTTTTCATAATCATCTCTAGAAAATCGGGACAATTTTACTCGTAATGTCCCCTGCCCTTACAATGAAGACATTGATCTTTATCCACTGGGAATTGCTTGTTCTGAGACTGTTGCATGGGACCCTTTCCAGGTGACTTGGAGGAAGAGCTGTTATTATAGTTCCTTTTCTTATTATCTTTTAGGTAGTTTATAGTACCACCCTGTGAAACTTTTATTCTTTCCTCCTCCTGCACACACATGGCTATGAGCTTTTCTAAATCCCATTTCTTGGGCTGTATGTTGTAATGAACAACAAAAGTGTCAAATTCTTTTGGCTAAGAAGCAAAAATCAAATGAATAAGAAACTCATCCTTGAGAGCCAAATCCATTGGTTTGAGCTTAGATGCCAAATTGCTCATTCTCAGTATGTGCTCTCTAATGTCACTGCCGTCACCAGAGTATCTTTCTGTCACCATCTACTTGATCAGCTGGGTTGCATATGTCTTTGAAGAGCCAGTGAACTGACTCTTTATTCTTTCTAGGTACTCTGTGACCGTGTCAAAGTCTGGAATTGAGCCCACTATTACAGGCTCAATTGTATTCTTTATCACAGCCAAACGTTTTTTATTGGCTGTGACCCACTTTCTATGTTCAAGGTCAAAAGACATCTTTACGGGAGCAAAGTCCCGCTCTCTGTTCTGCCATGCAGCATCAGTCTCATTAGTCTTCCTCTCCGATGCCACAGGTTCTTTGGGACATGGTGTGGTGACTACCCAGTCCACCTCAGCCAAGATGAATGTCAAGTCGATCTTTTTCTTCCATTCAATGTAGTTATCCCCTTTGAGAGTTGGGATATCTTTGATATAAGCCATCAAGGAGTATCCTCTTGAAAACACAATTTCTCTTTAAAGTGAGAACATAATATAATAACAACAATTGCATGCCTTAGTTTCAACGTTGATTAAAATTAAAACATACAACTGTTTTATACATTAAATCTACATCACCGTTGGGCAGAAGTAGAAATAATGCATAATATCATTAAAATTATAATATTGTTATTAACCACGTAGGTCAAAAAATAACAATATCATAATCAACCGAAAAAATGTCCATTTTTCAAAATTAAATTCTAGTAATTGGTTTGAATTTAATAATGAAATAACAACTTTTTATACGTAGCGAAAACATTAATCAATAATATCATAATGATTTTCAGAAGCATTTAAACTGCACATATACACTCTCTGTAAAATATATCGCGTTGGTTCAATATTATACACAGATATATCAGCAAAACTTTACAAAATTCATTCAAGTGCTTCTGAAAATAAACTTAAATGAAAACTGTTACTATTTCATTTGAGGCATAGGCCAACGAAGTGGTCCAACTGCCAAAACTGGCCTGCGGCCAGGCTTACCATCACGCGCGCCGCTCCCTGGCCTTAACATGGGCCTGGGCGGCGCAAAAACCCCTTTGGGACGATTTTACCCGCAAGCCCAGCGAGCGGCGGAGCGATCTTGTCCGTCTGGTTCGATCCGATGGTCCAGCGTTCGTTTTGGGAGATCAAAACCCCTTCCGCGGCCGGCCGCCCTGAACCCTAGTTCATTTTCCTGTCGCCACTCTTCCAGCCGAAAACACGGCAGCGGTGGCGGCGGGTTTCTGATGGAGGCTGGCGTCCAGACCTCGCCGGAGGTCCTGCCCGGCTCCCCCTTGCCCTCTTTTCACTCTCTGGCTTTTCTTTCTCAAGCATACCGAGCCAAAACTACGGCGGCCACGACCGGAGGAGCCGACGGCGCCGCAGCGGGACCTTTTGTCGGCGTGCGCGCTCGCCCATGGCTGAGCGCGGCACCGTTGAACGGCCTCTCGACGATGCCCTGAGCCCTCTCGCCGATGTCGGCGTCCCGACGACGAGCGATGGCTCGCTGATCTGTCCCGCGCGGCGTCCATGCGCCGACAGTGGTGACGGGAAGGGAGATCCCAGGTAGGAAAAACCCTTGCCAAACCGTCCTTTTCTTTCATTCATTTCTTGATTTCGGGATGAAATTAGGGTTAGGGTTCGATTTGCTTTTCTTTCCCCCCGATCCAGATCCACATACTAGATAGGCGTCTGATACCATTGTTATATTTGGGATCACTAGCAGTAGAATCTAGATGGGTGAACTCTTTTAATTTGTGTAAAAGGCAGTAGAACATGAACATGGAGAAAAGGAGAAGAAGAGATGTGTCGAGGTACAGACCATTAGTGGGCACCGTCGAGGAGGATCCGGCCATCTCATTCGGTCGGTGAAGCTCTGCGCACGGGCAGCGATGGTCGGGGAAGAGTTGGTGAAGTCCGGTGATGCAGTGGCGGTGCAGTGAGGCCGACGGTGAAGACGATGGTGGCTTCCCATCGCTGGCTGCGCTCCCCTCGTGATCGGGTTAGGGTTTGTACAATGGGGGCTGTAGCTCGGTGATCAACCTCGTACCGTGAGCTGCCGACCCCACCACTTTATATAGCGCAGTGCGATGGGGGCCCATCAACCATATAGGGTTGTGCGCCCCCGATCAGGGGGCGTCACCAAGGCCTAATAGGTCGTTGGGCTTATTGGTTGGGAGATCATTCCAACATTCTCCCCCTTGATCCAGCATGACAGAGAATTTCATTTGGATTCTTGACGATCCTTCCCTCAAAACAAGCTCTATTCCGAGCTTTCCAGATTGCCCAACATATAGCAGAAATACCTCGTAGATGGAACTTGTGGCCCGAAGGCAGCCAATGCTCACACCATGCCCAACACTGTTCTAGCGAGGTAGGGATATTATCAGCACCAAAGATTTTGGCAATGACTCCCCAAATCACCTTAGCAACCGGGCAAGTGAAAAACAAGTGATTAATGGATTCATCTAAATCACAGAAATAACATTTGGGGTTACCCATTTTCTTTTAATGAGGTTATCTTTTGTGAGAATGGCATCATTGGCCATCAACCACATGAAAATCTTGATCTTTGGTGGGACTCTACCCTTCCAAATTTTTCTGTGATCATTACCATAACCAGCTCTAGTCAGAGTATTATACATGGATTTCACAGAGAAATGTTTGTTTTTGCCAAATTTCCACACAACCTTGTCCTCCACATCCTGGAGTTGGAAATCATTCACATCACCCATAATTAAGTTCCAACAGACTAGCAATTCATCAGTTAACCATCTTCTAAAAGTGACATGAATTCTAGAATGTTTTATATCAGCCACACTTATGTCCTTTTGATCACATAGGAAGAACAGAGTAGGGGCAATTAAGAGAATAGGTTTATCATACAACCAAGGATCATGCCAGAATCTAGTCTTTTCACCATTTCTGATTTCTATTCCCCTTCCTTGTAAGTAGATATCTTTTATTTTAAGCAAGTCATACCAGATGGGAGAGTCAGAGATCTTATGAGATACAGAGAAGAAAGAATTGTTGGTTAAATACTTGGCTTGAATTATCTCTTGCCAGAGCCTAGATTCTTGCTTTCTGCTGTTTTATACTTCCATCCTTTCCTCTCTAGCTAGCTCTAGGAATTTTACTATCTGACAAAGGCAAGCATAAGTGCTTGGATAAAAAGAAACTATCAATGAAAAGGAAAGTAGGTTTATATCATTTAAATTTATGATATGCACATGAATGAAATGCGTAAAATTCACACAATAAGCAACCGTCCATAACTCATGACCCTGTAATCATATGCCTTGTCCCCCTTTGAATGATCACTCGTGTAATTCTTTCACAAGACACAAACAACATCGTCAGCGACGACGGCGTGAGCGGTGACGATGGCTTTTTGTCTTGACGGCTTTGTTGTCTGGTTCTTTGTGGTGTTGCGTGGTGCCTGGTTGTCAGTGGTGTTGTTGTGGAGTGCCAGATTAGTGGTGTTTAGTTGGCAAGTCTGGTAGTGTTGTGTGACGCGTGTTGAAGTCCCATTCCAACCGGTCTCTGTTGTTAGAAGGGCTCTTTGTTGTGTTGTTGTGGTCGTCTAGTTGTATCGTTGTGTCCACTCTGGGCTTATCTTCTTTTTAATATAATTGGCGGCTCTCTTGCTTAATTCGTTTAAAAAAACAAACAACATCATAAATTCATAACCTATTCCTACCATCATTTTGTTGGATTGTGTCCACCCAATTGAGGCCAGCAAGCCGGCACATGTTGGCACCGATGATACCAGCACTGCTCTATCATCTCCAGTTCTCCACAACTATAAGGTCCCTTTGGAATATGTTTTTTTAATGAAACATGTGTTTTAATTTTCTCATGAAAATGAACTGATTTCTTTAAATTTTCTATACAACTTTGTGTCTCAAATGATCTCGTGTCACAATATTCATGTTGTAAAACATGTCGCCAGTGGTTAGGACATTTCCCTCTTTGTCTCTCATGACAGTAGATACATGTAGAAGAACATAAACACATAGTGTCAAGGGGGCTATAATATATTCTTTGATTGTTGATAATTATAATGTAGAGCTCCCACAAATTTATAGGGCTTGTTTGGATTTTATCTCAGAGTGATTATTGCCTTTTCATAGTGAAAATCTCCAAATACTAGGTTTAGGGTAGATAGTTGGATTCTAAAATACAAGTGTTTGGATTTTATTCTCATTTTTTACCCTATTCTCCTTTTTATTAGGAGATCAGGGCCATAATCTAAACAAAATCAAAGAGTTTGATAAGAGCCCACACAGTGAACATACTAGGGTCAGCTCCAAGAGTAACTTCTAGGCTGAATCCAGGAGGAGCTCTACAAAATAGTTTTTTTAGTGAGAAATGATTATCTGAAATGAATTCGGAGGCTGGGAGCTAAAAAAAGTAGCTTCTCCTGATTCACTCCACGCACAATGTCAATTATGCATATAGTTTATCCTAGAGATCGTTGATAGTTAAATAATTCTAAATTTAACTAAATACATAAAAAATAATATTTATTAATGTACATGTATAAATTAATTATATAATATATTTTTAAATAAATTTATTTGAAAATATAAATGTTGATACTTAAATTTAGAATTGTTTGACTTTTCATAAATGAGATTTACATTTTTTTGAGGGAGCCGAGTATTTCCTATCGGTAATGCTCTCCTCAGGGCATCCAACCTTCCGGACGTTGTGCTTCCCAGTACGCGCCACTCGCTCACACTCATCGCGCAGGGGTGCCGTGCCACGGGCACCTCACCTGCCCACCCACCGTGGCCTTCTCCAGCATGGGGGTCGCTCGCCGCTAGCACTGCACCCGCCCACCCGCTACACCCCCACTCTGCGCCGGTGTTGATCTCCACACTGGCATTGAGTTCTGCGAGCCGACGAGTCTCCATTCGTACAAGCAATAAGGTGACATTTGTGCTAAAAGCGCATGTTGCAAGCGTATATTTCAAGTGTTTCAGAGGTATATTGCGAGTATTTTATATCGATGTTGCAAAAGTAGATCATGATGTTACACATAAGGCAATGGCTATACATGTATGTTTCAAGTGTATGTTCTAAATATTTCATCTGTTTCAGACGTACTCCCTCTGTCCTATAATATAGTGCATTCTATGAATTTTAAGACAAATTAAGAGAGAACATAAAAGACGCATGTACCCTCATTTTATTTTCTAATCAGACACTATCATCAACGTGATTAATGGTCATTGGTTGATAAATGGAAAGTATTTAATGTAGAATTGGTTTTTGTCCTCTAGAATGCATTATATTTGAGGATAAATTTTGAATGCTAGAATGCACTATATTACAGGACGGAGGAAGTATGTTGCAGGTGTTTTATTTGGATGTTGCAAAAGTATATCTGGATGTTGCATATATATATGCAAGTGTTTCATCTGGATGTTTACATATGTTTGCAATGGCTATATATGTGTTTTCAAATGTTTTCCAGGTGTTTTTGCAAGTGTTTTAGACGTATGTTTTAAGTGTTTCATCTGCCTTCGGATATATGTTGAAAGTGTTGCATCTGAATGTTTCAAAAGTAGATAAGGTGTTCCATCTTTCTCCTCGCTTTCTGCTGCCTCGCCTCAGTGTCTCCACCAACTCCTGGCATTCGTTGCGGCCCTCTTCTCGATGCTGGTAACGTTCGGGGTGGCGCGGGCCTCGCATGGACGTGTGAAATGGCGTGGGAAACAGACTATAGGCGTGGGCGTCCAGATGCCCCGTCCGTCCTGACGTCCGGGCGCCAGCAAACCCTATTTCCTATTCACATGCATCTCTTGTCAGGGCATTCCTATTCACATGCATGTAAAAAAAAGTTCCTGCTTGAGCCGCCGCCGCCTAGCCGAAAAATAGAAATCCCCACCTTTGACATCGATCCACTCCTCTCCAACTTACATGCCATGGAAGAGGGACCCGATCACTCTCCTCTCGACGAGAAAATTGCGATTATAGGACGCGAAACAATGCGCTTCGTTATTATAGGACTCCAAACATCGACTTCGCTAAAACGACCCTTGAAACGTTGGCACTTTGTTATACATGACATTTGGTCTTTTTAATCACTTTTCTCAACTAAAATACATGTATTTTACCATGATGTGACCGTATTGCCCTCAGGGCTTCAATTGACGTTGGATGGGGCTGCTGGCCGCTCGCCTAGCCTGCCTGGCTAGCCGCGGCCTGGGCTGGCTGGCCGTCGCCAGGGGATGGCCGGCCGCCGCCTGGCCATTGCTGGGCGTGGCCTGGGCTGGCTGGCCGCCATGTACAGTTTAATATGTAATATAAATTATCAAAGATGATCCATACACAATTACAAGTAATAGATAAAACCATGAATTTAGCACAAACAAGCTCATCTCATAAAACCATGATTCTAGCATAAACAAGTTCATCTCAGAAGACCATAATTTAGTTCCAAACGAGATCCAAGTCATATGAAATAAAGCATGAGTTTACATCTCATCACAATTAAAATAATTCATCCAATGTGTACCTTTCTCTTTGGAGTCATCTTTCTTGGTGCTGTCGCGGTAGGCATCCTCACGGGACTAGTGGTGTCGGTTTGTGAAGATATGCCCTCTCCTAATAACATCGCAAGCTTGCTGCACATAAATATGATATGAAAATTATATGTATGAAAAAATTAATGTACAGTAAATGTGTTAATATTCCTTACCTTCTGGTGACTCTTCCTAGACTATCCCGTAGGATTTCTTCTCTAGTCGACCTCCGTGGGGTGCTAGGTTCTGCTGGCGCAACTTTTATAACATTCTTCCTAGGTTGCCTACGCTTCCTACAAGTAATCAAATAAATTAATATTGACATTTTCATTTAAGTTTCTTGATAAAGAAAATATGTTCTTACCTCTTTTTTGCTATCCTATTTAGTGGGCACTTGGCTCTAGCTTGCCTGTGACCTTTTTCTCCGCATTTTTTGCAAGTCATAGGTCCTCTGATCATCTTTTTTCCCTTTCCATTTGTTAGAGCAGTATCGTTGTCATATCCCTTCTCACCTTCACCCTCATTGGTAAATTCACCACCTTTCTTCTTGTGGCCACCTTCCATCCATTCCTTCCTTCTTAGTTTCCTTCGTCTTCCAACAGGTAATTTAGCAAAAGATGCACCAACTAAAAATGGTAGGTCAACTTGTGGCCATTGTGTTTTGTCTGTCATCGGCTCAATCTCTCTTTCATAAGCAGCCCTGAATCTATTGACCGAGTAGTAGTCATGCACAAACTGTTCAAGGTCAACTCCCTGTTGGTGGGTTACATAGGCCAATACATGTTGACATGGCTTACCAGTGTGCTGCCATTCAAGACATGTACAAGTCCTTTGGTGTAACTTGACAATATGCCTCTCAACTCTGCTGCTATGGTCCCACACCTCTGCACTCCAATTAGAACATGGTACAATTTTCAAATGTCCCAATCCTCTAGTATTTGCCTTTAGCTGATGCATAATAACTAGAAGTATCCTGCCTTCAGGTAGCCTGTATGCAATATTTCTTCTCTTGTTCCACAGTACCATGATCACTTCTCTAATCTTATCTGCAAGGTCAGCAACAGGTAAGTCTTTATGGTCTCTAATCCAGTTATTAAATGACTCAACAATATTACTAGTTATGTAGTCGCACATAATTTCGGATTGAAACCACACCTATACCATAATAGTTTATGATTGGTCTGTAACCATTTCACTACTTCTGATGATTCACTTACCATTTTTGCTGTATTGTCATAGAATATGTCTTCTCTTTAAGCCCTTGCCGCAGGATATATCTGGCCAAACCCTCTATATCTCTTCTGGAAAATTTTGACAAGATGATAAAAGCATTCTCTTTGCTCTGCATTTGGGAATACATTCTTCACTGCATTCTCCAAGCCCTTGCAAGCATCAAAACAAATAGCAAGGAGTGAAGGATCACCTATAGGCTTCTTTAATTGTTCCATGAACCAAGTCCAATTGTCTGTTGTTTCTGAAGCTATGAAGCCATAAGCGAGTGGATACATCCAATTGTGACCATCAACTGCTATAGCTGCCGCCAAGTGACCATTCCACCTTCCATTAAGTGATGTAGCATCTATGCTCAAATGAGGCCTACAACCTTCCAACAAACCATCAATGCATGGTTTAAGAGCACAGAAAAAATGGTGGAAATATACTTGACCATCCACCTAAAGTACTTCAATCTCAATGGCACTCCCGGAGCACCGCTTCATTACCTCGGCCTTCCACCTAAACAAGAGCTCAAAACTCTCTTCCCATTTGCCACAAACCTCATCAAGAGCTCTTTCTTTACCCCGCCATACAGCGTCATATGCAATTTGACACTTGTGATCTGTCTGCAACTTCTTTTGTAAGTCCTTAGCACCAATATTTGGATCATCTCTAAGGATACTCACAGCCTTGCTAGCTACCCACTTCAGATTTGGAGTTGTAGTTATCTGCCTCATGCTAGACACACATGTATGGTTATCGACTAAGACGGTTATTTTGCCCAAGCTCATTATCATGCCCCTGTTCATCCATTCGGCAATCAAAGCCCTGTGCAGGTATATTTGTTGTGTCCTCCTTTGTCAAGCCTAAAAGCTCACAAATCCGCGACTCACTCATAAGTGCAATACGACATTCGTCATCATGTGTCCCCACTATTTGTATGTTATCTCAATCAACTATTTCCATATTTTCCACATGATTTACTTGGGACCTAAACAAGTGAAATCAAGTTTTACTACTGTCTACTACTATCATGGTAAAAAAAAGAAATCTAGTGCAGCCAATATCTTTCCACTTCAAGATCAGGAAGGTTGTACTCTATTGCCGGAAGAGGAGCAGTGGGCATCAATTTTCTGGCTAGGGCTAGAGCACTGGCGTCTGTAGGGGCCTCCACTATCGGCTGTACATGGCCATCGGCTGCCGCGGCCTGTGCTTCCAGGCCACCAGGCGGCGCGCCCAAGCCACCAGGCGCCGTGGCCAGGCCATGACCCCAAGCGGCTAGGGCAGAGGCCGCCAGGGCTTTGACTGCTTGGCCGTCCATAGAGATCGGCGTCCATCATCTTCGGGCGGCGGCTCTCCATCCATGGGAGCCGAGGATGGGAAGGGAACGACGACGTGGGGAGGGAAGGAGGAACGGCGCGTCGGACGTCGCGAGGGAGAGATGAAACGTCGGGAGATGAAAAGATACGATCGATCAAGGATACAAAAGTCAGAAGGGCAATACGGTTACATCATGGCAAAATACATGTATTTTAGTTGAGAAAAGTGATTAAAAAGACCAAATGTCAAGTATAACAAAGTGCCAACATTTCATAGGTCATTTTAGCTAAGTCGACGTTTGGAGTCCTATAATAGCGAAGCGCATTGTTTCGCGTCCTATAATTGCAATTTTCTACCTCTCGACGAACCGGCGTCCAAGCATGAGCACAACATGTTATTTCTCGCAAAGATCGTGATCCCCCCGCCAATGTACCCCAAGGATCCCGGTGCTCCTCCGGGGTCCATCCTCCTCGATCGAGCGGCTACATCAGCGACCACACCAACGACACCACCACCGGCTGCTTCACCAAGGGCGGCAAGCGCATCCAGGTGACCTTCTGGGTGGCCCACCCACCACGCGCGTCCTACTTCGTCGTCCACAGCCCCTGCCTGGAGATCGGCGACAAACCCACGCTCAGGCTCATCGCCATGCCTCCCTATCTCTCCTTCTCGGACTGCAACGTTGGCCTCCTGCGCTTCCGCGGCCGCGGCATGTTCTTCATCGCCGTACTGGCCCTGTTCGCTTGTCTTATAATCTGTATTTTTCAGCTTGTTTTTTCAGCCGGAACAGTGTTTCGGCTTGCGGCTTATTTTTTCAGCGAAACGAACGGGGCCACTGTGTTGGACCTTCACTATTGGGAAGTACGATCTCCACCTGTACAGCTCCGAGACTAACTCATGGAGCAAAAGATTGATGTGTATTGATTCACCGGAAGCAGCGAACAATTACACCTATGCCAGCAAAGTTATCGCCATCGAGGGGAACGCGGTTCAGTGGCTTGGGTTGATCTGTGGAATGGCATCCTCATCTGTGACTTGCTCCTGCTGGACAGCAGCCAAAGTCTTCGCTACATCCCACTGCCGTCGCCGCGTGTGCCCACGCTGCACAAAGGTCTGCGTGTTCGGGACATCAATCTCCTCGGAGGCTACATCAGGTACTTCGAGATGTGCGTCTACTTTGGACGGGACATAGAGACTAGAGGATGGGAGGAGGCTACATCGATTAGGAAGGTTTCACTTTCTTGCATGGACGACACAGAGTGGGAGGAGGGCTGCAGGATCAAAGTTTGCAATGACCCAACATCTTCTCGAGTGCCCCCTAATCTGCAGAAAGGCAGTGTCCTCACAGGACCAGTGCTGTAGGAACGGTACGCAGGCTTTCCCGCTATCAACTTGCACGATGATGATGTTGTTTACATCATCGACAAACACAATCTCCTGGACAAAAAGGCATCAGTGGTCGCTGTTGGTATGAAAAACCAGACTGTAAAAGGTGTAGCAGATTTTGTCTCCAGTGGAATCTTGGGTTACACTCAAGTCTACTCCCTCAATTCTAAATTAAGTGTCGTTTTGGGTTTTCGTACCATAAGTTTCATTAGATTTATAGAAAATACGTGTAATATTTATATCTCTAAATAAATTTATTATGAAAATAGATCAACGATCTATCTAATGATATTAATTGTGTATCATAAATATTAATCTCTTTTTATATAAAATTAGTCAAAGTTATTTCTTGAAAAACGAGAATGATAGTTATTTTGGGACGGAGGGAGTACATTCCAATTGGAATTTCCAGATATCTGGATCTTTGGTCCTCTGCCAGGTAATTTTGTGTTGTGGAAACGTTGTTATATGTTTGGGTTGGAGGCTTGAGTTTTCATAGGATCCTAGCCTTGCTTAATGAGGTCAAGTGTTTGGCACTAACTAGCAAGTTAGCCCACGCAAATTGTGCTGATAACTAATTTGCTTATTGTAACATTTGGATCTTTTATTCGAAATATCCTATTCACAAATAGTTATGTTTATTTATTTGATTATAATTGTCTTCTCTTGATCTGTTGGCATGAACTTCAACCTTGATTTAAAGCTATTGACATTTTTTATCTCTTCTTTTTTTTCTCCCTATTCTCAACTCAGTTCAGGTCAAATCAAGTAGCCTTGCTGTAAATGCATCTAGCCCTTTAGTGGGTTTTAGTGAATTGAATGATAACACCATTAAAGGTTTAACAAGTTTGCTAAGCGTTGAACATAAAATTGAGTTTATTGCATACACTTGTGGACTGTGGAATGAGAAGTGTATATAGGTTCAACAAGAAGGCAAACTCAATGATATTCCATATAATGTTCAAATCAAGGCCAAATTGTGTATTGTTATGTCGGAAGATCACTGAAACAATATAGTTCAAGAGAAATACAACAATGCAAATGGAGTTGATAAAATGGCTTCTATGTTGAGGAATATTATAGTATCATGAGAAAGCAAGCATATTTGGCAAATGTTAAAAGAGACATGAGTTGATAATTTTGGATTGGTCTCAATAATGGCTTGCTTTGCATGAACAAAAAGAGTTTCATAGTGGATTATCTTTGATTAAGGATTGGAGAATGAGTCAAGAATGCATAAGTGAAAAAATACCAAGCAAAGGTTTAAATGACAAAGTACACAACTCATATTGGATATAAGTACGTCTCTATGTTGGTTTGCTTGTATGGATAAAGATTTAGAAAATCACTTTGCATTACTTTGATCAAGGTAGAAGTATGAAGATACATATTGAATTGAGTATTAGGAGTGTCAAGCCAAAATAAAGAGGATATAAGGAATCGTGAATTGGCTTGACCGTATTGATGTTGATTCATATATGTCTTTATGTGAATCAAACTAAAGCTTGATTGATCAAACATTCATATCTAGAAGATATTCAAGCAATGATCATACTATTGAAGAAATGGGTTTTCAATGGATACTTAATATGATGTGACTTGAGTATGGCTTGATAAGGTGAAGATAGTAAGGAAAGGGCTTCGAGGGACTAAGCGAAGGTGAAGGGCAAGCGATGGCTTGAGGACCGAGGTACCATGGCTAAGGTGAAGAAGAGAGTACTTGCATTGAGTCGAATAACTAATCAAGCTATGAGGAGTCATATTGTGTTGATGATCAAATTATTAGTGAAAGTGACTTGAAGCCATTGAGGTGAACTCATATGTATGGAAATGGTTCAAGTCACATGCTCAAAGTGTGTTTGCTCTGAAAGTGCAATCAAACCTTAATTGTGGGTTTTGATGATAATGACCACGCAATTAGAGAACTAATGAGATTTATCGAGATGACAAGCAGGGAATTTATATTCGAGGATGCTACACGAAATGGAGGAGCCCCCAATTACAAATATAGATGGCTTCAAACTCAAAAGAGGTTTAAGATTCTTCTATATCTTGAATTTGAGTATAGGAAAAGCCGTACTATAGAGGGGGACACAATGCTTAAGCTAATATATGCTACTAAGTGCTCAAACAACCACAAGCATTCTCAGATTCACAGCCAAGACAGACCCTACTTCACTATTACTCTTGCTGTCTTGCGTGGTGCGGCACTGTCGCACTTGAAGAGAGGCACTGACGCACTTGAGTCGCGACACAATAAAGTTAGCGCCCACGCTGACTTTCCCGGATGGCTCGAACGTGTTAAATGGTCTCGCCCGACCCCTTGGGTGCGGGATCCATCTCGCCCGACCCTAAGGTCGCGGGATCCGTCTCGCCTGACCCCTTGGTGCGGGCTCCGTCTCGCCCGACCCCATGGTCGCGGGATCCGTCTCGCCCGACCATGAGGCCACGGGCTTTATCTCGCCCGACCCCTTGAGTGCGGTGACCGTTGAGAGCTGGAGGTATATATACCTTTCCCTTTCCTCCCCAACGGCTATCTACGATTTAAGTGATCGTTGGGGGCTAGGGGGTATATATATATACCTTTTCCCATCCCCCCCAACGGTCACCTACCTCTTCTTCCTCACTTGAGCACGTCCAAAGCAGAGCAGGAGCTCTCTCTCTCTCTCTCTCTATTGTTGACCTCAAGTCCTCAAGCAAATCCATTGATTTCCCCATCAATCCTTGAGGAAAAAGGGTCCCAAACTACATTTGAGAGCAGCCCAACTGTTCTTCATCTCCTAAAGCACTTGGTTCATGTTTTGGTCGGTGGTTGTGTTTATTACTTTTGGAGCTTTGCTCCTAGCTGGCTAGAGCATGGCCTGTGGAGCTTGCCAACTTGTGTGGCAGCCCCGGAGGTTTGTAATCACCCTCAAACAGCTAGTGAATTCACCTCTCATCTCAAGAGTTCATTCTCTTGACTTGAGAATGAGAAAAGGGTTGAAAGAGACCCAAAGCCTTTGTAGCAACCTCAACAACGTGGACATAGGCAAGCCTTAGTGGTGAGCTGAAACACAGGATAAATCGGTGTTTCATCTGTGTTTTTGTGATTTGCATTGCTATACTTGTATTTGTGGTGATTCTAGGGTTTGATCCCAATCTACTTGCTCGTGCACTTCCACCAACATCTAGGTGGGAATATAGGCTCTACACTACCCTAGGAACATCAGTAATTTGCTCGATCTAATCTTCCTTAGGCAGTTTTTGAATTGTAGTTCAAGCTTGTCTGCAGGCGCGGCAGTGCTGCACCTAGAATTTAACTTCCACTGCGAGTTTGTTTTAAACAGGCCTATTCACCCCTCTCTAGGCGACATCAATGTCCTTTCACTTCCAACTCGGCTTGGTGAGCTCTATTGGTGATAAAATCAATTTCCAAGTCTTTCATAAATTATCCAGTTCATTGCCTCTCTTATAGATTTTAATTCAAGATGTTATTGCATCTTCTATTTTGGATTTATAGCTGCTTTTTTCCCTATAGTATTGTTTGATTCATCACAATGCTTTTCATGTCTTGGAGTCATCCCCTAAGAGCTTCGACGCCACCCTGTAGTTCCATGTAATCATGACAACCTCTATAGTGAGTTGTCATTTTAGTTGTCTTGTAATAACTTACAATTCCTTAATTTGCATAGAACAAACGGAACATTTTGAGTTGCATGATAGCAATAAATCGAACAATGATGCTAGTCTTGTCACGTAGTCCTAAATTTTTGCTTGTGAGGAGGTTATTTCATGAAACAATGACCTCTTTGTCTCATCTCGCTATTTGTCCACGTCATCAGAATTTCTACATGGCTTTGCATGAGATTACCTATGCACCCGCTGATGTTTAGCAATATATTTACACTTAGCTGAGTCGTAATGGCTGGAATCTTATTCTCACCATCGAATTGAACTGATGTTCAATGATGAGATGCTCAAAACTGATTTATTATCATTTGGGGCCTTGACTGATTTTGGTCATTGAACTGACGTTGGTTGGAATCTTATTCTCGTCAGTGTTGTTGGCTTCTGTGAGTGTTTGGTACACTTGATGGCATCATCCAGTAGTAATCTCCTACAACTAAAAAGAATAAAGAATGGATATTTTTTGGTGCGATATTTGTTTTAGTTCGTCCGTCTGCAATCCCTGCGATCCCCGCCTGCTTTGAAGGAAACAAATCGATCACCTGAGGCCACATGCATGGAAGAAAACAATAATCATGCATGGAAGGAAACAATCATGCGGTGCCCCTCTCTTGTTCGGTCAGATATTTTGAAGAAAACAAATCGATCACCTGAGGCCACATGCAAGAAAGGAAACAATAATCTTGCATGGAAGGAAACAATCATGCATGGAAGGAAACAATCATGCGGTGCCCCTTTCAGATTATGATGCAGTGGCTTCTGGTGCACCTTAGCTTGTTGAAGAATTTGTGTGGGAGAAAGCTGAAGCAACTGCAGTTAAGCCAAAGATATGTCTCAATAGCATGAAGAATGCCAAATTTACTTTTCCTGCACAATTATCGTCGACGTGCCAGGTTACCAGTTGTGCTACAGGTCACTACCACTACTGTAAATTAAGCTTTTGCCGTGTGCCACGTGCACTTTAAGGCAAAGATTTGTGTAACACTCGACAAACAAAGACACGACGATCTCTGATGCCTTAAGCAAATGGCTCTTTGCCGAGTGTTTTCTATCGGGCACTCGGCAAATACTTTACCGAGAGCTGAAACCGACACTTGACGAAAAAAAATTATGTTGTCTCATAGGACAAAAATATATTCTATGATAAAAAACTATGCATGTGCATGTTTAATACCTAGGTGTACTACATGATAGAGTTAACATGTCAGTTACAACAATTCATATGATATTGTCCATAATTTGGAGGGTATTAAATTTAGGCTGGGTGCATAGTAGGCCACCTAGTTTTATTCTTGCAACTTCTACCTCTTTATGTGTTAGTCTTTGTCAATGGTATAATTTATTTGCAAAGCTCAAGCAAAACAATTGGCAAAGATCAAGTAAGATGACTCAATGAGGTTGGCCCTTAATTTTAGTGTTTCCAACATGCAGACCTGAAATTAAAAAGTGGCCACTCCTTGAGAACATCAGTGGTGCCAAATAAAAGATGTGTGCAGGTTATACATGGTAAGACTGGTGAACCTTCTACAATTTTCTAAACGAATATTCCCACCATTAGTATATAGGTCCATTCCCCTGCGTTTCTTCGTGCCCCCATTAGCATATAATATGAAAATATTATTGTGGTCATCACGACTTTCAGTTGACTACTCCCATTAGCATATATTTCCTCTGCCCCGAAATATAAGTCGTCATGGGATACATGCAGGTCAAACTTTCTCAACTTTGACTAGGTTTGTAAAAAATACGTGCAACATTTATATCCCCAAATAAGTTTATTATGAAAATATATTCAATGGTCTATGTAATGATACTAATTATGTATTATAAATATTAATATTCTTTTATATATAATTGGTCAAAGTTAAAAAAAGTTGAATTCTTGGAAAGTGAGAATGAATTGTATTTTGGGACAGAGGGAGTATATGAAAGCAGTGTTGAAAATATTTTAACAATCAAGTTCGTCTCTGTCTGATTGGTAAGCTTAGACATCATAATGACATCAAAAATTTGGACTCTCGTGGACACCTTCATGGATCAGTGCAAAGCATCCCAATCCTACAGCATACATAAATGACAACCTTAAAATTATGATATTTTCAAAGGGTGGATAATAAAGACCATCTTAGACGTTCTGATATTAGAGTATATACGTGCAGACACATAGACATGATGGTGCAAGTGAGCAGCCAGCAGGAGTCGAGAGTTAGAGGGTGTTTGGATCCCAGGACTAAACTTTAGTCCCTGTCACATTGATTTTTTAGATATAAATTAGGAGGACTAAACATGAGCTAATTATAAAACTAATTACATAAGTTGTGGCTAATTCGCTTGCCAGCGCCGTATACATGATGGTATGGAGATGTGGTGGAACTTATTCATGGATTTGTTGGCGCACGAAAGAAATGAATATCGGAAATCTCTTCCTGCCGGTATAAAAAATGATCTTAGCCGCATCACGGAAAGATATGCATAGTAGAGTTTGTGATCCTGCGACGCCACGCTCTCTGTGACTGTGTAAATTTCACGAACTTAGCTTTTTGATTAAATGTCACTTTAACGTCGGTCATATACTTTTTACAGTATTGTTATCTTATCGTGCGATCCGTGTGTTTTTAAGTACAAAAGTTTAGCTGTCCGTAGCAATGCATGAGCACAAACCTATTTATATATATACTCGAACCTGTGTGTATATGATTATATGGAGATGCAGCGGAACTTATTCATGGATTTATTAGCGCATGAAAGAAATGAATATGAAAGAATTCTTTCTGCCGATATAAAATATTATCTTAGCCGTATCACGAAAAAGTCTATATAGTAGAGTTTATGAGCCTGCGACGTCGCGCTCTCCGTGACTGTGTTAATTTCATGAACTTTGCTTTTTAATTAAATGACACTTTGACGTCGGTATTTAATTTAACAGTATTTTTATCTTATCGTATGATCCATGTGTTTTTAGTAAAAAAATTAGTTGTTCCATAGCAACGTACGGACACGCTGTCTAGTGAACTAAAAGTTTAAAACAGATCACAGATCATTCTTTGGCATCTTTTTTTTTGGTACCGGCATCTAATGTTTTGGTGTAGGTGGCCGGTGGGTGCCTTTAGAGATTTTTTGGAAATGTTTTGGTGCCACAATAGTTCTGTTCAGCCGAGTGCTCCCAAACATTTTTTTTATTTTATAAAAACGTGCTCACAAGTCACAAACTGAGTTCAGCCTTTCAGGTCCACGGGGCCCATCAAGTCCCACAGGGAAAAAGACTGTTGAGACTGCCCAGAAATTAAAGACCACTGCGTGCCTCACAACTTAGGGGTTGTTTAGTTCCTGAGTCACTCCTAAAATTTATATCACATCGAATATTTAGATACTAATAATAAGTATTAAATATAGATTAATTATAAAACCAATTACATAGATGGAGGCTAATTTTCGAGATAAATTTTTTAAGTCTAATTAATCTGTCATTAACATATATTTATTGTAGCACCACATTGTTAAATCATGGACTAATTAGGTTTAAAAGATTCGTCTCGTAAATTAGTCGTAAGTTGTATAATTAGTTTCGTAATTAGTCTATATTTAATACTGTGTCAAACGTTCAATGCGAGAATTTTAGGAGATACTGTAGTGACAAACAGGGCCTTACTTCTCTCGTTTTGCCTATCAAAATGTGCAAGTCCTCACACATAAGTGGCACGTCGAATAGTCCAGTAGACTCTTCTGTATATCAATTGCCCTGCACAAAAACCCAACTCCGTCGCCAGACTTTTCCGATTATTGCTATTATTATCACCTATATGTATGCATGGACGTATGCCCGTTCAAAGTCAACAAGAATTTCTTCGTGCCATCGATCCCAACGAGTCGTCGTCGCAGCACATCCGGGTAGAGCCGAGACATCAGCACCGACAAGGGCTTTGGTCTTCTCCCGTTTTCTTGCCTCAATGGCGCTCTATGTTAAAACAGTAGCACTAGCGTCTGGATGTCCGGACACCCACGTCTACTGCAACGCCAGCGCCAGCGCCTCCTACACGCACAGACGGCCCCACCCGTGCCGCTCTCCCACGCTTCCCTGCTTCCGCGCCCCTTCACCCCTGCTGTGCCGCTCCCCTCCATGCACGACGACCCCAACAGCTACAACAGGTGACTCATATTACAACATGCACAACATCATCGATCTACTTTTGAAACATCCAAATAAATCGCTTGCAACATACGTACGAAACAACTGAAACATTTGAAACATGCATCTAAAACACTTGCAGAAATACTTGAAAACAATTGCAAACATATGCAACATCCAGATGAAACACTTACAACATATGTGTCAAACATAAGCAACATCAAGATAAATACAATTGCAACATACGTATGAAAAAACAGATGAAACATTGGGAACAGACACTTGCAACAAACGTATACAACCATTGCAACATATGCAACATCCCGATCTACTTTTACAACATCCGCATGAAACACTTTGAAAGATACCTACGAAATATCCGAAACACTTAAAACATGCGCTTGCAACATGGGGGAGGCCGGGGCCGGGCGATTCCAGCCGTCGGGTCGGGAGCTGGAAGGCGCGCGAGCACCACCACCACCACCATCGCTAGCAGCACCGGGCTTGGCTCGCCCGGGCGGGCGGGGAGCGCGACGGGCGGGAGCAAGCGTCGCGGGATGGGCGAGCGCGACGTGCGGGAGCAAGCGGTGCAGGATGGGCGTGGGGCAGCAGCGAGACGGAGTGGGCGTGCGGCGTGCGGACGAGAAGGCCGCGGCTGGAGAAGGTCGCCGCGTTGGAGAAGGCCAGCGGTGGATGCGCCTACGGGGGTCACATGCGTGCGGTAGTGAGAAAAGGAAATGCCGCTGTGTTTTTTATTTTTCGGAGAAACCGTGTCATACTGAAGGTGGAGCGGAGGAGACCTGTTGGGTCCGATCGTTGCGCAGACCTGAGAATAAGCCGTTCGGACGGAACACGTCTGTGGAGACATCCGTGTGCTAGCATTATCGATGTTAAAAGGGAAAGACTAAAAGTTGAAACTCACCTGCTGAGATACTTCAGTCCACCTTATATAATTCTAGGGCCGGTCTGCTGAGATACTTCAGTCCACCTATAGAATTCTAGGGCCGGTTGTTGATCACGCCTGGAGGGCTACTTTATTAGGGAAGGAAACAGTCTTCTTTTGATGTGAACTAGTAAAATTTCCACTTTGCTTACGTATAATTCGAACTTACCGTCTAATATCTCGATCGATGAGGAAGTCATCCCAAGGAAGGTCTCCTCGGCAGTGTTTGTGGTGACCTTGCACTGATGACTGCCCAAATGGCAAACAAATCCATTTGACAATAATGAAAGGGAACAAAAGGAGGAACTGTAATTTTTGTTGTTGACCTTTTCTGTTCACTCCTCTCTAGTACTTTTCTTCTTTTGGTTCTTGTTTTCACTACTAGAACATCCATGCAAAAAGCTACCTTTGCTTACTACTGAATGAAAAGGCAGAGCATCTGCCAAGTTATGCTAAAAAAAGGAAAAAGAAGGCTCTCCTTTTTTGTCACTTGCGTGTCACTCAGTTACGCTCAATGGCCCAGTTTAGAGTAGATGTAATTTCTCTGATCACTAACTGCTACTTCTCTTTGTTTTAAATATAATTACCTTGGACCCATGTAGGTTGCTGTAGAATGACCCACGTACATTCTACAACAACATTAAAAAAACAATATATAAGCTCTGCCTTTCAATTAAGATAAGGAGAAAACAGACAAGTGAAAACCACACCCCCTGGCGGCCCAACATGAAACCAAAGCCCTTTCAAAGAAAAAGCGTAGCCTCTACGAAAAAGCCATCTTTCTTTGCTCTATGTCCTCCGTAATTCTCGCGGCCACCTGCAACACCGTCTTCGCTGTATTATTAAAAGTTCTCCTATTCGTCTCCTTCCATAGATTTCCGAAGGTGTAAATCACTAAGCCATTGAACCTACATTCATTTATTGATAGTGATGGCACGAATGAATTTAGTAAATTTTGGTTGAAGGCGGCAATGTGGTTTCGTACAACCTTCCAGACGAACCACTGCACATAAACACCAAGGTAACAATCCTGCAAGTCAAGGTAATTAACAACCCCTTCGATGTATACATCTCAACAACCAACACATTTTGACTAGAATGTTTGAACTCATTAAGTCCATGAGAAACCTTTTTTTTTTTACATTTTGCGTGCAGACCAAGCACGCAGTAGGAGCTTACACCATTCTGTGTTGGTGGTGAGTTCGCCTTTGGCTTCTTCGCCCCATCCAATTCCACTCCGGAGAAGCTCTACCTTGGCATATGGTACAACAACATCTCCCAGTTCACCGTGGTGTGGGTTGCAAACCGGGCAACTCCAGCCATCTCCTCCTCAGCTCCTTCGCTTGTTCTGACCAACAATTCTAACCTTGTCTTGTCCGATGTCAACGGCCGTGTCCTCTGGACAACCAACACCACCACTGCCGGAAGAAGCTCCTAGCCATCGCCGAGGTTGAATAGTACTACTGGATCGGTGGCGGTGCTTATGAACACGGGCAATCTCGTCCTACGGTCGCCGAGCGGCAAGATGTTATGGCAGAGCTTTGACCACCCGACTGATACGCTACTCCCTGGCATGAAGATGTGGAGGAGCCACAAGACAGAATAAGGCACCCGGCTTGTTTCTTGGAAGGACCCCAACGACCCCTCGACGGGTACCTTCTCTTTCAGTGCGGAGACAGAGCCGTTCATGCAGCTTTTCATTTGGAACGGTTCGCTCCCAGAATGGCGCAGTGCCGTGTGGAAGGGGTTCACGGTCTCTAGCCAGCACTACTACTTCCGGCCAAACACCACCAGCATTGGGGTATATGTGACTATTGTCGATACCGCCGATGAGATGTGCATGACCTTCACGGTTTCCGATGGTGCCCCACCCGTCTTGTCAGTACTGAGCTACTCTGGCAGGGTAGAAACACGTATCTGGAACAGGGATTCAGCGGAGTGGGCAATACTTACAGCGTGGCCGGACTCTGGGTACTGTAGCAGCTACGGTTACTGCGGGCCGTCTGGCTACTGCGACCACACAGAACTTGCAAGTGTCTTGACGGCTTCAAGCCTGTGGACAAGGATGAATGGAGCAACTTGCAAGTGTCTTGACGGCCATCTAGTATTTTTGGATTTTCTTATATAATTGTATGCATGGTATTTTTATTTTTATGTCGCCACAATAAATATTCTTGTGGGTTTTTACACATCGAGGAACAGTGGTGGAGCTCGTCAATTTTGATGCCTAGGGCCACTGTCAATTGACGAGCTCTGTCACTGACTATCAAAGCATATATATACCGCCCACACCGGGTTAAAATACCACCCTCAATGGGACTAATAACAATAAATAACAAAACAAAGCTCATTGATGCATAAGTTTAAATGATATCTCGATTTCATATTTAAATCCATGATATAATTGATGGAACATGAAAGTGGTTAAAAAAATACCTAACTAATTATGGTTTGGTTCACCCTCGCCTCTCATATCTTCATCAAGAGCTTCATATGGACCTGAACCTACACATGGATTTGTGTTTAAGAACATTAGCAATGTAGTTCATAAATATAATTGACCACTTGCTCTAGTTTGAGACGGGGGGGGATTATTTTGCAAACCATTTGCATTTCTAGGTACTTCTTCTGCTGTTTCTGGTTCTTCGACAACCTGTGGTTCTTCTACTACTTCTGATTGTGGTTGTGCAGATGGTTGTGTTTGTGGCGCTGGTTGTATAATTGGCATAGGAGCCGGAGTAAAAAAGGATTTTATTGTCCTGCTCCTCTTAATTGTGCAACTTGCTTGAGTACTACAACTAAAAAAATTGAAAGAGTTCAACTTTAATTTAGAAATCGGACCCTTAGAAGTGAGAATGGTTAAATGGGGAAAGGGGAATTAGTATTACCAGGAGCTGGGGCGCCGGGCGTTAGTGGGGGCGTGGCGCCCCACGCCATGCCATGCAGCTTTTAGCGCCTCTCAGCTGCCACCACCCTAGGTGGGTGGTTGGCTGGTCGTGAGGCCAGAGTCACCTAGGGTTGGCCGCAACACTCTGACAAATGAGGAGAAGCGGTGAGTCGTGAGCAGCAGGCGCGGCGGCCTTGGCGCTCGTGAGGTCAAGCTCTGCCTTTCCTTGGCTCCTTCCCCTCTCTTTGCTGGGCCAGAAGTGCAAGAAATTTGGCCCAATGCCTAGGGCCAGGTCGAAAAACTACTGGTACTCTAATGTTTTTTTGTCCACGCCTAGGGCCGTGGCCCTAGTGGCCCAAGGCCCATATCCGCCCCTGCCGAGGAATTATTCACATGGGCTTAGGATTTTATAATGCAATAATTAAATTTTTATTTTATTTTTATAAGTGCAAAGCAAATACAGAAAAGTAAATATGCTAAAGTGGAAATAATTCATGCAATGCTAAAAACTAAATATGGATAACTACCAAATTTACCTCCTGGCGAGGGTTTGGATTTTTAAGTTCTCCGGACAGGACTTGACTGAGATAGTCCTTTTATTCTCTAGGTGCATGTATCGGTCCCAAGGATGGAGACCTCGATGGTTGCACCTCTTGTGATGGTGACTCTGATGATGTTACTTTTTCCTTTCACATCTGCTTGGTTTGTGAACTTGACTTTGGTGGAGTAGGTTCATCTTTCACAGGTTCATCAGGTTCTTCATGTTCTTCCCATCCATCCTTTGGGGATTGATTCTTTCAGCGTTGGGATGATCGACGTCTCCTCCTGGAGCGGGTCTTCTTTGGCTGTTTGTTGACGGTATGTAACACCATAAAATTTGCTCTTTTCGAAAAAGATATAAATTGATTTAATTTCGTATTTTGCGCTCATGAAATATAGGAAAAATGAATACTTTTCATTATATTAAAATTCATCATAAGGAGTAGCAACATGGATGTGCATACATGCCGGTGCATTTGATTTATTGCGATGAGTAGTTGAATCCAAAATTCAAAATGAATTCAAATCGCTTTTGAAAATAAGTTCGAAAAGGGCTATGAAATAAAAGAAAAGAAAAGAAAAAGAGAATTGGAAAATAAAAGAGTTTTCAAAAGTTTGCAAAAGTTCAATTTTGGAGACCTCCCAAAAGTTCTCATCTTGAAAAGTATATTTGAAACTATATTTGAATTTGATTGGAATTTGTATTTGAAAATGAAAAAAAAGAAATTCTTCTCCCTCCTCACTCTTTTTCGTGGGCCAGCTTCGCTCCATCCCGCTCGGCCTGCCCAGCTCCCTCACATTAGCCTGGCTCCATCCTTAGCAAGCGGCCCAGCAACCAAGCCACGCAGGCCTGCTCCACCCCGATGCCCAACTCTCCTCCAGGCCTGCCCGCGTGGAGCGCCTCCCTCGCCCTCCCTTGTTGGCACCCTGGCCCCACCTTCTTGCCTCGCTGATGAGTGGACCCACCTATCGGCGCCATCCCCTACCTCGAGTCGTCGTCGCGCGACTCTACCGGAGCCGGGACTCCATGCCTCTCCCGCCTCATCCATTGCCGTGCCGCCCAAGCCTTCCCGCCCCATAAAAGCCGAAACCCACATCATGCCGCCCTCACCTAGCTGCCTTCGAGCCGCCACCTCGAGCCCTAGCGCCCTCCTACTATGTTTTGGATCTCTCCGACATGAGGTCAAAGCCGCCGTCGACGCGCCCGATGATGGAAGCCATTGTGCCGTCTCCAAGCATTTACTAGGTGACGAAGCTTTCTAGCCTAGCCTCTTGCTCTCTCTTGCTCTCCATGCCCTGTTAATCCATCGCCGAACCTTTGCAGGGAGCCACCGTTCGCTCCAACGAGCCCTGTGTCGTCTCCGTGCCGTCCTCTTCCGCAATTTAGCCCCTAGGTGAGTTCGCTGTGCTCTGCTCTCTCTCCCGGTGCCTTCCTCATGTCGTAGCATGGTCGTAGGCGCTTCCCCGTGCGCGCCGGCAAGTTCCTCATCGCTGTTAATGGCCACCACCGCGCCGATGTCACTGTGCCGGCCAGAGAAATCCTCCCAACCCTTGGTAGCCATCCATCTTTGATCCAACGGCCAAGATTAGAAGATACCACTTCGGTCCATGAGCACAGTGTAGACCAAGCGCACCGTCTGCATCAGCACGCCACGCAGGCAGTCCATCGTGAACCCACCACTCAGGAGCCACCGCCTGTCGCCACATGGACTCTGCGTCAGCGGAGACCCAGTCAACCTGGCTATTTTGCTAAAGAGACCCTGCAGTTTCACGTAATCAATCCGCACTCCACCCTCTGTTGAGAATAATTCAACATATGCCCCTAGATTTTCTGTTTCAGCCCCTGCAGTTTTCCAAAAATGACGCCCGGTCCATAGGACTGTTTTAATTTGGTTTCTAATTATTTTTAATACATAATTGATTTCAAAATATTTACAAAATTGCCACTATCTTCATTAGGCCATATCTTCTCCGTTTTAACTCCGATTTGATCCGTTCAAGTTGCGTTAGATTCGTAATTGTGTAATCTACAAGTTTATCATACTATTAAATATATTTTCAACTTTTGAAATTCGTGGTTAGATTTAATCTATTATTTTATTAAAGGAAATCTTGTTTAATTCATAACTTTTTCGTTATAGCTCCGATTAGAGTGCTTTTTGCGTCTGTGTGTTCGTAGTAACATGTAGAACATCTTTAAAACCTCTTTACCTGTTATTTATTATGTTTGGTGTATTGTTCTAATTCAGATCTACTATTTGCTTTATGTATGATTGCATGGATGCTTGTGTGGTGCTTTATGATCATGTCCAGTCGGTAAGCTTTGCGTTGGTGATATAAAAGAAGTGGGTGATCCAAAAGAAGTCCCTTGGAGGTTACAATTCAATAGAAGAAGGATCTAAGTTTAAGGCAAGTATAGCATGAGATCTTCCTTGTTGTCCTATTCACCTTAATATCATTTTAATTATATGCATGTGTCTATCTTGGCAACCGTAGTAATTTTTCTAGCTATTTGATATCCTGGATTCCTTGATTCCTATGGGTTATTGCATTGGGTAGTATGATGCTAGTGCTCAACTAAAGCCATGATCTTGTAACTTGACTAATGGTATATGCAATAAACATTAAAAGATACTTTTTAGCAACATGGAACAAGGGGGCTAGAGCATTGGACTATTTTATGGTGGTTACGTTTATTGGCGTAAGAATGGCTTGCCAATCGGGTATAGTGCGGCCTCTGCCCCCTTGTGTATAGGTTGCGTGTCATTGTGCCATCGAGAAGGGGGGCTCTACATCTGTTTGTCGAGTGAATCTAATGGCCCTAACTTGTTAGACGAACCTTTGAAAGGCTTCATAGTGAACCCTACCGACCTTCCTTGGTTGTGGGTCAAGAGGCTGATCACCTCGGGTGAAAAGGTAAATCACGACTCACAGTGAAAGTGTACAACCTCTGTAGAGTGTAAAACTGGTATATCAGTCATGCTCACGGTCACGAGCGGCCTTGGAACATTTACGGAATAGATGATGAACACCGATGATACGAATGATGAAGATGCTCACTAATGATTACCGTTTATGCTATTCATTATTCTTGTTTACCTGATCATGTGTTTATATGGGCTTATGATAAACTTGTTGCTACTCCTATACTAAAATTGTGACCATTAAAAGCTAATCGTAGTTAAACCAGCGTCAGCCTTTTGAGCCTTATGAACTCCATATTATATTTGTTGAGTACGACATGTACTTACGCTTGCTTTACTTTTTCAAATATTTGGATAAAAATCTCGGATGGGTACCAGCTTGCTAGAGTTGGAGGAATTAGGCTTGTGATCAACCAGTCAGTTGTCCCGGTGGAATTAGAGTCTTCACCCGAGGATCGGAGTTGTCTTTCCGCTATTTGCTATCTAAGGTTATATTCTTTATACTAAGTACGGTATATATTGAGCATTGTCTTTCGATATTACCCTTATTTGTAGCTATATGTGAGATTTGACTTCCTAGACTCACATATGGTGTATATCTGGTTTTGTCCTTAAAACCGGGTGCTACACAGTAGTTAATAACCATTATAAATCGTCAATAAAGTATGCATAAGGGTATAAATATGATCACCAACAAAGGTCTAGGGGTGTAAACTAACAAATTCTACGAGTTTTGGTGAATCTGTATTTTCAACAGAACCGTCAAGGTGGACCTATAAGTCGGAATTAATTACGCTTATCCACAGCAAAACGGACACCAAAAGATTCTAAAAGACTTGAGAGGACTCCACATCGAGGCAGAGCCTGAGTGGCTGCCAGGTGGGGCCGACCGGCCCACTTGTAGGCCACTCGGCCCCTGGGGTCCACTGTTAGCCTCCGCGTCGCAATGTCGGTTCTCCACCGCCTCCTTGGTTGCATCTATGTCGTCCTTTAAGTCGGTTTGATCCAAGGGCTCAGGATTGACGCTCCGGCCATTATATACCTTCCCCAGCCAGCCCCTTGATGCATCCCCAATTGAATGTCATTTGAGAATACAAAAACCCTAATCATCCTCAGAGCTCCACCGTATTCTAGGGCATAGCTAGTTAGGCTATGTCTAGAGGGAAGCAAGCAGGCTTCGCTTGGATTCCTGATCTTGTCAAGAGCGTGGTTTGGTATAATCTTTGTACCCTCTCTCTTTTGTATCTCTCATTACTTTTATATGTTTGCTACAATTGTTATGACAACATTGGTATTCACAATATTCATGTTCTTAGTTATAATGTTCATCGTCTACTTTGATTATATACTTAGTATAGCTAGTTTATCATTATGTTTATATACTTAGTATAGCTAGTTTATCATTATGTTTATGCATAAGTTCGTATAGCGCTCGCTCTGGTGTACACGGGGTGAGTGGTCGACATTGTGTAAGTGTGGTGCTTATACGTTGTTTACCTACGGATACACCCTATGTTCCGGGTCATGTGGTAGATCACGGATGTGACACTCCCGTTGAGTCCTTTGTAGTCCACTCCCTAAATATAGGTGCAAGTAGGGTCCGGTTACGAAAGAAGAACAAGCTCTGTTCTTAATCTTCCTTAGTAATATCCGTTATGTGTAGATATAAAGATGACCTTAGCCATGACTACTAGGTGTAATTGCACTAATCAATGTATGATTTGACTTGTAATTAAGAATGACTTAGGAATTATTCCTCTAATATTCTACTTAACCATGCTAATGCTATAGAAAGGAGTACTCTGAGTGATTTATCATTAATCCATACTTATCATATACATAATTTATCCAATGACTTACCCCTGTTGTGAATAGAAAATTTGTTATGATTTACTTCTCCATCAATAACATAAGTTATCAATACATGTCCGTGTCAGACCTTCCCTGTGGTAAAATATAAATAACGATACCTAAAATACTCTCGGGTAAAGTGCTACAATGGTATAATTATCTATGCACATGCAGATTTCTTTCATTTATATATATTCTTTCTAGTCACATGAAATATTAAAGTACTTCTTAGTGTCATTCTAGAAGTGGCACGAGGTTTTACCAACAAGTATTTCTGGCACCAACACTAGGGATGACAACTTAGTAAAAGATGCTAAGGAATGTAAACAACATAGGGTGACTACTTAAAACAAGTGACATGTTAATAAATACCAACACTGTTCATAAGTGGTATAACTATTGAAATAGTAGTGTACCTTTTCTCCTGCTAATGGGAAGTGGACTTATCCAGATTCGACATAGATGATTGAGTTTGTGGTATTGAGGAACGGTCTTCCAAGGATGATGGGTACATCTTCTTCTTCACCTATGTCTAGAACCATGAAGTTGGCAGGGGCATAGTGATAATGTATTCTTACCATGATGTCTTTTGCTATTCCCTTTGGAAATCAGATTGATTGATCCACCATCTGCAATTGCATGTATGTAGGGAACAAAAGTTCGTCACCAAATAAGTATTCATACATTATCTTGGACATTATATTGACACCCGATCCAATATCATAGAAGGTGTTGTGGAAGACTCTCTGTCCAATTGTACACTCGATCGTGGGTACGCCTGGATCGTCCTTTTTAGTAAGGTACGGTGAAGCGAGTAGGTGGTCGTACTCTGATCAGAGTGTATTGATCATGTTGACTGATTCTTCTTGTGGCTACCTAGCCTTGTTCTTCCTCCTTTTCTGGTTCTTCTTCTTCTTGGTTACTGTTGTCTCTTCGAGCAGGTACGACGTTTGTGGATGATCAGGAGATTGCAAGATATCATTTTTGAAAGAAAACTTCTCCTTTTTATCCTTAATTGTGAAACAGATCTTGGCACTGTCCGCATAGATAATGGCTTTCGTGGTGTTTAGGAAGGGTCGGCCTAGGATAATGGGTGGCCTTACATCTCCACCTATTTCCAAAATTACAAAGTCTGCAGGTATGTATCATTATCCTATTCGTACACAGATGTCTTCAAGAATTCCCTTGGGGTAGCAGAGTGACTGGTCTACAAGTTGCAAATGCATGTTTGTGTACAACAAAATATCTCCATTAATTTGATCATAAATTACCTTAGGCATGATGTTGACACTTGCTCCGAAGTCATAGATAACTTCTTGGAATATATGAGGTCCAATAGCTATGGGGATGATAGGTCTTCCTAGATCACCTTTCTTTTCGGGCAAGGAATAATCTATCCATCCTTCAGCTGATGGTTGTATATAGTGGTATGCTGCATTATGAATATCGACAAGATTTGTAGTTTCTAAATCTTCCGATTGCCCAAGAATCTTACCTTTATCGGCCAGAGGAACAGCGACCGCCAGCTGAGCTATTTGTGATTCTATCATTTTATTAAAGCTATGCTGGTTTTTAATAGCCGAGGAGAAGCTATCCATTCTATTGTTTATGTTTTCTAAGACTTTATCATTGGAAGCTAATTTTCTAGATAAGCATTCCATAATTTTAGCTTGGCTAGAAATTAATTCTCTCAAGGGTAGTTGATTATTGAAATTATTATAATTATTACCTAGATAGTTACCTTGATAGTTTGGCCTTTGTTGTAGATTCCAACCTTGATTCTGTTGAGGATAAAAGTAGTTGTTAACGAAGTTCACATCCTCATGGGTTTCAGGACAATTATTCCCTGAATGCCCAGTGTTGCCACATTCTTCACGTGTCATGCGGGAATCATGAATGTGCATGACTTCTTGCTTCTTATTAGCTCGGTCTTCGAGCTTCTTCATGAGCAGATCCATCTTGGCAGACATCATATCTACCTCCTTGAGTTGATGCATTCCTCCACCTCTCTTGCGGGTCTAAAGACGTTCTTCATTCCAACCTTGGTTGGAGGCCATCTTCTCTATGAGAGTTGTTGCACCTAAGACTGTGAGTGACAGGAAAGCACCTCCAGCAGTAGCATCCATGTTCTCACGGGTGCTATTGGTCAACCCATGGTAGAAAGTCTACATGAGTAGCCAATTCTTCATCCCATGATAAGGACATTCTGATATGCAATCTTGAAGGCGTTCCCATGCCTTAGGGACATATTCATCGTGTTGTTGTTGGAAACTCAAAATTCTCCCACGCAGAGCATTAGTCTTGCTTGTAGGAAAAAACTTCGCTAGGAAGGCAGTGGAGCAATTATCCCATGTAGTGTTTCTATCTTTGTTGGCGTAGAACCATTGCTTTGCCTTCCCCAAAAGTGAGAATGGGAAGAGGCGAAGTAGTATGGCATCTCTGGTAACTCTCTTGATGGTGAACGTGGTACAAATCTCCAGGAAGTGTTGGAGGTGAGCACTTGCATCTTCATGTGCCTTTCCATAAAACTGGCTAGCTTGCACCATGTTAATGAGAGCTACCTTGAGATCGAATCCATTGTCTCCGACATTGGTCACCGGCCCAGTACGTATGTTGGCCGTAGTTAGAGCAGAAAACTCATGGAGGGTCTTGTCATACATTACCCTGCATAAGATATAAAGGTAGACAGAACAAGGGTAAGCCTATTTGAGCAGAGGTCAATGGTTACCTCGATCACATCAATAAGTATAAGTTTATCAATATTTCCATGATTGCCTAGCTACCTTCCCCGACAATGGCGCCAGAAATGCTTGTTGGCATTTCTTAACGTCGCTACTAAGAACAAGGTTTTGAATATAATCTCTAGCAACGACACCAGAAATGCTTATTGGTATTTACTTGTGACTTGAAAGAATAAATATATGAAAAGGATATGCAAGCACATAGATAATATACCATTGTAGCATTTCACCCGGGAGTATTCTAGGTATCGTTATTTATATTTTTACCACAGGGAAGGATGGGCAGTTGGAATATTTTGATAACTTATACACATGATGGAGAAATAAACCATAGCCAAACTTCTACTCATAACAGGGGTAAGTCAAGAGATAAATATGATAAGCAATGGTAAATGATCACTCAGAGTACTCCTTTCTATGGCATTAGCATTGCTAAGTTAGAATATTAGAGAAATAACTCCTGAGTCATTCTTAATTACAAGTCAAAGCATACATTGATTAGTGAAATTACACTTAGTAGTCATGGCTAAAATCAACTTCATATCTACACATAAGGGATATTACTAAGGAAGATTAAGAGTAGAGCTTGTCTTCCTTTGTAACCGCATCCTACTTGTCCTATATTCGGGGAGTGGACTACAAAGGACTCAACAGGAGTGTCACATCCATGATCTACCATATGGCCCAGAATATAGGGTGCATCCACAAGTAAACAACGTATAAGCACCACGCTTACACAATGTCGACCACTCACCCCATGTATATTAGAGTGTGCGCTATATGAACTTATGTTTGAATATAATGATAATCTAGCTATACTAAGTATATAATCAAAGTAGATGATGAATATTATAACTAGGAACATGAACGATATAAAGAATATTGTCATAACAATTGTAGCAAACATATAAAAGTAATGAGAGATACAAACGAGAGGGGAGGTACAAGAACTATATCAAACCACGCTCTTGACGAGATCGGGAATCCAAGCGAAGCTTGCCTCCCTCTAGACTTAGCCTAGCTAGCTTTGCCCTAGAATATGGTGGAGCTCTAAGGATTAGGGTTTCTGTCTTTTTGACTGACTTGATCATGGTTCGATTCTCTTGATGCCTCAGGGGGGTGGCAGGGGCTAATATATATAGGCCAGAGCATCAATTCTGAGCCCTCGGATCAAACCGACTTGAATGGATGGTGTAGATGCAATCTAGGAGGCGGTGGAGAACCGACATTCGAAGGAGAGGCTGCAGGTGGGGCCCATAGGTCGACCGACCAGCGGGTGGGGCCGGCCGGCCCCACCTGGCGGCGTCTCACCCTCCGCTTCAGTGTGGTGTCCTCTCGAGTCTTCCGAAACCTTCTAGGGTTGTTTTCGCTGTGGATAAGCACGATTAACTCTAACATATAGGTCCACCTTGATGGTTTTCTGGATAAACCCTACGAAAAACGCAGATTCACCAAAACTTTAGGAATTTATTAGTTTAAACCCTTAAACCTATGTTGATGATTAGTTTCATACCCTTATACATGCTATATTGACGGTTTATAGTGTTTGTTATCTACCGTCAACAACCTCTGCGCCGAGAAGGCCTTGAAGATGAAGACCTATACGCCAAGAAGGCTCAGAGATAAAGACCTCCGTGCCAAGAAGGCCTTGGAGATGAAAACCTCCATACCGAGAAAGGCTCAGAAATAAAGACCTCTGTGCTAAGAAGATCTCAGAGCTAGAGACCTATGCGTCGAGAAGATGTTGGAGGAGAGGGCCTTGAAGAAGAAGGCATATGCACCAAGAAAAGGCAAGGAACCATGTTATAGAAGTGGAAAAAGAAGCCAAAGCCCAAAGGTGAAGACACCCAGAAGAACAAGGCACTCAGAGGTAGACGCCTCAGGACTTAGAACATGTATAGGTTAGAGTCGTGCACGTGCTCTTTTCTCCATGCCCTTTTCCCATAGGGTTTTTGGGATGGAGTTTTTAGTGATGCACGCACTTGTGTGGTTTGTGAAGGTAGTCTTCGCAACCAAGGTTCTAGTTGTATTGTGCCTTCGTCGATGGACCTTCTTCATGGAACCTCCGCACTAGACCATCGTTGTAGGGCCTTCTCCGTGGAGCCCATGTCATGGAGCCTTCTCCGCAGAGCCCTTATACAAAACAATCATCAGGCCTTCATCAGGAGCCTTTGCTCCAGACCTCCGCCATGAGCCTTCTCTCACCAGCCTTCTCCCACCGGCCTCCTCCGGGAGCCTTCGCCCTGGACCTCCGCCGGGAGCCTTCTCCCACCGGCCTCCTCTAGGAACCTTCTCCCGTTGGCCTTCACTGTTAGCCTTCACTCCAAAACTCAGCCAGGAGCCTTCTCCTGTCGGCCTTCTCCGGGAGCCTTTGTCCCGGACCTTCGCCCGCCGACCTCCTCCAGGAACCTTCTCCCATTGGCCTCCACTGGGAGCCTTCTCCCGCTGACCTCCATCGAGAGCCTTCTCCCTCTAGCCTTCCCCGGGAGGCCTTCTCCTGCCAGCCTTCACCAAGGGACCTTCTCTAGCCAGCATTCTCTAAGGAGCCTTCTACTCTCAACCCTATTCAGGACGCTTGTCCCAACCCATATGATGGATGGAGTGTTCTTTGCTTTTACTAATTTCCTATAGTATCATTGTACTTCAAGAGCCTTCAAATGGATGGCCAAGGGCATATATATGGCCCCCAAAGCTCAACTAGCCATTATGCCTATAATTTGTTGAAACAACCATCACCGGATGATCTAGTGGGCACAAATATAGTACAAATCTAGTGAGGTATCTGGTCTTGCCAACCATTAGCACTAAAGCTATTTTCACTATGCCCTAAATCATCAAATTGATATGACAGTGGTACTTGTCCTTCATCATATCATTCCATGGCTCCATTCAACATATTGCGCACATCGTTGTTCTGTACAGGATGATTATGTGGTATTCACCTGCATTCACTGTATTGTCTGATGCTACTTCGTGTTGTGCCATTCTTCACTACCATGTATCAGGTCTTCATCGTATGATAAGATGCACTATTCTTCCCACTACTAGATTGTTTGGTGGTGAAAGGATCAAGATGCTCAAGAGAGGGGTGAATTGGGATAACTTTAAATTTCTTTCAATAATTAAGCCCTACACTTAGTCCATTTCACCCCCTTGTGCCTAGAAGTGTTTTTATTGTTCTACCGCACAAAAGTTTTGCACCCTAGGTTCCAATCCTACTCTAGCATGGCAATTCTAAGAGTGTAAAGACATGAATTGAATTACTCAAATGTAAATGCTCAAAGTAAAGAGAAGGAGAGGAACACGGTGATGTTTTTCTAAGGTATCGGAGATTCACCACTCCCCCATAGTCCTCGTTGGAGCACCCACGCAAGGGTGTAGCTCCCCTTGATCTACGCAAGGATCAAGTGCTCTCTATAGGTTGATTCTTTGATATTCTGTCATGATGAATCACCCACAACCGTTGACACCATGACTTGAGTCATCCACAAGCTCTGCCGGATGATTACCAAGTCTCCAATCTCCACCGAGCCATCTAGTTGATGGCGATCACCAAGAGTAACAAGCACAAACTCTCACTTACCAAGACAAGCCTATGAGAAAGGTGGATGCATGCATGCTACTCCCTATGCACTAATGAGGTCCTTAATCTTGGATTATCAAATCTCAATCACCCCACTAGGCTCTTGCTCTCCCTTGCACTCCAAAGGTGTTTCTTAGCTGAACAAATGGGCAAGAGGGCTAAGTTGGACGAGTAGGAGAAGTATATATACTTCCCACTTTAAAATATAACCGTTATTGTCCAACTCAGCACCTTTCGGGGTGACCAGATGCACCGATCGAAGTGACCAGACGTGTCCGGTCATTAGTCAACGGCTACATGGCGTCAGCCTGTCAGGGAAGGCTATTGGAGTGACCTGACGCTGGCCAGTGTCTGGTCACACCAGACACGTACGATCAGGAATTTTGGTCTCTGGACCCTCTCAGATGTTGATCTGACGCTGCAAACTCAGCGTCCGGCCGTTTACTGTTCTGCATCCGGTCTTCCCTAACAGCGAGGCCCTACTACTATAGATAAGACTAGAGGCGTGTTTGGTTCAAATCACTATGCATCATCTGGTCGCTCCACGGCTTTTGCTGTGCGCGCTGATCACTGACTGGACGTAGCACCCGCGAGTTCGGTCATCACTAAAACAGCGTTCGGTCAACATTTGACCCTCCATTGACTTCTAATTCAAAATCATTTGTGAATAAGGTTGACTCCAATTGATCTTTAGGCTATTCCTGAGCTACCCAGTGCTAAGTTTGACAAGTGTGCACCACACCTAACCCATTAGACTCACCTAGGTCAAGCTACTAGTTCATACCTCCCTTAATTGTACGGCCAAATGAAAAACAAAGTCCTAAACTACTCTAAGTGTCTCTCTAATACCAAATAACACTTAGAACTAGTCCGTCCTTAACCTTATCGTCCATCCTTTAAAAACCAAAATGATTTCCATCGATAGGGGCATGAAAACCATAATTGCCCAAACAATCATTATTACCATGACCTAACTCAAGTTGCCTCTGCAAAACACACATTAGTCACAGTAATCTTGTCTCGCCATTAATCATCGAAACCCAACTAGGGGCCTAGACGCTTTTAGGTGGCCTCTGTGTTTCAAGATGTTTATTATCCGACATTCATCATATGATCCAATGGCTTCTAATCAACTGATTGGATGCTTGCTTCTTTGTTGTTTCTTCTCAAATCTTGATTGTTGTTCTTTCATACTGTTTCCTTGAACCCATAGGATCTAAATGAACATGTCTAGCACATCTTAGCACACACATCAGTACAATTTATTGAGTTGTCATTACATTCACCAAAACCCTAATAGAATATGACATTGGTCCCATATTCTCTACAAAAGCAGAGAAGGGCTCCTCCACCATTAACGCACAACAGTGTCCATGCCATATACAATAGCCAAATGCGCTATTGACATTAGCATATCAAACTACCATCCACAACATCCTAGCTTGACATGCCTGTCTAGGATGAAGCCATGCCAACACACCCACATGCTCCCTTTGCTACACCACCACTCTGCCTATACGCCCTTGATCGTTGCCATCCTAGCACATTGTATCGTCATTGCAGGCATGTCAGGTGCCTCCATCGTCCCTTCACCTCAACCCTGTTTTTTGTGTGCCCCCTATGACCATCATCACTAGGCTAGCATGCATTTGTCGTGCCTATCTAGTAGATCACCCATAGTTGCTACATGCTTGGTTCTGCAATGCCTTCCGACCTCCCCATCATCTGACCACCACCATCACCATCGCCCTTAAGACACCATGATCCCCGCCACCATAGATCTAGCACAAGGAGGATGAGATCAAACCCTCGGGGCACTGGATCAACCTCTTTAGTAGTAGGTGGCAGCCTCATTGCCACTATAGCACCACTTCTCTAGGTTATAGAAGAAGAGGAGGAAACCCCACTACTGCCTTCCTCGGGATATCGGTAGAGAACTCTAGTGACAACAAGGTCGATGGGTGGGTAGAGGAGGTGTAGAAGTGGATGGTGATTGGTTTAGCCCTACTTCACATCTCATTTGAATTCTTGCATAGTTTCATTCATGAATTATTCTTCAAATTTCATTGCAAGAGCCAAAATAAAACACCATCAATCAAATTAATTTATTCAAATTTAGTTCTTTGAGGTTTTTTTATTATGTTAGGAAACAAATAGTATATCTAACCTATTGATATTTATAGTAGTCCATCAAGTGGTGCTCCTACATAGGCTAAGAAAATTGATAGTTTGATCACTTATATGTGGTGTGCATGGTAACATACATCATGCATGTATCCTTGAGCTATTTTTCCCTATATTTATAATTATTAACATGTGTAGAAGTGGGTAATTTATGGGCATATATCAAGTATTACTTTTGCAAAATTAGAATTATGTGCACATAAGTATCAAAGAACGCAGATGATATATATCAGTTTCACAAATCTACAACTATTTTCCATACATGTATCAACTTTTTGCTTGTGTGGCACATGTCAACCACAAAAGTTATGTGTATACCTACATGTTAACTTGTGTGGTACCATGTGGATCCATGCAAAATCTTGTAAGAGTGTGAAATTAATGGCACAAGTAGTTGTAGCCGAAAATGATCTTAGAATATGTAGTTCCTTGATAGTTAGACGCGCATGGTTATATTTGAAATTAACTCTATCGAATACTTTGGCATATTTTTGTGTTACGATAGGTAATTTAGATTTTAACTTAGGGTGCTAGTTTAGGTTATTGGAATAATGATATAATTGGGTAATTTTGATGCAATTTGGAGGTTAGTTCATAATATTTTCAAGTATGATACTATAGGTCGATTACTTAAATAGATGAAGATTCAAGGGGTTATTTTATGAAAGTAGCAGATTTGAGCAATTCTGTATAATTTTTGGGGGGATATTTAAGTTATTTTCCATTACATCAAAGATGCTTTTTTAATCATTATAGATCCAATAGCTATTATTAATAATTATTGGAGTTTACCAAATTGGTGGTTGATTATCACTTAAGGGAATTCTATGATTTATCTCTTTCCCTAGCCCACATCTCTTGAAAATTCATATTGATGTTCCAAAAAGAGGCAATTAAAGTAATGATAAGATTTTCATAGTGACACATGTGAATAATCTAGATGAAGATGGGGGTTGGGGAGTATAACTCAGTTATTTTTTATAATGGTAAATGTGGGTATTTTTTAGAAATTAGAATAATCATCTTGTGTATATTATTATCAATGATGATTATGGTCTACTAAATTGGTGTTTGTATACATTTTCTATGGTTAATCTTTTCTAGGACGTCCCATCAATGATAATTCACACGAAGCCTCCAAAAAGAGTCTCTAAGTAGTAATAGTAACATAGCCATAAATGAAACTTAATTAGAAAGGAAATGACTTCCAGACCACAAATAGTGATCGACATTTGTTCAACAATATCTTGAACCCTATTCATGTACATCAAAATAGGACTATCGTCCCTCTATTGTTGTGAGAGTAAGGGTATTCATGGAGTTGTTTTCATCCCTTATTTGCTCCATACCACCACCCCTCTGTCCATAGTGCCTAGGACTGTTTGGTGTTGGCAATGTGATGCTTCCATTCTCTAGACTATAGACAATAGATGACATAAGTGGCCTATCAGTTGGGTTTTCCTGAACGCACGAGAGTGCCACATGACTGCAAAGCAAGACTTCATCTAGCAAACAAGTATCCATAATTGATGGGTCTGCCAAATCTCTTGCATTCCCCTCTTTCCATATGTTCCAGGCCTGAAACAACCAAAACAATTATTTGGATCTATGGTAAGATAGAACTTTTGTACTCTTAATTTAGTTTAGAACTTCAAAAATGACATATACTCACATAGACTATTAGGTTTCGAAAACCCGTGGTGCTACTAATGGAGCTTCTCCTTGTACCGGTAACAACCTCTAAGAGTAGAACACCAAAGCTATAGACATCAGTCTTGATGGAGAAGACACCTTCCATTGCATACTCCGGGGCCATGTAACCACTGTTTTGTCATTTTGGGTCCACAAATTATTAATAGAAGTTGAGTTGAATATTACAGCTTATTTTAAGAATTTTATTGAAACAATTACTTACTATGTTCCAACAACACGATGAGTGTTTTCATTTTCCTGGCTATCATTGAATATCCTTGCCATGCCGAAGTCTGCTATCTTTGGTCTCATTTGTCCATCTAGCAGAACATTAGCGGCCTTGAGATCTCTATGAATTATTGTCAGTCTTGAATCTTGGTGAAGGTAGAGAAGTCCTCTTGCAACCCCTTTGATTATATTAAATCGGATTGGCCAATCCAACATCATTTTTCTTGAATTATCTGCGTGACCATTAAAGTAACTCAATATATTTTTTTAACTGCTATATGCTGTATCTAGAAACTTATGATGTGATACATACCAAAAAGGGTAGCATCTAAGCTTCCATTAGGCAAGTATTCATAAATTAGAACTTTCTCATCAATGTCAACGCTATAACCAAGGAGTCGAACCAAATTTCTATGTTGTAATTTAGCAATCAGAATGACTTCATTCCTGAATTCCTTTGATCCTTGCTCAGAATCCTTGCTTAACCTTTTGATAGCAACTTCATGGCCATCTAGCATTGCCTTCAGTAAAAGTAAGGAGAGAAACTTATATTTGAGTTCACCATGTAGACAATTCAATGTAACTATTCCATCAACCTATGCTCATGTGAGGGCTAAAAATAAGGTCATTAGATATAAATATTAGAATTTGTGGATGACTTTAGTACCTACAACTAACCAAAACTGCTTATCTTTGCACGCACTCTATCTCTCTCTATTTATTTTCTAATATAATATCCATTTATATAATCTACGATTTAGTTACACTTGAGCAATTCTTTTATATATTTTTTCATCCATACTTATAGTTTTTTCCTTTACTCAACACACCTCTTTGTGCTTTCACTATATGTTTATTGAAACCTTAGCCTAAATTATTTAAACTCTTGTTCTGCCTTATATGTCATCACACCATGAATTTTACCTTTCAAATATTAATCTTATTAGTTGCTATTTTTTTGTCCACATTTTAAGTTGAAATTCTTAGTGCTTATTGTGCCTTCTATTCAAAAATTTCATTTTCTATTTTACTAAAATGGTTTCTATGTCCTAAACTGCATTCTTAGTTACTACAATTTATCCTCTGTCAAAGAATTATGTGTGTATTAGTACTTCTATAAAAGTAGAGTGCTTAAAATTAAACTTTGAGTGCACTTATATACTATAATTCAGTAAAATACATAAATTTATCCAAGAAGATAATGTTTTACCAAATTTATTATCATGGAGTATTAGTATAACTTAAAATATGTTGTTAGTGTCATTAGTATGTGATTCACTAAAGGAATATTTTGGATGATTTCTAAACCATCAAAGTATTTATTTATTGCTCATGCATGCATATATACTTTGTTTGCACGGTGACCTATAGAATGCATGTTTACTTTCGAACTACTCTTTTATATATCAATAGTTGTGGAGGTTAGTAATTTAGAAACATATATAGGCTTAGTTTATGATTATTTATCTATTTCATAATACTAGATGATGGCAATTTAGAAGTGAACTTGAGAGTTTATTGATCTTAAGAATGGTGGAGCTCTATAATTTAGATGTAGAATTTAAGGGGTTACTTATGGGGTGTTTGATTTGAGTAACCACCTACACCTATATATGAGGTGGTGCATCATTAATTCATCTCTCAAATTTGATAGAATAACTTTATTTCTCATGCTTATACTAATTATTAGCTTGTGAGGATTGATGTGATTATGAATTAACTCATTCCCACTTGCGAAACAAAAAAGCGAGGAGTGAGACGCCTCCTTACATTATCTATTATAGTGGCATAGGTGTGAGGAGTGGGACATCTCCTTACATTATCTATTATAACGGCATAGGTGGGTAATTCAGATGTTATTTTAGGAGGTTATTTGATTGGCATAGGTGGGTAAATTAGAAGCAAATCTAGAGGTTACTTGATTATCTTTTATAAGAGCATCTCTAGGAGTTTTGCAAAACAACTCCCTACTTTGATATTTTTTTGGCAAGAAAGAAAAAAATGTCCTCAAACAGTTTGATAAAGAGCTCCTTAAAAATAAAAAGTTGCCAAATATCCTCTCCAACTTGTAAGTTGCAGTCGAGAGGAACTTTGTATCTGCTCGTCGTCTGGTGTTTTTCTCGGAAGATCGGAGTAAATTGGATGCATTTGTAAATTAAGAAAATAAAGGGTTCCGAGTGAGAAAGCGGTAAAAGACAAAAAAAAACTATTAAAAAAGGTTTCGTTGGTTAGAAATAGTTTAGGTCCCAATGCAAAAATCGTTTAGGAGTTAGTATAGGAAACTATTGGAGAGGGAAATAAATTGAGTTTGCTACTTATTTTGTTAACTCGCTAAATTTGTTGGTTTAGCAAGTTAATTATAAGAAACACTAATGGAATATTTGGATAACTAGATGTATATTTAGATGGCAATATTATGTTATTTTTTATAATAATAAACATGAGTATTTTTTTTATATCAGAATAGATCTAATTAGCGCCTATCGAGTTGATGTCTAGACTACATTTTTTGATTTTGTGAGAATTTGTACTATTTGCCTTTTTTTTCTAGTGCTCCCATGAGGATTAATATGGATGCTCCGATGGGCCACAGTCTCCAATTAATAGTAGTAAGATTGGGGATACGTAATTAAAACTAACATCAAGTCAATGTAATTATATGACTAGAACTAATAAGAGGAAAATAAGTTTGAATTAAGTAATTACCTTATAAACTTTACCAAACCCCCCCTGTCCAATCTTACATGCCTCTGAGAAATTGCATGTCGCGGCCACGATATCCTCAAATCTAACAGAGAGGAATTCAGAGTCTGGGGCATGGTTTCCTTCTTCTAGTTCATCCGATATACTCATGCCATCGAAAATTAGCTTCCTACGCTTTGCCCCATAGCTTATTTTACCTGTTCAATATTGTATAACCAGTCCTTCGAATCGAAGAGTAAAATAGACACGCGTAAGAATGCAGGTATGCAGTGTTGTACCTTTGAACTTGAAGCATGCAAGGGAAATGGCAGTGAGTATGAGCACACTTAACAAAACTGCAGGCAGCACAATCTTTATTGTGTTGCTCTTTGGCCTCGTACCTGTGTTTTTTAAGTCAGTCCAGACTCAAGAGTGTTAATGCATGCATATATATATAGTACAATTGATCAAAGACTACTAGACTAGTTAAGGCCTATTTTCGTCCTCAAAAACAGAAACAATAAGGCCTATGATAAGGAATCTAAGAATTTCACTTGGAACGTTTCAAAATATGTTTGAAACGAGAAAATTTCACAGCGCTTCAAGTTAAATGGGCTTTCAAATTTATTCAAAATATACACTAGATGATAGAACCTGTTGCACACCTGCGTTCAAGCGTGCAATCCGGAGGTACAAAGTATCTGGGCCAAAAGCCATCTCCGTGTCGATCAACTCGCCGGCCCACACCAAGCACCTCGTCCAGTCCCCCTTGGTTCTGCTGGTGCTCAGATTGGCGTAAGCATACGCCACGCACGAACAGTTTTTTGTGCACTCTGCTTCGCACTCCTGCAAGGTTCGGTTCTCGACGTGCACGAACTTGTCCGGCGATTTCATCTCCGGCAAGGCCAAGAAATGGTCGTCGCCGCACCGGAGCTCCTCCTTTCGCCGGCACCCCTGAGAGAACCTGCGGCTGTTCCAATCTTCTAAGGCCGTCGGCTCAAAACCGTCGAGGCACCTGCACATCGCGGGACGGGGATACTCCGTGTTGTCGCAGAAGCCGTTCGGGCCACAGTGGCCGTAGCTGCTGCACTCGCCAGACGTCCAATCCCAGAGGAAGGTCCACGCAGACAAGCTGCTGTTCCAGCTTTGGAAGTTGTACTTGCCGGAGTCTGTGAGCACGTACCTTGTATGCGCGGCGCCCTCCGAGAAGCTGAAGGCTATGTAGATTTCGTCCTGGCTGCTGACAACGGTGAGGTAGTTGACGGCGCTGGTGATCGCCTGGTTGTACTGGCCGATAACTAAGTCGCCCGCCCATGGCCAGCTACGCCAGATCGGGCGCGTTCCGTTCCAGATGAATATCTGAAGGGATGTCTCTGGGTCCATGCCGAAGGAGAAGGTTCCCGGCGATGGGTCGTCGGGGCTTTTCCACGAGACCAGCCGGTCGCCGGCGCGCGTCTTGTAGTTGATCCGGATCTTCATGCCGGGGAGGAACGTGTCGGTCGGGTGATCGAAGCTCTGCCACAAGGTGGCGCCATTTGGAGACCGGATGACGAAGTTGCCGGTGTTCAGAAGCACCGCCGCAGTGTTGCTGCCCGCCGTATCTGCACCGGCGACGTTGGTTGTCCAAAGAACACGGCCGTCGGCGCCGGACAGGACGAGGTTGGAGGTGTTGGTCAGGGACAGAGCCGGTGGCGAAGAGATAGTACTGCTGCTGTTTGTGACGGGGGTTTCTCTGTTGGCGACCCACACGATGGTGAGCCCGGGGATGTCGTTGTACCAGATGCCGAGGTACAGTTTGCCCGGGGTGGAGTTGGTGGGGGAGAAGAAGCCCAAGGCGAAGCTGCCGCCGTCGGACACGATGGTGGCGCCAGGGGAGAGCGGCTTGCCGGGGACGAGCCGGTCATCGGTGGCACACGGTGATGCCAGCAGGAGGAGGACAGTGGCGTGCCTGATATCTAGCCAAGCCATCGAGCACCTTGCTTGCAATGCGTTGACGAGCTGAATTCGTAGAGACGATGTGCTAATGTGCTAGCTAGTGGAGTAGGTAGCATTGTTACGCACGGAATGATGTCAATTCTTCTCTCTTTTCTTTTCTCTTCTTTATTTGGCATTGATTTCTTCTGTCCATTTTTTTCTTTTTTATTTTCACATGATGACAAAACCCCGGTTGAATTCTTTTCGGAACTAACAAAAATAATCTCCCCAACATCATTTTGTTTATATGGATATGAACTCAGACGCATCTTATGGTTGACATTTCAGCTGTCCGCGTCGGACTGCTTAGTATTAGAATGGCGTTGTCATTGGTGCCTGACAAAACCAGTGACAAAAAGTATAATATAATAAGGAAATTGTGACAGTTCAATGCAGTACTTGTCTTTTTTCTTTTGAAGTAGTACAATGTATACGTTCTACTCTGTGTTCAGTAGCCGGTTTGTAAGGAGTTTGGACTTTGGACCGAAATGCCTATCTAAAGATATGATTTGTTGTGACCAGCTCGCTCGATTCAGCGTGTCCACGTCGCTGTTATTTCGTGGCCGTTCGATCGGCCGCGCGAACGGTCCAGATCGGGCGAGCCGCGGTCGTTTTACGAAAAACCCCTTTCAGTTTTCGGAAATCAACCCGCGCTCCAGACGTCCTCTCAGAATTTTTTATAAAAAACGCCTCATGTTATTTTCAAATCGATGCGCAGTCTAGAACGGATGCGCACTCGTTTGTTTGCAAAAAAGACCTCCACTTTATCGAAATTCAACCCGCGCTCCATAGACACTCTCATCATTTTTTGCGAAAATATCCTCTGATTTTTCTCAAATCAAAAAACAGTCCACCTTTCATTATTTTTTTTCTTTTCTCCAAAATAATATGTGGGGCCCGTGCACCGCGTGCATGAGCGCGCTTGAAGGACTAGTTTTATCATGGTTTTGGTGATCATCATGGCGACCAGTCAATACGGACTAACATGTGTAAGATGCATTTAGATATGTTCACTTTGATACTATGGATGCAAAGTTTTTAAAAAAGATACTATGGATGCAAGGGGACGGGTGGAAAGGAAATTGGAAAACAAACGTGAAGATATCAAGAAAATAGAAGAAATAAAATGGTCGGACGGTCCACATCTTATGAAAATGAGAGCGCTCTACAATTTACAATGTTGTCTGATGGACTGAGAGCACCTTGCAATTTCACAAATCAGACGATCCGAGAGCGAAGAAAGAAGCACCGGACATTCAGGACTTATTGAGAAAAATACTGTTTTATGGCTAAAAAGTAGGGATGTGCCCTTCTTGTTTCCCCTTCTCTTCCCTTGCTCTTTTGGAGTTTTTGTGTAAATTTTTTTATCTGAGTTCTTCCACTTGTTTGGGTTGTTTCTCCGCTAGAATTTGCATATTCCTCGCGAGTTCTTGAATTTTGAGTGTTTTAGAGAAAACCCCATTTTGCAAGATGGAGTTTAAGATTGTGGTTGATTCTGTGGTATCTGGGTGTTGATTGTCAACTATATAGCAGTATATACTTGTAGTCTGGCTCATGGCCCAAGTGCCTATTGTATATATGTACATGTATCTGAATACTATACTCTGGAAGATTTGATTCTGGTTTATTCTGCTAAACTTAGCATGGCATCCGAGCTAGGTCTTCCGCCGCCGCCGCCGTTGGTCTAGTCGTCACCGCCGACGAAGGGTCCTCGGTCGCGGCGCCTCTCGTTTTTTTTCGCCACCGGGCCAAATCCTCTGCATCCGAGGCCGCTGTCCTCAGGCGGACCGTCCCCACGCCGTCCGCGCGAACCTTCGTCGTCTACCCGTGCTACCGTCGCCGCATCGTACCTGCACGCCCATCCGCCCGGCCCGTCCCCGTCCCCGCGCCGTCCGCGCGAACCTTCGTCGTCTACCCGTGCTGTCGTCGCCGCATCGTACCTGCGCGCCCATCCGCCCGTGAAGTCCGCGCGGTCCGCGCGTTTGTCCGCCCTGCTTGCTCCTGCACATCGTCCGGTTGGTTCGTGCAGAGTTGCCGGCTTGTTTTCTGTGCGTGCCTCCTGCCCCTGAGAAGCTAGTTGTTCGTGCCTGCTGCCGTTGTTGCTGCTTGGCTATCAGAACTGCAAATGGGTTCATCCGCTGCATCTAGCTCCACTATGGCACCTATTACCTTTGCTGCCCCTGCTCTTGATATCAAATTGACTGGTCAGAATTATAGAGAGTGGGCTTTTTCCTTCAAAATGCTTCTTCATTCTGCTGGCGCCGGTCTCGTTTCACATCTTACGGATTCCCCGCCTGATGCTAGTGACAAAGATGCAAAGGCTTGGAGAGATGTTGATGACCGAGTAATGGCTATTCTAGCCATGAATGTTGATCCAACTATAAGATACTGTCTGGAGGATCTCAGTACAGCTAAAGAAATGTGGGATTTTCTGAAGGAGCGGTATCAGCAAAGTAGCTATGCACTTCGCTATTCCACTCTCAAACAACTTCATCATTTACAGCAACAAGATCTGTCGATTGAGGACTACCTTGCTGCTTTTATGAAGCTATCTAGTCAGTTAGTCTCAATGGTGCCAAAGCCTAATTCAGCTTGCAAGGAGTGTGGTGTCAGGGATAAGTATGAGCAGCAAAATAAGATATTTCACTTTATGATGGGCCTTCGGTCCACGTTTGAGCCTATTCGTGCTCAAATCTTTGGACGCTCCAGTCTTCCTACCATGGCTGAAGCACTTTCAGCTGTACTTGCTGAGGAGACAAGGCTTCACACTATAGATGATGCTCCTTTAGTTCCTCAACACTCTGTCCTAGTAGCACCTCCTCAGTATGTTGTCATGGATAGCTCTCTTGTTTCTAAAGAGAAACCTAAAGAGAAACCAAAATGCAAGCATTGTGGTGGAAAAACACATACTGAAGAGCGTTGTTTTCAGAAATACCCACATCTCTTGAAGGAGTTCAAGGCCAAGCGTGCAGCATCTCATAAGGGTACTACAACAACTGTTTCTCCGGCCACTCCTTCACCGTTGCCACCAAGTACCACTACAGCAGCATCACAGTTCACACCTGTTGGTGCCTACATGTCTGGTGGCTCTATAGCTTCGGCTTTAGTTTCAGGTACTTCTATACCCTGGGTCTTGGACTCAGGTGCCTCTTTTCATATGACTTCCGATAAATCTCAGTTGGATTTCTATCGCCCTCTTCCTAATAATAAACATGTTCAAACTGCTGATGGTAGTTCTTGTATCGTTACCCATCATGACAATCTTGCTACTTCTGATTTCATTGTTTCAAATGTTTCCTTTGTGCCCCAACTCTATATGAATCTTATGTGTGTCGGTCAACTTACTGACATGAATTGTTTCGTTGGGTTTGATGATACCTCTTGCTTTATTTAGGATCGTCGAACCCAAGCTCTTCTTGGTACTGGCCATCGCCATAAGAATTCATCTGGCCTCTACATCCTCGACCGTCTACATCTACCGATGTCCTCGTCAACATCTTTACCACCACCATCATTACCATCTTTTGCTTCTCCTATGGTTACCTTTCCTCAGTGGCATCACCGTTTGGGCCATTTATGTGGCTCTCTTTTGTCCAACTTAGTTAAGCAGGGTGTTCTTGGCAAAGTGTCCATAGATCCCTCTTTTGAATGTACTGGTTGTAAATTGGGAAAGCAGATACAACTGCCATATCCCACTAGTAGTTCTAGAACTGAACATCCTTTTGATCTTATTCATTCAGATGTATGGGTCCGGCTCCTTTTGCTTTCAAAAGGTGGTCACAAATACTATGTTATCTTTATTGATGATTACTCTCGTTATACATGGATCTATTTTATGAAACATCGATCTCAATTATTGTCTATATATCAAGCCTTTATTCGTATGATACATACTCAATTTTCATCTACTATTCGCATTTTTCGTTCTAATTCTAGAGGAGAATACTTGTCAAATGCCTTTCGTCAAGTTCTTTCATCTGAAGGAACTCTTGCCCAATTATCATGTCCTGGTGCTCATGCACAGAATGCCTTTCGTCAAGTTCTTTCGTCAGAGGTTCGGTTCTCGACGAGCACGAACTTGTCCAGCGGTTTTATCCCCGGCAACGCCACGAAACAGCCGTCGCCACACCATAGAGCCTCCATCTGCCGGCACCCCCTGGGAAAACCTGCCTGTGCTCCACGCTTCCAGGCTCGCTGGCTCGAAACCATCGAGGCACTTGAACATCGGAGTCGTCGGGGCAGTCACCGTGCCATCGCAGTAACCATATGAGCCACACTGACCGTACAAGTCGCACTCGTTGGCCGGCCACTTGCCGACGAAAGCCCAGTCCGACGATCCCCAGCTCTGCAGCTGGTATTCACCGTAATAAGTCAACACGAACCTGGTGTGCCCGCTGCCGTCAGGGAGGCTATAGGCTAAATACATCTCTTCCTCGGTTTTGACGACCGCCAGGGGAAACAATGACGACGCTGGAGCTGGAGTTCACATGGAACTGGCCACTGATGGTCGCGTAGCCCGTCCACGGGGCGGTGCGCGCCATGGGACGTGTCCTGTTCCAGATGAAGGCCTGCATGAGCGTGCCCGGGTCCAGGCCGAAGGTGAAGCTCCCCGGTGAGGGGTCGTCAGTGCCTTTCCAAGAAACCAGGCGGTCACCGTCTCGAGACCTGTACATGACCCGGATCTTCATGCCGGGGAGGAACGTGTCGCCCGGGTGCTCGAAGCTCTGCCATGCGGTGATTCCATTCAAAGATCGGATGACGAGGTTGCCGTGATAGACCTAAAACAGATCACTAATCTAGCGTGTGTACATGTATTTGAAATAAACAGCGAGTTCTATAACATCTATCGGTACATGATTAATAGATAGAGTGAGAGAGAGAGAGCGGTGAAGGGGGTGCAAATCATCAGCCACTTTCGAGGAAGACGGGATCGCCATCACGGTGCTTGATGAAGACCCGGTGGCGGTGCTGAGTCGAAGGGCGGCAGTGCAGTGGCGGCGTTGGCCGGTGGCGACGCTTCTCGTCGCTGGCGTCCCTCTCTGTGATCGGTTAGGGTTTAGGACTGTAGGTGGAGTGCTAGGCGGCTCAGGCGAACCTCGTGCTTGGCGCCCCGGCCCCACCTCCTATTTATAGCGTTCTACGACGGGGGCCCACCAACCATATTAGGATTGGGCACCCCTGATCAGGGCGCGGATCCAACAGCCCAATTGACCGTTGGGCTAATTGGTGGAGATCAACTAATATTCTCCCACTTGATCTCATTTATGACTTAAACTTAACTTACTTATTTTCTCTTGTTTCCATTCCATCACAGATCAGTGCATAGAACGTGCCTCATTATCACGGTCAGTTGCCATTAGATTAAACAGCTACAATGCATATCTCTATTTTGAAACAGATTCTTAACTAGGCCCTTATTGTCCAGGAATTATAGGCTTTTCCTTAAACCCATACCGGCTAAGTGTTCTCTGAACACGCTGGGTGGTAAGCTTTTTGTAAGCGGATCCGCGAGCATCTTTTCTGTTCTTATATGCTCAAGACTATTTATATGATCCCAGACTTTATCTTTCACAACATAATACTTTATGTCAATGTGTTTGGCAGCATCACTTGACTTATTGTTGTGAGCATAACATACTGCTGAATTATTATCGCAGTATAACTTGAGTGGTTTATGTATGTCGTCTACCACTTTCAACTCAGACATGAATTTCTTTAGCCAATTCACTTGCCCTGTGGCCTCATAACATGCTACAAACTCGACATACATTGTGGACGATGTAGTGACGGTTTGCTTTGAGCTTTTCCATGATATAGCTCCTCCTGTGAGAGTGAATATGTATCCTGACGTGGACTTTCTTTTATCTCCCGCATAATCAGAATCTGTATACCCCTCTATGTGTAGGGAATCAGATCTTCTGTATGTTAGCATGATACCCTTCGTACCTTGCATGTAACGCAAAACTTTATTTACTAATTTCTAGTGTTCTATTCCTGGATTACTCTAATATCTACCAAGCAACCCGGTAACAAATGCTAAGTAAGGGCGAGTACACACTTGAGCATACTGTAAACTTTCGACAGCTGAACTATATGAAACCGTTTTTATTTGATCGATCCCATATTGGTTCCTGGGACATTGAAATTCTCCATATTTGTCGCCCTTGACTATGGGAGCAGGTGATGACTTACAATTTTGCATACTGTATTTCTTTAGAATTTTTTCTAAGTATGCCTTTTGTGATAATCCTAAAACCCTCTTTTCTCTATCTCGGTGAACCTCTATTCCTAAGACAAACGAAGCTTCACTGAGATCCTTCATATCAAACTTTGAGGAGAAAAACTTCTTTGTTTCTAGTAGTAGATTAACATCACTGCTAGCGAGCAAGATGTCATCCACATACAAAACTAGGAAAATGTATTTTCCATTTTTGAACTTTGCATAAGCGCAATTGTCCTCTACATTTTCTTGAAACCCAAACTTCCTTATTGTACTATCAAACTTCAAATACCACTGTCTTGAAGCTTGTTTTAATCCGTAAATGGATTTCTTTAGGCGGCATCCCATACGTTCTTTTTCTTCCACAACAAAACCTTTCGGTTGTGCCATGTAAACGTTTTCCTCCAAATCCCCATTTAGAAACGCTGTCTTTACATCCATTTGAAGTAATTCTAAGTCGTAATGTGCTACAAGCGCCATTATGATTCTAAAAGAATCCTTATATGAGGCTAGAGAAAATGTCTCATTGTAATCTATGTCTTCTCTTTGCATGAAACCTTTCACCACAAGTCTTGCTTTAAACCTTTCTATATTCCCTTTGAAGTCATGTTTAGTTTTGTAGACCCATTTACAGCCTACTGTCTTGGCTCCTTTAGAAATTGTTTCTAAGTTCCAAACTCTGTTGGTTTTCATTGATTTTATTTCATCTTCCATGGCTTCAAGCCACTTGGATGAGTGAGCGCTTCTCAAGGTTTCTTCAAATGAGGTGAGATCACCCTCCATTTGAAATTCCTCATATTCGTAAACTTCATAATCATCAGGGATGGCTGATCTCCTGACTCTTTGAGACCTTCTAGGGACCTCGTTAGATGATGCTTGTTCTATATGAGGCTGTTGTTGCTCTTCCTCATGTGTGACAATGGGTTCTTGGGGATCCTAAAGGACAGGTTCCTCATGTTCATTCATTGTTGCCACAGGAGAACTAACAACAGGTGTTGTTACTACAGTGTCTTGCACTGTTGGTACAGCAACAACATGTAGCGTGAAGAATGGCTCCTGAACCATAGGAGTGGACACATATACCCGCTTCTCTTCAAAACTTATTTCTTGCGCTACCATGCCCCCCCTTGATCATATCATCCTCCAAGAAGACAGCATGTCTTGTTTCTACTGAACTTCGTTTGTCTATCAGGATAATAGAAACGATAACATTTTGACTTTTTGGATAGCCAATGAAATAGCAGCTGACTGTCTTGGAGTCCAGCTTTCCTATTTTTAGGTTAAATACTTTTATCTCAGCTGGACAACCCCATACACATAAATAGTTTAGTGAGGGTTCCTTTCCTGTCCACAACTCATACGGTGTCTTGGGCACCGACTTACTTGGCACTCGATTAAGAATATGAATAGCGGTTTTTAACACCTCCATCCATAAACTTATTGGTAAGATAGAGTAACTTATCATGCTTCTCACCATATTCATTAAGGTACGGTTGCGTCTTTTATCTACTCCATTCTGCTGAGGCTCGCCCGGTGTAGAATACTGGTGTACTATGCCATTTTTCGGTAAGTACCTTGCAAAGGGTTCAGGAACTTGGCCATATGGGGTGTGTCGACCGTAGTACTCTCCCCCACGGTTGGACCTTACTACCTTAATCTTTAAGTTGTGCTGATTCTCTACTTCAGCCTTGAATATTTTAAATTTATCCAATACTTCCGATCTTTCCTAAATTGGATAAATATAGCCAAAACGAGAACAATCATTTGTGAATGTTATAAATGAATCATAACCATCCACACTCTTCACCAGAAAAGGACCACAGATGTCTGTGTGGATTATTTCTAAAATTCATGCGCTTTGTTTGATATCTTTCTTTATTTTCTTAACATATTTTCCTTTTATGCAATCTATGCATTGTTCTAAATCTGAAAAATTTTAAAGGCGGAAGAATTGATTTCTTAATCAATCGCTCTATTCTCCCCCTCAAAATATGGCCTAAACGGCAGTACCATAATTTTAAAGATACATCATGCACTCGCTTTCGCTTATTTGTTGCCTTCATAGACGAGGAAGCATTCTCATTCTTAGTACTTACATCATTCACATTCTTAGAAAGTGATAATAAATAAAGCTTGTCTTGTCGAAAGGCAAGACCAACATATTTATTATTATAAACAATCTGGCATTTGCCATTACCAAAATGGCAATCATATCCATCGTCATCTAAACGTGAAACACTTATTAAGTTTCTTCGCAAAGAGGGTACAAATAGAACATCTAAAAGTTTAAGTAGAAAACCATCAACTAATTCTAGAGAGAGATCTCTAATGGCTTCAACTTAAGCTTCAACTCCATTTGCTATAATTTTTCTTTCTCCTCTTTATAGGGTCCTCCTCGTACGGAATCCCTGTAATGAATTTGCAACATAAAAGTTGCACCTAAATCAATCGACCAAGTAGATTTTGCAAAACTTAAATATAAAGATTCATCTATGAATGTAATGAAATCTTCACCTCTCTTCAGCAGGTTCTTCAGAAATTCTAGACAGCCCCTCTGGTAATGTCCATGCTTCTTGCACCATTTGCATTGATCCTTTTCAACTTGAGTATTGTTGATCTTCGGATGGTGCTCAGTCTGAGGGGCTTTTCCTTGAGGTTTGGCATTCTTATTGAAGTTCTTTTTTCTTGTCCTTCACAAGGTTAGCAGAGTCACCCTGTAAGGACTTCAGCCTTTCCTCTTCTTGAACACACATTGCGATGAGCTTCTCTATGTCCCATTTGTCGAGATGCATGTTGTAGTTAACAACAAAGGTTTCATATTCCTTTGGCAAGAAAGCAAAACCAGGATGAATCAGGAACTCATCCTTGAGCCCCAAATCCATTAGCTTCAGCTTTGAATCCGTGTTGCTCATCTTCAATATGTGCTCTCTGATACCACCACCAGTATATTTTTCATTGAACAATTTCTTGATCAATGTGCTAGCATAAGCCTTTGAAGAGCCAGTGAACTGACTCTCCACCTTCTATAGGTACTCCATGGCAGTATCACAGTCTAGGATAGACCCCCTTATTGCATCTGAAATAGTGGACTTGGCCACCATCAAGCACTTGCAGTTCGAGATGTCTCACTTCTTCCGATCAAGATCGTATTTCATTCTAACTTCTGTATGATCTCGCTGCCGAGCAGTGAATCAACATCAGTCTCATTTTTTGCACTCACCGGGTCCATTGGCTCAGTAGGACACGAGGAGGTAAGCGCTAAGTCATTCTCGGACAGCGCAAGTGCGAGCTCATACTTCTCTCGCCATACTCTGTAATTGCCCCCTTCTAGAGGTGGTATATGCCAGATGAATGCCATTGGGATGAGTCCTAAAAAACATCATCAGAGATAGTGAGAAAATATATCATTATAATTACATGCTTTAATTTAACGTTGGTCAAAATTAAAACATACAATATTCTTATACACTAAGTCTACATCACCATTGGGCAGAAATAGAATTAATGCATGAAAAACTTAAGAATAAACATTATAATATTATTATTATCAACGTTGGTCAGAAAAATAACAATATTATAATTTATTGACTAAAAAAGACTACTCTTCAAATTAAATTCTCCCGTTGGTTCGAATTTAATTATAAGATAATAAACTATTACATTGCAGCGGAAAAATGAACTCAATTTCGTGAATTGTACCCACAGGAAAATTCACATTTCTACTATTTTCTTTGAGCCATTTTTCATTTTCCAGAAATAAACATGTACTGGAAAACAAAAAAACCTAGGCTCAATCTTGACTGGTTCTCGACCCAAAACGGCAAAAGTTGCCCGGCCTAGCTCCCTTGCACGCGCGCTGCCCGCACCCAGGCCGCAACCAAGGCCTGGGCCGGCAAAGCCGCGCGCGCCCACCTAGGCCGATTGTTGGCCCGATCGATCTGCGCCGTCCGTTCTAATCCGACGGCTGAGCTTGCTTCTCGCGGGAACAAAACCGGCGCGCGACAACTTCCCCCGGAACCCTAGCGCCATTTCTCTTCTCCCCTTCTCTCTCTTAGCCCGTAGCGACCGAGAGCGAGAGCGCAGTGGAGCATGGCGCCATCGTCGCCCCCCTCGCCAGCGCGCGCTCCCCAACGGGTGAGCACGCCGCCGTCGAGGGGCCTAGCCATGGCGCCCTTGGCTAGAGCCCGCGCTAGACCGACGAGTAGCTGCCCCGCTCGGCCTTCTTCTCGCATGCTGGCGAGGTGGCAGCGCGGTGCACGACGAGGTAGGCCTCTTCCCCTTTTCCTTCTTCTTCTCCACCTAGATCTTGCTTTGTTCTTCTCGGATTTGTCCGATTTGGGAATTAGGGTTTGGTTAGGGTTAGGGTTTCGCTCACTGTTCTTCTTCCTCGAGTCTGATTCGCGGGTTAGGGTTCGGCTTTGAGTTGCTTTTCAAACCCCAAGGCCCTTCTCACTCCTTTTCTTCCCCAATTTTGGGTTTAGGGTTCGATGAACCCTCTGTTTAGATCCAAAAACGAATCTATCACCTCCTTCTAGCTGCTACTAGGTTTTCTTATCCGATCGGCTAGATCTACACCTAGTTAGGCGTCTCATACCATTGATAGACCTAAAACAGGATCACTAGCCATAGATCTAGCGTGTGTACATGTATTTGGAGTAAACAGCGAGTCCTAGAACATCTACCAGTACATGATTAATAGATAGAGTGAGAGAGCGAGGGGTGAAGGGGGTGCAAACCATCGGCCGCCTTCGAGGAAGACGGTCTCGCCATCATGGTGCTTGGTGAAGACCCGGTGGCGGTGCTGAGTCGAAGGGCGACGGTGCAGTGGCGGCGTTGGCCGGTGGCGGCGCTTCCCGTCGCTGGCAGCGCTCCCTCTGTGATCAGTTAGGGTTTAGGATTGTAGGTGGAGTGATAGGTGGCTCAGGCGAACCTCGTGCTTGGCGCCCCCGGCCCCCACATCCTATTTATGGCGTTGTGCGACGGGGGGCCACCAACCATATTAGGGTTGGGCGCCCCGATCAGGGCGCGGATCCAACGGCCCAATTGGCCGAGATCAACTAACATGCCGGTGTTGAGAAGCACCGCCGTGGCAGCTGAACCCGAGACACCGGTGACGTTGGTCGTCCAGAGAACTCGGCCCCTGGCGTCGGATAGGATGAGGTTGGAGGAATTGGTCAGGGTCAGCGCTGGTGCTGGTGCAGAGGAGGTGCCGGTTGTGGCCGGGTTTCCTCTGTTGACGACCCACAGGGCGGTGAGCCTGGGGATGTCGTTGTACCATATGCCAAGGTACAGATTGGCAGGAGTGGAAACGAGCGGCTTGCCCAGGACCAGCCGGTCGTCGGAAACACTCTGTGGCAGCAGAACAAGGAGGAGGACAGTGGCGTAGATGATGGCGGACCAATCCATGGGTGAGTCGAATTCTGAAACGCTTATGCTTGATAGCCTGATACTAGCTTGTTGTTGGGCAGGGATCAGGTAGACCACTGATATTACTTGATTAGCGGGCGATTGATTGGAGCCTGTACCCTCCATCCTTAAAAAAAATACACATCACGTTTGTCAACCAAGTATATACAAAAGAGAGACTACTATTTATAATATGAAATAGATATCATTATATTAATCATACGATATGTTTATTTACTATTCAAAATATTTAAATGTTGATACTTTTGTAGATGGCAACCTGACTGCAGAGATACCTTGACTGCAGATACCTGATCAATGAAGCAACATGCGTGGACACAAATAAAAACTTTTGTAGATGGCAACCTGATTACACGGCACTTGGACGATGTCAAGGAACAAATTATGAAAAGAGTGGGTTGATAAATATATGCATTGAACGATGAGGAATAATCCATCTTATACTTCTCTAGATTCATTAGTATGATGCATTCAAATATTTCAAATACTCCCAGAGCCTAACGGTGCCGATGAAAACAAAAGATTCTGACCGGTACCAGTTCAAGGACTGAAATCAGTGGAGGCCATGATGATGATAAACCAATTTTTAATGTCTTCATATGCTTGTGCATTTTTTATAATTTTGAACTATTATGGACAAGTTTGGCTTAACAACGCTAAAAGAACTTATAATTTAGAACGAACGGAGTATTTTTTTTGAAAAAAATTTGTTGTGCTAGGTCTGAAAAAAAGATTGTGGCGTCATGGTTCTAAGGCATAGGATAACATAACTAGGTCAAAGGAGGCAAGCCACGGAGCCTACTAAAGAGGAAGCGAGATGAAGTAAAGCTCCCGGGCCCCTTCCCTTCTCCAGCCGGTGCTCGCGCCAGTGCCGAGGGGGGTCCCCCCCCAGTCCAGTCCTTAAGAGTAGTGGTGGTGGTGTTTGAGAGTGGTTCAGATGAGCGCCTTCTTCTCCCTAACCAAGAGCCTTTTGGTCTGCGACACTGTCGTCCTGGTGTTCCTCTTCAGCTACGTCGTCGTCCATGGTTCCGACGAAAGTGAGAGCTTCAGTAAAATAAAGTTTATGTTGCGTCTCATCCCAGATCCAGTCCTCTTCGGTTGGTGACCGGTCTTCACCACGGGCAGCGTCATGCCGGTTGTTCCTGTAGCCATCTCGTGCGATTCCGCTTGGGATCTTGCCGCTTATGCTACGGGCATGGCCACCACGATGCCACCTTCAGCACTTGCCCGTGGAGATCGACTGGATCTAAAATCTCCCCCTCCACCAGTTGTAGCGGAGTCAAACTTCGTCAGGCACTAGCTCTAAGAATGTCGATGAGTCGATCTATCATCCTCTGACGACAGCTTCAGCTTTATCTTCGGTTCGTCGAACAAGTCCATCAACGATGTCAACTTCAACCACTGTAAACTTTTGCTTAGTGAGGTCCTTCCATCCTGGTTCCATGCGTCTGTGACGCCTCTGGTAACCCCCACCGGCAACTTGCAGGATGACGATGTCGGTGAATTTGCCGGACACGGCGATGTCGGTGAATCTGCACTCTTTCCGGGTTATTTGGACTACATGTCCCTCGATGCTGTGATTGTCAAATGTCAAGACACGTGGAGGCAAACGTGGGGGAGGTGCTAGCGTCCGATTGGGCGGACAGCAGCCTTCGTCCGATGGTTCCCGCCCAATGAATTCCCACCAAGGAGCGTGCGGGGATAATTTTCAACTAGAGCACGCAGGTGAGCCATCGTGTAGGGACTACCTTACCCATGTCGCATGTAATTACTTTTAACAAACTAAAAAAAGTTATAACTCCTAAATCAATCATCCAAATTAAATTCTAATTATACCATTGGGTTTCTTACAATAAATCATTCAAAACAAGATCCCACACGGATATATTTAGATAAAAAAATTTAATGAACATTTATCCTATGAAGATAGAACATTTTCTATTATTGAGGAGAGACGATGTTCTAGGTTCAAAGAATAATGTTCCGTCTTTGTAAGAAGAATGGTCTCAATTTAGGTTAATGAAATTGGTATTATAATATACATAAAATAAAATAAAATAAAATAAATACATAACATAAATAAAAATAATAAAATCTAGAGCAAAGCATAAGGAAAAAACACGTAATAGAGAAAAATTTAAAAGAATATCACATGGATACTTTTCAAACGTCCTAAAAAATATACTATAGAGCATCACATGTATACTAAGTGAACATCACTAAATACACCATAGAAGATAAAAAACATAATAGAACAACACATGTATACTACATGAACATCGCAGAATACATCATAGAACATTATTATATACTACATGAACATCACATGTATACTACGCGAACATTACAAAATACATCATAGAAAATCACATCTACACCACGTGAACATATAAAAAACATCATAGAACATCATATTTATAACACGTGAACATCACAAAAAATATCATAGAACACCACATATATACTACATGAACATCATAAAAAAATATCACAGAACATGACATTATATACCACGTGAACATCATGTCGGGGTTATAACCCCAGGATGTCTCAAGGCACCGATTATCTAGTGGGACATATGGCCCACAATATATCAGTTTGCAAAGACCCGAAGGACCAAGGCCCAGCTGAGCCAAGTGAACCAGGCCGACCACCAAGGTCGGGGTCAGCCACGACCTCTCCCTTCATCAGACTTAGCCACATGACGCGCTAGAGACTCACGACCTCCCCACTATCAAGACCCCTGGGAGGAACGAGGAGAGGTCAAGCCCAGCCAAATGTGTCCGCTCTAGCAAAAGTAAGCACATTACTCTAACTCTGCAAGGACCGAGGGGACATCGGTCACCTCATTCTGATTAGACGCCATCCCTGCCCCACGCTATGCAGACAAGACAACACCACAAGGCGGTGATAACTAGTACGGTGATCCACCATCCAAATACGGTCCGACAGGACGCATGTACGATTCTACCCACCACGGGATGGGATTCATGACGAAGGCCTTGACTTAGAGGTCATCCAACCCCGCGGGAGCCATGTAAAACCCTAGGTGTTAAGCATCACTAAAACTTGAGCATGTCATCATCTTGCATGTAAAGCATTCATTGTAGCTAATCATGCCTTGCATTCACTAAAAATTAATATTTATTTGCTAGTAATGCAATGCATGAGTGTTGTATTGTGTTTCAAACCAAAAATCCTTTTAAGGTATTATGTGTCGACAGAATATCGTCGGTAGTCCTCCGAGGGGTATCCCATGAAGGTAGATTGATCGGCAGAGATGCGTGTAATAAAAAACAAGAAGGCAACAGAGACACAAGAGTTAGACAGGTTCGGGTCTCAGCACGACATAATACCCTACTCCTATGGTCTGATGGATTGTATTAGCTATCGTATGATATTGCGTGTGTTTAGAGGGGGTCCCTGCCCGCCTTATATAGTCTAGGGTACAGGGTTACAAGTCGGTTCGATTTGGGAGATAACCGAAAAGTAATAATAGATTACAGGAATCATAGGATCATACGTATCCTAACAGATCTCATAGTATCTTCAGGATATCTTCCCGGTGTCTTGTGGGACACGCCGAGCAGCGCAGTAGTGCTCCGTAAGGCTTCGTCTTGTGGGCTAGGCCACCCCTGGGGGCGCAGCCCATGTGGTCTACTGTGGGTATCCGGGGTCGTACCCCCCATGGCTAGTCCTCGAGCGCCTTGTATCCGTTGTGCAACGCCGTCTTGAGCTTGTCCGAGCAGGTGTGAACAAAGCCGAGCAGTCAGACTCATGGTCCAACCACTGTGATGAGTTGTCGAGCAGTTGTGAACCGTCATCGAGCAGTTGTGAACCGTCGTCGAGTAGTGTGAACCGTCGCCGAGCAGTGTATCCCAAGTAAGGCTTGCCATAAGGATGGTGATGCAACTAGTGAATTTGTTCTGCGTGCTCCCGATCCGGATGGTGATGCAAAGAGACACAAGGTTTATACTGGTTCAGGCAATCGAGGCCCTACTTCCAGTCTGAGAGATCGATCTTGTATTCCTTGCACCGAGGTGCTCGTAGTAGGGGGTTACAAGCTAAAGGAGAGAAGGAGCTGGTCCTAGGTCTCGGCAGGGTGCCGTGCGGGCCGCTTGAGACGTTGCTCTCTGGCGGCAGGAGTGTGCGTGTGTGTTACAAGGTGTCCCCCGTCCCCCTTAAAACAACCCAGGTCCTCTCCTTTTATAGCATGAAGGGAGGACTTGGGCGGTACATGAGCTGACTATACGGCGTCGTGTGAACAGAGGCGGCGTGTCTGGGGCCTCATAGCTGTTCTGTGGCGGGCGTGGCCGTCGGAGTGGTCCATCCTTGAGTATCAGGCGGCGTGGTCATCCCATCAGGTCCTGTGCATCGTGGAGCCCCGGGAATACCTCGGAGTGGATGCGGCGGCGAACGTGCAAGCCACTGTGGACGGACTGTGCACGATGCCGAGGCTGGCACTACGGTGGGGGGTCTCGGCAGGCACGAACCCCAAGATCGCCGAGGCCTCGGTGTACATTGCCGAGGCCTTGAGCGGGCGGTCGATCATGGGTACAGCGTTTGGACACAGTGGTCGGTAATCCCCGTCGTACCCTTTCCCAGTCGGTATGGTGCTGGTCGTGGACACAGTGGTAGGACACGATGGCTGTCCCCACCGGATGGATACCGATGATCGCGACCTCGGGTCGCGTCGGCCATCCTGTGGCGTTGAGCCACCGTCCGGCTGAGATTGCGGGAGTGGTTGAAGCATTAATGAGACATGACGAGTTGTTGGGAGGGTCGGCCGAGACGGGGGGCGACGGACCGTGGACGAGCCGGCCTCGAGCGACACGGAGAATGAGGCCTCGCGCGATACGGAGAATGAGGCCTCGCGCGATACGGAGAGTGAGGCCTCTACCGAGGCCTTCCCTGGATAGCCTCGGGCGAGACGGAGACGGCGTCCCCTGCCGAGGCTCGGCGCCCCCTGCCGAGGCCTACCCCGAGCCTCACCTCGCCGAGGCGGAGTTCGCTCCGAGACCTCCCCGCCGAGGCTCGAGGCGAGGTGGAGGAGGGCTCGGTCATGGCGGTGAGGGGCCCACGGCTTACCTTCTAGCTTTGTTTTGATGTTTGCTTGGGGTACCCCATTCTAAGGTACCCGATAGTAGCCCCCGAGCCTCGGGGTGAGTGCGTGCACTTTCCCTGAGGGTTCGTCGAGGCTGGGTTTATGCCTGCTCCGTAGGAATTGGTTTGTTTTCTGAGGTTCCGGTGGGTGCGTGCGAGCGCACCCGCCGGGTGTAGCCCCTGAGCCCCTGGAGGAGTGAAGTTACACCTCCAGGGGCTTTCTCTACTTTCACGTTTGAGTGATCAGTTCTTATTGCATTTGCCGAGCCCATAAGCGCAAGTTCGGGTTGCGTGGGTCTCGACGAGGTTGCAAAAAGAGGCCCTCTAGCCTCCGCATGGAGCGAGAGGTTTGTCAGGGGTCCCCTTGACATTGGGTATGTCCCTCACGCTTCCTTTCGCTCGGAAGGAGGGGTGGAATGTGCCATGCTACCCTCGATGGGCGCGAGCGTGGACACTTTCGGTGAGCTGTTATCGGGTAGTCCGAGTGGAGGCCCGAGCCTCGTTCGCTAGGGGACCGCTAGCGGTCCAGAGACGCACCCCAAAAGTACCGGAGGATTTCTCTAGTGGGTGCCGAGGCCGTTCGCTGGGCCTCGGTGGCTCGGTGCCTCCCTACGGTGGGATCCCATTCGGATACTTTCCTGTCGGTCTCGGACACAACTTAGGACACCCTGAGCGACTGCTCGTTCGGGCCTGGGCCATTCGCAGGCTCGCCCCGAAGTCGTCCCTGACTCTGTTGTCCTGGGGCGGCTGTCGAAACCTCTTGGTGGCCCAGCCTTCGAACCCCTGGACCGTAACGGGCTCGGTGCCCTTTATCGTGTTTTTGTCTTGGTTTTTGGGTGCAAGAGGAGCCCCCGAGCCTCCGCCTAGAGCAAGAGGACGGTCGGGGGTCTCCTGACCTTTTCATTCGCCCCTCACATATCCTTTTTGTTCGGACGGAGGGTTCGTTTGCCGAGCCCATTCTGGTCTCAGCAAGATCGCAGGAAGAGCCCCTAGCCTCTGCGCAGAGCGAGAGGGCCGTCGGGAGTTCCCCGACTTTTATATACCCTCGCGTGTGAGGGAGTTTGTTTGCCGAGCCCATTCTCGGTCTCTTGCAAGGTCGCAGAAGAGCCCCTAGCCTCTGCAAGCAGAGCGCGAGAGGGCCGTCGGGAGTTCCCTGACTTTTTATACGCCCCTCGATGAGGGGGTTTGTTTGCCGAGGCCCCTTTGGGCGCGAGCCCGGGTCGTGGGGTCTCGGCATATTTGCAGGAGAAGCCCCCTAGCCTCTGCATAGGGCGAGAAGGCCGTCAGGGGTTCCCCTGACTTTTTATGCGACCCTCGTGCTTCCTTTTCGCTCGGAAGGAGGGGTGGAATGTGCCTCGCTACCCTCGATGGGCACGAGCGGTGGCACTTTCCGGTGAGTTGTTATCGGGTAGTCCGAGTGGAGGCCCGAACCCCGTTCGCTAGGGGATGGCTAGCGGTCCAGAGACACACTCCAAGAGTACCAGAGGATTTCTCTAGTGGGTGCCGAGGCCGTTCGTTGGGCCTCGGTGGCTCGGTGCCTCCCTACGGTGGGATCCCATTCGGATACTTTCCTACCGGTCTCGGACACGACTTTGGGCGTCCCAAGCGTTTTGCTTGCTTGGGTCTCGGCCCCGCAGTCACCCCTGACTCTGTTATCCTGGGGCAGCTGTCGAAACCCTTTTGGGGCCCAGCCTTCGAACCCCTGGATCGTAATAGGCTCAGAGCCCGGTTCCTTCCTATGAAAGGAACAAGCCACGGGAATTATTTTCCCTATTGGCTCGGCCGCGAGTGGCGCGCCTTTTGAGGCAGTTTTATTGGGAGTCAAAACGGTACCTGCTGCCGTAGTGGCCGAGCGTGGCGTGGTGGTTGGGACGTAACCGTCCTCGCATTTAATGCGGGAGACGTGGGCGCGTGGGCCGGTGAAATCGGCTCGTGGTTAACCACGCCAGATTGGGGGGAAATCTCCCCGATTTCATCGCCCGCTCGTTTCGCCTCCTCCCTGCATAAATACCCGGGGAGTTTTGCCCCTCCTCGTCTTACCTTGCCTACATCAGCGCCGCCCCCGCCGAGCCGTCGCTAGAGCAGCGAGTGCCGAGAAGGAGAGGAGGAAGAGCGAGCCCATGGCCGGTGATATCGTTGTCGTCGAGGCGGACCCCTAGGATCCGTCGGACGTCACCGAGGAGATGCTCCAGTCGCTTGTCGACGGTGGGCTCCTCCGCCCGGTGACTGACTCCACCAGGCTGGAATGGATTGCTCCGTACGGCGAGCCGGAGCCGAGGCCTCGCGACGGCTATGTCGTAAGCTTCATCTCCTTCCATGAGCGTGGCCTCGGCGTCCCGGCAGACCGGTTCATGCGGGCGCTTACGCACTACTACGGCGTGGAGCTCCACAATTTTAATCCCAACTCCGTTGCTCAGGCGGCTATCTTTGTTGCCGTCTGTGAGGGGTATTTAGGGATCGCGCCCCATTGGGAGTTGTGGCTCCATCTATTCCGGGCGGGGCATACTACAAAGCCATCGGGCACGTCGGGGAAGAGGAAGGCGACGAGGGCCGGAGGTCTGCACTCTCCAAGTCGCGTCAGACCGCCGCACTCTACATCCCGGCCCAACTCGCGTCCTCCAACCGCCGCGTGGTACACAAGTTGGTTTTATCTTCATAACGACGACGGAGGGCTTCCCCTACTACACCGGGGATTGTGGGAGTTGCCCGAGAAGTGGAAGTGGGGCGTCCTGAAGGTCGACCAGCCCAAGCCGGAGCCACTCTGGAGGGGCTGGCGAGGCTCATGGGCCATGGCCTCACCGCTGTATGGTTGTGGCTGCGTTCCTCCGCCGGAGGGTGCCGCCGCTGATGGCTCGGTGGCGGCGGCTGTTCGAGATGAGGCCGGGTGAGCCTATTGAGGGCACCCGGATGTCCTCTTCCGCCCTTTCCGAGGAGGAGATTCTTGGTCGGGTGGGGGAGACGGTAGAGGCAAAGGTGAGGGCGGCAACTTGACCCCTATCGCGATCGCGCCGTCATGGGGTTCCTCTTGCTGGTAAGTCGTGCGCGTCAGTAGCCTCCTCTGGCACGCTCCTCAGTCTCCTCCTACCCCTTGTTCCCTTATGTGTGTTTGTCATTCCTTTAGGGGATGAGGGACGTGCGCTCCTCTCCACGGCCCGTTCTCGAGGATGCGGAGCGGTGGGCGGTCAACCGTGCTCACGCCGATGCGCAGAAGAGGCGAAAGGACGCCAAGGCGGCGAAGCGCACGAAGCACATCCTCGCGCGCGAGGAGCTAGATAAGCACCGCCGCAAACAACGGAAGGACGGTCTTCCGCTGGAGGAATCCCCATCGACGTCGTTGTCGACGGAGGCCTCGGACAGGGACGAGAAGGTCGAGGGAGGGCGAGGTCCCCTGGACCACCTTCCTGATGTCGTGGAGGTGGCGCCCAGGGTGTCGGAAAGCATCCCGGCACCCTCGGGAAGGGGAGGAGAAGCGGACCCAGGGCCGGCGGTTGCCCACTCTGGGGCCGAGGCCGACACGCCCGAGGCGCGGGCGTTAGGCAAACACGCCGTCAGCCCGGTAGGCTCGGCGGCCGTGGCGGAGCGGGTGGCGGCGGAGGCGACGCCGCCGGCCCTGCAGAGGATCGAGGGGGCGTCGGGGTCCGCTGAAGACCGTCCGGCATCGATGGATACGGAGGCGACGCCTCTGCGCCCCCGCCTCAATTGGCTGAGGTGAGGCAGGCATGTATGGCGGGCGGGGCCGCCCGATCAAGGCAAGTGTATTCTTAGCAGGGTCGTGGTGTTTTTCGGTCGCTTTTTTATTTTTTGCACTGACCCTGTAGGTTAATTTTCTTTAGTCGGAAGCGGCCTGCGGACGACCTCCCTTTGGCACCCCTTAAGGCGCTTAAGGCGAGGCCCGACTCCTCCGCACACTGGGTGGCGGCGGCACAAGCCGCTATCCAACGCGGCGCGGCGTCGGCGAGGGTCGACCCAATGGGGCCGGCCGCCCAAGGAGGGGCTGCCGAGGCGGCCCCTACACAGACGATGGAGGGAGTGCTTCCGCCTCGTGGGGGTGAGGCTCACGAATCGGATGGGGCCGGCATGCCCTTTGTTGCTGAGGCCCCCAGGGTCTCCGAGGCTGAGGCGACGGAGGCCACGGTGCCCGCGACCGCTGAGACCGTGGTGGCCGTGGTCGGCATCTCCTCGTCAGTCGAGGCCACGATGTCGGAGGCCAGAGACCCTGAGACCGCCGAGGCCGTAATTGCAGAGGCCGGAGCCCCGAGGTGGCGGCGAGGCTGCCTCTGCGTGAGGAGGCGGAGATGCAAAGGCGGCCGCCTCGGTGGTGCCCTTGGTTCGTGGCCCACTGTTGGTCTATCCGGTCCCCTCCGACGATACTTCCCGGGCGCTGGAGGTGGTCGACGCCGAGGAGACCAATGTCGAGAGCAGCCAGCCGCTTTAGACGAGGGGGCTCGGCCCTCGTCGGGTCCGGCTGAGCCTCAAGGGTGGGACCACCCATGGTATTGTGGCGAGCCAGGGCGACCACGAGGGGGGAGCCTCTCTGCTCGCCCTTGAGGATGCGGGGTGAGGTGGGCGTTGGAACACCTTCGAGCAAAGATGTCGCCACCGGCGGAGCGGTCGCTACGGACGGCGCTATCTGTGGTGGCCGACGAACTGCCCGGAGTCGCCTAGGTTCGTGCTTTTCTTTCTCGTGCGACGTTTACCTTCCTGACTTTGTTGCGACCAATGACCCTCGCTCTGCTTCCCCAGGAGCTCGAGACCCGGTCGCTTGGGAAGTCGGTGTTCCTCCGGCGGGAGAGGGGCGTCTGGGACCAGCTTCACCGGCGAAGGGCCTTCTTGCCAATGCTAACGAAGCTTACAGCCGCTGGCGCGAGGTGGAGGACCTCCGCCTTTGCTGTGCCGATGTGAAGGTCGAGGCGGCCGCGGTCTAGGCACAGCTCGCCCCCTTGGCGGTGCGGGTCAAGGAGCTGGAGGAGGAGCTTACTCGCGTGGTCAGCGATCGGGATGCCTTCAGTCTCTCGGGCCAAGAGGCGATGGCCTTAGGCGCGAGGCCCTCGCCAGAAGTCAGGCGAGAGGAGAGTGTGCGACCGGCTTACCAAAGGCGCTCTGAATGAGGCCCTTGTCATGTTGAGGCCTCGCAGATTGAGGCCGTGGTTTTGAAGGGGCGGTCGAGGGTGAGTTCCCGTCCCTTATTTTGTTTCCTTTTCCTTATGTTTGCTTCCTGACTTCCTTGTCTGACGCAGAGCTGGGAAGTGAAGCCTCTAGGGCGGCCGAGGCCTCTAGGTTCGAGGCCCAGCGGTTGAGGGAGAAGGCCGAGGCCTGTCAGGCCGAGACCCGTCGCTGGGAGCAGAAGGCCAGGGGTGAGCTCCGTGGGCTTCCGTCCCCAACTTAGGTTGTCCTTTCTCTCGCTCGACTTCATTCCATTTTCTGCGGTGCAGAGTCGGAGGCGGAGATCCTTCGGCCGCCGAGGCTTCAGTAATGTCTGCGTGCACGGGTGCTCGAGACCGAGATCGGGGAGCACGAGGCGCTGAAGCATGCTGCCCTTTCTGCCTGCGAGGCCTTGGAGGTCGAGGGGGTTCAATCAGGCAGCTCCCTTGGGAGTCGCCTGATTGCGCTGAGCAGCCAGATGCGCGAGCGGCTCCGAGGGGCACAACACACGGGTGTCAAGCGGGCGCTGGCCGTCATCTCCTCTCACTACCTTGGTGTCGACCTCCCGGCCATCAGTGATGGCTATGTTCTGCCTGATGATTACGAGGAGGCCGACGCGGCGGTGGCGAAGCTAATGGAGGCGGCGGAAGGCCCTGGCACGGCGCTGGCGACGCTCTTCGAAGAGGAGGTGGTTCTCCCCTACCATCTCGCCGACGCCAAGGCCCCGAGCCTTGATCTGGGCCCCCCGGGCTATGTAAAAAATAGAATAGGGGTTATTTTTTGTATCGTGGCGCTTGTGGCCGTGAGGCCTTTACTTTTGAAGTACTTGTGTTTCCTAGTTGTTTTTCTTATGTTTCCGAGCCTCTGCCCTCTGCCGCTCCTGATCGGATTTCGTTTGCAAAACACCCCCTTGGGGCCTAAGCCATCCCTTGAGCGAGAGGTAGTGAGGGAGTGCCGTAGCCTCGGGAGGCGTGGGCCGCCTCGCGACTCTACCGGGCTCTCGCTTAGGAAAATGCACCTTGGTCCGAGGGGTTTTACAACTAATTAAATCGAGAGCACTGCTAGGGACTTGGTGTAGGATTTTTGCAAAAACAACTGGAGAATGGCGCGGGGACCTAGGGGACGCCTAGGAGGGGCCCCTATCTAGCCCCCGAGGGAGACTTGGTTCCGCCGAGGAGAACCGAGTTTCTTTGCCGTGTTACTACGCTGTTGCGAGGCCCACGATGGGCTCGGGGTTTCTCAAAAATTAGACCAACTAAAGAACGCTTTTTAATTGTATTTCGAGAAACGACATATACAATGCTTGGAAATTTAGGGATAAAAGCGACGTAGCTATTCTATGTTCCAAGCGTTGGTGAAGACTTCGCCCTTCTCGTTGGCTGACTTGTAGGTCCCGGCTTCAAACACTTGGGCGACGATGTACGGTCCTTCCCACAATGAAGGGTCACTTGTGGCGACCCTTGTTGCTCATGCTAGCCTCAACACCAGTCGCCTACCTTCAAGTCTCGGCCGGACGCGTGTCGGGCTGATAAGCGCCCAAGCAGCTCTGCTGGTATTTGGCCGAGTGTAGTAGCGACGTCTCGGGCTTCCTCCAGTTGATCAAGGGCATCCTCTCGGGTGGTGCGGTTACTTTGTTCGTTATAAGCTTGTAGCCTCGGGGAACCATATTCCAAGTCGGTGGGGAGGATGGCCTCGGCCCCATAGACTAGGAAGAAAGGCGTGAATCCGTGGCTCGGCTTGGAGTGTTCCTCAAGCTCCGATGACCGACGGGAGCTCAATGAGCCATTTTTGCCAAACTTTTTCAATCGGTTGTGAATCCTTGGCTTGAGGCCTTGTAGGATCATGCCGTTGGCACGCTTCTAATTGGCCGTTGGTCCTTGGGTGTCCTCACGGTGACCGTGCCACACGAATGTGGTGGTCGTCGCCGCAAAACGTCGAAACCTTTTGCCGGTGAACTGCGCGTCTCGTTGTCGGTGATGATGGTGTTGGGGACCCCAAACCCGTGGATGATGTCGGTGAAGAATAGCACCGCCGCCGGATTTGATTCGATTGATCGGACGAGCCTCGATCCATTTGGAGAACTTGTCGATTGATACCAATAGATGGGTGAAGCCCCCGGGGCCTTTTGCGAGGCCCGACCATATCGAGCCCCACACGGCGAACGCCATGTGATGGGGATGGTTTGCGGGCGGGGCGGAGATGTGTCTCGCCGAAAGTAGTCTCGCATCCTTCGCAGAGCGCACTAGTTTGGTAGCGTCGGCGCATCGCCGCCGTCGGCCAAGAGAACCCTTGGCGGAAAGCGTTCCTCACGAAGCGTCCGAGGCGCCGCATGGTGCCCGCAGCGCGCCGCGTGTAAGTCCCAAAGCGTGGCTCGGCCCGCCGGAGCCGATACACCGTTGGAGGACACCGAGGACTTCGCTGCACAATTCGTCGTTGTAGAGGGCGTAGGTCTTGGCTCGCCGCGCAAGCCACCGTGCTTCTGTTTTGTCGTCAGGAAGCTCCCCCCGATCGAGCCAATCGAGGAACGGGACTCGCCAATCCACGTCGTGATCAGTCCGTGGAGGCTCGGCGTTGACTTCCATGACCTCGGGCTTGGTCGAGGGGTCTCGGCAACATAGAGGGCATCGAGCTCGCCGCGGGTTCCACAGCGGGCCCTCCTCTCTCGCTGTCGCCGAGGTGTATCCAATGGAAGGTTTGTGGAGGTCTCTGGCGAAGACGTTCGGGGGGACCGGGGTCCGTGCTGAGGCCATCTTTGCCAGCTCGACCGGGGTCCCATGCGACGTGATTTAGCTCGAGACCGTCGAACTTGTCTTCTAGGCATCGTACCAGCTTGCAGTAAGCCTCCATTTTGGGGTCGAGGCAGTTTGACTCCTTCATCACTTGATCTATGACGAGCCGTGAGTCGCCTCGGACGTCGGCGTCGTGCCCCCAAGTTCGATGGCGACTTGTAAGCCGTTGATGAGGGCCTCGTATTCGCCACGCGTTGTTGGAGGCGGCGAAGTGGAGCCGCACTATGTAGCGCATGTGTACTCGAGGGGAAAATGAAGAGCGCAGACCAGCCGCCTTGCCTCTTCATCGAGGATCCATCAAGTACAAGGTCCATGATTCCGTCTGAATTTGAGTGGGTGGCGCTTGGGTATCTGTCCATTCAGCCACGAAATCGCCAAGACCTCGAGACTTGATCGCTTTTCGGCGCAAAGGTCAAGGTTTCCCCATAAGCTCGACAACCCACTTGGCTATCCTTCCCGAGGCCTCCCGGTTATGGACTATCTCGCCCGGGAAGGATGATACCACGTCACCGGGTGCGACTCAAGTAGTGGCGCGAGCTTGCGCCGGGCAGACCACGCGTGAGACCAGTTTCGGATGTGGGGTAGCGTGCTTTGGTCTCGAGAGCACCTCACCGATGAAATAAATAGGTCGTTGGGTGGGCAGAGTGTGCCCCTCTTCCTGCCTCTCTTTCACTACGGCGGCGCTGACCACTTGGGTCGTTCTTGGCATGACGTGAGTTGGAGGACCTCGTCCATGGCCGGGGTATCGTGGACGGGAGGATTGGTGAGCGAGCTCTTGAGTCCATCGAGGGCTTCCTCGGCCTCGGGGGTCCAAGAGAAACGCTTGGACTTTCTCAAGAGTCGGTACAGGGGCAAACCTTTTTCGCCGAGGCGCGAGATGAAGCGGCTCAGGGCCGCAAGGCATCCCATTACCCTCTGCACTCCCTTGAGGTCTCTAATTGGTCCCATGCTGGTTATGGCCGAGACTTTCTTTGGGTTGGCCTCAATGCCGCGTTCCGAGACTATGAATCCCAAGAGCATGCCTCGGGGAACCCTGAACACACACTTCTCGGGGTTGAGCTTGATGCCCTTCTCCCTAAGGCATTTGAAGGTTATCCTCAAGTCGTCGACGAGACCCTCGGCCTTTCTGGTCTTGACCACGATGTCGTCTACGTAGGCCTCGATGGTCCGCCCAATGTTGTCTCCAAAGACCTGGGTCATGCACCGTTGGTACGTGGCACCTGCGTTTCTGAGTCCGAAGGTCTTCGTCATGTAGCAGTACATGCCAAACGGTGTGATGAAAGAAGTTGCGAGCTGGTCGGACTCTTTCATCCTGATCTGATGGTAACCAGAGTACGCATCAAGGAAAGACAGGGTCTCGCACCCTGCAGTGGAATCAACAATTTGATCGATTCGAGGTAATGGGAAGGGGACCTTTGGACAGGCTTTGTTTAGACCGGTGTAGTCTACACACATCCTCCATTTCCCATTTTTCTTTTTGACTAACACGGGGTTAGCCAACCACTCTGGGTGAGACACTTCCTTGATGAACCCGGCCGCCAAGAGTCTCTGCACCTCCTCTCCAATGGCCCTGCGCTTTTCTTCGTCGAAGCGGTGCAGGCATTGCCTCGCCGGTCTAGATCCGGCCCGGATGTCTAGGGCATGCTCGGCGACCTCCCTTGGTATGCCCGGCATGTCCGAGGGACTCCACGCGAATATGTCGGCGTTCGCACGGAGAAAGTCGACGAGCACGGCTTCCTATTTGATGTCGAGGGTGGCGCTGATCCTCGGCCGCGGCCGCTCGTCGGGCAAAGGGGGTCGACCAGGATGAGTTTGATAGTTTCAGCGGGCTCGAACACCCCCGCGCGACGCTTGGAGTCAGGCACCTCGCCACTGAGTTGGTTGAGGTGGGCGATGAGGGTCTCGGCCTCTGCAAGAGCCTCGGCGTACTCAATGCATTCGACGTCGCAGTCGTATGCATGCTCGTACGTGGACTCAATCGTGATAACACCGTCAGGGCCTGGCATCTTGAGCTTGAGGTAGGTATAGTTGGGCACTGCCATGAACTTGGCGTAGCACGGCCGCCTGCATCGCGCGTGGTAGGCTCCCCGAATCGACTACCTCGAAGGTGAGGACTTCCTTGCGGTAGTTGGTGGGGTGCCAAGGCATAGAAGGTCGGTCGCGCTTGGGGGTCGCGTCGCCTCCCCGCACGATGCCGTGGAAGGTGCGACATCGCCTCGGAGCCTCGATCGGTCGATCTCAAGAGTTCCAGGGTGTTGGCGTAGAGGATGTTGAGGCCGCTGCCTCCGTCCATCAACACCTTGGAAAGTCGGGTGTTGCCGATGATCGGGTCGACAACCAGTGGGTACTGCCCGGGATTCGGAACATGGTCAGGGTGGTCATCTCGATCGAAGGTGATCGCCTCTCGAGACCAGTCAAGGTACTGGGGGGTGGCAACCTTGACCGAGAAGACTTCTCGGCGTTCCCTCTTCTTGCGCCACCACCGTAAGGCATGCCGAGGGCCCGCCAAGATCATGAAGGCGCTATGCGTGCTTGGGAACCCATCGTCCTTGTCCTCGTCCCGGTCGCCGGCGCCCTTCTGCTTGGCGTTGTCGTCGGGGAGCCCGAGCCTGGCGTAGTAACGTCGCAGCATGGTGCAATCCTCGAGGGCATGCTTGACCGGGCCTTGGTGATAAGGGCATGGTTTCTTGAGCATGTCGTCGAAAGGCCTAGGGCCTTTGGGGCCTCGGGGATTCTTACGTTCTACGGCCCCGACCAGATCAACCCCCATGACCTCCTGCTTCTCTAGGCGCCCCTTTTTCTTTCTCTTAGGGAGGTGGGAGGCCGAGGCGTCGGGGGCCTCGTCCCTCCGGTTTCCCTTGGCGTCGCTGTCGGGGAAGATGGCACCGACGGCCTCCTCACCCGAGGCGAAGTTGGTGGCGATGTCGAGGAGAGCAGCAGCGATGCGTGGCACGTTCCGACCTATCTCCCGCACCAGGTCCCGGCAGGTGGTGCCGGAGAGAAAGCTGGATGATCTCTCGAGTCGCCGACGCCAAGGCACTCGGTGCACTTGCTTGGAGAAGCGCCGGATGAAACCTCGGAGAGACTCGCTTTGTTTTCGGCGGCAATTCTTAAGGTCCCAGGAGTTTCCGGGACGTGCGACGCGTTCTCGAAAATTCCCAACGAAGACCCTAACCAAGTCGCGCCCGATCGTGGATCTGTGAGGGAGAGAGGTGCTCGAGCCCGGGCTCATGCCGAGTCCGATAAGAGCAAAGGGAGGTTACGGATGATGAGCGAGTCATCGTCCGCGCCACCTAGTCTGGCAGGCCAAGCGGTAGTCGGCAAGCCGAGTTCGGGTTGGTCTCACCGCAGATTTCGCGAGGTTGGTGGTTGCCGAAAAACGGGCCGGAACTGGGCGACACGGATAGCTCTCTTTGAAGACTCGAGGGCCGTGGCTCGGGAGAAGGGCTACGGTCTTCCTCGGCTGTCGAAGCGGCTACCTCGGTGCACATGGTAGCCTCGGGCGGGCCCCTCACCGTCGTGGGCGTCGTTGTCGGCCGACTACCTCGTGGTCTCCCCGCCTCGTGTCGATTGTCGAGGCGGTCAAAGAGCATGGGGACCACAGTGAGCTATCGGTGCTCGAGCGGGTTCGGGGCGAGCCGAGGCTTCCCCGTCTGCCGAGGTGGTGCCGCAGTAGGTTCGAGACGCCCAGTGCCATCGGGAGGCGTAACTCTCGGCTTGCTGAACCACGGCGGTCTCTAGGAGGTCTCGGAGTTCGCCGCGGACCCACTGCCCCTCCGCGGTAGAAGGCTCGGGCATTGCACGAACCAAAGATCGCCAGTAGCCGCTGATGTTCGCTAGCACGATTGAAGATCGGGGTTGCTCGCTCCTTCGCCGCGTTATGGATGCGGTGATGCACGCCGAGGGCCCTCCGTCGGGCTCCCCGCCTTCGCCACGACCTGTTGCTGCTCTGCTCGAGAGAGTCTCGAAGCTGCTGCAGAAGGAGTTGGTCTTGCTCGACCTTGGCCTGGAGCTCGCGGAGCTGTTCTAGGTCTGGGCGCTGAGGTCGCGCAAGAGCGACGTTCTCATTTCGTGTGGCCGGCAGGACGGCGCGTGGAGGTGTAGCGACGCCCGCGCCGGGGCGGAGCGGGGAACGGCTACCTGCCCCCTCGTCCTCTTCGCCCGCTCTCGGCATCCCAACCCCGACATGAAAACATTCACGAGTGGGGTCGTAGGTGCCTTCGCTGCCGAGTCGGAGTAGCCGGGCAAGAGTCGTCATGAGCCAAGAATCGGGCGCAAAGCCCCAGGGTTGTGGAGTCCGGAAAAATCCACCCCGGGCCATGCCTCGTCCTCGTCCGAGAAGTCGGAGTGGGTGCTCAGGTCGAGAGCGAAGCGCTGGAGGCGTTCCGAGGGGTGCTCGTGAGCGACGAGTAGTAAGCGTAGGTGTCTGGCGGCGGCGACATTTCTCAACCCAAAAGGGCATGGGGACGGTGCAGTGCCTCTCCGATTCTCGCCCCCGCCAGAATCGGCTCTTCGTGGAGTGGTGGAGCGAAGCTTGACGACTGGCATCGCCACGTGCCACAGAATAAGTTTCCTTTGTCCAAGCTCTCAGCTAGACGGGTCCCCACCAGGGACCCCAATGCAACAACCGGTCGTGGATATCGGCGGTGGCATGTTGCCCCGGATTCAGCGAAGCGTCGGGGTAACCTTGTTCGTGCTGCGTGCTTGGCGAAAAGGGCGAGAATGGCCGCCGGACACCGCCCGCGCCTGGGCTGCCGGGGCGTAACTTCATCGTTGGTTGGTGGGGCTCGAGGAGGGAGGAGCACCAAGTCGTACTCATGCCCTAGAGACATGAACTCTAGGCTCCCGAACCAAACCATGGTGCCGAGACGCAATGGTCGTACGTGGTCTGCCATCCGGAACATGCTGGGATGACGAAACCGACACGCAATACGCCCCTACCGGCGCGCCATAAATGTGGTGTTTGGACTCAGGGGTCCTCAACCAACTAGTGAATTTGTTCTCGTGCTCCTCGATCCGGATGGTGATGCAAAGAGACACAAGGTTTATACTTTGGTTCGAGCAATCGAGGCCCTACTTCCACCGAGAGATCGATCTTGTATTCCTTGCACCGAGGTGCTCGTAGTAGGGGTTACAAGCTAAAGGAGAGAAGGAGCTGGTCCTAGGTCTCGGCAGGGTGCCGTGCGGGCCACTTGAGACATTGCTCTCTGGCGGCAGGAGTGTGCGTGTGTGTTACAAGGTGTCCCCCGTCCCCCTTAAAACAACCTAGGTCCTCTCCTTTTATAGCATGAAGGGAGGACTTGGGCGGTACATGAGCTGACTATACGGCGTCGTGTGAACAGAGGCGGCATGTCCGGCCTCAGTAGCCTGCTCCTTCTGTGGCGGCGGTGGGCTGTCGGAGTGGTCCATCCTTGAGTATCAAGGCGTGGTCATCCCATCAGTCCTGTATGGCGTCGTGGGAGCCCCGGGAATACCTCGGAGTGGATGCGGCGGTGAACGTGCAAGCCACTGTGGACGGACTGTGCGTGATGCCGAGGCTTGGTCGATGCCGAGGCTGGCACTGCGGTGGGGGGGTCTCGGCAGGCACGAACCCCAAGATCGCCGAGGCCTCGGTGTACAGTGCCGAGGCCTTGAGTGGGCGGCCGATCATGGGTACATCGTTTGGACACAGTGGTCGGTAATCCCTGTCGTATCCTTTCCCAGTCGGTATGGTGCTGGTCGTGGACACAGTGGTAGGACACAGTGGCTTGTCCCGGCCGGTATGGCACTGATGCGACCTCGGGTCGCGTCGGCCATCCTGTGGCGTTGAGCCACCGTCCGGCTGAGATTGCGGGAGTGGTTGAAGCATTAATGAGACATGACGAGTTGTTGGGAGGGTCAGCCGAGACGGGGGGCGACGGACCATGGACGAGCCGGCCTCGAGCGACACGGAGAATGAGGCCTCGCGCGATACGGAGAATGAGGCCTCGCGCGATACGGAGAGTGAGGCCTCTACCGAGGCCTTCCCTGGATAGCCTCGGGCGAGACGGAGACGGCGTCCCCTGCCGAGGCTCGGTGCCCCCTGCCGAGGCCTACCCTGGGGAGCCTCGCGCGAGGCGGAGATTGTTCCGAGACCTCCTGCTCGAGGCTCGAGGCGAGGTGGAGGAGGGCTCGGTTGTGGCAGGTGAGGGGCCCATGGCTTACCTTCTTGCTTTGTTTTGATGTTTGCTTGGGGTACCCCGTTCTAAGGTACCCGACAGAGCTCACATTCAAAATCAAAAATTTCCTCGTAGTGGACCAAGTGTGCCCACTTAGAGTCCGACCATGAAAAAGGGAGATAGTCTTCTTCAACTTTAGGATGTACAGAGTCTTCCAGATTAAAGCAAACACTCACCGCAAGGTGAAGTGTGCCCACTTAGTCCCCGAGCCTGACAATAGGTGACATAGTCACATAGTGTCAGGGTCCAAAGTAGAAGAAAAGTAGAAGACCAATCGAGCAGGCAGCCAGTCCTCGGGCATAGCCCTGAAATGAGAAAAGCACATTCACCGCAAGGTGGAGTGTGCCCACTTAGTCCCCGAGCCTGATAGTAGGTGACGTGGTCACATGGTGCCATGGTCAGAAACAACAGTCAACAGAAGAAAGTCCCAGTGTGGTGAGGAACCAAGTCGTATTAATGATGCAGTCCCCGAGCCACAAGTAGAAATCTTAGAGAAAACAAATCATGGAGAAAATCCAGAGTAATGGCTGTACAGTAGGAGTTACTGAGCCTTAATGGATTGCAGAGAAGTCGGTGAATATTCGGTGAGCGGTAACAAATTGCGGCGAAAAATGGGCGATACGGGCTGTAGTTGCGTGAGAGCCTAGGTGACAACCCACCACACTGTTTTGTAGAATTTGGAGAGGCGCAAATCGTGGAGCGATTTTCCAAAAACCCTCGAATGCGAAAGGTGGGGGGAGTGCTTTATAACTATGCCGCCACACTCTGCGCTCCCACCTTTGCCACTTTGCCACTTCGTCTTCCTCCTCAGCCCTCGTGCTTCCAGATTCATATTCACACGCGCTTCCGCCGCCAATCCCAAACCAGATCTAAGAGATGGCGTCGAAGAGGGGAGTTGGAAACACGAAGAAGGCGGCCGTCGGAGCCAGCCATGATCATGAGTGGGTGCCATCGCTCATGGGGGAGGCGGAGATCAACGGGATGGTGGAGGCGGGCGTTCTTCCTGACCACGTCACCGCCGAATGGCGGCCGACCTACGGCGAGCCCTACCCGATGCCGCATACCGATGAAGCTGTAGTATTTGAAGATTACTTCTGGCGTGGGTTAGGATTTCCCAGTCATCCTTTCTTGAGGGATCTGTTGGAGTTCTAGAGAGTTAGTCTGTGCAATCTCCACCCAAACACCATCTTGCACATCTTGATTTTTATTCATTTCTATGAGGCGTATCTTAGGATTCTTCCCCACTTCAACCTCTTCCGTCACCTGTTCTGGCTGAAGAAGAAGGGCGGCGGTGGTTCTAGGGTGGTCAGTGGTGTGTACCTGTAGCTCCACGATGGGATGGCGGGCAAGTACATCACTATACCACTAAACACCTCGCTAAAGGGGTGGAACGCCATGTAGTTCTACATGAAGCAGAGTCATCCTGCCATCCGCTGCGACGTCAACCATGTCCTAGAAAACTAGAAGAGCTGGTCAAAGAAGCCGAGCAGTGGAGATATGGATCTGGTGAAGGAGCTCCTCGGCCTGATAAAGGGCGAGAAGATTAACGGCGGACTGGTGGTGGCGAGCTTCATAGTGCGCCGCATCCAGCCCTACAAGTAGAGGGCCCACGCGGGCTTTGACTTCAAGGGGGACACTGATGGCACATGGGAGAGGACGGAGAGGCTGTCGAGGGACGATGTGATACACTGAGCAGTTGAACTATTTACTCTAAACGCATCATTCAGCGTGCAAGGGAAGACAAGAGCCTTCAACTATACGAACCCGCCTCCTCAGGTAAAAGTCTCAACTATTTATTCCTTATGCTTTTTATCCTTTACCATTGCTGAGCAGTGAACTGATTCACTTATGGAAAGATCTGTTCACAGGAACATGCGACGTACTTGTTGGGCATGTCGAGGAGCGATTGGACGAAGGCAGTGGATGCCTAGCCAACAACTCAGCCTGAGAAAGGTGCCATCAGCGCCTTGTCGAAGTCTGGAGGCACAGACGCTGGTCGGATGGAGAGTCCCCCGGTGTCGGAGAAAGTCCAGGGGAAAAGGGCGGCGGCAGATGAGCCGACCCGCAAGAAGAGGAAGATGGTGGGTGTAGCTCCCCGCAAGCCGGGCGACATCTTGCCTGGTCGTGACCAGACCACTCGGACGTAGAGTGCGGCGATGTTCGAGTGGTCGGACGATGACGGGGCTCTAGTAGCTCCTCCTCCGAGCACTAAGGCGCCACCACACAACACGCGCACGGAGGTGCAGTCGAAAGGAGAGGAGGGAGTCCCCGAGCAGCAGGCTAAGGGAGTCCTTGGCCGCCAGGCAGAGGAGAGGTCAAGGGCGGGGGCTGCGAGACCTTCAGCCTAGGGCACGCGGTTGACCCTAGATGTAACACCCTCAGTGTTACAATGTACATTTTTTGCTAAAACACTGCATGAGCATCATACTTATGTGTAGATGTGTGTAATATAGAGTATAAATCAATGTACGGCACTTAAAACGTTCATCTGAAATAAGGAACAAATGCTACATTTCATGTCGCTTTATGTCGTTTAGTATTCTAAGTGAATTTTTATCGAACAAAAATGCTATAAAACGCTTATGCGAATCTTTGATAAATTTCATAGTACGAACTTTGTAGGCGATGATAAAATAGGTGCGGTCGAGGACGGGGTTCGCTAGCTAGCATATCAAGTAGCTTTAAAAAGGAATTCGACGCGAAACCATTTGAAGCTTAGTCATTTCGCGTAAGTTTGAAAATGGGTCGACGAAGCCATGTTCGACAATTTTTGTAGAACGATCATGTTATGAAGTGGCAAGGTGTCTTGGCTTAGTTCAATAGCCCTATGTACCCTCTTGAGGATAGAATCACTGGTTTTGCTTTTGGATCATCGATTTGGTCGTTGTAGTAGCTTTAAAAACCATGCACGGCACGTGTTACACCTCCGGGCGCGGTCACCGCTTCTATTCGGCCTGGCGTCGCTGCACGGGCCTGCCTAGCACATGCTGCCATGCCGGCCGCGTTGCCACTACCATGTCTATGCCTGCACGCCCACGCGCGTGGCTCCCTGCGCTACCGGCTAGGGCCTCCTGCCACCACGCTCAGGCGCAGCTCGCGCACGCCGCACGCGCCCAGTCGCCACTACTCGCCCGTTGTCGCTACGCGCTGGCCGTTCGGTCATCATTGCTGCCCGGTCCACACCACTATTGAGCGACTGGCACGTGACTCGCGCGCACACGCGCGCACTGCGGTCCAGCAGGCCTGGATGCTCTGCCACTCCATCACTTTCACCTACGCCACTACCGCCGTCGTGTCGCACTACACTCCAGTCACGCTGCGTGCCATCCGTCGCTGCCGCGTGACACTGCTCCCATTGACCTGTCATGGCTACGTTCATGTGGGCCAGCCGTGTCATGGAGCTACGGTCGCACGTCGAGTCCCAGGCTCGTAAGCGCATGAGGAGTCACCACCAACGAGCTGCCATCCTTCCCCAACTAGTGAATGTGCCATGGCAGCGCCGAGCCAACATGCCTACTTTCCCCTATTCCTCTGTTGCCGGGCCGCGCCGAGACAGCACGAAGCGTCGGCAAAAGTAGTAAGATTGCGTGCGCCTAGGGATGGAGTGAAGACTTAGCTACAAGCTAAAAGCGTCCACTACCGCTGTCGGCCGTTGCCAAGCCTAAATTTGATGGTTCCATCGCCGTGCAATTTCCCTAACCCACGTCCACCGCTGTCCAATTCCTTAGCACTGAACCTTTGCCCTGCTCCACTCTACCACGTGTGCGCCCCAGTTTGCCCTGTTGTGGCCTGCCCAGCGCTGTCATCGTAGTCGCGACATCGCCGCCATCGCAAGGCCTACCGTGTGCGCATGGCCAGGTTCGCTCGGGCAGTCTACGGTCAAGCCACCGTGACCAGTAGGCTCGGGGTGAGTCTCTGTTGCCTATCCGTGAGTTGGTTCACGCTGTCTGTGTTTTGGCTCACGGGAACGTGTCTACCGTCGCAGTGAGGGGTCCACCACCGGGGAGGGAGCTCGGGACAACGTCCCCGTTCGTCGTATCGCCTCCCACCGCTTTGCATTGACGTCAGGGTGAGCATCGGCTCCTTAGATAGGAATTGGAGGGTCGGGTGCGTGCACGGGTGCTGGGGGAAGTGGCCGTGGTGAAGAAGGGAAAGGGGAGGGTGGTAAATGCAAAATCTTTGACTCGGTGTAATAGTGCTCGAGTGGGTTTCGCGAATAGGGTAGAGAACGGGGGCTCTTTCGCAAAAGAGCCAGCCACGCGCGGGTTCCACTGTGGGCCGCGTGATGTGGGCCGAGTCGAGCACCGCTGAATGGGCTACATCGGTTGCTGCGCATGCACGTGGGCGGGAAGCCGGGGTGGGCCGATCCGTCCCTCACGGGCCACGCGGTAAATTCGTTTTTCAATTCTCCAGTGAATTATCAACGTTTATTCAATATGATTTCTAGCTGAACTTTGATAAATTGTAGTAAATTGTGTAGTTGTCCAAAAATAGTGAAACCAATTTTGTTAGGTTCACAAAAATACCATCGACCTGTTAGTATAGTTAGATTACAGTTAGTTGTGACAATGGTAGGTTCATAAATTCAAACTAGAGAGCTTAGTATTATGTAGATTAATAATTGTAGGAATTTTTGTGGTAAATTAGTGATAGCTATAGCTATGAAAATTTTACAGTAGGCTCGCTAGATTATTATGTACTTGTTGTAAATTTTGTAGCCTTAGAGTAGGTTGATAAATAGTGTAGCTATTATCCTTGATGTATCATATATAGCGTAAATCAGCATTAGGAGTAAGAATACTTGTAGTTGCTATAATAATGTATGCCATACTTCATACTTGTTATTGGTAATAATAGATAACTTAGTACCATGGTCGGTAGCACTAGCTTAGTAGTTAGACAGATATACTTTTATTTTAAGAGTTGTTGTTGTTATATTACTAAGTATTGCATCATCATTTCATGCATGTAGATCACGAGTTGGTAGAGTTCATGCCCGTCGATGAATAGGAGTACGAGGAAGTCATTGAGGAGTACGAGGAGGAGATGCTCATGCAGGAGGGAGCCACGGAGCTTTTGGGTACTGACTTTGCTGACCCATCGCCTGCCCAAGGCAAGCCCCGGTGCATAACCCTTGTTTTAAATGATCACTAAATATATATATGATGTGTATTTATGTTACAGGCATTTCATGGAAACTACATGCATAAATATATCTACCTATGAGTCCTACTAGTACGGGTCGAGTAGCCACTATGCTTAGGATATCGGTAGCGTGAGTAACCTGTCGTTACTCACAAATAGGTGATAAATATGATCACTCATGATAAAATGGTGACCGGACAGGGATATGGTTTGAGTACTGGTGGGTGTAAGAGGTTGTGTCCTATGGCCAACGGGGCATAGCTTAGTTACACTTTTTCCCTATCTGGTCAGTTAAGGACCGGTCGTTGCAATGGACGCGAGGCAAGCCACAGATCTATTGTCCCGAGCACATACTTGGGTATGGGCGCAGGGAAGACTTGTTGCTCTCTTGTCGTGGATCCAGCTCTTTCTAGACCGACTGATTGGAGGCGAGAGATGGTGGAGGTCCTTGCACCACACTGAGTCTGGGACTTAGAAGTGGGGGCTTGGAATCCAAGTTTGGACAGGGACCTGGACACCCAGGACAGGAGGGTGATGGGTTGGTCCTGCTTGTGCCTAGGGTACAAGCGGGGCGTGTCTTTTTGGGGCACCTAGCTAGGCACATTGGTTCGTGAATCGCCATTGAGTCAGTACGACTTGTCTTACCTCTAGCATCGTAGTAAGAACTGAAAGTTAAAAGGAGAAGAAATGGAACTGATTGCTCAACTCTTGCTTGCAAGTAGAACAGGTGCTTATATAGACTCGCTAGATAATAACTTAATACGGCTAAAAAAATAACATAAGTAAGGACTCACTATTAGTACTGCTTTCTGCCAAAAGAAACCAGCCAACCATAAAGCTTATCATATTCCTTGGAGTCGAGAAATTATTTTCACTAGTCAAATAAGTCTTGCGAGTACATTCTGTACTCAGAGTTTATTCACCCCTGTTGCAGGTAACGCATGAGAAGTACCATTGTGTGGAGGATTCTTCTACTGGATATAGACGGATTCTCGTTCTTATCGCTAGATGTTTATTTTAAATTCTATTGTTTATTATTCCCCACTCTAACATTTGGTAATGTAATAATGTAAGTTTTAAGAAACTCTGATGTATGAAATGGATCAGTATTATAACTCGTTCTCATTATTGAATCCTTGGGAAAAATGTGGATCTTTTGGGTTCTCCTTTGGGGTGTGCCCGACGGATACCGCCCGCTATAGCTTGCTTTTGGGGTGCTTAGTGTCTGGTGGAAGACGAACACCTCTGTAAGCATGTTATTTCAGACGGTTCTGCCACAGTTGGTACCAGAGCCAATAATGGGTTATGAGTTCATCACTCTTTTAAAAAACTTAAAAATTTGATCAACAAAAGTTTTGCGAAAAATAGGATGCGCTAAAGTCATGTAAATAAGTATAAGCCCTAGCAATATGGTCTATCTAGGATAGCGGCACTAGTTTTATCTAATCAGTTTTCTTTAGGTACACTAACTTACGTTGTGTAAGAAATCGCTTAGTATACGGAAAGTGAGTGTGCGATGTGCCAAAAATTTTACGAATGCCGCTATATTCTGCCTTGAGTGAACGTATAGGTCGAAGCATGCATCATGATAATAGCATCTTGCTTAAACTAAAATCCCCCTACACGTATAATTGGATTAGTAAGTTGATAGAATTAACTAAAGAAATGCTTTAATAAATGTGCTGCCATTCCTCTAATCTCTTGTTTCTGATCGGGAAGGTGGTTCTAAATGGATGTTTCCTGTCTCTTATAGATGAATTTAAGGTCCAGACGTAGGAGCACCAGTGCTAGGGTGGCTCATGGTCTTGGTGAGGGCTAAGGCGAGAGTGGCCGAGCAAATGAGCACGGCAGCGGGGGGAGTCAGGAGGCCCCACTTCTGGCTCCTCATCCTTTTCCGCCACCGCCAATGCCAATGACTCATGCAGAGATGATGGTGGAACTGATGGCTGCTCGCCGCGAGTCAGCCCGTGGCACAAGCTGTCGCTGGATTCGCCCGCGGAGGCCACAGGGGCAACGGTGGGAACGGGGGTGGTGCCTGCTGTCATGAGGGACCCTCCTCATACCAGGATTTCCTCAAGACCCACCCACACACTTTCACACCATCAGCTGAGCCCCTAGATGTGGAGCACTAGCTTCACATTCTAGAGCAGAAGTTTCTGTTGCTCAACGTGGCCGATGAGCAGAAGGTGCGCTTTGCAGCGCAACAACTATTGGGGTCCACGAGTGCATGGTGGGATACCTTCTATGCCATGCAGTAGCCAGATCATGCGACGACCTACCAGGAGTTTACTAAGTCTTTCAGAGAGTTCTATATTCCTGCTGGTATCCTCAACCGAAAGTTGACTAAGTTCCTGAAGCTGCGACAAGGGAGTATGACCGTGATGGACTATGTTAATAAGTTCAATCACTTGTCTCAGTATGCTGACATCCATGTGGACACTGACAAGAAGAAGAAGGACCGCTTCTTTCACGGCCTCTCTTATATCCTTCAGGAGAAGCTGTACACTGTGAACTATCAGACATATGGATCACTTACGTGCTGTTTTTAATGCTTTACGTGATGCACGATTATTTGGTAACCTTGAGAAGTGCATCTTTTGCACGGATCGAGCTTCTTTCCTTGGCTATGTTGTAACTCCATAGGGAATTGAGGTGGACGAGATGACAATTAAAGCCATAAAGAGCTGGCTGGTTCCCCAAACCGTCACACAGGTGAGGAGTTTTTTTGGTCTTGCAGGATTCTACCACCGCTTCATCAAAGATTTCAGCACCATTGCTGCCCCATTGCATGAGTTGATGAAGAAAGGGGTGGTGTTTCATTAGAGAAAGGAGGAGTCCTTTGACACTTTGAAGGACAAGCTCACACACGCACCATTGCTGCAACTTCAAAACTTTGGTAAGACTTTTGAGCTAGAATGTGATGCTAGTGGAGTTGGCATTGGGGTGTTTTGATGCAAGATGGTAAGCCCATTGCTTACTTTAGTGAAAAATTACATGGTCCTGTTCTGAATTATTCCATGTATGATAAGGAATTGTATGCACTTGTCTGTTCTTTAGAGACGTGGCGTCATTATTTGTGGCCTAAAGAATTTGTTATTCATTCTGATCATGAATCGCTTAAGTATCTTCGCTCTCAATATAATCTGAATCATAGGCATGCTAAATGGGTTGAATTTATTGAATATTTTCCTTATATTATTAAACACAAGAAAGGAAAGGATAATGTGATTGTTGATGCTTTATCTAGACGATATACCTTGTTGTCCCAACTTGATTGTCGGATTTTTGGGCTTGAATCAGTAAAAGAACAATATGCGCTTGATCCTGATTTTAAGGACGTGTTGCTGACTTGTAGAGAGGGGCGTACATGGAATAAGTTTATGATCAATGATGGGTTTTTGTTTAGAGCTAACCGCCTATGCATTCTAGTTGGCTCCGTTCGTCTTTTGTTGTTGCAGGAGGCACATGGAGGCAGATTGATGGGATATTTTGGTGCCAAGATGGAGGAGGTGCTGTCCACGCATTTCTTTTGGCCAAGGATAAGGCGAGATGTAGAACGGTATGTGGCTCGGTGCGCCATATGTCAAAAAGCTAAATCGCGGTTGAATCCACATGGTTTGTATATGCCTCTTCCTGTTCCTTCTACTCCTTGGGCTGATATATCTATGGATTTTGTGTTGGGTTTGCCAAGGACTAAGAGGGGGAGGGATAGTATTTTTGTGGTGGTTGATCGTTTTTCTAAGATGGCACATTTTATTCCTTATCATAAGAGCGACGATGTTATTCATTGTAACACCCCAGGTGTTTGGCTTCCACATTTGCACTGCATTTCATGAACATGAGCATCATGCATCCCTTTGTGAACTTATAGCACATGAAACATAAATTCGAAACATTGCAACGTGTTGTAGATTTCATGTGTGTTGTTCTTTATGAAATGTAAAGTGTGCAACGCTTAAGTGCAACATGTGCCACTCACTTAGTGAAACAAGATTAGTTAATACGATGCAACAAGATCACGAAATATGTGAAACATGACTATGAAACATTTGCAACATTTCTTGTGTTTTCATCGTTTCAGTGTATACCTTGATTGATTCTTGTGTGACCAATGTGTGGTGTGGATAATAATCATACTAAGTAACTTAGTTACACCTAGAATGTCATTAGGAACAAGGTTCATGCTGATCATTTTGTCTAATTAGGTTTCCAAGTCATGGTTGACCAATTTGGACCCCTAGAGCTCCCGAGTTTGACTGTTTAAAAAGTGTAACTTAGAGTCTATGCATGCTTGAGCAACCTAAAGCAAAGTTGTAGTAAATTTAATAAGGAACAAACTTTGTTTAGGAGCCATCTCATGAAAATGTGCACAACATGTTCAAAAAGGTCCCACAAGTCAGTTTTGAGATCTTTTAGAAACTCTGAAATTTTCTAAGTGTTGGGCTGAGTTTCAGCTTGCATGACCTCAACTTTGGCTTGATATAACTCGTGATCCGTGGAGAACTGGGTGTTGATTGCTAAACCAAATTTGTAGCCCTAATATAACTCTACAACTTTCATGTACATTGTGTCCACTGATTCTCCATGAATTGAGAAATCCAACGCAATCAATCTTCACCGTCGGGCTCGATAAGGTTAATCAATCGAAGTTTCGATCAAGCTACAAGAACCTCCGCTTTCGAAAAACGCCACCGCAGCGGGCACGCGCTGTCAGCGGTCGACCGACCGCCTGTGCCACGCTACCGTGGCTGGCCTGACCCATCGCCGGTGTCCTCCGTCTTGAAGCCGCATCGCACGCCGTGAGCCTCCTAGCGCCACCATTCCAGCTTCTTGCTTTCTTCTTTCTCCTCAAGAATAGCCATGAAGCCGCGCCATTGCCGCCATTGCTGGCCCCGCCACGCTTTGCCACTCTAACACCGCCACAGACCTCCATTGTGCTTCCACCGTCACCTCACGCCCACGTTTGCTCATCGGGCAACGCCGGTAAGCCGCCAGTGCCGAGCGCATTCCTCGCCGGCGTTTCACCGCCGCACCGTCCGTCACCATGGCCGGCTCATCCCCGACCGACCACCGCCTCGATAAGCGCGCTTTAGCTTCCTTGCGACTCCTTGTAGCTCATACCGAGCTTAGCCGCGCCATACATGGCCGGACTTCGCGAGTCTCTGTGTGTGCCATGGCCGAGCCGCCAGACGCCATGGCATGGTGTACCCTAGAGGTCGATTGAGGTTAGGTTAAGTAGGTCAATCGACGCGGGTGGTAGTGGTAGTCACGCCGGTGCCGCTGGTTGTTTCGCCGAGTCCTCACCGCCATGCGAGCCTGTCGTCGCCCTGCCACCGGGTCCGCGCTGCCTCCCTGCTTTCGTGTCTATGACATGGGCCCGGCCGACAAAGTGTCCTCATTGTCGATGATGTCTGGCATCATAAGCTAGTTCAAAAATCCAGCTTTTAGTGCTGATTTGATATTTTTGTAACTCCTACTTGGTAGATCCAAATTGAGTTCTTCCAATTTTGTTAGACTCATTGTTAGGTCTAGTATTTAATAAAAATATATCTTGAGCATATCATGTAGAAAATTTGGATGAATTAAATAGGAACTTGAAAAGTGTTTTTGATTGCATGCAAACTTGTTTAAATCATATCTTGAGTTTCTGTGATCCAAAAATTGTGAAATTTTGTGGGTAAGCTAGTATGGTATAGTAGAAGCTCTGGTTAAAATTTGAGAGTCATTGCATGTGTAGTTTTTGAGTTATAGATTTTCCTTTTATCATTGGATGATTCTTGTGTAAATTTTAGTAAATAATCTAGGAATCCAATGGCCATGAAACTTGGTAGGTAGTATCCTAGTGCCCTAAGGATGCTAGGAAAAATATGAAATCTGTTGCTTGACACTTTTCATTAGGGTTTCCTAATTATGCCATTTTAAGCCATTATGCCTTGTCATTTTTGTGTAGGCTTTTATACTTGCTCAAATGGTGTGAAATTTTTATGGTAGTCTACTTAGAGTATGTAGTGTCTACTGTAATTTTTGTAGAATTAATGGGGCAGTTTTCATATATGTTTACTATTTCCCCTAATTAATTAAATAAATTAAGAAAGGTATTAAAAGAAATATTTTGGTAATGGACATCCTATTTTTTGGTGTTCTTAGGATATGTGTGATAAGATAGTAAAGTTGGTTTTGTCTAATTATATGTTTACATCATAAGTTGCTAATTATTTGTTGGCATTATGTCCCTCTGGACAGATCTGGGGACTTTAGAAAGTTCCCCATGAGATTTTGGTTTTCTGTGAATATGATGAATACAAGAGTTGTAGATAATTTATGTATCTAGCTCCTGTCAAAATTTGAGGGCATTTGGCCCAGTAGTTTAGAAACTACAGCTGTTTAAAGTTAGGTTCCTGTTTTGCTTATTCTCTGTCTTGTAGGACAGTGTTCTGTTGATTTAGGAATTCGAGCTGGTAAAGTGTCGAATCATGCTTTGAGGTCTAAAAATGAATTATAGACAATTTCATAAGCTTTCCAGATTGTCTTGTTTCATATCATTTGGAATTATACATCTCCAGTTATGGCTAGTTTAATGTACCGATATATAGTCTTCATTTGCTGAAATACAAATGCTTGATTGAATGTGTTGCAACGTAATCGTTGATTGTTTGGGGGTTAGCCTAACTTGAGAATATGCTTAGGTGCAGGTGCTAGGTCATTAACTGAAGATGAGCAATTATACATTAGGTTGTATAGACTTGGTAAGTAAAGTGTATTGAATAAAGCTTAACTTGGAATATGCGAACTGCAGTGAGCATGTGCATTCCCCGAGCATCCCCGACATTCGTATATGTGCATCCATGATACTTATCTTGCGATTCATGCAATAGGTGTGCCGGAGGGAGTGACGTTGCTGGAGTTCGAGGGAGCCAACCAGGAGGAGGAGCCCGAGGTGCAGGAAGTCGAAGAAGCGGCCGTCGCCGAGGAGTTGCCCGAGTGCCCCGATCACCAAATTTCCTCTTTCCCCGAAAAGGCAAGCCCCGAGCATTATAAGTCTCCCATGTCTTTACAAATATATTGAGTATCTTTATTGTTGATGATGCATTAAGTATAGGAATTGGTTGGAACCAATTGCTGCATTATATATCCCTCCTTGTCCGTGATATCGTGACCGAATCCTATTTAAGTTCAGAACGGGTTAAATGCTTAGCCATGCTTAGTGCGGTAGAAGTCGTGTGATTTCCGTCACCGCGAGATTTAGGATGAGGTGGATCACGGTTGGCTATATTTGCTATCGTGGAAAAGAACCATGTGAATAATGAATTAAGACCGGGCGGAGTCTTGTGTAGGTTTGAACATAGTGACTCCGTCTCAGTGTCGCTTTAAGGACCGATCATTGTACGTCCTCATGTCATGTTGAACGCAATTTCAACACTTAGCTGGCCGGATAAGTCGTTCCGACCACGGGCCGAGTAGCTCAACTCGTGCCGGGAACCGTGGGGGGTTGGATGCATTCGGAGGTAGTAAGGATGTGCGGAGAGCCATTGGCATAAGTCCAAGGGGAGTCAGGTTTAAGATCCTGCACTTCCCGGCAGAGAGTGGTTCTCTCCGAGAATGCAGGCGTCCCGAACCGCGTTTTTCTTTTTTACTTTTCTCCCGAAGTTGTACCAAAGGTGACTTGTTTGCGACCTCGACGGGGAAGCGTGGTTTGTGTTAGGAATACCCTCCACCGGATAGGAATCGATTCAATCATTGCCTCTCCTGGATAGTGAGAACTTGACTTGAGCAAATGCAACGTAGATTCAATTAATTTAACGATATGGTTAAATGGATAATGATGATGATGATGATAATGTTGCCGAGAATTTACCTGCTATGGTTATTAATGTTTGCATATTAATCAAGTGGTTGATTAGTACAAAAGCTAATATAGATGACAAAGTTAATAGCTTAAAGTCACCGCTAGTTCGTGATAAAAGTTAATCATTATTACATATGCTTTTCTCGCAAAAAGAAAGTGTCACCAGATCCACTAAATAAAGCTATGCATGATCCTTGGTGTCCTTTATTTTGGTTTCCGTCGGGTAAGTCTAGCTGAGTACATTCCCTGCACTCGTGGTTTATTCCTCTTGTTGCGATGACCTTCTCTATCGTGGATTCTCGTAGTATTGTCTCCACCCGCTGGTGACGAAGACTAGATCACGGGCATGATCTCCTCGTTATCTTATCTCAATGCTTTTGTGGGATGTGATCAAAGAACCGGTAATCGGTATTGAACTCGTGTGTGAGTTAAACTATTTGCTTCCGCTTATGTTACAAGACTTGTTTTGTAATAACGATGACTCGTGTTGATGTAATCTATTTACGAACGCCTCATGTAAATGTTGTAACGCATTTATATGTTATGTTGAATTATCGTGATCTTGGTTGTATGCAAGTTGGTTTGAAATCCGTCGTGATTTCAGCTTGACTACCGGGTTTATATGGGCGCAAGTTCGAGAATTTGATCGCTTTACGATTGTTTTCGTATTTGTACTCTTATAAATTGGTCGGTTCTGTGACAAACCGGTATCGAGCTAGATTCAACATTAAACATGTCATACGGGTATTTAAAACAAAAGCTTTTGTTGCGAAAACTGGTTTATAACTTATAGTTATATGTAAGTGTTCAAAATCAAAATTTTATAGTGTACCAAAGATCACATCCTTTGTAGCCCACTTAAGGATTTTAGGTGGCTTATATAATTACTAACTTTGGGAAATGATTGTTTCTATTTTCGTTGTCCATGCGGCGTGCTATTGCATGGGTGCCATTCGCTTGAATGGTAATGTTTGGATCATTTGCCTCACGCCTGTGTAAGGGTGAGTTGTGAGAGCATGACCGCCCAACCGTCGGTCTAGGGGAGAGAAGTTGTGGTTGCTCGCATACCTACATGTTTAATCATGTATCTATGAGAGTACTTAATTGTGGGTATCTCTGTCGGGTAGTCAGATATTAGAGTATATACATCCGGGATGTATGTATGAAAGTATTTAGTTTAATGCTTGCTTTTATGCCTTTTTAGGGAATTACTCGGGCTGAAATGAAATTTTCTCGCAGTACACTAACAACGTATCATTGTAGATCGACTAGCTACCGTGATACGAGAGAACGATGTATGCCACCGTATATTTCGCTAGCCTTTAAATTTTATTTTAGGTTTGTGAGGACGTACGGATCGTGCATGCATCATGTTCAAGCATACATGGCATTTCTTGCATTACTCCCTCCTTTAAAATTGATGGTCTCGAATAATTAAATTTCAGATCCCTTAAATGATTCTCCCTTACGTTGTAACTTTTGCTGCTACAGATGGCGCCAAGACGAAACGCACCGCCAGAAGTCCGGCTGGAGGCAGGGCACCTCGTCACCGCTTAGCTCCTCGTGAGCCCCGGCCCCGAGCCTACCGAGGAGGAAAGGCCGAGGGCGAGCTAGCCCGGGTGATCACGAGAGGACTCAGTTCAGCAGCTGCTTTGGAGCAAGTCACGCAGAACGGGATCAAGAGAACCTGAGGTTCAGAGGTTGACAGCTTGCTCACCGCAATCGTGAGCGATGTTGTTGGTTCACATGTCAACCAACGGAATGAAGCCCGCATGAGGAGAATGTGCCGAGAGCGCCATGCCTAGAACTCGAGCAAAGAATGGCTGGCGGCCGCAGAAGGGGTACAATGACAATCTTCATGAGGAGGTTCACCACACACAATCGCCTTCACCCTCTCCCCGCCACCGATGAGGATGAGATGGGTTCGTGTCATCATGGTCAAGGTGATGACGTTGAGATTAATGGACCAAGACGCTCCACATGATGAGGAGGAAGATGAGGAGTTAGAGCCTCGCTAGTGATGAAGATGGGGAGAGATCTTCGACATCGACTCGAGGACGATGCGTAGTTAGCTTAATACTTAGCTAATACGCTGGAGCTAGTCTTTTGTTGATCCTCAGGCATGAACGAGTAGCTTTGTAATAAGTTAATCGTTGGGATGTAATATCGAACCTTAAGTTATCTTTGCTGTCAGTTTGGAACCCTCTCGCTTTGATGTAACCTATTGAACATGTTATGTTCCGCTTATGTGAGCCTTTGACAAGTTCCGTCTGTAAGGGCTATCCATCTCATTGTCGGGTTAAGTTCATCGCCTTAATGTGTCAATTGATGCGCTTGAGAAGTTGTGTGATTGTGATGAATGATTGTGCCTCTATGATAGTATAAGTTCATTTCCTCCATTGGAGTCAGTGTGGCATAATTATACAATTCATCTACAAATTTCCATCATCATCGCTGCTCATTGGCTATACATTTTGCGATGGCTTACAATCTTCGTCATGGTCGTAACCATGGAGATGAGGAGCAAACACCTCCTCCACCACCACCCACACCACCGAGCTAATGCAGATAATCGTTGAAAGTCGGCAGATGCTAGCCGAGGCTATGCGCCAGATGGCAAACCGTGAGGATCGGAATGTCCGCCAAGGACCGTAACCAAATCAATACAAAGTGATTTCAACGCTTTCCTTGACACGAAACCCCCAATCTTCAAGGAGGCCGAGGAGCCTCTGCAAGTCGATGAGTGGTTGAATACTCTCGAGCGTAAGTTCCGCCGCCCGCTTGACCGAGGTGTCAAGACTCGAGTAGTGATCTCACCAGGGCCATGGGCCACCGGTATTTGGTGGAGCCATCATCGGTCCACTATGCCCGCTAATGCCCAAATTACTTGGGATCAGCTCAAGTCTGTCAGGGGAAATTATATTCCTCCCGGTCTCATGGCGATCAAGCATACAGAGTTTATGAAGTTAACCCAAGGAACAAGAGCTTGAACGAATACTGCGAGCTTTCAATAACCTTGCAAGGTACGCTACGGAGTTTGTGGACACCGATGCCAAGAAAATCGCAAGTTTCAAGCGGGGACGAGCCCCAAACTTATCAAGACCATGGGAAATTGCAAGTGTGCGCATTTCAATGAGTTTGTTAGTGATGCTCTATCCCAAGAGAACAACAATGTGTGTATGTCGCTTCAAAGAGTCGTAAGAGAGCCTATGAGGCGAGTGCCTCACAATCCAAGGCTCCCGCCACACATAAGGCTCCATTCCGTCCACCAACACACCGCTAAGTTTCATTTAATCACCAGCAGAAGAAGAATCCAGGAGGACTGGATTTCGCAAGGCTTTTACGGCTGTTCTTCCAAAGGGCACTACCAAATAAGGAAGCTCCAATGTTCCGCCAAGCAATATGTCGTGGCCGAATTGCAACAAGACCGCCATCGGGCGAGGAAGTGTCCTTACCCTAAGAAGAATTTCAATCAAGGTGGCCAGTGTGAACTATACAAATGTTGCCGATATTCCTTCGTGGGAGGCAACATCACTGGTAGTTTCTGTTGATCAACACCCCAGCAGCTTGTACTATTTGATTCGGTGTTTCACATTCTTTTATTAGTCCCGCATTTGCATCCAAGTTTGTGCAGAAAACATACACCGTTGAGGGTGAGGGTTATTGTATTAGGGCTGCCAAAGGGTACCATCCCCACCAAGCTCAGAGTAGGGGCGATAACTTGAGATAGAGGGACGGTTATCAAGTTGATCCGGTAGTTTTACCGGGCCGGGTATCGATGTGATATTGGGAATGAATTGATGAGCAAGCACGGGTGCTTATTGATACATCGACTAGAGTAGTCATGCTCGAGATCCTAGTACTCGTGAAGGTTTCTGGTGCAACTACCTAGGGACATCAATCTTTCTTGTGCGGCTAATGCGGTGCAAGCAAAGGCTATGGCAAATATCCCGGTAGTGTGTGACTTTCCGGATGTTTTTCCCGAGGATTTGCCTGGATTACCTCCGGATCGGGACGAGAGTTCAAGATAGAGTTGCTACCGCACAAAGACCCATATCTAGAAGACCTTATAGAATGCCTCCCAACGAACTAGCTAGTGAACTTAAGATCTAGTTAAGTGAACTTCTACATAAAGGCCTTATCCGTCCTAGTTCATCGCCATGGGGTGTCCAAATCTCTTTGTGAAGAAGAAGGATCACCACTACGCATGTGTGTAGATTATAGGCCTTTGAATGCAGTCACAATTAAGAACAAGTACTCTCTGCCGGATAGACATCTTGTTTGATCAGCTTGTCTAAAGCAAAAGTCTTTTTCCAAGATTGATTTGAGGTCCGGTTATCATCAAATCAAAATTCGCCCGAGGATGTCTCAAAAACCGCATTCTCTACAAGATATGGTCTGATGAGTATCTCGGTTATGTCGCTCGGATTGACCAATGCCCCGCACATTTTCATGTATCTAATGAATTCGGTGTTTATGCCTCGAGTTGGACAAATTTGTGGTGGTATTTATAGATGATATCTTGGTCTATTCTCGAGAATGAAGAAGATCATGTTGAACATTTGCGAGTGGTTCTCACTAGACATGCGTGAACACAAGCTTTATGCAAAGTTCAAAGAAATGTGAATTTTGGCTTCAGTAAAGTACCGCTTTCTGCATGTGTTGTCCGATGGTGGAATTATGGTGGATCCCACCAAGGTGCAAGAAGTGTTAGACTGAAGGCTCCCACTTCGGTGCATGAGGTTCGAGTTTTCGGGTTTGGCGGGCTATTATCGCCGCTTCATCCCGGATTTCTCTAAAATAGCCAAGCCTATGACTCGGTTGTTTGCAGAAAGACACGAGGTTTGTCCGACTTCCGAGTGTGATGTGGCTTTTCACACCTCTCGGACCCTTTTAACTTCGGCTCCGGTTTTGGCACAACCGGATATTGAGAAACCTTTTGATGTGTATTGTGATGCATCGTGCATTGGCTTAGGAGGTGTTCTTATGCAGGAGGGTAGGGTCATTGCTTATACCTCTCGCCAACTTCGGAAGCATGAGGTGAATTATCCTACGCATGACTTAGAACTCACCGCAGCTTGTTCATGCTTTGAAAGCCCGGAGACATTATTTGCTTGGTAATGTGTGCAACATCTACACCGATCACAAAAGTCTTAAGTACATCTTCACTCAACCCGAGTTGAATATGCGCCAACGAAGATGGCTCGAAGTTGATCAAGGATTATAATCTCCAAGTGCACTATCATCCTCGGCAAGGCAAACGCTGCTGCAGATGCCTTGAGCAGAAATCGCATTGTCACTCTTTGATTGAAGGTGATTGTCATTTGTCACGGCTCATGCATCCTCGCAATCCTTCACAACATCACCGCCGGGCTTGTACTCGCAAAGTAGAATTATTGAGCTACAAAAGACCGATCCGTGTGTATTCCACATCAAGCGCAAGATGAAAGAACAAGAAACCAAACATTTTCGGTAGATGAAAATGACGTGTTATGGTTCAAGGATAGGTTAGTGGTTCCGAAGGATAGAGAGCTTAGAGATCAAATCATATCTCAAGCACATTCCTCTAAATTATCTATTCATCCGGGCAGTAGTAAAATGTATCATGATTTGAAGCCTCGTTATTGGTGGACTAAAATGAAGAAGGAGATAGCCGCTTATGTGGCTAGGTGTGACACTTGTTGTCGAGTTAAAGTCAGTACACATGAAGGGCGGATTACTTCAGCCACTATCTATTCCAAAGTTGGAAATGGGAGGAGATAAGTATGGATTTTATTGTTGGACTCCCTACTACTCGTGAGGAATTTTAACTCTATTTGGGTGATTGTAGACCGTCTGACTAAGTCTCACACACTTCATTCCCCGTCTGCATTGATTTCCGTCCATTGATTATTATGCCGAGTTGTACTTCAATCGATAGTCCGTCTTCATGGAATCCTCGTACTATTGTATCTCGAGAGAGGACCATAGTTCACCGCTTCGCTTTTGGGAGCACTTACATGGATTATTAGGAACTAAGCTAGTAAGAAGTTCTCGCCTATCATCCACAAACCAATGGACAAACCGAATCGGGTGAATCAAATCTTAGAAGATATGTTGAGAGCCCGTGTCATCTCAAATAAGGGTTCATGGGAAAATGGTTGCCCCTAGCTGAATTCTCGTATAATAATAGTTATCAAGAAAGCATCAAGATGGCACCGCTTGAAGCTTTGTATGGCCGGAAGTGTAGAACCCGTTGAACCGGGTAGAAGCCGGTGAAAGGAGATATTATGGAATTGATTTTGTTCAAGAAGTCAAGAACAAGTCCGTATTATCCAAACTCACATGGCCGCCGCACAAGCTAGGCGTAAAAGTTATGCCGATCGACGAGAAAACCTATTGAGTTCGGGTTGGAGACTTCGCTTATCCGAAGGTTTCACCTATGAAAAGTGTCCAACGCTTGGTGTGAAGCGAAAAGCTTGCGCCAAGATATGTTGGTCCGCTTTGAAATCATTGGACAAAGTGGTAAAGTGGCGATAAGATTCAATTACCTCCGGAGATGAGTGCTATCTTCAATGTCTTTCATGTATCCCAATTGAAGAAATGTCTTCGCGTCCCTCAAGAGAGAGTTCCATTGGGGATATCGAGTTAAAATCTGATTTGACCTTTGAAGAAAAGCCGGTTCGAGTGATTGACACTCGTGAGCGAAAGTGACTCGGAGTCGGGTGGTCAAGTTCTACAAAGTCATGTGGAGTAATCAGGGTAGTGAACGCGATGCAACGTGGGAAAGGGAAGATTATTTGAGGGATGGTTATAAGGAATTCTATCAACAATGGTACGCTTTTCAAATCTCGGGGCGAGATTTTTATAAGGAGGGAGGGCTGTAACACCCCAGGTGTTTGGCTTCCACATTTGCACTGCATTTCATGAACATGAGCATCATGCATCCCTTTGTGAACTTATAGCACATGAAACATAAATTCGAAACATTGCAACGTGTTGTAGATTTCATGTGTGTTGTTCTTTATGAAATGTAAAGTGTGCAACGCTTAAGTGCAACATGTGCCACTCACTTAGTGAAACAAGATTAGTTAATACGATGCAACAAGATCACGAAATATGTGAAACATGACTATGAAACATTTGCAACATTTCTTGTGTTTTCATCGTTTCAGTGTATACCTTGATTGATTCTTGTGTGACCAATGTGTGGTGTGGATAATAATCATACTAAGTAACTTAGTTACACCTAGAATGTCATTAGGAACAAGGTTCATGCTGATCATTTTGTCTAATTAGGTTTCCAAGTCATGGTTGACCAATTTGGACCCCTAGAGCTCCTGAGTTTGACTGTTTAAAAAGTGTAACTTAGAGTCTATGCATGCTTGAGCAACCTAAAGCAAAGTTGTAGTAAATTTAATAAGGAACAAACTTTGTTTAGGAGCCATCTCATGAAAATGTGCACAACATGTTCAAAAAGGTCCCACAAGTCAGTTTTGAGATCTTTTTAGAAACTCTGAAATTTTCTAAGTGTTGGAACTGAGTTTCAGTTGCATGACCTCAACTTTGGCTTGATATAACTCGTGATCCGTGGAGAACTGGCTGTTGATTGCTAAACCAAATTTGTAGCCCTAATATAACTCTACAACTTTCATGTACATTGTGTCCACTGATTCTCCATGAATTGAGAAATCCAACGCAATCAATCTTCACTGTCAGGCTCGATAAGGTTAACTGAATCAGAGTTTCAGTCAAGCTACAGTAACCTCCATTTCGTAAAACGCCACCGCCAGTAAGCGCGCTGCCGCCGCCCGATCGACCGACCCAGGCCACGCTACCGTGGCTGGCCTGACCCACCGCCGGTGTCCTCCGTCTTGAAGCCGCATCGCACGCCGTGAGCCTCCCAGCGCCACCATTCCAGTTCTTGCTTTCTTCTTTCTCCTCAGCAGCGCAGCGCGAGCGCGCCGCCATCACCATTGCTGGCCCCGCTCACGCCTTGCCACTCTAACACCGCCACAGGACCTCCATTGTGCTTCCACCGTCACCTCACGCCCACGTTTGCTCACTGGCAACGCCGGGTAAGCCATTGTGCCGAGCGCATTCCTCGCCGGCGTTTCACCGCCGCACCCCGTCACCATGGCCGGCTCATCCCCGACCGACCACTGCCTCGATAGCGCTACTTTAGCTTCCTTATGCGACTCCTTGTAGCTCATACCGAGCTTAGCCACGCCATACATGGCCGGACTTCGCCGGAGTTCCGTTGTGTGCCATGGCCGAGCCAGCCAGACGCCATGGCCGGTGTACCTAGAGGTCGATTGAGGTTAGGTTAAGTAGGTCAATCGACGCGGTGGTAGTGGTAGTCACGCCGGTGCCGCCGGGTTTCGGCTGAGTCCTCACCGCCGGCGAGCTCCGTCGTCCCCGCGCCACCGTCCGCTGCTCTCCCCTGCTTCGTGTCTATGACACATGGGCCCGGCCGACAAAGGGTCCTCACATTCGATGGATCAGGCAAATATAAGCTAGTTCAAAAATCCAGTTTTTAGTGCTGATTTGATATTTTGTAACTCCTACTTGGTAGATCCAAATTGAGTTCTTCCAATTTTGTTAGACTCATTGTTAGGTCTAGTATTTAATAAAAATATATCTTGAGCATATCATGTAGAAAATTTGGATGAATTAAATAGGAACTTGAAAAGTGTTTTTGATTGCATGCAAACTTGTTTAAATCATATCTTGAGTTTCTGTGATCCAAAAATTGTGAAATTTTGTGGGTAAGCTAGTATGGTATAGTAGAAGCTCTGGTTAAAATTTGAGAGTCATTGCATGTGTAGTTTTTGAGTTATAGATTTTCCTTTTATCATTGGATGATTCTTGTGTAAATTTTAGTAAATAATCTAGGAATCCAATGGCCATGAAACTTGGTAGGTAGTATCCTAGTGCCCTAAGGATGCTAGGAAAAATATGAAATCTGTTGCTTGACACTTTTCATTAGGGTTTCCTAATTATGCCATTTTAAGCCATTATGCCTTGTCATTTTGTGTAGGCTTTTATACTTGCTCAAATGGTGTGAAATTTTTATGGTAGTCTACTTAGAGTATGTAGTGTCTACTGTAATTTTTGTAGAATTAATGGGGCAGTTTTCATATATGTTTACTATTTCCCTAATTAATTAAATAAATTAAGAAAGGTATTAAAAGAAATATTTTGGTAATGGACATCCTATTTTTGGTGTTCTTAGGATATGTGTGATAAGATAGTAAAGTTGGTTTTGTCTAATTATATGTTTACATCATAAGTTGCTAATTATTTGTTGGCATTATGTCCCTCTGACAGATCTGGGGACTTTAGAAAGTTCCCCATGAGATTTTGGTTTTCTGTGAATATGATGAATACAAGAGTTGTAGATAATTTATGTATCTAGCTCCTGTCAAAATTTGAGGGCATTTGGCCCAGTAGTTTAGAAACTACAGCTGTTTAAAGTTAGGTTCCTGTTTTGCTTATTCTCTGTCTTGTAGGACAGTGTTCTGTTGATTTAGGAATTCGAGCTGGTAAAGTGTCGAATCATGCTTTGAGGTCTAAAAATGAATTATAGACAATTTCATAAGCTTTCCAGATTGTCTTGTTTCATATCATTTGGAATTATACATCTCCAGTTATGGCTAGTTTAATGTACCGATATATAGTCTTCATTTGCTGAAATACAAATGCTTGATTGAATGTGTTGCAACGTAATCGTTGATTGTTTGGGGGTTAGCCTAACTTGAGAATATGCTTAGGTGCAGGTGCTAGGTCATTAACTGAAGATGAGCAATTATACATTAGGTTGTATAGACTTGGTAAGTAAAGTGTATTGAATAAAGCTTAACTTGGAATATGCGAACTGCAGTGAGCATGTGCATTCCCCGAGCATCCCTGACATTCGTACATGTGCATCCATGATACTTATCTTGCGCATTCATGCAATAGGTGTGCCGGAGGGAGTGACGTTGCTGGAGTTCGAGGGAGCCAACCAGGAGGAGGAGCCCGAGGTGCAGGAAGTCGAAGAAGAAGCGTACCGTCGCCGAGGAGTTGCCCGAGTGCCCCGATCACCAAATTTCTTCCTCTTTCCTCAAAAGCAAGGCCCCGGAGCATTATAAGTCTCCCATGTCTTTACAAATATATTGAGTATCTTTATTGTTGATGATGCATTAAGTATAGGAATTGGTTGGAACCAATTGCTGCATTATATATCCCTCCTTGTCCAGATATCGCACTGGAATCCTATTTAAGTTCAGGAACGGGTTAAATGCTTAGCCATGCTTAGTGCGGTAGAAGTCGTGATTTCTGTCACCGCGAGATTTAGGATGAGGTGGATCACGGTTGGCTATATTTGCTATCGTGGAAAAGAACCATGTGAATAATGAATTAAGACCGGGCGGAGTCTTGTGTAGGTTTGAACATAGTGACTCCGTCTCAGGTCGCTTAAGGACCGATACTGTCAGACGTCCTCATGTCATGTTGAACGCAGCCTAACACTTAGCTGGCCGGATAAGTCGTTCCGACCACGAAGCCGAGTAGCTCAACTCAGCCGGGAACCGTGGGGTTGGATGCATTCTGGAGGTAGTAAGGATGTGCGGAGAGCCATTGGCATAAGTCCAAGGGGAGTCAGGGTTTAAGATCCTGCACTTCCTGGCAGAGTGGTTCTCTGAGAATGCAGGTCGGCCCGGACCCGCGTCTTTTCTTTTACTTTTCTCCCGAGTTGTACCAAAAGGTGACTTGTTTGCGACTCGACGGGGAAGCAGGGTTTGTGTTAGGAATACCCTCCACCGGATAGGAATCGATTCAATCATTGCCTCTCCCGGATAGTGAGAACTTGACTTGAGCAGCGGCAACGTAGATTCAATTAATTTAACGATATGGTTAAATGGATAATGATGATGATGATGATAATGTTGCCGAGAATTATACCTGCTATGGTTATTAATGTTTGCATATTAATCAAGTGGTTGATTAGTACAAAAGCTAATATAGATGATGTGTTAATGGCTTAAAGTCACCGCTAGTTCGTGATAAAAGTTAATCATTATTACATATGCTTTTCTCGCAAAAAAGAAAGTGTCACCAGATCCACTAAATAAAGCTATGCATGATCCTTGGTGTCCTTTATTTTGGTTTCCGTCGGTAAAGTCTAGCTGAGTACATTCCCGCACTCGTGGTTTATTCCCTCTTGTTGTAGATGACCTTCTCTATCGTGGATTCTGTAAGTATTGTCTCCACCCTACGGTGATTTAAGACTAGATCACGGGCATGATCTCCTCGTTATCTTATCTCAATGCTTTTGTGGGATGTGATCAAGAAACCTGCACTGGTATTGAACTCGTGTGTGTGAGTTAAACTATTTGCTTCCGCTATGTTACAAGACTTGTTTTGTAATAACGATGACTCTGTGTTGATGTAATCTATTTGCGAACGTCTCGCGAAATGTTGTAACGCATTTATATGTTATGTTGAATTACTGTGATCTTGGTTGTATGCAAGTTGGTTTGAAATCCGTCGTGATTTCAGTTGACTACCGGGTTTATATGGGCGCAAGTTCGAGAATTTGATCGTTTCGGCGATTGTTTTCGTACTTGTACTCTTATAAATTGGTCGGTTCTGTGACATTCATATTGCTGACCTTTTCTTTCAAGAAATCATTCGCTTGCATGGTATGCCTTCTACTATTGTTTTAGATCACGATGCAAAATTCTTGAGTCATTTTTGGTGCATTTTGTGGAATAAATTGGGGGACCAAGCTGCTATTTTCTACAACATGTCATCCCCAAACTGATGGGCAAACTGAGGTAGTGGATCGAACATTGTCCACCTGTTGAGGGCAATTTTAAAGTGCAATTTGAAGATGTGACAAGAGTGTTTGCCGCATGTGGAGTTTGCATATAACAGGGCGGAACATTCCACCACAAAGGTAAGTCCTTTTACGGTAGTGTATGGTTTTAACCCCCGCGCTCCTATTGATCTTTTGCCTTTACCTACCACTGAGAGAACACATAGTGATGCTAGAGAGCATGCTGATTTCATTCGTAAGTTGCACGAAACAACTAAAGCAAATATTGAAAGAATGAATGAAAACTATAGAATTGCTGGTAGTAAAGGTAGAAAAGAAATTAAACTTGAACCGGGTGATTTGATTTAGTTACATTTGAGAAAAGATAGATTTCCTTAGATGCATAAGTCTAAATTAATGCCAAGAGCAACTGGTCCTTATAAGATAATTGAGAAAATAAATGATAATGCCTACAAACTTGAGTTGCCACCCGAGTTTGGGGTTAGTCCCACCTTTAACATTGTAGATTTGAAACCTTATTTGGGAGAAGAAGATGAGCTTGAGTCGAGGACAACTCAGTTTTAAGAGGGGGAGGATGGTGAGGACATCACTCCTTTGGATGTATCTGCTGATCCTCCAACCATTATGCAAGGTCCAATGACCCGAGCTTGAATGCGTCAACTCAATTTAGAGGTGAGCTCGTTCTTAAGCGATCATTTTCATACTTTTGAGAATAGACCACTACCTAATGATGTTATCTTGCTTAGGAACATAGGAGAGGGTTATGAGGAACTTGGAGAAAGGTATAGAGGTGGAGAAGACCAGCAAGAACGACCAACACAAGTTGGAGGCATAGCCCAACTCGACTTCGACTCTGCCTCGGCCTTCAGGACCAGTCTATCATAAAACTGGTCACACGGGTGCGTCTGGGCTCCGTTTTCGACGATCCACATATGGATGGAAATATAATTAGATAAGGAAGCCAATGCAAGTGGTCTCATATCAAAAGACCTTTGAAATCAAGGGACATCGTCAAAACAAGTCAGCATCCAGAATCTGCCAGGCTGCTGCGACACCGTCTTTTGGTCCGTTGGACCGTGTATCATGTTTGGGCCCATTAGGGCCGCGTCTAGGGGGTGACACCCAAGACTCTATATTATACCACCATCACTCATTACAGTTTTGGGGGGGTTTGCTTAGATTAATCTGTCAAGAATAGTTTTGTTGTTCATCGGTTTGTGAGACCCCAACATCGTGAGATTAATCACAATTTGGTTGTTTTCTTTCTTGTTCTTGCTTGCCTTCTTGGTGAGGTCAACCGAATCCATGACTCGGTTGATAACCAAAGGAGTTGTGGTGCTAAGATTGCAGGGTTCGATCTGAAGCCGGATCGGTGTGTCATTCTCTGCCATAATGATAGTTACCTCTACCAGATGAAAGATCGGGATCCCTTCCCCATTAGGTCCCTACCTGCCTTATATAGTCTAGAGGGTAGGGTTACAAGTTGGATTAAGTCTAGATCTATTCGTCTATATGGTAAGTATTTATAAGGAATATGATATTTATCATATCCGAATACATCTTCCTTCGTCGCTAAGATGTCTTCTGATTGCCTTGCGGTGCACGCCGACCAGAGCCGAGCACCGTAGGCCTTGATCTTATGGGATGGACCTCCCTTGGCGGTGCAGCCCATGTCCATTGCCATGGGTACCCAGGGTTATACCGCCACACCTTCAAACTTGAACATCATACGAATGCACTTACCACTGATCGCGCAGGCAAGGACAAAGAGGTGGCGGCACCCCACTGGCACCTGGCGACTCCTCTAGTGGCCGCTTGTCGCAATCCATCCCAGCTAATGAAAAGGAGCACTGAACACATGAGAGCAAGAACAGGGAAGTGGTAGAGTAGGTGGCTCGAAGCAAATGCCCCTCCCATCATACCACTCCTATGTATTTATAACCACCGCAGATGCTCGAAGTGGTAGATCAGAGCAGGTGAAGCAGTCAGAGGGAAGGTGGAACAACGGTCGCCCATGTAGCAGCATGAACCAAGTAAGCTACGCACATCCCCACCCATTCCATATCATTTCAATTTGCACGCCCGCTTTCTGCCGCGCACGACTACTTGTGAGTGGGCGCCATTATGTCATGATGTGATAGGGGAGGCCAACCGCCCTCCAAGATCATGCGTAGAATGACCTACCACGACCACGCCCCCACATCATGCTTAGAAAACCCACTCTTGGGCTGGTCCTTAGAAGGGCTCGAGGCCACAAAAGCAATATGGGAAGGGAGAAGATGGTCCCATGTGGCCCTAATGGGGGTGCGGAGCCACATGACCATCTCTCTCTATATCTGGGTCGTTCGCTTTGAAGTCCCCCGGGTTGACCCCCTCTGGGGGGAGGCATCTTGCCATCTGGCCGCTGTGGAGGCAGTCGAGGACCAACGGACTTGACGGCCGATGATTTATGGGACGTCTCTCAATGAGGCACAGCTAAACTCCACATCAACTAGGGAGGATATTGGGTCCCGCTCGGATTACACATCGACCCCGACAAGGCGCACCGCTCCGATCGCGTGGTTACGGTGGACATGCCTCTCCCCGCGTGGGGCGAAACCAAACCTGCCTGCAACAGGGCATCATGACCTGTCGAGGTCGATAGGAACGCTGAGAAAAAGAGGAGTCGGGTCCCCCCCACCCTATAAAGGAGTCAAGGCCAAGCCAAGACAAAAACTCCTAGCATCTCTAGGTCTAATTACCTAGGGCTAGCTTCGAAGGCTCACAAACCATCTGAGGTCCATGACCTCTCCAGGAGAAATCAATGAAGCAGATGGCTAGGGTAACACAGCAGAGTCTTCCTCGTGAAGCGATGTTAGGCCCAAAGCATGATCACAGCTTGGTCACATGGAAAAAATAAAAGGTCCAAGACCCATGAGCCAACGAACGATCGTAGAAAACCTCACGAACACACTAAAAGAGGTCGAGGATACATTTCCTCTCATCAAGCCAAAAACCACGATCCTAATCCTGTGACCTGGGGCTCGTGATAGGCACAAAAGGAAATCCAAGCGTACAGAAAAGAGCATTCTTTTTGCTTAAATCCTTCGAAATACAAGGGTAGTCAAGCCGCTTGAAAAGGTACTGAGCCACGATGCTGCCACCTAGGTAGCATCGTCGGTGTCCCTAGAGGCACCTGCTACAAGTGCGGAAGGAAGAAGATGAGAAATCGCTTCACTTCCCTTCTCATAGCACCACAACTTCTAGGGCGGAAAGGCGCAGCAAGGAAAGAAAGGGGCGGGACCAAGCCCGTAGGCCACCACCATCATGCTTTGGAAGGCATGATGGAGACACCGAGGGATGGCAACGCCTTCCCCAAACCTTAGGTAGCCCCCAAGGGTGGCCTGCATGCTATGGAAGGAGTTGGTTGTAGTCCTTGGTGCTCGTGTTTCAGCAAACCCAAACCTATGGGATCGGGGGTGCGCTAGAATCATGATCGCCACGGTTGGCCTGAACAACGCCTCAATCCTCCCCCGCTCGCAAGTCTCCTTCTAGCACCAATTGTTGAAGGGGTGATACTAGCCCCAGCCACCACAAATGACCCCTAGAGGGACATATGATGGGAGCCACACGGCTCTCCTCAAACTTCTCTCTCCCATTTCCTCACTCTCTCAGCAGGAAAGTAGAGAGCAATTTGTAGTTACAGCCATGAGTGCCTCAAATGGTACAAGGGTCTCCATTTATAGGCCAAGGACAAACTGAGCAGCCTAAGTGCCCCATGGCAAACTATGGGAGGCCATAGCCAATGTCAGCTGCTCGCATGAGGTCAGGGAAATCGAGACCTTCCCAAAGGCGTGGTTGGTACAGCGATCGACAAGACCACTTGATCTCGCCTGGGTCACGAATCCCGACACACAGCACACTGACATGTCAAGGCTCAGCGATCATATACCACATCGTCAAGGTGTCTAGATGGGGCGGAGCACAATGGCCACCTACCGCATTGAATGCACTAGCCAGCAAGCGATCGGGCGACGAAGTTAGAACAAGCCGCGAACTATGAATTCACGTTCGATATGCACACAACATAGCGCTTTCCTGATCACTTTGTGATCATAAAAACGCTCGGGGGCTATGGTCGGGGTTATAACCCCAGGGTGTCTTAAGGCACCAATTAGCTAGCAAGGCACATGGCCCACAATATATCAGCAAGTAAAGGCTCAAACGACCGAAGCCTAGCTGGGCCAAGTGAACCAGGCCGACTGCCAAGGCGGGGGAAGCCATGACCTCTCCCTTCATCAGACTTAGCCACATGACATGCCAGAGACTCATGACCTCCCCACCATCATGACCCTTGGGAGGAATGAGGAGAGGTCAAGCCCAGCCAAACGTGTCAGCTCTAGCAAAAGTAAGCATGTTACTCTAACTCTGCAAGCACTACTACAGATTAACTTATCACTATCACCACTTTCACTGCCATAGCAATAGAAAAGACTGTGTTATGCTTCCACTGCTGGTTCAAACGATAGTGAGGCCTCCTGAGGAAGGAAACCGGCAGCTGAAACTTCTACCACCGACGGGTTAATAATAGATGCAGCAGTAGTATTTTCTTAGCCGTATGAAAAGACAAGCCGACTAGGATACGTGTTATGGCCACTAGCCCTCCACAACTGTTTGGTCTTCCAGCGATAAAGTGAGCATGACTTATTTCCCAACTACTTGCACTTCTCCATCTTCAAGGTTAGCCTATTTAACCAGGGTCTGGATGCACCTCTTGGGCTCAATCCACACACTCTTGAATTGACACACTCATGAGCGCTTCTGTATCTTTCCTCATTGCCAAGAAGTGCTTTGTCTTCATCCTTGCGGCTCTCACAGCCTCCTCCTAGCCGTGAGAGGTGCAAGATGGAGATAAAGCACCTCATCGGGTGTTTGGAGAAGGCCTTCAAGATTGAGTGCTTTAGATTTCATAACCTTACTTCCCTTTAGCATCAAGATGCAGATCTACATCCCACGATGCTAAGAGGTAGCAAGATTATGGAGTATAAAGAACCCCACTGAGATACAGGTGCAAGTTTTACTAGGTGCTCCTTCTCCATCCTTGGCGAGGTGCTGCCGCTGAACAAGAGCTTGACCTTGATGATTGTAGTTCTTCTTGCAGATGTTGTGTTAACAAAAGATCTGTAATCATCTAGATCTCTCTTGTTCAGGGGCTCCATACTCGATTGGGGGTGCTTCAAGTTTGCGCGGTGCTCGTTCTTCAAGATTGGGTATTTTATATTTCGTCTTGTAGCTCTCACGGTCAAGAAGCAGATCACATCCCTTGACTGTGAGGGTTGCAAGATGGAAGGTAGAGAACCTCCCTGAGGGTGAAGCTTTGCGATGTGCTACGTCGTTCTTTAGATTCCATAGTCTTTATACCTCCGAGGATCTAATGCTTTGTATGTGCAAACCATCGTATGGTACAGATCTATTATCGCATAGATGTCGATGGAAAATACGTAAATAAGTACTACCGAAGTATTTATTTTGGGTCGATGCTTGATAGCCGAGTCTTATCGGCTCAAAATAGCTGACACCTAGAGTATCGCCTTTAGAACAAAAAATAACAATAAAAGACGTAGGATCAAAAGTGACATTCAAATAGCAGATTGTTTACTTATAACTTATAAGACCCTAGATATAATATCTGGTCCCAAGAAAACATTATTTACAACATCTTGTGCATGGATGGTCATTGCGATAGCCTCGACAGCATCAGTGATGTCTCCAATCAGGTCCTCTTGATCTTCCAGCCGATCAGTGTCCAGAAAACTAGGTTCTAGGTGATGGAGCTCGTGCCCTGAACACAGTTGTGCTACAGCAAGAGCGCCACTGGCACCATAGCGGACGCCATGAGTTTCCACTTCTCTGGCACGAACCAGGATATCCTGCAGGCTATCTTCAAGAGAAACACCCCTGGCGTTGACTGCTGCAACTGCGCCAAGTGCTACATGTTGGAGGGTCTCATGGCGATTCTCCAGGTCGATCTCTCGGTGATGAACCTCCTGGATCTCACGATGAAAAGCAGCCAATTGTTCCTCAATATCTAATAAAAATGAAGGGTTACCAGATAAAGTTGCGAATATAAAAACAAAGACCCCTCAAAGAAAATTTACCTACTGCCCTAGCATGAGCTTCATCAGCCCTCATCTGAGCAACATTGGTCTCTTCTTCAGATGTAGAGAGGGTTGTCTTAACGGTATTGAGACATTGCTTGAGCCAACCTACCTCAAGCATGGCTTCAGAATATAGTTTTCCGGTCTCCCTCCTTTCACAGATAAGATTCCGGATATCCTGACCCGACTCGAAGGTTGAAGATGAAGATGAAGATACATGGACCCACCAAGATGTGCATCGATAGCACGCACAATCGATTGTTGTCCAACCTCCGCCAAAGTTGGCCAATGTACCACAGCATGAGAGGTAGCTCTGCATATTCAAAGGATTAATGCAAGGCAGTCATAGAGATAAGAAATCATTCCCTCTCACCCTTGGGGACGAAGAGGAACACGAAGGCGCAAAGGCGGATCCGTGGCATGTGGAGTTCCCTCCCTTGGACGCTTGCCATGAGCCATTATTCAGAAGAAGACTAGAAGGAGAAAACAAAAAAGAAAAGATATGTGACACAGCACAACAAATGAACACAAGCAATATTCCTTCTACTCCGCCTTGCATCGCGTCCATTATTATTTTAGGGATCAGTACCTTTATTATGCAACATCAGCTAACGAACTTTGTCATGTTAGCATCCATTGTTATTGTAAAACGTATGCTATGTGTTCAGTAAGCTACTAAGGCCTAGTTAAATTACATTGTATAATTATGTCACCGTCAGATATAAGCGACGTTGAAAAAATTATATCACCGCTGCTATTCACCGTTAGATGCTAATATCTTCTTGCTGTAACCTGCAAAAATAATGTTCATAATATTTTGTTCTTTTCCAACGTTCAATTTCCATATGACACGCCCATCGTTAGGTGCTATGTACCATCTTCTTTAAGACCCAATCACCACCGCCGGTAACCTTCACCGCCGATATCGTCAAAATTTGCAAGCCAGCGCAAGGCTCCCGTGTGTTTTTAGAAATTTTTGTGTGTTTGTAGTTAGCTTACAAAGACGGCTACCCACCCAACCGCCACCCTGTCTATCTCCTCCTCAAGTGCTGCTATTCCTCACCTACTCATCGGCATGCAAGCCGCCACTCACCGTTGACAAGCTAGTGCTCCGCACCGGTATGCCTCACCGGTACGCCCACATAGATCCACCAGTGACCAGGATGGTACTCATCACCGTCGTGGCCGCTCAAGCAGACTACCACAAGATCCAAAGGCAAGGGTAATGCTTTCTTGCACTTCCCTTATCCATATTTCTTGGCTTTTTATTCCCCTCTTATCTCATCTAAGTATGAATCAAGATTTCATCTGATCATTAAGGAGCTCACAAGCACATCCCCCAGGTGCTCCTACTTTGATTCAGGCGACAGCACTGCTGCTTCCATCACCGGCCCTACTCCACCACATCCTAGTCAAGATGGAGGAGGAGGCCACTAACAAGAGAAGTGAAGTAAACATCCTCATAGATGATGTCTTGGTCCTTATCCTCCGCTGCCTCACCGCCCGCACCTCGTGCAGCTGCAAGTGTGTGTCGCTCCTGGTATCGCCTCATCTTCAAATCCGAGCACCATAAGGAACTGCCCCAGTTTGTCGCCAGATTCAAGTATGGCAACTGGAAAGGGAAACGCCGATTCGCTAGCTTTACCAGTGAATACCTCTCCTTTTCCTTTTTACCCTTCCCCATTTAGGATTTAGTCATCTTAGATTGCTGCAGAGGCCTCTTCCTTTGCTGGTGAGTTGAGCTTCGCTATGTTGTCTGCTATCCGGTGACTAGCAAATCAATGGTACTATTGCATAGCAACCATTGTTATGGTTAAGGTCGCTTGGGGTTCGATCCCACAATCTCCTCGCACTTCCATGTGGTAGAACTATGGGTAAAGTTGCCTGGGGTGTTAATTGTTAGCATCTACTTATCCAAAACTGGAGCATGGATGTGTACAGAATCTGAATGGGGAGAGGATATTCTAGTATGCAAATTTTTAGGAATTGTGTTTCTTAATGGTTTTATACACATGCTGGAGGTGTCCCACATAGTTACTGTTGATATAGAGGAAAATATATGGAAGAAAATTCTAAGGCCACTAGGTCCTACAATGTCCATCCATGGAGATTAGGGTTAGTTGTGTCTATGTATTGCTGATATTTTCAATATGTCTGACCTTTCAACCTGGATCCTTGCTGACTATGGTACTAGTAAATGAACATTGAAGCATACGGTGAACATGCTGTAGCTATTTGGACTGAACAATATTGGACTCGGTTCTGAGGCTGCCAATGCGGACTATAGTGTGATTACAGTTCACCTAAAATAGAATTTGATTTTCCTTGTTGGGGAGGTCAGAACACAGATGGCATATGACATGAGCCACAGAAAAGTTCATGTTCTCCCTGTTCGGGTTGTTCGCTATCCTAAAAGTACCTGGAGTATTTATTTGAACGGACCTCACTATCTGCCTTATGTTCCCTTGTTCATGGAGTCATTAGCAGAGCAGTAAAGATGTATATGCTGTATTTTATTGTTAGGACATGTCTTTGTTCAGGTAATGAGTTGTTTTGAGTCTATATATAGCCAATTTTGGCTTGGTAACTAAACCAATGGTATGTTGAATATTATTAATTCTGCTGCTTTGCATTGTGCAGGTTTCGGAGTCTCTGTGCTTTTGAACGATTTTCCTACAATGGCTATGGGAGGAAGAAGAGGGGTTCCATGCTACATTGGCTGCCAAGCTTATCAAGGAGTGCTAATCTAAAGGAGTGGAGCACATCTACCTCATTTTAGTTATGTAAGTCTATAGGGAGCAGAACCTTTATTATGCTATATATGTACCGCTTTTGTTAATTCATCAGTTGACACAGTTGTTTTATTAGTGTCGAGCATTGTTATTATAACAAGTACTCTTCGTTGTGGACATGATGAATGATGTGTAATGATTATATCTATATGATGTGTGTTCAGTAAGTTATTAAGGCCTAGCTGAATTAGTAAATTCATTGTGAAAATCGAATGCAATTCCATCACCGTCGGATGTAAGAACCGTTGGTTGTTTTGTCATCACCGCCGTACCACTCGCCTTTGGTGAACCAGACAGCCATCACCACCACTATTTGTCTAATGCGGTAGAGGTCAATAGTGCATCACTGCTGAATCGTTTAGTAACCCGACACCGACTAAAGGATCATCATGGGCGGATCGTATTGCAGCGCGACAGTGACCATGCCCTATGACCAGACGGTTCATACAGCTGAAGCGATAGTGATGTTCGCATAGACACAGGCGGGTCACGCTCCAATGCGACGTAATAAGGATCTGATCATGGATGGAGCATAAGCCATGCGGCGGTGTTAGTGCGTACCCACACACGTGGGTCATGCTCCAATGCTACAAAAGTACGAACCTTATCACGGACGAATGATAAGACAATACGGCGGTGTAGTGTACACCCTAGTCGGTCTCAAATACCGATGGTGATGGCTATGAGTATCACTACCCATAGCTTACTAGCAAGGCCGAAATTGGACTGATGTGGGTTACGACGCAGCTGTGAGAGGTGCGAGTGTAGTAGTGAAGGACCGAGGGTATAGCGGTCACCTCGGTCCGATCAGACACCATCCCTGCGCCACACTATGTAGACAAGACAACACCACACTGTGGTGACAACCAGTATGGCGATTCACCATCCAAATACGGTCCGATAGGACGCATGTACGATTCTACCCACCACGGTATGGGATCCATGACGAAGGCATTGACTTAGAGGCCATCCAGCCCGGCGGGAGCCACGACCCCGACGATCGGGATCATAGCCCTCAGCTCCTCAAACCAACAAGGCGATCGATGACCCGAGGGCGGCTACCAACTCCTCTGTACGACGCCCTAGAAAACTAGGAGACGATGCCAAAGACCACGACGAGGACCACATCACACAGGACGGCTGGCGAACCACCACCATGCCTACAGTGCCGCTATGGCTGGCACAGTAGCACCACGTCACACCATGCCATGACGTGGCCACAAGACCATGACGACAACCATGCTTAGACGTGCTTCACAAGACAGTGTAGCTTGCAAGCCAAGTTATCCAGGCCCTCTCTCAGGCTCACGACCCTTCGGTCGGAAGAACCTTCTTCTTTGTACACGCCCTAGCCCCAAACTCTATATAAGGGCAGTCAGGGCTCCCATCTTGGACATCCAACTCTCATTCACTCATTCTTACACCGTAAAAGGGCTCCTGAAGCTTCCCTTTGGGTAGCCCGTCTCCTAGCTCTAGATCTCCTACCTCTTCCACCATTCTTGTACCCTCCATTATAAGAACTTTAGAGCATTCAAGCGAGGAACACACACTCGATCATCTCTGAGACTCGACGTAGAGCTCTGGCCTGAACCAGTATAAATCTACGTGTCTTTTGGATGCTACCCTCGTCTTCTTAGAGCAGCGCGATAATAGTGTAAATTTACTAGTTCGGTTTACAAAACACCGACACATCACATCTATACTATATGAACATAGCATCTCATGGAATATAGAAAATAAAAAATTAAATATAAAAAATAATTAAGTAAGGTAAAATAAAAAAATAGAAATTTAAAAGAAAAGAAAAGAAAATTCACATAAATAAAAAAGAAAAAAACTAAAAAATAAATTGAAGAAAGAAAATAAAAAATTAATAAGCACATGAAAGCAAAGAAAAGAAAATAAAAGAAAAAGGAAATAAAAGAAACATAAAAAATGAAAAAGAATAATAAAAATCACATAAAATAAAAATAAAAATGAAGCATGAAAATAAAAAAGAAAAAGGAAAAAGAAAAGAAAAAGAAAATGTGGGGGATATGACCCCCGGTATCTATAAGACAAGACATGGGCCGCATCATCAAATGTGCCCAGCCCACAAGATCAAGGCGTGCGGCCCACGACACTGCTCGGCATGCACCGCAAGGCTACAATAAGATATTGTATAATACCAAATAGGAAACTTTCCTAATAACCCTACCCCTAAAAAGCATATAAGGGGGGGTAGGGGTCCCCTAGTCGATATCCCCATACTGATCCTAGGCTCAGCCTAAGGCATCTGATGACACGCAATATCATATCATAGCCAATACAATCCAACAGACCATAGGAGTAGGGTATTATGTCGCGCTGATGGCTCGAACCTATCTAACTCTTGTGTCTCTATTGCCTTCTTATTCTTGATTACATGCATCTCCACCGATCAATCTACCTTCGTGGGATATCCCTCGGAGGACTGCCAACGATATTCTATCGATAGTTGGCGCGCTAGGTAGGGGTGTGCGTGCTATTTCTATAATGAACAAGATGGTGCACTTTTCAGGCTCTTCGTCCTCTCCAAAGCCTAGCCATACCTTTACAGTCAGATCGATCTCCTAGGTCATCAACGCATACGGGGACGAAGAGATCATCGAGGCGGTGCAGATCGATTCTATGCCAACCACACCAACACCTGCAATGGCAGATTCGATCTCAAAACCGCCTTCGAGGTCATTTTCACCAACAACTTGCTCCGACCACCTGCCGCGTCACAATGATGATCGCCGTGAAGAACGGCCCTGTGACAACCGCGGCCGCCGCCATGATGACAATTCAGAAAGCTCGAGGGCCGAGAAATTTCATCAACGCTAACCAGATAACGCCATACGCCATCGACCAGATGTTCTGTCTAAAGCTAAGTCATGCTTTAATATTTTTCTAAATATTCTCCAACCTTCATATATCTCCATGATGTTTCTCCGAGCTGTTTTCTCCATGTTTGCTCTCCAAACAATTTTCTTTCATGTATACCATCTTAAAGATGACATACCGCTAAGCCTAAGGCAAATCCCTGAATAGCCATGTTGATACTCGGATGTTCCCAAAAATGGCCCTGTCTTCGGCTTCTTCCTATATGTGCACGAGCGTCTGCCCTCTGCATTACGGGTGGTTGGCAGTGGCTCCTTGGTGACGCTTTCTTCTTCCTACACACACATAGGCTCCGCGCTCTGTGTTATGGTTAATAGGCCAGCTAGGGCTGGAGACTCAGCTACACACTAACTGGTCGGACGGTTTATATTAAATATAAACACATCTTCAGAATAACACTAAGTGTTCACACCAACTGATCGCCTATCTACATATGCTATTTCATCATTGTTGTTGATTCTTCTCCGAAGTTCATATATTTATTTTTACATCATGTACTACCCATTCTACATATTTATTGCAGGATCACCGTCCAGGTGATCGGACCACCGGGTGCTCGAACTTCTCCACCGATCAACTGGTCAGACCACTAGGTTCATAGACTTCATCGCTGGCCAGTTGATTGGACTGTTCGCCGGTCGTTTCTACTCAATGCTCACTTCACCGCCAACCAACCGGTCAGACTGCTCGGCACTCACTCCTGCTCGGCGTTCACTTTGCCACCGACTAGTTGGTTGGACTGCTCATCGCATGGGCTTCATCATCAGCTACATTGGGAGCTCGCCAGCTATGCTAGGGACTCCTCAGTGTTCAGATTCTTCATGCGAGCATCTCTAGCTAAGCTGGGGACTCCCTTTGTGGTCGGACCACCTATCGGACAGACGTCACCGCCAACCAACTAGCTGGACTACTCGACACTCACTCCTGCTCGGTGTTCACTTCGCCGCTGACCAGTTGGTTGGACTGCTCATCGCATGGGCTTCATCATCAACTATGTTGGGGGCTCGCCAGCTATGCTGGGGACTCCTCAGAGTTTGGATTCTTCGTGCAAGCGTCTCCAGCATAGCTGGGGACTCCCTTGGTGGTCAGACCACCTATCGGACGGACTTCACCACCAACCAACTGGTCGGACTACTCGGCACTCACTCCTACTCGACGTTCACTTTGCCACTGACCAGTTGGTTGGACTACTCATCGCATGGGCTTCATCGTCAGCTATGCTGGGGCTCACCAGCTATGCTGGGGACTCCTCGTGTTAGGATTCTTTGTGCAAGCGTTGCTAGTTATGCTGGGGACTCCTCGGTGTTCGGATTCTTTGTGCAAGCATCACCAGCTAAGCTGGGGACTCCCTTGATGGTCGGACCTTGCTACGTCTCATCGATTGTGCTATCAAGCTGCTCCATGCTGTTCGGATCAGGGTGCTGATCTTGGGCAGCAAGTCTGGAGTCTTGATATGCGCATGTCAGATGACGTCGGCAAGCTTTTAGACTTCTTTTCTTTGACCCTGCTACAAGATTCATTCTTCATCTTCCAGCGGGCTTAGAGACTAAGTGGCTACACTTCACCTAGCGGTGAATGTAGTGCTTATTTCTTGTTTTACCCTCCTTATTGATGAAGTCTAAGTGGCTACACTTCTCCTAAGGGGAAGAATTTTCAAATTTTATCTTGAGCCCCTTACATCCTTCTGGCAAGCCTTACTTGGCTAAGTCCGAGGTCTCCTAACCAGTTAAACTGGTCGGCATTGACTTTCACCACCCAGGTAACTAGTTAAACTGGTCGGCTTTGACTTTCACCGCTCAGGTCACCAGTTAAATTAGTCGGCTTTGACTTCCACTACCTAGATCACCAGTTAAACTGATTGGCTTCATGTCAAAGTGCTTGTATTTGTTCAAGACAGCGTTGCTCAAAGGATACAAGGCGCTCGGAGACTAGCTGTGGGGAATATGACCCCCGGTATCCTTAAGACAAGACATGGGCCACACCATCAGAGGTGGCCCAGCCCATAAGATCAAGGCATGCGGCCCACGACACTACTCGGCATGCACCGCAAGGCTACAAAAAGATATTGTATAATACCAAATAAGAAACTTTCCTAATAACCCTACCCCTCTAGAGCATATAAGGGGGCCAGGAGTCCCCTAGTCGATATCCCCATACTGATCCTAGGCTCAGCCTAAGGCATCTGATGACATGCAACATCATATCATAGCCAATACAATCCAATAGACCATAGGAGTAGGGTATTATGTCGCGCTGATGGCTCGAACCTATCTAACTCTTGTGTCTCTATTGCCTTCTTATTCTTGATTACATGCATCTCCACCGATCAATCTACCTTCGTGGGATATCCCTCGGAGGACTACCGATGATATTCTATCAAAAGAAAAAGAAAAGAAAAAGGAAACATACGTAAGTACCTACTTGACGTTGTCGGAAATCCCGTGCTGAGCGGGCAACGCACGCTCTCTCGTGCATGCATGTGGGCCATGCGTGGGCCTCGTGCGGGAAGGTCGCACGAGAGTCGTTTCGACGCTTGGCTTCCGTCTGGCCGTTCGGACCGGAAGAATCACAGGCAAATGTGTCTACATACTCTCAATGTATCTCGATCCTCTACTGGGCATTTATGTGTAATTTGGCTGCTCCACTAATATAATATATGTGTTTTATAAAAATCGTAACTACGCCAAGAACGTATGATCATCACCACGCTTTTATTAGAGCATCTGCAGTGTATGGTCCAAAGCCGCCCCTATAAAATAAATGCAAAGATCGAACCCACTCCTATACACTGCGAGCTCGACTCGATGGAGGAGCCGCTCCCTTGTATGGAACTCGATACTTCTCTTTCTTCATTGTTCTCTCTTTCTTGCTGTTGGCGCTCCCGCCGCAATGAAGAGCTCGTCGTCGGCCATGGACGAAGAGGTTGCTCACACCCCTAGCTCCATCTGCCTGACTCATCATCAACCATGGATGGAGCCCTCGTCGAAGTCCTAGATCTAGGCCAAGGAGCCCGTGGTGCAGGAGCAGAAGGTGTCGGTGACAGCGGTGCTCAAGGGCGACGGCAGCGGAGAGGATGGCGTACTCGAGGGGGCAGACAACGGGGTGGTGGCGGTATCCCCCATGGCCACATGCGGTGAGGAAGGCCATGGAGAGAGAGGAGGAGGAGGAGGAGGAGAGCCACTGCCTTGTCAGCGAGGAGGGAGGAGGTGGCGGGGGAGGGGGATTCCAGCGGCGCGATGGAAGAGGCAGAGGGAAGGGGATGGTGTGGGAGAAAGAAACTAGTTGAGTGATGGATTTTTTTTATTTCATGTGGGTCCCACTTATAGGATTAGGTCCGGTTCCCTACATTGTGGCCAATTTACTAGGTGAAGTCACATCTCCCCATAGGAACGGGATTGGTTCCATACACTGTGGATGCTCTTAAGCTGTTGAGCTCCATGGGTGTAATGATCCTACTGCCAGGATTGTGCATTTTAGTATCGCCGTGGCTAGGGCCGGACTCTAGGACAGCCTGCCTCGTCCACCTTCGCCTCGCCCCACGAGTGCACTCCGCCCTATCTTTGCATCAGCCAGTCCTTCCGCTGACCCCCTCATCTCTCTCTCCGACTCTCCATGTAGGCGACACTTAGGATGAGCACACCCCCAACGCGCCTTGACCCGCAGCACCCCCGTCCGTCGGCCTCTAATGCCCTGGTCCACTAGCCCCTCGGGCACCACGTGCACCGTCAGCACTGCCCCCGACTCACCCCCACGGGCAAACAACATAAAACACTTGCAAAATGAATGCAACATAGACCGAAAACTGTGGTAGAACCACCCGAAATAACATGCTTACGGAGGTGCTCGCCTTCCACCAGGCACTAAGCACCCCGAAAGCAAGCTACAACGGGCGGTATCCGTCGGGCACACCCCAAGGGAGAACCCGAAAGATCCACATTTTTTCCAAGGATCCAATAATGAGAACGAGTTACAATACAGGTCCATCTCATACATCCAAGTTTCTTAAAAATTACATTATTACATTACAAAATGTCAGAGTGTGGAATGATAAACAATGGAATTTAAAATAAACATCTAGCGATAAGAACGATGATCCGTCTGAGCCCACCAAAGGAATCCTCCACACAAAGGTACTTCTCATGCATCATCTACAACAAGGGTAAATAAACCCTAAGTACACAATGTACTCGTAAGACTTATTCGACTAGTGGGAATAATTTCCCGACTCTAAAGAATATGATAAGCTTCATGGTTTGCTGGTTTTCTTTTAGCAAAAAGCAATACTAATAGTGAGTCCTTATTTATGTTATGATTATCAGCCGAATTAAGTTATTATCTATCCAGTCTATATAAGCACATGTTCTACTTTCAAGCAAGAGTTGAGCAATCAGTTCCATTTCTTCTTCTTTCACTTTCAGTTCTTACTACGATGCTAGAGGTAAGACAAGTCGTACCGACTCGATGGCGATTTGTGAACCAATGTGCCCAGCTGAGTGCCCCAAAAACACACGCCCCGCTTGTACCCCAGGCACAAGCATGACTAACCCATCACCGTCCTGTCCTAGGTGTCCAGGTCCCCATCCAAACTTGGACTCCAAGCCCCCACTCCTGAGTCCCGGACTCAGTGCGGTGCAAGGACCTCCACCATCTCTGTCTCCAATCAGTCGGTCCGGATAGAGCTAGGTCCATGACAAGAGAGCAACAAGTCTTCCCTGCGCCCATACCTAAGTATGCGCTCGAACAATAGATCTGTGACTTGCCTCGCGTCCATTACAACGACCGGTCCTTAATTGACGCAGACAGGGAAAAAGTGTAACCGAGCTATGCCCTGTTGGCCACAGGACACAACCCCTTACACCCACCAGTACCCAAACCATATCCCTGCCCGGTCATCATTTTCCTTTCCACCATTTTATCATGAGTAATCATATTTATCACCTATTTGCGAGTAACGGCAGGTTACTCACGCTACCGATATCCTGAGCATAGCAGCTACTCGACCTGTACTAGTAGGACTCATAGGTAGATATATTTATGCACGTAGTTTCCATAAAATACCGGTAACTTAAATGCACATCATATATATATATATATATAGTGATAAAAAAATAGGGGTTATGCACCGGGGCTTGCCTTGGGTAGGCGGGGTGTCAGCAAAGTCAGCAACTGATGGCTCCGGGAGTCCCTCCTGTACGAGAACCTCCTCCTCGTACTCCTCGATCACCTCCTCGTACTCATGCTCGCCCGCAGTCACGAACTCTACCAACTCGTTATTTACATGCATGAAATGATGATGCAACGCTTAGTAATACGGCAACAGCAACTCTTAAAATAAGAATACATCTACCAAGCTACTAAGCTAACTCTAATGACTAATACGCAAAGTAACCTATTATTCCCACTAAATAGGTATGAAACATTTCATGTATTATCTTAGCAACTAAAGACATCCTTATTGTTAATATCAATTTACTATATATATGATAAAATAAGGTGCACTAGCTACCATATTTATCAACCTATTCTAAGGCTACAAAAATTACAGTGAGCACATAATAATACAATGAACCTACTATAAAAAATATTTTAGGGCTAGCACTTCTACCAATGCATCACAAAAAATCATTCTCTAAATAACCATAATAATAATACGTATTTCAAAATAATAAAGTAACCCTAAAGGTATCACTGAACTATATGAATTAATTACACTAGCAGATAGATCATGAATTTAGGAATCTAACAAAATTTATTTCACAATAAATAAATAAATTCAAATGAGCTCTAGAGGTGAAGAAATGATATTATTGGAGGAGGCTAATCATGCTATTGGACTTGTTGACCAGCACATAACTGTGAGTCTTTGGTCCTTAACATGATGAAGGGGGGTGCTGGTTCATTTATGCAGGTCAAAGAATGAACGGAGGAGATATAAATCTTGCCAAGTGGTATGCTAATAATTAGTGAATGACAATAATTTGTCATTTGACTTTGTGGCTACGGAGCTCTCACGTGGAGAGAGATGGCGTGTTGGAAGGGCAACTTGGACTTCACAACGCTTTGTTGGACGTGATGACCGGGTAGATCCTAGTGAATGCTATTTGGGTACATTAGTGTGGGTCTAGAAATAATGGATGAAACCGCGGGTCAAGGAAATAATGGAGAAGGAGAATGAAGGAATTCTTGCAGGCTAGCTACCCCGATCGATTGCAGCTCGGGGAGAAATCAATAGACACAACTTTCTCGGGCAAGAATAGAGGAACTTGATTTGAGAGGAAGAAGCAAGTGAGCAGCGGAGCGGGACGGCTTACGGCTCGGCGTGTCCTTTTATAGGCAGGAGAAGCGAAGGCGCGACAGCGACGCGTCGTAAGGTTAGTGGCTAACTAGCTTGCTTAAAGGTAATAAAGTGTCGCTTGTGCACGACGTGCTGCTCGGATGAACAGTGTTTTCTACAGTGAACAGTGCTTTCTGCGGCGTTGCAATGCTGCCGCGTGGAAAGGTGTCTGAGCTGCGTTTGCAAAGCAACTGAGCAGTGAGCAAGCGGCGTGCGCAGCGGGCAGAGCTTGTGATTGAGATTAATGAGTAGCATGTGCGATGCTACTGCCGGTCGGTCAAGTGCTACCAACTTGACTTGCTTGACATGACAAAGTAAAAGCACTGCGTCTTGCCAAAGAATGTACTGAAGCGTGCTTCGCGGGCTTACGAGTGCCGAGTGCATGCATGGAAAATTAAGGAGGAGAAGAATAATAAGAGCTAGAGTTGGATTAGGATGAATTAAAGTGATTTGGGCTACGGGAGAATACTTGGACAAGGGATAAATTAGAGCTCCATTTGAGAATTAGTGCAACAAAATTTAATTTCTTATTTTACCACATGCAATAATACATAAACATGATGCTCATGACATGGTTTTAGAAAAAATTGTACAATGTAACCCTGAGGGTATTACAAAAACAAAAAGAAATATTTGAAACATGCACTTACAACATATGTGTGAAACACACGAAACATCCAAATAAAACACTTGCAACATGAAAACACTTGCTGCAACATAAGACTGAAACAGCTGAAACATTTGAAACATACTATTGCAAAATACTCCCTCCGTTCTAAATTATAAGTCGCTTTGACTTTTTTGTACATCTATTTTGTTATGCATCTAGATATAATAATATGTCTAGATACAAAGCAAAATGGATGAACCAAAAAAGTCAAAGCGACTTATAATTTGGAACAGATGGAGTATGTGTGAAATATATACAGCATCCAGATCAAACAACAATTATAACATACGTCTAGAAAATAGATAAAACATTTTGAACAAACACTTGCCACATATGCAACATGTGCAACATCTCCCAATCTACTTTTGCAACATCAAGATAAAACAACTGCAACATACATCTAAAATGTCTAAAACACTTGAAACATACATATGCAACATAGGAGAGGGAAGGCCGGGCCGGTCGATTCCGGCCGTCGGGGTGGGAGCCGGTGACGTTCGGGCACCATCAGCACCAGCCACACTCGTGAGTGCCCTTGATTCAGCCGGGGAAGACCTGAGGCGCCACGACACGTGCGCCCCAGCGGCTATGGCGAGGTCAGCGGCACGCCCGATGACGATGGCGACGGACGGACGGCGAGGGAGTCAGCAGTGTAGGTGACTAGGACGTAGGTAAGTGGCGCACAAAGTGAGGACGCACGGCGCGGCCGATGACGGGGGGAAGCGCACGGCATGGCACCCAACGAGCGCGCGGTGGGGGAAAGGGGCGGATGGATGAGCGGCCACGCTGCTTCGATCGATAGGCGGATAAGCATATGAGAGCGGGCGCCGAGCGGATAAGCATACGAGGGAGTAGTTAGTTTAAGAAAAAACAAAAAAATGGCAAAATAGCCATATTCATCCTTAAACTTTCATCCAAAGCTCAAATTCGTCCTTCAACTATCAAAATGGTCGGTTTAGTCCTTGAATTTGCAATTTCAGTCCGATTTCATCCTCTATCTGATGCCGTCTTCCACACCGAAGATCACTCCGTCCACACAGTTCTATTGGGAGACCAAAAAAGGTGATTGAAGACTTCGCATCTGAAAGCATCTAGGCCCCTAAGTGGATTTCGGTGATTAATGTCAATACAAGATTACTATGACTAACGTATGTTTTGCAGAGGCAATTAAGTTAGGTCATGGTAATGGAGATCGATTGGGCAATTGAGGTTGTCATGCCCCTCGATGGAAATCGCTTTGGTTTTTCAAAGGATGGACAACAAGGTTAAGGATAACTAGTTATAAGTGTCAATTGAAGTTGGAGAGACACTTAGAGTAGTTTAGGACTTTGTTTTTCCTTTGGCCGTACTATGAAGGGGGGGGTATGAACGGGTAGCTTGACCTAGTTGAGTCTAGTGAGTTAGGTGTGGTGCACACTTGTTAAAACTAGCCCTAGGTAGCTCCTATGAATGCCTAAGATCCTTTGGAGCTAACTTCATTCACATATGATCGAGAGTTGAAGTGAATGGAGGGTCAAATCATCGACGGACGACTGGCTCCGGTCTGATTCGGACGGCCGCAGGTTCGGGTCAGTTCATTTGACTGTGGAGAACAAATCCGGAGGATCGGACGCTGGAAGGTCAGTGGACCGGACGTCAAGGCCGCCAGTCCGGTCGACTCAAAGAAGGGTCCAGATTTGAGAAAGTGTGACCGACGCGTCCGTCGGTTAAGGTGACCGACCACAGTATCCAGCGTCCGGCCGTTTATAGTAAGCATCCAAGATCGACCGGACGTGTCCGATCGGTCTAAGGCCGACCGGACCTCGCTCGTCATCCGGTCATCACTTGAAACTGTTATGCTGAGTTGAACTGACCGAAGCGTCCGGTCAATATGATCGGAGCGTCCGGTCATCCCGCAGAAGCTCATAACGGTTCGCTTTTTCAGTCGCCTTATAAATAAAAGCTCCACTCGTGTGTGGAGTCACTTTTGCTCATTTCAACAAATTGAGAAACACGCTTTGTGAATGCCAAGAAGAGCAAGGTCCTAGTGAGGTGTTTGTGATTTGAGAATCCAAGAGTGAAACCTCATTAGTGAATCAAGAGTAGACAAGTATGCATCCATCTTCTCATTAGGCTTCGTGGTGGTCAAGTGAGAGTTCGTGCTTGTTACTCTTGGTGATCGCCATCACCTAGACGGCTTGGTGGTGATTGGGAGCTTGGTGATCACCCTACAGAGCTTGTGGGTGACCCAACTCAAGTTGTGAGCGGTTTTGGGTGATTCGCGCGACGGAGTGTCAAGAATCAACCCAGAGAGCACTTGATCCTTGCGCGGATCAAGGGGAGCTACACCCTTGCGCTGGTGCTCCAACGAGGACTAGTGGGGAGTGGCGACTCTCGATACCTCGGCAAAACATCGCCGCGTTCCTTTCTCTCTATTTACTTTGAGCACTTACTTTGAGTATTTACTTTGAGCAATTCAATACTTGTTTCACATCCATAGAATTGCTTGCTAGAGTAAGTTTGGAACATAGGTTGCGAGGTTGTTGTGCATTAGTTTGACATAAACACTTTTCTAGGCACAAGGGGTTAATTGGGCTATCCGTAGGATTTGATTATTGCAAGAAAATTTAGAATTAGCCCAATTCACCCCCCCCCTCTTGGGCATCTTGATCCTTTCAATTGGTATCAGAGCCTCGTGCTCACGTTTTTTAAGCCTAACCGCTTAGAGCAAGATGTCTCACGGGGATGGACCTCCTCCTATCTTCGAGGGGGATGATTTTCCTTATTGGAAAATTCGCATGGAGGCTTACCTAGAAGCTCTAGATGTTGGAATTCTTAGAGCCGCCTCTCAAGGGTTCCCAACACCTAAGAATGCCGCACAACTCCAAGGCGATGAAGTAAACTATGAAAAATGGAATGCAAAGGCTCGCAACACCATCTTTAGAGGCCTTTGCAAAGATGTGTTCAATCGTGTAAGGAACCACAAAGACGCCCATGCTCTATGGTCGGACGTTTGTGCGCTCCATGAGGGAACCAAGAGTGAGCGTGAGGAACGCTATCATCTTGTGATTAAAAAGCTAAATTCTTTTGAGATGCTTCCCAAAGAAAGTGCTAATGAAATGTATTCTCGTTTAAATGTTCTTGTAGAGGAAGTCAATGGGCTTGGACTTACTCAAATGTCACCATCCGACGTTGTGAGAAAGATCTTGAGTGTCCTCCCCATTGACAAATATGGGCACATTGTGACCGTGCTACATTAAGGTGATCTTTTCGCCGCTACACCGACACAAATCTTGGGAAAGATCAATGCTCATGAGATGTACATACACATCACGCCACAAGATGGCTCAACCTCTACAAAGAAGAAAGAGAAGGACTTAGCATTCAAAGCTAGCCAAGATAAGGGCAAGGCAAGACTTGAGTATGAGAGCTCAAGTGATGAAGATGATGAAGAAAGTCTTGCTCTCATGGTGAAAAAGACCGCTAAGATGCTAAAGAAGCTAAACAAGAGTGGCATCAAGTTTGACGGCAAGAAGAAGAAGTTCTTCACTAGCTCAAGAAGAAAGCCAATCTCCGAGATGGATTGCTACAATTGTGGCGAACTTGGCCACCTAGCTCATCAATGCACAAAGCCCAAGAAAGACAAGTTCAAGAACAAGGGCAAGAAAGATGATTCAAGTGATGAAGATGAAAAGAAAAGAACAAGCCATACAAGAAGAGAGATGGCAAAAGAGAGACTTCTACAAGAAGAAGAAGAGTGGCAAGGCCTATATTGTCGGTGATTGGCTCACGGACATTGATTCATCAAGTGGTTCATCCGATGATGAGAGTGACAATGAGAAGGTGGCCGCCATTGCTATTGATCTTGCATCCTCACATACCATCTCCATCATCCTCTACACACCCTATGCCTTATGGCCAAGGGTGAACGCAAGGTAACTAAGAGTGATGATAGTAGTGATGATGAGCAAGCTAGTGATGATGATAGTGATAGTGATGATGATTCACCCACATATGATGATCTTGTCAAAATATTAAGAAAATACACTAAGATCATTAGAAAGAGTAGAGCTACTAATGAAAAACTTGATGCTAAAAATGATTCACTCTTAGCTAAGTGTGATACATTAGAAAAGGCTAATGATGAGCTCAAAGAAACAAATGATTCTATATCATCCAAACTCAAGGAGCTCAAATCTTCTAAGAAAGAGCTTAAAGATAAACATGATAAACTTGAGTTGGTGCACAATGAGCTTGTCATTAGTCACAACAAGCTAAAAGATGAATATACAACTCTAAAGATCAATTATGATACCCTTGTTATTGCACAAGAATTCTTACCAAATGAGCCACATGTTGCTACTAACCATGTTGTTAAGATTGATATAGCTACCTCATGTGATGATTTAATTGATGAGAGCATTGAGCATGGATCTAGTAGCAAAGGCAAGCAAGTGGTTGAGTGCAATGACTATGATGAGTATGTCAAGCTCAAGAGTGACAATGAGAAGCTCATGAAAGATCTTGAAGAGATGAAAAGTCACAACACCATTGTGATAGAAACTCTTGATCATGACAAAGATTTGATCCTTGAGAATGAGAAGCTAAAAAAACAAAATAAGAAACTCAAGGAAGAGAAGAACAATGATATTCTCAAGGAAGAGAACAAGAAGCTCAAAATGGAGAAAGAGCATCTCAAGGTGGGATTGAGCAAGTTTGCTAGAGGCAAGCATCTCTAAAGTGAGCTACTCATGAATACCGTCATGAAGATGGATAGAAGTGGCATTGGATATATGGCAAGTGTAGAGAAGAAGAAGGCTCAAGCTCAACACCAACAATCAAAGCCAAAGCTAAAGCCAAAGAGATGTTTTGAGTGTGGACAAGAAGGCCACTTTGCTCATGAGTGTCAAACTCCACTACCACAACCCTTGCCCAAGCATGCTAGACCCTTTGCTTTCAATGCTCACTACATGCTTAGAAAAGATTCTAGTGGAAAGATGAAAGTCATGTTCTTAGGACCCCCCAACAAGAGTAGGCCTAAGAAGATTTGGGTGGCTAAGTCACTTGTTGAGAAGGTGAAGGGCCCTCAACAAGCTTGGATCCCTAAAGCTTGAATCTCTTGTGTGTAGGTGAACTACAAGACCGGTGGAAGTCATTGGGTTATTGATAGTGGTTGTACTCAACATATGACCGGTGATCCTCGTATGTTCACCTCACTAGATGAAGAGGTAGATGGACAAGAGAAAATAACATTTGGAGATAATTCAAAGGGCAAGGTTAAAGGATTGGGCAAAGTGGCAATATCAAATGATCATTCCATCTCCAATGTGCTCTATGTTGCCTCATTAAGTTTCAACTTGCTATCCGTTGGGCAATTGTGTAATCTTGGCTTCCAATGCTTATTCACCGAGAAGAAAGTTGTTGTATCCAAAGTAGATGACAAACAAGTGATATTCAATGGATTTAGATACAACAATTTATATCTAGTTGACTTCACCTCCGAAGATGCAAACTTAAAGACTTGCCTATTCACCAAAACAACACTTGGGTGGCTATGGCATAGAAGACTTGCTCATGTTGGGATGAGCTCACTCAAGAAGCTTATGAAGAATGATTTGGTGAGAGGGTTGAAGGATGTGAAGTTTGAGAAGGACAAGCTTTGTAGTGCATGTCAAGCCGGCAAGCAAGTTGCAAACACTCATCCAACCAAAGCTTTCATGTCAACCACAAGAGTGCTAGAACTTCTACACATGGATTTATTTGGACCAACAACATACAAGAGTTTGGGAGGAAATCTCTATTATCTTGTGATTGTGGATGACTACTCAAGGTATACATGGGTGTTCTTCCTTCATGACAAATCCAAAGTTGCATCTTGTTTCAAGAAGTTTGCCAAGAGATCTCAAAATGAATTTGAAGTGAAGCTCAAGAAGATAAGAAGTGACAATGGCAAAGAATTTGACAACACAAACATAGAAGCTTATTGTGATGAAGTTGGAATCAAACATGAAGTCTCCGCAACCTATACTCCTCAACAAAATGGTGTAGTTGAGAGGAAGAACCGGACTTTGATCACTCTTGCAAGGACAATGCTAGATGAGTACAACACCCCCGAAGCTTTATGGGCGGAAGCAATCAACATCGCATGTTATGCATCCAACCGCCTATTTCTTCAAAAGTTCCTTGTCAAGACACCGTATGAGTTGCTCAATGGGAAGAAGTCGGACGTCTCCTTCTTTAGGGTGTTTGGTTGCAAGTGCTACATCTACAAAAAGCGGCAACACCTAGGGAAGTTTCAAAGACGTTGTGATATAGGTTTTCTTATTGGTTACTCATTGAAGTCCAAAGCATATAGAGTATTTAATCATGCCACCGGCTTGGTTAAAGAAACATATGATGTGGAATTTGATGAATCTAACGGCTCCCAAGGAGCACATGAGAATCTTGATGATGTAGGTGATAAACTATTGAGGGAGGCTATGAAGAACATATCGGTGGGAGACATCAAGCCAAAAGATGATGAAGATAATGTACAAGTCATTAACCAACCTTCTTCATCAAATGTACCACAAGATGGCGAAAAAGATGGGAGAGTAGAAAATGAAGATACTCATATCTCTCATGAGCAAATGGTGGTACAAGCACAAGATGTTGATGCTCCACAACCTCCTCCTCAAGTGGTCAATAGAAGAAACACACCTCTCCTACAAGATCATCCACAAGATCTCATCATAGGGAGTCCATCAAAGGGTGTAATGACTCGATCTCAAAAACTTACTTCATTTATTGCTCATCACTCTTTTGTCTCTTGCTATGAGCCTACCAAGGTAGAAGAAGCTCTTAAAGATCTGGATTGGATCAATGCCATGCATGAAGAGTTGAACAACTTCACTCGCAATAAAGTTTGGAATCTTGAAGAGCGACCAAAAGGTGCAAGAGTCATTGGAATGAAGGGGGTGTTCCGCAACAAGCAAGATGATCAAGGTGTTGTTGTGAGGAACAAGGCAAGACTAGTTGCAAAGGGGTTCTCTCAAGTTGAAGGTTTGGATTTTGGAGAGACCTTTGCACCGGTTGCAAGATTAGAAGCCATCCGTATCCTTCTTGCATATGCATCACATCATGAAATGAAACTATATCAAATGGATGTGAAAAGTGCTTTTTTAAATGGCTTTATAAATAAACTAGTCTATGTTGATCAACCTCCCGGGTTTGAAGACCCTAGATATCCTAATCATGTTTATAGGTTGTCCAAGGCACTATATGGGCTTAAGCAAGCCCCAAGAGCTTGGTATGAGCGCCTTCGGGACTTCCTCATTGAGAAGGGCTTCACCATTGGGAAGGTCGACACCACACTATTCACCAAGAAGCCAGATAGGCATATCTTCATTTGTCAAGTATATGTTGATGATATCATCTTTGGATCATCAAATGAAGACTCATGCAAAGAATTTGGTGAATTGATGTCGAAGGAGTTCGAGATGTCAATGATTGGTGAGCTTACATTCTTTCTTGGTTTTCAAGTCAAGCAAATGAAAGAAGGCATCTTCATCTCTCAAGAGAAATACACAAAAGATCTTCTCAAGAGATTCAAGATGGATGAATGTAAGCCAATCAAGACACCAATGCCTACAAATGGACATCTTGACCTAGATGAGGGAGGTAACCCGGTTGATCAAACTCTCTACCGTTCTATGATTGGTAGCTTGTTATATTTAACCGCATCTAGGCCCGACATCATGTTTAGTGTGTGTATGTGTGCTAGATTTCAAGCTAGTCCTAAGGAAACACATTTAATTGCCGTAAAAAGAATCCTTAGGTATCTTAAGCACACACCAAGCATTGGTCTTTGGTATCCCAAAGGAGCTTTATTTGAATTAATTGGCTATTCCAATTCGGATTACGCCGGATGCAAAGTTGATAGAAAAAGCACATCCGGAGGGTGCCATTTGCTTGGTAGATCACTTGTGTCTTGGTCCTCCAAGAAACAAAATAGTGTGGCTTTGTCCACCGCCGAAGCGGAATACATTGCCGCGGGTGCCTGTTGCGCACAAATATTATACATGAAACAAACTTTGCTAGACTATGGAGTAGTTCTGGAGAAAGTACCTCTTTTGTGCGACAATGAAAGTGCGGTAAAACTTGCAAATAATCCGGTTCAACACTCTCGTACCAAGCATATAGATATTCGCCATCACTTTCTAAGAGATCATGTGGCTAAAAATGATATATCACTAGAAGGTGTAAGATCCGAAGATCAATTAGCGGATATCTTCACAAAACCGCTAGATGAGGCTACATTTTATAGATTATGGAATGAGCTAAATGTACTTGATTTTAGTAACTTCACTAAAAATTGAGCTTGTGTTGTCCCTTGCATTCATTGTAATATACAACATGTTTAATTTGTGGCAATGCACATAGGGCTTGTCTAACATGGTTAAGATAACCGCCGGCCAAAGCGTGTGAAGAAGCTTAACCTTGGATCAAACTTGACAAGCAATTAGATTTACTTACAAGTATTGCATATACATGAATGTTGTTTTGTCGTTTTGTTCCATTTGCCCTCTTGTTGCCTATTTTCTTAAAAAGAATTATAGCCTAAGGCAAAATATTTTGAAAAATATGAGGGTTTGAGAGAGGTCACTCACATCAGTCCCAATTAGTGTTTATTTGGATCTTTTTCAAGTTGGGACTTGATTGGGAACAGCAAATATGAAGGAAGGTTGGAGGTTTGCTTGGAAAAGGTGCACCGACGCTGCCGGACGACGCTGCTTTATCCAGTCGTCCGGTCGATTCATAGGAGGTGAATCTGCTGCCAAAGGAGTGACCGGACGCCGCGTCTCTGTAAGCGTCCGGGCGAAAGGATTCTGCGTCCGGCCGATCGAAGTGTGTGTTCAAGTTGTTCGACCCGGGACCACCAGATCCGGTCATGGACCACCGGACGCGTCCGGTCCCGATTCCAGAGGATTTGGACCTCTCTGGAATCGACCGGACGCTGGGTGGTAGCGTCCGGTCGCTACCACCGGAGCGTCCGGTCAGTGGATCTCGCTCGTCTTCAGGACTCTTTTCGATTTCCTTTTCTATCGTGTTTGGGGGACTACTTAACCGTACCACCGAAAAAAAAAATTATCCCGTCGCAACCTTGCCGTCTGCCCTAGCCCGAGCTGCCGCCTTCCATGCTGCCATGCCAGCCCAAAGCGCCATTGCAGCCCGCTCGCCGCCTCATCCAACCCCTAGGTTTTGGTGTTTGACGCCAAAGAGGGAGAGGGTGTTCGAGTATGTAGTCTCAGGGGGAGCTACATTTAGGGGGAGCTAGTTATCTAGTATTAGCCTATTATATACATTTGGAGTTCAATTTGTGTGATACACTATTACTTGTGCATTCGTGTGTTTACTTTTATGCATACTATTATATATATGTGATAGTGCTATCTACGTGCTTGTGATATTTGACATGTGTGATTTCTACTTTGCATTATCTATATGTCATATCACTTGTGTTATGCTTATTTGCTTTTGCTTCCACGTTTATACTTCGAAGCAAATGAGCTTTGTTACTTGTACTCATGCTTAATTCATATCCTTTGAGTACATTGTGTTGGCTTGGGTCATATAAGCTTGCCTAACTCTTTTGATCTTAACGACAAAAGCTTATATGAACCAAGCCCTTCAAAAACCTCACTCTTTAACATACTCGAGGTGGTATTGTCATCAATCACCAAAAAGGGGGGAGATTGAAAGCATCTAGGCCCCTAAGTGGATTTCGGTGATTAATGTCAATACAAGATTACTATGACTAACGTATGTTTTGCAGAGGCAATTAAGTTAGGTCATGGTAATGGAGATCGATTGGGCAATTGAGGTTGTCATGCCCCTACAATGGAAATCGTTTTGGTTTTCAAAGGATGGACGACAAGGTTAAGGATAACTAGTTATAAGTGTCAATTGAAGTTGGAGAGACACTTAGAGTAGTTTAGGACTTTGTTTTTCCTTTGGCCGTACTATGAAGGGGGGTATGAACGGGTAGCTTGACCTAGTTGAGTCTAGTGAGTTAGGTGTGCTGCACACTTGTTAAAACTAGCCCTAGGTAGCTCCTATGAATGCCTAAGATCCTTTGGAGCTAACTTCATTCACATATGATCGAGAGTTGGAAGTGAATGGAGGGTCAAATACTGACCGGACGCTGGCTCCGGTGCGACCGGACGCTGGCCGCAGGGTCCAGTCAGTTCATTTGACTGTGGAGAACAAGTCTGGAGTGACCGGACGCTGGAAGGTCGTGTGACCGGACGTTGAAGGCCAGCGTCCGGTCGACTCCAGTAAGGGTCCAGATTTGAGAAAGTGTGACCGGACGCGTCCGGTCAGTGGTGACCGGACCCTGAGTATCCAGCGTCCGGTCGTTTATAGTAAGCATCCAAGATCGATCGGACGCGTCCGGTCAGTGCTGACCGGACCCTGTCAGCGTCCGGTCATCACTTGGAAACTGTTGCGCGGGTTGAACTGACCGGAGCGTCCGGTCAATATGATCGGAGCGTCCGGTCATCCCGCAGAAGCTCATAACGGTTCGTTTTTCAGGCTGCCTTATAAATAAAAGCTCCACTCGTGTGTGGAGTCACTTTTGCTCATTTCAACAGCTGAGAAACACGTTTGTGAGTGCCAAGAAGAGCAAGGTCCTAGTGAGGTGTTTGTGATTTGAGAATCCAAGAGTGAAACCTCATTAGTGAATCAAGAGTAGACAAGTATGCATCCATCTTCTCATTAGGCTTCGTGTGGTCAAGTGAGAGTTCGTGCTTGTTACTCTTGGTGATCGCCATCACCTAGACGGCTTGGTGGTGATTGGGAGCTTGGTGATCACCCGGCGGAGCTTGTGGGTGACCCAACTCAAGTTGTGAGCGGTTTTGGGTGATTCGCCGTGACGGAGTGTCGAAGAATCAACCCGTAGAGAGCACTTGATCCTTGCGCGGATCAAGGGGGAGCTACACCCTTGCGCGGGTGCTCCAACGAGGACTAGTGGGGAGTGGCGACTCTCCGATACCTCGGCAAAACATCGCCGCGTTCCTTTCTCTCTCTATTTACTTTGAGCACTTACTTTGAGTATTTACTTTGAGCAATTCAATACTTGTTTCACATCCATAGAATTGCTTGCTAGAGTAAGTTTGGAACATAGGTTGCAAGGTTGTTGTGCATTAGTTTGACATAAACAATTTTCTAGGCACAAGGGGTTAATTGGGCTATCCGTAGGATTTGATTATTGCAAGAAAATTTAGAATTAGCCCAATTCACCCCCCTCTTGGGCATCTTGATCCTTTCAGCATCCATGAATCACAGCTTGACACGGTTGTACATGCATTCAGATGGACAATGGGATGATATGTACAGTGATTGACAAAGGTTGCGAAAAGAAATATGTAAACTTATGCATGGTAGGGATGAAAATGGATCGGATAGGAGCCGATAATGGCTTCCCCATATCCTAATCCATTTTTTTATCAGATTCAGAGCGGATCAGATATTATGCGGATTCGGATGCGAATACGAATTTTTTAGATGTCGGAAATGATACGGATTTGGACTGGTGATGGAGCGGAAGCGGACTTTTTTAAGTCGGATAATATGTGCTTACGTGTTATTTTTTATGATGAGAAATAATTCATTAACCAAAGTCATAAAGCGGCAATACACACCGAATAATCACCATCAATCCACCACTTCGATTTAAGAGCTCACAAAATTAATACAAGTTCTTAGTTTAAATTTAAGAGTATAAAACAAGTGTGTAAAAAATAAATATTCTTAATTTGGTAAAACTTTACCTTCACTCTTTGCCGTGTACTAGTCCTGCACTTTGTTAGATGATAATTCTTTTGTCTCCTGTAATTTCAATGTACCAACCTATACTTGACGAGCTTTGTTTGCGGACTTCAATATAATAATGCTTGTGTCATGGGCCAGGCTGACTTGTATTCTTGCCGCTTGGGCTCCTTAAGATATTCCAATTATCCTATTATAAGCGTCGCGCGTTCAATTATCGGTTAATCTATATCCGTCGGATTTCGCTAATTCCATATCCTACACCTCGTCCGCATATAATCGGGTTCAGATTATCCGTATCCGCATGGATATTAAAAACACTTCTCCATATCCATAAAATTCGGATTCGGAGCGGATCAGAGCATAGGGTTATCTATACCACTGGTGATTTTGCATTGTAAGTGGTTGTAGGCTTGTGGATAATCACGTAGTGATTTTTGAAATCAAATGATTTTTGAAATCTAATTATAGTACCGACTTTCCATGACTTGGTTCCTGATTTCACTGGTTGTGAATGGTCTTTCTTTCTATTTTTGGGTGGGCGCCCTCGCATTTTCTTCACCCTAGGAGGCAATGGCTTTGGATTTGGAGATACAGACCATGCTTACTCATGCTCCACGGGTTGCGGCACATGCTGGTATGTCCAGAGACTTGCCAAAATCTGCAAGTGTGTTGTCTCATCTCAAAGTGTGTTAACGGAGTGAGCTAATATGGCAGACGACGTCCGACAGGACGAGATCGAACCAAAATTGCAAATTCAAGGACTAAACCGGCTCTTTTAATAGTTGAGGGACGAATTTAAGCTTTGGATGAAAGTTTAAGGACGAATATGGCTATTTTGCCAAAAAAAATTATGAGACAAACAAGTGGATTAATTATTATATAGATTGACATACTCCCCCGTCCTGTAATATAGTGCATTCTAGCATTTAAAAATTGTCCTTAAATATAATGTATTCTAGATGACAAAAACCAATTTTGCATTAGATATTTTTCAGTTATCAACCCATCACCATTAATCACGTTAATAATAGCATCTGATTAGGAAATAAAATAAAAGTATAAGTGTCTTTTATGTTCTCTCTTAATTTATTTTAAAATTTTTAGAATGCACTATGTTAGAAGAGAAAGGGAGTAAGTTACAACCAGCCTATCTTGCTCTAAAACCTGATACGGCCGCATCATCATGTACTCGGATCCGGTCAAAGCAGGCAGGAAGCAGCACAGGCATGAATGAATGCGGTACGCAGACCGCAGACGACGGCCAGCCTTAATCATAACGCCGTGCAGTGGCCGGTGCGGCACGTGTCAGTACTGTACTGGGCATGCAGAAGCAGAACAGCGGCCTGGGCACTCGGCAGACGGCAGGCAATCGGCAACCGCTCGGCGCTCGCTCCTCCATCCATCCTCCGCTCGGCATCGGTATGCATCCGCCCATGATTAAACGAGACCGGGCATCGGACCTCGGACGGCTGGACGGTACAGAAGAGAGAGCGGCCGCTGGAGATCGATCAGTGCATCGGCCCTTGGCTTGGAAATGATGGTCGGGTGACGGCTGGGTTCCGGGTACCCTGATTTTGCTGCCGAGGAGCTGATGGCAGATGAGGACCGCTTTGCCATGATGGCTTTCATTGCTGCAGTTGCCTTTGTGAGGTCACGGCACGCAGTCTTGGAGTGTAGCCGTATCCGTAATCCTGTATACTCGTAGCTAGGCAAAAGAGCTGTGCAGTGATCCGTTGCCAGATTAGCATCAAGAAACCATGCGTATGCTCTGTCACTGTGATAGTAGTCATGATACCGAAAAGGAAGCAGAGATCTCCTGTTCGGATCCATCGTCCTCGTCCAAGCATCTGCGTCGGCGACAGTTGAACTGCATTATGGCCGCTTCTTAGGATACCCGATGAAACAGTGGGTGTGCATGATAAGACTGTCTCGGGCGGTAAGGATGCAAACATGAGATCTATTCCATGATTTGAGTCACGTACAGAAAAAGAGGTACGCATCCAAAACCTTTCTTCTCCAACAGCGAACCTAAAACAAGACTCCTAGGTTCCTCCGTCCAGTGCCGTCTGCTCCTCCGTCTTCATCTTCCCCACGGCCGGCCACCGAGCTGCGAGCTTCGGCGCAAGATCCGACGAGGCGCGCGGCCCCTTCGCGCGGACGAGCTCTGGCAGCTTCCCCAACGCGGGCCCCTTAGTCCGCTGCCTCGCGAGCGCCACCGCGGGCAAGCACCACCGCCAGTGAGAGCCGCCACGTGAAAGCCGCCTCCGTCCCCACCGTGACCGGCACCTACGAGATCCGGCCACCCTCTCCTCTCCTCGCCGCGTCGGTTGCTCCTCGCCGCGCCGGCGGCTCCCCGCAGCAGCCCTGCCTGGCCGCACCGGCCGCGTCCGCCGCGGACCCGCCTGGAAGCGTCGGCGGCTCCCCGCCGCGGGCTCGCCTCGCCGAGCCGGCCATGCCGCGTCGCGCACCACTACGGCGTCAGAGATTTGCGTCGTCTCTCTCGAGACGCTTATTTGCGTTTCAGTTCGGCTGGTATACAAAATATGTTCTCTGTTTGGGTCTTCTGTTAGAATGTGTTTGTTTTTTACCTAGAACACTATGAACCATCTATTTTGAGCTTGGGTTGTGCGGTTGGAGACGGTGTGGTGACCGAGCGGCAGGAACACACACTGCCGCTGGCGCGCAAGAGGCCAGAAGCACTAGGCCAGAAATGTGTGGGCGGGGCGCGCCAGCTGCGCGCGGCAGCAGGCTAGCTGCTGTGCTCCGTATTCCTGCCTTTTGTCCCCCGATGTACCGTCGTCACTTATGATGCACCCGGTCCCAGACCTAGGACCCACCACCTCCACATCGATCGATCCATGGATCGTCATAAGTTCGATCCATGCGCGCGCGCTCACACCTTGACGACACCTTGTCTGCACTCTGCAGCCACCTGGTCGTAGGCGACAGTAGGCACCATGGGCGGATCCAGCAGTGAGGCGGAGCCCCCTCTACCCATTCCGAAACAGTGTAAATTACTATAGAGCCTCTACTGTAGTAAAAGGGGCTGAGACTTAAAATCAAACAGCAGTGTTGTTTAGCTCCTAAAATATTTTCTGGATCCGCCGCTGGACACCATCCATCCATCGGATCCTCCTGCTGAAATCTGAATCTAATCCAGCCATATACGTAACGCAAGGATCGTAGCGCATGCATATGCATGATGGATCGTGCAGTGCACGCCTGCTGAAATCTGCATTGAATTGAATCACTGTCGCTGCTGATTCGTCTCACCAACCTGTCATGGACTCCCCACACCAGTACACCACAGTACCCAAGCTGGCGTGATGGGTCCCACACCCACTCCGTCAGCACTCTTTTTTTTTTTCAAGTCCCCACGGCCGGGCCACAGAACTCTCAGTCTTCTTCCCCGTCGCCCCATCGCCCACCGGTCTTCTCCTCCTGTGCTGTGCTCTTCCGCCGAAGCCCTCTGTTCCTCCCCGGCAGCGCCGCCCGCCCCTTCTCCCCGTCCGCTGGCCGCTGCTGGCCCTCTCCGCTTCCGCGCGCAGCTCCGCTTCGTCCCCTATATCAGCCATTGCCGCCACCTGTCGCCGCTCGCTACGTCTACCGACTCTTGTTTCTCTTTCCTAATTCCTACGTGCAAGTCCAAGTCCTATAGCTAGGGAGCCCTGGCGACTCGCTGAGGCTGCCCTCGCAAGCCACGCGCGCCCACAACCCTAGCTCCAATCTTACTCTATGGCTCTATAAATTGCGCGCCTAGCTAGTAAGCAGCACGTACTTATAATGGTGAGCGAGAGCAGCAGCTGTAGTCTGTGGGTAGATCGATGATCGATCGGAGCGAGCAATGAAAGTAGTGGTATAGTCGTCATGCGTGCTTATCAAAGGGGCGCTTACTGGGAGTTCCTTGGCATTCTGTCCACCTCCTCGCCCATCGTCAAATCTGTTGTTTTTGGAGGTGGGCATACTGCCAATGGAGCTGTGTAGGCCTCTCTTTGTAAAGCTCGCATGACACAATCAAAGAAGAGCTTCTACGTTACACTTGATCATCACCCAAACGCCTTCATTAAGCTTGTTTGCCTCCTTCTCTTGCGTGTTCATTTGATGGGCCTTTTGATGTCGAGGTGCCCCGTCCGGATCTTTTTTTTTTTGTTTGTTGGGGTTACCGTTCATCATGATCCGTGAGAATCTGAGATACGCTTTTGGGGAAAGTTTTGAGGCAAGCTATCTATATAGGTACATATGGTAATCTGATCTGCTATATTTGTCTATATTTGCCAACCTAATTTAGTTAGTCTGCTTCGAGGGTCGCCCGGCCATATATGAGCCATGTTCGCTTAAGCTTATTAGCCAGAATTAGCTCTACTTTTTCAGCCATGGAACGGTGTTTTTCTCTCACAACAAATCAGCCCTACAAATTAGCCGCAGCAGCCATAAGTCCTGCCGAACAGGGCCATGGCCCTTGAGATAGTGAAGAAATACTAGTTTTCCTCTCTTCCGCATGTCATTCTTTGGTATCCTTCATTTTTGCCGCTAATCCTTCTTTTTGGGCGCGCCCAAGGCGCCAAGTTCTTCGGAACTAAACCCCGCAGTTCAAGCATTCTTTCTGGTTTCTCATGCAGGTCTGTTCTAGGATCTTTGAACTTCGAAGGGAGTCATCTCATAATATCTGACCATGAGATGAGAAGAAAGAGTCTCAGGTGTTGTTTGGTTATGAGGAGATTTTTAGAATCCGAATAAAAAAAATCCAACAGATCTAACCTGTTTGGATGAGATTTTAGATTTCTGATATTTTTTTTTATTCTGGATTCTTAAAATCTACTGGTAAGTGCAGAAGCAGTTGCTGCAATCCTTATACAACTAACCCGCTTGAATACTGCTTGAATAGATTTTGCATAAATCTATAAACCATTATCACATAGCTAGGGTTTTTGTGCCAGTGACCGGTGATTGTCGTGAACGCTTGATGAGATTAGCCATTCTTTTCCTTAGCTTACCATTCCCCCATAGCCTGTGCTTCCGCTCCTTTTTTTTCTTTGTCCCAAACTTCCAATAAAGTTTGGTACCTTGGTGTGAATGCATGAGCTCAAGTTGCATGCAACTCTCGCGCGTCTCACCCTAAGCGCCGCGCCCCCCCCCACCACCATTGGTTCCCCTCCCTTCCCCTCCGTCATCTCTCCTCGAGGCCGGAGGAGTGAGGATTCATTATTTTTATAAGTTTTTCTAGTAGATCTAGTTCTTAGGGTTAGCACTACTATAGAATTAGACATCATTGTCGACCTTATCACTCTGGGTTTTTGCTAAAACCGGCTGTGATAGGACCAACCGACAATGATATTCTGGTCTTCACGTCGGTTCATATCACTATCGGTTTTAGCCAAGAACCGGCACTGATATTGGGTCATCTCTGTCGATTTTTGCTGAACCGACACTGATACTATCACTGTCGATTCGTGGCTTGAATCGACAGTGATATGTTGTAAGAAAACTTCATAAATTTCTCATATGATATCCGATGAAGACAAACTTTATATCAAAGTTGTAGTACTCGACGAGATCTACAACTTGATAGTTTAAACTTTTTTAATTTAAGATCCTTTTAATGTCCAAATATTTTCATTTGAAACCATCTATCTAACGAAAATTACGTTTGATTTCAAAATTTTAAAATTTGAATTATTCAAACGACTTCGGATAGAGAAACGTCCAAAATAAAAGTTGTAGATCTCAAAAAGTTATGCAACTTTGTAATTGGCAACTTTTTCATTTAAAATCATTTACTTCTTCAAAACGTTGTTTAAATTAAAATTTAAAATTATTGAAAAACTCTGATTTCTCTTTTTAATCTCTGGTTAAAATTTGTAACTAGTCTTTCTCCCTCATACTAACTTCAAATTTGATGATTTTTTTCCTAAAATTTCTAAAATCATGCTCTATCAATTTATTGTGTTCTTACAGCTATTATTTTATCTATCTTTTTATGTGACCGTGTTTTATCTATTTGAATTTGAATTTAAAAAAATGGCAACTTCAAACGTCATTTTGGAACAATAATGATTTCAGCTGAAAAAGTCATGAATATAGAAGTTGTAGAACTTAACAAGATCTACAACTTTTATTTTGATCATTTCTTCATCCGATAAAGTGATAATAATATTGCTCACAAATGTTACATATCCCTCTCATAGTTTCATAAACTATAAGAGGAATATATAACATTTGTGAACAATGTTACTACCACTCTATCGGATAAATAAATGATTAAATGATCAAAATAAAAGTTGTAGACCTCAAAACATTATGAAACTCTGTAGTTAACAACTTTTTAATTTGAAATCATCTTATTAAGGAAAACTACGTTTGAATTTCTAAAATTTAAAATTTAAATTTTATAAACGACCTCAGATAGAGAAACAATCAAAATGAAAGATGTAGATCCTAAAAAGTTATGAAATTTTGTAGTTGATAACTTTTTAATTTGAATTCATCTTATCAAGAAAAACTACATTTGAATTTCCAAAAATTTGAATTTTGAATTTTTTAAACAACCTTGGATGGACAAACAGCAAAAACGAAAGTTGTAGATCTCAAAAAGTTATAAAACTTTGTAGTTGACAACTTTTTAATTTAAAATCATCTTGTCATGAAAAACTATGTTTGAATTTCTAAAATTTAAAATTTAAATTTTGTAAACGACCTCGGATGAAAAAACTACCAAAATAAAAGTTGTAGATCTCAAAAAGTTATAAAACTTTATAGTTGGCAACTTTTTCATTTGAATTCGTTTAGGGTCCTAAATACTTATTTCAGAATCAGATGAACATAAAATGGCTAGGACGAAAATCTCCAAACAGCTTGTAGGTGGAGTGGTTAGGGGTTGAAGATGCGAAGCAAGAGGACAGAGGTTCGAGCGTCGGTGGCCGGGAAGAGTGCGTTTTTTGCGCGAAAAATTACGTGACTTGTGACTTGCGACACGTGACCATGTGGCTGTCCAGTGGGGCCTCTCCCAAAATTAAAAAAAATCTTTTCTATTTTTTCAGCCTGCTTTTTTTATTTCCTAAAAATCACATCACTGTCGGTTCATAAGAACCGGCAGGATGTCAATCCCACATCACTGTCGGTATGCCACTACCAATTCAAAATTCGGCAGTGAACGGGGTTTTTGAACCGGCAGTGATGTCAATATCTAGGGTAGTGTAGGTTCTCTCCATACCAAATTTGTTGGTACTAGGAATTTATCTCCTCCTCTCTGGCGACGGCGAAAGAGAAGGGTGGAATCGTTTTCTCCATGGCGGCTCTGTGGAAGATGAGAGCGACAACTATGGCGTCAGCAACTTCACCGGCATGACACATGTAGACATCAAGGCGGAGATGATGTCGCTGCCATAGAATAATTTTCTCTAATCTCTTTTTCGTTTTGTTGTGATTAGATCTGGCCACGATGAAGGACTAACAGAGAGAATAATTTTCAGATCAGTCTTTCTTATTCTTTGGTGATAGAAAGAAGAAGGAAGACACAAGAAAGAAGCTTCTCAACTCCGCCTACAGGAATGTTGGCCGTTGTTCGTTGAACATCTGTTCTCAGGCCTTTTGCCGTGTGTTTATCTGTGCGGTCATCCATACGAAGTGCCATACAGGTTTGATTTGAGATTTAGAGCTATTCACAGCGTGGGTACAATTTGGATGAAAATCTGGTTCTGGATATATGTAGTGTATTCCAGAGTGCTTGTAACGTGTTGATTTACCTAGATATTCACCCTGTTCGCTGATGCTGAAATTTGGCTTATATTAAAATATTGTGAGAGAAAAACACTATTACATGACTGAAAAATAGTTCTAAAGAAGCTCAAGCGAACATGGCCATTATCTAATATAGTTCTTCTTTGGTCTAAAAAAAAGTTGCATGCAAAGTACTCCCTCCATCAAACAAAAAGATTGTAATATTCTCATTTTCAAGAAGTCAAACCATTCCAAGTTTCATCAAATCTATATAAAAAAATTAGTAACATATGTGATACCAAATAAATATTATTAGATCAATTATAAAATATATTTTATAATAAATTTATTTGTATTTACAAATGTTGATAAATATTTTCTATAAATTTGGTTAATTTTTTTAAATTACTCGTCAAAACTTACGAATGCATTTTTGGGGACTGAGATAGTACCCCAGCAATTCTTGCTCTTCATGATTTCACCTGCAAGGTATACAGAAATTCATGCTCTCCGTGATTTCACCTGCAGAAAGTCAGAAACTACATAAACATCAACGCTGTCAGTTAGGATCTCAATCACCACTGGTTTGCAAACCAGCAGTGAAAGTGGACGGTGATAATCAATTAACAAATTAAAAACGGTACAATGCATGGCTAGTGTTGCTGCCATATGCGTCTGTTGTCGCCCACCGCTGCAGGCGCTCGTTCAAAGCTTGCGCCCGTGCCTGCGCCTATGCCGCCATTGAGCTTGCGCGAGGCCCATACCAGATCCAGCCGCGCAAGAGGCGCCTCCGCTCGCCGCCGCCGGTACAAAAGAGGGGGAGGGTGGTCATTGGTGCTGCACGCGCTCCCCGAGCCTACACGCCTATGTCGCCACCAAACTCACATTGGGCCCATACCAAAATCTAGTAGAGCGAAGGGGAGGGCGGGCCGCCAGCACTGCTGTCAGTGACACCTACGCCTGCACTTGTCGTCGCCTGTTGCCGAGCTTGCATCAGGCCCATGCCAAATCTGGCCGCACCAGACGCGCTCCTCTCGTCGCCGCCCATAGAGAGAGGGGGGTGGGCCACTGATGTAGCCTATGCCAAATCTACGCGCCCGATGCGCCTTCGCCCGCCGACACCGTAGAGAGGGAGAGGGGTTCAGGGCCACGCGTAAGGCCCAAACATTGGTGGGCTGTGCGCCGGCTTGAGAGGCTGTGCGGCGTGCCTTGTTGTTGCTGGACCGTACCGTGTGAAAGCCCAACTCTGTCAAACAGTCAAAGTACAGACGAGGCACACAGTCACAGCCTCACAGGAGAGGAGTTTTTTTTTCCCTCAAAAAAAATAGGAGAGGAATTTTTAGAGTTCATCAGAGATCATGCCCACGACTTTGTCCAGTCATAGGCATACGAATTCCTTAGGTAGCGTTTGATCGAGAGGCGAGATGGAATAGGATGGTCCTGGCTCTGTTTTCTGGAATGGGGTGGACGAGTGGTTCTTGTTTCTGTTTGGTGAGTGAAATGCGATGGTCCTTGTTTTCTGTTTGGTTGGAAGGATAAAATGAGATAGAGTGATCATGTCTCCTGGATGAAGGGATAGAGATAGGATATCAACATATGATCACCTCCCTCATGATGTAGGTATTCTTACCACCTTTTGTATTGAGAACATACTGTTGCCATTACATTACACGCCGTGATTACTTTGTCTCACCATTGTATGAACTAATTCAAAATTAAATTACCTGTTAGCATGAGGCACATATATTGCCATATGAAATCAGCACAGATATATCTAAAAAAAGACATTGCCATCTAAAATCACCACAAATATATCTAAAAAAGGCAAATGCATATGTAACATTCGAGTGCATAGTTTGCTATAAAGGTCTTGACTCACACATATTAGCAAGTGCCAAGACTACAGCTCATGCCAAGTTCTTGGACACAATAGAAGTTCAAGGCTTATACATAACAGTTGAAAGTCTTACAAATAGTATAAGTCTTAACCTACCACATAATGGTCATGTTCGCTTTCTCTTATAATCCGTCTTTTTCAGCTTGTTTTTTCAGCTAAAACAGTGTTTTCCTCTCACAACAAATCAGCCGGAACAGTATTTCGGCTTATTTTTTCAGCGAAGCGAACGGGGCCAATATACAAACACATGATAGTAAATTCAAGGCTAGTCATAATATATAGTTCAAGCCTTGGAATTAGTTAATCACGGCTAATTGTCTCATGTGGTGCAAGCAAAAGCAGCAGTGAAGTCACTATTTCACTGTCCTGGGAACTTGGAAGCAAAAGAACCATTGAAGTCCCGAACCATTGAAGTCCCATGTCTTTGTATTAGAGTTTGTATATCTTGGAAACAAAGATAGCCACCCACGTCAACTTGTGTTCAAAAGGAAGGTTGTAGAATATGCGTCCCATGCCTTGGGCAAATCACAGATCTACTGATGGAGAAGGAGGAAGAGCGAGTGAGGATGACGCGCTTCACGTTTCCGGACTGTTGTTGTTGGGGAAAATGGAGCAAGACATGGCTGCTGCTGTTGTTGGGGAAGAGGGAGAGGTTGATGTTGATGGAGACGACCGGGACGAGGACGAAGCCGCCGGACCTGTTCCGTGCCGCCGCCGCCGAACATAGGGCGTGCTGCCGCTGCGGGGGCCCGTGCCGCGACACCGCCGCCGAGCGCTGTGGCCGCGCGTCCGCCGCCGGTGACGGATGCACCGCCGCCGCCGAGCTTTCTTGAGGTCTCTCTCCGCCCGCGCCTTTTTTCTGAGGAAGAAACGAGTCGGCCTCGGGCGGTGAGGGGTGTGAAGAGCGCGAGCAGAAGGAGGGACCGTCCCCGTCCGCTGATAAAAGTGAGATGGGGAGGAATCTCGATCGAATATGCCAGGAGGGACGTCCCTGCCTCTATACTGAGGCCATGTTTAGATTGAAAGTTTTTTCAACCTGATGAATAGTACCACTTTCGTCTTATTTGGCAAATATTGTCCAATCGTGGACCAACTAGGCTCAAAAGATTCATCTCGTGATTTCCAACTAAACTGTGTAATTAGTTTTTTTTTTTACCTACATTTAATACTCCATACAAACGACTAAAAATTAATGTGATGGAGAGAGAGTGAAAAAACTTGGAATTTTGAAGGGAACTAAACAAGGCCTGACTCTCATCCAAACACTCCCAATCCCAGGCCCATCCCATCCTGCCCCTACACATAGTTAGATATCCTGTCACTAGTCTGGAACTCTGGATTGCAGCAACGACAAACCATCATGACCACCGTGCGGTCCGAGTCCGACGTGGACAGCAGAAATGTCAACCATAAACGCAGTCTCAAATTCTGAATCCGTAAACGAGTCCACTGAACTTCCAAGCTTCTGCGCTATTTTAACTTCTTTGGTAACTGAGCCTGCAGAGAGCTTTCCTGGATGCTGGCATTACTCCAATTCTTTTTGACCGAGTGAGGCAAAATGTGTCACCGATCACTTGTTTTCGCTCATCTCTTGTGTCACCTCGGCATATGGTACAATTACATCACCCAGCTCACCGTCGTGTGGGTGGCCAACAGAGAAACTCCGGCAACAAACAGCACTCCCTCTCCACCAACGCTGGCCGTAACCAGTCCAACCTCGTCCTGTCCGCCGGCGCCGACAGCCGTGTTCTCTGGACGACCAACGTCACCGGCGGCTTCCCAACGAGCTCCTCTCCAGCAGCCACAGCCACAGCCGGTGCTTCTGAACACCGGCAACCTCGTCATCCGATCCGCGAACGGCACCACCTTATGGCAGTTCGACCACCCGTCCGACACGTTCCTCCCCGGCATGAAGATCCGGATCAGGTACGCGACGCACGCTGGCGAGCGCCTGGTGTCCTGGAACGGCCGGGGAGCTTCTCCTTCGGCGGGGAATCAGACACGTTCCTCCAGGTCTTTGTCTGGAACGGGACGCGTCCGCTCTGGCGCAGCGCGCCGTGGACGGGCTACTTGGTTTCCAGCCAGTACCAGGCGAACGCCAGCGTCATCGTCTACCTCGCCGTCGTCAACCGCGAGGAGGATATCTACATAACCTACAGCCTTTCGGACGGCACGGCTCAGGCTCACACCAGGACCAGGTACGTGATGACTTACTCCGGCGAGTACCTGCTCCATAGCTGGAACAGCAGCTTGTCGGCGTTTGCCGTCCTAGGGGAGTGGCCGCGCGCTGGCGGGTGCAGCCGCTACGGCACCTGTGGCCCAACGGCTACTGCGACGAAACGGAGTCTCCTGTCTCCCCCGGCGTGCAAGTGCCTCGACGGTTTCGTGCCAGCTGGCCAGGAGTGCCGGCGAAAGGAGGCGCTGCGGTGCGGCGATGGCTTCACCACCTTCATGGCCTTGCCGGGGATGAAATCGTCGGACAAGTTCATGCTCCTACGGAACAGGACCGCGGGGGAATGCGCCGCGGAGTGCAGCCGGAACTGCTCGTGTGTGGCGTACGCCTACGCCAGCCTGAGCAGCACGAGATCGACGGGGGACGTGACTGTTAGATTGATCTTCTAATCAATAAGCCCAACGGTTTATTGGGCCTTGGTCACGCGTCCTGATCGAGGACACCCAACCCTACATGGTTGGTGGGCCCCCGTCGCACTGCGCTATATAAAGAGGTGGGGGTCGGCGGCTCAAAGCACGAGGTTAAGAGGTGGGGACCGGCGGCTCAAAGCACGAGGTTCGCCGTGAGCCGCAAACCCCACCGACAAAACCCTAGACCGATCTAAGAGGGTGCGCAGCCAGCGACGGGAAGCTCCGACCGACCTCGCCATCAAATCCTACTCACCCGTCAGACCTTTGCATCGACGTCCGTGCAACCTCTACTCCACCTGTCATCGCCTGTGTGCTTGCCTCCATCACCGAACCAAATATGGCCAAAGACAACCGCGACTTCATCTGAAGGCTCAGTTCATCACCAAACCTCTCTACCCTATCTCCCTCACGGTGTAGTGTTCTAGGTCTAAATATGCATGTGCTTCACGGATCCAAGTGTTCATCCGCCTAGATCTACCCTAGTCGATCCACGAATGTTAACAATGGTACCGTGAGCCTACTAGCACGTAGATCTAGAACGAGTAATCGATTAGAAAAGAAAAGATGAAGAGATCCGGTGCGGATCTAAGCGAGAAAAAGGGTCGGCCGACGCTCGGTTGAACCCTAAACTCGATCCGTCGGATCTCGAGAAAAGATATGGTTCGGATGAACCCTAAACCTAATGAGGTTAAAGAAGAACCCAAGGCTATTTGGGGAAAAAGAAAAACGTTGTCGTCCCCAACCCTAACCCTAATCGGAAATCGTGCAAAATCCGAATCAAAGAAACCGGAAAAGGATGAAAAGGATCCCGATCTCGGATCGGATCGAAAGAACCCAAACCCTAGAATGAAACCCTAACCCTAGATCGGGTTTTGGGGAAGAAAAGGATGAAGAGGGAACCTACCCGTCCTCCCGACACCGCCGCCGTCATGAAAGCTACCACCGTCGCGGGCGGTGATCACCGCCGCCATGGTTGGCGAACAGACGAGGTCCCGGCTCGGCCGTGGCTCGGCTCGGCAGCGGTCCAAAGCCGCTGACGGCGCGCTGCGCTCGCCATGGGCGAGCGCGCACAGACGAGGGCTTGGCACCGTGTCGCCCTCCCTTCTTCTCCGGTGACGGTGGTGGCCACAGCTCCCTTCGTCTTCGCTAAGCGTCGCCGTGGGAGAGGAGAGGAGAAAGCAAGCGAAAAAATGGGCTAGGGTTCAGCGAAGCGATGGCGTTCAATCGGTTTTGATCCAGGCGACATTGAAGGCCAACCGTCCGATCGGGCGCGAGCGGGCCGAGATTCAATTGGGCCAGCCGCCAGCACCAAAGTGAAAAAGAAATGAGGTCGAATTCGCCCAGCCCAAAGTTGCGGCTTTGGCGCGGATGGGAGCGCCGAGCGCGGGTGGTCGCATAGCGGCCGGGCCGGAGAGCGGTGAGCCTTGGCCGGGCCACGGGTAGTCAGGCGAAAGTCTTGTTGCACGCGCAAGCGTGAAAAGAGCCATGGGCCGTTTACCGGGCCAGCATAAACTGATTGCTGGATCGGGCCGAAATGGCCAAATAAATAGTAAAGTCACAGTTTTTGATTTTCTTATTTTCCAGAAAACAGTTTGATCAATTTGAATTGAATTTTTGTGATAATTTTCTGTACAAAATTCATCCAACGATAATTTTGTTCAAGAATAGTAAAGTTGCTTCGGAAAATAGGAAAATGATCATTGAATGTTAATGTTTCATTGCGTGATTTAAAGTAATTATGGACTTTTAATTAAATTCGAACCAACGGGAGAATTTGATTTTAAGAGCCAAGAGATAAATATAAGTTGATTATGATATTGTTATTTTCTGACCAACGTTGTTAATAGCAATATTATAATTTTAATGATTATGCATTATTTCTATTTCTGCCCAACGGTGATGTAGATTTAATGTATAAAATAATTGTATGTTTTAATTTTGACCAACGTTAAACTAAGGCATGCAATTATTGTTGTTATTTCTGTTCTCACACTATTTGAATTGTGTTTTCAGGAGGATACAACTTAATGAGTTGTATCAAAGAGATCCCCACTCTAAAAGGTGATAACTATAATGAGTGGAAGAAAAAGATAGACCTGGCCTTCATCCTCGCTGAGGTGGACTGGGTTGTCACCACACCGTGCCCCAGAGAACCTGTGGCACCGGTGAGGGAGACTGATGAGACTGATGCTGCATGGCAGAATAGAGAGCGGGATTTTGCTCCCGTAAAGATGTCCTATGACCTTGAGCATAGGAAATGGGTCACTGCCAACAAGAAGTGTTTGGCAGTGATAAAGAACACGATTGAGCCTGCTATTGTGGGCTCAATTCCAGACTGTGACACGGTCACAGAGTACCTAGATAGAATAAAGAGTCAGTTCACTGGCTCTTCAAAGACATATGCAACCCAGCTGATCAAGCAACCGTTTCTGAAAAAAGGTACTACGGTGGCGGCAGTGGCATTAGAGAGCACATACTGAGAATGAGCAATCTGGCATCTAAGCTCAAACCAATGGATTTGGCACTCAAGGATGAGTTTCTTATTCATTTGATTTTTGCTTCTTTGCCCAAAGAATTTGACACCTTTGTTGTTAATTACAACATACACTGACTGAAAAATGGGATTTAGAAAAGCTCATAGCCATGTGTGTGCGGGAGGAGGAGGAAAGAATAAAAGTTTCACAATGTGGTTCATCAACTACCTAAAAGATAAGAAAAAGAACTATTATAACAGCTCTTCCTCCAAGTCATCTGAAAAGGTCCCATGCAATGCCTCTCGTAACCAAAGAATTCCAATGGCTAAAGACCAAAGTCTCCATCAGCAAGAAGATGGGACATTATAAAAAGAATCATCCCGATTTCCTAAAGATGATAATGAAGAATAAAGGTGAGAACATTATTACGTTCGTAAATGAATCCTTGTATGTAAAGTTTTCAAAATCTACTTGGTGGATTGATTCAGGTGCAACTATTCATGTTGCTAATTCATTACAGGGATTCCGTTCGATGAGAACTTTGCAAAGAAGCGAAAGTTTCATTAAAGTCGCAAATGGAGTACAAGCAGATGTTGAGGCCGTTGAAGATCTTCCTCTAGAGCTTCCAGATGGCTTTATACTTTTTCTTAGAGATGTTCTTTATGTACCTTCTTTGCAAAGAAACCTGATTAGTGTATCAAAGTTGGACCATGATGGTTATGATTGCCATTTTGGAAATGGCAAATGTCAGATATTGTTTAATAATAATGTGTTGGTCTTGCCTTTCGACAAGACGAGCTTTATTTGTTATCACTTAAATGAAAATGTGAATTCCGTATGTGATGATGAATGAAAATGTATCCTCATCGAACAATGGAAACAGAAAAGCGAAAGAGAGAGCTCATGATGCGTTGTCGAAATTATGGCAATTTGTCGTTTAGGCCATATTTCGAGGGGAAGAATAGAAAGACTAGTTAAGAATAATATTCTTCCTTCATTAGAGCTCTCAAAGTTAGAACAATGTAGAGATTGCATAAAAGGAAAGTATGTAAAGAAAATTAAGAAAGATGCCAAACGAAGCGTAGGAATTCTATAGATTATTCACACAGACATATGTGGTCCTTTTTCTGTGAAAAGTGTGGATGGTTATGATTCATTCATAACATTTACGTATTTACTCTCGGTTTGGCTACATTTATCCAATTAAAGAAAGAATGAGCGTTGGATAAATTCAAAATATTTAAAGCGTAAGTTGAAAATCAGCATGATTTAAAGATTAAGATAGTCGAGTCTCGACCGTGGGGAGAGTACTACGGTTCGGCATACCCCATATGGACAAGTTCTGGACCTTTTGCAAGGTTCTTACAGAGAGAATGGTATAGTCGCCAAGATTCAACACCTGACGAACCTCGGCAGAATGGAGTAGCCGAAAGGCGTGACAGCACTCTCGATGGATATGGTGCGTAGTATGATAAGTTACTCCACTTTACCGATGAGTCTATGGATGGAGGCGTTAAAACCGCCATTCATATTCTCAATAGAGTACTAAGTGTAAGTCGGTGTCCAAAACACCGTATGAGTTGTGGACGGGAAGAGTACCCTCACTTAACCACTTGCGTGTGGGGGAGTCCTCTTTGAGGCTAAAGTTTTAACCCAAACATTAGGAAGCTAGATCCCAAAATGTGAGTTGCCATTTCATTGGCTACCCAAAAAGTCAAAAGGTTTTCGTTTATACCGTCCCTAACAGACATACAAAGTTTGTGGAAACGAGACATTTGTCTTCCTAGAGGATGAAATGATTAGGGGAGCATGGTAGCTCGAGAAATTGACCTTGAAGAGAAGCGGGTGTATGCACCCACTCCAATCATTCATGAGCCATTTTCTCACTACCTAGTCATTCTTTGCACCAACAAAGACAAGACACTGTGGTGCCAAAGATCTGTTGTTATCCCTTTGTGGCAACAATAAATGATGATGAGGAACCTGTGCCTCAGGATCCTATAGAACCTATTGCCACACATGAGGGGGAGCAACAACAGCCTCAAAACAGAAAATGTGCCAATTGAGGAGGCCCTAGAAGGTCTCAAAGAGTTAGAAAATCAGCTATTCCTGCTTGATTATGAAGTGTACAACATCAAGAATTTCAAATGGAGGATGATCCCACCTCATTTGAAGAAGCCATGAAAAGTGATCATTCATCAAAGTGGCTTGAGGCCATGGAAGATGAGATGAGATCAATGAATGCAAATAAAGTTTGGAATTTGGAGATAATTCCTAAAGGAGCCAAAACAAGAGGGTCAGAAATGGGTCTACAAAACAAAACTTGACTCTCAAGGGAATATAGAGAGATATAAAGCCCGACTTGTGGCAAAAGGCTTTACACAAAGAGAAGGGATTGATTACAATGAGACCTTTTCTCCAGTCTCATGTAAGGATTCCTTCAGAATCATAATGGCATTAGTGGCACATTACGATTTGGAATTACATCAGATGGATGTAAAGACGGCATTTCTCAACGGAGACTTAGAGGAAAATGTTTACATGGCACAACCGAAAGGTTTTGTCATGGAAGGAAAAGAACGTTTGGGATGCCGCCTAAAGAAATCTATTTATGGATTAAAACAAGCTTCAAGACAGTGGTACTTGAAGTTTGATCAGACAATAAAGAATTTTGGGTTTAAAGATAATGTTGAGGACAATTGTGTCTACGCAAAGTTTAAGAATGGGAAGTTTATCTTCCTTGTCCTGTATGTGGATGATATCTTACTTGCTAGTAGTGATGTCAGTCTACTACTGGAAACAAAGAAGTTTTTGTCCTCAAAATTTGATATGAAAGATCTTGGTGAAGCTTCGTTCGTTCTAGGGATCGAGATTCACCGAGATAGAAGTAAAGGGGTATTAGGACTGTCACAAAAGGCATACATAGAAAAAGTCTTAAAGAAATTCAGTATGCACAAATGTAGTCCCTCACCTGCTCCTATAGTCAAGGGCGACAGATATGGAGATTTTCAATGCCCCAGGAACCAATATGAGATCGATCAAATGAAAGTGGTTCCATATGCTTCAAATTGTTTCGGAAGCTTGCAATATGCTCAAGTGTGTACGCAGCACTCGACTTGGCATTTGTTACCGGGTTACTTAAGGCGATTCGAGAGCAATCTCGGAATAGAACACTCGAAATTGGTAAAGAAAGTCTTGCGTTATTTGCAAGGAACGAAAGGCCTCGTGATGACATATAGAAGATCCGATTCACTCCATATAGTGGGATATTCAGATTCGATTATGCGGAAATAATAGAAAATCCACGTCTGGATATGTGTTCACTCTCGCAGGGGAGCTATTTCATGAAAAAGCTCAAAGCAAATCGTCACTACATCGTCCCACAATGTATGCCGAAGTTTGTAGCGTGTTATGAGGCAACGGGCGGTGAACTGCTAAAGAAGTTCATACCCGGTTTAAAGGTGGTTGACGACATCAATAGACCATCGGAAGTTATATTTGCGATAATAATCCAAAGAAGATAAAGATGCTCACAACAATAGGTCAAGTGGTGCCGCCAAACACATTGACATAAAGTATTATGTTGTGAAGGATAAAGTCCGGGATCAAATGATAAGTCTTGAGCATATAAGTACCGAAAAAGATGCTCATGGATCCGCTTACAAAAGGCTTACCACCCAACGTGTTCGGAGAACATGTAGCCGGTATGGGTTTAAGGAAAGCCTATGATTCCTGGACTATAAAGGGTCCAAAAGTTAAAGTAACTATTTCAGATCGAGAGACGTGCATTGTAGTCATTAAATCTATCGGCGATTGACCGTGATTTATGAGACATGCTCTATGCATCATCTGTGAAGAAATGAGTAAGGATAAAAGGATTGAAGTTTAAAGTTTAAAGATAAAAGTAATAGTGAGATCAAGGGGAGAATGTTAGATTGATCTCCTAACCAATAAGCCCAACGGCCTATTGGGCCTTGGTCACGCTTACGATCGGGGCGCCCAACCCTACATGGTTGGTGGGCCCCGTCGCCTTCTCTATATAAAAGAGGTGGGGCCGGCGGCTCAAAGCATGAGGTTCGCCATGAGCCGCAAACCCCACCGACAAAACCCTTGACCGATCTAAGAGGGTGCGCACCCAATGACGGAAGCTCCGCCGACCCTCGCCCTCATCATCGCCCATCTCGCCCCATCTGCAGATCGACGTCCGCGCAACCTCTACTCCACCCGTCGCCTGCCTGTGTGTCTGCCTCCATCACCGAACCAGCGATGGCCAAAGACAACCGCGACTTCATCTGAAGGCTCAGGGTTCATCACCAAAGACCTCTCTCTCTACCCTATCTCCCTCATGGTGTAGTGTTCTAGGTCTAAATGTGCATGTGTTTCACGGATCCAAGTGTTCATCCGCCTAGATCTACCCTAGTCGATCCACAGAATGTTAACAGTGACCAGATGCTTGCTGTGGACAGGGGAGTTGGTCGATACGAAGAAGATTGGTGATGTGGTTGGCAGCGAGACGCTGCACCTCCGGATTGCAGGCATGGATGCAGGTGTGCAACTGTTCTCATCTGAGTTCACTTGGAAATGAATCTTATACGGAAACTAAAACGATTCAACACGCCCTGATATTTTTAAAATCGTGCTATATACTCTGCATTGGCTTAATGCGCAGATGTAAAGGCAAAGCCCAATGCACTGAAGATCGTGCTGCCTACAGTTTTAGTGAGTACCATTCTGGTGTTCAGGAATTTCCCTTGCATTATGGTTCAAACTAAAAGGTACACAAGTCTGAAATATATACCTGCATGCTTGAACACAACTTTGGAGGAGATGTTGCTTATATATTAATTAATTGTTGGGCACAGGTAATAAAAGAAATAGGACAAAGCATATAAGTTCGCTTGTCTGAATTCGGAGGAATCTGGATGGTTTGGAGGAATGCTGGAGGAATTTGTGAGAGAAAAATACTGTTTCGGATGAAAAAATAAGCGGATCAAGCCGGGTTTAAGGGCACGCGAATAGGGCCAAACTAATTTTGGATGGTATGAGTAGTACATCTGGTGAACTAGGGGAAGGAAATCTTGTCCGGGGCTTTGAATTTCCCTTCATCGGTTTTGAGGATATCGTGGCTGCAATACACAACTTCTCAGAATAATGTAAGATTGGACAGGGAGGTTTTGGTAAAGTTTATAGGGTAATTACTTAAGTCAGTAGCTGCTCTCTGCTTTTATATTGCTAATTTCAGTAAATAATCTAACTCTTACATTTCTGGAGGTAATGCTTGGGGGTCAGGAAGTCGCTATCAAAAGGCTAGGCAAGGATTCTGAGCAAGGAACAGAGGAATTTAGGAATGAAGTTACACTCATTGCCAAATTGCAACATCGAAATTTGGTCCGACTTCTTGGTTGTAGTGTCGAGGGTGGTGAGAAGATCCTGATTTATGAGTATTTGCCTAATAAAAGCTTATATGCTACCCTTTTTGGTATGTTGTAGTAACTAACTCACCTTAAAGATGTTAAAAACACGTCTCAACACACCTAAAGATTGCTTTCATTTGCATATTTATGCAGTAGCTAAAGAAAAATGTTGTTAGATTGGCCAACACGATTTAATATAATCAAAGGAGTTGCAAGAGGACTTCTTTATCTCCATCAGGATTCAAGATTGACCATTATACATAGAGATCTCAAAGCTATCAATATTTTGCTAGATGGAGATATGAGACCCAAGATAGCAAATTTTGGCATGGCAAGGATGTTTAGTGACCACCAGAAAAAAAGCACATAACCGACGTGTTGTGGGACATAGTGAGTAAATATTTAAACTAGTTGCTCATTTAGTGTGTGAATAAAGTCATCTTCCATGAATAACTGTTTCCAGTGAATTGGTCCAAATAGTGGCTACATGGCTCCTAAGTATGCAATGGAAGTTGTCTTCTCCATCAAGTCTGACGTCTATAGCTTTGGTGTGCTACTCTTGGAGGTTGTGACCGGTATGAGGAGAAGCTCCATTGATGACATCATGAACTTTCTGAATCTTATAACCCACATGAGTATAATGCCTCTTTGTGAAGTTGTGGAGGATTCTTTTGAGCTACCATGATCCAACTGGTTCTGGCTATGTTTTAGGCATGTAATATGTGGAAAGAAGGGAGGGCCTATTATTTGGCAGATACATCTATTATGGATACTTGCTTGGTAGATAAAGTTTTGCTTTGCACTCATATGGCGCTCTTGTGTGTTCAGGAAAAACCCAGATGATAGACCACTTATGTCATATGTTGTGTTCACCTTTGAGAATGGAAACATCGCACTTCCAAGACCCAATAGTCCTACATACTTTGAACAGAGGAGTAATGAAATGGATCAAATAAGACATAAAATTGAGAATTCTGCTAATAGCTTTACTCTCTCAAATATAGAAGGGCGGTAAAGTTAATGATGTATGAAAAAATATCCCCAATATAGCTCAACAAAGAGTAGTGATTATATGTGGTCATGAAATCATTATGTGCCTATTTTTATTTTATTTTTTGGATTTATTAATGTCTCAATGAAATAAGGTTGTGCTATTTTTTATATAACATAATAAAGAAAAGAATGTTTGCTTTTATAAATATGTATAGTTTGTGCTTTATTTTAAAAATCAAATTTATGATGTATTCCTTGAAGATAAAACAATTTAGAGGTACATACTTCCATCAACAAAAAGTCTTAACTCTATCTAGATTTGCCCTATATGTGTATGATGGTGCTCATTGTTGTTGACGCGGATGTATGTAGTGGTAGAGGCCGAGACAGATGGACAAGGAGACGAGGATACAGGATGATAGGAGAGAGAGAGTATTACTGGACATGGTGAAAGCTCTAGTTTGGTTTTGGTGAATTGATGAAACCCCAAGTGCTAACCTAGTTTATCAAAGTGATTATGAGATAGATAGCACTACTCCAAGTAGTGAAGCAAATGAAGATTATGACATGATAATGGTGATGCCATGGTGATGATCAAGTGCTTGGACTTGGAAAATAAGAGAAAGAAAATCAAAAAGCTCAAGGCAAAGGTGAAATTGAAAAGAGCTTTTTGGTTTAGTGATCAAGACACTTAGAGAGTGTGATCACATTTAGGATCGATAGCCGTACTGTTAAGATGGGTGAAACTCGTATCGAAATGCGGTTATCAAAGTGCCACTAGATGCTCTAACTTATTTCATATGCATTTAGAATCTAGTGGAGTGCTAACACCCTTGAAAATATTTGTGAAAATATGCTAACACACATGTACAAAGGTGATACACATTGTGTTTAGCACTTGGGAGCAAGGGTTCGAAACTTCACCGATGAAGTGCTCGCCGGTAGAGTGCGGACAGTTTGACGGTGCCACCGGTGCCCTGTACAGAAAAGACAGGGTTTCACAAAGTGCACCAGACGTTGGTCACGCAGTGATCGGACGCTGGGGTCTGCGTCCGGTCAGTGGCACGCAGTGAAGGCCGCCCACAATCTCTTGACCGGACGCAGGTGACCGAACACAGGCTAAACACTGTTCAGCATCCGGTCATGATGATGTGGCGGCGCATAGAGAAGAGGGAGAATGAACGGACGCTGAGGGTCCGATCGGGTGTGACCGGACGCGTCCGGTCGTGACTGAAACCTTACTGGAAACGACCGAACGCTGGGGTCCTACGTCCGGTTACTTTCAAGCAGCGCGTCCGGTCACAACTTAAATGTACTGACGACCGTTGAGATCGGACTATCAACGTTTGAAGAAGGGGCCACGTGGCGTGCATCGCGCAACCGGAAGCTAGGGTCCTGCGTCCGGTCGATCTGACCGGCGCGTTCGGTCGCCCCGAATTTTAAGTGAACAGAGAGCAACGGCTCTATTCATGGGGGCTCTCTATTTAAGCCCCATGGCCGGCTCAAGCTAACTCTCTTGGCCATTTGCATTGACATAGCAACCTTGTGAGCTTAGCCAAAGCCCTTCCACTCATCTCCATTATTGATTCATCATCATTGTGAGATTAGGAGAGAATCCAAGTGCATTGCTTGAGTGATTGCATCTAGAGGCACTTGGTGTTCGTGTTTCGCTACGGGATTTGCTTGTTGCTCTTGGTAGTTTCCATCACCTAGACGGCTTGGAGCAGCGGAGGAGGATTGGCATGAGTTGGTGATTGTTCGTGGCCATCTCCGGTGATTGTGAGGGGACTTGTACCTTTCCCGGTGGAGCGCCAAAAGGTAACCCTAGTGGATTGCTCATGTCATTGAGTTACCTCACTTGTGGGTAGGTTCATGCGGTGTCCAATTGTGTGGATGAGGTTCGTGCAACACCTCTTAGCTACCGAACCACCAAGTGTTGGTCGACACAATAGGGACGTAGCGTGTTGGCAAGCACGTGAATCTCGAGAGAAAATTGGTTGTCTCTTTCCCTTTGGTATTCTCCGGGTGATTGAATAAGTATTCATCTTGTGATTGGTTCACTCCTCTATGCGGCGGTATAATTACCTTACTCATTTACATTCCTGCAAACTAGTTATAGCAAGCTCTTTAGTGTAGCTAGAATTGAGAGCTTGCTTTATAGCTTAAGTCCATCTAGTGGAGCTCTTTAGTGTAACAATTGTGAGAGCTCTTAGTGAGTAGTGACTTAGTAAATTGTGTTTCTAGTGATCACAGTAACTAGAATTGTTGGATAGGTGGCTTACAATCCTTATAGAGCTAGAGCAAGTTTGATTTTCGCTATTTATCATACTAATCAAATTGCTCTAGTTGGTTTGTAGATTTTTAAATAGGCTATTCACCCCCCTCTAGCCATATTAGGACTTTTCACATGGAAAAGGGTGTGTTGAGTGAAGGACCTCAAGAACAAACCCAAGAAGGGGGAACTAAATGAGGAAAAAGAAAATGTTCAAGAGGTGAGATTGAGTGGAGACAGTCCCATCTTATTTATAGGCCTATTACACAATTCCACTTGTGCCCCTAGATATTTTTAGGCCAAACCACCTAGCCTGAGGGTATTATGGTCCAACCCGATTTCTGTCAATCAAACGGCCCCGCTTCCTGCACATATTTGCTTCGCCTCGACGTAACCTCTGTGATTCCGCCCTGTGTCGCCTTGTTCCTCCTTGGAACCTTCGCTCGGGTTTTGAGGCCAAACCCGCGAAACCGTCACCCGGTGGTTTTGAGGCTCAACCCACCAAAACATCCACGCCTGGTTTTGAGGCCTAAACCAGCAAACTGTCCTCCGATGGTTTTGAGACCGAAACCACCAAATCCCTTGATGTCGACGCGTGTCCGACCTCCACCAAGATTGACGCCTTCGCCTTCCTTCTTGACTTGACCGACGCCATCTACATCTCCCATGTAGATGCGTGTTCGGCCTCCGCCAAGTGCCATGACACCATCGTCCTCCTCCTTGACTTGGTCAACGTCATCTTCATCACCCGTGTACGCTTGCGCTTGTCGATGTCCCCAGATGTCAGTCACCGCGACTGGTCACCCGGCCTCCTGGTCCCTCGGTCCAAGCCTCACGTCCGTCCTTCACCACTCCCAGTCCATCAGCACGGCATGTCCCTACTTTACCTTCACCTCACCGTCAACCACTGCCTCCGAGCTCCACACCTACGCACCACAAGCCAAGAGACATGTTGCACAACCCAACTCACGCCATGGTTAGTTCACACACTCAACCCAAGACGTGAATCATGTTGACAATCACTCATCACAAATCCAAACCACAAGGGCACATATCAACCTTGTGTTTGTAATCTCCCCTTGATGAGTGCATTGTCAACAACAACACACAATAGCTGAGAGAAAGAAATAGAAAAAGAAGAGAAAAACAAAGAACTCACCCAAATGACCAAACACCAAAGAAAAGCCAAAAGACATGGGCAATGAGCAAAGCTTGGTCCCCAAAGACATGGGCAACGTTTCGATGCAACCAAGCAAAACATAGCTAGCCCTCAAGAAAACACAACAGGCTAAACACCACTAGTAAAGCTCAAAACGCCTGAAAAACTGCTAGACCCACCAGAAGAGGCAAAGGCTCAACACATCTAGCAAAAGCAATTCGAATGACACTCCCCCTGAACAAATGCAATCTCCCAAATGAATGTATGCACTCAACAAGATGAATGTATAAACTCTCCACCTTGGAGTTGTGTGATCTATCTCTCCCCCTTGTTGACACATGCACACATCAAGCCCTGAAATACTGTCACTCCCCCCAAAATATGCTATGAATGCAAGGAATGTAGAAATGCAAGAGCTTTAGGAGTATAGCTATCAGATTGAAAAGATGCTCTAACAGGTGTTGTTATGTGTGTGTAGCAACAAATACAAGTGCTAGCAAAAACTCAAACTGATCAACTGAAACAAAATATGACAATTAAGCAATTTTGATTAATTTTAAGCAATTTAAGAAAGGGTTCACCACTAAAAGTAGAACATAGCAGGTATAAGCAGGAAATCAATCTAGTGCTAATAAGTGTATACAAGGTGAACTACCCCAAGCAATGGTTACACATCATGTCAAAGACGAACCTAAGACTTGTGTTTCCATCAAATTTTAATTTTATCAGAGTTTGCAGCTTAACATAAGACTTAGTCAAAACATGTGTGTGCGAGAGGTTATCGGTACTGTCAGGCCTAACTTAGCAACCATGCCAAGCCTATGTCATAGACAATCAAAAGCTTAAGACAATGGTTTCAGCATCCAATACAAGGCTCAAGTTCATCCAAATGTGCAATTGGAAGCCGTCCCGATGCCTTGACGTGGGATAGTACAGACCCATCTCGATCTTTTCTCATCACTTAGCTTGATTTTCAAATTTTAGCATAAGAATAGTTGTCCAAGCAAGTGAATGACTCAAAGCATGAGACATAGCAACCTAGCATATAAGTGATAGCATCAGGGATCTCAACAAATCCTACACATATTAGTAACTATCTCAGCGGTGAACTAATTTCAGGTTTCACCAAGTGTTAATCAAGTTCACATATTGTAAAACAAGCTTAGCACATAACATGCATCAATTGATCAATAAGAGCCTAAGCCATAAGCACCATCATATACGTACAGAACATCCCAAATAGAGCATAATTTCAATCTAGCAGTTATAATCATGAAGCTCAAAATGCTATAATATACATGATGAAATGCAATGCAATATGTTACAAAAAGCAAAGCAAAAGCTAAAACTACAAAGAAAACCAAGAATAAGATACAAGATCCAAAGCTTCTCTAAGCTAAAAAGGGAAGTAAAAATCCAACTCAAAGCGCTGAACTTACCTTTGATTGAGACTGGAGAACCATTTGAGACTTCCGGTCATGTGGCACAAACATCCGGAGTCAATGAACCACATGTTCTCCAGTTATTCATCATGCTCAATACAAAGACATAGGATAGGCAAATGACTCAACACTGGGGTTAGTAAACTATGAAGCATACCAATGTTGGGCCATTTGTTCAGAAAAAGGGTTAGCTAAAAAATCACTCATCCTAGGCCAAGAAGCAAAGCGATCACCACAAAAGGGGAAATGTGGTCTGCTGGGGGGAAAGCGATCACCATAAGGAAAATGTGGTATGCTAGGGGGGTAAAAGCTAAGGTCACTACCACGGGGTTCAAAGTCATATTGACCATGACCTAAACCTCTCGAGCACGACCACCACGTGGTCTCGCAACTTGAGGCCTAGCACCTTGAGGCATTGCACCTCTAGGCCTAGCATTGCGCCTCTGAACAGGCGGCACATATACGCCATGGGGCGGGCGGTACATGTTTCGGTTGAATGACTCGTACTCTCGCCGCTCATCACTCTTCCTCCTAAAGCAGAACTCAGCAAGGTGACCATCCCTATGGCAGTAGTCATAGTGATACCTCACCTCTCTCTTGGGTGGTTATTGGTTCACTCTCTTATGGGTATAGTTCACTCTTGGTGGTTGTTTGGCTTTAGGAAGGGGATCCTCAGAGATGTTTGGTAGAGTATCAAGTGGGTTCTTGAGATAGTTAGGTTTTGGTACCCACACTTGTTTCTGAGGTGGAGCTTTTGGAGGTTCTTCAAACACTCCATCTTTGACAATAGGCTCAGTGGGCATAGGTGGAGTGATCTTGATCAATTTAGAAGTAGTAGAATGTTTCTCACTTGGGTTTAGGCCACTATACTCACCAACCTTGTCATAGAGATTTTTACCCTTCCCACCTACAGCAAAGCCTACACCCGATACACCAGTTCCCCACCCAAACTGGCTCATCATCATGCCCAACTACGGCTCACTACAGGACACCCAGCTTAAGATGGACCGAAGGTATGTATTGTCCTCCTCGGTTCTCATCTTGTCATGCCTGCAAGACTCAAGCTCTAGCACGAAGCTCTCACAACATGCACACTCAGCAACTCCTGTGCTATTTGAATTGGCCTTCTCAAGAGCAGAGATCTTGGCATTCTTCTCTACCAGCTCAGATTACAAGCGCGAGCAAGACTTGCACGCACCCAACAAGACAGGCCTAGACTTTAGCTCATCATTCTCATCAAGCAAAGAGGCATACTTGGTTTATAGGTTGGAAATGTTTATCATGTGAATAGCACAGACATCACACTCTGTCTCATCAAACACTACCACAGCGGCCTTAGCAAACTCAAGCTCCCTAAGCACAGTCTCTAACTTGGCCTTAAAGTCATTCCTCTCATGAGCAGCACGCTTAAGCAACTTGTCCTGGCTAATCAAGGTGTCATTCATGGTTTCAAGCTCAGCAACAAGATCGTTGAAGAAAGGGGTTACCTCAGAAGTGTCATCGTCGATGGGAACCTCGTCCTTGCTGGCCTTCACCTCATCATCGACTGCCATGATGTAGAATCCTTGCTTGGTGGTGTTGGCGTGGAAGCAGAGCCACTCAACTTGTCCTTGATCTTGCGCTTGGACTCATTGTCGCTGGAGGTAGAGGAGTTGCTGTCGATGGAGTCCTTCTCAAGATCACTGAGGGAGTCGAGGAAGGCGCGCTCATGAGCCTTGGCCTTCTCGAGGTACTTCTTCTTGATGGCCTCCTTGTCAAACCCTTGCTTGGACTTGTGCTTGCCGGAGGTGTACTCACGCTTGTCCTTGCATTTGCTGGTGTCGTGCTTGCCGGAGGAGTGCTTGATCTTCTTGGGGCAGTGGACGACAAAGTGGTTGAGGTCTCCATAGCCAAAGCATCCATCCTTCATACCACCACCGTGTCGACGGTTTAGGCGGTTGTTGTGAAACCGCGAGAACCGATTGATCACCAACGCTAGCTCGTCGTCACCAAATGCCTCCATCTGTTCCTCTGTATCAGACACCAAAGAGAACAAAGCGAAAGAAGCTTGTGAAGGGTTAGTCAAAGAACTTGAACTACCGGTACCTGAGATCAAAGCCATGGTCGATGTAGAGGGATTCTTGATCGTAGCTTGAGTCTGGTAGTCGGTCTTGGTGGACTTGAGCTTGCTAAAAAGCTCATCCACGGTGAGGGTTTCATAGTTAGCGGACTCAATGATAGCGGACACCTTCACATTCCAAATCTTCCGATATAGGGCGTATAGTAACTTGAGAGCCCTTTCATGATCATCATAAGGTAGTTGCGGCTTGTTTGCCCGCATCTTGTTCACGATTGACAGAAAGCGAGAAAACATGGCATCAATAGACTCTCCATCCAACTGAGAGAAGTTCTCATACTCTCGCTTATACGTCTCAAAGAGTCTGGTTTTGACCTATGAGGTTCTCTCGTTATAGCTCTAAAGCCTCACCCAGATCTCTCGAGCAGCCATATAATCGAAGACTCTCTCAAACTCAGAAAGCGAAAGACTCGAAAAAAGAACACTGCGAGCCTTGCTATTTGTGTTGTGTTGATCAATTTGATCCTGAGTGTTGCGAACATCAAGCACAACGTAGTTAGCATTCTTACAAATCTCCCAAACTTTCCAATCAATCCCCTAAAGATGCATCGACATGCAAACCTTCCAATAGGGGTAGTTTGTTCCATCGAAGAACGGTGGCTTGCCGGAACCGTGCTCCATGTCGCCTTCATGGATCACAGATCGATTAAGGTGGAATGATCCTTAACTGGCTCTGATACCAATTGAAGTACCTTAAGAACAAACCCTAGAAGGGGAACTAAATGAGGAAAAAGAAAATGTCCAAGAGGTGACACTGAGTGGAGGCAGTCTCATCTTATTTATAGGCCTATTACACAATTCCACTTGTGCCCCTAGATATTTTTAGGCCGAACCACCTAGCTTGAGAGCATTATGGTCCAACCCGATTTCTGTCGATCGGACGGCCTCGCTTCCTACACAGATTTACTTCGCCTCGACGCAACCTATGTGATTCTACCACGTGCCGCCCCGTTCCTCCTCGGAACCTCCGCCCGGGTTTTGAGGCCAAACCCACAAAACCGTCACCCAGTGGATTTTGAGGCTAAATCCACCAAAACGTCCACGCCTGGTTTTGAGGCCCAAACTAGCAATCCATCCTCCGATGGTTTTGAGGCCAAAACCACCAAACCCCTCCATGTTGACGCGTGTCCGACCTTCACCAAGCTTGACGCCTTCGCTTTCCTTCTTGACTTGACCGACGCCATCTACATGTCATGTAGATGCATGTCCCGCCTCCGCCAAGTGCCACGACGCTATCGTCCTCCTCCTTGACTTGGTCGATGTCGTCTTCATCACCCATGTACACTTACGCTTGTCGATATCCCCAGATGTCAGTCACCACGACTGGTCACCCGACCTCCTGGTCCCTCGGTCCAAGCCTCACGTCCATCATTCACTGCTCCCAGTCCATCGGCACAGCACGTCCCTACTTGACCTTCACCTCGCCGTCAACCACTGCCTCCGAGCTCTACACTTGCGCACCACAAGCCAAGAGACATGTTGCACAACCCAACTCACGCCATGATTAGTTCACACACTCAACCCAAGACGCGAATCACATTGACAATCACTCATCACAAATCCAAACCACAAGAGCACATATCAACCTTGTGTTCGCATTGAGAGAAGAGCATCACAAAAGGTTGTTAGAACTTATTATGGCTCCACTTGAAGAAATTGTACACTATGCTAGGTAGCTTCTCAAGGGATATCCTGGTGATGTAACAATTATAGAAACCATTAGATAGTTTTAGGATTGACATCGTCCTAAGAACTGCAAAGAAAACACTGCTAGAAGATGTAGCACAATAGAGGGAGAATGGTCTCCTTAGAACTTTGAACTAGCAGAATCTAATCAAAATAAAAAAAATTCTCACGATACAATGATTACAATCAAGCACATTGTAACATGTAAGCGGAAACTAGCTAATAGGGGCTTGGTAGGTTTGCCAGCTTGTCCCAGCTGTCCTGTTCGCTTGAGATTATTTAGCACTATTGTTTAGTCATCGAACAATGTTTTTCTCTCCCAACACTTTAGCATAAACATCAGTATAAGCTAAATTTCAGCATAAGAGCGGTGAGCAAATCTTACCCACACACAGGTACAGGTACGTGTCACTACAGCCAAACATACTGTCTGATTGGCTTTTCTAGCTGAGCACAAGGCAACACAGTGCCGAACAAACAAACCAAGGACGCAAAAAAAAAGATGCCTAGAATTTTCGATATGACTAGTCCAGACGCTTCAGGCCTATAACCAAAGTGTATCCTAGTATGAAAAAATTCAAATTATCTCTTTCAACTTTTGCGAAAATCTATTTTATCTCCCTGAACACTAAAATCAGAGTAAATCACCTCCCTGAATTTTTAAAACCGTTCGTTTTACCTCCCTGACGGTTATAAGCAGTTTTCAAAGGTGGTTTTGTCTTTTTCTTTTATTTATTTATTTTGTCTGAATCTTTGAAAAAATAGTAAGTTAAAAAAATTATAAAATAAAAAATTCAATTTTGTTGGACTCCACATGAGTAGATCTATACAGTGAACATATAATATGGTATGTTTTAGTATATTTTTTTCTATAGCTTTAGATCTATACTTTTCTGTAATTAATTCATAACTGCAGTTCCTATGGTCTAATTATAATGAAATTTTTATGGTGGACTAATTATTATATGTTTGAATTATAGTAAAAATTTCATATTCATTGGATCATATATAACTTAATTATAGATTTATAAACTTTTTAACAAGCACACACCTAAATAAATCTATAACTAAGTTATACATGATCCAATAAGTATGAATTTTTACTACATTTCAAGCATACAATAATTAGCCTACTATAAAAATTTCACCATAATTAGACCATAGAACCTGCAACTATGAATTAATTATATAAAAACATAGATCTAAAGCTACAACAAAAAATTTATACTAAAGCGTACCATATTATATATCCAGTGTGTAGATCTATTCATCTGAAGTCCAACAAAATTGGATTTTCTATTTTATGATTTTTCTGTAATTTACTATGATTTTTCAAAGATTTAGCTAAAATAAATAAAAATATATAAAATCACCTTTGAAAATCGCTTATAGCTGGTCAGGGAGGTAAAACGAACGGTTTTAAAAGTTCAGGGAGGTGGTTTACCTAGTTTTAGAGTTCGGGAAGAAAAGCATATTTTCGCAAAAATTGAGGAAGGTAATATGAACTTTTTCCTCCTGCTATTAAACCCCAAACGTTATGATCCAGAATGGCGAGGCCCACCACAACGGAAGGATGGCCCATGCGATAACTTGCCCCGTCTAGCCACCAAAGCGTCCAATTCGTGGGATCGTGTGCTTCCTTGAGAGTGGCCATGTTCGCTTATGCTAAAATTTGGCTTATGCTGATATTTATGTTGAAATATTGTGAGAGGAAAACACTATTCCATGGCTGAAAAGTAGCTCAAGCGAACAGGGCCACTAGTGTTTTTTTCGTAGCGGTAGATCCTGACGCCTTTCGGTCTACGATGCTCCCGTGTGTTACGAGACCCGTCGTTGTTTTGAGCTCAAGTCAATCTTTGGGGGCGTTTGGTAGAACTTTTGGGATAGCTCCGGGAGCTGTTTTCGGCTCTTCCAACCAAACGCTCTTTTCCAAACTGCTCCGTCTGGGAAGCTCCACAAAAACTAGTGACTGGAGCTCTTTTGCTCAGACAGAGCTGGAAATATGTAGCTTCGCGTGGCTCTCGCTCACTCACGTGGCCCCACCACACTGCCGTGGTCCAGATTGCCCCGAAACAAGGATGACCGCTGGCGCAGGGTGGGGCGGAGCTTGGCGGACACAGGCGCGTGGAGGAAACGGGTCGGGCAGATGCCGCCGCCGGACCTTGCCTGCGGGGAGGAGACGGGCGGATGCCGGTGCGTGGAGGAGCTAGAGGGAGCTTGCCTCAGTTGCCTGCGTGGGGCAGAGTTTGCCTGCACGGATGAGACGGACGGACGCCGGTAGTGCGTGGAGGAGCTAGGGCGGTGCTTTACCTACGCAGAGGAGATGGGCGGACGTCGACGCGTGAAGAAGTCAAGGGTAGAAGAAAAGAAAAAAAAAAGAAAAAAATGGTATTATGAACAATTCATCATTTTGGATTATCAGAAGAAGTTGTTTTTCCAAACGGTCCCAAAAAAACTGCTTTAGCTCTCCAATTGAATTTGCTTCACTATTGAAGCCACAGCTAACGCTATTTTGGCTGGAGCCGGAGCTCTACCAAACAAACCCTTTATATACATGTAACTCCAAACTTCTGACATGCAGTATAGCCGTATATGAAACTCTGTTTGTCCAGAAGAAAGGAAGCTTCGTGCGCGCGCAGCAGCTGAGCCGCCACACCACGCGCCGACGCACGCCCTTCCTCGTAGAACGCAGATGGTGATGTGACAGGAGGAACCCTCACTCCGCTGACTGCAACGGCTTGTAGTTGTAGCTTCTGTTTGCTTTATAATCGATTCAGTTGAGAAAACTACAGAGCCACGGCTCATTCTTATTAGCTGATCTGTTTGCCCTGTTGAACGTGCATTGATTCTGATACAAATTTGGCTAGAGGAATGTTAGCTCCTCAAAGGGCAGCATAGTATTTCGTCTAAAAAAAAGGGCAGCGTAGTACTTCCAGTCCTAGCCAGCAAAAAAACGCTTCGAAAGTTAATTCTGATGAAGGATCCTTAAAGGACAAACAGTTGTGACCATATGGTTTACTGGCCTCGACTCGATCAGAAGGGAAGAACCCGTTCCTCAGGATCCAAAGGCCAGCCCTTTCTTTACTGTCCATGCCTTCATATGGGCCACATCTAAGGTCCAGCTGCTTCCAGCCCTTTTGGATTTACGAGATGTAGTGGCCCACCCCGCGTATCCCGAAGTTCAGCTCAGACCATATAAGCTAGTTGGGTTTCTCGTCAGCTCGTCTCAGGCAATTCACGAGCTACCGGCGGCCGGAGGCCGGCCCTCTTGGGACTGGGTGGCGACGCCGCAGGCCCTCATGCGCTCGGCCGCACCTCCTGCTTTCCGTCACAGGGCTCCAGCAGTCCAGCCTCCAGCTCCAGGGCCAGTAGCTAAGGCCTGAGGTGAGCTGTGAATCCGTTAAGGACCCGTTTGGAACAAAAGAATACAAAACAGAAGAACAAGAAAAACATAGAAAAGATACAGGAATGAGATATCAGAACAGAGGAAAAGAAAAACACGAAAAAAATATAGAAAAAGGTGTTTCGAACACAGGAATCAGAAATGTGTTCGGAACGCAAGAACTACAAATTACGTAGACCATTTTAACAAAACCCATCAACGCAAAATACATGTACTTCATGTGTACTAAGTACTAACTAGCAGCCGGCAGCATCTGTCCTTTTCAACTCAGGATATATTCTTTATTGTCGCTTGTGTTTAGTTCAGTTGCTCCAAACAGTGTAATCGAGCGGCCGCAACAGCACGTCAGCACCGTGATGATTAACCTCTAGCTGCAGCTGTAAACCAAGCTGGAGACACGCAATTAAAACCATCGAGTGCTGCCTGTGCCTCGGACTTACGCGAGGGAGAGTGAAAACAAGAGATTGATTGCATAGGAAAGGATCTGTTCTTTCCTTCGTTCCAAACGGCAAAGGCTGTGTTTGGTACGGCTCCGGAGGCTCTGGCTCTGCTAACGTAGCGCTACTGTAGCAGAGCTGGAAAGAAGCTCTACACAGCAGCTCCTCTCCTGGATCTGCCGGAGCTGAAGCCTTTTTCTCAACTGGCACAATAATCTACAGTTACGCACAGTGCGTAGCCGGATGTGAGGAGCCGGAGCCAGAGCTTACTGGAGCTGCACCAAACGGTGCCAAAGGTACTGCCATTCGTTTGGATGGGAGATTCCTGTACTTTTCCTCTACAATTCCCTGGATCCAAACGAGACCTAAATAAGGAGGGAAGGCAAGCTATGAGCAAGAAATTTGCGTCCATCTCCTCCTTGCTTAAAACTTCTGTGTTTTTAGATATATCATGAAACAAATTTTATCAATATTATTCATACATTGTAATCATCTACAGTATAAAAAAAGAAGGGAAAACGTGTGGCCAAAATTAATACAGGAGAAGTTTATGACAAGTAAAAAAAAGAGGGAGTACGTAATCTCGTAGGCCCTGTATAAGAACCTGCCATCTTCTTTGCATACTATATTGGGACCATCACAAAGTTTGGAGCATGACGAATGTGCTCCCCTTCTCCATCTGGCAGATTCTTGCACATGCATCTATGCTACTGTTTTAGCATCGGTACATGGCTTCTCGAGTTTGCCCCGTTCGGCTTACCTTATATCTGACTTGTTCGGCTTCTTTTTTTAGTTGAAACAGTGCTTTTCTCTCACAACATTTCAGCCAGAACAATATTTTTCAGCCACTTTCAACCAAGTTTTAGTAAGCCGAACGGAGACGTGCAGTGCTAGATGCTATGGTTGCATTTTATGCCAGAATTAAGCATATGCCATGTTCAGATCTCGTGTATGTGTCTGGCTGTGCATCATCCCGTGCTCAATGGTCTCACGACTATCCTAAGCACCATAAGCCTTCCAAAACAACCCAAATCTAATTCTTATTTTTACTTGATTAAGAGCTGGCTTTTCTTCTTCTTCTATTAAAATATGAAAACAATGCTTAGAACTAGGTTAAGAGTCAATTGTTAGAGCTGCACTTATAGGACCAGATTTGATTGCTCCACCATACCATTCATCTAGATGTGGTACGGGGCTTGTCGAGTGCCTAGTCTGTAATGTGTAGTGCTGGATGCATGACGAGTGCATTTTCATACCAGCAATTAGAATACAGGCCACATTCATTCAGTGTTTGTTTGGTTGTGCATCCCTGTGCTAGCTCTCATATCTATTCTTCTTGGCCTAGCAAGGTCCAGTTTAGTTACAAAAAATTTTGCAAAATTTTTCAAGATTCTCCGTCACATCGAATCTTTGGACGCATGCATGAAGCATTAAATATAAATAAAAAATAAAACTAATTATACAGTTTAGACGAAATCCACGAGACGAATCTTTTAAGCCTAATTAGACTATGATTGGACACTAATTGTCAAATAACAACGAAAATTGCTACAGTACCATTTTGCCAAAATTTTTGGCATCTAAACAAGGCCCAAGCACTACTATATACTCGCTCCGTTTTAAAATACATAACCTTATATGATTCAAATTTTGTCACAAAATATTTACTTTGTCACTTTCCAATGCACCTTTCTCTTTTCTTAATACACCTTTTCTTTTCCAAGTACATCTCTTTCTCTACCTCTCTCTCTCTCGTTTTTTTTTTTCACCCCACTTTTTCACTCATTAATTCTCATGCCTAGACCTATAAGGTCATCTATTTTGGACGGAGACAACATATATATAAGGCGACAGGAGAGTTGCAAGGACCCAGGCCAACCCAGCTAACTCACACCTCTCCATCTCCCTCTATGTCATCATGTCCATTAACCACCGCCACCGTTTGCTAGCCTCCTTTGCACTCCTTGTGTTGTTCTCCGCTGATTGTGGCCCCGTTCGCTTGAAATTTGGCTGAAACTGGCTGAAAAACACTGTTGCCGGCTGAATTGTTGTGAGAGAAAAACACTGTTCCGACTGAAAAAAGAAGCCGAACAAACCATTTTTAAGACAAGCGAACGGGGCCTGTATCATGTCCACCAAGATTCATCATTCAAGGAAACCAGACTTAGAAGAATCTGCTTCGTCAGGAGGATAGAGAACCTTCATCGTCCTACTCGAGCCCCCAAGTGTCGCGATGGATGCTGCTGGTCACCTCTTGTGGCATGAGTTCTTCATGTCGACCAAAAGGTGACGGCCATGACTGCTCCGGTCATATCGCATCCCCATGTGCATATCCAACAGTGCATGCACATGGGAGCATATGCCCTTAGGGGGGACGTTTTCTGGGTCTACTCCAGCACCCATTGTTGCTAGTTTCTCGGGCCAATGGCCGAGCCGATGCAGCCCTGACATCCTGAAGCTCAACGTTCTGGCCCAAGAGTGGACATACTAACTCACTAGCATAGAGAACAAGCCAAGACGTTTGATTTCATGTCTAGCACATCCATGTCCACGTCACACGTGAGTGGGTTGTGGCTCTGCTGAAGAACTAACACCCATAGTCGTCACCGATCACCAACACGTGGAACATGGTGGACTTCATCAACAACACTGACAAGTGCATATTGGATGAACACTAAACTACAGGTAGCTAGCTTGTTTAATGCCTTAGAGCACCTTTCTAAATTCTAAGTTTACAAACATGTGGATAGGCTGGATCAGTCAAACACGGTGGTTGAAGCATGTAAACCAGCACTTCCAAGTCATCATGTAGAAAAGCATTATTGAAATCCAATTGATTTAATAGCCAGCCAAAAGACAAGGTAATGGTAAGTACAACACGTACTGATGTGGGTCAACAATAGGGCTAGAAGTGTCACACTACTACAGGAATCAATTTGCGCAGCGTGGCCAAAATGGGCTCGTATGGGGCACCTCTTTTGCCCATACGGTTAACCCAATGGCGGCCGGCCAATGAGCCGGTCACCGAGGCGCCACTGCGGGAAAAGAGTTTACATGGGCAGGCCACCTTACTTGCCCGCCGCAGAAATCGTTCGTTATCACATGCGGCGGCGGTATGAATCGCCTCGCCAAGATTAATCGATTTACCGTGACGGGCTATTTAAACCGCCTGCCATGCAGAAGAGTTGATTTACCGAAGCGGGCGCTTTATCTTGCCCGCCTCGGTAAAGCCTGTACAAATACACAGCACCACCCCTTCGTCTTCTCCACGGGTCTTCCTCTCTCAAACTCATGGGAGGAGGCTTTGCCCTAAAATTTAAGAAAACTTTTGATTTGAGTTGAAGGGCTTGGATTTGAGGGAGGAGGACATCATAAGAGGTTCATAAAGGCTCTCCCTCTCTCCTCCCATCCTCTCTCTCTATTTCCATCACCTAGAGTTCTCTCTAGATCTAGATCTAGATCTAGATCAATTTTAATGGAAAAAATGATGTCATGTATTTCTTTAACTTTAGATTCATCATAGATGCATGCTTCATCTTTCACATCGTCATTTCCTCTCCTTTTCATGATTTTGGACGTAAAAATCATCAATTTCTCATAATTCTTCTTTATTTAATGTTGATTGTGACGGATAATGTTCGCATGTATGATGGATAGGTCAGAATGGATGTACCGGATCGATAGAGTGAATGATCCGCGGTACCTCTTTGAATTAAGAAAGTTTATTGCTGCTGGTAAAGCTCATCGTGAGAGACTGAAGCGGATGACAACCATATGTCCACGTTCTCGTTGCAAGAACCTGAAAGCCCACCGAGAAAGCGATGTGCAAACTCATTTGATCATGTATGGTTTCGTCGAGGGCTACACAATCTGGACATTTCACGGCGAAAGAGTTGGTGCGAGTGGTGGTGCATCTGGAGTGAGCTCTTCGACGCCGACGACGACAGCACCACCGGTGAATAAAGATCCTTTAGGAGCACCCGGCTCCTCATCATCTTTAGCAGCAGCTGCGCCAGCCGACAGTGACAACAGTTGTCGTGATTACATCACGGTGGATGATCTAATGCAAGACATGGCCGACGAAGCCGACGACGGTGGGGATGGTCAGGATACTGTGAGCCAACCCGAGGATGTGCAGCTTGTTGAAGATCTAGTCAAACACTTCGATGAAGACGACGTTGTGTTGGGTTGCCCAAAGTGGTTGGAGAATTTCAGAGAGTTGAAGCAGGCGGCAGTTGATCCTCTCTATAAGGACGACGGCAATTGTCCGAAGGAGTGCACGGCGCTCTGTTTTAACCTCCATATGTTGATGTTGAAGGCTCGTCATGGTTGGTCTGACACTAGCTTCAATGAGTTGTTAAGCTACCTTGCCACCACGTACCCAATGGCTAACAAGGTGCCCGCCAATACTTATCGGGCCAAGAAGCTGATCCGGCCAGTGGCAATGAAGCTTAGAAAGTTTGATGCATGCCCTAACCACTGCATCCTATATCGGGTCAGTTTAGGAATCTGCTTATGTTGTAGACTAGTGACTCATTATTGTCAAGATGGTAAAGGTTGTCTTTTCTCGCTTCAAACTAGGGGCATAGTTTCTTCTTTAGGTAAGGCTCCTTTCTTGTACCTTGTTCCCTAAATTTAAGTTGTTTTTAGCAAATTTAAGTTACTCGGCAGTACTATGTTGTTTGATCATGATATAAGTTGATTCTTTGTAAGCTCCTGGCTACATTCGCATTCCCTACATAAGTTTTCTGAGTAGTGTTTTCCATTTATATTAAAATGTAATGCTCTCACATCGTGATCACCTAGTTTTCATCCTCATTCTGTTACTAAGAATGTAAAAAATAGAGATGGAAAAATTAGTTACGATTGTAGCCACCCTTATTACTATGCATATATATTTTACGAGTGTTCCTTTAAAGAATGAATGTCATTTGCCATATCTAGGACTCAAAAGTAGCTTACCTTCCCTTCAGAACTGAAAGAGTCACACTATTATTTGACTTTTGATTGTTGCCTCTTACTTCTTCTACTTCGTTATTTGCGTTGGCGAAATATACAGGTTTATTTGGGACAGGAAGTGTCAGCTCTTCCATTCTCAAAGACGAATACTACGGTTGACATGAGTGGCCTGTTGTTGGGGTTGTCCTGCACACACAAGAGCACTATGTGGATGCAAAGCAGAGCCTCATCTGGTATGCAGCTCTCAGCAATGCTTGAATCGGCCAAATCATTTGCTTTCCCTTCCTTCCATAGGTTCCATGCTTGAATAAAGCAAACGAATAATTAGGGTTGTGCTGAAAAATTCAATGTATGTTCTTTACGAAATCAGCTTATACTCACATATACTATAAGGTTTTCAAAGTCCATTATCTGATTTGTAGAGCTCATCTTCACACCACTTATGATTCCCAACGTCAACGCACCAAAGCTGTACACATCAGACTTGACAGAAAATGTGCCTCTCATTGCATATTCTGGAGCCATGTAGCCACTGTAAATATTTTTCTCGCAAGAGTTATATTTTTGGCAACCTTGGTTAATTTGTATGCTAATTTCAGCAAAGGTATAACTCACTATGTTCCGACAACATGCGTTGTGTTTGCATTATGTTGGTTCTCACCAAACATCCTTGCCATGCCAAAGTCTCCTATCTTTGGTCTTATCTCTTCATCCAGCAAAACATTGATTGCTTTGAGATCTCTATGAATTATCTTTAGTCTTGAATCTTGATGGAGATATAGAAGCCCTTTAGCTAGGCACCCCTCTGATTATGTTAAACCGTGCTAGCCAATCTAGTATTATATTGCACGCGGTATCTACAAAGGGCAACAATGTCTTATGATTAATAAACAAGTACAATTTTGTTGAACCATAAACTATAATGTGCAATTAGATCATACTAAAAAGAGAGGAATCTAAGCTTTTGTTAGCCATGTACTCAAAGATCAATAACTTTTCATCTCCCTCTATGCAGCAATCGAGAATTCTAACCACATTTCTATGTTGAAGTTTGGCAATTACAGCAACTTCATTTATGTATTCTGCTATTCCTTGCTCAGAATCTCTGCCAAGCCTTTTGATAGCAACTTCTCGACCATCTAAAGTTTGCCTTGTAGTTGAAATGGACAATGAGGCTGTGTTTAGTTCGAGGGAAAGTTGAAATGGGGGTACTGTAGCACTTTCGTTTTTATTTGACAAATAGTGTTTAATCATGGACTAATTAGGCTCAAAATGTTCGTCTCGCAATTTCTCATCAAACTGTGTAATTAGTTTTTTTTTATCTACATTTAATACTCCATGCATATATCGCAAGATTCGATGTGATGGATACTGTAGCACTTTTTGAAACTTCTTTTGTAACTAAACACGCGCTGAATAAGACCCTGATAGCACGGTTATGTACAGTAGGAAAAGCAGGTGCACTCAAGCATATCTACACTGACATGCGGGCCCCCCATGAGCACACACGGATAACGACCAGCAAGCAATAAAGGCATGTTCCCCACCACGGATGACACGTGGGCCCGAAAACTTCGACCACTTTCGCTATAGCGCGAAATGGCCGAACTGACCCTCGAAGAAGCACAGCGCGGGCGGAAGAAAGCACACCTTGAAAACTCCCGCCTCCAGCCGAAAATAACCCAAACCCCACCCACAAAGCGACTGACAGGATGGGCCCGCGGCTCCCAACCCATCCAAGCCATCGAAGCAGACCCCGCAGGCTAGCCAGAGATCACGTACTCCTAGCGGAAGGCAGCAGCATGCGGCGCGCCGCGCGGCCAATGGGAGGCGAGCGCCCGGATCGGTGACGTGGCAAAAAAAAAATTCAGATCCCGCGCAAATGCCCACCGCCCCTGCCTTTAAAAGCCGCCCCCTTCTGGCCTCCTTTCCCGTCCACTCGTATCAAAGCAACGCAGACCTACAAACGGTTCCGTGCACACACCCAAACCCTCGGCGCGATCCGGCCCCAAGGTACTGCGAAATCTAGATCAAATCGTTGTGAATTCGATGTTGTTGCTATGGGTTGTTGATGTTGGTTTTATTGGATTTGGTTCTGTAGGTCTCGAGATGAAGGCGAGGGCGAGGTCCAGCGGCGGCGACTCCAGGTACTATCCGATTTGGCCGCCTCTTTCATCCATTCTCGTTGTTTTTTTTTGTTGTTGCGGTTTTGACGGGGATTTGTTTGTTTTCGCTGAAGGCTCTCGGTGAGGAAGACCAAGGCTGAGAAGGACCCAAACAAGCCTAAGAGGCCTCCGAGCGCGTTCTTCGTCTTCATGTGAGTTTTAGATTACGCGGCCTTTGTTCTCCCGTTGTTTGGATTTTGTTCTGATCGGTTGGGTCTGGATTTTGCAGGGAGGAGTTCAGGAAGGACTACAAGGAGAAGCACCCCAATGTGAAGCAAGTCTCCGTGGTAAGGCGTTGTTTCATACATGATTCCGTCATTCGATTCGAATATTCGTGATGCGTTGGTATGAAACTTGTGTTTCTGATGTTTGTGGCTCTGAATGGCAGATTGGCAAGGCTGGTGGTGACAAGTGGAAGTCCCTGTCTGATGCCGTGAGTTTGCTTTCTCCCCGTGCCCATTTTAACCGTTTGAGACTGCAGTTAGTTGCGATATTCTTTGTTGCTCTTACGATGAGTGTGCTTCTCTAGTTTCGTACGGGTTGGGTCCCCTGTGTTCGGTTTGTATATCAGCATATAGCATGTGGTTACTTGCTGCAGTATTAGATCTGTTGAAATTCCATCGTTCGTTGAATTCGAACTTGGGGTGGCGGTTTTGTTCGTGATATCAATTCAAATTTCACCATGCCTCATGTTTTGTTATTGTAACTGGCGGCTAAGTTACTAGACGGTTGTTTAGACTTCAGATCTGTGGACTTGCTGCTGCCTAGTCCTATCCTCCTTTGATACTGGCTGTTTGGTTCAATAGATTATGGGGACTCGACACTATTTTGTTCAATTCGATGTTGAAATATGTTCGTCCATAGAGAGTTTTGTTGGTGAACTTGCATGATCACTTGCTTTGACGCCCTGATGCTGTAAATGTTTGTGTCCATTTATGTCTGAAACTAGTACTGAGATGGAACACCCTCTGACGTTGTGCTATTTCTGAATTGCAGGAGAAGGCTCCCTACGTCTCTAAGGCCGAGAAGCTCAAGGCTGAGTACACCAAGAAGATGGACGCCTACAACAACAAGCAGGTACAGTATGTTTCCACACCACTCACGTTGCCCAGCAGTGCCTAGAAATTCGTCCGTATGTGATGTACTGATGCGGGTCATGTGTCATCTGTCGTTGCAGTCTGGAGGCCCCACAGCGTCTGGTGATTCTGACAAGTCCAAGTCCGAGGTGAACGACGAGGACGAGGAGGTCCGTGAGAGCAAAGCCTCCTGGGTCCTTCCTGCCTGCTCTTGTGTTTCCACTGCTGGTTTTACTTTGTGGATCCCAAACCTGACTCGTCCCGTCCATTTGAATCTGGTTTTGCAGGGTGACGAGTGATGGATGACGGATGGAGGAGCTCTGGCCTGCCCAAGTGCTTGCAGTCAGTAGGGAAATTCTCATCGTCGTGGGCCTAACCGGGCTTTGCTGCTCCTTTTAGCCTCTGGAAGCTGTATGTCTTTCTAGATGCAGTAGACTAGTAGTAGTAGTGGCCGCTCGCTCTCTGAGTTGGTAGTTGCAAGTGTTGTCCTTGAAGTGATGCAGTTTAGTTGGTAGTGTGTTCGCTTCTTCGGCACTTGATCGTTGTTGGAATCGGATGTTTAGCCTGCGGTCTGTACTTACCCCAAGCAGCTATGATGCCTGTTTTAAATCTCAGATCTCAATAGATGCCTGTTTTAAATCTCAGATCTCAATAGATGATGGTATTAATTGCTGAACATAATTCATGCTCTCTTGATTGCATCTCTCCAAGCTACCTGCGATTGAGATTTTTGAAGCTGTAAGGGCCCTGAGATACCCTTGGTATGTTTCGGAGTAGTACTCCTATCTTGGAAAGTTAGAGCGGAGGTCAGGAGTTGTTTGTTGGGATCTGGAACTTGGAATGTGCTTGTCGTGGTCTGTCTACATTCTGCAAAGAGCCTCTTCTGCAAAAGAAAGAACCTGTGACTTTATTGGGGATAAAGCTGGCTGCCTTCTGCTGCATCCGCCGGTGCGACGCGAGATCGCGTGGCGCCGAACGGTCTCTTCTGATTTGACGCAGCCAAGAGCCAACACGGAGGATCTGAGTGGCTGTAGGAGTAGTACACGTGCAGTGTTCGTTGCAATCTTTTGGCGTCGCCATTCGCCAGAGCGCGAATCGTACGCTCAACAGCTCGAGCCAAGTCGTCGCAGCTGGGAAAAAGGGCCGATGATCGCGGAAAGGAATGACGCCATCTGCACAATTTGGGACGACCTCCGAGCATGATATGTCAGTCTCGACTCTCATCTCTCAAGTCTGAAGAGTGAAATCAACCTCGACTGAACAGATGGCGTCAGCCATCAACTATTATTAGGTCGTCATATGTCTGGCAATCCTCAACAATTTGACCATGCAATCTGAACGATCTGGAAAGGCTCCAAACTGAGCGTACTGTTGAATTTTGCTCCGGTGGTCCTCTTTAATTTTTTTTTGCACGGATCTTAAAGCATCGAGATAATTAATTAAAATTAATTTTGTTTTGGATCTAGACTGGACCCGGCCCTTTCTGTGTCCAACCCAAGCCCAGCCGCTGCCCATACTTGGCAACGCAGTAGGCGTCGACGGTCCCTCGCCCGCCGTTGGGGCGCTTCGTTGACCGGAGGCCGGTTGCTCGCAAGACGGCGAGCTCGAGGATACCGATGGCCTGCGACCGGAGCGGCCGTGCCGATGGCTCGAAGTCGCTGGCATACGACGTCGCCTCGTCGAGGACGTGGTACGCCGCATCGTAGTAGACGCGCAGCTGTATCTTGCTCCTGAACTCGTGCTGCCGTCCTCTGTCCCAGACATCGCCCTCGCCATCGCCGTCGGAAGAACGCAGCAGCTGCTTGAGGTCGTACCTTGACGGCGCCGGCGGCTTGAACTTCTTCTTCTCGTCGAACTGCAGCACTGCACCTTGTCCGCTCCGGCAAGGCGATGTCCATGACGGCGATCTCCAGCGGCTCGTCGAATGGCCACGCCTGCGACCGGAGCGGCCACGCCGTCAACACCTACTGCGTCGCCAAGTATGGGCAGTGGCTGGGCTTGGGTTGGACGGAAAGGGCTGGGGTCCATTTCAGATCCAAAATAAAATTAATTTTAATTAATTATCTCGGTGTTTTAAGATCCGTGCATTTTTAAATAGAGGACCACCGAAGCAAAACTCTTAATAAAAAAGAGAAAGGAAACATTCGAAAACGCTGCAACATCGCCTGGCAAAATGAAGGACCTAATAGCCGTACACCTGCATTTTTACATAGGACTAGCGCAGTCCAAGGGAAGGGAGTGCTTTGACCATATGGCTGATCGAGTAAATAGAAAATTCTGCAATAAAACAATCGTGTTTAACCACTGACTGAAGAACGTGGTAGGAGTCTTGTTCCACCAAATAGTTTACCAGCCATGATTTTCCCACGGATTAGTGATAAGATTTTTTTTCCTGTTCGAGTACATTCAATCAGTTCTATGAAGCAAAAAAGAAAAACATATTCAATCAGAGATACTAATACACACGGGCACATGGCTTTCCTAACTACCATTGGGACACGGAGGTCAGAATTGTCAAACTCAACAAAGTCTGCAAAGTACTCCTTCCGGTTCTCTAAATCAAGTCGTTTTGAGGTTGTCTTAAGTCAAACATTTTAAACTTTGACTACAAATAACTTCTTTTGGGTTGAGTTTGAAAATATGAAAGTGATGTAAGTAGATTCATCTCGAAATATAGTTTCATAAAAATATATATTGACTATATTTTATAAATATTTTATAGCAAAAAGTAGCGGTCAAAGTCGTTTCTTAAAGACCGTGTCGATGTCCAAAACGACTTGCTTTAGAGAACCGGAGGGAGTACCAAACAATTGTATTCGACGATTCGCCGTTGGTGCGTGCAGAAAAGGATCAGATCAAGATGCTCAGGTACTCAATCTGTCTCTAAATAACTATCGCAGTTAATGTATGTGTCGCAAGTTTGATTTGATTTGTAGAAAATACGTGTAATATTTGTATCTTCAAATAAATTTATTGAAAAACTAGATTCAAAAATCTTTCAATAATACTAATTATGTATCATAAATATTAATATTTTTAATATATATATAGTTAAAGTTGTTTCTCGAGAAGCGAAAATGATATATATTTAGGTACAGAGAAAGCACATAACTTCACCTATGTTGTCTCAACATAGCAGGTCCCAAGCCCTGATAAAGGAGGGTTGTGATAGGCGTGGCAATCCAACGTTAAATCTAACCATTTTAATGGAGATGAAATCCAAAAGAAAATCGTTGGGGCGTAACCCTCTCTAGCGACGCGCCATATCAAAACCCGGGTATGGTGTTAAATGGGCAAGGGCCGAGTCGGCACCCCCTTGGTGACGCGCCGTGTCGCGATCTGGGCATGGTGTCAAGTGAGCAAGGATCGGGTCGTCGCTTCCTTAGTGGCGCGCTACATCGGCGTCCGGGTGTAGTGAAAAATGAGCAAGTCGACGGGTGCGAAGGGTAAGGAAGCTAGTCGAACCAAATAGGATCCGTTTATGTAGTTAGAATGTAGAGTCGCTTACAGGTAAGTTAAGAGAATTAGTTGATACCGCGACTAGGAGACGTGTAAATATATTATGCGTTCAAGAGACTAAATGGAAGGGTCAAAAGGTGAAAGAGGTGGATAATACATGTTTCAAGCTTTGATACACATGGACAATCGCGAATAAAAATAGAGTAGAAGTTTTGATCGATAAGAGCCTAAAAAATGGTGTGATGGGAGTGAGAATGCAAGATGATAGGATTATCTTAGTCAAGCTTGTCGTTGGTGATATGATTTTGAACGTATTTAGTGCGTATGCCCCCCAATTAGGCCTCGACGAGAGTACTAAGAGACAGTTCTGGGAAGACTTAGATGGCCTGATTAGGGTTGTACATAGTAGTGAGAAGCTTTTTATAGAAGGAGATCTTAATGGGCATGTAGGTACTACAAGCATAGGTTTCGAGGCAGTTCATGGAGGTTTTGGGTATAGTAGTAGGAATCAGGAGGGGGAGGAAGTTCTGGACTTCGCGGTAGCTTTTGACCTGATGATAGCCAACACTTTCTTTAGAAAGAGATAATCTCATCTAGTGACCTTCAGTAGCGGACAACACTCTAGCCAGATTGACTTTATCCTTGCAAGAAGAAAGAACAAACGAGCATGCTTGAGTTGCAAGGTGATATCAGGGGAGTGTGTTGTTTCTCAACATAAGCTTGTAGTGATAGACTTTTATTTTCAGGTGCGTGCTCGTATGGATAAACAAGCTAAGATTAAAAGAACAAAGTGGTGGAAACTGAAAGGGGAGACGTCAGAGGTATTCAGGGAAATGATTATCAAAGAGGGCTATTGGAAGGAAGAAGAGGACATAAACAACATATGGGAGAAGATGGCAACCAACATTCGAAAGGTTGCCTCAGAGGTGTGTGGAGTAACCAAAGAAAGTGGAGGCGAGGCTAAAGATACTTGTGGTGGAATGAGGAAGTCCAAAGGGCTATTAAGGAAAAGAAAGAATGCTATAGACACTTGTACCATAACATGAGTGTGGACAACATAGAGAAGTACAATATGACAAAGAAGACTGCAAAACGAGCTATAAGTGTGGCAAAGGGTAGAGCGTACGAGGATCTTTACCAAAATTTAAGTATGAAGAAAAAAGAGAAGGACATTTATAGGATGGCTAGGGTTCGTGAGAGAAAGACAAGGGACTTCAACCAAGTTAAGTGCATTAAGGATGAAAGGGAGCATCTCTTGGTGAAGGACGATAAGATCCGACATCGATGGCAAGAGTATTTTAACAAATTGTTCAATGATGAGAATACGGACACAACCTTTTAGTTGGATGACTCTTTTGATGACACCAATAGGCGCTTTGTGCGGAGAATCCAAGAATCTGATGTTAGAGAGGCGTTGAAAAGGATGAAAGGAGGTAAGGCGATGGGACCGGATGGTATCCCAATCGAGGTGTGGAGATGCCTCGAGGACATAGCTATAGTATGGCTAACCAAGTTGTTCAACCATATTTTTTGATCGAACAAGATGTCTGACGAGTGGAGAAGTATATTGGTATCGATCTATAAGAATAAAGGGGATATTCAAAGTTGTACTAATTACCGAGGAATTAAGTTGATGAGCCATACTATGAAGCTATGTGAGAGAGTTATCGGGCATTGCTTGAGAGCAATAACACGGGTATCTATGAACCAATTTGGTTTCATATCCGGAAGGTCAACCATGGAAGCCATTTTCTTAATAAGACAAGTTATGGAGCGGTATAGGGAAAAGAAGAAGGACATACACATGGTTTTTATTGACTTGGAGAAGGCTTATGATAAAATACCAAGGAATGTTATGTGGTGGGCTTTGGACAAACATAAAGTCCCAACGAAGTACGTCGGGCTCATTAAGGACATGTACAATAATGTTGTGACTAGTGTTCGAACAAGTGATGGAGACACGGATGACTTCCCGATTAGGATATGACTACATCAAATGTCACATTTGAGCCCTTATCTGTTTGTCTTAGTGATGGATGGGGTCACAAGGGACATACAAGGGGACATCCCTTAGTGTATGCTTTTCGTGGACGATATAGTGCTAGTTGATGAAAACCGGACATGAGTAAATCAGAAACTGGAGTTGTGGCGGGAGACTTTGGAGTCCAAAGGTTTTATACCCAATAAAACTAAAACTGAGTATATGAGATGTGACTTTAGCACTACTACTCGGGAGGAGGAAGATATTAGTTTGGAAGGTCAAGTAGTGCCTATAAAGGATACCTTTCGATATTTAGGATCAATGCTACAGAGAGACGAGGATATTGATAAAGATGTTAGCCATATAATCAAAGCGGGGTGGATGAAGTAGCGCCAAGCATCTGGTGTCCTATGTGACAAAAGAGTACCACAGAAGCTAAAAGGCAAGTTTTATAGGACGGTGATTAGACCTGCTATGTTGTATGGTGCAGAATGTTGGCCTACGAAAAGACAACATGTTCAACAGATAAGTATCGCAGAAATGCGTATGTTGCGTTGGATTTGCGGTCATACAAGAAGGGATCGAGTTCGGAACGATGATATACGTGATAGATTAGGGGTAGCACCAATTGAAGAAAAGCCTGTCCAACACCGGTTGAGATGGTTTGGACATGTCCAACGAAGATCTCCAGAAGCACCGGTGCATAGTGGAATCCTAAGCCAGGATAGTAATGTGAAGAGAGGCAGATGAATACCGAAGTTGACTTGGGTAGAGGCAATAAAAGGAGACTTGAAAGGATGAAATATACCTAAAGACTTAGCCTTAGATAGGAGTGCTTGGAAAACACACGTGCCTGAACCTTGATTGCTTCTGCTGGGTTTTAATTCTAGCCTATCCTAATTTGTTTGGGACTTAAAGGCTTTGTTGTTGTTGTTGTTATTGTACAGAGAAAGCACATCGCACGAACACGCCACGAAGATGAGCCTGACAGCGTGCACGCACTTGTCATTCCTCTCCCTCTTGCTGCCATCGTGCGCATTCCAGGACAAGCTCGTCGTCGGCAAGCCGCTCTCCCCACGATGATGTCAGGCTTCTTCCCCCCTCCAACTCCACACCGGCGAAGCTGTACCTAGGGATTTGTGTACATGTAGTACTCGCTCCGTCTAAAAAAAATACAATTATGAGATCCGTGCCGATCAAAGTAGCTCAAGTTTAACAAAATTTATAGAAAATATTATTAATATTTATATCTCCAAATAAATTTATTATGAAAATATATTCTGTGATTAATCTAATGATACTAATTTTGCATCAGAAATGTTAGTATTTCTTTATATAATTTTGGCCATTGCATTTTTTTTTTTTTTTTGGACGGATGGAGTACAAGTACATTTACATAATTAAGCACGTTTGTGCTGATGAATAATATCCCTACTAGTCTACGGGAGCTGCAGAGTGTAATGGATCATGCATGGCCTTATGCAGGAGGTCCGTTAGCTCGTCAACGGTGGCGACCACGATCATATGACCGGCACGATGCATCTCTTGGAGTGTGACTGTGTACGTAGACAGTGGACACAAGCGTTGCCTTTGAGAAATTATTGGCATGAACTCGTCATATTTGGAGAAAAGGCAAATGCTGAATGACGTGGCATCACGTGGCTTTTCTCCAGCTTCTGCACCGCACCCAGCGTTCTCACTCGGTTTGGGCAGGCGTATCTTGACAAGTCTTTGACCAATGATTTCTTAGTATGATATTTTTAAATCATATATAGGTGTATATGTTCGAATAAGAATCTAATAACGTCAAAGTTTGTGTTACAAAAAAAAAACTATTGTATGAATGTATAATTGTCTGTCAGAGATATCCATTGTAAATCCATTATATTTTCATGTAACAAAAAGTGCTTCCGTAGCATAGTGGTAGTGCGTTCGCTTCGTAAGCGAAAGGTCGCGAGTTCGATCCTCGCCGGGAGCTCTATTTTTGTTTTATTTATTTTTTATTTATGTTTTTGTTCACTGTATTAGGCTAGTCCTTTGCCTCGTTGTGATGAGCATTTTGCGTGCTCAGTCACGGATGCGAAATTTCAGAACGCAAAAACTGTTCTAATAGACAATGGGACGCATCAAGAACTGTAAATGGATATACACACATCAACATCCTAGTTTCCTACTGCCAGGCCATGCGTTTTACACCCCACTTCAGCTCAGGGAACTTCTCTAATCCATGTGGATGTTTGAAACTATGAATCTCCATGGCGACGTGACATCTGCGTCTCCTCCCCGCATGCCATATCTCACAGAACAAAGTTCTTCCCAATGCTTCACGGCAAAGATCACCATTGTCTCATGAGCTCTACATCAAATTATGTACCAGTTGTGGATCTGTTCGAGGCAGGTAACCTAAGCTGCTCCACAGAAAATCCAAGGGCAGAAAAATTGGAGTATTGTCAATTATACTCTGATGAGAAGTCTACTGTGTTGATGCAGCATGAGGATCATGCGAACCTGATTAGACTTGAAATTCTGGGAAAGTGATCACAAGCAGAACGGCAAAAGATAACAGCAGTGGCAGCAGGCAACTGACCTTAGACCTTCTTGAGTTCAGTGCCACAGGATCCTTCTTTAATGGCTTATATGCAAAGGACTCAAGGTCGATCACCGATGGCGATGGAGGGGAGATGGAGTCACTAGCATCTCTCCGAGTTCTTGAAATCTTCATATGAAAGTAGATAGACCCATTATGTTTTTCTAGTTTTCTAAGTGTATCCCATCATATTAGTCCTACAACAGATTAACACCCATACCTGTCCCTTTGATGGCTCAGACTGGACATCCAAACGATCACTGAACAAGAGCACCTTAATTTGAAGAGGCAACAATTAAGCTAAGGTAACAGTAGCAGTAATAAACTACAAATATGCATCCAGATAAGCAAACTACCTTTTCCACCAATTGTTGATTTAGCTTATCAGTTGCAAGAACTTGCACGCCGAGGACCATGGCACATTTGTTTTCAGAAGAGCAGAAAGTACAAGTCATTGCATTGTACACACATCCATCCTTTGCAGACCAAACATGGCCCTGGTTTCTGAATTTGCCAAATATATTTTGGTTGAGTGAAGAAGCTTCGCACTCCACTACTCGTACCTCTGCTGGTGTTGATGCCGAAAAATCATCCTCCAGAAAGCCAGCAGCTGACAGCCCATGTCTCAAAAGATATGCCAAGTACAATTTCGACGAAGAAGATTGTGTACAAGTAACAAGAAACCCATCTTCTTCTAACCCAAGAGCTGTTTTGCATCTAATGCAACTTATAAGAAGTTTCTTCTGCATAGACTTCTTTGCCGAAACCTCTTCTGGCTTGTAATTTCTTTCAAGCTTGACATTTTCACACCTGGACAATCCTATATTTTTACAACACAATTCAGAATTTCTATTCACATCCCTAGGCATAGCAGGAAGGGCAGGCCTGGTGCAGTGGTGAGAGCTGTCTCGATGAATCACCAGGTCGCGGGTTCGAAGCAGCCTCTCCGCAGATTTTGCGGGGGGAAGGCTTGCCTCGGTTTTTCCCTTCCCCAGACCCCACTCATGTGGGAGCCTCCGGCACTGGGTCTGCCCCTTTTTATCCCCAGGCATAGCAGAACCAGTGTGGCAGAATGATTTGCTTGGAGAACTAGAACGCATTGTGTAAGTACAACAGCTCATTGGGGAGCTCAACCTTCTCTTTTTCTCGCAGTGAGAATTTACACTTCTGTTGATCAAAGACTCATGACAGTCTTTGTCGGTGGTTCTTTCAGGAGTAGCTGCTGGTGTGGACAGAGAAGAAATATTTCTATTTGTTGAAAAAAGCGAAATGGGCATGTCTACAATCTGATGTCCATTGTTGATCCGTACTGAGGTGTTTACCTCAGAATAGTTGCTGGGACTAGCTACTGGAGTCGCTGCAGAAGTTTCCTCAACAAGAGTAGGTTGCCGTGATCTGTCTTCTAATGGATTTAAGATAGTGATCTCTGCATACCTGTGCATGTGAAGAGTGAAGACACCTATTTAAAGAAAAACAAATGATGATACAATAGTAGGAAAAAGAATGCCTGAAAAATGTTAAAATTACCGAGGTTTAAAATCATCATCCTCCAAATTTATAACTTCTGTTTTGACTCCATAATTTGCTCCAGTATTGGCTACACTTTCGAAATCAGATTGAATTTTGCAGGGAGGCAATGGATATGACATTGGAAGACTTTCAGGTGATGAAGAGTTTTCTTTCTTTACTAAAACAGAAGATCTCAAAGAGATTTTCGATACTTCTGGCGATGTATAACACATACCCATAACTTTTTGGTCTACCACCACACCATCAGTGTTTGGAACTCTCTGACTAAGACATTCAGTCTTTACCTTCTGATTACATTGTGATACTGAGTGGTTTGAGGAACTCAATTCTGGCCACGGCAACTTTCTTTTATCATCACTGAGAGATTGAGGTGCTTCGCTATCCAACTTAACCTTGGGGAAGATGCCACAATCTTTGATTTTTATTTTTTCCTGAAATGGTACCATGCATTTAGAGAAGCCCAACCACATTTAGAAAATCAAATGTGTAAAAAGAGCAATACCTCAGCATTCTGAAAGAACTTTTGCAACTCAGCCATTGTCTCCTGGAAGCTATCATACTTCTTGATTGCATTAAAAGGGCGTACCCAGTGCAGAGAGCTCCCGCTCTGTGCGGGGTCTGGGAAAGGGTGTTAGTGGTAAGCCTTACCCCTCGCCTGTGCAATGCGAGGAGACCGCGACTCGAACCCGGGACCTTCCGGTCACAGGCGGTAAGACTCTACCGCTTGCACCAGGCCCGCCCTTCCTGATTGCATTCCGAAGCCATTTGGAGATGTAGGCAACATTTCTGCCTTCCTGATATCGCTCATCTGCACACCATATACATGGGAATTAAAAATGAAAACCACACACTCTATTTTCTAAAAAGAGGAGCACTAAACCATTTCACTTCTAAACAGTTATATCAATAAAATACCAAAACTTTACGTATCAACTTTTCTCTCTAGACATGCAAATGGTTGGGAGTGGATAACTGATAACATACCAATCAGAATTATGCCTCCATAGTCAGATTTATGACGAATACAATGACCTACAGAAGACAAGGACAACAGTTAGCCATTGCCAATAGCTTAGCCACAGGCGATGCCTGACAGGTAAGTCAATAGCTAAATACCTGCAGCTTGATTTAAAGCACGAAATGCCTGATGACAGTACCATTCACTCCCACTTAACAAATGCTTTGATGAATTGTATGAATCATTATATCTCTTTTTCAGCTTTACTTGAACATCATTTCTGATCCATGTTGAATCAATGTTAGTATCTAAACAAAGAAAAACACATTGGATTTATTTACTAAAACGGAAAAAAAGAAAGGAAACAAACTTACATATTTGGAAAAGGAATTCCAACAATGACCTTATGTCTGGTTAAGGAAACAGATGAATATCAAAATCATTTATTGTATTACATCAGAACAGGTATACCAATCATGCTACATGCCAGTAGGGCCAAGTGTTTGATACTGAACTTTCTAGAGCATACAATTTAATATCAAAAAGGGAAACAAAGGATACCACAACTCTAGCATTGTCATCAACGAAGTCAATCCCTTCAGATACCTAGAAATAAAATCAGGAGCCAGCAAAACATAAGCTAATGGTAGCTGGCATACGCACAACATTATGCATAAGAAATTTAAAGTAGGGTTTAAACATGTACATAAATTAATATAAACATTTAGTAATAAAATAGCACCTTCCCACGGCAAACTGCAAGAAGAGCAGCTCCTGCTTTCGCTGATTCCTGTGACGATTTTTTTGTCACTCGATTCTTCACTATTTGTTTTGAATCACCTCTGGCTTTCTTGACAGGAGCCTTACCAAGGATTGCATCATAGTACCCTTTTAAAACAGGATCGAGTTCCTCACTACTTCCCTTAGGCTCTGAAACAAATAAGTTTTGAATAAAGAACACAGAAAATTGAACATGACATAATACTGTCTTCTATAATTAGTGAAATGGCATTTTGAAATGCTTCAAAAGATCTTACCAACAAACACATGTTTTTGAGCATTAAGCCGTGCCCATTGACCTGTCTGAGACCAGCGCACTTGCAATTTGTCCAACAACTTGTAGCTAGGAAAAAACACTAGAGCACCACCAGGCACAATTCTGCATATTTCCTCTAGTGAAGCTCCAAGTTCATCCTATGTAAAAACGGGAAAAAAATTTAAAACACTGTAAAAATAGAATAATATTTTTAAATTAGGGTTCCTAACATATATATAATTCAATGAAAAGTTACCTGGAAAGATGAATTGTCCACAGTTTTATAGCTAGCATTCAATATTTGCCTTGTTGGACCAGATGATAGCACAGCTGCAAAAACCTGCAAAGCCAAGATAGACTTAAAAAAATGCAAGTAATAGCTACTGTTTGGCATAGGTTATATTTGCTAATGTTCTTCTAACCACAAAAGGTCCATAACTCCATATCCAGGTCCTAAACAAACTAAGGGTTAGAGCTCATTAGGAAAATTATTTTCTTTGCTGGCAGTATGAGGGACAAATTAACCAGTTTTTAAACTGATGAAAATGAGAATCAATTGACAAGTCTTTAGAGAGGCTACAAATTACCATAAGGACAGCAAGGCTAATCAGGCCCGGTCCTGGCAGGGGTCGAGCAGTGCCCCCACACTGGGCCCTCCCAGGAATCTAAAGGCAGCGTTGGTTTGGCTGTCAGGCACGTTGCCGGTTTAATTTGTGACATGTTCAACCTTGTGGCATCGTTTCACTTAATGCTCGAGTTGTAGCCTATACTTGTATAATCTCAGCTTCTATACATGTGCTTGTGCAACGTGACGTGACCCACGTGACTTTGTCAATAGACTATTAATCCATACTTCCTCTGTCCCACATTATAAGACGTTTTGGCAATTCTATATTCATACCTTTTACTATGTATCTAGACATAATATATCTAGGTGCATAGCAAAAGTTATGAATCTAAAAAAGCTAAAATGTCTTATAATTTGAAACGGAGTACCTTTTATCGTTTACTCAGTCTCACTATTTGTTACTTCGTCCATCCTAAAATAAGTACATACCCTATTAATCAAGGAGTCAAATATTTTTAAGTTTGATCAAATATATATACACAATAATACTAATATTTATTATGTGCAATAAGCATTATTACATTAGTTGTGCATTATATATTTATAATAAACTATTTTAAGATACAAATATTGATATTATTTTATAGTTAAATTTAAAAGAGTTTGACTCTCTGAGAAGCGTGATGTGTGTTTATTTTAAGACAGAATGAGAATATGTTAAATACCAAACTAAAACACCGTGATCGATCCCCTGCACGTACGGATTGGCGCACAAAATTACATAATCATTTTTTACCTGTAAATATTAAATTGCTTGATAATTTTAGATGTGTTTATTGGTAACATTTCATATGCATATTTTTCCCTTTATTTCAATTTTTAAGGGGCCTTCGTCTATGATTTCGCTCTAGGCCCTTAAACCCTCAGGACCGGCCCTGAGGCTAATAAACCAGCTCTAAACAGAATTTTCGAGTTCAAATTGTGATATATATATATAGTAGTGCATATCAAGTTCAAGCCATGCATATTATCTCAATAATGCAATTTTACTAAAGCACTTCATGTAATTACATATTGGTACATTGGCATGCCAAAATATGCCATCAGATAAAGCTTGCAGATACAAATTACACCTCTCTTCTTTCCCTTTAGGTGAGATAGGAAATCCTCACTTCCAATGGTGAGTTCAAATACTTTATGCACAGATTTTGCATTGTACAAAAGTGAACTAGTGTCTATTTGCAGCAAAAAAAAATCGCATCCCGGTTTTGACCAATTACTCTGTCACCAAATAAATATTTTGAATTTCAGAATCAAGAAACACAGTATTATCTTGATTCCTCTACTCAACGCCCAATAATACAAATCCATCACCATGTGGTTATGACATGATACAGCGGACAACTAGCAACATACGTACCTGAGAATCAGCATTAATTACATGAGGAGCTTCCATGCAAGCCTCAAACTGGACACCAAGTTCAGATGTAAAAGAACCCATTGGTGAAAGTGTTCTGCAGATACATGTAGTTTCAGTCTTTCAGAGCTGTAAATTATCTGACACTGGAGAGACTTAGAAAGGCAATTTATAAGAACCTCAAAAGTTGCATAACATAATGACTTTTTAGTTACCTATCTCAGTTGGACCATGTGCCTACCAGGTACTGAAAACATTTTTTTATATCTATATATCTTATAATCCTAAACCCTACTAGACTTCTATCTTGACATGCAAGCCATCTACATCAGCAGCCTGACTTCTATCTTGGTCCAAAAAAAGCCTTACGTAGGGCCGTTGCTGACAGTCACTGCCTATTTGGTCCCCTATCCCAAGAACAAAAGAAATGAAATGTTCAGTTATACAGTTCCAAACCAATGTGCAGTTCAAAGAATTGACATATTCAGACTAGCTACCGGCAGCATGTCTAGTTCCTCTTCCATGTTTTTTTGTCCTTCTAAATTTCACATTGACCATCTAATTAGATATCTGCTGCTTAACAGGGCCATTTTACCAGCTTATTGATAAGCGAGAAAAGGACTATCCAGACTTACCCAGAAGTCAGAATTACCGAAAGTGTTCGATCTGCAATTTCTTGAAAAACAACAGCAGGATTGAGACACCACAAACTCATTGTGCATCTTGAAGAAATTTCATCATTGCCTGTAAATGGTTCATATGATGAAATTACACAAATTGCTCCTTGAATTTAAAAATGGAATAGAGCTTGTTGGATATCCAAGCATATACACAACTTTATCACATTAAATCAGCAACCAAGTTCTTGACTTCAAGAACAGTACCAGTGTACCACTAATGGTTCAATTGCAGGATCTAAGCTGTAAGATCTAGAGGATTGAATATATTCACAAATGTTCTGTTATTCTACTTCCATGTTAACAGGAAAAACTTATAACAGGAACTATGCTTTTTTCTAAAGGATAAACAAGCTTGCTACCTTCCTTTTTAACAAAACGCTGCAAAGCAAGCTGATAATCACACGAATTACGCCCTTTCTGACCAAAAAAGTAACTCAACGAAGAGAATAGACCTGCAAAAGATTGTATAACATCATTGGGTTATTAAGTGTATTCAAGATTGAATTAAATAAAGTAATCACCACTCTACTGCTTACTCTCTAGTGTCATAGCACGACCACCACTTAAGTGTGATCCATCTGATTCAGTATCTGAAGCAGCTTTAATCGCCTAAAGCAAGAAGGAAGTTGAAAATCTGAATGTTTCACAGCCACATAAAAGATCAATATATGCAACTGCACTGTGATATAAAAAGCACCTTTGTTGCACATTCTTGCAATACCAGGAAATACATTGGAGAAATACCAGCCCGCTGAAGTTCATTCATTGCCTTTTCACCAGTCCAACTGATGATTACAAAAGGTTAAGTACACTGATGGTATGAAAAACATCAATGCTGCATTGTAAACATTTAGTGCTTCTAATGGGTTACGCAGTCGAAAGTTCATGGATATATTTCGCAAACTCAATATTTTGTTTTTTTAATAAAGGAAATAATTTTATTTCTTTTAGATAATACATTAACAATTAGACATGAATAGTGATAAGTTGCTAGCTTCAACTTATGTTGCTAAGCAAGTAATGGCTCAACATTTGATAACAAGTAGGCTAAAGATAGTCGATCTAATGGCCATGGCTAACCAGTAACCACAAGTCAATTTGTCAACTTATGTTGCACGATCAAGCAATGGATCGATTTCTCGAAATGTAGTTGACTAGATTGCAGTGTTAAACTGTATAATTTTTTCGTTACATTATGTTTAACCATCTACACGTATGGAAGATGAAGTGGCAACCACTTCTCTTTTAAGATGAGAAGTTAAAATGGTAATCAATAAATCATATAAGAAACTAAAAGAGTCTCAGACTACATACTATGAAGCGGGATGTCCGAACTCATGATTATGCAGATTGTCCTCCCGCTCAGCAATCCAACCAATAAGACCCTGCAGAAGTACTAAAAGCTTAGCTCTAAGAGTAATATTAATACTAACACTATCCTTCCTTTTTCTGGAGAAGAACAGGGCAATTAACTCTCTTCTCTTCTTGTAGAAGTACCTGAATAATATCGTGCAAGGGTTGGTAAATCATTGCAACAGCCTCATCAGTGGCCAAGTTTTGAAGTTCTCCCTGCAACACTTTGCCATAGTGAATTAGCTTTAGCATGTGTTTTAAATTTTAACAGAACATGAATTTTAACTGAACAATCATGGAATTTGACTTACAGCAAAGTGATTCTTCATCGATGTCAACACTGCCAGCATCACGTGCTATGTCTTCTATGTTGCTGAGAAAAGAGGACGCAATATGAAGAAAAATAATTGGAATTCAGGCTCCACCATGTCACAAGACTATAATTGCTATGGATATAATGAGGGTCACATAAAAAATATTTCAGCTTGATTGATAAAACTATTGAAGTACAAGGAAATCAACAGGTAGCTGAAAAGAGTCCTAGAAGTGAAGTCTTACTGTGCCTCATCAAGAATAATGATGGAACCACTGATATCGATGTCCATTGCTCTCCTGACAACTGGACTAATCAGGTAGTTATATGGGCAGAAAACCAATTGTGCTGCTTCTGCCATGTGCTGTGCAGCAAAATATGGGCATCCTGCCAATAACAGGAAAAGAGATAATTGAATACTCCCTCTGTCCCATAAAAAGTGTCATTTTTGCTTCCCGAGAAATCAAACATTTTAACTTTGATCAAATATATATATAAGAAAATATTAATATTTATAACACATAATTAGTATCATTAGATAGATCGTTGAATATATTTTCATAATAAACTTATTTAGAGATAAAAATGTTGCTAACATTTTCCATAGACCTAGTCAAACTTAAGAAAGCTTGACCACCACGACTCCCATAGCGATTCTTTCTATGGGACGGAGGGGATTAGATATCAGCAGTGACCAGATCAGAGCCAGACTATCCTTAGGAGGAATCAAGTGCAAATAAAAGATATTTATGTACCCTTTGCTTTCTGTCCAACTCTGACAAGATCCTCAATATCGTGAACTTCATAGCAGCCACCAATCTGAAGGGATGGATGCCGACTTAGTTTCTGAGCATTCCTGCAAGTTTTAACTGATTTCATTAAAATTCCAAGATAAAAAGATGCTCTCCTGGCTAATTATATGTTCTGACGTTGAAAAGATAGGAGACCTCACTTGAATTCTGGGCAACCTTGAACCATCTTGTCTAGCAGCGACTTGCTGATGAGGGAAGTTCAACTAGAAGTTCGGTTAGCAATGACAATGCAGGAGCTTTGTACGAGCTAATCTGTTGTGTACAGTACCATTGCTCATCAATGTTGTCGCTCGCGCGAGCAAACTTATTGACACAGTAGTGCTTCCTTGAGGCCTGCATTGCTAGAGTACGGATTCTAAGCAGTAGTCTTAATTTTATTTGCCTCTGCTACTCTAGTTGGATGATGAGTTCTCTTTCTTACCAGAGAATGAGGCAAGAAATAAAATAAATAAATTCAGATGGAAATAGGCGTTACCAAGATGGCCATGCGCGCTCGGTACGACGTCTTGCGATACTCCCGGACAACCTGGCTTATCTGCGCGTGCGTCCTCCTTCAGAAACACAAGAAACGAATAAATCAATCAAGATCATCCAATCCCCTCATCAATTCGAGTTAATAGGCAGAGATCCTACGTCGCGTAATAGATTGTCGGGGCGTTCTTCTTCTTGACAGCCTTCTCCGGGACGACTGAACAATCAAGAACCCCAAAAGGCAAAATGAGCAAACGACAAGCCACAGATACCAAGAAGAGCAGTTCTTGGTCCAAGAACCCCCGAACGATACAATAGGGAAGGGAGAGCGGGGCGGACCTGGCGTCGCCTGCGGCTGGGTATCATCGGGGACGAATCCTCCGCCGTGGAGGAGTGGATCGGGGGTGGGGGGCGGGAGGGGAGCGGAGCGGGTAGTGCCGCTGCCAGGCGAGCGCGGAGCAGGAGGAGGGAGAGCGACTTGCCGGTGCCTGTGGGCGACTCGAGGAGCGCGTGGGAGCGCCCCTGCCGCCGCGCACGGTCGAGCGTGGCGATGACCCGCCCCATGAACGCCAGCTGCGTCCCGTAGGGCTTGTAGGGGAACTCCACCGGCACGCCGCCCACCTGGTACACGCCTCCGCCTCCTCCTTCCGCCCGCGCGCGCGGGGCGGGCGGCGGCGAGGCGAAGTCGTCGTCATCGGCCATGGCGGCGCCGCCCATCGGCGGGTGGCAGAGAGGATTTGGGTGGTGGTGGTTTGGGGCTTTGGGCGGGAGGAATTGGGGGGAAATGCGAAGCAGAAGTGCTCGAAATGTCGTCGCGCGCCACCAGAGATCGTGTCGCGAGATGGGTTTGTGTTCTTGGCACAATAGGATTTAGCCCACTAGCAAGTTTTTTTTTTTTTTTTTGAGATTCTCAACTATGATCCCACTAGCAAGTTTTTTTTTATAATGCAATCCCACTAGCAAGTTGAGATCATAGAAGGAAGCGATCTGGTCTGATCAGTTCATCTTCATTCGGTTCCTACAAAACAAGTAAAAAATCTGGTCGCCTCATCCTCATTTCCATTCCACCAAATTACAGCGTGGTCAACAGGTCAAGTAATTTTCACCGGAGGAAGTATTTTTTTAATTAATAGAAGAAAAATAAGAACCATCATTTGCAAATTGCAAACGGGCGGCCGCCCTTGGCACTTGGCAGTTGGTGTAATGGTGTTGGCCAGTGGAAACAAGCACGGCGGCTTCACAAAGGTATCACACCCATCTCAACTTTAACTAACCACATTGGCACGGTTGAATGGAGTTTTACATAGATTTCCATGGCATGAATTGTTGTACTAACAATTAACAAACCAGAATGTACAAACTTTACAACATGCCGTGGCAAAACCCACTCGCCTGTCAGGTGAAGGGCGCCGTTTTATCTCTTCCTCATGAATGAATACTACCTAGTATATATGTACAATTGTACAGCACAGCGAAATTCCACTCGCTTCTCTACAAACTACACAGCCTTTTATCTGATTCAAACCATTTGCTATTGTCCTACGGCTACAGGCCGCGGCGTAGCTTTCTCAGTCGTTCGAGGCGCATCTGAGCACGCTCAAGGCTGGGTTCATGGTGCCCCAAGCCGTGCCAGGTCTCTGCCTGCGTTCCACTCAGCATTTGGAGCCTCGCTAGCTCCTCGTGGAGGGATGTGACGTTCAAGATGGGCACCGTGGTTGGGCGCCCATGAGCACACTGCAAGACAGTAACAGCTTATCTCCATCACTGTACCACAGAGTAACAGCAGAGACAAGGGCTGAGGATTCAACAATCTTCTTACCTGGAAGCATAGAGATGTTGCTTTCAGTTCTTCAATAATCAGACAGCATTCAGATGGTAGTAAGGAGTCGCCAAACATGATCGCTCCTACAGTAAGCCACCAAGAAACATCAAAAAGCAATGTTTTATCAGTGTGAAAATATACAGAAATGCTTGCATCATGGTCAATTACAAGGCGAATAAGGAGTAACCTCTGCAAGCTTTGAAGTTAAGAATACGGAGAACTGCTGGGGGGATATCTGACGATCCATCAGTCTCATCAAGCTGGAAGAAACAGTAATAGGTAACACTAAAGGTAAATGAACTCTAACAAAATCTGCACATACAATTCTTTTTCTCGAACATGCAGGAGAGATGCGTATCATTATATTATAGAAGAAGGAAAACAGATAAAGAACCCTGAATAAGCCACACACACATACAGGAATGCAGATTACATGCTCGCCCGTGACAATTATAGAAACCACCACAAAAACCGCTAACCACTACCCATCGGGGATGCCTGTGAAGAGGTAAAGCCCCGGAATCCCAGCCAATTCAGAGCTACAGCTCATCTGTAGCAAGCAGCAAGGCTCCCAGCTGCTGCTAAGCTAGGCGCCAAGCCATCAAAGACACATCGGTTCCAATTTTTCCAAAGAGTCCAGGCTCGACATACCATTTTCATTCCAGAAAGTATTAAGATGAAAATCTAGGGTCCTTCTGTTATGTGGCCAGTTGGGATGGAGATGAGAGGGCGTGCTACAGTACCGTGTAGCTACAGTGTCCGCGGGTACTGTTCACGGCGGCGGCGGCTAGATATGCCATATTAGATTGATACATCTCCTCTCATTATATAGAGAGGTCGACTTGGCCCCTAAAGCAAGCGATCTCTAATGGGCTAAGGCCCAATAGGCCCTTGACTCCTCTAACACAGATGCGACCTAACAATGATGCTAACTATGGCTTCACTAGACACAAACTGAACACCTAAGAACAAGCCTTTTACATCAATTTCAAATAAACTCGACTCTTTAAGACACACAAACGAGAGGGTTGCACATCAATACAGGTAAACGTAGCTCTTGGATCCAGAATCATGCTGAATGAACTCTAATGCGGAATCAATCATGTCGAAAATCTGCACATACAAAGAGGAGCGCTTCTTCTTCACTCCCATAGAATCGAGTCGCTACTGCTGAACGAAGCACCATGCTCGCGCTGAGACAAGAACGGGTCGGCGCGGTTGTTGTTGGCCGCCGACGGGCGGCGGTCGTGCCCCCTTGCCGAGGTCCATCGCCGTCAAGGCCGCCTCATGCATCTGCCGACGCATCTCTGTAGTCGGCGCCGCGCGCTAGGAGGCCGCGTCTTTGCGCCGCACTAATGTCACCGCCGCAGATCGACAATCACTCTTCTGCGCATTATTTCGCCGCGATGGCGATTATCGCCCGGCCGGCACACCGTGAATGGAGGACGCCGAGGACGAGGCCCGCCGAGCGTGCCCGCGGATGAGGGCACCGGAAATGTTATGGATAGGGTCGCCATCCACTCATCAAGGAACCCTGAATAAGCCACACACAAAGCGCCACAGGGTTGTGGGCGCAGATTACATGCTCGCCCGTGACAATTATGTGTGCCGAGAGATGGGCACCACCACAAAAACCGCTAAACCACTACCCATGGACGGGATGCCTTGATGATCGCAGAGCCAAGGACTAAAGCCCGGTGCGGAATCCCAGCCAATTCAGAGCTACAGCTCATCTGTGGTGGTGGGAAGCAAGCAGCAAGGTCTCCCAGCTGCCGCTAAGCCTTGGAGCTACAGCCAAGCCATCAAAGACACATCGGTTCCAATTTTTCCAAAGAGTCCAGGCTCTCCTACTTGATATACCATTTTCATTCCAGAAAGTATTAAGATGAAAATCTAGGGTCCTTCTCCTCTAACACCTTCACTCGTAGAACTTTTGTGCAAGTGAATGAGAATGTTTTAGTAAAAAATATAAGTTGTACATCATAAGATGGTGGCAGTTACCTGCCAAATAAACTCCATGAGATCTTTCCCAGTCAATTTGACACCCAAAATACATGGAACCTGTGTAGCATAGAAGATATTTAGTGTACATAGATACCACATTACAGTTTTTATCTCTGCAGATATTTGGCATATGACAGATCTGGGTTTGATAGCCTAGTTGTTACTATAAAACGTAAACAGACAATAAATAGAAATACAAATCTATAGACCATCATGTCCAGCAGATTAGGGGAAACCATGTACATAAACTGATAAGAGACAGAAAAGCCACGTGTACAGCAGATTATGCAAAACATATACAATCAGCAATTTCAAACATGTTGAATGGTACAGACAGAAGAAAGGGTGTTCCTTACAGCAACAAGAGTAACAAGACGGACTTGCCTCTTCAAAATGTTCATGTTCCTAAAACGTACAAAGTAAATGATCAAATGACAGTCGTATATTTGATCTATATAGATGAGGGAATCGCTTTTGCACTTAAAGAATAGTCAGAGAATGGTGAAGCACCTACTTTTTGAATGATTCAGATGAATTGCTCCCGCTGCTGATGATCCAGCCCCATTTCTGAATCTGCTCAGCATACTTCTGGAACAGTTGAAACCCAGTCTCAGGGAGAGACTGAAAGAAAATTGGGGTGAGTGAAATATTGAATGTTGCATATTAGTATTAAAACAAGTTCAACCACCATCAATCATATTGATGATAGCATCTAATTAGAAAATAAAATAAGGGTACATGCGTCTTTTATGTTCTCTCTTAATTTGTCCTAAAATTCATAGAATGCACTATATTACAGGACTGAGGGAGTATACCACATACCAATTCCTCCTCAGAGTCCAAGTAACTAACTTCATGTCCTTCTGATAAAACCTGCAGATCGCATCAGTGTATGAGTATGAAAAGCGTAGAACAATGTTGAATAATTGTTCCTGGTCAATGTATTATTAACAACCTTGCTACGGAGCTCCTCTAAACGTATCCTTTCATCAGCTGCATGCTGTACACAGTAAAAAAGAACATAACTTGCTAAATCTTTTTGAAACAAAACCATTTCATCAGCATTTCATATTTAGAAACTATTGTGCACTTAACGATATTAAAAGGCTATGTATTTCCCTATAAATAGTTAAAACTGTAGCAGTAATAAGAAAGCTGACCAAAAGGTTTCCTGAACAAAAATTTAAGTAGCAGGTACACATCATGAACATTTTGCCAATGATTTAACTGATCCAATACAGCAAGCACTAAATAGTATTTCCACAACATGATTATTCCAACAAAAATAATAGGAATAGATAATTTGCTAGAATCTATAACAATGGTGTCAAAGCCCTAAAAAAAATCATGTTATCAATTATGAACCTGGACCCCTTGCTAAATGAGAAAATTTGAACCTGATCGACAAGGAGGATAGTTTCCCCAGATATGACGGGAATAAATTTCTTGTCCAGCTGCAACAAAACCCTTGCCTCCTCAAAGCAGTTCTTGTCAACACATTCAGGAATTAGCGAGCTACAAGAGAGATGTAAGGTCCCAGAAGAAATGCTAAGTATATCATCATAGCATCCAACAGGACCATGTGGCAAGTTCAAAGCCTACAAAGGGAGGTAAAGCACTAAGAAGATAACAAGACACATAGTAGCAAGGACGTATGGAACTTTCTCTGTGTTAGTATCCCAAACTCAAATGCAGCTTAACTGTATGCTGGACAGGGTCATCTCGCCATTTAGTTATTTGAGCAGTGGAGTCCTCAATCCCATCAGAACATGCAACTTCAGACATTTTCACAAATCTGTTCGAGCTGTCCCAAACGAGAGTGTATAGTAACGGGCTTAGAAAGATATTTTCAAGTACTGAAGGTATATCCAGGAAACTAGGCAAGATGAGTATACCTGAAATTTAAGTCTGGAAAATCACCGGTATCAGTCTCAGGAACAGGCTGGGTTGAACTCATATATGAGATATCCACAGGTGCAGGTGCATTGTCTGCATTTGATTAGAAGTGTGTAATGTTAGTTCTCATAAAAATGCAATTCAAAAAGGGCCAAAGTTTGGATGTACCTTCGGGGTTATTGATGCAGATATCTTTATCGCTATCTGTGCTCGGTTTGCTCAGTGGCACATTTAATCTAGAGAATTTCAGTTTCCCTCTATAAAATGGTGGAGCAGAATGACTCCTAAATCTACTACCCTTGGAAGTCCTGGGTCTCTGATTTAGTCCAGAGTTGTGTTGATTCAGCAGATCTTGAGTAAGCAGGCTGCCATTTGCCATATTCGAAGAAGGAACATTCAAACGGCGACCATTATCACTTCTCTCAGGAGAAATATTGACTGACAACCTCATGTCGAATTTTGATTTCCAAGTTATCAGGTCTTCTTCAGAACCAAGCTGGTCGGTTGAACCACACTTATTATTGAAGTAATTAAGCGGCTGTATTTCATTGTCAAAGTTATCGAAATGTTTAGTTCCTTCAAATATTATAGACGAATCATTGCTAAATCTGTTCAAATCAAATCTAATATTGCTGTCAACATTTTTACAGTTCCAAGAACTAAAGCATTTATCTGATTTCCTGTAAAGTGTGTGCAAGGTCCTTGGATGACTGCAAGGCGTATCAGCCAACAAGGATGGATGAGGAAAATGATTTAAAGTATCCTTGATGGAGGACCTATCTATCAAGTCACTGTTCCACAGAGCATGAATATCAGGGAAATTCATCTGGTTAATAGCATCAGCCTCTAGTGCTTCAGCACATCCAGCTGCAGTCCCCAATTTCTTACTGGCTCTGAACTTTTTCAAAATTCTACAGGAGCCCCTGGAAGTGCTACCATCATGATAAAATCCATTACTGAACTGTAACATCTCTGGGTAAGAAATATCAGTGATTGTTTCTGTGGCTTCATTGAAGCAATCCCCATTTAATTTATCAAACCTGTCATATAATCCATCCCAGCCTGAGGTTTGTGCCTTTAAGTTGGTTTTATTTTGCACAAAATCAGACGCCATTCCGTTTGGCCTATTGAGAGCCCTGAAGCAAGATTCTGGTATTTCAACTTCTGGACCAATCAGCTCAGACTCTTGTTTGTGAGTGAAAAAACCTTCAGTTGGCACATCTTCCACCATTCCAAGATTACCAGAATATGCATACTCATGGAATATACCTTCTGTCCTTTGCCTTTTCCAACAAGTTGGGTTAACACTTGAAATATCATCATCTAACTGGGAAGGGCCATCGTCTAACCACTTATAACTGCCACTTTCAGGAGAATGCATTTGCTTATACCCTAACTTGTAATCAATACTGGCAACATTGTCATTCGGGCGGCTTGAATTAGTGATCCTTCCAGAGAAACAGATATTCTGAATGGATGGCTCCATAAAAAAAGAAAAGCAGCGTGAATTTCTTGTTGCTCTTGTGGAACTCATATCACTGTTGGTGTCTCTGATTGCATTCTTCTGCTGAGTGCTTTCGAAGCCAGCATACTCTTTCTCGTTCTGCACATTATGATCTTTCAGGATGCCCTTATTCAATTTCACTGCAACAGCACCGTATGAGAAAAGCTCAGAAGCTTAACAGATAAAAGGATACAAAACTGAAGTCTGTTCAACAAGCCATCAACCATGATTTTTCTGAGGCACATGGGTACCATCAGCACAAGCTCCATCTGCCAATAAAAGATTACAATGCATTCACACCAATAATTGTCCATTTCACAAAGACATAAGCAAGGAACATTGAGGTCGCATTGTCTAACCTTTTGGTGATTGCAGTTGATGCTTCTTCCAGTAATTTGTGACAGTTTGTTCAAAGAAAAGCAAGACAGTTCGCCAATCCTAGAAGTGGGAAAAATAAGGGAGATTAATTAGCCAGCTACAGAGAGTAAACTATTTACAGATGAAACAACATAATGCCATGTTTCCAAATAGGCACAAAGACATTTTGCCTAAGACACAGTCCTACTCATACAGGAACGTTAGCTACATTTTTTAACAACAAAAAAATAGTAACCAGCAGGCGAACCACCTATTTTAATAATTAGGAGAAGCCCAGGGTGTTGTACAAGAGGTGGCTAAACCAAACATTAGATACAAATGAAGCTTACTATAAACAAGGAAACTCAAAAGCATAGAGCTTTAGTGAATCACCTTGAATTCCACAATGGTTTTTGTAGGCTCAAAATGTAGATCGTAGCTGGATCTAGGGCAGTAAAAGTTTAGTATAAAAGCAGGGTAGATGTCAGTCTTCTGCCTCTTCCTGCTCTGAACATCAATTTCTTCATCCCCCCTTATAACAGAAGATTGAAAACTAGACGCCAGATTATTGAGCATATTATGAATCGGGTTCCTATTCACGAATCTTGAGTTGATATCTTTGAAAAGTCAAGGACGTCTCCAAAAATTTGAAGATAGCAAATAGAAGTATATAACAGTGGATTAGCGAGGAGGATACACAAGTATTGGACATCCTGAAAAGGAGAATTGAACTTGCTGAAAACACATCATCTAACAGCTTCAACAGGTCACAGCTTAAACAGTGACTTTACCTTCATACAAAACACATCTGCAGGTCCAGATATGTGACCTGAAAGAACCCAGCCCTGGTCAGAGGCAGTTATCTCATGGAGACATCTGGAGACATCGTCCCCAAAATTTTTTGATATAAGAGGCAAAGGGGATGACGAAAAGGTTGTATATAGCAACTCATCTTCACTGCATTAATAAAACAGGCATGTCAATATGTGCTGTACAAGTAAAATTGTAAAAATGTAAAAATTAATACATCAAGCTTAGCACAATAGATAACCTGTCAATATCAAGGAGTCTGAGTGAAATCTGTGGATGAATAAGCGCAATTTGCAAGACACACTTCTTCACATGATGTAGTTCTCTTTTCTCACTAAAAAAATATGATACGGCTACATATCAATGAAATAATATATTGAGCAAAGCTGTGAATACAAAGACATCTGCACACGAACAGTAGTAACAATTATCACATACCTAGATTGTATTTGTTTCCTCCGTACTGGTTGATTGTAAAAAAGCTCCCGAACAACAACTGCAAAGATGAAAGGCCTGATAACTAGCCCTCATAACATCAGAAAAATATAACTAAAAGTCACGACCGGGGTCTTGAATAGACTGTTACCATCTTACACTATGTACTATTACGAATATAGTGGCACTACTCTGTTTCAAGGAGAAAATAGAACAGTTACCAGTGGTGCCGACAACTTCCCTCTTGTCATCTATCCCCAGATGTATGCATTTAGATCCCTGTGCAATTGTCACAAGAACTCAGATGCACTAGCCATGGATAAATCAAGATTAAAGAAGCTCAGTCTTACGATCATGCCTTTATTATCTTGCAATATGAATTTGGTCTCCCACGAGCTTTCGTCCTGACTTCAACCACAGAGATATCAGAAAGTGATGCGAGTGCTTCTCCATTTAGTCCAAAACTTCTAGAACTGAGCTCCTCGTCGACCATCACATTATGAAATTTGGATGTTGCTGTTGTACAGTTATAGTAAAAGTAAAGCATGTATCATTAGCACAGTTGAACCACATGCTGCCATTGAGTATTTTTAGTCTTTCAGAACCTACACACATTTCAGGGGATGAGCCTATACTTAACGAAAAAGTGAAAAACAAATAACATAATCAGTTTTAACACTGATGGCAAGGCTCCCGGCTTGTCAAATAAATAATAATAGTAATATTTTTTTAACAAATAGAATGGATGTCATTTTTGTTGTTATGTCCTAAGAAAATCAGGAATTCCCTATTCTACATCTGATATCTGTGGAATAAGATGAACATCCAGAAAACCATTTTTCTTTATGTTGTATCATTTACAGCAATAGAATTTAACATGACAAACAGTCTCGTGAAATGAAGGAAAACTGAGAAAGATAGCAAATAAATAATATTAATAATAAGTTCTGGCTTACTATATTTTTCTCCCAAGAGAACCAATTCATCTCGTGTAATACCACAACCTGCAATTCGTACGATGTATGGCAATAATGTTTTTGGAAGATAAACATCTATAAGATTTTTTTTTTAGAAAAAAAGAAAAGGATAGGTACATACCATCATCTTCCACTTTTACATAACAAGTTCTGATGTTTACTGCAATGTCAATCTGAAATTCAAACAGAATAAATGTATGTTGATGATAATGCATGGCATAGAAGACATTATACATTGCCTTTCCCTTCTCCACATGTAAAGCAATACCTTACTCGCATTCGCATCAATGCTATTATATATCAACTCCTCAATAACCCTTGGCAGGTCAGACAGGATAACACTTGAGCGCAAGGAACTATGGACACTCTGCGGCAAGCGCTTTATGGTCTGCATTTACTCATTCTGGGAAAAACATGCTGAAATAAGAAAATAGTTGATAATGAAAGACATATGCTAGCATAACAAATGGGTAACGTAAAATTTCTGTTCAATAAGTATGTTGAAACCAAAGTTTTAATCAACATTTGTAGCCGCATGCAGCGAGACAACAAAATATGGGTATTGCCATTCCCAAGCCAAAATAAAATGTCCAATCCAGCTTTTTTTTTTTAAAAATGCCCAATCCAAAAATACAAAAAGATCCTGCCCACTAAGTCTTCAAATTAGTCGATTTCTAGTTCATTTGCAAAGCTCTACTATCTACAGGTAGAACATGCACACTGATTAACTAAATGACGATATCAATTATGCTAGAACCAGACAAACAATTGAAATTAGAAATTCTCAGCAGCTCGGTAAATCAGTCCTCACCCATGGCTGCACATGCGTGGCTGCCAGGTGCGGATCCAATAAAGGACATGTGTGTACACATGTACACCTGATAATTTTTGGAAAAAAAAAATCAAAGTTAGTAGGCATACTACATGTATACGCTTGTGGTTAGATCCGATCTGAATACAGATGGCCAAATAGCTTAAATGAGGGTTTGGGTCCTCAGTTTGCACAGGAGAAAAGAAAGAGAAAATAAGGGGCGGGCATACCCAGCGGCGGATCCAGGAATGGAGCTAGGGGGGGCTGCTGAGCAATGGAATCTTTAGGAACTAAGTTTAAGCTGGCTTAACATCAAGACCAAACTTGGACACTTCAACTTGTAAATTGATGATGACACTAAATTGAAAAACAAAAAATCAACTAGTTGAGTATTATGTATTTCTGTCAAATAATACATATGGAGTATTTCTGCCAAAAAAAAACAACTAGTTGAGTATTTGTATCAAATTGAGCAATACTTACAAGGCATTCATGTTTTGTAAGTAGCCAATTAACTTCCATTCCTTTTATTACATAGTTACAAGAATTGATTAAAAATTAACAATCGACAATTAAAATGGGATGAAATAATGAATCAATACTTCAATCATGTGCTTGCAGTTTCCATAAGCTGCTAAGCACAACACTGCAGTCTACAGCAGTGGTCAGTGGAGAGGGAGGGGAGAGGCAGTTGCCGACTTTGCCGTGCGGCCGCGCGGAAGTGGCCACGGACCTGGATGCCAGGGGCGTCGTCGTGCTCCGAGAAGCCGGCGGGCAGCGACGGGAGGTGACCTAGGCGCCTGGCTAGGGACGGATTTGGGGGAGGAGGGGAGGAGGGGAAGGAGGCGCCGAGGGACCTGATTTGGGGAGGGCCGGAGGGGGCAGGACCGCGGGAGACGCCGAGGAGCCGGCGGACAGCGACGGGGAGGACGGGACTGCGGGAGGCGGGACTGGAGGAGGACGCCGGACGGTACGAGCTCGAAAATTCTTGCGGGAATGTTTACTGGGCCGATTTCTCTTCTTTTTTCCGCGCACGCCCATGAGACTTGGTTTTCTTTCTTTTTTATTTTTCTTCTCGCTATTTTTATTATTATAACTCTTGTTATTAATAACCATTTCTATTTTTGCAGATCCACTTGTGAAGCCTTTTTCCGGTTTAGGGATAATTTTGTTATTGAAATTTTAATTCATTTTGTAATTTTTTTAGTTCACATATTTTTTATAGTGTGACATGCATTAAAATTTATCTTTCTAGAAGATAATGCATGTGCGATCTCACTAGAAGATCATTCATATATTCGAACCATCTTTAAATTCATGTGCAAATGCAATGTAATTTATCTTTCTACATTTATAGCCTGCTTCCAAAACGTTTGAAAGGTGACACGTTCACAGATCCAATCGCAGAGCCAGGAATCTTGTTGCAACGGGCAACTATGCATACATGGATAACATATCAAGTAGTGTTATCAAAAATCAACTCAACCAAAATTTCCATTCCATTTTATAGTGGTCATTTTTATATCGCCGTACACTTCAAATACATGTATCTACTATATCTAAATAGGAGAGTGCGTTAGCAGATTTCTCTGCAATTCGGTGAAGTCACGTCATCCAAATTTGCTACTGTCCTCTTCTTCATCATAATCAGAAGAAACACCGACGGCTGAACTCCTCCGAACAATTGACGCAGAAAACCACCAGGCAACTGAGCGGTCGTCTCATGATAGTATATCTATATTCCTTGCACTGGCCTAAGCCATTCGTCTCCCTCCTCGATTCTTGAGGCGGCGGCATTGCTGCCCCAGCACAGTAGATGAGGATGCGGTGTCAGCCATGCGACGGTCAGGCGCCAGCGTCTCCATTCTGACCGACGAGGTGAGCGCGATTAGCCAAGGCTTGGGTTCCCGGACTCGACGGAGTCACGGAGGCAGGCTGGTCATCGATTGCGTCGCACAGCCACGTGCAGCTGCGGCAGGTCGATGACCGATCGAGCCGCCAAACGCCGCTCCAGCCCAGGGCTCTTCAAGACACCATCGTCCTCACCTGCCGACAAGCTCTACGGACAGCCACGAGTACTACGGCAGGTCGCTCCACCAGCTTCCACCTTCCTTCCGTCGTCCTCCCTCTCTTTTGAGTGACTCGCTCACCCATCCGTTCGACAGCGTGCGCGCGACTGGCGGCTACACGACCATGCCGGCGAGTCTCCCGGCCCGAGAATGAGTGCGCCTTGCCGCCATGTGAGCTTGAGGTGCGGTCCTCGAGTTGCATCACCTTGCTCGACACATTACATCTTAGGAGTCATGGCGCCACCTACTAGCTCTGGATCTTCCCCTGCTCCAAGGTCCGGCAGGTGTGCTCTGCGCCTCTTCATCTCAAGAACAACAATGATCAGAGGATGCAACTTAAGACCTAACGCCTAACTCCTAGAAACTGAACTTTCATCCAAGCCGCCAAAATCCACATCATCCCAGATGAGTTTGTTGCTCAGAGATCAATGACTAATAGCTCGTGATGGGCATGAATGTGGATCCGTGACCGTCAGTGTCATACGCGTTCCACAAACATAAAAGTAATCAGAGAAGAAAAGGAATGTCTGAATAAAGTGCCAGCGCAGTGAATCATTCAAAGCAAAAATCAGATTCAGAGCAACAATGCACGCCCCCAGTTACTAACACAAGACCACGGGCCCCATGGCTACAAAAATTGGCAAATGCAATGTAAGAAGAACAGAAAGCCCTGTCATTTCTCTCTTCACCTGTGGCGGCGGTCCCGGTCACGCTCCCTACTTCTCCTCTCCCTCCCCCTTTCCCTTTCACGGTCTCGGCTCCGCTCCGGCTCCGGCTCCGGCTCCGGCTCCGGCGCTGGTCCCTTCCATGATCACCTCTCTCTCTTTTCCTGGTTTCCTTTTCATCGTAGTCATCCCTACCACGATCCCTGCTCCTCTCCCTGCCTTCCCTTTCACTAGAACCTACAGCAGTGAATTAACACCAGGTCATGTTCAGCACTGTCAAAGTAAATTCATAACAGAAATTTCCCCCCTCTTCTTCCTTCCCCAAATGCAACAGATGTTCAAATGTTCCAATGACAATCAACAAAAAGCAGAAACTAGACGGTAAATGGTCCCATAACAGTCTAAATCGTGGAGTTCAAATCCAAAGTGTGTCAGAAGAATACCAAGATGCTCAACTTCCCATCCAGCACGTCCAGACCCAGGAAGTGCCTGTGCACTTTCGGTATGCAGAGCCTTAGAGCGAAATTTCTTTTTCAGGTTGCCAAATTCATCATAGATCTCTCCATCATCCTTGAGACAAGCCAAATTTAGACATGGAAACAAATGGCCACTACATAAACAAAAATATAATGTTCAGCAAGCATCCTACCTCCTCAGCCTCTTTCCGACGTTTTTTAACTTCCTCTAGTTCTTCTTCATCAAGCTCTTTGTACCCACCACCACGGCCACCCCTAAAATGAAAAAAAAATGGCAAGGCAAACATTGATATTTGAATAAACACCTTTTGGTTACAAATAGTTAAATGCATGGTTGCTCACTTAATGGGCATAACATACAAACCCCCCACAGTGTGACCGTCTTTTACATTACGTTTCACACAACATGCACTGCATGGTTCACAACTAACCACTCAACAATTGTCAATGGGCCAAAGTAGCACTGCACCTCCTCTGAGTCAATTTCTCAGCCCAAAAGCCAAAAACTGGTCACATGAAGGGCACAACATCACTGCAATTGAGCTGCAGTTTTTTACGGTTGCTGTGTGGCAAAATTCATCCTGGCTGTGAGTGCATCAGGTGTAAAAGCATGATATTCTTATTAATCCCTTACCACATATAACAAATGAGGGCTGACATTCTTCTTTACATGAATTGTTATTGTAATTTACAATATGTTTAATATTCCTGAATCGGTATTATAATTTACAGGATGTTTAGGATACCTGCTAGAGTACAATTTATATTATTAGCTTAAATAATATGTTTTGAACCAACCACACGCAAATAGTGCCTTGTACTTACCTCACACCACCTTCATTGGTACCAGGCTTGGAGGTGTTACATATATTACATTTGCTCCGCTTAGCCCAGTTGATGTTGCCACACCTGGAACATAAATGAAGTTAGGTTTCATATCATCATATCAGACAGCAAGTTTATACTAATAAAGCATAAAAATTGCTGCAGACATGGAGGGTGGCAGTCAAATTTGAGATATATAAAAAGGCCACAATAAAAGGGTGTTGAAAGCACTGTCTTATCGATTTCATGGGGCAGCAATTATATGATGCATAAAAATAAATGTGAAGAAATGAAGATCGGAATCTATGAAACAGAAACACTTAAGTCTTAGCCGCTTACATTGGACATGGCCAATCATTTGGGCCAAACAATCCAGGTGGACCACCAACAGCAGCAGCACCAGCACCAGCATGACTGCTTCCTCTTGCATCAGAGCTACCACGGCCTCTACCCCTACCGCCACCGCCACCACCAGCTCCACCAGCACCAGAAGGGCGTGCAGCTCCACATCGATTACAAACACCACGGAAGGCAAAATTTACATTGCCACAACTGAGAGAAGAAATCATCTCAGATAATCAGAAAGAAAGATAACAATGTGAAGACCATACTAGTCAACTAGTGAACTGAAGTGATAGAGAAGTCGCTCACCAATCATAACAGACCTTGTATTTGGACACATCCAATCCCCATCTTGCTGCCAAGCCTTGCCTGGACCATCACCACGTCCTCTACCTCTGCCTGCTCCGTTATCCAGTTCATCTTGTTCACCGACACCAGCAATGATGTTCAAACTCGTGGGGTTATCGAATGCATCTTTGCTTTTTGACTCGGCTATGTGAACCTGAATAGTGCTCCCATGGAAATCCTTGTTATTGAACCATTCCACAGCAGCTGAAGCAGCATGTGGATCCTCATAGGTGACTGTTGCATCACCCTTTGGTTCATTGGTAACTTTGTCCCTATATATCCAAATTTTTGGGCGCCCAGTCCTTTTGTCCTTCTGTTGCAATTTTACAGCACAGACAAGGTTAAGTGTTCTTTAAATGGAATTGAAAATGTATAAACAATCTTAAAGACTTTTGCTAGTGGCCGAAAAAATGTTACCTGGTAAGACCCATACCTTTAGCAACCCTATGGTGCCAAAATATTCAGCCAACATATTCTCATCAGTTCCAGGAGGTAGATTGCAGACATACACAGAACCATTTTGGGGCCCTCTTGACATATACCCAGCCATCTGTAACAAACCACCAAGTTATGGAAGAGTAGTACCATCATTTCAATTTGTCTTGCTTCTAAAAATACTAAAGAGGTATGAAATAGGCAATATCATCACGGGCATAAAAGTGCAAAAAATAATGCTAACAATGGGATACAGAACAAGACAAGCAGTAAAAAACTGAGAATAAATGAATGGATTGAATAGGGTATTGTGGGTTCATAACAAAAGGCAAGGAGTAAACCTAAAATATGTTGAAGTTGAGAGTATAAGCATTGAACAGCCTCTGGTTAATTTGTAAACCGAATTAATTTGTTTGCAACAGTTCAGACTTAAAATGTTATGTAATTTCAGTTGACTATCACTTCTAGAAGATCTGCAATTTTATAAGACTTGTGGCATGAAATCTTGAAGTTCAACTATTAGTTAGTAGGAATGTGTAGTAATGAAATTCGGCTTTGCCGTTGTGGAAAAAAGTTAGTAGGAATGTGGATTCTAGAGATAAGGAAAGAAAAAGACAAAGAATATCAATTTATCATTACCATATAAGAAAGGAAAAGGAACACCTGGTGTCAGCTCCCAAGAAATCTGTAAGCTAATCGACAATGCTGTGTGACAACATTTCTTTTACCATCCAACCATTTGCATAAGAGCTCTCAACTAAAGGTACACGGAAATTAACACCAACAGCTAACAAGCTAAGTCCAGACAGTGGATAAAACTGGCAGGAGAAAACCATGCAACAGATACAACGCATCAAACCCTATAGGTTATCAGATTTTTGGATCACACAAGGGCATAAGTTCAGCAGGCCACACATGTACTCAAGCTCAGCATGACCGGAAGCGAAGGACACGATGAATCTCACGAACAGCTAGAACGTCGAAACAGCCTCGCAGACGCAGGTACCACGACAGAGGGATCAAATCTACCCCAGGTACTAGGGGCGATGACGATCTACCATCCTCCCCAATAGGGGCGGACCCAGCAAGAATATGGCTTTACAGTTTACACATGTATGCCCGATAATTTTTGCGGAAAAATCGAAGTTAGTATGCATAATACACGTATAAAGTTCTAATTCGATCAGATCCGAATACAAATAGCTTATGTTAGGGTTTGGGTGCTCAGTTTCGCACAGCAGGAAGGGAAGAGAGAGGGAGGGCATGCCTGGTGGGTGCTCGTCGCCGGCGAAGGGCTCAACGAAGGCCTGGGCACCTCGCGTAGGGCGGCGGCGGCGGCGGCGGCGGCGGTAGCGGTCGCCCTCGCCCAGATGGAGCGCACGCTGGGTGAACGGGAAACGGGGTTTGATGCGGATTCACAGTGACTTCCCTTGGGCAAGTCACGCCGTGATTTTCTCCCTACCATCCACCCTCCAATCAAGATCCAAGGGGCTAGATCGATTTGAGGCCTATAACTTGTTATTTATTTATTTATTTATCCCACAACACCAGCTGCAGCAGCGAACGAGCCGGCACGACATGTATGGGCCTGTTTGTTTGAACTACTTTTCAGCCGAATTAACCTATTTTAATTTATTCTTCCCACGTAACACTATTGAATCAGCCGGCTTATATACCAGCCAAACACTCTAATGGCCATCGGCACACGGTGCGTCCGGACATCCAGAGTCCGGACAGACGCCCGTGGCTCCGATCTGTTTTCCCACGTTCACGTATAGGTCCACGTTGGTCGTAGGTTGCTCGCCCGCGCTCTCGCGGCCACACGGGGCCCGCGCTATCGAACGTCGCTCGCGTCGCTACGGGGACCGCTCGCGCCCTGTTCAGCTTCCCACGCGTATCTATGGGTAACATCCAAACTACTTTTGAAACATTCGGATGCTACACTTGCGACATAAAAAAAGATAGATGAAACACTTGAAACATGCGTCTGAAATACTTACAAAAATGCTTGACAACCATTACAAACATACACAACATCCAAATAAAACACTTACAACATATGTGTGAAAACATATGCAACATCCAAATAAACACACTTCCAACATACGTCTGAAAAATAGATGAAACATTGGAGATGGTCTCTTGTAATAACATACATGTACAACCATTGCAACATATGCGACATCATGATCTATTTTTGCAACATCCGTTTGAAACTCTTGCAGCATACCTCTAAAACACCTGAAACATTTGAAATGTGAACTTGCAACATGCATCATATCCCGGTGCGGCCTCCTCCGCCGTCTGCATCTGGGCGCCGTAGCTGTAGCAGCAGGCGAGGCCGAAGGGCTTCCGCACCAGGGCCTGACGCTTCTCCTTGCGCTGGCGGCACCTGTCGATGTCGTCGGGCCGAGCGGGTGGTAGAGCAGGAGCAGCGGGGCGGGCGGCGGAGGAGCAGGAGGCAGCACGGGGCGAGCGGCAAGAGCACCGGAAGAGGGCGGACGGTAGGAGCAACGCGAGGCGAAAGGGGACAGACGCAAGGTTTATTGGGCTGACTTGTCCGTAGGCCTAGTGGCGCGATGTCTGGACGTGACGGACGCCTGCGTCCTATCATTTCCACAGTGACACAGCACCTATCAGGTTCGACAATGCTAGCGCATCCCAGCCCAAGCCTTGCATGTCCGCCTCCCGCGCTATCTTCCTCATGGCGTCTACCGTCTACGTCTCCAGCGACCACGCTCTAGACGATGAATGTCCCAACCGCGGAGGCGTCGTGGACCGGATGTGCCTGGTGCCGTACTCCAGCAACAGGAACGTTGCGTATACTGCATGCTGCTACCACCCTTCGGTGTATAATTGATGAGCTAAAATGTAAATATATAGTCCATCATTAATATTTTAGCATAAATATGCACAAAAAATATGTACACTACACGACGATGCATCGTGATAAACTCTAGTGATATATAGTTGCGTATACGAAAAACGGGAAGGGCACGTGGGGACGGGGATAAAGAACCATCCGATCTCCACGAGTCCTGTCGGGATGCCTTTTCCAAGTTCAAATCCCCGTGGGAAACTAGGATTGGGGCCTTGACTCATGGCATGCTCGGCGAAAACAGCAAAGAGGTGGTCGTGAATGATGAGGGTGGTCGTGCTTGTCTCCCTTATGTCCCAACCCTGCCATCTAAGCTTGCCCGAGAAGAATTGAGTGGTCAAGAAGCAGATCAACAAAGGAGTAAGCATACAACTTCAAGGAGTGTGAACGTGAAGAATACATTGATAGTGAAACGGAAGTCATTTGCTGTTAATGCTCCAAAGCCTCCAACAGAGAAGTGGTGGAAGTCATCTGCTTCGAATGTGCAATTTGTGAGGTCCCCACTACTGAATAGGATCCTAGCATCGCCAAGGATGCGCCACTCCAGAGCCAAACACTAGAGGTCACCATATGTAGGATTGTCATCTTCAACCTTACCCGATGATACAAGAACGGCTGCTTCTCCTAATCTTGGTCGATGTTAGATTTAAATTGCTGCGTGCACTATCATTATTTATCCTAATCTGCTGCTTTAATGTCTACAAACAAACCAGTATATCTATTTGCTGCTTTAATGTTGTCCTAATCAATGCTTGTATACTTATGCTATAGATTCATCCAGAACAGTTAAAAGGCACAAATCTATCAACAGAGCCCTCGGCTGGCGCTCCACTGCGGTAGAGGAAGATGAGGTAGGAAAGGATGAGGGTGATGAAGCATCCAAGATCCAGGCACTCACTTCTGGGTAATGATTCCCTCAGTCCTCACCTCCCTTTAGCAACTCTTTGCGCAGTATTTATTTGGTTCCTAAAATTTCAAAGTTAAAATTTACTATCTTCAATCCAGCCGTGACGGGATACATATGGAAACTCTACCATTTGAGGCTGTGCTAGAAGATGTAGGACAACAAAGGAGTATGCAGCATCAAGGAGGCAAAGATGCAGCATCAAGGAGCGTGGATAGGATCAAGTCCTTGCTGTCAAAACGGAAGTCATCTGTTGTTAATGCTTCAAATCATTCAGAAGGAATGCAGAGGAAGTCATCTGCTTCACGTGTGCATTATGTGAGATCTCCGGTACTTAATAGAATGCTACAGTCACCAAGGATGAGCCAGTCTCCGGTACTATCTGCAAGATCATCATCTTCGTCTTCATCTGATGATACAAGAATAGTTATTTCTCCTGATCTTGGCCCAGGTTAGATTTAACTTCCTACATATTGAAGCAACCGGTTTATGTCTCAAATTTTTCTTGCTGTCTTCACTTTGTTGATTTGTTCTGTCTTGGTTAGGGTCATGTTTCTACTATCCTGGTCCTTTAGATGAAAATCGAATATTAATTGTATACTTGGTCCAAGTGAATTTTCTTGCTGCATGAGATGCCTTTAGTTACTGACTATGTATACTTTAGTAAATGCTTGTACTAATCAATACTTACATACTTATTGTATAGATGCATCAAGACCAATTAAGAGACGTAAACTTAGATCTGATGTGTGGAAAATTTTTGAGTCTATTTATGAGGGGAATCTAGTATTACAAGCTAATTGTATTCATTGTTTGGAGCTCTTGTCTGCTACTCGAGATAATGGTAGAAGTGCTTATCGTAGGCATTTGAAAGTGTGCAAAGAAAGGACTAGAATGAACCAGTTGGTTGAAAGCATGAACACAGGACTATCCCCTGATTCACTAGCTCTGAAGAATTGGAAGTTTGACCAAGAGGTCTCACGTAAAGCCATGGTCAACTTTATCGTATTGCAGGAGCTGTCCTTTAGTTTAGTTGACCATGCACCGTTTTAGAAATTTATTGCTACCTTAAATCCTTGGTTTACCATAGTGTCTAGAACTACAGTTGTTGAGGATATTATGAGCTCATATGAGGATCGAAGGTTAGCCCTTTGGGAAACTATCAAAAATTCAAATTCAAGGATCTGTCTAACTGCTGATCTGTGGACTTCAAATCAGAACCTAGGTTACTTTGTGCATTACTTGCCACTTCATTGATAATGACTGGATGTTGCAGAAGAGAATAATAGGTTTTGGTCTTGTAGCTTTGCCCCATGATGGGTTTACTTTGTTTAATGCATTGTTGAAGTGTTTGCAAGAATGGAAGTTAGAGCACAAGGTATTTAGCATCACATTAGATAATGCAAAGAACAACAACAACATGGTTGGTTCCTTAAAGAAAAATCTTTTAGAAAGACACCTTATGCTTGGAAATGGTGATCTGCTACATATGCGTTGTGTAGCGCATGTGTTGAACCTTATTGTCAAGGAGGGATTTAAGGTGATAGATGGTGCTACTGACCGCATTCGAGATAGTGTCAAGTACATTAGAAGCTCACAAGCCCGTAAACAGCGTTTCGAGGAAATCATTGTACAATTAGTTATATCCTGTGAGAAGAGACCGTCTCTTGATGTTCCAACTCGGTGAAACTCAACTTATTTAATGTTGAAGTCTGCAATAGAGTATAGGGCAATCTTTGATGTTACGGAGTCACAAGATCTAATTATATGGACAAGCCTTCTAATATAGATTGGAACCACTGTTTCCATGTCCTATGGGAAGTCAAAGGAAAAATAGAAACTTTAGAATCAAATACAGATATTTCCATTGCAGTTATGGCGAGCAAAATGAAACTGAAGTTTTAGAAATACTGGGACATATGCTTGTTGCAGATATGTGTTCCGGTAGTTCTAGATCCTAGGTTTAAGCTCAGTTTTGTATCATTTCGTTTGGACGCTGGTTTTGTTGATAAAGGTCCAGCATACACTGAAATGGTGAAGGCCACATTGCAAAATCTGTTTTCTGCATATTCATCAATGGCACCTGATTTAAACTACTCACAACCAGAGCCCAATGATGAAAGTATTGATGAAGATGACTGCTCGGCAGACTTTGAACAAGATATTGCAGCACAAAAAAGGAAGAGAGTGAAAAGTGAGCTTGACACATATCTACAAGATGATCTTTTCCCTCGACAAAAGAAATTTAATATTCTGCAGTGGTGGATGATGCATTCTACAAAGTATCATGTGGTTTCGCATATGGCAATGGATGTGTTTGCAGCACCCGCATCAATTGTAGCTTCTGAATCTGCATTTTCCACTAGTGGAAGAATTGTTAGTGACTACAGAAGCCGACTAACAAGCAAGAAAGTTCAAGCCTTAGTATGCCTGCAGGATTGGTTGAGAGCAGAAGGTATATTTTCTTTTAATTGTACAAAGTAGCATATTGTTAGTTTGAGTATTCTTGTTTGAGCAATAATGACACCTTATAACTCATTACTCGCTCTTGTTTCAGGTTTATCAGATGTTAAATTATCAGAAGATGATATTGGCGATGGTGACGATATTTGAGAAAAGGAGGTGTCAGGTTGAGCAAAGAAGGGTGGCAAAGAAGGGGTGCAAGACAGGGAGAATTGGAGAAGAAAATGACATTTTTTTGTCTTTGTAGATATAGAACTCCTTTCAGTTTAGCATTTCAACTTTATTTATGTTACTGTCTTTTGGAATTCTTAAATATTTAGTCCTAGATTATTGCAGTGGGAGCATGGCTCCTTTTTTCAGATCTTGTTCTTGTCATCATAAGTTTAGCAGGACTTTGGTTAGTGATATGGATGTAGAAGCTACATCTATGGAACACTGCTATTATTGGATTTTGGTTCAAGTGATGTATCTGGCCTGGAGGTAGTGTGCAGTCTGCACTTTTCTTATGCAGTAACTACATCTCTGTTGGTGCCTGTGGAGCTTTGTTTGGCCTCCTTACATGTACGCTTTCAGAGATTATTATGAACTGCACTACCTATTCAAATGAGGTTAGCAGAAGCTGTTATTATATGTTTACTGTTTTGCAAGTTTCTCTGTTTTTTTTGCTAAGTTTCAGTCAGTTCACTTTGTTTTCGTGAATACTGTACATGTACGTAATGTATGTTTCTCTGTTCCAGCCAACTCTGTTTTGATCTTCAATACATAGATACTGTACTGTACGTCTTGCGGGTCTTGCGGGTTTTGCATACAAGTTTGTTGTGTTCGCGGAACACTTGTCCGCAAGATTCGGAGCTTTGTGGCAAGCCGCAAGCCCGCTAATAAACTTTGCGGCAAGCGATGCGGGTTAGTGGCCGGCCGCGAACGAGCCCGCCTACAAGTTGACTCGTTTCCATGACACTCAAGGTGGTGAAGGAGATGGAAAGAGGAAGGTTATATACCTTCGTTCTTGGCAAGGCAACGGCAAAAAAGAGGAGCAGATTTTGGTGCGCGTGCTGATATGTGAGACAAAATAAATGAAGAAGATAAGGGCAAAGTGTGGGACTAACACCCTGTTCGTTTGATCGTATCAGCCATATTTATCAGCCATGATACAGTGTTTTTCTTTCACAACAAAACAACATCAGCCGGCTTATAAGCCACAGAAACGATGCAGCGAACAGGGTGTTACTCAACGCAGGGAGGGTGAGAAAGTAGGAGGGCACATAATACCGTCGACGGACAAGACCCATTGCGCAATGACAAAGAGAAGGATGGAGCGCAAATGGATGCTTTTCACATGGTGTGGGTCGAGTAGGACTTTGCCCTAGTTCAGCTAATTGTCGGCCTAAGGGGAATGAGCAACAAAATGACAAGATGAGGTGCCCCGGGCACCCTCATATAGAAAGAAGGGTCGAAGGTTTTGGGCCTTTACTTCGGAGCGCTCGCTCACGCTTCGCTGATCTATCGCGTGGTAAAGAGAAGAGAGTACGAAAGAATTGTAAACAGGGCAGACCGTAGAAAGATTCTAACTATGACAAGTCCCCCATGGATTCGATAATAAGGAAATGAAGAACGGGAATGAAACGAAATAAAGCATTTCTAGCGGATGAGCTTCTCCCAATTTTGTCTGGCTTAATGCTAATGTGGGGTTAGGAGGATTGAGTTAGTTTTTGTTCAAACATATTTTAAGTTTAAACTATGTTGAATTTACTTAAACAAAAATTTCATTAAAAATCAACTCTAAATTACTCATGCACGATCTATTTACATCAAGTGAACAAAATCTGGGGTGAGATGTTAAGTCAAGGACGACCTTTTTTTTAAGATTTTTTTTCAAACAGTAACATATCATGATTGCGGCATGTTATAGCGTACTCCTGGCACGCTGGTTATAAGCTGACAATTAGCTTTACAGCACACAATCCATTGGACAACAAGTTGAAGCACTACACTGCAGTGCTGTAGCAGTTCATCTTCTCAGCTAAAGGAAAAGGTTTCTGGCCAGATCACATTACCAAAGAATAATATTACATCAATATTTTGGCCCTACTAGCATACATGCAGGTTAACATCGCATTAGCTCTGCAGTCTGCACCCCAAACACACCAGCGGAACGCTTGCTAATAAATAATAATACAGTGAAGAAAGAAGAAGCTGAATATGTCGCGTCCTCATCAGGCTGTGCACCTAAAAAGTGGCTCCTGATTCTCAGCCTTGGTTACATCAAAGTTCGTGGATATATCTGCAATCCCAGTCACAGAAGAGCCTTCGACAGCGCGTGCACATCTACCGGTTAGACTTTCGTATAGCGTTGGATCAATTAAGCCAAGGGTGTTTCAAGCACTGCGCAGCAGATGGTCTGTTCTCCGGAGTGAAATCTAACATCGGCTGAAGAAAGTCAGTGAACCCTTTGGCATCAGGTTCGTTGAAATTATACCTTTCTACAAGTACGCGATCCAGGGGCCAGAACTTCAGTCTCCTGATCCTCTTTAAATCTCCATGCCGATCAAAGTAATCCTTGGAACGAGTTCCTGAGGTAGCAATCTGAAAGACAGCAAAACAAAATCAGAGGGGAATTCAGATAGCTGGCTAAAGGGAGAACGAGAGAGACTGTTGTAACCTTCCGAGGCATCTTCCCAAGAGTTTCCATCATCAGAGCCAAGTGGTCCTGTGAAATAGGTAACAAACAGACACTTCAGTTGATTAAATGATGATAACAAACAGATAACAACAGGCTTGATAAACAGGAGTCAACATCCAGTGTTGATTGATTTAGGAGCACAATTGACATAGATTCTTGCATAGGCATGACATCAAATTTGCATGAATAGAGCAATCAAGCAGGTAACAAAACAGAAAAGTTGTACATGCAACTAATTATCGTCAGTCCACTGGTACTTCAATTTTTGCAAGGCATTACATCCGGCAACCAAAACTATATAGCTTGATCTTGTTTTTCTAGAAAGAAAAGGTCAGTACAAACAGAACAGCTGGCAAGTTCAGCCCCTTTTCTGTATTCTTCAGTAGAGTTGACAAAATGCAGTTAGCAGTTTCTGCTTACAGTTGCTATACAAAACGATTCTAACACAGTTCTTCGATTTGAACCTACATGCTGTAGTGTAGGTTCTTTTGCAAGATCATAATAGAGAGGAACCCACAAGCATATATCACAATAAAAATCTGTTTGCATAGCAGCATCTCATAGTGCGCCTCAAATGTTGCACATCAAAGTTGGTGAGTTCATTAAAATACTTTCAATTCCATAAAGATTTCAGTAGCTAGGTTGGCAGCTGTCAGGTTGGGTACATCTTTTACATGATTGAATATATTGTTTTAATTCTGAAGTGCCCCACTATATGATACATATATTTGTGTCAGTGCAATTTTTTGAAGGCAATGCCTGAATAATTGCAAGGGAGTGTTTGAAAGTTTAGTGGATGAACACACCAAATAACAAATATTGTGCTGTCTGCAAATATAAGGGATGAAGAAAATTAGTGTATCTTGTTGTCATGAAATTTGGCAACATCAAGAATACCACAGTAATATTTTGAACATGTACGTCAACTGTTGATCCTAAGCAGTTAATAAGATAAATTATGCTACAAACAAACAGGAAATTGTTTTTACTGTACCTCATCTTCGCTGCATCCCTGGCAATTCTTGGGAGCAAACAACAAGTCACCGGTGGCAAGCTCAAAGGCTATGCAAGCAAACGACCACATGTCAGCGGAATACGAGTACCCAGAACCAATGATAACCTCGGGAGCTCTGTACTGCCTTGTCTGTATTTCACCAACAAGCTGCTGATCGGCCCAGCAGGCATTCCCGAAATCGACAATCTTACACTTCAAGCTGATCCCATCCAGGCACCTCTCTTTCTCTAATTCTGCCCCAACCCCACCAAGGGAAACCCGTCTCTGCGAAATCTTAGCCACTGCACGTCTTGCTCTCATCTTGAGCATCTTCTCACTGAAACTGATCACTGTACCACCATACTGGTTCCCCACAGGCCGATCAAGGATTGGTGTGAACCCAGAGCGCACTGGGTCCTTGGCCGGGTTAATTGTTGAGTCCAGAAGAACATTCTCTGGTTTCAAATCCGTGTGGATGATGCCGAGCTGGCTATGCAGGTAGTCAAGGCCGACCAGGACTGATCGGCAGATTTCCTTCACTCTGCTCAGCCCAATGCCCTTATTTCGATTGTACCGTATCAGCCGGAGCAGGCTGTCACCGAGGAATTCGGTGACCAGGCAAACGTGCTTCCCGTTGGGGCCAGCGTGCTTGAAATGGTCCAACAACCGCAGCACGCACTTGGAATTCGTCGGGTCTCCTTTGGCTACAGCCGACAGCAGCTCAATTTCGTGGAGAGCCGCGTGCGCGTAATCCCTCGCGCTCTTCTGGATCTTCAGGGCGACAAATCTCTGCAGAATTTGTAATCGCAATGTATCAATTACTACAATCTTTGGACATGTCACATATTGTAATTGAACATGGGCATCAGTAACCGATGTGATGGAAAACTACAGTCACAAAGAAGAGAGAGAACGAAGTTGGTCACAAATCGGAATTGAACACGGGCATCAGTAATCGATGTGATGGAAAACTACAATCTCTGGATCAAAAGCACCATTGTTCCCTTGAATATGTGTTCATATGTGCTCGCAAAGTTTTGTCGCGAGCAGAAATTAAACAAGCAATAAAACAGGGCTGAACAGATAAAGCTGCAGGGTTGTGGATTCACATAACAGGAACCTTCCAAACAACGACGCCCACCGAACTCTCCATAATCCCCAAAGGCACCCGAACAACCGAGCAAGTGCAGAAGGTTGCATAAAGAACACGCAAATGGTAAAAAGAAATCATTGTCTATCAACCAAGAACGAGAGCGATGTAAAGAAAAGGAATAAGGGGCGCGCGCTTGCGTACGCTGTGGAGGGTGTCGTAGGCTAGCCAGACGGTGGAGAAGTTGCCCCAGCCGATCTTCCGCTGCGCGACGAACCTCCCGCCGGCGAAGCGATCCCCGGGGCGGGCGGCGTGGTACCCGCCCTTCCGGTACCCCTCCGTGCCCTCGTCCTCGTCCTCACCCTCCGACCCCGAGGAGTAGCTGTAGCCGCCGTTGCCGAACAACGACGCCATCGGACCCAATCACCCGGCTGCTGTCTCCTCCACCTCCGGCGGATTCGAATTCGTGCGGGGAGAAGACAGGCTGGGCCTCCTCCGCTTTATAAACGTGGGGGGTGCCTCTAGCAATTTGCACGCGCTCGTGGTCGGGCAGGGCCGGAGAACGGGAGAAGTGACCGTTCCGCCACCACCGGGAAAGGAAAGGCCCCTGCTTAATTGTGATTAGGGCGCTTTAATTTTGTAAATCACGGTGCTAATTGCTTTCTCCGCCTTTCCCGTGCGTGGCTGTGGATCGCGTTTGAATCGCTATCTCGCTGAAGGATGGGGCCGGATCTACGTGGGGCAACATGTCAGTTGGTGGCGGGTTGACTTTGGCGCGGTATCTGCGTGGGTTGATGGGCTGTGGTTTTGGGCTGGCTGGTTGGATGGTGATGGGCCGGTGGCGCTGGGAGCAGTTGACGACACGGCATTTGTTGCCGCCCGGTCAATGGTGCAGAGGTCGGCACGTGTGCGCGTGACAGTGCACGCGCTCCGTGACCTGGTGCGGTGGTAGCTTTTAAAACTTGAACGGAGTACATGGAACAGGCAGACGGCACAGGTAATTTCGGCGAGAAACGTAGCTATCGGTGTAAATAAATGTAAAGGTGCCACTTGTATGTTGTTGTCAAGAAACAGCTCACGCAGCCGCGCAGGGTTCGTGGTTTGTGTACTTCACGGTCAGGATATAACTGTCTGGCTGATATCCACAACAAGCTACACCTAAGCTGTGGCAAATGGTGGCTCTCAAAATGTGCATCAAACATTTTGCGAGTTGTGGCCACCTGGAACAAGCCGCAGATTAGGCATGGCGACTTGCGGCAAGCTGCGGACACCAACCAAACAGAGTCAGCCGTGCAGTAGGCCAGCGGCCATACGTACCGACGTACAACGTATATTATTGTTTGCTGAAAACCTCGGCTCCCAGTTCGAACGTGCAAGTGTACATCAAGGCTGCCGCCGTGCCGCGTATATTGGCAATGGCGCGCAAGGAAGGAAAACTACGAGGACCCAAAGGCGAAAAGGAAGAAGGAACGGGCGCGCCGGAAAGCGAACGATCCTCTCTGCTGTATCGGTCCTCCTGATTTATAGCTCCAGCAACCAACCATAGGGGACACCTCAGGCGCACGTGTACTCAACTTTATTTACTAACCACCTTCTCGTAGCGCAGGGGAGGCAGAGGCGGCCAGGCAAAAGATTGAGCAGTGGACGTCAGCACGGCAACATATCTCGAGAAAGCCTCGAACCTTTCGCCTTCATTATCTTTCGATTCACGTGCCCATGATTTATGGCGCATGACCATTTACAAGAGGGCACTGCCAATACGTGACGTGGCTAGGGGAGGTCGACAACCCCCCGGGTTCACACGCCGAGCGACCCTCCGCATCCATGACCCCGCATCGTGCTTAGGAAACCTTGTCTTGAGCCGGCCCTTAGAAGGGCTCGAGGCCACAAAAGGGATAGGGGCAGGGAGGAGATGGGCCTCCGCGGCTCTAATCGGTGGTGTGGAGCCACATGACCATCTCTCCCTGTGTTTGAGTCATCCGTTTCGAAGTCTCCTAAGTTGACCCCCTCTGGGGGAGGCATCTTGCCCTCTGTCCGTTGCGGAGGTGGATGGAGACCAACGGGATTGACGACCGACGATTTATGGGACGTCTCACGTAAGGCACAGCCAAACTCCACGTCAATTGGGGAGGATATCGGGTCCTGCTCGGATTACCCATAGACCCCGATGAGGCGCACCGCTCCGACCACGTGGTTATGGTGGACATGCCTCTCCCCGCGTGGGGCAAAACCAGACCCGCCTGTTACAAGGCAACATGACCTCTCAAGGTCAGCAAGGACGCCAGAAAAAATGGAGTTAGGTCCCCGCGACCCCAAAAGAAGTCGGGGCCAAGCCTCGACCAACTCTGCCCTGCGTCCTAGGTCTCAGACCTAAGAACTGCTTTGGAGACTCACAAACCGTCAGGGGTCCATGACCTCTCTAGGAGAGATTGACGAAGCAAAGAGGCTGGGGTGACGCGCAATGCGAAGCCCGAAGCGTGATTGCGGCTCGGTCACATAGAAGAAACAAAAGGGTCCAAGACCTATGAGCCATCGTGCGACCACAAAAAAGCCCTCATGACCGTACGAAAAGGGGGTCGGGGACACGGTTCCTCGCATCAAACGATTTATCCGGCTACCTTGGACAAAGGCGTAGCCCTAAGGGCGCGCAGCAAGGAAAGCCCCAAACTTAGGGAAAACCTCTTCCCGCTTAGCACCCACCAATACAAGAATGGGCACACCACCCACGTGGTGCTAAGACCAAGTGTATTTGTAACCACTAAGGGCACTCAAAGCGCATGCACGCACGATTACATTTACTAACCGCTTGGAAAACCCCACAGAGTAGGTGAAGCGATCGGAAGGGAGGTGGAATGACGGTCGCCCAAGCGACGGGGTGAATCAAGTAAGCTGCGCACACCCCCACTTTCCCTCTGTCATTTCAATTTACGCATCCGCATTTCACGGCGCACGACCATTCATGAGCGTTCGACATCACGCCACGATGTGACCGGGAGGCCGACCGCCTTTGGGATCGTGCGCCGAGCGGCCCACCACAATCATGACCCCATGTCGTACTTAGGAAACTCACTCTTGGGCCGGCCCTTAGAAGGGCTCGAGGCCACAAAAGGGATAGGGGCAGGGAGGAGATGGGCCCCCGTGGCTCTAATCGGTGGTGCGAAGCCACATGACCATCTCTCCCTGTGTTCGAGTCGTCCGCTTTGAAGTCTCCCAGGTTGAAGCCCTCTAGGGGAGGCATCTTACCCTCTGGCCGCTGCGGAGGCGGTTGGGGACCAACGGGATTGACGACCGATGATTTATGGGATGTCTCACATGAGGCACAGACCGAACTCCACGTCGATTGGGGATGATATCGGTCCCACTCGAATTACCCATAGACCCCGATGAGGCGCACCGCTCCACCATGTGGTTACAGGTGGACATACCTCTCCTCATGTGGGGCGAAAACAAACATTCCTTCAAAGAAGGCAACACAACCTCTCGGGGTTGGCAAGGACGTCAAAGAAAGATAGAGTAGGGTTCCCATGACCCCGAAGGAAGCCAGGGCCAAGCCATGGCTAACTCCTCCCTATGTCCTAGGTCTTAGACCTGAGGCTTGCTCTAGAGACCCATAAACCGTCAGGGGTTCATGACCTCTCCGGAGAGATCAATGGAGCAAAAGGCCGGGGTAACGCACAATGTGGAACCCAAAACATGGTCACAGCTCGGGCACATGGAAAAAACAAAGGGTCCAAGACCTATGAGCCGATGCACGACCGCAAGAAACCTCACGACTATGCAGAAAGAGGTCAGGGGAACGATCCCCAAAACACCGGAACAAAATAGCCTCTCCAAATGAGCCGGGGTCAAAGAGACTACAGTTGGTATTTGTTAACACAAATAGATAAATCCACAAGCGCACGGATACCGCTTGTAGCTTTCACCCGGAGTATTCCTAGGCATCGATTTCCACGAGGGGATGTGAAGTGTACTAGAAAGGATCAAGGTCATCCATGGATAAATGTTTTTGTGGGTAGAGAGGGGTTTTCTAAGGTTCTTCCAAGACAACTAGATAATCAAGGTTCAGGCTTACTAAACTCACTTACTTTGGAGCAGTGGTTCCTTTCCAACCTCGAAAAAGACTAGGAAGGGGTGATCGAGTCAGGCCGCCAAAAGCTCTACGAGAACACCAAACCGAACGTGGTGGAATACAAAGGACTGGTTAGAGCTATCACCTCTAGGGCTACGACAACTAACCATGGGTTTGGGCGCAAACTCAGGTAAACTCTAGCCTAGACACCACGTCTATGCTAGCGATTACTACTCTAGACCAGGATCCTTAGACTAGAGTACCCAGGTCAAGCGGAGTTCCCATAAGTAAGAAAAGTAGAACTTGAACTTAGTCAAATAGAAGGCTTGAAATTACCAAAAGAAGAACCTAGATATTACTCAAGATTGAGTTGTCTCCGTAGAGGTACAAAGTCGAGGAGGATCTGACAAACCTGGCTCCTCCTCCGCTCTATTCCTCTCCTCTCTTCCTCTTTTCTTTATTACAACTAGGTGCGAGCACCTAGAAGGACACTACTACTAAATATAGATGAAGAGTGGAGCACAAGTGTAGGTGTGTTTTGTGGGAGAGCTCCCCCCTACTTATACTAGTTGGTGGTCGGTTTGGGGGAGATAAAATAGGAAACCATCTTGAACCAACCCTAGGTGCATTGATGGCACCGCCTGCACAAGGTGGGCCCGAGAGGTGATGGTGGTGGTGCGGGCGCACCCAGGGTGCACCACACCTGGCTGGCCCCACTGGCCATCGCCTTCATTTTATGGGCTGCTGGTAGGGCTTGGATCACTTCCACATTGGTGCTTGGCCTAGAATTGGTAGTTGAGTGGGCTCTCTCTTGTTTCTTGCTCATGTGGATCTGCGTTATGCTTTCTCTAGTGGCGCATTTTGACTTCTTTTCCATGTTTTCATGATATATCCTCCTGCAATTGAACAATCACTAAAACTCATGGAATTTGTTAGTTATAAACCCTAATACTAAGTTTGGTGTTTATATGGGAGGATTTTATTTGGGAGTGGGCGGTTATTTTTAGGCATTAAGGACCGCCAACAAGCTCCCCCACACTTAGATCTTTGCTCGTCCATGCAAAGGTTGAGGATAAAGTAAATATAAACACAACTATTGAAGATATGGGCTAGCATAAGGTTTATTCCCAAACTTCACCTCATACCTAGGGATATGTGGATTGGCTAACATATCTTCTTGAGTGGTTGAAAAGTGGAATGGTTCTGAAACAAAGTCATCTCGTCCTATTTTCTTATCTTAGTAACTTGGAGGTTTTTTTGTAAACTTTTTGAAATAAAACATAGTTCACATGTACTCCTCGAATGATACTCTCGAATCGCTCAAAGGTGTTTGGTTCCTCACCAAGGCATGTCATAGCATTGCCTTCTTTTTCTTCCTACTTCTAAGAAGCTTATGTGGAGCTCAGGTAGGGAAAAGTATGAGGGCATACTTGCATTGCATATTTTGCTAAGTCAAACAATGGATCGAGGAGAAAGATGTCATACAATCAAATCAAGATGTGCATGTGTGTGGAACATTAGGTGGATATATATGGTGGCTAAAACTAATTCTATTATGCTCTTTAAAACATATCTCTCTCTTTATTGGCACTTTGAAATTTTTTGTGAGAACATGGGCTATCTTTATTCTCATCTTGCTTTTCTTCTCCTCTTTTTTTCTTATCATATCTCTTTTTTTTTCTTCTTTCTCTTTCTTTTTGATGATAGCCTCATGCCTTATTTTTTTTTCAACAAAACTTTTGAGAGAGATATCAAGGATTTGGAGCATTTATTTTGATGGAACCTAACAAACATATTTTTGTTCACTCCCAATGTAGGAGTAGAACAATTTTTTGATGTATCTAAGCAGAGTGCATGTTTTTGCGCCTACTCCTTGTGTAGGAGTAGTGCATATACTTGGTGGTGTTTGCGTGATCTTGATTTTAAAAGCATGATAACTTTCTTAACATGGGTCAACAAAGTTTGACAAAGCTCAACACAAAAACAAGTAGCATATGTAGAAGGTTACCATCATGATATTTGGCCTTGGTAGGAATTTTTCCACCATTGAGGAGTATGTGTGAAACTATGGATTTTGACAATTTATCAAAAAGGAAATTCTCCAAGTACTTTGAATAGAAAAGGTTGGATTTCCATGTCAAAGCAATATCTCACTTCACAACAACTTAGTCAATATGTTTTTCCTATATGATATTTTTCCCACAGGCACTAAGTGTATGCAAGGAATAAAGATTATGTTGGCCAATCTCAAAAGAGCTATATTCATGTTTACTTTCAAATTTGACTCCAAGTGTGAAACTTGGTTCTCTTTAGTTTGTATGTTTAAATAAGTGTAGAACCGGGAGTAATCTTATGAACAGGTGGGAAGGAATCAAACTGAATTGTGTGCAGTCTCCACTAGTCCATGATGTGGTTCGGTGCTTTTTGTTCTTCAATGGAGGTGTTGCACACCCCCACACTTACACACCCCCACACTTCTTTGGAGCTGTATCAGACTTTTTATTCAAAGACAAAACTGGTGAAAATAAAAGGTACTCTTCTGGTGAGAAACACCAGAGAGTCAAAAATTTATTTGACTTGAAAGATTAACCTAAAATCTAAAAGGTACAAGATTGAATTTTCTTAGATTGAATCTTTAAATTGTAGAAATTCAATTACGTCAATTTCTTCTAAGTTTTGTGGTTCAAGGAAAACTTTTAAGCATTGGCCATTTACCTTAAATGTGTTACCTTCATCATCTTGGAGCATGATGGCACCGTGTGCTGAGGTCTCAATCACCTTGAATGGCCCTTCCCATTTGCTGCGAAGTTTTCCATGACCAAAGAGTTTCACCCTTGAATTGAACATCAGAACCTTATCTCTAGGTGTGAACTCTTTGTGCTTGATTCTTTTATCATGCCATCTTTTTGTTCTTTCTTTATAAATCTTGGAGTTGTGGTAAGCTTTTTCTCTCCATTCTTCTAGCTCGGACAGTTGCAATTGATGATTCATGCCGGCTAGGTGGAGATCCATATTCCATTTCTTAATTGCCCAATGGGCCCTATACTCCAACTCCACAGGTAGATGGCATGTTTTTCCATATACAAGCTGATATGGTGACATACCAATGGGTGTCTTGTATGCTGTTCGGTATGCCCATAGTGCATCATGCAGCTGGTACTTCCATTTCTTCCCCATCTCATCCACGGTCTTTTGTAGAATATTCTTGATCTGCTTGTTTGATGTTTTAGCTTGACCGCTTGTTTGGGGATGGTATGGAGTTGCAACATTGTGCTTGACTCCATATTCTGCTAGGAACTACCGAAAGGTCTTGTCGATGAAGTGTGACCCTCTGTCGCTTATGACCATTCGGGGTGTTCCAAATCGTGGGAATATCACTTCATGGAACATCTTTTTGGAGTGCTTGGAGTCGGCAACTCGACAGGGTAGTGCTTCTACCCACTTGGACACATAGTCCACTGCTACCAAAATGTATTTAACATCTCCAAACTTTGGGAATGGTCCTATGAAGTCAATCCCCTAGACGTCAAACAACTCCACTTGGAGGTTGTTCATGAGTGGCATTGCATCCCGAGCGTTGATGGTTCCATGCTTCTGGCATCTGACGCATCTTCTAACAAATTCTTTTGTATCTTGATACATTGTTGGCTAGAAGAATCCACTTTGCCAGATCTTGGCATGTGTACGGAATGCTCCATAGTGCCCTCCGTAGGGTGATGCATGACATCTCTCTATGATCTTTGTGGCTTCAACCATTGGGACACGTCTCCTTAGCAATCCATCAGCGCAGACTCGGTAGAGGTATGGGTAATCCCATAAGTGGGAACGACTTTGATGCTTGAGTTTCCTCCTATCCTCCCCTGGTGCAACATATCCTGCAACTATATAGTTCACAATATTTGCATACCATGGGTCTGAGTCCATTACTTTGAGGAGTGTGTCATCCCTTAGATAGGCATTAATAGGTAACTCATGTGTATCCCTATGTTGAAGCCTAGACAAGTGATCAACTACAGAGTTCTCTACTCTCTTTTTATCTTGTATTTCTATGTCAAACTCTTGGAGTAGAAGAATCCATCAGATTAGCCGAGGCTTAGCATCTTTCTTAGTGAGGAGGTATTTGAGAGCAACATGGTCTGTGTAAACAATTACCTTTGCCCCCACTAAGTAAGATCTAAACTTGTCTATTGCAAAGACAACAGCCAACAACTCTTTCTTAGTTGTGGCATAATTCAACTATGCCCCTGATAAGGTTTTGCTAGCATTGGATATAGCATAGTGCTTTTTATCCTTTGTTTGGCCCAGAATGGCCCCCATAGCAAAGTCGCTAGCATCACACATGATTTCAAAGGGCAACTTCCAATCGGGTGATTGGATGTTTGGAGCAGAAATGAGTGCCTTCTTCAAAATTTAAAAGGCTTTGTGACACTCATTATTAAAGATGAAAGGCGCATCTTTAGCTAAGAGGCTAGTTAGGGGTCTAGCAATTTGAGATTTTTTTTGATGAATCTCCTGTAGAACCCTACATGGCCTAGAAAGCTACGAATGCCTTTCACATTCGTGTGAGGTGGAAGTTGTTCAATGACTTCAATTTTTGCTTTGTCCACCTCTATCCCACATGTGGACATCTTGTGCCCTAGCACTATTCCTTCATGAACCATAAAATGGCATTTCTCCCATTACAGGACTAAGTGTTTTTGTTTGCACCATTGTAAGACTTTGTCTAAATTCTCCAAACAATCGGTGAAGGTTCTTCCATAGATAGTAAAGTCATCTATGAACACCTCCATGATTTTCTCAATCACGTCGGAGAAAATATACATCATGCACCATTGGAAAGAGACTGGAGCATTGCATAACATGAATGACATACATCGGTATGCATAGGTTCCATATGGGCATGTGAATGTGGTCTTACTTTGGTCATCGGGGTGGATCGGGATTTGATGATACCCGGAATACCCATCAAGGAAATAAAAGAAGGAATGGTTTGCGAGGCATTCTAACATTTTGTCAATGAATGGCAATGGGAAATGGTCCTTCTTAGTGGCCTTGTTAAGTTTTCGATAGTCAATACATATCCGCCACCCGGTGATAGTTCGTTGAGGGATACGTTTGTTCTTTTCATTCTCAACGACTGTCATCCCTCCTTTCTTCGGCACGACTTGGACAGGGCTAACCCACTCACTATATGGCACGGGATAGATAATCCCGGCATGCAAAAGTTTGATGACCTCTTTCTTAACAACTTCTCTCATAGCGTTGTTAAGTCTCCACTAGGGTTCCCTAGATGGTGAAGCATTAGGATCGATAGGGATATGATGAGTGCAGAGAGTGGGACTAATCCCCTTGAGGTCCTAGAGTGAGTAGCCTATGGCTGATTTGTGTCTTTCTAGGACAGCAATAAGTTTATGGGTTTCATCTTGAGAGAGTTTGTCGCTTACAATGATAGGGGTTTCTTGGTTGTCATTGAGAAAGACATTTTAGGCCAGATGGAAGGGGTTTTAGCTTGATTGAGGGTTGTGATGGCATTTCAGTTTGGCCTAATTCGACAGGCTCTGCCATCTCTTCCTCTTCTTGAATGAAGTTTTCATCATTGAGAGCTGGTTGGGCTATGTCTTCTAGAGAGGCCATCAAGACATCCTCAATGGGGTCTTGTTCGGGCTTGGGTTCTACTATCGTATTGTTTGAGCGTGCAAGCAACACAACGATAGGAGAACTTCCCAGTTTTAAATTCAAGAGACCCTATTTTGGTCTTCCTTGAAAGAGTGTCCCTAAGGGTAATTCAACCAAGAGGGATGTGTCTGAGACATCATAGATGTGAAAATCTAGATGGTACTCAGAATCTCTTATGCGCAAAGGAATAGACCTCATGACCCCATAACTTTCAAGAATAACTCCTAAAGGAGTCTTTAAAAGCTTATGAGATGGCATCAAGGACTCGTTGGGGCAAAGGTTTTTGGCCAAAGCTTTTGAAATAATATTCATCCCAATGGTCGATAATAGTGAGCCTCTATGGTGGTTTCCTTAGGATGCAAGGTAGAATATCTGATGGGGCAATGATTCAAGCTACCTTGGTGGATAACTCTATCTCTACCAACCACTCATGACTCATGATGGCTGAGAGTTCTTTGATGTGTTCTACGAGGAAGGACCATTTTGTGGACCATCATCCTCAGATGGTGCAGAGTGCACCAGAGGTCTCACTTGAACCAGTAAATTTGAGGCATTCCCAAAATCTTCAAAGAGATCTTCCTCGAATTCAAAGGGAAACGAAGAGGGATGAGGTTTGTCATCCTCTAGAGTGTGGTGTGTTCCCTTAATAGGGGGCTTTATGGCAACTGGATCATAAGAGGGATTTGAAGGTATTTTAGATTCGGTTGCAAGCGCCTCCTCTTGTTGGTCGGGGCATGACTCAACTACTTCAGGAAACTCATCATATATGCCGGTGTAAGGGGTGTTTTCGAGGATTCTCTCAAGAATGGCCTTCCCCTCACTAATAGTTTTGTGTGCGAACAAGCCTCTAGAAGATATGTCAAGGTGGAGAGCAGCTTCTTTGCTAAGACCAAGATGGAAGTGATGTAGGAGGACGTGGTCAGGCAAAGAAAGGTTTGGGCCGACATTGATGAGGTTTGTGAACCTAGCCTAGGCTGCTCCTAGAGTCTCCTCCTTTTGTTGAAAGGTGAGAATTTCTATTCGAAGGGCAGCAATTCGAGAAAAAGGGAAGAAAGTGAGACAAAATTTGTCTCGAAGTTCATCCCAATTTCCATGAACACTTCCTATGGTATGAGCATACCATTGTTTTGCTCTTCCCAAAAGGGAGAATGGAAACAATTTCCATTTAATGGTCTCATGTGTCATGCTAGAAATATGTAGGCAAGAACACAGTTGCTCAAATTCCCGAAGGTGGGTATAAGGATTTTCGTCCTCCTGCCCAGAGAAGGATTGCTCCTGAACCATGGCTATAAAGCCAGGACGAAGTTCATAGCCAGAAGCTATGATTGGCTTCGACGATTGTGGTGGCTCTAAGAACTCACCCTTTAGAGTGGAGAATTTATGAATAGGAGTGAAATCCATGTGGTGGGTGATGATTGTGGTGAACTGAATGTGGTGGTGGTAAAAGGTAAAAACAAAGATACACGAACGACTTGGTTTGATTCTAGAACAGCTATCGTTCCCCGACAACGGCGCTAGAAAGCTTGTTGGTATTTGTTAACACAAACAGATAAATCCACAAGCATACGGATACCGCTGTAGCTTTCACCCTGAGTATTCCTAGGTATTGATTTCCACGGGGAACGTGAAGTGTACTAGAAAGGATCAAGGTCATCCAAGGATAAATGTTTTAGTGGGTAGAGAGGGGTTTTCTAAGGTTCTTCCAAGACAAACTAGATAACCAAGGTCCAAGCTTACTAAACTCACTTACTTTGGAGCATTGGTTCCTTTCCGATCCTCGAAAAGACTAGGAAGGGGTGATCGGGGTCAGGCCGCCAGAAGCCCTATGAGAACACCAAACCTAATGTGGTGGAATACAAAGGCCTAGTCAGAGCTGTCACGTCTGGGCTACCACAACTAACCGTGGGTTTGGGCGCAAACTCAGGTAAACTCTAGCCTAGACACCACGTCTATGCTAGAATTACTACTCTAGTCCGGATCCTTAGACTAGAGTACTTGGTCGAATGGAGTTCCCATAAGTAAGAAAAGTAGAACTTGAACTTAGTCAAATAGAAGGCTTGAAATTACCAAAAGAAGAACCTAGATATTACTCAAGATTGAGTCATCTCCATAGAGGTACAAAGTCGAGGAGGATCGGACAAACCTGGCTCCTCCTCCATTCTATTCCTCTCCTCTCTTCCTTTTTTCTTTATTACAACTACTACTAAATATAGATGAAGAGTAAAGCACAAGTGTAGGTGTGTTTTGTGGGAGAGCTCCACCCCCCTATTTATACTAGTTGGTGGTCGGTTTGAGGGAGATAAAATAGGAAACCATCTTGAACCGACCCTAGGTGCATTGATGGCACCGCCTGCACAAGGTGGGCCCAAGAGGCGGTGGTGGCGGTGCGGGTGCACCTAGGGTGCGGTCGCACCGTGGCTAGCTCTGCTGGCCACCGCCTTCGTGTTGTGGGCTGCTGGCACGGCCTAGATCACTTCCACGTTGGTGCTCGACCCAGAATTGGTAGTTGAGTGGGCTCTCTCTTTTTTTCTTGCTCATGGGGATCTACGTTACGCTTTCTCTGGTGGCGCATTTTGACTTCTTTTCCATGTTTTCATGATATGTCCTCCTACAATTGAACAATCACCAAAACTCATGGAATTTGTTAATTATAAACCCTAATACTAAGTTTGGTGTTTATATGGGAGGATTTTATTCAGAGAGTGGGTGGTTATTTTTAGGTGTTAAGGACCACCAACAATGACCCTGAACCCATGGCTCGGGGGCTTACGGCGTAGGCTGCGAGAGGTGTCAGAGGGAAATTCCTCCAGAGGAACAAAAGCAGCCACGCCGCTAAAACGTCAATGAAAGGTGTCACCATAATGGTGATGCCAATTGACAACCTAGGGCCAAGCGCCGCTAGGGATGACATCGTGCCTCTGAGGAGCAACTCGCAGGAGTGCCACCACAAGTCCTTTGGCTTTAGAGGAAGGTGTGGCCGGCAGCAGCAGTATGGCCATGTCACCATTGTACCCCATCTAACGGGGGTGGAGTGATGGGGAAGCATTGCTTCATCCTCCTCCCATCCCACCGATAGTTCGGGTAGGCCAACAACCAGCGCGTAGGCCTCCAAGGGGAGCCGAGAGCGACACCGGTCATTGCCCATTTCGAACACACGAGCCACCTAGGCTCGGAGCGAGAAATGGCAACGAGATGGCACACCGATGTCGCGTATAACCCAACACGGTGGCCATACTGCCCCTCTTCCTCCAAACTCACAAAATCCCTTCTAGCATCGACTGTTGGAACTAGCAATGATAGCCTCTGGCCACCATGAATGGTCTCTAATAGGATGCATGCTCGAGAACCACGTGGTTCCCTTCAAAGACCTTTCTCGCTCCCTAGTCGGAGCTCAGCCCCTTGAAGGGGCCAAAGGAATCTCGACACCAGAGGTAGCCCGGATGAAGGAAGGCCCTCACTTATAAGCCCAAGGGCAAATTGAATAGCCTGGGACTCCCTTGCCACATGACGAGCAATAGGAGGCATGAAAGATCGGGAAAAATCAAGATCTTCCTAAAGGTAGGGCCGGTATAACATCGATGAGACCACTCGGTCCCACCTGGAATGTAAGCCCCGATGCACAGCCCAAAGACATGACAGTCAAGTACCGCATCATCGGGATGCCCTGACAAAGCGAAACATGATGGCCACTCGCCGCATTGAATACACCAACCAGCAAGGAGCCAAACAATAGAGCCCAAATAAGCTACGACAGTGAGTCCACGCCATGATGTACGCGTATACCAGCGCTTTCACGATCATTTCATGATCACAAAAACACTCAAGGGCTATTGTCGGGGTTATAACCCCAAGGTATCTCAAGGCATCGATTAGATGGCGAGCCACATAGCTCACAACGCAACAACAGACAAAGGCCCAAACGACCGAGGTCTAGCAAAAGCCAAATAGGTCAGGCAAGCGCTGAGGTTGGGGTTATCCACGACCCCTTCCACCGGCCTTGGTCTCACCATGCTCGCAAGGCGTACAACCTCTCTCTCTATCATGACCTCCAGAAGAGATAGAAAGAGGTCGTGTCTTACCAAGCGAGCCTACCATGATGGGGGCAAGCATGCTATTGACCCCATAAGGACCAAAGCGACAATAGTCACCTCAGCTCGGTCAGACGCCAACCCTGTGCCACACTGCACGGACAAGACAACTCCGCCTTGAGGCGGTAACGATGGGTACAATGACCATTGTTGACATTTCTTAGCGTTGTTACCAAGTTTGTATCACCGGCAACGGCGCCAGAAATATTTGTTGATATTTCTAATGCTCAAGTAGATAATTCCGCAAGCGCATAGAATATCATTGTAGCATTTCATCCGGGAGTATTCTAGGTATCATTATTTATATTTTACCATAGGGAAGTGTGGGGGGTATAACCCTAGGTATCCATGGTAATGGACATGGGCCGCACCACCAGGGGAGTTCCAGCCCATAAGATCAAGGCCTATGGTGCTCGGCTCTAGTCGGCGTGCACCATAAGGAAATCAGAAGACATCTTGGCGATAAAGGAAGATCTGTTCGGATATGATAGATATCATATTCCTTGTAAATACATTACCATATAGCCGATTGGATCTAGACCTAAACCGACCTATAACCCTACCCTCTAGACTATATAAGGTAGGTAGGGACCCCCTCGAATGCATCTCATATTCAATACAATCCACCAAAGACACATGACGTAGGGTATTACGTTGATCAGACGGCATGAACCTGTCTAAATCACTGTCTCTGCCCGTGTCACCATCCGGTTTCTATTACACGCACCTCCACCAATCATCTACTACCATGGGTATACCCCTCGGTAGACTGCCAACTAGATTTTGTCGATAGTGGTGCACTAGGTAGGGGGTGTACATGTTGATTCCATGGCGAACTAGATGGCGTACCTCAAGAACAACATCATCCACGGCGGCTTGTTGGCCTAAAGCGGGGGATCTCGCTAGCCCTCATCAACAACTCACCACGGATGATCACCAACCATTGCATTAGCTCCAACGCCTACGCTATGTCGAGATCAACCACACAGATCGACTTAGCAAAGAAGGGCATGATGACCTCAACAATCCATAGCCAGGATGCGTTTCACCCGTCGGCTGATCCAGCTCGGCTACGCTTTTTGGCTCACAACTCACCGCTGACGCCGATCCGTTTGGTTGTTGCGGAACACAAAGTAGCATCACCGAACATCTAGGATGTTGGGCCTCTTCTCCATTCAGATGCGACTCACCTCAAGCCAATGCCTAATCTCGCTTGGCCCCACGCTAGTCGACTTTGGGTCCTAGATCCTAGATAGCAGCATCAAGCAAGGCGTCTACCTCCTCGATGAGATGCACCTCACCTATAAGCTAGCTAGCATGTGGCTGCCAGCGTTGCCGGGTCAGCTATCCATGCCTCAATGGGTCAGCACATCTCACGGGAGTCCTACTTTGACTCGGCCAAGCATGCACGGGAGTCCTATCCTAACTCAATCATACATATGTGATGGCTACTGCTCATCATCATATCCTTCAATGCCAACCAATCTACATGCAAGCCAATAGCAAGCAAGCAAGATGGACGCACGATCTATGCCACCATGCAAGCTAGCTTTCATGTAGCTTAGACATGCAAAGGGATTGACTTGCATATACATGCATCATTGCCTTTGCGATCGCATGCATGGCTACTACTTGGTGCCGTTCAACACGTACAACACCGCGGTTGTCAAAGCAATTCAAGATCAATTTTTCTACGCAGCAAGTCGCCCGACCACATCGAGCCACCAAGCGAGCCACTAAGGAAGCCGTCTGAGCCATCAAGCGAACCACCCAAGTCTAAGCAACATAAGGATGACGTCACCGGACTACTTACTCTGACCACCTTCCACGTCGACAATGGCGATCGCCACGATGAATCGCACAACGATGACCGCGACCACCACCATGACGACAGGCTAGAAAGCTCGAGGGCTAGGACAATTTTGTCAACATCGACCAGACAATGTCATACGCCACCGATGAGACTTTATGACTAAAGATAAGTACCCTTCCTATATTTGCATTTAAAGTTTTTGTAATGATGTCTCTATTTTGTTTCTCCATGATTATTCTCCAAACGTCGTTGCTCGAGGGCCTATATCTGCATTCTAGGACGACGTTGCTCATGCTTCCTACTTGGATCACCACCCACGTCGTGATGATGATCGCCATGAAGAACATCGTTATAAAGATCACGACAGACGCTACGATGATCGTGAATGCCGTCATAATGATCGGTTAGAGGGATCGAGGGCTACACAACCATGTCGCCACCGACCGAAAAACTTCATCAACAATGTAGAGTAGCCACACGCTAAGCGCAATTTCAATGCTGCATACGAAAAGCTCCTTGATGGTCCTTGAGACATTCTACAAAAGATATGTACCTTTTTATGTATATATGCATTTCAATAATGATTTTATCTATAATGTTTTCTCCATTTATTTTCCATAATTTTTCTCCCTTTACTTATTTCTCCATGCTAAACATCTTTAAGATGACATATACTATTGCCATTTAAATCTGACTGCGCCCTCGCCTTGGTCGGACACGCTCATGGGCTTCGCCTCTCTACGTGGATTCATTCCGTTAGGCTCCGATTACACCCGTTTGCCTATGGCTCCGCGTAGCCATCCGAGCTATCAAGCGAGCCATCCGAACTATCAAGCGAACCATCCAAACTGTCAAGCGAGCCACTAAGAGAGCTGATCGAACTACTCATTCCGATCGCCTGCCGCATCCCAATGATCACCGTGAAGAACGGCGTTATAACGACCACGACCGCCGTCATGACAATAGGCCAGAAAGCTCGAGGGCCAAGCAATTTCATCATCGCCGACCAATCATATTCTCATTTGCGTTATCCAGAAGCAGCCCTGTCCTCGACTTAGCACCTAAACATGCACGAGCAGCAGCGCTCTACATCATGGGTGGTCAGCAGCAGCTCCTCGATGATGCATATGCTCCTAAGCGTGCACTAGAGCTAAGTTCTTTACGGTTCAATGGGCCTCAAAGCATACTGAATGGCTAGGCCAGTTTTTGTTGGGTTATCTCTCTAGGTTTCTCCAACGGTAAAGTGCTAAGCACTCTCCATGTTCTCTACGACATAGTGCTAAGCACTCTCCAAATTTTGCCATGGTAAAATGCTAAGCACTCTCCATGTTCTCCAATGGTAAAGTGCTAAGCACTCTCCATGTTCTCCAACGGTCAAGTGCTAAGCACTCTCCACATTCACCATGGTATAGTGCTAAGCACTCTCCATGTTCTCCATGGCATAGTGCTAAGCACTCTCCATTTTCTCCATGATTTAAGTGCTAAGCACTCTCCTATGTTCTCCACGGCATAGTGCTAAGCACTCTCCAATTTTGCCCTGATATAGTGCTAAGCACTCTCCAAATTTCGCCATGGTCAAGTGCTAAGCACTCTTCAATTTTGCCCTGATATAGTGCTAAGCACTCTCCAATCTCTCCATGGTATAGTGCTAAGCACTCTCTATTTTCTCCATGGTATAGTGCTAAGCACTCTCCATTTTCTCCATGATTTAAGTGCTAAGCACTCTCCAATTTTCTCCAACGGTAAAGTGCTAAGTACTCTCCATTTTTTCTCCATTTTTAAGTGCTCATTTTTTCCCAATGTCCAGTGCTAAGCACGGGGATTTCATCCTTTTCACTTGTTTCTTTGATCCTGCTACAAGATGTGACTCTATCTTATAGCAGGCTCGGGGACTAAGTGTGTACACTTCACCTAGCACTGAGTGTACTATTTTTCCTCTTACTGGTCTTCAGCTAAGCTAGGGGCTGGCTATGTGCTCGGCTAAGCTAGGACTTAGTTATTCTGATTAACTAATCGTTGTACTTCTTTTATCGTAACACCAGGTGCATTCTTCACCTACTGTTAGGCTCGGAGACTACAATGTATACATTGCACCTTGTGGCGCATGTATCAATACTAACATCCTCTTTGACTAAGTCATGGATGATGATCATCTGACTTTGCCAACGAAGCCTAAGTGTGTACACTTCACCTAAGGTGGAGAATTTTTTAAATTTTAAACTTAAGCTCCTTATAACCTTCTAGCAAGCCTTACTTGAGTATGGTCGAGGCCTGTTGACAAGTTAAATTGGCCGGCACTTCAATTTGTTGATCAGATTACCAGTTAAACTGGTCGGATTACCAGTCAAACTGGTCAGTACTTCATTTTGTTGATTGGATTACTAGTTAAAATGGTCGGATTACCAGATTGACTCCAAGTTAAACTGCTCGGACCTGCTCAAGACGACGTTGCTCAGCGGATACAAGGCGCTCGGGGACTAGCTGTGGGGGGGCATAATCCTAGGTACCCACGGCAATGGACATGGGCCGCACCACCAGGGGAGGTACAACCCATAAGATCAAGGCCTATGGTGCTCGGCTCTGGTCGGCGTGCACCGCAAGGCAATCAAAAGACATCTTGGTGATGAAGGAAGATATGTTTGGATATGATAGATATCGTATTCCTTGTAAATACTTACCATACAGCCGAATAGATCTAGACCTAAACCGACCTATAACCCTACCCTCTAGACTATATAAGGCGGGTAGGGACCCCCCTCGAATGCATCTCACATTCAATACAATCCAACGAAGACACAAGACATAGGGTATTACGTCGATCAGACGGACTAAACCTGTCTAAATCGCTGTCTCTATGCCCGTGTCACCATACGGTTCCTATTACGCGCACCTCCACCAATCATCTACTACCATGGGTATACCCCTCAGTAGACCGCTGACTGGATTTCGTCGACAGGAAGCAAGGGTTAAAGATAGTGATAGTTAACCATCATGTATCTACTAACTAATATACCAACTAGACTAACATGGGGGGTAAGTGATATGCACTAAAATAGGTTACACACATTGATCCAATCATGGAAAGGTAAATTGGAAACATAACTAAATAGCAGGACAATAATAATAAGAGAACACTAGAATCCTAAGTTATTTCTATTCAAGCACTATTCTAGCTAGTGACTATGACTATACAGATAAACCAAGATAATGCAAGGTAGGATGCAATAGCACTTGAGGCGTACCTGCCCCAAACTCACCTAGAGGGTTGATTGGGCACAAAGCACCATGAGCCCTATGATTTAACAACTGGACCTATCGTGGGGGAATACATAGGATGGATAGAGCTGTCACCACCTGCCAACTATCCTGATCTATCCGGAGGCCTAGCCACATTGCAAGGTACCCCATAGTATAAGCACCACACTTACACTATTTGATACTACCCTAGCCTCACATTAAGACTAAAGCATCAACTAGTGACGAACAACCCATGCTACTGAGAGCCCACTTATCATAGGAATATAAGCATAACTAGAGCACAAGACTAATACTTAAAGTAAAAGACTTGAAATAATACTTGCATAGAAAGTAATATACTAACTAAATAAAGTACTTACAAAAGAGAGGCAAAGCTATACCAGACTCCTGAAGACTGCTCCAGAGCTCCCACCAAGGCTAGCTACTACTAGAAGAGCTACATCTTGAGAGAGTAGAGAGAGCTACATCTCTTATGAGTGAAGGTGTAAGTTACAAGTGAGGGGTGAGGGTCCTATTTATAGTCTAAGGTGGAGTAGGGGCTACTCCATCGCCATGTTAGCGATCTACGTGACATCCTCTCCTTGCCCTTGGATCAAACTGCCAATGAAACTGCCATAAATGGACGCACCATGTTGCTCCTAAGTGTGTTCCCTTGCATATGTACGAAGGAGAGGCGGTGGAGTGGAAGTGGGGCGCCAGGCAGCGTAGGTAGGGCACCGGCTGGCCCTTGATTTCACCGCCTTTCGATCATAGGGCCTTGGTTGGCTCGCAAAGGCAGTTGTGAGGGTAGCAGGTGTGAAGATTTGGCTGGTAAGGCGGTTCTAAGGTCGGTTGGAGGGCTTCAAGTTCATGATAGTGGACCCATGGATCCAAGACCACTCCATCATGACCATTGATGCATACCCACTTAAATCAACGCATGGGAGAGCTTGTGGAGTAGCTCCCACGGATCAGTGACATGACAGTGCCAAGGTGGCACATGGGGGGCCGGGCGGCGCCCAAGTGGGGCCGATGGGTGGGCCCAAGTGGCCCCAAGGCTTCCTTCCACGTCCACTTGTCTCCATGTGTCCATATTTGTGACCTTTTTGCTTATTTTTGCTCAAATTTCCTGCACACAAATAAATCTCCATGTACAAGTGGAACTAGGTCAATTATAAACCTAAATCACTACCTATGTTGTTGTTTACTCCCATTTTTGGTGCAATGTTGATGGTCAAAATAGGCATTTAGTGACCATCAACAACCACCGACCGGATACAACCCAACCATGCAGGTATACGGTCCTACCCACTATGGAATGGGAGCCACGACAAGAGTCTTAGCGCAGAGGCCGACCAGGCTGATTGAAAGCCCCGACCCCGACGATCGAGGTCGTGGCCCTTAGCCTCGAGAAATGACCAGACGAACGACAACCTGGGGCAGCTACTTGCTATGGGTACGACACCTCGGGAAACCTGGAAGCAGCGACGAAGACCATGACAGACACCGCGTTGCATAGGATGGCTGACAAATCACCTATGTGCCTACAGTGCCCACCATGGTCAGCACAGTAGCACCACGTCTCACTCTGCCGCAATGTGGCCATAAGACCATGACGATGGCCATGCTCGGACGGACACCAGAAGATGGCGTAGCTTGCAAGCCAAGTTAGTTAGGACCTTCCTTAGGCTCACGACCCTTCGGTCAGGGAAACCTCCTCTTTGTATCAAGCCCTGGTCCCAAACTCTATATAAGGGCAGCCATGGCACCCACCTCGAGACACGGTCTCATTCTTCATCCTCTACCATTCCATCCATTCACCATTGCAATGGGGCTCTTGGAGCTTCTCTTTGGGCTGCCCCTCATCTAGCATAGGTTCTAACACCTCTTTCACCATTCTTGCACCCCCTATTGTAAGAACTTCAGAGCATTCAAGCGATGAACATGCACTCGATCTTCTCTGAGACTGGACGTAGGGCTCCAGCCTGAACTAGTATAAATCCTCATGTCTATTGGATGCTACCATCGTCTTCCTTGAGCAGCAGAGCAATCGTATAAATTTACTAGTCCAGTTTACGAAACACCGACAAGTTGAATTGAGCAACTTAATTTTATATAATTTGGCAAATTCCCTCACTTCCTTAGACACAAATGATGTCCCTTGATCTATAGTTAATGTTTGAGGGATGCCAAATCTATGGATAATGTGCTCGGTGATAAACTCAATTACCTCCTTGTGTGTCATATTCTTCAAAGGAACTGCCTCAGTCCACTTTATAAAGTACTCCGTAGCAACCAACACAAAACGGTGTCCCTTTGAAGATGGGGGATATATTTGGCCAATGAAGTCTAGCCCCCAACCATGAAAAGGCCATGGTTTGATAATAGGATGAAGCATAGCAGCAGGCACAAGCTGAATATTTCCAAACTTCTGGCACTCTTCGCAACCTTTGTAGTAACAAAAACAATCGGCCATCATAGTAGGCCAATAGAAACCGGCTCTATGCAGTAGCCACTTCATTTTTGGGGTTGATTGATGCATACCACAGATGTCTTCATGGACTTCTCCCATAGCCACTCTTGCTTGATCAGATCCTAAGCACTTGAGCAACAAATCTTCGGGAATTCTCCGATAGAGCTCATCATTATGTAATACATACTTGAAAGTGCTCCGCCGAACACCTTTATCAATTTTAACACTTGGATCACATAAATATCTCAGCAAGGGAGTCCTCCAATCTTCTAAATCATCCCTAACATTACTAGAAGTTACATCGGGCCGATTTGGGAGCTTCTCGGGAGAAGTGACCGGGCTAGCCACAAGGGAGTCAGCTGAGCCGACTAGGGCAGTCGGCTTAGCCAACTTGGAGGTGTTGGCTTGGCCAACTAGGGCAGTCGGCTTAGCCGACTGGGCTTCAGCAAAGAGGGGGTCGATTGAGCCAACTAGGATAGTCGGCTTAGCTGACTGGTCTACACCTGCACGGGAAAAATTGAAATTTTCATGCATCGGCTGTTCTTGAATATGGAAATTACGCCCACCAATGTCATAGCCAGATGCTTGTTGAGCTAACATATTGGCCTTTTGATTTTCATACCTTGGAATATGCCGAATTCGAAATTCGGCAAAAGTAACAATTATATCAAGGCACATATCAAGATGAGCATCAAGTGATCTTTCTAGGCATTGAAACTCATCAACTACTTGCTGTGCCACTAGCAAGGAATCACCAAAGGCATCAACATGTCATACCCCATGGATTGCAATATGGCCAAGCCGAATAAGAAAACTTCACATTCGGCTCAAATATTGGTGCAAATATAATTTCAAACGACTTGATGTCTCAAACGACACCATTGTGAGAAATAATGATTATGCCAACACCTTGGCCTCATTTGCAAGCCGATTAATCCTATTGTCACATCCATGAAGTAAATCAAAATGCACATATCATGCCCCGAGGCCTTAAAGCCATCAAACTAAATTCCATGGGAGCTTTCTAATAGCACGATGGTAGCAAGCATTCATCGGCTATATTTTTATACTAAGGGCGATATCAAAATATCGGCCATATGAATTCATCCACAAAAGTATGCATAACCGAAATAAATATTTCAGCTCTTGATCATTGGTAAGCAAAATAATTTGATAACCCTCCATAACATAAAGATCCATACCAAGGATCAAAATAAGGAGCTGAGGGATAACTGTGCATACTAGGGGATGAATTCCACATAGGCATAGGCAGAGAGTATGGATGATGCCATGACCAATGATTTTGATGATTTGGTGCAAACCTCCAACTTGGCAATTGCTTCTTGAATCTCCTTCTCTCCTTTGCCTTTGTTGCACCACATGCTTGAGCATCATCCTTCTGAGCTTGAATACTTTCTTTAGGAACCCACGCCAAGCCCTTTTCTTTCAACTTCTCTGCACTAAGCTTCTGTAACTTCTTTTCTTGCCACTTTAGTAAACCGATTAAGCATATCAGTTTTACTTCTGTTTTGGACAGCAACAAATCTTTCTTGATTTTGGGCACTCTCACCTTCTTTTATTCAGATTTGGCACCTAGAATATCAATAAATGATTTCCCCACTTCTTTGCCATCAATAGCTGGATTTTTCATCAATGTAATTAGCTTTTCAATAGTTGAATTCAGATATGAACTTTTCTTCTTTCGGCCACCATACTTCACTCAGTAAACTTGCTTTACAGTTTTTCTTTGGTTGAGCTCTGGACCGATTTTGATCAAAATGGTCTTTACAAAATGATGATCTTTCTGAATGTATAGGAGCTGCATACTCTACATATTATGGCCTAAAATATGATGGAACATGTTCCTCTTGATCAAACTATCGGGGACCAAATACTGGGTTACCCAAAGAGGAGAAACTAATAACCATCAAACATTGATGCTTCTGAACAGGCAAGAACGCGACTACACCACTTGTCCGACGACCAAGGGTTAACTCTATTTCGTCTGACCCCCAAAGGTAAGCTTTGCCTTGCCCGACGTCTGAGGGTAGACTTCGCCTCACCTGACGTCCAAGGGCAGACTCCACCTCGCCCGATGTCCGGGGGCTGGCTCTACCTCGCCCGACGTCTGGGGGTAGACTCCACCTCGCCCGATGTCTGGGGGCAGACTCCGCCTCGCCCGATGTCCAGGGGCTGGCTCCACCTTGCCTGACGTCTGGGGGCAGACTCCGCCTCACCCGACATCCGGAGGCGGGCTTCGCCTCACCCGACGTCTGGGGACAGACTCCGCCTCGCCCGACGTCTGGGGGCAGACTCTGCCTCGCCCGATGTATGGGGGCGGACTCTGCCATGCCCGACGTTCGGGGGCTAGCTCCGCCTCACCCGACGTTTGGGCGCTGGCTTCGCCTCGCCCGATGTCTGGGGGTAGACTCCGCCTTGCCTGACGTCCAGGGGTGGGCTCCGCCTCGCCCGACGTCTGGGGGCGGGCTCCGCCTCGTCGATGTCCGAGGACAGACTCTGCCTCGCCTGACGTCCAGGGGTGGGCTCCGCCTCGCCCGACATCTGGGGACTGGCTCTGCCTTGCCTGATGTCTAAGGCTAGGCTCCGCCTCGCCCGACGTCCGAGGGCTGGCTCTGCTTCGCCCGACGTCTGGGGATTGGCTCCGCCTCGCCCGATGTCCGAGGCAGGCTCCGCCTCGCTCGACTTCCAGGGGCTGGCTTTGCCTCACCCGACGACCAAGGGCAGACTCTGCCTCGCTCAACATCTGTGCACTGCTCCTTCATAACTACGCATACAGATAATGCGGGACACTCAAGTCAACCGTAGTATCGAGGACCATACCCAGCATGCCTGTGGCAAAGTACCGTCAGGATATGACTAGACAGACGCTTTAAGCCCTTTCAGGCATGTCAGAGCCCAAACAGTGTTGTGGGCGCCGACATTTGTCTTACAGTGTTATGGGCACCGGCATTTGCCATTGGACACGAATCCTGATGGAAACATACGACAACCGCTACAGTCTAGGAGGAAACTCATGTCATCTATAGTAACAAACGTGGGGCCTCTACACCGTCTGCTCCCCATAGGGTCGTGGTTCAGCACCCTGGTGCGTCATGTTGCCTGCTGGGATGGGATGGGACGTGACCACTTGCTGAACAAAGCCAGAGCATGGCCCTATTAGGATCGGCGAACATGCTATCCCTGGCACCGTCTGCTATGTCAGCGGGGCTGGCTTAGAGGAAAAGGAAGACCCAACACCTTCGAAGGACTTTCTTGGCCTCTGGTTTTTCTTCTTTCTCCCGTTTGTAATCCCTACTCCCCCTTAGTCTATAAAAGGGAAGGCATGGCACCCCACTAAAGGACAGATCGATTCCTCACACACCACACCACACAGCTAAGCAGCATCCAAGCTCTTAGCACCCGTTCAACCTTTCCATCAGAGACTTGGGACTTGTCCCTCTCTCGCCCATTTGTACCCCCTACTACGAACCTTTCAGTGCTAATAACACGAGCAACAGCAGCAAACTGGACATAGGGACATTCTGCCCGAACCAATATAAACCTTGTGTCTTTTAGCACACCATCCGGACCCAACGCGCAATAAATACAAATTTACTAGTTGGTGTTTACTCAAAACACCAATAGTTGGCACGCTAGGTAGGGGACCTTTGCGTGTTCCGATGTTAACATCAGGCCACGGATGGCTAGCCATAGAATCAGCTGGGTCTCGGGCGCACATGTGCGTTTCGGTGACCTGGACTTCATCGTCATGGTGGGAGGAGAGTTGGCGTTGGCTCACACCGCCATCCAACCTCTCCCCTCCATTGGCCTCAACTATGGGAGGCTTGAGCGCTAGCTCGGCGTCTCCTTGGGACCCCAGCCATCTTGGGAGGACCTACACCACCTCACCCTCTCTCTAGAACACCCCGCATGGAGCGCACCGATAGTGCTTCCATTGGATCTTCGCAACGCCACGGCGACCGTTAGCCACCTTGTGGCACAACGCGTGATCCCATTCCCCATGAACAATGAGTTTGTGGGGGTGATCGAACACATCACGGAATCTCTCCATGACCTCCTCGTAGAGGAGCCAGGGTTGCCCTCTGGCTTTGACTCCAGCAGGGGGTGCTACCACCCCTCCCGGGAATGCTTCATGATGGGTACCCCCGAGGGACACATCGAAAGCGTCTCCGAGGAGGAGGCAACCCGGGCGAACAACCTCGGTGATGAGGCTGAGGGGGAGACAGCGCCCCCACCTCGCATGAGGGTGGAGCAGCTAAAAGCCCGACACCAGGAGATCGAGGAAGTGCGACTCCAGCTCGAGTAGGAATGTGCGGAGCTCGATCAGGAGATCGAATGCCACGGAGACGATGGGCGCGCACGTGCCATGGCCCGCGACGTGAACCAGAGGATCATCACAGATGATGAAGCCCTCCCTCGCTTTGCTTGGGCAAGCCAGAACATCGCCGCTATAGCGGCCTTGCTCCATGGCCTTCCATAAGCTGCGACGCCCGAGGACCATCGGGCCCACCATGAGATTCGCACGCTACTCGAGCATGCGGCGGCGCAGCAGGCAGAGAGTTCATTGTCTCGGTGATGCGAGCTCGATGTCAGCCAACACACACTCTCCGACCAGCCCGGCAGGGACGCGTCGGTCCACCAAGCACCATAGGGCGGCAGGCAGCGCGCCACGGTCTCGGTATATCAGCGTCTCGGCCGCAACCGCGACGCACGCAGCACTCTCGATGTTCGTAGGCGTACCCACAACGATCCAAGAGAAGGAGCTAGCCGTGGCTATCATCCTCATCATGGTGGATGCTACAACAGCGGTGAGGACCGAAGCCTGAGCCCCGACCTACCGGGCCCTCAGGCCTACGGCCGTCACATCCTCAACGCTGCTTTCCTACCAAGGTACCGACCGCCAACCAATATCCTGAAGTACTCTAGGGAAACAAACCCCGGACTATGGCTCGAAGACTATCGGCTTACCTACCAAGCCGGCGGTGGTTCTTAGCCGATTCGGCACGAGCGTGGTTGGAACACCTACCGTCCAATGCAATTCAGAGTTGGGCGGATCTGAAGGAGATCTTTGTGGGGAACTTCCAGGGCACATACAAGCGCCCTAGGAACCCATGGGACCTCAAGAACTACCGATAGAAGACCGATGAGACCCTCCGTGGGTACATCTGGAGCTTCTCCTAGCAGTGCAACGAGCTTCCTAACATCGCTGATGTCGATGTTATAGGAGCCTTCCTATCCGGGACCACCTGTGAATCTCTAGTTCATAAGCTAGGACGTAAGGGCCCGCGAACCACCAAGGAACTCCTAGACATCGCAACCAGCCATGCCTCGGGCGAAGAAGCGGTCGGAGCAATATTCGATCGCCTCGATGGCAAGGCAAGGCGGGATGAGGACGCCGGCGAAGGCGCATCCAATCATTCCGCCAAAAAGAAGAACATGAAGCAACGACGTGAGGGCTCGCTCGTGGCTGCCGCTTACCGCAAGGGTGGTCGGAAGCCCATGGAGGGCACTCCAAACCATTTCGAAAAAATACTGGAGGGGCCATGCCTGAACCATGCCTTCCCGGTCAAACATCTGTACAAGGACTGTAGCCTCATGCGGTGGTTCTTGTCTGGGGGCTCCAACAAAGGGGAGCACGGGAAGGACCCTAACCCCACCATGAACGACGCTGAGGAGAATGATGGTGGCTTTCTGACGCCAGATGGTTGCCTCATGATCTTCGGAGGATCAGCGGCATATAACTCCAAATGCCGTCAGAAGGTTGCGCGCTGCGAGGTCTATACGACTGAACCAGCCACACCTGCCTTCCTTCGATGGTCAGAGTCCACCATAACCTTCGATTGGATCGACCACCCAGAGAGCATCCCACATCTAGGGAGATATCCACTCGTGGTCGACCTGATCATCGGCATGAAGCGGCTCACCAAAATACTAATGGACGGAGGCAACGGCCTCAACATCATGTATGCCAAGATGCTCAACGAAATGGGCATCGACCGGGCATGCGTCCGCCCAACCCGAGCACCTTTCCACGGCATCGTGCCCGGAAAGCAGGCCATGCCACTTGGGCAGATCAATCTGCCCATTACCTTCGGGGATCTGTCCAATTATAGGACAAAACCCCTCACCTTTGAGGTGGTCGGGTTCCCCAGAACTTTCCACGCCATTCTAGGACGTCCATGCTATGCGAAGTTCATGGCTATCCCCAACTATACATACCTCAAGCTAAAAATACCAGGCCCCAGTGGGGTCATCACCGTCGGCACCTCCTTCCAGTGCGCCTATGAGTGCGAGGTCGAGTGCTGCGGTCACGCCGCAGCAATCGTCGCCTCCGGAGAGCTCGCCGCCATCAAGGAGGTCATCAAAGAAGCGCTCGACCCCAAGAAGTCTACTGGGACTTTCGAGCCCACAGAGGGCTCTAAAGAAGTCCTCATAGACCTCAGGAGCACCGAGGGAAAAATGGTACATATTGGTACCACGCTCTCCTCCGAATAGGAAAGCGCGCTCGTCGGCTTCCTCCACGCCAACAAAGACATCTTCACGTGGAAACCCTCGGACATGCTAGGCATCCCAAGGGAAGTCACCGAGCACACCTTGAAGATTCGCGCAGGCTCCAAACCGGTGAAACAATGCCTGCGTCGCTTCGACGAGGGGAAACGCAGGACTATCGGCGAGGAGATCGCAAAGCTTTTGGCAGCCGAATTCATCAAGGAAGTGTACCACCCAGAGTGGTTGGCCAATCCCGTTTTTGTACGAAAGAAGAGTGGGAAATGGAGGATGTGTGTTGACTATATGGGTCTCAACAAAGCATGCCCAAAGAATCCATTTCCTTTGCCGTGCATAGACCAAATAGTTGACTCTACCTCGGGGTGTGAAACCCTCTGCTTCCTTGATGCTTACTTTGGGTACCATCAAATCACGATGAAAGAGTCTGACCAGCTCATGACATCTTTCATCACACCCTTCAGATCGTTCTGCTACATCTCAATGCCGTTCGGCCTGAAAAATGCTGGGGCTACATACCAGCGTTGTATGCTCAAATGTTTCGAGGACCTCATCGGGCGGACCGTCGAGGCTTATGTTGATGACACCATGGTCAAGTCCAAATGGGCTGACCATCTCGTTATCGATCTTGAGCAGACCTTTGCAAAACTCTGAGCAAACGCCATCAAACTCAATCCTAAGAAGTGTGTTTTCGGGGTCCCAAGGGGCATGCTACTCGGTTTCATCGTCTCTGAGCATGGCATCGAAGCCAACCCAGAGAAAATCTCGGCCATCGCATGGATGGGCTTGATTTAGAACATAAAGGGGGTACAACGGGTTATGGGGTGCCTCGCCACGCTCAGCCGCTTCATCTCATGCCTCGACAAATGAGGTCTCCCCCTTTATCGACTCCTAAAGAAAGCCAATCACTTTGAATGGACATCCGAGGCCCAGGAAGCACTTGACATGGTTAAGCAGCTCCTGACAAAGGCCCCGATCCTGGTTCCTCCCACCAAGGAAGAATCCCTTCTGCTCTATATAGCGGCCACCACGCAAGTGGTCAGCGTCGCCCTAGTAGTGGAGCGAGAAGAAGAGGGGCATGCCCTCAAAGTATAGCACCCTATGTACTTCATTAGTGAGGTACTATCCGACTCAAAGACCCGCTACCCCCAAATCCAGAAGCTCCTATACACCGTCCTCATCACAAAGAGGAACCTACGCCACTACTTTGAATCACACCCGGTAACGGTTGTGACATCCTTCCCCCTCGGCGAGGTCATCCAAAGCCAGGATGCCACGAGGAGAACCATGAAATGGGCACTCGAGCTGATGGATCAAGGCATTATGTATGCCCTGTGGATAGCCATCAAGTCCCAGGTATTAGCTGATTTCATCGCGGAATGGACCGAGGTCCTAATGCCACCGGCCGTCGTCAATCAAGAGTACTGGACGATGTACTTTGATGGGTCGCTGATGAAGAAGGGCACTGGCATAGGGCTGGTCTTCATGTTGCCCCTCGGGGTATGCATAAGGTACATGATTCGTCTCCATTTCCCCTCCTCAAACAATGTGGCCGACTATAAGGCGCTCATCAACAGCCTACGCATTGCCATCGAGTTGGGCGTCTGATGTCTCGATGTTTGGGGAGACTCCCAGCTAGTCATCGATCAAGTCATGAAGGAGTCAAGCTGCCATAATGCCAAGATGGCTGCATACTGCCAAGAAGTCCGACGACTGGAAGACAAGCTCGACGGCCTCGAGCTCAATCACATCCCGAGGCGCCTCAACGAGGCGGCTGATGCGCTTGCGAAGGCGGCATCTGGCCAAGAGCTGGTGCCAATGGGTGTCTTCACCAATGACCAACACAAGCCCTCGGTCTGCTATGAGGGGTCAAAATAGGCCGATAATGGTTCCCCTGATTCAGCCTCGGGGGCTGACCAACCGTCGGCTCCGTCTGGCCCCGAAGTCATGGAGCTCGAAGAAGACCCAGCGACAAAGCTTGAACCTCTGGATGACTGGAGGGTACTCTACCTCGACTACCTCCTCCATGACACACTGCCAATGGACAATATGGAAGCTCGATGGCTCACACGTCATGCCAAGTCCTTTGTTCTTATGGAGGGCGAACTCTACAAGCGAAGCCACACCGGGATCTTGTAGCACTGCATCCCCATCAAATAGGGGAAGCGTTTGCTGAGCGATATCCACGGTGGGACCTATGGTCACCATGCCACACCTAGAACTCTAGTTAGAAACATGTTCTGATAGGGCTTCTATTGGCCCACTGCAGTAGCCAACGTCGAGCAGATCATGCGCACCTACAAAGGGTGCCAGTACTACGCCCGACAGACTCACCTCCCAGCCCAAGCACTCTAGATGGTCCCCATCACATGACCATTCACGGTCTAGGGGCTCGATTTGGTTGGACCTCTAAAGAAGGCACCCAGGGGCTACACCCATTTGCTTGTCACCATAGACAAGTTTACAAAGTGGATAGAAGCTCGACCGATCTCTGCGATTAAATCCAACCAAGCCATGCTGTTCTTCCTCGACATCGTCTATCGCTTTGGAGTTCCGAACTCCATCATCATGGACAATGATACGCAGTTCACTAGAAAAAAGTTCCTTCGATTCTACGATGAATACCACATCCGGGTCGATTGGGCCGCCGTCGCGCACCCCCAAACAAACGGGCAGGTCGAGCACGTGAACGGCATGGTCCTACAGGGCCTCAAGCCTAGGATCTTCAACCGGTTGAACAAGTTCGGCACACGGTGGGTAGCTGAGCTCCCCGCAGTACTCTAGAGCCTAAGGACAACTCCCAGTCGAGCCACCGGCTGCACGCCCTTCTTCATGGTCTACGGTTCTAAGGCTGTCCTCCCAACCGACCTCAACTATGGAGCACAAAGGACCAGGGCATATGATGAATAGGGAGCCAAGGCATCCCATGAGGATGCCATGGACTAGCTGGACGAAGCACGCGATGTCGCCCTCCTCCGCTCGTCCAAGTACCAACAGACGTTGCGACGGTACCACAGCCAATGTAACACCCCGGGTGTTTAAATATTAAAAACCGGACATATCATCATATTCATTGCAAGGCATCGATCATATTGCAAACTTTGATATGCATTCACTAAAACAAGTTTACATTTATGTTATAAGTATTGCTTGGTATTGTTTGAATCAAGTTCAAAATCTTTGTATTGATTTGAAATTCCAAAAACCCTGATTTTCAATATTTAAATCCTACCCTGAAAACTCATTTCAAAATCTAAGCGTATTTTGGGGTTGAGCCTAAAAGCAAAACTGTAGATCTTGTCAAGTTATACAAAGTTTATTTTTGGAGTTTTCCAAGTTGTTTAGTAATATTTGAAGGAATTTGAAAAGGCGAAATTCCTTAAATGTCCCCTTTTCGAATTCAAATTTGCATTTCAAAATGTAGACTGAATTTAGATATGGTTATAAAAACAAAGTTGTAGAACTTTTGATTTTAAAAAACTTTTATTTTTGGAAATTTTTGAGTTGTTACAAAATTTTGGGAGTAATTTGAGTTTCAAACTGGATGGCAATTCTGTAATTTTGATGAACAGTGTTCACCGCTCTTGCTACATCGCCGGCGACCTTCGGCTTGCTTCCAGGCGCGCGCGTGGCGGCCTTGGCATCGCGCTGGCGCAGGGAAGGCATCGTTTTGGCTTCCTTGAGCTTCTGAGCCATGTTTTAAGGACTGAGCCGCCGCCGTTTGCCCCCGCCTCCTCACTCTGTTTCCGCCGTCGCCGGTGACCTTGCTGCGCTTGCGAAATTCATCCTCACCGTAGCACCTCGTGCCATTTGCGTTTGCCAACATCTCTGCCTCGCCCTCTCGCTCCTTCCTGGCCTACTCGCCTCGCCTCTAGCAGTCCAGCGCCACCGCACGACGCTTTCTTCCTCGGAGCCGGCTGAAGCACCGCCACCACCGACCTTACCGTGGCCAGGCCACTCCAGTCCATCTCCACCTTCACCAAGCACCCCGTCGTGTTCGCGGTGAGCTCCTAAGCGTGATGCTCTCTTCGCTTTAGTCTCTACCACGTCGTAGCCGGAGTTGTGTCGTGTGCCGCCGTGTCTGCGCCACCGTGGCCACCATGGCCGGCGTGGAGCTTCCTCCGGTGTGCCTGCTGCTGTTCTGGGGGTCGGGGTAGATTCGCGGGGTGGTGTTGGTCGTGCAGGTACCGTCTGCCTCGTCGGAGCCTCACCACCAGCGCGTTTTGCTGGTCGGAGTCGGTACCGCCGCCGCGTTCTCTCTCTGTGTCACTGACATGCGGGTCCTGCCTGTCAGCGAGAGTGAGGGAGAGAGAACATGGAGATTTCCTATTTTCTGGATTTTGAATAATGCAGCAACTTTGGAAATTCATAGAAAAATAATTACAGCTCTAAAAATTCTAAAAGTTTGTGTGTAGCTTCTGTACATGTTCTATTATGGTTTAAAAATATGAAACTTGAAATTTGAATAAATTTTTAATGTTAAAAAATTCAGTCAATTAATTGATAAATGTAATTTCCATAATTTTTGTAGAGCACTGTATAACTCCAAAAATTATGAAATTTATTTTGATACACTAATTTGTCATGTGGAAGCTTGCATAAAATTTTGAGGTCATTTGGAACAAGTTCATTTTTAGCTGATTTTCCAAATTAATTAAAAAATTGAATTAAAGCAAACCCTAAGTGTTAGGTTAGGGTTTGATCTTGTTTTGGTCATGTTTTATGATCAGTAGGGTTTCAAGATCAGTTTGATCAAGTCACCTATGTCATAAGTGTCTGTTGGTTTTGTTGGCTTGTAACTGTACCACGAAGGAAAGTTGTATTCAAGTTGTTAATTTTGCATCCATCATCGAGCATCATGTTTTATATATCGCATCATGTTAAACATGGCATTGTCACTATGTGTAGTGAACGAAGGTGAACACGTGGTAGTTAATCAAGTTGAGGAGGAGGTTAATCCGTCTGTTGAGGTCAGATCGAATACTTGTGGAACGTCGCAGGAACCGGACTTTTTCGTCAACGAAGGCAAGCCCCGGATGCATACAACCCAACCTTGTATTTTACAAATTGATTTCGCTTTTGCTTCTTTTTACTGCATTAAGTGATTAGGAGTCAAGTGAAAACCGAATTGGTACATTACCAACCTTGTTATTCCATATTTACCATATTACCAGTTTTAAATTCGTATATGCCTAGTTTTGCTTAGCTATGCTTAGAACGATAAAAGTCGGGTGATTACCTGTTATCTGCAAGTTTTAAATGGATCTTTGGATAATTATGTTATCATGTGATATGGGAATGTGGAGTAATAAATCTAGACTGGGCGGACTCGGTGTATGGGAGCCGCAAGACATGGAGGTCTTGTGAGCGGGTTCTCTCCGCCTATGTCGATTAAGGCCCGTACCGTTGTTGAATTGCATGAGGTGAGACTTTGTAGTACTAACCACATACTCTGGTAAGCCTTAACTTGGCTATTCTATTACGAGAATGGCTACTCGCGCACTAGGAGTGGAGAGATGGCGGGAATAGCGTGTACCCACGTGGCAATGGGCTGGATTGGTGGAGTACTGTATTCTCGGGTGGCGCGGACCCATTCTTGTTTAGAGGATCCGAGGGTAGGTTGATATATGTAAGTCGGGAACCTGCATATGCCGTGTGGTTTGGAATTCCTAGCTGGGTTTAATCGGTTCGAATCGTCATTGCTCCTCGGTTATGGAGACTCAACTCACTGTTCATCATCGTAGTAATAAATAACTAGAATTTGAGAATGGTTCGAGAAATTGTTGGATATGAAGTTTCATGATCTCATTGTGGATCGTGTCAGCTTTGTATATGATCTTATGAAGTTTTAAATGTTGATATAAAGAATTTTATTAAAGTGCTTTTACGCAAAAGAACTTTGATTATTGCTAAAGCCATACCTTGAATCCCTGAGCTTGCATTCCTATGTCTTATCAGTTTTTATTTCGGTTAAGTCTTGTTGAGTACTTTTGTACTCAGGGTTCATTGACCCTTGTTGCAGGTGAGCCTCATGAGCAGATCTGTTTTGGATCATGCTGCATGACTATTGTTCGATCTGACGATGAGAAGTAAATGTGTGGCCCTTGGGTAGGGCAGTTTCATTATGTGTTTTGTATTATATTATAATGCCACTCTACTATTTCATTTTGTAATAATCATCGAACTTAGTTGTGAGGTTTGAAACTACTGTTTTGTAAACTATGTTATTGTAAGACTTCCGCTGTTTTTACTCTGGTGTATCTATTTGAATAAACTGTTGTAATACTGCAATAACTCTGTAATGTGATCCTGCTCGGAAATCGTGGATGATTCGGGGTTCCCCGAGGACACCCGACAGTCTTCTTAAGTTACTGGGAACAGATGCATAGATGTTAAAGGTCATTGGACAGTGACAGGTGCATGTGGGCCCTATAATTTAGGAGGTTCTGCCATAGAATGGTATTAGAGCGATCGTTACAAAGTTTTTGTTGTATTGGTTTACGAAAACTTCAAAATGATTTGGGACAAATCTATGTAACTTGTTAATTTGGTCCAAATTGCTTCTGACTTATCTTAATTCTTTCTCACCATTCCTTATTTGATTAAAAAGGCTTTGTGTGGTGGAGTAGTAATCTTACTATGCCCTATATAAAAACAAATGTTGTTTATGTGCATTATAAGCTTTGATGATTTTGTTCGTAAGAATGATTCATGCATCATAATTAATTCACTTGTTACTTCCTTTGTCTCTGAGTCTGGGGTGAGTAGTGTGTATGAGTTGAGTTGTGTAGTCCACCCTTACTGCTCTTGAGACTATTGCCAGATTATTTTACTTGGATTAATCCTGCTTTGTACAGTATGGCTCGTACCAAGATTACGCCCCGTAAGTCCACTGGACCCAAAGGAGTTCCTCGCCACCAACTTGCCCCTAGGAATGACGGTGCTAGCAGTAGCAGCTCTAGGCCTGATCCTCAGGTGGAAATACAGAGGATTTCTACAGAGTTAGTCCAAGCTACTAGAGATAGGGCTATGGACGCTATCTAGGTGGGCAGATTAAGGAGCAATTAAGACGTCTCACCACCGCTCACAGGAACTGCGAACGTATGTTAGTTCGTACGGTAGAAGGAAGAAATGAAGCTTGGCATAGAGAGAATGTAGCTAGAGCTAGAACTCATGAGTTAGAATTTTACGTAGAAGATTTAGAAGAGCATAATACATATCTGCATGAGGAAGTTCATAGGCTAAGCAATCTCCTGGATGCTAATCATGAACCCCAAGCTGATGCAATGGACCCAGGTGTCATCCTTGCCGATGAAAGTGAATCGGAAGAAGAAGATCCCGAAGAATTAGTAATGATCGATGAAAGTGATAATGAAGGCGGTAATATTTCCAGAATGGATACAGAAAATGAGGCTTGAAGAGGAAGAGTAGTGTTGTATAATAGTTAGTTCTAGTTTAAGTTAAGTAGTCTTGTTAAAATAAGTGAAACTAGTGTAATGAGTTGTAGTACGCTCTTTTATCAATCAATAAAGGCTTGTGAGTAAAGTTTGGTTTGTTGTGAACAGATGCGTCGTACGCGGGGTTCGTATATTCCTGGTACTTCACAAGATGAGAACGGTATTCCAGATCCGCCACCAGTTCCAACAAATCTGGCGGATGCTATAGCCGCACTTGTCAATGTGACGGTTGAAAATTCTTGTTTGCTTCATGAGATGGCTCAAAGTAATCAGAATCAGATGTAAGGAAATCATGGTCGCCATCATAACAGGCAGGAGGCTACATATGTTGATTTTATAGACACAAGACCACCGGTGTTCACCAAGGTAGATGAACCACTAGAGGCTGACGATTGGCTTCGCACCATGGAGCAGAAATTTGATCTTATACCATGCACAGAGTTTTAGAAACCAGTCTTTGCTGCTCAGCAACTTAGAGGTGCAGCCGGTGCTTGGTATACAAATCTTATGGCCATGCAATCCGCAGGTGTTCCATTAACTTGGATGGAGTTTCACACTGCTTTCAGAGCTCATTATATCCCAGAGGGAGTTATGGCTATGAAGCTGGATGAGTTCCTTGCTTTGAGGCAAGGGGATCAGACGGTTATGCAGTATGTGGGAAGATTCAATCATCTGTTGCAGTATACATCTGAACATGTCAACACAGATGTCAAAAAAAAGAAATGGTTCATGAGAGGTCTGAATACCAAATTGCAGACTATGATGATAACTTGTACCAATGTCACGTATCATGAGGCAGTGAATATTGCAATTGCTTCAGAGGCAAAGTATCGGCAACATAAGGAGCTCAAGAAGAAAAAGAGTATGCTGTCTGGATCTTATGGAGGAAATCCAAAGAGGCAGAGGGTGATTTATCATCCAGTAAATCATAATCGTCCTCCTTATCGTCCGCCACAGTTTCAAGCCGGTCAGCAATCAAATGTCCGCCCTGCTACAACTTATCAGAATCCACAACCAACAAATGCTTCTGGGGTTTCTGCTTCAACACCCCAGGGTCACAAGTATCCCTGTTTCAATTGTGGCAAGCCTGGTCATTTCTCAAGAGAATGTCCGTATCCAAGGCAGTCTAATCTCAATTATCAGAAGGCCCCTGCAAATCAACAACAGGGTCAAGCATAGAATAAGAGCAACAATCAGAATGCTCAGAAAGGCAAAGATGAAAGGAAGATAGGACGAGTGTTCTACATTCAAGCTAGGGAAATTCTAGAAGAGGATCCAGTGATGATGGGTATGTTTCCTGTCGCCAACCATCCTGCAGTTATACTTTTTGATTCTGGCGCATCGCATTCATTCATCAATAGAACATTTGTGGTGAAGTATGAAATTTCAATTGGGGCAACAAAGGAAAATTTCTTTATACAGTCGCCCGGGGGATGTCTGTGTACTAAGGAAATGGTATACCAGGTACCCATAAACCTGGTTGGGCATATTTTTCCCACTACCATGATTATCCTTAAGGATCAGGATATAGATGTAATCTTAGGAATAAATTGGATGTATCAGCATAAGGCTGTTATAGATGCTTTGAATAGAACTATAAGGGTGAGTTTGCTAGATAGTACTTCTCAACTTCTCATCCAACTTCCAACCTTAAGAAGATTAGTGGCAAAGTTTGTGCAACTGCCGTCAAAGAGATTGGACATACCCGGTAGTATGTGAATTTCCTGATGTGTTTCCTGAAGATTTACCCAGTCTACCACCTGATAGGGATGTCCAGTTTAACATAGAATTGCAACCTGGAACAGCTCCGATTTCTCGGAGAGCTTATAGGATGCCACCTAAGGAATTGTCTGACTTGAAGACTCAGTTGCAAGAATTGATTGAAAAGGGGTTTATCCAACCTAGTTCATCACCTTGGGGGTGTCCGACAATTTTTGTGAAAAAGAAAGATGAGACCCTAAGGTTATGTGTTAACTATCATCCATTGAATGAAGTGACCATCAAGAATAAGTATCCATTACCTTGGATAGATTTACTTTTTGATCAACTGGCCGGAGCCAAAGTTTTCTCCAAGATAGATTTGAGGTCAGGATATCACCAAATCAAGATAAAGCCTGAAGATATTCCCAAAATGACATTTACCACAAGATATGGATTATATGAATACTTGGTAATGTCTTTTGGTTTGACAAATGCTCCAGCTCATTTCATGTATCTGATGAATTCAGTATTCATGCCTGAGCTAGACAAGTTTGTAGTAGTGTTTATTGATGACATTCTAGTATATTCCAAGAATAAGGAAGAACATGCGGAACACCTCAGAATTGTTCTGACTCGCTTGAGAGAACATCAACTATATGCCAAGTTCAGCAAGTGTGATTTTTGGCTTAAGGAAATACAATTTCTTGGACATGTCTTGTCAGCGGAAGGAGTTGCTGTTGATCCAAGCAAAGTGAAGGATGTGCTTGATTGGAAACCGCCAACCACAGTTCATCAAGTTTAGAGTTTTCTGGGATTGGTGGGGTATTACCGTCGGTTTATTCCAGATTTCTCTAAAGTATCAAAGTCCATAACTGAGTTACTAAAGAACCAAGTCAAGTTTGCCTGGTCATCTGATTGTGAAGAGGCTTTCCAGACTTTGAAGAGACTGTTGACCACTGCACCAGTATTATCCCAACCTGATTTTAAGAAGCCGTTTGATGTTTATTGTGATGCTTCAGGTATTGGTATTGGATTTGTGTTGATGCAAGAAGGCCGAGTCATTGCTTATGCATCTAGGCAACTTAAGCAACATGAAGAACACTATCCGACTCATGATCTGGAGTTAGCAGCTGTGATCCATGCTCTGAAGATTTGGTGGCATTACCTACTTGGTAATACGTGCCATATTTATACAGTCCACAAGAGCTTAAAGTATATCTTTACTCAGTCAGAGTTGAATATACGACAAAGAAGATGGTTAGAGCTGATTAAAGATTATGACTTGGAAGTACATTATCACCCGGGTAAAGCAAATATGGTGGCAGATACCCTCAGTCGCAAAAGTTATTACAATTGCCTGACAGTAAGAACAATGGGTCTGACCTTATGTCAAGAGATGGAGAAATAATTAGGACACCTACAACCTGTACATCATCCTCATTCTTTGATTCCCTGCTTGTCATCTCGATAAATCTTATTAGTCCTCTAATTTGGTGGTCATCAATACCAAAATCCATAATAGGGCTTGATTGCACTTACAATCTCCCCTTTTTGGTAATTGATGATAACTCAATTAGAGCTTACAAATGATATGAAATCTAAACTGAGATTTTCGGACCATGGGTGTAGGAGCCTCCCCCTAAATATGTGAATAAAGATTTGAATTCTCAAATTGGTATGAAAGACCATGATTCACATTTTAGGTGTGATGGGAACCTCCCCCTACATCCATGCCTGCTGTGGGGTGCTGAACTAAGTGTCATAGGAATAAACTTGATGCATATGACAGGTTTTATCAGTTCAAGCACACAAGATTCTGGCTGATACAATAGAGGGCGGCACTGCCGTCCTGACTATATCAGTCAGGTAGCAATTGGATTTCTATAGTAGATCATATGGATATAAAACAATTTAAACACAGAATATGACAAGCTAAAACTGTAACTATGAATACATGTCCATATCCGAAGCAAATAAAGTCACAAAGTAGCATAATTTCATAAAATAGAGTTTTGAGCGACTCTCAAACTCACAACCTAACAACTACTCTCATCGGATCTGAACATCAAGCGCAGCAGCGAAGAACATATGGCGTCGAAAAACTGTTGACCCCTCTAATTTTCTCCCCCTTTGGCATCAAATACCAAAAAGAGAAGAAGAAGAAGAGAAGTCACTTGTCACTATTGGAGTCGACGCGGGCATGTCCGACGACGTGGGTGTGTGAAGTGAAGCGTGCTGAATGTCGTGGAGGTGCTACCCCAGCTGAAGTAGAAGGCCCTGGCTGATCCATCGAAGGACGTGGTCTCCTGGAATATGTGCGAAACAAAGCTGCCTGAACCTGTGGATCGGCCTCTGCAGGGTGGATCTCTGCACCAAGGTCCTGCTGACTTGGGGGCTCCTCAAAATACTGTCTCTATGGGTACCCGTAGTACTGACTTAATGACTCATATGAGTGCCCATGCTGCTGATCATCTGGCTGCTCCTCATGGTGCTCATCTGCCTGATCCTCCTCCTCATCAGAAGAAGAAAGGCGAGGCAAGTTAGGAAACTGAGGTGGTGGCTACACTGGTGGAAGTGGTGGCAGCCCTGCCATCTCCTAGCATGCCTCACTGCTTCCCTGTTCTCCATTCGATCCTCATAAGCAGCCTGTGAAGCATATGCACAATGAGTAAAGATAGCCTTCATCCATGCACTCATCTTTCCCCACTTAGACTTCTTCTTTTGTTCCCTAGCCCTGGACAGCTTAGGAATATCTCTGTGTTTAGCTCCAGAAGAGTGAAAGCCTGCTGCCCCACTATCTCCAAGTCCTCCAGAACCAGTGTGCTGAGTAGCTGAGCTAAGTCCCCCTAAGCCACCATGTGTCTTTTTGATCTTATAAATAGTGTGCTCACAATCCTTAGGGAACCACATGCCAGTCACTCTCTCAATCATAAACACGAGGTAAGGAGCATAGGGCAAAGATCTCCTCCCATCATCCATGGCATATGCTAGCTCAACCCAAATGAATCTTGGAACATTAAACTTTTCACTGCTGGAAAACCTAGACAACACATTAGTGATATAGCCATTCAAATCTGTTGCATTATCTTTAGGGTTGAGAGTGATCCTAAAAAGATTGTTCATGATGTAATAGAAGCTCTTGAGCTTTGTTCTTGACCAATCAGGAACTGCAAGATTTTGATCCTCCCACATGAAGCTTACTTCCATTGGCTCAAGACGATGCTCATTATGTATCCTCTCATATCCCCTGTGGATGTGTCCAAAACCAAGAATACGACAGAAGGTGACAAAATCAATGCGATAATGTCACCCATCAGTCATCCAATGAAGCTCATCCACTTCCCTGTTCCAATAGTAAGTAGCATGGAACTGAGCAAGAATCTCCCTGTTCCAATCATACCTGAAACTCATGATGTCTGTCATCTCAAAGCGGTCACATGTCTTGATTGCTGTAGCAAACTGATGATCATCCCTGCTCTCCAAGTCACCAAAGTTAATGTACTACATCTTGCTAATCTTGCCCTTTGACTTAGATAGGATGGCTGTGGCATAAAAATCAGATTGGAAAGCATTCCAAAATCTATAATCAATGCCATTTGATCTGTCAGAGAAGTAGGGGTCAATCTCTCTGGCTTCACCTGTCTTCCTCCAACTCATGGAATAATCAACAACTCTATGATCATCGCTGTTTTGGAGAGGAATGAGGTCGAACCTATCAGTGTTATCTCTCATGTAGCTGCTATCAAACTCTGAAATGTGTAGAGGAGAATCAGGCCACACACGAATGGTTCTTCCCATCCTCTGAATGTTCTCTTCTTCAATAAGGTCTTCATCAAGATTTCTGTCTCTGGGAGTATAGCTCACCTGTCCCCTGCTTCTCTTAACCTTTTGCTTGGTTGTCAACACCTTCCTTTTACCTTGGTCCATCTATGCAATACAAATGAGACTTGATAAGAAACTGTATAAGATAATGAGTTAGACACAGCTGCAAGCAGGTTTTAACAAGAAAAAGAATTTTGAAGATGACACAGGAAGCAGTGCTGGATTTGGAATCAGTATGGTAGTGCGGCACTGTCGCCCCCTGAGGCCGGCACTGTCGCCCTCAGTTGCTTCACTATTTCATTTTCAACTTTCTCGTTCTGGTTAAATCCTATTTCCAACAGTGTCTATTCATCATCACAATTTCAGAATCATAGTCTAAGCAAAGAATACATGAAACCCTAACCATGAATTTGAAAGATTGAGTATGAAAAGCTTTTAGAAACAATTTTTGATAAATGAATCTAATCCATTCTGAAATTCATCAGATTTATGAGCTTGAGTATAGCAGTTAGAATTGGCTAGGGGTGCCATTAATGGTCCTAAGGGCGGCATTGCCCCTCTCCCCAAAATCATTCAACCGGTGAAATCCAAAATCAACTCGATTCAACCATCAAAAACCTTTTTAAACCCTTCATACTCCCCCTAGAAACTGAAATCCATGACTAAAAGCTTCATATTGCATAGATTGAAAAGGGTTAGGGTTTCACCTTGCTTCCAAACCATTGGAGTGGAGGGAGAAGAGAAGAAATGGCTCGGCCAGGAGCCTCCTATAGTGACCAGCAATGAAGAGACTTGGCCGGTTGCAGGGGCGGCACTGCCGGGGTGGCAGGTCGTAAGAAATGGCGGCGGCGCGTGCTTGAGAGAGAGGAAGAGAAAAGCACGGGCGTCGGCGTCGGCTGGGAGAGAAGGAGAGAGTTGGGTCGGGGGCCAGAGAAGGAATAAGTAGAAGAAAACGGGCCCTGCGACCCAGCCAAAATTGGCTGAAAACGGCCCAGTTTTCAGAGAGCGGCACTGTCGGCCAAGATGGGCGGCACTACCGCCCTGCCAATTTTGCAGGGTTTACGCTGAAACTTTATGACCTCCTTCACCTCAGATATGGATATATATTCTCTAAATATCATGACCAGTAAGCAATCAACAATATAGACAATGGTCATGACACTTAGTTGGCCTTTTGAAATGGTTTTGAAACACAATATAATACCCTTTTAAATCATTTTCCTATGTCGCTAAGTAGTCAAACAGAGGTGTGCTATATTTCAAACCATGTTACGAGAATCAAGTATATTTAGCTCACTACGCAAAGCACAAAATCTTGACTCATCGAGAGGCTTAGTGAAGATATCGGCTAGTTATTTTTCGGTGCTCACATGACGAATTTCGATATCTCCTTTGGTTTCGTGGTCTCTCAAGAAATGATGTCGGATGTCTATATGTTTGGTTCTTGAGTGGCTTACGGGATTGTTTGCTAGTTTTATAGCACTTTCATTATCACACAAGACTGGGATTTTGGTGAATTGACATTCGAAATCATGAAGGGTTTGCCTCATCCAAAGTAATTGAGCACAACATGCACCGGGTGCAACATACTCAGCCTCGGTGGTGGAAAGGGCTACACAATTTTGCTTCTTATAACTCCAAGACACTAGGGACCGTCCAAGAAATTGATATGTCCCCAAAGTGCTTTTTCTATCTACCTTGCAATCGGCATAATCGGAATCCGAATAGCCAAGTAGATTGAACTTAGAGCCCTTGGGATACCACAAGCCAAGGTTAAGAGTGTGTACTAAATATCTCAAGATTCTCTTAACAGCCACTAAATGGCACTCTTTCGGGTTAGCTTGAAATCTAGCACACATGCACACACTAAGCATTATGTCCGGCCTAGATGCACATAAGTAAAGTAAAGAGCCGATCATGGAACGATATACCTTGATGTCTATGGCTTTCCCTTCTTCATTTAGATCAAGATGTCCATTAGTTGGCATGGGAGTTTTGATAGGCTTGGCATTCACCATGTCAAACTTGTTAAGCATATCATGGGTGTACTTGGTTTGGCTAATGAACGTCCCTTCCTTCATTTGCTTGATTTGAAATCCAAGGAAGAATTTTAGCTCACCCATCATGGACATCTCGAATCTCTTAGTCATAATCCTACAAAACTCATCACAATACACATGGTTAGTACTACCAAATATTATGTCATCGACATATATTTGGCACATAAATATATCATTTCCAACTTTGTGAGTAAAGAGTGTAGGGTCGACTTTACCTATTTCAAAGCCTTGTTTGAGCAAGAATTCCTTAAGGCATTCATACCATGCTCTTGGTGCTTGCTTAAGCCCATAGAGTGTCTTTTGAAGTTTATAGACATGGTTGGGGAACTTGGGATCTTCAAACCCCGGTGGCTGCTCCACATACACCAACTCTTGTATTGGGACGTTGAGGAATGCACTCTTGACATCCATCTGGTACAGCTTGAAGTCATGATGGGCGGCAGAGGCTAGAAGCATTTGGATTGCTTTAAGTCTTGCCACCGGTGCATATGTTTCTTTAAAGTCCAAGCCCTCTACTTGAGTGAAGCCTTGGGCCACCAATCTTGCCTTGTTCCCTGTCACCACGCCATTTTCATCTTGCTTGTTGCGGAAGACCCATTTAGTACCAATGATATTGGTATTGGGCCTTTCAACCAATTTCCACACTTGATTTCTCTCAAAGTTGTTGAGCTCTTCTTGCATGGCCATGACCCAATCCGGATCTCCAAGTGCTTGTTCTACCTTGAGAGGTTCCAAAGAGGAAACAAACGAGTAATATTGACAAAAATTTGCTAAATGTGAACAAGTTGTTACCCCCTTTCGAATGCTCCCAAGGATGTTGTCAACGGGGTGATCCCGTTGTATAGTTTGATGTAGCCATGGATGCTCAACACCTCCTTGTTCTTCTTCTGGACCTTCAGCCTCTTCTTGTTCAAAAATATGCTCTAGGTTGAGCCCTTGAGGTGGTGGAGTAGGAGTTGAAGGAGTTGTTGCTGAGGTGGATGGGGCAGCACTACCACCCTCATGAGCGGCACTGCCGCCCTACTGATGTTCAGCAGGTGAGTGCTGCCCTTGTCGATGGAGTACGTCAGCGGAAATTTGTGCAGCAATAGCCTGGGGATCCTCATCACCAGTGGCTTGATCTTCATGTGGCCTAATGTCGCCTATAGCCATTTGCTTGATTGCCTCACAAGGTGGATCCTCCTTCCCTACAACACTTGAATCAACTTGCTCCACTTGAGAGCTATTAGATTCATCAAATGTCACATTTACCGTGACTTCAACTCTACCCATGGTTTTGTTGAAGACCCGATAGGCATGCTCATTTGATCCATAACCAAGAAGAATGCCTTCATCAACTTTAGGTGCGAATTTAGAGGTTTTGGGTCTTTTGTTAAGTATAAAATACTTGCACCCAAACACTCTAAAGTATGACACCTTTGGTTTGTTACCGGTTAGAAGCTCATATGAAGTCTTGTTGAGTTTCTTGTGTAAGTAGAGACGGTTGATGGCATGGCAAGCGGTGTTGATGACGTCACTCTAAAAGAGGTCCGGCGTCTTGTATTCATCTAGCATTGTCCTTGCCATATCAAGAAGTGTACGGTTTTTCCTCTCTACTACACCATTTTGTTGAGGGGTGTAAGAAGTTGAAAACTCATGTTTGATGCCCTCATCATCAAGAAACTCTTCAACTAGAGTGTTCTTGAATTCGGTCCCATTATCACTTCTTATCTTCTTGATAGGAAGACCGAACTCCCTTTGTGCCCTTCTCACAAATATCTTGACTTTCTCTTGCACCTGGGACTTATCATAAACAAAGAACACCCAAGTGAAACGAGAATAATCATCAACAATAACTAGACCATATTTGTTACCCCCGATGCTTATGTAGGCGACCGGTCCAAAGAGATCCATGTGAATCAACTCCAACGGTTGTGTGGTAGTCATGATGCTCTTTGGTGGGTGAGGTACACCTACTTGCTTTCCGGCTTGGCAAGCACTACAAATCCTATCTTTCTCAAATTGAATATTGGTTAGTCCAAGAATGTGGTTGTCTTTTAGGAGTTTGGCCAAGTTCCTCATCCCAACATGAGCCAGTCGGCGATGCCATAGCCAACCCATGCTAGATTTTGCCACTAAACAGGTCTCAAACTTAGCTTTACTTTTGCTGAAATCAACTAAGTAAAGCTTGTTCTTCAGATGACCTATAAAGACAATAGAGGAATCCTCTCTCTTAGAGACTTCCACACCCTTATCCGTGAAGAGACAATTGTAGTCTATCTCACATAATTGAGAAACGGACAGCAGATTGTACTTCAAGGAATAAACATGTAAGACATTTGTAATTGAATGATCAAGTGTAATAGCTACTTTACCAAGTCCAATCACACCCCCTTTTGAATTATCACCAAATATGATATTCTCATCTAAATTTATAGTTGGGGAATATGATGAGAACATACTCCTTTCTTCGATCATATGATTTGTACAGCCACTGTCAAGCACCCAACTTGACCCACCAGAGGAGTATGCCTGCAACACAAGTTTAGTTCCTAGTCTTAGGTCCCCAAATATTCTTGGGGCCTTGCCTGTTAGTCACAAGAACTTTAGGAACTCAAATGAAAGTATTATGATAAACATTTCGACCATTTCCAACAAACTTGGCAAACACCTCTCCCTTGCTATTGTGCTGCAAAATAAAGTTAGAATCCAAACATTGAGGAGGTGTTTTTGCCTTTGGTTAATAAGCATATCTATTTGGAGTGACCCAGATAGATTTCTTTGGTTTCTGAACAACCTGCTCTGGAAGTGACACCTTCTTCTTGGGCTTAACATGAGCAGAGGATGAGGAGGTGGTCTTCCCTTTTCTGTGGGGGGCGGCACTATCGCCCTTCACAGCGGCACTGCCGCTCATAGGCCGCGGTGCTGCTCTGGGCTGGCCTTGTGCCACCTTCTGTCCAGACCTATCTGTACCTTCCTGCCCTTTGCTCATGAACTGAACACACTCATATCCATTTATTACCTTTCTCCTATTGGTTTTACCTCCATGAGTGTGCTCAAGCCCATCTTTGATGCATGGATTCCTTCCATCTTTGTATTGTGGCCTCTTTGGTTTTTCACCTTTACCACCAGCAGGTTTCTTGCCTTCCATGCCCCTTTTTCCTAACATAGCATTGAGCCTAGCAATCTCCTTTTTCATGACCTCCAAGTTTGCAAGATTAGTGGAATAAACATTTAAGTCAAGATTATAGCATTTTCCACATCCTTGGCTAGTGGAGAAAATAGAAATGTCATTTGTATTGGAGGGAAGTGGGGTGCTCTTGCATAGAAGGTTATATTGCTTCTCAAGTTTGTTGTGCTTTTCAACTAAGACACAATACTTGTCATTGAGTGCAATATTTGCCTTCTTTGTGAGAGCATGTTCTCTTTGTTCTTCGGCCAAGGCCTTGTTCAAAGAGTCCACCTCACTTCTCTCTAACTCAAGAGCTTCCTTGCAGCCAATATACATCTTTTTGGTTTCCTCAAGATAATCATCTCTATCGGCTAGCTCGGCTTTGACACTTTCTAGTTCCTCCATTAGATTCATGATGAAGAGCTTGGTTTTAGAATCTAACTTTTTAGTCAATTTAGCATATTTCTCAACATCACTAGTATCATCATCACTAGAATCACTAAGTTCACTACTAGAGATGTCACTAGGAGGTGGAGGAGATTTAGCTCTTTGTTTTACCTTCTCACCCTTTGCCATAAGACAAACGTGAGTGGAGCGGTGGTCATCATCATCGGACATGTTGTTGAAGAGCCTTGATGTAGAGGATGGCTTTTGAATGGCCATGGTTGCAATCTTCACATCCTCTTCACTTGACTCTTTAGTTGAGTCCCACTCATGCCCAATGTGTGCCTCTCCCATTTGCTTGTATCTCTTTTTGTGCTCATGCTTGCCCTCATTGCTATCCCTCTTGTATTTGTTTTCTTTCTTGTCATAGGGACACTTAGCAATGAAGTGCTCCGTGCTACCACAATTGTAGCAAGTCCTCTTCTTCTTGTTGGGGAACCTTCTTTGCACTATTTTATACCCATTCTTTTTCAATCCCTTGTGATAGCTCTTCATGAACAAAGCCATGTCATCAATCTTCATATAATCAGCCCCATCATCTTTATCTTCACTTGAGGATGAACTTGGATCATCATTTTGTGGAGTTGACTTGATTTCCTTGGGTTGACTTGTTGATGCTTACTTGCTGCCCTTTGCCTTGTTGGAGGTGCCTTGATTGCTTGATTTATTTGCCTTGAGAGCTACTTCCTTGATTTTCATGCCTTCTAGCTTGGCTTGCAACTCACCAAGTCTTCTTCTCTTATTTGCCTCTTCTCTTTGCATGTCAAATGTCAACAATCTTCCAAGCACATCATTAGGTGTGAAGTGCTCAAACTTCTTCTTATCTCTAATCAAAGTAACTACGGTCTCATTTCTTGGTGAGTAGGCTTCCAACATAACCTTCACCACTTTGTGATCATCAAGCTCATCATATCCATAGCCTCTAATTTTGTCCACCAAGGTCATCAATCTATCAAACATCTCTTGTGGCCCCTCTCCATCAACAATCATGAACCTATTTAGCTTGGCCATCAACAAATCAATTTTTGCTTTCCTCACTTTATCTACACCTTCATGTGCTAGATGCAAAGTGTCCCAAATCTGTTTTGCAACATTGACATTCATCACTCGGTTGTACTCATTTCCATCCAAGGCACTAAGAAGAATACTTGTGGCTTGGCCATTGAGATGGATAGCAGCTAGCTCTTTATTTGTTGGCGCTTCGGGATCTTCCGGTGGCTGCAATCCATTCACCACAATCTCCCAAAGACCGGGGTGAAGACCTACAAGATAGGCACTCATCAAGTGCTTTCACTTGGCAAAGTTTGTCCCATCAAAATGAGGCAACTTTCCCGCGGGTACATTGACAAAGGACTTTTTGTTATGGTTAGACAAATAAGAATAATTAAAGGATACGGCGGCATATTTGTTCTTATTGTTGTTGCTGCCCTTGTCCTTGCTCTTCACCTCCTTGCCATCTTTTGAAGCATGGCATGACACATCATCATCTTCATCATCCAAGCTACTAGAGAGCTCACTAGATGATGCATCATACTCATTCTTCTCTTGCTCTTGAGCTCTTGCTGCTCTTCTCTTAGCTCTTGCCTCTCTTGTGATTCTTCTAGCTTCTTTTCTTTTTTTCTTGTCTTTGAGCCGCTGCTCTTCTTTCTTCTTTTCTCTAGCTTCTCTTGTTGCAATCTTTGCGGCTTTTCTTTCTTTTCTTGCCTTTCTTCTTTCGGCATCGGTGGTCTTAGGTTCTTTGATGGCGGCATCACTTGCTGTGGACATGGACAGCTCGCTGCTGCTGCCGACATCCTCAACGTGCACACCACTTGCGTCCGCAACGCGAACGTTCTTCGAACCTTCTCCTTCTTCCATACTTCACGCGGTGAAGCGTATACGAAGCAACCTCGCTCTGATACCACTTGTAGGATCTACAGGAAGATAAAGAAGGCATAGAGGAGGGTGAATAGGCCTGTAAAAATTCAACTCAAAACTCTGTTAAAATAGAGGGCGGCACTGCCGCACTATGAAAAATAATCTAACACAGTTGAGATTTAACAGATATGAATCTGACCCCACTAGTTGCTTAATCCTACAATATTAAGCCAAGATCCAGTTCGAAGACTGGATACCACAGAAACTTCACACAACAGTGAATCGAGCAACTAAACTCTAGCAACAGCTAGCAACAAGGTAAACAACAGTATGGTAAAGATGAAGCACGCGAGACACAAGATTTATCCCGTGGTTCAGCTCACCACTAAGGTTTGCCTAAGTCCACGTTGTTGAGGAAGCCACAAAAGGCTTGAGCTTGCCACAAAGGCTTGCCTTACCCTTGTTCTCAAATCAAGAGAGTAAACTCTTGAAGTGAGGGGTGATTTCTTAGCTTTCGAATGAGGTTACAAACCTCCCAAGGCTGCCACACAAGTTGGCAAGCACAAGGGCGACGCCTAGCCGGCTAGGAGCAAGCTCCAAGAGTAACAAACCTTAGAACCACCGACCAAACGTGAACCAAATGCTCTTAGACTTTGGAAATCAGTGGATCTTCTCTCCAATCGAGTTTTGCTGCCTTTTCTCTCAAGTTTTGATGGTTGGAATCAAGGATTAGCTTGAGGGATGGAGGAGCAACAATGGAGGAGAGAGGTGAGCTTTGGTTCTGTCTTGTTTCGAGCTGAATGACTCAGTAGAGAAGATGATCGTTGTGGGCTGGGCCTGAAGGGTATAAATACCCCCCGAGCCCAACGGTCAGTTAAGGGCGGCACTGCCGCCCTAGCCAAAACAGGTAATATGATATCAAATTTGGCTGGCTATTTTGACTAGGTGGGAGGATGTAGATCTGTGAATTTGAGCATCTGATTCAACAGTTGACCAACTGTCCTAAAATCCCTCTTAATAGTACGGCTTTTCCTAAACTCAATTTCAAAACATAAAAGAATTTAAGCTTCCTTTGAGCTAGGTCATGACACCATTTGTAATTAGGACACCTGCAACCTGTACATCATCCTCATTCTTTGATTCCCTGCTTGTCATCTCGATAAATCTTGTTAGTCCTCTAATTTGGTGGTCATTAATACCAAAACCCACAATAGGGATTGATTGCACTTACAGGAACAGAGGAAGCCAGCTAGGCCGACTTGGGCGCTAGCAGGCAAAGCAGCAGCAGGGGTAGTCGGCCTAGCCGACTCAGGCAAGCAATTGTCGGCTCAGCCGACTTCAAAGTCGGCTCAGCCGATTCTGAGCAGGCAGGCAACCCTCCTTTGTTACTTGTAGGGGCTTGATCTCCATTAATGATGTAGTAATCACTAGATAAATGTACAACCCCTTTAGCTCTTGAAAAATCAAGTCTAGCTATTTTCTTGCGCTTCTCATGCTTTTGTGTAGCAAGACTTGTTTCTTGATATGTGATTGATTCGGAAAGGATGTTGTGTTGTTTGGCTTTTGTAGCCGAACCTTTGGTTACATCCGAATTAATTCTTTCTTTCATGCCCACTAACAATCCTCTTTTAGCCGATGACTCAACTGTGATCGGCCTTTTCTCATTGGTCTTTTCAAAATATTCATAGAATTGCTCCTCTAATTGAGACCATGAACCAACAGTACACCTAGGCAAAGATGTAAACTGTGCAAAGACAATACGAGTAAGAGATAAAGGAAAATTCCGCACTCTCATATACTCTTCTTTACCGGTAAAACCCAGCTATGATAGATATATACTAATGTGTTCCATAGCGGTTTTATCATCTTCACCACTAAATTTATAAAAATTAGGTAATCGTCCCCAGCGGAATTGCCAAAAAATGTGTTGATGTCGGAGGTGGTCCGAATCACAAACCAGTAGGGCCTTGACGTCCAGGCCGCCACGGACCGAAGAACGCAGCGAGGATGTCACTCTTTTGTGGTAAAGAACGGAGAGGTTTTCAAGCAAACCGCCAAAGGATAACCAACGTGTTTACGTGACGAAGAACCGGCTAGTTTTTAGGCAAACTAGCAAAGAAACCGTTGAAGCTCTTACCCGGAAGGGACCTGTCAGGGCAAGGACATCGCCGGGTTGCCCTAGGTCGGCCGGTAAGCAGGGCCGGTCCCGAGGGTTTAAGGGCCTAGAGCGAAATCATAGACGAAGGCCCCTTAAAAATTGAAATAAAGGGAAAAATATGCATATGAAATGTTACCAATAAACACATCTAAAATTATCAAGCAATTTAATATTTACAGGTAAAAAATGATTATGTAATTTTGTGCGCCAATCCGTACGTGCAGGGGATCGATCACGGTGTTTTAGTTTGGTATTTAACATATTCTCATTCTGTCGTAAAATAAACACACATCACGCTTCTCATAGAGTCAAACTCTTTTAAATTTAACTATAAAATAATATCAATATTTGTATCTTAAAATAGTTTATTATAAATATAAAATGCACAACTAATGTAGTAATGCTTATTGCACATAATAAATATTAGTATTATTGTGTATATATATTTGATCAAACTTAAAAATATTTGACTCCTTGATTAATAGGGTATGTACTTATTTTAGGATGGACGAAGTAACAAATAGTGAGACTGAGTAAATGATAAAAGGTACTCCGTTTCAAATTATAAGATATTTTAGCTTTTTTAGATTCATAACTTTTGCTATGCACATAGATATATTATGTCTAGATACATAGGAAAATGTATGAATATAGAATTGCCAAAACGTCTTATAATGTGGGACAAAGGAAATAGGAATTAATAGTCTATTGACAAAGTCACGTGGATCACGTCACGTTGCACAAGCACATGTATAGAAGCTGAGATTATACAAGTATAAGCTACAACTCGAGCATTAAGTGAAACGATGCCACAAGGTTGAACGTGTCGCAAATTAAACCGGCAACGTGCCTGACAGCCAAACCAACACTGCCTTTAGATTCCTGGGAGGGCCCCAAGGATCCGAGGGCCCAGTGCGGGGGCACTGCTCGACCCCCGCCAGGACCGGGCCTGCCGGTAAGCCTAGGACGCCATCCTTGGTCGTCGGATCAAGGGATGAACAGCATGGGGGTTGGAGAATAGAATAAAAGGGTTGGAGTAGAGGTAGTAGATTGATTTGTCTGACGATTGAATAGATGAGAACTTAATCGGCCATGTATCATAAGAGGTAGGGGTGGTCTTATCACATAAGAAAACTAACGTGGTACTATTATCATGTCGCTTTATGAACTTTTTCTTAGATTGTGCCAAAACTGTCATGGACTTATTTAAATTGGCTTGACCCAATTTAAATGTCAACACCTCCGGTGGTAGGTTATTACAAATTTTTATAATAACACACATGTAAAAAGACTAAAAAAAATTACCCCTAGGGTGACAAAGTCTGCCGCTCAGGTTGTCGCTTGCCTTTCTTCCACCTCGCCACCTCGTCAACACACTTATGGCAGGCGGTGATGCTCCGTAATTTCGCGCACGACCAGTTAAACCGCGAGAGGGAGGAATGTTGGCCTGGTACACGCAAGAAACCTGGATTACAAAATGTTACAACTCGCGTGGCAGCGGAGCAGTTCCCATCACCGACTCACCACCCCGGGCCACACCCATGCCCAGTCGCAGGCTCTCGTTTCCACCCCCGCTTCCCCGCGGCCGCGGGTCACCACCGTCAGCCTCGCCCCGCAGCTGCCCACTCACGCCGCACGTTTCCAACCGCCCCTCCTCGCGCGTCATCGCCACCGTGACCGTGAGACCGCCGGCCTTTCCGTGTGCGCTGCGCCATTCTGCCAACCAGCTCCATTCCCATTTCAACTCTTCTTTAAACTCCGCCAAACTCAATGGCGCCCGCCCAGTCAACTTCACTGACGCCTGCTGCTTCCTCTTCCTCCTCCCCGAGCCCCACGAGCCATGGAGCGGCACCGCCAAGGATCGCGGCGTCAACAAGAAGGTAAAGTAGCCCGTCCATCGCACTAACCATCCTCTCACCGATCGATGCAAAGGCCGCAATGACGTCTTCACGCCCTCACGGTGCTCGACGGATTGCTCGCGGGGGACTCTGATTCTTTGATTTTTCGACTTGCAGTTGCAGACGGTCTCGACGGGCACGAGGAGGAGGACGGGGCGCTGTCGGCGTTCGTCTGCCCGATCACCATGCAGGTGATGCGGGACCCGGTGGTGATCGAGACTGGCCACGCCTTCGAGCGGGAGGCCATCGCCCGGTGGTTCTCTGAGTGCCGCGACCTCGGCAGGGGGCCGTACTGCCCGATCACGATGCGGGAGGTGCACAGGGCGGACCTGAGGCCGGTCCTGGCGCTACGGGCCGCCATCGAGGAGTGGACGGACAGGCAGCAGAGGGATGAGCTCCGCAGGGCCTGCCAGTGGCTCACCAAGGACGCCACGGAGAAAGAGGCGGTGCGGGCGTTAGGCTGCGTTGCGCGAGGGTGGAGCGGAGGGCGGGTGGGCAGGCGCACAGTGCGTGACGAGGGGATGATACCCATGGTTGGTGGCATGCTGAGAAGCGGCAGCACCATGGTGCGTCTCAAAGCGCTGGAAGCTATTCAGGAATTTGCCAGAGAAACTGATCAAGACAGGGTAGGTGAAAGGACGAGACAACGAAATTGAGTGTGTTTATAATTACGTGGTGTACGATAACAATAGTATTGACAGCATGTCTCTTCATCCTTTGCAGGAAGCTGTGTCGGAAGGGGACACCATTCGCACAATCATCAAGTTCATCGATTGTGAGGATTGTCAGGAGAGGGAATTGGCAGTCTCTGCACTGTGCAACCTTTCCAAGTCTGAGCTAGTATGTGGGAAAATAAGTGAATTGAATGGAGCCGTACTTATACTGGGCAAGGTGTCTGGAAGCAAAGCTGACAATCCAACAATAGCTGAGAAGGCTGAAAGGACACTTGGGAATTTGGACAGGTGTGAGAATAATGCCGTGCAGATGGCTGAAAATGGCAGGCTGGAACCTCTACTTAACCTGCTTATTGAAGGTGCCATCTCCTTCCCTATCAGTATTACTTGATCAATGCGATACTATCTTAATAAGTTATTATATATGAATATGATGATAGGAGTAATAGTAACTTATAAGCTTCCCACATCTTTTAGCATTGGTGAACTTGTTAGTTTACAATGTTAACTATGGAAGTGCTTTACTGGTTTCTCACGCTATGATATATTTTCTGCAAATTGATCAGGTTCTCCAGAAAAGCAGCTGCTTATGGTATCATCTCTAGAAAAGATTGTTTTGTCTAATGACTTGAAGATCTTAGTTGCCCGAAGGGTGGGTTCCTTATTTGGTGGTATTGTTGAAAAGGGAAACTTGGAAGCAAAAGAAGTTGCTTTCAAGGTGTTAGAGCATATATCCACCAATGCAGAGAGTGCCAAGGTTCTTATAGAGGAAAATGTCCTTCTCCCTCTTTTCCGAGTTCTCTCTATCAATCGCACCAGTCTCCTTCCACCGAGGTTGCAAGAGGCTGCAGCTGCAGTTCTAGCTAATCTGGTTGCATCTGGTGTTGACATTGGGACAGTACCCCTCGACGGAGACCGTACTCTGGTGTCTGAAGACATTGTTCACAGCCTACTTCTTTTGATCAGTAATACCTCACCTCCAATACAGTGCAAGCTTCTTGAATTTTTTGATACCCTGAGCAGTTCCACAGGGACAGTACTGTCAATTGTCTCAGCTATAAAATCTTCTGGTGCTATCACCAACTTGGTGCAGTTTGTTGAGAGTGATCATCAGGAAAGCCGCACTGCATCCATAAAGCTGATATACAAAATTTCATTCCACCTGGGCCATGAGATAGCCCAAGTCTTCCGTGCAAGTCCAACACTACTTGGCTGCTTAGTTAAAGTTGCCTTTCTTAATGATGGAAACGCTAATGAGCAAGATGCTGCACTTCAGATTCTGGCAAACCTTCCAAAAAGGGTCAAGCACCTCACCAGAGAGCTAATGGAGCAAGGGGCTTTCAAGATAGTTGCTAGTAAGGTTTTAAGCATCTACCGCAGGGATGCTGGAAGTGACATCTATGACAATGCACTGCTTGAAGGCCTTACAAAAGTCTTGGCAAGGATAACATATGTCTTGCGAGATGAACCCCGATGCGTTTCCCTTGCTCGTGAGTACAACCTTGCTGCCTTGTTCACCAGCTTGCTTCGGCTGAATGGGCTTGAGGAGGTACAGGTGGTCTCTGCAAAGGCATTAATGAATCTCTCGTTAGAATCTAAGTATCTGACTAGTACACCGAAATTTGATGATAGTGAACAGAGGTCTAAACTTGCACTATTTGGGAGGAAACCACCAAATATTCAATTTTGTCGTGTTCATTCTGGAGTCTGTTCAATTAGGGATAACTTCTGTATCCTAGAAGGGAAAGCCGTGGAACGACTGATTCATTGTTTGAATCATTCTAACAAGAAGGTTGTCGAAGCTGCTCTGGCTGCTCTTTGCACCCTGCTTGAAGATGGAGTGGAGACTGCAGAAGGCGTTTCGGTGCTCCATAGGTCTAATGGAGTTGCACCTATATTTGACATCTTGAAGGAAAATCCGACAGGCAGTCTTCAGCACAGGGTGACGTGGGCTGTGGAGAGGATTCTGCGGGCAGAGGATATCGCCCAAGCTGCTTCAACCGATCACAGTCTGGGATCTGCACTTGTTCATGCTTTCCAACATGGAGATTCCAGAACACGGCGTATTGCAGAGGCAGCATTGAAGCATATCCGAAAGCTACCCACTTTTTCCATAATCATTGATAAGAGTCCCTCGATACGAGGTTCATCCATGGGAAGCATGGAGCGCTTTATCAAGTTTGATCGCTAGGTTGTTATGAAACGCAAAAGAATTACATGGCCTGTTTATGCCTTGTGGCCGACATATCCCTTATTATCTGTTTAACAGTAGGAACACAGTTTATTCTGGGGTGGGTGGGGTAGACAAGCAGTGGATCTAAGAGCATCTCCAAGAGTCTAGCCAAAATTAGCTATTATGTAAAATAAATCCTACCCAAAGAAAACTAGGCTACTCCAACAGCCTCGGTAAAATATAGCCTTCTCTATTTTCAAACTTGCCACGTCACTGTAGGGCTCCGTCGTTTCCTTCTTCTAGCCTTTTTCAGATTGCATCTCTGCAGTGCCGCCGCTCCTCGGAAGCCAGCCATGCGGAAGCACATGCGGAAGCCAGCCATCGAAGCAAGGGGAGGAACCACCCGACAGCACAACAATCTGAACTCCAGTGAACCGAGGCAAGAACGGGGGCATCGAAGAAGATGGCCAGGACCCCTGCACAGGCGCCGCAACACCGGGACACAGCGACAGCGACATGGCAGCCATAGACGGATGCTTGCACAGGGCCAGGAAGGTGGAGGGAAACCAGAAGGCCATGCACGGGAAAGGGCCTGCGCGTGCGGAAAGAGGCCGCCGAGCGCGCGTGGAGGACCGATGGCGAGCGAGGCTGCGTGTCCATTTGTAGCGAGCGAATTTTCTGGGACAGAGAGCGACTAAATTTAGAGAGTCACTTGAAGAGTTTGTTGGAGGCGTTTTTTTTGCTTAATAATAGCTATACTTGACTTTAGAAAACCATTTAGCTATTCTGTTGAAGATGCTCCAATGAAGGCTACATATGTTTAGATTCTCAAAATATTCTCATTCAGTTTTCGGTAACTACCATCAATTCGTATGTTATTATGAGTAATGGATGTGAAGATAAGAATCCACTTTTATGAGTACCATACATTCAACCTTTTATTTGGTAGAGTAGTCCCAATACTAAAAACTATGATGCCACATGTCACATAGACACTTTCCAATGCACAGTTTCTAAATTATTATAAGAAAATAAGAAAAACATTTACTTTTCTTATGCCTTAATTTTGATGCTAGAAACAACTATCTCCCTCCTAAAAATTTTGACATTGTAGAATTCAAATTGTCTCATAAAACTTGTAATTCTAAACCCCTCTTGCCTCCATCTGCTTGCCTATACGGTCCTTCAAACCTAGAACAATCCCAATTGATAGGGGCATTCATGGTTATTTCACACCCCTCTATCCTAAAAATCCTAAAACGTCAAGTCATTTTAGGAGGAGGAAGAAGTAGGTCCCATGCAAGACCCAATTTCATTTGATTTCCTAGGTGGCACTCCTATTTAATTAATAATGTTATAAATGCCTAGCCGATGTGGTTCACTATGACTACCTTATAGCATCTCCAACAATTCTCCAATATCTCCCCATATCCCTATAAAACTGTTATATTGGGGATAGCTATGTTTTTTTCTTACTCAAGCAGTTCCCTAATACCTTTTCATTTTTTTGGTGGCCACTAATATTTTTCTCATCTCCCCTCAAAGAAAGGGGGAGATACAACTCCCCCAATACCATGGAGACCATCCCAAGTACCACTTTTCAGCCATATTTTTTTTTACACACCTGTGAGACCCATCTTTCGTATGGGTATTGGGAGAGATATATTGAGGCACTGCTACAATAATTCCTCCAATAAATCTAGAAAGTGATATTGGGCTACCTCAATACCATCTTATTGGGGAGTTGTATTGAAGGACTGCTGGAGATGCTCTTACTCTAAGCTGTTAACTCTCTAGGACTGATCTATGAAGGAAACCGAATGCATGCGGCAGCAACCTCAGCTGTGCATCCGGCTTATTGCATCCTAGGAATATAGCGCCCGAAGTTTTTGCAGCCGATCTCGATTGGTCGTTCATCGGTTGCCAGTGTTGTCGCTGCCAGCGTCGGTCAGTATGGTGATCCTCCGCGCGGATTTCACGAACACACTGCAAACAAGTGAAGAAAAGTGAGAAAACGGCAACCTTTTTTCAGTTTGTTAGTCATCGAAAGGAGTTGTAGTACGGTTTGGATTTGTATAATCAAGGAAGTGCAATGAAGTCGCTGATGTGCTCACCTGAAAGGCTCGTCGCCGACGTGCTTCACCTCGCCGGCGATGGTTCGGTCGACCATGTGGCTCCTCAGATCAGCGTTGCTGATGCCGAACATGCTGGACAGGCGCGCGCAGAGCTCCTCGAATGAGCCCAGCGCCGAGAGGTCAAGGTTCCTGCCGAGAGTGTCCGACTCCACAAACACCTTGCACTGCCCGGGCTCCAGCGCAAACTCAGACGGTGAACTGTCTCCAGACCACCACAATCTCCAAGAGGAGGGCGAGTTCTTCTTGGCGGGACTTCCATGGGAGACGTCGGAGCGAGAGCGATCAGACGTGTTGGACGCTTTCTCGTCGCCGCTGCTGGTGGTTCGCGGCGAGGTCGGGACACCAGAGCCGTTGCTGCTTTTCATGTGCTCCTCGGTCAGTATCGCCTGTCCGAAGAGCATTATCCCCGGTGGCTTGACGTCGTCGCCTTTCTTGGCCTCAGGTGATGGAGAATGGGGTGTTGGGCTGCCGATCTTCAAGTCGGTGGCGATCCTTGGAGCGGGAGGGGCTTGGTGATCGGCGGGGTGGATGCCACAGAACAGCAGGCTTTGCTGCAGGTCGCTGAGGTGCAGATCCGAAAAGGGTGGTGCCAGTGGGAGTGGGTGTGTGGGCGGGAACGGGAAGGCGGGGTCGAAAAGTTGCTGGCGCTCCGAGAGAGTCTCCGTGTACGCCGGGGTGTGCGGCTTCTTGCGCGGCGGCGGCGAGAAGCGGGGCAGGTTGGGCATGCTCGACACCAGCTCGACCCGCCACGGGCACACGCGGCTCACGTTCTGCCGGAGCTCAGGCTCGTCCCAGGTCACCTATGAAATTGGAGAAGCGAACGGTTCAGAGGAAGAACGAACATGGAGGAAGTGATGGCGTGTGTGTTCTTTTATCTACGCGTACCTGAAGGAGCCGCCAGGGCGACTGCGGCCACCGTTCGGGATCGGCCGGCTCGACACCGGCGATGGTGCCCATGAACCAGCTGATCCGCTACAGGTCCTCCGCCTCGAACGCCATCTTGAACCGCAGGCCTGGGCACCAGGGGGCCCGCATGGACTCCTTGACGGCGTCCGCACGCACGCAGAACTCTGGCGCGCTCGCACGCGGGTAGTGCACCGCCTCGAACGGCTGCCCGGCGGCGGCCAGCCTCGCCGCCTCGAACACATCCTCCGCTGGGACCTTGCCGTCCGATGGACCCGCGACGGCGGCGCCCGAGCTGCCCGCATTGCCGCCGCCGTCGCAGAACACGCGCTTGGCGCGCCGCAGGCCTATGTGGACCTTGCCGTCCTCTTCGCGCACAAAGACGACGGAGTCGCCGGGCAGGAGCTTCTTGTTGTGGACGAAGTTGCTCCAGCCGGTGGTGAGCAGGTGCCGGCGCGGGCTGCCCCGGTAGATGTGGCGGAACGTCCACTCGACTCCGTGGACGTCCGTTGCGGAGATGATCTGCAGGGGCGGGTCGAAGCTGTAGTCCAGCTCCGGGAAGATGGACAGCGCGCAGAGCCGCGGAACGGAGAAGCCGCCGCCGGTGTTGCCGTCGGACTGCGTCAGCGTCTTGGCGAAAGACCAGCGGCCTGGGCCGCTGCTGCTGCAGCTGATGCTGGCCGTCCCCATCCCCGGCCCTGCTCTCCTCGGCCAGGGAGTCGCCCACGTCCGCCACCGGCTCCCAGGGGCGGAGCGGGAGGAGGCGTATCTTGGCGTAGATGTCGTCGGTGTCGGGCTCCATGAGCCTGACGGCCGCGACGCAGGTCCACGGCGGCGGCGGCCTGCTCGGCGTGGCCCTGTGGGAAGTAGTAGACCGCGGCGCCGACGGGCGGCACGGCGCACATGGAGCCCGCGCACGCCTGCCACAGCTGCGGGTGCACGTCGCGCCCCTTGGGCTCGGCGGCGCCACGACCGGCGTCCGGCTCCGGCGATGGGGGCACCCGCGCCCGAACGTGAGCGTCGTCCCGAGCCGCGTGGGCGCGAAGGCTGCAGTAGACATGGCTGGGCTGTGTCTAGTCCACGAGGAGAGCTGCTTCGGTGAAGAATGTATATGTATGGAAGCCGCCCGGTGAATGAGTGGGCGGAAGCTGTGGTTGCAGGGTGGTTGGGAGCGACGTGGAAAAGTCTTTCGCTCCGCGGCTCCGGCAGTAACAAACCTCCGCGGTCCGCTCCGGAGATTTTTTTTAATTTTAACACTTTTTAAACTAATTTTAAATCTAATACTGTTTTTTTCTTTAAAACTAACATTTTGTGCCGCGCCATGCATGGTGGCGCGGCGGGTGGATAACGTGGCGACGACCGAAAATGCTGACCGGTGACGTGGCAGGGCTTGCCGCGCCACCGATCTTGGCGCGACAGTGACGCGCCCTGATTGGTGACGCGACAGAGCTGAATAAAAGCGTCGCGGCCTAGTCCCGCTTGCCCGAGCACACCCGCCTGCCTGGCCGCTGTCCGCCTCGCCTACCCGCACGCGACTCCCAAGTGCTGTCTCCTCCCTCCCTTCCCTTTCATTCCTTGGCCGCCTCCCTCCCTCCTCGGCCTCGTTCAAGGTAATAACGCACTTTTTATTTTTGTTTGAATGGTGGATTGGAATATTATGAATTGGAGTTAACGTTAGAAGGAAAATTATGTTTGAGAACTATGGGCTACGGTTTGGAGGAAGATATTATTTTGATTTTGTCAATGTTAAGGTTAATTATTTAGTTAGAAGTATGTTTATCATGTATATTTTTGTTGCTATAAGTGTTGGTTATATTATTTTAGTTGCAATGCAAATGATTATATTTTACATTAATTTGTGTTGTTTTGATTGATGTTTAATTTGAACTGTTTTATTAGATGGAAGACATATTTCGGGAGCAGTTATGGCGAAAACGGGGTCGTCCTAGAGAATTGTACCCCGACGAGTCTAGCAAAGATGTCCCGTCCCTCCTGACCTCCCTGTCCCTAACTGTGATTGTGGTCGTCCGACCGACGTGTTTCAATCGAGACATCCGGACACAACGCTCGTTGCTTCTACACATACAGTCGTTTTAATGTAAGGAATTGTTTTCGTATATTTTTTTCTTCATTTGTATTACTAGTTTACTAATATTTTGTTGGAATTTTGTTGTGTAGGTCCATGAGAGGTGCTTTTCCTTTCAGTGGATCGACGATGCAGACAAGTTTGATCCCAAGTATCTCCTTTTCGACGATTGGTGGAGAGGGCGACATCCACGAGAGCACTTCAAGCGGTGGGTTCCACCTCCCCCTAACCCCCCTTCAATGACTACTAAGGAGAAGCACTTAGCCGTAGTTAGATGACTAGAGGAACCTCCTCTGTGCGATTACGGAGATCGAGTTATGATAAATCCTGAGAATACATTGGAGTTTGTGTGTCCAAACAAGCATGAAGTAAGTGCAAAGTGTATGTGTTGAAATGTTGAGCTATATGTGTTCATGTACTAATGTCACCTTATTTAGATGTTTTCAATGGCGAAGTGTCGTTTCAAGGAGTGGTTGTATGGTCCTAAGAACCAATTGAAAGCTCTAGTTTGGTTTTGGTTAATTGATGAAACCCTAAGTGCTAACCTAGTTTATCAAGATGATTATGAGATAGGTAGCACTACTCCAAGTGATGAAGCAATGACGAAGATCATGACAATGGTGATAGCATGGTGATGATCAAATGCTTGAACTTGGAAAAGAAGAAAGAGAAAAACAAAAGGCTCAAGGCAAAGGTATAAAATGTAGGAGCCATTTTGTTTTAGTAATCAAGACACTTAGTGAGTGTGATCACATTTAGGATAGATAGCCGTACTATTAAGAGGAGTGTAACTCGTATCGAAATGCGGTTATCAAAGTGCCACTAGATGCTATAACTCATTGCATATGCATTTAGGATCTAGTGGAGTGCTAACACCCTTGAAAATATTTGTGAAAATATGCTAACACATGTGCACAAGGTGTTTGCGTGGTTGAGATGGGTTTGGGTCCTTTTGGAAAAAAATGAAATGTAACTATTTTCTATTAATGATGCAAAATTCTTGGTGGTTGGCATATTTGAGCAAGGGTGAAGAAGTTAGAGTTGAAATGGAGTTGGTCGAAATGATGTTTGGCGTCGGTCTCATGACCGAATATTTGAGTCACTCAATGAAATGCTGAAAAGGCTGCGTCGGTCCGAGCCGAAATGGGAACACGGGTAGTTGAGCACCGATGGTTAAGCCGGTCAAGTTGGACTCCGGTGAAAAAAACATGCCTCGGGAGCTTCTTCTGGAAAGACCGAACGCTGGGGCTTCAGCGTCCGGTCGATTTTGACCGGAGCGTCCGTCCGCTTCCGTAGCCGTTGAAATCGGCGAACAGCGTTTGAAGCTGGTGACGCGTGGCGTCCATCGGCGATCGGACGCTGAGGGCCGCAGTCGTCGGTCGGTATGACCGGGCGTCCGGTCGAGCGTTTTGCCCGATGAAGGGGTACAACGGCTCTATTTGATGGGGGCTCTATTTATAGCCCCATGGCGGCTCAAGGAAAACTCTTGCACATTTTCATTGACATAGCAACCTTGTGAGCTTAGCCAAAGCCCTCCCACTCATCTCCATCATTGATCCATCATCATTGTGAGATTGGGAGAGAATCCAAGTGCATTGCTTGAGTGATTGCATCTAGTGGCACTTGGTATTCGTGTTTGGCTTGCTGTGGATTTCGCTTGTTTCTCTTGGTGGTTGCCACCACCTAGACAAATGGAGGCGGTGAAGGATCGGCACGAGTTGGTGATTGTTCGTGGCCGCCTTCGGTGATTGTGAGGGGAGTTGTACCTTCCCCGGCGGAGCGCCGAAAGGTAACTCTAGTAAATTGCTCGTGTCATTGAGTTACCTCACTTGTGGGTCGGTTCTTGCGGTGTCCAATCATGTGGACGAGGTTTGTGAAACACCTCTTAGCCAGCAACCACCAAGTGTTGGTCGACACAACGGGGGGCGTAAGCGTGTTGGCAAGCAGTGAACCTCGGGAGAAAATCGATTGTCTCTCTTCTTTGTCATTCTCCCGGTGATTGGCTATATATTCATCTTGTGATTGGTTCATCCCCTACACGTCGGTATAATCACTCTACTCACTCTTTTACATTCTTGCAAACTAGTTGATACAAGCTCTTTAGTGTAATTAGAATTGAGAGCTTGCTTTATTATTTATATTCATCTAGTTGAGCTCTTTAGAGTAGCAAGGTTGAGAGCTCTTAGTGAGTAATTACATAGCTAGTTTGTGTGCCTAAGTATTCATTGCAACTAGAATTGTTGGATAGGTGGCTTATAACCCTTGTAGAGCTAGAGCAAGTTTGCATTACGCTATTTGTCATACAAATCAAATTGCTCTAGTTGATTTGTAGATTTTTAAATAGGCTATTCACCCCCCCTCTAGCCATATTAGGACCTTTCACCAATGGCCGGAAGAATCTCCAAAGGCAAAGCAAAAGAAAAAAGAAAGGTTAATTTACAAAGCACCTCCAGTCAACTGCGAATGTGGTGTTAAATCCAACTACGGTCTAGTCCATTCGGAGCTTGGAATAGGCCATTATTGCGGCCATATGGTTGACTATGATGAGGTTGGTTATTTTTGTGGTAAGCATAAAATCGTATTTTGTTTCTTTTGCTAAGACATATATGATATAATTTTTCGTTTGAACAGAGCACTAGGAAATGCAGGTGGGAATGTTATGATGGTTAAGCTAAGTTCTTGAATGAACTGAAGGGAAAGTAAGTAATTGCACGAAAGAGGGGATATGGACCTGACTACGTCAACCTATTCGTTAAACATCACAAAGACAAGATGCATGAGTTTGCTAGATAGCACGGCATTTGTAACCCGATCGATGTTGGGCTTGACAAATGAGGATTGGAGAGACGGATGACGTTAGAGGAGGAGAGGGCAAGGAAGGAGACAAGGGAGGATACAAGAGTACAGATGCAAGTCTTGAACGAGCATGTTGTTGCATTATGTGCCAGTGAGTGCTTGAAAACCTTTTTTCATTGTCTGATTTCAAATGTAATATAATCGCGTTGCTAACTGATTGCATTTTATACAGGAAGGGATTGGATGCAGCGAGGAACGTGCTGCAGAGGTGGCTCATGCAAGGTATAAGGAAAAGAAGTTAGATGAGTATAGAAAGCGAGCTGGTCGCACCGTTCAATCACCGATTGTGTTGTCTGATGAGGGAGACGAGGATGAGGACGACACTACTAGACTCAGCGAGCTCATCGCTCTAGCAGAGGCGAGCTTGCAGGCGGAGGAGCCTGAGGACGACACTGGCAGACTAAATGAGCTCATCGCTCTAGCAGAGGCGGGCTTACAGGTGGAGGAGGCTGAGGACGACACTGGCAGACTGAGCGAGCTCACAGCTCTAGCAGAGGCAGGCTTGCAGGCGGAGGAGGATGATGACGCGTTCTTCACTCAGGCCGCAGAGGCCGCAGATGAAGCAGAGACCGCTTATGATAGGCGACACGGAGGTTAGAGCAATGTAGATGAGCCTAGCCACATGAACGAGGAGGAAGAGAACGCGTTCTTGTCTCAGGCCGTAGATGAAGTGGAGGCCGCTTACTATAGGCGAAAGGTAGATCAGGGCAATGCATGTGAACCTAGCCACAGCAATAGGGTTGTGGTTGAGGATTGGTACTCGGACAACGAGTTGCTTACTCAGTATGTTTCTGACTAAGGGTTTTTGATTGCGTCGTTTGTTAGTTCCATATTTTATTAATGATCAATGTAGCTATGTACTAGAAATTTCATTGTGTTGTCTTGTTTTCTATTTGAACTATTGATGTATTATACCCATGTATCATATACTCAGATTACCCATGGTCGATCTTAAGTGATCCCATCCGTTTGTATCATGCGTTGAGAATTTCTAAAATGAATAAAATTGAGTGAAATTATTTCAAATATGGTTCGGCACTGGTTCTGCCGCGCTATAGCCCACGGCGCGGCAGTGACACGCCATGCCCCACGGCGCGGCAGCACCTAGACGCAGACAGAAGCCGACCAGCCTCAATTGCAATTGAAGCAGGAGCTGTTGTCGATGATGTAAACAACTACAAGTGCTGTCACGGCCGTGCGTAAGTTGAAACAAATATAAAGCAAATAAATGGAGTCCGTGCGTAAGTTGACAAGTTGCCATATAACATTTTTATTGGTTCATGAGTCTACAAGTTTCAGACGACAATATTCGTTCGACATAAATTCGACATAACCAACTAAGTCCTAGGAGTGTAAGATCCCTCGGACGCCTCTTGCAAACCTCGTCGTCCGATGGAAGAAAGGGGTCGTCGTACTCCACCTCAAGAAGGGGGTACATCTGGTGCGGCGTGGGAGGGACCATCCTGTTACAAATTGATAAACAAAGGGTTATAGTATTCAAATTAATAATATTCAAATTAACATTATGTAGCATTGCAAAATTTGAACTACTTGTTATGCAATACAAACACAATATGAAAGCACCTGCTACCCTCGTCTTCTATGCCTGCTAGCCTTGTGACCAAATTCTTTGCAAACGGAGCAAAGATTCCTACCACGGGTCTCGTTGAAATCTCCCCCTCCGTACATGTCTTCGTCGTACCCTCTCATAGCGTTCATGTCCCCCTTGAGTCGCTTCTTCTTCCTCCTACCCTTCCCTACCTTCATTAGATCCGGATACGGCACATAGTCATAACCATTATAAGGTGGCCACTGTGTCGGGTCAAGGTATGGCTCGAAGCTCATCTCCCAAATACTAACGATGTTCGAACGGAGATATAAGGGTGACATATATGGCAGATCCTCATAGTTGTACCCGTGAACCCTGCAGGCCGTGATAATATGAGAGCAAGGGGCATGCATGATCTGAGGGACGTTGCAACTGCACTCTACCTTTTCAAGATCAACTCGGTAGTTTCGTCCACCATAACGTTCGCCGCCCAAGCTTGTGCCACTTTTGCCCCGTACACTAAAGATATGGCGGCGGGGTCCATACGGCTCGGCGGTGTGCTGCTTGGCCAATTCCTCGGCCTCCTTCAAATATTCAGCTCCGACCTTTCCAAAACGCCCCGCTCAGCTATATTCCTCTACGCAAGTTTCTACCTCTTGACAAAATATTATTTGCACTTATGAAAGGAGAACTCAACAATTCTAGACATAAGCAACGATCGAACTCCTATGAATACACGGTTGAAGGACTCTGAGGAGTTAGTGGTCATGATGCCATACCTGAAACCCCCCTCGTCATATGCTAACGCCCACTGAGCCTTCTATTCCATCTGCTCCTCTAACTAGGCCTTTCCCACTTTATTTACCATCTTGTCTAGTTCTCTCTTTGTCTCCTTGAACTGGTGCTCTGTATGTACACAACATAGAGCTTTTATCTTGTCACATACCTCCTGCTTCCTCTGACGCCGCCAGAAATTAGCGGCAAAGTGTCTCATGCACCATCTATGCACTAGAGGTGGGAACCCATCTATATGCTCAGCTACAGCAATAAAAAGCCCTGGGTGACGGTCCGAGATCAAACATATAGTGCGAGATGGGCCAAGCACTTGTACACGTAGAAGCCGCATGAACCATGATCATGATTTATTGTTCTTTCCCTCTGCCAAAGCAAAAGCCATGGGTACTATCTGGTCCTCAGGATCAATAGCAGCAGTCATCATCAAGGTGCCCCTATACTTTCCTATCAGGAAAGTGCCATCAACAAGTATGACTGGCCAACAAAACTGGAATGCATGTTCCGTTTGCGCGAACAACCAGAACACACGATAGAGGACATGCCTCAACGGGTCCTGAAAACACATCCCTTCGATGTCCACAAACCATTTCAAGCCAGGGTTGTAGTAATGTATTGCACATAAGATGCGGAGCATCCTGTTGTACGCTTCCTCCCAACTACCCCATCGAATCGCCAGGGCAATTTGCTTAGCACGCCAAGCCTTTCCATACTTCACATCGTACTTAACGAATCCAGATATGGACTGTTGTAAAGAAGACACCAAAATGTCATTATTATCATCAACGAGCCCCAATATACGATGGGCAAGGTAACGTGCAGTGAGCTGCTGATGATTTTTCTTCCCCCTATTTGTTAGGCAAGTGTGGGGTTCGACAACTTTACTTATTCTCTGAAAGGATCAAGATGTCCAAGAGAGGGGGTGAATTGGGCTAATTCTAAATTTCTTTGCAATAATTAAATCCTACGGTAGCACAATTAACCCCTTGTGCCTAGAAAGTGTTTCTATTTATCTATCGCACAAAGAGTCATGCAACATAAGTTCTAATCCTACTCTAGCATGGCAATTCTATGAATGTAAATGACAATAATTGAATTGCTCAAAGTAAATGCTCAAAGTAAAGAGAGAAGGAGGGACGCGATGATGTTTTGTCGAGATATCGGAGAGTCGCCACTCTCCACTAGTCCTCATTGGAGCACCCGCGCAAGGGTGTAGCTCCCCCTTGATCCACGCAAGGATCAAGTGCTCTCTTCGGGTTGATTCTTTGACTCTCCGTCACGGTGAATCACCCATAACCGCTCACAACTTGAGTTGGGTCATCCATAAGCTCCGCCGGATGATCACCAAGCTCCCAATCACTACCAAGCCATCTAGGTGATGGCGATCCACGAGCTCTCACTTAACCACGACAAGCCTAATGAGAAGGGTGGATGCACACTTTGCTACTCTTGATCTCACTAATGAGGGCTCTCTTTGGGATTCTCAAATCTCAATCACCTCACTATGACCTTGCTCTTCTTAGCACTCTCAAAGGTGTTTCTCAGCTGTTGGAATGAGCAAAAGTACCCCCACACACGAATGGAGGAAGTATTCATAACATCGACTAAAAAACGAACTGTTATGTGCCTCTACGGGGTGACCGGACGCTTCGGTCATGTTGACCGGACGCTCCGATCAGTTCTCCCCGAACTCCAGTGATCAAGTGGTGATCGGACGCTAGACAGCATCTGGTCAGCACTGACCGGACGCATCCAGTCGTGATTTTCCCTCTTTGGAACCTTACTGGAGTCGACCGGATGCTGGCTCTCAGCGTCCGGTCACTCACCTCTCACGTTCGGTCACTTCCAGACGACTTCACCTTGATCAAATGAACTGATCGGCGCCAGCGTCCGGTCACACCAAAGCCAGCGTCCGGTCAGTATTTGACCATCCATTTACTTCCAACTCTCAAACATGCATGAATGAAGTTTGCTCCAATGGATCTAAGGGCTATTTTGGAGCTACCTAGTGCTAGATTTAGCAAGTGTGCACCACACCTAACTCACTAGACTCACTTAGGTCAAGCTACCCGTCTATACCCCCCTTAATAGTACGACCAAAGGAAAAACAAAGTCCTAAACTACTCTAAGTGTTTTTTCAACACCAAACGACACTTAGAACTAGTCCATCCTTAACCTTGTCGTCCATCCTTTAAAAACCGAAATGATTTCCATCGTAGGGGCATGACCACCATGATTGCCCAATCGATCTCCATTACCGTGACCTAACTTAATTGCCTCTGCAAAACACACATTAGTCACAGTAATCACGTATTATCATTAATCACCAAAACCCAACTAGGGGCCTAGATGCTTTCATCCTCCACTTGCCATCACTCTGTCTCTTTCGTGCATTTAACCTCCACATACAACCGTTTTTGCATATCAAGTGGTACCTCAACTCCTGGTCCGAATGAGTGACGGTGTACGGCCTATGGTGATACACAACATAGTCCTAAAGGAAGAGCTTCATCTCTGACATTGTATTGAATATCATCCCTTTCCTAAGGGTTTCTTTCTTATGGTCATACAATGATTTCCTACACATCTGGAGACCGGTGTCACAAACTGCCATATCCGTCATGTTGACATCCCTATAGTTTAGAACGCCCCTGAAAGGTACGTTCATCGACCTTAGTTGCTCAAGCTCAGTCGCTGTGTAAGGTGGTGATGGAACATACTGCTGCGCTTCGCTAATTCTGGCCCATAAATCATAGGGGGTATCATCTGCTGCCAAATCTATGACTAGTCTACCCTGAGCCTAGATACCATGCAAAACCTCAGTTGGTACTGGTAATGGCATAGTATGAACCGGTATTGGCATGGCATCAACCGGTGTTGGCATAGCATCTGTACCTCCTTGGTCATCATCAGAATCGTCTAAATCACTGCTAACTACATCACCGATCTTGTCCTCCTCCTGCTCCTCTTCCCATTCGAACTCGTTCACATCGAAGTCATTGCTTATACAACCTACTGCAGTTGAATGAAACTGCTCCTGCGTCAACTGACCGTCCAAATCCATGTTACCCTGAGTTGCTTCTCCTTCGACCCCTAATTCTTGTTCATTGCCTCCAACACCGTTAATGGACGGGCCGTCCTGGACACCCTGCATCCTATACCCATTCTCTACCACCACCTCAGCTATGGGCATATTGGAACCTTAGAGCACCCTAATGTAGCGGGATCAGTGAGCAGGATCGCGCAATGGCATGAGGACATAGTGTGTCCTAGTCTTCTCAGTATCAAACCTCCCCTTCAATGTGAAATCACCGCCAAACTTTGTATTCAAACGGACACAAAGGTCGTTGAAGCTAGAAGGTTCATCAAACCATTCCAATTCTTCTTCCATAACCTCAAACATACTATCTTCTCGCCTAACACTTCCTCCGTATAAAACTCTAACACAACAATCAATCTATAAAAGCATTTCAAGAAACTTCATCAATTCGTCGAAATCATCGTACATAATGTCCATAGTAATATTAATACCTATTCTAACTATAACTATACTAACTAATTTAATATTAACATCTATACAAGGCTAACTACAACAACTAATTAGACTAAATACAATGTATAACTAGACTCACTAACTGTACTAACTAAACTACCTAACTTTACTATCTATACTAACTTACTATACCTTACTAACGCTTGTAAAACGATCGTAAATTTCCAAATACTAACAAACCACCAAAGAAAGAATAATCCACGATACAATACGGCCTCCCGAACAGGCCATATATTACCTATACTAACTAAACTAACTAACTTTACTAACTATACTAACTATACTTTACTAATTATACTAACTTTATTTATTTTACTAACTTAATATACTAACAATGTCGATTCAACAAATACACTAGGGGAGTACCTCATGGCAATGGGCGCTGCCCTCAATCCTCATGGCGGTGGCGCTGCTAGACCGGCCGGGGCGGGCGCGGCACCTCCTCGGCGGGGTGGCGGGTAGCCGCCATGCGTGGGAGGGAGGGGGCGGCGCTGGCGTCTGACGGGCACGGCGCGGGCAATGGCGCGCGGCGACGACCGTGGCGTCTTAAACATTAAATGTGGGCGTGGCGCCCGCGCCGGCGTGGTCGGCGTCGGGCGAAAGCCCGGCGGCAGCGAAAGCGCGGCGGCGCGGTAGTCTTGCGCGCGGCGGCGGCGGCGGCGCGGCGGCGAGCATGCTCGGCGCGGGGGGCCGGGCCACGGCGCTTTTATTCGCTCTCTACCGCGCCACCGATCGTAGCGTCGCCATCGCTGCGCCAAGATCGGTGGCGCGGCAAGCCCTGCCACGTCACCGGTCAATATTTTCGGTCGTCGCCACGTCATCCACCTGCCGCGCCACCATGCATAGCGCGGCGCAGGCAATGGCGCGGCCAAAAGTGTTAGTTTTAAAAAGAAAAAAACAATGTTAGATTTAAAATTAGTTTAAAAAAGTGTTAAAATTTTAAAAAAAATCGCTCCGGGCACCTGCGATGGATTCCTTATAGCTAGGCGCCGTTGCCCGTTGCCTTGCATCAGCGATGATAAAGTGATTTGAGAGATAATGGTAGCATGCACACGAGTGAGCAGCCGAGCGGGAGTTGAAGTCGCGGTGGAAGGAACTGTTCAGCCTGCCCAGACCAACAACGAGTCCACAGGGCGGCTGTCTAACGCCGCATGTGGGGCCGTAGGGTGTCTGTCTTTGAGCAAAACAGCCTTTTAATTTGCTGCTGTTGGTTATAAGATGGACACTACAGTTACGGTGCCACAAATTTAACAGGTCAACAAGTAGCGTTCATCATCATCATGTTATATGATAAAGCTGGCGGATTGACTGTAGTCATTGTGGTGACATATCATCTTTTTATTTGCTTCAAGACTTTGACAATACATTGCCGACATAGAGTTTAGGGAAAATTGGATTCATATCATCAAAAGATTCTTGTTTAGATATGTACCAGCAAAAGATATCACTTCTTAGCAGCTTACCACTTCTGTTAACTGAACGTTAATTGTGACCACTGTACCCTTGCTAGAACTGATTATACTATATGGCTACACTCCAACTCCCATTCCAGCAGCAATGTAGCTGCGCTGCAGCTTCCGTTTCAGCAGCATTATAACAGGTCATATAAAACAATATTTTTAGTAGGATATAACACAACCTCTCAGCAAAATATAACACAAAATTTTGAGAATTACATAACACAAATTTGCCCCAATTTTGCTGCCATTTCAATACCATAATAGCAGGGTACAACTAATTTTTACAAGTTCATCAAAATCTGAGATAATACTGCATAGCAGCACCATATTTACACAGGATCCCTAGTTACACATACAGAGTTGCACAAAAGACCACAATTGACCAGCCATGCTCACACACAAAATAGATAAGAAAGCTAATGTTTCTAGCTAATAATGAACCTTCGATTAATTCCTCCAGGTGGGATAGATGCCATCCTTCTGGTTGTAGGACCTGGGCTAGTTGGAGAAAGAGAAGACATGTTTCTTGTTATTACACCTGGACTGGTTCAACATCAACCATGGAGACTAAAACTTCAGATTTGGATTTCCTAGGAAGTACAACATAAGTTAGATAGGGAACATAATGCATTACACATCAAACATATTATTACAGTGGGATCCCTATTACAGTGCCTTTGCTTTTTTTTGGATGAGGTGGTGAAAGCTCTTTACCCCAACTTGTTTGGGACTTAAAGGCTTTGTTGTTGTGGTGGTGGTGGTGGTGAAAGCTCTTGTTGTAATTCAGCTTGAGTGGCAGTACAACCATTCTCTATATGTCCAAACTGAAAGCACCTTTTGCATTGATATGGGCCTCTTTTCCCTGCCTTTCCATTGCAGACTTCTTTCGAACCACACTTTTGAAATATGACAATTCAATGTTGTAGTGTTTCTCCAATCTTTTCTATAACTTCTTTGCACTCAAGCTTTTTTGTGTGACTTGCTTGCCTTTCATTATCAGCTGGCCGAAGCCTCAAACATGATCAAGTCATACACGCATATCGGAGTTACATGCCACGTCTCCAAACGGTACGAAGCAGAAACTTGTTTAGCTAATACATGTGCTACTTTGTTACATGATCTTCTAACAAAAGAGATGTAAAACTCTTGAAAGGCAAGACAAACCTCATCGATCTCCTTCAGAATAGGATCAATGACTGATCGTTGTGACTCCTTTCTCCAAAGCTGCACAAATTGAATGCAATCGGTCTCCACTGCTACTCACCGCAGCCCAAGCCGCGTAGCAGGCTTCAGACCGTCTCGGCAGGCCACTGCCTCCATTGAACATGCATCAAAAGCTCTCTCATACCAAGTAGCTTGGCCATTTTGGAAGACACCCCGTTCATCTCTGATAACACACGAGGTGGCCCTTTGTTTGCTTTCCACAAAAAATGCAGCATCCGTGTTCAACTTCACCCAGCCCGGTTCCGGTCGCTTCCACAACAACAACAACAACAAAGCCTTTAAGTCCCAAACAAGTTGGGGTAGGCTAGAGTTGAAACCCAGCAGAAGCAATCAAGGTTCAACAAAACAAATAGTTCAGTGTTGATAGCAAATATTTTTTACTTAAATATCCTAAAGTTTTGACAAACATTCTGCCATTTCCTTTCCATATGCATGTATAGTCTAAGTTTTAAGGCTGTATCCAACACCTTATCTTCACATCATGATAGTGGTCCAGATTTCATTGTCTGGATATACTTCTCATGACAATCTGCCCATGGCATCGAAATGCAAAAAGCTTCTCAAGTTGGGGATTCGGAGAATTGAACTTGGTACCTTACGCTCCCTAAGCGTACATCTTACCACTAGACTAAATCCCCAGGTTGTTATATCATGCACCCTGCTGGGTTGACTGAGCTGATGTCCCAACTGCCACAAGTCAAACGCCGTGTCTTTCGCCCAGTTCACCGCCTGCTGGACCGTCATCGATAGCTCACCATGCCGGCGCTTGTTGCACATCATCCACATTGCCCACATGCCACACATGATAATAGCTTGATCCCTTTTTGGGCAAAGCTCCGACATCAGGTCAGTCGCCCATGTCTCTGCATTTAGATTAGGAATCTTTAACCCGGTTGCCGCTCTGGTTTGACTCCAGAACTGCTTGGCTACCGTGCAATCAACTAGAACATGTTTAATTGACTCCTCCGGGTCTCCACATACTTCACAAAAAGCTACCGGTTCCATGTCTCCTGCATAGGATCTATCTCGCCGGCAAAAATTCATGTAACACTCGCCACCAGAAGACTCTTACTTTTGGCGGAATTTCTAGCTCCCAAATCTTCTTCCAAGGTCCATCATCAGACGAGCTTGGCTGCTGCACAAATAAAGCTTCAGATTTCCTTGTAAACACAAGTTTGTAAGCTGATCTTACTGTGTAAACCCCAAACTTTTCAGGTTCCTAGGCCCCAGAAATCCAACTGTCCCCTCCCTCTCAGCTGTCTCAAGATGGCTTCTGCATCAATCGGAAAGAACCGGTCTCGGATCAAGGCTTCATCCCACGAACCATTATCTAGCAGCAACTGAGAAACTAGGGCTGGATGTCCGTCCTCTCTGGGAATGATTGGCCGCGCCCCAAAGTGATCCAAGATCCAACGATCGCCCCAAATATCAGTGGATTCTCCGTCGACAACCCTTTTAATCAAACCATGCTGCAGAACCTCGCGACCAACAAGGATCGCCCTCCACGTACTACTGGCATGTTTCTTTCTAGTAGCACGCATGAAGTCTGTATCATGGAAATACCTTCCTTTCAGGACTCTTGCACATAGGGAATCCGGCCTGGTGATGAGTCGCCAACCTTGCTTCCCTAGCATGGCCAGGTTAAAGCTCCTGAGATCCCTGAATCCCATGCCTCCTTTGCTTTTCGGCTGGTTGAGCCTCTCCCAACTCATCCAGTGCATATGTCGGTTATCAGCTGAGCTGCCCCACCAATAATTTGCAACTGCAGCCCTCATCTTCTTACAGATGTTGATCACTTGATCGGCAAAAGAAAACAACTCATGGAGTAAGTCGGAACCGCCTGAGCAATTGATTTGATCAACACCCCTCTTCCATCACAGCTGGCCTTCTTTGCACTCAAGCTGACATCCTCCTTTACAACATCTTTCACCCTTCATCTTGCTTGTACTGGAACACGTTTGAACATCCAATTCTGAGAGTTTGACAACCATGAAAGTGTTGCCACCATGTAGTTTCTTTGCAAATACTTCTGTTAAAATATGGAGCAATATCTTTCTCTAGATCGATGATTGAGTACTCTTCTGAATCAACAAGCCAGCTTACTGTCCTACCCCGATTGTACTCCTTTCTACCATCCCGCATAGTAAAGTAAGCATTGACAGTGATTTGTACTCTACATTTAATCCTGCGAGAACAAATGTGATGCCAATCAGCAACAATTCCAGGTCCACATCCATCATACCAACATAATAGGTACAAATTGCAAGAAATTATAGAGGTTCAGAAGAAAGGAGAAAGTTCTTACCTATCTGGCGTCTCAGAAGGATCCATACAGCTCAATTCAAGGTTGATTAATCAGCACTGGTATCAATTCGAGGTTGATTAATTAGCACCGGTAAAAAGGAAAACCTAGGATTTAATAAAAAGAAAGAAAGATGAGAAACGAAGAAGGGAAAGCAGCAGCAATGGAGGTAGGGCACACGAAGTGGTCACCTGAGAGAGGTGCGCCGGTGGGGGGCATGCCGTCGGGGAGGCGCGGGGTTTGGGATGTCGAAGACCACGGCGTCGAGGAGGCTCCAGGAGACGCGGCACCAGTGCAGGGGAGAGCGGGGCCTTGAGCGCGGGCGGTGGCGGAGCGCGGCAGGGAGGCCGCCGAGGAAAGGCGCCGCCGGTCGGCGGTCACGGGTTCCCCTTTCTCTTCTGCGCTCTTCTCGGCTCTGTACATTTCGGTCTGTATAGAATTGTTTAGAAGAAGGGTAAAACTGGAAGCAGACACAGGTAAAAAAAATAAATAATAAAAAGTAACGATCATACTATCAGAAGTAGACGGAATGGTAGATTGTAGTAAACTTCAATTTGCAAAAAAAATATGATTTGTATGATTATCTAGTTCAAATATTTATTTTTTTTTGCATCTTAATGAAAAAATGAAAAATAAAACTAAAATTGTAGATCTCGATTTTGATCTATAACTAAGCTAGTTTTGATTTTTTATTTGAAGTCGCTATTGCTCAAAAAAAATATGAATAACATTTCGAACTTAGAGGGCATCATATTATTTTTTTGCGGCAGCTTGACGGCATTAAATCGCGCTGACGGAAGTGGCATGGATTCACTCAAGTTGAAGTAGTGGCGCCAAGACCGCTGAATTTTTTCAAAAGCACAGGAATTACTCTTTCTCTGGCACATGTGCCTCAAAAATAATAATAATAAAAAGTAACAATCATACTATCAGAAGTAGACGGAATGGTAGATTTCTGTAGTAACTTCATCTTTGGCTGGTACATATCTAAGCCCGTATTTAGTTGGTGAAGAAATTCGGATATCGCCAGATTTTGGATTTTGGAACTAAACGGGCGGTGAAAAGCGATCCGTGTACATTTTCCAGCCTGAGGCCCAACGGCAGCCGCAAAACCGCGTCCCACACTGCCCCTCCATTCCTCAACCCTAGCCCCGCTCTCCCCCGCACGCCTCTCATCTCGGCGGCCCGCCGCCGCTGCCGTCTCGGCTAAGCGCCGCTTCCACTTTAGATCCAAAGAAATTGAAGATCAACGCGTTGCGTGGCGGATCTAATCATTGCGGCCGGCCGCGTCGGCAGCCAAAGACACCTCCATTCCTCAACCCTAGCCCCGCTCTCCCCCGCACGCCTCTCATCTCGGCGGCCCCGCCGCTCGCCGTCTCAGCTAGCGCACGCGCCCGTCTAGATCCAGCAGTCCGGGCGGTAGATCAACGCGTTGCGTGCCCGGATCTAGTTGCTGCACGGCCGCGGCTTCGTAGATGGACGGCTACGATGATGACGGCTTCAACGGCGGCGGCAACGCGAACTTCGACGGCGGATCCAGCAGCAACGATGGCACGCGGGACTTCCTGGCGGGGGCGAACCCGCTTTTCGGGTCGTCGGTGTACGAGGGATTCACCGACCCGCCGCCACCATACACTGGGTCCAGTGGCGTGAACCCTCCCCGCTGGGGGCTGGATTCCCTGGACCTCAACGACGACGCGGGATGGGCTGGCATGGACGGCTACGACGCCGACCTTCGGTTCGACCCTGGTGGTAGCCAGATGGGTCTGCCTCCCGTCCGTGTTCCTCAGCGACGGAACCTCAACTTCCAAAGACCTCGCGGTCGGCTTTTGGAGAAGGAGGTGACGGCACGGGAGGCGCGCCACATCGAAGTCGTAGGAGGCGACAGCGTCTTTGCTGGTCCATCGTGGCCGCGCCTCTGCATCAGCCGCCTCTGCCGGAGGAAGGGGACGTCGTCGCCGGCGTCGCGGGGCTATCCCAGACATGGACGACATTGTGCACCCGATTCATGGTACCCCCATGGGTCACATCCCAGTAGTTGTCATCACCCATCTTCTATCTTGCATTGCTCATGTATACTGTTGTGTTCCAATCATTTTCTTTTCGCCCCATCATTGATTGTTTATGGGTGTGAAATCATGTTTTATCAAATCGTTTAGGCTAGGAACGACAGGGGAAATTGGTCTGAGCCCAATATAAGCAAGCTTTGCCAAATCTGGTGCCACCAAATTAACAGTGGCAACTGTGTCCACGGCTCGATGAACAAGTCGGGGTGGAGAGATCTGATTGCAAGATATTATGCAGCAACAACCTTGGTTCATGACAAGGACCAACTCAAAAGTAAGTTACGGCAGCTCAGGCATTTATGGCATTTTATAAACGACCTCCGGAAAGCCTCTAGCTTAGGCAGGAGAGAGGATGGCTCCATCCTTGCTACTGATGGTTGGTGGGAATCTCGTACGGTGGTATGTAACCAAACTTATGTTGAATCATTTAAAGTTAAAATGTTAATACTCGATGAATGACCTGTACCGGTTTTTCAGGGACACCCTGAGTGGAAGAAGCTCAAGGACGGTTGGCCTCCGTACTTGGACAATTTGGACCGGATGTTCGCCAACAACGCTGTTGATGGCTCAACTTCGTTCTGTCCTGCACAAAGCAACACCGTTGACGTCGACAGTTCAGATGATGACTCCAATGATGAGCACGATGACCAACTGACGCCACTTAGTGTCGGCACTAAGAGGGCAAGCAGCACTAGTACAACTGCCTCCAGGCCGAGCAAGATGTCCAAGAGCCCCGCTGTCAGGACCATGGATGGTCACATGAAGGAACACAATGATATTTTAAGGTAGAGGCTTGAGAGGATGACAGCCATGTGGCAAGACAGGAACCAAAAAATTGAGGACCAAAGCAACGCGCTCGAGAGGAAGGTTGAACTAGTGCTACAGTTGGCCAGACAGTGTGGGGCAACTGAAGAGACCCCAGCTGAGTGGATGGTCGTGCTCAAGATCATGCAGAGTGAGCCTGTGATGAACTTCTTCATAAGCTCCTCGCACCAAGGAAGGATGCTGACGATTAAGCAATATATCGGGGTCCTCCCCTAGACCTTATTTTCTTAAGCTGTCTACATAGTTAATAAGTTATGTCATTTCAACTATGTGAGGTGTGGTGGGTGTCATTTGTCATTGAACTAAGTTTGTCATGTCGAACACTTGAACTGCTTAATTGTAGTATGATTGGATATGGCTGTTATTTGTTGATGTATGTAGTGCATGAGTTTGAGTAACTGGCATCAGTTAGTTCCAATAGGGATGCATGCTAATGTTGCCTAGTTGATGTTGTAAACTGATTCAAAGTGTTTTTCATTTTGACAGGAGGATGTCCAATCAATAGTCACGGGACTGATGTCATCGAGGCAAGCTTCTTATGAGGATGATTTCGAAGAGTTCATCAATGACTGGATGGAGGCCGATGATGACGATGATGCTTTCCTGTACGGTATGTACCACTATGCCTACCACATTGACAAGCACTTGTCATGGTAAGAGTATAGACAACCAGCCTTTTTGGTTTGGAATGGGTACATAGTAAACTAGGAAATAGGAAGGCCTGTTATAACATGTTCAGAATGAGCCCTGATATGTTCCACAGCCTGCATGATCTTTTCGGTACAATTATATGGGCTGAAATCTAGTAGCAAATCAGCATCTGTTGAGGCTCTTGGGATGTTTCTATGGATGGTGGGGGCTCCACAATCTGTTAGGCAAGTGGAGGACAGGTTTGAGAGGTCACTGGGGACTGTTCATAGCATGTTTCACAGGGTGTTGAAGTCTGTTGTCAAGCTTGTTGCTGACATCATTAGGCCTAATGACCCAAATTTCAGCACTATGCATGATAGGCTAAGAAATCCTAGGTTCTATCCCTACTTCAAGGACTGTATAGGGGCTATAGATGGGAATCATGTCCCCTGTGTGGTGCCTAGTGATAAGTTTGTGCAGCACCTATGCCGCAAGGGGATGACAACACAAAATGTCTTGGCTATGTGTGACTTTGACATGCGATTTACATTCATCCTAGCTGGCTGGCCGGGTTCAGTGCATGACATGAGGGTCTTCAATAATGCGACAACAACATACACCAACGTGTTTCCACATCCACCAACAAGTATACAATTAGTTGGTTCTACTTTTATGCATACTAGTTCAAGTTCATGACACTAACTATTGTTTGGATGGTGTAGGCAAATATTACCTTGTGGACTCGGGGTACGCTAACCGACTAGGTTATCTTGCACCGTACAAGGAAACAAAGTACCACCTGCAGGAGTACCGAGAGGCACCAAAACCCCAAGGTAAAACTGAGATCTTCAATTATGCATATTCTTCACTTAGGAATGTCATAGAAAGGTCATTTGGAGTGTTGAAAATAAAGTGGCGGATGATGAAAGAAGTCCATAGTTATGTCCCACATATACTAAGTCAAATCATTGTTGCATGTTGTGCCCAGCATAACTTCATAAGGGTGAGTGGCATAGGGGATAGGCACTTTGCTCGGTGTGACCGGGATGAAAACTATGTGCCGGCAGAAGCCTATGCCGATCAGCCGGAAACTATTCCTCCAAGCGGTTCTGATTCTGAGTTGATGAATGCATTTCGGGAATCCATCGCAATCGGTTTGGCTAATCGAACATGATTTGGTCGTCTGTTTGAGGCGACTGTGTAACTGTAATTTTTTTGTCCGAGAACCATTGCTGGGTGTACAATGGGCATTTGATTTGTTTCACAATAATTGTTGGTTTCCTGAACATACGTGTTGTTTGCTGTGCTGATGAGATGAGGCGCCAGGACGGATGCAGTGTCATGCATGAGAATGGTTGGTTCAGAGTGGCTGGTTGGATGTAAAAGTCTGCTTGACTTGCATGCAATGTCATGCATGCATGCCATTAATAAGTTGCATGCAGTCCATTAAATGATGTACAATTATATTTCGGATTTTGGCAACTAAACGCCCCATGAAAAAGTGCAGTGCATACTTTTTTGGGGAACTTCGTGACTACAGTAAATTTTGGAAAATGTTGCAAACTAAACGCGGCCTAAAGAAGAATCTGTTGATGATATATATCTAGCAATATGTTCTTTTGACGGTAGGAATCCAATTTTTCGAGTTTATTGCCCACAAAAGACGTACGGGCACATTGAAGATGATGATGGGCTAATCTGCACCCGTCTCTTTTATCCGAACGAGCATCTTGGCTTGTCGAATATAAACAAATGGGACCATGCACGTAAGACAATGCTAAGGTACAACTGTTGATATCGTTTTTTGCACGTATCAAAATGATCAGAGTGGGCTAATCGGCAGGAGGAGAGTTACTGTATACGCTGACAGCCGTGAAAATCAGCTTGTAAAGATGGTTGTCGATGAATGGTGGTGATCGATGGAAAGGTTGATTTAGACTCGGGTGTTACCGATAAGATTGGAGATATTAGTGTCGATGCCGATAAAGGAAGGCTTGAAAACTACTGCCGATGAAACAGGAAGTATGCCGATGAAAAAGAGGTCGGTGAGAATTCCATCGTAATCAAGGCGGACAGGGAAATAGATAGGAGTTGATTTCCTTTTCTATATTTGTTAGAGTATAATTCATGTAAGAGTCACGTGTTTCCTTAGATATGGACTTGGTGTCCTAGTCGTATTTGGTTTTGTCTCTTTAGATCAGGGTATAAATATAGATTGAGGGCAATGTAATAGAAAAAAAAATCAATATCAAAAATCAATTTTTACTCCTATTTGCATCTACTTACTTTTCGCGACTCTCTTTGCATATTTTTCCTTTTTACGAGTTCTCATTGATTCATTGCATCGTTTCAAAGGCAACCTTGTCTCGAATTCAGCGTGAGTACCTCTTGGCCATGACTTCCGGGCGTAAATTGTCGGATCAAAGTGCTCATCTTCATCCTTGTCGATTAATAGGTCAAATCGACTGGCACGCTTTGGATATCGATTCGGGTATTAGCCCTTTGTGTTTGCAGATTCACTTTTGCATCAACAACAACATTTACCTCTAAAGAGGTAATATCTCAAATTAATATGAGCCATTGATTTTTCTGATTTTATGATTTACTTAATGAATTAAAATTCTAAAAAAACAAAATTAATCCCTCCGGATCCGCCTAATGGGAGAAAAGATCGTGGAGAATCTTCTTCTCCGTCAAAACATCCGCAGTGATCCCCCTAATCACGCCAGACTAGATGGGCCTTGCCGTTTAATCTGGACCTATTGGAATGATCAGAATGTCTATTATTTTAATAAATACTAATAAAATAGAGTATATGCACATGACATGTTACCAAGTTGTGGTCTACTGTAATGTTGCCTACGAGGCTACGACGATCAATTATGGACAGAGAATTATATGTACATATATGACATGACACTTTTTAAAAAAAAAAAGTGACATGACACATTGCATGGATGAAAAACCTTTCAATCGTGTATTTTTACTAGTAGATTCAAAAGTTGCAAACAGTAATTCATTGCATGCAGTGACTCACTCTAACACATGCAAGTCACATTACCGGCCTCTCATGTAACACGTCACGTACTCACGTTACCGGCCACTCACTAACACGTATACACACGCTACACACATGTAAGTCACGTACAAAAATACATGGTAATATGTAACTGTTAACGAGCTTGCTTAGCACCGTGATTTAGGTCTAAATCAAATTTTTGAAATAAGTTTCTCAAAATTTTTAATTTAAATATAGTTGATGTGATAAGTGCATCCGGTGACCCAGTTTTGTGGACTCGAATAAACGCCCAACCTAAATTACTCATTGCGTAAAGATATTTAGGAATATCGAACGACGATGCTAACAAACGGTTTGTTCTGTTAGATTAAGCATGAAAAACAACTTTTTATAAATAAAATAAAATCCATTAATAAATAAATAAAACGATATATATATATGTCGGTACAGAAAGTGACCAGCTAGTGAATATTTGTAGTTTTGCTGTACGTTGTGATCGGAGGTGGCCTAGCACTCAATGACACAGGATATATACTGGTTCGGACAACGTGCCCTACGTCCAGTGTGGGTCGGTCGGTGACTTTACTCCTGAGCCCAGGTGCTCGAAGTCTGTAGTGGGGTTACAAACGGAAGGAGAAAGGAGGGGTGTACGAGAGGCCCGATCGGGTCCGACCGGAAGGGCCGAGGTCGACCGAAACTCCGCAATGAGCTAAGTGTTTAAGCGTGTGCTCGAGAGGTTGTGAGTTATCGATCTAGTGAATCTAACCTTGAAGAAGAAGCGTCCTCTAGGAAAATCGATCCCCCTATTTGGTGGGAGCGCATCCCCTTTTATAGATAAAGGGGGTGGCTTTACAGGTGAGAGAGAGAGAGTATGGATGTTTCTAGGTCTTGTTGCCCACGCCGAATGAGGGTAGCGATGATGGTCGGCACGCATAATACTGTTGATGTCGCTATAGAATGTCAGATGCACATGGGAGGTTGGATTGGCTTCTTCAGGAAGGATGGACGTCAGTACCGGCAAAATACCATCGGTGTGCGGGGAGCCCTACCACATGTACCAGTTGTGGTGAATCCTGGCGCTCTCCACCGATGCCCAGAGGCACGTGGGGGCCTTTTTGTCGTACGGGAGCTCCAACAACGCCTACAATACTGTAGACATAAACGTCGGCGCCTACAATACTGTAGACACAAATGTCGGTACCTCCCATATTGTTTGTGTCAGGTCGGTTGTGGAGCACTGTTCCCACAGGCGTATATGGTATGGTCCTGGTACCGTGGTTTGACTTTGTTCGCTGCTTTCTCCGTTCGCCCCTGGTCCCTTCCGAGCGGGAATCCCCGGTCGGATGGCTCCAGTCGGTACTGGCCGTTCCAGTCGGAGAAGAGCGGTAAGCAGGCTTCCTACGAGTCTCCGGTCGAAGACGCGGGGTTGGAGTAGGAAACAGTGTTTTTGGGCCAAGCCTTCCGATCGGAGAGTCCGCCCGGAGGCGGCTGGTGCTCGAGGTGAGCGCTCCAGTCGGAGAGGTGGGCCGAAGAAATTGTCGAGCGGGCGTTCGTTCTTTTGGTAGACCTTCCGGTCGGCGATCGGTCTGTCCTTCTGCCCCGTTGTTTTTTAGACTTTTGGACCGGCCCATGAACTACATGCTTTTCTCCTGGACCGAGCCTGGGCGTCGAAGCCAGTCCCCAAGGGACCCCGGGTTTATGAACCCGACAGGAGCCCCCGAGCCCCCGGGTGATTTGAGCTAAATCGTCTGGAGGATTTTTGTCTTGCTGCCGGGTGCGCGCGAGTGCACCCGCGGGTGTAGCCCCCGAGCCCCCGGGCGGTTCGGGCAGAACCGGCTGGGGGGTGTTTATTTTAGCGGGAGTGCGTGTATGTTTCGAGACATTTTTTGTTTAACCAAGGTGTCGTTGCGCAGCCGAGGCATTTTTTAGGTGCAGGTTTTGAGACAAATCTTTCTGATCTTGGCGTCGGTGCGTGCCGTGGATCGGGTGAGAAGGTTAGTTTGGAGAAACCGCTGGCGTCGGTGCGTGCCACGGACGGTGATGGCTCGATTCGGTCGTGTCAGAGCTTACTGATCTTTGGCGTCAATGCGCGCCGTGGGATCGAGCGAGGTAGTACCGCGAATGGACCCAGGCGTCGGTGCGTGCCGTGGATCGCGGGAGTTAGTTTAGTTGGTTCAGGAATCCGACGAGCCAAAGCTCGTGGATCCTGAGTGAAGCCGTTACACGAGTTCAGGAGTTGCGGTCCCAGGTTTTATTGGAGCATAGTGAAGCCGTCTGAAGCCGTTACGCGAGTTTAGGAGTCGCGGTCCTAGGAGCCGTAGCCGGATGTCAAAGATCCTGTCGACATGAATTTAGGGTTGCGGTCCCAAGGTTTTTTGGAGCGCAGTGAAGCCGTTCGAAGCCGAAGTGTAGTTAGTTGGTTAAAGATCAGACGAGGCGATGCTCGCGGACCTTGGCGTCGGTGCGCGCCGCGGGATCGGGCGAGTCGGAGTCGTGGATCTGGCGAGTTCGAGGTCATCGTCCTTGGCGTTTTTCTTGAGCCCCCGAGCCCTATCGGGCCTTCATGGGGGTCGATGTGAGTATTGTGCGTTACCCCATCCTCGGTTCCTCACAACCAGAGGGGCTGAGTTTCGTCGCCTGTCCCGATCGCTTAGGCTCAAAGACTAGCTCGATGAGTTCACTAACGGGTGTGATCGAGTGGAATCCGGGTCTATCGTTCGTGACGGGATCGGCATAGCCCTCTTGCGACATTCCACTACTCCTTTACCTGCAACCCGACAGATGCCTAGGTCATTCCAGAGACCGACCCATGTGGTCTAACGGCCTCCCCTTTGATGGAGATTCTGTGGGCCTGGCGAGAGGTTCAGGATCGAACGAGAATGTTGAGATGACCCAGTCTGTCGGACCGGGCGAGGGCCGCATGGTGCTCATCTACGGTTTTCTCCCCTGGCTCTATTGGTTGCCCATATCGAATGAGGCAACCCCGCTTCGTGATGCAACACGGAGCGTTTTGATGCATTTCCCTGCACGTGCGATGCTTTAGTTCCTGAGCCCCCGGGCGGTTCATGCCCTAACCATCCGGGGGGTTCAGGTGTAACAGAACCGACCAATTATACGAAATTAAGTAAGAAAATCATCCGCCAGAGCAGACGATTTAGCAAACTTAAGGCCGTATAACCCGGTAGTCCGTGAAATCACGAAGGATTTCAAACCAACTTCCATTCCAGCCAAGATCGTAATAAGTTTAGCGGTCACCATCACATATTACATAAAAGTTGCATCTCGGATACATCGAGTTTAAACATAGTTATTACAAAACAAGTTCAATAAAAGTAGCGGAAGCCATTTGTTCAAACCACACACACTCACACGGAGTTCAAATACAAGTGCCAATGAATGATCATCTCCAACAAAAGCATTAGACGAGACATAAGGAATGACCATGCCCATGGTCCTAAGCATCACCATCGCAAGATAAAGGCGCTTGATACATGAGTCGTAATACATCCGCGCCCATCTACAACAAGTGGGAATAAAACCACGAGTACGAGAAGGTACTCAAATAGACTTACCCAACATAACCGAAAATAAGTGACACCAAGGATTATGAAGGCTTTATAGTAGGGTAGCTAACTCATTTGCAAAGAAAGCATTTTTAGCATTTCAAGAACCCTTCTAAAAATATTATTGCCAAATTAATTATTTATAACCTGTCGACTAGATTTGCACCTACACTAGAGCAAACATGTGATTAAGCAGATAATGATAACCAATGATCATTAAACAACTTCCATACTGTCATATTCATTATAACTGTCCAAGTGTTCCATAAACATTTACTACGATGAAGTAACTCAAGTCAAGTGCTCACTATCCAGGAGCGATGGCGATTCGAATCGATTCCTAACCAGCTGGTGATTTATTCCTTACACAAACCTCACTCACCCGCTAAAGTGAGATATTGATCACCGAGTCAACTATCCAGGTATCTCGAGTTTGCCAGGAACCACATGTACCCGGGGGCCAACCGACTGCACTTTGGTCTTATCATCTCGCCCCCGTGTCCTACCACACCTGCTCTGGCACAGTGCGCTGCGGGCAATCTACTCGGCTCGAATAATCTCCCAGATTCATGGTCGGAAGATACTTTATCTGGCCAGCTAAATGTAAGGCATGCGTTCAACATGACTCGAGGCCCAACAACGGTCGGTCCTTAATCGACACAGACGGAAAACACTACAGTCCAAAACTCTGCAAGTCTCCGTCCGGTCTCAACTTCATTTAACACTTAGTTATACCATGACTTCATAGTCATCCAAGCAGATCCAGGTAACCACCTATAGCTCGCAGGTGACAGGAAATCACCCGACTTCTATCGGTCTAAGCCAGCTAAGCATTGACTCGACTGCGGATACCAGGGTAACAAGGATATAGTATAACAAAGGTAAACAAGGTATAATACAGCAACGGTTGCAAACAACTCATGAACGTAATGCATCAATTAAAGTAAAGCATTTAATTAATAATTGCAAACCGGGAGAAAAATGCTCCGGGGCTTGCCTCTCTCGAAGGAGCTCGGGCGGTGATCGGGGCACTCCGGAAGTTCCTCAACGTCCTCCTCGTCGGCTTCGGGCACTTCCTGCGGCTGCACCTCGAGCTGCTCCTCGGGCTCCTCGGGTATGACGACTGGGTTCTCGGTTTGCAATCCTGTATGATGCAATGTGCGTAAGTGCTTATGCAATCGGTGCATCGAATGAGATGAATACAATGGATATGTTTGAATGCAAGGTAGTCAACATCATCCAAGAACATATACTACGAGCACATGTCATCTACTGCATTCTCTTCTACTACTAATATGTTAAGTCAACACATCTTATTGAATGCTTCAAAGATACACCAAAGCTTCACTAATTTCTTAATCACACTTAAAGCAACACTTGCTTAAACCCTAATTAATAATAGGTTTGAATAGCAACATCTATTTTTATTGCTTAGAAAAATCTTAGAAATTACCATAACACAGTACTACCCTAAGTAGTCTACTATCAGATTTCCATGGTATTTGAATGAGTGGATTAGCCTACACAAAAATAACAAGTTATGGCACGATTATGAACAGAAAAATACTTTGTACTGTGAAAAGTGTCAAACAACAGAGTTAGCATTTTTTCTATGATCTTTATAGCATACAATCACTGTACAAAAATTATCACATGCATGTTTTATACAAAGTTTGCTCTCTAGCAAAAATAACATAAATCAGCCATTAAAGGTACTTGAACTACACCTCAAAATTTTCCTACAGCATATGCATGAAACATATTTTTCCAAGGAAGTACATTACATAAGAAGATCAACAAACTTGGAATCATATTTTTCTGAAGCCTATAGGTTTTTCTACATATTTTTCAAGTTATCAGCAATATCCATGATTAAATAAAGTTCTACAGAGAAGTATCCCAAAAATGACATGCAATAATTTTCCCAAGTAGATCTAATGATAAAGAACCTAGAAAATTTTATTTCAACGGATTTGGAGCAAATTTGAATATCCAAATATTTTACAAACCATTTCTATTTTCAAATAATAAAGAAAAATTGAAAACGAATTCTCCTATTGCTACTGGGCCGGCCCGCGGGAATCAGCCGGCCCACTGCCACACTTGGCCTGCGCGGCCCGAGCGAAGAGAAGGGGGAGGCGGCCTGGCCGGGCGTCGGCCCATGGCCTCTCGGCCCAGCTCGGCCGAGGCGAAGGCCACGCTGACGCCGTGACACCGCGGCGGTGCGTCTCGGCCAACGACACCGGTGGCCATTGCCGGCCGTGACAGGGCGAGCTAGCGGGCGCATGCGGTTCACGAGAAGCTGGCGAAGGTGGGAAGGTAGCTAGGCAGGGTGGAGAAGAGCAGGAAGGGCGCCTTCCACGGTGGCCGAGCACGGCGGCGCCATGGCCGACGGTGGCGAGGCGCGAGAAGGCGCTACCTGGGCTTGACAGTCGGCACAAGCGTGAGCACCACGTGCCAGAGAGCGAGGCGGAGCTGCGGGCGCACGATTGCTGGCCGAGGTGGAGGAGAAGCGGCAAATTTGGCCGGCGGGTGCGGTGGCGCGGCGAGGAGGAGAGTGGGCGAGCTCGGCGCTGGCGGAGAGGAGAGGCAGCGCGGGAGAGTGCAAGCGAGCGCAGTGGCTTTAGCAGAAGTAGGCGGGTGCGTGGGCGTGGGCACAGGCCGGCTGCGACGCGCGGTGGCGTCGACGGCGCATGGCCGCCACGCGGCGGGCGTGCTCTGCCGCGGTCGGCGCGGCGCGTCAGCGGGCGGGCGAGCGCGAAGGCAGGCCAGGCGCGGCGCTCGGCTGGGCTGGCGAGGCGCGCGGTGTTGGCGCGGGAGGCTCGCTGCTGCAGGCCAGGCCGGCTTTGGTCGTGGGCCAAGAAACGAGGCGGCGGCCCGCGAAAGAGAAAAAAAATATTTTCCAATTTTCTGATTTCAAGGAAATTTCAAATATCAGTTTTCAAATACCCTTTTGAGCAAGAAAATGACTTCTTTTGAAAATAGTCCAAAAATGAAAGTTGCTTAGAATTTAATTCTCTACAACTTTGCTTTTATGACCAAAGCCAAATTCTTGATAGATTTTGAATTACAAAATCAAAGTCAATGTTTAATTCAAAACCCTAATTTTTGGGGAATTATTTTTGAAGCAAACTTTTGAATTAATTTGAATACAAACCTTGCTCCAAAAATTGAACTAAATAATCCTAGATGATTTACAATAGTAGCCAAACATGTTTTACTAGCCTAGCAAACATAATCAGGGCAAAAAATAACTCTAACAAGTGCATGCAACATTCAGGTTTAACGAACATGTTTCGTATGTTTCGAAGTAGTGTTTCAGTTGTTATTTACATGATTAGGCATGTATGATTAGGATGCTTGATGATGCATGATATGCATGATTTGTAGTGCCTAAATGCTGGCATAACACCGGGGTGTTACAGCCCTCCCCCTTATAAAAAATCTCGTCCCGAGATTTGGGTTACGAACCATTTGTTATAAAAATCTTCATAAGCTTTTTGTAGATACTCTCCCGTTTCCCAAGTTGCATCTCCCTCATCATGATGATCCCACTGTATCTTGTATGTTTTTACCACACTATTCCGAGTAGCACGTTCTTTAGTGTCTAACACCCAGACTGGTTGCTCACGATACACCAAATCTGATTTGAGTTGGATACCTCGAGGTTCTATTCTTTCCTCCAGAACACGCAAACATTTCTTGAGATGTGATACATGGAAAACTGGGAAAACGGTACTCATTGTCTCAGGTAACTCTAACTTGTAGGCTACCGGACCTCTTGGTTCCAGGATCTTGTATGGTCCTACGAATCTCGCGGCAAGCTTTCTTCGGACTCTGAACCTTTTCTTCTTCATTGGCGTGACCTTCAGATAAACATAGTCACCAACTTCAAACACAAGGGGTCTCCTTCTTTTGTCTGCATAACTTTTCTGGCGCGATTGGGCCGCTTTCATATTCTGCTGAATAATATGAACTTTCTTCTCGGCTTCTTCTACAAAGTCAATGCCATAATACCTTCTATCTCCAGGCTCGACCCAATTCAATAGTGTTCTACATTTTCTGCCATATAAACCTTCGAATGGGGCCATCTTGATGCTTTCTTGATAACTATTATTATAAGAAAACTTAGCTAATGGTAACCATGACTCCCATGATCCTTTAGAAGACAATACGCAGGCTCTTAACATATCCTCCAAAACAGCATTCACTCATTCAGTCTGACCATCTGTCTGAGGATGATAAGCGGTACTACGAATCAAACTAGTTCCTAAGCCTTTGTGTAAATGTTCCCAAAAGTGAGCCGTGAACTGTGAGCCTCTATCAGATACTATGGTCTTTGGTATATCATGCAATCTCACAATTTCTACGATATACTTCTCGGCATATTGAGGTGGTCGATATTCTGTTTTGACAGGCAAGAAATAAGCGGTCTTGGTAAGACGGTCCACAATTACCCAAATCGAATCATGTCCTTTTTGAGTAGTGGGCAAACCCGAGATAAAATCCATACTTATATCGGCCCACTTCCAACTAGGGACTGACAAGGGTTGCAACATACCGGCAGGTTTCATATGAATGGCTTTCACTCGACAACATGTGTCACATCTGACAACATATGCTGTAATTTCTTTCTTCATTTTGGTCCACCAATAACGAGATCTTAGCTCTTGATACATCTTACTACTTCCGGGATGGATAGTTAGCTTAGAAAGGTGAGCTTCATCCATGAGTTTATTCCTAAGCTCTCGATCCTTGGGAACCACAAGACGGTCGTCAAACCACAACACGCCCTGTTCATCCACTTTAAAGTGCTGAGACGACTTTTCTTTGATTTTCTCTTTGATGTGGAATATTCCCTTGTCGGTTTTCTGGCCTTCTATTATCTTACTCTCCAAATAGCAACTAATCTGAATACTATGTAACACAGCAGGATGCATTAGATCGAACCCATCTTCAAGTAATGGCTGCACATCTAAGTAATGTGACTTTCTGCTCAAAGCATCTGCCACTACATTGGCTTTTCCAGGATGATATTGCACATTCAAGTTGTAATCCTTGATCAATTCCAACCATCTACGCTGTCTCATATTTAGCTCTGGTTGGGTAAAGATGTACTTAAGACTCTTGTGATTCGTGAAAATATTGCACACATTACCAAGTAGATAATGTCTCCAAATTTTTAGGGCATGCACAACTGCAGCAAGTTCAAGATCATGTGTTGGATAGTTGACCTCGTGCTTTCTCAATTGACGTGATGCATAAGCAATGACTCTCCTTTCTTGCATAAGAACACAGCCTAATCCAGTTTTCAATGCGTCGCAAAACACATCAAATGGTTTCTCGATATCTGGTTGTGCTAGAACAGGAGCAGTGGTCAACAATTTCCGCAAAGTGTGGAAAGCTGCTTCACACTCCTCTGTCCACACAAACTTGTGATCCTTCTGTAGGAGACTCGTCATCAGTTTGGCAATCTTCGAGAAATCTGGTATAAAGCGACGGTAATAACCGGCTAGTCCTAAGAAACTTCTAATCTCAGGAACTGTGGTCGGTGCTTTCCAATTCATAACTTCTTGCACCTTACTTGGATCGACTGAAACTCCATTCTCTGACAGAATGTGACCAAGGAAAGGAACTTCCTTCAACCAGAATTCGCATTTGCTAAACTTAGCATACAGTTGATGATCCCTAAGTCTGGTCAAGACAATTCTCAGATGCTCTTCATGATCTTTTTCGTTCTTGGAGTACACCAGAATGTCATCGATGAACACTACCACAAACTTATCCAATTCTGACATGAAAACTATATTCATCAAAAACATAAAGTATGCAGGAGCATTCGCTGCTTAAGGACATGACAAGATACTCATACAACCCGTGATCCGTGGAAAATGCAGCTTTTGGTATATCATGTGGCCTAATCTTGATCTCGATGATATAACGGATCTCAAATCTATTTTTGAGAACACCTTGGCCTTGGATAATTGGTCAAACAGAACATCAATATGAGGCAAGGGATACTTATTCTTTATGGTTACAGCGTTGAGTGGCCTGTAATCTACGCACATTCTCAACGTGCCCTCTTTCTTCTTCTTCTTCACAAACAAGGCGACATCCCCATTCAGACTTGCTTGGCCGAATAAACCCTTTTTGATAAATCTTCTAATTGCTTCTTCACTCATTTAACTCATCCGGGGCATCCGATAGGGTCTCCTTGAAATCGGAGCTGTTCCGGGGATTAACTCAATTCCAAACTCAATCTCCCTATCCGGCGGAAGACCAGGTAGCTCATCCGGGAATACATCCGGAAACTCACACACTACCGAAATCTGATGAATAGGAATGACTGCCGTAGCACATGTAACACTTATAAGGTCTGTTCTTGAGGCAATGGTACTTGAAAAGTACCTCACCTGTGGATCCTTAAGGGTAAGTACTCGACTTCCAAAGATTCATGATCGCTCCCCAATCCTTCATCCAATTCATCCCTATAATGACATCCAAAACTAGTCCAGCATAACTATCAAGTTCACTCGAACTTCCTCGCTACCTAATTCAAGGGTTGCCCTCGAACCATCCGGTTGGTCAAAATATCAGCCCTCATTGAACTTATACGGTAACCATAACCCAATTACGTGCATAGTTGTTCATGTTTCGTGCAAATACTTGACTCATAAAAGAATGCGATGATCTAGAATCAAATAGAACAACCGCAGGTTTTCGTTGATGAAACTTACCAAAGAAGTGATTTTGCTCTCCTCGTGAATTTCATCCACAAATGTACTATGCACCCTAGCATTATAAGTCTCTTTGCTTCTTCTTGGGCGGATACGGACAAAACCTCGAGAAATGGCCTGGTTGATCACAGTTATAGCGAGGTCCCTCACCGTCCCCAGCAGATCCCATGACCCTTTGAACCGCCTTTGTACCGCAGCTTGTGGTCGCCTTGTTGGGTCAGACCGCCATCTTGTAAGGCTTCGGGGTCCACGGAAATTCTGACTTCTCTCCTGAGGTGGCTCGAACCTAGCGCCGGTGCCGATGGGCGATATGGAGGACGACCTCCCGTAGGTGCTCTAGCTTGCGATGGACCACCTTTAAGGGCTCTCTTGCGTGTCTTGGCTGCGGTGCTGGCGTTGTTATTCTTCTCCTGCTTCAGACAGTCGCTGATGAAGTCATTGAATCTGACGCGGTTGTTGGTACTAACATGCTTCATCATTTTTGGATTGAGTCCCCTCTTAAAACTGGCTATTCTCTTAGCATCGGTGTCAACCATGTTGGGAGCATAGCGACACATGTTGTTGAAGGCATGCAGATATTGCGTCACGGTCTTGGTGCCCTAGTTCAACGCCAGGAACACTCCCAACTTCATCTCGGTCAGCCCGGGTGGAATATAGACTCCACAGAAGGCCTCATCAAACTCTCTCCACGAAATCTGAGCATTTGGTGGGAAAGTGGTGCGATGGTGCTTCCACCACATTCCCGCTGGTCCTTGCAACTGAAGTGCAGCATACTCCATTTTCTACACCTCAGTCATCCTCAACACACGGAATTTATCTTCCATCATGTTGATCCATTCCTCAGCATCGAGTGGCTCTGTTGCTTCCTTGAATACTGGCGGCCTGGTGTCCATAAAATCTTTGAAGCTGCTATATTGGTTCACTCCCATGCCACCACCCTGATTGTTACCGCATTGAACGTTGTTGGCGATGGTACGCAAAAAATCCTCCATGTTCTTCTAGGATTGTTCCGCGTTGCGCTGACTCCCGAGCAACTGTGCGAGGAACATCTCAGGGGTAAACGGGGGAGGAGGTGGCAAATGCGGTTCATGTGGAGGTTCATTGTTGTTGCCGTGGGTTCCACCACCACCACCACCGATCCCAGCACCATTAGCACCGGGCTCAGCGGACTCATACGTGGGTACAAATGAGTGTTTGTCATCTCGCATATTTCAGCAACAAGTAATGATTGAGTGAAGTCGTACTAATTGCGTAGTGAAGGAAAAATTATGCCGCATCAATTTACTCGGAGAGAATAATTTCATACAATAAAACAGAGGCACAACAATCGCATCCCAATTAAAACAACATCACTTAATCAAATTACTTCAACAAAGAAACATCGCGTCCATACAACCAAATTGCCAGCATACATACACTGGACTTTTATGCGTTCAGATATCGCATTCCTAATCAAGTTCCAACCACATGCCAAGTCTCATAAGTTCGAAGCAAAATACATTAGGTTACATGCCATCAAAAGAAAGGTCATCGCGACAGGACTTAGATACTAGCGCAAGGCAACTAGCCTACTCCTCGGGGCCATCGTCGGATCGGAGACATCACCATCGCCCCAGTGAAACTACAGTGCTCATCCTCGTTGTCGCTGTCGATGTCCATGCCAACAAGCGTCTGGTGGAGCATATGGGCCAACCCCATTATAGAGCGCGTGAAACTCCTCGTGCAGGTTGCCGTTGTATTCCTCTAGCTCATCGACCCTCTGCAGCAGAAGGTCCCTCTCGTCCCAGGCTTCATTCCTTTCCTGAACCAACTGTCCAATCATGCGGTCTGCATTGTTGTTGGCTTGAGTCAACGTGATGCACTTCACCGCCGATAGCTCTATCACCTCTCTCAACCGCCTGGTCTCGCTGTAAGTTCATATCAGCCAATTGCTCCTGCAAACTAGCTATAGCACGTGCCTGTCTCTTCTTCTGCTTTCTCCCCTTGAGCTTATCCTGACCACGCAAGCTAGTCAAAGTCCAGTAGGTACTCTCGAGACCCTCATACGCTCTGATGGCGGTGAACATAGCACTCATTGCCTGGTTGTCGCTAGCTTTGTCCTTCACCGGACCTCGACGACTCAAGGCGCTTCCCCGAGTGAAACCCAAATGGCATCACGAGGATCATCCCTAGGAAAAGTGCTAGCTAGAGCTGCTGCAAGCTCACCGGGAAATCTGCTCATAATATCCCTGATGACACGGAAGGCTGCTCCCTCTACACCCTCAGCTGGAGTGCGACCCTCAAACTCCAAGTGCCAACCATCCCAATCTAGAGCATCCCCGAGAGCAGGAACTGTGATTTCTACCACTACTGAGTCCATCCTCTCGCTAATCGGCTCTCAATCCAGAGTACACCGCTCTTGACCCTCTGGGTACCCCACATTATGGAGCACTCTCCAAAGCAAAGTCGGCATGCCAAACTCGCTCAAGAAGGTGTCCGTGGTGCGGGTGCTCCCTCGTACAAACGGACGTCGAGATGCTCTTCCTCCTCCGGACTTATGGGCGGTCTGCTTGTCTGCGGCCATCTCAGAGCAAAAGTTCTTTTATTACCCTCGGGAAACATATTTTAGGTGATACAACTTTTATCAAAATGAGATAATCAATTTATAAGGGGAGGAATGCATGACATGAATGAAATGCACAAGTAATATGATGTATGTAAGCGTGCCGTACGTTCTCACAAACTTATGAAATAAATAATTTCTAGCGACGAATTCGGTGGCATACAACGATCTCTCAAATACGTAACTAATACGTTCTACACGATAGCGTTGTTATGTACCTGCAGAAGATTCATTTCAGCCCAATTCCCAATGAATGCATAAAAGTAGTAAATTTTATCTACACATTCTACACGAATCCCCGTGACACGTGTACAACCAGTAGTAACCACTCGAAACCATCGTCCTATTGACGGCATCGCCTCAATGATTTAAGACCCACACATGAGATACCTTTGTAAAACATGCGTAGAACATGTAATTACTCTAGCATCATATAAGCATTCACCCTAGATCGGCGGTGTATCCGATCATGCTCTCACAACTCACACTTACCGAGGCGTAGAGGCAAATGATCCATACATTACCACTCAAACAAGTGACACTCATACAATAGCACGCCGTATGAGCGACGAAAGAGAAATATGATGCAAGAACCCCAAGTCAGGACTTAATTAAGCCACCTAAAGTCCTTAACTGGGCATAAAGGATATGACCACTGGCACACTTTATAGTTTGAAAATCACGTTTTTCAAATGCCTTTTTGTTTTAAATACACTTGTGAACAAAGAACATGCTTAAACCATGCTCTAATGTCACTTGTAATGTGAATCCGACCAATTATACGAAATTATAAGAAAATCATCCGCCAGAAAGCGCATTTATTTAGCAAACTTAAGCCCGTATAACCCGGTAGTCCGTGAAATCACGAAGGATTTCAAACCAACTTCCATTCTAGCCAAGATCGTAATAAGTTTAGCGGTCACCATCACATATTACATAAAAAGTTGCATCTCAGATACATCAGAGTTTAAACATAGTTATTACAAAACAAGTTCGAATAAAAGTAGCGGAAGCCATTTGTTCAAACCACACACACTCACACGGAGTTCAAATACAGTGCCAGCGAATGATCATCTCCAACAAAAGCATTAGACGAGACATAAGGAATGACCATGCCCATGGTCCTAAGCATCACCCATCGCAAGATAAAGGCAGTTGATACAGTAGCCGTAATACATCTGCCCATCTACAACAAGTGGGAATAAAACCCTGAGTACGAGAAGGTACTCAGCTAGACTTACCCAACATAACCGAAAATAAGTGACACCAAGGATTATGAAGGCTTTATAGTAGGGTAGCTGAACTCATTTGCAAAGAAAGCATTTTTAGCATTTCAAGAACCCTTCTAAAAATATTATTGCCAAATTAATTATTTATAACCTGTCGACTAGATTTGCACCTACACTAGAGCAAACATGTGATTAAGCAGATAATGATAACCAATGATCATTAAACAACTTCCATACTGTCATATTCATTATAACTGTCCAAGTGTTCCATAAACATTTACTACGATGAAGTAACTCAAGTCAAGTGCTCACTATCCAGGAGCGATGGCGATTCGAATCGATTCCTAACCACCGGTGATTTATTCCTTACACAAACCTCACTCACCGCTAAAGTGAGATATTGATCACCGAGTCAACTATCCGTATCTCTCGAGTTTGCCAGAACCACATGTACCCGGGGCCAATCGACCGCACTTTGGTCTTATCATCTCGCCCCCTGTCCTACCACACCGCTTCCTCACACAAGGCGTCATGGGCAATCTACTCGGCCCGAATAATCTCCTAGCTTCATGGGGTCGGAAGGTACTTTATCCGCCAAATAAATGTAAGGCATGCGTTCAACATGACTCGAGGCCCAACAACGGTCGGTCCTTAATCGACACAGACGGAAAACACTACAGTCCAAAACTCTGCAAGTCTCCGTCCGATCTCAACTTCATTTAACACTTAGTTATACCATGACTTCATAGTCATCCAAGCAGATCCAGGTAACCACCTATAGCTCGCAGGTGACAGGAAATCACCCGACTTCTATCGGTCTAAGCCAGCTAAGCATTGACTCGACTGCGGATACCAGGGTAACAAGGATATAGTATAACAAAGGTAAACAAGGTATAATGCAGCAACGGTTGCAAACAACTCCTGAACGTAATGCATCAATTAAAGTAAAGCATTTAATTAATAATTGCAAACCGGGAGAAAAATGCTCCGGGGCTTGCCTCTCTCGAAGGAGCTCGGGCGGTGATCGGGGCACTCCGGAAGTTCCTCAACGTCCTCCTCGTCGGCTTCGGGCACTTCCTGCGGCTGCACCTCGAGCTGCTCCTCGGGCTCCTCGGGTATGATGACTAGGTTCTCGGTTTGCGATCCTGTATGATGCAATGTGCGTAAGTGCTTATGCAATCGGTGCATCGAATGAGATGAATACAATGGATATGTTTGAATGCAAGGTAGTCAACATCATCCAAGAACATATACTACGAGCACATGTCATCTACTGCATTCTCTTCTACTACTAATATGTTAAGTCAACACATCTTATTGAATGCTTCAAAGATACACCAAAGCTTCACTAATTTCTTAATCACACTTAAAGCAACACTTGCTTAAACCCTAATTAATAATAGGTTTGAATAGCAACATCTATTATTATTGCTTAGAAAAATCTTAGAAAATTACCATAACACAGTACTACCCTAAGTAGTCTACTATCAGATTTTCATGGTATTTGAATGAGTGGATTAGATTACACAAAAATAACAAGCTATGGCATGATTATGAACAGGAAAATACTTTGTACTGTGAAAAGTGTCAAACAACAGAGTTAGCATTTTTCCTATGATCTTTATAGCATACAATCACTGTACAAAAATTATCACATGCATGTTTTATACAAAGTTTGCTCTCTAGCAAAAATAACAAAAATCAGCCATTAAAGGTACTTGAACTACACCTCAAAATTTTCCTACAGCACATGCATGAAACATATTTTTCCTAGGAAGTACATTACATAAGAAGATCAACAAACTTGGAATCATATTTTTCTGAAGCCTATAGGTTTTTCTACATATTTTTCAAGTTATCAGCAATATCCATGATTAAATAAAGTTCTACAGAGAAGTATCCCAAAAATGACATGCAATAATTTTCCCAAGTAGATCTGATGATAAAGAACCTAGAAAATTTTATTTCAACGGATTTGGAGCAAATTTGAGTATCCAAACATTTTCCAAACCATTTCTATTTTCAAATAATAAAGAAAAATTGAAAACGAATTCTCCTATTGCTACTGGGCCGGCCCGCGGGAATCAGCCGACCCACTGCCACACTTGGCCTGCGCGGCCCGAGCAAAGAGAAGGTGGAGGCGGCCTGGCCAGGCGTCGGCCCATGGCCTCTCGGCCCAGCTCGGCTGAGGCGAAGGCCACGCCGGCGCCGTGACACCGCGGCGGCGCGGCTCGGCCAACGAGACCGGCAGCCATTACCGGCCATGACAGGGCGAGCTAGCGGGCGCATGCGGTTCGCGAGAAGCTGGCGAAGGCGGGAAGGTAGCTAGGCAGGGTGGAGAAGAGCAGGAAGGGCGCCTTCCACGGCGGCCGAGCACGGCGGCGCCATGGCAGACGGTGGCGAGGCGCGAGAAGGCGCTACCTGGGCTCGACAGTCGGCACAAGCGCGAGCACCACGTGTCGGAGAGCGAGGCGGAGCTGCGGGTGCACGATTGCTGGCCGAGGTGGAGGAGAAGCGGTGAATTTGGCCGGCGGGTGCGGTGGAGCGGAGATGAGGAGAGTGGGCGAGCTCGGCGCTGGCGAAGAGGAGAGGCAGCGTGGGAGAGTGCAAGCGAGCGCAGTGGCTTTAGCAGAAGTAGGCGGGATCGTGGGCACGGGCGCAGGCCGGCTGCGACGCGCGACGGCGTCGACGGCGCATGGCCGCCACGCGGCGGGCGTGCTCTGCCGCGGTCGGCGCGGCGCGTCAGCGAGCGGGCGAGCGCGGAGGCAGGCCAGGCGCGGCGCTGGGCTGGGCTGGTGAGGCGCGCGGCGCTGGCACGGGAGGCTCGCTGCTGCAGGCTGGGCCGGCTTTGGCCGTGGGCCAAGAAACGAGGCGGCGGCCCGCGAAAGAGAAAAAAAATATTTTCCAATTTTCTGATTTCAAGGAAATTTCAAATATCAGTTTTCAAATACCCTTTTCAGCAAGAAAATGACTTCTTTTGAAAATAGTCCAAAAATGAAAGTTGCTTAGAATTTAATTCTCTACAACTTTGCTTTTATGACCAAAGCCAAATTCTTGATAGATTTTGAATTACTAAATCAAAGTCAATGTTTAACTCAAAACCCTAATTTTTGGGGAATTATTTTTGAAGCAAACTTTTGAATTAATTTGAATACAAACCTTGCTCCAAAAACTGAACTAAATAATCCTAGATGATTTACAATAGTAGCCAAATATGTTTTACTAGCCTAGCAACCATAATCAGGGCAAAAAATAACTCTAACAAGTGCATGCAACATTCAGGTTTAACGAACATGTTTCGTATGTTTTGAAGTAGTGTTTCAGTTGTTATTTACATGATTAGGCATGTATGATTAGGATGCTTGATGATGCATGATATGCATGATTTGCAGTGCCTAAATGCTGGCATAACACCGGGGTGTTACATCAGGCGTATGGAATAAATGCGCGTATGGATGTATGAATGTTTTAAAGAAATAGATGGGGTTTTGATAGTGTTTACCTTGGCGACTGGAGTGACGGGGCTCGGAGAGCTTCAGTCGGAAATATCCGACTAGGACCCGTGCTCGTCGCTCAGGATGGAGTCGGCATGGCCCATATGGGGCGTCGCTCCGCTTCCTACCTGTGCCTTGTTCATCGTCTGCCGCCGCCGCCTTTCTTTTTCCTCCTCATCGAGAGCATCTTTGAGAGCTGCGAAGGTTTCTAGTCAAGGAAGGAGGAGAGGGCGAGGGAGAAGAGGAGAACTCACCGATCCTTTTGTGATCCAGAGCGAAATGTCGGACTAGCGGTCGTCCACCGTGAGGCATTCGGTGCTGGAATCTTTCGTCGAGAAGGGGTTCCTGCCGCCGTAGGAGGTGGCGCACTGGAGGGTTCCTGGGAAGGAGGAGTCCCCGCAACCTCGTCACGATGAGGTGGTTTCTTTCCTCACTTTCCATGAGCGCAGACTAGGGTATCCCGTGCACTGGTTCCTGCGCGGGCTCCTCAACGAGTGGCGCCTGGAGCTACAGCACCTAAACCCGACGGGGGTGCTGCACATCACTGGTTTCATCACCATCTGCGAGGCCTTCCTTGGGATGGAGCCGCACGCGGATATCTTCTGGCTTTTCTTCTCCGGGAGGGCTATGGCGGACTGGAGCTCGACTGAGATCGCGCCGGTCGGAGGCTTCGCCCTGCAGAGGAAGCCGCATGCGGGAGGAGGCTCGTATCCCGCATACACCCCATGTGACTCCAACCGAGGATGGCATGGGGAGTGGTTTTATATCCGGAATCCGGTGGGGGCGCCGTTTCTAGTGTTTACCGGCAGGAGGCCGGTAAAGCTAAAGAGTTGGTCGTGGGGCTATGCCCACACGGAGAAGCACAAGGTGGGGGTCATTGAGGAGGATCTACGGAAGCTCATAAGGGGCGGCCTCGATGGGGTGCGGGTGTTCCACACCCTTTACCGCCGCTGGCGGAGAGGAGGCACCCGATGTGGACGTACAGCGGCCGGTTGGACCCGGACAGCACGTCGCAGGAGGATCTGCCGGACGATGAGATCTAGAGCTGCATCGGCCGAGTGCTATAGCTGAGGCCTGGAGAGATGGTTGAGGGAAAGCCCATACTGTTCAATGCATCGATCGTGCCCACGCTGGTATGCTCTTTGTTCGTGCTCTTTCTCTGCTCCTTTCCCTTTTCTTTGATTTTGGTTCTATCATTCCGTAGGGGCTCGGGACGTACAAGTCCCGGCCACACCTTAGCAAGGGTCCAGAGGGCCAGGCCTGGTAGGCTGCCTAGAAGGAGGCGGCCGACGCTCGGAAGAAGAAGAAGATCCAGGAGGTTCAGCTGAAGGAAGAGAAGAAGAAGGAGGTCGCCCGACGCGTGAAGGCCGGGGAACGTGGGAGCGACGTTGAGTCGGAACTCATGTCGGACGATCCTATGCACTTGGACAACATGGTCTTCTCCGACGAGGAGGAGAGTCGGGAGGTCGTTGTGACCTCAGCGGTGCGTCGTGACCCTGCGGCGATGTCCGTTGGTGAGGAGCAGGAGGCCACGCGGCGTGTGGAGGTTCCTGCTTCACGGAAGCGTGCGGCGAGCACGGACACCGTTGGTGAGCGAGCGTTGAAGCGGACACGGTCACCGCGCCCCTCGGTGGTGCCGCCGGTCCCATCGCCGCCTGCGGCAGATGCGGCTGGGCGAGCCGGGCGGTCCGAGGAGCGGACGGGCGCTCGTGCGGTGATGGAGCCGGTGCCAACGCCGGACTCGTAGCCGGAGGAGGCCTTGCCTGCCGCTGCCACAGTCGAGCAGTCCAGGCGGTTTGAGGGGTAGATTGGCGCCAGGTCGATACGCGACTTGCAGTCAGAGGACGCCTCACTCGCTGTTCTAGTTGGGGAGTCCCAAGTCAGGGGTCGTAGCGATCCGCAAGCCGGGCAGGCGCCGGTCGGGACGGTTCCGACCCCATCTGAGGTGAGGGGGCGCGAGTCGCAGCCTGGGGGTGTTCCTCGCCCTGTAGGTCCGTGGTCGTCGGAGTCTGCCTTCCGGGTCGTGCCGCTAGCCACCCGGTATGTTACCTTTTGTTGCCTCACCAACTTTTGCTGGTCGAGTCTCTCCCCCCTTTTTTTTGGAGTGTGGCTTACCCGTGATTTTTGTCAGCGGCCGAGGGATGCCGGGGTTGAGTGTCGCCCGACCCCCATGCAGGAGGATTGGAGGCCCACTCTGCAGCGATGTGGCGGCGAGTGAAGGGGCCAGCAGGGTGGCGGCGACGAAGCCTTTGCTCTCGGGGGTAGTGCCCCCCGGGGCGACTGCTGGTAATGTGACAGCGGCGGCGGTGTTGCTGGCCACAATCCCGGTGCCGACGGCAGGGGTTGCGACGGAGGTAACTCTTGCGGCCCCTCCACCTGGTGTGGCGGAAGAGACGAGGGAGGACGAGGTCCCTACCTCGATGGGTGGAGGACTGCATGAACTACCCTTGCCATCGGGGCCGAAGGCGCTGGAGGGGAGCGTGGCTGGAACGGAGTCGGGACGCCCGACGGCATTCCAAGCAAATGAGGTGGTGGAGATCCCGTCTGACGATGAGGTGGGTACCACGGCAGAGCCGCCGGTGTCGCCGCGGGAGCTGGTGGTGTCGCCGCGGGAGCTGGAGGTGGTCCAGTTGGAGGCTAGGCCCTCCGGCGGTTCATCGGAGGGCGACCTAGAGTGGTCTTTTCCTGAGGACCCGTCGAAGGCGATGTTCGTCCTCCGGGATTCCCGGGAGTGCCAGCTCTGGGACATTTTTGGGGGGCAAGGGCATGCCACGGTGTCCGAGCTCACCAAGCTATCCGCAAAGCTTGAGAGCGCCCAGAAGCTGGCCCGGTTTGCTCGGCAGCTGATTGAGGTCGACCTGCAGCTCGCCGCGGAGGTGAGTTTCTGGTACTCTCTCTTACCCTTTGAGTCTTTTGTCGGTTGTTTTTAGCATGTCTATTTCATAGGAAATAAGGATGGTGTCGTCCCGCAAGTCCCACTTCCTCCGGGCGGAACATGCCCGGATGGCTGAGCTTGAGCATCAGGTGCAGTCCGCCTACCGTGAGTCCCAGGTCCGGGCGGTCGAGGCAGCCACGGTGCGGGCGGAGGGACAGCGTGCGGCGGAGCGAGCGACCGCTGCCGAGCAAGGGCTCGAGGCGGAGAGGGTGCGTCACGAGGAGGCTGAGGCGAGGGTGCGTGTGTCCCTAGCGAACACAAAGGTGGCGCTGTGAGAAGCCTTGGCAGCCCTTGGGCCGGAGCAGGCCGCCCTAGAGAGGCACAGAAGGCCCTGGAGGCAGAGCAGAGGGCCCGGTCTGAGGCAGATAAGGAGGTGCTCGCGCTCTGGAGCCAGGTGATGGGTATGGAGGACACGAGTGCCCGGCTGCGTGAGCAGGTGGCTCGGCAGGCAGAGGATTTCTCTTTCCTTGAGGCCTGTCGCATTGGTGCGTACATTTTTGTTTTCTCGTGGTGTTGATTTTTCCCTCAGTCTGTTTCTGAGTTTGTCATCCTTCCTCCAGAGCTGGGTGAGATGGTGAAGGCGCTGGAGTGAGACCTAGAGATGTCCAAGGCAAGGTTCAGTCGAAATGCCGAGGAGCTGGCCAAGTCCCGTGAAGAGCGACGTGCTCTCGAAGGGGATTTCGACCAGATCCGCAACGCTACCCGGCTCGTCGTCTCGGAAATCTTCGGGTCGGTGCCAAGTACCAGCGCGCCCACGGCCCAACTGGCGGAGGTCCTAGACACTGTCAAGGACCTTGTCAGGAGCGGGCTGTTTTATGGAGCGTCGGGGGTGCTGACCTCGATGGCGATACACCACCCAAGCCTGGACTCCAACGCTATCTGCGGTGGGTATGCTGAGGGTCTGAGCATGGAGGTCATCCAAACAATCGGGGTGAGCTTGCTGCCTCATGCGCGGTCGGTGTTAGAGCAACTCTCCGCCGAGTGGGTGATGGATGTTCACCGTCAAGACATGGCCCGAAGCATGTGTGGAGAGAATGCTTCTGAGCCTGCGGATAGCCTGAAGCCTGTTTCGGGGGGAAATGTCGCCTCGGCCTCGGTTGAGCAGAACGTCGTGAGCAGCCAGCGCCTTCGTCGGCCGTGCCACCAACAGATGTCGCCGGGTCGGTTTAATAGTTTGTAGAATGTAAGTAGTTAGTAAACGTAGAAAGTTTAAGCTCGTGGGGGAGCCCCTGTGTAAAATGTTTGTGTGTTTTTTAAAGACTACAATTGGCTTTTTGTTTTTGTGATGGAGTTGCTCCGTTCGAGGAAGCTTTGTTCCCCTCCGTTCCTTAGTTTTCCCTTGGCATAATTCTATTTTATATTTCTTTCTTTCTCGTACCTGCCCATTTGTCCCTTAGGCTATGACGCTGTGAGCCCGGGGGGTGGCCCGCGAGGCTCAGCCGATCGTAAGCGTAGGAAAAGGCGGGGTGCGATCAGTCGGAATGTTTTAAAGCAAAGCTATGTTAGGCAAATCAAAAAAATGAACTGCCCTTCTGTTCGGGTAGGAAGGAGTTTTCTCCATACGAAAAAAGTACTCAAGGTAAAAACAAAACAGAGGGGTAGCAGAGCCCCCTAGTGGAACCCCCGAGCGCCCTGAGCCGAAAAGTGTTCGGGTCGGGGGGCTCTTACAGGAGCGTACGTTTAGTGAATAATGGTAAGACTAAAACTTAGGGAAAGGGAAAAATGACATAGCTATTCCAAGCGTTCGGAGAGAACGTTGTCGTCGTTGTCTTTCAGTCGGTTGGCGTCCGGTCGGATCAATTTAGCCTTCAGTCATCTGGATCCTCGCCTGATGTGCCCGCTTCTTCTGTTGCCTTTTTCATCCCTCGGCCTGCCAGTCTACCTCAGCTGGCGCTTGAGGAGCTGGCAGTCCTTGTAGAGATGGTTGACGGGATAGTTGTGGTTGGTGCACGGGCTCTCCATGAGCTCGTGGAAGTGTCCCGATCGGTCCTGCTGAGGCTGAGTGCCCAGGTGGTCGGCCGTGGCGACCGACGCGGAGTTAGCCGGTCGGCGGTGATCCTTTCTGTTCTTTTTTCCCCTCTACGTGGAGGGGCCCTCATCTCGATCCTGGCGCTTGGCCTTACCTTTGCCGTTGCCTCCGTTGGAGCACGGTAAGAACGGCGCTTGCTGGGGGATGTGGGCAAAGGTCGGTGGTCCCGGGCCGTCGGTGCTGGGACTCCGGTCGCCGCTGCATGTGCCTCGGTTCGGTCTGAGCCATGCGTAGATAGGCGGTTGACATGGAGCGGTCGTCAGGTCAGGATGAGGCGCCGCTGCGGCCTCATGTGTCGCGCTCAGTGGTTGTTGTGGTGACAGGGTGTAGTGCCCCATCTGCTGCGTCCCTGCACTTGGGACGGGGAGCGAGGTCGCGAGTCGGTGTCGCGACACGGAGCATTCCGCTTGTTGAACGGCGGCGGTCTCCACCAGTGCCCGGAGGTTCCGGTGGATCGCCCGTTCGTGAGGGTCGTTCGGCTCAGACAGGCCGCGTAGGAGCATTGCCGTGGCGACAATATTCTGACTGGCCCGAGCGAACCGTGGGGGATCGGTCCCTCTATCCGGGGCGCAGCGTAGCACGTCGAGCGCGCTGGCACAGTTGGTGGCTAATGCGGCCACTGTCGTCGTAGTTCCTCCTCGTGCTCACGTGTGAGCTCGGAGGTCTCCGTGTAAGGGCCCGGTGGGGCGTGAGTCTATGAGGACTCCGTTGCCCCTGGCAGCTGTCCTAGAGCGTCCGTCATAGCACACTCCCAGGACGGACGGTGGCTGGGTGCCACGTCGCCGATGCTGGAGCCGTCACTCCCGACATCGTCGTACATGATGTCGAGGAAACAGGAGGGACCATAGCTCGCCATCCCCATGAACTCAGACGTGGGAGGGGACGGCGCCATAATCTTTCGGAGCCCCCGGGCGTACGCATCCGTGGGAGACACGAGGCCGTAGGGGAGCCAGCCGTACGGTGGCCGTGACGGGAACAACGGCAGCACTCCGGGTATTTGGCGGAAGATTGAACGTAGTAAGTAAAGAACGGCATGTATATTACTTACAGCGGGGTTTGAGCAGAGAGTTTGCTCGGAATGAAGCGCAGATGCCGCGCTGTTGTGGTCGCGCGTCCCAGAGTCAACAGAGAACGTCACTCCGACGGGTGTCGGGTCGCGAGTTTCCTTGCGAAGGTGGAGTACGCCGAGTCGGTCGGCGACGAAGTCCAGGCTTCCAAAGAGAAAGGCCTGGGATGGCTCGAAAACGAGTGGAACCCGCATGCCCATAGGCGAGAGTGCGGGATACTCTAGTGAGCCGAGGTGAATCGCGTTGCCCGAGCCCCCCACGGTGGGGGTGGCAGAAAAATGTACCATCCGATGACCAAAAAGTGTTGAACGTATAGCGTCTTCCCCACGGACGGCGCCAACTATCGGTACAGAAAGTGACCAACTAGTTAATATTTGTAGTTTTGCTGTACGTTGTGATTGGAGGTGGCCTAGCACTCAATGACACAGGATATATACTATTTCGGGCAACGTGCCCTACATCCAATGTGGGTCAGTCGGTGACTTTATTCCTGAGCCCAGGTGCTCAAAGTCTGTAGTGGGGTTACAAACGGGAAGGAGAAAGGAGGGGTGTACGAGAGGCCCGGTCGGGTCCGACCGGAAGGGCCGAGGTCGACCGGAACTCCGCAATGCGCTAGGTGTTCAAGCGTGTGCTTGAGGGGTTGTGAGTTATCGATCTAGTGAATCTAAGCTTGAAGAAGAAGCGTCTTCTAGGAAAATCGATCCCCCTATTTGGTGGGAGCGCATCCCCTTTTATAGATAAAGGGGGTGGCTTTACAGGTGAGAGGGAGAGAGTACGGATATTTCTAGGTCTTGTTGCCCACGCCGAATGAGGGTAGCGATGATGGTCGGCACGCATAATACTGTTGATGTCGATGTAGAATGTCAGGTGCACATGGAAGGTTGGGTTGGCTTCATCAGGAAGGAAGGACGTCGGTACCTGCAAAATACCATCGGTGTGTGGGGAGCCCTACCACATGTACTAGGTGTGGTGAATCCTAGCGCTCTCCATCGATGCCCAGAGGCACGTGGGGGGCCTTTTTGCCGTACGGGAGCCCCAACGGCGCCTACAATACTGTAGACATAAATGTCGGCGCCTACAATACTGTAGACACAAATGTCGGTACCTCCCATACTGTTTGTGTCAGGTCGGTTGTGGAGCACTGTTCTCGTAGGCGTACAGGGTATGGTCCTGGTACCGTGGTTTGACTTTGTGCGCTGTTTCTCCATTCGCCCCTAGTCCCTTCCGAGCGAGAATCCCCGGTCGGATGGCTCTAGTCGGTACTGGCCGTGCCATTCGGAAAAGAGCGGTAAGCAGGCTTCCTATGAGTCTCCGGTCAGAGACGCGGGGTCGGAGTAGGAAGCAACGTTTTTGGGCCAGGCCTTTCGATCGAGAGTCCGCCCGGAGGCAGCTGGCGCCCGAGGCGAGCGCTCCGGTCGGAGAGGTGGGCTGAAGAAGTTGTCGAGCCGGAGTTCATTCTTTTTGTAGGCCTTTCGGTCGGCGATCGGTCTGTCCTTCCGGCCCGTTGTTTTTTATACTTTTGGGCCGGCCCATGAACTACATGCTTTTCTCCTGGGCCGAGCCCGGGCGTCGAAGCCGGTCCCGGAGGGACCCCGGGTTTATGAACCCGACAATATATATATATATACTCACGTGTTTATTTTGATAAGCACGCTCAGTTAAAAAGCTTTGGTCTAGTGACATGTTTACGTTTTAATCCTTAGACAAATTGGTAACGTGCCCGCGACAGCTACCGGACCGCTTGAATCACCCAAATTATTGCGTTGCGCTGCGCTGTCGAGTCGATTGCTTACTCTTTCTTTTTCCTTGTCTGCTTCTGTGCCGTGCCGTTGTGCGTGGAGCATGTGTTGTCCCTGCTGCTGCCGTATACTTTTGCTTGTTTTCCCTCCCTCACTGCTTGTTCCATCGCTTCACTCTGCGGTGTCATGAATGTCTCTGCTTGCCTCTGCGGTCCGCCTCCGTTGTCTGCCTTCGCGTCCCGCCGAGTTGAGTCGTCTCATCACGGTACTTCATGGCATGTTTTCTTTAAGCCGCATAGCGCGAACGTCACGCCACCAACTACGGTCTTTTGTCTTCGTTCCCCGTCTCACTGCATCATAAAGCAACGCCTTCCTCTTCTTTCCCCGTAGCAGCCGCAGTGCCGCACCACAGTCACCGACGCCATTCTTTTTCCTCCTCTTCCTCCACTGTGCGGCGCCCTGGCGTCCGTTCCTTTGCCCTGCACGCCCGCACCACCACAGTGACAGCGCCACCCTCTCTTCCCCGTTCCTCGCCACTACAGAGAATCTGGCCGGACCGCAACTAGCTGCTGTCCCGCAGCATGCCTTTGCCACGTCTCCGTCGCCGACCACTACCGCGAAGGCACGCCCGTGCCCCACTATCTTCCCCCGATGCGCCGTGGCTGCCACCGCCCACCAGCGTTTCCCCAGCGCATGCACGCGCTTGCCACGCCGAACTCCGCGACCGCACGACGCTGCTCCGCCTCCCTCGCTTCTTCCTCTCGCTTGTCCGCCACAGATCTCCACTCGTCTCCCGCCAGTAGCTGCTCCGTCCGATTCCCCCACCAGACGCGCAGCCAGCACCTGCCCATCTTTGCCGCGTGCACCACGTCCGAGCCGTAGCACCTACCAAGGCTACCCCCACCGTCGCCCGCCTGTCGTTGGTCCTCTCCATGTGAGCGCGCGCAGCCCCACGGCCGCTCCGGACCGCAGCCCCATAGCGCTCTCGAGCCCTGCGTGCTGCGCACCACCACCTCGCCATGGCCCGCACGCCGCTCGGAAACGCCGTCACGCCATGGCTATGACCCGTAGAGCCCCGCCGATGTCCGCTGCCGTCGGGTTACCCTATCGGCCATCAGCGCTCATGGCTGGTCCATCTTGGGCTATCCCTGGCCTTGCCGCCATCACCTTCGAGTGTGGCAGGTGCCTTGCTGTCCCACGCGACGACCCGCAGCGACACCACCGTCGGCGCACCGCTCCCTTGGCTGGCGAATGGCCTCCACTGCCGGTGCTCTGCTTTTGAGGATGAAGAGAAGGGTATATATCCAAGCAAAAATTTTATACAGGGTCTTTACTGTGAAATACGTGACTCATTTAAATAGGACTCTGGACCTAGGGTTGAATAGGGAAAAACGCAGGGTCGGTTTTGCAAATATCGCCAGGCTGGTTGGGCCGCTAAGCGCTTACGCGCTGGGACGGCTGAGGTCCGAGTTGTGCCGTCAGCTTAGCGCCACAGCCTGGGCTGGCTTTGTGTCACGCCCGCTGGCGCCAAGCCACCGACGTCATTGCTAGGCAGGCTAAGCCATGCGTTAGGCCGCTTTGCCTTGCCCTTGCCGCCGTGGTCTGCCGTGGGTCAGGTCGGCGAGTTGGGCCGCTTCAGGCCCAAGGGTCTTTTCTTCTTTCTTCGGTATTTTGTTAATATTAGTAATCGGCTGAATGTTTGGAAATTCGAAGCAAATAGTAGAAAATTATAAAAATACCAAACCAGTTTCGTTAAGTTTCTAAAATCATGGTCTATCTGATAGGGTATTTCGTTCGCATAGGTTCCGTATGTTTTAGGGTTGCTCTAATTATTTTAAAGTGTTTAATATTGTTAAAATGTGAACTTGTAGGAATTTCCATGGTAAATCGGTGATAGTATTAACTCTAAAAAATTTTATAGTAAATTACTAATACTATTATCTGCTCACTGTAATTTTTATAGCTCAATAATAATTAGTTGCTAGGTACATAATGATGCTCTATTTCGAATAAAGATTAAATTGATAGAATAGAAATAAAGAAACAACATTGGTTTATATAACTAAAATAATTGTTGGGAAATAACGTCTTATTCAACAACATGGAGACGTAGACCAACGTTAGAGCTATCTCATTAGCTTGTGAGGCATGATCGGGTTTCTAAGCATTCCGGCTGTCGTTGATTATTTACATTTATGCATTTGCATCCATGCATATCATATAGGTACGATGATGGATCAACAGATCAATTAAAGGATGATTGGGAATCCAAAGATGGTATAATGGTATTCTCTCTAGGAGATGATGCAATAGACTTTCTATTCAGTTGATGGTGGATGATCTGAAGATGCAGATACTAACTTTTTAATATATATATATATTTTACCCAGGCAAGCCTCGGTGCATAACCCCTACTTTTCTGTAGTTTAAATTATATTTGTGCATGAAGTTTTAAGGAGTTGAATAAAACCCACTTGCATATATATATATATATATATATATATATATATATATATATATATATATATATATATATATATATTTATCCTATGAGTCTTACTAGTATGACAGGATCATGTAGATTGCTATGCTACAGGACTCCGGTATAAGTCGAGTGATGGTTGTCACTTGCAGAGATAAGAAATATATCACTGTATTATTATCACTTAGAAAATATAAATGGTAGAAAGGAAAAATGGTGACCGGGTAGGGATATGGTTTGGGTATTGGTGGGTGTATGAGGTTGTGTCGCCGCGGACGCGGGGCATAGCCTGGTTACACTGCTTTCCCTGTCTGTGTCGGTTAAGGACCGGCCGTTGCATAAGACGCTAGGCAAGTCATAGATTTATTATCCTGAGCACATACTTGTGTATGGGCGCTTGAAGACTTGTTGCTCTCTTGTCGTGGATCCGGCTCTTTCCGGACCGACTGTCATGGTTTCTTTTTGGTGGAGGAGGTCCTTGCACCGCACTGAGTCCGGGACTCAGGGGCGGGGGCTTGGAGTCCCAGTTTAGATAGGGACCTGGACACCTAGAACGGGAGGGTGATGGGTTGGTCCTGCTTGTGCCTGGGTATAAGCGGGGCATGTGTTTTTGGGGTACCCAATGGAGACATTGGTTCGCGAATCGCCACCAAGTCGGTACGACTTGTCTTAACTCTAGCACCATAGTAAGAGCTAAAAGATGAAAGATGAAAGATGAAAAGAAAAGGAAATCTGATTGCTTACCACCTGCTTGAAAGTCGCACAAGTGCTTACATAGAATGGTTGGTTAATGAACCAATGCGGCTATTAATAAAAATCGAATATAAGGACGCACGTTTAGTAATGCTTCCTACAAATGCAATAACCCACAAGCTAGATAGCCTTACATATCCTTGGAGTCTTTTCTTTCCTCCCATCGGGTAAGTTTTACGGAGTACAATTGAGTACTCAGGGTTTTATTTCCCCTGTTGCAGGTGACAGGTGGAGGCTAGAGCTGACATTTGTGTGTGGATTCCTCCTTGTGGGCTTAGAGAGAATTTTCTTTACGCTGTGACCATAGTTTTTATTTATAACTCTCACTAAATGCTTTTATAAATAAAAATTTTATAATCTGTTGTCATCATTTATATATCAATGTTTCATCATGCCATGAATAGATAATTATTTTCGCTGTAATTCTGATCACATGTTTATATTCCACTGTTACATTAAATTGTTCATAACTCTATAATATGATTACATCCCGCTGTTATAATAATAAATATTATACTCTGATGTTGTATTAAAAGTGATGTAAGAAATTGTTAAGAATGATGTAAGCTTTATTCTCTTATTTGTGATCCTATGGAAAAAAAGTGGATTTTCGGGTTCTCCCCTGGGGTGTGCCCGACGGAAACCGAGTAATTTAGTGTTCTCCTTTGGGTGCTTAGTGTCTAATGGAAGACGAGCACTCTTGGGAGGCATTAGATTAGACGGTTCTGTCACATAATCAAAGTATATAGTTACGAAAAAAAACACCATATTTGTCAGATCACGCATGCATTAATTAAATCTAGAAAAAAATTATATGAAAAACTTACCTTATTTATCTTATTTTATAAATTAAAATAAATATATATATATATATTTCACATATCAATCAACTTCCATCGTCCACTCTATGAATTTAAGATGGACTTATATGTGAACTTTGAAAAGCTATGGAATCTCAAATTCCAAACCAAATAGCATAATCCATTAAGTAGATTTCAATTCCTCCAAAATAAAAGAATTCAAACAGCCCTTAGACAAGAATTAGGAAAAATTTTGAAGCTATCAATACTTTTAGTTTGAAAACATGTAAGGTATATGTGTAGAATTGTATAGAAAAAATGCTTGCAAAATATCATAAATATCAAGGATTCTAAGAATACATTTTAGAAAAAATTAACTAATCAAAGATATACATGAAAAATAGTGCAGGGTCAAATGCGATGAGATCTTGGACCTCTATGAATAGGATACTAGCTTTTCCATTCACACATATAGTAGACCTATCTTTTGTCACGTACAAGCAGAAGACGTTGAAGATGGTGGGAGCTCATAACAATGGTTGAGTGTATGGGCCTATTTAGGTTGTTCATGTCGAGCTATGCCCATTCTGGACAGAATAGAAGGCCTGCATGCTACAAGTAGGTACAAATTCCCGTGTACTCAAATGAGAATGCTTAATGAATAACAGAACTAGTAACCATCCCTGCTGACTGCTTCTTCCTCCTTTTACTTGTGCTATTCTTCTCCATTCCTCTTCGATTATATCTCAGGTTGCTTCTTCGCAAGCAAGGACTGTAACATTTAAGTATCCAGAGCTGTCGAACCTCCACTATAACTTTTTTCCTACCACCAGACCTTCCTCAGGCTTTGATTGGATATTATCGGATTCATCTCAATCCACATGTGTTGGGTGGATTGGGGTGGAATTTAGTTCAAGTTCTACTCTCCAACACATATGGATTGATGCGAAACCGACTACATCAAAACAAGGCCTCAAGTGTGAGCGGGATGGCTCCATCGCGCAAGCCCATGAAGTTCTAGCAACAACTCACGATCACCATGGAGGAACTCATAAAGCAGTATGAAGGGTTCCAAACAATGCTTTAGCAACCGTAGACATGCTAAGCAATTTGGAAGCATGGTGTGCGACCATGGACAAGGTGTTCAGCGGTTTGCTTCAGAAGATGTCCGAGATGGTGAGCCATGTAGACACCTTGAAAGCTCGTCCACCTCCGCCACCGCCTGAGTTTGGGTTGGGGCATAATCCGTCTGCCACACCTGATCATGGGTATGTTGCATGATCCCTCTTCCTTGGGTTTTGAGTTGCTTGGTGGTTTTTGGGACTCAATGCCTCGCAATTTACATGTCTATATGCACAAGCATTTAGCGCCTAAGAGAGTTGTAATCTCTAAATTTATATAGTATTTTTTTTCTTTGAAGCTACTCCTTTGTAAAGCCTATAGTTGAATGCTTACACATAGATCCATGTCACGAATGTGCGACAGCTCCTTACACGGCATTTCCATGGAATATATGTCCCCGTCCAATTTTTTCCTAATATATGAACAAATCGACCTTCTTAATTGCCAATCAACCTGTTCGCTTATTGGTTTCAGCCAAAGCCTATCAGTCAGCCAACATTATTTTTCTCTCACAGCAAACCAGCACCAGCCGGACTTATCTGCTCAGAAACCAACCAGCGAACAGGCTGAATAACTTTAAAACTGGTCAGATATGGATGTATGACCGTCCATCAGTTTTTTGTACCTACATGTATCTAATTTGCATAATGTGCAGCGCTTCGCTTATCATTACTTCCATTTTTGGGACGATCATATGGATGGATCCCTGAAAGTAAATTAAAGCTGATGCTTGGCGCACACCAAAGGGTGGCTGAGACAGCAAAGCTCCTCTGTATCCCCTTCTTCCTCAAGACTTCTAAAGATATTTTTTCCTTCCATTCTTTATCTCAGCTTCCTTCTTTCATTGTCTTCTTTTCTGCTTTTTGTCACGCAGTGCATATATACTGTACATACCACGCAGATCGATCAACGGTCAGGGCAAAGTTGGTAACACAATGTTCTCTCCTCAGGACTGATGAGGAGATATAAATCAAGAATCAATAATATAAACATCAGCAAGGTTGAGAATTTTTTTTTATAATGGCAAGGTTGAACTTTGAAACACCAAAATATATATAACCATGCAATCATCTAGCATAACAGAGAATATGTGCGGGAATGATATTTTACAGTAAGAATAGGGTTTAAACAAACATATATAACCGATCAAACTTAGTATCTTAATCATGAAAAAATGTTGTTCTATTTTTAAATTTTATTCTAGATATCAAATAATATGACATGAGAACTGCTACTCTATACCACGCATATATATCTTGCGTAAGATTCAACCTAGTTCTTCAGATATGCTCCATAAGGTAGGGTGTATGTGTGTGCGTGCACATATGTTATGAGTGTTCATGTATATGGTGTTTTTGCTTAAAAAATCCATAAGAAATCATTAACTGTTCATATATCTCATTCGAGATTTCAATGTACAATTGTAACCATACTCTTCCTTAGGTTAGAATATATAAGATGAGGTTTTGGATGGCTAATTTGAGTGGCATGTGCACCATGTGTCAAGTATAGGCCTGTTTGTGACTGGTTCACTCTAGGTTTTCTATCTACTATATCTACTACAAAAACATCCACAATGGAGCAAGTTTGCCAAAAAAATAGTTCATGAATTGGGAGGCTTGGTGTGCTCCAGAAAATAATGGAATCGGGGTGTTTGGAACTGCATGCTTGGAGTTTAGAGTTTGGGCAACCGTATATATCTAACTAGAGGTACTATATAAGAATTCAATTTCAGTAGCCTAGCCAGATATATGATACAATGTGCACTTTTGATCACCGACAAGCACTACTACAAACCGATCTATAGAGGCGGCTGGAATACCTCTATAAAGGCGGCTGGCGAGCCTCCTCTACTTTTCCATCTCGATTTGTAGAGGTGGCTGGGAATAGAGCCGCCTCTATCCAGAAAGGTTTCCATTGCTAAAAATCATTTTTGTAGGATCATCATCCCACAATCTACAACAGAGCGATTCATACATATCAATCTCTCATCAATCAAGGCAAAGGACTCAAGATCAGATATATACTAGGGAGCAGATCAGGCTAGGGAGACATATAAAAGTGTAGATTTTGTATGTCTCCCTAGTGAAAAAATTAAAAAAAAACTACGCTTTTGTGTGTCTAGACTAGACTCTAGAATAAAACCTGCGCAGTGATGTACTGCAGCTAGTAGATGGAGGGGCAGAGGGCGAGACCAAGTCGGCAAGCATGCATGCATGCCTCTGTCAGTGCAGGGTTGGAAGAGAGGAGAGGTCATCTAGTCTTCTGGACTCTAGAGAAGGGGCCAAGGGCGGCATGCATGATCCTGGAGCCCATGGAAAAAAGGGTCAAGCTTGTGAGGGGCTGAGGGCTAGCTAGGGAATCTGGGAAAGCGACAACTAAAGGTGGCCATCCGATCGCCCAGAATCGTGAGAGAGGCATGACTCTGTCTGGGCAGTGTGTCCGTGTCGACCCCAGGCCCAGCTAGGGCCACCACCTGCTGACGCCGGCGATCGATCGGGAGAAAAACTACTTATAAGGCCAGGGGTCGCTGCAGGTAAAGGCATCGATCCGCAGCAGCGCCCAAAGAGGAACGGAGCAAGCAAGGTGTCTTTGGCGACGCGCTAGCTCACACCCGGCCCCGTGGAGGAGCTCGCTGATCGCCGGCCGGTGCACGGGCGCCCTCCTCCTCCTCGGCGCGCCACGCCAGCTCGATCGGCCGGCCGGAGCACGGCGGCGGCATCATTACGTACGTCTACTACTTCATTCAGTAGTAGCTCATCTCATCACCGCCGCGCCGAAGAGAGAGATACACACATCGTCACCATGTCGCCGGTGGGGCTCCCGCCGGGCTTCCGGTTCCACCCGACGGACGAGGAGCTGGTGAACTACTACCTGAAGCGAAAGATCCACGGGCTGAAGATCGAGCTGGACATCATCCCCGAGGTCGACCTCTACAAGTGCGAGCCATGGGAGCTCGCAGGTACGTGTATAGATACATGTCTTCGCTCTTCCATATGCATCCCGCTCGTCCTCTGCTGCATGCAATCCGCCGCCGCTCCATCGTGAATTCGTGATTATTTTTTGTGCTGGATGATCTGAATTGATCTGCGGATATATACATGCATATGCAATTGCAGACAAGTCGTTCCTGCCTAGCCGTGACCCGGAGTGGTACTTCTTCGGACCGCGGGACCGCAAGTACCCCAACGGGTTCCGCACCAACCGCGCGACGCGGGCGGGGTACTGGAAGTCCACGGGCAAGGACCGCCGCGTGCTGCACCACGCCGGCCGCCCCATCGGCATGAAGAAGACGCTCGTCTACTACCGCGGCCGCGCGCCGCAGGGGGTCCGCACCGACTGGGTCATGCACGAGTACCGACTCGACGACAAGGACGCCGAGGACACGCTGCCCATCCAGGTTAGCTACTTTACCCACTGCTACCTATCTGCTTGTTGCATTGGCTTTGTGATTTTGCATGATGTACCAGCTCCAGTGGCAATGGTAGCGAACGGCTATGCTGAATAAGCTAGGTATATAGCTTACAATGAACTGGTTGGTATGCTGAATAAGCTAGGCAGCTTACATTGAACTAGCTAGATCGTGATTTCATCATGATCGTGATATATTACGTGATGTGTAGTGCATATAGATATAGATACATCATGACGCTCTCCTGTTAGATAGCTAGGTACCTAGTAGAGCTCTGCTCATATTGGGCCCCTTTAATTCCTTCTGTCCTTGATCTTATTGACACAGAAATTTCTGAATGCTCTCCTTTCTCGTGTCTCTACAGTCTAGTAGTATGTAGCTTAGCCGTACTATGTATATGTATATGAATCCTCTATAATCTCCTCTTTTAACTAACATCATCAGATCAGCAGACATGATCTCCGTTGGGCTGTGCATTGATCATGTCCATGAGGTATTAAAGGAGGGCAAAGCAAAACAAAGCAAACCGTCTCACCCTCTTCCCTCTCTAATGGCCAAGCGAGTCGGTGTCGCCCAGGCCACTTTCCGCTTTATTCCATGCTGAATCCATCATCAGCCTCGCACACCCTTCCCTTCCCTTGCCGTCTTTCTTTCTCTCGCGCGCAAATCACGCACGTCCTCTCTTTTCTTATATAACAGAACACAAAAACATTAATCAGTAAAGGGCATGCATGGTTTGTGTTTAATTTGTTCAACGAGATATAGCAAATGTAGCATGTAGTACAAACATAATCATGCATCAGTGTCGTAGTACACGAGTTAACGAGCAAAAAAGAGATATTTTTTTTTTGAAGGTTCTACAGAGATATTATTGGTTAATAATGACTTTTTTCTTTGAATTCCTCGCTCTGTGCTGGCATTCTCATGATCAGGACACCTATGCACTATGCCGGGTCTTCAAGAAGAACGCCATCTGCACCGAGGTGGACGGCCTGCAAGCGCAGTGCAGCATGGCGCTGCTGGAGGGCGCCTGCCAGCAGCTGCTCACCAGCGGCAGCCAGAGCCAGGAGTACCAGACCCCGTCGCCGGACGTGCCCGTCGGGTCCACATCCGGCGGAGCTGACGATGATGCGGACAAGGATGAGTCCTGGATGCAGTTCATTTCCGACGACGCGTGGTGCTCCAGCACGGCGGACGGTGCCGAGGAGAGCACCTCCTGTGTGGCCCTGGCCAGCTGAAACCTTTGATCTGTTCAAAGATGATGCAGCTGAGAAATTCTCCTAATAATAACTATTTTTCTTTCTTTCTCTCTGATCGAGATGCTGCTGCTGCTGCTGCTGCTGCTGCTGCTAGCTATTAATAACCACCGTGATCATGTCTACAAGGTGTAAGATCATATAGCACAATAAGCAAGCATCCGTTGGGTTTTCAGCTTCCATCCTATTGCTGGGAGTTGAAGGATCGTTGCCGCCTCAAGATTGTTGTCAGAATCCTTCCTTGAGTTGAGTTCATAAGGAGGGTTATATATATTTAATATACTATATAGTATATAGGAACAACCAGCTCCCTTGTTTTTCTTTTCTTTTCTTCTTTTTTGGTTTTTCATCGAATGTATTGTACCTTTTGGAGTGGTGTCTTTTATCTTCTGTGAAGCATACTGGATGTAGCGATGCCATTGCATAGTTTTTGTCTTGTGCCTATATATGTGATCAGATGAAATATAATGCACAGAATGAATGGAAATTGAAGACAATTATTATTATTATGACTATTATATACCTGTCCTCTTAAGTTATATCAAGCTGCAAAATCTAGTTATTCTGCTCATCTTACGTAACCAATAAAATGGAAAAAGGAAAAGAAAATTTAATCTCAAAGACAGTTCACTGGTGTACATGTTATCATAAGATGAGGATATTTGCATATATTGATATATATAAACATTATGTTACTGAAGAGTTTGGAGATTATTTGTCAAAAACATTGGCTCATATTTCGCAGCGCCTCAAATATCTACTTCACACATGTAAGAAACCAGTGTTTTCCCTTTAAGCATATATAACCAGAAAGGCTGTATAGCTTGTTCAAACAGCAGTGTTGTTCTTACAATTATATCATATAAAGGTCTCTATAGATCCGCTGATATGGAAAAGCCTAACAGCAGGCGTTCAATCACATGCTGTCAGTAGCGATGCTTTGCTAAGCTAAAACGCTTGGGTTCACAAAGGGTTGAAGAAATACTATTCCATAAGTAATATCAGAGGTTAAAACGCATGCTGTTGCAGGTGCCCTTCTGGAATGTCAATCAGAACCCTGGCCCTCCAGGTCAATAACTATGACCAGTTTGAGCTAGATAGAGATGCTTTGGACCCTCCTACCTTGAAATTCTTGGAATTCATTTTTCAACATGTCACAGCAAATTACCCTCCGAGAAGTGCCATGGTAACAGATTTAAGATAACCAATATGCTGAAGAATACTTTTCTCTAGATTTTAGCAAAATAATAGTGTTTGTATTCTATCATGTTTCTATTTTCTAAGCATCGGGCAAAACTAAAGTTCAGAAGTCTACCTTACAAGCATCTTCATCGTGAAACTTTGTTGCAAGCGTGTTGCCTCTGCAATGTTCAGAGTGCCCCCTTGATGTCAACACAACACCTCAGAACCACCTTTGGACTGTTCCACCATTTCAACAAGCATATCAACTGCAAAAGCAATTTGCAAATCTACATTTAGCTGCAAAAATTGCTTTAGACCACATGCAGCTGAAAGGGATGCATGTCTTTTCTGTAGAATTGGGTAAGACTAGTTGCAGACCTCTTTAAATGCATGTTGTCATTGTAGTGTTGGGGAAGTTAAGAAGAACAAGAAAACAGCGAGTTACCACAGGATGGACAGAACGATTTGTTACCCAACCAAGGTTGAAATCAAATAAAATATCTGTTATATTGGTTGAGATTGTGATCATTGTTTATAAAATCTTTCATTAAAGAAAGAAAGGAACTAGCTAGATCATATCTATTACGGGGGGGAAGACAATCAAGTTTATGTCCAGAGACATGCTAGACAAAAAAGTGAATGACGATCCTCTAGTACTCGAGTACTCCTTTATCAGAATCCAAAGCCAAAAGTTTTGTCTGATCTAGATGGCTAAATAGATAACTGCAAGCTCATTGACACTGGAAGGCCTCATGGCTGCATGGACCTTTAGTTTTCTTTTTACCTTCCATAAACTTTCTGTTTTGCAACGCTGATCCCGATACATAGAGACATGTTACTAGAACACCCTCACCTTTAGTCCTGTTCTCTTCTATGACACTTCAAAGAGACCAAGCTTCTGAAACACAAAAACAAGTTTAGTGAACAAAAGAACATACCCCCACAGCGCAAGAGGGCAATGCCGTGACAACTTTCACGTCCCAATACAGCCCTACACAATCTACTAGCATGAATATCATAAAGGTGTGTTATCCAGGAAACAAAAATAAAAGTTTGTTTCGTTAAAAGATAAGAAAAGAAGATCCAGCGGTGCTGTAAGACGTCCAGAGCTTGTGTGAGAATCCTGTAAAGGGAAACACGGCTACTTGTAGGGCAGGCTTTGAATCATTTCACGGAGGAGCTAAAGAGCACAGTGGCCGGCAACAGAAGGGAAAGACAAAGGGTAAAGACAAAGAGAAAGATCAGCAAGAAAGGAGGCAGCGAGCTGGGAGGCCATGGCGCCGGCTGATCTCCCACCAGGCTTTAGGTTCCATCCAACTGATGAGGAGCTTGTGAACTATTACCTCAAGAGGAAGGTCCATGGGCTCAGCATCGAGCTCGACATAATCCCTGAAGTAGACCTCTACAAATGTGAGCCTTGGGAGCTAGCAGGTAACCTGAAATCCAAGTTCATTCAGTTGTTCATCCTGAGATTTCATCACTCCTAACTGAAATTTGAGATATCTTTGTTTTGGAAGAGAAATCATTCCTGCCTAGTAGAGACTCCGAGTGGTATTTCTTTGGGCCAAGGGATAGGAAGTATCCAAATGGATGCCGCACAAACCGTGCAACCCAAGCAGGATACTGGAAATCAACAGGCAAAGATCGGCGAATCAACTACCAGAACAGATCAATCGGCATGAAGAAGACATTGGTCTACTACAAGGGTCGAGCTCCTCAGGGGCTGAGGACCAACTGGGTGATGCATGAGTACCGCATCGAGGAAAGTGAATGCGAGAACACCATGGGGATTCAGGTTACTCATTCATGTCCCTATGCATCAGTATGAGTTAAACCTTTTGTGTTGCTTCTGTTGCATTTAGTGATCTCAGTCTGCATTCAATGGTATCAAAAATTTAACCGACTTCCCCAAATAAAAAGATGTTTGTTCTCTGTATTAATCAATGTTGTAGTAACCATGTCCTTAAATACACAATAATTTCAAGCATATCATGCTAAAGAAATATTCACGTTGAAACATACAGAAAAACAAATTAGGGCATTGTTTGTTCTAGGAAGCTACGTTGTTTATGCATGGAGTGCATGTAAAGTTAGGGCTCTTATCCCTTTTCTCCCCGTATCCTTCTGTGGCCATAAAGTATTCCTTGCTTCCATGGACCATAGTTACTTTGCAAAGTACAGAAGAAGTTTATTTCCAGTTATCTAATGGGGTCACACATGGTACACTTTTTCTGGTGCTCTTGATAAGACAAATTTAACATCCAATTCCTGGTCGGGGATGTGAAATGATAACACATGATTGTACACAGTTTAGTAGGTGCCGCCATCACCTCATGATGCAGACTTCAGAGTATACATAGTCTGGGTCAGTTGCATGTGGATGCTACCTTAAAGCTTAGACATGTGTGGTGTGACCCAGTGTTGTGTCGGTGCCTCTACACTTTATTCTCCATGTCCCACTACTTTACTTAATAGTAGAAAACTTAAAGCCTGAACCGATAAAATGTCTGATTGACCCCATTTGAATTAGATCTGGCAATACAGGTTCAGTTAGAAAAGGCATTAATTGAGATTTCTGTGAACAAATAAGAGTTGAACAAAGATCATTCATGACAACCAAATTCAGTTATAAAGCAAGTGCCATAGTAATTATTTGGAGGAATGAGTGATTGCTCGTGTTCTAAGAGAAATTTTTAGCCGCATGATATTAACTCTGACTTCTTAGTAGACATTTCTATGAACTAAAGAGTTGAGCTAAAATTGTTCAACCCAAGTACACAGTAAAACCATTTGGAGATGAGTGATTTGCTTTAGCTATAAGTTCTGAATCTGCATACTGTTGATTTCTTGCTGTACACCTGTACTTGATGCTGGATTCTCTGACTCTAGATACTATATCTTAAGAAAACAAATGATAAACATGGAATGTATTTGAACAAAGAGGACATTGGACTCAGTAAAAAGTTCCCAACGGAACAGTGCAGTACAATCTAGATAAACTTTTTCAGTACATACAACCATATATTGTTCAGTAGAGGGAAAGGAAGCACTCAAGAAGAAACTTACTAGCATTCAATTTTGCATGGCAATAACTCTTCATCCAAATTGTTCAACCTGAAATCTTCCTTCCATAGGTGCAAAACCAAAAATCATCCCACCTAAATTGTTAAGGAAACAGAAATGCAGTCAATTTCTTGTTAATTCGTGCTGTTATTTTACAGGACTCATATGCACTGTGTCGTGTCTTCAAGAAAAATGTGGCACTCGGAGAGTTTCAGAAGCAAAAGCAAGGCGAGTGCAGCTCATCACAAGCTAAAGAAAAACAAGAACAGTTTACAAGTGTCGGGGATGCTGGACAGTCATCTGGTTCAAATGAGCATGGTAAAGACAACACATGGATGCAGTTCATAGCTGATGATCTATGGTGCAACAAAACAAAATGATGGAAGTATGGAACTAATAAGACAGTTGTTTAACTTCATCTAACTAGAAACTTCTCAGTTGCACATTGACTTTGTATATGTTTGATAACATCACTTTTCAGTTCTCACTTTGGACAGGATGGCCACTAAGTTTGGGGGCTCTGACTCTTCATGTGGAGTTATAGTTCTCTTTTGGTACTGTAATAGAAAAAACATCCTACTTTGGTACTTCAAGGTTTGGTCTTCCTGTATCTGTCATTAAACACAGCGATTTATAGGGGGGAATACAGTACAACGACAGAAATTTATTTTGACACATATTATTTATTTACATATTCCTTTCATATGCAGTTACAGATATCATTTTACAGTAAAGGTCACCAAAGTTGTCAATCCCCTATGACCTGCAATCTATACCTAGACCCAAGGATAGTTGTTTTTATTAGACATACTCGTACACATTTTCTTTGCAATTCCTTGGCACTCTACTCTAATGAAATAGCACAAGTGCAGAACTACTGCTAAAGTTTCAAAAAAATAACTGCATAAACAGTGGCACCACAACTCAGAACGGAGTGATACTTAGAAGAACCGATTGGTTTTGAATCTAAAGTCTGAGTTTCTTGATTTAGACCAGAAACAGTATGGTATGAGCATGATACTGAAACGTTGCTAATGTCTAGGGATTTCTGAGTTGCAAATCAGTAGTACAAGAGTAGCACTAGACCACAGCATCAGGATTCTGGGTCAGCAAAGCTTCAATACGCTAAACTGCACACTGTTTGCATTTTCCAGAGCATATATAGCTCACGTCTTCTATGGCAGTGTTGCAAATTCAGAATTTAGTTTCATATAACAGTAAGATTCAGTAACATGGCCCAAGTTTTTTATACCTTTAGTTCCATTGCTCAATGCTGGAATGCTTTTGAAATCTCATCATTCGTCTCTGCAAAACTTGCTTCTGGATGCATTCGCTTTATCTTGGTATTCCATCAGCTGCTGGCATAGTTAAAGAAGTTTGTTTAGGTACTTGGGCTAAGAAGACATTATATCGGACTGAAACCAATTCCACAATGGTGTCGAGCTCTCAATGATCAAGGTTTGAGCCGAACACAACGTCAACACTCCACTTGTTGCATTCGAAGCAAAAAAAAAAAAAAAAAAAACTCTGAAACAACTGACAAGTCAGAGAATGTGTGATAACCACAAAAGTTCCATGGATACAAGCTGGCCTGAGCCTGACGAAAGCCACCCACAGGGAACAACCACCCACAAGACTAATCCCAGCAGCTTTCAGCACCGATAAATACTGAAACGAAAGCCGTGATAAGGACGTGTAAAAGATAGGGAAATCATTACCGATAGAGCAGGCAAGCGAAATCCAAGCCCCAGACTCGGAAGACCATCCCAATTCCCGAGCAAGGCTGCAGTTGCTACTCGTCGCGCTGCACACCGGTGCCGTAGGATCGGAATCGCGCATCCCTCAAGCTCGACACAAGTCACAAACCAGACCCAAGGGAGCGCCGGAGGGCGTGCACCGTCTGGGCCAGAAAACAGGATCAATGGGATGGATGGTCTCAGCTGCTTGACGAAATTGCTGAACGGGGGGCGGTTTGGGTACGTACCTGTTCGTCCCAGCTTCTGAGTTGGCTGCTGCCGTGTTCGCCACTTCCCCTACCTGACACATTTCAAGCTACCGATCCATCCACGCCAAATTCCAACCCCGATTTCACTGATTCGACGATAAATTAACGATTGTTTCACTTACGTGAATTGAAACTTCGACTCAAAGCGCATATTCCACAAATTGGTGTGAACAACTTGAGGGATCCCAAACAATGAAAGGGGATTAAAACTGAACACGAAGAATTAATAAACCAGATCAAAGCTGCACGATTGGCAGCCAATTGCAAGATATCCAATTAGAGGCAACGCTACGTTGCAGCAAGTTTCAAATCACTGGATGATTTAACTACATCGCCATCCATTCCAATTCCATCGAACTAGCGGTTCTTACAGACCCACATAACATGACTCTATGAGGACAAAGGAACCAGTTACGAACACAGGAAGGTAACCAAACTGCGGAGTACCACAGATCCGAGACAACTCGCCAGGCAACTACCCTGACCTAACCTAGCCGCCGAAGCCGTAGAGGGTGCGGCCCTGGCGCTTGAGGGCGTAGACGACGTCCATGGCGGTGACGGTCTTGCGGCGGGCGTGCTCCGTGTAGGTGACGGCGTCGCGGATGACGTTCTCGAGGAAGATCTTGAGCACGCCGCGGGTCTCCTCGTAGATCAGACCGGAGATGCGCTTCACACCGCCCCTCCTCGCCAGCCTCCGGATCGCCGGCTTCGTGATGCCCTGGATGTTGTCGCGCAACACCTTCCGGTGACGCTTCGCGCCGCCCTTCCCGAGCCCCTTGCCGCCCTTGCCCCTGCCCGACATCTCCGCCGCCGGTCGCCTCCCCTGCTTGGAAGTAGCGGGTGGTTGTTGTGTTTGCCTCGTGTGAAGAGGAGACCAGTGCTGATGTGGGTGGTGGAGGCGTGTGGGGCTGGGTTTTATAGAGGCGGGGCCTTTGGGGGGCAGATGGGAGGCACGATCCGCGTGATGGGAGCTTTGTGCCGCTGGATGCGGGATGTGTGGCAGAGAATGGAGGAGGTGCGGGTGCGCGGATCGGTGACGTGGCTGGGAGGGGATCTGGGGGTGTGTTTCTTTTGTGAGGATGTGGCGGGGTCGACGGATTTTGGAGGGAACCGTGGTTGAGTGGGTGCCAGGTGGGCCTAATGTTTCAAGACGACAGAGGTCGGGCGGGGAGTTTCGCGGTTCGCGAAATTTCGGACCGTTCTGTGTATGACGGTGGGCCCAATGTGAATAACCTATTCGGCTGTTTGGTTTGGCAGCAGCACTGCAGGCCTGCAGCAGTGGCTGCCGCGTCTGACTGTGTAAACGCACCGAACACTATGGCTACAGTGCATATTTACGGCTCTAGCGCTTAAGCAGCCACCAGCCAGGACCTTGTTTAGTTCCCTTCAAAGTTCCAAGTTTTTTCACTCTCTTTTCATCACATTAATTTTTGGATATTTATGGCTTAAATGCGCTAAAAAAAATAACTAATTACACCAGCCAGGTTTCAAATGAATCTTTTGAGCGTTGGTGATATTGGACAAAGTTTAAAATAACGAGAAAGTGAATGATTCATCGGTTGAAATTTTTCTTAATCTAAACCAGGCCCAGGTTTCAAACTTCGTGTTGATACGAAAGCAAAGGACGAGCTGAATGATTTTGTTCCCCTGACGAGCAGTGTTTTGGGTATTGGAGAAATCTGATTTTTCCTAGACTTGATATAGAATTATGTCCACTTATTGTGGTGTTTTTTTTTGTGAGCTGGTATTTTCAGCTTTTACTTTGTGAACTATTAATTGCGGTCAATATAAGCAGAGGTATATCGTAGCAAAAAAATAAATAAAAATAGCTTTCTTGTTAAGTTGTTTTCCCTGAGAGCAACTTCAAAAGCCTTTTTAAAATTACGATTTTTTTGAAAAAAATATCTTCTAACAATCTTTTAAATTAGATCTCAAAATATAGACATCATATATTTTGGATTTCTCACTAGCTAAAAATGTAGAGCGTAGTTGGCTCTCTAAAATGCGCACATGGAGAAATTGTTGGAGGATAGAAAAATGTAGAAAATGATTTTTATTCAAATAAGTTTCTAAATAATAATTTAGAGAGTGAGTTTTTTTTTACCTTGTGAGATGTAACACATGAGAAAGCAACATACAACTGGGTATGGGAGAACATAGGGCTTGGTAAGTAGACACCAACTTTATTCAATTTTTGTCCATAGCTTTTATTTATTGTCATGCCATATGAAACACGAATAGAGAATTGACGCCATTTAATTTTAGATGGTCACTTTGGGCCATCCAAAACAACCACTGACCTTAGAAGGCAGGCTAGTGTTCCTTTCTTTTCCTATGATAATACATGGTTCAATTATCTAGTGAGTAAAGGGGTGTTTGGAAGTGTTCTATTCCACGTTTTCTTAAGCTCTGCTCCATATTTTTTAAGCCAATCAGGCCCATCTTCATGCAGCTCTGCTCCAGAAGAAAATATGGACTTATGAGAGCACCTAAAGGAGTGCTCCATAAACTCTAATTTTTTTATGAAGTTGCTTCATAGCGGAGTTTATAGAGCAGAGTTCATGATGCAGTCCCAAACACGCCCTAAGTTATGTCTTTGTCAACTTAGCAAGTAGTATTTGCATTGGTTTGGCGCAAGTAAGTAGAACTATAGTATCTCCAAAGCAAAGAATATGAAGCTGGGCACCAAACCAAGTAGCAACAAACTGTATAGCAGCAGGCAAGTGCAGTTTTTTAGATAACATGAGGCAAATACAGGAGTCCAAAAGAAGGTACTGACACCCTAATCGTTTGGCTTATAAGTCGTATTTTATCAGCCAACGATATTTTTCTCTCACAACAAATCAGCCAACAGTACTTTCAGCTATGGCTTATCAGCCAAACGAACAGGGCAAGGGTATTCTGGTTGTATTGGTTGACCAATGGCCTGAATCCTGGTATGTGGTATTAGATCACCTGCCTCCTTGTGTTGTCTCAAGAAGAAAAGAACCTACAGAAAGCATTATTATCAACAATAATGTTGTGTTTCCCCAAGGCAGTACCATGAAACAAGCAATCAATCGAACAAAGATTGGCAGCCAAATCACCACAGCATGAAGATAACGTGTTAATGTACGTCAGCAACAGTAGGGAAAAATTAGATCGATAATAGAAGGTAGACTCGCAGAAATCCAAAGGAGGGAAATTATCACTACATTATCTCTAGGAATTCAAGATAGCAGCATAGTAACTATGTCCAAGATATGATTTTATCGGGAGGAATCAAGAAACTTTGACAATATAATTACACAATGATTATGGGGTCCAGCTACACATGAGGGACAAAAGCACTGCTCGGGTTGGTCGGTTCGCTTTTATTTGTTCTTTGGTTCGTGAAAAAGCTTCTTTGGGTGGTTTGTGAGAGAAAAATACCGTTCCGGCTGAAAATTTACGATCGTTTACGACAAGCCACAGCCAAACGAACAGGCTGAGGGCCGTAGGCGCGGTGGGTGTTGTTGTGGGGGATGCGCGAGGGTGAGTTGCCGGCGAAGGAGATGGCCGCGGGTGGGGCGGCACTACTGCGGGAGCCACAGGGCCATAGGTGCGGTGGGTGCTGCTGTGGGAGATTCGCGAGGGTGAAGCGCCAGAGAAGGAGATGGCCATAGGCGGGCGGGCTACTGCGAGGGCGCGTCGCGCCGGCGCTGGAGGCACCGAGGCACACGGCGCAGAGTCCGTTGGCGAGGTGAGCTCTGTATATAGCAATTGACTTCATGAAGCACTCTTGTAACTGACCAATGGTTGTTTTTTGAACTTGTGATCATTTCTAGATTTCCACAAGCACCACATATTTGAAAAAAAACAAACTTATCGTGGCTTGTGGTTGCTGCAGGATGGTGTCGATTTGCAGGTGCAACCCATTTCTTGACCAAGGTAGTGCAGTTGACCTAAGCCCCAAAGCCGATCCTAATTAATCAGGGCCCTGTTCGCTCGAGCTTGATTGGCTGATAAGGCATGGCTAAAAGTACTGTTGGCTGATTTGGTGTGAGAGAAAAATATTGTTCGTTGGCTGAAAAGTACGGCTTATAAGCCAAACAAACAGATTGCATATTGCCCTAGCACAGTTGCATTCAAAGAAAGATGGTTTTCACTGATCCTGTGAAGATGATTTGTAGTGCCTAAGGCTAGTCTAAGGGCATGTACAACAGGTCCCTTAGCCCCGTCTCTTCGTTGCATCTTTTACGAAAACACCCTGTGCGAGCCTGGAGACGGCACCGGCGTCGCCTCGCGAGACGACTGGAGTGTCCCATTCTCCGATGCATAGAAGACAGCTCCAGCAGCGATGTACGGCCGAGTCGACGGCGCGTGGATCCCGTGCGCGCGGGGGGTCTGGTTTGGTCGCGCGTGTGAGGGACTCCGCTCTCTTCGTCGCCCAACATGTCGAGCGCCTTGGCCAGGAAAAGCAAGGAAGTCACCGGATCTACGAAGAGCAAGGGCGCCTCGGCGGTGACGGCGGCGGCCGAGACCCTTCGTCGTGGTTGTGGTTCGGCGGCGGCTCCTCTCCCACAGTTCTCCCCCAAGGTCAAGCTCGGGATGGGCCACAACGGCCATGTGGCGAGCTCGCTGGTCGCTGCGTACGCGGCGAATTTTTTTTATTATTTTAACCTTTTTTTTAATATAATTTTAAATCTAACAACGTCGGTTTTTTAAAAAAAACTAACACTTTTGGCCACGCCTATTGCCCTGGCGCGGCCAAATGCCTGTGCCGCGCCATGCATGGAGGCGCGGCAGCGAGCTGACATGGCGATAACCGAAATCGCTGACCGCTGACGTGGCAGGGCCTGCCGCGCCACCGGTCTTGGCGCGGCAGTGCCGCGCCATCCATCACGGCGCGGCAGGGATCGACTTGAATGGACTGTGAAAGAGACCAAAAGAGACTGCTCGGTTGCTCTGTGCGGCCTCGCTGACTGGCCTGAAAAACACACATTGATGATGATGTTTGCCGCAGCGTCACGTCACCCTCCCAAATCTTAGGCCTGCTGCCTACTAGTACTCTCCCAGCTGGCACGTCGTCTCAGAGCGTAGTAGTACCTGTGGCCTACTAATACGCTGCTTGCATTGTCATTCTGCTCGATGGGTGACTGATGAAGTGATGATGATAATATATGTATTATTATACTCCCTCTCAAGCGTTTCTGTACGAAATAGGTACTGTTTATATTACTCCGGTGGTGACAATATACTACCATAAAAAAAGAATGTAACTATGCCTTGCATGCCAGTTAAATTAGTTCACATTTTACTAAGTTTCTAATGAATGTTACATGGCTTGGGCGCATGGACTGGCCTTGCAACATCCTATGTGTTAGTCTTGCATAAATTGACTTGCATTGCATGATCATGAGCATCAAGCATTCATATTTACGCTTTTATATTTGAAACATATGAATGAAACATACGAAACATGTCTTGTTGTTTCATGTTTTCTTTGTGTATGCTTATGATCATGAGTGAATAGGTGTAAGTAGTTGATGTGAGTCACTAAAACATATTAGCTACACTTATGATGACTAGTGGAACAATGCTCATGAAGATCATTTTGTCTAATCAAGTACTTAAATGATGCTATGTGTGTTGAATTAGATAGCCCTATGTGTGACCAATGCATGAAATGAGTGTGTGACCTTGCAATTAGCTTAAACATGTCTAGAGCACCATTATGAACAACTTTGATATTCATGGTTAAGGGTAAATAGGTCATTAGGTCAGAGTTCAAGTACAAGTCATCCTTTGAATGTAACATGTTTGATCAAGTTTGAACTACGTGCTAGAGACTTTGCATGTAGGTGGTCACTAAAGCAAAGTTGTAGTATTTGATATGGGGAACAACTTTTATGTTTGTGTCATAGACTAGTTTAGCTCCTAACATGCTTGAAATTGGCTTCCAAAAATTAGCTTTTCACTGTTTTTAGCACTTAGGAAAATTTTACAAGTGTTTGACGCCGACAGTTTGACAAGCCAACCTTTGGGATGACATTACTCCTTAACCGTTGCGAATTAGTTCTTGATCATTTAAGACGAATTACAGATGGTACTTAGAGCTACAACTTTTGTGTAAATTGTATGCACTAATACTTCACGAATTAGAAGATCGAGCTTCACGAAAATGCTCTGTCATGCCGTAATCACGAACACTGTCGAACTGAATCGGGCGATTCAGTGGCCGACCGCCTTCAAACCTTGGCCGCCGCGTGCGCGCGCGGAATGGCAATGGTCATGTCGTCGCGTTGTTCTGCCTGGTCGGGCCACACCGAGCCGTAGAGCCTTCAACATCCTAGCGTTACCTCGCTCCCTCCCGGCGCCTTCATTCCACTCTCGGCCTCCTCCGCCGTCGTTTCGCGCAGCCCTGGCCAGCAGCTGCACCGCAACCTTAACACCGGGCGCCGCCATCATCACCGTTGACGGCACCACTCGCGCTTAACTTCTCCATCACCACCGCAGCACTCCACCGCCACCCGGCAACCCATTGTGTCCACCAATGTTCCCGACGGCGGTGCTTGGTAAGCCACAATACAAGCCAAAGCTCGCCGAGCCCCGCCGCCAACCCCGTGTCGTGGCCCACGCCGCCACGATCCACCTCCTCGCTACGCTAGTTGATGAGCTAGGTTTCTCGTAGTTCGTAGATGCTTGTACGCGCATTTGATTGAGCCGCCGAGGTTGTCATCAGCGTACCGCCGTCGTCTTGCCTCACCGTGCCGCCATGGCCGCCGCCGTCGGCACTAGCGCCGACAATAGGGCCGACCAAGTAGTGCAATAGATGCGCTAGGCCGAGTAGGTCCCACCGTGATGATGTCACCGCCGGCGAGTTCGCCGTCGGCGAGCTCTGGCCGCGCCAAGATGGCGTAGCGCCGCCTGCTCTGTTCTCGCTCTCATCGACGTGTCGGTCCTCTGTCGATGGGGTCCCACCGTCACGGTGGCGATGAGTATAGGATAGTTCATTAATTCCAGATTTTGTACTGTTTTGTAATAGTTGTATCTCCAGTTTTGTAGCTTCAAAAATTGTGAAATAAATTTAGTAGTGTTCCTTAGGAAGTCTAGTATTTAGGAAAAATATAGTCTTGATACTTACAGTAGAAATTTTGGAAGATTTAAATGGAAATTTGAAATGTGTTTTTAAATGCATGCAAACTTGTTTATTTTATATCTAGAGTTTCTCTAGTCCAAAAATTATGAAATTTTGTGGGTAAGCTAGTCTTGCTTAGTAGAAGCTCTAGTAAAAATTTGAGAGTCATTGCATGTGTGGTTTTTGAATTATAGATTTTCCTTTCATTATTGAGTGATACTTGTGTGAATTTTTATAAATTATCTATGAATCCTATGACCATGAAATTTTGTGGGGAGTATCCTAGTACCTTAAGGATGTTAGAAAAAATATAAAATCTGTTGCTTGACACTTTTAACTAAGGTTTTCTATTTATGCCTTTTTAAGCACTTATGCCTTGTCATTTTTGTGTAGGCTATTCTACTAATCCAAATGCTATGAAAATTTTATGGTAGTCTACTTAGAGTAGTACTATGCTACTATAATTTTCTTAGATTTTTATGAGTACTAGAAATATATGTTGCTGTGTAGCCCTAGTTTAAAATGAAATAAAATAATCTTCTTTAATGCATGTTTAGTTAATAATGTTTGCTTTGGTGTATCTTTGAAGCATCTTAACTTGCTGTGGTGATTTGGCATGTTAGTACAATGGTTGTCATAGTAGATAGTAGTACATGTTCTTGGATGATGTCGACTACCTTGTAGACGAGCTTTGCTACTACTATGTTCAATAAAGTTAAACATGGTCATCTACATTTCATGCATCATGATCATTACATGTCATCTCTTCGATGCACCTATGCATTAGCACTTATACATCTGTATCATACAGGATCGCATGAGGAGTTGCTAGTAGCGGTTCAGGAAGAGCAGACCGGGACAGATCCACAAGAAGTCCAGGCACATGAGGTGCCAGAGGAAGAGGAGCCAGGAGAGGACTTTGTCTGAGTGCGTGGATCATCTCCCTAGTTCGTTCGAACGAGGCAAGCCTCGGAGCATTCTAAGTCTCATACTTTACAAAAGCCATTCTTTCTATATATATGAGTTATATATTGTTGCATTAAGTTGTAGGAGTTGATTGAAACCATTGATGCATTTATTACTATCCTTGCCTACCTTATTACCTTTTACCTTGTTAGGTCAGGATCGAATAACTACTTAGCCTTGCTTAGACTGGTAGCGATCGGTGATATCTGGTCACCTACATTATAGGTGGTTACTAGCAGAATTTAGCTATGGAAAAAATGATATCCTGGAATTAACCATGTGTGATGGATAATTGGAGACCGGACGGAAAAGTTGGAGGCAAACAGACAGGGTTCTGGGGTGCTGTTAATTTATGTCTGTGTCGATTAAGGACCGATCGTTGCTCGTCCCTCTTGTCATGTTGAACGCATGCCTCATATTTAGCTGGCCGAATAAAGTACCTTTCGACCGCGAAGCTAGTGGCGCTATTCGGGCCAGGATCTATACGAGTGCGCGTATTGGTGCTGATGGGGGTATGACAGGGGCGCGAAGAGTGAGCCTAAGGGCAGGTGTGACCTGATTCCTGGCAGTTGGGCGGTCCCTGGGTACTGCGGCTCTAGATTGTCCCACGGCTACCTGAATAGTGTCCTTGGTAATCTAAGCTACCCTGGCAGGGGAAGCATGGTTTGTGTGAGGAATAAATCACCAGCTGGTTAGGAATCGATTCGAATCGCCATCGCTCCTAGATAGTGAGCACTTGACTCGAGCTACGACATTGTAGTAATTATAATGGAACAATGATGGTTATCTGGATGGTATGGGCATGCTAAAGCTAAATTGGTAACTGGATGTTGTTGGTTAATCAAGTGATTGCTATAGTACAGGTGCTTACCTAGACAAATAGGTTATAATAAAGATGATGCAAAACATTTAAAATAATGTCTTCATGATAACTTATGCTTTTCGCAAATAAGTCAGCTAGCTCACTAAAGAAAGCCTTGCATAATCCTTTATGTCGCTTTATTTTGGTTTAAGACGGGTAAGTCTAGTTGAGTACCTTCTCGTACTCAGGGCGTTGTTCCCATTGTTGTTGCAGATGGTCAAATGTACTATGGCTATTACATTAACTGCCTGTACCCGGCGATGGGTGACAACTAGGACCAAGGGCAATTGGTCACTCCGTATCTCTCATCTGATGCTTTTGTTGGAGATGACTACCTACTGGCATTGTATCTGAACTAAAAGTGTGTGTGTGGCTTTAAAACTATTTGCTTCCGCTATTTCAGTTTGAACTTAGACTGTAATAACTTTATATTTTAAACTCTGATGTACCCAACTGTGATTGCGAACTTTATGTAACATGTGACGGTACTTGCTAAACTTGTACGATCTTGGTTTGTATGGCAATTGGTTTGAAATCCTTCGTGGTTTCACGGACTACCGGGTTATACGGGCTTAAGTTTGCTAAATTATCTGCTTCGGCGAAAGATTTTCTTACTTAATCTCGTATAATTGGTCGGTTCTGTTACAGGCCTACATGCCTGTGCCGCTTCCCTGTCTACTCTACTCCCTCTGATTGTTGGTAAAAAATGGCTGCAAGCATTGCACATCCTGTGCCAGCACTTTCCTAATGTGCATTGATTGTAGACCATGGTGATTGTAGACCACGTCAACACCGCTCTTCTAGACGTGCAGTGCCACAGACCAAGTAGCTGGCTCCTATGCCATAGGCATGGCAAAGACATCATGCATCGCTAGCTAGCTCAGCCCACATCTCTCTCTTCGGGTGGCGAGCCCTCCATTTTTAAAAAAGCTAGCCCTGCGGTCAAAGCCTGTCCAATTGCTCTACATGCCTACAGCTAACAAGTCCGGCCGGCATAGGAAGTGACCGCGGCGCTGTGCACCGACACACGTTCACAGTGACTCACGCACCGTAGGAGTAGCTAGCTACGACCTGGCCAATAGAGCCAAGCCACGGTCACCGAGGATGACGGGTGGCACCGCATTGGCGCCTACTATGGCTAGGTACTGGCCCGCGCTTTAAATGGTTCCTCGGCGCCACAATACATGGCGTCAAGCTCGGCGTCAAGATCTGTGGCGCCGAGATACCAGCCACGTCAACGTCACCTAGGATTCCCTACTGTGCATGGCCAGGCACCTCGGCGCCAAAATTTGTGGCGTCGAGACGTGTTACCTTGGTGTCAGGACTCATGGCGCCGACCCCTAGGGTCCAAAGATGAGTTTAAGTCTCTCATGGGCCAAATGTAAATATTTTTAAAAAATGATTAAATAGTAAAAAATTAGGCAACAAACACAGTGTCAGGGTGGACACCGCCGCAGCACTAGGCACGAGCCAGTGGATGTGTACTGTAGACCTCATAGACAGAGCCATGTGGCGTCGACAGAAATGACAGTGGCCATGGAGACTCACTCTCCTAAAAAGTTGTGAAGCTTTTCATAAATCAAATATACAAAAACAATCATGGATATTTTGAGAAAAATGTGTTGTACTAATTTACCGTCAGTACCTTTTGGAATTTAAACAAGGCCTAAGATTTGGGAGGGTGACGTGACGCTGCGGCAAACATCATCATCACTGCGTGCTTTTCATGCCGGTCAGCGAGGCCACACAGAGCAACCGAGCGGTCTCTTTCACAGTCCATTCAAGTCGATCCCTGCCGCGCCATGACATTAACTGCCTGTACCCGGCGATGGGTGACAACTAGGACCAAGGGCAATTGGTCACTCCGTATCTCTCATCTGATGCTTTTGTTGGAGATGACTACCTACTGGCATTGTATCTGAACTAAAAGTGTGTGTGAGGCTTTAAAATTATTTGCTTCTGCTATTTCAGTTTGAACTTGGACTGTAATAACTTTATGTTTTAAACTCTGATGTACCCAACTATGATTGCGAACTTTATGTAACATGTGACGGTACTTGCTAAACTTGTACGATTTTGGTTTGTATGTCGATTGGTTTGAAATCCTTCATGGTTTCATGGACTACCGGGTTATACGGGCTTAAGTTTGCTAAATTATCTGCTTCGGTGGAAGATTTTCTTACTTAATCTCGTATAATTTGTCGGTTCTGTTACAGCTGGCATCAGAGCAAGGTTTAGTAGGTTACTGTTCATGCGTGTATTTAAAACAAACAGGTTTTGTGTTACAAAACTAATTACGAACTTATAGTATATAGGTGTTTCAACCTCTAATTTAAAACTTAAGAGTGTGCCAGTGGTCATGTCCTGTATGCCCAGTTAAGGACTCTAGGTGGCTTATTTAAGTACTAACTTGGGGGTCTTTGCATCATATTTCTATTTCGTCGCTCATACGGCGTGCTATTGTATGAGTGCCATTCACTTGAGTGGTAATGTATGGATCCGTTGCCTCTACGCCTCGGTAAGTGAGAGTTGTGAGAGCATGATCGGATACACTGCCGATCTAGGGAAGTGCTTATATGATGCCGGATTATTTACATGCCATACGCGTGTTTGTATGAAGGTATCCAATGTGTGGGGAATTCTGTCCTGTGGTGACGATGCCGTCGATAGGACGATGGTTTGGGTAGTTGCTACCGTTGTACGCGTATCTGGGAATACGTGTAGAACGAGTAGATTACTTTACTGCTTTCATGCAAAATTTTCATAATGTCAGGGTTTGGGCTGAAGTGGATCTTTTGCAGGTACATAGCAGCGCTATCGTGTAGTATGTATTAGCTACGTTTATGAGAGACTGTTGTATGCCACCGTCTATGCCGCTAGCAATTGTTATTTTTCCTAAGTTCGTGAGAACGTACGGAACGTGCATGCATCATGTTGTTACATATCATTCATGGCATTGTTCCTCCCCTTATAAGTTGATTATCTCATTTTGATAAAAATGACAACTTAACCTTGTTCTCACGTGGGTAATAAAACAACAATTTGCTACAGATGGCCCGCACGAAGTAGACTGCCCGTAAGTCCACCAGAGGAAGAGCACCTCGACGTCAGTTGGCCCTGAGGGAGCACCGCACCACGGACACCTTCTTGAGCGAGTTTGGCATGCCAACCTTGCTTTGGAGAGTGCTCCATGATGTGGGGTACCCAAAGGGTCAAGAGCCGGTGTACTCTTGGAATGAGAGCCAGTTAGCAGAGGATGGACTTACAGTGGTAGAGATCACCGTTCCTGCTCTTGGTAATGCTCCAGAGTGGGATGGTTGGCACTTGGAGTTTGAGGGTCGCACTCCTATTGAGGATGCAGAGGGAGCAGCCTTCCGCGTCATCAGGGACATCATGAGCAGATTTCCCAGTGAGCTTGCAGCAGCTCTAGCTGGCACCTTTCCTAGGGATGATCCTCGTGATGCTATTTGGGTTCAGCCTCAAGAAAGTGCTTTGGTCAGAGGTCCAGCTAAGGGACAGGCTAGCGACAACCATGCTATGAGTGCTATGTTTGCCGCTATCAGAGCGTATCAGGGTCTTGAGTGTACCTACTGGACTTTGACTGGCTTGCGTGGTGAGGATAAGCTCAAGGTAAGAAAGCAGAAGAAGAAGCAGGCACGTGCTATAGCTAGTTTGCAGGAGCAGTTGGCTGATATGAGCTTATAGCGGGACCAGGCGGTAGAGAGAGGTAATAGAGCTATGCAGCAGGTGCATATGTTGACTCAGGCCAACAACAATGTAGACCGCATGATTGGACAGTTGGTTCAGGAAATGAATGAAGCCCGGAACGAAAGGGACCTTCTGTTGCAGAGGGTCAATGAGCTAGAGGAGTACAACATCAACCTGCACGAGGAGTTTCACACGCTCTACAATGGGGTTGGCCCATATGCTCCTCCAGACGTCGCTGGCATGGACATCGACGACGAGGACTAGCCTGTAGTTTCACCTGGGGGCGATGGTCACGTCTCTGACCCCGACGACGGCCCCGAGGAGTAGGCTAGTTGCCTTGCGCTAGTGTTTAGGTCCTGTCGCGATGACCTTTCTTTTGTCGGCATGTAACCTAATGGAGCTTGTTTTGAACTTATGAGACTTGGCATGTGATTGGAACTTGGCTAGTAATGCGATATCTGAACGCATAAAAGTCCAGTGTATGTATGCTGGCAATTTGGTTGTAATGGACGCGATATGTGCACTTAAGAAATCTAATTAGTGATGTTGTGTTAATTGGAATGACTTATTGTGCCCCTGTTTTATTGTATGAATTTATTCTCTCCAGTGAATTCAATATGGCATAATTTTTCATTCACTTGCGATTTCTACAATATCGCCTAATAATTACTGTTGCTGAAATATGCAGATGCCGAACACTCGCCGTACCGTGTATGATGCTGCTAAGGCAGGTGGTAGTACAGCTGGGAATGAGAACCGTGAACCGCCACCACCTCCTCCTCCATCTTACACCACAGAACAGTTCTTCGCACAGTTCCTTGGAAGTCGACGCAACATGGAGGGCATGCAGCAGAATATAGAAGCTGCATTGCGCCATATTGCTGACAACACCCGCCGTGGGTTAAACCCCGGTTGACAAGAAGCGAATCAGCATAGCAGTTTCAAGGACTTTATGGACACCAGACCACCAATTTTCAAAGAAGCTGCAGAGCCATTGGATGCAGAAGAGTGGATAAACACCATGGAAGATAAGTTTCGTGTTCTCAGGATGACAGAAGTATTGAAAACTGAGTATGCAGCTCATCAGCTGCAAGGCCCTGCAGGAATGTGGTGGAAGTATCACCGCACCACTTTTCCACCTAATGCCCACATTACTTGGAGGGAATTCACTGAGGCTTTTCGTGGAGTTTACATTCCACCTGGTCTGATAGAAATAAAGTTTGGAGAAATTCTCGCACTGACCCAAGGCACCAAGACTATGACCTAGTATCTACATGCATTCAATAATCTAAGTCGCTATGCCTCTGACATGGTGAATACCGATGCCAAAAAGATCGCTAGTTTCAAAAGAGGTCTGAATCCCAAGATGATGAAGCACGTGGGTACTAACACAAGGACTGGGTTCAATGACTTTGTTAGTGACTGCTTAAAGCAAGAAAAGAACAACAATGTATATGCTACATCCAAGACTTGCAAGAGGGCTTTTGAGTCAGGTCCGTCCTAGCCAAGGGTCCCGATGGCAAACCGTTCTGCGTATCGTTCGCCTGCCCCTGGTGCATGGTTCAGGCCACCGCAGCGGAGAAATCAGAATGCCCAGCAACCTTAGAGAAATCAGAAGCCATTCAAGATGGCGGTGCCACAAGCCAAGACCGAACAAGGTAGTTCATCTGGAGCTGCTACTCAAGTAAGAGGACCGTGTTACAACTGCAATCAACCTGGGCACTTTGCGAAGTTTTGCCCATATCCCAAGAAGCCGCAGAATCAGTACCAAGCTCGTGTGCACCACACCACCATTGATGACCTCCCGGAAGGAGAGCCCGTGACAGCTGGTATGTTTTCTATCAATAATCATCCTGCAGTCATTTTGTTTGATTCTGGATCATCTCATTCATTCATAAGTCAAGCATTTGCAAGAAAGTATGAGCAAAAGATAGTTGAATTGGAATATGCTTATCGAATCAGTTCAGCTGGGGCTGATCTGTTAACTAATCAGATAATCCGGGGGGGTAACCCTGTGTATAGCAAACCGACAGTATAAGCTTAACTTGATAGTTATGACAGGGCTAGTTCTGGATGTGATTATGGGAATGAACTGGATGAATAAGATGGGAGTAGTAATTGATGTTGGGGGAAGAAGCATTTCTCTCAAGGAACCTGTTGGAGAAGGTACTTTTCAAGTAACCTTCCCTCGAAGAATAGATCTGACCAGTACAACTTGTGCAGTCCAAACTACTCTTCTAGCTAAGATTCCAGTAGTGTGTGAGTTTCTGGACGTGTTTCCAGAGGAGTTACCTGGTCTTCCACCGGACAGAGATGTTGAGTTTGCCATTGAGTTAATTCCTGGAACACCACCGATCTCAAGAAGGCCTTATCAGATGCCTCCAAATGAATTAGCCGAGTTGAAGAAACAACTCCAAGATCTATTGACTAAGGGTTTAATTTATCCTAATTCATTAGAATGGGAATGTCCCACACTGTTTGTGAAGAAGAAGGACAACTCCTTACGGATGTGCGTGGACTACCGGCCACTGAATGCGGTGACAATTAAAAACAAGTATCCTCTACCTCGGATTGATATCTTGTTTGATCAATTGTCAAAAGCCAAGGTGTTCTCCAAGATAGATTTGAGATCAGGGTACCATCAAATCAAGATTAGGCCACAAGATATACCCAAAACCTCGTTCTCCACCAGATATGGTTTGTACGAGTATCTTGTCATGTCCTTTGGTTTGATAAATGCTCCTGCATACTTTTTGTATCTGATGAATTCGGTCTTTATGCCAGAGTTGGATAAGTTTGTGATTGTGTTCATTGATGACATTCTAGTATACTCAGAGAACGAACAAGATCATGAAGAGCATCTAAGAATTGTCTTAACTAGACTCAAAGACCACCAGCTATATGCTAAGTTTAGCAAATGTGAGTTCTGGCTGAAGACAGTTCCTTTTCTCGGTCATGTGCTATCTGAGAATGGAATCTCAGTGGATCCGAGTAAAGTACAAGAGGTTATGGACTGGAAGGCACCAAGTACAGTTCATGAGGTTCGAAGTTTTCTTGGATTAGCCGGTTATTATCGCTGTTTTATCCCAGACTTCTCAAAGATTGCCAAGCCGATGACAAGTTTGCTACAAAAGGATCATAAGTTCGTTTGGACAGAGGAGTGTGAGGCAGCTTTCTGCACCTTGTGGAATTTGCTAATCACTACTCCTGTTCTGGCGCAACCGGACATAGAGAAGCCGTTTGATGTGTTTTGCGATGCATCAAAGAATGGTTTAGGATGTGTCCTGATGCAAGATGGAAGAGTTATTGCTTATGCCTCACGTCAGTTGAGGAAGCATGAGGTTAACTATCCTACGCACGATTTAGAGCTTGCGACTGTTGTGCATGCTCTAAAGATTTGGAGACACTGCTTGCTTGGAAATGTGTGCAATATCTTTACAGATCATAAGAGTCTTAAGTACATATTTACTCAGTCCGAGTTGAATATGTGACAGAGAAGATGGTTAGAGCTGATAAAGGATTATAATCTGAATGTGCACTATCATTTGGGAAAGGCAAATGTAGTAGCAGATGCCTTAAGTAGGAAGTCACATTTTTCTTATTGTGCAACCATTGTTTGAGGATGGGTTCAATTTGTTGCATCCTGCTGTATTGCATAATATCCAGGTTAGTTGTACCTTGGAGAGCAAGATCATTGAGGGTCAGAAAACAGATAAGGGAATATTCCATATCAAGGAGAAAATGAAGAAAGAACCGACTAAGCACTTTAGAGTGGATGAACAAGGAGTGTTATGGTTTAAGGACCGTCTGGTTGTACCTAAAGATCGAGAGCTCAAAAACAAATTGATGGATGAAGCTCATCACTCTAAGTTGTCTATCCATCCTGGAAGTGGAAAAATGTACCAAGAATTGAGACCTCGTTATTGGTGGACGAAAATGAAGAAGGAGATTGCAGCTTATGTTGCTCGTTGCGACATGTGTTGTAGAGTGAAAGCTCTTCACATGAGACCCGCAGGAATGTTGCAACCCTTGTTAATACCAGATTGGAAATGGGATGATATAAGTATGGATTTTATCACCGGTTTTCCCACCACACCAAAGGGGAATGATTCGATTTGGGTAATTGTAGATCGCCTTACCAAATCAGCTCACTTTTTACCAGTCAAAACAACATTTCGACCACCTCAGTATGCTGAGAAGTACATTGCAGAGATTGTCCGATTACATAGTATACCAAAGACTATCGTGTCTGACCGTGGGTCATAATTTACCGCTCATTTTTGGGAGCATCTTCATAAAGGTTTGGGTACTAGCTTGATTCAGAGTACAGCTTACCACCCACAGACAGATGGGCAGATAGAGCGAGTTAATGCTATTCTTGAAGATATGCTTAGAGCTTGTGTGTTATCGTCTAGGGGCTCATGGGAATCATGGTTACCTTTGGCAGAGTTCGCTTACAACAACAGTTACCAACAAAGTATCAAGATGGCTCCATTTGAAGCATTGTATGGCAAGAAATGTAGGACACCATTGAATTGGGTTAAGCCCAGAGAGAAGGTTTTACGGAATTGATTTTGTTGACGAGGCTGAGAAAAAGGTCCATATTATCCAACAAAACATGAAAGCGGCGCAGTCACGCCAGAAGAGTTATGCCGATAAGAGAAGGAGACCACTTGAGTTTGAGGTAGGTGACTACGTAGAGAAGAAGGGTCCCGTGGCTTATAAGTTACAGTTACCAGAAGCAATGGATTCGATCTTCCTAGTCTTCCATGTATCACAATTGAAGAAGTGCTTGCGTATTCCGAAAGAGAGAATAGAACCTCAGAGCATTCAGCTCAAATCAGACTTGGAATACCATGAGCAACCGATTTGAGTTTTGGACACTAAGGACCGAGTCACTCGGAATAAAGTGGTGAGAACCTATAAGATACAGTGGAGTCATCACTATGATGGTGATGCGACGTGGGAAACAGGAGAATATCTACAAAACGCTTATAAGGATTTTTATAACAAATGGTTCGTAACTATAAATCTCGGGAAGAGATTCTTATAAGGGGGGAGGGCTGTAACACCCTAGGTGTTAGTCTTGCATAAATTGACTTGCATTGCATGAGCATGAGCATCAAGCATTCATATTTACGCTTTTACATTTGAAACATATGAATGAAACATACGAAACATGTCTTGTTGTTTCATGTTTTCTTTGTGTATGCTTATGATCATGAGTGAATAGGTGTAAGTAGTTGATGTGAGTCACTAAAACATATTAGCTACACTTATGATGACTAGTGGAACAATGTTCATGAAGATCATTTTGTCTAATCAAGTACTTAAATGATGCTATGTGTGTTGAACTGGATAGCCCTATGTGTGACCAATGCATGAAATGAGTGTGTGACCTTGCAATTAGCTTAAACATGTCTAGAGCACCATTATGAATAACTTTGATATTCATGGTTAAGGGTAAATAGGTCATTAGGTCAGAGTTCAAGTACAAGTCATCCTTTGAATGTAACATGTTTGACCAAGTTTGAACTACGTGCTAGAGACTTTGCATGTAGGTGGTCACTAAAGCAAAGTTATAGTATTTGATATGGGGAACAACTTTTATGTTTGTGTCATAGACTAGTTTAGCTCCTAACATGCTTGAAATTGGCTTCCAAAAATTAGATTTTCACTGTTTTTAGCACTTAGGAAAATTTTACAAGTGTTTGACGCCGACAGTTTGACAAGCCGACCTTTGGGATGACATTACTCCTTAACCATTGTGAATTAGTTCTTGATCGTTTAAGACGAATTACAGATGGTACTTAGAGCTACAACTTTTGTGTAGATTGTATGCACTAATACTTCACGGATTAGAAGATCGAGCTTCACGAAAACGCTCTGTCATGCCGTAATCGCGAACACTGTCGAACTGAATTGGGCGATTCAGTGGCCGACCACCTTCAAACCTTGGCCGCCGCGTGGCGCGGGAATGGCCGCGCGTCGTCGTTGCTCTACCCGGTCAGGCCACGCCGAGCCAGAGAGCGCCTTCAACATCCCAGCGTTCGCCCGCTCCCTCCCAGCGCCTTCATTCCACTCTCGGCCTCCTCCTTCGCCGTTCGCAGCGCCCGCAGCAGCTGCAGCCTCGGCATTGGGCGCCGCCATCACCGTTGATGGCACCAGCTCACGCCTAGCTACTCCATCACCACCGCAGCACTCCACCGCCACCCCAGCAACCCGCTGTGTCCACCAATGTTCGCTGACGGTGCTTGGTAAGCCACAGCGCCGCGCGCAAGCTCGCCGGAGCCCCGCCGCCAACCCCGTCGTCGTGGCCACGCCGCCACAGTCCACCTCTCGCTACGCTAGTTGATGCGCTAGGTTTCCCGTAGTTCGTAGATGCTTGTACGCGCGTTTGATTGAGCCGCCGAGGTCATCACCAGCGTACCGCCGTCGTCTCGCCTCGCCATGCCGCCATGGCCGCCGCTGTCGGCACTAGCGCCGACAATAGGGCCGACCAAGTAGTGCAATAGATGCGCTAGGCCGAGTAGGTCCCACCGTGATGATGTCACCGCCGGCGAGTTCGCCATCGGAGAGCTCTGGCCGCGCCAGTAGCGTAGCGCCGCCTGCTCTGTTCTCGTCTCACTGACGTGTGGGTCCTCTGTCTAGTGGGTCCCACCGGTCAGCGGCAGTGAGAGTATAGGATAGTTCATTAATTCCAGATTTTGTACTGTTTTGTAATAGTTGTATCTCCAGTTTTGTAGCTTCAAAAATTGTGAAATAAATTTGGTAGTGTTCCTTAGGAAGTCTAGTATTTAGGAAAAATATAGTCTTGATACTTACAGTAGAAATTTTGGAAGATTTAAATGGAAATTTGAAATGTGTTTTTGAATGCATGCAAACTTGTTTATTTTATATCTAGAGTTTCTGTGGTCCAAAAATTATGAAATTTTGTGGATAAGCTAGTCTTGCTTAGTAGAAGCTCTAGTAAAAATTTGAGAGTCATTGCATGTGTGGTTTTTGAGTTATAGATTTTCCTTTCATCATTGAGTGATACTTGTGTGAATTTTTGTAAATTATCTAGGAATTCTATGACCATAAATTTTGTGGGGAGTATCCTAGTACCTTAAGGATGTTAGAAAAAATATGAAATCTGTTGCTTGACACTTTTAACTAAGGTTTTCTATTTATGCCTTTTTAAGCACTTATGCCTTGTCATTTTTTTGTAGGCTATTCTACTTATCTAAATGCTATGAAAATTTTATGGTAGTCTACTTAGAGTAGTACTATGCTACTGTAATTTTCTCAGATTTTTATGAGCACTAGAAATATATGTTGCTGTGTAGCCCTAGTTTAAAATGAAATAAAATAATCTTCTTTAATGCATGTTTAGTTAATAATGTTTGCTTTGGTGTATCTTTGAAGCATCTTAACTTGCTGTGGTGATTTGGCATGTTAGTACAATGGTTGTCGTAGTAGATAGTAGTACATGTTCTTGGATGATGTCGACTACCTTGTAGACGAGCTTTGCTACTACTATGTTCAATAAAGTTAAACATGGTCATCTACATTTCATGCATCATGATCATTACATGTCATCTCTCCGATGCACCTATGCATTAGCACTTATACATCTGCATCATACAGGATCGCAGGAGGAGTTGCTAGTAGCAGTTCAGGAAGAGCAGACCGGGACAGATCCACAAGAAGTTCAGGCACATGAGGTGCCAGAGGAAGAGGAGCCAGGAGAGGACTTTGCCTGAGTGCGTGGATCATCTCCCTAGTTCGTTCGAACGAGGCAAGCCCCGGAACATTCTAAGTCTCCTACTTTACAAAAGCCATTCTTTCTATATATATGAGTTATATATTGTTGCATTAAGTTGTAGGAGTTGATTGAAACCATTGATGCATTTATTACTATCCTTGCCTACCTTATTACCTTTTACCCTGTTAGGTCAGGATCGAATAACTGCTTAGCTTTGCTTAGACCGGTAGCGATCGGTGATATCCGGTCACCTACATTATAGGTGGTTACTAGAAGAATTTAGCTATGAAAAAAATGATATCCTGAAATTAACCATGTGTGATGGATAATTGGAGACCGGACGGAAAAGTTGGAGGCAAATAGACAGGGTTCTGGGGTGCTGTTAGTTTCTGTCTGTGTCGATTAAGGACCGATCGTTGCTAAATTATCTGGACGGAAAAGTTGGAGGCAAATATACGGGCTTAAGTTTGCTAAATTATCTGCTTCGGCGGAAGATTTTCTTACTTAATCTCGTATAATTGGTCGGTTCTGTTAGAGGCCTGCATGCCTGTGCCGCTTCCCTCTCTACTCTACTCCCTCCGATTCTTGGTAAAAAATGGCTGCAAGCATTACACATCATGTGCCAGCACTTTCCTAATGTGCATTGATTATAGACCATGGTGATTGTAGACCACGTCAGCACCGCTCTTCCACGCGTGCGATCTGCATGAGACCAAGTAGTGGCTCCTATGCAGTAGGCATGGCAAAGACAAACATGCTGATTCTTGGCTCGGCCACATCCTCTCTCTTCGGGTGGCGAGCCCTCCATTTTAAAAAAGCTAGCCTACGGTCAAAGCTTCGTCCAATTGCTCTCTGAGCCCTCATGACTAACAAGTCCGGCCAAGATAGGAAGTGACCGCGGCCGGGCACCGGCACACGTTCACAAATGACTCACGCACCGTAGGAGTAGCTAGTCTGCGACCGCCAACAGAGGCAAGCCACGATCACCGAGGACGACGGGTGGCACCGCATTGGCGCCTACTATGGCTAGGTACTGGCGCGCGCTTTAAATGGTTCCTCGGCGCCACAATACATGGCGTCAAGCTCGGCGTCAAGATCTGTGGCCCTGAGATACCGGCCACGTCAATGCCACCTAGGATTCCCTACTGCGCATGGCCAGGCACCTCGACGCCAAAATCTGTGGCGTCGAGACGTGTTACCTCGGTGTCAGGACTCATGGCGTCGACCCCCAGGGTCCAAAGATGAGTTTAAGTCTCTTATGGATCAAATGTAAATATTTTTAAAAAATGGTTAAATAGTAAAAATTAGGCGACAAACACGAGTGTCGTGGTGGACACCGCTTGCCAAACACTAGGCACGAGCCGATGGATGTGTACTGTAGATCTCATAAAGACGAGCCATGTGGCGTCGGCCGACAGAAATGACAAGATGGCCATGGAGACTCACTCTCCTAAAAAGTTGTGAAGCTTTTCATAAATCAAATATACAAAAACGATCATGGATATTTTGAGAAAAATGTGTTGTACTAATTTACCGTCAGTACCTTTTGGAATTTAAACAAGGCCTAAGATTTGGGAGGGTGACGTGACGTCCAACAAACATCATCATCATTGAGTGCTTTTCATGCCGGTCAGCGAGGCCACACAGAGCAACCGAGCGGTCTCTTTCACAGTCCATTCAAGTCGATCCTCGCGCGGCAGGATGATGGATGGCGTGGCACTGGCCAGCGCAAGATCGGTGGGTGCGGCGCTGGCCCCGCCACGCGTGATCGTGATTTCGATCGTCGCCACGTCATTTCATTGCCATGCATATGCATGGCGCTTGAGAGGGCATTTGGCCGCGCCAGAGCAATATGCGCAGCCAAAAGTGTTAGTTTAAAAAAACGACGGTGTTAGATTTAAAATTATATTAAAAAAGGGTTAAAATTAAAAAAAATATCGCGGCCGAGGGCGGCGAGCGTGCTCAGAGACTCCTCGGGGTGGAGAACACGTTGGTTGATATTTATCCTTGATATGTTTTCTATCAAATAGACATACAGTGGTATACACAAAATTATTTATAGTTGATCCTAGCTAAATGCAATGCATTAAACAGCTTAGAGACAGGACCCCGTCTATGGGTTGTATGATATATCTTTATACCTGTCTGTATGATAGATTCGAAGCATTTAGAGACGAACCCTCGTCTGTGGGTTGTACATGCCCTAAGCAATCTCCAAGCAAATGTCTTGACTCTTGGCCGGATCGTTTTGTCCTCCCATACCTGTTGAAGAATGTACAAAATTTTAGTAGGTACTCTATTTGTTTGTTCGTCAGCTACTAGCATTTTGTAAGCACTCCTAATAGAACATGTATCATCAGAAGATAATTTCCAACAAGTAATATCTTGGCCTGCACCTGGAAGACTAGTAATAACATCCGAAGTTTCTTGTCCAAATTGGATTATGACTTGAGCCAGTGGAAGCAGTGAACAAAGGCTTGGCCAACTGCCCTCCTCCCCTGTTTCAATGTCACGCTCCACCACTGTTCTGATGTAGTTACATCTGGCCAAAAGCTCATGTAAGGCATCCTGTATGTCTACGTGGCTAAAACGTTCTTCATCGGTCATCAAACAGATCTGCTTCCCAATCAGATACCAGAAAGCCAGTACGTAAACACAGCTAACAAAAAAATGGACTTTACTCGTATCGTACGTCTCCTTGGAAACACGTACAGTGCGTGCCATGATCACACGAACATACGTTCAAGACGCTAACACGATCATTAGGTGCTGAAAGGAGATTGTAATTTGTCCTGAGTCCAGCACACAAGTGGCACGCGAAAACGTGACGATCTCTTTTCCTCCCAATGATCTTTCTGTTGTTGCACTTCACAGCTGAACTAGCTAATGCATAAGGGAGTAATGGAGTATGGGACAAGTTCCGTATACAACTCTGAAATGTACCAAATACTCCCGCAGAATGCAGCTTAGCGCGTGTTTAGTTCCACCCAACTTCCAAAAAGTGCTACAGGACTTATCACATCGAATGTTTGTGGCTCATGCATAGAGTATTAAATGTAGACGAAAAAAAACTAATTGCACAGTTTGGTGGGAAATTGTGAGACGAACGTTTTAAACCTAATTAGTCCATGTTTGAACACTAATTGTCAAATAAAAACGAATGTGCTACAGTGATCCTAAATTCCAACTTCCTAGAACTAAAACAGGGCTGACACGTTAGGATCACCAAAAGTTCACTTTTTAAGCAAAGATCCCCATACATCTCAACACCCACACAAGTGCAGCTATTGCTTGTCCCATCATATCCTAAAGAAGTAAAGACACAGGCCCATGCTTGACGCCTGAGTTGCTGCAGCAGTTGTGTAGAAGCATGCTGTTTGGACATGCTGTTTGGAGATCCAAAAGACGACTAAAGCTTGCTCAGCAAGCTCATGCAGCCATGCCTGCACACATGCTGTTTTGTTAGGCCTCGTTCACTTTGCAAAAAAAGTGAACTCGATAAATAGTACCACTTTCGTCTTATTTGACAAATATTATCTAATCGTGGACCAATTAGGCTCAAAAGATTCATCTCGTGATTTTTCAACTAAACTGTGTAATTAGTTATTTTTTTTACCTACATTTAATACTTCATGTAAGCGGCTAAAAATTGATGTGATGGAGAGAGAGTGAAAAAACTTGAATTTGGATGGCATCTAAACGAGGCGTTATTTTGTTTTGGATTTTATTTCGCCTGGCAACGTTGGCACGAGGAAACGCAAGAAACCGAGGCCTTGTTTAGATGACCTCAAAGTTATAAGTTTTTTTACTCTTTCTTCATCACATCAATTTTTTATGTATGCATGGAGCATTAAATATAGGTAAAAAAGTAACTAATTGCACAGTTTGTTTGTAAATCATGAGACGAATCTTTTGAGCCTAGTTAGTCCATGATCGGACAAAGTTTGTCAAATACAAACAAAACTTGCTACAGTGTCCAAATTATAAAAATTTGCAATCTAAACGAGACCCGAGGGCAATCTTTGCATGGTCCTTTGGAGAGGAAAAGGACGTCCTGCGATCGCAGCAGCGTGAGATGATCTGTTCGACAGCTTGTTTGGGTGTCCCCGACCCCGTCCGTAGAAGCACCGAAAGGTCTCACCTCTGCTCGCCTTCACCCTCAAATGTGACTCAGCTGGGCGCAAGGGGCAGGAGCTCCAGGAGACAGGAGCAGCAGGCTCGCCGGGTCATCAGAGCGCCGCTGGCCAAGAACAGAGCACCACCGTGCACAAGTGTTTGGGGATCCAGGGGTGGAGTTCCAACGGGCGCAGATATAGGTGAGTGTGCTTCATCAGTCATCGCTGCAGGGCTTCTCGTTTTCGGCTTGGTTTCATGCATCGGTGGTCCTGTATGTCGGTGTGTGTCAGATATGAATCGGCAAATCGCCAAGGTGAGAGTAACCAACGCTACACCATTTTTTTTTTAAATTAAGGGCCACTCTCTGATGCATCTTGCGCTACGATAGTTTTGTTGCAGCGGCGACAGCAACAAACATTGCTTCTGCACCACTCGTCTTATTTTTCATGCCTGAAAACTGAAGGCTGTGCACCACCCTTTTGCGTGCACCGACACACACAGTATAAAATAATGATATTTATTAGATTTGAATGGAACATCAGTTTGGTGAAACATGCACCTTTCTGCGACCACGCCGTGCAATTATTTTGTTAGGGGCTTTAGTTTGTTAGAAGCGCACGTTGACACCCAATCGCACCATGATGTATGGCTGGAACCTGAAACGTCCGGCACGAGCTGTACCACCTGTATGCGTTACACCTAGACTAGATGCAGCACAAGTGCACACTCGATCCTCCACGCACAGACACCTCATATACAAGTAACTAGTACTAGAACAGTAACTTTTCTTTGATTTGAAAAGGATAGTTAACTATAGTTAAGGACTATAGTACATTACTGCATTTTCTTAGCAAACTATATTGCTATGAGTATTACTAGCGAAGGCGCAGTAGTAGTAATAAACTGCGTCGCGTTCAATGTTTCCGCACTTGTCACACAGCATTACCAGACCACGGCGCCCACGATAATTCAGTTAACAGATCGAATCCAATTTTACTTGCACATCTCCATGACGCATTAAGAAAAGATAACATAATCATGATGGTATAGCTTCCGAAAAAGACTGGTTTACGGAGCCTAATGGGTAATGACACGCCGTCCCTCCGCGTCCAGCCCACGCGAAACCGACGGCCAGCTCAGCGCCGCCGCGCCATCCCCGATCCCGTTCGCGGCAACGACGGATCACGCACGCGGCCCCCGCGCCAAGCGCTCCCGTCGCGCCACGTGGCAGACGCCGTCACCACGCGCGGCATATCCGGCACCCCCCGCCGCACATTCCGTCACGGCACCTGACGGAAACCCGCGGCCGCTATAAAGAAAGGGGAAAACCCGCGCTCCTGCTCCCTCCCGCACACGACACAGTCACCACACCCCTCCTCGCTCGCACTCCCTCCGCTCGTCTGACATCTCCTCCCGTCCTTTCCTTTCGAAGCCTCGCGAACCCCGACGATGGCCGCCGCTGCCGCCGCGGTGTCGGTCGACGAGAAGCTCGACAAGCTTCGCGCCGAGGTCGCCAAGCTCGACCAGATCAGGCGAGTCCCTTTCCCCCACTCCACTCCCCTATGCACTAGTAGATCTCGCCGGCCGATCGCTTCGCCTTCCATTTTTGCTGATTTCTGAGTGGGTCTTCCGTGCAGCGAGAACGAGAAGGCCGGGTTCATCAGCCTCGTGTCACGCTACCTCAGGTAAGTAGATCCCGCAGATTCGCTCCGTATGATTGCTTTGTGCGCATCGACTCGTCAGTTGAGTTATCTGGGCTGTGGTGTTTTGTAGTGGGGAGGCGGAGCAGATCGAGTGGAGCAAGATCCAGACCCCGACCGATGAGGTGGTGGTGCCGTACGACACCCTCGCGTCGCCTCCCGAAGGTATGATTGCCCGTTCCGATTTTATCTTAGTTAAGTGTAGTGTGGTGGTTGTTGCGGGTGGATCCGATCGGGGGTCTTTTACACACTTCGTGTGAACACTGATTGGATCGTTTCTCTGTGAGGTAGATCTCGAGGAGACGAAGAAGCTGCTGGACAAGCTCGTTGTGCTCAAGCTTAACGGAGGGCTCGGGACGACCATGGGCTGCACTGGGCCCAAGTGAGTGCACCTCCACCCTCTCCACTACTGTCAGCTGAATTTTACCAGCTCTCATATGTTGGATCATGTATATAGCTTCATTTGAATTATGAAGAGACTAGAAACTGTATTTTTCTTTAGCTAGCCTGTGAATATGTGGATTGTGTCGTTGTTCATTACATACATGTTCTGAGCAACACGAAAAACTAGTGTTGATCTTCCTGCACATGGTTTTTGGTAGAACACTAATAATATACTGTAATATTTATTATCCAAGCTGTCCGTTTCTGGGTTATTTACTTTTGTTCGTTAGTTTCCTGGTCGATAGTTTTGTAGTTGGTACAAGGGTTTCTTTTTCTAATGGGCGCAAATGATTAAACAAGTACCACAATTGCCTTGTTCTTTGGATTTTGGTGTGCATGCTCAAATGTCATATTGCACTGTATCATTGTTATAGTATGAACTGTCCTATTTTATTGGCCCCACCAGTGGAGCTTTCAATGTCTGTGGTCTGGAATAATATGGGAATGGAATACTTTAGTTGTCACTTTCAAATGCTCATACTGTTGCCCCTTTTCTCTGTGTTGAGATTCCAATAGGTTTAGACCTCCTTCCATTCTTCAAAGTCAGTGAATTGATGAGTGGCTCTGTGCATATGTTGGTTGATGTGATAAGGTGATCAAATTGTTTATCTGCTCCCTCCTAATGTGCTGCAGCTGCCTGTATTACTTTCTTATGTAGTGTTCTTAGTGCCTCAACTAGTAGTGCATCGACATTCTGACACATTTGTAATTGAATTGTTGGTTAATTATGCGTCATAAGGCTTCCCGGCATATCATTGTTCACTTAATCTAGTGAGACAGCTTTGATAGGTATTAGCCGCAGTTAGTCACCTGATACAGTTTTTAATCAATTAGTTAGTTATTTGTGCTGCTATGCATGATCCTTGAGATGTTATGGATTTATGGCTCTTCCTTCATCTTTGAGCAGTTAGCACAACTAGATTCCTATGGATTGCAGGTCTGTCATTGAAGTCCGCAATGGGTTCACATTCCTTGACCTTATTGTGATTCAAATTGAGGTATTCTTCATTAACCTGAACATCTTTTCTTACTGTTTGGATATGGCAGTATCGGTCTATGCCTTATTAGTTTACATGTCTCTGCAGTCCCTGAACAAGAAGTATGGATGCAGTGTCCCTTTACTTCTGATGAACTCTTTCAACACCCATGATGACACACAGAAGGTTCCGTATCCCCTTTGCTTGTCTTCATTAAATTGACGAGTTCTTAGAACTGTACTAACATGCTTTTGTGTTCACTAAATGATGATTCCTAGACTTGTACTAACATGCTTGCCACTTACCTTTTCTCTTCCCTGAAGATTGTTGAGAAGTATTCCAACTCCAACATTGAAATTCATACTTTCAATCAGGTTTGCGGCCTGTTTTTGTTATACTTCAGCCACTTATATTTCAATTATATGCCATTTTGGAGTGGCAAGCAATGTTAGCTGATAAATTTGCATTGTCTTCTACAGAGCCAGTATCCTCGCATTGTCACTGAGGACTTCTTACCACTTCCAAGCAAAGGGAAATCTGGGAAGGATGGCTGGTTAGTTTTCCCTCTTAGGTTATTATAAAAGTCAAAATATTCTTCCAATGACTGCTCCCAATGGAATCTCACTTTGCTTGTTGGATTATTTATGTTGAAGGATTTTAGATATAGCTTGAACCATGTTACTTAAAAAAAAAGATTGAACCATACTTTATTTATAGCATATCTTCATAAATGCAATAGCCCCATCTGATTATTGTGATTTTTTATGTGAAAGGTATCCTCCAGGCCATGGTGATGTGTTCCCCTCTTTGAATAACAGCGGAAAACTTGACATCTTATTGGCTCAGGTAAGCAGAAGTCACATTAAGCTTCTCTCTGTAGTTGGCAAGCATCAGTGATCTGGAAACTGATTTTGTACTCTATGGTTTCCAGATATTAATCTTTTTAGGTTTATATTGCACTTAAATATTAATTGCTGTAGTCTTCTACATTACGAAGGGTTACTTCATGAAAGGATAAGTTATATTCGTTTACAATGTACTATTGTTGTGCGTGATTCATAAATCAGATTTCACTGTTTGAGGCCCTTCAATGCTTTCTATGTAAAGAGAGTGCAAGTTTTGGTACAAAATAAAAGGCAAGCTTGTTTCTGAGGCAATCGAATATTGAGGTTGTTTCTCTTTTCTTCCTGAGAAATATAAACTGAAATAGCTATGCAACTTCCAGAAGCTTTTTATGGACTAATAATTGAAACCACAATAGTACACTGATAGCTTAACTGAGCATTTATCTTGTTGCTTTGCTAATCTGTTTCCCAACCCTCTATATCAGGGCAAGGAGTACGTCTTCGTTGCAAACTCAGACAACTTGGGTGCTATAGTCGACATCAGTATCCATATAGAATGATCAAATTTGCATAATTTATTTCCTGCTTTAATACTTAATATTGCTATGTGCTCTGAATTGAAAATTGTATCCTTAATCAGCACAGAGATCCTAAACCATCTGATCAATAACCAGAACGAGTACTGCATGGAGGTATGCAAGAATGTCTTGTTTATACTGCTGTTGAGTTTGTGCAACATAAAACTCAAGAACTGTATTTATTCTAGGTTACTCCAAAGACGCTGGCTGATGTTAAGGGCGGTACTCTCATCTCTTATGAAGGAAGAGTTCAGGTACACTTGTCCGTTGATCAACTTGAATAATTCCTCTGCACTCTGCTAGTTTATTGCCATCTGTTACTGGTTTCAGCATCAAAGAGAGGTTTTGAGCCTTTAATAGTACTCGGAAGTTTGAAGTTTGTATTTATGGCAGACAATTATGCTTATTTCCTGTTCATTATGGGATTCTAGCATAAGATGATACTGATTCATTTTATGATAATTATGCAGCTTTTGGAGATTGCCCAAGTACCTGATGAGCATGTATGTAGCTGTTTCTGCGTTACTTAAGTTTTATAATCTGTTCTATGATTTCATCAGCCTTCTGTAGTAAGAGCTAACACAACCTTTTATTTCTCTTGTATCTCTACCAGGTGAATGAGTTTAAATCGATCGATAAGTTTAAGATATTCAACACTAACAACTTGTAAGAAACCTGGCCTATCTGCCTTTTAAGGGAAAAAAGTCTATCTTTATCTAACAGTTCTTGCCCAACAGGTGGGTGAACCTTAAAGCTATCAAGAGACTCGTAGAGGCTGAGGCACTTAAGATGGAAATTATTCCAAACCCTAAGGTATGTCAACTATCTGAATCTTTATGATATCCATTCCATAGCATTTATATTGTAGTGCATCAGTCAGATTCTTTGTTGAGTGCTATTACCGTGTTGGGTTCTTATACTGAGAAGTTGGCATTTACAGGAAGTTGATGGTGTGAAAGTCCTTCAACTCGAAACTGCAGCTGGTGCAGCTATTCGGGTATGCAAACAACTCCCTGTCCCAGTACTCAGTTTTGTTCCATTTTTTCCTTATATTCGTGCTCTAATGCTTTTGTTACCTTTAACTAGTTCTTCGACAAAGCGATTGGAATTAATGTTCCCCGCTCAAGGTTTCTCCCAGTGAAGGCTACATCTGATTTGTTGCTTGTGCAGGTATTTCTGGATGCATCTCAATGTTTTGTTAGTTTCATATCATAATAAGCCTGGTTCTAAGTTCAATTTTGTTGATGGCTCAATGATATGCTCATTTTTGTTTCCACAGTCTGATCTTTACACCTTGGTTGATGGCTATGTCATCCGCAACCCAGCCAGAGCGAATCCAGCTAACCCTTCGATTGAGCTTGGACCTGAATTCAAGAAGGTAAAGCAGTTTGTCTCCAAGATAATGAAGATATCTTTAATAATAGAGTTCCATCAATAGCATTGAGAATGTTCCTTCACAAAGTAATGTGTTGATGAAACCATTTTTTTAACATAAACTGGCAGGACCTGCCGTTTATATTAATTAATATAGGGGAAGTGCTGATAAACCATTGATCAGTAAAAACCACCATTCTTTTCAACTGGTCAAATCATTGATCCGCATAGACTGATGAATGCCCCCCTTAATACAGGTTGCCAGTTTCCTTGCTCGGTTCAAGTCTATCCCCAGCATCGTCGAGCTTGACATCTTGAAGGTTTCTGGTGATGTCTGGTTTGGCTCTGGAATTACACTCAAGGTAAACTTTGTGATTGTATGGTTCTTCTTTCTCCTTTGTTGCCATATGTGCCGCTTAGGTACTGTATGTCTGTATGACGCTGTATACGGACATGAATACCTGGTGCAAATTTTGTCAGATGTTTCTGTCTGTTCTGGTCTTGTAACTTGTATGCTCATTCCACTCCATACCACCGGCTCATTGAGTTGTGGCATCTGTGTTACTGAATACAATAGTGCCTGATTCATATTGTTGGTGCTATCTCTAGGGCAAGGTGACAATCACCGCCAAGTCTGGAGTGAAGTTGGAGATTCCAGATGGAGCTGTACTTGAGAACAAGGTATGAGCAACATCTCATCGATATGACATTCCCAACTGCTGTGCTTTAGTGGGCGCTGACGCATGGTTCTGCTGGCTCCAGGATGTCAATGGTCCTGAGGATCTTTAAGCGATGCTTGCCATCACCAGTTTTTCCCAAGGACATATCACAGGAGCTGCCAACCCTAATCACTCCCACTGAGCTCTATCTTTTGTAATTTTCATGTGCATTCCGCTTCCGCTGTGAGGGTTCTGTGAGCCCGCTAGAGAATAATTGTGATCTTTGGTGCGTCTGTACTTCTGTTTTTGGTGCGCCAGGGACGTATATTTTGCTGAAATGATACTACCAGCTTTGCTGTATGGTGTCTTACCGGGAGGTCCGTGCTGTATGATGATGTCTTACCGGGAGGTCTCGTGTAGGTGGAAAGGGCACAAAGTGGCCACCCAAGGTAACGCCGTCGTGCGGGACACTTTTCGCGCGAATGGCGCTTGTGGTACGGGACCTTGCAGGTAGGTTCCTCGCCTGCTTGTTCGAATCGAATGTGCTGGATAAAGCGGGATCCATCCGGGATGCACTGTACCAGCCGGTAATTACATTATCCCTATTCTGCAGGTTTTTCATCTTGGTTACCTGAAGTCCTGAACAAATTGCAGTGACTCCCATCATGGTCCGGTAAATTGGCTGCGGTGGTACAATTCTTATAAACCCATCCTGATTTGTTCCAAGTTAAACTAACAATGAATAACTTAAGGAATAAAAAAAAACAATGAATAACTTAAAGTTTAGACAGATTGTCAGCACAACCCTTCGTCCTAAATTATTGTCAGCACAGTCCTGTTCGCTTAAACTTATTAGCCCGGCTTATTAATTATTGTACGGTGTTTTTCACTTACAACAAAACAGCATCAGACGCAGAAACCATTAGGCATGTATATATAACTGCATAGCAAAAGTTATATATCTAGAAAATCAAAACGGCTTATAATTTGAAACGGAGGAAGTGCTATATATTTGCAAAAGGAAAAAAGAATATTGACATGTGACACAAGAAGTGAATCGAGAAAAATAGCTTTTGACCACCATGGCACATTTGACACTTGAATGCCTGGTGCGGTTGTGATAGGTCTTTTCTGTACTTATTTCACTCCAATCCAAGCCGTCACAGTAGTCGAGCGGCAGACAGATTGCTATGACACTTTATATTGTCCTACGAGATCAAATACTCAGCGGGCGGACTTTCTTGCGTTCGTAGTAAAAATCAACAGCTATGGCTCCTCCGTTCTGCATTACATCGAGCGCGACACTTGTTCAGATGAACTCCTCGCTGCATAGTTCTTTCAAGTTCAACAAATTTTATCAAAGACACGAGTTGGCTTCAACCAAGATCAAAGGCACTCATGAATGTTTAGCATATTGTATAGATCAGATCAAAGACAACAAGAAAGAAAACTGTAGCAAAAAGCAACCAATAGGGGCTAGAAACCAGCTACAGAATGACCAAACGACCTAAGCTACACCACACTCAACAGATCGAGTTTAACCCATCTAATACAAAGTTGAACAAAAGTTAACCAACATACAAATAAGAGTTCACATATTTGCAAGGGCGTCCCACAAATCAAACCTATTCATAACTACTAACACTACTAATACGTCCCATAGATAGGGTCGAGGCTGGCATGGAGGATTAGCTCCACGTCCACCTTCGTTAAGATGGCGTTGGCGGCCGGCTCGAACTCTCGACCAGATCGGCGATGTCATCGTCCTTCGATCCCGGTGAAAAACCCTGCTCTGCCACCCAGACGTTCACCGCTGCGCCAATCTGAACCTGGGCAGCAGCCAGCGCCGTGGCAGCCCCCTGACGAACGTCTTGGGTCACCACAGCTCGAAGGCGGGCCAACAGAGCTCGGGCGCGCTCCTCTGCGGCGACCGGATTGTCCGCTGTTCCCATGGGGGAGGCCGTGTCATAGGCGGCTTGCGCGCACAGCTGTAGGGTCTGGACCCGCGTCCTCAGTTCCACAAGAAGGTTCATCATGTTATTGGCCTACTCCTTGACGATCACCCAGTCAGCTCGCTCCTGGGAGGCCTCATCGGTGGATGCCTCGTGGGGACGCTTTCCGCGCGCGACCGCGGACGAAGAACCGAGCTCCAGGGCCAGCGAGGCTCGGGACGCCGTCACGTCCACATTCACCTGTTGAGAAAGTATGCACATTCCAAATACTAGTTAAATTAAACAGCATGAACACATACTATCTAGCTAGTGTGAGCATTGCTCGCATATTCTAGTTAAATGAAGATAAACAACATGAACAACAGTATGGTGATGATCCACCTTCGAAGAGGGAACTGGTGGTGGGTCAGAGATCACGCCGATGAGAGGTCTGTCTGTCAGAGGAGGATTGCCGACGTGGAAGGCATCCAGGGCCTCCCCATCGCCATGATCCTGTGTGGACACTCCAATAGCTATCATCATCAGATCGTCTACCTACTCCACACGGATGGGGACGCTCGACTCGATTGTAGGGTCCGTCACGCCTTGGAACTCCCACTGGGGTGGCTCCTCATCTTCAAGGGGAGGACTTGACGGCTAAAGAAGGTACGGATCACCCTCGGCGCCATCATTCCCCGATCCTTTAGATCCTCGATCGCATCCAGCAATAAGTGCAAATGTTGCGGTTCCGATAGGGTTGGCGTCCTCGACCATGATTCCGGTGTGTTAGGACATAGCCGATCGTGAGAAAAAGTCAGCAGCGGCAGCTGCTCATTGTTGGGGACGTAGAGCCACCTATGCTCCCAATCCTGGTGAAAGCTCTAGTTTGGTTTTGGTAAATTTATGAAACCCTAAGTGCTAACCTAGTTTATCAAAGTGATCATGAGATATGTAGCATATTTCAAGTGGTGAAGCAAATAAAGATCATAACATGATGATGGTGATGCCATAGTGATGATCAAGTGCTTGGACTTGAAAAGAAGAAAGAGAAAAACAAAAGGCTTAAGGCAAAGGTATAAGTGGTAGGAGCCAATTTGTTTCGGTGATCAAGACACTTAGCGAGTGTGATCACACTTAGGTTCGATAGATGTACTATTAAGATGGGTGAAACTCGTATCAAAATACAGTTATCAAAGTGCCACTAGATGTTCTAACTCATTGCATATGCATTTAGGATCTAGTGGAGTGCTAACACCCTTGAAAACATTTGTGAAAATATGCTAACACATGTGCACAAGGTGATACACTTGGTGGTTGGCACATTTGAGCAAGGGTAAAGAAGATAAAGTTGAAAAGGAGTTAGTCGTGCTGGTCACAAAGTGACCGGACGCGTCCGGTATGGCGACCAGACTCCGGCTCAGTGAAGCGACCGGACGCTGAGAAGTTACTGTTCCGCGTCCGGTCAAGGTGAGGTAGCCCGATATAGGTTTGCAGATAAGCGACTGGATGCATCCGGTGTGAACCAGCAACTCTCGGGTTTCAGCGCTATAATTGATTGGACTCTGGGAGCGTCCGATCCGGTGTGACCGGACGCGTCCGGTCAGCCCAGAGCGGCTCTGGGAGCTCTCTGGACTCGACCGGACGCTGCCCGTCCTACGTTCGGTCATTCACACCGGACACGTCCGGTCGCATTTGAGTGTGGTACTCGTGACAGCAACGACTACTTCATTTGAATGGGACACACGACGGTCAGGTAGCGACCGGACGTAGGCGTCCGGTCACCCACCGGATGCGTCCGGTGCACACGACCGGTGCGTCCGGTCACCCCGCAGTCAGCCCAATAATTAAGCCAACGGCTCTATTGTTTGGGGGTGTCTATAAATACCGCTTGGCCAGCTCTAGCTCACTCTCTTGACCATTTGCATTGACATAGCGACCTTGTGAGCTTAGCCAAAGCCCTCCCACTCATCTTCATCATTGATTCAACATCTTTGTGAGATTGAGAGTGAATCCAAGTGCATTGCTTGAGTGTTTGCATCTAGAGGCACTTGGTGTTCGTGTTTCGTTGCGGGATTCGCTCATTACTCTTGGTGGTTGCCACCACCTAGACGGCTTGGAGCAGTGAGGATCGTCGAGTGGAGGTTGGTGATTGTCTTCGGCTCCGATCGTGGTGATTGTTAGGGGTTCTTGACCTTTCCCCGGCGGAGAGCCAAAAGGTACTCTAGTAAATTGCTCGTGGCTTGTGTGATCCTCATCTTGTGTTGGTTGTGCGGCACTCTATTGAGGGTTTGACATGTGATGCCAATTAGCGCGTGAACCTCCAAGTGAGTGAATCGCCACAACAAGGACTAGCTTGCTGTCAAGCAAGTGAATCTCGGTAAAAAATCATTGTGTCATAATTTGATTCCGAGGTGATTGGTCTTCATTCTTGTGATTGATTGGTTCATTCGTCGACTCGGCGGTATAACCATCTTGCTCTCTCTTTACAATACCGCAAACTAGTTGTCAAGCTCTTTAGTGTAGCTAGTCGTGAGCCTGTGAGCTTTGTACCGATCACGCCACACGTGGGTAGGGGCGGCCACGTGGCTCGCGCCCGCTGTTAAGTTGACCCCTTTGTGAACCCTCGCCATGTGAGCCCAGCGGCGTTGGCCCCCCCGGCATGCGGCGACGCGAAGGGGACGAGGAGGAGGAGGAGGGCCTCACCGCGTGGAGAGAGAGGGAGAGGGAGAGGAAGGGCTGGAAGGGGGCGACGAGCGTCGCGGCGATGCCGAAGAGATCGAGGGACGGGGTTTTCTTTCTTTTTTTTACGGTACCAGGGAAGCTTCGGGACGGGACGAGAGGCTTTTGAGGCAGGTGGGAGTAACCAGGACTATAGATCGTGAAATCTAACGGTCAAAACTATTTTAGGTGGCGTGTCCCATCTCCCCTATCGGGGTTAACCTTAGGATTGTAGGCGAGAACTAGTGAAGAGCGCACGCCATCGCGCGCACATGCAGGCAGAAAGATGAAGACTGAACAGCGTTTTAGCTAATAAGTATGTTGCTGTACTTACACAGATGGCTTCGATATTACACAGATAGGCACATGTTCGCTTGATCGTATCAGCCATGATACAATGTTTTTCTCTCACAATAAAACAGCATCAGTCAGCTTATAAGCCACAGAAACAAGCGAACAGGGTGAGGGTTCATAGGTGGTAACGTCTCGATTCTACATAGGGTGATAGTTAATAGGTAATATAGCAGCGTTTTCCAGCTGACTTTATATACACAACATTAGGTAGAGTAATTATATGGCGTGGTTCGAGTAACGTCTCGAACTCTCGATTCTATAGTCAAAATGTTGAAGTCGACGCCTTGGTAAGTGGCATCACCTGGTGTAAGAATGAAGGCAGTTAATTTGCGAACGATGGAGCTGAAATAGATGGACTATTTCCCTTCTTCCTTTTTTTTCCCACCCAGGAGTTGGTTGTAATCGATTTAGCAAAGCATTGAAGCAGCAAATTTCTGGAATCTATGTTTTGGTATAGGTGATGGAGGAGTCTTAGTTTTCGTACTAGAAACTGTGGCGCGGACGTTGCCACGCCAACCTAAGATGACCTGTGTATTTTGGTTGTTATGTATGTATCATCTACAATTGGAAGTTAATGTTGTCTGTTTCGTCCATGTCTTTGGTGTTCGAATTTTTTACATTGAAATCTTATAGGTATGTATCACCTACAATTGGAAGTTGAAGCTTTGATGAATACACTACCGCGCCATCCTTGGAGTTCACCGGTGTAATTTTTTTTATACCATTATTATTGCAAAAGGTTGAGCTACGAGATTGCCCATCAGTAATATATGGAGTCATGGGTGATGTTTACAGCAATAGCACAATCAAGAGTTAAAATATTTCCTCAACTTGATCCAAGTGTGTCGTACCTAAATTTGCATGCACATATATACGTTGATATGTAGCAAATCTCATCATATAAAAATTTGAGGTGGTCATATAAATGTGCCAAGTAGCAAATCTATCTATGAGATACAATTGAATATAGCAATGCATCAATACTTTTAAGTGCTAATGTCCATATAAAAGTTTTGTAACTTCATAGTTTTATAGGAGAACAATATTTTCTGAAACTAAGCATATCTCACAGATATTGTCATAAAAGCTGAGGCCATGCATAAGTATGCATCGCTAAGTTTGTTTCAGTGACCCAGTACAAAAATGGCTTGTATAACCTTTAATGAATGATGAGATCCATAGTATGCAGTAGCCTGGAAAGAGGGAAAACAAAAACAAAATGATACTATTTAAATGTACATTGATGAAAGGATAATTATGAATTGGAGAAAATATTTGTGCTCCGCCCATAAATTTAATTTAAGTGGCTGAATAATGATTATAAATGCAATTTAGAAACCAAAATGATTAAAGAAATAGAGTAAGATCGTGTGTGCTCCTTCGCTTCAACACATTTCTGTTTTACAAAGAGAACATGCTTTCTCCCCCATCTATCTGACAAAGGTGGCTCTGGAATTTTTATTTATCTTAATACTAGACACTTATTAAAGGAACATTGATAAGGACAAAACTCTCCTCCAATATCAAACTCTAGTATCAATGGCAAAATCTGCCCCAAGTATAGTGCATCCTGGGAACCTGACCCAAGTACCTGAGACAGAATTTTAAGGTCAATGTTCTCAAGAATTTTCTCCTTCCATTCTTTTGGAGCCAGGTCATGCAACGAATCCCTCACTTCCTTTACTAGGCTGATCAGTTGACTATAATCAGGTCTTTCTCCTCTCATGGAGTTGGTGACCATATCCCAAAAAGCTTTCTCCATGGTTTCTCTCACTTTCTTCTGGAACTCCTCAGCAGTACTAGCACTATCAGACCTGCCAGCGAAAGCACTGGCATCCTCATGAAGCATATCATTGACCATTTGTTCATTCTCTGTCGGCTGCTTTGTTGGTGATGAACTGACTGATGCTTGGGGAAAAGAACTGAATTTGACATATAAAAAAAAGAACCATGCGCATTGAGATTGAAAAAACCACTGTCTTGTTCCAGCAGTATAAAGTCGTTACTATGAAAAAATATTTGATACACACATTTATCATCAAAGATAATAAAGAGGAGTTTACTAAACACCATTAGTTAATCTTTCACATTCGTACATAACTACTCAGCTTTGGGAAAAGAACTGAATTTGACATATAAAAAAAAGAACCATGCGCATTGAGATTGAAACAACTACTGTCTTGTCGCAGCAGTATACCTGATTGTGAACGGCTGCCAATTCCTATTGTAACTGAACCACTTGTACCAAATCGCTAAATTCTAAAAAGGACGTACCCACTTAAATAATTTCATTGTAGATACCTGCAAGTCATCACACATCGGAAGAACAAAAGTAGCACTACTAATCTGTGATGTGTAAGAATCCTGAATGGAGTAGTTGGATGGTTTTGCTAAACATACTGAAATGCCATGCTCTAATATCTAAAAAGTGCCATTCTATAAATTTTTTAATTAGGGCAGGCGACAAAGACAAGACATTCCAGTTTTATGAAATGAAGTAAGCCACTGCAGATCTTCGAACTTCTACCAGTAATATGAATTTTAAATTACCATATATGTACGTGTATAGTTAGTACACATGGGATACAACTATTTCAGTAAATATTAGCACTTATCCATGCATTCTGATTATTATCTCGATCGATGCAATCCTGCATGATAGAAAGACAACAGAATGTTCATGTTTAAGCTCATGGATTGCTGATCAAATACTATCGAAACACTTGATTATTCAAAGTGGCTCAATGCACACCTACCTTGGAGGAATTTCCTCGGCAGCATTTGGGAATCGTCCATGGACACCACTCTGGCCGAGGAGTTGGACCCCACTCGATCATTGAGGAGCTGGCCGTTGCTTTCATGGCGTAGGAGCTCGCATATGGGCACAACGGAGATGCAAAGCACTAAAACCACTTACATTGCACGCCGTGACGCTGACTCTTACATGAGCAAGGCAACATCTGTGCAAAAAAGTGAAATTCTAAAAAAGGATGCACGTGCGAGCAAGATATCTAGAAAGCTCCCTCCTCTAAACTCCCACTTCCCTTTCTAATTGGTGCTAAACAAGCCAAGAGAAAGGAACATAGAGAGTCCTCACCGAGCATCGACTTTGAAATATCATAGACAATCCATTGGTGGCCATGCTCCATCAATGTCTCACCACTAAGCCAGAACCACATCCTAGAAATTACAGCACACAAAGTCATCGTGAGGTAAGCATATCTTCAAACATAGATGTCTTTCAATTGCCATAACTGATTGCGATAAAAGAGCTCCCACAAAGATGTATTTTTGCCCCGTCAAAGGAGAATACTTTACATTGTTCTAGTCAACACGATATGCCATGATTCATGAAGCGAGCTGCAGAAGAAGTAAGTGACCTATGTCAAGAAGCGACTTGGGGGCGCCATCGTTGGGAAGAGCGAGCAGCTCAGGTAGCCCTCTCGAAAATCCTAGACCGAAAGAAGGCATGTCACTTGGCGCCCGGTACCCTTGAAATCGGCAAAGCTCAAATCAAGCGGGGAGGCACTTCGCACTGCTCACCTGAATTTCGATGATACGGGAGGAGGTGGTGTACTTGGGGACCTCGACTCGTTGTAGAACACATCCGTGGCGCTGGAACTCCGGCCACCGAGGCATCCTCACTCCCCTCCGAGTGTCGCGGCTTACAGTTAAGCGGGACTGCAGCTCTCGAGCCCCACGCCACATGGCGGGGTGGCGCATGCTGCCGTTACTGCGCGCCACCACCCGCTCGGTGTCCGCAGCAATACACGCTTCCAGCCGGGATGGCCGGACCCGAGCGGCCAAAGCCGCCAGCGCCCGCCGCCACGCTGCGTCGAGGTCGCCGGTGCCATTGGGGCCCCATCGGCGCCGGGATGGCGGGAACCCCACGCTCGCATGAGCCGCATCCCGCCCTTGACAGGGCATTGCCTGGCCCCGCCCAGCGTCGGGGAGGAGGAGGAGGTGCGGGGGCGCGGTGTGCTTGGTCGTGGCGGTTGCGCCCATGCCAGATCTCGGGCGGCTCTCTCCTCTACGACGGCAACCCTCGGGAATATTCGCTACTTTACGGTCGACACCGAACCGACCCGCAATCAGACGGACGGATCACTGATCGCTTGATCCAACGGCTAGCGGGTTAGCGGGTGACGTGGCACTATCGGATGCCCGCGGTTTGGGTGCAGGAGTCCTATAAGAAGATGTATGTGTGTAGTATGCAGAACAGTAGTAAAGGCAAGGCTGACTTTACCTGGCGGTCTTTCATGCTGAAATCCAGCGGCTTCGTTTACTGGTTGGCAACTCTATTTCGAGGTATGTGGTGAGATACAGTAGGGTTATGAAAATGATCTAATCATAAAATGCTACAATCAGTCGTCGTGAACTAACATAATTTCTTGGCCTGGTGAAGGCACTATCATTATTACACAGTTCAACCCACAACTTCATATGCATAAGAGCACTTGACTGAGTATGTTTATTAAGCTTCATTTGTAGAAGCTGAGAAAGTACAGCAATGCTCCCCCTGTCCTAACAGTGTAGCACACTGAAAACTTTTTTTAAACCTACCTATTGATAGCCTTTTGGAGATTTCAGGTCCCTCACTCTACCCTGCCATGTTGAATGGTGTAAAATTATAAATCATATTTTGGTATTTTGAATGTCCTGAATGAGGTTTTCATTTACCATACATGAGCTCAGGCTGTTGTAACTTGTTGCCAGACCGATTATGAGATCGTGAACATCCATGTGTTCTGCAAATGAAAAATGGTGGTACAGGACTTCTAGAAACTTCTTAAAGGCAGGCTCTGACACATATTTGCTTAGGATGAGATTTCACAAACTTTGAGAAATGACTGACGAAGAGGGCATACTTTCTGTCCCACAAGAAGAATGGGAGTAGATGTTTATGCAATCTTCGCAAAGTAAGAAGTAAGCTGCGGACCTTATTCTCTGTAGAACTGAAGGCACTGGCCCTTGTACGGATATAGAGTCTTCTCTCTTCAGAAACAACAAGATCAGATACCAGGAAGTTTCCACCAAAATGCAGATTCTGATAGTATGATTCAATCACGTCCTGGTGTGCACTTGATAGGATACGACGGTCCAGGTCTGTCGTCTTGGGGTAGGTCCTTCCAGTACATAGTAAACCATCTGTGATTAGTGGGTGGTCCTTGGCAAACTGTTCAAACAATATATGCCCAGGAGGGAGCTCCCCATCCTGATGCCTCGCTATGTGCTTGCTGAAATTAAATAAGGAAATAGAAGTCAATTGCTGTTGCAACCTGTACAGGTTTACTGAAAAAGTAAGCATGCACATATACATTGCATTATCAATGAATCTGAGGTTAGAGAGACGTTGAAAAGGAGGTAAGGCGATAGGACCAGATGGTATCCCAATCGAGGTGTGGAGATGCCTTGGTGACATAGCTATAGTATGGCTAACCAAGCTGTTCAACCATATTTTCGATCGAACAAGATGCCTGACGAGTGGAGGAGAAGTATATTGGTACCGATCTACAAGAATAAAGGGGATATTCAAAGTTGTACTAATTACCGGAGAATTAAGTTGATGAGCCATACTATGAAGCTATATGAGAGAGTTATCGAGCATCGCTTGAGAGCAATAACGTGGGTCTCTATGAACCAATTTGGTTTCATACTCGGAAGGTCAACCATGAAAGCCATTTTCTTAATAAGACAAGTTATGGGGTGATATAGGGAGAAGAAGAAAAATCTACACATGGCTTTTATTGACTTGAAGTCTTATGATAAAATACCAAGGAATGTTATGTGGTGGACTTTGGACAAACATAAAGTCCCAACGAAGTGCGTCGGGCTCATTAAGGACATGTACAACAATCTTGTGACTAGTGTTCGAACAAGTGATGGAGATACGGATGACTTCCCGATTAGGATATGACTACATCAAGGATCAGCTTTGAGCCCTTATCTGTTTGCCTTAGTGATAAATGGGGTCACAAGGGACATACAAGGGGACATCCCTTAGTGTATGCTTTTCGTGGAAGATGTAGTGCTAGTTGATGAAAGCCAGACAGGAGTGAATCAGAAACTGGAGTTATGGCGAGAGACTTTAGAGTCCAAAAGTTTTAGACTCAGTAGAACTAAAACTGAGTATACGAGATATGACTTCGACACTACTACTCGGGAGGAGGATATTAGTTTGGAAGGTCAAGTACTGCCTAGGAAGGATACATTTCAATATTTATGATCAATGCAACAGAGAGACGGGGATATTGATGAAGATGTTAGCCATAGAATCAAAGTAGTGTGGATGAAGTGGCGCCAAGCATCTGGTGGCCTATATGACAAAAGGGTACCACAGAAGCTAAAAGGCAAGTTTTATAGGATGATGATTAGACCTGCTATGTTGTATGGTGCAGAATGTTAGCCTACGAAAAGACGACATATTCAACATATAAGTGTCGTGAAAATACGTATGTTGCGTTGGATTTGCGGTCATATAAGAAAGGATCGAGTTCGGAATGATGATATACGTGATAGATTAGGGGTAACACCAATTGAAAAAAAGCTTATCCAACACCAGTCGAGATGGTTTGGACATGTCCAATGGAGACCTCCAGAGGTACCGGTGCGTAGTGGAATCCTAAGGCAGGATAGAAACGTGAAGAGAGGCAGAGGAAGACCGAAGTTGATTTGGGTAGAGGCAATAAAAGAAGACTTGAAAGGATGTAATATACCGAAAGACTTAGCCTTAGATAGGAGTGTTTAAAAAATAGCTATTCACATGTTTGAATCTTAATTGCTTCTGTTGGATTTTAAGTCAAGTCTACACCAACTTATTTGGTACTTAAAAGTTGTTGTTGTTGTTGTTGTATTATGCTGCGACTTGTTTCTTTACCTCCGTGATATTGATAGAATGACAACCCTGTTAGGTCATTGAAAGTGGTGGGAAAGGTTGCGGTGATCACAGAGAAGGATGGTCTCCGGAACTCAAGGAGGCTGAGATTGATGATGAAAATGTTGCCGAGATTGAGGCAGAGAAGCTCGACAAGCTTCGCACCGAGGTCGCCAAGCTCGACCAGATCAGGCGAGTCCCCGGCCCACTCCCCTCCGCACTTAGATCTCGCCACCCGATCGCTTGGCCTCCCGTATTTGCTGATTTCTGAGTGGGTTTTCCGTGCAGCGAGAACGAGAAGGCCGGGTTCATCAGCCTCATGTCACGCTACATCAGGTAAGTAGATCCCGCAGATTTATTTTGTATGGTTGCTTTGTGTGCATCGACTTGTCAGTTGAGTTATGTGTGTTGTGGCGTTTTGCAGTGGGGAGGCGGAGCAGATCGAGTGGAGCAAGATCCAGACCCCGACCAATGAGGTGGTGCCGTACGACACCCTCGCGTTGCCTCCCGAAGGTATGATCACCCTTTCCGATTTGATCTTAGTTGAGTGTAGTGTGGTTGTTGTTGCGGGTGGATTCGATCGGGGATCTTTTACGCACTGCGTGTGAACGCTGATTGGATCGTGTGTTTGTGAGGTAGATCTCGAGGAGACGAAGAAGCTGCTGGACAAGCTCGTTGTGCTCAAGCTTAACACAGGGCTCGGGACGACCATGGGCTGCACTGGTCCCAAGTGAGTGCATCTCCATCCTCTCCACTACTGTCAGCTGAATTTTACCAGCTCTCATATGTTGGATCATGTATATAGCTTCATTTGAATTATGAAGGGACTAGAAACTGTATTTTTCTTTAGCTAGCCTGTGAATATGTGGATTGTGTCTTTGTTCATTACATACATGTTCCGAGCAACACTGAAAACTAGATGTTGATCTTCCTGCACATGGTTTTTGGTTGAGCACTAATAATATAATATTTATTATTCAAGCTGTCTGTTTCTGGGTTTTTTAGTTTTGTTTGTTAGTTTCCTGGTCGATAGTTTTGTAGTTGGTGCAAGGTTTTCTTTTTCTAATGGACACAGATGACTAAACAACTACCGCAATTGCGTTGTTCTTTGGATTTTGGTGTGCATATGCTCAAATGCCAGTGTACTGTGTCATTGTTATAGTATGACCTGTCCTATTAATGCTGTTTTTATTGGCTCCACCAGTGGAGCTTTCAATGTCTGTGGTCTCGAAGAATATGGGAATGGAATACTTTAGTTGTCACTTTCAAATGCTCATACTGTTGTCCCTTTTCACTGTGTTGAGATTCCAATAGGTTTAGACCTCCTTCCATCTTCAAAATGAGTGAATTGATGATTGGTTGTGTGCAATGTTGTTTGATGTGATAAGGTGATCAAATTGTTTATCTGCTCGACTCCTAATGTGCTGCAGCTGCCTGTATTACTTTCTTACGGAGTGTTCTTAATGCCTCAACTAGTAGTGCATCGACATGCTGACACATCTGTAATCGAATTGTTGGTTAATTACTATGCGTCATAAGGCTTCCCAGCATATCATTGTTCACTTAATCTAGTGGAACAACGTTGATAGGTATTAGCCGCACTTAGTCACCTGATACACTTTTTAATCAATTAATTAGTTATTTGTGCTGCTATGCATGATCCTTGAGATGTTATGGCTTTATGGGATCTTATTTCATCTTTGAGCAGTTTGCACAACTAAGATTCCTATGGATTGCAGGTCTGTCATTGAAGTCCGCAATGGGTTCACATTCCTTGACCTTATTGTGATTCAAAGTGAGGTATTCTTCATTAACCTGAACATCTTTTCTTACTCTTTGGATATGGCAGTATCAGTCTATGCCTTATTAGTTTACATGTCTCTGCAGTCCCAGAACAAGAAGTATGGATGCTATGTCCCTTTACTTCTGATGAACTCTTTCAACACCCATGATGACACACAGAAGGTTCCGTATCCCCTTTGCTTGTCTTCATTAAATTGATGAGTTCTTAGACCTGTACTAACATGCTTTTGTGTTCATTAAACGACGAGTCTTAGACTTGTACTAACATGATTGCCGCTTACCTTTTCTCTTCCCTGAAGATTGTTGAGAAGTATTCCAACTCCAACATTGAAATTCATACTTTCAATCAGGTTTGTGGCATGTTTGTGTTATACTTCAACTACACTTATATTTCAATTATATGACATTCTGGAGTGGCATGCAATGTTAGCTGATAAATTTACTTTGTCTTCTACAGAGCCAGTATCCTCGCAGTATATCTGGGAAGGATGGCTGGTTAGTTTTCTCCCTTACTTGCTTCGTCCCAAATAATAAGTCATTCCAAGAATCTTGGAAAGTCAAAGTTTTTTAAGTTTGACCAAATATATGTACAACAACAACAACAACAACAACAAAGCCTTTAAGTCCCAAACAAGTTGGGGTAGGCTAAAGTTGAAACCCAGCAGAAGCAATAAAGGTTCAGGCACGTGAATAGCCGTTTTCCAAGCACTCCTATCTAAGGCTAAGTCTTTGGGTATATTCCATCCTTTCAAGTATCCTTTCATTGCATCTACCCAAGTCAACTTCGGTCTTCCTCTGCCTCTCTTCACGTTACTATCCTAGCTTAGGATTCCACTACGCACCGGTACCTCTGGATGTCTCCGTTGGACATGTCCAAACCATCTCAACCAGTGTTGGACAAGCTTTTCTTCAATTGGTGCTACCCATAATCTATCACGTATATCATCGTTCCGAACTCGATCCCTTCTTGTATGACCTCAAATCCAACGCAACATACGTATTTCCGCGACACTTATCTGTTGAACATGTCGTCTTTTCGTAGGCCAACATTCTGCACCATACAACATAGCAGGTCTAATCACCGTCCTATAAAACTTGCCCTTTAGCTTATGTGATACCCTTTTGTCATATAGGACACCAGATGCTTGGCGCCACTTCATACACCCTGCTTTGATTATATGGCTAACATCTTCATCAATATCCCCGTCTCTCTGTAGCATTGATCATAAATATCGAAAGGTATCCTTCCTAGGCACTACTTGACCTTCCAAACTAAATCTTTGTATTTCTCTTTATAATTTTGGTCAAACTTGAGATGCATTGACTCTCCAAGATTCTTGGAACGACTTATAATTTGGAACGGATGGAGTAGGTTATTGTAAAAGTCAAAATATTCTTCCAATGACTGCTACCAATGGAATCCTACTTTGCTTGTTTGATTATTTATGGTGAAGGCTTTTAGATATAGTTTGAACCATATTACTTTCAAAAAAAAAATTGAACCATACTTCATTTATAGCATATCTGCATAAATGCAATAGCCCCATCTGATTATTGTGATTTTTGATGTGAAAGGTATCCTCCAGGCCATGGTGATATGTTCCCCTCTTTGAATAACAGCGGAAAACTTGACATCTTATTGGCTCAGGTAAGCAGAAGTCGCATCAAGCTTCTCTCTGTAGTTGGCAAGCATAAGTGATCTGAAAACTGATTTTGTACTATGGTTTCCAGATATTAAATCTTTTTAGCTTTAGATTGCAGTTAAATATTAATTGCTATAGTCTTCTACATTACGAAGGGTTACTTCATGAAAAGGAAAATAAGTTATATTCCTTTACAATGTACTATTTTTGTGCATGATTCATAAATCATATTTCACTGTTTGAGGCCCTTCAATGCTTTCTATGTAAAGAGAGTGCAAGTTGTGGCAAAATAAAAGACAAGCTTGTTTCTGAGGCAATTGAATATTGAGGCTGTTTCTCTTTTCTTCCTGAGAAATATATACTGAAATAACTATGCAACTTCCAGAACCTTTTTATGGACTAATAAATGAGACCACAATAGTACAGCAGTACACTGATAGCTTTAACTGAGCATTTATCTTGTTGTTTTGCTAATCTGTTTCCCAATCCTATATCAGGACAAGGAGTATGTCTTCGTTGCAAACTCAGACAACTTGGGTGCTATTGTCGACATCAGTATCCAAATAGAATGATCAAATTTGCATAATTTATTTCCTGTTTTACTACTTACTATTGCCATGTGCTTTGAATTGAAAATTGTATCCTTAATCAGCACAGAGATCTTAAACCATCTGATCAATAACCAGAACGAGTACTGCATGGAGGTATGCAAGAATGTCTTGTTTATACTGCTGTTGAGTTTGTGCAACATAAAACTCAAGAACTGTATTTATTCTAGGTAACTCCAAAGATGCTGGCTGATGTTAAGGGCGGTACTCTCATCTCTTACGAAGGAAGAGTTCAGGTACACAGTACACTTGTCTGTTGCTCAACTTGAATAAAGAACTGTATTTATTCTAGGTAACTCCAAAGATGCTGGCTGATGTTAAGGGCGGTACTCTCATCTCTTACGAAGGAAGAGTTCAGGTACACAGTACACTTGTCTGTTGCTCAACTTGAATAATTTCTCTGCACACTGCTAGTTTATTGCCCATCTTTACTGGTTTCGACATCAAAAAGAGGTTTTTGAGCCTTTAAGTACTCGAAAGTTAGAACTTTGTATTTATGACAGACAATTATGCTTACTTGTTCATTGTGGGATTCTAGAATAAGATGATACTCATTCATTTTATGATATTTATGCAGCTTTTGGAGATTGCCCAAGTACCTGATGAGCATGTATGTTGCTGTTTCTGTGTTACTTTTTCATAATCTGTTCCATGATTTCATCGGCCTTTTGTAGTAAGAGCTAACACAACCTTTTCTATTTCTCTTGTATCTCTATACAGGTGAATGAATTTAAATCAATCGAGAAGTTTAAGATATTCAACACTAACAACTTGTAAGAAACCTGGCCTGCCTTTTAAGGGGAAAAAATCTCTTTCTCTAACATTTCTTGCCCAACAGGTGGGTGAACCTTAAAGCTATTAAGAGACTCATAGAGGCTGAGGCACTTAAGATGGAAATTATTCCAAACCCCAAGGTATGTCACCTATCTGAATCTTTATGATATCCTTTGCATAGCATTTATATTGTAGTGCATCAATCAGATTCTTTGTTGAGTGATATTACAAACGTTGGGTTCTTCTACTAAGAAGTTGGCATTTACAGGCAGTTGATGGTGTGAAAGTCCTTCAACTCGAAACTGCAGCTGGTGCAGCTATTCGGGTACGCAAACAACTCCCTGTCCCAGTACTCAGTTTTGTTCCATTTTTTCCTTATATTCGAGCTCTGATACTTTTGTTACCTTTAACTAGTTCTTCGACAAAGCGATTGGAATTAATGTTCCTCGCTCAAGGTTTCTCCCAGTGAAGGCTACATCTGACTTGTTGCTTGTGCAGCTATTTCTGGATGATCTCAATGTTTTGTTAGTCTGATATCATAGTAAGCCTGGTTCTAAGCTCCATTTTGTTGATGGCTCAATGCTATGCTCATTTTTGTTTCCACAGTCTGATCTTTACACCTTGGTTGATGGCTTTGTCATCCGCAACCCATCCAGAGCGAATCCAGCTAACCCTTCGATTGAGCTTGGACCTGAGTCCAAGAAGGTAAAGCAGTTTGTCTCCAAGATAATGAAAATATCTTTAAAAACAGAGTAATGTGTTGATGAAACCATTTTTTTTAACGTAAACTGGCAGGAACTGCCGTTTATATTTAATTAATATAGGGGAAATGCTGATGAAACCATTGATCAGTAAAAACTGCCACTCCTTTCAACTGGTGTTGATCACCAAGCACTGATGAAATATTTTCCCCCTAATACGGGTTGCCAATTTCCTTGCTCGGTTCAAGTCCATCCCCAGCATCGTCGAGCTTGACAGCTTGAAGGTTTCTGGTGATGTCTGGTTTGGCTCTGGAATTACACTCAAGGTAAACTTTGTGATTGGATGGTTCTTCTTTCTCCTTTGTTGCCATATTTGCCGCTTAGGCACTGTATAACGTTGTATTTGGACACGAATACCTGGTGCAAATTTTGTCAGCTGTTTGTCTGATATGGTCTTGTATCTGGTCATTCCACTCCATACCGCCTCCTCGTTGAGTTGTGGCATCTGTGTTACTGAATAGTGCCTGATTCATATTTTTGGTGCTATCCCTAGGGCAAGGTGACAATCACTGCGAAGTCTGGAGCGAAGTTGGAGATTCCAGATGGAGCTGTACTTGAGAACAAGGTATAAGCAACACCTCATCGATATGACATTTCCAACTGCTGTGCTTTAGTGTGCGCTGACACATGGTTTCTGCTCTCTCCAGGATGTCAATGGCCCTGAGGATCTTTAAGCGGTGCTTGCCGTCGCCAGTTTTTCCCAAGGACGTGTCACAGGAGCTGCCAACCCTAATCACTCCACTGAGCTCTATTTTTTGTAATTTTCATGTGCATTCTGCTTCCGCTGTGAGGGTCCTGTGAGCCCGCTAGAGAATAATTGTGATCTTCTTTGGTGCGTCTGTACTTCTGTTTTTGGTGCGCCAGGGACGTATATTTTGCTGAAATGATACTACCATAGCTTTGCATCCCGTTGTATGATTCTTACATTACCGGGAGCCTGGTGCTCGAGAATATATATTCCCAAGGTGATAAGTGCCGTCATGCGGGACACTTATCGCGCGAATGGCGCTTGTGGTCCGGGACCTTGCGGAGTTCCTCGCCTGCTTGTTCGAATCGAATGTGCTTGATAAAGCGGGATCCATCCAGCCCGGATACACTACCAGCCGGCAATCCCGTTATCCCAATTCTGCAGGTTTTTTCCCTCGGTGGTGACCTGAATAAACTGCAGTGACTCAAAGCCATGGTCTCACTAAGCCATCGTGCTCCTAGAGCCGGGTAAATTGGCTGCACGTGTACAATGCTTATAAAACCATCCAGATTTGTTCTAGGTCAAACTAACAAAGAATATCTAAAAATTTGCACAGACTGTCAGCGCAAGATCGACATACTATATAACTATATATTCGCAAAAGGAAAAAAGAAGATTGACATGCTATATTCATAATCAAGGGCTCAAGAGTAATTAATTCTAATACAGTAGTATACTACTTTTCATGCAAGGTAAGAGATACTCCTTTCGTCCAGAATTCTAGCACAGTACAAGTTAAACAGTACAGTTAAAGTATTTTGAGTTTAACTAACTATATATAAAAAACATCAATATTTATAATATTAAATAGTATTGTTAGATTTGTGTTGAGATATATTTTCATACTATACTTATTTTGGTGCCATAAACGTTAATATTTTTACCTATATATTTGGTAACTTTTTTAAACAAAGAATGCACCTAAAATTGTATAATTTTCTTAGATGGGGGGAGTACTTTCCTAACTTACCAAGAATAAATTCTGTACCATTGGCAATACAAGGTTTACATCTATATTCATAATCAAACCTAATCTTATAATATTTGAGTTTTCATTCAAGTAATTATTTTAGAGATATTGCTAGTCAAAGTTCTTTTTCCTTTTGACTTCGATGAACAAACTTGATGGACTTGTATACCTGTCACAAGACGAAGTATACTTTCAGCTGTTTTGAGGGTGCAAATAATCACGAACGAGCAAGGCTGCACATGTATTCAGCGCTCAGTTCGATCTGAAGATAAAAGATGATGCAACACAAGCTTTACAACTGAAATGGTTGAAGAGCTCACAGGATTCAATTGTAACCAGATTACAGCATGTGGTCACTGAAGAAGCGCCACAACCATGGCATGCAGGATAGCTCAGTCCTACACCCAAGATTTACTGCACTACGATACAATTATCAGTCCTCCCATGAGATCCAAATGCAGAATCTCCTAAAAAGGTTAAACCAGGCTTTACGATACTGAATCATTTACAGTTCCAGCACCTACTTTAAATTTGTTCCAATCTGCAGGGAGGCGCCAAACAAGGCTCCAATGGGGGTTCAACAGACAAGACTGGCCGATCTGATGGCAATGTTTTCACTGTGTTGCCTTGTGCCTGTTGTATGCCAAAACCATTCCCCTCAATCGCAAAAGGTTTAGAACTTTTCAACCTCACACAGCAATATGGTTATCGATATCGAAACTCCGAAGATCTGAAGGGCTGGCTCCTAACCTGTAAACCAAGTTGCATAACACAAGTTATAGACAACATAGGAAACTAGAGCAGGATTCGTAAACTTGAACATGCTGCAAGATTGGCTTATAGGTGAGTGCTGCAGAAAATTTGCAGTGAGACATCAACAGACCACATAGGAAACTAGAGCAAGATTCATAAACTTCCTAAGTTGTAAAAGCCATCAGAATTATGAACGATGACAATGATCAGTTACTACAAAAAGGGATGATTTACCTTTTGTTTATAGTGCAATAGTGAAATTTGATGCTTCCAGACTTCACATCTTCAGTATACTGTGACAAATAGTAGACATGTTTAAAGCATTTAGTGTAAAACCTATAGACGACCAGAGCAAATGTGGAGCAGGCAGGGAGACATCAGGGAGGGGGCATACCATCCTTAAGGTGACAATGATTGAAGAAAATGCTAGAGAATCAAATGGTATATCATCCAGAGCAAAAAGTGCACATTCTAGCGACTCCGGTCCAGGTGAAAAGTTGGGCGTCTTCAGTCTTGCTCGGAAAATAATGTAACTCTACTGCATCTCATCGTAATACAAAGATAATCAACTAAGTAGTGGACGGAGTAACTTATAACTTTGTGACTATGCCAAATTTTCACTCACTTGGCCAATCAGTGGAATATCCAACTGAGCAAAAGGTGAGATTATCTCTACATCTGCACATGCTTCTTCCAATGTTTCTCTAGAGGCTCCTTCAGCAGTAGACTCCCCCACCTCTAAATAACCAGCAGGAAGTGTCCTGTTAATGTAACCTTGATCAAACTGGAGGACAGCAGTACATGATTGCTATGTTCAACAATAAAAAAAAATTGTTCATGGTGCGCAAGACTAAGAAAAGTTTTGACAGAAAGAACATGAAATTGGTACTGTAATGATTGGTACCACATTAAAAGATAAGAAAAGCATAATCCTATCAGCTAGGGAGTTTGTAAATGAAAACAGAAAAGAGCCATTCCTAACACAAAGAAGAAAATAAAAACAATACAGAAAACCTATATTATAATATGGCGTCGTATCCTAAACAGTACAGGCAAAAAGTTCTGGCTAACATATACTGCAAATCTGCATCTGTTGTACATAGTCAAAAATTGTTGCATGAGAATATAAAAACATAGTACAGTTATGCAATTAACTATTATAGCGCAGACTAAAATCAGAACAAAAAATCGAAGGGAAAACATCAAAGGGAACTTACCAAAGACCATAAGCCGGTTCAATCTTTCTTCTGCATAGGAGAACCTTATTATCATGCTCCACAAGGCAACCAACAACCTATCCAGATGGTATATATTGTAAATGTCAGAAATTAACAGCCAACACATGTTACACATATATAACAAAAAAATTCATTGCTAGTTATAGTCCCTTGTTTACGTTAAAAAAAAGTTATAGTCCCTTGTTTCACCAATCAGTTAAATAAATGTATGAAGAAAATGGAGCAGTTCTGTTCGTTAGAAGCACTTCATACATGAATGAAAAACACGGGCTCTATGAATCAAGCAAATCAATGTCTTGATTTAAAGTACAAATCCAAATGCATATGCATCATTTTATTTTTCTTTTATTTGTTCAGCACATACCATTTTTGGGTTTTCGTAGTGAACTCTTCCACAAGAAGAACAAACAGCCCTCATCTTCTCATCACCATCAGGTATGGCCAATTTCGTCGGACTTCCACAAGCAGGGCAGAATTTGATCTTTGACTTGTGCACCTGCAGAAGGAACGGTTTGCTGAGAGGCCTTTAACATTTTTTCTTCACAACAACAGTTAAATCAGTGTATATGTCTCAGGAAATAAACATTGCAGAGTCATGACACTTGTGCGGATTGGTACTGATCACTTGACAGTTAGCAGTCAGACTAATGCATATTTAACCTTGCGCAGTCCAGGAGAACTGACACGGAACTTTGCTGTGGTCTGGATGCCACAGCATTAGACAGAGTAGATGATTGTATTGTACTAGCATAGAAAACACTGCGATTTTACTAGAGAGCACATCGGCCGTTTTGGGCTGCATCGGAAGCCAATCCCATTTGGCAATTGGCACGGTCACTACTCACTGTATTGAGTGAACGCCCTAACCGATTCAGGAAGCACGCATCTCACTCCTAAGATATTACTGCTACGACTACGATTAGCGGACTGACCGCAGCGCAGCACAATAGAGCGGCACGAGGAGCAGCACCGAAGGGGGACGGGGAACTCACCACGGCAGCAGGCGGCGCCGGGGCAGGGGAGCTGGCGCCGGAGCCGGACGAGGCCGCCATGCGAACAGCCGGGGAGCGCGCGAGCGGGAGCGGGAGCGCGTCGCGGTGGAGGAGCAGGCGGGTGCGCGGGGAGGAAAAGCGCGCGGCGCGGTGGAGGAGCGGGCGGGATCTGAGAAGGGGGAGGAGCATGGTGGGGGGTGCGCGGCCGTGCGGGCTCGGCTTTAGTAGCGTGTAGCGGAGGCGGGGTTGGTGGCGGGCGCGGTAGGGTGGGGGGATCGAGCCGAGCGAGGGCAGGCAATGGCGACTCGGGGCCGCCGGGCGGGAGGGTGAGGCCTGAGGTCGGCCGCCCAACACGTTGCGCCGCGGGATTGGTCGACGCGCGGTTTACGTGGTACGGTTGGGAGAAAGATTGGTTGAGCTGGCGTGCGAGGTTTATCCATGATTCGTCGAACTGTGCCTCCTAATATTTAAAAAAACTTGTACCTTCCATCCACTATTTTATTATTAAACAAAAATATATTAGTACTTAATAGTTTGGTTTCTCTAAGGATTTGTTTCTATTGAAGGATTTTTATAGAAATTTAAAAAGAAATCATATTTTGCTTAGGTCATATGATGTTTAGTACGAAGGAATGAAATTTTCTTTTCATACGAAAAGGCTTGCTTTCCGGCCATTTATCAAATAGAGTAAATAAAATATGCACTTCAAGCTCTTTGATAAATTTTCCTACGTACCAATGGAAGAATGAACAAGTCCTTGTTCACTAGAATGGAATATTTCTGTGTTCTAAACATCCATTGCCATAAAATTGTTCTATTTTTCAATCCTCTCTGTACCTACATCTATTTTCTATTTCTGTGTTTTCTATTTTGCATTTCTCTATTCCAACCACGCCTTAAAGTACGGAGTAAACTCTCGATAGACTGTCATGGCATGTGAGAACAAGACTGAAGACATAAACCACAGATTAGATACAATTCTAGTGGAGTAAGGGAGAGGGCCGGCGGCCAGGAGGACATTCGAGCCATGGGTCGAGGTGGAGAATCCGGCGGTAGCGTGGCAGTGGCGGAGGAGAATGGCAGGCGCTAGAGCACAGTGAATGACCTCATTTGAGTGGACTGGAGCTTAATAATAATTGTTTCAAAAGCAAAGAGACAACCCGATAAGGTTCTTTTGTATTAGCCTAGTGTTAGAAGCTAAGTGACGGGTAAAGAAATAATCCATCACATTGGTGACTTGAAAAGTAACATGCTGAAATCATCTCTTGTGACTTTTCTTTTCTTGTGTCCATGAAGACCCGTCACTTTTTAAACAGTTCAAACCAATGGGTCTTGATTTCATCTATCACTAATGATTTGTTACTGACCACCAATGGAGGCTAACGCTCCTAGGGCACCACCAGTAGAGGCTAACACTCTTAGTGATTCTAGTACAAATAAAGTGATCCACATAGACTAGGAAATATTGAGATTACTGTCAGTGACCAATACTAGGGTACCCGAAGAGGAGGAGCTAATAACCGTCAACGTTGATCCATCCGAGCAGTCAAGAGCACGACTACAGCTCTTGCCGACCCCCAGGTACGCAAGCTCCGCCTCGCCCGACCCCTAAGGGTGGCTCCACCTCATCCGACCACCGAGGCCGCGGGATCCGCCTCGTCCGACCACCGAGGCCGCGGGCTCCGCCTCGTCCGACCACCGAGGCCGCGGGCTTCGCCTCGTCCGACCACCGAGGCCGCGGGATCCGCCCCGTCCGACCCCTGAGGGTTGGCTCCGCCTCGGCCGACACCGAAGCCGCGGACTCCGCCTCGTCCGACCCCTGAGGGTTGGCTCTACCTCGGCCAACACCAAGACCGCGGGCTCCGCCTCGTCCGACCCCTGAGGGTTGGCTCCGCCTCGCCCGACCCCCGAGGGTTGGCTCCGCTTCGTCCGACCCCTAAGGGTTGGCTCCACCTCGGCCGACACCGAGGCTGCAGGCTCCGTCTCGCCCGACGGAGACCCGTACCGCCGCCAACCGCTCCAGGACCATGCGTGTGGGTCTGGGTCAAAGATCTGACACCAGGGAAGCGACCGACAGGCCCTGATATGACTCGTGGCCATGACGGGCCATGCCTGGGGACTCACGTTAGGAACAGCGTCGGGCGTACCGGTATTGTTTTCTCTAACCCGCGTACGAACACTGACAGACGCGTCAATTCACCACGATGTCCACCCGGACGGAGTGGAGCACCATGACCAGGAGACGACGCCTGCACATGGCGCCAGTGACGGACAGGGCCGCGACATGGAGCTATCCCTGTTGACGTCTACAGGGTCGGTGGGACCCACGTGAAGGAAAAGAAGGACCCGACGATCCTGTTGGACTTCTTCTCCTTCCCATTCTCCTCTCTTCCCTCTGCTGTAACCCCTGCTTTTTCTTGGCCTATAAAAGGGAAAGCAGGGTGTCCCGTTAAGGGCATCGAACAAATCATCGCACATCGGACTCTCAATCCAAGCACATCCGAGCACATCCGAACACATCCGAACCCATCACAACACACCAACAGAGACTTGGGACATGTCCCTCTCTCGACCATTTGTAACCCTTACCGCAAACCTTCAGTGTTAGTAACACGAGCAGCAGCAACGAACTAGACATAGGGACATTCTGCCCAAACCAGTATAAACCTCGTATCCTCTTAGCACACCATCCAGGTCAGATGCGCAATAATAGAAATTTACTCATTGGTGTTTACTCAAAACACCGACAGTTGGCGCGCCAGGTAGGGGCCTTTTGCGCGTCTCGACATCAACACCAGGCCTCGGATGGCTAATCACAACCTCAGCTAGGTCCCGGACGCGCACGTGCGCTTCGGGGACCTGGACTTCATCGTCACGGCGGAGAGAGAGTTGGCAATGGCTCCCGCCGCTGTCCGACCTCTCCACTTCGCCAACCTCGACGCAATCGCCGAGGCGCTTGAGGAGTGCGATTACTGCATACAGAGGCCCGCGCCCGAAAACGACCAGCTCCTCAACCCGACCACGGGAGGCTTGGCGCCCGGCTCGGCGTCTTTCTAGGACCTCGGCCATCCCGGGAGGATCTGCGCCGCCTCACCTTTTCGTTCGTCAACGTCATGACGTCTTCCTGGGACACCGACAACTACTATTCACACAACGCAAACTATCACTATTCGTGGTTTGTCTAGAATTTTTTTGCTTTCATCATGCCTCACATTTATTTCCTCTCCCTCTTTTTTTTGCATGGACCACCTTCTATCTCCCTAAGCATATGTAGCTTCTGGAAGCCACTATGACAAATGTAGAGTACCTACTTGTAACATCCCGGCTCAGGGCTTAATATGATTAATAGGATACTCGTACCAATAAGTTGCAACTTCTTTTCCGGAAGCCCATCTGCAAATAACTCTAAGGTTAAGCGTACTTGGCCTAGAGCGATGGGTGACCGACCGGGAAGTTCTTCCCGGGTGCGCACGAGTGAGGACAAAGTGCGCAGAAAAGATAAGTGTTGGTCTGTGAGGGTAGTCTATATCCTAGTTAAGCTGCCGGATGTAAGCGGGTCCAGCCTCGGAGAGGTGGAACGTTACAGAATGGTATCAGAGCCGACTCTCGCGGTTTCACGGGCGCGTGTAGTAAGTGAATTCTTGCAGAGCATGGTGCGCGCATGGCTAAGTCTTGTGAAAAAAGATAAGTGTTGATGCAGTGAGGGTAGTCTATATCCTAGTTAAAATTTGCGCCGGATGTAAGCGGGTCCACCTCGGAGAGGTGGAACGTTCTGAGAATGATATCGAGCCGACTCTCGCGGTTTCACGCGGCGCGTGTGTATGCCGTGGTTCTTGCGAGCATGGTGCGCATGGTTTGGTGTGGATCCGGCGTGGTCACACAGCATGGCACATGCGCTGGCACTAAACACACGGACGTGGCTAAGAGGGGACGTTCCTGGCTTGGGATTGATCGACGAGGACGTCGATCTCTTAAGGGGGTGAGGATGTAACATCCCGGCTCAGAGCTTAATAGGATTAATAGGATACTCGTACCAATAAGTTGCAACTTCTTTTCCGGAAGCCCATCTGCAAATAACTCCAAGGTTAAGCGTGCTTGGCCTAGAGCGATGGGTGACCGACCGGAAAGTTCTTCCCGGGTGCGCACGAGTGAGGACAAAGTGCGCAGAAAAGATAAGTGTTGGTCTGTGAGGGTAGTCTATATCCTAGTTAAGCTGCCGGATATAAGCGGGTCCAGCCTCAGAGAGGTGGAACGTTACACTACTTTTTTTATCCGATCCTATATTGTCTTTGGGGCTACTACTACAAAGGCAGCGTTGGGGAAGGCCCGAGACCATCACTTTTCTTTCTATCACTATTGTATGATTTTAAGTTTGATAAAACTATTGTATGATTTTATAAGGATGCAAACCGTCGTCATGTGCTCTTAAAATACTCCCCTTTGTTCACAACTTTATACTAGGAATTTCGAAGAACAAAACGGTCTTAGAAAATCATAGCAGTCCCAACTATATTGCGTTGATCAACAGCTATGGCATAAGAATTTTGGAGAGCAAAACAACCCTTGATCAAGGGCAAGCGTGTAATGCCCTGCATTTTCACTATCAAGATAAAAATGTTGGCTTAGGGATTATTACCCGACAAAGCGATGCCTTCTCGAGTAATGGCCCTAATCAAAATGTTACAACAGAATAATAGTTAAGACCTTATAAAACTTGTTACATTTAAAGAGAAGAGCAGTTAATAATAATTACCTAAAACAAATATAAAAACAACTCCATCATGTTATACTTGAAATTATGTAAGCTGTATTTCTCCTTGACTTTTGTAGATCGGCGCTTGGTACATCGTATCATCACAAGCTGTCTCTTTTCATCTGAAGGGGGAGGGTTAATAGCAAAAGTGAGTACAACGTACTTAGCAAGCATATAATAAATCAAATGAAATGCATTCCAACCATTTGTCATATCACTTTTCAATCATAGATCATTTATCAAAAGTTGTATATTTTAGAAAATAAGTTAATAAATCTATTATCACCTATATAGTGAGACAGAGCCTCCTATAGGGTCCTGTAGCCTCAGTCCAGGAGACATGATGTGAATTCACGGTTTAACCCTGCGCAGGTTTGTATTACTTTATCCATGATTACCCTGACCAATTTTTCATTGCACTTCCTTTGGTGCGACTCATGGTCAAGATACCATACTTTCCCCACTTCCGTATATTATATACATCCACATCTATCCACGTGCGCTAATATATGTGTCTGGGTGTACTTCATCGACACCTAAATGGGAGATTTATCACCCCAAACCTCTCCACACTTACCATAGGAAGGGTACCAGACTCGGCCCGTCCTAAACGAGTTCAGGGTTGACACGGTTTCATACGGCACACATAATGAGTGAGAGGGGTGAGTCCTTATATATTCAGTCATATATAGAGAGAGAGCTCAACCCATCTTAGTTCATCATCACATTCTATGAACTCTCTCTACACCGAATAATCAAATTATCATCAATTAACCATTATCCATCATCATCGTTGCCTGTTCAATTTAATTTAGCAAATAGATTTTGATGTAAGTATTTTGGAAATGAGTTTGTTTATAAAAATCGATGTATCATCTACATGACATGGCTGTCCCTTAACATATCACTCAGATCCGTCAGCGTACTCTAGATGTCCTGCAATGTTTTATTGCTTCCTGTAATTATAATAATATTACATATTGGTATTTACCAAAACATAATATATACAAGCTTAAATATATATATATGGAATCTACGTAGCCATGTGTCAAGATACTTCATTAGTCTAAATTGTAGTTCTGCTACGATTTATAGGAAATATATTGCACATTGAAAATTAGTTGGTCACTAGTTAATTAACATTCTGAACCTCTCTTGTTTACACGTGAGACACATTCAGAAACTGTCATGCTCTCAGTCTCTTACTACTAGCTACTAGTATACATACTGAAGCTTGTGAAACCTTGAGGCTTAAGCGAACTAGCAGGTCAAGTGGTCAACCGACCAACAGCACGCATGCTCTGCTCCGTTCCTCACCCCTCTGTTCTTCCTGCTACACCCTCAACAACCTCCATTCTATTCTCCCTGCTACATCTATACATTGATTGCCTTCCCCTTCTAATTTGGCCTCCTGGCGTTGCGTATTTGGGAACCCTAGCTCAAAAGCTCACGTAGGAAGAGGGCCTTGCCGTTCACGCCCCACTGCTCGAGGTGCCGTGGCGGGGTCTAGGGCCGCCGCGTGCCTGAGGATGACGCGGCCGTATGTTGGCGCTGGCTCTGTGCAGGTGTCCAAGGTGTGCTCCTGTGCACTCTCCTCTTCGTAACACTCTGAGGTCTGAGCCTTCTACTCCCCTCTCTGTATAGCTACTGGACCCAAGAGTATAATATACTACTACAAGCTGTGAGTTTTCCTACTGGTGAGATCTCCCCTCTGTGATTTGCTATGAAATGGTGGAAGGAGAGCAGATGCTGGAAAAATTGTGATGCACCTGTACTTAAGTGTAGAAGCTATCTGCTTATGAGTTAGTACTACTTTGGAATGGTGGCGTGTTTGCTTAAAAAGGGCAGGATTTGGGTGGGAAATCACCTTTGCATAGGTGAGAGTCCGGTCGCGGTCACAAGTTGTGGCCGTTGCTTCGTTCTTCCTGGTCAGCTCACATGCTTCGCCTTGGCCTGTTGGCCAGTGCATCCCCGCCCCCCCGCAGTAGAATAGTAGATCGCTACATCCATGCTGCCTATTGATTGCTGGGGTGGTTCCTGGTGTGTGGATTTTCGTTTTTGGGGAGTGATTTCTAGATTGGTTCTTGCCTCCAGGATAACCCTATGGTGAGCATGAGCACTGTCCCTCTCATTTTATTTCCCCTTCTCCTGGTCAATGGGTGATCTGCTATTGGCTGAAGAGGAATAGTTGATAAATGCCTAGTGTACTGCACGAGGGAATGGTCATCAGAGTTTAACATTGTGCACTGCCTTTTTGTGGCCCTTGGAGTGGCTCTGAGGTGGCTAACTGGTGTTGGCTACAACTAAGGTTGAACAAGTGAATCCTTAAGTGCAGGTACTTTTGACAAACCATGTTGTTGTAATATATGTTTGTTATTAAGATTAGTTGAATATGTGACTCATATCATGTCTGTATCAACTTTGACGATTTTCATGAATTGAGTCACAAGTCATGTACTTTTTCTCTTTTTTTTCCTATGTTATTGGTACTTATTAGCTGCTTAATTGTGAATTAAGATTTGTCAAAAGTTTGGGGTGTTACATCCTATCACCCTTAGAAAACATTTCGTCCTCGAAATCTGAAATTTGTGGTTGCCTGTGGTGTGGTCCTATCACCCTTAGAAAAGGTTTAATCATAAAATTGAACAGATTGTACTAAGAGTAGGATGGTCCTCTTGCTAGAATTTCTTTTTTTTTTTGGTACAGATTGGAGAAATATAGTGATAGGGTATTCTGCCCTATCACCCTTAGAAAAGTTTTGATCTAAGCTAGAAAAAGTTTCAACAGGATAAGTGCATGTATTGTACTGAGAAGGGCTAGCTGATAATTATATCTGACAACACTGTTGTGCCATGATAGCTTAATCACTAAAGTTGTGAAAAGAACATATGTGGTTACCAATTACTGAAGGTTATCTAACATATTCACTACCTGTAGGTTGAAAAGAGGTGCCAGAAGCAGAAAAGATAAGCAAGGTCATCATCCTTTTGTATGGCGTTGTGATAGAACTCCGTATTCAGATCTCTATACCGAGCGAGAAGGTGAAATGTGAATAGTTCAGGGGTAGAGTAAGCAAAATTTCAGAGTGCATGCTAGTGGATATCTGATAACTCAAAAGAGACCTCTATTTCCTACTGTTAAGATCCTGAAAGATATACATACTGATATTTGATCTTTTGTATAGCAAGCATGTATTTGTGATTTCCCTTTTTTCCAAGCTTGATTATAATTTTAGATGTAGTATAAGGTGGGATTATCTTTCAAGCATAAACCTCATGGTGCACGAGGGCACACTCAAATGTGCATATTGTATCCAAACTTGAGAGTGTGCTCTATAGATACTTCATACTTGTATATGTTTCTTCTTAATATAAATATAAATGATATTGTTTTTACAAGGCTAAGGTATTGATGCTTCAGTTCTGAAGACCCAAAATTCCACTGATATGTACCAGATATATGTTTCGTAGCATGTCAGTATGGATAAAAGTTTGAGATACACACATATTGTCCTTTTATTGGTCTTGTGAAACAAACATAATTAGTGATGGGCACTCCCTCTGTTCACAACATATGCCACCATGGAATGAATGATTTCAAACTCAAAACCACTAATGTGCATGGAAATAATAGTATACTTTAGAATGATGCATGCATCTTTCCAAATGTTGTTTTACTACTATTTTGTTGTGGCAACACCTTTTGTTTCAAAGTAATGATCAAATGATGTCCTGGGAGTATGCCAAAGCTCCAGGGTAGCATATATTCTTGAATCAAGGGAGTGCATCATATGGATAACTGTGCAGCTTCGTTGATGTCACCTACTTACAGTCGCTCAAGACAAGTATTTCTGTCTCCCCAAGCTCTAAAGAAGCTAGTGAAGAGGGCCAGTTCCGGAGTCATGCATGTCTTTCTTTAATTATTACCTTGAAAAAAAGCAATACGAAAGAAGACTTCCATATCAAGTTTAGCTCAGACGTAGCTGATCCAGCCGCACCTTCCAGTACGGTTACCTTGTTACAACTTCACTCCAGTCGCAAGCCTAGCCTTAAGCATTCCCCTCCTTACGGTTAAGGGTAATGACTTCAAACCTGGCCAGCTCTTATAGTGTGACGTAAGCATTCCCCTACTTACGGTTAAGGGTAATGACTTCAAACCTGGCCAGCTCCTATAGTGTGACGGGCGGTGTGTACAAGGCCCGGGAACGGATTCACCGCCGTATGGCTGACCGGCGATTACTAGCGATTCCTGCTTCATGCAGGCGAGTTGCAGCCTGCAATCCGAACTGAGGACGGGTTTTTGGAGTTAGCTCACCCTCGCGAGATCGCGACCCTTTGTCCCGCCCATTGTAGCACGTGTGTCGCCCAGGGCATAAGGGGCATGATGACTTGGCCTCATCCTCTCCTTCCTCCGGCTTACACCGGTGGTCTGTTCAGGGTTTCAAACTCATAGTGTCAACTAAACACGAGGGTCGCGCTCGTTGCGAGACTGACTTCGGAAGAAAGAAAAGAAGTCATCCCAGGAGTGTGTGTTTTCTCATAGGAGAATCCATTCTCTAGTAAAGTTAGCAGTCCGCACATAAATGTGAGTACGTCACTCACCACCTAGCTATTGTATTATAATAAATCCCACTCAAGTATCATTCTGTATCACCACCTTAGATGATACCACTGAACAATTAGTGCCACAACTATTTAGTATCTTGGGGGTCTAAGTTAAGTAGGCCAAGTATGTCAGATTGCTACAAGGTCATGTCCTCAGCTTGTGTTCACCAACGCACATTTCTAGCTTCATTTTTTTTTTGTCTTCAAAAGATTACACTATAAACCTTAATTGGTATTATAAGGGTTGCTAAATTAAATGTAGACAACAGTGTTCCAAAACATTTATTATTAATTTCTAGAAGAAAATTTTTTGGTAACATATATTGAGACACAATTAACCATATAGATGCAAGAAATGAACCATTTTAAAGTTGAAGTTCATGAATTTGGATTCAGTTCAAAGGCTAAACACTAGGACTATGGTTACAAGAACTTTTTCTTTACAAAAACAAACATGATAGGATTATTTGGTTCTACCCTAGTTTCAGATGTCTTCTCTATGCACAGTACAATCGTTGCTCACATGACAAAAAAAGAATTGGTTAAGAGTTGATTTTTTTTTACTTGAGCATATTTAATTATTTGACAAAGAAATACAATATATTTAATTTCATTTGGAACATGTAATAGTGTTAAAGGAAATAAGTTTATCAAAACAAGTTATCGTTTGTCCTACCAAACAGAATAGAGTGGGAACTCTTATATAGTTAGTTCTTATAGTCATTTTTCCAACGTGGTGGCAAATCTATTTTTGATTAGTTTAGTAAACTACGCTTTTTTTTACTAAGCATATAGGAAAAAAAAACAATTCTTTAACATCTTTGTACCATGACGATTAGTGAAGAGTAGTGAAGCAAAACATGACAACCTTTTTCTTATAAGAGGATAAAACTAAAACGATGCTCATCTGGTACCCTACTAGCTACTAATTTATTTCCAGGAAAATCATGAGGCATTCAATGAAAGTTTAATTCAGCATATGTTTATTTAAAATTAACAAAACAGAAAAAGATGAGTCACTATCTCATTTACATAAACTTCATTTCCAGAGGGTTTTATAATGAGTCGTTAATTAACAAGGATAGCGCTTAGTTTAACTAGATGCATGCTGATCGATGTCGCTACCATCATTTCAAATAGTGATATTGATTGATATGTGAACACATGCATGAAGGTTCAGAAGGCGCCCTTTGTTTTTTTACATGGATTTCCCTCATACAAAACATATTGATTTAGTGGTAGTGATTACTGCTAATCCGAGTTAAAGAGAGTTAGCTGTTTTGTCAGTTCTAGTTCCTCGCCATTCCACCTACAAGTAGTCAAGTAGGTTGAGGCTCAAAAGAAGGTTTCCTAATATTACTAAGTTAACAGGGTATTTCTAAAAAAAAAACTCGCTTATGCTACCTAGCCACCGAGCATTCGCCACCGCACGGGAAGGGAATCTAGAAGCCAGGAGCACGGGATCTGGCAAGCCCGGCGAGGCATCGCGGCGTCCAGCAGGTGGCACGCAGGTCCGGCGGCGGCTCGTCCAGGTACGAGCGCACCGGATCCAGCAGGTGCCGATGGAAACGAGGGACACCTCCCCAACGCGTCGCGGGATGGTTTGGTGGGCTTCATAACGCGTGAAGATTCGGCTTCTTATTTAGAAACGGTTTCTAAGATTCCTCTCCTCTCTCTCTCTCCGTTGGCCCTGTTCGCTGGTCTTATATTTTATATTTTTCAGTTTTTTTTAACTGAAATAGTATTTTTCTCTCACAACAAATCAGCCATAACAGTATTTCAGCTCTTTAGCAAAGCGAACGGAGCCATTAAATCTCTTACCACATCAACAAATGTCTATATGGCAGGACAATTAATACGCATAGAAACTATAGTACCCAGAGTAATTAAAAAATCACCACTATATGTAACCCCCATGGCAGTCTGCCATGGATGGTAGCGCCATAGTTAACTCACCATGACGATAGGAAAAAACATCACGTATCCCGCGTCATACATTTGTTGGCTCAAATTGAGCCGCCATAGATTGATATTTGAGTTCATCATGGATTAGTTGTCCGTCTATTATAACCAGCTCGGATCGAACCATAGTGACAAAAAAGAACATCACAGATTAATGCGAAATCATCACTGCATTAATATGCAGCACATCTTATAATACACCAATCATATAAATAAACATTGATTCTTTCATTTATTGACATGTCCACTGTTGTCACATATAATTTGAGTACAATCAATTCACAGTCAAACTAACAAATATGTCTGAACTAAGATTTCATCTCTAGGGAGTCTAAAATAAACAAACAGTAGTATCCATGATTCCACGAGTACTTCAATTAGCTTGCTGGCCATATGATGTGCTACCAAACAAACTTAAGAAGCTTCTTGAAAATCAATATGAATATGAAATGAGTCAATTTTGAGCAAAGATTCTAAAAACAAATACCATATATTTATTAGGATCCTAGTGGAAGACAAAAACAATCAAATTAGACTGTTCTAGATTGCACTCGTCAAAATCTGTGTTAACTAATAAAACTGATGGTCGTAGCTTCTAGGATTGCACTAGTCAAAATATGTGCTAACTAATAAAAATGATGGTTGGGTCAGTGTGCTCTTAAAGTGGTCCAAGCAATCTCTGATGGCCTTATCAATGTTTCTGATGTTTGTAATTAGAGTCGATGTATCCATATGTGGTTTGAACTTTGCTAATATCTCAGCATGTCTAAAATTACTAATCAGATAGGAAGTTGTAGTATAATATCAGCTTAGATGTAGTTTCTCTTATCCCCACTAGTGTCTAATCAAAATCACAAAGCTACCATAAAATAAGTGATATAGGAGTATGTAAACCACAACTCATGTAAAATGAGTTGTGGACAGCATATATTCAAAAGGATATTTGGGACTAACAAAACAAAGCTATGTCAGAAAACTCTGTTTGAAACTGTTTGTGCATCGAAGATACCTCTTCTTTTGAGTGAACACGAGACTTGTGAGTTCCATTCAACTGCTTTGCATCTTTGTCATAGTCGTTGGCCAACACAGATATAAGCCTGCGCAGTGTGTTCCTCCTGAACATAAATACCACAGAGACACCCTTCTTGTTCAAATAACTAACTATATCTTCAGGATTTTCCAAGATTCCCTGGAAAAACACAATGTTGGAAGTTATGGTCAGGCACATATTTAACATATGGTAGGCGTAAGCATAACTCCAATCATTCTGATAAAAATGAGTAGGACAAGTTTCAACATGGATTATAATTGTTAAGTGTCAACGAGCTTGGATGATGAATTTTGCTTAGTACAGAGTTTTAACTTTTAAGAACTACAACCTGTAGGCATGTTAGTACTTGAGAGTTGGCACATAGCCACATAGGCCAAAGCTTTGAGAAAAACATCCATATATGCAATATGATGAGTTGAATCATAGCTATAATTCTTGCAGAATCCAAACTTTGGTAAGAAAAATAGATCATATAAATGACTACAACCTGTAGGCATGTTAGTACTTGGCAATTGGCACATAGCCACATAGGCAGCAGCAGTAATAATTCATCTGAAGCTAGAGATCAGATACATAATGGAGCCGATAGCTGGATAAGATAGTAACAAGCACCTCCCAGAAGCACTTGGGTGAGACATTCATATCTGAATAAACAATGAATTTATGAAATAGGTGAGCTCCATGTAATTAACGGCTACAATAATTATAAGTATACGCAAAACTAGATCCCAAATCAATATACCCAAAACTACGATAGCTAAAAATTCAAGGAGAAGACCACAAATATGACAGCGTCCCAACACTAACACGGATCTAAGAGGCAACCCTAACCCCAGATCTCCAATCAATATACCTAAATTTGATTCACGCATTAGTACTATGCCCTGGAAATTGCAGCAACCTAGCGCGGCCAGCACGGCATGGCCATGGCACAGCGTGCGGCCAGCGGCTTGGAGATGAAGCAAGTGAGGTAGCAACCGAGAGATCTAGACTACTCATACCTTGATGCCGCCGTCGTTCATAGATCGACGCAGCCCCAGCGGACGACGACCCACATCCTCATCCACGAGATCCGGCGACCGCATCACTAGGGTGTCGTCGCATCGAGGCCGTCCTGTTGCTCGCGCGGCGGTAACGCCTGCCCGTGCCTCGAGTCTCGTCGGGTTTTGGAGGGTCGCGACCTGCTGCCCACCGGGGCTCGGCCCTCGCCCGCTGGGGGTGCGGCCTCTAGCCTACCGGGATGCGGCCCTCCGTCGCTGGGGCTCGGCCTCCTGCCTGGATTCGACGCCGACGGGGAAGGGGGTGAACGGTGGATGCAGGTTTAGGAATTTGCTTTCCTTTATAGTTTTTTTATTACCCACAAGTCCGTCATAGATTTACCATAGAGTTGCCTAAATAATCTAGCTATGAGGTTCAACCATAACGACAACTTAACCAATCGTCGTAGATCTATCACCTCAACGATGAACCGTCACAGATGACAACATTCTATGATGATTTCTTAAAAGGTCACTGGTAAACCATTATGTATAAGGGTATTTCTTGTAGTGTGCAGCGTCGCGGCAGGCTGGCCCCAGAGCACGAACGTACGGCAGCTCTGACTTGACGACGGCCACCGCCGGCAGCGCCACCGATACGGGCGCGGGGCTGATGCTGAAGGTGCCGACGCCGCCGGGCAGGGGCAGCGCGTGCACCACCTGCTGCCCCGGCTTCTGATCCAACGGCTGCAGGAAGTCGTGCGTCTTCAAGAGGAGATTACCTATATATTTAGGCAGTAGCTTTTCTTCTCAGTGGTAGCCCGCAAGCAGTAAAAAGAACGAAGGATCAAAAAAAAAAAAAAGGAAGGAAAGGAAATTAACACACGATTGTTCCTATAATAAAATGTGCATCCGGCTAAGCATGATTAAGGCCCTGTTTGGCATGGCTCCAACTCCGAGTAAAGCTGCTCCACTCCAGAACTCCAAGTGGAGCCAGCTCCACTCTAGAACGAAAATGGGGTGTTTGGCTAGATAGGTGCTCTCAGCTCCAAAAAAGACCGATTTCAGTGTGGATTGTTATTATTGCCCTTCGATTCAGGCCCCACTTGTCATCCTCCCTATCCCATCTTCTTCGCCTAGATAGTTTTCGGACTGGATAGTTTTCACACTATGCGTATCTGGGAGGCGGCCGAGCGTGGATTCGGCGGTGGCAGCGCAGGAGCGTGCACAGAATCAATCGAGCAGATTACTGAACCATCACATACAAATTGAACTGATTACCTTATCCAGGAATGGGAAAACAAATAAAAAAAAGTATCGCTGAAAGAACAGAGGAACAAATCTGAAGAATTCGCACATCGCATGCAGACCAGAGCTTCCCGACGGGGAAGATGCTGTGGCTGCCGGCGGGCGCGGACCGCACGCCGAGGAACGCGCTGTTAGTGAGGCCACCCCAGGCCGCCGGCGTGACGAGCACCTCTGCGACGTCGACCCAATCGTCATCCGGTGGACCTCTCCGATGCGGCCGATGGAGCTTTGGTGGTTTGGCCCCGGACCGCGCGGCAGTGCGGCACCCACGGGCGCACATGGGAGCAGCACCTACCGGCCGAGTGCTGCAAGCTGCAACCTACCGCGCCACGCGGTGGACGCGGACTCGCGCGCGTCACCAGCTCACCGCGCGCCATTGCCATGCGTCGCGCGCTGTACCAGCAGCATTCCAGCCGCTCGCCAGCCGGGTGGGGGCGGGTGTCGCAAGCCGCGTGGTGGACCGATGGGTGCCGATGCCGCCCCAAGCTCGCGGCGCTCTCCTGGGCACCCACCTGCTGCAGCGGCGCCGTCGTCCTGCGCGAGAGGAGGAGAGAGAGGCGGGGCTGGGCAGCGACGGGTGGCGGGGCTAAGGGAAGGAAGCGTGGGTGGGGGCTCGGGAAGAATAGATTGAAACGTTATTTTTTGTGTAACCAGTGGCATTGGTGGGTAATTACCCACCAACTCCACGAGGAGGTTCAAAAGAGGTTGTTTTGGAGCAGCTAAAGAGGTGCTCCAAAACTTCAGTTTCATTTGTACCATAGCTCTATGGAGTTGGCTGCTCCATGAAGTTTTGGAGTTAGGGTGTTTGGCTGGATTTTTTGATGAAGTTGCTGGAGTTTCGAAGTGAAGCTATGCCAAACACGCCCTAATAAGCCAGCCCGTGGGTGGGTGGGCCCCGGACAGATGGGATGGAAGACCATCGACGGCTCCTTGCGACCAACCCACACGTGATCCGCCTATGGTCTCCTGGGCCAGAAGTAGCTTCTGCGCCTCCGCCGTCGGCCGCCCGGCGCGAAGCCGCGCGCGCAAAAGGGAGTCCGTCGCTCCGGTGGATCGGCGAGTTGTCGATCAAGCCTTCCCACCCTCTCACCTCCCTCTCCGGCTCCAACCTTGCTTTGGCTTCGCTTCGCCTTCTCCCTCCCTTCCTCCACTACCAGCTATATGGCTGGTGGTAGTAGCGCTCGCGAGACGCTTTATACGCGGTCAACCTACTCGCGCACCCAGGTTTCCTTCGCCGCGCGCGTGCCACGGTGCGAGGGAGCGCAGACGCAGACCCAGGCGGCGCGCGGTTAGCCCCGGCGCGCACGTGCTGGATGGCTTCTGGTTAAATGGGCTAATCACCCGCCGCGCCGTACCGATGCTCCTCTGCCGAGCTCGATCTGGGGTTAATCCCGATCGAGGCGGGAGGGAAGAGCAGGGATGCATGGGGACTAGGAGGCTTCCGAGACAATGGCCGGGCTCGAGAGCTGCATGCTTTTCGCTGGCACCGATCGCGATTGCTATGGGTTACCTGTGAAGCCTTTCTGTTATGATCTTGTGGAGAAAGCGCAAGAGCATCTGAGACGCAAAGGACACAGGCACTGGGACTGAATATTGTTTGATATATTGTGTGATTTCAGAATGGACTGGTCAGATGGTCAGCGGGCATATGCGCTTAACACCGACCGATCGAGCTGCGGTCTTAGTAAAGCAGTGAAGACAAAAAGCTAGCACTCCTAATTCGGAGTTCTCACCAGAGCTTGGCTGGGGGGGGGCGGGAGGACGATGGTGACTTGCATGCGTTGCCCTAGACTGTCGCGCCGGCCCTCCCGAAAATATACCCAATGCATGCATGGTACGTGATGATACGAATATTCTTCCCATCCACGATCTGTATAGCTCTCTAATACGGCAGCAGTAGTACTAGTGTGGCCAATTAGTGCTAGTGTGGCCCGGGAGGCACACGCTGCAGCCAAAAATGGCATGGACGCTTCACGCGTCCAGCCCCTCCAAATCCCTCACCTGCTCACCAGTCCCCGCCTCTCCCTCCCCTCCTTCCACTACCGGAAACGCCTGATTTGTCGAGTGCAAAAAGCTTTGCCGAGTGCCCGGCAAAGGCAATCTTTGCCGAGAGCCAGACCCAGCGGCACTCGGCAAAGATAGGCCGTCGGTAAATCTGCCTTTGCCGAGAGCCGGACACTCGGCAAACTTTTGGCCGTCGGCAAAAAAATCTTTGCCGAGTGCCCCGCCGTTAGGCACTCGGCAAAGGGTTTTTTATTTTTTTAAAGACAAATTCTTTGCCGAGTGCCCTATGGCCTGGCACTCGTCAACTAAGGTTGGCACTAGGCAAATTAATTTTTTTGTTTTTTTCATCCCATTTTTTTCTGGGGCCTTGCTACAGCAATTAAAACTCCATTTCAAAATTTGGGACAATTTTGAATTTTTTTACTATATTTCCTTAATTATTTTTGTTTCGTTGAATTTTTCCGACTATTTCAAATTTGAACTGCATGTACATGAAATAATGGAATTTGGTCATTCAAAAAATGGTACTCATGATGTTTGGCGTATGTTGAGGCCGTATCCAGGAACTCGCATGAAATTACGAGCATCTTGTTGTCGTAACATGACGATGTACTTGCGGGAAAAGTGTATTTAAATTATATAAAATCCAAACGAAGTCCGAAAATCACGAAACTTGTCGAGGTGTCTTGTTATCGCATGTGGAGGCCGTGGTAAAAAATTGAGAAAGTTTGGAGCAAGTTGTGACGTCGGATGCCTAAAAGCTAGACATCTCCACTACGTCAAATATGATTTCCAGGGGCGGCTACAGTGCATTTGTAGGGGCGGTTCGGCCAGCCGCCCCTACCATACCGTCTCTACAAATCATGTATTTGTAGGGGCGGTTCCCAGACCGCCCCTACAAATCGATTTGTAGAGGCGGCTGGTGTTATCAGCCGCCCCTACAAATCGATTTATAGGGGCGGTCTGGGAACACCAGCCGCCCCTACAAATCGATTTGTAAGGGCGGCTACAGTGCCAACCGCCCCTACAAATCATTTTTCCGCCAAAAAAAAATTAAATTTACAATTCAAATTCGACATATATTTTTCATGCACAACTCCATCATGACTTATCTTCTCCATGCCAAGAATTAATATTGGTATTTGAGTCACAACTGGTATCAATTGATTGAACACAAATGATTGCAAGTCTAATTTAGATACAATTGTAGTTTCATTTGGAAAGTCCATCATTTTAGCTTCCCTAAATCGAGGAACTAACAAACACGAGCTTTTTGCCAAGATCCTCATGGCTCGAGAACAATAGGTCGATTCGCCACTTCCCTTGCATTGTTAAGTCTTTGCGTTACTTCACCTTTGAAAACAGGAAGGCATGATACGAAAAATTAGTATAACTCATTGGAAATTGTATGTTCAGGTTGTCCACGTAGACCACTCCAAGCAGACCAGGCCATTAAAGACTTGACAAAACAACAAGGTTTTATTGGATGAAAAGAAACCCACCAATCGATTACAAATCTGCGAGTTTTTTACAAGAAAATGCACTAATTAAATAAACTAACTCCCTCGTTTATTTCCCAACGATGCAAAGATACAAAGAAACCAGTAGCTCTTTGTAGAGAAAATAAATGAATGAACAATAAAGCTTACGTGCCTCAAAGGAGCAATAAAATGTCAATCTCAACATATAGTGGTTATTCAAATACAAATATCTTGGGCCCAACTTATAAATTAACAGTATAGGCTGTATTATCCAAGTGGCATGTTTGGTTTTTCAGTGTTTATGCCTTAAGCTCTCTAAGCTCAATAAAAAATAAAGCAAAGCACTAAATAATAATTAACATAACATAAATAAGAGCAGAGGTACGCAATGGCAAAGGATTGAAAAAGAAAATATTACCATGCATCTGTCACAAACTCGAGCTGGTTGAGCATCAAGATCTCAGATTCGTGGAGTTCTTCCCTGGGTGCACTTATCGCAGAAAATATCACCACAGTTTCGACAGTGATGCTGAAAATATAATAGGTTTGCCAAATTAAAACAAATGCAAGGTGATATCATCAGCAGAACAGATCAATATATAACTGTTCTTACCCTGCGGTTGAAAGCATTGAAATCTGCTGCGCATGATGTGCACTTGCTGACAGCTTCATCTGGGACCTAAAAGAAAGAAAGGAGAAAACATGTATCTGATTAGAAAAAAGTGAGTCGATGAACAAATCAAGAATCAGGAAATGTGCAAACACATATTGCATGTGACATGATAAGTATGAAATGAAATCAAAAGCAGAATGCAGACAATAGTATTGAAGGTAGGCTCCACTATGATGCCATCGAACAAACACAAAACCAACAACGCAATCAACCTAATAGCAAATTAGCAACAGAGACAAACAAACATTGAGCTCAATTTGACTATAGCTTTGCAAATTATGAAGAAATTACAAGTTTGAACTGATAGCAAGAAGCAAATAGAGAGACTAATTACCCAGTGATCTTTCTCCTCATTCATAGGCTTCATTAAATTCCTCCGATCAAGGAAATTTTTCCTCCTCTCGTTTCTTCAGCTTTCAAAGAAGCTTGGCTACATCAAGAATTGCTCTATTTCTTGAAATGTCGCTTCCACCCATCTCCTTGAACTGCAGTCCAAAGAAGCTAATAGACATCAATCATTTTGGGCAAGCCACATATAGTGCAACAATACAAATTATAAAAACTATTGGATGATTAAAAATACGTTGATAACACGGATGTCAAACCTGCACTTGATCGAAGAAGAAGCTGTGGATGTGTCAAGAATGGTGTTGGATGTATAGTGTTTGATTTTAGCCTTATTCTTTTTGCTTCAACATCCACTTTGAACTCTTGGACCAAAAGGCAAAGATAGAGGAATCTAATACGTCATGAGACCATAAGATCAACAAAAATACTAGAATTACGACAAGTTACAAAGGTGCCATAAGGACGAGTTACTTACATCCCATCTAGTTCTGTTTCAAGGGATATATTCTTAGTGTCCTACCGGTGTTGGGATCAAGCATCCGAACTCCATCCAAACCAACCTGCATAAGGCACAAGCGTAAAAGTATTGATTAATGATCTGCTGGACCATACCAAGTCATGACATGACAAGTATAACAACATAACATTATTAACACCTTCCTTAAACAGGAGTTCAATGCAAACATTTACAATTATTGGAAACCATTATTTAGTAATTTTAAATGTGAACGTTTTGGCAACAACAATCCGGTCCCAACTTTGTCCATTTTCAGTCAGGTGCAAATTCACAACCAACTGATTTAACTACCATTTCATTCACAACATATTTCAAACACCAACATTAGTATCCTTGCAAGGTTCTTCTTGTTTAACTTCGGTAAAAAAAAAAATGACCGTTACTTTCTATAGTGTGTTAGCTATACAAACATCAAAAGATGATGCCCGAACTTCCTCAAAGATATCATTCAGTTAATTATCAAGAAAACTAAACAACTTGACTTGGCCTTTGCGCTCACCAATAAGCCAAAGTTCTACAATAAACCGTTTATTTCACATTTAGCCACTACAAATGTACCCACTACTGGCTACTGGTTACTTGATGAAGTACATTTACTGGTTAATGCATTTTATGCCTAATTTAATGCTTAATGTTCTACATTAAGCCAAGTTCATGCCTTAATCAGCCCCTGTTGATGATGTCTTGTGCTAAGACGGTGCATATTAAGCCACTAGGGTTCGGATTAGCATGTAGGAGGAGAATTTGCAAATCATGGCCAAATTGAAACTTTCCCCCAAATCCCCGAAACCCTAGATCATGATTTTCGCCCTTTTACCCCAAATTTCAAAATGGAAACCCTAATTTCTACTAAGTTTGGGCCTTGGAACCTCTTACCTTAGCTCGGCGTCGTCACTGCCATCATGCTTGGGCACGGCGGCGCCTCTGACGTGTCCACACCCCGACACCACCACTGTGCATCAGGACCCGTCGCGCCACCGCCGCGGATGAAAAACACGGCTCGTTGCGACGTCCGTTACGGACCACGCCAACTCGCCGGATTGCGCGGAGGAGGCCATCGAGGCGACCAGGATCGATCTGTAGTTTCTCTGCGGAAGAAGCCCCACCAGGATCGATCTGTGAGGGAGAGGGAGAGGGAGAGGGTGAGGGTGAGGGAGAGTTAGGAAGAGGGAGACAGGGTCCACCAGCCACTCACCTAGGAGATGAAGCTCCACCTTCAGAGCTGCGGCTATGGGCAGATTTGGGCCGTCGTCGAGCAAGCGGAGGAGATCCGGAGCGCCATTGTTGCGGACGGGGAAGGAGCTGTGCTCTTCGCACATGGTCAACGAGGTCACGAACAGGGGAGCAACCGACGAGCGCGACGGGCGTCGCAACGGGGGAGGAGGTGGCCACGGGCATCGCGACGGGGGAGGAGGTGGCTACCGGAGAGAGAGAGAGGACGGGGGCAGCGGATGGATGGAAGGAGATGGAGAGAGAGAGAGAGAGGAACACCGGCAGTAGATATTTTGGGGTGACTTACTGTGCGTTGGGCATTTGTAGGGGCGGCTCAATCACCAGCCGCCCCTACAAATAAAAATACCGGGGGCGTCTGGTGAGTGAGCCGCCCCTACAAATCTGACCCATTTGTAGGGGCGGCTCGTATCACCAGCCGCCTCTGCTGTTCTATTTGTAGGGGCGGCTGGTGTCTGGGCCCCCGAACACGTCACTGTAGGGGCGGCTCCATCACCAGCCGCCCCTAAAAAAAATTTGTCCGTTGCTAAAAATCGTTTTTTACGTAGTGCTCCGAGATCCCCGGGGACAGCGACCCGGCCGGCCCCGAGCCACCCAGAGCTCCCCCGGCCCTGAGCTCCCCCGCCGGCCCCGAGCTCCACCGACCCCGCTGTGCCCTGCGGCCGGCCAGCAGAGGGAGAAGGAGAGGAGCAAGGAAGAGGAAGAAAGAGAAGGGCGAGGAGGAAGAAGAGGAAGAAAGAGAAGGGGGAGGAGGAAGAGGAAGAAAGAGAAGGGGGAGGAGGAAGAAGAGAAAGAAAGAGAAGGGGGAGGAGGAAGAAGAGGAAGGTGCCGACCCGACCGCTCGTCGATCCTCGCGCCGTTCCGACCGCCCGTTGATCCTCGCGCTGCTGCGGTCATCCCCGCCGTCGTCGCAGGCCCTCGCTCTTGCCGTTCTTGCCGCCAAGGTAAGCCCTACCCTTGTAGTGTTAGTAGTAGTAGTAGTTAGTAGTGTTAGTAGTAATATTTAGTAGTGTTAGTTGTAGTAGTTAGTAGTGTTAGTTGTAGGGTTAGTAGTAGTAGTAGTTAGTAAATAGTAGTAGTTAGTAAGTAGTAGTGGTTAGTAGTTGTTGTTGTTAATAGTTAAGTAGTTCTTAGTATTAGTACTGTTAGTAGTTAAGTAGTTGCTAGTAGTAGTGTTAGTAGTAATTCTAGGGTTAGTAGTAATTGTTGTTGTACTACTTCAATACTTTCATCTGCATGGAAAGAGAGCTAAAGTACATGGCTCCTCTTGATATATTGGTGGTTGTTGGCCTTCGTGCTCATGTTTGGTATATATGTGGTTGTTGGCCTTTGTGCCATGTTTTTTTGTAGGTTTTGGGAACCTCCCCGTGCAGGGGAGGTGCTGCCGAAATTTTGAGTCGACACTAACCATTTTTGCCCTTTTTTGCAGGAGGACCTGTGGGAGGGACTCGGCGACCCCGATCGTCTTCGTCGGCGCTGCGGGTCTTCCTGCACTGCGTCGACTCGCCACTGCACCGACTCTCCACCGCCCCGCTACCCTGACCTCACCAGCACCCTAGGTATAACCCCTCTATCCGTATGTGGTCTTTGGTCGCGTAACCTAGTTAGGTGTCTCTCGTCCGAAAGAGATACGGTTGGAGGTATGCAAATCTTTGTATATCTGCGACCGTATCTATTTCGGATTGTCCACGTTTTTTGGACAGCCCGCGGATGCGTAGATGGATTAGTTTCCCTCCCTCTCCCAGATCCGAGCACAGACCCCAAGCGGAGGCCCGGCCATACGCCAACGGCCGTCCCCTTCATAGCAGCGGGTCGACGCACTCCAGGTTAGTCCCGTTTAACTCTTTGTACATTGATCTTTAAATAACTTAGTTACCTTTGCATTACTGAAACATTCGATTGAAATGTTGCAGGCTGAGAACGAGAGGATGGCTCAGGAGCTGCGGGACCTGGCGGCGAGGACCGAGCAGGCCGAGCGGGAAAGACAGGACGAGCGGGCCGAGCAGGAAAGGCAGGCCAAGCAGCTGGCGGAGATTACGACGTTCCTGCAGAACTTTGGGCAAATGCACGGTGTAGCTGTGCCGCAGTTCGCTCCACCATCGCCGCCAGTTATAGCTAGTCCCGTGAGTATGAAACCAAATTGCTTCGACTAGTGCTTTCATTAGATGACCACTCTAACAGATGCAATCTCTTGTCCTTTATGCAGCCTCCGTCGGCGGGTTCGAATAACCCATCTCAGGCGCAAGCAGGCGACAACACTTTTCCTTCACCAAGCACTTAGTTTCCTCCCTACCGGTAGTTTGTATCTCTTTTTCACCGCTTGATGGACATGTGATGCACTGTGATCAACTATCGACTTGTTTCGATGTATATTGGACCTATTATGCTTATGATGTCGTGTATGTGAGATATTGTGTGATCGACATGTGATATATATGTGGTATTGCCTTTGTGATGAGATGGTTGTGATATATATGTGCTATATTGTGTTTGTGATGTCACAGATGTTATATATATCTCTTATATGCTGTGTTTGTGAATATAGAATAAAAAAATTAGCCTCTTTGCCGAGTGCCCTGGCCCTGGCACTCGGCAAAGAAATTACGAAAAACAAATTAAAAAATATTTGCCGAGTGCCGACCTGGCAGGGCACTCGGCAAAGAAATTATTATAAAAAATAAAAAAATCTTTGTCGAGTGCCTCCCGGTAGGGCACTAGGCAAAGAAAATTTGAAAAAAAAAATAAAAAAATCTTTGTCGAGCGCCTCTGACATGGCACTCGGCAAAGCATGTGCTAACGCAACCGGTGCCGTGACGGTCACTTTTCTTTGCCGAGTGCCGAGATTGCACTCGGCAAAGACTTTGCCGAGTGCCCGATAAAAGGCGCTCGGCAAAGAATTCTTTGCCGACGGATTTTTTTACCGGAGGCTCTTTGCCGAGTGCTGCCCTCGGCAAAGGCTTTGCCGAGGGCAAAGCGCCTGAATCCAGTAGTGTTCCCTCTACAAAAGAGGCTACAGGCCTCGCACATCGTCGCACAACGCGCGTCGAGCGAACTCAGTAAGTAGAGCGACCGAGCGAGAGGGCGCGCCGAGAGAGGTGATGGAGCGCCGCCACCTCGCCGCGGCCTCGGGCCACCTGCGCCTAGCGGCGGCTGCCTACTACATGGCGCGAACGGGCGGCGCGGCGTGGCGCGCCGAGGAGCACGTTGCTTCGCCCGCTTCTTCCATCGCCGACGTTTCCGCGGCTTCCATCGTCGTGGGCGTGCGACGATGACATCTCGATCGACGTGGTGGCCGGCGACGGCGAGGTGCATCCGGCCGGTCGTATCTTTCCCTTTCCCAAATCTGGTCTTTTCCTCTCGATTCCAATTCTGCGCTGGAAATCCTATACCTGAGTGCTATTTGATCAGAGTGAGTTGTAAATTGAGGTTTATTTACTTGCTCTTCTATTTGCATTTTTTGTTAAGTATGACTCATCGTCGTGAGATCGGTTGGTCGAGGGTTGGATTTGGTCGGGCTGGGGTTTCAGCCTGTTCGCTCGCTCGTAAACGATCGTAAATTTTCAGCCGGAAACAGTGTTTTTCTCTCACACCAAACTAGCCAGCAGTAAATAATCCACGATACGATACGACCTCCCGAACAGGAACTTTTCATCATCTGGGCTGAGGTTTAAGAGTCTCTGCACTGAAGGAGTTTTCTGGGCCGTCCGGTCGTCAATGCCTCTTGTAAAGGTTGCACAGGATTGTCAATCCACTGAGATCCGAAGAAAGAAACAGGCCAAATTTCGATGTTGATTGTAGTGGTGCTGGCATCCAAACCACGGGGAAAAGGAGATAGTTGCTATTCTTAACAACAACCGCTTCTGAAGCTTGAGCTTTAGAATCAGTTTGTGAAACATTGCTTATTTTTCTCCCTTGCTTATTTCCCCCCCTTTTTTTTAACCAGGAGAGATACCCTTGGATTATCCAAATGTTTACAATTGAAACATGAACCAATTCGGTGTTACGAAACCAGTGCTGTGGCGGCGGCCATTAGATACTCTAGGGGGCGGATATGGGCCTTGGGCCACTAGGGCCGTGGCCCTCGGCGTGGCCCAAAACCCCCTCTTATACTCCTTAAATTATGGCCCAATCTAAAATGACTGTAGGCATTGGCCCAATACACTCGCAACCGGCCCAGCCAGCTAGAGAGGTCGAGCACGGACCACGGAGCAGTGGAGCACCCTCCCCGTTTCCCGTGCGTATTGCGCCGCTTCTCCATTCTCGTCCTGTTCCTCCTCCCTCTCCATGCCCGTGCTTAACCGGTTAACCCTAGCCACCGGCCGCCGGTGCCCGTGTCGCCGTTGCCACCATCTGGACTCAGGGGGGCAGGCGCGCTGCCCGCAGCTGCCTAGGCGCTGGGCATTGGCATCATGAGCAAGGACGCAGCCTTGCAGCGCTGGCTGCCTGGGCGGATGGGGCTGCAGGCAGGGGTGAAGGTGGCCTGGCCGACTGCGGCTCCGAGCAGGGGCACAACGCACCGCCGCAAAGGACTGGTTGCCACTTGCCAGCAACCAGACGTCTCCGTTTTTAATCTAGTAAATCCAGTCCCCACAGTCTCCAATCCAATTATCCAAGCTATATTTGTTGAGCCCCCCGATCAAAAAGTCATTAGTTAGGTATTTCTTTACCGCTTTCATATTTTCATCAGCTATGTTGTGGATTTAAGCATGGAACTGAGAGATATTCTAAATGTATGCATTTATGAGCTAGTTCATCTATATATATATGCTCCTAATGTACCTCTAGCTCCCGATTCAAGATTTTTAGGGCTCTGCATGTACCTCTTGCTCATGTTTTTTAGGGCTTTGCACTACAGGAGCTGGAGTGGACCATGCAGCACCTCTACGCGACCTCCTGCTCCTGCTGGCCTCTTTCGTTCCACCAGCGCTAGCCTACAAGGCGCTGCCACGGGACGTGGTGGAGGGGCTGGCCTGGACGTGGATCGTCATCGTCTACGCAGTCTTCCTCGCCGTCGCCGTCACCACCTTCTCCGTCAGGGAGTTGGGCACATCCACCAGGTGCCTCCCGACGTGCCTCCGTGTGCTGCTGCTCACCGTCACCGTGGTCAGTGAGGTGTTTGCGGCCATCTACGTGATGCCCGCCACCACACTGACCGTGGTCGGCACGTGCTTCACAGTCCTCCTCCGCCTCGCCGCCCACCTGATCGCCTGCCGCCGCCACCATTAGATCACCAGATCACACGTCACGGCCATCTACATGATACCCGCCACCACACTGACCGTGGTCGGCACGTGCTTCACAGTCCTCCTCCTCGCCGCCCACCTGATCGCCTGCCGCCGCCACCATTAGATCACCAGATCACACGTCACACGCACCGTCGATACCAGTATGTACATACACATGTTTATTAGCTGGACTGTGTTATCTTGCGCTGAGTTGGTTTATTAGTTCCTATTAGTGGACTGGTGGTTAGTGTGGACCGGTGCTATCCTGCTGAGTTGATGTTTATGAGTTCCTATTAGTGGACTGGTGTGTACGTTGCTATATATTTGGGGCACACATCTATTCTCCTCTCGGTCTCGGACTGCGATTTCCCTGAAAGAAACAACCGTCTCGGGCGCTTTCCCTGAAAGAAACAAAGCTTTCCCAACCGTCTCGGGCTGCGCTTTCCCTGAAAGAAACAAGCAGACATTATAAACAACCAAACATTATAATTATAAATAAACACACGATTTTCATATGCAATGCCAGCCCCACTCTTCGAGTTTTTTAGTACGACGAACATGTACCCCATGTGCTCCATTAGTTGTATTATATACAAGGTCAGGGGATGCAACTTCTCCTCACTTGACGATTTGGCATATTTATATTTATATTAGACAAAAAAAATGCGTATATGCGTATATTTATGTGCATGCATCTTGCGGCTAACCCGGCCCGTGCGCATTGAAAGATGCATGTGACACGGCCCAACATCTACCATGCTGCCGTAGGTAGGCTCAGCCCACACAAGGCAGGTTGCAAAGCATGCAAGCGGCCCAAGATTTATGCGGCCTGTTTCCTTTCTTTGTATTTGTTTGCCTGAGTTCGCTTGTGCTGGATCTAAAAAACTCGCTGCCGGCGGCGGCTTCAACAAACTGCCCGTGGCGGTGGAGCGGTGGATGCATGCAGGCATCGCTCTTCATTAAAAATAAATCAGAAGGAATGTTGATCAATCACCTAACACTAACACTAGTAGCTAGTCATGACAGTACTACTGTTTGTTTCTGATCCATGCCTCTTTTTTTTTTGTTTACTTTTTGTTAACGAGGGTCGTAAGCTAGTAAAAAAAAAACAGAGCACATGCTCCAAAAATCGGGACGGTGCAGGTTCGCTAACCACATGGGTGATGTAAAAAATGCAGCTCGCATGTGAAATTATCTGATTTCAGTCTTTTTGACTACGTACTACGGAGTAGTTCTTTTATTCAGAAAATACTCCGTCTTTTTTTGGCACGCGTGTGAAAATTCAGTCTTTTTAGCGCATGCAAGCAATGACTATATACTGAAATCTGACATGTTTTTTACTATATATACAGTCTTTTTGTCGACAGAATTTTTCACTACTGTTTTGGGGAAATTATTTAAGTTTGTTTTGGTTTATCAATCACGTAAGGATTATGTGTATATTTGGACTCGTAGCAAACGGATTGGCACACTTCGTAGTCCGATCCCGGGGGATGATATGAAAGACTGCAAAATGAAGGACGATTGTTCGGTTAGCATAATCCAGAGCCAGGAAGTATCACTTCCTTATTCAAATTAAGCTACCTGATCCAGCTGGATTTTTTCCAAGGAGCCATTCCCTAATAACTGAACGGGCCTTAAGGATTGTCGATCCCGCTAGAATGTGTTTTGCAGCCCATCAATCTGCTCATCCCTTTATACCCATGTCCCTTCCACTTCTCGTCATCAGTGGGTCAAAAACGCCGCCATCCCATCCGCATAAATAGATATGTCCCCGCTTCTTCTTCCCCGGTCGAATCGATCTGCTTCTTCTTCATCGATCTTCTTCTTCCTCGGTTGATCTGCAAGCCACATCACCGCCACCACACCGACTCGGCCTACCACCCTCGTCGTAGTCGCCACCACCCCTACAACCCTCGCCATCACCGCCCCTACCACCACCCCTGCCGTGGGCCACCCTCGTCGTCCCCACATCATCGGTTGCCACTACCGCTCTACATCTTGTCGACCAGCCAAACAAGCTCGCCGGCGGGTGCGGGCTCTACATCTTTTTTTAGGTGCATAGCTTTTACTATATTTTTAGACATAGTGTATATCTTGGTGAATAACAAAAACCACTACCTAGAAAAAGCTAGAACTACTTATAATCTAGAATGAATGGATTATGTATTTAGGAAAACCAAAACAACTTACAATTTTAATTTAAAAGGGTGGAGTACTATGCAATCGGTAGATTTAACGAGCACTATAACAGAGTTGACATGGCATGACAGAAATGGATCGGAGCCGGGTATCATTATTTTATATTATAATAATAAGAGACCCCACGCCGAACTAGCACGCACGTCGCTCTTGCCCTCGCCAAAGCTGCCGCCGCCCTTCTCTCTCCCTCCGTCTCGCCGCCGCGCTCAAGATGCAGCCGCGGCCGGCCATGCCATGCCTCTCACCCGCCCCCAATATGAGGGTCGCGGTGGTCGCCTCCGCGCCGCCTTCCTCGATTCCATGGGTCCCGCGCACCCTCGCCGCCCTCAGTTTGGCCTCGAGGTACCCTCTCCCCTGTATGCTTGTGGTGTTGCCGTTTTGGTGTGCTGTCGCTGAGGCGTCGGATTGGGGAATTTCAGTCGTTAGTCTCTTGTGTAAATTTTGATTTTTTTCAAGTTTATGCTTCAATCTGCGTTATCTATGCATTTTCTTATCTGCTTCACATGTGAAACTGCACTTTAGACATGCATGCTATCCAGTAATTGAGAATGGCCAGTCATCTGCACCTGAAAGTACATGCTTTCTTGCCATGCTTAATCAAAACGAATTGATGTCCTATGAGGGCTTTTATATCTCTAGTTGAATGGATACAAAAAGTAGTATCGAATATAGGTTTTGAGTCATATTAGTTCATTATATTGTTGTTATGTAATTTATTGCTGGACTATAAGAATAACCCTTATAGATATTCGCAGCATCAGGAACAGAGGCACGCATTAATTCTTGGGTTGAAGCAACAGAGACACACGCATTAGTTCATTATGTACTTATTTGATGCATGTGTATCAACTTCAGTCCACATGTGTTGGAGTGGAATGAAATGGAACTTAGTTTAATTCTACCACAATCTACTTCAATACATGTGGATTGAGATAAATATATACGCATCCAAACAAGACCTATACTGTTTTTTAACACAGGTGGGCTCGACTCAACGAATGGTGTGGGGCCCTAGTTTGTTGAACGCTGCTTTGGAAATTTGGCCGCGGAATCGGATCCGAACCATCAGAGCTCTGCATATGCCGCCCGATTTAATTTGTTCATCGAACTCGCTATGGTTTGGTCCAAGAGTAACAAACAATTACCGGTAGGCAGCTAATGTACCATTCCTGTTTACATTCAAGATAATACTAGTCTGACTGCAGGTTACAAAGTTCCACTTGTTCAGATCAAATATTGGCCCAAGCATAAATAGAAACTTAGCATCGCCGTCACAATGGAAACTAGTATTTGGTTTCATTATTAAAAGCATTTGAAGAACCTGATTGTGCCATAACAGGAACAGGAAGAGTGGCTTCATCAGAAAAGAAAGAGATCTAAGTCATCTCCACCCCACGCAGCACATAGTACATGCACCAAATTTTCAGTACAAAGAACAAAGTAGTGACATAGTACATGTTGATAAGAATTCACATTATACGGTAGCAAAACATCACCAGAAAAAAACTACCAATAGAAAATACACTAGTTTAAAACTAAACAAAAATGGGTTTACAAATCATGCATTCCCGGGGCTCACCAGAAAAGCTGGAACAATACCAAGAGTTACAAGCTTGAAAACATCTGACTTGACAAAGAACTTCAGTGACCAAGAGATGAAATCCAAACTCACTTGCTCCCAATCGAATGCACTTTGAATTTCACTAGAAACCACCCGGGCTAATTTGAAAGCAAGAAGAGGCACACCCAGGGATAGAAAACCCCTCTATGAAGAACTAAATAATTATTCAAATTATTTCCTTATGGATTTTATCTTTGAGTTTCCAAATTAGCCTAAGAAAGGAGTGGAGATTCTTCCCTACTCTTGATAGTACAACAATGTACACTCAACTAAAGCAACTAAAACCATAGGGAAACTTTAAAAAGATCTCCAAAAGCTTGATGCCATATCCCATACTGTTATTTTCTCCATTGCAGTTTCTCACACAGCCGGACGAGCTGCCGCTCCACCGGGCAAAAGCCGCACGAGAGAGAGAGAAAAAAAAAGGCGTACAAAACAAAACACGCAAGCGCTAGCCCGCAAGCCGTGCAGTGCAGGTGCGGCCAGCAGGCAGCAGCTATCGATCAGCGCGCCCCGCCCCCCGCGCCGCCGTCACGCAGGCAGCGCGCACCCAGAAAGGAGGCGCCCCACTCCGCCTCGCCGCCCCGCACCCCCTTCCTTTCGTCCCCACCTCTTGCTCGCGTTCCAGCTCCCAACACCACCACCCGCCGCCGGCTGCGAGGGATGCCCGCGATCCCAACGGCCCCCGCCCCCAGCCCCGCGCGCTTCCTCCTCGCCCGCCGCCACAGCCTCCACGCCTCCTACCCATCGCCGTGCTCTAACCACCAGCGGCTCCCGCCCCGCCTCCTGCGCCTGCCCGCTCGCCGCCCCCAGGCCGCTCCCATGTCCGCCGAGGCACGGGCGCCCGCGTCGCCGGTGGCGCCGCCGGCGCACCCCACCTACGACCTCAAGGCCGTCATCGCGCTCGCCCTCGCGGAGGACGCCGGCGACCGAGGTACGCAGCGCTAGCTACGTGGTGCGTCACGCTGGCGTACTGTTCGTCCCCCTTGCGATTCGGAATCCACGAGAGCGCTACCTAGCTGTTTGTCGCTGCTCTCTAGCACTACGGTGTTCCATAGTGCGGAGCGCAAAATCATCTGATTCCTGCATTTTAGTGCTGTGATCGCAATTGGGCTCGTGGTCTCGTGGATGTCGTGATAACCACCGACCAGATATATAGTACTGCTGGCGCTTAGTGCAAAAATCTGATCCTGTGCTGCTGTGTGGTCATCTCACTGTCAATGATCGCAGTGGCAGTCTGGCAGAGCTGGGGTATTAGGAAGTACTAGGCAAGTTACTCCGTAGTTTTCATATCCTCAAATGATGCTGTCCGGTTACTTTAGGCTACAACTGACTGCAAGTAGTAAAAGAAAATACAAATGCAATCTGTGTTCTTAAACCTTTTATTACTGTACACATTAGCACTACCACATTGAATAATCAGCACGCTTCAGCAGGATGTCATAGGTCATGTGAGGCTGTGATTCTTGTCCAATTTGTTATTAATGGGATGCACAGTTCAGGTTTCTTCTTGGTTACTTGTTGAGACATACAGTTTTGACTTAGTTAGCGATCAGGTGCGGCAGCCACGACGTCGCCCACGACCTGCGTCGTGCGGTCTCTGTTGTAAAAATGTACTTATACCATTCAGTGATGTAATACAATCTCTGTTGGCCCAATTCCTCTTCTCTACACTTGTGCTGTATGTACTCTAGAAAAAATTATACATGAAGGCAGAATGAAGAGAATGGTTAAGGATCTGTGGATAGTCAATTTATATCCTGTCTCCATGGTCTGCACTGCTTAGTCCCTGCCCTTCAACATTACTAGAAGCTCTAATTGTTTCTGTCATATGGTGATATGGACCCCTATTTTTAATTCAAATACACGAGGTTCTTAATTCTTATTTTCTTAACCACTCAGTTTCCTCCTCCTCAGACTTCAGACAATGGGTATCGTATTTAAAAGATCAATACCACTAGTCTGTCCACTTAGGTCATTCCTCAAATTGTTATGCAGCATGCTACGTTTCATATTTTTATGTGAAACTATTTGCATTTTTTTAATGTATGTACATCTGGTCTGTTTGTCAACACTTTCAGGGGATGTATCTTGTTTAGCTACCATACCTTCTGATGTGGAAGCCGAAGCCACATTTATTGCTAAAGCAGATGGTGTCATTGCTGGAATAAGCCTAGCAGATATGATATTTAACCAGGTTGACCCATCTTTGAAGGTATCTACTTTGCATCTTTTCTCCCATTTGAGTTTTGGGAAAAGATCTGGTTCTCTAGATATTACAGGCAGTATTAACTATACCAAGTGTTCTTTGTTGACCGAATTTGCAGGTTGAATGGTTTGAAAGTGATGGAAATATTGTCCATAAAGGATTGCAGTTTGGAAGAGTATATGGTAAAATGCATGTAAAATGTAGTCAGCCTACTTAAAATTTGAACTTGTTAATGCTTTTAAGTGAAACCATTTTCCCCAATGCTATCTTTGTATTAAGGGTGTGCCCGGAGCATCATCGTTGCTGAAAGGGTTGTGCTAAATTTCATGCAGCGGATGAGTGGCATTGCGACCCTAACAAAGGTTATTTCTGCCCTTATTTACATGATTAAGCTGCTCCTTGGATAAACTGGAATGTTTTTCCTTGTTTGTCCTAGACTCCTAGGGCCTTGTCTATGCTACAGTTTGAGAGTCACTATGTGTTCCTCGATTATTTTCTTGTTATGTCCAGCACATGCATAATATTTAATTTCCAGCCATTTGGATACTTCCAGCCAAAAAGTTTTTTTTTTTGTTGTCTCGGAACTTACACCTTTGTTGCTTTTTTTATTGGCACAATAGCTGTCAAATGCTAGTTCTTCAGATCTTATATTTCACAATCCTCCTATCCTTTTACATCACATCATTGTCATTTGATATGTCAGTAAAGCTTCTGTTGTTCTTCTGTCCAGGCTATGTCTGATGCTGCCCGTCCAGCATGCATATTGGAAACAAGGAAAACCGCCCCAGGTTTACGTCTGATTGACAAGTGGGCAGTAAGCATACCTTTTTTACGTTGTTATTGTTCATCTCTTCGGTCTGCTTTTTTGAGGTAAAACAGGAGGGGCGTACCCCTACTGCCCCTTCGGTCTGCTTTCTTAGTCCTCATTGCAATTTTGCTTGCCCTTCGTCTCATGTAGGTACTGATTGGTGGTGGAAAGAACCACAGGCTTGGTTTATTTGATATGGTTATGATAAAAGATAATCATATTTCTGTTGCCGGTGGGATTGCAAATGCAATGAGATCTGTTGATCAATTCCTGCAGAAGGAAAAACTCACAATTCCTGTTGAGGTAGGTACTTTTTTACTGATGCGCAAGTTGAAAAGGACAAACCTATGTGTCTAGGTATTAATATTTTTGTGGTTCACCTTTGTTTAGACTGATTTGGTTTCTTTGATGTTTTATTCAACTATATGTCCACATATTCCCATAGAAAAAGAAAGAAAATCACAAATCTTGACATGTGCCTTTTTTAATAAATTAGGTCGAGACAAGGACAATTGAAGAAGTGACAGATTTGTTGAAGTATGCTGCTGAGAACAAAACTTCATTAACCCGTATAATGTTGGACAATATGGTTGTTCCTCTTGCAAATGGGGATGTAGATGTTTCGATGCTTAAAGACGCAGTTCAGTTGATAAATGGTAGATTTGAGACTGAGGTATGCAAATTCAATTCAACTTTGCAAGGCTTACAGTTCTTATATGACGTAGTGCTAGTGGTAATGTTGTTTTGTTGAAAGCGACTGGTTCTCTCTGTTACTGGCAGATTTGGGCGCTGAAGGGTAGTAACATTTTTTTTAGGAGGTAGTAATATATTTATTTTCTGCAGGCGTCTGGAAATGTGACAGTTGATACAGTAAAGAAAATTGGAGAAACGGGAGTCACCTATATTTCAAGGTACTATTTCTTTTTCAGGGTTCTGACTGATTTAAACTTGTATTTGATGGGACAGAGCTTGTCTGGTGTTTAGGTCTCTGATGTGTTTCGAATTAATGTACAACTACAACCCCTTGCTGGAATCATTATACAGTTAGTTCAACGACTTGTTTGATTTGTTCCAGTGGAGCATTAACACATTCTGTGAAGGCACTTGACATCTCTCTCAAGATAGACACCGAGCTCGCTCTTCAGGTTGGAAGACGTACAAATCGTGCTTGACTCCACCAACGCATTATATTGTACACGCATTGCCAAATGCAAGTAAGGCCTGCCTCCTTATATAGACTTTTATTCCCTACTTCTCTAAGCCAGCCCGTTTGCTTGTGTTGCCAGGATGATAGAGAGACCAGCGTGGCAAATAAGCTTAAATAACTTAGCGTGGCGCTGAGACCGACTGCAACTACATGGGATTCATTCTTCAGTTTCATCCAAAATGCATAAATACCTTAATTTGGAGCAGAATAATCGGCAGGACAGACAGGTTGCTTCCAGCATTTGTTCTAGCACCAAGTTTGGAAGCTGGAAAAGCTGCGTTGTGCGGCAGGTAGGCAGGCCATCTTCCTGCGCCCAGCCACAGCTCGACAGGTAGGTCTGTAAACGGGATGTCGCACTGAACTTGCAATACCACAAACAAAATAACAAAACATCGAGAATAAGATGCTTATCTTACTCCTTCGGTGACAAAGCGAGGGCCATAATTTATAGAAGAAAAGCAAGAGGTCGCAAGGTCAACTCTGTACTTTGACATCTATTATTGTATCGTTCCATTCCATCGTCACTTCCATCCTAGTACTGGTAATGTGCGTTCTCATTCCCCATACACTCTATAATCTACTCCGAGTATATACGATCGATTTACTCGCGCTTTGAAATAAAAAACACATATCATATCGTAAATTTTTCCGCTGTGGCAGGACAAAATTTTCTTGCTAGGTTTTAGGTACGTGCTGATGTCGATCCAGCGCAGTTCCAAAATCTCCATGCGCGCTAAAAACCTGTTACTGGCTTACTGCTAGCCAACTTGTACGCAGGGACGTTACGGTGATCTCTATCTATCCGAGGAGGTGCAGGTGCAGCCCATTGTTTTGGCAATCTGCTACGTCACGTCCCTCTTGGGAATGGACAACCAGGTGCAGCACATTGTTTTGGCAATCTGCTACGTCACGTACCTCTTGGGAATGGACAGCCGAGTCGATCAAAATCAATCAGTGTTCGCTCGTTGGATTTAGTCAGGATTCATTAGCTAGCTAATTATGTTTTTTCTCACAACAAACCAGTATTAATCGGGTTAGCGAACAGGCTGAATATAGGAAGTTGGGTGTGGGCCTGCCGATTAGAGTCACAAGCTACTCTGCGTTTAGTGCGGCCGCGCTCCATCTCCATGCCGCTCGGTTCCTGTCGTCGGTGAACCGACGATCGAGCCGTTTGGAGTTTGGCTCGCATCAACCGGCCACGCGCGCACGGGCACATACGATCGAGCCGTTTGGAGTTTGGATCGCATCAACCGCCACGCGCGCTCGAGCACATGAACAGCATGATGATTGCTTGGTTTGGAGCTTGCGGCTTGTTCACTTTGCAAATCTTTTTAACTCGATGAATAGTACCACTTTCGTCTTATTTGACAAATATTGTCCAATCGTGGATCAACTAGGCTCAAAAGATTCATCTCGTGATTTCCAACTAAACTGTGTAATTAGTTTTTTTTACCTACATTTAATACTCTATACAAACGGTTAAAAATTGATGTGATGAAGAGAGAGTGAAAAAACTTAGAATTTAGATGGCATCTAAACAAGGCCTTGGATTCGTCGCGTCAGAGCAGAGCTGTCGTCCAGGTGCAGGCCCCGTCCTTGGTGGTGTTGGGAACGCTGTGCTGTGATCTGGGCCTGCTACGTGCTACCATCTGGCTCATGCTTCGTGCGTTCTGCTGCGATCGTTCCATTTGGGGGTTGTCAAGGTGTGTTCCGAGTTCTGACCAGGACCAGGCGAACAGAACGAAAATACTGTGAACGGTGTTCTTTTTATACTTACTTGAAAACAAACAAAAAACTAAGTCGGTAATCTTGGCGCCGAATCTTAGCAGAGCTGAGAGAAGGAAAATAAATAGAAAGCCAGGCGAATATTCAAAGGTTTTCCTTTAAAAGAAAAAAGAAAATGTGAAGGTCCCGGTCTCGCCGGCTCCAAGGCGAGTCAGAGCTTTCAGCAACTTCCTCGAGCCAATGGCTTTCCCGATGCTATATTCTCCCGGCCATACACCACTTCTCCGGTTCTCCCCTCCTCGGAGCGCACGGGGCGTCCGTCGCCCATTTTCGCCCAGCCACCCAGTCGGTGCCGGCCTGCACGGCACACCTTACCACTAGCAAATCCAACCGGACGGGCATTGAACATTGAGCCTTTACATGTGTGCCGTTACGAAAGATGGTCCTGGTCTACAGGTCACTAAATAGTTTGAACACATCCTAGTGCCAGGATGTTAAACTTTTTTACCTTCCACGCCATTCCGTCCACCTCCGTTGATTTTTCACCGTTGGACTGCCCTGACACGTGGGTCCAACCAGTGAAGATGTCCAAAATACCCCTCTTTGTTTATTCAACCTGTCCTTCCTCTTTCCCAAACGCAGCGCGGCATGCACTCTGACCACTGGCCCTATCTCACCAGTTGATTGATTGATGGGTCCCACTCGTTTTTAGATTTTTTAATCATTTCATTCACATCTCCCAGCCCTCCGCGGCTCCACCTCGCAGACTTCGCCGCACGGCGCCGCCTTGCGCTCTCCTCCGTCACGGCCAAGGCCCTCCCGCCGAGCTCTGCGCCACTCGGAGCTCGTGTCGTGTCTCCCAACGCCACCCGTACCACCAGAGCTCGCGGTGGGCGGTGGGCGGTGACGGAGGCCGAGGACGGCAACGAAGTCCAGGGGTGGCGTGCCGGAGCCGAGAGCGGCGGAGTCCGGGCTCGGCGCCGGTGGAGGACGAGCTGCGCACCACGCGTCGTCGATTCGTTTGATGCTCGAACCGAGATAAGTCTGGTGGCCGCAAGGGCTCGGCGGCGCCGCGAAGATGACGGGACGCGACGGCGAGGTCAGCGGCCGCCAGCCCGCCTCTTGACGCCGACGAGCGACGCCGCCTTGCGGCGTGTGTGACGACTCCATGTTGGCCATGTATCTTGGGAAGAATGCGGGTCCCCGCTGCTCGCCGTCTTTGTGGCGCAATCGGTTTGCGAGGATGGGGAAGGAAGCTCGGCGGCGTTGAATCCTAATCACGCCGACACCCTCCGCTCATGCCTCCCTGCTGCCGGGCCCGCCTCTTCTTGCCCGCCGACGCGCGCGCCCTCAACTCCTCCCATCGGTACGGCCGCTCAAGCTTCCACACTTTTTCGCCGCCGCCGCTCAAGCTTCAAAGAAGGACGGCCCCACGACGACCACGGATGGGGTGGGGTGCTTTCATGGCGGGGCCGGTCTGGCGGCATCGAGAGACCGCCCGCTGCGTCTGCTGGCGCGGAGCGGGCGCTGGCAGCTGCGCCCATGGCTTCAGTGGCGTCGACGGTCCATGCGGCTCATGATCGTGGCTCTCTCTCCTCCTCTTCTCGCCTGTGGCGGCAAGGGCCCACGGAGAGGCTCGAGATGGGGCGGCCAGCAGCCTTACACTGCGTGCTTTCACCGCAGACGCTCACGGCGATGATCATGGTGGATGCGGTGCTCACACAAGACGCCTGCGCCAGTCATCTGGCGGAGTGAGCTAAGCTCGCCCACATGCCGCAGAAGCGATGGTCGGGCGCCGGTCGTGTTGGCCGGGATGCCCAATGCATTGCGCGCCTTTCAAGCGCCAATCAATTCGCCGTAAGTGGCGTCTGAGTAGAGAAGAGAGAGGAAGGTTTGAGTGGGCGACAAATGGGTCCCACCAGTAGGGTAAAATGGTTATTTCATCGATCTGTTTGACACCGTTAGAGATCAAAATAGACGGAACGGCGTAGAAGAAAAAAAAAAGTTTAGCGTCATGGCACTAGAGTATGTTCGAATTTTTTAGCGGTCTATAGGTTAGAACCATGGTGCCGTCATTTGATCGGTTTCCGCACCACCGGTTGGTTCCTCCTCACAATGCAAGACTATTCATCAACCAAATTTTTAAGATTTCTCTTACGTAACCGGTCGCTACAGTGTTTTGGTTTCTTTTTTCTGTCAAGCGAACGGGGCCACTTTCATAGTGATACAAGTAAAAGGCATTGAAGGCATCCATCCCCGTTCAGCACCCACCCTACCGGCCACCCGCAACTGCGGCACTTTGAGAGGCTTGGGCACACACCGGACACGAACAACTAAAAAGATTTTGTGATTGGGTTTTCCAACGGCTGGTGTCAATCGGATGCAGAGATGCTCCAGTCCGGCGCCACCGCGCATCTACCAACCCTACCCAATCACCGAACAATCCGTGACCGCAGAATATCACAGCAGAGATTGGAGTACGAAACAAAGAACATTTCGGAATAACAATTTTCTTCACAACAAAACAACAGGTTACTGGCTGCACTAAAAAAAGCTGGTAAGAGTTTGGACTAGTGGTTGAGGATCTGGACGAGCAGGAGGACACCAGGATCTCGTGTTCCTCCCCGCACATTCCATCGTCGTCTCGTCCACGGGCTTTCCGGACTGATGATTCTTTCTACAAGAACGTGAAATGAAATCAAGCTAGACGATATCAAACTACAAGATGCAACGAACGAAGAGTAACTCTAAGCTTTCTAAGCTGCTGCTGCTGCTTCTTCCTCCTACTCTTCACAGCGACATCTGCACAGGGAAATGGAAACCGTATGTACAGTTTCAGTAGTACGGCCGAGAGGGCCTTGTCTGGTCAGGTAGCAGGTACTGTATGCTTTCACTTCTCCATGGCCATGGCGTCCACCGTGTCCGCCTCCTCGCCGGCGCCGGGGGATGCGACGGCGGCGGTGGCGGCGTCCACCACGCAGCCGTCGCTGTGGCGGTCCCGGCAGAGCTCCTCGACGGCCAGGAGCCGGCGGCGGAGGTCGTCCATGTCGCGCTCCATCAGGAAGAGGCGCTCCCGGAGGGTCAGGTTCTCCTCCTCCAGCCTCGCGGCGCGCGCCTCCTCGTCCTCGTCGTCGTCCTCCCCGCCGACGCCCAGGGCGGCCGCGGCCGCGTCCGGGAGGTGGATCATCTCGAAGCGGCTGAGGTCGTGGTCCAGGCGGCGCTCCACCTCGACGTGCTCCTCCACGTCGCTCTCGCCGGAGCCCGAGTCGTCGCCGGTGGCGTCCCCGGCATCGGCGCGGAGGCGGATGAGGCCCTTCATGGACCCGTACCCGTCCACGCCCCACGCCTCCTTGGCCATCTCAACCAGCACCTCCCGCGCCGGCGACAGGACCGGCGTCGGGAGCACCGCTGGCGTCACGGGGTACGGCGAAACCAGCGACGCCACGCCCCCGGCCCGCTTCGCACGGATCAGGAACGACGTCGTGTTGCGCGGGGCCGCCGCGCCGACCGACGACGCCGGCGGCTGGGCCTTGCGCTTCCAGGGCGTCCGCGCCGACCGCTTCCACGACGGTCGCGCCGGCTTGAACCCCGCCACCGGAGGCTCCATCGCCGGCGGGGGAGCCGCCGGCACCGCCGCCCACATCTGGTGGAACGGCAGCGGCGCCGGAGGTCGCATCATCTGCTCATTCATGGTCGTCTGACTCGGAAGTCGGAAGAACTAATCCTCCAGATCCGAAACCCTAACACTAAATCACAAGCCCAAACACCCCCCAAAAATCACACGATTAGCCCCGAGACCTGATCACAGGATCGGAACGTTTTCGTTTTAATCCCTTCGATCCCGTTAATCGTGTGTTTTCTGAGATTATTTAACGAATTCGTTTGATCTGAATTTGGGGAGGAAGAAAGAGGTGGAGAGGGAGGAGGAAAGAGACGGCGTAGTCTAGGAAGGACGGGGCAGCGGTAGGCGGGTATATAAAGGGAGGTGGGAGGGAGGCCGACGGCTGGATCCGGGGCCGCGGGCTACGGACGGCTCAGATCGAGCAGGGAGGGGTGCGTGCGGTTGCGGGTGAGCACGGGCTGTGCCGCCATGGGACGCCTTCTCGTTGGGTGCGCTACGAAGCAAACGGCAAAGGGCGCACGAATTCCCCTTTTTATCGGGTTATTTTTTGGGGGACAACGATTACGTTTGTCGTTTAATTTAGTCCCTTGGCATGGCTTCTCTACCAGCTTCAGAGCCGTTTGGAGCCGTCATTACAAAAAAGCAAGGTAAAGTGAAATAAACTTTTACCAGAAAGTTTCTAAAATATACTCTCACAATGATTTAGGATGGGATGGAGGAAAAAAAAAAGTGACTTCTCCCGCCCTCCTCCGCGCTTCTAAAAACATGCTTTCACAGGAAAGCCATTTTCAAAACGGTTTACTAAAACCGCTTTGACCCACCGGTGGAAGCTCGTTTCGTGAAGCTAAAGCAAAAAAAAATGGCTTCACTAGTGAAGTGAAGCCCTGCCAAACGGGGTCTTAAATTGATTTCATTCTGACGTGCTCTCAACGTGACGACAATTTGTTGTTTAAGACCCCGTTTACGTGCCCTTAAATCCGGCTTGATCCGCTTCTTTTTTCATCTAGAACAGTATTTTCCTCCCATAAATTCATCTAAATTCCTCCAAACTCTTACAAACGAACGGGGCTAACTAGTACAATTAGTTTACTTTACTAAGTTATTACATGTCTTACTTCATTTTGTTGCTTCAGACACAAGCGTGTGTTGTATGATGGGTATCACTACTTTTTTTTAAGCTTATTTGGATCTTGGCAACGTATCAGATGCAAATCAGTCAACTTGTGTAAATTTAGAAACTACCAATTAGAACCACTAGATGTTGATCTAATTGATAGGGTGAGATGTGGGATTTTTTTTTGTGCTTAAGCCCCCCACCCGTTGCCTTTTTTTTTGCGCTTAAACCTCCTTACCTCATTCAATGGATCAACATCTAATTGTCCTGATCAGTAGTTTTCAAGTTTACATAGGTTAATTGATTTACACATGATACGTTGCCTTAAGTTGAAACTAAGGTGCTATTTGGTTTCACGTACGGAGTGGTAACGTAAATAGAAAGAGCTGTCGCCGCTATCTACAATGAAAAGCGCTATTTGTTTGGTTGCCGCATGCGACGACCCGCGAGCAATGTAAATGGATAAAGCCTGGATGTGGGCGGTAACAACCTTTCGAGCGTCCGTATCGGAGTCGCGTCGCAAACAGTTACAGGATAAAAAGCACCGAGACAAACAGTACCTAATGTCTAAAAAGTGTTTCCCATTTTATTATTAAATCCCTTCATAATCCATCTCAGTTCGTAGGAAACGAACATGGCTTTAACGTTATTAGTAAATTGGATAGTATTTTAAAATTCTCTTAGATAAACAAGTTTAAAAACGAGCTTATTGAAAATGTTCTAGCTTCTTCTTCTGGCATTGACGCATTGCTTCTGCGTGCTTCTCATTGTAAATAAAAAAAATAGACTAAACAGTTTTCATGAGTTGTGATAGTTATATCTTTAGACAAAAACAACTAACAGTTTTCATGAGTTGTGATAGTTATATCTTTAGACAAAAACAACTAATTTCCATGGATCTTCGACTTCGCTTGTTATAGCTCACCATAAAAAGTACTACTGTTCTCGGTACTTTCTCGGTTGTTTTAGTTTTATCCAAAACCAAACATTTCTATTTTTAACATCATTTTGTTATAAATTCCTATAGTTCAACACCACAGTATTTATGTTTTGGAGTCAGCATAAGAAATGTCTCACAATATATAAATTTGACATGTTGTTGAATTACACAAAATTATAGGAAAGATAAAGTATATTTTGAGCCCCAAGTTGCACGTCAGTCCGATTTTCAACTTTGAACTACCAAATCAAGTAATAGACACCATATAACTGTCAAAACCAGAGAAATTTGATCCTCTAGTGGATTTCAATGTTGGTCTTTCTATTTTCTAAGAGTACTAAATATATTGAACGATCTCTAAATATTCATAGTTATTTCATTTTAAATAAAAAATAAAACTAGTACCCTTTTCTTCTAAAAAAATTCATTTGGACCTAATTTGTTTTAAATAAAAAATGAGCACGACTATGAGCAAAAAAAGCAATAGCAACATAGATAAATCAATTTCAAATAACTATATATAGACCATAAATTGGTAGATAGCATTTTCTAAAGTGTATTAGTTCATATGTTTTTGTTTTAAGATAAATTATTTATGAATTTAACAGATTTTTATAATTTTTATAGAATAGAAAACCACCTTTGAAACCAATAAGAGGACCAAATTTGTCTCATTTTGGTAGTTGGAAGGTACCAAATTACCCGGTTTTGTAGTTTAAGATCGAAGATTGGACTATCATCATATCATGTAAGTTGGAGTTTAAAATTGTATTTTACCCTTATAAGGTTTGATGATTAAAGATAGAAATGTTTGGATAGGGCAAAGCGCTAGACTACAAACTTTTTTTTTTGAAACGAATGGAGTAGTAATGCTTTTGTGTTAACGAGTCTTAAGCTGTGTCTGAGTTAAGGTACGTAACATCGCATAGCTTCCTAGCTGACAATTCTAGTCATTTTTAGGCAACACAAATAATCATTTCCGTTTTGACATTTATGTAAAAATTACAGACCACGTTTCTTTCGTTCAAAATCATGCACAATGTGTAACCCATTTATAAAAGGAGGAAACCGGCAAACTATCTTGCGGGGTACACCACCTCATAAAGAGTACAATAATTAATAATCACGATTGCATATATATACACTTTCAGCCTTTTTTTTTCCCTTTGTAATAAAGGGAATAGTCTAAAACCCCGTAGGAAGAGTCGTTAATGATTTAAAGAACCTTTGCTAAAGATTCAGCTCAGAATGAACAAATCAACGAAAGTTGTGATAGCTGATCACGTTCAATGACGAGTCAAAAAGAAAATTAAAGAAACCTTATTCAGACGCCATACCCTCATTGCTTTCTTTTTTTGACTCCACTATAATACAACTCGCTGTCTACCATTTCCAGCAGGCTGCTAGTAGGTAACGCTTCCGCGTCACTGAACCTTCGCCCCTCGTGGAAACGTGGATCCAGACAACCACCGCACGTCAGCTCTTACCCCGCCGCTGGGCTATCCGGACGGCGCGCCACCGTGCCGCACTGCCGCGCGTGCCGTGTCGTGCTCGTGCCGGCCGTGACCGTGTGCGTGTTCATGCGCCGTCGTACGCCGTGAGGCGCAGGGCAACCCCGCTGCTCGTTGCATGCCCGTTACCGACCAGCTGCCGGGGGAGCACGCCCGCTGCGAGCTGTGGACCCGGAGCAAAGCAAACGATTGCGTGGCTTGGCTGTGAGCCTGTGATCCACACGGACCACGGACGCGGGACGCCGGCACGCCGCGCGGCAGGCAAAGGCGTGGCTTGCCGGACCCGGCTAGCGACCGTACGTGCGCCACGCGGCAGCCGGCAGGCGTGGGTTCAAGGTTCAATGGAGTTTCCCAACCGTTGGGGCTTGGGAGACGTGATTCTATATTTGGAAATGCGGGTAATGAACATTTTTTTATTTTTATATACATTCTCATCATTCTATAGTGGTGTGGCACCTTGTTATTAGTGAATATGAAAAATGGAACAAAGATGGTTAAGGTTTCAACGTACGGAATCTTGCGCAAATCTATTTGCTCCGGTGAGCTCACCGACATTCAAGTAGGCACTAACAAAAGATGTATGGGTTTCAGTCTTACATAGTGAACATGATATGATTGAAATACTTCTCTCTCACGTACTACTAAATACTTTCTTTTCACGGAGCTCGTATAGTAGCACGTGAGAGAGAAATGCAGCTAGACCTGATGTTGCGTCTATAAAAGAGCCACCAAACAAGCCTTAGAGTTTAGTTATCATACCCTACCAAGCTCACCTACCCCAGGCAAACAACTCTGATCCAGACAAGGGTGGATCTAGCTCCGGGGTGAAGTGAGCTACAGCCTCTGCTACCACTATTCGAAGTATGGAGCTCCTTCTATCCTTCCCTATACAAATTAGTACCCATAGAAACTTAAAAGAAGTGGAGTAGAGATAAAAGATAATGAAAGAAGGCCCTCCTAATCGATGCGCCACTCACCCAAGCATTTTAAATCCGACGCTTGAGACTTTTATTCGGTCCAGACAGATTTCTCAAGCATCCACCCAAACAAACCCTTATAACTCAATATCCAGACAATTGCCCAATACTTTGATTAAACTTAAAGACATATGTATTCACCTTTTTTATTTTATTTATTTATTTATTTATACTTACTAAACAACAAGAAAGAAAAACCAGGAAAGTCTAAGAAAAGAAATGACACTCAGTAGACGCCTTCTCATGGTCTCATCAGTTTCGTCACATTCTTTTGTTGACTCCCGCCAAACATTTTGTCGCGTCTGCGTGCCTACCATTGCAGGCTGCTCTGCCTGCGCGTCGTCGGTTCAGCACCTCAGCGTGACCTCGGGGGTGTTTAGCTGGCGGGCAAACTTTACATAGAGAATATTTTCTATCGTGACATTTTGTTTGTATTTGTGAATTATTGTCTAAACATTGACTAATTAGATTCAAAAGATTCGTCTTGCAAAGTTAAAGCAAACTATACAATTAGTTTTTGATTTTGTTTATATTTAGTACTCTATACATATACCGTAAGTTTAATGTGACAAAATTTTTTTTTACATAGTACATTTTTCAGAAGTTTGAACGAACTAAACAACAAGGGCCTCGTCCCAACTCCCACCTCGACCGGGACCGGGAGGGAGCCAAGTAGCCAAGCGAACCCACCCATCAGGCATCGGCCAGCCCGCCGTGTGTCATCAGCTTATATAAAGCCTAACGACCCGGGCAGGCCGCCACCTCTCTCCCACTGCGCCACCAGACGACACGGTGCGCCTGCACCCTGCAGTGTGACGCAGCGCCCGCGACCCCGCGGCCCGCGCGCCCGCCGCCGATCTGGGCATATGCCCGCCTCCTAATTGCATCTGCGGCGGCGGAATCGTATTTCCGTGACTGGACTGGATCGCCCAAAGCGAAGGGCTGCTTCCGGATCACCGCGATGCCTGTTGTAACGGTACTTCCCCGCGGATTCCACGCGCCCAACAAGCAAACGGACGTGCTCTGGTGTGCCGCTGCGGCGCTTCCCGCTGCCGCCTCCCCACTCGAAAGTCCATCCTCGTCAGGGCACGTCGGTACGTGCGCCACGCGACATGCCAGGCGTGATGCGTGATGCGTGGCGCCAGTCTGGGCCATGCTACTGTCCTCCGTTCGCACGACCAGCCCAACTCACCAGACAACCTGGGCCTCGCACTGTCCGTCTCGGAAACGTAACGGGCTCTCTCAGCCCTGGGAAAGCCCAACGAGAACTCGGGCCTAATCCGCTCGCGCACCGCTCTTCGTCTTCCCGAACGAATCACGGGGTGCCACTGCCTCCCTGCCGATCCAGCCCCGGCAAATCCCCAACCGGCGCACGGCAACACCAGCGAGCGGGAGAGGGAGGAGCTGGAAGGGCAAGAGCAGAGCGCGAATTCCTCCGACAAATCCAAGGTTTCGAGCACAGAAACAGGCGAGTCTCGATGGCGGAGGGGTCCAAGCCGGACGTGCCGCTGTTCCAGCTCCTCAGCGACCTTCTCCAGCAGGTACGCAGCTGTGCCTCCGCGGTCCCGATCTGCCAATCGACTCACATCTTCCATGGCCGCCGATTCGGGGAGAATTGCCGCGCGGCCGCACTAATTTCGCCGAGTCGGAGCGTTGCTGCCTTTCGTCGTTCCACACTTTTTCTTCCTGGATCTCGATTATTGGAGGATCAAACTACTGGTAGCATCATCAATAAATTTTGCATTCAAATTAGTCTCGTATATTGGAGTCACGTGTATGTGTATCTCGTATCGTCATCTCAGGCCCTTGTAAATAAACCTAATTAGTTGTGGCGGTCGGTACTGCGTCTAATGCATAGCTCAAGGGGCATGCTAGCATTAATCTGTTAATGGCATGGTCAACTGGTTACTGCTGGATTTCCTGCGTGTAATTCCTTTCGGTTCCTAACTCCTTGTAGTTCCTAAACAATCATATTTTCCTATCAGCCTTTCAAATGTGTGCATGTTGCTTGTGCCGTGACAAGACAGACCCTTTTCGTTTCGCTGAAAAGTCAGGCTGAAAAGTATTGTTCGCTGATTTGTTGTGGAGAAAAACACTGTACCATGGCTGATAAGTTCAAGCGAACAGGCCAGTCTATGTCGTAACTCGTGACAAGACAAAATAGGGATAATCAGAATCATACCTGTGCTGTTTCCCTTGCTTCCGCCAATGGCAAGGTAGAGCCAGCTTAGTTCATCTTGTCGGTTTATGTCTGAAGCCAGTCTGGATGAAAACAACTTGGGACATCTGCCATTTAGGGGGTGTTTGGTTCAGCTAAGAGCTCCTAAATCTAGTCCCATTAAGTCACTTTTTACCCAAACACTATGACTAAATAGGACTAAAAGGGCTTTAGTCCTCTCTAGCAACTCTAGAGTGACTAAATGAGACTAAACCATTTAGGAGGGACTAAATTTAGCAGCTGCAATCCAAACAGGGCCTTAGTTTTGCCAGTTCACTCAACAAGGAGCATAACTCTGATCCTATTTTTAAAAAGGAAAAAAAATGCAAACATTGTTGGAGCCAGCGGAAACACTTTGCCAGTTACTGTCCATTCACACCTTAGAGAGAACTATTTTGTATTGGAAGCTGGTCTTAGGAAAGTCCCACCCATATTGGCACCATACACAAGGCAGAGAAATAGAGAATTGAACTCTTGGCTATCTCAAATGCCTGTTGAAACTTGTGAGAAATGCTGAACTGGACCCATTACATATTAGCATCATCTTTATTCTATGATAATGGGTGGTTTTTGTTTGTTCTGTACTGTACTTGCATTCATTTGCATAATACATAAAGAGCAATACTCTGGTATTGTGGTTGCCATGTTGTGCTATTTTGCTACCACTGACATTTCAGATTTGTTTTACATTCATTGTCTTTCAAACTGAATCCTGGTCTGTTCAGTTGGAAACTATTCTTTTCTGTTTCATATTTCTGACTTATGGTAGCAGAAGACAGAAAAACTTTTATCTGTTGGCTGATTAATGAACAACGGGCATTTGATTTTTTTTTAAATGTAGGTGGAGTCAATGAGCAATCAGGAAGAAGTAGAGTTGCGTGCTAAGATCGAAGCATTAGGATTAGAAGTCACCAAGGTACCAGAGCAGGCACCTAAGCATCTCAGTGAGGTAAATGCAGATGCTCTTATCATGTTTAATTGTTGTCTTCACCATGCACCATTATGAATTTTCTCACCAGCTCCCATTTGGCCTTCTTTAGCTAGAAATAGCTGCAGAGCTGGACAAGCTATCATCGAGGCTTGATAACGTCGACAAGATGATATCATCTGCCATGGCCTCAGATCCAGAGGTGAAGTCTCTTCTGAGCAGCACATCTGACATCTGGATGCCGGTCATAACAGCGTCTGCCGATGAGAGACGGGGGTTTGCAGGGACGAGCAGCGAAGGCAGCCAGGAAGAGCAGAAGTCCAAGCAGTAGCTGGCACATGGGCTGTAATAGTTTCATTTTGTGGGTATGTACCAACCTTATATATGTTCATTTGAATTAGTGTTTTCATATAATGTTTGTGATGGTTAATCTATATTGTGACGTAATAAATAAACAATAAAACACATGTCCTTCATGTGCGATAATTCAAGTCAATAATGAGTGATGATTAATCTAATTAATATGAATAGAGATTTTTTATGAAAAAATATCTTAGTCATCTTCTATCCTAGATTTCTCATTAGCCAAAGATAGAAAACGAGAATAGAAAACTATTGGAAAGTGGAATGGTACAAGACTCTCTAAATGATAATTGATAATTTATAGAGTGAGATTTAGAAAGATTCTTCGGTGATGCTCTTAAGTTGGCCTCAAAATAACACGTTTTCAGTTGCCACTTCTTCAGTTCTTTTTTGAGCCACTGCGTTTTTTGTTCTGTTCTGAAGCTGCCAACGTATTGAGCGTAGCACTTACACTTCCCTGGGTAAAAAAGGCAAGAGTGTAGTAGGGATCTATGACGTTGACTGTAGTAGTAGCAGCAGCACGCCCATTTCCATTTTTCAAATTTGATGACTTTATCAGTGGATTGTGTGGATGGCACGATTATCGCGATTGTCAGGTCCTGCTGACGAGTTTCTCACAAGTAGATTCGAGATCACGTTTGTTAATCCAGCGTGCCACGTGGACTGCCACATATCATCCACACATTATCTTGTAAAACCTGTGTGTGCCCGATGTGTCATTCACAGCACAAGGAAAGGAATCGAACTAGTCATCACCATCCAGCATATATATCGGGATCAATTTGGCGCCAAACCAACGGCCACATGAACACCACAAGTTTGCCCGCCTCTCTCTCTCCATCCGCTCCTTCCAAATCCTTCCAAAACTGTCACCAACCATGGCGCCGTCAACGTCCTCCCTCTCATCCCGCCATACACTTCACCGTCTCCTCCACTCCCTCACTTATCCACAAGACAAACTCTACTTGCTTCTTGGCTTGACGAACTTAGCAAGCTACCAGCTGCCGGTGAGGTCGAGCGCTGGTGCATCGCCATGGCCGACGACGGTGACCAAATCCTCAGTGAGCTCGACGCACTCAGCCACACGCTCTACCAGGCGCACAACAAGCGCCGCACCGCCTCGCTCGCGCTCCGTCGCTCGGCCGGCGACAGCAATGCAGGCGGCGCTGACGCTGTCCGCGCCACGGCGCGCCCGCTCCCCCGCCGCCTATCCATGTCGCCGTTCCGGTCGAGGCCTAAGCTCGACAAGAACTTGAACGCCGATGACGACGACGACGACTACGACGACTACGCGGGCGTAGCGCTGCCGTCCAAGAGCCAGAGCTTCGCCGCGGTGACAACATTGCCGACCGTGGCCAGGGAGAAGAAGGGCATTCGGGGATGGAAGCCGATCCGCGCGTTGTCGCGCATCGGCATGCAGCGGATGGGCTGCCTCTTCTCCGTGGAGGTAGTGGCCGCGGAGGGCCTGCCCACGTCCATGAATGGGCTGCGCCTCGCGGTGGCCGTGCGCAAGAAGGAGACGCGCGACGGCGCCGTGCAGACCATGCCGTCGCGCGTGCACCAGGGTGCGGCCGACTTCGAGGAGACGCTCTTCGTCCGGTGCAACCTCTACTGCAGCGGGGCGGTGCCACGGGTAAGCCGCTCAAGTTCGAGCCCCGGCTGTTCCTCGTATCTGCGGTGGCCGTGGAGGCGCCGGAGCTCGACTTGGGCCGGAATGCTGTGGACTTGAGCCTTCTCGTGAAGGAGTCCGCGGAAAGGAGCCAGCAAGGGGAGCGCGTCAGGCAGTGGGACATGGCGTTCCCACTCGCCGGTAAGGCCAAGGGCGGCGAGCTCGTCGTCAAGCTGGCGTTCCAGATCATGGATGACGGAGGTGTCGGGCTGTACAGCCAACCGGCCGTTGCAGGCAAAACTGGCTCCTCTTTGTCCTCCTCCTCGTTTGCTCGGAAGCATAGCAAGTCGTCGTTCAGCATCACGAGCCCCAAGGTTGTGCGCTCGGAGCCGGCGCTGATACCGCCCAAGGGCGCGCCATCGCCGGACTTGCTGGGCATTGACGATTTCAAGCTCGATGAGCCGAGCCCGGTGGTGGCCGAGGTCAAACAGGAGCAGCAGAAAGAGCCGGAGCCCGTGCCTGAGGACGCGAAAGCCGATGACTCGGAGTTCCCGGAGTTCGAGTTCGACATCGTCGACAAGGGCGTAGAGGTGCAAGAAGAGAAGGAGGATGAACCGAAAGAAGAGGTTGACGACGAGAAAGAAACCGGGAAGGAGGAGGAGGAGGAGGATGCTTCAGCGGCTGCCGGTGATGAGGTGGTCAAGGAGGTAGTGCTCGACAGCGCGCACGCGTGGCGCCTCAACGAACTCGAGGCGATCACCAACCAGATCAAGGCCCTCGAGAATATGATGCTCGGAGATGTGCTGGAGGCTGGCGCCAAGTCGCCGCCGGAGCGGCAGGAGGACGAGGCACTCGCGGTACTCGACGCCGACGAGGAGGAAGTGACTAGAGAGTTCTTGATGCTGATGGAACAAGGAGAGGACAAAGACGCGAACGCCAAGTCGTCGGCTCCTCAGGTGTCCTCCCTCAAGTCCGGCTCGAAGCCTGGCTCTGGCGTCGACGCCACGTGCTACATCTCCGACCTCGGCAAGGGGCTCGGCCCCGTCGTGCAGACCCGGACGGCGGCTACCTGGCGGCCACGAACCCATTCGACATCCCGGTGGAGCGGAAGGAGCTCCCCAAGCTCGCCATGCAACTGTCCAAACCGTTCCTTCTCCGCGACCAGAAGCTTCCCGGCGGTGGCGCCGAGGTGTTCCAACGCCTGTGCGCGGGCGGGTCTGAGGCACTGTGCGCGAAGCTGGGCGCGCTCATCTCCATGGACGATGTCGTCGGCAAGACAGCCGAACATATCGCGTTCGAGGGCATGGCCTCCGCGATCATCAGCGCACGGAGCAAGGATCTCGTCGCGAACTCCAGCGCGGCCGAGTCCGTCTCGTTGCTCCGGACAATGTCCGTGGCGATGAACTACGGGCGCCAGGAAAGGATCGCCACCGGCATCTGGAACGCCCAGGAGGCGCCGGTGACCGTCGACGAGATCCTGGCGTTCTCGCTGCAGAAGATAGAGACGATGGCCATCGAAGCGCTCAAGGTCCAGGCCGGCATGACCGACGAGCAGGCGCCGTTTGAGGTATCGCCAGAGACGGCGCAGGCCGGGCACCTTCTGGACACCGCCGTGCCACCGGAGGAGTGGGTCACCGCCTGCGCCGGCGTGGACGCCGTCACTTTGCTCGTGGTGGTCCAGCTGAGGGACCCCCTGCGCCGGTACGAGGCCGTGGGCGCACCGTCAGTCGTGATCATCCTGGCCGTGCGGGCCGGCGGCAGCAGCGACGACGAGCCGAGGTTCAAGGTGGCAAACCTGCACCTCGGAGGCCTGCGGCTGAAGTCGCCTGACCGGCGCAACATGTGGGACGGCGAGAAGCAGCGGCTCACGGCGATGCACTGGCTCGTCGCCTACGGGCTAGGCAAGGCTGGCAGGAAGAACCGAGCCGCGGTGGCGGGGAAGGCCGGGAATGAAGTGCTGTGGAGCATCTCGTCGAGGGTTATGGCTGACATGTGGCTCAGGCCGATGCGCAACCCTGACGTGAAGATCCACCAGAAGTAGCTCCAGAAATCTTGTTCCTACAGCTCGTGATTGTAAATTATTTCATTCCTGCACTGGGACTGATAAGGACTGTCTAGTGGCCAAGGCATGAGGTACATATATCCTTGCATTTTTGTTTCCATTTTGCTTGATAAAGCTGTAAGAATTCTTGCAATAAACCACGAATACTATTGTTGCAATAAATGAGAGAGGGTTTGGCCCAAAAAAGATGCAAAGGTCCCAATGCAATCATGGACTAATTAAACTTAATAGATCCGTCTCGTAAATTAGCCTCGTGTAATTAGTTTTGTAATTAACCTATGTTTAATACTCTTAATTGGTATTTAAAGATTCGACATGACAGGGCTAAACTTTTGCCCAAAGGAAAGTTTATGCAATGAGACAGCTGGCATTGCCGCTGAATCTGAACATACTCCATCCAGTCAACTTTAAATGACGTTCCAGGGCTTGTTTGCAGTTCTATTCTGTTGTCCAAAACGTCATATAAAGATGGCTTGGAGGTAGTTACAAGGTAAAGATGAATACCTTAAGGAAATATCAACCATGTGACAGGAAAATAAAAATTAAGAGCACTAGCATAACACAGAATTCCACTTCAAATTTCGGTCCTTCAAAGGGATTATTTACAGTCAAGGTTACGTGTATACATCAGAAGTGCATTCTTCTCATACATCAAATCCTACAAAATAAAGAGTATAAGGGATGCACTTACTAAAGCACCACCTGGCCACAATGCTGTACCTGGAGGGGTGCTGAATCTCAAGGTTGTTTAAGACGTGGAAAAACATACAACACGAGGAAATCTTTCGTACGCAGAAATCTTACACATGATGTATTCGGGTCAGTTGGCTCTCCCCTGAAACTACCAATCATACTCTTCCCCTAGCAAGTCAGAACCATAGACAAATACTCGTCCGTATGATGCCAAAAAGTGCATCGAGAAGCCTATCTCAAACTGGTCAGATTATATGTCTTCCAGTTCCCGCGGAAGCCCTCCACTCGGTGGCCTGAAATGAGCAGATTTACAGTCTTAATAAAGTTATTACAGAAATGTATCAGGAATCTAAGCAAATGCAGCATGCCAACAAGCAACAATAACAGAAATGGATATTGCCATATTCAGATAGATATCAAGGAAGAGCACATGTTTTCTGTCTAATTTGTAGTTGTGCACTATTGGTGTACCTGAATGTACGGTGCTCATGTAGAGAAACCAAACACCAGCTAACAGTTAGTAATTATATGATGTTCATGCTCTTCATTTCAACACCTTTCCATGTTTTTATTAATTTAATGCAATTATATGGTACTCATGTTCTTAATTTCAACAATTTTTCATCTTTTACCAATTCAATAGAACTTGTTCTTTATTTCAACACATTTTCAATTTATTCCTTAATAGATACCTGCACTGGCATACACCATTTCTTTTCTTGACGGGATAAGCAGGTCATTTTATAATCATATAGTGTGACATCAAGCTTGATCCATGAAATAGTTCGGCATTGTAAAACTAAAATCCACTTGTATGATGTTCAAACCATACTTATTTATTTTATAAAACATGAATACACTTGAACTAACATGGAAACAGTAGACTTACAATCCAGTCAATATCTTGATAGTATCGTAGAAGAACCATTGCATGGTTATGACGGGTCCAACAAGGGTGATCCGAATGGGCAGGCTTCTTGTGAACAGATTGCGAAATCCAATACTTTTCACAGCCTGAAAGCATAAGATGAGATCATTAGAAAAATGATACGGTGGAGTTTGACAACAATGATTTCTTAGGCTGGAAATTTATATTTATGTACTTACATGTATGATATTTTCAGCTTTTTTTTGTTGTACAGGGATGAGACAATATTATCTGCAGGATTTGAAACAACAGTACCAACGGCACCAGAGATATAACCAGCCAGACAAGTAGCACCAAGCTGCTGGATTGTTGAGCAGTCCTCCTTTTTCTTTTGAATAACTTTCTGATATAGGAAGTCCACGGTATGCTCAAAAGACGAAAACATAAGCATAGAAACTACAAGAAGAAGAAAACACGGTAAATAAAAGATATCATTCCCTAAAAATAAAAAGATAAAAGACATCCAAAAGATAAGAATGCTATCTCGAAAGTGTAAGATGCATTAATGAACTGACACAGTAGAGAAACGGGGGAAATATTCAAACATTGCACAGAGGGGACTTTTCAAGATGTTAGAAGGAGGGACAGATCGCTGATGCTGATTCTAAGACTTTCTACTTCACTGAGCAGAAATACCATGATCTTCAAAAGACAGAACTTTGACAGTAGAGATACTGATGCAGAAGTGATTGGTTCTCAGACTTAATAACCAGGGTAAGAAATGTAATTCAGTCTGAAAAAATCAGTGAAGGCAAAGAAGCTCATATTCATTCTTACACACATATATGGAGCAACTTTGGAAAGAAAAAAATGCTAAGATTCAATACTAATCAGATCTAATGCAACATCAAGTCATATAACTATCATATACATTACTTTATATGATCAAGCAGCATTTTGTGAAATGGAATAACTACAGAATAGTGGGAAGTTCAATTACATGGAAGGTTCCGTCCCCAAAGAGGTAGAAGCCCCCTGTAAAAGCTGCAATAGAACAAGACATGTACTTTCTCAGGACGGTAGATGAAGGCTTGTATCTTCAAGCACACACAGAATGCATCAAATTGGGATAAACAATCTATATTATCTTTTACATGATAGCTTACCCAGACAGGCCTTCAGTTGCATACACCCTTGGAAAGCCATCAACCAAACCTTTTGCAAACATGGGCTGAGTCTGAACACGGACTTTGACCGATTCAAACGGACACAGGCCAACATCAGCTATGATTTGAGCAGAGGCACTGCTAAGGAAGTATATGGTGCTCTTGTTACTGTCTACTAGCATGTCAGAGTACCGCTTCTTGAAATACTCATAGAGGCCAAACCTGCAGCCACCCTGAACACCATAGCCAAAAAATTTCCCTCCCCAGCCTCTCCAAAGTGACGAAGGTCCCCTCTTCTTTCACAAGAACATTTAGTCCTGAAAATATACTGTTATACTTCATTGGATTCACCTGGAAAACAAAGGAAGGAAAAGTAATTACAAACCGCTTTTTTCTTCTTCCAAATCAGTTCTTATATGTAGAGAATCGGAAGGCTTGCAACTGTTATTGGTTTCCTTATTTGAAATATACAATTATCCTTCAATTCCATCTTCTGTTCATTTGAAAGCCAAGCATATTACTTCTATTTCAACATCTTTAACAAAGTTCTTGTACTGAAATGATTCTCGACAAAAACATTTCAGCGGTATAAGTTTCAGTGCACTGTTAACATATCACGCTCACTGCTAAAACAGAAATGCTAGAAAACCCCAAATTAGCATAGCATTAGGAAACTACAACCGCCGTACAAACCCATGAGATAACGGCCTCAGATCAACCTCCCCGGCCAAGGTGCCGCACGGCAGCCCCGCAGGACTGCAACTTGAGCAAGAATCCACTCACCTGCATGTTGACCTTGAGCACGTCGAGCGGGGTGATGGCGAGGTGGGTGGCGCCCGCCGCCAGCATCCCGCCGCCGGCGCAGAGCGCGTAGTACTCCGCGAGAACACCCTCATCCCCGCGGCCGCCGCCGCCCCCCTCTCCTCCCGCCCTCGAGGCGGCCTCCGCATCGCCCATTCGCGGCGGGCGGGCGTGTGCGGATCGGAATCGATCAGCGTGCTCGCTTCGGCTCCGGCCTTGTTGGAGACTGGACTGGAAATGGACCACGTAGCGTGGGGCTCCGGCCTCCCCCGGTCCCCCCTTGTCTCTCTTCGTTTTCCTGGCGTTGAACGCCTGACTTGCAAAAGAAGGCTTTTACCTGTCAGCCATTAAAAATTTTTGTAATTACGTATAAGTCATTAAAAAAAGTTAAGCTTCCACAAGTGCTATCGTTCTTTTTTTTTTGTTCTCCAAGCCGGTACCGTTTGGCAGCCCTTATATATGGGCCCGGTCAGAGTAAACGTCCAAAATACCCTTCTCTTGTCCTATCCTCTTCCTTCTTTCTCTCTCTAGTGGAGCCAAACCGCCACCGTGACCAGCTCCACCTTCCTCCTCGCCCATGCCCCACCCTCACGCCACGCCAATGCCGGGTGGAGCTTCGCTTCCATAGCCCAGCCTTGCGCTTCAGACTGCAGAGATGAGCTAGCTCGCCCGTGCTCATGGCCGAGCCGGCCAGCCGCTTCGAAACCACATGCCATGGCTGCCAGGCGTAGCCGCCTCCACGCCGCACCACCGTGGCGGCTGGGGCGGAGCTCCCCCTAGAGCGCGCTCGCGGCGGCCGGTCTTGGCTAGCAGGTCGTCGATGGCGGAGAAGATGACGAGCTCGGCCTCGGCGCGGGAGGACTCGAGAGGTCACGCGATGGCGGGGATGTAGTCTTTGCATGTACGGCAGAGCATGTCTCCTTCCCGAGCTCGGACCGCTCCAAAGAACCACGTCATGAACCGGACACTGCGCTTGTCGAAGCTCCGCCACCACGCTGGAGTGCTCCAAGAACATGCAATGCCCATGGTACTCACAAGCACACGCGACAAAGAAAATGGTTATGCTAGAATCATAAGCGGATATGCAACAAAACTTGGGGGATGGGGAGTTAAGATCTCACCGTGCAGATCAGAGAGAGGCTCCCCATGGGCATGAAGTCGTAAACAAGTAGCTTTTCATCTTTGCTCTAGTTGTAAGCACGGAGTGGCACAATGAACTCGTGCTGAAGCTCACCAATCTCACAAAAGGTGCCACGGCGGCCACCGACCCAAAGAAGACCGACTTCTTCGGGACGTCCGACCGCCGATAGGGCGCGTTAGGGTGGCCTATTGTGGTCAACGACGCTCTGAAGCGCTTCGGCCGGTCATCTCGGGAGCTTTCATGCCGCCAAGAAGAATAACAACGGTAGCGGGAGCGGCGGCGGCATCTCCGGAGACCAAGCGTCCTAGTGCCCCCCGACCACTGCGAGAGGTAGACGAGGAGGAAGAGGAGAAGTCACGGCGCCAAGGCGGAGCCTCTGACAATTCCGGCAATGGCGCCACCGGAGCTTCTCGCTCTTATGGCCACTTTCTTCCCCACTTCCACTGTTGGTGCCGCCGCCGCCGCCACCGCCATCGCCATCGAACAAAGGCGTCGGCGGCGACGTCGTCACTTACCGGGCGCAGGGAAAGGGAAACCTCGCCGAGGCAAGGCCCCAAGGGTTCGCCGCACAAGCCCGTCCCGAGGAACGCGGAGCGCGGCCGTGGCCGGGCGAGGCCGGGATGGATCCGTTCACCGGTTGAACGAAACATTGAAGCTATTGCGCGGCGGTAGCTTCACATCCGAAATCTCGCCGGAAAAAGCTATTATTCTCAAGGAGCAGACCACGAGGTGAGTGAGGTTGCCGAGCTCACGGGATGGGCCCCCGACAGTCGTTCCGTCGGCGAGAGCCTGATGAGCCCCGGAGCACGAGAATCGCTGCGCGGAACCCCGCCTGGCGACTGTACTGTTCCGCTTGAGGAAGACGCTCAAGCGCGGCGGCGGGGAGGCGGTCGGCCGAGCGCCCGGAGAGCCCGTTGAGGCGGAGTCTGAGCGTGTGGAAGCGCCGTCAAGTTCCGTAGCGTCCCGCTGAGACCGCCCCGAGCGTCACCGGGGAGCCGCAGCACCGCCACGTGGCCATTCTCGCGAGAGACCCCGCCCACGAGCACGCGCTTGCGCCAAGGCGTCCGAGGCGTTCCACGCTAGGCGCCGCCCCATGGCGTCCTGGAACGCCAGAGCGCGCCGCACGCCGTCGCTCAGCTGGTCGTTGGCCCCCACCCCGCCGCGCCCGGCCACGATGACGAAGGAAGCACGGGAGCGCGGAATGGAGGCGCAAGAAAAAGAGAAAGTTTGGGTGGTTGACAAACAGACCCTATTGTAGGGTAAAATGGTCATTTTACCTGTCTGTTTGACACCGTTAAATAGAAAAACGAATGGAATGGCTTGGAGAGCAAAGAAGTTTAGAACGATGGCACTCGTGGGAGCTCAACTTTTTGAATGACTTATGCGTAATTTAAAACTTTTTTAATGTAACATAGGTAAAAGCCTCTAAACCCTAGCTTGGTGGCCCGCATGTCAGCGAGCGCAGCACAACACGTAAGGGCAAAGTTCCCTGGGCCGTCCAGCGGGGACAGCTGTAGCTGGGTCGGTGTGGGCTGCACGCCTGCACTGCTGAAAGAATAGTCCGGCTTTGTAGATGCCACAGGCCAACAGCTTTCTCCTCTCGAGAGGCTGCAAAAGGAGAAAGATGCCAAGCCCACAGGTTCCTTCCACCACTTGACAAAGTACTAGTACCAGGTTCTTTGCTTTCAACCTTTCATGTTTCGGAAAGAAAAAGGTTCTTTGTTTTATCAGACCATTCTGTTCAATTAAAAAAACAAAGTTCATGTTTGGATGTAAGGATTTTTCTCAGATCCTGTAGAAAAAAATGTTTCTTCCAAATGGGATCTAACATTCTAACCAGAGGTAGAAAAGAGAAATCAAGAATGATAAAAAAGCACGTCAATGACTGAAGCAAATAAGCGATCGTAACAAGGCATGATTGGCATTAGCACACTTGGACGCAACAAGTTCCCAGCAGCCCAGCTAGCAACAGCATAGTCTACAAGTTACTACTCCCTATGTCCCTAAATAACCGTCGCATTCGTAACAAGGCATGATTGGCATTTAGGGACGGAGGGTCTCAGAGCTGGTAATCCGGCAGGCATGCATTTCGCCGCGACCTTTGGGTTTCGTAAGTTCAGAACCACCCGAGAACACAAGCGGTACAGCTTAGCAAGTATAACCAAAAAAAAAAGATCAACAGCCCAATGGTTAAAAAAAGATTTCAACGACCCAACAGTCAAATAAACATCTCAAACAAAAGCAACGATAGATAGTTATAACATAATTGTACCATATAAAGGCAAACATTAACTGGTTTCCCATATATTACACCATGGGCCAGATGCTGATGAAGCCATAAACGACTTCCTTATTATGAAAGCAGGCAATCAAAGTTCAGCCTGACACTGCTAGCCAACCCACCTGGAAGAGCATATTCAAAGCATGCTCTACCAGGCAACAGGGTTCCACTGAACTTCAAAATGGCGGTATGGTTGTGCGTAGGTCGCGCCCTTTGATGGGCACCATCTCACATGATAACTTGGCTCCGCTGTCACTTCCTTGTGCAAATTGCAGAACTTCTTGTGGGATTTGGGCACTGAGGACATCGGGGAGTGTTCTTCTGTTATTCCTGCGCCGACGTTTGGTGATTGCACCAAGACGTCTCTTGCGGCGAGGCCAGGTCCAATGTTCTGCCCTGCTTTGAGCAAGCAGGACATTCCACTGCTCTCTTGGTGACGGGGTGCCTGGGCCTTGCCACTGGAAGAAGCTCTCGATTGTATGATTGCAATGTGTTATCTGTCCTGCTAAGTTACTTGGACTGTTACTCGCTTGCCCAAAATTAGGCATTCCGTGTGTCAGATCATGCAGAATATCCATGTCCTCTGTTAGGACTGGCAGTGGGATGCTTGACGCATTTGGTTTTCCTTTCCCTGGTTCAGTATAGGAGTGGGAAGTATTATTCATATCACGATTCACAAGCCTGACATCATTGATGGCATGCCTCTGCCTCCTATCATCCACTTCATTCTTCTTGATTCTGTCGAAATGCTTCTGAGCATGGCTTGCCAACTGAGTTGGGGTCCTGGAGGGACAAAATACTTGGAAATGGATTTCCATTCACCTCGCCCAAAATGTTGTACACCATGTAGAAACTGCCTGCATTTGCAGGTAGATTGATAAGCTGCATTCTACTAGGCAATGAAGTGATAACTAATTTTTACAATGAGAAGTGACTACTACAAATTCTAATTCAATAGACTATAAACACAAGTGATTCCATCTGAGTCTCATATGGATTCAATTTACAATATCCACAATACATATTTCTATTTGAAAAAGCTGGTGCGGATGCTCAATTGACATTTGACAACATGTGAATATATAAAAGAAAAGAGGGGCATTTTCACTACAAAGGACCACTGTGGTACGAAACAAAAGATTTCCCAGCAAAAGAAAGTGAAAACAGGTTTAGTAAAATAGGAAAGAAAAGTACCACATCATTTTGCAAGTATGCCTTTGACAAGCCATTTTAGTAACAAAGGGTCGGCATAAATGATGTTTTTAGTCTTTCCTTTTAATGACCTAATATGACATCCTTGTATGATAATTGATAGCTGTAAACATCATACTCCCTCCGTTTCAAACTGTAAGTCATTTTAGCTTTGTCATATGTCGAATTTATCTAATTTTGATCAAGTTTATAGAAAATGTACTAACATGTACAATATCAAACAAATGCACCATCAAAATATACTTCATGGTGTATCTAATGAATCTAATTTGATGTGGGATGTTTGTGCATTTTCTACAAACTATGTCGAAAGCTAGAGAAGTTTGACTTAGGACAGCTAAAACAACTTACAATTTGGAATGGGCAAACAATTCGAGTTTCCAAACTAAAGAGCAAGTCATTTATAGGTGCTTGTCATGCAATGTAAGCAAAAGTACTTCCTTTGGCATGACAATTTTTGGCTAAAACATTTCGTGGGATAGTGGCATAGCTTCTTTAATAGTTATACACAGCAAACCATCAAATATTGCTTGATCTATAATTGAAGCATTGTTCTGACATATCTTCCTAATAAAAAGACAAATATCAAAGTTTCAAGATACTATATTATATGTAGCATATTGAATATTAGTGATGTGCCTGAAGATAACAGCGTTAGAGTTTTGGTTACCCTTATGGCCTTATATATGTATATCATAATTTCACAATTATCAGTTTTCAGTCAAACTCAACCCACTATGGTGCATTTTAGTGGAACAGCAATGCCATATGTAGTGGAAATCTACAGATTGGCCAGAAATAATTCTTTACTTATGCATCTATTTATTCATTTAAGGCATACATAACCATATAAGCTGTGAAGTAAAATATAAAGGAACAAGAAATAAAATAAAACTAGATTGAGGAGGGGGGGACCTGTGTTCCTCAGCAGTCCAAGTTTGTCTCTCCTTCCTTGATGATTTGCAGTGTGACTTTTGAATTCCCTCCTGATCTCCAACTGCTTTTAATACCAATTGTTTGGAAGGTTGGAACAAAGATGTTTCCACTGATGGTCCCAGAACTGAGTCATGGGTGTCTCCTTCTAAAAGTTTGTACCAATCACGCAAATCACTAGTTGTGTCATCTCTGCTCGGTTCATCATCTATCTCACCATAGAGCATATCTGCAAAGACTTCAGCATATTTATCTCTCAACTGGTGAATAGTCTTTGCAGGGAACCTCTTTTCAAGCACTTCCATCCTGTCACATGATTTTTCATTCCTTAACTCGGAAAAAAGTGCCCTGAACTCTGCTGCTTCGCGTGATGTCCACTCTTGGATAGCCTTCAGATCCATAACTTCCACGAATTTGTGTCCCCTGTTGTAAAGTTAATAACATAAGTGCATATCCAATCCAACTGAAGTTGAAAGTTGAGATTTGCATCGGCAAGAAATAAGCAAGGCAAACCAAAAAAAAAAAAAAAACTGTCACTTCCCTTACCTTATTCAGGTTACTTGACCTCAAAAACAATTCGGGATCAGAACAACACAACCATCTAGCGGTCTTCCGTGAGCAAGGATCTAATCTTCCCACTCTTGGTAAAAGAGAGGAAGCTTTCGGGTTTTTTTTAAGTCAAAGAGAGTCAAGCCTTAAAGGGAATATATAGGACTATCTGATTAATGGAAAACTGTAAAAAGCATGCATGAAATGATATCTAGCCATATCGCACAAAGATTATGCATTTACTTTCTCAATCACATTTGAGAAAATATAAATAGGGTTTAACATTACTATAATGCACTAGTCAATAATTGAGAACAATCTTTTGTGCCGCATATATTAATACACACAATACCATCACATAGCGCCAACAGAAAAAAAAAAGTCAAATATGATAATGCCTTATTTAAAATATTGTATATCCACAGCAGAAACTTTAGTCTCAGAAATATTGGTTCAAGATATACAAATAAACTTCTTGACATCCACTGGTATCTCCTATTCGACCCACTTAGAAAAAATCAACAAACCATTCTTCAAGACACTGGTAACGTGTAAGTGATAAGCCGTTTGCAAGCTATGCCATACGTTGACTTTGTTGGCCCACAGTTAGCCTCCCGACCACCGAGATGATCTTCGAGACCACTCCGTTGGTCTCACAGGATCACCGGCTCACGATAGTGAACCACTCCGGCCGATCTTGCCGACCACCGGCTCAAAGTAGTGGAGCACTTGTCGGTCTCGCCGAAAGCACGCGCTAGTGTTGTCGAGCACCCACTAGCCGTCTGAGACCACGCATCTGCCGGCGTTGTCCGTACCCACACACTACGGATCGAGCTAGAAGAGGAAGAGAGAACAGAGCAAGCACGCACAATACAAGGCAACAAACGTTGGCGAAGCCTGTCGTGTGATGGCAAATCTAAGCTCTCTTTCTTGAGTTGCCATACATGTCTATTTATACAACTCTAACTATCTAGTCCATGTGCGGCGCCCATGCCGCACACATAACTAGATAACTGGACAGGCTCGACTCTGCAAGCGGCCACTTTACTGCTCTTCTCTGATCTTTGTAGGTGAGCCGTCTGGCGCCTGCACCTCTGGGCTCTCTCAGTATCACAGCGAGGGGCAAAGTTACGCCGCCTTCCTTTGTTGTGCTCACACACACAGAGGCAACTAAGTCGGCGCCGTCTTCCTCTCATTGTGTTCTCACAAGATGTCGATGAGATTAGCTAACAATCTTCCCTAATCCTCCGCTAACCTTGTAATCCCTCCATGCCGATCATCTCCTTCAGACTCCGTGAGTCGAAGTCTTCCGAAAGGCTTGGTGAGGAGCGTCCATGAGTTGCCGACCGGTTTGACAAACTCGATGACGATCGTCCTCCATCAACACAGTCCCTAAGGAAGTGGAACTTCACGTCGATGTGTTTACTCGGTCGTGCGAGCCGGGATTCTTCGCGAGGGCGATGGCGGGCTGGTTGTCCACCATCGGTCTTTGGTGGGTGAGCTTCCACGCCGGTTAGCTCACCGGCAAAGAGCAGCGTAGCCACACAACTTGCACGCCATTGCGCAGCCGCCGCTACGCACCTCGCCTCGCACGTAAATAAGCGCTACCACCTTACATTTCATTTGACGACCATGAAATTGGGGCTGACCCGAGGAAGACGAAATACGCCGAGGTGCTCGCGTCGTCGTCCGTCGATGTCCCCGCCATGTCTCATGTCGGCTGAACACCGTGAGTTGCGACCTACTTCCCCGATCTTTGGGAAGATGATTTCATGATTCACCGTCCCCTTGACGTGGCGTAGTAGCCGCTTTACGCAGCCCGATGATCCTCTCTGGGATCCTCCATGAAGCGGCCCGGCGTAGCCCACGACGAAACGCAATGTCCGCCTTATGTGGACTAGGTAGCGCGAGACCGCCGACGATGCTTGGTGAGAGTGTTGCATCTACTTTCGCCGTGGTGCTATCCTTCGTCGGCCGACCGCTCCTCCATCGGAGTCACGCGTGGCTTGCACTCCACCATGCCGCTCCTCTCCAACAGCTTGAGGCATACGCGCTTTGCCCGGCGTGAGTTCCTCCTTCCCTGTCTCACCTCGATGCCGAGGTAGTAGGAGAAGAGCGCCGAGATCGCTCATTCGAAATGAGCTGCCATCTCTCGCTTGAGTTGTTGATATTCTCCGTGCGCGCGTTGGTGACGATTAAGTCATCCACATACACATCGACCACGAGTTCTTGCTTCCCCCGTCATCGCGTGTAGAGCGCGTGCTCGGTTGCGCACCTCTGAAACCCAAGCTCGCCCGCCGTGGTGTCAAGCTTGGCGTTCCATGCTCGAGGGGCTTGCCTCACCCCGTAGGCGCTTTCTTGCGATCGGAGCACCTGTGCTCCTCTCCCTTAACAATGAACCACGGAGGTTGCTCGACGAAGACCGTTTCCGCCATTCGCCCGTTGAGGAAGGCCGATTTAACGTCCATGTGATGGACGCGCCCGATCCTTTGCTACCGCCAAAGCAAGTAGCAAACGGACCGACTCATCATCTTGCCATCTTTGGTGCAAAGACCTCCTCGAAGTCGATGCCCTCATGGCGGACAAAAGCTCGGCGACGAGGCGCGCCTTGTACTTGACAATGGCGGCCGAGCTCGTCCTTTTGACTTTGTACACCCACTTCAGGCTGATCGGACGGCATCACACAGGGTGGATCGATGAGCCGCCAAGTCTCGTTTTCCTCGATCGCCTTCATCTCCTCCAAAGACATTGCCGTCGCCATTTCCATCGCTTTCGGCTAAGCGCAAACGTGGGTGATTCCTCTGCCGACGAGTAGCGCTCTCTGCGTCGTTGAGCGACCTACCCGCCATACACGAGGGACTGTGCGCGCCGACGATGTCGTCCGACTGCGGAACCTCAACTCCTCACCTTCGTGGTAGGCGTCCACGAACTCAGTGATGTCACTTGGAGGTGAGGCGAACTCGATCAGGGGTGATGGAGTTCCTTCTTCCGCCGAAGTGCCCTACATAGCACCTAAAGTGCTCGGCACTGCTTCTGGACTGCTCGTCATAACTCCTGTAGTGTTCGGCCACACTGTAGGAGTGCCCAGCCTCAGTCTTGGAGTGGTTGGAACCACAGTAAGACGTCTTGGCTCCGCCACGGAGTGCTCTGGTACCCGTCTGAAGTGGTCGCCGCCCTTCAGAGAACCACCTGGCTCCACTCTGGCGTGCTCGGAATTCCTCCAGAAGTGCTCGACACTCCTCTCGGAGTGCTCGGCATCCCTCCTGAAGTGCTCGGCACTGCCCCAGAAGTGCTCGACTCTACCGCCGGAGTGCTCGACGCTCCTTCCGGAGTCGTGGCACCTGTTCCATGACGTCTCCACCGCCGTGGATGACCAAGTGCTCGACGACGAAGGTGTTGGTGAAGCCTCCGCTTCCCCCCGTGCTCGGATATGTGCCGGTCCCAAAGCGCCTCCTCGTTGAACACAACGTCGCGCGAGACAGATCACCTTGTCTCCGCGTGGGTCATAGAGCCGGTGCGCCTTGGTACCCTCCGCGTAGCCAGGAACACCATGGGTGTGCTCACATCCTCCAACTTGGTGAGGTTCACCGTCTTCCGGCGTGGCGATGCAACCGAATGTCCAGAGGAATGACACGTTCGGCTTGCTCCGTACCAAGCTTGAACGACGTCTAGCCCGTTAGGGCTTTGGTTGGAGCGCGGTTGAGGATGAACACCGCCGTGGTCACCGCCTCTCCCCAGAACTTTGCCGGCATACCTTTGGCCTTCATCATGGATCGGGCCATGCCGACCACTGTCTGGTTCCGTCGCTCCACCACGCCATTTTGTTGTGGCGAATGCGATGCGGTAGCGGTGTGATGTTGCCCCACACCTTGATCCGCGCGATACGTAACAAACTCCACCGGTGAATTCGCCACCGCAATCGAGTCCTCGGTCGAGGAGCTTCTTGCCGCTCTCGGCCTCCGCGCGCGTCTTGAACTTCTTGATCGCCACCGCCGCTTCGTCCTTGCTCGTCAGGAGTTGTAGCCACATGTAGCGACTACAATCGTCCACGAGTAGGAGGAAGTACCGCCGACCACCGCATGTAGCAGGCGTGATTGGCCCGCAGAGGTCGCCGTGAACTAGCTCGAGCTTCTTCGCGCGCGATACTTGGCGCCTTTGGGAAAGGTAGCCTCCTCGCTTCTCGGCCAGTAACATCACACGGCTTCGCCTCCGTGTTTGATGTAGGGTAGCCCTCGGACCATCTTCCCGACCGACCAAAGCGCGTCGAAGCCGAGATGTCCGAACTGGCATGCCACATCCACAGTTCCTCGAGTGCCTTGCCGCCAGGGCAAACCGGCTCGCTCTACCTTCGGTCGAAAGCGGTACAACCGATTCAGAGGACCTCTTCACCTTGGCGAGTCGTCGCTGCTCCGGTCTCCGATCCTCGAGCGCCATCCTTGATCGAACCTCGCTACAGCGCTCATCCAAATTGACCAATGCCGATGATCTTTGCAACGCACTGCAGGGATGTAGTATACATTCGTTAGTGCGTGGTGCTCCCCATTCGGCATCTCGAAGATGATGGTGCCGCGCCCTTGGATAGCCACCCTTGAGCCGTCACCAAACTTCACCGTCTGCGTAACATCGCCGTCGAGCTCGGAGAAGGAGTCCTTGGAGCCCGTCATGTGGTTCTCGGCACCGAGTCCGAGATACCACACTGCTCTGGTCGGTCGACGCCACACATGCCCAAGATGGACTTGGGCGTGTGGTTCGTCGAGGTTGACGGTCTTCGTGGCCTTGCTAGATCCTTCCACCGTCGTCGCCTCTTCCCTCTCCATGGCCTCGGCGTGCAAATGCGATTACGTAACGTCGCCATAAGGATAGTAGCCTCATCCTCATCGCCGGCTTTCGCCAGTGAGCTGAGCCTTCTTTTCCTTCTTGCGATTTGGGCACTCCGCGCCCAATGGCCCATCTTCCCGCAACACCGGCAGACGTTAGAGTCGATTTGCTTCTTCACCGAAGAAGCCACGCCGCGATGTTTGCCGCTTGCCACCGCTTGACCGAGGAGGCTGTCTTCCGGAGTTTCGCCGAAAGCAGCCCTCCTCTTCCGTCGGCAGAGTTTCCAGCTGTCGCTTCGCTGTCGCCGCTTGCTCCGGTATCAAATCCACCGCCCGTGAGACGGCCTGCCACATCCTCGATGGTGAGGGTGGACAAGTCCAAAGATCGTCTCTATGGATAGAGCGATCTGGATGTACTTTACCGGCATGGAGTGGAGGAACTTGGAGACCGCCTCCTCTTCGTCGATGGTGACGCCGTGGGCTCTTCACTTTTGGCGATGAGCGTCTGCAGCGGAGGAAGAAATCCTCCATCGTTTCACCATCCTTGAACTTGAGGTTTGCGTACTCCTTGAAGCCGGGCGTTGCCTTCTTTGCTGCGCTGTCGGAACCGACGCATCGATCGCCGCAATGGCCTCTCACGCCTCCTTAGCTGAGCTCTTCGTCCCCAACGGTTCCCTATACTCACCGTATGCAGCGAGTATAGCCTCCATCACGACATGTCGTCTTCTTCCACGTCGGTGCCCTTGTCAGCAAAAACATTCCGCAGAGCCGACGGGCTCGACGCTTGACCTTCATGGTCACCGACCACTCTCCATAGTTAGTGCGAGTCAGCGTGTCGGCCAAGTGGTGCCGCCGACCTCCCGCACCGTCTGAACAACTACCTCCGGTAGTGGTACGGGCAGCCACGCAGCGATTACCCTGCTGTCGCCCAACTCCGAACCGCTTTGTCGCCGCCATCGGTTAGAATGACGACGGCGCTTGTACGGCTCGATACCACTTGTTGGCCCACGCTTAGCCTCCCGACCACCGAGATGATCTCCGGACCACTCCGTTGGTCTCACAGATCACCGCTCACGACGGTGAACCACTCCGGCCGATCTTGCCGACCACCGGCTCAGCGAGTGGAGCACTTGTCGATCTCGCCGAAACACGCGCTAGTGTTGCCGAGCACCCACTAGCCGTGCGCACCCGCGACTGGGCGTTGTCCGTACCCACACACTACGGATCGAGCTAGAAGAGGAAGGAGAACAGAGAACAAGCACGCACAATACAAGGCAACAACAGCTATCGAAGCCTGTCTGCGTGTGATGGCAAATCTGAGCTTTCTTTCTTGAGTTGCCATACATGTCTATTTATACAACTCTAACTATCTAGTCCATGTGCGTAGCCCATCTTTGTACAATAACTAGATAACTGACAGAAGTGACTGACTGCTGCACGCCCTTCGCTGTTCTCTCTGATCTTGTGTAGGTGAGCCGTCTGGCGCCTACACCTACAAAAGCTACTATATCACAGCAGGAGGCAAAGTCGGCGCCGCCTTCCCTTGCTGTGTTCACACACAGCAGGCAGCTAAGTCGGCGCCGCTTTCCTCTGCTGTGTTCTCACAAGGTGGCAGTAGATTAGCTAACAGACTTTGTGACAATTTTCTTTCTATAACCCTTCTAAAAAATTTGATAGCATCGTACAATAATGCTGGGGATTAAAAAATTTCAATGCTTTATGCAACTCTAGAATTTGGGACAGAAGAAACACTATCGGGTTAACTGACTCCACAAACCATGGGTAAACCTGACAGCTAACAATGCCTCATCTGAACTCGCTACATGAACAGTGAAGCCATTCTTTGTAGCCGAGGGATACACCAAAGTCAAAAACAGACAGTTTGTTCACTAGTGTTCTGCAGGTAGCTATAAAGAATATTTGTCACATAGTAAAATGTTATTACTATAATTAGAAAACAAATGGCTGTTGTGTAGAATTACTTCGAAAGAAACGGCACATCCCTTCGTAAGGACTGAATCATTCTTTTCCAATTCAAAAAGTTATCAAATCTACACTATTGCTAATGAGATAAAAATGGCAACCAATGTAAATATATGGGATGACAAAGATCATAAGTGTCCAAGTCAACAATAATCCCAAAAACTATCTATTCAGTGTTCAGCTACATGAAAGGATTACTCATTTATTGCTACATATCGATAAAACAGCAGGTTTACCATTGTTGTCTTCATGTCCATTCATTTGGGATCTGATAGTGCATACGTGACGAGCTTGCCTTTCCAGAACAACATTGAAAACACTCATCAGACAATAACGCACCTGCAACATCCAGAACATGAAGCTTTAACCCATTATATCACCACATAGCAAACACTGAAGTTTTGTGGACCTTGCTTGAAATACAAACCCTCGATGGGATACTAATACAATGATTTTGTTCAAACCATAAAATATACTACCACTCAGAAACGCCCATTGACAGAGCCTATTCAAAATACAAAGCATACTATAGCTCAAAAGCACAAGTTTCAGACTGGTTTCAGAAAAAGTGCATATGCACTGAAGCCAAACTGACTCGATCAGCATCAGACAAGACAAACGACCCAACCCAATCATCCATCGCCCCCAGTAACACCTAGGTTCTGATCTTCCTCCGACCCTTCCGCGCCGCCTTGCCACTGCACACGGGGGCATCCTGCAATCCATAGACCATCAAAATAAGCCACAAACGAGGTGATGCGACTGAAACGCCTCCCCCAACGAACCACCAAACGAGCCAGCACATCGACTCCCGAATTGGACGTACGTTTGCGAGCGCGATCCGCGCTCTGCTTCCCAGCAGCCCAGCACCAGCTCCTCCGCGCTGCCCCCCGCGGCCCCGCCTTCACCCGGTACGGCACTGATGAAATGCCGAAATGGATTGAAAATGTGGAAGAGATCGACGTGAATGGATACCGAATCAACAATGTAGTACCGACATGGGACGGAGAAGGAGAAGAAAATTGGACGCCGAGACCCGCGCCTCGTCGCCGGAGACTAGGGTTCAGCCGTTGCCCGTCGGTGATGAACACGAAGGACTGAAGGAGTACCTGCGTTCTCTGAAAAAAAAGAAAGAAAGAAAGAAAAAAGTTGTTTATGCTCATCAGTTGGGTCTTGTGGGTTGTAAGAGCATCTCCAAGAGTATCCTATAATTCTTTCCAATCCATAATTTTTTAGAAAAATAGAAAAAATCCATCTCTAACAACTCACCGGGACCTGAACCTGATGGCATTCCGGCATTATTCTACAAGGAGTAATGGGAGATTGTGGGTGATCGTATAGTTGAAGTGCTGCAAGTCCTGAGAGGTGGGCACATGCCTGACCGATGGAATGACACTACTATTGTGCTGATCCCAAAGGTGAAAAATCCAGAAAATATCAAAGACCTCAGACCTATAAGCTTGTGCAACGTACTCTACAAGCTAGTGTCGAAAGTGATAGCCAACAGATTAAAGGGTATCCTTCCAAAGGTAGTGTCACAGTCACAGAGCACTTTCGTGCCGGGACGGCTCATAACTGACAACATCCTCATTGCATATGAGATGACTCATTTTTTGAAGAGGAGGATGCTGCAATTAAATTAGACATGAGTAAGGCTTACGATAGAGTGGAATGGAGTTTTTTGAAGGAAATGATGCTGCGGCTGGGCTTCCATGCTACTTGTGTGGATTTGGTAATGGCCTGCGTCACAACGGTTAAATATAGAATCCGAGTGAATGGTGAGTTGACAAATGAATTCAGTCCGGAACGCGGGCTACGCCAAGGTGACCCGATATCTCCATATCTATTCCTTCTGTGTGCTGAAGGTTTCTCGGCTTTGCTGTCCAAGGCAGAAGAGGAGGGCAGAATCCATGGCATCCGGATATGTAGAGCGGCACCGTAGGTATCACATTTGCTTTTTGCTGATGATTCACTCATCTTGTGTAAAGCAAAACCGGCAGAGGCACAGCAGCTAAAGGACATCCTCGCGATATATGAAGAGGGGTCTGGACAGTTAATTAACGCGGACAAGTCCGCTGTGATGTTTAGCCCCAACACAAAAGACTCGGACAGGCGAGGAGTAATGCAAGCACTGCATATGAGATCGGAGACGATGAATGAAAAATACCTCGGTCTTCCGGTGTTTGTGGGAAAATCAAGAAGCAGCATCTTTGCCTACTTGAAAGAAAGAATCTGGCAACGTATCCAAGGCTGGAAGGAGCGGCTACTTTCAAGAGCCGGCAAAGAAATTTTAATTAAGGCCGTGGCTCAGGCAATACCGGTGTTCGCAATGGGTTGTTTTGACATTACCAAAGAACTGTGCAACCAGATCAGCGCAATGGTGGCGCGGTTTTGGTGGAACAACTAGGATAAAGAGGGGAGTATGCACTGGATCGGGTGGGAGAAATTGGTATGTTCGAAGGCAGAGGGAGGGTTGGGCTTTAGGGATCTCCATTCTTTTAACATGGCAATGCTGGCCAAGCAAGCGTGGAGGCTCCTGCAGAATCCAACATCACTCTGTGCACGTTTGATGAAGGCAAAATACTACCCGAGCTCAGATGTCATGAAGGCAGAAGCAAGACCAGGGTGTTCATACACGTGGAGAAGCATATGCCTGGGCATTGAAACTCTGAAGGAGGGTGTGATATAGCGAGTAGGAAACGGGCAAGGTATAAATATTTGGAGGGATCCTTGGATGCCACGGGATATTACAAGAAAGCCTATTACACCGAGGGGCAGAAACATGCTGACCACTGTGGATGAGCTGATTGATCCGATTACTGCTCAATGGGATGTAATAAGGAACAGCTATATGCATTGGTCGATGCAGAAGCTAGGATATTAATATATTCCCTTTTCTAAAAAAAACTTTCTGGGAAGAGGACGTCCGGATAATCCAATCAACCCCTGTGCATGTGGAGATGGATAATGTGTTAAGATGGCATTATGATAGCAAAGGCCAATTTTCAGTAAAATCAGCGTACAAAGTCCACCGTGCGGCCGTACTGAGAGGACAACGCCGAGGTTTGAGCTCAGGTTCCGGTGGGGGAAACAATGAAATAAAATTCTGGAATAAGCTCTGGAATGTTGATTGCCCACCAAAAGTAAAACACTTTCTTTGGAGACTGGGTCACAACACTCTAGCAACGAGAAGGGTGTTGCAGAGACGAGGCATGAAGATAGATACTAGATGCTGTATGTGTGGGAGATTGGACGAAGATGGAGGCCACCTTTTGTTGAAGTGTAAAGAGGTGAAGAAGGTTTGGTGTGAGCTGAATTTAGAGGCAGTCAGATGCACTTTGTCTGATGCCCAGACTGCTAGAGAAATGGTCGAAGCTGTTCTCAAACTGAAAAGCAATAAACAGGCAACTGTGATCATGCTGCTATATCTCTGGTGGGGTGAAAGAAATCGTTGGAGGGAAGAAGGAAGAAGAAGGACAATAGCTGAACTGGCATACATCGCAGCTTTCCAGGCTGATGCAGCACTGAAGCCCAAAAGCGCGCCGTTGTCGGATTCTCGTCAGAAATCTCGGTGGGAGACCGGCAGAAGGTGAGCTGAAACTGAATACTGACGGAGTATTCGATGACTCGCGCAAGGATGGCGGGTGGGGCTTTGTCATTCGGGATAGCCAAGGCCGTGTCATCTGCTCAGGAACCGGCCGAGAAGATTATCAACCTGTTCGCTTGTTGGTTTCAGCCAGCCCAAACCAGCCAGTCAACAGTGTTTTCCTCTAAAAAAAACAGCACCAGCCAGTCCAAACCAGCACCAGCACCGATCAGGAAACATGCCCTATTGAACACTTTTCACGCTGAACTGAAGGGGTGTCAGGCGGGGCTCCAGGCAGCCGTCAGGCTAGGAATCACAAGGCTCAGCTTGGAGGTGGATGCATCGCTAGTGAAGGATGCGATCAAAACTGACGATTACAGGTTGGCGTCCATCGGTGGCATAGTCACGGAGATCAAACATATTATTAGTGATGAACTTCCCACATGTCTTGTTTCGGTTTGTAAACGTGATTGTAACAAGGTCGCTCGTTCTTTAGCGGCTCTCGGTTGTAATCTCCCAAGTGGTGGTTATAACACTTGAGAGGGGGTTCCTCCCAAGCTGGAGGATTTGGTGACCAGCGATTTTGTTGGGTCGGATGAATAATAAAAGGTCCGACAATTTAAAAAAAATCATCTCCCAATCTTAAGTTAGGCGCACCTCCGCACGCGCCTATGGGTGTTTCCCCGGTCCTTCTCCTCCTTCGCGCGCTGCTTTTTCCCGCGAGGGGTGTCCTTCGCGCCGTCGCCGTCCAGGGAAGAGGGCAAGCGGACGACCAGCCTTCAATTGGAAAACGGCAGCCATGCGCGTTTGGGGTAGGGCGGGCGGCAAGGGAAGGAGATGGTGGCGAGATCAGGCGATGGGTGCGGCGAGATCAGGCGATGACACGCGCTACGTTGGCAATTGGCACGGCGCACGGGCAGTGCTCGGCCGTGTGCGTATTTGTGGACAAAGACAGAGGAAGAGGAGCATGCACGTACGTACGCATGAATAATGAAGGGGAAGCCATGGTGCACGTCGATCGATTCATGTGCTCCACGGGCCAGTACGTCGTAGTAGTCGTCACCGCCTGCTGATACTGCTGCTTCCATTACTGCTGCCAGAGAAGAGGAGGACGACGAGAGGAGGCGGCGGCGAAGCAAAGTTGCGACCGGCTTCGGGAAGTCACGCGAAGAAAAACAACAGCCGCAGAAAAGAGATCTCCTCAGACCAAATTTTGATTTCTAGGAGTGAATTATTGTGTACTCTTGGAGAGAGAGCCTAATTTATTTCTTCCAATCTGTTTTTAGAAGTTAGAAAACACCATGTTTTTAGAAACAAATTATATGGTACTCTCGAAGATGCTATGATAATGAAGCAGAGCATGTTCTCCACGTGGTCCAGTAAATGTATCGAAAATACTACATCGTGTGGCTCATGTAAATAATCACAGCCGTAGAATTTCACTATGTGCCCTTTACAACACATGAATTTTATGAAAATTGTATAAGAACTTACATGAATTAATTTATTTTTTATAAGAAAAACGTAGAAAGAAAAAAATATCCACGTTCCAAAGAGGTTTAAGTGTGTTTCCACACAATGTATCGTGGAATTTTATTAAGGACATGTTTGAGACCGTCTCGCTTCACATTTTATAGTTAAACAAGTGCAACTTCACAAACTCTGCTCTGAGAAAAAAAGGTGGAGTTCAGAGGTGCCGTAAAAACTCTAGGTTTTCATAGAGCTGCTCTACAGTAGAGTTTGTGAAGCAGAGTTGGAAAACCAATCCAAAGCATACCCCAAATGTGCAATCACACCGTGAAGAGTGGCCTTTTTCACAGAGCAGTCCGGTTTACCGAATAATAAAAACATATCTCGAAACATCTCACGGTTCGTTGGTAAGGCTCTTCGAAAGTAGCAACACAACATTTGTGGACTGGATATTGGTTTGGGCTAGGCTCCGTGGATACAAAAGAAGCTAGCAAGCCTCACTCCCGAGAAACAAAAATAAAATCCATTTTTCTAGATCATTAATTTACATTAGTATATTAATAATGATATTAGTATCTGATTAGTATAATTTAAAACACATTAAATTAATGATCAAAGATAAGTGATATACAAGTCATTCATAAAATAAATATTATCTTGGTACTTGTTTTTTATTTTAAATTAATGTAATGTCTTCTAGTGCAAGCAATCAAACAAACACTCTTGGCCTCTTATTTTCACTGAACCAAACAAGCGCCCTGTTGATTTGAGCTTGTTTAGCTTATAAGCCATGGCTGAAAGTACTGTTGGCTAATTTGGTGTGAGAGAAAAATATTGTTCGTTGGCTAATAAGCCATGGTTTATAAGCCAAACACGACCAAACGAACAGGCTGGTTTTCAGGTGCGAGCCAGACTCTCCTCACCAGGACAACAACCTAAAATGTATCTCATAGAGATTATGGTTGTCATGTGTTTTTAAACTTGCATATACTTCAGTTAAAAACAGAGGAACACTAGAAAACAATGCGCGGCTTTGCCGCACGGTCTCCACAGATGCCAGCGTCATGAAGCTAGTTGTGTAGAACAGTAGAAGCCCAATCCATTGTTGGTCCTTTTTCTTTTGAAGATTATTTAATTTGAAAAAAAACACGAATAATTTTAGAAAAGGGACTGTAAGAAGCATTGCAAACCAAACATCTTATTAGCTAGCTCTGAAGGCAAGAGTTGTAGGAAACTGAAATCCCTGAAACCTTTGTTGTCTTTTGTGGTGTGACTTAGCTTGCCAACAAAGAGGCTGACGACTTCTAGTATTATGAAGCTCCTTGAATAGCTTGATATCAACGCATTGCAAGGCTCCGATCTCCATGTTGACAATGCTCTCAAGAGCTGAACAACATCAGATACTGTCTATTCAATAGATTGCTGAAATTTAACCAAGAAACAAGTCCAGAGATAACCATGGAGGAGGAAAGACGCGGGCAGTGCTCACTGTGACACTTGCTGAAGGTAGCATTGCGCAAATGGCAAGGGGAGCACGAGCTATAGAGCAGAGACAGTCGTCAGCAGCCTTGACCTTCCATCTCTATTTCTTATAAGCGGTATTTTTTGGAAACATTGATGAAATTTTATAGACAACAAAATACAAGTTTCTTATGGAACATCAGCTTGTCATTGGTAATATCGATCACAATGATATTCTAGAAATCATGGCATTTCAAAGAAGATAAAGCGATATACATGACAACATAAAACCTTAAATATTGCATGAAGAAAAATAAATAGGATACATAAGTTGTGAATGTAATTCAAATCACGGTCACAACTTGACGCTTGTTAGAATCAGTGTACCTCATTGACCAATCACTTTATCCATCGCTTTGCCATAGGTAGTGCAATGTGACCAAGTTTCGAAGGAGAGACGCTGCCATAGGTGAATGTGAGCTGTGTGACCGTGCTGCCCCCTCTGCTGGATCATTGGCCACTGCCTTTGATGAAATTTCATCAAACATAAGCATAAATATCAGATGCCTAGATTAGGATATGGGGGATGAAATCCATGTGGTATAAATGAAAATAGAATCAACAAACTGAAATCCATGGAACATCTCAATCTTCAACGCAATCCAAGCCACGTCAACGAAATTGTCAACAACAAAGCTATTGGATATATTGCAGAGTTTTATGTTCTGAGTTCTATCATCGAAATTATCTGATATATGCATAGGTATTGATAAAATGTGCAAGTTTGAGCACTGAAAAACCGGATTATCAATCATTTCAGATACTGAGTTCCAGACGATAGCAAAAATGTTTTTTATTTTTTTAAGGTTGGTATAGCTGGCTGATTTCCAATTTTTCCTTTATTATTAGGACCTTAAATATACGTTATATTGATCTTATGCTTTTGATTTGTAGAACTTTGACAACGAAAGTAAATTTGTGTCGAACTAAAGCTGCTATCTCAACTGTATCACAGTATAATCAGAAACACATCAGATATGCTATGTAATTCTTGGTTTCAGACATCCTCGTCTTCTAGTTATCTTCACCGGTGGAAGCAATGTACTATAAGGCCAAACTTGTAAGATGGTGATTGCAAGTAAAGGGCGATGAAGCATCTTCTGAGGTTGCCCATACAAAGCTAGTCCTAATCCAGTAATCCTATAATATATAACTACCTAGCATCAAAATATAATACTACCCCCAACTTAACTAAAAGGTAAAAGCTATGCTATTTTTCAACACTAAGCTGTTTTTACCTAAGTCCTAAATTGATGCTGTTGTATGCAATTTACAAGGGCAGATAACCTCTCATCAATACACTGAACCACCACTTGATCAGGCAAGCAGTTCCTCAGATGTTGAAGCTCTGCACATAGTTTTTAAGGCGGTAAGGCGAGGTGCGGCGCTCCACCTCCTTCCAGACGCCTAGGCGAGTTAGGCGCGCGACGAAGCGACGCCATACACATACTCTAACCTTTCATAGGACAGCATAAACATACACTTATACATACCTTTCTGCTGCCAATTCTGGAGCCCATGTAGCAGTGATCCTCCTATTTCCAGTTGCCTTCTTCCATGTGCCATACAACCCCTAACAAGTTTTAACATGTGTGACTCATTAATATAATTATGTAACAGAAATACTTTGTAATCAGATTAAATATGGATAGTGAAATTTCTTTTGATGATCTGAACTCTCTTTTTTTCTCCCAAACAGCAAGCTGCATATACAATAAGGAATTTAGCAACAACAAGGAAATTTAGCAACAAAAGACACAAGCAAATATCAATATGTCATCATTACATCAGCCCATAAACTCAGATAAGAGTCTTAGTGGCATACTTAGCCACATTACAAACATTCCACAAATATAGATAAAAGTCTTAGTGGCATAGTTAGCCACATTACAAGCAGTTCACAAATATAACTAGTGCAGATCTAAAATCTGCTAGCCATATGCTGCTAGCAGCCAACTCTCAACAGTCAATATCCATCATCAAACTCATCAAGGATGTTTGGACCCTCCATGTTTTCGCCGCCACCGTTGGAGCCATTGGGATCCTGCTCACAATCACTCACATCAGCATCGTCATGTGGATCTTCCTCTTCCTCTTCTTCATTGGCCAAACCTAAGTCTTCTTTAAGTTCAGCCAACCTTGACTATCCATTTCTTGCACGCTTGCTGCTAGCATTCCTTGGAAGATTGCGGCCTCGCAGCGAGCTTGATGCACCAACAGCTTCATCCACAAGTTCCCATGTAAGGCCATTACCATTGTCATCATTGTCACACCCACGAGCACCTTGAGGATGAACATAGGAGGAGTCAGCCCACTCATTGTCCCAATCAAACTCCTCAATGACCAAAGGATCAATTTTTCCCTTTTTTCTCACGCCTTAACTGAAACCTGGTCTTCATCTTCCGGTTGTAGGAAACAAACACAATGTCATTTAATCGCTTATGCAACAACCTATTTCTTTTCTTTGTATGCATCTACAAAAGAAGAATGGAAAAACAACAAATAAATGTGTCATTAATTGGCTAGCTGAGCACAAATCAATTAGAAGAAAACAGTGACTAGTGAAGTTGGTAATACTCACAAACTCAAATGTACTCTAGTTTCTCTCACAACCAGAGGATGAAGCATAAATACTAATAATGCGTCTAGCAAACCTTTGAAGCTCAATAGCACGACCACCATATGAACCCCACCAATCAACTATATTGCTAAATACAAACATATATTAGCATTTTGAGACGAAATATACTTGGCTACTTGCTGGAATTAAATTGCACATACTAAAACCTGCTGAAAATATAAGAAAAACAACACGTACGAGGGTTCAAATTCTATAGGTTTTGATTGGCCATTTTGTTTGAGAATGCATCTCCTCTAAGGCCTTCATAGTCCAAGGATTGAGCATCAATCTTGCTTCTAATTTCTTCATCCTCCACCATTCTTCCAAGCACATCAAGAAAACAGCCTCTTAACTGCCCAACAGTTGCATCATCATTAGCTTGTATGAGAGAATACAGTCTTCCTGGGTTCAAATACAGTGCAGCCCCATACAAAGGATGGTCCATTTGTGTGACCCAACGCTTCTCAATGATCTTAATGATATTCTAGAGTAAGGTTTTCTTGTTTTCAGTAGCAAAGCTGAGCTTGATCTTCTCTTTTGCATGATTCATTAGTGTTGCAACCTCTGGCATTGCAGGCCTCTCATCACCATCAACCACCCTAAGAACAATAAGCAGAGGTGCTGAAGCTCTAAGGCAATTTTCAACTGAATTCCAAAATTCCATAGAGAGCACAGTGTTGTGCACTTCTTGACCGGCTGCAGTTTTTGCCAATTTGTTCCCCAACCATTCTTCACTAACAAATAAAGCCTTCAAAGCATCTCTGTGCTTGTGCAAACTTTTAAAGTGAGGAAAGAGGTGGCAAATCGAGTGACTGCAAGTCTCACAAGATCAGCCCCTGTCTTTTCTCTCATCAAACTAAGAATTCTCCCATGCCTATAGATGAAAGTTGTGACACGTTTGGCTCTTGCAATGGGCTTCTTAAATTTCTTCAAGTTCCCTATCTCTTCCAGCATAAGATCCAAGCAGTGTGCAGCACATGGGCTCCAATACAACATAGAAATCCTTTCCATTAGAATTCTACCAGATGCCTTGTAATTAGCCCCATTATCAGTGATAACTTGAACCACCTTGTCTTTCCCAATCTCCTCAATCTTTGCCTCCAATAAATTAGCAAGCATAAATGCATCATGTACCTCACTTGATGCATCAACAGACTCCAAGAAATAAGTCCCTGCAGGGCTGTTCACAAGGAAGTTGATCAAATGGCAGTCTCTCTTATCAGTCCAGCCGTCTGACATAAGTGTGCATCCATACATCTTCCAGGCCTGCTCATGTTCCTTCCTCATAGAACTGATCAATTTCACAGCATCCTTAAGCAATGGTTCACCTAACATATAGGGAGTAGGAGGCTTGTAACTTGAACCAAATTGTGCAGCTGCCTCAACTGCAATCTCAAACTGTCTTGCTGCTGCTGCATTAAATGGCACACCACACTCATAGAACCACAAGGCCCACTGCTGATCCACATAGTGCTTCTCCTCTTTGGTCCTTATCTTGGCTGGAATTGTTGGCTGAGAACATTGTTTACGCCTTTCATCAAGTTCTTCAGGTGTTTTCCGAAGCATCTCAACAATTGACTTGTTAACCTTCGGCTTTGCCTTTGTATTGCTTGCTGCAGTAGCCTTGAATAAATAATTTGCACGCCTTTATTTAGTTGCAGTCCCTAAACTTGGCTGCACCTCGGAAGCTTGGGATTCTGCAGGTGCACTGTCTTCAGCTTGAACAGATTCAGCCCTAGCTGCTGGGGCTGCTACTGCATCTACCACCACCACATCTGCTGGTTCCTCGGGTGGCTCATCACCCTCTTCATTAAACAATGGCCTCCTCCTCTTATTGGATTCCAAGTAATCTCTCATCTCCTTCCTAATGGCAGTGGTGGTCTTAGGACACATTTTTGCATCTCCGTATCCACCTACCAGATGCTGCTTCAACCTTTTTATCCCTCCAAAAACCTCAATGTCACAAAGAGTACATGTCACCTTATCTGACTTTTGAAGGTTTACCCAATATCCATACTTCTAGCCTAGATCATTTGAGTTGGCCTTTCTTGCTTTGTCTATCTTAGGATCATAGTTCTCATTGTTGATAGAAGGTGGACTTATGCTTGCCATTCTAGCATTAGAAAAAAAAAATTAGCAAGTTGGCAATGGCAAGTCTTAAAAAAATACTAGCAGACATCAGATAAAAAATACTAGCAAACTCTACATATGGTTTCATCTATGAGCCTGTGAGCTATCCATTCCAACTATGCAGAAAAGTTCAGACATGCATTGCAGTTGTGTGGTATCAGTTCTGATCCTTTAGTTTGTCTGCACTTGTATTTTGGTAGATTTTGTGGCAGCACATGGGAATTAGAAACCTCCTATACAGTTTGTTTTGCCGTTATCTTCAAAATTGTTTGTTCTTGTTGTAAGCTTCTAAACTGTCCAACTGTATATTCTTATCAGCTTGTCACTGTTATGTAGGCTCAAAAAGTTCTTGGAAACAAGTGGACTGAAATTGCAAAAGTTGTCTCTAGAAGGTGTGTTTTTCTTATTGGATTGTTGTTTATTGCAATTTGAAAAAAGGATAAAAATGAGATTTGTGAACTAAGGTTTATGGCTTATGTATTTTTGGGTTTGGCTACAACAGAAGTGACAATGCAGTGAAGAATCGATTTTCTACTCTGTGCAAAAGAAGGGCCAAGGATGAGGAGCTATACCAAGAAAATGGTGTGCCATATTCCAACTCAAATGCAAAGAGGGTTCTCACAGAAACAGAAGGCCTGACACCAGGCGGAGTTGCCTCCTTGCTACATATTAAGCAGATGAGGTATATAAAACACAAGCTGAACTTACATATTAAGCATAGCAGAGTCGTGGAGCAGAACAGAGCAGAAGCGGACGACGCCGGAGTTAGACTTGCACGGACGAGCGGCCTCGCGCGGCTGGGACGGGCGGCCTCAGCAGCGGAGCAGAGTCGCGTAGATGGGCGGCCTCGCGCGGATGGGACGGGCGGCCTCAGCAGCGGAGCAGAGTCACGCAGACGGGATGGGCGGCCTCAGCAGTCAGCAGCGGAGCAGAGTCGCGCGGACGGGCGGCATCGCATGGCTAGGACAGACTTGCGCGGGACAGTCGCCTGCGCCGCCATCGCCGCTAGATTTGAGGTGCGTCACCGCCCTCTCCTCTCTTCCTCTCTCCTTCCTTTCCTTCACCTCTCTTGCTCTCTCAAACATGATGGGGATTGGGAGCTTTGGCGGGAGGTGTAGGCGTGGCACTGCTGCTTTTCCCGCGCGAGGGCGTCACGCCGCTCTTTTCCCGCCCGCTCGAGCGCGCGGCGCCGCTCTTTCCCCATGCCTTTTACGTCCGCGGCGTCCGCCTCAGCGAGAAGGACGACTAGGCGACGCCTTCGACCGCAAGGCGACGCCATAGGCCAGGACGATGCGGCGACAGCGATGTCACGTTTGAAAATCTACTCGGACGACTAGTCGTCGCCTAGGCGACGCCTTAAAAACTATGGCTCTGCTAGAGTTTGAAAGCACACGGGGGACACAGGTCATCACTATTCAAAAGTATGCCATTAAATACAATCTCAAGTGATCAACACAAATGATTTTAGAAGTGCGGCACACAGTATATGTACCTCCTAGTTCACATGGTGCTGCCCAGGCATAACTTCAGTGATTTTTTCATTCTGCAAAATTCAACCACCAAAGTTTTTTAGTCAAGAAAAAGGCATGTCCCAGAGAAAGATCTCAGTGATGCCAGATAAACTTACAAGTTAATCATGAGAGGTGTTTCAACGTAGAAATGGACTGAAACTTTGGTGTGGCTTAGTAGATTCTAATGAATCAAAGACCAAAGTTTTCTATCAGTTGAAGAAGCCCTTCATATGCAAAGTATAATTGTTCGCTAAAGAGAGGTAAACCTTGTAGTCATTTGATCGAGCATATGGTGTCGTCCATGGCACTATCCCTCGCAGCTGCTGGGGCATTAGGTGGCAAGAGTGAAATAGTGTGGGAGGGAGCACAGAGACATGGGGAAGCTGCACAGCGTCGGCTCTACTTGCCTTCTTCTCCATATTGCATCAGTTGGCTCCTCCACGTGTAGTACACGTCCACGACAAGCTAGGCATCGTTGAGCAAGGAAGACGCTACGATGTGGAGGCTCTGGAGCACCGAAAATGCGTGGAGCGGGGTGCCCAAGCACCGCGCCGTGCAGTTCTACGCGCTGACCAGAGCACGGCGGCAATCTTGCATGCCTCTGAGGAGCTCCGCTGCTAGTGACTCCTCACCGTGGTAGCTGTCTGGGTGCCTTCTCGCGCTGCCGTCCTGGTGCTGCCCGTAGCATGCCCGTGCAGGACGGGAACCTATGGGCACGTTTGCTTGCCTGGCCCAGCCGAACCACTACGCCCGCGGGCTGCATGGTTTGTTTACCTGGATGTGGTTCCTAGCCCGGCCCGCACGCTCGTTAAAGCAGGCCTCAGCCAGGCCACGGGTGAACGAATTTCATTTTCGTTCTTCCCGGGCTCGGCCCGAGCGGGCGCTGGGGGTGGCTGGAGCGGATGTTGCCGTCACCTGCGGTGCCTTCCTCCGAATCCTACGTTGCCCCCTCCGACACTCCCCACCTCACCATGGCAGCGCTGCCGCCTCCCTCCCCGTGGCTCCGCCCCCTTCCTTCTTCCCCAGTGGCTCACCAGGAAGCTTCCACACGCCCATGCCATCCTCGTCACCTCCGGCCACCACTCCTCCCGTGCCTCCACCATCTCCCTCCTCCGCGCGGCCCCTCCCCATTTGTGAGGCAGTTGCCGGCGAGGTCGAGCATGGGTGCGTTGCCCTGCTCCCGTGCGGCAGCCCTACCCCAAATCCCGACGAGGACGGTGAACTAGAGGTGGTTGAAGACGTGTAGTCGACGCCGACGCGGATCCCGACGGGGTTAGGGGCGGATCCAAGGGGGGCTGCAGCCTCGGGGCTACAACCCCCTAGTGAGCCTAATTTCTTTATTAGACCATGGTTACTTAGCCTCAAATCACCATTAATCTCTAGCCCTAGCCCTAAATCTTCATTATTTTGCCCCCCTTTGTTCCCATCCTATATCCACCACTAGACGGGGTAGCCCATCCAGCGCATGAGATTGGCGCACGTAGGCCGCCAGTGATGAGCTGGCCGCGGGCACGGGCACCGGTGGCTAGGAGACGCCGTGTAGGCCGCCGGCGCAGCGGCCGCGGTAGGCCGCGGCCTTCCGAAACTCGAATCCACGTCAGCTGACGGCCGTGAGGGCCATGACAACGGTGACCACTTGGAAGCGCAGCCCAGCCATGGCGGTCCTAGGCGCCGCCGCCACGTAGCTCCTAGGCGTGCTCCTGGGCAGTGGTGGAGGAGGTCGGCAATGGCGGATTGCTCCTGGGCGCGCTCGGCAGCGGCATGGCCGTCGCACGCCAAGTGTTCGTTGTAATGCCAATAAGGACAGAAGGAGAAGCTACGGTGGTAATGTTACCATATGCTCAAATGTAGGGTAGGTGTATCTACTTGTATTGGCAAACAGACAAGATCCTTAGCCTAACCAGGCTCTACCGCGTACGAGCAAACAAACATAGCGAGTTGCACCGCCTGGGACTATCTAGAGCTGGCCAGGCCTGACTTGTACGCGCTGGCCACCCTAGTCCAGGGAAACAAACAGGCCCTATGGCTTGGCTGCCTCATGGTCTTGGGTGTGGCCATGCCCGTGTCTCCTCACCTAGGGGTTTGTACTTGGTCGCAGGCATGGCGTTGGAGCCGCGTGGAGCCAGATGCTCATGGCCTCGGCAATGTGGTCATACAACATCAAGGGACCATGTGCTGGAAACTTGAGGCGGCGAGCACCGCCGGCCCACGGCAGGCGGAGGGAGAGGGCGGCGCGGTGCGTGTGGAGGCAGGACAAAGGCTCTAGAATGCAGCTCGTGTGCCAGTGTTTGAACCGTCCGATCAAGATCCATCGCCCTAGAATCTCCTAATGACATGGCCCAATAAAAATTGCAGAGCTTGGCTCTGATTTAGAGAGATAGAGATATGTCGACAACCAAAATATGATCAAAGAGTTTAAAATAAATTGGGAAATAGGTGCAAATAAGAAAAGAGCAAAAATGATCAAATTTATATCAAATTGGACAAATTTTACAACATCTTGTAAAAACCGGCTCAGTCCGTTCTTTTGCCGAGTCTCTTGTTGGGAACTGTTTGAACCGGCCTAAGGCGGTTTTAGCTGTCTGAACCCTATCCCTATAGTGTTTTCCTTTGAAAACTCATTCATTCTCATAAAAAAACACGTGTGAAATAAGTTTTCTACCGGAATAGAACTATCCCTAGATTTATATGAAAGGATCACGGCCCATTATGAATCCATCTATCCAATTGTCAAAAGCACATCAAACTTTGACCAAATATATACAAGAAAATATTAATATTTATGGTACATAATTGATATTATTGGATAGGTCCTTAATATATTTTTATAATAAATGATGAGGACATGACACACATGCATATGACCATGTTTGACGCATGGTATGGAGGGGTAGGAGGCCAGCATGGGTGTCATGTCCTCACCATCCTCCCCTTCTTGACGAAAAGCCGTCCTCGACGTCGATTGTGCTTGAAACTGATCCTACACAATACAAAAGAGAACGGGGTTGCGAAGACAAAGGGAACTGAAATAATTATGAGAAGGAACGTAACCATGTTTCCAAGTTTCTAGCATGTCATCTCGCATAAAAATTTTAGTAAGCATGTAGACTCCATGATTCGAATGCACAAGATGTATGTCAACACTATCCTGTAAAAGATTAGAACTAACCAACGACAATGCAGGAATAGATGGTCTAGTAGACATATGTAGCAACCAACAATGCTCCCCTTCTTGAAAGTGAACTTGTTTCTTTGAGGAACATGAGAAAATATTTATATTATTATGGCTACCCTCTAAATGATCATAATCTTGTACAATAAAAGGAGATTCATATTACTACGAACGTATACTCGATGTATCATATATTGTCCTTTATTGTTATATTTGCCAATAACATGATATGTGTGTTTAGAAAACCAAGGCAAATCAGCATATTTAAAAAGGTTCTCCTCCAAACAATTTAGGTTACATAAAACATCAAATTCTATGTAACCCAAAGTATGTAAAAAAGACAATAGTTTGAACCCATCAGTTTTAGTAGTAATATGAATAACATGTTTATTTTCAGCACAAGTGACTGGTTTCAAAACATGTAAAACTGAAGCATCATCAACCAATTCATCTTTATCACAAGGAACTTCAAGCAAATTATTATGGGACAGAGATAAATCAAGAGAGGGTTCCACTAACAATTGCTCTATGATAGCATGGTTTATGGAAAAATTTAGTACATTAAAACAATTCTCACATTCCATGAGTGTAGCACCATAGGCATTACCTGCGTTCTCAGCTGGAGTAATAGGTGCATTGTGAAGTGATGGTTCTGAATTTGCATATGAGGTTGTGAGCTCCTTATTTTCTTCCATGTCATTCTCTCGCTTATAGACATTATCCTACAGAAGATTAGTCATAGCAAGAGGAATAACAACAGACTCTTCCTCTAAATGGTACACCTCAGCATATGAAGTCAAAACAGGAGGTGTGTTAACAAAGGTTTCTCACATAAGAAGTTTTATATCATTCCAAGTTTAAGGTTTATCAGAAGGATCTAAAGACTCCCACCAAGATAAAGCAGAATGTCGCAAAACACTAGCTGCATTGTTTACCTTCCTCCTTGAACACATAAAACAAGTAGCAAATATGTTATCTATGGTAATTTCCAACTCCATGTACTCATCAGCACCTATACCATCATAAGTCGGTGGATACGAATAACCTGTCATTGTTAGAAGACAGCAAAAGACAACACAAAAGTATTATCCCTATCAAATAACTACGTGGTTGTAGTGGTGTCACTTTTCGCAGCAAGTGGAAACGTCTTATCAAGCTTTTACAAAGTTCTTATCAACGCAAACAGTGGGCGGTACAACCGGCGGCTGGTTCGTGATACTTGTGAGGCAACGGTACTGAGATTGCAAGGCCCTTTTTCTGTACTGATCTGAAGAGTTTGCGGAGCTTGAAAGGCACACAAAGAATAATATATATATCTGGCACACAAATTAGTAACAGAAAGTAATGCTGAATTATAGTCCAAAGTACTTATTCTCGTTGCTGGTCTAAAATATTTCAAGTATCAGGTGTGTGACAAATAAGTATGGTGGATAGCAAGGTGACAGATGTGTGAAAAACAAGTATGGTGGATAGCAAGGTGGCATGGGTGTGAAAAACAAGTATGACGGATAGCAAGAGCAACAAAAACAAGGAACTAGACAGCACACGCTAACACAACTCACTTTAGCCTTCTCTATGTGCTCCTCTAGATATTGTTTCTCTTTTGCTCCTCTTTTTCTATTTTTTTGGGTTGTCGTTGTTTTTTTGGAAAATTTCGACTTTTTATTTTTTTGATATTTTTCCTTCACTTAGGAGCACAAAAGAAGTAACCACAAAAAATATGAGCCTAAACAAGTGAAAGATGTGGCCTGTGAAATTTTCAGAATACGTGCTCAAAATCGACAAAAACCTTGTGACCACGAAAAGAGGATCTTGTGACCATTTTTTGACCAAAATAAAATTTTCCCACCCTAACATGACAGGGATGGATGGATAAAAAAAATCTGATCGATTTTGATATATGGAATGTCGAAATCAGAGTTCGTATGCGAAAACTATACCAGTTTTAAGAACGGACTCTGAATTAAAGGACAAAACGGGAACAATGCGCGCAAAATTGATCACGGCAGCAAGGATTTGATAGAAACGATGGGAAAAAACATACGAACTGGACTCTAACACAACCTAACCAGCAACAAGACCTTGACCAGGACATAAACTCAACACGACAGACTCTGAAACCGAAATATGCAAAGGCTATGGCGCGGAAGGTTATAGGGCAGCAAAAAAAATATGGCACTGGACTATGGGACGAATGCGAAACACTCAAAACTAGGAGATAAATGTGAACCTAACGGTATACCTTAGCTCTGATTATCATTTAATGGAGACGGAGATCCCGATCTTTCATCAGGTAGAGGTAACTATCGTTGTGACGGAGAATGACACATCGATCCGGCTTCAGATCAAAAGATCGAACCCTGCAATCTTAGCATCACAACTTCTCTAGTTATCAACCGAGACACGAATCTGGTTGACCTCGCCAAGAAGGTTAATCCCTGCCTACGCAACAAAGAACACAAGCAACAACAAGAAAGAAAGCAACCAAATTGCAGATGAATGATTAATCTCACGAAGTTAAGGTCTCACAAATCGATGAACGACGAAACTATTCTTGACAGAATAATCTAAGCATAACCGTCAAACCCTAATGGAGGGGTGATGACTGTTTATGAAGACTATAGGGTCGTGCAAGACCCCTGGACACGTCCCTAATGGGCCCAAACACGATACATGGTCCAACGGACCAAAAGACGGTGTCGCAGCACCCTAGCAGATTTTGAACGCTGACTTGTGACCACGATTCCCGTTGATTCCGAATAGCTTTTGACGCGAGACCACTTGGATTGGCTTCCTTATCAAATTAGTTTTTCATCCATATGTGGATTGTCGAAAACGGAGTCCGAATACGTCCCGGGTGACCAGTTTAAAGCAGACTGATCCTGGAGACCGAGACAAACTTGAACTTGAGTTGCTTTGGGTCTCCACCTTGGGGACTCGAACCGAATTTGCCTCGTACCTCCTTCTTGACTTAAACATCCTTACTGACCTTCTACCCTCCATACCATACGTCAAACATGATCATATACATAGATGTCATGTCATTAATAAACTTTTTAGAGATACGAACGTTGATAATAGGACGGAGCAGTATCTTTTTAGAGATACGAACGTTGATAATAGGACGGAGCAGTATCTTCTATCAATCTTTTTCGAACCTTTTGCCATTCAGCACTTGTCTCAACGAGATTTGTCGACATCCTATGTTTTTTTTTGATTTTCCAGGTGAAGAACGACCATTAAATTAGCTTAGTCAACGTAATAGTCCATCTCGTCATTTAAACATTCCTTTGCTGCATGTCTATGACGCGTGCGGTCGCAATAAGGACCGGACCTGTTCGGCAGGACTGAAAAATACTATTTCGATTAATTATTGTAAGAGAAAAATACTATTCTAACATAACGTGAATAATGATTCTGTGAGGTGGCTGGCCAGCCGGCAGCCAGCCGAACACGCCCCACAATTGCGTGTTCCACCAAAGTTTTTGTTTCTTTGATAATTCCGCTGCAGTGCGCCTCTCCGCGCGACGTGTATACATCGCGTACTTCCGATCTTCCTCCAACTGTTCGACAATACTACGATGCCGAGCAAATGCAAATCCGGCCACGCGGCGGCCCACGTCGTGAATACGTAGCCTTGCCTCGATGGCCTAGGGCTGTTGCCTGTTGGCATCGAGGCGCGTGCGTAATCACACTGATGTCCGTACGTGCGTACGCAGACGTCACGATCTAATTTAGGCCTTGTTTAGTTCGCGGTTAGAAATTAGTATTCAGTATTGTAGCACTTTCGTTTGTATTTGATAATTATTGTTTAATTATGGTCTAACTAGGCTCAAAAGATTTGTCTCGTAATTTATAATCAAACTGTATAATTAGTTATTTTTTTATCTATATTTAATACTCCATATATATGTTCAAAGATTTGATGTAATAGAGAGAGTGAAAAAACTTGCCCAATCTAAACAAGGCCTTATGTGGTGAACTCGGCGAATCGTACTGATGAACTCGGCGAATCGTACAGCTACTGAGGCCTTGATTAGTATTCCATGTCCCATCGAATATTAGACATATGTATAGAGTATTAAATAGTATATTAAAAAATAATTAATTATATAGTTTATGACTAATTGGTGAGAGAAATTTTTTAAGCCTAATTAGTCTATGATTTGACAATGTGGTGCAATAGTAACACATGTGCTAATGACGGATTAATTAGGCTTAATAAAATCGTCTCGCGGATTACTGACAGATTCTATAATTTGTTTTTTTATGAGTATCCAAACACCCCATACGACATTTCCATATAACACCTGACATGACATCTCAAAATTTTACACCCTAATACGAAATCCTTTGATTGTTTATAGAATCAAAATCACTATATAGTCTTTCTTGTTCCACTTGCGAGGCAAGGAAAAAGAAAATGTCAGTTTCGTTATTACAACCTTAATTTTTTATGTTAAAGACAAAAAGCTACGTGCAAATTTCTGTTTGGATCTCGGTTGTTCTTAACAGCGATGGCTATTCATTTAAGTCTTCGGTAGCACCACCAGATCTTCAACAAGTGGAAATTCTCGTATTTCGTATGTACATGTTCCTGTGGCTCCGATAAGTATAGTTATCCAGTTCCTTGTTCCATTAACAAAACATTTAAATAAGGCCAAATATCCCATTCCACCATGGCACCGCACCGTGCCGGCCACGATGTGATCCATCCATCCAATGACAGTTGACACGGCCGCCGCCATGATCGACCCCGGCCCCGCGATGGATTGGATTCCATCTCTAGCGTAGCACAGTAGGTAGTACAAAAAAAGTGACACGCTCATCGTCTCATCAAACATCAAATTGATGCTCTTTTCTTCGCAAGTGCTTTTTCTATAGTACTGTACATCTGCGGTTAACCACCAGCAGGCAGCAGAAAACATTTTTTTTTGCGTGCACGTCGAGATTTGCAAGCGGGAAGAGGACAAAATATCTTGCCGGTAAATTCACAGATTAGAATGTCACAAGCAATCAGACATGGGAGCAGTACAAGTGAAGTGATTGTCTAATGCACCATTGTACACTGTACAACCCGGCGAGTATTTACAAGGTGTCGTCGGCGTCCATGGACTCACGCCAAGCTACGGTCCCGACGTCCGGCAAGGTCCGCGCTCGACGACGACGACGGCGAGGGTGACGGGGTACTCCGCTGGTCCCGCCGAGGCCTGCGCCGAAGCGCAGCACTGCAGGGGGGGATCCGCGGATGCCGCCGCTGGCGGCGGCGCCTGCTGCTGCGCCACGACGAGGGCGGTGCGGCAGGATGGGCACGTGGAGGTGCAGAGGAGCCAGGTGTCGACGCAGGCCGCGTGGAATGCGTGGCCGCACGGCGGGAGCACGCGCGACCTCGTCCCGCGCGCGAACTCCGCGAGGCAGATGGCGCACTCGGGCCGCTCATCCCCGTCTTTGGCTGCCTCGTCGTCGGCCTCGAACGGCACGGTCGGCAGCTTCTCCAGCGCGCCCTTCTCGAACCCCTTGCGCGGCCGTGGCGCCCCCATGTCCGCCGGCATTGCGGCCGCCTCGTCGTCGTCGGCGTCCACGGAGTAGGACGAGGGGTTGCACAGCCGCGAGCACCGCGCGACGAAGGCGAGCCCGACGACGCAGAGTAGGAAGCAGAGCACGGCGGCCAGGATGAGGAACGTGTCCGTGTGGACGGACGCCGGCGGCGGCGTGGCCGTGGCGGCGGCGGCCACACCGGCCAGGTGCTCGACGACGGTGGCCTGCAGGTGCCGCATGCTCGGTGGGAGTAGACGAGTACTAGTGGCCAGTGGGGCACAGGCAGCAGAGGGGCCAGTTTAGGTCAGGTTAGTGTGGTGGATGGGAAGGAGGCCAGGGTTAGGCGCCGGGCCTGCTTTTTTATAGTGTCAGCCAGGAGACGGCGATTAGCACATTACAAACAGGGATAGTTCATTCACGAGCAAAGCAAAGCAAGCAGATCCACAAAAGAGGAGGCCTTGTTTAGATTGCCTCAAAGTTCCAAGTTTTTTCACTCTCTCTCCATCACATCAATTTTTGGACGCATGTATGGAGCATTAAATGTAGGTAAAAAAAGTAATTAATTGCACAGTTTGGTTGTAAATCACGAGACGAATCTTTTGAGCCTAGTTAGTCCATGATCGGACAAAGTTTGTCAAATATAAACGAAACGTGCTACAGTGTCCAGATTGCAAAAATTTGCAATCTAAACCAGGCCGGAGTGTCACTCTCGCACTGTTCTTCTTGGAAAATTCCTTGCCATGGTTCATTGCTCCCTCCTCGCTTTATTTCTCCGGTCTCTGTTGCTGGACACACCTTTCTGCTACAACTGGACGCAAGTCCTTTTCTAAATTAGGCGTGATCGAGCTAATCCCTCCGGTGCGCTCCCTTCTGTAGGCCTGGACAGTTTTCGTCCGAGGTGGCGAGGTGCAGTTCATGTTCAGCCAGGAACAGTCCATCACGCTGGCTTGAAAGCACAGTCCACGATCAAGCAAGCCTTCCGCCTGCAACTTGCAGTGGAAAAGGAAAACGACCTAGGAAACGAGCATGGACCAAGTACAGCATCTACGCAGGCTTTGTTAAGCTTGGAGAAAACAAAGGAAAGCGTGCAGTGCAGTGCAGCTATGCGATGAGCTTGGAAGAATGTGATTCCACGATCAAACGCTAAAAAGAAAACATTAATAATGCCGGAGATGCATGCATTATTGTGGAGGATCGGAGGGAAAAGGTGTATTCCCCGAGCCTCCGACCGGCGACCGCGCTGCGTGTACGTAGCGCGAGGCCGCCGACCTGGCCCATGTGTAGGGTACCCCGCCACGTCAGGTACACATGTCAAAGTGCAAGTACGTACAATATTTGCACGGCACAGTCAGCAGTCAGCACCGTCAGGGCTTTTCTGTACCGGGTCTTAGCTTATGCTTATCCCTTGCTCATTCGGTCACTCCATGGCTGCTGGCGGTCCTCTTCTCTCCCGCGTTTAAAGGCAGGACGACTGGACGAGGACCCAAAACTGGTCTAGATTCGATGTACGATGCCCATGCCGCCGCCTCACTCTCTTCTCTGTTCTCTCCCAGCCACAGACCGACTAGTATTTTACCTGATCCTGGACATGGTGGATACCACGCAGGCACACTCAGACACGTCCTGGGAGCTCCATTGGAGCAGCAACGTATCGGTATCACGGGAACCGGCCGGCAAAGGGTGGCTCACGGCGCGGCGCGAATGGTGCGCCCACACGTGCTCGCCGCGGCCTAAAACGACCACCGCCCGAGTGACCGGTGAAACGGGGCAAGTGGGCGTGATCCGAAAGCAACACCGCCGCCGCGCACTGGCTCGGCCCCGGGCCCTCGCCGATGCAGTGCACGTCCTGCACGCCGTACATGTACGAGCGAGAGCGCGGGAGGGCAGGGCACCGTGTTTTCCTCGTTTCCTGACGCGGGATCGGCGCAGATTATAAAGCGGATAGGCAAAAAAGCGGACGACGGGTAGTGCGCCGTCCGGCAGGCCCCAGCTCGTCGCGAACCAGCTGCTGCTCCCCCAACTTGGGCCCTCCTTTCCGTCACGTTTCTTTCTTTTCTTTCTGTCAGCCACTGCCCGTTATCTCCAGATGGTCTAGTCGTTTTATAAAATTTATATCACATCGAATACTTAGATACTAATAAAGAGTATTAAATATAGATTAATTATAAAACCAATTACATAGATGGAGGCTAATTTGTGAGATGATTTTTTAAGACTAATTAATTTGTCATTAGCACATGTTTACGGTAGCACAACGTTGTCAAATCATAGACTAATTAGGCTTAAAAAATTCATCTAGCAAATTAGTCGCAAGTTATGTAATTAGTTTCGTAATTAGTCTATATTTAATACTCTATATATGTGTTTGAAGATAGAAATTTTAGAAGCGCCTATGAAAACCAAATTCTCCAGAGCAATCATGGTGATTAGAAAAATCGACAAAAAGGGAGGGACTAGGGAGGCCCAGGAGCGCAGCGCAGTGCAAGGACGGGATAGGATCGGGATTGAGGCGTTGGTGTCTTTCTGCTGCCCTGCCAGCATCGGCGCCTTCGTGTTCCGATTCCGATAAGGCCTGTTTAGTTCCAAATTTTTTTCTCACAAAATGCTACAGTATTCATCACAACGAATCTTGCGGTATATGTATGGAGTATTAAATGTAGACAAAAAAAAAACGAATTGCACAGTTTGGTTGGAAATTGCGAGACGAACGTTTTGAGCCTAATTAGTCAATGATTGAACACTAATTGCCAAATAAAAACGAAAGTGCTACAGTAGCCCAAATTCCAAAATTCAGCCAACTAAACACGCGCTAAACATGCCTGTCCCTGCCTTCTTTTCCCTTTCCTTTTGCTTTTTTTCTTAAAAAAACTTTTTCATCCGACCTCTTGCCTGCCTACTACGGGCGCTCGCTGCCCTTTGGAACTTGTTGGTCTGGCGGTTCTGGCCTCTCTCACTGTCAGGAGCATGGCCAAGCGTTATTATTCGTGTGTTTGCCCATCGCCCTCCTCCCTGGTGACCGAGTGAGTCTTCTCCCGGGTCACTGGCCCTTGGTGGCAGAAAAAAACGCCATGCATACAGTTGGTCTGGTCAGCATCCCAGGTGGTTTGGATCAGCTTCAAGAAAATTTCCCATGTGGATCGCATTGAGCTTGTTCTTTTTTCACTCCTTCAACAACACGAGGAATTGAAGACGTTTATTAAAAAAACATAATGGAGTAAACACATTACAGTTCCTACGTGGCCAATACTAAGGAGTATTATAGGACTACTAGTGTTTCATGACAGCCTAGCCATTGATCTTAGCCTCTTCTATCGCTGATTCGCTGAGCCCCGACCGTGACTTGCATTCTCGCAAAGTGTCGTGGTCTCTAACGTGCGGCACGCTGCATCAGAAGGCGAAGCCAGCAGAAAACTTCATCGGGGTCTTCAACGTTGCAATTTAGGATTTTTCAAGTTGTAAACAATAATGCTTTAGAATTTCTTACTAGTTTTGCCAAAAACCATAGGGGCCAGGATCTATTTGGTTGAGTCGTAAGCTATCAAAAAACTGTTTTGAGCTATGTGTTGTGAAAAAGTTATGAGTTGTTTAGTTGAAACAAATATAAAACCTACACCTCTCTCTCCATCTCCCTTAAAACAGCTGTGAAACAACTCTCTGTTTCCACCCATTTCGAAAAGTAGAAAAACAAAAGTTACAAAGCAAACTCTAAGGTGTTTCCAAAACTATACTACACAAAGTAGTTGCTTCTAAAAACACAGCTTCTGCTTTCACCTATTGCTATTGGCTGGCTCTGTTTTTTTAGCAGTCGAAGCACTTTTTAGAAGTTCAACCAAATATAACCATAATATCGTTTCAAATAGTGCCATATATACCAACATATATAGTTGCAGGCTTGCAGCCCAACCAAGGTCTGTTGTTTAGTTTTTTTGTGTACTCCACGTAGCCAAGAACTAAATACATGTAAAACATTATTTAAACGATACAAACCAAAGGTAGTATTAACAATTGTCCAATGAAACATGGCATAATAGCACTTCAAAAAAAGAGATGTTGAATTGTTTGTCATCATTAATATCATCATTAAAACAATACTTTTTACTACCCTACTAACTTCGTTTAATTAGGTTATCTTGATTTAGTTAGAATCATTCCTTTGTGCAAATACAAAATATCAACCAAAATCTTAATCTTCATAGACGTTTCTAATTTCCATAAGTATCGAGTGTGTTGAGTTAGATCATTGTCGACATCAAACTCCTCATGGGTTCCACACCGAGAAAGAGACCTTTTTTAAATTAAATTATACTTAAAAAAGATCAGGTTCCTCATTTAGCCTATATTTTATAAATATGATCATGCCAAACGATTAACTTATTTTGCACCAATGCTTTACATAAAGAAACAATGTAAGGAGGTACGCATATTCAACATGTTAGCTATTGTATTGTGTTTCATACGGGCTATGTCATGTAGAACATGATAACATTCACTAAAAGGAGTGTTTCCCAACTATTTATCTTCCTAAGGATCTGATTTGAATTTCCATTATTAATAACTGTGAAATAACCCAAGCTTGAAAAGGATTCGATCTTTAGCCTTCATAAACCTATACAGAACTGTGGATCTCCTTGTTTCTTTTTCACTTATGGTAGTGTGTGTAAGTGCCCATGTATTTGTTTAATGATAATCGTTGCCACAATCATTCCTCATTAAGCAAGCAAAAAAACATTTGCTAAGGAGTTATTTATTTTGGGTGTCTAGATCTGAATTCTTAGACAACCCATGTATATTTCTTAGGTCTGAATTAAAAAAAAAAAGGTCTGTACGTAAAGGATATTCCATTACAGCAGTCTATATATTTTTTTTTCTTAGAATCATTACCCCAAAGAAAACCCGGATCTACAATAATCTATGTTTTATATGCATCCATTGCTATCTCAAAGAATAAGCATAAACACTGTGTTGGACTGCTTTATTATTAAATATAAGACTAACCTAATTCTATAGAATAAGTGTTCCCCTTTTTCATGTGCTAATATTCTTATGATGTACGAGGATCCCGAGATATGTAAATGGATGGTGAGCCACCGCATATGCATCCATCTATTCTAAAAATAAATCAATATATCTTAAGTAAAATTATCTTACATTTGACTGGATTTATATAGTTTGACTTAGCATAATAATTATAAAAAATATTTTATTTTGAGAATGGATGAGTGGTAGGATCGTGTAGGTGGCGAGTCGCGACGGGGTGCTTAGCGACGCTAGAGACGGACGGAATGGGATGGCCACGGGGTGGCTGTTTGCCTCTACGAGCCTAGGGCCGCTGTGCACTGCTAATCTTTCTTTAGGCGGTAATGCTGTGACTCGAACGCCCGACGTTCTGGACGCGCGTCAGAAAACGATTCGATACGGCGGCTGCGCGTCCTCCTCCACTCATCTCTCACGGCCGTGTCCCCTAGTCGCATTGCAGTTCACTGTGCTCTCCATTCTTTTCGAAAAAATCCCCGCTGCTGGTGTCCTCTTCTCTCCCCTCTCCTCCCCCATGGATCCAACAGCGCCGTGCTCCCTCGACTGCGCTCCACAGCGCCGTGAGCTAGCGGCCGCGCTCCTCCTTGCCTTCCGCCCGTCCTCCACACACCTCACTCCCTCCCTAGGCTGTGGCGGTGTCCTCTCCCACTCCGGCGTCCCCCTTCCCTACCACAGCGGCTCCTTCCCCCACACCAACGTCTCATTCCCCAACCCCGGCATCCTCCCCCCACCTCGGCTCCCTCATCCCCTCCCCGACCCCGGCGTCCTCCCCCATAGGGAGCCCGTGACGCCCTCAGATCTAACGGCCATGGCGCTCTCCTTCCCCGACCTCGGCGTCCTCCTCCCCCACCCCTGCTCCCTCCTCCCCACCCCGGCGGTGCCCCTCCCCGACACCGGCGTCCTCCCCCACAAGGAGCTCCTGATGCCCTCAGATCTGGCGGCCATGGCGCTCCCCGTGCAGGCTCTCTCCCCCCCTATATGTTGCAATTGTAGCTTTCAGTTGTTTCAGACGCTTCAGAGGTATGTTGCAGTTGAATCGTAAGGATGTTGCACAAGTAGATCTGGGGATGTTTTGCCCATGTTGCAATTGTTTCAAAGGTTTGTTGCAAGCACTGTTTCAAAATGTTTCACTTTTGTTTCTAGACGATGTTGCAACCGGTGTGATCTCGATGTTTCATATGATTCCCATTATTGCAATAATACTTTCAAATGTTTTAGTTGTTCTAGTCGCATGTTGCAGTAGTTGTTCCATGTTGTTGCAAGTGTTTTTATTCGAGCGTTGTTTCATATTCTTCACACTAGTGTTGTAATAATATGTTCCAAATATTCCAGCTCCTTCAATCTATTGTTGCTGCAGTTGTTCCGTGTTGTTGCAATAATATGTTTATGGTGTTTCAGCCTAACATTGCAGCAGTTGTTCCATGTTGCAACAATATGTTCATGGTATTTCAGCTGCTTTCAGCCTAATGTTGCAGTAATTATTTCCGTGTTGTTGTACGTGTTTTATTCCACCTTTATATGTTGTTCGGCCGGGGGCGAGCCAGGTGGCTAGGGGCGCGTGGCTCACCGGAGGGGATAATGGACGGAGACGTTGGGGGGCCAGCGGATGGGGGTGCTGCGGTCAGGGGGGCGATAGGGCATGCTCGTCGCGCCGCGGGGGCGGTCTGAAAGCGACACGGCGGGCTGTGGGGGCGAAATAAAGCGTGTGGCAGAAGCGGCAAGCCTGAAACAAGCGTAGATCGAGGCATGCGTGAGAAACGGGGGAGCAACGTGGGCCTCCACGTGAAGCACGTAGACGTGCGGGCGGGCGCGGGCAGGCGGAACTGCCTCAAGCGTTCGGACGCTAGTCTGGGCGCTAGCAATTCCGTTTTTTAGGTGGCTGTGGATCCCATTGTGGCCTTTAAAAAAAATTCTCTCTTTGGATTCTCCACGCACAGTGTGACGACGAGCGAGGCATGAGACATCAACAGTGTCTCTCAGTGTTGTAGGCTTGTAGCCCAACTGTGATCTGCTCTCGTTTTTTTCTGTAGAGAAACAGTTGCGGCCCACTTCTAAGTTGTAGCCCTCTTTAGCAGCAGACAATTACACCAGCCGAGGATGCCAAACAGAGGAGAACAGAAACGCATGAACCCAGTGGCGAAGCTACACAGTGAGTGGTGGGCGCACTTTGGGGCTTGTTTGATGGGAGGTCTGAGTAACGTTGTCTAGTAAAAAGTAGTGCCTGAGCTGAAAAGTTGATGATATTACATATTTGTCTGATCAGACAAGTTTATTGAATAGTAGTATGTGTTTTGGTTGAAAGCCTGTGCTTAAGAGTTGTCACAGCCAACCAGACGTTATCGGTTCGGGCGCGGCCACCGGCCACCCTCGCCGCCGCCGCCGCGCCGTACTTGATTTACCAATTACTCCTACTACCACCACCACCTGCCCCGTCGGTGGTCCGCAAGTCAAGCGGACACCCCAGTCGGCCAGTCCTAGCCTGGCGTCGCAGTGCCAAAGCACGGCAGCATGATGGGCCACGACCACAAGGGCGACGGGGCATGTGCATATGCAGTCGTCACCGCTTACTCCACCACTCATCAGCGGGAGAAAAAGGAGAGCCACGCACGAAGGCGAGGATCCTCGTCCGCGGACCGCAGCTCGATCGGCTTGCCATCCTGCATTCCTACTTGCTATTGCTACCAAGGAAGGATTACTGGTGTGGAGAGACGGGAGCGCCTAAGCCTCTCGCCGTGATGGCGCGACGCGATCGCCTGTCCTGAACCTGAACGCGATCGCCGCGGCGACAACCTAGTATATGGCTGTAGGTGCCTCCTGTCCTGCTGTCGGTGCGCCGTCGCATCGATCGGTGCCTGGTGGTGCTCCGTTGGGGATCCCGGTCCCCGCGCCGCGGCGAGCACGCGCGACGCAACGTGATGCAATTATTGCCGCACTCACCCTGTCGATGCAATTGTGCTGGAATTTTGCTGCATGAAGTGTCAGGTACCCTGCTGCTGTTCCCATTCCGGCCGGGCACGCGGCAATAATTGCATCACGTTGCGTGGTTACGCTGGACTGCTACAACCAACTCGAACTCAAAGTTCAAATTTAAAAATCTCGAGTTATTATTCACATCACTATTCAAATTTAGCGGTCACTATTTAAATTCGTGGCACTATTCAAAATACTCGCTACTATTCAAATTTGAAATATGAATAGTGCATGAGCACTCACCCTGAAGTGGCTCAGGCACCCAAACTCTTTTGTAACTATTTAGAGCACTTGCCTTTTCTTGCTACTATTTAGACGTTATTCGAAGCACTTATAGAGGACGGTGAATGCATGATGCGTGTGTGATTAGTATGTGCGTGATTAGTGAATATGCGTATACGGATTATACTTCTCAGGATCTTTTGCAGGCTGTCGGGACCAACGTTTTCAGCCGGTCGTGCGACTATGCTTGTGCCAATCCTACTCGGTACTCACCGTATGCATCACTAGCTCGCTTCAGAACCAGGTTAACCTAGTCTTCTCCCTCGCTATCCCCAGCCACGCACATAGGACTCAGGCTCTATCATCTCCCCAGGCAGTTCCATCCGAAGGGAACACTTCTCTGCGCACACAGGGTTCTCTACAAACGCTGCTACTAGGGCTATCACGAGAACAATATACGCAGAGGTTTCTCCTCTAGGATCTCTAGCATAGAGACATCGCTCCATATGAACGAGCTTAAAGGAAGGCAATGATTAAAACAGGAAAGCTTAATTCATTTCTACATAGCAAGCTTATATACGGCTTCCCCTTTCGAGAAATCCCAAGCACTTAGCACAAATCTTAGGGATTACCTTACAAGCGCAGGAAGATCACGGGGACTTCCTTTATTCTAATTTACAGATATTGGTGGAGTAATACAACTGTATTGGAGTATTACTATTCGTGGTGGACGATCTTGAGATCGTGGTCTTCATGGTGTATGTGGGAAAGTGGAGTGGTGGTGGAGTGGTGTCTTTAGTGGATGTGTTTGTGGTGCATGAGAGTACGGTGTCGAATCCCAATCTTCGCTTCTGCTTCTTCGCTCTTATAGAGTAGGAAGAGCCTTCTGGAGCGTCCTTTGTGCTTATCTTCTGGAGTGCCTTTGAGGCGAAGTCTTCGATTATTCTCTTTTACTGTTGCCTGAACAGCTGGACGGAGCTGCGGCCTTCAATAATTGTCCTGACTATAGTGTCTTCACGTGGCCTTCTGGATAACTCTTGGTATGGTCTTCCACGCCCGAATGATTGATGTGCAAACATCAATTAAGGATTCTAGCATGTAGTAGTATCTAATCTTTCCCCGGTCGAATTATTGATAACACTTTATCAACATAGGAAATATATTTCTTGTATGGAACATGGAACATATATATTTTAATTTTCATAATATTAATATTCTGGGCGTTGGCCATGACCACGGATATCCATCATCTTATCATCATTTTCATCATTTTCATCATCAGATATATGTATATTCATTTTTGACTCATAATCTTTCTTAATATTTTTTTTCATAATCTTTCATTATATTTTCAAAATTTTCATCTATTTCACCTCTTATTTCTGTTAAGATTTCTTCCTTTATGTAGTGAAGAGTTATTTACTCTAATTTTTCTTTCATCTTAGTATTAACATATTCTTCATTCAATGGATCTATCTCTTTTTTACCGTTTCTTTATATGTATGCAGTCTGGACGGTTCGTCTTCTCTTATATTTGGCCCTGCCCATATTGGTTTCATTTCATTGGCCTTCCTATATTTCTGGATATAGTCTTTGGCTGCTGGCTCTAAAAAATAGTTTACTCCCATAATACTTCTTGCATATGAAAGAGCTTGATCAATATCTAAATATTTTTTCCAAGACACTCCTCCATCTTTTTCTTTTTCTATCCGCTGGGCTATAACTTCTTCAAATGATATATAAATTCCTGGTGTTTTTCCCTATATATAACATATATGAGTTTTTTCTCTATATTGCCAGATGATTCTTTTGGTTGTATTTTCCCATTAATCATATGAAAATATTCATCCAGACTATTTAATATTGCTAGCATATAACATTTATCTTCTCTTTTATTGTTATATTGAAACCAGAAATTGTCTAGAATGCATTCTTGTATGTCATCTAGAACAATATGGTCTCGGGACTTGAATTTATAAGTATTTGATGGAAAAATTCTTAACTTATTATCAATTTTAAAACTGAAACATTCACCCCCAATAGGGCTTGTTCCTTTCTTCGTTTCTGCAAAATAGAAGACCGTGAAAATATATCAAGTAATGTATTATCTTTACCTTTTATATGCTCAAATATTACTTTATAACCATTTTTAGTAATAATATCTTCAAATAGAACCCATCGTCTAGTTGAACTTTTCTTACTATAGCCTTTATTATAGTATCTGCATATAGTTTCACAGTCTATCCTAACTATGAACTCTTTAAATCATAGATATAATCTAAAAGCATTTATTGCATTAATAAAAGCTAAAATTTCTCTATCCGTATTCTTTATTGCTTTTAACTTATATTTTTCTGAAGCATACCTACATATTTTTTCTTCTAACTTTAGAGAATACTTGTGTGGTTTTTCTTTAATATCGCACCCTATCCTAACTCGGATGCATCTGTCTTTATAATGAAAATAATTATCATCTAAAGGTGACTCTGAGGGTTTTAAATCCCTGACCTATTTTTAATAGTTCTTACTAACTTTATATTTTCAGAATTAAAATATTTTTATCCGTTTTTTCTTAATTTTGCATACAATGGACTAGCTAGCTTAGCAAATTTTTTAATAAAATTTCTAGCATAATTTACTATTCCTAAGAATTGCTGTAGGGTTTTCTTATCATTCATGATATCTGGAAATTGTAAGATTTTCTTTGCAATATGACCTTGTAAATAATTTTTTCCCTCTTCTATTTTATGACCTCCAAAATTTATCTTTTTCTTACATATCTCTATTTTTCTTTTAGACAAAATTAACCCATGTTGTTCTACCTTTCTAAAGAAAGTTTCCAAATGAGCTATACGCTCTTTATAGCATTTTGAGAAAACTAATAAGTCATCAATATAAACTAATATGAATTCTTGATATTCATTAAAAATATTTTGCATTTTTCTTTGAAATAAAATAGGGGCATTTTTTAATCATAAGGGTATTACTAGCCATTCAAAATGACATTGAGGACATGTGAAAGCAGTCAATTCTATTAATTCTTCTGCCATTTTTACTTGCAAAAACCTAGCTTTTAAATCAAAATTTGAGAAATATTTACTTCCTTGTATTCTATTTATCTATTCTTGCTTATTTGGGATATTATAAGCATCGACTATAGTATTATCATTTAGTCTTTTATAATTAATAACCATTCTTGACTTTGCTCTAACTATTTTAGCATGATTTCTAACTATAAATGAAGCTAATCTATGAGGACTTCGGCTTTCTCATATAGCTCCTAATTTTAGTAATTCTTCGATATGTATCTTAAATTCTTCTATATCTTTAGATGTTGCTTCTATAGGGCTTATCTTGATTATATAATTAGGATTTATTAAGTTAATCTTACATACTATACCATTTTTATCCCAATGCTTTATTGGTATTTTTCTGATTATCTGAATATCTTTCAATCTTCTTATAATTTTATCTATATCTTTTTTAGATTTTATATCTCTATACCAATTTGGTGCTAATGATTGCAGACTGATACATTCTATACATGAGTTTGCTATATGAAATTCTTCTATATTTTCACCTAGCTCTTCATTTATATAATTACCAGGGACATTTTCATCAGATCCTTGAGTTCTAAATTGGTTTTTCCTGGATTAGAATTTATAGTCTTTCGTACTTCTGTTATATATGGGATGTTGTCTTGATAAAGAATAAATGTTATTCCTTGCTCATGTATGATTGTTGTTTGTAAAGAGAATTGTAAAAATCTTAATCCTAATATCATATCATCATGTATCATAGATAGATCTCTTATTGTAATTTCATCTATTATATATTTTGTGTTATTTATTTGTACTTCAACATCATAAGCTAGTTGATTATGAACCTTTTTTATCCCAGACATATCAGTAAATATTTCTGCTTTATCTTGATCTATTGTATGAACTATTTCTGGACATTTTACAAAATATTTATCATGTATAATATTTTTTGTACAACCGGTGTCTACTAACGCTAATACTTCATAGGAGATATTAGACATTAATTTTATTTTTACAGGTACTTTTATTCCTATAATTTCTTTAAATGGTAATCTAATTATATATTTGCTACCAAAATTTATTATGGCTTCTTTTAACTGTACCACTTTATCATTTTTCTATTTAACATTGCTTGATCCTTTAACTCGGTAAGGCCTTTATAATTTTCATCTATCTTCAGCCTGTTCGCTTGCTCGTAAATGATCGTAAATTTCCAGCCAGGAACAGTGTTTTTCTCTCACACCAAACCAGCCAGCAGTAAATAATCCACGATACGATACGACCTCCCGAACAGGCTGCTTATTTGCTTCATTGAGTTATATTTTACTCTTTAGCTCTTCTAATTCTGCTTCTAAGCTATTTATTCTATTATCTAAATTTCTGACTCTGCTTGCTAATAGTTTATCTTCTGGTTTCAAATCTACTTCTTGTCTCCATTTTTGGTTATTGGTTTTTAAACATGAGGAACATGCTTCCTTTAAACATATGCTGCATGTGAATCTATTTTCCTGACTAGGATAATATATGCAGAAATCACATTTTATATTATAATCACCTCTTCCTTTTATCCAATCATGCTCACAGTCTTCTTGATTCATTAATTCTATTTATATTTCTATTGAACTATTAATATTTTCAGATATTATATCTAACCCTTTCATTGCATTATCTAGATTGCGTAACTCTTCATTATCTAAAGAGTCTATAAAATCTTGGTAACTCTGAACATTATTTTCTTCTTCTTCATAACTTTCTAATAAAAACTTATTATTAATCTTCCATTGCTCTTCTTCATTTGTAATGTATTCAATATTATTTATCTACACAACTTCTTTAACTTTACAAGTCTCTTTGTCTTTAGTTTTTAACTCATTTTCCTGTTTCTTTATCACAACAAGTGTTTTAAAATATTTATTCTTTAGTTCTCTATCTTTCTTGATATTATTAAGTCTATATATTTCTCGTCTAAAGAAGAGTTTCTTTTCTCTTATAGCAGACCATTCACATAACATAGACATATTATATTCATCAAGAATCTTACTTAATTTTTTCTCATAATATTGAATCTGACTATCTAAAGTTTCTATTATATGTAAAGTATTTGACCGAGGTTGTATTAGCAGACTTACTTATATTAACTACTAAATTTAAATAATATAGCTTTTCAAGCTTTAGTAAATCCCTTAATTCAAATTTTTAGTAACCAGGCTTTGATACCACTATTATAATTCGTGACACTATTCAAAATACTCGCTACTATTCAAATTCAGAATATGAACAGTGCACGAGCACTGACCCGGGAGTGGCTCAGGCACCCAAACTCTTTTGCAACTATTTGGAGCACTTGCTTTTTTTGCTACTATTTAGACGCTATTCGAAGCACTTATAGAGGATGGTGGATGCAGGACGCGTGTGTGATTAGTATGTGCGTGATTAGTGAATATGTGTATGCGGATTATGCTTCTCAGGATTTTTTCAAGCTGACGAGACTAATGTTTCAGCCGGTCGTGCGACCATGTTTATGTCAGTCCTACTCGGTACTCACCGTATGCATCACTAGCTCGCTTCAGAACCAGACTAATCCGGTCTTCTCTCTCGCTATCCCCAGCCACGCACACATATGACTCAAGCTCTATCGTCTCCCCAGACAGTTCCACCCGAAGGGAACACTTCTCTGCGCACACAGGGTTCTCTACAAACGCCGCCAGCAGGGCTAACACGAGAACAACACACGCAGAGATTTCTCTTCTAGGGTCCCTAGCATAGAGACATCGCCCTATATGAACGAGTTTAAAGGAAGACAATGATTAAAATAGAAAAGCTTAATTCATTTCCAAATAGCAAGCTTACATACGGCTTTCCCTTTCAGAAAACTCCAAACAGTTAACACAAACCTTAAGGATTACTTTACAAACGCAGGAAGATCACGGGGACTTCCTTTATTCTAATTTACAGATAGTGGTGAAGTAATATAACGGTAGTGGAGTATTACTATTCATGGTGGACGATCTTCATAGGACTTCTGAGGTCGCGGTCTTCATGGTGTATGTGGAAAAGTGGAGCGTTGGTGGAGTGGTGTCTTTAGTGGATGTGATGGTGGTGCATGAGAGTGCGGCGTCGAATCCCGATCTTCGCTTCTGCTTCTTCGCTCTTATAGAGCAGAAAGAGCCTTCTGGAGCGTCATTCATACTTATCTTCTGGAGTGCCTTCGAGACGAAGTCTTCAATTATTCTTCAATAGTTGTCCTAGCTACAGTGTCTTCCCGTGGTCTTCGGTCTTCCGTGAGCAGCCTCCCGGGCACTGGGGAAAAGCTTCTCGTCTAGTAAAGCCAGCAGGTAAGCTGTTTTCACACGCATGTTTATCTTCTCCAGCCAACTTATTTCCCGTACGTACGTCTTGAACGTGGGTTAGCTGTGACCGTCCGTAACACGGTGCTTTGTGTTTGCTACAGCCTCGCCTCGCAAAAATCCTCCGCGCCGCGCGTCGTCCACCGGCTCCACATGTGTTCTTCTCAAATCATGTTTACCTTTCCGTTTTATCCAACCGGCTCCACGTGCCACACGCACGGAAATGCACTACTCGTAGGAATAATAATCGGTAGCGATCATCGCCATGTTCGCTTGACTGGTTTAGATTATAAGCTATGGCTGAAAGTATTGTTGGTTTGTTTAATGTGAGAAAAAAATATTATTCGTTGACTGATAAGTTATAATTTATAAGCCAAATACGATCAAATCAGCAGATGAGAAGCAACAAAAGGGAAATACTAGAAGATGCTGGAATTGACAGTACAGGCCACTTGGAAACCGATAGGCCGTCCAGCTACTATAGGCTAATTAATCGGTAGTAGTAATTACTCGTGACAAATGAATATATATATATATACACACACTCATGACTCATGCATGATGCATCCCCTGATCCCCCTAACATTAATCCAAGCTGGCTGCTGGCCTGCCGCGCTAGCTGTGAAAACTATAGATAGCTTACGGGCTTTGACTGAACACCCAGTTCAACAGAAGCTATCATTCTTCGCTTGACCATCCATCCCTGACCAAATTCACAAGTCAGGACTACATGTATATGCCAACCGGTTTGCGAATGATGGTAGTATACTATATATCATCCTAGTTATCGATCGGTCATGATTCAGATGTGCTAAATGTTAGGTTGCGTTTGCAAATGATAATTCGGTACTGGCTGTAAACAGCCAAGTACGATTTGGGGTCTCGTTCGCTATTTCGGTTTGTTTTTTCAATGGAGCGAACGGGACCTGGGCTATTATTGGCACATGCACGCACGCATCACAGTCAGCCTACACATATCAGACCTCGCAATCGCTAAGACACGGAGAAGAAGTAGACATACACATACTACATGTGCGTTATTTTGAGCTGCAGCCTGGATGGCAGCCCAATCGGAATGAAGACGGGAGATTAGGATGCCGACAAGCGCACGTAACAGGAAGCAAAGAATCAGCGAAACGCTCACAAGTAGACAGACCGGTTGTAATAATAATAATGATATAATTAATCAAATGCTCCTGCCGAGTACTCTACTAATCAGCAGCAAGCCAAGCAGAAGATATTGAACTGGCCACTGCAACAGAGAGAGAGAGAGAGAGAGAGAGAGAGAATAGAAGGACTATTGGACAGGTAACCACGACGGCGACAGGTGCCGTAGCCGACAGCTGACCGCTGCGTTGGCGCCCGGGTGGATGCGGTGTAGGTGCCATCCCCCGGGCGCGCGGCTGCGCTCGCCTCGCCTGTGCGGCTGTGCCTCGTTGGTGCTGCCGTTACTGAGCTGAACCCGGCCGGCCTGGTATATAAGGCCGCATCTCCCCCATTCTCCCCCTCCCCGGACCCCGGATCGCAGGAACAGATAGACGGATACACGGTTCCGTTCCGTCGTCGTCTCATTGTCAGTCAGCCACAAGTTTCTCTTGTCGTCTCCTTCACCGACGATCGCGCGTTCCTACATCAGGCGGTCAGGTGAGCCTCCTCGCCGCCTTGCGCGTTGTTGTTGCCGTCCGTATCATCAGTTCATCACAGCTTGCTTGGTTTTCTTCTGGTGTCCGGGCTTTGATTCGCGTCGTATGGGTATCTCGGGTAGGGTACCGTGCCTGGTTCTCGATGAAGACACTGTGCCAATCATGGGGGGAAAGGAAATTCAGATTCGCAACACTATCTGTATATTGCTAATGTATATATGTCAGCAGTTACTGCCGAAATGCATGCATGATCCAGCTGAGCAACTGCCATTTTCCTCCTTTCATTTTAAGCTTTATGAATCTCGACTTGCCAGCACAATTCACATGGGCCATGCGTCCAGGTAGACATTCCTGAAATGAGTACAAGACCGGCACGCTTATTAGCCGTTGGAAGGGGCACGCAAATTTGGGCTGCCAAAAGCTATGAATGGACCTGGATTTTCTGCTGTTTATCCCCCATTTCCAGGGGAAGATTCTGCCTTTTTATTTGCATTCGTTTATTTTTTGAAAACGAAACATGCAAGCGGTCCAAGCAATGTGGAGTTGTCCTTTTCAAATCTCAACCAGAATGTGTTATAGAGTAGGGAAGGCCTCATCATTGTAACCACGAACTCCTGCTTTTTTTTTCTTCAGATTCTTCCAGATGCTTATTTCCCCCTTTTCTCTGAATTATTTTACCAGGGTGGAACATCCTGCACGGAATCCGGATAGCCACTGGCCACGTATTCAGGAGACGTCTGAAATCATCCTTCAGCTAGCGTTTGTCAATCAAGCAGATCAACAAGGGCTTAATCCTACTAATTCAGACGAGGATGGGTTTCTTCTCATTGTTTCTTGTGGCTTCTATGCCAGTCGTCCAGGTCCTGCTCATAGGTGCCATTGGAGCTTTCCTGGCTTCCGGTTTCAGCAACGTTCTGACGACCAGTGCTCGAAGGGATATGAACAAGGTGAGCTCTGTCCCAGTTTTCCACACAACGTTTTCACAGCTAGCTTTGGTGAACGTTGTCAGAACCTAATCTCAGTTAAATTGCTGACAGGTTGTTTTTACTGTATTCACCCCATGTTTGATGTTCGCCAGCCTCGCGAAGACGGTCACGCTCGCGGACGTCATTTCTTGGTGAGTAGTAGTACGCATCATCGTATTTTTCAGAGCCTTGAGGAAGGAAGTAGTACTGAACAGAGTCATTGAAAGTCTGTACTTTTATATTTGTAAGTATTCTAAGCGCCCTAATGAACACACGCCTTCTGTTCTTCAGGTGGTTTATGCCAGTTAATATAGGGATCACGTTCATGATTGGTGGCACTCTGGGTTGGATAGCTTGCAACATCTTGAAGCCACCACAGCACTTTAGGGGCTTGATCATGGCCTTCTGCTCAGCAGGTTCAGTTTCGTCAGTGGAAGTTCATGTTCCATTCCTCTTCGGCTAGCCTTCATATATGCACAACAGAAATCAACAATGGCCTCTACTAACAAATGCAGGAAACCTTGGAAACCTGATACTCATAATTGTCCCGGCTGTATGCGACGAAGATGGGAGCCCGTTTGGGAAAGATCCAAGCATTTGCCGCTCACGCGGTCTCTCGTACTCGTCCTTGTCCATGGCTGTAAGTTTTCCTTTTTTTTTCTTCTTCTTTTGGATCCATCAAAGGGCTACCTATCTTCTTTGTTTCACAGATATATATACATACATACATACACAAGTCTAGTTTACCAGTTTGAGTGTTCTTGCATTCGGCAGCTGGGTGGGATTTTCATATGGACACACACGTACAGCCTCATGCAGAAGTCAGGTAAGCTGTATCACAAGATGCATTCCAAAAGCATCCAGTGCCCAGCCGACAGCGACGAGGAGCATTCAGCTGCCGACGCTGACGAGGAGGCACCTCTTCCGACGTCAATTAAGCCTGGCGAGCACGAGCACGAGCACGGGGAAGAAAACCAAATTGTAAGTTACTCCCTCCGTCCCTAAATGTCTGGCGTTTTCGTTTTCCGAGAAACAACTTTGACTAAATATATATTTAAAAAATATTAATATTCATGATATGTAATTAGTATCGTTGGATAGATATTTGAATCTAGTTTTTTAATAAATTTATTTGGAGATAGAAATGTTGCACGTATTTTCTATAAATCGAGTCAAAGTTATTGACACGCAAATCATGGCGACAAACATTTATGGACAGAGGGAGTAGTTTACAACAGTGTTGACTGCATGCATCGTCGGCCATGGTCGTTTCTTCACGTGGCGTCTTCAGACAAACTGACTTGCAAGAAATGGTAATGCAGGAGGCCCCTCTCTTGTCCTGTGAGAGCGAGGTCGCTGACAAGGGGTTCTGGACGAATCTGAAGGACGCTGTCCACAAGTTCATCGAGGAGCTGATGGCGCCACCCACCATATCCGCAGTATGTTTCAGTTTCAGCATTTCTGGCTTCTCACTTCACAGTGGCACGTAGTTGGAAGGACCAAATCTGATGATGTGATGCTGCATCTTGGGTCAGATAATTGGGTTTGTTGTTGGCCTGGTCCCATGGCTAAAATCCCTAATCATCGGTGACGGAGCTCCTTTTAAAGTTGTACAGGATTCCCTCCAGCTGATGGGGTAAGCACATAGAAGTATTTCATTTTGCCGAGTGCTGTCTGTCTCTGCCAATACCTCTTCAGGTTACTCATGGTTTGTTTGTTTCTCTTGCAGCAATGGCGCGATTCCTTGCATCACCCTCATCCTAGGTGGAAACCTGACTCAAGGTGGGTGCTATTTTGATCAGACTCAGCGGCGATCCAGTATGTCCACCACCTGGACGGCCGTGTTCTGAAACTGCTCTGAAATCTGAATGTGCGTGCAGGGCTTCGGAAGTCGGGGCTCAAGCGTAGGGTGATCGTCACGATCCTGTGCATCCGCTTCGTGCTCCTCCCCCTGATCGGGATCGCCGTCGTCCACGCCGCGTACGGGCTCGGGTTCCTCTCTCGCGACCCGCTGTACCGCTACGTGCTGATGGTGCAGTTCGCCGTGCCTCCTGCGATGAACATCGGTACGCGCTGGAATTCTGAAACCAATCAATGGCGCTCTGTTCCTGCTATGTTTGGCAGCTTGTTTCCTGAGACTTGTGTAATTCAGGAACCATGGCTCAGCTGTTCGACGTTGGACAAGAGGAATGCTCCGTGATCTTTCTCTGGACGTACCTCGTTGCCGCGGTTGCGCTGACGACGTGGTCGACGATCTTCATGTCCATTCTGTCTTGATTGAATCCAACGCCGGAACCAACGCGCGGTCGCATTTCTGAGCCTGGTGCTGCTCAAAACATTCAGCTTAGCAAGAGGCAAGGAGGAGAGGAGGGGATGATGATGGGTCTCAAGTAGAGCCAGTCGGAGCAAGACTGCAAGAGCTAAAACTACCTGTTTAGAATATATACATAGGCAGTAGGCTATGATCCAATGATCATTTAGGTAATTATTTATTATTGTATTGTGTTGGGCTGATGGGCTGACCTATTAGTCGCCGATTGGCATAGTTCAAACAATCATGAAAGTGGAGGGTTCCATTTTTGTTCCATTTATATCTAACTTATAATTTTAAACCCCACTAGAATTCTACCTCGACATATGTAAGACATCCACCTCAGCAGCCCAATAACGCATGCAACGTAAGCTATCCACATCAGCATACCACACTACCCGCTAAAATTCAATTTCGCGATTCCCACAGTAACGGAGGTATCCTTCTAGTTGTAAAAGAGAATGAAGCTAGCTATGTACGTGGCAGTCTCATCCAAACCATATCATTCACTAACATGCATTTATTTTTTACAATAATTAATGAGAACTACAATTAATTAATTGTATGGAAATAAATATTTTTAAAAAATGTATGCTTAAAAAAGAGTTGTTGTTTTTTTAAAAAAGAAAAATGTGTGCCTAAAAAAGAGTTGGTTTTACTCTCATTAATTATTTTAAAAAATTATTTTTTCCATGTCCATGATTTACTTTTATTTGATATATTCTATGAGATACTTGTGATGTTCTTATAGTATACATGATGTCTATGATTTGTGTTGGGATGTTCACTTTGTATAAATTACTATAAAGCAATGCACGGCGTTGCCACGCAACAGCACGTGGTTCCACATATGGAACCAGTTATATATACATCTATAATACTAGAACAAATCTGAAATTATGAGGTATTTGTTAAGATATAATATATGCGTCGTATATGTGAGTTAGGGTTAGTAGCATTAGATCTGTCCAAAGGATTTATGTGAAATAGTTTTCTAATATGATCATAGGATACCATCACCATGAAACTTAAGTCTGTTTAAAAATTCAAAACTCAAAACACATCCTTCTCCGCGTGAGGCAGCTGGATCGACTTGCACATCTGCACCAAATGTGCAGCACACGGTGAGCCAGCCCTTCTGTTGACTTGTGTGTACTCTGAAACCTGTACATATCCTGTTCTTATGCTTCTTAGGTAATGTACTTGTTAAGTGCCTAATTTAGATCCTAATCATAATTAGGTAGTATTATTATGTCCTCAATAGATTAGTTATAGATGTTAGATTGATCTCTAATCCCAAACTGGACCCAACGGCCCAGTTGAGCCTTTGATCCGCGCCCTGATCGAGGGCGCCCAGCCCACTATGGCTGGAGGGCCCCTGTCACACTGCACAATAAATAGAGATGGGGCCGGCGGCTCTGAGTACGAAGTTCGCCTGAGCTACAATTCTCCACCGAAATCCCTAATCCGATCTAGAGGGGCACGACCAGTGACGGGAAGCCACCAGCCATGTCGCCACCGCTTCTGCATATACACCGAGGGGCTGCTACGTCGCCGGGCTGCCTTGCAACCGGTACTGCACCGCCGCACTTCGACTCGACACCGCCAACGGGTTATCACCAAGCACTGCGATGGCGAGCCCATCTTCATCTAAGGCGTCCGAAGGTTTGCACCCTTCACCCCTCTCTTTCTCTCGTTCTATCTACTGCTATTGCACTAGTAGATGTTCTAGGACTCATGGTTTTATTCAATAGCAAGTAGACATGCTAGTTCTATGCCTAGAAATCCTGCTTAGGGTCTAACAATGGTACAAAAGCCTAACTAGGTGTAGATCTAGCCTATCAGAATCCTCTGTCTAGATGTAGATCTGTCAGGGGTAAGAAACAGAGTAGATGCGTTCGGATCTGAGAAAAGAAGAGGGTCACCGAACCCTAACCCTAATTGGGTGAAGAACAGAGAAAAGAAAGGGTCTCGGATCTCAAAGCCGAAACCTAACCCGCGAATCAGTCACGGGGAAGAACAACAGTGAACAAAACCCTAACCCTAACCAAACCCTAATCCCCAAATCGGACAAATCCGAGAAGAGAAAAAAAGAAAATCAAAGTCAGGAGAGGGAAAGGGGAAGAGGGTAAGGGGCTTATCTCACAGATCTCGAATCAAAATCGAAAGAAAAAAAAACGAATCAGGAAAAGAAACCCTAACCCTAGAAAGAGAAAGGGGACGGTAGAGAAGGGGCTTCCTACCTGGGGCCTGGCCGTCCCGTCTTCGCCGCCGGCCATCTCCATGGCCGGCGCGTGGGATGAACCAGAGGCGCCGACCGAGTAGGTCACGCCACCGCGTGGCTCCGCCTCGGGCTTGGGTGTCAAGGGCACCGCACCGCAGCCCTTCGACGGCGATGAGCTCACCCTCGGGTGGACGCACGCACCGGCGAAGGGGCGCGCGGTGGCGCCGCCACTTCCTCCGGCCGCCATGGCTGTTGCGCTGCTCCTTCTCTCTACGGCGCTGAGGAGGAAAGAGAATGGAAACGAAGAAAATGAGATAGGGTTTCGGGGAGGCCGCCGCGCCGGGGTTTTGTTCGACCGATGCGCACGCTCGGCCGTCGGATGAAAGCGGACGCCTCAGATTGCTTGGCGGTGGCCCAGTGGGCAACCTGTGTGTCCATGGCAGTTTTTGCCCAGCCGAGTTGCGACTGGTGCGGAGTAGCAGCAGCATAGCGAGTGGGTCGGGCCGTTTTGTCGGCTGGGCTAAAAACAACATGTTCATTTTGAATCAATTTTTTGTTTTTCTTTTTCCAGTAAATATTTATTTCCTAGAAAATGGATAAATGGCTTAAAGTAAATAGAAAAGAGAATTTTCCTTTGGGTAAAATTTATTAAATTGAATTATTTTTCCGCTGCAATGTTAAAGTTAATGATCTTCTAATTAAATTCGAACCAACGGGAGAATTTAATTTGAAGAGTAGTAAATTTTAATCAGTAAATTATAATATTATTATTTTTTGACCAACGTTGATAATAGCATTATTATAATGTTCTATACATTAATTCTATTTCTGCCCAACGGTGATGTAGAATTAGTGTAGAAGAACAGTTGTATGTTTTAATTTTGACCAACATTGGAACTAAGGCATACAATTGTTGTTATTATTTATGTTCTCACTCTATATGAATTATGTTTTCAGGCGGATACAACTTGATGGGTTGTATCAAAGAGATCCCCACTCTTAAAGGTGACAACTACACGGAGTGGAAGAAAAAGATTGACCTAGCCTTCATCTTGGCTGAGGTGGACTGGATAGTCACCTCACCGTGTCCCACTGAGCCTGTGGCACCGGTGAGGGAGACAAACGAGGTTGATGCCGCTTGGGCAACTAGAGAGAGGGATTTTGCATCCTAAAAGATGTCCTATGACCTTGAGCATAGGAAGTGGGTCACTGCCAACAAGAAATGTTTGGCTATGATAAAGAACACGATTAAGCCTGCAATTGTGGACTCAATCCCAGAGTGTGACACGACCACCGAGTACCTCGATAGAATAAAGAGTCAGTTTACTGTCTCTTCAAAGACATATGCTACCCAGCTGATAAAGCAGCTGGTGACAGAGAGGTACTCTGGAAATGGTGGCATAAGAGAGCAGATACTAAGGATGAGCAATTTGGCATCCAAGCTAAAACCAATGGATCTGGCTCTCAAGGAAGAGTTTCTTATCCATCTAATTTTTGCTTCCTTGCCAAAGGAATTTGACACTTTTGTTGTCAATTACAACATTCAGCCCGAGAAGTGGGACTTAGAGAGGCTCATGGCTATGTGTGTGCAAGAGGAGGAGAGAATAAAAGCTGCCAATGGTGGCACTATCAATTATGTGAAAGATAGAAAGAAAAAGAATAATAATGCTAACTCCTCCTCAAAGCCAAAGTGAAAGGGTCCCATGCTGCATCAGCCTCAGCAGAACAAGTTTAAAGTAGAGAAAGACCAGTGTCTCTATTGCAAGAAAACGGGACATTATAAAAAAGATTGTCCCGATTACTTAAAGATGATCATGGCAAAAAAATGTGAGAACATTATTACGTTCATAAATGAATCCCTGTATGTATAGTATTCGAAATCTACTTGGTGGATTGACTCAGGTGCAACTGTTCATGTTGCTAATTTCTTATAGGGATTCCGTTCGACGATGACTGTGCAAAGAAGAGAAAGACACGTTAAAGCTGTCAATGGAGTCCGAGCAGATGTCGAAGCCGTTGGCGATCTTTCTCTAGAGCTTGCTGATGGCTTCACACTTTTACTTAGAGACATACTTTTTGTTCTCTCTTTATAGAGAAACTTGATTAGTGTTTCATGCTTGGACAATGATAGATATGATTGCCATTTTAGAAATGGCAAATGTAAGATAACATTTAATAATACATGTGTTGGTCTTGCTATCTTACAAAATGAGCTTTATTTGTTATCACTACGTGATGATGTGAATGTTGTATGCGATGATGGGAACGTTGCGTGCGACAATGAGAATGTATCCTCGTTTGCGGATGTAAACAGAAAACAAAAGAGAGCTCACGATGCATTGTTGAAATTATGGCACTGTCGTTTAGGCCATATTTTGAGGGGGAGAATAGAAAGGCTAGTTAAGAATAATATTCTTTCTCCATTAGAGTTCTCAGATTTAGAATAATGCAGAGAATGCATAAAAGGAAAGTATGTAAAGGAAATTAAGAAAGATGCCAAACGAAGCACATAAATTTTACAGATTATTCACACAGACATCTGTGGTCCGTTTCCTGTAAAGAGTGTGGATGGTTATGATTCATTCATAACATTCACAAATGATTACTCCTGTTATGGATACATTTATCCGATCAAAGAAAGAACATATGCATTGGATAAATTTAAGATATTTAAGGCAGAAGTTGAAAACCAACACAATTTAAAGATTAAGATAGTCAGGTCCGACCGTGGGGGGAGAGTACTCTTTGTCGGCATACCCTATATGGCCAAGTTCTGGACCTTTTGCAAGGTTCTTATAGAAAGAATGACATAGTAGCCCAAGATTCTACAAAAGCGAACCTCGGCCGAGAATGGAGTAGTTGAAAGACGCTTAATCGTACCTCGATGGATATGGTGCGCGATGTGATAAGTTACTCCACCTTACCGTTGAGCTTTGTGGATGGAGGCGTTAAAACCACCATTCATATTCTCAATAGAGTACCAAGTAAGTCGGTGCCCAAAACACCGTATGAGTTGTGGACGGGAAGAGTACCCTCACTAAACTACTTACGTGTGTGGGGAGTCTCTTTGAGGCTAAAGTATTTAACCCAAACATTGGGAAACTAGATCCCAAAATAGTAAGTTGTCATTTCATTGGCTATCTAGAAAAGTCAAAAGGTTTTCGTTTCTACTGTCCAGACAGACATATAAAGTTTATGGAAACAAGACACACTGTCTTCCTAGAGGATGAAATGATGAGGGGGAGCATGGTAGCTTGAGAAATTGACCTTGAAGAGAAGCGGGTGTATGCGCCCACTCGATAATTCATGAGCCATTTTCTCACTACTTTTGCATCGTTGCACCGACGATTGCAAGATCTACTGGTGCCGACACCTATTGTTATTCCGCTTTGTGGCAACAATGAATGAATGATGAGGAACACATTCTTCATGATCTTGTAGAATCTATTGCCACATATGAGGAGGAGCAACAACAGCCTCAAATAAAAGATGTGCCAAATGTGGAGGCCCCTAGAAGGTCTCAAAGAGTTAGAAAATCAGCTATTCCTGCTAACTATGAAGTATACAACACTGAGTAATTTCAAATAGAGGATGATCCCACCTTATTTGAAGATGCCATGAGAAGTGATCATTCATCGAAGTGGCTTGAGGCCATGGAAGATGAAATGAAATCTATGAATGCTAATAAAGTTTGGGACTTGGAAATAATTCCTAAAAGAGCCAAAACAGTAGGTTGTAAATGGGTCTACAAAACAAAACTTATCTCTCAAGAGAATATAGAGAGATATAAAGCGAGACTTGTGGCAAAAGGCTTTACACAAAGAGAAGGGATTGATTACAATGAGACCTTTTCTCCAGTCTCATGTAAGGATTTCTTCAGAATCATAATGGCATTAGTGGCACATTATGATTTAGAATTACATCAGATGGATGTAAAGACGACATTTCTCAATGGGGACTTGGAGGAAAATGTTTACATGACACAACCAAAAGGTTTTGTCATGGAAGGAAAAGAACTAATGGGATGCCGTCTAAAGAAATCCATTTATGGATTAAAACAAGCTTCAAGACAGTGGTACTTGAAGTTTGATCAGACAATAAGGAATTTTGGGTTTAAAGAGAATGTAGAGGACAATTGTGTCTATGCAAAGTTTAAGAATGGGAAGTTTATCTTCCTTGTCCTATATGTGGATGATATCTTACTTGCTAGTAGTGATGTCAGTCTACTAGTGGAGACAAAGAAGTTTTTGTCCTCAAAATTTGATATGAAAGATCTTGGTGAAGCTTCGTTCGTTCTAGGGATCGAGATTCACCGAGATAGAAGTAAAGGGGTATTAGGACTATCACAAAAGGCATATATAGAAAAGATCTTAAAGAAATTCAGTATGCACAAATGTAGTCCCTCACCTGCTCCTATAGTCAAGGGCGACAGATATGGGGATTTTCAATGCCCCAGGAACCAGTATGAGATCGATCAAATGAAAACGGTTCCATATGCTTTAGCTGTCAGAAGCTTGCAATATGCTCAAGTATGTACGCGCCATGACTTGGCATTTGTTACTGGGTTACTTGGTAGATTCTAGAGCAATCCTTGAACAGAACACTGGAAATTGGGAAATAAAGTCTTGCGTTATTTGCAAGGAACAAAAAGCCTCATGATGACGTATAGAAGATCATATTCACTCCATATAGTGGGATATTCTGATTCTGATTATGCGGGAGATGATAGAAAATCCACGTTTATATATGTATTCACTCTCGCAGGGAGAGCTATTTTATGGAAAAGCTTAAAGCAAACCTGTCGATGCGGGACCCACAGGATACCCCGCAAGGAAGAGAGAAGATCTAGTCTAACTAGGTTTATTTTCATGTAATCTTAGTAGTAGTAGTAGTATTATTCTGTAATACTACTAGGAGCTCTCGTTGTAAACCGATTAGGACTCTGACCTCCTAACTATATAAAGGAGGGTGGGGTTCCTAGAGACAACAACTGACAATCAATCTAACTCAAAGGCTAACGCCGACTGGACGTAGGGCTATTACTCGACCACGATCGAGGGCCCGAACCAGGATAAATCAACTGTCTCTTGCGTTCACCGTCAAGTTTCGCATACGCTGAAGCCCGAACAAACTGCCCCGGGGACCCCGTGGCAGGCTATCGGTGGTAAAACATCGACAGCTGGAGCGCTAGGTAGGGGCTTTCGGTGAATTTGCATCCGAGAGCTCAACGGACCTCGACAACATGATCTTCTCATTGGGATCAACCTTCATTTTTGGTTCATGGATCTACGAGGCAGGCGACGATGGCAAGCTCCAAAGCCGTCTCCTCGAAGATTCGGTTCACCATGAAGACTTTTCTATTTCGGCGACTACGATAGATCAACTCATCGGAAGATTCGCGTAGCTCGTGATGTCCGAACCAACTTAGATTTTGTGGCTTTGCACATCTGACTCGAACTCAGGCTCCGCATCCGAGATGGAGTCTTACCCGAGTTCTTTCGAGAAACCGAGTTCTTTTCTGATGGGGCTCCAGAACACGGCCTCGACATATCAAAAATACAACTCGGAGTACACTTAGAGTCCTTTCAAGAAGTCGGATCTTTTTTCATTCGGACTCCACAACATGGCAAAGTCTTATCAGGCACGGCTAGAAGGATCCCTCGATCCGGTGCTTAGAATGCCACTGAAAGGAGCTCTGGAAGGTCTCGTACTAACTATAACATCTCAAGACTGCATCGTCCACTGGCCATGTTCTATTCCTGAGGATAGCAGTGCCCGACTGGTTGGCACGACGACAACAACAATTCTACCCTACCAAGAAGGAGACTCGATCTACGCCCTTGAAGCCTCTACTAAAGTTATCAGCAACTCCGACAGTGTGGAAACCAACGCCGATAACAGAACAGTTCACGCACGGGAAGTACTTATGGTTCGCCGTCCTCAATCACCATTGATCCCCCCAGAAGCGTCCGACATCAGGTCATCGGATGAATCTGAGTCCAACATATCACCCTTTGCCTAGGGCTACGATGGTGAGACCGAGAATCAGAGGCAAGCTAGAGAAAGAAGAAACAAATTGAAACAAGGACGCCAACGACGTGCTAGGCAGCGCAAGGAAGCTTGGATCAGATATAAGTCAGATCTGGCCGAGTACAACAGAAGAAAATCAGAACAAGAAGTCAAAGAAAGACGCACAGTGAATACACCTTACAATAGGATCCGAGAAGCGCTAGAAGAACTCGGAGCGACCTCACATCCTAGTGAACAATAGGAACAACTCCGGGACCTTCTCTGGACAGCAGCCCTAAGGATGCACGATGGAAGAACCCGCTCAAGATTACCTACTAGGTCAACATCTCATAGGAAGGAAGATCAAAATCAAAGGAAGTCCGCTTTCAAGAGACTTAGACCAAGTGGAAGTCACAACAGAGAGAGTAGAAGGGACCACAGTCAAAACTACTGAGTCGAACAACCAAGAAAGATCAGAAGAGAAGCACCCATTCAGACAGCCCCACAGAACTATTCTCAACAAAACAACAGTTGGCTAGAAGGAGGTGCTGAATCAGAATACAGAGAAGCCGGAACGTACGATAGATTCCCCTATTTTGTAAACAGACTTGCTTCAATACGACTACCTCACAACTTCAAGCCATCCAACCACTCTAAATATGATGGCAAGACCGAACCAAGGCAGTGGCTCAGAATTTACTCACAATCGATTGAACTAGTCATAGGAGACGATGATATCAAGACCTTGTTCTTTCCCATGGCCCTAGAAACCATGCCCCTCCAATGGTTCGACAAATTGAATCCAGGGTCAATCAGAAATTGGGAGGACTTGCAAAGAGTTTTCTGTGAAAATTTCACGGGTATCATTACGCACCCCATCACCCACGCATAATTAAAAGGACTAAAGTAGAAAGGGGGCGAAAGTCTCAGAAATTACTATCGATGATTCGGCGAACTACGTGCTCAAGTACATGACATCACCGAACGAGAAGTAATCGAAGCTTTCTCTCACAGAATCATGGCTAGGTGGCAATTTTAGGACTTTTACAAAGAGAACCCGAGAAACAATGAAGAATTCAGACACACAGTAGAAAAGATGATTACTACAGAGAAGAAGACACAAGAAAGGTTCCCGAATAGAAACAACCGAGACAACCCGGACAGACAAAACCATCGAAGCAACAGACATTAGGAAAGGAAACATGAATCAGACAGCACCGTAGCGGTGGCTGACAAATCAAGGAAGTTTTTCCAAACCCAGAAGATATGACGACATTGAAAACATGCAGTGTATCTGGCACCCTAAAGGAAATCACACCATCAGAAATTGCTTCACCTTCAATGATCGATACATAAGAAAAGATAGTAAGGGAAACATAAAAGAAGACAATCAGAAAAAAGACGAAGACAACCACGAAGACAAGGGATTCCAAAAATCTAGGGGGACAGTAGCAGTGATCTTCGCCGGAGCCCCAGATTCCAGAAGCAAACATCAAGAAAAGCTAGCTCTACAAACCATCATGGCAGTAGAACCGGCCACTCCAAGATATCTCAATTGGTCACAATATCCAATCCAATTCTCAAGAGAAGACCAATGGACTAGCGTAGAAAACGTAGGCCATTACCCACTAGTTCTAGATCCAACTATCGCCGGTATGACTGTCACAAAAGTGCTAATTGATGGAGGAGCCGGACTCAACATCATTTTTTAGGAACGCTAAGGAAGATGGGACTACAACTCGCCGGAATGATTACACCAACGAGCACTCCTTTTTATGGGATAGTGCCCGGCAAGGCAGCCATGCCACTTGGGCAAATCACTCTACTAGTTACCTTTAGAACTCCCTCAAACTACCGTATAGAGTTCATCAAGTTTGAAGTTGCAGACTTCGATTCATCATATAACGCAATCCTCGGGCGCCCAGCACTAGCAAAATTCATGGCGATACCACATTACCCGTACCTATTGCTCAAGATGCTAGGGCCTAACGGTGTACTTTCCCTTCAAAGTGATTTGAAGCGCGCCTTTGACTGCGACGTTCAATCAATCCAAATTGCAGGCAAAGCACAAGCCGCCAATGGTAGAAAAGAAATAGCCACTATTGCCGTAGAAATGAGTCCGGAAGAGCTAGAGATACCGGCTAAAAAGCCCAGCATCCTCGCACCACCAAAAGAAGCCAACATCAAGCAAATCGACCTAGGCACCAGTGATCCATCCAAAACGGCAACCATCAGTGCCCATCTCTCGGCAAAATAGGAACTCGCGCTCGCCAACTTTCTTCGGGACAACAAAGATATCTTCGCTTGGAAGCCGGCCAACATGCCAGGTGTCCCAAGAGAGTTGGATGAGCATAGAATCGATATCAATGAAGGCTCCAAGCTTGTGAAGCAAAGGCTACGACGGTTCTCACCCGACAAGAAGGCAGCAATTAAAAAAGAAATCACAAAGCTAATGGCAGCCAGGTTCATCAGAGAAATCCTTCATCCAGATTGGCTAGCAAACCCAGTTCTAGTACAGAAAAAGAATACGGATGAGTGGCGCATGTGCGTCAACTACACAGATCTCAACAAACACTGCCTGAAAGATCCATTTGGGCTACCACGCATTGATCAGATAGTAGATTCAACAGTAGGATCTGCCCTATTATCCTTCCTTGATTGCTATTCAGGATATCACCAGATCGCATTAAAGGAACAAGACCAGAGCAAGACATCATTCATCACTCCGTTCGGTGCCTACTGCTACAAGACCATGTCGTTTGGACTCAAGAATGTTGGTGCCACTTACCAAAGAGCTATCCAAGCGTGCCTTGGTGAACAGATCGGCGAAAACATAGAGGAATACGTGGATGACGTAGTAGTAAAAACAAAGAACCCAGACACACTAATTGAAGACTTAGAGCAAACCTTCGAAAACCTGAAAAGGTGGAGATGGAAACTGAACCCAAACAAGTGTGTATTCGGGGTTCCTTCAGGACAACTACTAGGATTCTTGGTTAGTCATCGTGGAATCAAAGCCAACACCAAGCAAATTCGAGCAATAACAGAGATGGGCCCTCCTCGAGTGTCAAAGATGTGTAGAAACTAACAGGTTGTATGGCGGCCCTCAATCATTTCATATCAAGACTCGGCGAAAAAGGGTTACCTTTCTTTAAACTACTAAAGAAGACAGACAAGTTCGAATGAACAGAAGAAGCCGACGAAGCTTTCAAAAGACTTAAGGCATATCTCACATCCTCGCCCGTTCTCACACCTCCAAAGAAATACGAAGACATGATGCTATACATTGCGGCAACTTCTACTGTGATTAGCACAGCGATAGTCGTAGAAAGAGAAAAAGAAGGGCGCATATATAAAGTACAACGTCCCATATACTACATCAATGAAGTATTGTTCGAATCAAAAATCCAGTACCCGCTTGTACAAAAACTACTCTACGCCCTCCTAATCACTTCACGCAAGCTTCGCCACTATTTTGAAAGCCACAAGATTACCGTGGTGATAGATTTCCCACTCAGAGACATCCTGCCCAATAAAGACGCAACAGGGCACATATCTAAGTGGGCAGTTGAACTTGGTGCTCTCAATATCGATTTCACCCCACAGAAGGCAATTAAATCTCAAGCCCTTGCTGATTTTATGGCCGAGTGGACAGAAATTCAATAGCCTATGTCAAATACCATCCTTGACCATTGGAAGATGTACTTTGATGGATCACTTAAGCTAGGCGGAGCCGGTGCAGGCGTTCTCCTCATTTCTCCAGATGGAAAACAACTCAAGTATGTCCTTTAGATATTATGGCAAGCTACAAACAATGAAGCAGAATATGAAGCCCTCCTCCACGGGCTCCGTGTGGCAATTACCCTCGAAATCAAGCGGTTACTCGTATACGGTGATTCGGCAGTAGTCATCAACCAAGTCAACAAATATTGGGACTGCACCAAAGAAAACATGGGCGCCTACTGTGCTGAAATACGAAAACTCGAAAAACATTTTCAAGGATTAGAAATTCTACATGTCCTACGCGATTCTAATATTGCAGCAGACGTCCTCGCCAAGCTCGGATCAGATAGGGTGAAGGTTCCACCCGGCGTATTCATAGAGGAGTTATTAGCTCCCTCTATCAAACAACCCGGTGAGATAGCCCCTGAGCTCCCAGCTAAGGACACCTAGATTTTGGTAATCAACACCTCATGGACCCAAGTATTTATTGATTATATCAAAGAGAATAAGTTGCCAGCAGATAAAGAGGAGGCCACTAGAATTGTTCGTAGAAGCAAGAACTACGTCCTAGTAGGGGACAAGCTATACAGAAGAGCCGCATCATTAGGAGTACTCCTAAAATGTGTCTCATTTGAAAAAGGCAAAGAGATCTTAGACGAAATACACTCAGGTTGCTGTGGAAATCATGCCGCTTCAAGAACACTAGTCGGCAAAGCATTCCGCACCGGATTCTACTGGCCAACCGCTTTGAAAGACGCAGAAGAACTCGTCAGAAAATGCAAAGGCTGTCAAATATTCGCAAGACAAGCTCATGTACCAGCTCATAATCTTATCTGCATCCCACCCGCTTGGCCTTTCTCCTGCTGGGGGCTAGATCAAGTAGGACCTCTCAAGAAAGCAAAGGGCGGTTTCGAGTACATCTTCGTAGTAATTGACAAGTTCACCAAGTGGATTGAATACAAACCACTCGCAAAATACAGCGCAGCCAAAGCAGTCGAGTTCATCTAAGACATTATGCACAGATTCGGCATGCCCAATCGAATAATCACAGATTTGGGCTCCTCCTTCATAGCTACAGAATTCAAATATTGGGCACAGGATTATGGCTTCAGCATAGACTACGCATCAGTCGCACATCAAGAAGCCAACGGACAGGTAGAAAGGGCTAATGGACTCATACTAGCCGGGTTAAAGCCAAGGTTGTATGAAGAACTAGTAGACTATGGATCCAAATGGATTGAAAAACTACCCAAAGTAGTATGGGGGCTACGAACTCAAACAAGCAGAGCCACCGGTTACTCACCCTTCTTCCTAGTTTACGGGTCAGAAGTCGTACTACCTGTCGACTTGATCTAGATGTCACCAAGGATAGAAACAGTATGATGATGAAGGAGAAGCAGAACACACCAGAAGATTAGAACTCGACAGTTCAGAAGAAGTCAGAGTAAACGCTACCCTTCAAGCAGCCAGATAACTACAAGGTTTAAGACGCCACTACAACAAGAGTACCCAGCCTCGATCACTCCAAATCGGAGATCTAGTACTAAGAAGAATACAAAAAACTGACGGACGCCATAAACTACTAAGTCCATGGGAAGGTCCTTTTATTGTCACAAAAGTCACCGGACCAGGCACGTACAAGTTGACAACCGAGGATGGAAAAGAAGTCAGCAATACATGGCACATCAGCCAACTAAGAAGATTCTACGCATGAAAACAACTCAAGGAAGAATATATATACAAGCAACAAGCATATCAATGCCCATGATCAATAAAGATGGTTTTCCTCGACAACATATGTCTTATTGTAACTTTCGCCCAGTTGTTCTCACTAAGCATATCAATGCTCGTGATCAATAAAGATGATGTTCTTCGACAACATATGTCTTATTATGGTTTTCCACCGTTGTTTTCAATAAGTATACCACCAGAGCAGAAAAAGAGTGAAAAGATGCTTGAGCCCGCCGATGAGGGTAGCTAATAAGCTAACACCAACCAAAAAGCAAAATGGTGAAATTATGCACGAGCATACCGTAGAAAGCAAAAGAGTGAAAAGATGCTTGAGCCCACCGATGATGAGGTAGCTAATAAGCTAACACCAACCAAAAAGCAAAATGGCTGAAATTATGCTGAGCATACCGGCCAGAGAGCAAAAGAGCTGAAAAGATGCTTGAGCCCACCCGATGAGGGTAGCTAATAAGCTAACACCCAACCAAAAAGCAAAATGGCTGAAATTATGCTGAGCATACCGACCGAGAAACAAAAGAGCTAAAAGATGCTTGAGCCATGATGAGGGTAGCTAATAAGCTAACACCAACCAAAAAAGCAAAATGGCTAAAATTATGCTCAGAGCATACCGGCCGACAAAGAAGAGTTGGAAAGATGCTTGAGCACCCGATGAGGGTAGGTGATGAGCTAACACCCGAACTGATCCTAGGATGTTTTTACAACAAGAGAAAGAGCCAGATACTGGTCACGCCTCGATACTAAGAAGAACAAAAAGGTTGTCAAGACAAAGATCTACTTACCCCGAGTTGTTTACATGGCACAGACGAAAGCCAGACAAGCACTCGGCAAATCAAGAAAGTCTGTCAAGACAACGATCTACATATACCAAGTTGTTTACATGGCACGGACTAAAGCCAGACAAGCACTCGACAAATCAAGAATATCTGTCAAGACAATGATCTACATATACCAAGTTGTTTTCACGGCGCAGATAAAAGCCATACAAACGCTCGACCTATCAAGGAACGATCCTACAACGGATGAAACAACACGACCACCATAAACTGTGGATACGCACCACGACCAACAAACGACTACTCGGAAAAAATTCTGATCACTTGGACAACTCATTTAAAGAATAAGCAAAGCGAAGACATCCAGGCAAAAGAAGACAAAGACAAGAAATAAAGGATCTTCATTCAAAAACAAGTATAATATCCTGTAACAGAGGCTAGAGTACAAAGGTCAATTACATCAAGCATCGTCATCAGGAGAAGGAGTATCAATATCAAGATTATCCACAATCCTCCTGGCTAAGTCTTCAACCTCAGGCTCCACCTTTTCAACACATCCAGATATTCTTGACTCTCAGCTTCCTCTGCTATCTTGGACAAAGGGAACTCCAGAGCAAGAACCCGGACCTAGACAAGAACATTTCTGGTACATAGTTGGGCGCACCTCTTCATGAACCCCTGGAAGCGGGTCGGAACTTGAGGAATAAACTGAGCCCAAGATTGACCATCGTCTGCTGAAGTCCGGAGAAGGTCGACTACTGACCGAAATGATTTCCACAAAGCATTCCAGTTCTCAGTAGCCGTCGCCAAATTACCAGTCAAAACTTCAATAGTTTTTTGGGCCTGCACAAGATCCCTATCAGCTCCACGCCTAATCAACTTAGCAAGCGCGAGTTATTCTTTAGCACAAGTAATTACCTCCTCAGCCCTGTTGTGATTATTGCGAACAAGTGTCTTCATCTCCTCGATACCCTCCGAGAGCTTCTGCTTTTCAACTCGGAGATCTAGACCAAGCACCAAAAAAACAAGTCAGCAGAAAGGGAAATTTGAATACAAAAGGAAACAAAAAAGAACCCACAATACCATTGCACTCTTTCTTCATGGCCTCCACATTCTTCAAGGCCTCCTGGGCAGCTGCATCCCTCTGCTTTTCTGCCTCAACCACCCGGGCACGGAGAGCCTTTTTCTCCTTCTGGTGCGTCTGACGCTCGGTCTCCAACTCGGCCCGACAAAGGTCAAGCTTTGCTTTTAGGGCACTCACCTCGGAAGACAACTTTTTCTCGGTTTCAGATGAGAAAAAGAAGTCAGTATGATCACGAGAAAAAGACTGAGCAAAAAGAGAGAGAGAAAAACAAGACATAAGGACAGAAGAAAGACAAACGTCCAAAAAGAACTTCAAAAAAACTTACCTAGAGTTTTTCCCCAAAAGAAGTCGCAAAGGATGCAAAGGATCCCCAGGCAGCAGTCAACTCTGACAACCGATGAGTGGCATCGAATTGTTGCAACACATCATCCAAACGCTGACCACCAGAACCATGAGGAGCAGAGGGAGAAGTCGGCTGAGGCAAAGAAGGCAAAACCAGGGCCGTATCCTAGGAAGCCTCAGCTACCTCCTCAGATGGATCCACCCCCACGGCCACGGGGGTCCCCGGAGTCAGCAGATCCGAAGCAGCTTGATCACCAGGGGGCCCTGTCTCCCTCACTGCCACCTCACCGACTGTACTTTCTGAGTCCTTTGACTCAGTACGTGGGGGCACACCAGAGGACTGACAAGAGGGCGGCTGAGGAGTAAGAGAAGGCGAGGGCCTGCAAGATGATAAGGAAACTCGACGATAAGAATATGAATCAGGAAAAAAGGAAAAAAGAAGCGAAGAAACAAAGCCAGGGTTCACTCACTTAGCTATCTTCTTCTTCATAAAATCCCCAAGCTGAACAGAAGATCTCAAAGGAGGAACTATCGCAGCAAAGATATCACCACCACCCTACGACAGGAGTGGCGTGGTCGGTACCAGAGCCCCAGAAGAACTCGAACCCATCGATCGCTTACTACAAGAGAACAAGACCAAAGTCAAAAAAATTAGAGGTGTTCAACAATAGAAAAACAAGAAAACAACCCACCGACGCGTGACATGGGCCGCATCATCATCCTCTTCTTCCTCACTCTCAACCAAGGCAACCATAGCGCCATCTGAAAAAGGACAAAAGCACTCGGTTAAAGACAAAAACAAACAACAAAAGGACAAAGCGTATTAATATGCTCACCTAGGAGCATGCTAGCTATAACTTGAGTACCTGGACGAGTACTCGACTGGCGAGCTTTCTTGGCAGCAGAGAAACCAGAAGAAGAACAATCTGCTCGCCCCCTCTTTCCGACACTACGAGGAGCTCGAGGAACTAGACGAGGAACATACTCTACATATACATCAAGGTTTGCGGAAGAAACACCAGGAAACATCGTGGTGGTTTGAAACTTACTGGTTAAGGATGCCCCAGCAAGACTTTCCCTAGCCTCCACATTAGCAGGGCAATCATCGAGGGGAATCAGATCAACAAAGTAACGCCCCAATTCCTATAAAAGAGTAAAACAACAAGACAAGGAAGATTAAGCAAAAAGCGGATACAACAAAATAAATACAAAAAGTACCCGCATAAGAAAAAACAACTCACAGCAGGAGGCGGGTTGTTAGCACAATACTCAGGAATAGCAAGCGGGACAACGCTTACTCCTTTCAGCATCTTCTGAAGACGCTTGAGCACCTCCTCATCAGTCAACTCAAGGGCAGGGACCATACGAGAAGGGTCCTCCACCCCAGAGTACTCAAACCCAAAATTCTCTCGCTCCTTCAGAGGTTGAACACGGTGGCAAAGAAAACTGGAAATAATCCCGAAGCCGGTCAAGCCTTGCTGTTTTAGAGTACATATCCTCTTAAGAAATGGCTTGATCATGTGGACCTCAGCCATCATAAGAGAATTCTTTTCCCACTGGTCATTAACCACGGGACCAGATCCAGAATGAACAGCAAGAGGAGGAATCATATTGGCGACATAAAACCAGTCGGCACGACAATCCCTAACAGAATCAACCAAGTCATAATCAAAGAATTTATTCTTAAGACCTTGGCGAAACTGAATCCCGCAGCCACCAAGAACATGGGTGTCATCGCGGTGGGGATGAGGCTTCAGATGGAAGAAGTAATGGAAGAGAGAAAGAGAAGGAGGAATTCTAAGAAAGGTTTCACGAAGATGAACAAAAATAGAATGATGGAGGACAACATTGGGAGCAAGATGGTTCAAGTTAATCCCAAAATAACCAAGGAATCGATGAAGAAAAGCAGAAGCAGGAAGGCAGAGTCCAACATGGATAAAGGAGACAAAAAGAACAATCTCACCAGGACCTGGAGTTGGGACTCGATGCTCGCCCGGAGCTTTCCAATCAGAAATGTCCTTGCTCTAGATCAGACCATCGCTATTAAGCTCGCACAACTGATCTTCAGTCGTAGTCAGAGCCGGCCAGATCTTCTGAGCAGCCCTCGTGGCCATGAATTCTTGATTCTCAATCATAGAAATTGATGCCTCCTCGTCTACAAAGGCTGCCTGGAACTTGCTCACTGATTTCTTCCTACCCATATACTAGCGGAAGCAAAAAGAACTAAGAAACAATGATGATTCAGACGGCGGCGCTTAGATGACGGCGACAACGGCGGCGGCGGATTTTGAAGACTAGGGTTTCAAGGGAAAAGCAAGGCAGTAAAGAAAAAGAAGAAGAAAGGCCTTTAAATAGATTTTACAGCAGTAAAATGCGGCCCACTGGGCCCATTTAAACACGGCATGAGAACGCAACGGTCCATTTACTAACACAGCTAAAATGATGAATGGCACAAATCCACACAACGGTACAGTTCAACGGGCAGATTTCGGACTTATCCATCTAGCAACACGGCAGGGTTATCATATTGCTATAAAAAGAACTCATCAGCCATAAAGCAACGAAAGGTTACCTCACAAGGAACACAACAACCCGGTCCTTATAGAAAGAACTCGGGAATCTCATAAACAACTGTGACATCAGCAGAATAAAAAAATGACAACTCAGAAGACAAGATTCTTTCCATTACAAATGACTTCAAAAAATACAAGTGTCGATACAGAAAGTGACAAACTAGTGAATATTTATAGTTTTGCTGTACGTTGTGATCGGAGGTGGACTAGCACTCAATGACATAGGATTTAGACTGGTTCAGGCAACGTTTCCTACGTCCAGTGTGGGTCTGTTGGTGACTTTATTCCTGAGCTCAGGTGCTCGAAGTCTGTAGTGGGGTTACAAACGAGAAGGAGAAAGGAGGGGTGTACGAGAGGCCCGGTCGGGTCCGACCGGAAGGGCCGAGGGCGATCGGAACTCCGCTATGAGCTAGGTGTTCAAGCGTGTGCTTGAGGGGTTTCTGAGCTATCGATCTAGTGAGCCTAAGCTTGAAGAAGTGGACCTCTGGGAAATCAATCCCCTTTGTTGGAGGGAGCGCATCCCCTTTTATAGATAAAGGGGATGGCTTTACAGGTGAGAGGGAGAGAGTATGGATGTTTCTAAGTCTTGTTGCCCATGCCGAATGAGGGTAGTGATGATGGTTGGCACGCATAACACTGTTGATGTCGCTGTAGAATGTCAAGTGCACATGGGGGGTTGCATTGACTTCTTCAGGAAGGGTGGACGTCGGTACCTGTGAAATGTTGTTAGTATATGAGGAGCCACACCACGTGTACCAGGTATGGTGAATCCTGGTGCCCACTATCGATGCCCAGAGGCATGTGGGGGGCCTTTTTGCTGTACGGGAGTCCCAACGATGCCTACAATACTGTAGACATGAGAAGGCCAGGAGCTCCATGTTCTTCTGCTGAGCATCCATAGGCGCAACGCCCTTGAGGTACCCGTTGCGTTTTTCCGAAGTTTTGAAGGGGCAGGGCCGAGCGGTTTTCTGGCATTTCAGGCAAAGTCGTCGAGTGGGCGCAGTAGTATTTGTAATAGAAAATGTAATAGTTAAGTTTTGTGGGTAAGTCCCCGTGTAAATGGTTTCTTTGTATCAATGAATACACCTGTACAACCTCTGTGATGAAAACGCCATATCTGTTTCCTTGTTTTTGTCCTAACATGACCTTTGTTTTTACCCCTTTATTTCTTGTACCTGCCTGTTTGTCCCATAGGGTGCGATTTTGGGAGCCCGGGCCGTGGCCCGTGAGGCTTGGTTGTTCGTATCCGTAGGGAAAGACAGGGTGCATTCTGTTTGGGAGTAAGAACAAGGTTACGTATGGAAATCAAAGAAATGAAATGTGTTCCCGTTTGGGGAGAAAAAGTTGTATACCATGTGATAGTAAAGAAAAAGAGAGGTGATACTCAATATTTGTATACTTATGGAGCCCCCGAGCGACCCAGGTCGAAAGTGTTCGGGCGGGGGCGCTCTTACAGGAGCATGTGTTTTAAGCGAAAGTGCTTACACCAAATCTAAGGGAAAAAATGATGTAGCTGTTCAATGTTCCAAGTGTTGTTGAGAGCATTGCCGTTGTTGTCCTCCAGTCGGTAGGTGCCCTATCGGATTACTTCGGTTATCGTGTAGGGTCCTTCCCAGGACGGAGAGAGCTTGTGTTTTTCCTTTGTTGATTGGGTCCTTCGGAGCACGAGATCGCCGACTTCGAGTATCCTTCCTCTAATCTTCCTTTTGTGGTACCTATGGAGGGTTTGTTGGTAGCGAGCGGAGCGGACGACAGTTGTCTCACGGGCCTCTTTGAGCAGGTCGACTGCGTCTTGTTGAGCTTCCGTGGTTCGGTCGTGGTCGAAAGCTTTTACCCTTGGTTCGCCGTGGTCGAGGTCGGAGGGCAACGCGGCTTCCGCTCCGTAAGCTAGGAAAAAAGGCGTGAATCCCGTGGATCGGTTTGGGGTTGTTCTTAGGATCCAGAGGATCGCTGGGACCTCTTCAACCCATCGCCCGGCATATTTGTTGAGCCGATCGAAGATGCGTGACTTGAGTCCCTAGAGGACGATGCCATTGGTGCGTTCGACCTGACCGTTAGTTTGTGGATGTCCGATCGAAGCCCAGTCGATTCTGAGGTCGTACCCATCGCTGAAGTCTAGGAACTTCTTCCCGGTGAAGTTAGTCCCGTGGTCAGTGATGATACAATTAGGAACACCGAATCGGTAGATGATGTCAAGGAAGAATTTGACCGCCTCTTCCGAGCGGAGATTGGTGATGGGCTTGGCCTCTATCCATTTGGTAAACTTGTCGACTGCTACGAGTAGGTGAGTGAAACCACCTGGGCTTTTTTTGAGAGGTCCTACCGTGTCAAGGCCCTAGACCGTGAATGGCCATGTGATTGAGATGGTTTGGAGTTCTTGTGCTGGTAAATGGGTTTGCCGAGCGTAGAACTGGCATCCTTCGCACCTGCGGACGACCTCCTCTGTGTCTCGTAGCGCGGTGGGCCAGTAAAAACCTTGACGAAAGTTTTTTCCGACCAAAGACCTTGGGGCCACATGATGCTCGTAGATCCCGGCATGGACCTCGAGGAGGATCTGCTTTCCCCGGCTGGCAGGGACACACTTCATGAACACTCTTGACGGACTCCATTTGTAGAGTTCGCTACCGAGCGCGACGAAGGTCTTGGCACGTCGAGCGATTCGTCGGGCTTCAGTTCTTTCAGGTGGGAGAACCTCCTCGAGGAGGTAGGCGAGCAGTGGTGCTTGCCAGTCGGTTTGATTGAGTGCCAATACGGTGACGTCCGTGGGTGATGTCCTCATAGAGTTACTAGGATCGGAGCCCCCGAGCACTGGCTTAGCGTCGGGGTCGGAGCCCCTGAGCGCCGACCGGGCGTCGGGGTCGGAGCCTCCGAGCACCGGTTGGCCGTTGGGCACGTGTCTGGTCTAGACCTTCCGAGATGTGGGCGGACGGCTCATGGACGTCGTTGATGAAGACCCCGCTCGGGGATGGATCCCGCCTGGCAGCTAGTTTTGCGAGGAAATCGGCGGCGGCGTTGTCCCTTCGAGGGACGTGATGCAGTTCGATTCCCTGGAATTTGTCCTCGAGCCTACGCACCTCTTGGCAGTATGCTGTCATGAGGGGGCTTTTGCAGGAGGACTCCTTCATGACCTGATCAACGACTAGTTCCGAGTCGCCGTGAATGTAGAGTCGCGTAGCCCCGAGCTCGATGGCGATGCGTAGTCTGTTGATAAGCGCCTCGTATTCCACGGTGTTGTTTGAAGCCGAGAAGTGGAGGCGGATGGCGTAGCGGAGCCTACTCCCATCTTGGGAGATAAGAACCACTCCAGCCCCCGAGCCTAGGGCCATTACGGACCCATCGAAGTACATTGTCCAGTACTCATGGGAGATGTCTGGGGTCGGTACCTGGACCTCCATCCACTCGGCAACAAAGTCTGCGAGAGCCTAGGACTTAATTGCGGTGCGATGGGTATACCTGATGTCATGGCCCATGAGTTCAAGGGACCACTTAGAGATTCATCCCATGGCGTCGCGGTTGCGGATGATGTCTCTGAGTGGGTATGAAGTGACGACTGTGACCTCGTGGTTAGTGAAGTAGTGTAGGAGCTTCCTAGTGGCCATGAGCACGGCGTATAGGAGTTTCTGCACCTGGGGGTAGTGAAAGCTCTAGTTTGGTTTTGGTTAATTGATGAAACCCTAAGTGCTAACCTAGTTTATCAAGATGATTATGAGATAGGTAGCACTACTCCAAGTGATGAAGCAATGACGAAGATCATGACAATGTTGATAGCATGGTGATGATCAAATGCTTGAACTTGGAAAAGAAGAAAGAGAAAAACAAAATGCTCAAGGCAAAGGTATAAAATGTAGGAGCCATTTTGTTTTAGTGATCAAGACACTTAGTGAGTGTGATCACATTTAGGATAGATAGCCGTACTATTAAGAGGAGTGTAACTCATATCGAAATGCGGTTATCAAAGTGCCACTAGATGCTCTAACTCATTGCATATGCATTTAGGATCTAGTGGAGTGCTAACACCCTCGAAAATATTTGTGAAAATATGCTAACACATGTGCACAAGGTGTTTGCAGGGTTGAGATGGGTTTGGGTGATTCGGTGCTTTTGGAAAAATGAAATGTCTATTTTCTATTGCGCCGGATGCAAAATTCTTGGTGGTTGGCATATTTGAGCAAGGGTGAAGAAGTTAGAGTTGAAATGGAGTTGGTTGAAATGATGCTGGCGTCGGTCTACTGACCGGACGCTGGGTCACTCAGCGACCGGACGCTGAAAGGCTGCGTCCGGTCGAGCTGTCAGACGGCACAGTGGGTAAGGTTGAGCACCGAACGCTGGTCTGCGTCCGGTCAAGGTGGACCGGACACGTCCGGTCGAAAAAAACATGCCTCGGGGAGCTTACTAGAAACGACCGGACGCTGGGGCTTCAGCGTCCGGTCAGTTTTGATCGGAGCGTCCAGTCAGCTACGTAGCCGTTGAAATCTGACGAACATCGTTTGAAGCTGGTGACGCGTGGCGTCCATCGGGCGACCGGACGCTGAGGGCCAGCGTCCGGTCAGAGCGTGTTTTGCCCAGTGAAGGGGTACAACGGCTCTATTTGATGGGGGCTCTATTTATAGCCCCATGGCTGGCTCAAGGGAAAATCTCTTGCACATTTTCATTGACATAGCAACCTTGTGAGCTTAGCCAAAGCCCTCCCACTCATCTCCATCATTGATCCATCATCATTGTGAGATTGGGAGAGAATCCAAGTGCATTGCTTGAGTGATTGCATATAGTGTCACTTGGTATTCGTGTTGCGCTGCGGATTTCGCTTGTTTCTCTTGGTGGTTGCCACCACCTAGACGGTTGGAGCAGCGGTGAAGGATCGACACGAGTTGGTGATTGTTCGTGGCCGCCTTCGATGATTGTGAGGGGAGTTGTACCTTCCCCGGCAGAGCGCCGAAAGGTAACTCTAGTAAATTGCTCGTGTCATTGAGTTACCTCACTTGTGGGTCGGTTCTTGCGGTGTCCAATCGTGTGGACGAGGTTTGTGAAACACCTCTTAGCCGTCGAACCACCAAGTGTTGGTCGACACAACGGGGACGTAGCGTGTTGACAAGCACATGAACCTCGGGAGAAAATTGATTGTCTCTCTTCTTTGTCATTCTCCTGGTGATTGACTATATATTCATCTTGTGATTGGTTCATCCCCTACACGTCGGTATAATCACTCTACTCACTCATTTACATTCTTGCAAACTAGTTGATACAAGCTCTTTAGTGTAATTAGAATTGAGAGCTTGCTTTATTATTTACATTCATCTAGTTGAGCTCTTTAGAGTAGCAAGGTTGAGAGCTCTTAGTGAGTAATTACATAGCTAGTTTGTGTGCCTAAGTATTCATTGCAACTAGAATTGTTGGATAGGTGGCTTGCAACCCTTGTAGAGCTAGAGCAAGTTTGCATTACGCTATTTGTCATACTAATCAAATTGCTCTAGTTGATTTGTAGATTTTTAAATAGGCTATTCACCCCCCCTCTAGCCATATTAGGACCTTTCAGGTAGCAGACCTTGGGGTCGGTAAGTACTTCTCCGATGAAGTATACGGGTCGCTGTACCTTGAGCTGGTGTCCTGGTTCCTCCCTTTCGACAACCATGGCGGCACTCACCACATGGTTACTTGCCACGACATAGAGGAGGAGGGGTTCTCCCCATTCGGGAGCGACGAGGATTGGGGCTGACGTCAGGGATGTTTTGAGGCTTTCGAGAGCCTGCTGGGCTTCCTCAGTCCAGACGAAGGCGTCTGTCTTTTTGAGGAGCTTATAGAGTGGCATCCCCTATTCGCCGAGCCGGGAGATGAAGCGACTAAGGGCCACCAGGCAGCCGGTGAGCCTTTGTACGCCCTTTACGTTGCGTATGGGGCCCATGTTGGAGATGGCTGCGCTCTTTTCGGGGTTGGCCTCGATGCCGCGCTCAGATACGATGTATCCCAGCAGCTTCCCCTTTGGAACCCCGAAAACGCATTTTTTGGGATTCAGCTTGATGTTGAACCTTCGGAGGTTCGTGAACGTTGCGGCCAAGTCTACGATCAGGTCGCAAGCTCGAGCTGTTTTGACCACTATGTCATCAACATAGATGGCGATTGTTGGTTTTGGCCCTTCAGCCTGATCAGGCGGGTCGATTTGGTCGACGAAGCATTGCTGCATGCACCTTTGGTAGGTGGCGCCAGCGTTCTTCAGACTGAAAGGCATGGTCATGTAGCAGTACGAACCATACGGGGTGATAAACGAGGTCGCGAGCTGATCGGAATCTTTCATTACGATCTGGTGATAGCCGGAGTAGGCATCCAGAAAAGAGAGGATCTCGCAACCCGAGGTGGAGTCAATTATCTGGTCTATGCGTGGTAAAGGAAAGTGATCCTTTGGGCACGCTTTATTAAGTCCAGTATAATCAACGCACATTCTCCACTTCCCCGTCTTTTTTCTGACAAGGACAGGATTAGCGAGCCAGTCAGAGTGGAAAACCTCCCTGATGAATCCGACTGTCAGGAGCTTGGCGATCTCTTCGCCTATGGCCCTGCATCTCTCATCGTCGAAACGACACAGGCGTTGCTTGGCGGGCTTTGAGCCCAGGATATGGCGTAGTGCATGCTTGGCGACCTCCCACGGTATCCTTGGCTTGTCAGAGGGCTACCATGCGAAGATATCATGATTATCGTGCAGGAAGTCGACGAGCTCGCATTCCTATTTGGCCGGGAGCTGGGTCCCGATTCGTACCATTTTGGCTGGATCAGCGGGGTCGACACCCATCGCCTTGTTTCCTCGAGCGGGCAGAAGGTCGTCGAGGAGGCCGGTTTGCTGCAGTCTAGGACTGCTGGGGTTGACGACTCTCCGAGCCGCGAGTGCTCGGATGAGTTGACGACTACGGTGGCGAGCTCGTAGTGCTCGCGGTCACACGCAAAGGCGTGCGAGAAGGCGCTACTTATGGTGATGATGTCGTTCGGCCCTGGCATCTTCAGCTTGAGGTAGGTGTAGTTGGGAATGGCCATGAACCTTGCGTAGCATGGCCATCCCAAGATGGCGTGGTAGGACCCTGGAAAGTCCATCACCTCGAAGGTGAGGACCTCCGAGCGGAAGTTGGCCCGACTACCGAACATGACGGGCAGATCGATCTGTCCGAGCGGGTATGCCTGTGCTCCTGGGATCACCCCGTGGAAGGGGGAGCCCACCGGGCTGAGCTCCGACCGGGGGATGCGCATGGCATCGAGGGTGTCGATGTATAGGATGTTGAGGCCGCTCCCTCTGTCCATCAGCACCTTGGTGAGGCGCTTCTTGAGGACGATGGGGTCAACGACGAGCGAGTAGCGTCCTGGTCTCATGACGTAGGAGGGATGGTCCCTCTAATCAAAGGTGATCAGGGACGCCGACCAGCTGAGGAAGGAGGGGACGGCCATCTCATCGGCGCACGCCTCCCTGTAGCGTACCTTATGCTGGCGTTTAGTCCAAATGGCGTCGAACCCTCCGAAGATCATGATGCACTCCTCGGGCTCGGGGAAACCATCTCTGTCCTTGCCTACCGTGCCTCCTCTCTTGGCTGTCGGGTCCTTGCCGTCTCCCTCCTTTGACCCGTCGGCCTGTCGGAGGAAGCGTTTGAGGAGCTCACACTCCTTGTAGAGGTGTTTGACAAGGTAGGCGTAGTTGGGGCACGGACCATCCATGAGTTTGTTGAAGTGGTCAGGCAGTCCCTGTTGGGGCTGCCTGGGCGTGCGATCAGCCGCGGCGACCAGCGCGGCGTTATCTGACCAGCGTCGATCCTTCTTGTTCTTTTTGCCCCTCTGAGTGGAGGGGCCTTCATCTAGATCCGCATGCTTGGGCTTGCCTTGGTCTCGGCCTCCATTGAAGACCGCTCCGACTACCTCCTCGCTGGAGGCGTGGTTGGTGGCAACGTCGAGCAGATCGCGGGTGGTGCGGGGTTTTAGGAAGCCAAGCTTATGGATCAGGGACTCGCAGTTAGCCCCGGAAAGGAATGCGCTGATGACGTCTACGTCAACGACATCAGGGAGGGAGTTGCATCGTTGAGAGAACCTGTGGATGTAATCCCGCAGGGACTCGTAGGGCTCCTGCTAACAGCTCTTGAGGTCCCAAGAGTTCCCTAGGCGGACGTACGTCCCCTGGAAATCCCCGATGAAGACCCTCTTGAGGTCCGCCCAGTCACGGATGCTGTCGTGTGGAAGGAATTTGAGCCATGCCTGAACATGTTCCCCCACGCAAATGGGAAGGTATTGGATGATGAAATCGTCATCGTCCACTCCTCCGGCTCGACAGGCGAGCCGGAAGTCTTTGAGCCAAATGCCTAGGTTTGTCTCCCCGGTGTATTTGGTGATGTTGGAGGGAGGTCGAAAACGCTGTGGGAACGGTGCCCTCCGGATGCGCCGGCTGAAGGCCCATGGCCCCAGACCCTCAAGGCTGGGGCTCCAGTCGTTCGGCCAGCGACCGTGCCTGGGGCGTGTTTCACCGCTTCCCTCAATGGTTTGGTTGGGATCTGTGTCGCCCACCGCCGTGTGGCGGTCATTGTTGCCGCGTCAGGCCCAATGCCGGTTGCTGATGACGCTACGAGCGTCCTAGTGCGGGTTGGGCCGCTCGCGTGCTGGCGGTCGGTGTGGAGCAGGCACCTGGTCAGACCGTGGCACGGTTGCCGCACCCCGAGCTAAACCTGATGGCTATGGCGGCGAGAGCATAGAGCGATCCAGTTGGCGCATCCCCGTCCCCATGTTGAGGAGAGAGGGCGTGGGTCAGAGACGCGACGTGGAGCTTTCCGCCTGCTAGACGGCGACGGCCTCTACTAGAACCCGGAGGTTCCAGTAGATGACTGGTTCTGGGGGTCGACGGGCTCGGGAACACCACACAGGAGCATTGCCGCGGCAGCGATGTTCTGGCTGGCTCAGGCGAATTGCGGGATGTCGTTTCCCTCGTTCAAAAAGTTGCGCTGGACCTGTCGAGCGCGCCCCTGGGCGCCGCCCGCCGGGCCATGCGCATGGGGCGCAACATGCCGCGGTGATTGTGCCAGCGCAGGCAGCGGGTTCTGTCGTTGTTGTCGTAGTTCCTCGGCGTGTGCTTGCGCAGACTGAAAGGACCTTGATGTCGCCTAGGAGGCCTAGAGGGGGGGTGAATAGGCCTGTAAAAATTCAACTCGAAACTCTATTAGAACAGAGGGCGGCACTGCCGGCCATATAGGGCGGCACTGCCGCTCTTCAAAAATAAAGTAGACAGCGTTGATATTTCACAGATAGTAACCTGACCCTCTCAGCTGCTCAATCCTACAACAGAAAGACAAAATCCAGTTTGAAGACTGGATACCACAGAAATCTCACACAAGAGAGGATCGAGCTCCCAAACCTTAACAATCAGCTAGCAAAGAGCTGAACCAGCAAGAATACAAAGTGAAGTACGCGAGACACAAAATTTATCCCGTGGTTCAGCTCGCCACCAAGGCTTGCCTAAGTCCACATTGTTGAGGCATACACAAAAGGATTGGCTCGCCACCAAGGCTTGCCTTGCCCTCATTCTCAAAACAAGAGAATGAACTCTTAAAGTGAGGGGTAATTTCTTAGCTGCAGAAAGAGGTTACAAACCTCCCAAGGCTGCCACACGAGTTGGCAAGCACAAGGGCGACGCCTAGCTAGCTAGGAGCAAGCTCCAAGAGTAACAAACCCTAGAACCACCGGCCAAATGTGAAACAAATGCTCTTAGACTTTGGGAATCAGTGGATCTGCTCTCCAATTGAGTTTTGCTACCTTTTCTCTCAAGTTTTGATGGTAGAAATCAAGGATTGCTTGAGGGATGAAGGAGCAACAATGGAGGAGAGAGAGGTGAGCTTTGGTCAGTTCAGTTTTGAACTAAACCGTTGGAGAAGAAGGATCTTCGTTGTGGGCCGGCCCAAATGGTATTTATACCTCTTGGGTCCCAACGGTTGTTTATGGGCGGCACTGTCGCCCTAGCCAAAATAGGTAGAATCTAGAGATTTTTGGCTGGCTGCTTTGGTTGGGTAAGAGGATATAGATCTGTAGTTTTGAGCATCTGGTTGCATAGTTGATCAACTGTACTAGAATCCCTCTTTATAGTACGACTTTTCCTAAACTCAAATTCAAAGCATAAAAGAATGTAACTGCCTTTGAGCTGGTTGCCACTTCATTTGGCAATTGAGGACTTCTATTATCAAATATGTTTTCCTCATTCTCATTATACCTTGATTATGTGACTTGAACCATTTCCATACATATGAGTTCACCTTCATGGCTTCAAGTCACTTCCACTAATGATTTGATCCTCAACACAATATGATTCCTCATAGCTTGATTAGTACCTTGACTCAATGCAAGTACTCTCTTCTTCACCTTAGCCATGTACCTCGGTCGCCAAGCCATCGCTTGCCCTTCACCGTCGCTTAGTACCTCGAAGCCCTTTCCTTGCTATCTTCACCCTATCAAGCCATACTTAAGTCGCATCATATTAAGCATCCTTTGAAAACCATTTATTCAATATTTTGATCCTTGCTTGAATATTTTCTAGATATGAATGTTGAGATCAATCAAGCTTCAGTTTGTCTCACATAGAGACATACATGGATCAACATCAATATGGTCAAGCTAATTCACGATTCCTTATTCCCTTTTTATTTTGGGTTGACATTCCAATTGATCTTTCATATATTCATCCATGTAAGCAAACCAATATAGAGACTGACTTATATCCACTATACATTGTCATTTACCAAGTATGTTTGCTTTCACATGATGCTACGATATCCCACAACACAGAAGCCATTTCATTGATTCCATTTGCATTGTTGTCTTTTGCTTGAACTAGATTGCTTCCATAAACTTCCAATACAACAATACACAGTTTGGCATTCATTTTAACACAATGTGGCATATCATCAAGTTTGCCTACTAGTTGAACCTTGTATATACTTGTTAATATACAACCCACAAGTATATGCAATAGACTTAATTTCCTGTTCAACACTTAGCAAGCTTATTAGACCTTTAATTGTGTTGTCATTCAATTTATCAAAACCCATTAAAGGGCTAGATGCACTTACAATCTCCCCCTTTTTGGTGATTGATGACAACACAACTAAAGCTTACAAGAGATTGATAAACATTAAGATTTTGAATCCTATTATATAGTGAGCTCCCCCTAAATGTGTGCATTGAAGGAATTCAAATTTTGGCCTCAAATGCCAAATGCACATATTTTAGATGAAGTATGGGAACTCCCCTATATCTTAGCATCCATGTGTTGCAAGGTGTAACATGATAACCGTGATGCTCATGACAGTTCATGCACTCAAAGATTGTTGACCAGCAGAGGGCGGCACTGCCGCACCAGAGAGCGGCACTGCCGCACCTGCCTGACCAGCACAGGAGAAAACAAGCATCACTCAAGGCATGAATGCCACACACTAGCATAAATGGTCCTTATCAAGAGCATCAATTTAAACTATCCTTGCACACCCCACAATTTTTTTAAACCTTTACCCCTTTCCATCCTCATATCAATCTCTCTCCCCTTACATTCTCCCCCAATATTTCTCCCCATTTGGCATTAATCTCCAAAAAAGATCTCTCCACCAAAAGGAAGAAATGATGGTTGACAAATGAGGGCAAAAGTAGATAAAAGTTTAGCATATGGGATTTCTCACCTATTTTCTACCAAACAAAGTATGCAACTTTTAGGTCAAGATTCTTGAGAGGTTAGCATATTTGGCTCATACCTCACTTAGATGACAGTATAACATGAGACAAACTCATGCCATCACCACAAGAGGTATCAACCAAATATCTAAAGAATTCTCTAATCGCCACCACAAGAACAAACTTATGGTGTGACTCAAAAATTGCATACACATGCACACACTAGCATGTAAAGGCCTAGATGCACAAAGGTAATACATGAGTTCATGGAGCTATATACCATTGTTCTAAGCCTCATAACCTCCACCATGAAGATGATTTCAATACTTGGATTTAGTGCTTTGATGGGACTAGTACTTCGTTATGCAAGATAATTTCATTTGTGCCCATCTCTCATCATCATCATCATCAAGGAGATATCATAAACTTATGCTTGATATTAATTGAAAGTCCATTGCTAGCTCTTGTTGTCATATTGAGATATCAGCTAAAGACATTTTTTGATATACCAAGTTAAAGATTATCAATCAATACCAATTGAAATATGATCTTCATAATTTTGACACCAATTGAGAGAGTCTTCACAAGGCTTTGTAATGTTTTGGTCCTCAGCAGCTAGCCCAGGGGTCGTAGGATGAGTATATATACACCCAAAACCAAAAACTAGCCATTGGAGTTCAAAAACTAGCCATCAAGACCTGTACAGGTGCGGCACTGCCGCCCTTATGTGCGGCACTGCCACAGCTCTCAGAAACAGCACAAGTCACCTCACGAAAAACGTCATACCTCTTTACTTCGAACTCCGTTTTTAATGATCTTGGACTTTCTGGAAAGCTTGTCTCGAGAGCTATCCATCCCAACCAAGATAAATCCCAAAGATCAACAAGTGCGAGTGTTGTTCTATTGAAAGGATCTTCACTAGTTGATGCCAATTGGAATGAATGCCCGTATCTCATAATGTCACCTAGGAAATGCACAAGAGAGTTTCACAACTAGTGATCATTTTGGATGTGGAAGGCATGTAGATCACTAATTGCAAAACCTTATAACATAGACTAAATTCCCCCTTTTTGATAGTGCATACATATACATGTGGAAGACAAGAACATAGGCACTTTTGGTCAATTAAGTCCAAACAAGGGGATTTAAGCTATATTATGGAGAGTAGCTACTTAAGAGATAAAAATACAATCTAAATGAATATGAGAGATAACCAATTTGGATGGAGTCAATGTAGCATACTCATGAGAGACTCATTCTTACCGAGAGACTACAAATTCACTAGAAGAAAAGGTTAGTCTCAAAGACACAAGACATAGAATGGGCTCCTCCTTAATATGTGCATTAAGTACTCGAATTACTTGTGAATGCACTTGAATCAGTTTAAGAGTCAAGAGGAGTTCATCCTATATCTTGGTCAAGGCATGATAAATTTACAACAATTGAAATTATGCCAAGGAAACATACCACCACCAAGATAGATAGATCATCATATAAATTTTCATCGATATGACCATCATAAGTGAGACTTCAATGATTTGGATGGCTATAGTTCTCACTTGATGAAAACTGAGCTCTTGTGATCATCCAAGATCCATATTAGGTTCCTAGTTCTTTCTTTACCAAAAGCAACTCACACAGAGAGCAAAGGTAAAATTCATGAAATTTGCAAGTTATGAACTAAGAGTTACCACTTTTTGTTGATAAGATCCTGGGAGATCAATGGGATGGATCATAAGTACTTGATGAGCACTTAGAGAGGAGAAATAGCAATGAAAGCCCACTCTTCAATTATTTTCTCCATCTCATCCAAATCTAGGTCCATTTAAAGGATTGGGACATTCAACATTTAAACCAGGAGCACTTGGTTTATAAAGACCGAGATTTCCTAGAATAATTGTGAAACACCTAGAGAATACAAAGAAACTACCCATCCTCCTTTTTCCATGTGTGGGACGGCACATCAAACACTTGAAAGAAACCAATAATCCCACAAGATATAGGCTAAGCTCTACCTAAATTTGTGCATACAAGAGTACACAAAGTTCACTTAAGCACATTAACAATATGAGGTCAAGGGAGTGACTTGCACTATACTTCAACTGATTTGAACTCCTTGAAACTGCTTGCAATTCAATAGTCTCAGTTGATTACTTCTTGTTCCAACTAGTTGCAATCACTTGCTGCTGCTTGTACTCTGATTGCAACTTATTTGGACCCTTGTGTGAGTTCTTTTCTTTCATTGAAACTCCTTTAGACCAAATTTATATTTCTCATATTTACTGATTCTTCATGACCAACTTGAGAGCTAACTCAATCTTGTTGCCACAATGCAATCCAATTCCATTCAGTCAGTTTTCAGATTCTGTCGTCCTCAGAAAGGAAAAAGAAATCCATATCTCTCAGACCACTAGCCCAATATGCATGAAATTTGGTAGAGATCTTCATCTATGAGTCCTCTAACTTCTCTAAAAAATTTAGCTCATTTGAACTCCATTTGTTCTGTGAAAATAATTTTCTACCAGAACTGCTCAAATCTAAAACTGCACTGTTGAAGCTGATAGAAACCAACTCAAAACTGATTTTCTTCAAAACCAATCTTCATACCAATTGTACAGCAACAAGTACTAGATGTGTATAGCATGCTCACAAAGTTTCAGGTCAATTTATTAGTATTTGAATCTCCAAATCCATGCTTGAAGGCAGTCAACTCAGATTTGCAATTTTCTGGACATATTTGATGATCGATGATTCTTCTTCTTTTTCTGTCCAATCTTTGAGGTGATTTCAGTTGAGAATACATACAAGATGTTATATCCATTCAGACCTCTCATCAACACTCGTAATCTTGTGAATTCTTCTTGTATAGCTTATTCAAATCAACCTCAAACTTGATTCAAGCGAAACTGAAACTTTTGATCTAAATGGCCTTTAGCAGCAACATCTTTCTTTAGGTGAAGAATAACCTTTAAGCTTGTGAATTAAATTAGCACAACATCTTCTTATTGATTTTCTATGAATAAGCTCAATCATAAGAAGATATTAGTAACACAAGCACTCGTTTTCCATTTAGTAACCATTTATATGTGGATGACAAGTGGGTTATCAAAATAGAGAAACCTCATAACATGGACTAAATCTCCCTTGATGCCTCATGCACATTCTTTTGAGTGGAATGGAAATGTAAATGTGCATGGTTGGTCATTTAAGTCCAAAGGGCAGATTTAACCCATGTTATGGTGAGTGGCTAACATAGACAAATCTAATCCAAATTAGCTAGAAAGAAAATACATCACATGGTTTTGGATTGATAGCCTTCATATAATAGCATACTCTATTTGAGAAACACATTCTCATTTAGTGAGACTACATAAATCACTTAGAGAGAAAGATTAGTCTCACAACTCTAGCCATAGATTAAAGTCTCCTTTTATAAGTGCTCTAAGTATTTGAATTTCTCACATAGCACTTTATTCATTTAAGAACTTGAGATTTTCACTCTATGTCTAGGTCATGGCAACAATAGTGTAATCAATTTGAACTATGCCAAGAGATACTCACAACCATTATAGCATGTAGATGCCCATAAGATGAGAATGAGAATTTGGCAATCTAACATATGACAAGATTCCATCAAGTAGGAAGTTCTTGACTTGTGAGTAATAAGTCCTTTTACTTGACTTGAGCTTGATTCTTTATTCTTGGCCATTTTGAAATCTACTTGTATCCTCCAATGTGTACCAAGATTCCAAATCCATCAAACCAACTAATAATGTGCACGAACATAAACTTGCTTCATCTTGTTTTTATTGGTTTGAAGTCCACAAAGGAAAGTCAAGTCACCTATGTTGCTTAATGTGGATGATCAATTCAATTTTGATCATATTTCTATTCTATGACCAGCAACCAATGAATATCCTCAAGTGCTTCTATTATCCTAAGTGGCTACACAAGACACAAATGAGTTTAGTTTCAAATAAATTGCACTTGAGATTTAGATGTTACCACTCTTCTTGATTGTAATGGATGAGGGGGTCTTTTCATCTTCATCTTGCACATATGAAGGTTGTAGATTTGTCCACGAACTAGAGTGGAGTCAGCTGCTACTATGTAGGAGGGACGGCACTATCGCCCTTGGGTGCGACACTGCCGCCCTGCTGATTTGCAGCAGGGGTGTGCTGCACCTCTGCATCAGAGTTGTCAGTGGAATTTGGTACAGCAGCAACTTGAGGAGCTTCCACTTTTGTAGCATGTACTTCTTGTGGTCTTATATCACCAATGGCTATTTTCTTGATTGCCCCACAAGGTGGTTCCTCATTACCTACAACATGAATAAGATCTTGCTCTACTAGAGAGCCATTAAAAGCATCATATGGCAAATAATTCATTTAGACTTGAAGTACTCTAGCCACTCTTAATAATTCACAAACACACATATATTTGTGAACTATTAGAGACTACACACGTCAAGTGGCTAGTTAGCAAGGGTTAGGTACTAGTTACCGAGGTTAATATGAAGTTTGAAGTATTTCCATTGATTCATCTTCGGGTCAACCATATAAGAATATGCAATGTGAATTGATTGATAGCTTGAGTGAATATTTTCAATCAACTTGCTCAAGCACCTTGAAGCTTCATATCACCTTCAAGTACCTACAACACTTACTAAGCACAATTTGGTACCCAAACTATGTTGGGTCCATTATGGTTAGTCACAAGAGACTTAGGCACCCAAATGGCCTGTGTGCTAGCACATGGTGAACCAATCACCTTTCTAGCACAAGTGTTATTTTTAGGCCTCCTAAGCATATTTAAATCAATTGACAAGTTGAGCTTAGAAGTGTTACCCATAGGACAATCTTTACTTAAATGTCCCTTTCCTTTGCAAGTGTAGCATAGGCGGTTCTTGTTCTTTCTAGCCTTCTCTTCTTGCACTTTGCTTGCTACCTTGCTAATGAACCTCTTTGTTAATGATGACAAGCCTTCACTTTTCTTATTAGGACATGAGCCAATTTCATGTCCCTTCTCATGACAACCATAACACTTCCTCTTGCTTCTTCTTGTCTTGTTCTTTGAAAGTGTGGCTTGATCATCGACCTTGTTGGAACACATAGAATCATTGTGTCCCATGTTGGAGAACTTGACATGAGCCATCTTCTTCTTCTCTTGGATCTTGCTCATGCCCTTCTCTTCTTTCTTCAAGGGGCAATCTCTGACATGGTGACCGTCTTTCTTGCACTTGAAGTAAGTGATGAGAGTCTTCTTTGATTGACATTGCACATTGATGGCCTTGGGAACTTTCCTATTCTGTCCAGGTGCGGCACTGCCGCCCTTGGGGTGCGGCACTGCCGCAGTCTGTGCAGCTGACTGAACTGCTGCATTCTGGACATATTGCACTTCTTTAAGTATCCCCTTCACTTTGCCATTGTTGGACTTGTAACCCTTTTGATAGGGCTTGATGCATGCATCGGTTGATCCCTTCTCAAGCTTCTTCACCATGTCTTCATGGTTATCTTGAGAAGGTTGAGCATTGCACTTGCCCTTCCATTGAATCAAGTCCCTTTTTAGCATTTCAACTTTTTTCTTGAGCTGTTCGTTTTCTTTTGCAATGGAATCATCACAAGTTTCTACAATTACATGCTCAACGGAAGGTTGGCTTGCTTGAGAGCAACACTTGTTAGCACATGATAAAATAGATGAAACTTGTGTATATGTGCATTTGTGAGTGTGAGGTTCGTATGATTTTACCGTTGTTACCACAACCTCATGAGCAACTTCTAGCATGAGATGAGACTCCATAAGCCTCTCATGAGAGCACAAAAGCCCATCATGACTTTCTTGCAAAATCTTATTTTTGCTAGTAAGCCTTTCCAACTTGTCTTTGAGCATATAATTCTGATCTTCTAATTGAGCAACACAAGATAGAGAGTTGATAGTATGAGTTTGCTTAATTGATAAGTTTTCATACCTTTGGACCAAACTAGCATGAGAGCACTTAAGCTTTTCATGCTTTTTGGTCAACTTCTCCAAGCATTTGATCTTTTCAACGAGAAGGTCTTCTTGCTTATAGAGATCTTCTTCTTGCTCTTGAATCTTCTCTATGAACTTGATCACTATCAACTTGTCTTTCTTGCTTAGACGTGCAAGGTGTTGATTGATCTCATCATCATCACTACCATTGTCACTGTCACTGTCACTCTCACTCTCACTTGCCACTTTCTTCTCTTTCTTTGCCATGAGACCGATATGTGAAGTGGTATAGAGAGTTGAGCTTCTTGGTAAGGTGGATTCATCATTTGGCTTCCACCGATCACAAGCTTCTTCCTTCAAAATGTTAGTCTCACAAGAACTAAAGAAAGTAGAAGTACCACATGTAAAAATATTGTTCTCACCAACTATTTCATTACCATCCAATAAGTCATATGTTGGCGAGGAAGTGGATGTGGCATGATTAAATAGGCCTTTTGAGAGAATCACTTGAGGCTCATCATTTGTCGATGAAGTTGAGCATTCCTCAAGTGGTTTTTCCAATGAGAGGTTGCTCTCTTCATATTTGGAGTTGCCATACATTTCCTTGAGCGTGGTCCAAATGATATGAGCATCACCAAGTGGTTTATCATCTCCAAATATGACAGCATCAAGTACATCTTCACTCAAAGCACTAAATAAGACATTAGCAGCTTGAGCATTGAGTTGTAAGCATTTCACTTCCTCTCTAGATAGGTAGATCAAATCATCATGAGGAGGTGAAATGCTCACATCTACAATCTGCTCTATTTGAGGACCCATGGTTCTAAAAACATCTAGCACACTAGCAGACCAAGATGTATAATTTGAGCCATCTAAAAGTAAAAGTTCTAGAGATACCTTCTCACTTATCGACATCGTTCTCTCAAGGTGGTTAAGCCCGAAATTAAGAGCCAGGCTCTGATACCAATTGAAAGGACCTTGATGTCGCCTAGGAGGCCTAGAGGGGGGTGAATAGGCCTTTAAAATTCAACTCAAAACTCTGTTAGAACAGAGGGCGGCACTACCGGCCTTATAGGGTGGCTCTACCGCTCTTCAAAAATAAAGCAGACAGCGTTGATATTTCACAGATAGTAACCTGACCCTCTCAGCTGCTCAATCCTGCAACAGAAAGACAAAATCTAGTTCGAACACTGGATACCACAGAAATCTCACACAAGAGAGGAACGAGCTCCCAAACCCTAACAATCAGCTAGCAAAGAGCTGAACCAGCAAGAATACAAAGTGAAGCACACGAGACACAAAATTTATCCCGTGGTTCAGCTCACCACCAAGGCTTGCCTAAGTCCACGTTGTTGAGGCATCCACAAAAGGATTGGCTCGCCACCAAGGCTTGCCTTGCCCTCGTTCTCAAATCAAGAGAATGAACTCTTAAAGTGAGGGGTAATTTCTTAGCTGCAGAATGAGGTTACAAACCTCCCAAAGCTGCCACACGAGTTGGCAAGCACAAGGGCGATGCCTAGCCGGCTAGGAGCAAGCTCCAAGAGTAACAAACCCTAGAACCGCCGGCCAAACATGAACCAAATGCTCTTAGACTTTGGGAATCAGTGGATCTGCTCTCCAATTGAGTTTTGCTGCCTTTTCTCTCAAGTTTTGATGGTGGAAATCAAGGATTGCTTGAGGGATGAAGGAGCAACAATGGAGGAGAGAGAGGTGAGCTTTGGTCTATTCAGTTTCGAACTAAACCGTTAGAGAAGAAGGATCTTCGTTGTGGGCCAGCCCAAATGGTATTTATACCTCTTGGGTCCCAACGGTCGTTTATGAGCGGCACTGCCGCCCTAGCCAAAACAGGTAGAATCTGGAGATTTTTGGCTGGCTGCTTTGGCTGGGTAAGAGGATATAGATTTGTAGTTTTGAGCATCTGGTTGCACAGTTGACCAACTATACTAGAATCCCTCTTTATAGTACGGCTTTTCCTAAACTCAAATTCAAAGCATAAAAGAATGTAAATGCCTTTGAGCTGGTTGCCACTTCATTTGGCAATTGAGGACTTCTATTATCAAATATGTTTTCCTCATTCTCATTATACTTTGATTATGTGACTTGAACCATTTCCATACATATGAGTTCACCTTCATGGCTTCAAGTCACTTCCACTAATGATTTGATCCTCAACATAATATGATTCCTCATAACTTGATTAGTACCTCGACTCAATGCAAGTACTCTCTTCTTCACCTTAGCCATGGTACCTCGGTCGCCAAGCCATCGCTTGCCCTTCACCTTCGCTTAGTACCTCGAAGCCCTTTCCTTGCTATCTTCACCCTATCAAGCCATACTTAAGTCACATCATATTAAGCATCCATTGAAAACCATTTATTCAATATTTTGATCCTTGCTTGAATATTTTCTAGATATGAATGTTGAGATCAATCAAGCTTCAGTTTGTCTCACATAGAGACATACATGGATCAACATCAATATGGTCAAGCTAATTCATGATTCCTTATTCCCTTCTTATTTTGGCTTGACATTCCAATTGATCTTTCATATATTCATCCATGTAAGCAAACCAATGTAGAGACCGACTTATATCCACTATACATTGTCATTTACCAAGTATGTTTGCTTTCACATGATGCAATGATATCCCACAACACAGAAGCCATTTCATTGATTCCATTTGCATTGTTGTCTTTTGCTTGAACTAGATTGCTTCCATAAACTTTCAATACAACAATACACAGTTTGACATTCATTTTAACACAATGTGACATATCATCAAGTTTGCCTACTAGTTGAACCTTGTATATACTTGTTAATACACAACCCACAAGTATATGCAATAGACTCAATTTCCTATTCAACACTTAGCAAGCTTATTAGACCTTTAATTGTGTTGTCATTCAATTTACCAAAACCCACTAAAGGGCTAGATGCACTTACACAGACGCGAGGGTCTCCGCACGCGCGTCCGGAGGGGTGTGAGTTTGCACGGACTCGGCAACCACTGGCGGTTGTGCTGGATGATCCGCCATGGTTCATTCCTGGGATGGATGGTGGCAGGACGCCACATCACCAATGCTGGAACCATCGCTCTCGCCCTCGTTATCTGGGAGTTCATGGGAGGCGGTAGGAGCGGAGCCTGCCATTCCTACGAATTCGGACGTGAGGGGGGATGGCGCCAGCGTTCTTCGGAGCCCCCGAGCGTAAGCGTCCATGGAGGACACGAGGCCGTAGGGGAACCGAACGTACGGTGTTCGTGGCGTGGGTGGTGCGGTCCCTCCGGACGATTGGTGGGAGGTAGTAAATAAAGGGCGAATAAAGGTACATATATTACTTACAGTGGGGTTTGAGCAGGGAGTTTGCTCAGAATGAAGCGTAGATGCCGTGTCATTGAGGTCGCACGTCCCGGAGTCGATGGAGAACGTCTCTCCGACGGGTGTCGGGTCGTGAGTCTCCTCGCGGAGGTGGAGTACGCCCAGCCGGTTGGCGACGAAGTCCAGGCTTCCAAAGAGGAAGGCCTAGGATGGCTCGAATATGAGTGGAACCTGCATGCCAGTAGGTGAGAGTGCAGGATACTCCAGTGAGCCAAGGCGAATCACGTCGCTCGAGCCCCCGCGGTGGGGTGGCGAAAAATGGGCCATCCGATGACCAAAAAGTGTTGAACGTGATGTGCGTCTTCCCCACGGACAGCGCCAACCGCCGGTCATGAAAAGTGACCAACTAGTGAATATTTGTAGTTTTGTTGTATGCGATGTGAGGTGGCCTAGCACTCAATGACACAGATTTAGACTGGTTCGTGCAACGCGTCCCTACGCCTAGTGTGGGTCTCTTGGTGACTTTATTCCCGAGCCCAGTCCTCAAGTCTCAGAGTGGGGTTACAAACGAGAAGGAGAAAGGAGGGGTGTACGAGAGGCCCGGTCGGGTCCGACCAGAAGGGCCGAGGGTGACCGGAACTCCGCTATGAGCTAGGTGTTCAAGCGTGTGCTTGAGGGGTTTCTGAGCTATCGATCTAGTGAGCCTGAGCTTGAAGAAGTGGACCTCTGGGAAATCGATCCCCTTTGTTGAGGGGAGCGCATCCCTTTTATAGATAAAGGGATGGCTTTACAGTGAGAGGAGAGAGTATGGATGTTTCTAAGTCTTGTTGCCCACGCCAATGAGGGTAATGATGATGGTTGGCACGCGCATAACACTATTGATGTCATTTGTAGAATGTCAAGTGCACATGGGGGTTTATGTTGGCTTCTTCAGAAGGGTGGACGTCGGTACTTGTGAAATGTTGTTAGTATATGAGGAGCCCCACCACGTGTACCGTGTATGGTGAATCCTCGGTGCCCACTATCGATGCCCGAGAGGCATATGGGGGGCCTTTTTGTCAGACGGGAGCCCCAACAAATACCTACAATACTATAGACATAAATGTCGGCGCCTACAATACTATAGACACAAATGTCGGTACCTCCCATACTGTTTGTGTCAGGTCGGTTGTGGAGCACTTGTTTCCAAGACGTCTGAGGTATGGTCCTGGTACTGTGTTTTTGACTTTGTCTTGCCGCTTTCTCTGTTCACCTGGTCCCTTCCGAGTGGGAATCCCTAGTCGATGGCTCCAGATCAGATTGGCCGTGCCAGTCGGAGAAGAGCGGTAAGCAGGCTTCCTACGAGTCTTTGGTCGGAGACGTGGGGTCGGAGTAGGAAGCAGCGTTTTGGGTCAGATCTTCCGATCGAAGAGTCCACCTGGAGGCGCCCGGCGCCCGAGGCGAGCGCTCCGGTCGAAGAGGTGGGCCGAGGAAGTTTGTCGAGCGGGCGTTCGTTCTTTCGGTGGACCTTCCGGTCGGCGACCGGTCTATCCCCCTGGCCCGTTGTTTTTTAGACTTTTTGGGTCGGCCCATGAGCTACAGGCTGTTCTCCTGGGCCAAGCCCGGGCGTCGAAGCCGGTCCCTGAGGGACCCCGGGTTTACGAACCTGATAACAAGATTACACATCTTACAAGACCCAACGAACTCGGTACTACAATAGGCAAGGTAGCAAAAAGGAATCCGGACACAACTAGGCTCTGGAATGACTTTGTGTCCCAAATTGCTACTCGGTAGAACAAACCACACTCAGCTACACTGTTTTCTTCAAAGGAAGATAGCAGCACATCCAAGGCGGAGATCAGTAACACGGTGGAACAACGTGGACCAAGAGAAGCCTGCAGGCATCTGTCTACCCAAGTCCGATGTGATATGGATATGGTGTTGATCTGCACCGGACAGTCTCAGGGCAGGCGACGAGGATCAACCCAGAACTGCTAGATGAAGAAACGTATCCCACATCACAAGACTTCCTCCAACTACTGCCACGTACTCCCTGGTACAATGATGCTGCGAGATTAGTCTACCCCTAATCCCTATCACAAGACTTCCTCCAACTATGACAAGATGTACAAGAACTACAAAATACGCTCGGGGCTGCTCTACTTCACAAACTATCATATTCATGGCTACGGAGATTTCAGACCACACAAAAAAATGCTCGATGAATCAAAACAGCACACAAGGAGGATATTTATAGACCAAAGAAGCGGTGCACATGGACCAGGAGCACCAATGGAACAAACCTAACAAAGGACACGGTGAAAAGACAGAATTCAATGAAAGAGGACTCAGGCATGAAGGAATAGTACCCAACAACGAGCATATTCGGGAGAATATACCAACATTGTACTACCCGTGAACAAACGGCATTTACACTCAACCACCACCATATAACTACATCTGACAACAGCAGACTCTACATCTGACAATAGTAGACTCTACATCTGACAACAGCAGACTACCAGAGAATATGCCAACATCCTAGATCCGAGTTCTTTTTGAATAAAAGAACCCAGATATATGATCGGGGGCTGAAACAGGAAAGGTTTTCAGTTCTTTGAACAACTCAGATCCAAGACCTTCCAGCTCCTTGTTCCAAATAGCAAGAGGCTCGGGGGCTACACTCAGTGAGTGCACTTTTTTCTTCGAAAAAACGCACGTCACCAAGAAAACTTCTTCAAGACAGACCACTTCAAGACCTCACGATATCCAAGACCCTCCAACTTTTTGTTCCAAATAGCAAGAGGCTCGGGGGCTACACTCAGTGAGTGCACTTTTTTCTTTGAAAAAGTGCACGTCACCAAGAAGACTTCTTCAAGACAGACCACTTCAGGACCTCACGATATATCTGAGTTCTTTTTGATAAAGAACCCGGGTGTATACTCGGGAACCCTTCGATGAAGAATCAGAGCAATTTCAAGACAAGACCCTCTAGCTCCTTGTTCCAAATAGCAAGAGGCTTGGGGGCTACACCCAGCTGGGTGTGCTTTTTTCTTCAAAAAGGCACGCACCACTAGAAGATCCCAGGAAGCGCTACATGGTTTCACTCAAGAAAGCACTCGGACGACACTTGTTTCTACTCGACAAGACCTGAAGGAACAAGATGAGGCTTCCAGAGCTCAACCATGAAGTGCTCGAGGGCTTGTCAATGCGGGACCCACGGGATACCCCGCAAGGAAGAGAGAAGATCTAGTCTAACTAGGTTTCTTTTCATGTAATCTTAGTAGTAGTAGTAGTAGTAGTATTCTGTAATCCTACTAGGAACTCTCATTGTAAACCGACTAGGACTCTAACCTCCTAACTATATAAAGGAGGGCGAGGTTCCTAAAGACAACAACTGACAATCAATCCAACGCAAAGGCTAACGCGCGACTGGATGTAGGGCTATTACTCGACCACGATCGAGGGCCCGAACCAGGATAAATTGACTGTCTCTTATGTTCACCGTCGAGTTTCGCATACGCTGAAGCCCGGACAAACTGCCCCGGGGACCCCCGTGGCAGGCTATCGGTGGTAAAACATCGATAGCTACTCAGTGAGTGCCCTTTTTTCTTCAAAAAAGCGCACGTCACCAAGAAGACTTCTTCAAGATAGACCACTTCAGTACCTCATGATATATCCGAGTTCTTTTTGATAAAGAACCCAGGTGTATACTCGGGAACCCTTCGACGAAGAATCAGAGCAATTTCAAGACAAGACCCTCCAGCTTCTTGTTCCAAATAGCAAGAGGCTCGGGGGCTACACCCAGCTGGGTGTTCTTTTTTCTTCAAAAAGGCACACACCACTCGAAGATCCCAGGAAGCGCTACATGGTTTCACTCAAGAAAGCACTCGGACGACACTTATTCTACTCGGCAAGACCTGAAGGAATAAGACGAGGCTTCCAGAGCTTAGCCATGAAGTGCTCGGGGGCTTGTTGATGCAGGACCCATGAGATACCCCACAAGGAAGAGAGAAGATCTAGTCTAACTAGGTTTCTTTTCATGTAATCTTAGTAGTAGTAGTATTCTGTAATCCTACTAGGAACTCTCATTGTAAACCGACTAGGACTCTGACCTCCTAACTATATAAAGGAGGGCGGGGTTCCTGGAGACAACAAGTGACAATCAATCCAACGCAAAGGCTACTCTACAAGTCTTCAGGACGTCCGACTACTCGACCACGGTGATCGACTACTCGGTTGGAGTGATCAACTACTCGACAGCTAAGGTCGACCTTGTTGCGGTGATTTGGAAATTCTAAGGTGGGGGTGATACGGGGTCTCCGGTGAGGGGACTGCCCACCCGAAGCCTTTTGAAGGATTATCTAGGTTGCCTTGCTCGGATCCGATCATGGTCGAACGAGAAGATTTTGCGTCAACAAGATGAGCACGAATATGAGGATGCACGTGCGTATTTATATGTACTTTCATTACTCAAGTGAAACAAAGGAAGAGGCTCGGGGAAGACTTCTTCAAGACAGGAGTTTTCAAACAACATAAGATTCAAGACCCTCCAACTTTTTATTCCAAATAGCAAGAGGCTCGGGGGCTACACTCAGTGAGTGCACCTTTTTCTTCGAAAAAGCGCACATCACCAAGAAGACTTCTTCAAGACAGACCACTTCAAGGCCTCATGACAAAATGAACCCGGACCGAGCTATAACCGAGTTCTTTTTGATAAAGAACCCGGGAATATGCTCGGGAGCCCTTTGACGAAGAATCAGAGCAATTTTAAGACAAGACCCTCCAGCTCCTTGTTCCAAATAGCAAGAGGCTCGGGGGCTACACCCAGCTGGGTGTGCTTTTTCTTCAAAAAAGCACACACCACTCGAAGATCTCAAGAAGTGCTACATGGTTTCACTCCAGAAAGCACTCGGACGACGCTTGTTCCTGCTCGGCAAGACCTAAAGGAACAAGACGAGGCTTCCAGAGCTCAACCATGAAGTGCTCGGGGGCTTGTCGGCGTGGGACCCACGGGATACCCCGTAAGGAAGGGAGAAGATCTAGTCTAACTAGGATTCTTCCCATGTAATCTTGATAGTAGTATTATTCTGTAATCCTACTAGAAACTCTCATTATAAACCGACTAGGACTCTGGCCTCCTGACTATATAAAGGAGGGCAGGGTTCCTAGAGACGGGACTTGGACGACACAATACTTCACAATCAATCCAACGCAAAGGCTATCGCCGACTGGACGTAGGGCTATTACTCGACCACGATCGAGGGCCCGAATCAGGATAAATCGACTGTCTCTTACGTTCACCATCGAGTTTCGCATACGCTGAAGCCTGGACAAACTACCCCGGGGACCCCCGTGGCAGGCTATCAGTGGTAAAACATCGACAAAACCGTCACTACATTGTCCATAATGTATGCCAAGTTTGTAGCGTGTTATGAGGCAACAGGGTAGGTGAACTGGCTAAAGAATTTCATACCCGGTTTGAAGGTGGTTGACGACATCTATAGACCACTTAAGTTATACTGTGATAATAATCCGACAGTACAGTATGCTCACAACAATAAGTCAAGTGATGCTGCCAAACACATTGACATAAAGTATTATGTTGTGAAAGATAAAGTCCGGGATCATGTCATAAGTCTTGAGCATATAAGTACCGAAAAGATGCCCGTGGATCCGCTTACAAAAGGCTTACCACCCAACGTGTTCAGAGAATATGTAGCCGACATGGGTTTAAGGGAAAGCCTATAATTCCTGGACAAAAGAAGGCCCAAAGTTAAGTATCTATTTCAGAATAGATTGGTGTGTTGTAGTTATTAAATCTATCGGCAATTGACCATGACGATGAAACATGCTCTATGCGCTAATCTGTAATGGAATAAATAAAAGTAAATGATATAAAATTGAAAGATGGTAGGAGATCAAGGGGGAAATTGTTAGATTGATCTCTAATCTCAAACTGGGTCCAACGGCCCAGTTGGGCCTTTTACCCGCGCCCTAATCGGGGGCGCCCAACCCACTATGGCTGGAGGGCCCTTATCACACTGCGCAATAAACAGAGGTGGGGGCCGGCGGCTCTGAGTACGAGGTTCGCCTGAGCTACAGTTCCCCACCGAAAATCCCTAATCCAATCTAGAGGGGCGTAGCCAGTGACGAGAAGCCACCAGCCGTGCCGCCACCGCCTCTACATCTACACCGAGGGGCTGCTATGTCGCCGGGCTGCCCTGCAACCGCTACTGCATGCCGCACTTCGACTCGACACCGCCAACGGGTTATCGCCAAGCACTGCGATGGCGAGCCCATCTTCATCTAAGGCGGCCGAAGGTTTGCACCCTTCACCCCTCTTTCTCTCGTTCTATCTACTGCTACTGCACTAGTAGATGTTCTAGGACTCACGGTTTTATTCAATAGCAAGTAGACATGCTAGTTCTATGCCTAGAGATCCCGCTTAAGGTCTAACAATAGAAGATATAAACATCCAATAGACCTAGATACATCGAAAGACCCAAAATAGTCTTTTATGGTTCTCCGCTACTTATTTTGCCCCGCTGCTTCTTTGTCCCACAGTTGCCTGTCTTTGGGTTTTCTGGAGACTCAATAGAGATGATTTTGAAACCAGGGTTCTGCGTCTTTAGATACTTTTCGACATATATCTTGTACCTGCTTATGCTGAGATTGTATAATGAAAAAAAATAGAATTGAACATTTGAATTGCAAGATGCGATATTTAGTTTACATTATGATTGACAAACACAAGGGTTGCGAAATAACATTATATTCCCCTGCCGATATTGTACAGTGATTGTGATCCAAGTCTCATACGGGTAAACTTCTTTTACATGTTTGTACAATTTATGGATGCAACCAGTTGGTAAATGTTACATTATCAAAAACTTGTTTCCTAAGGTTCAAAGCTTGAAACTCTTCCTTTGTAATTAAAGCAACGACAGATACAACAATTTAGAGCTTCATATGAAACAATTGTTTAAAAGTACATCTGAGGTTCCCAATGAAACTACATTACCAAAATCAAATTCAGTTGGAATGTAAGGAATGGGAAAGTAGCATTGCTAGCTACTCATAGGAGAACGGAGAGATAAATAAGAGCAGCTTATGATTTTGAATAAAACAGGGAAAGATCACTCATGATGACTCATTGAAATTGACAAGTGAACCATTGATGGTATTGCTCCTGTTAGGAAGTTCATGGAGGCATTGCTGCACAAGTTGCTAAATGAATGATTTTATGAGCATTCAGACATTAGCTTGTGATAATAATTGCATTGACTTATCCAAAGAAAACTTACAGTGATGTAACACTAAAAAGATCAAGAGCCTTGCAAATCTTCTTAGTTGTGAAGTGGCCTTCAAATCCTACTTAAGAAATCTGACCAAGCAAATACGCAATGCCATGTCATGTGACTGGACAAAATACAGTGCTCCTTGCCTTGCAGATGCTAGGCATAAAAATTCAGAAAGCATTGCACACCCATTTATTTATTAATCAGATGTGGTCATATGGTATGAACACAATCTCAAATCAACAGATAATTCTTGACAGTCAAAGCAAATATGAATAATTTAGTTTTGTACTCATTATATAGTGTTTTTGAATGTCTTTTCTGCAAAGATGTTCTCTCAGTTCATTCAGACAGTGTTTTCTCAGAAATGCAAATGAGTGCATGAGTACCAATTCTTTTTAATACACATTAAAATACATAATTAGTATCTAGTGAAAACATGACGTGCTGATAATTACTATCCAGTGAAAACATGACGTGCTGAATAGAGGGCTGTGCATATATATAACCCCGAATTATGGTTGGTAAATCATTCTGAAATGTAAACTATTGAAGAAGTATATGAGCATAAGACAGGAGAAACATGGTAAAGAAATATGTACGCAATATGTTGTGGCACATCGGGATTTAGTGGCGAAGCTAGACTAAAATAGAGGGGGGGTGCGAGATAAAGTGATAAAAACATCTATGAAAATGAAGAAGCCCATTGATAATATTGATTGCTAACTTGGTATAACGCTAACAAAAATGAGTTAAAATATACAAAATACACATTTACTTCAAATATTTACTACCTCCATTTAAAATTATAAGACGTTTTAGCTTTCCTACATATATTGATTTTATTATGTATCTAGATTCTAGACATAGTTTATATCTAGAATTCTATAGGCATAATAAAAGCTATGTATCTAGAAAAAACAAAATATCTTTTAATTTGGAATAGGAGTACTTAACATCTTTGTTAATTCAACTACCTAAAAAATGTGAACAAATAACTTAATTTATATTTTTAAATAATTATTCAATGCAAATAAAATCAATTATACAATACTCTACATTCAATCTTCTAAATCATCTAATCTCCGTACTTTCATTGTCGTGAAGCGTTGAATCACTTATTGCAAAGGCAAACTATCCTACTACAACTAAATATCCTTTAATTTGAAATAGAAGTACTTAACATCTTTGTTAATTCAACTACCTAAAAAATGTGAACAAATAACATAATTTATATTGTTTAAATAATTATTCAGTTCAAATAAAATCAGTTATACAATACTCTACATTCAATCTTCTAAATCATCTAATCTCCATGCTTCCATCGTCGTGAAGCGTGAATCAGTGATTGCAAAGGCAAACGATCCTACCGCAACTAAGGGCGTCTCCAACAGCTAGCTATTCTGACGTGGACAGGAAAAAAGTAGGAGAGAGGGTAGTCACTAGCAATGAACAAATAGCTGAACTATTTCACGTAGTCTAAGAATCTGAGAGGAACATATGGGTTCAATAGTACATAGAAAAATAAAAATATATAAAATAGTATTTGTTTTTATCTCTCGCCTCCGTGTAAGCTAGCTACGTAGCTAGACCATTAGGGACGCCCTAAGCACAAAGGGGTTAAGCTATGGAGCAACCTAACAAACCAATAACAATTAGCCGGCACCTGATGCCCGATGGGGTAGGCAGAGCGACGCCGTCCGAGACAAGGCCAATAGTGGAGGGGAAGAACGGGGTTGCAGACTTGTGGCATGTGGGTAGTTCCTTGTAAATTGGTTGCCAATCTCAATTAAGCTTTTGTCTGTGTTGTCTGAGCTATGGGGGTGCAGTATGTTGGGAAAAAAGTCCAAATTACTCCTCTTAAGTTTGGCATATGTCCAAGTCACCCCCTAAACTTACATTTGGTTCAATTTACTCTCTCCAACTATTTCAGTTGGAGAGAGTAAATTGAACCAAATGTTAGTTTGGGGTTATTTGGACATAGACTAAACTTGGAGTGAGTAGTATGGACTTTTTCCTATGTTGGGTCAAGGGGGGTGCGTAAAGGGCCAAGATATGGTGGTAACAATTTAGGGGGTGTTTTGTTCACTCCTTACCTCCTAAATCTAGTCATATTTAATTACTTTTATCCAAACACTATGATTCAATGGGACTAAAAAGTGCATTAGCCAACTAGTCATCCAAGTGTTACTAAATGAGACTAATACCCTGACTAAAAGGGACTAAAAGGTCTCTTTTAGTCCACCAAACCAAATAGGGGTTACTAAACTTTAGGAGCTAGTTTAGGTGACTAAACTTTAGGTGGTGTGAACCAAACATGCCCTTAATTTCATTTTTCTCGAGGCTGCAGCTGCACCCATAGCCTTTAACTGGGCTTCGCCCCTGTCTGGATTCCGTTAGAATTTAACATTAGTGTATAAATCAGAGGATTCGAAAGAAGAAAATTGAACTGAACTGATTAGAGGTTACGTGATGGTTGGTTTCTCACAGGTAATAGTCGCGTTGGATTCGAAAGAGGAAAATTGAACTTAACTGTTTAGATCTTCCCAGTGATGGTTGCGTCGGTGGTAGACGAATATTTAGGTGCCCCGGGGCTGAGGCAGACGTCGTTGTGGTCATTGTCAAACAGCCCTATGCCGCCGCAGTTAGTCTGTGGTCCTTGTCCCTCCACATGGCTCTTGCATGGCTACGCCGCAACCCCACATACTTGCGCCCCCGGCCATCCAGGAGGCCTCACGCGCACCCCGGTGGCAAGGGAGATATTACATGTGTAGAGGGTGATGATGGAGCATGTCCATGACGCGGGTAAGGAGGTAGGGCAGAGCGTCTGGGTCCTCTGGGATGCCCTCCAGCCTCTGCGATTGGAGCACCCCGGCGGTTGACCGAAGCGGACAAATGCGCTCATAGCACACAAGGAAGGGCATGTGGAGGGAGGCACTGTGGCTGCGGCAGGACATGGGAGGCGGTGGTGCGAGGCCGACGGAGGGGAGCGGGAGGAAGAACGGCGGCGGGTAGGTCTAGGGTGCAAGGGGTGACGGGAAGGGTCTGGAGCAGCCTCTAGACTAACGGCTCGTGGAAGCCCAGAAAAAGATCCGGTGGGTGAGTATTTAGGAAGGCGTGGCTGAATGAGGGGCCAACACGTGGCTGAATGAGGGGGCAAGAGTTCATGGTGCAAGATTCGTCAAGTAAAAAACATGTTCTACGATTATCTTTGAGTATTCATGTGATGTTCGCGTAGTATGCATGTGATGTTCTATGATATATTTATGAATATCCACGTTATACATATGGGATGCTTACGTAATATATATGTGTTGATCATATAGCATAGTTATAATGTCGTAGATGTTTATGTGGTATAAATATGATGTTCCGTGTACTACGCCAAAAACCAGTTCTTTAGTTTTTGGTTGGTAGACTCAGACTAAGGTCTTGTTTGTTGAGCTACAGCATCCCAAAAACTAGTTCTTTGGTTTCTGGTCGTTAGATTATTATCATTAGTTTTTAAATAAGTTTTTAGCTTCTCGGCAAAAAAATCTCAGCATGTTCTTCAGCTTTATTTTTCAAAAGTCAGTTTTAATTGTTTAGCAGAAGCAACAAGAAAACTAAAACAAATATGCCCGAAATAGAGTAGCATCGATATACAGCATGTTCGCTTGCTCGTATATGATCGTGGATTATAAGATAGAAACAATATTTTTCTCTCACATCAGACTAGCCAGCAGTAAATAATTTATGATCATTTACGACGAAACCAATAGCCTGACAGAGACGAGTGACATTGATTTGTCACTTGCGCAGGTCAGATCGTCCTTGGCTAGGTGCACTATCGCACCGCACATTCACCGTACCGGAGCTTAAGTTCACCGGATCCCCGGAGCTTGAAGCTCCGGCCCCTCCTTCGCCTCCGTCGGCACTCGACCCAGGCATCCAGCGCCCGCGCACGCGCGTGCCGGCCCATCGGCGCCCCGCGCCAGCGCCTCGCCACATAAGGCCCGTGAATCGCGCGGACGGCAGCCCATTCTATCGACCGGTTGGCCCGCTTCGATCTCCACCGGCCGGTGATGTCCTCCCGTCCCGTGCCCGTCCGGTCCATCCATTCCATCCGCGCGTAGCGTCACCCACCCCTCATCGGCGCCTGCTTTCCCCAACTCCCACTCCAACCCAACCACCACCGCCCAAATAATCCCGCGTCGCCTACCCGTCCCGGCGCGACGCCATGCTCTCTGTCTCCTTCCTCTCCAAGCTCCTCGCTATCCTCCTCCGGGGCATCCTCCTCCACCTCCACGCCCCCACCATCCCGTCCTTCGCGCACCACTTCTTCTCCACCTAGCGGTCGAACTCGCTCTGCTTCTCCCATGCCGAGAGCTCTGCAGAGATCTGGCAGCAACAGCCTGGCCTCCCTGCTCCGCGCCGAGCCACCGGACGATGTGGTCCTCGATCTGAAGCGGACCGAGCGTGATGGCCGCCGCCGCAGGAGGAGGAGCTGCCTCCGGCTTCCCCTCGGCGCGGCCGGTGCGTGCCGCGTCTGCGCCTGCGACGAGATGGACTCCTCCGCCGCGGCCCCGCGCCGGCGCACGCCGGGGAACGACGACAAACACGAGGATGGTGCGGCAGTGCAGTGCTTCGCCTGGAAGAAGGGTGCCGCCGCCGCCGACGCGGCGCACCGGCCGTCGGGAGCTGGTGCTGGTGCGGTGGTGGTGACGGAGGCGGCCGCGGCGTCCGTGGCGGTGCTCCCGGACGACGTGATGGAGATGGTGCTGTGCCGGCTGCCGCTGGCCTCGCTCCTTGCGGCGCGGTGCGTGTGCAGGCGGTGGAGGGATCTCACCGTCGCGCCGCAGTTCCTGCGGATGCGCCGCGAGGAGGAGCCCGGGCCGCGCCGGACGCCGTGGCTGTTCCTGTTCGGGGTGGACGGTGACGTCCGGTGGGGCGCCGCCCCTGCCCCGGCCGTGCACGCGCTCGACGTGGCCGCGCACCGGTGGTGCCGTGTCGAGGCTGGTGGGCTGAAGGGGAGGTTCTTGTTCTCCGTCGCCGGCGTCGGGGATGACCTCTACGTTGTCGGTGGGCGGTCCGGTGGCTCGGATGCCAGCAACGGCAAGGTGAAGACACACAAGGGAGTGCTGGTGTTCAGCCCTCTCACCGGCTCGTGGCGGAAGGCGGCTCCCATGCGGACCCCGCGGTCTCGCCCGGTGCTGGGCGTGTTTGAGATGTCCGCCACCTGCAGCATACTCCACACTCGCGCAGAGAAGAATGTCCGGCGCGGCAAGTCTCGGTTGGGTGGCGCCTCCGCTGTGTACGAGGACCCGCACCGGCTCTCGCTCAGGCGCCTCCGGCTCAGGGACATGCTGAACGAGGACACTGATTCCAGCCTCGTTTCGTCTCATAATGGCAAATCCGCCGGACAGGAGGGCGAGGAAGGCCAACCGAGACTCGCCATCGTCGCCGTCGGTGGGCGCGGCCGCTGGGACGAGCCACTGGTGTCCGGGGAGATATACGATCCCTTGGTCGACAGGTGGGTTGAGATTGCTGGGTTTCCCACCGACGTCGGGCTGGCCTGCTCCGGCGTCGTCTGCGGCCGGATGTTCTACGTGTACTGCGAGTCGGACACGCTCGTCGCCTACCATTTGGACAAGGGCTCCTGGGTCGTCATCCAGACGCTCCTCCCGCCTCCGCGGCTCCGCGACTACGCCCCGACGCTGGTGTGCTGCGCGTCCCGGCTGTTCATGCTCTGCGTGTCGTGGTGCGATCGCCACGGGCCGGTGAACCGGAGGGAGAAGGTGGTGCGGAAGCTGTTCGAGCTTGACCTCAGCTCGCTCCAGTGGACCGAGGCGTCGGCGCACCCGGACGCGCCCATGGATCCCAACGCGGCGTTCGCCATCGGGCAGGACAGGGTCTACGCCGTCGAGATGTTCAGGATCTTCGGCAAGGTGCTCGATTTCGTTACGGCCTGCCGGGTTTCGGAGACCGAGCAGAAGTGGAGCCGGGTTGGCCGGGAAAACGCGGCGACGGAGGCCGACACCATGTCCTGCAGGCTGAAATCCATGGCCGTCCTGCACTTGTAACTGCTGCTTACTTTTGATTTTTTTCTTCTTCTTCTCCCTATAGTTTGCTTGCACAGATTTGTTGTTTCCATGAGCAGACATGATGTTTACACATCACAGCTATTGCATTATTCATTTATTTGTTGACATTACAGTGACGATTCATACTCATGGCGTCATGGTTCCCGAAATTGTTTTGTATTCTGTGACAGTGATCAGACTCATATTCTCAACATCTGTATGCAGTACCAACTCATATTTAATTGATGAGCCCTAGTTCTTGTTGCTTGCTTTTTGTCAAGAGCTAAACTAACCACCTTCAGTGCAGTTGTACGCTCCTTACCACCTTGAGTGCACTTGTACGCTCCTTAATTTGTGATGGTTGTCAGTCTCATCTCCATGATTATATATATCATTGATTCATTCGGTTGGTACAGATCCAGCGAGGCCGTGATTTAATTAAGGCATGTGACACATACATTGTGGCTTAATCACCCTTATCTTGCCCGAGCAGTCTGTATAGAGTACAGACTAGACCATAGATTTAGTCCTGGTTTAGTTCCAAAAAGTTTTTCCCAAAAGTGCTACGGTAGCCATCACATCGAATCTTATGATACGTGAATAGAGCATTAAATGTAGACGAAAAAAAACTAATTGTACAGTTTGGTAGGAAATCGCGAGATAAACATTTTGAGCCTAATTAGTCCATAATTGAACACTAATTGTCAAATAAAAACAAAAGTGCTACAATAGCTAAATTCTAATATTATCCGTTAGGTATTCGTGGGGGAGGCATCCTGGCATGTGTACAACTTTCTTCATGCTCGTTTCATAAGGTTCATTTGAAAATCCAAATTATATTGCTTATCTTGAATGATTTTGTAAGCATTTTTTTTTCTCTCGTGATAGGAAAATATATATTTTCCTAATCACAATCTAGAAAAGGGGGACACATCTTCACTCATGCAAATGAGAAAATTGTAAGCATAACAGATCTTTCTAGTAGGGAATCCTCCCATATAACACCCTAGGCCCGGCACATGGCATAGGCCCACTCTATCGAGGGGTGGGACCTACCTACGTAGCAACCCACTTACGCTTTCGTCCTCGCTTCGCGCAAAACGGTTAACCGTAGATTACTACGTGTCATTGGCCTGAATATTTAAGTCGGTCTAGCCGTCCTAGGATTCGGGACTAAAGTCGGTTGCACAGTAAATCACATGAACAATGACTGAGCAACAATGTTGTGCCACCACAGTAACCCGGATTTTGGCCTGGCCCACCATGACGCTACAGTGCCATCAGCTACAGCCTCGAACCTCGGCCCAACCAAAATTTGGCCCTTTTAGGCGGGGATGTTACAATCACCCCCTTAGGATTCGACGTGCCAGACTGGCTTACCTTATTTGGGACAAATGCTCAGGTTTGCCCACGTCCATATTCCCAGCTCCCCGGCCCAAGTGACATGCTCTTGCAGAGCCATGCGCAACCTGTCCAAGCTCCTGAGCTATATGTCCGTGAAACCGCGAGAGTTGGCTCTGATTACCATTTGTAACACCACAGGTCCGGCACACGGCACAGGCCCAATCTAACGAGGGGTGGGCCCTACTTATGCTTTCATCCTCGCTTCGTACAAAACAGTTAACCGAAGATTACTGCGCGTCATTAGCCTGAATATTTAAGTCGGTCTGGCCGTCTAGGATTCACGGTTTGCGACTAAAGGCTGGGTACACGGTGTTCCACGGGCTACAGTACTCGCGTGAACCGTGACTGAGCAACTGTGTTACGCCGCCACAGTAACCCGATTTTGGCCCGGTCCACCTCGGCGTTACAGTGCCCCCTGTTACAGCCTCGGACCACAACCCACACATATAGTACAGTGCCTTGGCTCAACCGGAATTCAGCCCATTTAAGCGGGGATGTTACATCCCAGTCCTAGCTTGTGATCATTCATACAGGTTAAAAAATAGAACCAAAATACCCATCATTCTGGTAGGTAGCTGCTCTATTAAAAAAACCCCGATTGCAAGTCATCATAACCAAGCTCCAGGAACATGCTTTATCCACCTTCAGAACTTTTAAAAACAAAGCAGTTCCATGATTTCTAAAGTTAAAAAAAGAAAAGAAGAACGGCAAAGCAACCTCACAAAGCATCAATATATTCCCATTAGCCGGAACCAAATCATCTAGCCATGGACTTGCAAACAGCATCACAAGAAATGTGTACCAACCAGTAGGCCACTGATCCAGATCGGCGAGGTGATGTGGCCACGTGCTGTTGGCATCCTGGAGTGACTCTCGAACCCTCGATTAGCCAATAGTGCTTGCGTTGTGCCGATGGCAAACTCATGCTCCGTTTAGATTCCAAAAAATTTTGTGCAGTACTCGTCACATCGAATCTTGCAGCACATGTATGGAGTACTAAATATAGACGAAAAAAAAACTAATTGCACAGTTGGGTGAGAAATCGCGAGACGAAACTTTCGAACCTAATTAGTCTATAATTAGACACTAATTGTCAAATACAAACAAAAGTGTTACAGTAGCCAAAACCAAAAAAATTTTAGATCTAAATATGCCCTCACTACTTTTCGGCGCTTAATAACTGCCAAAGCACAACGTATGCCGGTTCCATGGGCACTCTGGTACTTCACTTACATTACTGCCTTCAACTGGCAGTGGCAAGCGGCAAACTGCAGGCCCCCACTTACTTGACTGATGCACTGTAATGTAATGTACTCACGGTGCACAATTAAGAGAAGCACGTGGCAGGCATCACGAACTGATTAATGTGGGCACGGATCCATCCCACCCCCATCTGGCGGCCGTTCAGTTCAACGAACCAATCTTTTCTCCCCAGAACAAAATTTTCAGGGCTCGCACGGCAAAAAAGTGTGAAACTGTGAATGATATCTTTGCTCTGCTTTTACATCTGGAGTCAGAGCCTCTGTTACCATGGTATACTCAATCTGGAAGAAAAATTTATGTCAGCATGTAGCTCTGTCTCTAAAAAGCTAGTAGGTAATCTTCTTTTTTTTAAAAAAAAAACTAGTAGTTGCCTTGTTGACAACTCGAAAGGGTGACCTGTGAACGTGTGCTGAGATCTTGTTGAAACATCAGTGTCACAGGAGATAGTGACAACTGAATTTGTGGGCGTAAGAGCACCAGACGAGTTGGTTCAGTGGCTTGCCCAGCGACCCATGACATCTACAGAGAACCAGAAACACAACCAGTTAGCAAGACAAATGAAGGGTTACATTACATGGTCAATACGGAAAACTGAAGTGGACAACTTATTTCTGAAACTGAACCAAAGCAAAAATAATAAGTCGTCCTTTTCAGTATTTTCTATGTAGGTGGACTTTGTAACTTAAATTATACGTCCACAATGATTTTATTCATGGATCTGATGAACCTGGACACTCTTTGAGAAATATGCTTGGTCAGCACTACCTACCCTCAGAGGCTTCAACAGGAGGTGTGCTTGGCAATGAACATTACTCCCTCCAGCTCAAAATACATGTCACCGCCCTCATTTATACAACACTGCAAACAGATGTGTCATTTATTTGTGAATAACATTTATTTGGCAAGGGCGAGAAAGGAAGGGAAAATATAGCTAAAAGTTCTAGGATGACCTGTATTTTGAAAGAAGTTCGGAATAAGAGGGGGTACCTTGTAAAGCAATGCGTCAGCCACATTCATCTTCATTTTGTATAGTGCCTGACTCAGAATTTGTAGGATCTCTAGTTGGTCTAGAGGGGTTGAATAGGCCTATCAAAACAAACACTCAAACTTTTATTAAATTCACCTTGCGGTACTGTCGGACCAGAACAGCGGCACTGCCGCACCTGCAGACAACTTCGAGTCACAGTTCAAAATTAGTGAAAGAAAACTTAGATCGGAGAAATTTCTTAGCCTACTACAGGTATGATAGTCACGGATTAAAAGCTAGAAGTTGTAGGAACACCACACACAAGTAGATCGACTAGAAACCTTAGAAATTACCTCAACAACAATATGACATGTAAGTAATGTAAATCAAGAACGAGACACAATGATTTATCCCATGGTTCGGCTCGCCACCAAGGCTTGTCTACATCACGTTGTTGAGGTTAACCACTAAGGTTTAGGGCTTTCCAACCCTTCCTCGTTCTCAAGTCATGAGACTTAACTCTTGAGATGAGGGGTGAGTTTACTAGCTTCAAGAGATGGTTACAAACCTTCCAGAGCTGCCACACAAGTTGGCAAGCTCTATGGATGACGCTCTAGCCGGCTAGGAGCCAAGCTCCAAGAGTAACAAACACAACCGCCGGCCAAAACATGAACCAAGTGCTCTTTTGAGTTGAGGAATCAATGGAGCTGCTCTCTAATCGAGTTTTGGACCCTTTTCTCTCAAGGATTGATGAGGAAATCAATGGATTTGCTTGAGGGCTCAAGGTCAACAATGGAGGGAGAGAGAGAGGCTCCTTTCTATTTTGGACGAGCTGGAGTGAGAAAAAAGAGGCAGAGAGCCGTTGGGAAGGAAGGGAAAGGATATAAATACCCTCTAGCCCCTAACGGTCACTTAAGTCGCGGTAGTGCCGCACTGCGGCAGTGCCTCTCTTCAAGTGCGGCACTGCCGCACCACGCAAGACAGCAAGGGTAAGAGTGAAGTGTAGACTATCTTGGCTGTGAATCTGAGAATGCATGTGTATATTTGAGCACTTGATAGCATATATTAGCTTAAGCATTGTGTCCCCCTTTATAGTACGACTTTTCTTATACTTAAATTCAAAATATAAAAGAATTTAAACATTCTTTGAGTTTGAAGCCATCAACATTTACAATTGTGGGCTCCTCCGTTTCATGTAGCATCCTCGAATATAAATTCACTGTTTGTCATCGCAATAAATCTCATTAGTTCTCTAATTGCGTGGTCATTATCACCAAAACCCACAATTAGGGCTTGATTGCATTTTCAATCTTCCTCTTTTTGGTGATTGATGATAACCCAATTAGAGCTTACAAAAAATATGAAATAAATACTGATATTTTCGAGCCATGGGTGTAGAGCCTCCCCCTAAATGTGTGAATAGAGAATTGAATTCTTAAATTAGCATAAGAAGCCAAGATTCACATTTTAGTGAAAGTGATGGAGCTCCCCCTACATCCATGCTCATGTGGGGTGTTGCATACTGTGTCAGGTATGTAAAACATGATGCAAATGACAGTTTATGCACAACATGGTTCGCTGTTGCAGCTGGGTGCAGCACTGCCGCACTTGCTGTAACAGCACATATCAGAACAGACACCACACAACATGTGATACACATAAAGATATACATTCTAGCACAATTGTATCACAAACAACAGCATAGATTAATATATGTCCATATCCTACACATATATAAAGTACTTAAGTAGCATTATTACATAAATAGAGTTGTAATGGACTCTCAAACTCTCACCTAACGAAGACTACTCTAAACAGATACGAACATGACTCTAGCTGCAACAACCTCCTCTCCATGGCGTCGAAAAAGTTGTTGACCCCTCTAATTTTCTCCCCCTTTGGCATAAAGCACCAAAAAGAGAAGAAAAGAAAAAATACCAACACTCACTCCTCATCCTCTTGGATGGTGTCCCAATCGACATCATCCCCAACAGTAGCTCCACTAGCACCTGCAACGCCCTCTCCACCATCATCATCATCGTCGTTGTCGTCGGAGGAAGAAGACACCACCGCCCTCCCTTGGTGATGAGTGGTCGAAGTGTGGCGCTCATGCCTGGTGCTCCTTCTCATGAACTGCAAGGTGGACCTCAAACTCATGTGAGGATCAAGCGCTGGCTCCTCCTGCTCCTGCTCCTCCTCCACCTCCGAATCTATCTCAGAAAGGCTAGGGAGGTCATCAAACCTCGGTGGTGACTGAACTGGAGAAAGAGGTGGTAGCCCTGCACGCTCTCTAGCCTCCTGGTTCTCCAACCGGTCTTGATATGCGGTCCTCGCTGCCTAGGTGCATGTGGTGAAAATAGCTTTAATCCATCTCCCAAACTTCTCCATCTTCTTTTCCTTGCGAGGCCTAGATCAGGACGACTCAGGCACGTCCTCAACTAATGGAGAGCGTCTCACTGCCCTGCTAGCACCTGCCCCTCGAGTCCTCAATTTTGTAGACGGTGTGAAGAGCATCTTTCTCAAATATGTAGGCAGAGACTCTCTCAATCATAAATATGAGATAGGGGGCATAGGGTATCCCCTTTCTCCCATCCTCCATGGCGTTCCTCAGCTCACGCCACATGAAACGAGGGACATTAAACTTGTCACCTCCAGGAATAAATCTAGCAAGCACATTCCTCACATATCCATTAAGATCATAAGCTGCTCCATCCTTGGGATTTATAGTGTGTCTAATCAAATTGTTCAGAATGTAATAATAGCTCTTCAGGCCACTGACCTTCCCATCTGCACTTCTCCTGTCAATCCACATATAGGCAATATCATGGATCTCAGCTCTAGCCTCATCATGAATATAAGTGAAGCCCCGCTCCTCCTCTCCAAAACCAAGGATCCAGCTGAAAGTCATAAAATCAACTCTATAATGCCGTCCCTCAGTCATCTAGTGAATCTCATCAGTGTAGATGCTATAGAAGAAAGTGGCATGGAACTGGGCTAGCACTTCCTCATTCCAATTATATCTGAAGCTCATAATATCAGTGAGGCCAAACAACTCACAAGCCTTGATCACCTTATTGAATTCTGGCTCATTCTTTGCCTTCATCTCCCCCCAATCAACATATTGCATCTTGACAACTTTGGATTTTTTGGAGTTAAAATTCACAGATGCATAGAAGTGGGAATGAAACTTATTCCAAAACCCGTAGTCCATCTCCAAATCCTTTGGCTGCTCATAGGGATTGTTTTCATGTGTTTCCTCCACCATCTTCATCTTTCCCGCATAGTTGAGCACAGGATGAGCACGTGTGTCAACAGGACACCTCATGACTACATCCTCATAATACTCTCTGATGTAGCTCCTATCAAACTCCTCAAGATGAGGTGGAGTATCTGGGTAAGCACCTAGAGGAATAGTGCGGCCAGCCCTCTCCAGGTTCTCCTCATCTTGGATCATCTGATCTCTCCTCCCCCTGTCTCTGGCAATATCTCTACCAGCTGCACTGCTACCGCCCCCTATGGTCCTGCCACGACCATGATGAGGCATCTGCTTATCCCAAGGCTCGATCATCTTCCTCTTCCCCCTCCGGTCATCATCACCTCTAGAGGACATCTATGCAAACAAATATAGGTCCAAATAAGAAACTGTACATAAGGGGTATAAAAGAACACTTGTAAAACACTCTGGATAGATGAGATGATTCAAATATCGAGTTAGAAAAGCGCTCTGAACTAATCAGGTTAGAGGGTGTGGCAAGCAGCATTGCCGCACCTAGTGCTTCACCTCTCCCACGATTCAATTCTTCTCAACTATTCTGACTATTTCTCAAACATTCTCCTAAACCACTATACAATCTCAGAATGAGTAGACCTAAACAAATACATGGAGTTGTCTACAATGTAGGTAAAGTGGCTACATGTTTAAGATAGAAACAAATCTGGTGCACAAATCCAACCAAAACAGAGAGTCATTGATGGAACAACATCTGCATTTACAAGTTCAATCTATTGAGTGCGGCACTATCGCACCCAACATGCGGCACTGCCGCGGGTACAGATAAGGCTCCACCAATGAATCGTTGTTTTGATTCAATTCATCCATCAAGCTAGTTTCTACCCTGATCATGCAGTTACTAGAAACCATCTTCCAACAAATATAGAACTCCATGGCATAGATCAGGATTAGGTTAGGGTTTCACCTTAATTTACATGGATTAAGGAGGAAAGGAAGAGAATGGCGCCGTCCACGAGCTATAGCTGATGCTGGTGACGATGAGCAAGAGCGGCAGCAGGGTGCGGTAGCCGGAGGCGACGGCAGCGCTGGATAGAGGCGCGACAGCGGTTTCGTGTGCATGAGAGAAGAGGAAGAGGCGTCGACGTCAGGTAAGAGAAGAGGGTTACCCTAGGGGCAGGTGAAATAAGAGGTAAGAAAATGGGATCCCACAGTAACTGATGTCCTGGGATGAATTTTAGTTGAAATTGAAAGTGCGGCACTACCGCAGGGCAAGCGTGTCACAGCCGTACTCCCTAGAGGCATTCGGATTGCTTTAAGCCTTGTCACCGGTGCATATGTTTCTTCAAAGTCCAAGCCCTCTACTTGAGTGAAACCTTGAGCAACCAACCTTACCTTGTTCCTTGTCACCACTCCATTCTCATCTTGCTTATTGTGTAAGACCCACTTGGTGCCAATGATATTGGTATTGGATCGTTCCACCAAAGTCTACACTTGGTTTCTTTCGAAGTTATTGAGCTCTTCTTGCATGGCCATCACCTAATCTAGGTCTCCAAGTGCTTGTTCTACCTTAAGAGGCTCCAAAGTGGAAACAAACGAGTAATATTAACAAAAGTTTGCTAAATGTGAATGAGTTGTTACCCCCTTTTGAAGACTCCCAAGGATGTTATCAACAGGATGATTCCATTATATTGTTTGTCTTAGCCTTGGATGCTCAATGGCCTCTGGTTCATCTTCTGGATCTTCATCATCTTCTTCCTCAAATATGGGTTGTAGGTCTTGTCCACAAACTAGAGTCGAATCAGCTGCTGCTAATTGTGTAGGTGCGGCACTGCCGCCCTCAAGTGTGGCACTGTCGCGCTCTGGAGTTGCAGCAGATGCTTGCTGCAGTGTAGCATTAGGTACGTCAGCGGAAATAGGTGCAACTGCAACTTGAGGAACCTCCACTTCAGTGACTTCTTCTTCTTGTGGTCTAATATCACCAATAGCCAATTGCTTGATTGCTTCACATGGTGGATCCTCCTTTCCTACAACACTTGAATCAACTTGCTCCACTTGAGAGCCATTAGATTCATCAAATGTCACATCTACCGCAATCTCAACTCTCCCGGAGGTTTTGTTGAAGACACGGTAGGCATGCTCATTTGATCCATAACCAAGAAGAAAAGCTTCATCAACTTTAGGTGCAAACTTAGAGATTTTGGGTTTCTTGTTAAGTATGAAACATTTGCACCCAAACACTCTAAAGTAGGACACCTTAGGCTTGTTATCGGTTAGAAGTTCATATGAAGTTTTCTTCAACTTCTTGTGTAGGTAGAGGTGGTTGATGGCATGACAAGTGGTGTTGACGGTGTCACACCAAAAGATGTCCGGCGTCTTGTACTCATTTAGCATTGTTCTTGCCATGTCAATGAGTGTACGGTTCTTCCTCTCTACTACACCATTTTGTTGAGGGGTGTATGGAGTTGAAAACTCATGCTTGATGCCCTCTTCATCAAGAAACTCCTCAACTAGAGTATTCTTGAATTCGGTCCTATTGTCGCTTCTCACTTTCTTGATGGGAAGACCGAACTTCTTTTGAACTCTTCTAACAAATATCTTTACCTTCTCTTGAACTTGGCACTTGTTATGCAAGAAAAATACCCAAGTGAAACAGAAATAGTCATCAATAATAACAAGACCATATTTGTTACCCCTGATACTTAGGTAGGCGACCGGTCTAAAGATATCCATATGTATTAGCTCCAATGGTTGCTTGGTGGTCATGATGCTCTTTGGTGGGTGAGGTGCTCCAACTTACTTTCTGGCTTGACAAGCGCTATAAATCCTATCTTTCTCAAAGTGAACATTTGTTAGTCCAAGGATGTGTTCATCTTTTAGAAGTTTGGCGAAGTTCCTCATCCCAACATGGGCTAGTCAGCGATGCCAAAGTCAACCCATGCCAGATTTTACCACTAAACAAGTCTCAAGCTTAGCTTTACTTTTGTTGAAATCAACTAAGTAAAGCTTGTTCTCTAATTGACCTGTAAAGACAATAGAGGAATCCTTCCTTCTAAAGACTTCCACACCCTTATCCGAAAAGAGACAATTGTAGCCCATCTCACTCAATTAAGAAAGTGATAACAAATTGTAACTCAACGAATCAACATGTAATACATTTGTAATTGAATGCACAAGGGTTATAGCAACTTTACCGAGACCAATCACATCCCTCTTTGAATTGTCTCCAAAGATAATATTTTTATTTGGGTGTGTCATTGGGGAATATGATGAGAACATACTACTTTCTCCAGTCATATGATTTGTACATCCACTATCAAGCACCCAACTTGATCCACCGGAGGAGTATGCCTACAAAACAAGTTTAGTTGCTAGATTTAGGTCCCTAATTTGACTTGGGGCCTTACATGTTAGTCGCAAGAATCTTAGGAACACAAATAGAAGTATTCCTATATATGTTGGTTTCCTTTCCAATATATTTTGCCACCACTTTCCCACTGCTGTTGTTCCTCAAAACAAAGCATGATGTCAAGCTTTGTCGAGGTGCATAAGTCTTCGGTTGGTAGGCATACTTATTCTTGGTGGCCCACACTAATTCCTTAGGCTTCTATAAAACCTATTTCTCCTGGTACACCTTCTTCTTAGGCTTAGTTTGATCAGGAACATAATTGGTAGCCTTCCCATTTTTGCGGGGCACGGCATTACTGCCCTTCACTGCGGCACTGCCGCTGTGCGGCACTGACGCTCTAGGACATTGCATTGCCATGGTCTGTGCAGGCTGATCTGTACCAATTTGCCCTTTCTCTCAAACTGTACACACTCATAGCCATTCACTATCCTTCTTCCATTTGTCTTGGCTCCTTTTGTGTGACCGAGCCCATGCTTGATTGAGGGATGCCTTCCTTGCTTGAATTGTGGCCCTTTTGATTTATCAACCTTCTTGTCATTGGATTGGGTCACACTTATGCACCCTTTCCAATGACTTCATTGAGCCTAGCAATCTTCTTTCTCATAGCTTTCATGTTTGCAAGGTTAGTGGAATAAGCATTCAAGTCAAGATAAAAATATTTTCCACAACCTTGACTAGTAGAGGAAGTAGAGGTTTCCTTTGCCTTAGTGAGATGTGAGTTGCTATCCCAAAGAATGCTATATTGCATCTCAAGTTCTTTGTGCTTTTCATCTAAGTCATAATACTTTTTCTTGAGAGCTTTATTTGCTTTCTTTGTGATAGCATGGTGTCGGGTATCGATATTAGGGATACCCAAAGCAAGGAAGTTAGCACCCACGCTGACTACCTTGGATGAAGCAAGACGTATTAAAAATTCTCGCCTGACCCCAAGGCTACGGGGGTCTCGCCCAAGGCCACGGGCTCTGTCTCGCCCGACCCCAAGGCCACGGGCTCCGTCTCGCCCGACCCCTTGGGTGCGGGCTTTGTCAAGCTAAACCCCAAGGCTATGGGGGTCTCGCCCAAGGCCACGTGCTCTGTCTTGCTCGACCCCAAGGCCACGGGCTCCATCTCACCCGACCCCAAGGCTACGGGGGTCTCGCCCAAGGCTATGGGCTTCGCCTTCCCTAACCCCTTGGGTGCGGGCTCCGTCTCGCCTGACCTCTCAGGTGTGGGCTCCATCTCGCCCGACCCTAAGGACGCGGGTTCCGTCTCGTCCGACGGGGATCCATACCGCCGCCAACCACTCTAGGTCCAAGCGTATCGGCCTAGATCAAAACTCTAACACCAGGAAAGAGACTGGCATGCCTTGATGTAACCCGTGGCCATGACGGACCATGCGTGAGGATTAACATTAGGAACAACGTTGGGCATGCTGGTGTTGTTCTGCCTAACCCTCGTACGAACGATGATAGGCACATCAGTTCACCACGACGTCCATCGGGATAGAATGGAACGCCATGACCGGCAGACGATGCCTACGCATGGCATCAATGACGAATAGGGCCATGATGTGGAGCCATCCATATTGACGTTTACAGGATCAATGGGACCTGCATGAAGAAGAAGAAGGACCCGTCGATCTTGGAGGCCTTCTTCTACCTATGCTTTCCCTTCGCCTATAAAAGGGGAAGCAGGGCACCCCATGAAGGGGGATCCAAATCCGCATGGGACTGAACCACAAGATAAAAATACAAGAGCATGACACGAACACACGGCTGAGCAGCGATCGAGCTCTCAGCACCTGTTCTCTTCTTCCACCAGAGACTTGGGATCCTTTCCCTATCTCACCCATTTGTAACCCCTACTGCAAACCAAGTGTCGGTAACACGAGCAGCAATAAACTGGACATAGGGATGTTTTGCTCAAACCAGTATAAATCCTTGTGTCCTCTGAGCACACCATCTAAGCCAGACGCACAAATAAAAATTTACTCATCGGTGGTCCAAAAACACCGACAGTTGGGTGCCAGGTAGGGGCTTTTTGCACGTCTCGACATCCACATCAGGCCTCGGATGGCTAATCACGGAGTCGGCTGGGTCCTAGGCGCGCACGTGCGCTTCGGGAACCTGGACTTCATCATTTTGACGGAGGGAGAATTGGCGCAAGTCCCCGCCACCATCCAACCTTTCCACTCCATTGGCCTCGATGCGATCGCTGAGGCGCTTAAGGAGTTGCAGCTGCACACACCGGAGGCCCACGCCTCTGGGAGTGACCAGCTCCTCGGCTTCGATTATAGGAGGCTAGAGCGCTAGTTCGGTGCCTTCCTAGGACCTCGACCGTCCCGGGAGGACCTGGGCTACCTCACCTTCTCCTTCGCCAACGTCATGATGCAGCTTGCCGGAGGAGAGCTGCTCTCCCCGGAATATCTCATCCGGAGCGCCCCAACAGTGCTCCTATTTGGTCTACGCAACGCCACAAAGACCATTGGCAACCTTACGACGCAACGCATGCCCTCATCCCTTACGAATGACAAGTTAGTAGGGACGACTGAATATGTCACGGAATCTTTCCACGACCTCCTCGTAGGAGAATTAGAGTCGCCCTCTAACTCTAACTCCAGCAGGGGGAGCCATCACCCCTCGTGTGAGTGTTTTATGGCAGGTACCCCTAAGGGATACATCGAAAGCATCCACGAGGGAGAGGCTACCCCAACAAATGACCTCATCGATGAGGTCGAGGGGGATACAGGGGCCCCACCTCACCTACGGGTAGAGCAGCTAAAGGCCCGACATCAAGAGCTCAAGGAAGCACAACTCCAGCTCAAGCAGGAACATGCAGAGCTCGAGAGAGAGATCAAGCGCCACGGAGACGGTGGGCGTGCACGCGCCGTGGCCTGCGACGTGAATCGGAGGATCATCGAGGACGACGAAGCCCTCCCATGCTTCACCCGAGCAAGCCAGAACATCGCTACCGTGGCGGCCTTGCTCCAGGGGCTTCCAGGGCCCGCGACGCCCGAGGATCGTCTGACCCATCATAGATTCGCACGCTACTCGAGCATACGGCCGTGTAGCAGGCCGAGAGCTCGTTGTCCTAACAACACGAGCTTAACGCTAGCCAGCGTGTGCCCTCAGAGAGACCCAACATGGACATGTTAGTCCACCAGGCGCAGCAAGGTGGCAGGACGCGCGTTGTAGTCTCGGTACATGAGCGTCTTGGCCTCCACCATGATGCACGCGATAGCCTCGACTCCCGCAGGTGTACCCACGGTGATGCGAGGGAGGAGGCTAGCCATGGCTATGACCCTCATTGTGGTGGACGCTATGACAGTGGCGAGGACCAAAGCCCGAGCCTCGACTTGATGGGACCTCAGGCCTTTGGCCGACACATCCTCAACGCCGTCTTCCCACCGCAGTACCGACCGTCGACCAACATCCCAAAATACTCTAGGGAAATGAACCCCAGACTGTGGCTCGAGGATTATTGGCTTACCTGCCAAGCCAGTGGAGCAGATAGTGATGATTTCATTATCCGCAACCTTCCATTGTTCCTGGCCGATTCGACGCGAACGTGGTTGGAACACCTTCCGCCCAACCAAATCCAAAGTTGGGTGGACCTAAAAGAGATCTTCGTGGGAAACTTCTAGGGCACATACGCGCTTCCTGGGAACCCATGGGATCTCAAAAACTACCGATAGAAGTCCAGGGAAACTCTTTGTGGGTACATCCGGCGCTTCTCCCGGCAGTGCAACGAGCTGCCCAACGTCGCCAATGCCTATGTCATAGGAGCTTTTCTGTCTGGGACCACCTGTGAGTCCCGGGTTTACAAGTTGGGATGCAAGGGCCCGCGAACCACCAAGGAGCTCCTTGACATCACCACCAGCCATGCCACAGGCAAGGAGGCGGTTAGGGTGATTTTTGACCACCTCAAAGGCAAGGTAAAGTGAGACGAGGACGCCGGCGAAGGCGCCTTCAACCGTCTCAACAACAAGAAGAAGAACAAGCAGTGGCACGAGGGCTCGCTCGTGGCCACCGCCGACCGCAAGGGGGTCGGAAGCCCACTGAGGGTACCCTATACCACTTCGAGAAGCTACTCGTAGGGCCATGCCCGAACCATGCTTTCCTCATCAAGCACCTATACAAGGACTGTGTCCTCATGAAGCGGTTCTTGTTCGGAGGCTCTAACAAGGGGGAGCATAGGAACGAGCCCAAGTCAACCATAGACAACATCGAGGGGAAGGACAGTGGCTTTCCGACGCTAGATGGCTGTCTCATGATCTTTAGAGGGTCAGCGGCCTACAACTCCAAGCACTGCTAGAAGCTTGCATGCCGCGAGGTCTATACTATCGAGCCGGCCGCGCCTACTGTCCTCCGATGGTCAGAGTCCACCTGTCAATAGAATATCGTCGGTAGTCCTTCGAGGAGTATCCCATGAAGGTAGATTGATCTATAGAGATGCGTGTAATCGAGAATAAGAAGGCAACAGAGACACATGAGTTAGACAGGTTCAGGCCGTTAGTATGACGTAATACCCTACTCCTGTGGTCTGTTGGATTGTATTGGCTATCGTATGATATGGTGTGAGTTTGGAGGGGGTCCCTGCCCGCCTTATATAGTCCGAGGGGGCAGGGTTACAAGTCAGTTAAATCTAGGAGATAACCAGAAAGTAATAACAGATTACAGGAATCATGGGATCATACGTATCCTAACAAATCTCATAGTATCTTTAGGATATCTTCTCGGTGTCTTGCCGAAGACGCCGAGCAGCGTCGTGCCCCGCAAGGCTTCATCTGGTGGGCTAGGCCACCCCTGGGGGCACAACCCATGTGGTCTGCCATGGGTATCCGAGGTCATACCCCCCATAGCTAGTCCTAGAGCGCCTTGTACCCATTGTGCAACGTCGTCTTGAGATTGTCCGAGCAGGTACAAACAAAGTTGAGCAGTCAAACTCATGGTCCAACCATCGTGATGAGTTATAAAGCAGTTGTCGAGCAGGGTGAACCATCGCCGAGCAGCATGAACCATCGCCGAGCAGCGTGAGCCATCGCCAAGCAGTGTGAACCATCACCGAGCAGTGTAACCCAAGTACGACTTGCCATAAGGGTGTAAGGAGCTCAAGTTTAGAATCAAAAATTTCTTCATAGTGGACCAAGTGTGCCCACTTAGAGTCCGACCACGAGAAAGGGAGATAATCTTCTTCAGCTTTAAGAGGCGCGGAGTCTTCCAGAATAAAGCAAACACACTCACCGCGAGGTGAAGTGTGCCCACTTAGTCCCCAAGCCTGATAGTAGGTAACGTAGTCATGTGGTGCCAGGGTCCAAAGTAGAAGAAAAGTAGAAGACCAGCCGAGCAGGCAGCCAGTCCCTGGGCGTAGCCCCAAAATGAGAAAAAGCACATTCACCGCAAGGTGAAGTGTGCCCACTTAGTCCCTAAGCCTGACAGTAGGTGACGTGGTCACGTGGTGCCAGGGTCAGAAACAGTAGTCAACAGAAAAAAAAGTCCCCAATGCAGTGAGGAACCGAGACATAATGCTGACGCAGTCCTCGAGCCACAAGAGGAAATCTTGGAGAAAACAAATCGCAGAGAAAATACCAGAGTAATGGTTGTATAGTAGTAATTACCGAGCTGTAACGGTTGGCAGAGAAGTCGGTGAATATTTGGTGAGCAGTAATAAATTATGGAGATAAATGAGCGATACGGGCCGCGGTTGAGCGAAAGCCCAGGTAACGGCCCACCTTGCTGTTGCGAAGAATTAGGAGAGGCGCCAATCCAGGAGCAGTTCCCCAAAAACCCTCAAATGCGAAAGGGTGGCGGGAGTGCTTTATAACTACGCCACCGCACCCCGTGCTCCCACCTTTGCCACTTTGCCATTTCATCTTCCTCCTCAGCCTTTGTGCTTCCAGATTCATAGCCACACGCGCTTCTATCGCCAACCCCAAACCAGATCTGAGAAATGGCACCGAAGAAGGGAGCTGCTAACCTGAAGAAGGCGAGCGCCGGAGTCAGCCATGACAAAGAGTGGGTGTTGTCGTGCACGGGGGAGGTGGAGCTCGATAGATTGGAGGAGGCAGGCATTCTTCTAAACCACGTCACCGCCGGATGGCGGTTGGCCCTTGGTGAGCCCTACCCAATGCCTCGTACCGATGAAGCTGTAGTATTTGAGGATTATTTCTGGCGCGGGTTAGGACTACCGACAGAATATCATTGGCAGTCCTCCGAGGGGTATCCCACGAAGGTAGATTGATTGGTAGAGATGCGTGTAATCGAGAATAGGATGGCAACAGACACACACGAGTTAGACAAGTTCAGGATGTCAGTATGATGTAATACCCTACTCCTATGGTCTATTGGATTGTATTGGCTATCGTATGATATGGCGTGAGTTTGAAGGGGGTCCCTGCCCGTCTTATATAGTCTGGGGGGTAGGGTTACAAGTCGGTTAGATCTAGGAGATAACTAAAAAGTAATAATAGATTACAAGAATCATGGGATCATACGTATCCTAACAAATCTCGTAGTATCTTCAGAATATCTTTCCGGTGTCTTGCGGGAGGCGCCGAACAGCGTCGTGCCCCGCAAGGCTTTGTCTGGTGGGCTGGGCCACCCCTGGGGCGCAACCCATGTGGTCTACCGTGGGTATCCGGGGTCGTACCCCCACACCACCATAACCTTTGATCAGACCGACCACCCAAAAAGCATCCCACAGCTAGGAAGATATCTGCTCATGGTCGATCCAATCATCGGCATGAGAAGCAGCTCACCAAGGTGCTGATGAATGGAGGCAGTGGCATCAACATCATGTATGCCAAAACGCTCAATGCCATGGGCATCGACCGAGCGCTCATCTGGCCAACTGCAGTGCCTTTCCATGGCATCGTGCCAGGAAAGCAGGTCGTGCCACTTGGGCAGATCGATCTGCCCGTCACCTTTGGGGATCCGACCAATTATAGGATGAAGACCCTTACCTTCGAGGTGGTCGGGTTCCACGGAACCTACCACGCCATCCTAGGACATTCATGCTATGCAAAGTTCATGGCTGTCCCCAACTACACCTATCTAAAGTTGAAGATGTCGGGTCCATGTGGGGTCATCACCATCGACACCTCCTTCCAGCGCACCTATGAGTGCGAGGTCGAGTGCTGCGAACACGCCGTGGCAATTGTCGCCTCCAAGGAACTTGCGGCCATCAGGGAAGAGGTCATTGAAGAAGCACCTGACCCCAAGCTGTTGGCTAGGTCTTTCGAGCCTGTAGAAGGCGCCAAATGGGTCCTCATAGACCCCAGCGGCTCTGAGGGAAAAGTGGTGTGCATTGGCACCACACTTTCCTCTAAATAGGAAAGCGCGCTCGTCGACTTCCTCCGTGCCAACAGAGACATCTTTGCATGGAGAACCTCAGACATGCCAGGCATTCTGAGAGAAGTCACCAAACACGCCTTGAAGATCAGGCTAGGCTCCAAGCCGGTGAAGCAGCACCTGCGTTGCTTCGACGAGGAGAAACACAGGGTGATTGGCGAAGAGATTGCGATGCTTTTGTCCGCCAGGCTCATCAAGGAAGTATACCACCCTGAGTGGTTAGCCAATCCCATTCTTGTATGAAAAAAGAGTGGGAAATGGAGAATGTGTGTTGACTATACGGGTCTCAACAAAGCATGTCCAAAGGATCCGTTTCCTTTGCCATGCATAGACCAAGTAGTCGACTCGACCTATGGGTGCGAAACCCCTTGCTTCCTTGATGCGTACTCTGGGTACCATTAAATCGTGATGAAAGAGTCCGACCAGCTCATGACGTCTTTCATCACCCCGTTCGGATCATTCTGCTACATCACAATGTTGTTCGGCCTAAAGAACACGGGGGCTACATACCAACGCTGCATGCTCAAGTGTTTTGGGGATCTCATCGGATGGACCGTTGAGGCCTATGTAGATGACATCGTGGTCAAGTCCAAACAGGCTGACCAGGTCATGGCTGACCTAGAGCAGACCTTCACAAAACTCCGAGCAAATGGCATTAAACTCAACCCCGAGAAGTGCATTTTCGGGGTCCCAAGGGGTATGTGCTGGGTTTTATCATCTTCGAGTGTGGCATCGAAGCCAACTCAGAGAAGATCATGGCCATCACAAGGATGGGCCCGATTCAGAACATAAAGGGGGTACAGCGTGTTACAGGGTGCCTCATCGCGCTTAGCCACTTTATCTCGCACCTCGGTGAACAAAGTCTCCCCCTCTATTGCCTTCTGAAAAAGGCCGCCCATTTCGAGTGGACGCCCGAAGCCCAAGAGGGACTTGACAAGGTCAAGAAGCTCCTGACGAAGGCCCCGATCCTGGTCCCTCTGACCAATGGGGAACCACTTCTGCTCTACATTATGGCCACCACGCAAGTGGTCAGCACCGCCCTGATGCTAGAGCGAGAAGAAGAGGGACACGCCCTCAAAGTGCAGTGTCCTGTGTACTTCATTAGTGAGGTCTTGTCCGATTCTAAGACTCGCTACCCCCAAATCTAGAAACTCCTATACACCATCCTTATCGCCAAGAGGAAGTTGTGTTACTACTTCGAGTCACATCCGGTGAAGGTCATGACGTCCTTCCCTCTCGGCGAGGTCGTCCAAAACATAGATTCCACAGGAAGAATCGTGAAGTGGGCACTCGAGCTAATGGGCCAAGGCATTTCATATGCTCCTTGGACGGCCATCAAGTCCTAAGTGCTGGCTGATTTCATCGCAGAGTGGACCGAGGTCCAAATGCCACCAACAGTCATCGAGCAAGAGTACTGGACGATGTACTTCGATGGAACACTGATGAAGAAAGGCATTGGCGCGGGGCTGGTCTTTGTTTTGCCCCTTGTGATACGCATGAGGTACATGGTTTGTATCCATTTCCCCTCCTCCAACAATGTTGCCGAGTATGAGGAGCTCATCAATGGCATACGCATCGCCATCGAGTTGGGTATCCGACGGCTCAATGTCCAGGGTGACTCCTAGCTGGTCATCAACCAAGTCATGAAAGAATCAAGCTGCCATAATGCCAAGATGGTTGCATATTGCCGAGAAGTTCGCCAGCTGGAGGACAAGTTCGACGGTCTCAAGCTCAATCACATCTCGAGGTGTCTCAACAAGGTGGCCGACACGCTGGCGAAAACGATGTCCGACCGAGAGCCAGTTCCATTGGGCGTCTTCGCCAGTGATTAGTACAAGCCCTTGGTCCACTATGAGGAGCTGGAATCGACTGGTGACATGCCGCCTTCCCTGGGGTCAGGGGCAAACCAGCCGATGGCTCCATCCGACCCTGAAGTCATGGAGCTTGATGAGGATCCAACGATAGAACCCTGACCCTCTGGCTGACTAGAGGATGCCTTACCTTGACTACCCCCTCCGTGAGGTGCTGCCGACAGACAAAATGGAGGCTTGGCGGCTCACGTGTCGCGCCAAGTCCTTTGTCCATATTGAGGGTGAGCTCTACAGGCAAAGCCACACTAGGATCCTGTAGCGCTGCATCCCCATCGAGCGAGGGAAGCAGTTGCTAAGTAATATCCATGGTGGGGTCTATGGGCACCATGTTATGCCTAGGACCCTGGTCAGAAACGCGTTCTGATAAGGCTTCTACTGGCCAACTACAGTAGCCGATGCTGAACAGATTGTGCGCACCTATGAAGGGTGTCAATACTACGCTCGGCAAACCCACCTGCCGGCCCAAGCACTCCAAACAATCCCCATCACGTGGTCGTTCATGGTCTAGGGGCTCGATCTGGTCGAACCTCTCAAGAGGGTGCCCGGGGGCTATACGCACTTGCTTGTCGCCATAGACAAGTTTACAAAGTGGATAGAGGCTTGACCGATCTCCGCGATCATGTTCGAGCAAGCCGTGCTGTTCTTCCTTGACATCGTCCATCACTTTGGGGTCCCGAACTCCATCATCATGGACAACGGCACGCAATTCACTAGGAAGAAGTTCCTTCGATTCTGTGATGAATACTACATCCGCGTCGATTAGGCCACCGTAGCGCACCCTCGCACAAACGGGTAGGTCAAGCATGCGAATGGCATGGTCCTATAAGGCCTCAAGCTTAGGATCTTCAACTGGTTGAACAAGTTTGGTGGATGATGGGTCGCAGAGCTTCCCGCAGTGCTCTACACGCCATTCTTCATGGTCTACGGTTTCGAGGCTATCCTCCTAACTGACCTCGATTATGGAGCGTCGAGGGTCAGGGCGTATGACAAATAGGGAGCCGAGGCATCCCTCGAGGATGCCATGGACTAGCTAGATGAAGTGCATGGCATCGCCCTCCTCCGCTCGGCCAAGTACCAGCAAGCGTTGCGCTAGTACCATAGCCATCCACTGCAGGGTCGGGCCTTCAACATCGAAGACCTAGTGCTCCGCCTTGTCTAGAGCAACAAGAACTGCCATAAGCTCTCTCCACCGTGGGAGGGACCATACGTCATCGTGGAGGTGCTCCGGCCAAGCACCTATAAGCTCGGGACCATTGACGGCAAAGTCTTCATCAACGCCTAGAACATCGAACATCTACATCGCTTTTACCCTTAAATTTACGCACGCTTTCTCTTATTAGTTTCGCTATCAACTCCTCGATCTTTAGTAACACCCGACCCAGCAACGACAGGGGGTCGGGCCTCACTCATGGGCTGATAAGAGCATATCTATCCAGTAGACATTCTTTATGCCCAATCCTTTCTCACGTTAAGACCTAGAAGCAAGGGTCACGAAAACAAACGCTGAGTAAAACTGGTCGACTTCAAGAAACCTATGCCCTAGCGGCTACGACGTTTTTGCTAACCAGCGTGATCAGAGTTTTTTTTGCACCCTGAGCTTCATAAGCCTTAACTATAGAAAGAGTCAGAATGCATTTAAGAGTATATCCACCGCAAACATTCTCTATGCCCGACCCTCTCTCATGTTAAGATCTAGAAGCAAGAGTTGCAGAAATGAACGCTGAGTAAAATTGGTCGGACTGCAAGAAACCTACGCCCCAACAGCTATGGCATTTTTACTCGCTAGCATGATCAGAGTTTGTTCACGACAGAAAGGGTCGAACACATTAACCTTTTTATACAAAAAGGGGAGAACGACTAAAATTCTGTTTAGCCATAATGAAATTTAAGAGCTTGTCCACTTATTACGAATTCACTGCCCGGCTTATCTGCCTAACTAATTTCTTGGGGAGATGATCTCATCCTCTATCTCCGTAGGTAAGTCCTGTGCCAATGGGTCACCCAAGTTGATCGAACGGCTCAAGCCGCTGCCAAGATACGGGTAAGGAGCAATAGGGTGCCCCATGCGGGTTATGCCGACTCCTGACAAACGACGGACCCGGATTCCACACGGACATATCCGATAAGAGCTCCCCGAACCCGATCACTCGAGCCATCAAGGTAAGTCCTATGCTAGCGGGTCACCCAAGTCGATCGAACGGTTCGGGCCACTGCCGAGAGACGGGTCACCCTTAATTTACACATGTTTTTCTCTTATTAGTTTTGCTATCGACTCCACGATCTTTAAGTGACGCCTGACCCCAGCAATGGCAAGGGGTCGGGCCTCACTCGGGGGCTAGTAAGAGTATATCTCTTTGGTATACATTCTTTGTGCCCGACCCTTTATCACGTTAAAAAACGTAAAGGCAGGGTTTGTGGAAACAAATGCTACATAAAACTAGTCGGACCGCAAGAAACCTACACCCCAACGGTACGACATTTTTGCTCACCAGCATGATCAGAGTTTTTTTTTGCCCGCACCCCGAGCTTTAGCCTCCGCCTTCCTAGGAAGGGTTTGGAGGGGCCCACCGGCAGAATCTCCATCGAGGAGAGGCCAGTGGGTCACCCAAGTTGATCGAAAGGCTTGGGCCACTGCCGAAAGACGGGTAAGGAGCAATAGAATGCCCCATGTGGGTTATGCCGACTCCGTCATGAACGACAGACCCAGATTCCACTTGAACATATCCAGTAAGAGCTCCCCGAACCCGTCACTCCAGCCATCGAGGTAACTTTACCAATCCCCATGTTACTTTTCCAGTGCATGACCATTCATTCACCCATTCTCACACATCCAGGCATCGCATATGCAATTATTGCATCACAATGCTTTGCGTCACGACACAAAGCAACAATCGTCTCATTCAACATGAGCGACAACCGACCAAGGTTCGAAGGCTGGCCCACGAAGGGCTCGAGGCCACCTCGCGTCAAACAGAGCTAGGGGAGAAAACGTAGATGAGCCCCAACGGTCTTTGCTCGACCCACTCAGAAGCGGATAGGGTCATCTCGACCTTCTCGTTCGATCCTAACCTCGAGACATGCCCACAAAATCTCCATCGAGGAGAGGCCAGCGGGCCACCTGAATCAGTCTCCGGAATGACTCGGACATCTGCCGGGAGATGGGTTAAGGAGCAGTGGAATGCCACATGAGGGCTATGTCGACCCCGTTACAAACGACGGACCCAAATTCTACTTGGACATGCCCGTTAGCGAGCTCACCAAGCGCGACACTTGAGCCATCCAGGCAAGTGACGTTAGCTCAACCCCTCCGGTTGCGGAAACCACGGACGGGATGATGATCACAAAGATGAGCCAACCCTCGATCGGACCCCACTATGCGCGGGGCTCGAGGAAAGTTGGACTCGCAAGGAGACCGAATACACGGTCGCAGAACGATGGCTCAGAACTTAGGGAGGGGGTATGTATGAAAACTAAGAATAATGTTTCTAAAACATGAGGAGCTTTCTCCTACTAGTTTCGCTATTGTCTCCTCGATCTTTAGTGAAACCCGACCCCGGCAACGGCAAGGGGTTAGGTCTCACTTGGGTGCTGATCGATAAGGGTATATATATACCCTTTCTAAAATAGTCACCGTGTCCGACCCTTTCTCACGATTAAAACCTAGAGGCAAGGTTTGCGGAAACGAACGCCGAGTAAAACTGGTCGGACTGCAAGAAACCTACGCCCCAGTGGCTACGGCACTCTTGCTTACCAGCGTGACCAGAGTTTTCTCACCCGCACCTCGAGCTCTACAGTCATAACAAAAGGAAGGGTTGGAACACATTAATCCTTTTTTTACACAAAAAAGGGAGAAAGAACAGACCTATTCAAACAAAACAAAAGAACAAACTTGTTCAAATGAAACTAAAAAGGATGGAACTTGTCCGCTTATTACAAATATGTCGCTGACCTATTTGACTAAATTAACCCCTAGGGGGGATGATTTCATCTTCTATCTTGGCAGAAAGGTCATGCGTCAGGGAGGCCACCTCCTCCTCGATGACGTCTAGCTCAGCTTCGATATAGATGGGCGCAAAGCCTTGGCTCATCGTCGCCAGATCGATGTTCTCATAGTGAGAATGGGCGATCGTGAACGATCGGTGAATGCCAAAGCGAAGCGCATCCCTTGCCATATCACGTGCCTGGTCCATGATCCGGGTGGAGCGAACCGCGAGCGAACTTGTCTCTTGCCCCGGGGCCAGCTTGAGCTCATCACAGACTAGCTGGACCGTGACGCGCAGGCTATCATGTTCGCCGCTCTCCTTTTGGAGGGTGTCCTTCACCTCACTGAGCTCCTTCTCCAGGCCATGGCTCTTCACCACCTTTGCCCCAAGCTTGTCGTCAAGACCTACCCAAGTCATGTACCGACCGTGTCAGAAGGCTCACCACAGATTCTAGGGAGAAAGACAATAAGGGAAACCATAGACTTACCATCCACGTTCGCCCAAAGCTTGCGCACCTCATCACGCTGCCAGGTCACCTCGGCCTCCAGTGCACGGACCTCCTCTTGGCGCTGCCCGACCTCCGTGGCGAGCCCAATGGACATGCCCTTGGCGGCAACCTTTAGGTCCCTCTCCCTCCGGAGCTCATTCTCGAGGTGGTCGACCTGCTGCTGAGCGTCGGCGTGCTCCTAGCGAGCCAGCTTAGTCCCCGTATGGAGCTCCTCTATGACCCCGAGCAAATTGTCCCACTCCTTCCATAGTTGTTCGGCCTCCATGGCATCCGTGCGGGCGTGATCACGAGTGTCCTTCTCCCTGGCTCAGAGGTCAACCACCTCCTAGGCGGCAGGGGCAAGCTCAGCCACCTCCTGATGGGCCACAACAAGTTATGCAGCTAGCCCCTCACTCTGTCACGTCTCCTCAGCAAGGAGCTAGGACTTCTCCTAGCTGTGGGCCATAAGGACCTATGAAGAAGACAAGATTTAGAGACGTGGAAAGAGAACATGGAGGTTGGAAGTATGGTCATGTCATACCTGGCCAACTAAGGCAACAATGTCACACATTGAGCTCAACATGGTGGTCAGGGCGTGAACCGCGTCTCCAACCTCCGTGTGGATTCTCTCCCATTCCCTCACCTCTACCGATTCATCGAGGGCAGCCACCCGGACTAGAGACCGGGATGGCCCCGCGTCGACCTCAAGTAGAGCCGACCCCTCTAACAGTGGTAGCTCCTCTAGAACGGCTCCTCTAGCGATAGAGGGGGAAGGTGACGTAGACACGGAGGCTTGCCCAGTCGCCACATCCATGAAGGATGCCTTGGGTGCGCCCCCTTCCATCCGACCCACCACGAACACGGCCACCTACATGGACGGCGGCTTCGGTAGTGCCTCCTCCGCCTGCAACGCCGAGGACACGACTGGCCATGCCACTCCCACCATAGGTGTCCTGGACGCGCCCTCCGCTGCCTGCTCTCCCATGGACACAACCATCGGCTGTGCCTCCCTAGTCGACGCCGTGGCCTGCCCCGACGCCACTCATGCCATCCACAAGCACGGCAACAGCCTGCTCTTGGTGTGTTTGCCAAAGGAGGATCTTTTTCAAGCAAGCCACAGGAGAGTCCCCCGTCCTTCGACACTTCAAGGGACATGGCAATCAGTTCGCGACAAAAATTTGTTAGGAAAAAACGATGACAAAAACTTTTGACTCACCTTGACGCCATCACACGAGGACGTTTTGGGGTTGACTTGCCCGACCCCGATTGCTCCTTGTCGGCATGGTGCCGCTTCAAGCCCTCCGTCGACTCGGAGGGCTCGGATAGAGCAGGGCGACCTGTTTCCACCGACTTTAGGCCGTCGTCGAAGGCCCAAATGAGGCAAGGTGGCCTGGCTCCACCAGTTTTGAGGCCACCGTCGAAGGTTCAGACGCGGCGGGGTGGTTCATTTCCGTTGGCTCTAGGGCGCGACCTCTCTCTCCTGCCTCGTGACATGCCACATGAAGGGCCCCGCCACGGCGAAGGTGGGTCCTCATCCCCGACGGCTAGATCATCCCATGGATGGGCGACATGGAGCCGTCATCTTCCCCCTCCTCCTCCTCTTCTTCTTCTTCTCTTCTTCTGACGAGCCTTGACGCCGCTTCCCTCGCTGTAGCTTCGCTCGTTGCTTCGACCGCCGTCTCTTCTCCTCGTCGCCCTTCTTCTTCTTCTTCTATTGTTCATCCGCGGCACGGTTCACCACCCTCACGGCCACATGCTCTGGCAGCGGCGCGACGGAGTCCTGGAAGACTAACCCCACCGATAGTTCGATGAAGCCCGTGTTCGGCCACATCATAGGATGCCCCGGGGTTAGGAACATGGTGTCGGCCTCCCCCGTGGCCTCCTTGATGCACTGCGTAACCTCGCTGTCGTGAAGCGGCCCCTGGGCAAGCGTCGTCCCGACGAGCTACGCGTCGGGCATCATCCCATAAAGTGGGAGGACACCCACCATGAGGGGCGCCACCCTCCTCACGTGGTACCCCCCAGATGACTCTGGCCCCGCGGAGGCCGTGGGTCTTCAGGAACACGATGGCCTCGAGGAGGTCGCGCATCCTCTTCTTCTCCTTGATGGGTGGCCCCATAGCCATGACAGCGGAACCTCTTCGATCAGACGCACGAAGAAGACAAGCAATGGTGCGGTAGGGTCATCTTTCAGGTAGAACCAATGCGAGTGCCACCCCTTGTTGGATCTGGAGAGTTGGCAGTGCATGCACTCGACTGCCCGCTGCCCCCGGAGGTGGATACCCGCGCATCCCATCGACACTAGGGTCTCCTAGCCTCTCTCCTTCTTCTTCATCAAGGAGATGGAGAAGAAATATCTCTAGAGCTCGAAGTGGGGCTTGATCCCCAGGTACCCCTCGCACATCGCGATGAAGGCCGTGATGTGCTGGATCCCGTTGGGGTTCAAGTGCTGCAGCTCAATCTGATAATGGTGTAGCAGACCCTGGAAGAACAGGTGAGGAGGAACCATGAGTCCGCGCCCATGGAAGAGCGCGAAGGAGACGACGTAGCCATCGGGCGGCGCCGGTGCCTCCTCGCGGCTGGGCACAAGCCACTCCGTCGCATCGGTCCTCCCACGGAGAAGACCATGATTGAGGAGGCCCTCCATGCACGCATAGGTAACATCGGAGCAATGCCACAAATCCATGGAGGATGGAGGTGGGTACAGAGAAGCAAAGGCGACGACGGAGGAGCGGAGGCTCCAGATCTAGGGCTCCGGCGGTGGACTAGCAAGCACGATAGATCTGAACGGTGGCGGAGGAGAAATAGAGAAGGTAAGGCTGTGGTTTTGATATGCAAAAACATGAAGGGGGAGGCCGCTATTTATAAGGCGGAGCGGGGTGAGAAGGTGAACTGTCTGCCTAGATTCACGCGCCCACTACGCCACGTCATGTCACCTCCCTCCGAAGATCGTGCGCACGCAATCTCTGTCTGTGCCCTCGAAGGATACGCCGGATGATGGTTCGCCCATTCAATGGGCCAAGAACCGTCATAGGTAGGTGGGATACGGAGATGAAAATGCTCCTACGGGCCTTTTAGGCCCAGGAGTTCGAAGGCTGGCCCTTCGACGGGCTCATAGCCGCTTCGCGGCGCCCTTAGAGTGAGGGTGGAAAGGGATAGACCCATTAGTGGCCAGTACCCAGGCGCGCGAGTGCCATGGGCGTCCCGACCCATGTTTGAGTCTTGGTCAGTTCCCAGTCCATGGTTTTGCCTCGAAGAAAGGCAATGAGCCCTTAGGACCGGCTAAACAGACCCGAGAAATATATGGACTGACCGCCAAGAGTCTGGAGTCGGTCACTAGCTAACCCATGCCGGACCCCCACGAACAGGAAGCCGGGGCCCCGCTCGGACTAGCTCTTAACAGCTCATCGAGCACCATGTTTCGTCCATGACAAAAATGAGTCGATCCTCAACTGGACCCCTGCTACGCGCGGGGGCTCGAGGAAGGTTGGACTCGCAAGGAGACCGAACGAGCGATCATAGTACGACGGCGGGCCAATCGGATCCTAGGGGACCGGAATCAAGAAAAATATTTCCGACCCCTCAAAATCCTAAGGTTACATGCCCCCGAAAAGACCGATCGTGACAAAAGGGAACCACCGCCCTATCAGGACATGCCGTGGGCTACAAAATGAAGGCCAAGGCCCTCAGAGTGCTCCCATCTGGAAAAGCCTCCAAAGGACTATTCTACTCCTCCGTATGCTCGGGGGCTACTATCGGGTATCGATATTAGGGATACCCAAAGCAAGAAAGTTAGAGCCCACACTGACTTCCTCGAATGGAGCAAGATGTATTAAAAAGTCTCACCCGACCCCTCGGGTGTGGGCTCCGCCTCGCCCTAACCCCAAGGCTGCGGGGGTCTCACCCGACCCCAAGGTCGTGGGCTCTGTCTCGCCCGACCCCTCGGGTGCGAGCCCTGTCTCGCTCGACCCCAAGGCTACCGGGGTCTCGCCCAAGGCCGCGGGCTCTATCTCGCCCGACCCTAAGGCCACGGGCTCTGTCTCGCCTGACCCCCTCGGGTACGGGCTCCGTCTCACCCGACCCCAAGGCTACGGGGGTCTCGCCCAAGCCCGCGGGCTCTGTCTCGCTCGACCCCTCGGGTGCGGGCTCCGTCTCGCCCGACCCCAAGGACGCGGGTTCCGTCTCGTTCGATGGGAACCTATACCGTCGCCAACCACTCTAGGTCCAAGCGTATGGGCCTAGGTCAAAACTCTGACACCAGGAAAGAGACTAGCATGTCTAGATGTAACTCGTGGCCATGATGGGCCATGCCTATGGATTCACATCAAGAATAGCGTCGGGCGTGCCGGCGCTGTTCTGCCTAACCCTCGTACGAACGATGACAGGCACATCAGTTCATCACGACGTCCGCCGGGACAGAATGGAACACCATGACCGGTAGACGATGCCTGCACATGGCGTCAATGATGAATAGGGCCACGACGTGGAGCCATCCCTATTGACATCTACAGGATTGGCAGGACCTGTATGAAGAAGAAGAAGGACCCGGTGATCCTAGAAGCCTTCTTCTACCCATGCTTTCCCTTCGCCTATAAAAGGGGAAGCAGGGCACCCCATGAAGAGGGATACAAATCCGTACGAGACCAAACCACGAGATAAAAACACAAGACCACGACACGAACACGCGGCTGAGCAGCGATCGAGCTCTCAGCACCTGTTCTCTCCTTCCACTAGAGACTTGGGATCCTTTCCTTCTCTCGTCCATTTGTAACCCCTACTGCAAACTAAGTGCCAGTAACACGAGCAGCAGCAAACTAGACGTATGGATGTTTTGCCCAAACCAGTATAAACCCATGTGTCCTCTAAGCACACCATCGAGCTAGACGCGCAAATACAAATTTACTCGTCGGTGGTCCGAAAACACCGACACATGGTCCTCTTGCTCTTTGGCCAAAGCCTCGCGCAAGGATTCCACCTTACTTCTCTCTAATGCAAGAGCTTCTTTGCTAGCAATATAGAGATCCTCTTGTTGAATAAGAGTCTCTTCTCTAGATTCTAGCTTAGCTTGGATATTCTCTAAATCCTTCATTAGCTTAGTGATGAATAATTTGGTCTTTCCATCTAAATTTTTAGTTATCATGTTTATTTCTTCATCACTAGAGCTATCACTAATATCACTACTAGAGATATCACTAGAAGGTGGAGGAGATTTGACCTTTGATTTGGATTTTACCTTCTCACGCTTTGCCATGAGACAAGTGTGAGGGGAGTAGTAGTCATCATCGGACATGGTGAAGAGCCTTGGTGTAGGGGGATGACTTGTGAATAGCAATGGTTGTAATCTTCTCATCCTCTTCACTTGTGCTCTCTTTAGTTGAGTCCCATTCATGCCCAATGTGAGCCTCTCCCATGTTTTTCTTGCTCTTCCTACGTTCGGCCCTGTCCTCTTTCTTATCCTTCTTGTATTTGTTGTCCTTGATCTCATAAGGACACTTGGCAATGAAGTGATCGGTGCTTCCACAATTGTTGTATGTCCTCTTTTTCTTGTTTGGGAAGCCTCTTTTCACTACCTTATAGCCTTGCTTCTTTAGCCCCTTGTGAAACCTCCTCATAAAGAGAGCAACATCATCAATCTTCTCATATTGATCATCATTATTTTCACTTTCATTTGAAGATGATGTGGTCTCTACTCTTTCTTGAACTTGCTTGTTTGTTTTGGGCTTGCTAGTTGAAGCTTGTTGGTTGATCTTGGACTTGCTTGCAGAGCCTTGCTTGCTTGATTTGTTGGCCTTAAGAGCTACATCTTTGATCTTGATGCCCTCTAGCTTTGCTTGCAATTCACCAAGTTTCTTCCTCTTATTTGCTTCTTCTTTTTGCATGTCAAAGGTCAAGATCCTCTCAAGTACATCATTTGATGTGAACTACTCAAACTTCTTCTTATCTCTAATTAGAGTGACTACGGTCTTATTTCTAGGTGAATAAGCTTCCAACATAATCTTGGTAACTTTGTGATCATCTAACTCATCACAACCATAGTCTCTAATCTTGCCCACCATTGTCATCAACCTATCAAACATCTCTTGTGGCTCCTCTCCATCCAAGATTACAAATCGGTTGAGTTTTGACATCAAGTCAATTCGTCCCTTTCTCACTTTGTCAACCCCTTCATATGCTAGGTGCAAAGTGTCCCATATTTGCTTGGCAACATCAACTCTAATCACTCTATTATACTTATCACTATCCAAGGAACTAAACAACACACTTGTGGCTTGACCATTGAGATGAATGATTCTCATCTCTTCTAGTGTTGGGTTTTTGGGATCAACCGGTGGCTCAAATCCATTGCAAACAATCTTCCAAATGTCAGGGTGAGGACCTCTAAGATAGGCTCTCATCAAGTGTTTCCACTTGACAAAGTTAGTCCTATTGAAATGAGATAACTTGCCCGCGGGCACATTGATGAAAGACCTCCGATCATAGTTAGTCATAGGAATAGAAGATTAGTTAAAGGATACGGTGGCATATTTGTTGTTGTTGGCCTTGCCCTTTCCTTTCTTCTCCTTATTCCTCTCTGACACTTGGTATGACTCATCATCATCTTCATCTTTGGAACTACTTGATATGCTTGATGATGCACTTGTTGCCTTCTCTTCTTCTTCCTCCTTCCTAGCTTCTCTTCTTTTTCTTCTTGCTTCTCTCTTGAGCCTTCTTTCTTCTTTCCTTTGCTTCTTCTCCTCTAACCACTGCTCCTCCTCCTTCTCTCTTGCTTCTCTTTTTAGCTTCTTGTCTTCTTTCTTCTTATTATCTCATTATCATTAAGAGCTCTTTCAGCATCGATAGCCTTAAGATGTGGTAGTGTGGTGTTGCTTGCTGTCGACACGCTCAGCTTGCTGATGTCCGTGTCGACATCCACCCGCTTCACGCCACTAGTTTCTCCTCGGGGCTCCATACCTCACACGGTGAAGCGTATATGAGGTAACATGCTCTAATACCACTTGTAGGATCTCTAGTTGGCCTAGAGGGGGGGTGAATAGGCCTGTCAAAACAAACACTCAAACTTTTATCAAATTCACCCTGCGGCACTGTCACTCTGGAGAGCAGCACTGCCGGACTAGAACAGCGGCACTGCCGCACCTGCAGACAACTTCGAGTCACAGTTCAAAATCAGTGTAAGGAAACTTAGATCGAAAAAATTTCTCAGCCTACTGCAGGTATGATAGTCACAGATCAAAAGTTAGAAGTTGTAGAAACACCACACACAAGTAGATCGACTAGAAACCCTAGAAATTACCTCAACAACAATATGACATGCAAGTAATGTAAATCAAGCACAAGAGACATAATGATTTATCCCATGGTTCGGCTCGCCACCAAGGCTTGCCTACGTCCACGTTGTTTAGGTTAGCCACTAAGGCTTAGGGCTTTCCAACCCTTCCTCGTCCTAAAGTCAAGACACTTAACTCTTGAGATGAGGGGTGAGTTTACTAGCTTCAAGAGATGGTTACAGACCTCCCGGGGCTGCCACACAAGTTGGCAAACTCCATGGGCGACACTCTAGCCTGCTAGGAGCCAAGCACCAAAAGTAACAAACACAACCACCGGCAAAAACATGAACAAAGTGCTCTTTTAAGTTGAGGAATCAATGGAGCTGCTCTCTAATCGAGTTTTGAACCCTTTTCTCTCAAGGATTAATAGGGAAATCAATGGATTTGCTTGATGGCTCAAGGTCAACAATGGAGGGAGAGAGAGGATGCTCTTTTTTGTTTTGGACGAGCTGGAGTGAGGAAGAAGAGGCAGAGAGCCGTTGGGGAGAAAGGGGAAGGGTATAAATACCCTCCAGCCCCCAACGGTCAGTTAAGTCACGGCAGTGCCTCTCTTCAATGGTGCCTCTCTTCAAGTGCGGCAGTGCCACACCACGCAAGACAGCAAGGATAAAAGTGAAGTGTAGACTGTCTTGACTGTGAATCTGAGGATGCGTGTGTATGTTTGAGCACTTGGTAGCACATATTAGATTAAGCATTGTGTCCCCCTTTATAGTACGACTTTTATTATACTCAAATTCAAAATATAAAAAAATTTAAACCTCCTTTGAGTTTGAAGTCATCAACATTTGCAATTGGAGATTCATCCGTTTCGTGTAGCATCCTCAAATATAAATTCTCTGTTTGTCATCTCGATAAATCTCATTAGTTCTCTAATTATGTGGTCATTATCACCAAAACTCACAATTAGGGCTTGATTGCACTTTCTAGAAATGTTGTGAACTTGTAACTAGTTGTAACTGATCCTGAAAAGAATTCCAAATAGATTCTTTCACTCTACCACACATAGATCTTCTGGATGCACAGCCAAGAGATGCAAAGAAATCAAATGATACGACAGCTGATCAGCTACTGCATAAATCTCGCTTGAGCTTTCATGTCTAATGTCTTCTACTCCAAATTCATGGATGCTGTTGTTTATTTCAATTGAACTAACACCCATATCCTTTCTCGTCCCCCACTCTTTCATTAATTTCCTGAGCCTTTTCATGTCTTCCCACTGGTGAGTTTCGTATAACAAGTTTGAAATTAGAACAAACAGACCTCCACTGATGCCCTCCAGTTCAAGTAATTGCTTGATCACTTGCCTGCCAATCTCGACATTCCCATGGATTCTGCAGGCTCCCAGCAATGCACCCCAGACCACAACATCAGGCTTCATTGGCATCTCTTTTATTAGACAAACAGCCTTTTCAAGATGGCCACGTCGGCCAAGAAGGTCAACCATGCAAGCATAATGCTCAACTTCATGCTTAACATTGTAAACATGTCTCATAGATTCAAAGTAATGCTGTCCAGTTTCTAGTAGACCCCCATGACTGCATGCAGAAAGAAGGGCCACAAAGGTAATCCCATCTGGCGAGAAGGAGTCTGTTACCATTGATCTGAAGAACGTGATTGTATCCAATGCATGACCATACATTGCCAGCCCCCCAATAATAACATTCCAAGAAACTACATTTCTATTGCACATTTCACTGAACAGGCTGATTACCGTGTCTACCTGACCACATTTTGCATACATGTCGAGAAGCGAATTAACTAGAGAGACATCAGGATTATAGATATTGTCTCTAATATAAAGGTGCACCGTCTTCCCTACAGTCAAGTCGCCAATTCGCCCACAAGCAGAGAGGACAGCCACTAAGGTAATCTCATCGGGAGCAAGACCCTGGGATTGCATTTGGTTATAAAGATCCAAAGCTTCATGGCATTGGCCACGTTGAACATAGCAAGAGATCATGGCATTCCATGAGACTATGTTCCTCTCTGGCATGTGGTCAAACCAGCATCTTGCAGCATCAACTGATCCATGCTTTGTCTGAGCACAAAGCATGGACGTCCATGAAACAACACTCTTGATGGGCATCGTTTCAAAGCATTTACGAGCCATCCACAGATCCCCGCACTTACCGTACATGTCCACCAAAGCGCTTTCAAGAATTAGATCAACCCGAGATCCACTAACCAACATACGACAATGCACAAGGCAACCAATTTCAAGGCTCTCTCTTGTGAGCAGGCCAGAAGCAGGCTGGCCAGTGTGAACTCATCTTCCAAGAACCCTTGACGCCTCATCTCTCCAAACAAGGCGCACGCCTCTCTAGTATCCCCCGCCTGCGCGTACCCACTGATCATCGAGTTCCACGACACAACATTCCTGCCCACCATCTCATCAAAGAACCGCCTGGAGTCCCCCAGCGATCCAGCCGACGCGTAGGAATGTAGAAGCACGTTGCCCACAAAGACCTGCCCCACAAGGCCAAGCTTCAGAGCGACGCCGTGGACGGGCAGCGCGTGCTCCCACGCCTGCGCTCTCGTGCACGCCTTGACGACGAACGGCAGCGTGAACTCATTGGGCAGGAGCCCTCGCCTGAGCATGCCCCGGTGGAGGCGTAGTGCTTCCCGCGGGCAGTCACTGTTGCAGTAGGCTCTGATGATGGTATTGTACATGACCCTGTCCGGGTCAGGAATTCCGTCGAACAGACGGCGCGCGTGGCAGAGGCGACATACCCGGCGTTGGGCGAGACCGAGAGGGCGCAGTAGGAGGCGAGGAGGAGATTGAATGCGGCGGACAAGGATCCGTGGACGAGGAGGTGGGCGTGGAGCTGGTTGAGGCGCTGGATGGAGCGGCACTTGCGCAGCAGCTTCTGCAGGGACGGGAGATGGTGGCCGGCGGGCGCGGGCGTAAGCATCGAAAGGCGAGGAAAAGCGACAAAGCAGTTTGCGTTTGTGAGGTGTGGGAAAACCCCAGCCCATGGGCCACGAATGATTCTTACTGGACCCTGGACCAAAAACTGCTTTACATATCCGCAAATGGCGAGCGCCAAGCATCACAGTTCACAGGTGCACAGCGCGGGCGGAGCAGCATGAGGCTGTTCGGGAAACACGTGTTCCCGAGGCAGATCGCCCTGTTCGCCGCAGGGTAGGTACCTCCTCCGTCGTTCTCCTATCGATCTCTCCTCAATTGCAGCCGGGCGGCGGCCGGCGGTGGCCGGCGGCGGCGTCATCGCTGAGGTGCATGCTCGATTGAACATGAACTGCAGGCTGGTGTTCTTTGGGGCGACGACGTACGACGTGCACCGGTCCATCAAGAACAACGAGCAGCCGCCGACCAGGGAGCAGATGGAGGCGCTCCAGGACTACATCAACTCCAAGAAGCGAAGCAGTGAGGCCGGTGAAGAATAAAGATCCGTGCTTTATGCGAAGCTGATACATATTCATCATTTGCTAGGTGTGTATGCTCGCAATAAGATCGGATCAGGTGGGGGCTGAAAACAAGTAGGTGCGTGCTATATGTTCGACGATATTCCCATGAGGATTTCTGGACTGTAAATGAATCAGTAAATGGCTTCGACGATATTCCCACGAGGAGACCATAAATAAATCAGTAAATGGCTGTGTAATTATGAGGCTGTAATTGGGCATCTTTCGAGAGAAGCATGGCGGAGCGCGACCCTAGGTTGGGTGTAACCCGGCGTCCTTGCCACAGATCTTGTTTAGATGCACTCATATGTTTCGAGAGAAGCATGGCGGAGTGCGCGACCCCTGGGTTGGGTGCAACCCGGCGTCCTTGCCTCAGACCTTGTATGGATGCACTCATATCCATCTTAATCCATGTGTGTTGGAGTAGATTGGGATAAAAATTTATTTTAAGTTCCACCTCAATACACTCCAACACACGTGGATTAAGATGAATAGAAGTACATCAAGCAAGCCCACAGCAGGTTTGTGCCGGGGCCAGGGGCCATCGCGACGCCGGCACGCGGCGGTGGTGGACGCAAGCAAGCAAACCCACAGCGAAGAACTATACTATGATATTCGGCCATTTATACATGTAGATATATATCTCACTTATATAACCAATGTATATAATAATAATTATATATATAGAAACATCTCAACCAAGTGTAGCACACTATTTCCTATTACAGTGTAACTTTATATTCATAAAAGGAGCGGAAGGTAAAATTTATTAAGCATCCCAAAATTCCAACCGATGCTAAACAGGCTCTCCAACGATCATGGTCCACCAATCTTGGACATGAACCTTTTCTTTGACCTCAGCTGAAAAATCAGATGGCACAGGTTAGATGAGAGAATGACCAAATGTGCTGATAGTAATAATTGAAGTATGACTGCAGATCAAGTGTGCAGAGCAGTAAACTCATCGTCAGTTAAAAGTCTATCTTGCTATATAGATATATACGATGACTGGAAAAGCCAAAAAAAAACGATCGCCTAATATAAAACAAAAAACATGAGACAACAACAACAATGGTTGCCTAATCTAGGAACGAAGGGGCAAAGCCGCAAAAGTACACTTGGATGACCCGTAAACGCGACCAACTATTCTCACGAGTAAATTAATCTGAAAGCATGACTACACACAGCAGCGATGCCAATGCAACAACCTTGACAGTAATTCCGAAACAAAGTATTGTATATGACGACTGAACAAGCCTAGAAACATGCATGGACAGCATTAACATCAACTAAAACCAATGAGCATGAAAGATGATAGTCTATATATAACGATTGATCGTGGTATATAACAAATAAAGTTATTGGATGAACACAAGTGAAACTGATGGATTCTCACCGCGTTGGTGTGCCCACACTTCTTCTTGCGGCAGTTGGTTACCCTGAGGGGAAGCCGTGCATAGCACCTGCAGGAGAAAAGGCGGAGGATCAAAGTTAGGGATCGTATGCGCAGAGAGCTTGGATCAGTACTTGCATTGAACGAAACGATCGAACGGGATCATCAGTAAGTAATAATAAAGGCGTGTGTGTATATATATATATATATATATATATATATATATATATATATATATATATATATATATATATATATATATATATATATATATATATATATATACAAGTACGTACTTGCGGCAGACCATCTTGTTCTCGTTGTACTTCTGCGCGAGCTCGCGGAGGCTGGGCTCGATCCCCTTGGGGTAGCCGCCCCTGCTGCCACCGCGGAGGCGCAGCACCAGGTGCAGCGTCGACTCCTTCTGGATGTTGTAGTCGGCCAGGGTGCGGTCGTCGTCCAGCTGCTTTCCGGCGAAGATGAGGCGCTGCTGGTCCGGCGGGATGCCTTCCTTGTCCTGGATCTTCGCCTTCACGTTGTCGATGGTGTCGCTGCTCTCCACCTCCAGCGTGATCGTCTTCCCCGTCAGCGTCTTCACAAAGATCTGCATCTTGCTGCCCACGTCGCGTCGACTCACTCTCCGCTCCGTTTGGGTTCGTGGCGGTACGAGGTTATCGAATCCAGCTATTGACGGAAGGACGTGCTCTCTACCCGCTTTATATAGGGAGGAGGTGACTTGCCGGCTGCGAAACCTATCAGATAATTAAGTTATTCCGATCACAAAATAAAACGAAATTTCCTATAGCGGGCAGGAGTGTACGTGACTCCTACGAAACTGATGGAGATTTTTTTTTTCAAAATTACTAATACTAATGAGTATATACTACCTGCATAGTTGGCCCAATATGTCAAGCCTCCGAGAATTAGAGGTCCAAGATTTAGTCTGGGCTGATCCTAAAGATACACAAAAGCTCTTTTTGGTTGACACAATTACATTTGGGGCTCTTGTCTTCTTCCTCATTTATTTAACTTTTTTGTGATTTTGCCCATACTTTTCAAAACGAAAGCAGAGTTTACCGATATATCATTTAGAGGAGTTAACATTGTAAGTTCAACGAAAAAATACTAGTTTTCCAACGTGAATTTGCCCCTGTATTACTATTACTATGCAACTTTAACATCGAATATTCAGACAATATTTTAAAAGAATTTTATATGAAAATTTGCAAATATTTCAAATTTATTAAGCAAAGTTTAACAAGTTGATCATGCTTAATTAACCATAAGATAAATCCTAGGGGGTTACGTTAACGACTGGGTTTAGTATTATCTTTTGATTTTTTTATTTTTATTTAATTTGTTTATTTGACATTAATCTAGCACGATCTAAAACAGGAGGACGGTGACTTCAGATTCAAAAACTGAGGGTAAAACCGTAAAGTTGAAAAAAAATGATTGCCCTTAAATAGGGGCAAGAACACCAATCTTCCTTTTATTTACAACCTACCACCTTAATGTTTTAGGCAAATTGGGATGCAGATCTTTCATGGCATTCCATGTCTTCTCTTTTTGTCCAATATATATTTTTGAAATGGACAATATATTTTTGCCTGCGCAGCATCTGTATTATGGACCGCACGGTTAGGCCCATTGAACGACTGTTTGGGCCAACTAATTGGGTTACATGTCCTTTGTGCTTCATTTGCTTGGGCCGGCACTAACGTAACGTCTCCGGCCCAGAAATTTTCTTCGCGGTTAGACAGAAACATTTCTTTTTGTCAAGGGAAAAAAATAAAATCTGAACGTGGAAAGTCACTCTGCCTCAGGATTCAAATGTGCGTCCCTAGGTGCTACTCCTGCCTACTGGTACACACGAGCAGGCGATTACGATATGCTGCTTCTAAAATCTTATTAAGCAGCAGCTGGTCTGGTACCCACATGGTCCGTTGTTTTGTTCCCAGTTGCCACCAACATTGCGTGATGTGTTGTTATCTAAAAAACAAAAACAAAAACATTGCGTGATGTGTGGACATGAAAACACGTAGTACTGTAGGTAGGGCAACTGCACGAGGCATATTGCGTATCAGCCGTCCCTTCCACAGGTTCCCCTCTATAAAACATTTTTGGGCAACGAGGAATGGAAGGCCAGCGTTCCTGCAATTCGTACATCCAATGCTGCTGCTGTACACAAACAGGCTTCCTCCTGCCCGAGCCATATATTCCTTGACCTTCTTTACATTCCTACTCCTACACAAAACACAATGCTCGGCCGACAGATTGGCATATCGTTAGATAACGTAAAATAAAGCTCGTTTCGGAAAGCGTAGTGTATATATCGTGAAAAAAGATCCGGTTGCTTTCAACCACACAAGCATAAACAATCTCCGGCTTCCTCTGGGACAAAGAGTACAATTGCATCATCCAGGCACCCGGCATTTAGCACTTAGCAAACTCTCTGTCTGTGCTGAATAAACTAGAGCCTGGGACTGGGAGAAAGAAGCACGCAAGGTTATCTCAATATCCGTCTGAGCTGACGTGGCATTTCACTGGAATTTTGGGCTAAATAAGTACACTTAGATTTCAACAGGATCTTGTAGACGACACGGACTGATGAGCGGAAACTCTCCCTGTAACTACTAGCAAAGAGCGCTGACAGCGCACAGCGCAGGCATGGCTGTTCCCGTGTCTGTAGGGAGAACACCAGCACAGGCATATCTTTGGTGAGCTCATGCTATGATCCTTCACAGTGGCAAATGGTAAATGGTGCCATCTGTGGTACTCCCTAAGGCCATCAGGAATTTCAATTTTTCTTTGGGCTACCAAACCTTACAGCTCTGCGACTAAAGACGGTGTTTGTATCTTTTTTTTTTACAGAAATGTTTATTAGATCCATTTTCTGTATTCAGCAGCTAGCATTTTGCACATTTAGATCATGTTTGACACATCTTCATGAGTTGTTTAAAGCTATTTTGTGCTAAACAAGTCTTTTACAAACAGCTCCACAGGTGAAACTCCTGAAAACCTACTCTCACAAGAGGTGGATGAAAGTGAAAATAGTGGCTACCAGCTCACACTCGCATCGGTGGGCCTAGCACGCACATAGGCAGCATTTGCCCCTGCACGGAGAGGGAGCGCGCGGGCTCAGCCGCCGGGGTGCGGGCACACTAGCACATCGGGAAGAAAGACATGAGAAAGAAAAGATTCGAGAAGAAAGAGGTTGTGGTGAAGGAGACGAGGAAGAAAGAGAGACCATGGGAAATGACATTCTTTTTTCTATTATGAGAAGTTTCGCCAAACGACTCATCAAAATAGCTTCAGCTCTATCGGTAGAGCTGTTTATGGAGTTGAAGCAAAAGAAAACTGCTTCACTAGTGAAGTTGAGCAGCCGAGTAAGTGACTGAGTGGCACAACATTATTAATTAGGCCAATCAAGGCAACTACGACAAAAACATACGCTGTATGCAAGAGGGTCACCCACTACTGTATCTTATTCACTCTTACTCTTTTTAGTATAATATAGTTATATATATCTAGTGCTTTGTATACATGCCAAAACTGAGTACAAGAAATATACCACCACGGCACCACCACATGCCAACCATGTATTACTATTGATGCATGTGGCCTGACCAGAAATTTGTACATCATTCACTGCTATGTACCGAAGGTGACAGAGACCGTTCTGTGTTAGGCTGGAGTAGTGTCTCTGTCTCTCAGCCTGAGAAGAAGAGGGGGCACCAGTGATCTCAGGTACGCCTTGGGCAGCGCCATCAGCTTCTTCGTCTTTGGAACGTAGGCCCTCCTGGTGAAGTTGTTGTAGTCGTTGGCCTCGATCTCGTCGAGGATCTGCCGGTACAGGAGCAGAGAAGCCCACACCTGAAGAAAACAGCAGTTGCAGCATGCAGGCTGTTCAATCATCTGAATTCTGAGAACAGCTAGCCTAGCGTTGTGATACTCCTACAGTACCGAAGAAATGAAATGGCCAGGCAAATAAAGATGGTGATCAGTTGATGTGTGATGTGTGTGTGTGTCTCACCGGCCATCTGCTCTCCTGATCGAGCTCGGTGGCGCCTTCCTCAGCCTGCCTGAAGAAGGCTCTGGTCCTGGTGATCTGGCCCCTCATGAAGCTCCTCCACTCGTCGGTGACGCGGCCGTCCAAGATGTCAGCGTCGGAGAGCCCCGCCATCTCCAGCTCGTCCTGCGGGAGATAGATCCGTCCCCTTCTGGCGCTGTTATTTGTTGGCACACGTGAAGCACACGCATGGCATGTGTAAGTACACAGTGTATGTATGTATATATGGGCGAGGACGGACGCTGACATCATATTCATATCGGACGGACAGTGATGACGTAGTCCTCGCCGACGTCCCGGAGGATGTTGGTCAGCTGGTTGGCCAGGCCCAGCGCCAGCGCCCCCTTGTAGACCGTCTCGGTGGCCGCCCTGGAGTCCGGCGAGATGCCCATCACCGGGACGCTCATCAGCCCCACGGTGCCGGCCACGTAGTAGCAGTAGAGGTACAGCTCGTCGAAGCTCCGGTACCGGGACTTCTTCAGGTCCATGCGCATCCCCTCGATCATGTCCCTGAACGGCTGGATGTCGACGGGGAAGTTGGCGACGGTGTCGGACAGGGCGACGTCGAGCATGTCGTACGGGCGCCCGGCGAAGATGTCCTCCAGCCGCGACTCCCACCGGTCCAGCGCCACCGCCGAGATGTGGGACGCGTTGGGCCCGTCGACGAGCTCGTCCGTTCTCCTGCACCACACTGAACACGCACGCAGAGATGGAACAGGAACACCACGTCAGCGATCCATCACTGTCATCCCTTCCCTACTGGTCAATCATCAAGGAAAAACCATCGTGCTGGTGCATAAACTAATCTAGCTCATCAGAGTGTAAACATTTTATTACACCGCATGCTTAGCCATGGTTTACAGTTTCCACGTTTCCACGGCATGGTATGAACTGGATTTCTAGATGACAGCATCAGCAAGTATCGTTTCTGCGTGTCCTACGCTGCAACAAGTCGTCGTCTAAAGGCGGTTTACTGTTCTACTACCATTCAGAAAACGGAAGGAACCTTTTGCACCGACTGTCAGGTGTCAACTGCAGACGGTACAAGAAACAGGGACATGCGGGGCTTGGTCTGCTTGCTTGCTTACCGTATATTGCCCAGATTGCCCTCCTCCGCTCCGGCGTCATCAGCCGCGTCGCTGCAACAGAAGAACAGCGGCATCTCATCAGATCAGAGATTCAGAGGTCAGGCACATGCATGTGCGCACTGATTGTCGAAGCTGACTGGTCGGTATTCGGTATGTGGTGTCCACAACTACAACTACGGCCTCGTTCACGTGGCGTCATCAGCCGAACGCTGAACTTGATTCGTTTTTTTCTCATCAGATCAGAGATTCAGAGGTCTCACATGCATTCCGCACTGATTCCTCGAAACCATCCAGGTATTCGGTTCCAAATTCACACTACTGGAAAAAAGTCATTGCCCATGTAGTATGATTATCATCTCGATGCATGCGTCCAAGACCGAGTTCTCTCATGTGGAAAGTCATCTCGACTTCTCATGAGCATGCTGTCAATTTTTTTACAATCACTGTCATAGTTAATCAAATTAAGTATACTAGCCGATGCAGTAAGCAAATTGAAAAGGCAGGTGTTGGACTTGGACAGTCGGTTCAGGCTATATGGGCGTGATTGGTTGTTTTGGTGATGGAGAACTGGTATGGAGAGACAATCCAGGATTGTGAGATGCATGCTCAAATCGTGCATCCAGTCATGTTTGGTTGTCTTTGTTGTTGGTCCAGTACGAGATGTGATCTTATTTGTTTGCATACATGGATAAGAGTTTTGAGTGTGTGACATGGACCCTTATATCATGGGTGCATCGTGTTGTCTCAGCTTGGAAATTGAGAAAACAGCCGTCTTGTGAATGGTGGAGGGCATGGAATGAAACGGCAAGCAAAGCGCAATGCGGTGATTAAGTCAACACAACAGAGGAATAAGTTAAAGCAGGCAAATGGTGCAAGGATGGCCTGGTTGGAGCAACCAATCAGCCCCTATATGTATGAGTGAGATTTTCATCCTTTGCCTATTGTCCTTTTTAGGCCTTTTTTTTACTTTGTTTAATCAGCTTACAAGAAAAACACACTACTACTTGTGAGGTGACACATGCATGTGTGCCTCGATCACGGCAAAACCTTTGTGATTAAGTCACTAAACTAGACTATATTCAGATGAACAAGAAGAGTAGCGGCCTGCTTGAGCACGACCTCGTGCACCCTCTGCTCGGACGGCACGGCGAGCGCGTCGTCCCCGGGCGCCGGCGCCGCCACATGGAGTCCCCGCAGCGGCAGTGCCGGCGCGGGCGCGGCGGCGCCCCACGGCTCGGCCTCGAGGCAGCCAATGGTGTTGGAGGATCCCGCGGCGCGCACGGAGCACGGCGCCACGCCGCGGCCTCCTCGCCACCGCCTCCCGTGCCTGGCCGAGAACGTCGCCGTGCGGGTCGGCGCGTCCACGGGCCACCGAGCCGCGCGCGCCGGCGACTTGCCCGCGTGGCTAGTGGACATCATGGCTGGCTGACACGCGGCGATGGCATACGTGCTCGGTCGCAATGGAGAGACGCGGGTGGATGTGGATATATGTATGGAGCGGAGGAAGGTGGTGACCAGGCCGAGCTATATAGAGAGGGATCGAGAGAGCAGAGGCGGGCGGGGGCTGGAGGTGAGAGACTGAGAGCTGAGAGGTGACAGAGTGAGGCCAGCAGGCGACAGGGTTCCCGTCAGTTTTGTCCGTTGCCTGCAGGACACTGGCCGAGTACTACAAAAACTCAAAACTAGCCCTCTCCCCTGTGGCAGGTGACCGGCCACTGGTTTTCGGATTCCAAACCGCGAGTTCCAAAGCGGCGAGATGGCAGAGCCAGACTTGCTCGTGGCGGCTCCCGTGTTGGCCGCGCGCGCGGGAGGAGTGGAGGACACCCCCAACCCACGAGCCTCTCTACTCTCTAGCTAGGCGAGATCGATCGAGGAGCACGGATGACAACCACAGCTGCGTGCACTCTCAAGCTCAAGCTACTCTACGCACGCCCAAGGCATGGCGGGCCTTTTGTAATGCGGAATTGGGGAGCCGCGACGCCAGGTGGCGGGCGTTGGCAGGGGGTGTTCCTGTCCAGGACGAGGAGGGCGCTCTTCGCCCTTCCGTGGTTCACTGGTTCCTGAAAGTGGCAGGTGAGGCATTTCGCCCGGCACTAGCAGGCATGGCATTCGCAACCAGACAAAACGGCGCGCGTGGAAAGGTTCAGACGGTGTCCTGGTGGAGATGGCAACTCCGTTTTCGTATGTTGGCAGATGACTTGTGTCATTGTGTGATGTGCTGTGGCGGCAGAAGTAGTTTTGCTTATCTTGCGAAAACCGTGCTACTCCAGTCTCCTGTACCTGAGAGCAAGCATCACCAGACCATCAGCCTGTTCGTTTCGGCTGAATTGGCTTATAAGCCATGACTGAAAATACTGCTGGCTGGTTTGTGTAAGAAAAACACGATTTAAATCGTGGATTATAAACCAGATACGAGCGAATAACCCAAAACGCTGCATGCGCGTAATAGAAGTAGTACTCCTTACTTAGTATCCTAGTAGTAAAATATAATCATCACGCGTGTAATCTCTCTGGTCTAAGTCAACGATGTATTCGAGTATCCCGCCGACCATGATCTCTCTCCTTACCATGAGCTCTCTTTCTTTCTTTCTTTCTTTCTTTCTTTCTTTCTTTGCAGCAACCGGTGCTACGTAACGTAGTAGTAGCTTTCTATCATCCGTCCGTGGGAGAGGTTGCACGCGTCGAGGTGATGTGGCGATGGACGTCGTAGTGCGCCAGTCGGCAATTCACTCACGTGACATTTGTTTATGTCTTTTACTAGCGAGACCATACTGTAGATTGCTATGCGGGCCCAAGGCCCCAAGGAACACCAACAAAGACTGAACTGGCTTTCTACCCACTAGGCAACGACTGCTGAATCTGGAAATCCGATGTGAAGACGAGGCGGACAAGAGGCTCATGAGCTTCATTTTACAGGACAGGAGAACATTCTAAGCAAACCGCTGTCCTGTCAGTGTAACTGCTGCAAACGCAGGGAAGCTCCAGTCCGGGCGAGCAGCGAGCCAGCGACAGAGCAGCGTGGCACTGCCGGATAGTACATAGATTCAATTTTCTTTTGGGGCCACGGAACACACGGATGAAGGTTGGAGCAAGGGACACATGACCGGATTGTCAGGGGAGATGAAAACAAACTGCATGCTCATAGAGTCGCGGCGCGGCTGGCCAAGTGCCAAGTTGCGGCGCGAGTTCAATCCGCAGCCCCAGAAGGCCAGAACCCCATGTGCATCCGATGTGAAATATCGCCGCAATATACTAGTAGCAATCAGCTAGCAGCTCCAGGAAGCGATAGCACGCAAGGGAGTCCTGGAACCACTTGAGACGTGACTAGTACTAGTAGAGAGAAATTTTCTTTTCCCATGCAGGCGTATCTCGGCTACTCGGCAAGATCCCCAGCCCCCCGTTGCTTACTCAGATTTTGGAACAGCAAGGCAGTGGATGAAATGAATATGGTAGATGCTCATACCGTCCAGATCAAGAAGGCGGGTAGCACTTGAGCTCCTAAGCTGTCCACCCAGAACAATTGAATAAACTCTAGTCTAGTATAATTCAAGAGTTCCTTTCACTCATTACCAAAAAAGAAGGGGTGTCGTTGTCTGCACAGACGATTTGCCTCTCACTGACTGAAACACCCAAACTTCTCTCCAACTAAATAGAATAACATACCTTCAGGGTTCCATTAGCATTCATCTGATTCCGATCATCCAAGCCGTGAACCAACTGCACTGCATGCCAACCTGAAAGAGAAACAGCAGCGCTCAATCTACGCAATGGATAGCATCTCTTTGACCTTCTGTTACACCACCTTTTTCATGATGATTCCTACATGAAGCTTCAAATTATTGGATGCCGACATTGATTGAGCAACACGAAATGAGTAAACTCGACCAAGATATTATTATTTAAATAATAACGGGTAGATGATACTGATGCAAACATTTAAAAAGGGGAAATGATACAATTTGGGCCTACATTTGTGGAAACTCAAGCACTCAGTTGGAAATAAGGAGCACAGCCACGAGAGCTTGTTCATCCATGTACAGACCACCCTAATCTGAGAAGAAAATATCTAGGGGTTATCAATGGAATTAATCAAACACATTTCACGTTCAGGTACAGTTGGGTAGCTGTTCCCAGCTTGGTACATCAGCCGTGTGAACAAAAGCCTCCTCCCATACTTCTAGTGGTATTTACTGAAATGGCTACAGTCTGCCCCTTTGAAATTAGGCATCAAAACTTCAACAGTGCTTCCAACAGGCACCTATTTACGACTTTCAAGACTGAAAATTGAATGACTTCGTGTACAGTGGAGAGGCTCCAAACCAGAGTGCCTTGCAACATCTGAGATTTCAGGCTGAAAGGTACCGTTGCCTGATTTGTTGGGAGAGAAAAACATTGTTCGTTTGCTGAAAAAGTACGGCTCATAAGACAAACGAACAGGGCCAAGCGTAACCCCCTACCATGTGAGAAGCGAAGTTTTAGAAATATCTGGAAAAATATATTTAGATCTGAACCTTATTTCTCCATTTTAGTTCTGTCAATAAGTACACCATCAGCCCAAACTTCAATCCACCTGTAATCATGATCAATGATGAAGTCAAGTCCTCCTTTTCGGTCAAAATAATATACAGATCATGTAATGTACTCTTTCTGGAACACATGGAACAAAATAGCCGAGAGAAACCTTGATCCATTTGCATCTACCAACAGGCTCTCCCCATGGCGCCATCCATTTTGGAAATGGCCAAAGAAGATACTCCCATCATTGGCATAAAATCTACCCTCGCCATTTGCCTTCCCCTTCCAAAAATTTGCAAACCAGCGGTCACCGCTGTGAAAATAGTACCAGCCCTAGATTGGGGGTCGGGGGGTAAGTCAATAAATCAGACCTTTTTTCGTCAAACAGAAAGTAAATCACATGGAGTGTAAAGAGTGTTACATTGTCCAACTTGATACAAAATAAATGTTCAGAATTTGCAGCTTGAATAAGTTAAGGGTGCTTGGATATTTCATGGCTGGATTACAATCAAGAATTCAAGACAAACGGTCTTTGTATAAAAGATGCCAAATAAATAAAAAAATCCTGAAGAAATAGCTCTAAGCACATGACAATCATGCTTAATAGGTATATAAATTAACAGCAAATCTGAAAAGCAGTCTGCTAGTGTTTCCATTTCACAGCTGCGATGTGCAAGATGAAAGCAACTGTAACATACTGCCATACCTTTCCATGAATAAGGTCATCCCTCCATGTCCCATGATATACATCACCGTTACTGTGAAATAGAGTCCCCAAACCAGATCTCTTACCATACCTCCAGAGTCCATCATAAAAGCTTCCATCACTGAAGGTTAGACGCCCCTGTAATGTTTAGCAAGGTAAGATTGTTGGATTTGCCAGATAAGTTGGATAGAACATGTGATCCGATTTCACCTTTCCTTCAGGGACACCTTCTTGGCATCTACCTCTATAAGTTCCCCCTCCATAATGTATTTCAACTATGGGGCTCCATGTCTTTTCTGGTTCTCTTTCTGCATCCTACAAGGAAAATGATGGATTACAGAATCTAAGGCCCATAGAACATGCAGATTCATAACAAAGAGACACAAGTGTTTTCCAAATTCTGGCTGAAATGAAACTTTTTTTCCTCCAGAAAAGTAGAAACAGAAAAACAGCACTAACGACAAAGTTAAATCTTGAGCTAATTGTGTTTGCATTGACATCATGTGAGGATTTTTTATCACACCAGAAAAAGGAGTTAACAGAAGACACCTTGATAAAACATCTAATTAGTACATAACACCCTAGATGCACAAATGTAACTGAATGGAAAACCCATCTTAATACCACAAGAAAAGGGAGCTACTGAGCTAGCTATGCACATGGAATGGATGAGGGAGGCTGCAAAACATTATGAGTAGCTCCAGAGGAAACTACGAGGATGACTTTGGTGCATAGTTATCCATTTTTGGATTAGTAAACTGTGCCTTCTTCGTCAACCTATATGGAATCTGACATCCAAATAAACAACAAAAAGCCTCCTTATCTTTGAATGTAATAAACAAGGAAAAAAACAATATGTTGCACTTTTCTAAGTTGATATGATCTGGGCAAGCTAACTACTTCCCCTTTGTGTCCAAACAAGGAATGGAGCTTATAACAAACTGTGTCAGCATGACATTCAAGATAAGTATGCAGGCGAGAGAGAAACTAACGAGCATCAGGGCAGCCCGGCTGGATATTGAGTTTGAGCCACGCTTTCGAGACCTATCCATTCTATTCCTCAGAAATGTGACCGCAGAACTACACACGTCCATTACTTTCTCCAAACGAACATCAGAAAATGAAACTCCAAAGGCAGCATGTCCAGTAGCAACAGTTGTGTCAGCACCAAGAGTTTCAGGCTGCGTATTTGGAGAATGATCAGACTGAACTTTGCTAAGTTTTACACCAACAGGAAGAGCGACGATATCAAGCTTATCATTTTTACTGCTTCCACTTGCCATCGCACGCTGTTTAGCCCACAATTGTGCAATATCAAAACCAGGGGAGTTACTCAAGAAACGATGTTCCTGCTGTGAAACTAAATGCTCTGTCAATGAAACTTAAGTTAGAAAAGCACATGCAAACAAAACAAAGGACGTGGTGCACACAAACAATTTTACCTATGTTATCATCTTTGCTCATTTCTCCAGTAACTGTCAAATTACCTTCCAGAGATTCTGGCTTTATTCTCTCATTCCTGTCATTACTCTCTCTAAGACAGAATTGCAGTGGACATGCTTGGTCATAACAATAATTTTTTTTAAAAAAAGGAACTAGCTTTCCTGGGACAAAAGGAAAGAAGCCAAGTCCGTAAGTTACCTCACAGATTCCAAATCCTCAAATTCTTCAGGAAATAATTTGGAAACAGTAGCATCAGATGACCAATTAGCAAGTTGTGAGAATTTGTCTTGTTCTACAGAATTAGATCTGTTGTCAGGCAGTTGATTAAAGGAATGCTTCGACCTAATTTGTTTCTGCTCAGGGATATCTCCTCCCATAAGAGAGGATATAAAAGGAAAATACAAGGCCAAATTTGAAAGAAAGCCCTCTTGTACTGTGGAAACACTTTCATCATAGGGGTTTCTGTAAAAAAAAATATTGCAGCACATAATCAACCACTAATATCAACAATTGTCACCAATGGGTGAGTAAAGAAAAACTGTATAAGTTAATTTTCTATGCATAATACATAACAGTATATCTGACCTAGCACAAATTCAAATCTCATCATTGAGTAAAATGTAGTAATATTTGCGCAGCTATTTTTTAGACTACATATGCTGCTAGACTAGTCTATAGTGATATTTATTAACACTACCTCTGGCACTGGGTCTGCCCCTTTTTTTAAAAAAAAATCACATAAAAAGCTGAAATCCGTAACATCATGAGACCACATCAGAAAGAAATGAGAGTCACACTCTATTTTTTGCACATATCTGTTTAAATATAGAAAGTACCAACTGATGAAAAAAGTAATCAATTAATGGTTCTTTCAAATATACCCTTATTCAAGAAAACAATGAGAAATTGAAGGTCCTCCAATAAAATGGCAGGATGATCTTTTAACCATGAAAAGTGGAAAAGGCATCAGATACCACAACTATAAAGACTTCACTAAGGGCCTGTTTGGATCCCCACATCTAAAGTTTAGAGCTCTAAAAACTTTAGAGCACTTTAGCTCACTTTTGAGGTCTAAAGCTCTAATGTGAGGTGGGCTAAAGTTTAGAGCTAACTTTAGACCCTTGTTTGGAGCTTTAGCTCTAAAGTTTAGAGGGGAGAATCCAAACAGGACCTAAAAGTGATAAAGATTGCACCATAGTAGTTATGTGAACTGTGAGAAAGTATATAACACTACCCAGCAAAATAGATGAGAGTCTCAGAGTAAGAATGTGATGAGAAATGGGAAGGGAATAGCTTAATATACTACCATGTCATACAAGGGGTAAGAAACTCATGCTCATGTCTGCTAAAAGTGTTTTACTAAAAAACACACTGCTGTACATTTATCTCAAGATCACAGGTTCAGTTTGTAATTCATATATCAATCAGATAGTCAACACATGCAATACAACTCAAAGATTTAGCCCTGCTTGATTATCCTTGGCTTGGAAGATTTACTTAACAAAATACGAGATGATATAAAGCATACATTAAAGTCGTGGACTATGATTAAGGAATGATAAATGAAAAGGTTCATTGAAAATCAGGCCGGTTATTTAAATTTGCTGCATCAGCTGCTATGCGATGACTTACCGGATAGTTAGAAGAGAAACTACTATCAGTTTTGGCTCTATATCAGGTTCAGAATTTCTCGAAAATATAATATCTTTGGTGAACCCAGTAACTCGACGAAAGATGTGCAAAATGGAGATCATGTCATTTTCAGACAACACCCGAGCAGTTGTAAGGGAGAGGAAAACCACATTGTTCAAGTCCTACACAAAAATGATATATAAACAAATCAGTACAGTCAAAATATAAGCAGCACAAAGATTTCATGGCTACAAATTTCCACAGATATACAAGTTGCATTGATGCATATGTAGAGTAGATTTTGGCCTTTTTGCACAGGCACCCTTTAAGTCAGGATGCCAAAACATAAACTAATTTCCTTTTTCCTTTTAACATTTCGTATAGAATATAGAATAAACACATTAAAAGTTACAAAAAAAAGAAAATCAATTCCACCTTTATGCCACCACGAAGAAATGGACAGTGGAAGACAGCCTGCTTAATTGCTGACTGGATGTTATAACCAGCACCAAAGCCAACTCTAGCTTCCCCATAGCTTCTGAGTAGCTGTTAAGCTGTAGACTGTAAGGATCATTTAAGAAAAGCTATTGTCAAGATGATGGAACTTAATAGTAAGGAAATATCTTAATTACCTTGGCTACTTCCTCAGGACCGACTTCCTTAATTTGTGCATTAAGGGAACTCCAGAACATTTTATTGTAACCCTGATATTTAGAGAAGAATGGGATGAAAAGGTAGAGTGCAATATTTCAAATCAAACCACAGCATAGAAGGATTTAAGACTCACAGACATCATGATAGATATCATGCTAATAATTGACAGGACAGCATTATTGGCACTTTCCAAAGCTTCAGCAAGAGTTTCCACTTCCGTCTCAAGCAATGAATCAGCTTCAATAACTGTGAAAGTATAGATGAAACTGTAATTTTTTAGACTACAAGTTGTTTTTGGATGTGGCTAACTACAATAATGTTAATATTGCATGGAGAACAAACAGAACTAGACCACAAGATTCCAGAATAAATTGATACATTGAGTATATATACCAATCATCATTCATCAATATCCAAAGAAGAGTTATTATATTACTGAAAGGACAAAAATCACTTAGCCTGTCATAATGAATAGTTTTACCATCTCATTGTAAAACTTAAGTTTAGCATGTCAAGCAGCATCCCTTTTCTTCTTATCATCATCTCAACCTTTGGTGGGACATATGCGCACCAGGGCCTACAAACTTACGATCCAGGAATCGGGACTCGGGAGCATAAGGCACAACTAGTGAAATATCAGTCCTTAGTATAGGTTAATTATGAAGGAAGCAGTGTAAAGCCCAAATAGGACAGAGTGAGAAAAGCTTTTATTAATCTTTTTTACTCTCTCATGCCATAGTGCAAAACATTAATGCATGGCTGTAAAAGGTAGGCTAGAAATGTGTTACCAATATGAAAGTTTGAGCACGTTTGAAGTTTGCCAATCAAATCAGCTGCCTGCAGAAGACGAAATTAATAGTAAATTATAAGAACTTATGCATCTTTTAAGCAACCTACACACACAAAGTTCACTGTTCACGGAAAAGAAGAAAAATTACTGCAGAAGTTTTTTTACCTCTACTTGCCTTCTTTGTCCCTCAAAGCAGAAGGGCTTCAAAAATATTGATGCAGCCAGATTACCAGCAGATTTGACAGCGCTAAGAAGCTCCATTGCAGTAATATGATCAGCATCTTGTCCCACACTAGAAACCTAAATTTAAAAGTCATAGCAAAATATGCGGTCAGATCTCAGTCCCAAATGACGAAAATCAATTGTAGCATGTGTTTCATTAACATTATACAACAGAGTGGTAAGGGATATAGCACAATATCTAAGCACACTCAATATCCTACGGCCAAACAGTATGAGAGCAACATATGGTGTCAAAAAGAAAGATGAGAAGTGCACAAACAAGAATAACCGCAGGTGGGCACAGACGAAGAAATAAGGGAGGTTCCAAGTCTCTGAACACTGCATCTGAAAAACAGAGAGATGTCAGTTTCATGCTAAAGATAGTAGATAGAGAATGAAAACCACAAAACCATGTACGCATAAAAAACGTTGAATCAACTCAAGAAGTTGAGTCCATGAAAGATGCAGTACCAGTTCCATGACCTTTTTGTATTAACTGAACTTTAGAATTATCAATCACATGTACTGTCCTGAAACAAAATTCAGAGATGGTTCAAATTTTTTTAAAGAATAAAACAAGAAGATAAATGCAAAAACAACCAAGAGTAGCAAACATGCACTTCATTTGAAAATGCAAAGCTTATACTCAACAAAATAAGGGATCTGTCCTAGCAGATTAATCTTCTTATGTGTCAATGGGTAATCATAGCTATATAATCAAAGAGATATTAATACAGAGAAATTGCACAGTACACTGAATTTGTTGTGAAAATAGATGGATCAATGTACTCTTTCAAGAATTCGTTACATTGAATTAGGAAATGCAAGTACATCAAGCGACAAGGTACAAGATGCAGTCCTTAATTAGCTCACGAATTAACATATTAGTATCCAAATATTTCATGCTTCTGTTTCACACTTTAGAAGTATTTACTATTTAGTGCACAGGAGACAACTCTAACTCCTACTGCAGTCTGCACTCTGCAGAATTGTAAAGGAACCAATGTTCCACCACACTAAATAGTGTGTAAGAATGCACTAGGAAATGGGCCATGGGTTAGTTCACTAAGGCATTTGCTTGCAATTTCGGTGATTCCATCAAAGAAAAAAGGTTACCATATGCTGCAGGAAGGTTCTTTGTACTATGACTACAAAAAAAAAAAAACAATTAAATCTCATAAACAACTCCCTGCTCTCCCCAATATTAATCTGGTAAGCAGAAAATCTTAAAATTCACAATGTCGAATAACATGTTAGGTTAATACTTGGTGAAGTAATGATTATAGTAACAAAAAAACTGATGGTGAGCAAAAATCACCAAAATCACAGCAGGGTAATAAGTAATATTACGCCACTCTGTTTGGCCGAAGGCACTACGGGAAGGCAAATTGCAAACTACATATTTCCAAAAAAATATTGTAGCATCATGGACGAACACACATTGATGATTCCACGTTAAATTTCACCGGTGGAAATCAAAGTCAGACACCAAATTAACTTCGGCAATTGATCAATTCGCTAGATGGGGATCCAATTCTACAAATCACGAGTCCCCTGAACAACACTGGGCACGCCAAGGTGGTCTGAAGGCCAAAAACGAGGTCCGCATCGCGTACACCGCCAGACAATGCAGTGTTGGAGTTAGGAATTCGATGTCGGTTCCGTACCAGAAGCGGATGGGGGTGGAGGACAGCGTGCGTGAGCCCAGGCAGAAGTCGATGACGGCGTCCTTCCGGCTGCCTACGCCGACCACCTCCACGGGCTCCGTCGCCCGCGAAGCACCCTCCGCCGCCGCCGCCGCCGCGCGAACTCCGGGGGCGCGGCGCCGGCTGCAGCTGCTTCGGCCCCGCAAGGACATGCGGGGGTACGCGACGGGCGACGGGAGCGGGAGGGCCCGGACGGGAGCCGCCATTGGCGACGAGAGTGTGTAGGCCCTAGGCGGCACGGGCAGTGAACGAGACTGTGACTGTGAGAGGGAGGAAGCCGCGGTTTAACGGCATCTTGCCGTCAGCTACTGCCGCCGGTGGCAGAGAACTGAGAGAAGTGCGACTTGGAGCTGGGCTGGGCCTACATGAGAGTCCAGTGAGTGAGGAGCCCATATTTCCCAAATATTTCAATTTAGGCCTCGCAGACTCGTCTTGAATAAGCTCGGTGATAAATAATACGAGTTGAAAAATATTTTTATCGATCATTATATATACACAGAGTACAGTATAAACATAGATATTCTCTTATATAGATAGACCAAAGTATAACTCATTGTTCACCGAGGCTTTCATATAACATTTGTAACTCAACTTTTGTTCATAACTATCAGCAAACAAAACTCATGATAACAATTTCACTTTGTGTTCTATATAACGCTTTTAACCCAACATTTGTTTATAACTGCAAGTGGACAAATTTAGCATAAAAAATGGTCAACATAAATTTCCTACCGTAACTTTTATATAATAAAATTTTACAAATTCCGTAACTTATACAGATAAATTTTCGTTGTTCAACATCTTTCAAAAAAGTTATACATAACTTATCTGGTACAATATATTTACTTAATTTGTTTTAGACAACTTCTCAACTAAAAAAACTGTTTATAATATATAGAATGGGTAGGTTGATGTCTATAGCCTAGTTGTTACAAGAGCCTTGGTAATACCTGATGTCCTAGGTTCGAATCCTCGTGGAACGAATATTCCAGGATTTAACGGCTTTGTGCTTTCAGAGGTAGCTGACGTTCTCGTAGACAACGAGACGCCTGTGGTGACTTTGTCAATCTCGTCTCGAAGATTTGCCAAGCCAGTCTTCGAAGGTGATCATAAGGGTATGATTTGCGTGCGTGGGTTTATAGGGGTGAGTGTGCGTATATTGTGAACGTCTGCGTTGTACTATATAATTAAAAGAAAAGAAAAGAAGAAAACTGAAAGAAAAAAAAATTGAGCAAGAAAACTGGGACTGCCCTAATACCATGGCCTCACGGATGATCTGCTAAATGGAATTAGAGAGCATAGCTTGCGGTGTGTTTTGGAAAGAAAAAGAGAGTCGAGTAGAGAGTATTGTAATAAGAAACGAAAAAAATAAGGCCTACTATAGGAATAGCATAGACCGTGGAACTGGACTGTGAATCTTATTGTATAGATGCATTGTAATTTTGTACCCACACTACACCTATCAAATACAATATCCGTGGTTATCCACACCCACAGCCACACACCTATCGAATGTAATATCCGTGGTTATCCACACCCACAAGTAGAATTCCCATCCTGAGTCTCAAGCCCCTCCTTCATAGGGTGGTAACCGTGAAAGGTGGATGCAACCAGACCTAAGATGAAGGAAAATAATTTCTCTAAGAAATTTTTATTTTTTAAATTCACCCTAAAGAGGATGTGATATAGCAATTTTACATGGTAAGCTTGTCGGTGTACGATACCTGTATAAAATACACCATGTAAGTATAGTCAAACATGTCACCATACTCGTCGCCATAATAGTTACTCTGCATATACTCGTCACCATGTTTCAAGCATATCACTTTGATCATCATTCACCAAAGCTCTCGTAGGGTCTTAGTCGCCCTGTATGATCAAATAATGTCTAGTAGATTAGGTAATGTACAAATATTCAAATATTAGTGGGTGGTGTGTGGGGGTGGGGGTTGAACGCAAAGGTTGTAAACCGCTACCCTGGCCAGAGTCTATCATCATCATCACAATGACACTAGAGGTAATCCTAACCTTAATTATAGTAGTTTCCATAGATGCTCACATCTATAGTAGATCATTCATAAAAACTTTAGGACACAATTTCTTCACGTGGATCTGTTGTTAATTCTTGTCACTAATTTTGTCCCTCTAGTTCTATCTAGCACTAGAATACAATCGGTATGGCAGGACAGCGCATGCGGTCTGAGCGTTGCGGCACATTGGCAAGCAATGACGTATAGGCGCAGCAGTCCCATTGTGGGACCCACCTAAGAAGAAACGGCTTGTTTCCTTCCAACATGAAAAGTATCATTTCCACCGTCTTGGACGCTGAGTCACCTTTGTTTTTCAGTTGAAAACCCGTTTCCACTATTTTTCTCTCTTTCTTCTTTTTTTCGAAGGAATGGGGACTTCTATTAATTTTTGGTACAGTAATTGGATTGCCACATCAACTTTTTGTTTAGCCGTCTTATCATTTAACTCTATATAAACGGTTCTTTTTCTAAGTTAGAACTGCCCTAACAAACATGCCTAACTCTAAACATGACATCGACGTTAATTTCACAAGTTGTTTCACATAGGTGACCTTGAGTGGTCCTTGTGGACAAACTGTAGACACCTACAGTGACTCGCAAGAAGTGTCCACGAATACACATCCAACGCACAAGAGATTTATAGTTTGCATTTTTAACTATTCATCCCAAATTTAAGCAACAGTCCCCCACGATTGCTTCACGAGAACTGTTCACTGAATTTTTTTTCCCCAATGTTAGATTAGTCCCAATTTGTACTTTCGTGAACTATTTATACATAGTACAAACTCCAATGTTAAACAAGTCCCATTTTTAAGGTACTTTCACAAGGTTCTGTCTAATTTTCGCCTACACTGCTTGCAATCAGACCACTCTCGCATCATAGAACTGGAACTCCCGGGCACCATGCCACCGTGAGAACTGACATCCAGAGACCTGGTTAAGGAGACGAGTGAAGCTCACTTCATTTAGGACTTCAATAGCTAGAGATGAATGCAACAGGGCGATCAACAGGTTTCCTGCCAAGCATCACACAAACCGACATTTTTACCAAAATGTACAGGACTTAGAACCAGAGTGCAGCAAAACCAAAGCATTCAGAAGCCGCCGGTATATTCCAGAGACCTGGTTAAGGAGACGAGTGAAGCTCACTTCATTTAGGACTTCAATAGCTAGAGATGAATGCAACAGGGCATAACAACATCGATCAACAGGTTTCCTGCCAAGCATCACACAAACCGACATATTTACCAAAAAGTACAGGATTTAGAACCAGAGTGCAGCAAAACCAAAGCATTCAGAAGCGGCCGGTATATCCATATAACAAACCCAACCAGTACCCACTGTCCACTGGGGCTTGTTTGATGTTTAACGATGTATTATTGTCAAAGTTTCACCACTCACCCCCTCATTATTAAAAAAAAAGGGTGTACCCAGGTCAGGAGAGAGCTCGCTCCTGCGGGGGGTCCGAGGAAGGTGCCAAATGGCAAGCCTTACCTCGCTTTGTCAATAATGCGAGGAGACCGCGACTCGAACCCGGGACCTTCCGGTCACAGGCGGTAAGACTCTACCGCTTGCACCAGGCCCACCCTTCACTCACCCCCTCATTATTATTCTCTCCAATCTTCCATCAACTCAAGCTGAGCAATCAAGGTGAAACAAAAAAGTAAAATCCAAATGGTATATGTGAAATCTAGAAACCGGCGGGGCGGGCGCACACCCTGCGCTGGATGGGGGTCCGACATGAAGGGCATTCCTTCATCCCTTGCTTCTCATGGAGGTTGCTGCATTTGGCACAGACGACCTGGTGGGCACAAGGGAGGAACACCACGGACATCTCCTCACTCAAGCACATGACACACTCCCGGTCGCGCTGTATATCATCAAAATCGAGATCTTGGGGTACTGCTATGTTGGACAAAATTTGGGCATTGCTGTTCTTTCTCCCTTCAGAAAGATGCAATGCATAGGTTTTATTGTCAGTTCCCCACTTGGGGGCAGCAACCTTTGAAGAGTCCAAGGACACCTTCAGTTGTGCAATATGCTGCTCAAGAGCACGGATCTCACTCTTGTATCTTTGTGCGTCATTCGCTGCTTTAAGATGCAGCAAATTCTCTTCTGACCTCATGGAGGTCTCAATTTGCTCCCTCTCTTTCCTCTCTGAGGTTACAAGGGCAATTGCCTCAACCTTTCCAGCCTCCTCTTGTTTCCACCTTGCCTGCAAGTATTCAAAATCATAGAGAAGACCAAAGATGTGAATATGTGATGATATATAGTGAAGGCAGGTTATAAAGTAAATAGGTGAGGTCGAGGGAATCGAATTAAACCGAACTAAGTAGATATAGCAAGTAGCAACCTTATAACACTAACAAGACTTTATACAAGTGGTATACACAGGATTAATCATCGGCTCATAGCTCAACTCAACATGGCAAGCACAATCAATTCGAATTGAATTAAAAAAGAGAGATCCATGAAGCACAATCGGCACACATTTCCTGTCTTTTTAAAGTCTCTAGAAGGAATAACAATCTTGGTCATTAATGAACCTTGTAAAAGGATGGTATAGAACACCTCAAGCCAGGTTTACTAGCAGTCTGCGCTAAGCCAGCTTCTCTACTATTATTCACTGCCTTGCTAATCTAAAAAAGTACTGAGTTATTTTCTGTATCTTCGTAATTTCCATCCCAACATCTGAAAGATACGAGATATAAGGAAGGTTTTCAGTACATGCCAAACTCGACAAATGGTCAGAGAAACCATAGAGGTGCTATGGAATGGAGACAATGGCGTAGTTTCATCTGTTTAAACTATGAAATTTACCAGATATCATATACAAATAGTAAAATAAGCAATATTGTCTCAACTTTATCTAATGCTGTAAACAGTTGACAAGTAGCTAGTAATTAAGTGCAAATGCCATATCAAGCTCCGAACTTCTTCCAGAAACTTCTTCATACAAAAGTTTGCAGCTTACTCATGAAATACTAAGTATGCTTAGAGCAGTCATAGCTAGGACAGCCAGTTATCTACCATGTATTCCGTAAGCTTCTCAACAGCCCCAATCCCTTCAGTTGCGAGAACACACAAAAAAAAAAAGTGTGAAATGAAACCTTACTAACACAATCACAACGTGTACATGCTATAAACAAGCCACAAAAACATCATTATCTATTACGGAATATAGTGGAGTGTTGGTAAAAAGTAGAATCACATCACACAACAAATAGTGAGATATTTTTAGTATACCTTACAAGTTTCTCAGTGATACCTTACATCATATTTATTAAATTTAGTATTTCTAAGAGAAAGAACTGGCCCAGCTATTCTATTCATGCACGCAGCCTAATAGAGTCAAGTACAATAGCAGTAAAGAAATTTCGATGAACCACATGAATAAAAAAATGAGCATAGGTCATATGATTATATCCATCTGTTCCAAATTATAAGTTGCTTTTTACTTTTTGGTACATCTTTTTTGCTATGCATCTAGATATAATAATATGTCTAGATACATAGCAAAATGGATGAACCAAAAAGGTCAAAGTGACTTATAATTTGAAACGGAAGGACTACTATTTTAGTTTCCAATCCAATTAAAATAAGGTTGCAACTTACAACGAGGTAAAAATAGAACAGTTAGTACCTGCACTTGATCCTTTAGCTCTTTAGCATGCTGAAGCTGTTCTTGAACCCGAGATAACTTGCTCTTTTGCGCTGCAAGGTCCTCTTGTAACAGGGCTCTATCAGATTCCCAACGCTGAGACCTTTTACGACTGTTCTCATCCTTCTTTAAAAGATCTGAAATATTTGTTGCTGACTCTGCTGCATGTCGCTTTGCAGCTTCCATCTGTAACATGAGTTGTGCATTCTCAGCCTCACGTCTGCGAGCAGATGCTTCTGCCTTCTCCAGCTGAGCATTTGCCCTAGAAATTGCAGACTCCATCTCTAGAAGCTTTTTCCGAGTACTCTCTTCCAAATGGTGTCTCTCTTCTTGCAGGCGGTCTGCCTCTTCCTTCTCTTTCCTAAGTGACTGAAGTTCATCCTTCTCCTTTGCAAGTCGGTGTGCAACCTGCATCACTTTCTGCTGAGCCCAGTCTGTCCAGTCATGCATATGTGCTTGCAGATCTTTCTGCCTCTGGACAAGGATCAAGACAATTGCATCCTTTTTATCATGTGGGATCCAGACCTTCTGTTCTTCATCATATGAAAAATTAATTTTGCTACTAGAGTCCACTCCCTCAGTATTGGAATCATGATTCAAACTATCACTTGAGGAGGGCAATGACAATGAAAGATCTGTGCTAGCAGCAGGTGCTGGGTTTGAGTTACTAACTACCTTGGCATCAAATGATGGAGAAGGGGAAAGGGTACCAGTAAAGGAAAGGTCAACTGATACTTCTGATCCAGATATGCTTGCAGCAAACCCTTTAGCAACTCTTGATGAGCCCTTCAAGTTGCTAGTAGTAGAATCTGAAAATGACCTGCACTTCCTCTCCAATACTGCACTGACCGAAGAGCTATGCTTGCCAGACCTAAGAGAGCCTTTGGAACCCAATGCTCGGGAACCTTTATCAAAGCTTGTCAACTTCTGCCGATGCAAGGAGTCCCTCTTAGAGCCCCCCCTCTTGCTTGGGGATGGCTTGTCATTTTTCACAGATTGTGTTGCAGCAGCAACAAATGGTTGGTCCTCTGAATGTTGTTTTGGCTCAATATTTGGGATCACACACTGAGTCTTGCCCGACACCGAGGGTTTGCTACTTGATACATTCAGGCTTGCTGGTGCCATTGATGAATCAGCTTTTACAGCACCATAAGAGCCAGGTGGCACTGGGGTAAGTTTTCCATGGAAAGTAACGCCAGTCTGCGGGTTGGTAATAGAAACTGACAAATTTGAACCTGAACCAGGTTCATAGTTTCCCGCGACTGGTTGGGCAATAACTTGAGCAGCCACAGCTGGGAGGGAAGAAGTATTGTAGTCCAGGGCACATGCATTTGCCACGTTCATGTCCGACATAAGCAAGCAAAACATTACATCGCCTGTGGTGTAGAATGGCTGGGCCTCATTTACCAACGTAACCATACTACCAAGCACAGCCTGCTCAATCTTCCTCATGTCTTCAACAGAGGCACCCTCCCTTGGCAACATGTCCCCTTCCGTCTTGAGAACCTCAACCGCTGCCTCTCCAAACCCAGCAAGGCTCTCCCTCCAGTTGTATTGCGCAGCTGTCCGCACAACAGCAGCCCGTGCGGCCGCCTCAGAGTAGCCCATTGTGGTGATCAGACTCACAGCATTGTCAAAGGTGGTGTCCAGACTCTTGAGAAGGATCTCCTCCAGCTGCGTCTCATTTGGGTCACTCCAATTCACATATCGCTGGCACTCCAATAACTCCTCCGCAGTAGGGTGGCGATCCTTGCAGTTTTCGCACGAGTTCTGGAGGAGGTCAAGGCTGACACCCTCAGCGGCAGCTGCCGCTGCTGCCAGGGCAGCCTTCTCGGGCGACATAAACTCGAATCCCACGCAGTCCGCCGTCAGTGGGTACTCCAGCCCGAATGGGCCCAACTCGGCGGATGGTGGCTCGGCACGGTACTTGCGCTTATTCCGGCTGGCGGCCTTCTCTTGCGCCGCCGATGGCGGCGGCGGGGTCGCGACAGTAGACATCAATGATGCTGCCTTATTTCCCCCAAACGAACAGGAAATCCTTCGCAGAAACGATGCGACGCAAACGAAAATACGGAAAAATTCTTCACAGACGGATTGGACTGACCAGGTTGCTACGCGCTGAATCAAGGAAAAAACCTGGAAAATTCAGAAAAAGGTATTGTAAGAATCGTGAAGCTTGAACGAATCAACAACCAACGAAAAAAAAACTCCTATGCACCGAGTCGTAAGCTCAGATGGTCACGAGCCTTGATCCGATCTGGTACAGCCCGACGGGGGAATCAGGTGATGGATCGACGCACGTACCGGATTGGATCAGAGGGGATCGAGGCGGAGGCGGGGGCGGCTGGTGATCAGAGGAGGAGGAGTGGAGAAGTGTATGGCGAGATGGGGGTGAAGGGGAGGCGGAGGAAGGAGGGCTCGGAGAAGGGGAGGAGATGACTGATGATAGGGGGGAGGAGAAGGCGTGACACGCGCTGTAGGCCTCGCCGAGTCACACCAGTCACCCGCCACCACCAGACCAGACCAGACCTGGAAGAAACTGGGCTGGGTTCGGCAAAATCTATGCTCATTTCGGGCCCCAGCCACATTCCCAAGTTCAGCCCCGTAAACATAGGGGCCCCGGTACGATGAATCAGATAAAATACTGTTTAACTCGAGTGTTGGAACACTCAATTTCTCTTCTTCATCTACATCACTCCCTCTCTTCTCCATCTCTGGCGGACTTAGAAATTTTTTTTGGAGGCAGGCAGGACAGACGGTGGGGGCGGGAAAGACGACGGCGAGAGACGCGGCGGAGGAGACGGTTGGGCTAGGTTAGGGTGGGGGCCGCGGCGGGGGAGAGGAAGGAGGAGGTCGCCGCGGCGGGACGATGGGCAGCGGGTGGCGACGGTGCATCGAGAGGAGGAAGAAGATACGAAGAAAAAAATCGAGTGTCAGGAGAGCGTAAAACGCTTGAGTGTTGCGTAGACAGATCCATGAATTACTATCCCCAATGATTGCAGCCATTGTGTTGTGTCATATTTCCTTAAAAAAACTTTTACCCACCAAAGTTAGCCATCCAAATCCCCAATCCGAATAGGCATTTGTTAGATGATGCATAATGTTTTGCTTACTTGTAAAAAAATTAATTACAGGACACGATGAAGCTATATCTCCATAGAAATACAGGCCTGGCACAAAATCGAGTAGTTTTGGCATTAAATTTAATAGTTTGTACGGGAATGCTTACTTCTACCGTAGGATCCGATCGCTCAACGCACACCATCTCCACCGTCAGATGCGCACGTCGTGCGCGTCGTGTCCGTCATATGCGCGATGCCCGACCGCCACCAACCCTCTTCTTTCCCCAACTCCGGCGAGCCGTCCTCCCTCTCTCTCTCTCTCTCTCTCTCTCTTTGTGTATGTCCCCAACTCCGGTGGGCTTAGAAGGGTCTCGGGGAGGCAGGGCGGCCAGACGGTGTGGATGGCGGGAGGGCAGCTTAGGGTTCCAGCGGCGTAAGAGGCAGTCCGGCCAGGTCAGGGCGGAGGCACCCATGGCCATGGCGGCGACGGGATGGCTGGGGAGGGGAAGGAAGAGGCCGCCGCAGACGCGGTAGGGCCTACTGCGCCGCAGCGGGGCGGTGGGTGGCGGCGGGGGCATGGGTCACACGTCATAGGAGGAAGAAGGGGATGCGCTGGGAGAGGGGAGGAGAAGGCATGCGGATGGACTCGACTGCGGCGCGTGCGCTCACGGGCTGAAGCAACGCCCCAGTTTGTAACCACTTTAGACCCAATTTATTATGGAACAATAATCATTTTGGTAGCATTGTATATAGTTTATACGATAATATGCAGGTTGTTCCTCCCTAAAAATTTAATGTTCTCAGTGTAATATGGCACCCTTGGATAGCGAGCATGATATCACTAATTAGGAATGACCTCATCGACTTTACCTTCTCACCATTTATCCATTATAGCAATGTCAGCCCATATATTTATGATTGGAAAGCATGCGTATCTCACACTTCAAGAAGCAGCATTTAGAAAAAAAGCTTGCTACGGAACATGTCCTCTAATTTTCTCTAAGACCTTTCTAAAACAAATATGAAACTTTTCTTGAATCCAAAATGATTTTACCATAGCACATTTGTTGAAAACTTTGACAAGTGTTTTTTTTGGCAAATATTTTCCAAAAGCTTTGTTTGTAAAAATAGTTTTAGTGTATGGTGTTTTTCAAAACCTTTCCCCAAAATTGCTTAGAAAAGGGTATCAAGAAAACTAATTTTTGTTAGATATCTCAAAGAAAAATAAAAGAGAGAGAGAGAGAAAAAACTCATAGAGACCTGTCGTGTTGGTTCCTGGTGGTCTGTCGTTTCTTTAGAAACTAAGCCTGGTACTTTGTCGAGATTCCACTCAACATCCTCATCTAAATCTGAACTTGGCTCTAAGCCTGGTACCTCGTCGAGATTCCACTCAGCATTCTCGTCCAAATCCAAACTTGGCTCTAAGCCTGGTACCTCACTGAGATTCCACTCAGCATCCTCCTCCAAATCCTAACTCGGCTCTAAGCTTGGTACCTCATCGAGATTCCACTCAGCATCCTCGTCCAAATCTGAACTTGGCTCTAAGCCTAGTACCTCATCGAGATTCCACTTGACATCCTCGTCCAAATCCGAACTCAGCTCTAAGCCTGGTACCTCATTGAGATTCCACTCAGCATCCTCCTCCAAATCCGAACTCGGCTCTAAGCCCGGCACGTCATCGAGATTCCACTCAGCATCCTTGTCCAAATCCCAACTCATCCTCAATGCTTTGAGAGCTTGGCATGTCGCCTCACCGAGATCCCAACTCGTCACTGCCTCTTTGGGCACTAGACATGCTACCACGTTGAGATCCCATTTCACCACCATTGCTTTGAGCTTCAAGCTTGGTAGGTCCCATCCTACTTCCTTGTCGATATCCAAGCTCGTCGCTATTGCTTTGGTCTCTAGGCTTGTTTCCTCTTTCAAATCCCCCTCTGATGCCCCGTTGAGATCCAAGGTCATCGCTACCACTCTGGACTCACGGCTTGTTGCCTCTTTGAGATTCCATATTGATGCCTCGTCGAGATCCAAGGTCGTCGCCACCATCGCCGCTTCAGGATCTTGGCTTGTTTCCTCTCCGAGATCCCATCGAACTGCCTTGTTGAGATCCAAGGTTCTTGCCACTTCAAGCTTTTGGCTCGCTACCTCACCCAAATCTCGTCATGCTACCTCGTTGAGATCCTAACTCATCGCCTCCAAATCATTGATGCCATACCCCCTCGCCCTTTGGCTTCGGCATAGTATTCACAGAGTCTGTCACCCCCGTCTTAACGTCCCACTATGCCCGGTTCCCACAATCTCCAAATCTTCCCTCACCCCACATTAAATCTGGATGTTGTAGAGATATTCGTTGGGTGAGAAAGCTCACAAGAAGGACAAGTGAAGGGGGTAGAGAAGAAAAGGCAGGACATAAAAAATTTAGATGTTTCTGTTTGGCCCCACAACTATAAATGGAGCACCACCGCAGCAATATCGTGCGCGAGCATGACACCTAGTCATCTAAAGGAAAAGGAACTTTACACGAGGGAAAGGAAGTTTACAAATTACAAGTGTGCATTCCCTCCCTCTGTCTCACACACACATCATGTTTGTTTTGAAGACAAGCAAACTTGTCTGGCTCTCTGTGCTCCCCAAGCGTTGGATTCTGAGTGTCTAGGGTGGAGATCTCTGTTTGGTGCTCTCCTTGCGTGTGAGGCCTTGAAGCAAATAGGCCCACATTGCGTCTTGCCTCCCCTTTTATGTGTATTCGTTTCTTTGGGTATGCTAGTTTTTCATGATCTTTGTGACTCCAAAATTCGGTTCCTCTCAAAACTTATGTATTTAATTGGACATGCACTTGCATAAATGATTAAATTTTTGACTCACTTAAACAAACATTATATCGAAGTTGAATTATTGAAGTTTACAATCAATCATTAAAACATTTGGTTCTATTTGGTACACTTGCCTCACTTGGGAAGCTAGTCCATCCTTGTCTAGTAGGGGTGAGCTGATCTGCCCCTCCCATGAAAGCAAGGAAAAATCTTGCCCATATATTCCTCTAGGCAAGCTTTCCTAGGATTCAAGCACATGCTACCTTTTGACTTCTTGCTCAGCAAAGTGAGGTAGCCCCTTGATCTTGAATCTAACGTGTATACATTCAAATGCACTAAATTTGGATTCCAAATGTTGAAATTTGGTAGCAGCGGATATATCTTTTTGTGGTTGTTGTTAGAGGAAGTCAGGGTGTTAAGTAGCTATGCACCACAAATTGTATACAACATCATATAACCCAACCGCACTTGTGTCTATGAAAGGAACCAAATGGTGACCCAAGAGGGGAAGGGTGAATTGGGTCACTAAAAACTTAACCTAGGGATCTACTAGAAACTAAAACTAACCAGAAAGATGTGCTCTTAAATTTATCTAGTGGTACTTACCCAAATGATGAAAGAGTTTTGCAAACTAGACCCAATCCTATGAATTGGCCTAATATACTCTAAGAAAGGTAAAGCTACATGAACAAAGCACATGCTAAAATGTAAATACGGTAAGTAAATAGCACAAGTAAGGAGCCACATGCTCTCGAGATGATACAATGTATCCTATGGTGTCGATTGCCAAAGAGCAATCCCTAGTTCATGTCCGAGCTCCATTAAGGTACACTCTCGGTCACTAAGCATTCCTCCAGTAGTCCAGTCATGAGATTAAAAGAAATAATCAAATTTTATCCCATGGTATCGGATTGTTGTCACAATCACCTAGTCCACGTTGGAGCACCAAGAGCCATCAATACCTAGTTAACTCCCATCCACTAGTGAATACTCATTTGCCACTCCGACAGGGTGCGTTTCAAGACCATGTACACGTTTTGGAGCATCCTCACAAGAACTCCATCAAGGAAGGTCACCAAATCCTCCACCGGGACATATAGGTGATGGAAATCACTGAGAATAACGAGTCTTTGGCTCCAACTCAAAGAAACCAAAGCAAGAACATTGATAGCACTTAAGGCTAACACCCAGTTCTGACTTCTTGGCTTGGGTGGCTCTCCAAAGGCTTCACAATCCTCTCTATAAGTGCTTGAAACAGTGGGTGGAAAGAGCATCTCCAAATGTTAGAAAAGGCTTACAGACGTAGATATAACCGGATGATCTGCCACCCTCCATTACCTATGCTAGACCATACGGTGTTGCTAACATGGCTGATTCCAACAATGACTAGTTGGGAATATACTATTATATTCCACACCATATATACACTAGTGTGTCACACAGTCACACTAGATCATAAGGTGCACCACAGAGACTTGGTACGGTCAAGCTACCCCTGTCGGATGGTCCAATATGTAGTTATTATATCTGCACCGGATCATATGACACAATTTAGAGGTCTTACTAATTTGTCATGAAGTCCAGTTGGACTTCACCAAATGATCCATAGAGTGAGACATGCACACTGGATCAAACGGTGCACATCAATGGGATGGCCAACTTGTTATTAATTCAAGTTGGGCCTCACTAGATAATCTACCGGGGGTCAACATAGGCACATCGGATCATATGGTGACCACTCTGTCACTAGGGAAAAACCATTTTGTCCATGGCATACTATCGGTAGACCATCCACTAGGGTTCAACCCTATCATCCAACGTATACTTCCGACATTGTTTTTGGTCCCGTTTCAAGCCCAATCTCAAACAATTCAACTTTGTCTTAGATCCTTGACTTAAACCACTTAATGGAGACACTTACACCAGGATCTTGTCTGAAATTTAGCATCTTGTGCATCCAAATGCTTTGCTTTAACTCCCTCAAGATAAATGCCTTGGACCCTCTTGATAGTACAACCAAAGAAAAAAACAAGCCCTAATACACACTACAATGTATGTTCTTGAGCACCAAGCCTACATTCGCTCCATAATGTCCTTAGTCTTCACGATTATACTTTACGACATACTCCAAGCATCTGTCCAAATATTCAAGGTCAAGACACTTGTGTCAATCAACTTGAGGCAAACTTAAATGTAAATGACGATGCAAAACACACGTTAGCCGCAACCCTCATGTTCATCAATCACTAAAACACCCAAATCACCAAATTGGGACCTAGATGCATTCACAAACATACCCGTGCATCACGATGGGACATTCAACTTGTTGTGTGGTTACTTGGATGGCATGTAGCTTGGAGATTTATTCCATGATCACACCATACGTTTCAATTCATCTGAGAATTGAACTTTGTACTATGCCTGGACACGTGTTGCTCTAACTCATATTGGTATGGTAGGTTTAGAGATTTATCAATGGTCATGCCATGCATTCCAATTCATTTTGGGATGAGACTCCCCACCATGTTTGAGCACTTTAACTCGTGCGTGCATGGAAGATGGTGGCGGACCATGAAAACACTTCGTATTCCAATTTGTTTTTGAACCACGCACTCCAAAACGTGTTTAGACACGCTACTTCAACTTGTATATGCACAAGAGAGATTGAGTGTCAAATCTTATTGGACGGTTGTGAGCGATGTACTTAATATTAGGGATAGATATATATCCTAACCCCCCAACCCCCCTCCACCCATCCACACACTTGTAATTCTAAATGGATATAGTTTTTTAAAAGTGAGTGCTCTCTAAAAAATATTATGTTATCTAGATAAAAATAGGAAGTGATTCTAGCTCAATTGGTTGGGTGGGAGGTGTGGTGATGCATATCCAACTACCTAGGTTTGGACTTGATGAAAAACGACATAGTTCCTCCTAAGTTGGATCTCGTTTTTTTTATCTGGATAGAAATACCCGCTTCTCCAAATCTCATTTTGGCTTGGAGGGTAAGATTTTAAAGATTTTTTTTTGCTGAAGACATTTGACAATAGTCTTATCAAACTAACTTTTTATCCGCCTTTTGCAGGTTAGGTTTGCTTGGTAGAAATAAGACAAGTGGTGAATAAGACACATCATGCCTGGTAGGCTGGTAGCTACATCACGCATGTTTCCCACGCGGTACCAAGCTCAGTGGAACGCATACACCAGCCACACGTGAAGGATTGGGGTGCCGTGCCTCCTTTCCGAAATCCAAATGGTTCATTCCATGCACGCACCAAGCCACCAACCACCTCACGAGGGAGGCCAGAGGCATATTGACCCCGATCGTGGACTTGGAATCCGATCGATTTCAACTCGAAGAGGTTTGTGCATGGCGTTTGTTTTCTGGCTGCGTGGCACTGGCATCCCGTTCACACATCACTGGTTGCTTTGGTGGTCTTCACACGTATCTTTATTCACATGCTCTACCAATTTCTGTCTTACAAAGCAAAACTCCCTAAAAAGTTTATCTGATCCCACAACGATCCACGTCATCAGACTAATCTATCCGTCTGATCAAATGTGTCGAGCATATCCATCTGTTTCATAGTTTAACCCCATGCCTCAAAGCCAATCACCTGACCCACCACGCACTCCCCCATCTCTCCCGTGTGTCGTCGCTGCCCACGGAGAGAAAAAAAGCTTTTCGACTTTCGATTGGAGAACGCTACCGCCCACGGGAAAAAAGAGAAACCCCCATCTCTCATGCGTCGCTCCAACCGGAGATAAGCCACGTCAAATAAAAAAGGAGCAACACATGGGGAATATATCTAGTAGTCACTAAAAGGCAAAACAATCAGTAACTATATCTTTTAGCTCCTATATGATCCCACAATGATCCACTTCATCAAACTAATCTATCCGTCTGATTAATTGTGTCAAGCATATCCATCTGTTTCATAGTTCAACCCCATGCCTCAAAGCCATTCATCTAACCCACTACGCACTCCCCCATCTCTCCTATGTGTCGTTTTTTGACCGAATCTCCTCCTATGTGTCGTTGCCCACAGAAAGAAAAAAAAGGGCTTTTCGACTTTCGACTGGAGAACGCTACCGCCCATGGAAAAAAAGAGAAAACCCCATCTCTCGTGCGTCGCTCCAACCGGAGATAAGCCACATCAATAAAAAAAAGGAGCAACACACGGGGGATACATCTAGTAGTCACTAAAAGGCAAAACAATCAATAACTATATCTTTTAGCTCCTATATGATCCCACAATGATCCGTGTCATCAAACTAATATATCCGTCTGATCAATTGTGTCAAGCATATCCATATGTTTTATAGTTTAACTCCATGCCTCAAAGCCAATCACATGACCCACATGCACGCCCCCATCTCTCTTGTGTGTCGTTGCCCACTGAAAGAAAAAAAAAACTTTTCAACTTTCGACTAGAGAAACGCTGCCGCCCACGAAAAAAAGAGAAACCCAATCTCTCGTGTGTGGCTCTAACAGGAGATAAGCCACGTCAATAAAAAAAAAAGAGCCACACGTGGGTATACATAGACGTCACTAAAAGACAAAACAATCAATAACTCTATCTTTTAGCTCCTGTATCTAAACACCATCCAATTAATAAATAGCCAGCTAATATAGTTAGTAGTTTTCAAATAATGAATTATAAATTATTAGCCAGCTAACTTAGTTAGCAGTTTTAAAATAATTAATTATAAATTACTAGCCAGCTAACTTAGTTAGCAGTTTTCAAATAGTTAATTATAAATTATTAGGCACCTAGTAACTATTAGCTGCTACCGGGACCTTCAAGCCACGACAGACAAGCAACGGTTGCCTGATCGGACTTGTCAAGGAAGAGCAATCAGCAATGCTACTATCACACTTTTGTGAAGTGTGTAACACTAACACATGCAAAGAACTTCCGGTGGTCTTTGTTTTCATCCATTGATAACCTCGGCCAAAAAAATTCATGATGCTATATTTTCACATAGAAATAAACGGTAACCAAGTTATTACTACCGTCACAATACTAATGGATGCGAGAAAATAACACGAGATACTTGTGCTCCTAGAAAAAAAGAAAAAGAAAAAGAAAGATAAAAAAGAAGAAGATAGTAGTACTGGGCTGTCCTAAGAATCAGATGGAGCCTGTTTAGTTTTCTGGCCCATATCTGTGCGTCGGTGGATCCACACGACAGAGCCCAACAGATTGGAAATGAAAGGAAGCCCATACAGTGGATTAGTTATTTCGTTTCCGCCCGTGCCATATGCCGGTAACCACATAACCTTTTTATTTTATTTTTTGTGGAGATATATCATTTTTTAACAAGCGACTACAAGTGCAACAAAAATTGACGTGGAATGATTCAAAGAGAAATGCTATATATTAGGTGGTGCCTGTTTTTTTTTGTTTCTCTCAACAATCACAGCCATTGGATCTTAATCGTGTTGCTGGTAGATTATCTTCGACCTCCTATCATCTTCTAGCATGCGTGCGTGCGACTAATACAGTCCACGAGCTCGCCGGCTCGCCCCCATCTTCCGCTGGCTTGCATCGTTTGGCAACCTCTCGGCCGCGTCCCGCCCTAGTGGATCCCAACACGACGTTATGAAGCTATTTCCGTGTCTCCCCGCCTCTCCTCGGCACAACCGCCATCCACCTCCGCCTTCATCTGGCGCCGGCCCCGCCATCTTGCTGCTTCCCCTTGCACCCACCTTCTCTGCCTAGCCGGCTTGCCTCCGCTCTTAGATCATGTTTGGATGTTGTCGGATTCACCTGAATTCACATGTGTTGAGTGGATTGGGGTAGATTTTAGTTCAAGTTCCACTCTAATCCACCTCAACACATGTGTATTGATGCGAATCTGATGACATCCAAATAAGGCCTCAAGATCTTTTTCCAAGCCTGCAAGAGTTTCTAAATCTGAATCCACATACATTGCCAGAGAAGAGCTCAAATCTCAAGCACCTATATATAGTGTAGGAAATGTGGACCTCAATCAATACATACTTAGAATCATATCGCTTATGTTTTCTAATGTGTATGTCTTGCATCTTTGCGAGTCTTGTGAAGAAGGAAAGTTAGACCTCGCAATGTTTTCTCTGAAAGATTTGCAGGAGCACTGCACTGTCATTTAAGAAGAAGAGAAAGCGTAGTACAAAGAAGATAGTATATATAGAAACACAGTGTCACTGTCCATGACTCTCCACCGCCTTTCTTGAAGAATGAAGACAGGGATGCAGTGTTGTACCATACGCGAGTTGCTACCACTGCATCAGGGGCAGGCCAGCCGTAAGTCCGTAATCGTACGTGCACGGGGCAGAGTACATATATGGAAAATCCCTTTCGCAGCTGGAGCACGCGCGTGACGCGGACGACGCGCATGTGTGGTAGTACTGATTTCCGGTCAATCGATGGATGGTGACGCTGGACTGACGCGCGCCGTGGGACTACGATCCGGCCGGCCGGAGATTCGGGTTGGACGGCAAGCCGCCAAGGCAAAGAGCCATGACGAATCGTCGTCTCCGGCCAATAATGTCGATCGAAAGTGTCGCTGCGCCCAGGCGGGCAGGCGCCAGGCGCAGTACGTAGTAGTACTCGTTTTTGTCCCAGGGCTTTGGTGAACAAAGCATCGGCTGCTGGAGCCTGCTTCATGCAGCGGCCGAGGACGGACGCGCATGTGTTGCAGCCGCACTTTTGCTTAGTATGCATGCAAAGGCTGCAGATCGACGCAGCAGGGGCAAGCTACTGTAGGAGAAAGTTGGCAGCGGAAAGACATGGATGCTTCATCACGTACAGATCGCTGTCGACTGACTGTCCTCGTCGTCGTCGTCGCCGCCGCCGCAGGCCCGTCGGTCGTCGAGATATCCTGGTAAAAACTGCAGGGAGTCAGGGCCTAAACGTGACTCGTGACTCGTGACTCGTGACCTGCACATAGATACTGAAGCGACCTGATTTCCATGAAAGAAAATCCACAGAGTCAAAGTGTAATAAGATCGTTGTAGATCATATTACCTAAATTCCAGTTGAATATCACATCCATACAATGATAATATCAGAGTACAAATAGTGCGGAATTACATAAATTATTACATCGCCGCATTGGCGGAATCAAAAGTAGCATTCAATCAGAACAGCTTGAAGATAAGATCGTCAAACTCGAGCGTAGGAACGAACCCTTCAACCGTCAAACTCCTCGGAGCTATACTCCTCAGCAGAACCTGTGTGTCAAAATTTATCAGTACGATTTGTACTGGCCACTCCCACCCTATGAGCATTGCTTTGTGAAAATTGGATGCAAGTTGGATATAATCAAAAGGAATCTATAAGGCTAGAGTTTCCTATGTATTAGCATATCAAGTACATAATAATAGTTGGTCAAGTTTTAACACCATTCCCACACCCATTCCACCCTATTCTCATTTCAGAGCCAGGTTTCGATCCTGGGATCGATATACCACCATCTCCACACCATCACCATACCACACCCATACCATCACTCCGTCGACAGGCCAACTCCCTCTCGGCACTGTCTCAAGGCCCGTATCCCCTGGCTACGTCCGAACACTCACTCCCGGGGGGGGAGGGAGAAGAGAAGGACTCATCTCACTATCTAGTTTAAGCGAAACCCAGGAAAGGTCCATAGCCGACAAGTCGGCATATGTATCGATCGATCAACCATACACTCTGCAGAGGTTTTACATAACCACAAGATCCACCTTCCTCGCTGACCGTCGTCAACTAGGCTGATTCCGGCCGCTTGCTAGCCTAAGATAATGCCACTCTACCATTCAGCCCTGGTACACCCCAAGTCTGGTCTGGGGTGGCTGAAACTGTGAGTCATGAGCCGGGTCCACAAGGTCTCCATGAAGTCTCGAAAGGGTGTGGGGGAAATCCTCCGCGCCCCGTACCTCCCTCACACTGTCCGCTATCAACCTAGCAGTAGTGGCAATATCCTACTAAGTAGTCCGGCCGTCCTGCACCATATAGGGCGAGTGGTACGTAAGGCTTTCCGGTGAATCTGAGTACTAGTAAATCCTTAGGGATGACCAAGTTAGCATGTCTTCATCAGGGTTTCCATTTACCGTGCCACCACAACACCTCCACCCTGGGCTCCTCCCATCACAGGATCACACCCAGGGCCACCTCATATACCATTTACCCACCATAGGTATCCATTTCAGGGGTGCCCAGGTAGCACCCCACGGCAAGACTTGCCCCAGGCTCGTTGTATACTCCAACTTGGTCGACACAACCCTCACCCTCCACGCACCCAAGTCACACACGCAGCACTCTCTCCATAGTTCAGATAACACCAGTTTCCACCACGCATCAATGTAGTGCAAGCGTAGTAGAAGTAATAAGCAAGGAAATATAATAGCAAGCGTGTGACTAGCCTAATCGTAGGGTGAGCAGGGGTAAGGTTGCGTCAAGGTAAAGGCCATCAAGAAAGCATACTACCATGCAAGTCCTACCATAGTGTGATCATGACAATAAAGTAAGCACTAGCATTTCTATTTTAGCCATGCGTAATAGGTGCTACGAGATTGGGTGGGATGTGGCACCTTCAGTGTAGTCGTCTCCGTACTCCTCATGGTACTCACGATTCTCGTCCGTCCGGTTCTCCTCTGAGTCTACAAACGATCGCATTATAGTCGCGTTAGCGACGTCTATAGAATAGCACAAAGAAGCAATAAAAATTCAAAAGATCCAAATGCACTCAAACATGGGTTCATTGCGTAGAGCTCGTTTTTAGATGAATTTTTTTCCTAGTTTCGTATTTTTCTGAGGTCATATGAATTAGTTATGAATTTCTGAAGTTTAAATCATTTCTGAAAATGGAGAAAGGCTGAATTAATCCTGGACTGACACGTGTCACGCTGTGACTGGTTCACGTGGCATGCTGACGTCAGCATGACATCAGCATCTCGGTTTCGAACTGACAGGTGGGGTCCAGCTGACGTCAGCATGACGTCAACAACGTCATCAATTCCGACAGGTGGGTCCAGGGACTCTCAGGTCACTGACATGTGGGTCCGGTCAAAGTCAACGACAGTCAACGGTCGAGTCAATGGTCAACGGTCAGGGTCACTAATGTGTGGGGCCAGGACTGCTGACGTCAGCAGCTGATGTCATCGTGACGTCAGCATGACGTCACCTCGGTTGTATTGCTACTGACAGGTGGGTCCCGCATGACGTCATCACGACGTCATCGTCTGACATGTGGGTCCAGCGGCTCTGTGTCGTTGACATGTGGGAGCAGGTCAACGGTCAACGTTGACCAGTCAACGGTCAATACGGGCCGGGCTCAAACTGGGCCTGGACAGGGCTGGATTTGGGCCGGGCTTGGCCCGCCACGTGGCATGCTATGGCGCTGCCACGTCACTACCATGGGCTCCTACTGGGCTTCGTTTCCAGGCTGTGGGCGTGAGCGTGGCTCACGGTGGACCAAGAGGCGTTGGTCTATGGACCTAAGGCAAGGTGCATGGTGGACCAAGTCTACCCTTCCTCCTTCTGTTAGGCCTTCGTGCACCGAGTTCATGCATGTGTGGCCGGCGAGGGAATTTTCCCCTGCTTCCTTGCCGGCGTGATCCCGCCGGCGACGTGCTCACCGGCGAGCTTCCGCAGCGGCGCTAGCGCCCAATTGACGTGGGGAAAAACACTGCCAGGTCTCGGCGACTACGATGGTGGGGTCTAGGTGGCGGCCGGGGCTTCCCAAGGCGCTGGCCACGGCGAACGGCGGCTCGGCGTGGCGGTGCTCGTCGGTGAGCCCCTTCCAGCGGCGCGGGCGTTCAACTAAGGTGGGCAACGGCTCGGCCTTACCATGGCGGGTGCCCTGGTGATGCTAGCGAGGTGGCTAGACGGCTCCTGTTGGCTGGCCGCGGTGGCGGTGCATGGCGGAGCTCCGGCCGGGGTCCGGTGCTCGTGGCCAGGGTGCTATGGCCGGCTATCGACGACTCGGTCTACGCGGCTAACCTGCGGGCGTCACGGTGATCCTTCTGGTGCGCGTCTTAGTCCAAATACGGCGGCCGGTGCGCCCGGCGATTGCCGCGCCATGGCGGCGGCGCGTGGTATGCGCGGCGTCGCGACGCTCGATTCGGCGCGTCCGTGGGGGCTAGGAGATGGTCGCGGGTGTGCGGCGTGTGTGCCGTTCGTGTACCCAATGGGGAGAGATGTCCTTAGCCTCACGCTCCATGGTGGTGTGGAGCGCCATGGCCGAGAGAGCTAAGTCCGTGACGGCGAGGGGAAGAACTGGGGCTCACCGTTGGTGTCGTGGAAGATAGGATGGCGGTGCAGTGGCGGGTTGCGGCCGTGTAGCTCCGGAAGCAGCGTAGTGCAGTGCAGCGTCGTGGCGTTGTCTCCTGCTCCGGCAACACCGGCGGCGTCGCACGGCTTCGGCACTTCCCCCTCTTCTTCCTCTTCTCCCTCTCTCTTCCTTCTTCCCCTCTTGGCTCGGGTGTGCAGGGGGTGGCCACAAGGTGGCGGCGGGCACGGGAATGCGCTAGGGCAACTGGAGCAGGGGCTTTTATAGCCAGAGCTCCAAGCTCCAATGGCGGACGGCTGGTGATGCGCCGAGCGCATCGGGCGGTTTGCGTGTGGTGGCGTAGGCGCGGCGCAAGGGTTGCGTGGGCGCGGCGCCAAGGAGACAGGGTCATGCCCCCAGCGTGACCCCCTGGCCCGCGTCTGTCACTTTGGTCGGTCTCCGGTCGCTCGGGGAGAGTGTGTGGGCAAGGTAGAAGACGCTACTGTGCTGATGGGTGGCTGACGTGTGGGGTCTAGTGGGCGATGGCAATGACGTCTGCGAAGAGCGCGCGTGGATGGGCGACGCTACCTTGTTGGCAAGCATAGCTGGGGTCACATGAGTTGGGGCCGCTTCTACTCTCATGCGCATGGGCCAGGGAGAGGGAGAGGTGAAGGGGCACGGCGGTCGGTTGTCTAGGGCCGGTTGGGCCGTGGGCCGAAAGCGAGCTGAGCTGCGAGGCCTTCTCCTCTTTTCTTTTCTTTTCTGTTTTTCTTTTCCTTTTTCCATTTTTGTTTTATGCTTCACACATGTGTATATAAATCAAGTAGCATGTTGCACCCATGGTATAATGTCCCATGGTGAAAAGTGTTGGTCATGGTATATGTTTGGGATATTGGTTCCATGTTAATATAATTATTTATTGTAGAATTAAATATTTTGTGGCTTTTATTAATCAATACATAATCCATTAAAATCCAAATCACCATGTTGAATATAATGCAACTTGATGTATGCTATGTGGTAAAATAAATTCAGGGTGATGATGTGAGATACTTGTGCAAGTCATGTAGGTTTAGTTAGTGCAAGGCTAGGGGTTTTCCTACATGCCACATCATCACTCAAGGGTTTCTAGGAAAAAGAAGAAAAATTTTGTAGTTGGTATTTTTGGTGTGTAGATTTTTGGGTTATTAGAGCATCTTCAAGAGTTTGTCAAATTTTACTTGGTAAATCTTGTGATTTGCCAACTCCCAAAATTATATGCCAAGTAAAAAAACAATCAATCTCTAAGAGTTTGGCATTTTTGACTTGGTAAAATAAAAAACCCGTTAACAAAACGAAAAGGCCCGCTAAGCGAACGAAGAGCCCCGCTAAGAAACGAAGAGCCCCGGATGTCAAGCCGTATACGCGCGCCTATATTTGCGCGTCAGGAGGAATATTTGCCAAGTTGCTATTGATGCCAAATTGTTTTGTCAAACTGTTGGAGGCTATTTTTTTATTTTGCCAAAATTATATAGATGCCAAGTTAAGATAGCAACTCTTGGAGATGCTCTTACAGATACTAGTGTAGTACTAGTTTCCATCTCTCCTGCCTCGTGTAGTGAGCCCATGCATGGGTAGTACGCCAGCCAGCAGCAGCAGATACATCGCGCAGCGAATTCCTACTACACGCCGGCAGATCGAGCAGCAAGCGGTGTCGGGTCAGCGTGTCGTGAAACTGTGTGAGAATCCAGGAACAGTGCTGGGTAACTTATAGCTGCCGCGCGCCACTGAATCGCTGGACGCTGGACGACGCTTTGCTTTTTTACCAAACAAGGTGGGAGAAGCAGAAAGCTAGCTAGCGCGACGCGTCGGCTAGCGCCGTGTGAATCGTCGCTCGCAGTCGCAGCAGCAGCTGCGGCCTGCGGGCGACCGGGCAATCCAGGCAGGCGACGGCGACGCCTTTCTCTTCTGGCTCGGCTTTCCACGAGGCCGATCGGGGCGGGCCGGCCGGCGGAGGGCGGACACAACAATTTGGGCTCAGGGAGAAACTACTCATCACATCACAGGGAAAAAGGACGCCGGCCGTGTGGAAACTTGCTTGGGCAAGAGGGACGAGGTGGTAGGTCGCTCGGTATCGCACAAGATCGCTCCGGGGAGGGAACGCACGTCACGTACGCTGCGCGCCTCAGCGACTTGTCCTCGACGGCATTGCGGTTTGTCAGCAGGCACGACACGCCGCCGGATTCTGTTTCCGGAAACGGACAGAGAAGAGAAGATACGGCCTTTGACGTGTGTTATTATAGTACGGAGTATATAATAAATAACCTGTGTGTACGCTTCTTGTGAATTTGAGTTCATCACCTGACTAGACTTCAGGCCATCACTAAATTTGGGAACAGGTCATTTTTAATTTTCATGACCACTTTCAAAACTTTGACCAAAGCTTTTCCAGCACTATTCTTTGCTGAACCTGCTATTCAGAATAACAACGAAAAAATATGCATGATAGTTATTACTATGCTCAAAAAATAAAATGGGATTTAAAAGCATATCTTTAGAGGCGGCTGCTAATTCCAGCCGCCTCTGAAGATGCATTTGTAGAGGTTGCTGGCTTTGGAGTCACCTCTACAAATGCAGCTTGATTCACCGACCACTATAGAGGCGACTCCTGAAAAGAACAGTTGCTAAAAATCGTTTTTGTAGTAGTGCATTCTTATAGTGCCCAGGTTGATAAGATATGCTTTTCGTTAAAACCACTTTGCATGTTCTCCCTTGCCACCCATACCACCATCCAGACGTGGTTTTAGTTTTGTTAGACAAGAAGGATTACAAGGTGTGTACAAGAGCTCGTGCTCCTGGACAAGTTCGGGTTGAGTGATTGTGAAGCGCCATGGTCGTGAGGAGGTGATTACTGGGTTCCTCAAGCCAGCTTCAGATGGTGGGCTATATGGAGATTTTTGCTGCTTACTAGGAGTGTCGCTTTTAGTTACTAGTCGTGTTGCTTTACTAACTTTCTCTCTTAGTGCTTAGCTGGATTTGGTCACAAATTAATTTTTAATATAATTACATGACTGTGAATAATTTTGTTGGCGATCCTTGCATATGCAAGACTAATAATCTTGCAAGGAATTAATGTGTTGGTCTGGGTAAGCCTGGGCTTACAAAGTTCATGTGTTGTAATGTTGCCTTTCTCTTAATGAAAAACGTGCTCCGCCACACACGAAAAAAAAATATATATATTCAAAACCGATCAAGTTTAATCAGCATATATTATAAGATTATTTCCATTTACCCAATCATACTCCTACTCTATCTATTAATTTACCCAATCATACTGTATGGGACCATTAGCATATAGGAGTATATGCGATTCATCTTTGAAAATTCTATATTATCGCATTATATTTACGAACCAATATCAAATGTCTATCTTTGAAGCCGGCTATTTCACGTTCCTACGCATTGAACGGACTGATTGGTGTTTCTGTTGAAAAGGAGAAAATCAAATCAGCAGGCAAGAAAAACATGAACGAACCAAGGAGAAAAGACCACCACTAAACAAGACTATTCTTAGGTAGACCCATAATACTAACAAGCTTATGCATAGGATTTTTTTTTTGTTTCTGTTCAACAATACTCGTTCATCTTGTAGGAGGGTACTACATACTGGTCACTTCAATTTCCGAAAATATCCTGTACGTAGTGGCTTATACTGTACCTTCCTGTACTACACAGAACAATGTACGGAGTACTCAGCAGACGCTCTTTGCAGGAATACGAATACAGTGTACATTCATACCCAATCGATCGCCACAAACATTTCCCTGACTCCCTGTTCGGTATTCGGTAACAGTAGTAGCACGCAGCTGACGCCAGGACACTGGCTGGTCCTGAACCTGCAGAGACTTTGCATGCAGCTCCTCGCTCTCCCCCCTCTCTCTCTCTCTTCACGTGGACAAATCCTTCAGCCTTCACCATTTGTTCTGTAGCATTTAGCTACTTCCAAATGTTCCCTAGCAAAACTTTAGATGTATGTGCCAGCTACACAGTCTCTTATTCATAGTACGTACTCTGTACTACGTCAGAGAGAGAGAGAGAGAGAGAGACGCAGGCGGCAGGGACAAGAAAGTCATCAAGCAGCTGTATTAGGCAAGCAATAACCATGCATACTAGGCAGTTGGCACTGGGATGCGTGCTTTGGTGGATCTGCTTGGCCTAGCTCTTCCTGCGCGCGCTGTCCTGATCGACCTAGCAAAGCCACAATCAATGCCTAGTATGCTTCTGCATTCTGCTCGGCCCCCCTGACCCCTTTCAACTTTGAAAGCAGCGCCACCCAGAGAAGAAACCAACATGAAATATAACCACTGCACCACAACATCATGCAACGAGAAAAGGCATATCCAGAAGAGCACGAGACAACAAGCAGTAAACGTCCAAAGCATCCTGCTTAGATTCTGGTCTCTGGCCCGGCCTCCACATGATGAGCTTGCTTGCCATCAAGGGAGACCACCATCGTCTAGTGTCTAAGCACTTTGAAAAACACCACAAATTTGTACGGAAATAAACGAAATAAAACCAACAAGTTGCATGCAGTCAGCAGCAGCATATGAACACGGAAATTAACGAAAACAAAACTAGATTAAAAGTTTACTCGATCTCCCTGAGATCGGCCCTCACTAGCTTACCGTTCCATGCTTGCTCGCGCGCGAAAGCTAGCCTTCACGTGCATGCATGATCATCTGTTTATTGACTTCCTTTCTTGCTTTTTCTTCTTGTTGTCATGTGTCGTTGCTCTTCATTCCCCATCACTTCATCTGGGCCGGGTCCAGGGCGCCGATGTGGAGCCCTGCCGGTGCCATCGCGCCCCTGCCGACGCCGAGGAAGTCTCTTGTGCTCAGCTTGCCGTCGTCCACGCCCCCGAACCCTGCAGTAGTGCCGGAGAAGCCGCCAGTGCCGGTACCGCCTCCGCCAGCCAGAGAGTTCATGATGAGCTCATGGAAGTGTGCCTCGTGAGACGTCGTCCCTTCTCCTGCGGCCCTGCCAGTAGTAGTCCCCTGGCCGCTGCCGGCGCTGAAGCCCGTAGCACGGAGCAGCGCGCTAGTATGCCCGTTGTTGTGGGCGGTGCTCGACGTAGAGCCCATCTGAGCCGCCTTCATCAGGAGCGCCGTGGCCGAGTTCTGGGCCAGCCCGGCCGATGGAGAGGAGTTGTTGTACAGGGAAGGGAAGCCGCCGCCGAGGTGGCTTCCGAGGGACGCCATCACGTTGCCATGCTCTGCGCTTCCACTGCCGCCGCCGGTGACGTTGAACTGGTCTTGGATGACAAGGCGCGCGTCCTGGCTGCCGGATGTGCCACCATTGTTGCCAGCTGAGAAGAACCCAAGGTTCAGGAGGTTGTTACCGTTGGCGACGGCGGCGTTGCTGCTGCCCGGCCCCGGCTGGTGGTGCTGCTCGGGGAGTTGCAACAGGCCATGGAAGGGCGCCATGCCGTGGAGCAGAGGGCCCTGGCTGCCCTGGGAGCCGTCCTGGGAGAAATCCTGGGCGGCAGGAGGAGCGCCGCCGCCGAGGAAGTAAGATGGAGAGGAGGCCGACGCCTGAGAACGGAACATGGAGCTGGAGCCCGAAGAAGATGGCATGATGTGGTCAAACTGCGCAGCTGCTGCTGCTGAAGAGGACTGGCCGGCTTGGTCTGCAAAGCCATGCATCTGGGCGACGGTGCCGGAGAGCCCGAGGCTCATGCTGCCGGGGCCGGCGTAGAGGCCGGCGCCCAGGGGCGGCATCTGCGCGCTCTCACGAGCCAGCGCGTCGCAGAAGGCGCGGTGGGTGATGAAGCTGTCCCTCCTGCATGCATGCATACATGGAAGAGTTATTTTTTTTTGAAAAAGTTGGAAGAGTTAAAATCTAAAGAAATTACAAATACGAATATACATATAATTAAGAATAGAGTACATACAGCTTTAGCTTACTAAACATTGCAATATGATATCTTAGCTAGATTTCATAAAAAATATTCAAGTCGTTTATGAATAAATAATAGAACATAACAACCGATATAAAATCAAATGCCAAGATAGACACTCGTTCAAATAAAAATTAGATGTTGTTTTAGGCTATTTATATGGGTTTGCAAATATATATGTTGTTTTTCTGTAGGCAATTGTGCCAACATTGCGTGGACATGGTTCAAAAAAATACTTGACCATGTTATCTTAATTGCTTAAGTAACTGGCAATATGTAGGTATGAATTACTCCCTCCATCCTGAAATATAAGCTATATAAGCATTCAAAATTTGTCCCAAACTATAAGAGGTTTTGGATGAATAACCCTCAGGCTCAGATTCAAAAGGTATGACTCACATGCATACCTACCATTGATGTCTATCACCAACACAAATATCTCTCCATAGTTAAGGTAGGATCACAAAGCGGGCATTTGCTTTACCTCATAATAACATGTCCTCAAATTTCTAGGATACCTTATATTTTAAGATAGAGAGAGTATACAGGAAGACTATGCAAAAGAAAAACAAGATATTAACATTTTCTTAATTCCATATGCATGATGCTAAAACAGCAAGTACTTCATTCGTCCTGAAATATAAGATATATGTGAAATAACCCCAAACTCAATTCAAAAGGATAACATTCATATGCATACGTACCTACCATTAACATGTATCACCAATCTAAATATGCATGGCAACCACAATATCTTCCCGATTAAGGGAGCGTGCATCATTTGCTTTGCTTTTCGCATTATATGTCCTAGAATCCTAAGGTACATTATATTTCAAGACAAAGTTAGTTTCAGACTAAAGAGTATTAGGAATAGTATGTGGTACATACTCTCTCTCTCTGGCCTCAAAAACATATCTTTTAGGACAAGATTTAGTCAACAATGACAAAAAGAAACACAAACACCAATATCTATACATGACATTATTTAGTTTGAAAACATGTAAACTATTATGTATATTCATATTTAAAAAAAACTTGCAAAGTCTCTTCAATTTGAAGGATTTTAAAAATATTTTATAGAAAAGAGTAGTTGTCAAAGATACGCATTAAAGATAGTGTAAAGTCAAGTGTGTCCGATATTTTTGACCAGAGTTAGTAGTAACCAGCAATTTACCAGCATAACCTTTTTTTAATTAAAGATTGCATACAAAATCATGAATGAGTAAAAATAAGCTACTTAATATTAAATCAATAATATCTACCGATCATTACCCCTTTTTCTAGCAGGAAGTCTACTTATTTATGGAGTGACAATTGTTCAAGTGACAGGAAGCTGCTTATTTAAGGAGCAGTAATTTTTAATAATGTACTATATGTACTCTGCTACCACATTTAATTAGTGAACCAAATGCTATCTGTATATTCTTAAATGTACTGAATGGAGTAATATAAATAATTACTGGAGCAATGCTGTAGGTAGAATGAGCACAAAACCCTGCTAGCATAACATTTGACTGACCGTGCAAACTAACATCATCCTTGATTTTCACAGAAACGAATCAAGAAATCAGCACAAGATTTTCCCGATAACAGAGAAATCAGTCCAAGTGACTCTAATGCAGCTATGCACTCATTCCTCAAAAAAAAAAAATGCAGCTATGCACTACACTACAGCACATACCAAGAAAACGTACGCGTACTGTACGTATGACAGATGCACGCTAGCTGTAGTACAGAAAATACAGGTCGGAGCCACAGGACGTACGGGTCGGAGCCAGCCGGCACCGCGGCAGAGCGCGTGCGCGCCCAGTTCTGGCAAGTCTCGCCATGCATGCATGATGCATCTCGTGAACAGGTGGGGATGCAAACTTGCGGCGAGTTTGCAGTTGCGGGGCGTGGATTACGAGGTGAAAAGAGGAACTGCCGACGCTGCCGTCAAATGACCATGTCAGGAAGAGTGCTGCGCGCATATCTCCAGTCCCCTCCCGACAAGAGAAGCTCACGTGGGAGCAGCTCCTCCTCCTCCAGTCCTCCTGAACAACCTCGCTTTCTCTCAGTCTCTCTCTCTCTCTCCCCAAGCTAGCCCCGCGCAGGAATCCTAAACCAGCAAGCTACACACACCACACCACCACAGCATCTTTGCTACTGACAGCCCAAACCCTAACGCATCACATCATCGGCCGCCTCTCATCATGGCACAATCATGCATGTCAAAAAGGAATCCATAAAGAAATGGAGGAAAGAAGGCAAGCAAAAAGCAGAGAATCCAATTCCAAGCAGTTCATGCCGGGCCGGCACCGGCGGTCGGGAACGGAGCGGCCGGCCGGAGGAAAAAGAGGAAACGAGGAACAACGGACCTGGAGAAGAGGGTGCCGCAGTCGCAGCGGTACTCGCGGGTGCCGCAGGTCTTGGAGTGCGCCTTCCAGTCGGACTGCACGGCGTAGCGCTTGTTGCACTTGTCGCACTTCCACTTCTTCTCGCCGTGCTTGCGGCAGTAGTGCTTCTTGATCCCCGTGAGGTCGCCCAGCGCCCGGGACGGGTCGTGGTGCACGCACGTCGGCTCCGGGCACAGGTACACGCGCCGCCGCTGCGCCTGCAGCGGGTTCTTCTGCTTCAGCTTCCACGGCAGGTTGTGCCCGCGCCGGTGCAGCTGCAGGTTCTGCTCCCGCTGGAACCCCTTGTTGCACACCTCGCACACGAACCGGTTCGTAGCCAGCAGCGTCCGCGGCGACAGCGCGATCACCTCCGAGTCAGGATCTGTATGCGCAAGGCGACGATCGATCAGACAACAAAAGAAATATAATCATCTCGTCGATCGGATCGATCGTTCAACAAATATAATCAAGTGGTATATATATAGCTAGGGCCAGATGACTTGCTTGGATTGCCTGGCTGGTTCCTCTTCTTCTTGGGCGGCGGCGCCGCGGGGCCGGGAGCGGCTGTGGAGTTTTGCTGCAGAGAGGAAGAGGAGCCGGCCTGTGGCTGCATCTGCGTGTTGCCGAGCCCAAAGAAGGGCGCGGACGAGGCGGCCGCCATCGGAAGGAAAGAAAACACGGACCGGCCGCCGCAGCTCCTTTGGCGCACTCGCTCGACCAGCAGGAGGCGGCTGCGTGACTGGCAGCTACCTCCGTCCGTCGTTGGACTCTACTAGCTCTCAGGTGACCGACGACCAGTCCGAGTCAGAGAGAGGCGACGACATGGCAGGCGGCACCGTGTATCTATCTGCCTGGATTCCAGCGTCTTGCGGGAGATCTGGTGATCTAAAGGACAAAGAGGAGCAAGAAAAGAAAACCATAGAAGAGATCAGCGTGTGAGAAAGAGATAATAAATATGACGACCAAGATTTAGCAGTGTAGCAAAGCAAGGATGGATGGATGGATAAATCTGTGCGTATGTGCGCCACAACAGGCCACACCGAACCAAATAGATCGACCACCCATCATATATCCATCCCTTCCCCGTGCAAGCAAACAAAGCAAGGGAGATGACAAACAGGTTGCACTCACACACGCACACGCCCGCAAGAAACCAAGAAATCAAACCCGTGCCAAAGCTCTCAGAGAAGCGGCTGGGGAGGAAATGGCCTAAACGAGGAACAGACCGATACAGAGAGAGATTGGGGAAAGGCAAATAGGCAATAGTCTAGTAGCGCTTCGAATCGGGGCAGATGGCTCCCCGTCGTCCGCAACAAACGCTCCAAAACAACGAGAGAATAATCGAGTACCCGGCAAGATGATGAACACCGAGAAAACGCCGAGGAATTTGCGCGAGAATCGAACGAAACGAAGCTAGCAAACAGGAGGAACAGGCGAGCCCTACCGCTTGTTGCTTTCCTCCGCCGCGGCTCCCGAGTCTAGGATATCTCCCGGCCCGGCTGCAGCAATAGAAGAGTGGTGGGAGTGGTTGCGCAGCGGCAGCGCTGCCTGCCTCTCTCCCTAATATATGCACGGGCTTGGGGCGAGAGAGATGGACAGCGACCGGCAGGTGGAGTGGATCGCGCACGGCACACGCGGCGCGTGGGGGCCACTGGGGCCCACAGGTCTCTTGCACCGAGTGATGCAAGCGTAGACCGATCAGGGGGCGCTCCTTATCATTCTCATTCTCCCCGGCCGAGACCCGGACGACGGCGTGCGTACAATGTACACAGCACGCACCGTCTACAAACATTTCCCCGACTCCCCGTGGGTAACAGTAGCAGAGCACGCAGCAAACACCAGGCCACGCGCCTGGCTGGTCCCCTCTCTCTCTTCACGTGGACTATCCTTCAGACCATCACCCTTTGTTCTGTAGCATTTAGCTACTTCCGAATGTTCCCTAGCAAAAACTTTCGATGTGCCTCACATGTATACGATAGATCTTTCCCTTATATAGTTTACAACCGCGTTTGGTAACGCTCCACGACTCTGGTAACGAAACGCCCGTTGAACCATTACGCAAGTAAAGCTCTAGGAAATAAACACACTAAGAGAAGCAAGAATAGGGAGCAGGAGCCAAAAACGGAAGCTTTGCTTAGCTCCCTCTAACTCCCGTGGGCTCAGCGTGCGCATTAGCTAAGCACGGAGTCCTTCCCTTATATAGTTACGCCGCATTTGATAACGCTCCATGACTCTGGTAACGAAACGCTCTCCCCCTGAACCGTTGCGCAAGTAAAGCTCCATAAAATAAACGCACTAAGAGAAGCATGAATAGGGAGCAGGAGCTAAAAACACAAGCTTTGCTTAGCTCCCTCTTTACTCCCGTGGGCTCAGCGTGCACATTAGCTAAGCACGGAGTCCTTCCCTTATATAGTTACGCCGCGTTTGGTAACGCTCCACGACTCCAGTAACGAAACGCTCTCCCGTCGAACCGTTGCGCAAGTAAAGCTCTAGAAAATAAACGCACGAATAGGGAGCAGGAGCCAAAAAGGGAAGCTTTGCTTAGCTCCCTCTCACTCCAGTGGGCACAGCGTGCGCATTAGCTAAGCACGGAGTCCTTCCCTTATATAGTTACGTCGTGTTTGGTAACGCTTCACGAGCACAGCTCAACGACTCCGGTAACGAAACGCTCTTTCGTTGAACCGTTGGGCAAGTAAAGCTCTAGAAAATAAACGCACTAAGAGAAGCACGAATAGGGGCAGGAGCCAAAAAGGGAAGCTTTGCTTAGCTCCCTCTCACTCCTGTGGGCTCAGCGTGTGCATTAGCTAAGCACGGAGTGGGGCAAATCAGCGCATCATAGGACAAAGAATATAGCCTTCTATGGTGTTATATTTATGTCATAGAAACTGAAAATTATGCCATGTTTCACAATTAACGACGCACGCACGACACAAATGCATTCACGGCCCATTATTCCCCATAGCTAAAGGTGTTGTGCGACAAAATTGATATTATCGTCTTAATTACATCCTTCAGGCCTTCATCCTTTGTTTTGTAGCATTTAGCTACTTCGAAATGTTCCCTAGCAAAACTTTTGACGTGCCTCATATGTATACGATAAATCCTCCCCTTATATAGTTACGCCACGTTTGGTAACGCTCCATTAGAAGCTCCACGACTCCGGTAATAAAACGCTCTCCCGTTGAACCGTTGCGCAAGTAAAGCTCCAGAAAATAAACGTACTAAGAGGAGCACGAACAGGGAGCAGGTGCCATAAAAGAAAACTTTCCTTAGCTCCCTGTTGCTCGGTCGCACCCATGGGCTCAGTGTGCGCATCAGCTAAGCACGGAGTGGGGCGCATCATAGGACAACAAATACAACCTTCTATGGTGTTACATTTAAGTCGTAAAAACTGAAAATTATGCCGTGTTTCACAATTTATGACGCACACACGACAAAGATCCCATTCATCGTCTATTCTTCTCTATAGCTTTAAGGTGTTCTGCAATAAAATTAATGTTCTCATCTTAATTTCACGTGGACTATATCCTTCAGGTCTTCACCCTTTGTTCTATTTAGCTACCTCCAAATGTTCCCTACCAAAACTTTCGATGTGCCTCATATGTATACGACAAATCCTTCCTTTATATAGTTACGCTACGTTTGGTAACACTCCATGAGAAGCTCCACGACTCTGGTAACGAAACGCTCTCCCATTGAACTGTTGCGCAAGTAAAGCACCAAAAAATAAACGCATTAAGAGGAGCACGAAACAAGGAGCAATAGCCAAAAAAGGGAAGGTTTGCTTAGCTCCCTATCGCTTGGTCGCTCCCATGGGCTCAGCGTGCGCATAAGCTAAGCATGGAGTGGGTCACAGCAGCGCATCACAGGACAACAAATATAGCCTTCTATGGCGTTACATTTAAGTCATAGAAATTGAAAATTATGCCATGTTTCACAATTTACGACGCACACACGACAAAGATCCCATTCATCGCCTATTATTCCCGGTCCTGGCCCTTGGGGGTCGGGGGTCGAGCTATGCCGCTGCACTGGGCCCTCCACCCCAAGGGGCCCAACCCCAAGTATGTAAGGTGTAGGTATAGTGCTGTCTAGCCCATAAGAAAAGCAAGGAGCCCAGAAGAGGCTCGTACGTGATTTGCCGATTTGCTTCCATCGATTCAGCTTCCGCGTCCACGACTCCGCGTTTCACCTTTCGCCCCTTCCACCGAGCGGCCGTTGAAGAATTATTTGAGGCCTATAATGTCTCAAGAAAGATTAAATGGTTTGGCAACTTTATGCATCCAGAAGAAATTATTAGATGAAATTGATATTGATGCCATCATCAATGACTTCGTATTAGTAAATGTCAAAAGAAAATTTTAAGGTAAGATGTATAACTTGTTTGATAACAATGTTTTTTGTATGCATTATACTTATTGGAAACATCGTTATGTTATTAGAGTTTTATTAAAGGGCTCATTTTTATAGCTTCGCTCCAGGCATATAAATTGACAGGACGGAGCCTGATTATTCCCCCTAGCTTTAATTAAGGTTTAATATTCTCATCTTAATTTCACGTGGACTATATCCTTGACCCTATGTTCTGTAGCATTTAGCTCCCTTTTTCTAACCAAAGCAGCCAGAGCAAAAAAGAACTGCTTGATCAGAATAGTTAAAGCAGTTTTGGACGAAGACAGAGCTCTACCAAACGGGATATGTTCATGTGTGTGTGAGACAGTGAGAGAGGGCTGTAGGGAGCTAGTCAGGAACAACAAAGTCAAGCAGTATACAACCAGCATATTTTTTTTTTTTGATGAAATAGGAAGGGTTGGAAACCCTACTGAAATTTATTAAAAACAAAACTGTATAAACTGTACAAGTCCAAGTTCAAGAAACAAAAAAGTCAAGAAGAAAATAGCCAAGATTACCAAAGCCTTCTACCCATTGATCTATAAATGGGTGATGAATTGTTTTTGCTCTTAGAATAACTAGAGTCAAACTCCTTGAAAACTGATTTGCATCTCTGAACTGAATGAGAGATATTCTTAAAGATGATGTCATGCCGCATAATCCAAATGCCCAACTCATTGTGATAATGATTTCCGTGAAAAAGGGTAATCTGAGCGGATCCCTTATACTTTCCAAAATGATCAGAATGTCGTTGGTGTTAGGCAAAATGACATTTAAGTTGAACCAACAGGCCATACACTACCGGAAACAGATTGCCGAGTGTCGGAGGGTTTGCCGAGTGTATTCCATCGGGCACTCGGCAAATCTCCTTTTTACCGAGTGTTTTTAATTCAACACTCGGCAAACATATAGCACTCGGCAAAACCCAACTTTACCGAGTGTCTAATAAAAAACACTCTGCAAACTACACGGAAACACTCGGCAAACACGGACACTCGGCAAAGTATACGTGCGCTGTGCGTGCGGCGGCCATGTGACGGCCGTTGGGTGCGCCGCCCTGCCGTTAGAACTTTGCCGAGTGTCCGTTAGAGACACTCGGCAAAGCCAAGGTTTGCCGTGTGTTTTTGGTTGACACTCGACAACCTTATATTTTTGCCGAGTGTTTTTGTTTGACACTCGGCAAAATGATGTTGTTGCTAAGTGTTTTTTTATTGGCACTCGGCAAAATAATAATTTTTTTTCTCTCCTGCCCTCCAAACTTTTTCTACTCTCCACATAGAACATGTGGTACTACATGTTAAAATGTGGCATATTTCTCGATCTGTTTGCTATATTTAATTAATTTATTGTATTTAGAGGAATTTTTTGGTTTAAGTCAAATTTGAACTGCAAGTGATTCAAATAATGGAATAAATTGAGTGGAGAAATCATATTCATGTTATTGAGCCATTTTGGGGCCTTACTCCGAAAATGAAAAGAATTTTCGAACATTTTGTCAGGAAACACGACCACGAACGTGTGGCCGAATGGTTTTTAAATTCTAAAAAAAAGCAAACGAAGTCTGAAAATCACGAGATTTGTCAAAATCCCATGATATCATACGTGGAGACTGTGGAAAAAAATTGAGAAGGTTTCGCATAATTTGTCATGTACGACCTTTACAAACCGAAGCATCTCCGAAGAAGAATCGTAGCGATGAGAAGGATCTGGTAAGATTTGTAGTCAAAGTGATGGTTGAATTGAGGTTTGACTTCAAAAGTTTTTGTATAGGCAATAGATATCATAGATTGGTTCACGTCAAATTTTGGTAATTTTTCGGATCCGTTTGATAATTTTAATTTATTAACTGCAATTATAGAATTTTAATTGATATAAATTGAATTTGAACTATAACTGCATTAAATAATAGATTAATATTCGTAGAAAAATCAAATATGAATTGTTGAGTGAATTTGACAAGGTATTTTTAAATTACATCGTAACAAATTTAGTAGAACATGCTATGAAGAAGGAGGACGGTGGAGCATGAAATATCGATTTATTTTGCTGAGTGTTTTATACCTAGCACTCGACGAAACTAACAATTGCCGAGTGTCATATAGGGGACACTCGGCAACTTTGTCGACCGGCCCCACTGCACAGTATCGGGCCGTAATGAAAATAAAAATAATAATGCCGAGTGCCCTAGATCTTGGCACTCGGCATACTCCTTCATATGCCCCCAACGGCCCGTACCACCGGCCCTCACCTTCGCTCACACAACACACCCTTCACACACACGCTGCACCGCACGCCGCCAACCCCCGCTGCCTCCCCGCCCCACCGCGCCTCGCCGCCGCGTCGACGCCGTCGAGAAAGCCTGCTGCTGCTCCGAATTCCGCCGCGGCACCGCCCCGTCTAGGCACCTGCGCCCTCCGCCACGCCCTTCCGCGGCACCGCCTTGTCTCCGCGCCTACGCCCCCGCCACTCCGCAAAATTGAAGCATCCATTGCAGAGGCATATATTCTGGAGGAGGTGTCAAACTTCACAATAAAATACTATGCTGACAACCTTCCTAGCGTGCATAATCCACTCCCTCGTTACAATGCCGGCGAAGATGAATCGAGCCTTAGCATTTTCCGAGGGCAACTCGGAAGTGCAAGTGGTGCAACCCACAAGACCTTGAAACATGAGGAGTGGCGCACTATCATGCTGTATGTGTTGACCAACCTATCCGAAGTGGAGCCGTACATGCTGTAAGTTTTCAACAAACTTGTTCTCAAGTAGTCACTATTCTGTGCCAACTCCCATGTTTCTCGTTGGTACAGGGAATTTCATCGTCAATTTTGGCGTGAATCAAGGGAACCTACCCCGTAGGAAGCTAAGACCCTTCTCAGAGAGGGTGAAGGAAATGGAATGCCCGATTTTATTTCTTGGTTCAAACAGAAGGTACAGTCTAATTTAGCTTGTACTTAGTTTGACATTATAAGTTGCTCGTACATGCGAATAATATAATGAACCACCCTGCTTGAACTTGTAGGGCCAAACTGATGCGTCTATGAGTGCCGAGTTGAGACAGGTTGCCAATGTGCCTATAGGGTCAAGTCGTTTACCGGTTATGACGTGAATGGCTATCGCTTTCACAACCGCAAGGTCAACGGCATCCTTGGCCTTTTGTGCAGGCTACACTTCCCTGGCTTAGTGCAGTTCCGCGAAGAGCTGTAGCTGGCCTACACATGGGACCACTACGTCACCGCCCTCGACGCCGCTGATCGTGACGGTAGGGTATTCCCCAACAAGGCAGAGCGGGTGAAGGGCGAGCTGTGGGTAAGTATTCCTCACACTACATTGCTCAATGCATCACATTCACTGGACATTCTTGAAGTAATGACTGTATACATCATGTCTATATGCAGGACTTCTACAGATGCCAGGAGGGGTACGAGGCCAAGGCGGCCTCCATCTCTGAAGAAGCCACCAAGAAGCTCGTGAAGGACATGCACTACGAGGCGCGCGTTCAGACCATCATCGACTACTATGCTCAACACAGAGGGATGAAGGTTAAAAAAGAAGAGGCAAGAACAATGAAACTGACCCGGGAACAATTCTTGTAGGTAAATATAGAACATTAATACTTACTTTTTATAAGATTAATTACGCTTAATTTTATTTTTTCATATGTCATACACTTGATCACGTAGGTGCCTCCGTACTGGTGCGCCCAGCATACCCAGTGCTGGGAATATATGGTGGACAAGTGGTTGGAGCCCGGGTGGGTGGAGACGCACACCGCTTGCCGGGACTAGCGTTTGCTGATGCCACGTGCATCACACCATCAAGGCAGCCTGAGCCTCGACGAATATAGGGAAAAATGGTTACGCGAATTCATTTCTTTATTCTAACACTCAATTATACATAATTTCTAATCATTTTGCATTTTTGCCGCAGTCGTCGTCACATGATGGCCAGCCTTGCTCCTAGTTCAAGGCATGGGTTCTGTCCAAAAAGGGCAAGGCGACAGCAAACATCGACTTCAACCTAGAGGACCCGCCCGAGGCATATAGCGATCCCTGCATCCACAGCCGCGTCAGTGAGTACACAGCGATGGCAAGACAGGTTCATGGGCCACAGTTCGATCCGAGCACCCAGGATCTTGATGGAGAAATCATGATGAGGGTGGGAGGAGGCAAGAAGCATGGCTGATACTGGATTGGCGACAGTACAATCGACACGGCCTCTACTCCCACTCTCTCCCAGATCCGAGCAAGGAGCACGAGCGCGAGCCTGGCGATACGCCCACGGCCAACCGCTACACAGTTCTAGATGGAGGCTCTCCAGGTTATTTCTTATTTATTCATCGTTCGTTGATTGTTACGTACTTTAGCTTTGCATTGTAACATTGGGATGAAATGTTATAGGCCCGGGTGGAAGCAGAAACGAAGCAACGGGAGGAGATGGAGGCGAGGATGATGGAGATGATTCAGCAGGTGGCGGCCGATAGTTAGAACATGGAGGAAGAACAACGGCGGACGATGCAGAGGATAGAGGAAGAAAATCGATTGAGAATGAACCAAATGTTCCAATACATGTAGAATTTTGCATTGAGTATGGGTCAAGCTTTGCCACCGCCACCGGTGCTATTCCCTCCACCTCAGCCACCCACAACTACTCCTGTGAGTCACTTGACACCAGTGGTGAATCTAGGATTTTGTCTCAGGGTATGCCGCCAAAAAATTTTTATATACAATTCGGTAAATCCATTTCAGCAATTCGGTAATAATTGTAAAATTGACAACATGATTCGGTATATATGCACTAAATAACACAATAAGGCTTAAATTCATGGATTAAGTTCAAACCATCCACTAAGTATAGTATAAATAGTTCAAAAGTCATATCAATAATTGAAATAAGGCATAAAAGAGAACCAGAGACTTACAATGCTATTTTTGTGACTATTTTATTCGACACTTTTGAAGGGACATAAATGTATTGATTATATCATCTTCATCAACTTCAAAGAAAATATCCCGCTCAATGAAAGTGACTAGACAGTCATCCAGAAGACTATCTCCCATCTTATTTCTTAACTTTGTTTTCACAAAAACCATTGCAGAAAATACCCTTTTAACACTTGTCGTTGCCATAGGTAGAAGCAATATCAATTTGAGGAGCTCGTAAACCATATCGTACACTTTGTGCCTCTTTGTTTCAACAAGCTTAACTGAGAGATCAACAATATTGTCTAGACCTTTGAAGCTATCATCATGTCTCATGTCATCAATATAATTATCTAGCTGCAACTCAAGTTTGAGCAAATTATTATTTGAGAACTCCTTTGGGTAGAACTCAGCTAGTCTACGTAGCTTCTGTGCATCAAAAGAAGCAAATGACTTGGAAGGACTGAAGGCCGACATACAAGACAACAACTCCATATTAATCTCATCAAACCGATTATCAAGTTCTTGACTTATTTGATCAATGACACCAATATATACTTCTCTTCTAAAGTGGTCATCATTGGTTTGCTTTTGGGCACGAGCTTTTTTTGCTGATTTTCCATAAGGAACATAATCACCATTCATAGCAGGAACTTCAACACCATGTTTATCGCAAAATAAAGTGACCTTCTCAAGAAAATTATCCCAACCATCAGACCTCAATTTTTGCATTCTTTTCTTTGCCACATTAACAAGTGATATTGCATTAAGAATATCTTGGTCCCTTCTTTGCAAACACTCAGATAACTTATTTGTATATCCAAGAATAATATACATTAAGTGTGCAAAGAAAACAAACTCAAAGTTCTCAAACGCTCCGGTCACAAAATGTATTTTGGTCCAATCATCCTTTTATGCAGGATCATCCCCAAGATCAACCAGTACATCATGGATTGCTTCTTACATAGTAATGATGCTGCATACAGTTTTGTAATGAGATCCCCATCGAGTATCTCCAGGTCTAGGCAAACCCATCTCTTGATGTAATCCAGTTCCAGATTCAATTTCACCACAGTCAAGTGCTTTCTTGACATTCTCAAGCCTAGCATTTCTAAGCATGTCATGACGCTTACAGGAAACTCCAACAATATTCAACAAGATAGATATTTGATCAAAAAAGTCTTGCAATAAGTATTTCCCTTGGCAACAGCAACAAGAACCAATTAGAGTTGATGAGCAAAACAATGAATATAATAAGCAGAAGGTGATTCTTGTATGATCAATGTTTTTAACCCTTTAATATCTCCTTTCATGTTGCTAGCCCCATCATATCCTTGACCACGGATTTGAGTCATAGTCAAGCCATGATTAACAAGTAAAGCTTCAATTGCATCCTTAAGTGAATGGACCTTTAATAATATATGCTCTTCGAATTGTATCTTGATCATTAACAGGATATTTTAGAATAGGATGTCTTTCACCTGGATCATGTGGAAGGCGATTGGTGTCATAAACTCGTGGCAGTGAAGAAGGTTGTGGCGGTGGCATAGGATTTATAATTTCCTCAACTACTCTCTCATGAATCTGCTCTTCCACCACAGGTTCAATCGGATCAGGATTAGAAGTAGCAGCAGCTGCCGCAGCCTTCTTCTTTGCTGCATGCTTCTGAAAAAGAGATGCAATGCCCCCGTTTCTCTTCATAACTACATAAATATTACAAAGAACCCAATGCCAAATAATTAAATAAATTGCGTTTGCACGATTGAACTCTCAAATGCGATTATAGATCACTCACATGATATGAGTACTGAACAAAAGATCAATCAAGATCGACTCTGATGTTGAGAAAAATCCTCCACCTCACCATGTGATAGATGATTCTATAATTTTAGCGCTAAGCAATTAGCAATTAAAGTACACATAATTTTTTTTAAAAAGCCGAAGAACGAAGATTGAATCTCACCAGAACAATTGTGATGACAAATTCGCCTAGATGCCGCCGGTGGCCAGTGCCGCCGTAGCCCGTAGGGCAGCGTGTAGGCCAAACAGGACACGAGGTCAGAGGTTCTCTTCGTAACTGCACGAATATTAGAAAAACACGATGCTAAATAATGAAACAATCTATTATTGTAATGTTAGCAAATAACACAAGAGATTAGATCAGGGGAACTGGGAAAGTGTGGCGTAGTCGTACTCATCGCGTCTCTGTGACTCTGCCGTCAGGGTGTCCGGCGGCGCCGGCGCCGTGACTGCGTCTCTCGCTCCGCCCGTCCGTCGGCGTCGCCTCCTATCGAGATTAGATTAGGGGAAAGTTACGCCTAACTGCGTTGCGGGAGTGGTCAATGTGAACGCCTTCTTTGCTGCGTGGGCCGCGTGGGGTGCCTCAAGTTTTTTTCTTTTACATAAATACAAATGCAAATACGTATACAATATATAATAGTATATTCATCGGTGCCGCAGGGTATGCCAGTGCATACTTGGCATACCCTGTGCCTCCGCCAGCACCTTATACTGCAGATTGAATACTTTGACTTAGAGAACTTTAGATGTTAGCCTCAAGACCCGAACTTAGAGAATTGGGGTGCTGCATGCTTGCTCATCATCACACAAAAGCATGATCCAAATGGAATGCAGGCTAGCTTTGCTAGAAGCTGGACCAGCTAGCTAGCTATGCTGATATAGCTCATGAGTCATGATGTAAGAGTCAATGCTAGCTTTTCATACTATAGCCATTAGTATTTTACTGCTGATATAGCTCATTAGTATTGGGATGCCAACTACTATATGCCAGCTTCCCTATGTTGACTGTGATTTGCAATCTGTTTCATATATGCAGAAAGGTACTGTGATATGCAACTTCATTGTGTGATCGGAGAAAACTGAATGCTGCTAGCTCATTCTTTAGAAAATGAACATCGGCTGGTAGCGTGGATCAGAGAAAATGATTTTGGCAACATATAGACCCTGAAATTGTTTTTTTGGCTGATTTCTGTATTTGCGCACTTCTTACTAGTACTGCTTTTATCAAAACTGAATGACAATACTGAAAACTGAATGGCAATGCTACTTGAATGACAGCTGCTTGTCAGTTCCAAACTCTGGAAAATGTAGAGAAAACTGAGATGGTGTTCCCAGGAGACAGCCCAGTTCTATTACTGCTAGTCCAAAGTTCTGAGAGTGCTATTTTTTTTTGTTACTGATAGTGCTTGTAGTTTCTGACTTTCTGTATGGAACTACAATTCCTTTTTTTTCATTTCCTGCTACTTCTAATGCTTGTAGGTTGTATGCCAACTACTATATGCCAGCAATATGATAGTGCTTGTATGTTTTATTGTCAGTAAACATTGCTAGAGTTGTTAGTACTAACCTATATATCATTTTCCTGCAACTTAAAAAGGAAGCTAACACTGTTTCGAATACTTCTCTTTTGTGCAGAATCAATCGGCGGCATCAAATAATCAGTCTCAAGACCCGGATTTGTCGCAGCGGTTCCAAAGGCCTCCGTAGTGATTGCTTTTGCATTTGTGGCTTATTGTGACTTAGTTGTGACTTGTGATGATGGTTTATTGTGAATTGTGACGATGGTTTATTGTGACTTGTGATGATGGTTTATTGTGCCTGTGACATATAATTATGCCTGTGATGATGTTTTATTGTGAATTGTGATGGTTTATTGTAAATTGAGAGGGGTCCGTTACACGTGACAGATTAGTAAAAAAAGGGGGGGGGGTCTTGGCCGCTTTGCCGAGTGTAACACTCGGCAAAGAGAGGAGTTGCCGAGTGTCAAGGCAAAACACTCGGCGAAGAGGCCATTTTTTGTTATTTTGGGAACCTTCTTTGGCGAGTGTTTTTTGTTTTGCCGAGTGTATTATAATGGACACTCGACAAAGTGACCATAAAATCTGGTCGTTGCGCGCTTGTTTGCCGAGTGTTTTGAGCGTGACACTCGGCAAAGTGTCTAAACTTTGCCGAGTGTTTTAGGCTTGACACTCGGCAAAGTTGAGAACTTTGCCGAGTGTTTTCGGCTTGACACTCGGCAAACTTGAGAAACTTTGCCGAGTGTTTTTCCGTCGTGCACTCGGCAAAATCGACGTCACCGTGCCATCCCGTTAACATTTTTTTGCCGAGAGTTTATTTTTGCCGAGTGTTTACTGACACTCGCGCGATAGAAAATACTCGACAAACTACTGTTTGCCGATAAATCAATGCCGAGTGTTGTATGCCGAGTGTTACACTCAGCAAAGCATTTGCCGAGCGTTTTTGGGCATTTGCCAAGTGCCGCTACTGTATCCCGTAGTGATAGCAAAAGGACAATGAAACAGAAGATGATCCAGATTTTCTTCAACATTTAGAGTGCAAAAGACACAGTTATAATCGGAAAGATGCATGTTCCTTCGTCTGAGCAGTGCCCTGGTGCTCAACCTGTCCTTTAGGACTAACCAATAAAAAGAATTTTCTTTTGTTTCGACAGGTTGATTTGCATAGCCATTTGTAAACTCTATGCACATTAGGATGACCAATCAGATGCTTGTAGGCCTTACTGGAGGAAAAGGGTAGGTGAACCCCATATATAGGACCAAACATCAATAGCCTGACTTAGCTGCAAATTCTGAAGAATAACCGACAGCTTCTGAAACCGAGCATAGGCTTTATTAGAAAGTGGCAAATGAAATAAATTCTGGAGAACTGTAGAAGCTGCCACATTCAAAGATATGTACTGAGGGCCCCTTTGGTATAGATTCGCTGGATCCGGCTCTGGCTGACACGAGTGCTGTAGAAACACTGTTTATGGAATCTATTTTTTCTCTCTCATCTCCCTCACTCTCACGGACACACATGGAGCTGTGGGAGCCAAAAATTTTGGGCCCTCCGGCTCCAATCGGCTATCTGAGGATGAGAGGAAAGATAGAGAATTTTAGCTGCCATGAACAGCTAGCGTCAGTACAGTATTTTTACAGTGGGAGCTGGAGCTGGCGAGATCTCATCAAACATGCCCTTAGTCTTGGTCCATAGGATCACTGGTTCAGGTAAGTGAATCACTCATCAGTTTTGTCGAGCACCTGCTAGTGTTGTCGAGCACCCACTAGCCGTGCCGACCACGAACAAGCGTTGTCCGTCCCCACACACTATGGATAGAGTTAGAAGAAGAAGGGAGAACAGAGTATACATACACAGTACAAGACACCAGCGTTGGCCGAAGTCCTGTATGGGAGATGGCAAATCTGAACTCTCTTTACTGAGTTGCCGTGTATGTCTATTTATACAACTCTATCCATCTAGTCCTGGTACATCGCACATGCTGTAACGGTAACTAGATAACACAGCAGGGCTGACTTTACGCCGGCCTCTGCATGTGGCTACAGTGCTGCAGGTGAACCGTGCGGCACCTGCACCTGCAGCGCCTACAGTATCACAGCAGGGGGCCTTTTCGGCGCCGCCTTCCCTTGCTGTGTTTACACAAGGAAAACAGTAGTTTATTCTAACAATTCTTCCCCTAAACCTACTGCTATCCCTTGTACCTCCTCAATGCCGATCATCTCCTTCAGCTCCGTGAGTCGAAGACGTTCGAGCGGCTTGGTGAGGACGTCCACGAGTTGCCGACCAGTTTCGACGAACTCGATGACGATCTGCCCTCTATCGACACAGTCCCTGAGGAAGTGGAACTTCACGTCGATGTGTTTGCTCCGGTCGTGCAGAACTGGATTCTTCGCGAGGGCGATGGCGAGCTGGTTGTCCACCATCAGTGCCGGTGGGTGAGTTTCCACGCTGGTCAGCTCGCCCAGTAGCCGGCGTAGCCACACAACTTGGCACGCCGCTGTGGCCGCCGCTACGTACTCTGCCTCGCACGTAGACAACGTCACCACCTTCTGTTTCAACGACAGCCATGAAATTGGAGCCGACCCGAGGAAGACGAGCACGCCAGAGGTGCTCCGTCGTCCGTCGATGTCCCCCGCCATGCCTGTATCGCTGAACACAGTGAGCTGCAGCCTACTCCTACCGGTCTTGGGAAAGATGATCCCCTGATCCACCGTCCCTTTGACGTAGCGCAGTAGTCGCTTCACCGCAGCCCAGTGATCCTCTCTGGGATCCTCCATGAAGTAACCGACGTAGCTCTAATAACACTTGTTGGCCCACAGGATCACCGACTCAGGTGAGTGAACCACTCACCAGTCTTGCGAGCACCCGCTAGTGTTGCCGAGCACCCACTAGCCGTGCCGACCACGAACAAGCGTTGTCCGTCTCCACACACTATGGATAGAGTTAGAAGAAGAAGGGAGAACAGAGCATACACACACAGTATAAGACACCGGCGTTGGCCGAAGCCCTGTATGAGAGATGGCAAATCTGAACTATCTTTACTGAGTTGCCGTATATGTCTATTTATATAACTCTATCCATCTAGTCCTAGTACAGCGTACATGCTGTAACAGTAACTAGATAACACAGCAGGGCTGACTCTGCGCCGGCCTCTGCATGTGGCTACAGTGCTGAGCGGCTACAATATCACAGTAGGGGGCCTTTTCGGCACCGCCTTTGCTTACTGTGTTCACGTAAGGAAAGCAGTAGTTTATTCTAACCAGTCTCGCCACATTCAACAACCATATCATGCACTGATGAGGTTTTGGTTGGTGTAGCTCCTCCTGTGCTGCCCTGAACTCCTGATCGACCTAGCAAAAGACCACAATCATTGCCTATATATGCTTCTGCGTTCTGCACCGCCAGCCCCTTTCAGCTTTGAAAGGAACACGAACAACCTAACATGAAATACGACGACCACCACATCATCATTCAACAACACCACCACAGCATATATCCAGAAAAGCACGAGATAACAAGCAGTAAAGGTCCAAAACATTGTGCTTAAATTCTGGTCTGGTCCGGCCTCAACATAATGAACTCGACATCATGGGAGACCACCATCTCCAGCCAAAACAGTAAACACTTGAAAAACACCACGAAATTGTACCGAAATAACGAAACCAACAAGTTTAGCTGCAATGCTTGCAGCCCTGCTAGCCATATCAATCATGGCAGCATATGAAAACGGAAATTAACTCACGAAAACAAAACTAGTTTAAGTTTACTCACTAGTAGAGAACAGACCTTTGATCCTCGGCTAAAATGGGCTCTAGTCCCGGAATTTTTTGCGCCCGGGACTAGAGATACCTTTAGTCTCCGGTTGGTGGCTCCAACCGGGACTAAAGGTCCCCGCCCCAACGGCCTCGCGCCAGAGGAGGTGGCGGGGACCTTTAGTCCCGGTTGGAGCCACCAACCGACTAAAAGTATACTTTTACTCCCGGTTGGTGGCTCCAACCGGGAGTAAAGGTCTACTCCTGCCGTGGTCATGCCTCGGGGTTGAAAGTTACCTTTAGTCCCGCTTGGATCCACCAACCGACTAAATGTTCTCCCTTTATAAATCGGCCGTCTCCTCCTTCCTCCCCGAGCCCGAGCTCAAAGACATTTTGAAGCTCACCGCAGTAGTGTTCTTGCTTCCTCCTTCCTCCATTGTTCCTCCATCCATTATTCGATTCCTCCATCGATTTCTTGATTCCTCCGTCGATTCTTCATTTGTAAAGGTTACCAATCTCATACTCTCATTTTTCACCATTGTCTTATCTCATTTTGTTCACTATATATATATATGGTTCTTTATTTTGGTTTTTTTTCATTTGTAAGCAATTTGAGCTCAAAATCACTTCAAGCTTGCATATTTACATGAAATAAGGTTAAAGTAGCTAGTTGAACTTGCGGACCGTGTTCATCTCGGCGAGCACGTTCTCTGCCGAGCGGTAACGGACGTCAAGGAGGAGCTTTGATTCTCGAGGGAGAGCGGCAATGGTCGTGGAAGACCGTGTTCCTTCCTCGTAGAATTGGAGCTCTTCCGTGGTCAAAATGATGCCGCCTCACGTGGAGAAATGCTCGCCGAGATGATCACGTAAGCAAGGTCAACTAGTACGGATGGTTATTTATTCACATGTCCTGATATCGTCGCAGTAGTCTGTCAATCACCGTACCCAAACGTAGTATATATATAAATATAAACTTAGAAAATAGTTAGAAAATTATAGAAAATCCATACTAGTTGAACTTGCGGACCGTGTTCATCTCGGCGAGCACGTTCTCTGCCGAGCGGTAACGGACGTCAAGGAGGAGCTTTGATTCTCTGAGGGAGAGCGGCAACGGTCGTGGAAGACCGTGTTCCTTCCCTCGTAGAATTGGAGCTCTTCCGTGGCCAAGTGGTGCCGTCCGTCCCAAGGAGAAATGCTCACGAGATGATCATGTAAGCAAGGTCAACTAGTATGGATGGTTATTTATTCACACGTCCCCGATATCGTCAGAGTAGTCTGTTATGTGTGTACATTCCCATTCTTCTCATTAATTTGCGAAAATATCATATGAATTACTTACCCGCCGATAAAAAGATTTAGAACACAATGACCATTAAAAATATCATTGTTTAGAGATCTAGATAATTTTATAGTTTGTTAATTTTATTTGTTTATAAAAGAAGAAATTTATAGTGTATTAAAAATGAGTATAGAGAGTAGATGGCAATCGCTTCGGGTCCTCGGCCTCTCATGGGTTTCCAAAGCGACTTAGGCGGGCCTTCCTCTCATTCCATGCGGCAAGTGTCGTGATGAGATGAAGATTGTGATGGAGTACCGAGTGAAGAAGGAGGGTCCCAACAAGGATCGTATCTTCTACAAGTGTCCGGATCGCAATGTGAGTTATTTTATCGTATTTAATGATTATGGTTAGTTTATACCTATTTTCATGATGGTTGTGATTAAAGTTCTAATTTTTTGTTTTAATTTCAATTGGGATGGCGGTGGGACGATGTTCGTGCTTCTCTTTGGGAGGAAGAGTATGTTGAACTCGTGCAAAAATATCTTGCACAACAAAAGAATCTGGCGACTAATGAGGCGATGATCCAGTAATTAAGAAGCCCAAAGATGTTGCACAATCGGGGGATCTGTCTGTTTTAGTTGAGATTGGTCGCGAAATCCTTGTGCTCCTGAAATGTATTTTAGCTTTAGTTCTTTTAGTGGTAGTTGGGATTGTCTACATTGTAGCGATGCTTTCATAAATTTGTATCTTTTGTGGTGGCACGCATGTTGTATAAATAATTAATTATGATCTAGGTTTTAATATGATATTTATGTCATGTAATGCGATGAGCCGTCATTGGATGTATAATGCTGATCGCCGCTCACAAGAGTTCATTGACGGCGTGCATTCTTTATTACGTGCAACCGAGACAAACAAACGACGGTTTCATGTGCTTGCCCATGTGCCATATGTAAGAATACGGTGGAATATCCTTGCTCAAGGACTCTTCATTCACACTTGTTCAAGTCGGGTTTCATGCCAAACTATATTTGTTGGACAAAGCACGGAGAAACCGGTGTTGTAATGGAAGAAGATGAAGAAGAACAATGGGACGACAATGATATTATTCCCGATGGTGCGTGCTTCAATGATACCGCAATGGGAGAAGTCAAGAAGAGGTAGTCGCAGAAAGATGAGTCAGTGATGATCTTTGTCGGGTCATTCGTGATGCACAAAGAGAATGTGAAAGTGAAAAGGAGAAGATCAAGTTCGAGCGGATGCTAGAAGATCACAAGAAATTGTTGTACCCAACTTGTGATGCAGGGCAGAAAAAAAGTTGGGAACCACACTAGAATTGCTGCAATGGAAGGCAAAGAATGGTGTATCTGACAAGGGATTTGGAGAGTTACTAAAAATCCAAAAGAAGATGCTTCCGAAGTACAATGAATTGCCCGCCACTACCTACGAAGCAAAACAAGTTGTCTGTCCTATGGGGCTAGAAATAGAGAAGATACATGCATGTCCTAATGACTGCATCCTGTACCGTGGCAAAGAGTACGAGAAATTGGATGCATGCCCGGTATGCCATGCGTCGCGGTATAAGATCAGACGAGATGACCCTGGTGATGTTGAGGGCGAACGTCCACGTAAGAAAATCCCTGCCAAGGTTATGTGGTATGCTCCTATAATACCACGCTTGAAACGTCTGCTCGAAACAAAGAACATGCAAAATTGTTACGATGGCACAAAGAAGACCGTAAGGTAGACAATATGTTGAGACACCTGCCGATGGGTCCCAAAGGAGAGCAATCGACGAGAGAATTCCGGAGTTTGCAAATGACGCAAGAAACTTAAGGTTTGCTTTAAGTACAGATGGTATCAATCCTTTTGGAGAGCGTAACAGTAGTCATAGCACTTGGCCCACACTCTAAAGTATCTACAACATTCCTCCTTGGTTATGCATGAAGCGGAAGTTCATTATGATGCCTGTGCTCATCCAAGGCCCGGCAACTTGGCAATGACATCGATGTGTACACGAGACCACTTATTGATGAACTTCTCATTTTGTGGAATAAAGAAGGTGTACGTGTGTGGGATGAGTACAAACAGAACACTTTGATCTGCGAGCATTGTTGTTCGTAATAATCAATGATTGGCCCGCTCTAAGTAATCTTTCAGACAGTCAAACAAGGGATATAATGCATGCACACACTTTGGGTGATATTAGAGGTGTATTCTTGAAAAATGTCGAAAGGTCGTGTACCTTGGCCATCGCCGATTTCTTCCCCAAATCACCCCGTAAGAAAGAAAGGTAAGCATTTTAAAGGGAAATCGACCACCACGACCAAGCCTCGCAACCCGAACCGGTGAGGATGTACTCGATATGGTCAATGATGTGAAAGTCGTCTTTGGAAAAGGACATGGAAGCCAACCTATTCGAAAGACGCTACCGGTCACGCACCCATGTGGAAGAAAAAGTCCATATTTTGGGACCTACCCTATTGGCAAGTCCTCGAGGTCCGTGAGCTTCGATCGACGTGATGCACTGACGAAGAATCTTTGTGTGAACTCGCTAGGCTTTATGGGTGTGTATGGAAAGCCTAAGGACACATTTGAAGCACGACAGACCTGCGTTGTTTGAGAGAAAGAGACAACCTACATCCGGAGAAGATGAGATGATGGACGCCATTACTTACGTCCCGCTAGCTACACTCTAAGCAAAGAGGAGAAGGAAATCATGTTTGAATGCTTAAACAACATCAAGGTACCATCTGGATTCTCCTCGAATATAAAGGGTATTATAAATGTGCCGTAGAAGAAATTACAGTAACTTAAAGTCCCATGGTATCACGTTCTCATGACGCAATTACTTCCAGTTGCATTAAGAGGAATTCTACCTCCAAATGTACGCCTAGCCACCGTAAAGCTATGTGCATTCCTCAATGCAATTTCTCGAAGGCAATTGATCCAACTGATCTAGCTAAACTACTGAAATGATGTGGTTCAATGTCTCGTCGACTTTGAGTTAGTGTTCCCTCCTTCCTTCTTTGATATTATGACACACCTCCTAGTTCACCTAGTCAAGGAGATTTTCACTCTCGGTCCTGTGTTCCTACACAACATGTTCCCCTTAGAGATTCATGGGAGTCCTAAAGAAATATGTTCACAACCGTGTTTCGCCAGAAGGAAGCATCGCCAAGGGCTATGGAACAAAAGAGGTCATTGAGTTCTGTGTTGACTTTATTCCGACCTTGACTCGATTGGTGTTCTGAATCGAGACATGAGGGGAGACTAAGCGGAAAGGGGACACTAGGGAGGAAAATATATATTGAATACGGATGATGATTATTTCAATAAAGCGCACTACACAGTTCTCTGAGAACTCCTCTTTGGTAGATCCGTATATTGAGACACACAAGGATCTCTTACGATCCGAGTTTCCTGGGAAGACCAAGCTTGGATTACGCATAAGCACATGGAAACTTTCGGCGGTTGGTTGCGAAAAAAATGTCAAGGTGATGAGAGCATCCATGAGCAATCAGATTTATTGGCTATGCAACCATCATGGCATATCGTCACATACAAAGGGTACGAGATAAATGGGAACATATTCTACACAGATAGCCCAAGATAAAAGGAGTACCAACCAAAATAAAGTGGTGTCCGCATAGATGCCACAGAGATCTGAATGGGAATAAGCGCATATATTATGGACGATAGATGAAATATGGGAACTAGAATATGCACCTACTTTGAAGATCCCATTGTTCAAGTGCCAATGGGTCAAGGTGACCGGAGGCGGGGTAACAGTAGACAACGAGTATGGAATGACAACAATAGACCTTAGTAATATTGGGTACAAAGACGAACCATTCGTCCTTGCCAAGGATGTGAATCAGTGTTCTATGTCAATGATATGTCTACCAAACCAAAAAAGGGAAAAATGATAATGACTCAACCAAAGAGCCAAAGCGCCACATAGTTCTTTTCAGGGAAAAAGAGTCATCGTGGGAATTGAGGACAAGTCGGACATGTCGGGAAGAATATGAAAAGGATGACCGAATTCCGCCTTTCAAAGTGAACAAAGACCCTAGCATCTTGGTAAATGATGAGGACACTCCATGGTTACGGGATCATCATAACCAAGGGACATACATAAAGAAGAAGTTCACTTGCTTTGTGCCCACTTGATGATATAGTGATTTAATATAGTGTGTGTTTGAGATATTATGTAATAATTGTGAATTCAGATGTTTATTATGTCATGTTTTAAATTAAATCAATGTTTGATTTGGTGGGATTTCTCTCTCAAAAGGTAAATTATTAGGATAATGAGTGATGAAAAATTAAAATATTAACGTTAAAATGATATGAAAACAAATTTCCTGTCCAAAACCAATAATTTTAATAATTTTAAGTAAACACTACATTTTGCATTAACGAAATAATAAATATTAGTTCCATTATGTTTTATAATTCTAACAAAAATAAAAAAAGTTAGGTTATCGATTTTTCCTATGTGCAATAAACAAAAATAAAATTCATATTTTTAACAAAATAATTTTATGCCTTTTATTTAATTTACTATGTATTTAATAAAAACTATTGCATTTCTATTGTATGTAACAAGACTATTGCTTAAAACAAGTGGAAAGCAAACTGCAGGCCACCTTTACTCCCGGGTGGGAAGCCCACCCGGAGTAAAGGTGGGCTGCAGCCACATGCCCACTAAAAAATCCTTTACTCCCGGTGCGTGTTACCAACCGAGTAAGAGACTCTACTACTCCCGGTTGGTAACACGCACCGGAGTAGTACTTTTTACTCCCTGGTTGGTAACAACCACCGGAGTAAGGGTTTTACTCCCGGTTGGTGGATGGCACCGGGGAGTAATTCTCCTCTCGCTATATAACCTCCACTACCGGCAGATCGATCCGCTGTCTTCTTCCTCGTCGAACACCGCCACGCGCTCTCTTCTTCCTCGCCAAGGCCCGTTCGCCTTCCGTGACACCGGCGTGCGCCGCTTCTTCTTCTCGTCGGCCTCCACACTTGGCTCCAGTTCCCCCTCCGCTTTGCCTGTGGCCCTCCACCGCCCTCCTCCGCGCCTCGACACGCCTCCACTGCGCGTTGCCCGTGGCCCTCCACCGTGCCCCTCCTCCGCTTGCCCGTGTGGCCCTCCACCGCGCCCTCCTCCGCGCCCAACGACACGCCTCCACCGCTGCGTTTGCACCGCCACGCCCCGAGGCCCTCCAAGAGGTACACTTTGCCGATATTTGGAACTCTAAATGATTTTAAATAAAAACATATCTTAAGGCAAGTTTTGAATATTTGGAACTCTAAATGACAAGTATAATTAAGGATCACCAATAAAATTACTTTAGAAATTAATTGGATCGATATAAATCCATGGCTTGTATAATAAACACGCTATATATTATTCGGAACAACGCTACTGAACCATCCGCTTATTTGTTAAGATATGTTTGTTAATAAACACGCTATATATTATTCGGAAACAACGCTACATTAATAGAAGAATTTTTCTATCTTCATAGATCAATGTTTGTTAACGAAATTTTATCCAAATATATTCATGTAGGGTCTTTTTTTTGAAGGATTTGTTGTAGGATATATAATGGTCAAATAGGAACTCAATTTTGATACCCAGTTTGTAAACTAAGCGTTTTTTAGTTTATCAAAATATCACATGTTTCTTCATTTGTGAACTTTGAATATACAGATATAATATATTAATGTTGCTAAAGTAATATGAGCATTACATATTTTTTCCGGAAGACTATCTTCAAACTTTATATCATAGCATCGAGAGATCGCTTGTAAAAAGAAGAAAATAAATTCTTATCATTTCGAAATAGTAATGGTTATATGAGCAATAAGACACATATACTTACATTTCATAATGACTTATACTTATATTATTAACATAGAATTTTCTCATATGATGAATGACTACATGGTTGATCACATGGTACATAGGATCACAACATCACGCACCGACACCGCCTGCCCGCCTCGCCTCACGTCGTGTCGTCGTTGCCGTCAAATCAAGACGCCGCCCGCCTCACGCCATCGTCGTCAAGACACTGCCACCATACCGACACGTATATATATCGTCATTTGTATTCATATGCATTTCGTCCATGCGTTTCTATGTATACGGCGAACACCGCCGCCCTCGTTCACCCATGTGTACAGAGACATATATACGGCGGAGTGGAGCACCGCCACTCTTGTCACACCGCCTTTCTCGTGCCCTAATTACGCCCTAGTACCGACGTAGTTCGTCCCTAGTGTGGCGAATTGCGCGTCCGTGATCGAGGGCAAGATTTAATAATGCATATTGTTTGTAGATTTTACGCATGTAATAAGCAAAGATTTGACGTACTATATATTGGTTTTGTTTTTTGAAGCTAGATGGCACCCAGAAATATGGATGAGGAGGAGTTGATGATGAATTTGATCAACACCGGCACTCAAGTTGCCGGCGATGATGGTGCTAAAAATAACATGCAAGAGGATGTAGATGACGGAGTCAAGATTAGCTCTTGAACAAAATGAGCAACAACATATTGGCCAAGTATATATTTTTATTATTAGCTATATATATATATTATCATATGTCCTATGTGTGCTCATGACATTAAAAATAATGTTTATGTTTTGTAGCCCTCTGGATCGACATCAACAACTACAAACGAAGAGTAAAAATGTTCGAGGTCCCAAAAAGCCATTGGAGGGTCGCTTCATCATCTCGTAGTTTCAATGTGGATACAGGGAGAACCGGGGGGGCGAATAAAATGAAATTTGTGCACCATGTGGTTACCTTTGTACGGACCGACTCCGATTAGTACCCGTGAATGGAAGAAGAAGACCAATGCTCCTCATATCGGTTTTGTCTCCGATCGTGACAAGGCGTTAATTTGGAATGATGTCTTGGTACATTTCACGCTCCAAACAGATGATTATGATGATATAATAGATGGTGATGAATTGAAGGAGCGAGTTAGGGATTGGGCAATGAAGAAGATGGCCACCCAGCCTTCAGACTTGGAAGAAACACCTATACACGACGTATGTCAAGAAGAACATAGCACCAGATTTTACCGTCCCAGGCCCGATCTCAAAGCAGAGGCCCTATTGGGATGAGTTTGTACAATACACAAGACTTCTGGAAGAGGGTGTGAGTCGGGTGATAAAGAACCAACATAATGCCCAATGTAAGACATACCACCATACCTTGGGATCGTGTGGCTACCCATTCGCCATTAAGAAGTGGAACAAAATGGAAGCGAACCTTCTTGCCAAGGGTATCGCACTGTAATCACTCGAGTGGGGAGAACGTGCAAAGAATTGGTTTTTCGCTCATGGGGAACACTAGACCAGGAGATGTGGAAGTGCGTTTATGGCGCAAGACTGCAAGAAGCGTGCGCAGAAGATTGCTTTATGCTCGAGAGAGCTATCACTAGTGGTGCGTTCAGCCCAACAGAGAGAAGGATGAGCCGACATACGCCATCGGGACTATTGAACATGGTGGCGAACTAGAGGCAAAGGAAGTGTCTCGTGGGAGCATGGATTCCCTCAGATGCACCTTCCTCTGAAGTCGCCAGAGAAAGAAGGAAGAAGAGGCACACCGGCTCCGAGAGGTTGGAGGAAGCGGTGCGTGAAGCACAGAGGCGGGAAAAAACCTTGAAGCGAGAATGCAGGAGGAAATCAAAAGGCAAGTGCAAATAGCGGTGAGTGCAAGCAAGCGAACATCGAGCCGAGAATCAACATTAGCCAACTGTTCGGTTGAAAAGCAACAAGCGCTTCCACGGAGATACCAAATCAAGGGGACACAGGATCGCGCTTCCCTGTGGATGACGCCATCAACCTTGTACAACGTGTGAGCTACACATTCAAGGAGAATTCCACAATCAAGGTGGCTATCGGTCTTGTTAATCCTATCGACCAACCAAGACACCAAGGATTCATGGGAATATAATCCAAGAAGGATATGCCACCATCTCGGTAGATAAAGTGAAAAAGGTTTTAGTGATTTGCCTCTTGACATTCCCCGGAGGTGATGGCGAAGACTCTAGGAGAAGCGGAGAAGACATTCATTCTATGGCGCAAGCGCTACATCATCATTCCGTGGATGTCGGCTCCACCTCCTCCCAACTACCTCACCATAGGTATGTGCGGATGAAAACACTACATCATTAATTTGTATTGGCTTAAATAATTAACAATCTGCTCATAATAATATGTCATTCCTTTTTTTGTAGCAGATCCTCCCCAATCTAAATCCAATTGTTCAATCGCCAGAGATCATCATAGTGCTCTGTCAGACGATGACATTGTGTTGGAAGACGAGGCTGCATCCACACCCTCTCCAAGGAGGTCTCCAACGCCATGCCGCCACCTCCAAGGAGGTCTCCAACGCCACGCCAACACCTCCACAAGGAGGTCTCCAACGCCACCGCCAACACCTCCAAGGAGGTCTCCAACGCCTCCCCCCCGCCTACCAAGAAGCCTAGCAAGAGGTCACCCCTCAAACGAAGAACCAGTCCCGCTTTGCAAAGAAAGCCACCGTGAAACCAAGGGTTATTCCCAAAATAATATCTCAAGAGAAGGAAGAAGGAACCGATGCATATAAAAAGACATGTCTAGATTCTATGACAAACTTAAAATGAATCAAGAAGCAAGGAGAAACCCAGAGAAACCGTGCTTCTTCTTCAGCTCTTGATATTTTAAGAAAAAGGTGATTTCTTACCAAAGATCAACAATGGGAATCTCGTAAGCCGTCCAAATCAACGTTATCGACTATGACCGCACTCTCACCAAGTCAATTGAGGCGACACAGTAAAAAGAAGCGGGCAGGGAAAGGAGTTGCCCAACTCGGACAACAAGCGCACCAATCAATCCCCCGCTAGTTGTTGGTAATGAATATGGTTCAATTTAGGATTAATGCATCGAGCAAACATACCTCCGGATGTCGATTTGGATCACCTTGGTGAATTTCTTGATGAGACCGGTCTCGACCTTTACCGATGTTTGGTGATGGAAACATTGAGAGTCGGGCGGAGGTTGATATTTGGAAGAAAAAATTTGTACTAGGCCGAGTCTATACAACCCTCAAGCCTTATCTCGATCTGGGGACGCAAATGTACCGCTAAACAAGTGGTACATGCAAAGCGCCTACCGATGGAGACTTCTAACGTTGGTGTCGAATTTAGAGACGAACATTGGTTCCGTGGCGATGATGTTATGTATGTTGACTTTGCGAGAATTTCATCAACTATGCCACCTGACCTCTCTGGACAAAGTTATCATTAGTCGCTATTGCACATAAGTAATAATTCTTTCGATCTATTATTAAACTCATCATATGTGTGTATATGCATATAAATTATCCTAACAAGTACTATATATATGCATTTACAATGACAGAGCTCAGAAAGGAAGGCTGCAATGAAATTGGTTTTGTTGATCCCCATATAGTATTCAAAGACCCAATTACTCCAATGACTAATTGGAAGTCTGAGTCAGAGAGTAACCTCATGAACTTCTTAGTGAACCAACGCCACAAGAAGGATATACTCTTTCCTATAACTTCAAGTGAGTGTTAATCATGTCGATCATAGCCTTAATGGCTCATATGTTGATTCTAGTTAATTAATGAGTGTTATGTTATATCCTATAAACACATGCAGCAATCACTGGATATTGATGGACATCGATCTGGTGAAAAGTCACTTGATAATCTATGACTCGATGAGAAAACCACAACAAGACTACCAAGATATGATAGATATTATCCAGAGGTAATTTCGAGATCTCTAGCAACTATATATACACACAAACATGATGATTAACTATATCTGATGACGTGGCAAATTTTTTATTGGGCAGTGTTTGGAAAACCTTTATTGAGAAGCAACACATGGAAAAATGCAAAGCGCCACCAATGTAATCCTTTGAAAGTAAGTCCCCAATCGCATCATCTTTATTAATTCAACATATAGCTTTCACCGGATCACCATTGGATGACAAATCTTTTCTCGTAAAAGTGGTGTCTAAGGCGAGAACAGGGGAACAACTCATGTGGTTACTATGTTTGCAAGTTTATCAAGGTGCTCTCCCAAAGAACTCCTACAGAGAGAGACTCAAAGTACGTTAAAATACACTATATATTCATTTAATTATTATTATTGATTGTGTTACTATGTCTTTATATATATATATATGTACATATATTAATTTATTTTCCTTTAATTCAAACCTGTAGACTCGATGGTTGGAGGAAAAGGTCATACGGGCAAGACCAAATCAAAGCAATTCAAGAGTCTATAGCCGGATTTTTTAATGAGCAGGTCATCGATTCCAAGGGCGAGTTCTATTCGACCCAACACTGCCATTGAAGCCAAGCTAGAGGATGAGAAGAAACTTGTTATGTCACAACAACTATAATGCAATCTTTTGTAATATATGCACATGAAATAATATAATGTAAAATACACATATGCATGCATGCATGTAAATATATATATGATGCATGCATGCATATATATATATATATATATATATATTTCTATGATTGAATTGTGTGATTTAATACGTTCATTGTGCTTGACCGAAACATACTATATGCGCCAGTATAAATGTATAATTAGCAGCGTATAATCGACTTCGAAAACCTATTTTGAAAAGAAAACAAAAAATGAAAAGAAAAGAAAAAAAGAAAAAAACCTTTAGTCCCGGTTCAGATTACCAACCGGGACTAAAGGTGCCGCCATCGTGGCATGTCGGGAGGCACCTTTAGTCCCGGTTGGTGTTACCACCGGGACTAAAGGTCCTCCTTAGTCCTTAGGGTTCCGACCGGGACTAAAGGACCCCCCCTTTAGTCCCGGATGCTTGCTCCCGGGTGGGGAACCGGGACTAGAGGGGGTTCCCCACCGGGAGTAAAGCTCGGTTCTGTACTACTCGATCTCTCCGATCGTCACTCACTAGCTTACTGTTCCATGCATGCGAAAGCTACCTTTCACGTCCATGATCTTCAGTTTATTATTGTTGTTCATTCCCGGCCTGATCGATCCATCACATGTACCATTTCATCTGGGTCAGATCCAGGGCGCCCATGTTGTGGAGGCCGGCCGTTGGCGCCATCGCCTCGTCCCTGCCGACGCCGAGGAAGTCTCTTGTGCTCAGACGACTGCCGTCGTCCACGCCCGCCAACCCTGCAGTGCCGGAGAAGCCGCCGGTGCCGGAGCCTCCCGTTGACGGTAGAGAGTTCATGATGAGATCATGGAAGTGTGCCTCGTGAGACATCTCTTCTGCTGCTGCCCTGCTAGTCTCCTGGCCGCTGACGGTGCCTGTGAAGCCGGCTGCACGGAGCAGCGCGCTGGGGCCGCTGCGGGGGGTGGTGCTCGACGTTGAGCCCATCTGAGCCGCCTTCAGCAGGAGCGCCGTCGCCGAGAGCCAGGCCAATGGAGATGGAGATGAGTTGTATGGGGCAGGGAAGCCGCCGCCGAAGTGGCTTCCAATGGACGCCATCACGTTACCATGCTCGGTGTTGCTGCCGCCAGCGCCGCCGTTGAATTGATCTTGGATGACAAGGCGCGCGTCCTGCTGGTTGCTGCCGGACCAGCCACCGCTGGTGCCAGAGAAGAAGCCAGGGAGGTTGATGTTGGCGTTGCTGCTGCCTGGCTGGTGGTAGTGCTGCTGAGGCTCGGGGAGTTGCATCAGGTCATGGCCATGGAAGGGCTCCTTGCCGTGGAGCAGAGGGCCCTGGTTTCCTTCGGCGTGATCACCGCCGTCCTCAGAGAAGTATTGGGTAGCAGGAGCGCCGCCGCCGAGGAAGAAAGACAAGGAGAAGTCTGACGGCGCCTGAGAACGGAACATGCTGGAGGAGCCCGAGTACGATGCCATGACGTGGTCAAACAGCGAGGCTTCTGCTGCTGAAGAGGACTGGCCTTGATCTGCGAAGCTATGCATGTGGGCGGCGGCGCCGGAGAGCCCGAGGCCCTGGCTATCGCTGCCTGAGTCGACGTAGAGGCCGGCGCCCGGCGGCGGCATCTGGCCGGTCTCACGATCTGCTGCCAGTGCCTGCCTGACACATAGCGCGGTGGGTGACGAAGCTGTCCTTCCTGCATGCGTACGTGGACGGAAGAGTCAAAAACTCAAAATCTAAGTATCAAAAAATAAAAAACTCAAAATCTAGAGACACTACAACGAGTATATACATATAAGGTACAGCTTGAAATTACAAACAGTTGTGATGATAATAAAAATTATTAGGAAGTTAGGAAATATTATTCACGTCATTTATGAATAAATAATAGAACATAACAATCAATATAAAATCAAATGCCAAGATGGACTTGTTCAAATCAAAATTAGAAGAACTAAGCCCTGTAGAAAATCTGGCTTCGGGCTCAGATAAATCAAGCTTTCTTCATGGAAATTATCATCTTATTCTGTTGGGCAATCTGGATGGCCATACACAACCTCATCTTCAAACAAATTCAGCCTTCAGTTCAAGAGTGTAAGAGCATTTTTCAAGCGGGAGCTCGTCAATCTTCTATGTCGAGCAAAAAGGAAGTATTTCCCAAAGATTCAAGAATGGATAGATGCAAGATTATAAAAGATTTTAGAACTAGCACGCTCTTAGCTGCCTCTGTAATTTTCTTTCTTACCTGCTTTTGTTCCTTAAAACTTCTATACTAAATGCTTTGCCTTTATTTTAATCAATTTTCAGTAGGGGCTCCAAGCCCCTCCTGTTCTTTAAAAAAGAATAGATGTTGTTTTAGGCTGTTATTGGTGTGGGCTTACAAAAATATACCTGCTGTTTTTTCTGTAGGCAAAAGTGGCAATATTGCGTGGTTCACAAAAAAAAAGTAATAGGTAATAGAGACCATGTTAATTGCTAATGTATATAGTTGGCAGTGAGAATTATATATTAGGTGTACAGTTATATGAGAAAATCATGCAAAAAGCCAAAAAAAAGGACTCTGAATTCCATACTCCCTCTGTCATATAATATATATAGTGCATTCTATGAATTTCAAGACAAATGAAGAGAGAACATAAAAGTCGCATGTACTCTCATTTTATTTCCTCATCAAACACTATCATCAACGTGATTAACGATGATTGATTAATAAATGGAAAGTATTTAATGTAAAACTGGTTTTTTCCTCTAGAATGCATTATATTTGAGGATAATTTTTAAATGCTAGAATGCATTATATTACAGGACCACTACCGGAAACAGAAGCTTTGCCATGTGTCCAAGGCACACGGCGAAGCCTAAAAAACACTCGGCAAACAGTACACGACATACACAGTGACGGCAAAAGTTTCTTTGCCGAGTGTTTTTTATCGTGCACTCGGCAAAAACTTTGCCGAGTGCTAAAACCGACGCTCAGCAAAAAAAAGTCTCGTGACGGCGAGAAGACGGTCACGACGCGTTTGCTGAGTGTCTAACGACACGGGCACTCGGCGAAGATGTCATGTTTGCCGAGTGTCAACGGGAAAAAACACTCGGCAAACATCCAGAGAGGAACTATAGAGGTTCATTGTCAGTATAAGTGTATTTTTAAAGTTTTTCTGAATTTATTTTTCTAAAGGAAAATGGCCATATAAGGTGTGAGCGTGACTTCATGGTGAGGTCATCAAGCTAGTAAGGCAGAGTTCCGTCTTCTGCTCGCTCCGGCCGCTCGCTCGCGCGGCGTTGCATGCGTGCGTGCTGGGAGGGGTTGCTGGCGTTGTCGTGGAAGCCAGCGAGGTCGACAAGCCGCGTAGAGCTGCGCCACCCCGTCCCGAGCCGCCGGCCGGCCGCGCGCCGCATCCCGGAGCACCTTCGGCCTGCTGGACCTCCACGAGGAGCACATCGTGAACATCGATGCCGTCATGAAGCGCGTGCTGCTCGCCGTCAACGTGCACATGGACGACTACCCGCCGTTCCTCCGCCCATTCTTCTGGCGGCACCAGTGCCGTGCCCTCGCCGTCCGCCGTCCCTCCTTGCCGGCCGACTTGCTCGCCGGGAGGCGCTTCTCCGCCTTGGGCTTCTTCCCCGCCGGGGCCTTCTCGGCCGCGGGCTCCTCCTCCGCGGGCTTCTTTGCCGCCGGCTTCTTCTCAGCCTTGGGCGCCATCGATGCGGCTTGCTGTGGGGTGGAGGCTACAGGAACAGGGAGATTCGCTCACTCGGTCGATTTGAGTATGGGGAATTTCGATTGCTGCGAGGAGAGGCGTGGGGTGCGGTTTATTTATGGAATGGAGGAGCGGTCTCTGATTGGCGGAGGGATCGGTGCCGCGGATCGACGACGTGGAGGCCGCGATGTGTTTGCCGAGTGTCGGATCAGGAACTCGACAATGCCCAGCTTTGCCGAGTGTCAGATGGGGCACTCGGCAAACCCTACTTTTTTTTATTTTCCTTCTTTTTCGTAACATGTTTTTCTTTTTTTTTATGTCCTTTGAAAATACCTTGTCAAATTGACTCAACAATATATATTTGATTTTTCTACGAATATTATTCTATTATTTTATGCAGTTATAGCTTAAATTTAATTTATATCAATTAAAATTCTATAATTGCACTTAATAAATTGAAATTATCAAACGGATAAAAAAAAAATTACCAAAATTTCACATGAAATAATCTATGTTCTCTATTGCCTATACAAAAAGTTTTGAAGCCAAAGCCCAATTCGACCGTCACTTTGACTCTAAATCTTACCGAACCCTTCTCAACGCTATGATTTTTCTTGTGAGATGCTTCGGTTTGTAAACATCGTATGTGACAAAATTGTGCGAAACCTTCTCAATTTTTTATCACAGCCTCCATGTATGATATCATCACATTATGACAAATCTTATAATTTGCAGACTTCGTTTGCTTTTTTTAGAATTTAAAAATCAATTGACCACACGTTCATGGTCGTGTTTTCTGAACAAGATGCTCGAAATTTCTTTTCATTTTCCTGTTAAGGCCTCACATTGGACTCAATAACATGAATATCATTTTTCTACTCATTCTATTCTATTATTTGAATCACTTGCAGTTCAAATTTGACTTATACCAAAAAATTCCTAGAAATGTAATAAATTAATTAAATATAGCAAACATATCCAGAAATATACCAAATTTTAACATTGAATACCACATGTTGTATGTGGAGAGTAGAAAAAGTTTCAAGGCTAGAAGTTAAAAAAATGAAATTATTTGCCGAGTGCCACATGTTTAGCACTCGGCAAACATATTTCTTTGCCGAGTGCCTCCTTTTGCCGAGTGTTTTTTTTGTCTCTTTTGCCGAGTGTATTTATTTACCGAGTGTTTCCACTAACGGACACTCGGCAAACGTACTAACGGACGGCACACGTACTAACGGATGTGGACTTTGCTGAGTGCCTAGCTTTTGCCAAGTGTTTTTGTTTTTGTTTGCCGAGTGCCAAACTTTGCCGAGTGTTTTTTTACCTCTTTTGCTGAGTGTAATTATTTTGCCGAGTGTTTTTATGGTGGCACTCGACAAACTCGATAGAATGCACTCGGCAAACTAAGGGTTTAATTTGCGGTAGTGGACCGAGTATGCAAGATTCTAAAATAACAAGTGGTTCTTCGTGGCTTCACACACTAAAGAGTGTTTGGAAACATTACATGGTACGCATATCGTTTATGGCAAGATATGGCCAAACCTTAGAAACTATGAACTTCAATACTTATTACGTTATATTTAGTTTGGAAACTCATAAGCCACACACATATATAATGTGCATGTGCTCAGGCCGTATGACTGAGCCAACCCACCAACTCCTCCGTAGGCAAAACCAACTGACAACCTCCTACCAGAGTTAGGGGGTGTTTGGGACTGCTCCACAAACTCTGCTCCACAAACTCCACCGTGGAGCAGCTCCACAAAAAACTGGAGTTTGTGGAGTATCTCTTTAGGTGCTCTCACAACTCCACCCTTTTTCCTGGAGCAGAGTGCGTGGAGCTGAAACCGTTTGGCTAAAAAATGTGGAGCGGAGCTAAAAAACGTGGAGCGGAGCAGTGCCAAACACGCCCTTAATTCCCGCCAAACCCACCAACTTGGTTTCAACTGAGTTCTGATTAGATTGAACTGGGTCTAGATGGAACTAGTTTGAACCTTGTCTGCTTCTAACTGGTTATAAATGGGTCTAGTTGGAACTGGATTGCTGCTGGTTTAGATTTAACTGGGTTTTGAGTGGTTGAAACCGTGTTCTGACTAGTTTGAACTGGGTCTGGTTGGAATAGGATCTGGTTCCAACTCTAACTATGTAGGTATAATTGCTGCTGGTTGGACATTAGTTCTAGTTTTTGCTGATTCCATTTGTGTTTTGACTGGTTGGAACTACACATGTTTCATAAAACTTCATCAAAAATATATATAGCCCATATGGATCTCATTTTGAGCGGCACATTTATTTTCCGACAACATGCTTCAAACAGATTTGAAATCTGATACACGGTTGATGAGAACTCGTATTATTTTGTATTCAAATCATGGAAAGATTCTCTCTGCATGCAAGCTACCGGTGGGAATTGTTGGCCTGGGCACGTTCTAGTTGGCTTGCTCAATTGATATGTTGCATGTAGTAGGATGGGTGGGCGTGTTTTAGCGACTTGCAAAATCTCTTGAATCTGAAGGATTTTAAGAATGTCTTATAAAATAAGTGTCAAAGATACGCATTGAAAAGTGCAAATCAAGTGTGGCAAATATTTTTGACCCGAGTAGTAACTAGCAATTTATTAGCATAATATTTTTATTAATTAAAGAATTCATACAAAACCTTGAGTGAGAAAAAAAAATAAGCTACTCAATATTAAACCAATAACATCTAGCCGATCATTATCCTACCTTTCTAGAACGAAGTCTACTTATTTATTGAGTGGAAATTCTACAAGTGGCAGGAAGCTACTTATTTATGGAGCAGAAAATCTACAAGTGTCAGGAAGCTACTTATTTATGGAGCAGAAAATCTACAAGTGGCAGGAAGCTACTACATTAATTAGTGAATCAAATGCTACCTGTTCTTAAATGTACTGAATAGAGTAATAATAACTACTGGTGCAATGCTGGAGACATAATGAGCGCAGACCCTTGCAAACGTAACATTTGACTGAGTACAAACTGTACTAGCTAGGCCGTGCAAACCAACTGCATGCTTGAATTTCACAGAAAAGAATCAAGAAATCAGCCCAAGTTTTTTCCTGATAACGTAGAACGAGCGTAAATCCTTCTCTTAATTAAACCTATATCCCTATATATATCTTCAGCAGCCCTCGCGTGCAGGAATCCTAGACGAGCTACACACATCACACCATCTTATATAGGGTGTTTGCGACGAGGAATTCCTCTATTATAAATGAGGCGGTGCATTAAGAGTCTATTTATCAAATTTTGTGAAATATGACTTCATTTCTCGTAGTATTAAAAAATCATTAATATGCTAGGAATGAGGTGCTTCCATTTTATAAACCAAACAAAAATGTGAGTAAAAAAATCATAAACTCTCTTATAACACCCTAAAATCTGCAAGATTTTAAAATAAGTGAATTTGATTTATTTATGCCTTTTGTGAGCATTTAAACTTAGAAAAATAAAAACTTTATTGAAGTTAAAATTTATTATAGAGTGTAGAAACATTGTTCTTACGTACATGCTGTTGCATATTTATTTGTGATGATTGGGTTTGATCAAAATTTCAAAAGGATTTAAATTTGATTTGAATTTGGATTTGAAAATGTGTTTAAGAAAAAAAGAAAGAATTTTTTCCTCACTCTCCCTCCATTCTCGGCTTCTGGCCAAGTGGCCCGCTCACCCTGAGGCGAGGCCCAGCTCGTCTCCGCGGCCCAGTGCACCCGGCCACCTACTCCCTCTCTCTCGCGCGCAGGAGCAGGCCGGCCCAGCAGCACGCCGCGTGGACACGCCCCACCGCCTCCTTCGCTCGACTTGCTGACAGCCCAGACCCACCGGCCAGGGTCGTCCCCTACCTTCAGACGTGCCCAGCGCGGACTCCACCGCCGTCGCCACGACTCCACCTTGGCGTGCACCCCACGTCTCCCTGGCCTTAAATACTGACTCCCCGCACCGTGCCGCCTCTCCATCAAGTCTCGCCGAAGCCGCTACCTCGCCGAGTCGCCACGAAACCCTAGTCGCCGCAGCCGCCGAGCCCCCTGCCATCTCCGTCCGCTCCAAGTCGTCGAGATCCATCTTGGTGAGTTCTTCTTGATCCCCTCTTTCTCCCTGTGCTCTCAGTTCGTCTAATCGTGGACCGTAGGTCCTTCTCTAAGAACGCCAGCAAGGTCAAGCCGTGCCCGGCCATGGCGCCACCGCGGGAGCGTCGCTCCAGCGACCCCCATCCCTCCCTTCTATCTCAGCCGTCCAAATCCAGATCAACGGCCTAGATTAGAAGGTACCCTTTCGACCGGTAATTTTGCTAAAGAGCCCCTGCAGTTTCACGTAATAGAACCCGTAGTCCATAGCGTGTTTTCGAAATACGTTTTCTCTTTCAGAAAGCGTAGAATTTCTTTGTTAGATCCAAAATACGTTTTCATCTATTTACAGTTTTGCCACTATTTTTTTAGGCCATAACTTCTCTGTTTTAACTCCGATTTGACCTGTTCAAGTTGCGTTGTATTCATAATTGCGTAATCTACATGTTCATCCTACTGTTGAACATGTTTTCAACTTTTGAAATTCGAGATTAGATTTAATCTATTATTTTATTAAAGAAAACCTTATTTAATTCATAACTTCATCGTTATAGCTCCGATTAGAGTGCTTTTCGCGCCTGTGTGGTCGTTGTAACTTGTAGAACATCTTTAAAACCTTTTTACTTGCTGTTTATTATGTTTGGTGTACTGTTCTAATTTAGTTATATTATTTGCTTCGTGTATGATTGCATGGATGCTTGTGTGGTGCTTTATGATCATGTCCAGTCGGTGAGCTATATGTGGTGAATCGAGAAGCAATTCATTGAAGGTTTCGACTTGAAGAAGGATATGAGTTTAAGAAAAGTATAGCATGGGATCATCCTTGTTTCCTATCAACTTTAATATATTTAATTCATATTGCATGTGTCACCTTGATAGGGATTCTCTAGAATTGAACTTATACCTTGTCTCCTATGGGATATGCATTGGGTAGCTTTGCTAGTGCTCAACCAAAGCCATGATCTTATAACTTGACTAATAGTATATGCAATAAACACTAAAAGATGCTTTTTAGCAACATGGAACAAGGGGGCTATAGCATTGGGCTATTTTTATGGTGCTCTAGATTCCTCTCCCTAAGAACTTATATGTAAGTGATCATCCGGGACTTACAGTACAACTGTGAGGGCTACATGGTTCTGGCTTTAGCTCAGTATGAGGATCTTTTCTAGCTTGTTAGAGGTTACCTTTATGACGTAAGAATGGCTTGCCGAATCAGATATCGGACAACCTCTATTCTTATGTGTATAGCCGTGATGGAATTGTGCCATTCGATAGGGGGGTTCCTATATCTGTTTACCGAGTGAATCTAATGGCCCTAACTTGTTAGACGAACCTTTGAAAGGCTTCATAGTGAACCCTACCAACCTTCCTTGGTAGCGGGTCAAGAGGTTGGCCGCCTCGGGCGAAAGGGTAAATCACGACTCACAGTGAAAGTGTATAACCTCTGTAGAGTGTAAAATTGGTATATCAGCCGTGCTCACGGTCACGAGCGACCTTGGAACCCTTACGGAATAGATGATGAACACTGATGATACTGATGATAAAGATACTCATTAATGATTACTGTTTATGCTATTCATTATTCATATTTACCTGATCATGTGTTATATGGGCTTGTGAATAAACTTGTTGCCACCCAATTGCTAAAAGATGACTCATTAAAAGCTAATCGCAGTTAAACCAATGTCAGCCTTTTGAGCCTTATGAACCCCATGTTATATTTATTGAGTACGACATGTACTTACGCTTGCTTTACTTTTTAAATCTTTGGAAAAAAAATCCTGGATGGGTACCAAATTGCTAGAGTTTGGAGGAATTAGGCTTGTGATCAACCAGTCAGTTGTCCCTATAGAGTTAGAGTCTTCACCTGAAGACTGGAGTTGTCTTGCCGCTGTTTGCTGTTTAAGGTTATATCCTTTATACTAAGTACGTTATATTAAGCATTGTCTTTTGATATTACCCCTTATTTGTAGCTATATGTGAGATTTGACTTTCTGGGCTCACATATGGTGCGTATCTGGTTTTGTTCTTAAAACCGGGTACTACATCTCTAATACCCCATTCCTCAGACCAAACACCATATTACTTAATGCTTGTTTGGCATAGCTTCACCACCAGCTTCATGAGCTGTTTGAAGCTGTTTTTTTACTAAATGAGCTTTTGCAAACAACTTCACCGATGGAGCTCCTTAAATTATGGTCTCACATAGAAATGGGATGGGATGGAGCTAAAATAGTAGCTTTTCACAACTTCACCTCACACTTGTGGGCCTTGTGTGGGATTCCGTGAGAGCATGTTTAATGAAATCTACATGCGGGGTCATTTTACCAAACGGCTCACTGAAACAACTTTAGCTTTACCGGTAAAGCTGCTCGTAGAGCTAAAGCCAAAAAATTGATTCACTAGTGAAGTTGAGTTGTGCTAAACGAGACCTTAGTGGCCCCATTCGCTTCGCTGAAAAATAAGCCAAAACACTGTTTCAGCTGATTTGTTGTGAGAGAAAAACACTGTTCCGGCTAAAAAAACAAGCTGAAAAGTACAGATTATAAGACAAGCGAGCAGGGCTAGTATTGACAACCCAAACTCTAAAGCATCACATCACCTCTGATCAATGGATCCATCGTGACACAATCATGGAAAAGAGGCCATAAAGAAATGGAGTAAGAAACGACAAACAATCTATAATCTAGGTAGAGACGTGTGTGTACGTGCACAAGTGAGGCAGGAGGAATCACTGCAAACAGTTGGCCGGCTAGGCCAATGGTCAGGGGCGAACCCACGGTTTTTGTGTCAAAAAAAGGATGAACCCATGCAAAATTATCAAATCAGTGGCTAATTAAAATTTCACCATACATGCATCCCTATGAAAAAAGGTCTATGCACCCACAGGGTAGACCCCCTTCTATTTGTCCTAACTTCACCGCTATCGATGGTTGGGAATAGATCGAAGGAACGAACCTGGAGAAGGGGGCGTTGCATTCGCAGCGATACTCACGGGTGCCGTAGGTCTTGCAGTGCGCCTTCCAGTCGGACTCCACGACGTAGCGCTTGTTGCACTTGTCGCACCTCACCGTGCTTGCGGCAGTAGTGCTTCTTGATCCCCGTGAGGTCGCCCAGTGCCCGAGATGGGTTGTGGTGCACACATGTTTAGCCTGTTCGTTTGTTGGTTTTAGCCAGGGCTTATCAGCCAGCCAATAGTATTTTTCTCTCACAACAAACCAGCACCAACTGGGCTTATCAGCCCATAAATCAACCAGTGAACAGACTGGTTGGCTCTAGGCATAGGTACACCCACCGACGTGGCTCCTTGGGGTTCTTTTGCTTCAGCTTCCATGGCATGTTATGGCCGCGTAGGTGCAACTGCAGGTTTTGGTCCCGCTGGAAAGCCTTGTGGCACACCTCACACACGAACCGGTCCGTTGCCATTAGCGTTGCGGTGATAGCGCAACTGAAAGCTATAGTTTGGTTTTGGTGAATTGATGAAACCCTAAGTGCTAACCTAGTTTATCAAAGTGATTATGAGATAGGTAGCACTACTCCAAGTGGTAAAGCAAATGAAGATCATGACATGATGATCAAGTGCTTGGGGAAATGCAAAAAGGCTCAAGGCAAAGGTATAAATGATAGGAGCTTTTTTGGTTTAGTGATCGAGACACTTAGGGAGTGTGATCACATTTAGATTCGATAGCCATACTATTAAGAGGGGTGAAACTCGTATCGAAATGCGGTTATCAAAGTGCTACTAGATGCTCTAACTCATTGCCTATGCATTTAGGATCTAGTGGAGTGCTAACACCCTTGAAAATGTTTGTGAAAAATATGCTAACACACATGCACAAAGGTGATACAGATTGTGGTTAGCACTTGGGAGCAAGGGTGAGAAACTTCACCGGTGGAGTGTTCGCCCGTAGAGTGCGGACAGTCCGACGGTGCCATCGGCGCACTATACAGAAAAGACAGGGTTTCACAGAGTGCACCGGACGCTGGCCTCAACTAGACCGGTGCGTCCGGTCAGTGGAAGCAGTGAAGATGCTGGCGTCGGTCTTTGACCGGACGCTGGGTCACTTCATGATCGGACGCTGGCGGGGTGCGTCCGGTCCTGCTGACATGGAAGCGCATAGAGGAGACAGTGAGTGACCGGACGCTGGGTGAGTTCGGTCGGGCATGATTGGACGTGTCCGGTCGCGAGTGGAGGCTTACTGAAAATGACTGGACGCTGGTGTCCTGCGTCCGGTCATGATCAAACTGACATGTCCGGTCGTAGCTGGAACCTTATTGGAAGTGACCAGACGCTGGGTTCCTACGTCCGGTCGTGGCAATGTGCTGCGTCCGGTCATCACTTGACCATTGGGACCAGACACTCAATATTTGAAGAGAGGGATGACATGGCAGCCATCCGTTGATCAAATGCTGGCAGGGTGCGTCCTGTCGATCTAACCGGAGCGTCCTGTCGCCCCGAGCAATGCCCAGTGAATGGGTACAACGGCTCTATTTCGTGGGGGCTTCTATTTAAGCCCCATTGCTGACTCTAGCTCACTCTCTTGGCCATTTACATTGACATAGCAACCTTGTGAGCTTAGCCAAAGCCCTCCCACTCATCTCCATCATAGATTCAACATCTTTGTGAGATTGGGAGTAAATCCAAGTGCATTGCTTGAGTGTTTGCATCTAGAGGCACTTGGTGTTCGTGTTTCACTGTGGGATTCGCTTGTTACTCTTGGTGGTTGCCGCTACCTAGATGGCTTGGAGCAGCGAGGATCATCGAGTGGAGGTTGGTGATTGTCTCCGGCTCCGATCGTGGTGATTGTGAGGGGTTCTTGACCTTTCCCCGGTGGAGAGCCAAAAGGTACTCTAGTGAATTGCTCGTGGCTTGTGTGATCCTCATCTTGTGTTGGTTGTGCGGCACCCTATTGAGGGTTTGGTGTGTGATGCCAATTAGCGCATGAACCTCCAAGTGAGTGAATCGCCACAACGAGGACTAGCTTGCCGGCAAGCAAGTGAACCTCAGTAAAAAATCATTGTGTCAACATTTGATTCCGAGGTGATTGGTCTTCATTGGTTTTCATTCTTATGATTGATTGGTTCGTTCCTCGACTTGGCGGTATAACCATCTCACTCTCTCTTTACATTACCGCAAACAAGTTGTCAAGCTCTTTAGTGTAGCTAGTTGTGAGAGCTTGTTAGTTTGGCTAGTGTGGCTCTTTAGTTAGCCTTTGAGAGCACACTAGCTTAGTATAGTGACATAGCCATTGTGTGGATAGAAACTATAGAAACTAGAATTGTGGTAGGTGGCTTGCAATTTTAGTAGGCTAGCGCAACACTCACTTCGCCTCATATTTGTCTAACCGGTTTGCTAAGTGTTGTTGTAGAAATTTTTAATAGGCTATTCACCCCCCTCTAGCCATTAGGACCTTTCAGCAACCACGTCCGCATCAGGTCCTGTGCACATATGTATCAAATGGTCCATCGATCAGACCATAAAAGAAATCTTCAGATTGTTCAATGAATATTATAAGGCATCTTTTATCAATCATGTCATTCAAGTGGTAGCTAGGATTAGGGGACTTACTTGGATTGCATGGCCGATTCCTCTTCTTCTTGGATGACGCTACATCATCGGGAGCAATCGTGGAGTTTTGTTGCAGAGAGGAGCCCTGTGGATCCATCTGCATCTCACTGATCCTAAAGAAGGGTGCAGATGTGGAGGTTGCCAAAGGAAGAAAAAAATAAAGATCGGTCACACCAACTTACACCCTCCCAAGCCTCCTTCACCTTTTGCTCATGAAATAGGTTGTGCGACTGGCAGCTACCTCCATTGTTGGACTCTACTCTTATGTGACTAACGACCAATCCAAGTCATAGAGAAGCGACTTGGCAGACGCTATATATCTATTTTCCTTGATTCTGATGTCTTCTAAGAGATCTGATCTAGAAGACAAAGAGGATGAAGAGAATAAAAATGGAAAAGAGAGTTGTGTGAGAAAGAGATTTAAGTATGACAAACATTGTTTTAGCATTAAGGTTGAAAAGAATTGATCGATAGAACAGTTTGCACGCATACACAAAACCAAAGAAGTCCCCACGACCTATGCACCCGGACAAAGCAAGGGCGATGACAAAATAGTTTGCACGCATACGCATACGCAAAAATCCAAGAAATCTATACCCGTTCCAAACTCAAAGAAGCGATCGAAGAGAAATGGCTCAGATGAGGAACGTATATACGATACGGAGAGAGAGAGAGATCAAGGAGAAAAATAACTATATGCACTTGGAATTGGAAAAGATGGTTCTTTGCAACAAACACTTGAAAACAACAAGAGAATCGCACAACATGAAGATCATTCAAACAACACAATATGATGATGAACATCGAGAAGATCTCGAGGAATCTACATGAGGAATGAAGAAAGTGAGCAAGCAAGTCCTACCGCTTGTTTCTTTCCTCCTTCGAGGCTTTAGAGTTTAGGATATCGATCTCTTGGCCCGACTACAGCAATAGTACTGGTAGAGTGGTTGGGCAGTGGTGCTGAGTAGAGTGGTTGCGTAGCAGTGCCGACCTCTCATCAATATATGCACTTGGCAGGGGACTGGTAGGTGGAGGGGTCACACGATGCACGCTGCGTGTTGGAGCCATTGGAGCCCACAGGTCTGCAGTGAATAAAAGGGAGGAAAATAAAATATTCTAAGGCACCTACCGTGATGCACAAGTGTAGGACGATCTGGATCATCACCTATGTATCCGATGACTAGTGTTGTGTTGGCAAAGGTGGAATGGGGATGTCTCGTGCTGGAAAATGGCTGGCTAGTTCACTCCGTCCAACTGAGGCCAAGAATGATGTGTGACTAGCTGGGGTGGCATATGGATGTACATGTGCATTTATTTATGGACCTTTCTTCGTGTGGTAGCAAAAGGAGCATGGGGGTAGTACATTGATCATCACTGTGCTAGCAATGGCGTGGCATATATATGCCAGTGGATGCACCGTGCGTGCATCGATAGCGATAGATGAGTCCTTGTCACTGGTCTTGGCTGGATTCTTTGGTGCGCTCATGTCGTCACATGCATGGAGTTCATTGATGATGTGGTAGAGCTGGTTCAGAAGCAATTAGTCTTGGGATCCTAGAATGGAGCTCTAAAACTTACCATGGGTCTTTGTAGAGACTAAAGTTACATATTATATATCATGTGTATACAAAGCCTTATGGATCATTCTGGATCGTCTCCTCAACGATCCAATGACCCCTACAGTTCACAACATTATCTCATTATTCTTCTTATCAAAGAAAATATTACTGGTACATTAGAGTATGATTGGAGTCATACATATATATGTGATAAATGAAGCTTTATTAAGCAAAATCAAATTCTGATCTCTATAACACATTGGTATAAGTAGCCATTACAAAGAAGAAATAAAGAATATTGATATGTATGCTCTAAGAAACATAGAATTCAAACTCAATGTACAACTATAAGTGCAATCAAGCTCTAAGTGCGTTTTGGTGATGTTGACCACATATTAAAGGACTAATGGTTTTGACAAGTGTTTGATAGCATATCTTTAATCGTGGGTGCAAAGAAACAAAGAAGGAGGCCCCCAACTCAAAAGGGTGGCTTACAACGGCTCCAAAAGCTAGTTTAATTCATTTTATATTTTGAAATTGAGTTATAGGACAAACCGTACTATCAAGGGGGATACTAATGGTGTGCTGGGTGGAACCAAGTGCTCAAAACTCCATCTACATCTCAATTAATCCCAGCCATAAAAAGCCAGCCAAGCTGAACTCTTATCTGCTCTGGCCTGCGTGAAACCTCCGTGTTCAGGCACGGAACTTCTGCATCCTGATGCGGAGGCTCTAGGGTATATCTGACATGACCATTTTCGTGGGTGACGGCGGGAGTATTTATACTCACCCCTTTGCCCCCAACGGTCATCTTCTTCTTGGACTCTTTCACTTTGAACAGAAGCTCTCTCTCAAGCTTAGTGCCTCCCAACTCCCTTGCTCAAATCTTTGTGATTCCTTGAGAGATTTGGCTCTAGATAGTGTGAGAAAGCTCGAGAAGATCCTTCTTCTCCATTCTTGTGCGCTTGGTGAAGCCCTAGCCGCTTGGTGTGTTTGTTACTCTTGGAGCTTGGCTCCTAGATGGCTAGCGGTCGCCCGATAGCTCCTAATCCGCTGTGGTTGAGCACTGGGACGTTTGTATTACCCTTTGTTACTTAGTGGAACCCTCTAACCTATTGCCTTGGAGGTAGGTTGTAGAACAGGAGCGAGTTGCAAGAGACTCCATAGCCCTTGTGGCTAACCTCAATAATGTGGACGTAGGCTAGCCTTTGTGACGAACCGAACCACGGGATAAATCCTTGTGTCTCTTATGTTTGTGACTGTTGTTGCTATCATTTGTGATTTGAATTGATTTTTAGGGTTTGCATCTGATCTCTGAATCCCTCATTCTCTAGGTGCAATCGATTATTTGGATAGCTCAACACACTCCCCTGGAAGGCTGGTATTACATTCGATCTATTTTCCATTCGTTAAATTCCGCAGTAGATCAATTTCTTACTTTGATCCGAGAGATTCCATGCTTAGCCCCGAAACCTCCACGCTCAGGCCCGAAGGTTCCACATTTTGACTGGTTTTGTGAAGTTGATTAAATGTCAGAAAAAGGCCTATTCACCCCCCTCTAGGCCACTTGCCAGATCCTTTCAATTAGTATCAGAGCAGGTTTCCTCGTAATAGCACTTAACCGTATGAGGAAATGGCAAGTCCTAGAGAAAGGGTACCGGAGGAAGATGGAGAAGACCGCTTTGAGGATGTTCCTAGCAAAGAGGAACTCGAAGCTCCTTAGGATGATCCCACAGCAGCGCTTGAGCGACTTCCAAAGCTCAAGCTTGGTGCTAAGGGATCCTCCAAGGGAGACAAGCAAAGGGACAAGAACAAGAACAAGGAGAAGAAGAAACACAAAGCAAGAAGAAAGATGCAATCAAGCCCACAACCAAGCAGCGAGTCAGAGAATGGAGACGATGATGATGAGTACTATGCTCAAAGGCTACCAACAAGGACACTCAAGTCTAACACCAAGAGATCATATTCGAGTGTATCCTTTAATTATGATTCCATAAATTTGCCTAATAACACTCATATCAACATACCCACGGGCAAGTTACCCCAATTTGATGGGACTAACTTTGCCACGTGGAAGCATATGATGAAGGCATATCTTATTGGACTCCATCTAGAGATGTGGAATATTGTGTGTGTAGGTTTTGAAGATCCCGTTGATCCCGAAAATCCCACCCCAAGAGAGATTCGCATGATACATCACAATGCTCAAGCTACTAGTGCTCTTCTAAGTGCATTAAGCCCAGAAGAGTACAATAAAATGATTGGTTTGGAGATTGCTAAGGAGATTTGGGACACTCTTCACCTTGCACATGAAGGGGTTAGTAAGGTAAAGAAGTCCAAGATTGATGCATTGATGGCTCAACTCAATAGGTTTGTCATCAAGGATGGAGAAGACACTCAAGAGATGTTTGATAGATTGATGGTGATAGTTGGCAAGATTAGAGGCTTGGGTGGGGATGACTTGGATGATCATCATATTGTAAAAGTGATGTTAGAAGCATTTGCACCAAGAAACCCAACTCTTGTGACATTGATTAGAGAGAAGAAGATGTTTAAAGAGTTCACCCCTAGTGATGTCCTTGGAAGAATACTCACTCATGAGCTCATGGAGATGGAGATACAACAAAGGAAGAAGTTTGGAGAGCTAGAAGCAAAGATGGAGAAATTGAAGGTCAAGGAGGTGGCTCTCAAGGCAAACAAATCAAACAAGGCCTTCACCTCAAGCAAGCCGCCAAGATCAAGATCAAGCAAGGTTGAGACGGTTGATTCATCAAGTAACTCAAGTGATGATGAAGATGATGAAGTGTCTTCCGGTGAGATTGGTGATGTTGCTTTGTTCATGAGGAAGTACAAGAAGGAGCTAAAAGAGAAGGGTACAAGTTTGTGAAGAGAGGTTCCCTAACAAGCAAAAGAGAAAGTGCTATAATTGTGGAAGCACGGAGCATTTCATTGCCGATTGTCCTTATGAGAACAAAGAGGACAAGAAAGACAAGAAGAAGAAGCACTACAAGAAAGATGACAAGACCCAACACAAGAAGAACTATTTGGGTCAAGCTCACGTTGGTCATGAATGGGACTCAAATGATGATAGCTCAAGTGAAGAAGAAACAAAGAAAGTTGCAACCATTGCTATCAAGAAGCATTCTTCTTCACCAAAGCTCTTCACCAACTTGACCAATGATGAGGAGAGATCTACACTCTTTTGTCTCATGGGCAAAGGAGAAAAGATAAAGCCAAAATCCAAGCCTAAACCATCTCCTCCACCTAGTGATGAATCCGACATAGACTCTAGTGATGAATCTAGTGATGATGAAGTAAATAACTTGGTAAGTAAAATGGATGAAAAATCTAAGAACTACATAGCCAAGGTGGTAGATGAATTAGAAAGAACTCAAGCTACTCTTGCCAAACAAGATAAACTCTATGTTACTTGCAAGAAAGCTCTTGCATCGGAAAGAAGTGAGGTTGAAACTTTACGTTTGGAAGTTGACCAAGCAAAAAGTGTCATAGCTACCCTAAAGGATGATCTAAATACTCTTTAAGAAAAGAACAATGCCGTCAAGACAAGAAATGAGGAGCTTGAAGAGTAGTTTAGAATCCTTTGGGATAAAACCTCACATCCTATGAAGGCAAGTGAGATCTCTAATGCATCTACTAGCAAGGGTTATGATAGATGCTACAATGTTGATTTAGAAGCTTGTGCTACTAACCTTGCTAATATGGAATCTATGAAGAAGGAAATTGCAAGACTCAACAATATCATAGCTAGTGGGTGCATGGATGATGCAAGCAAGAAGCCTAAGTTCATTCAAGGAAGACATCCTTTCATGAAAGATGGTCTCGACCACAAGAAGGGTGACAAGACCGGTGAAAGGAAGATGGTGAATGGAGTATATTGCATCAGGTTCGAGAAGAAGGAGACCATTGGTGAGGTGCAGCCTATGCAGAACGCGGAGGCTCCACACCCTGGAGGCTCCGCGCCAAAACGTGGAGGTTCCGGGGTCTGGTAGAACAGTGGCACCAACAGAATCAAGGCACCACCTCGACCAAGACAACAAGCTCCTAAAGCATCTAACACTCGTCTACAGGTCAAGGAGGACCCAATCATACTAAAGAGGAACAAGTATGCTTACAAGCCTAAGACCCATGCACCCTATGAGCGCATGTCCTCTAGCTATGTGTTAAGATGCAACAACCTTGGTAAAGTTGTTGCCACGTATGTTGGAAATGAGCCCAACATATATGTGAAAAGATCTATATGGGTTCCTAAGATTCTAGTGGCTAACACTCAAGGTCCCAATGCTAATTGGGGATGTAAAACAAGGAACTAAACTTGTTTTGCAGGCATACTCCTCCGGTGGATCAAGTTGGGTGCTTGATAGTGGATGTACAAATCATATAACCGGAGAGAAGAGTATGTTCTCATCTTATGCCCCAATGAAAGGTCCAAGTGAAACATAGTATTTGGGGATAATTCAAAAGAATTGCTTGGTGTCAGTAAAATCTCTATAACTCAAGATCATTCAATTTCAAATGTTTTACATGTTGATTCGTTAAGTTATAATTTATTGTCTGTATCACAATTATGTGAGATGGGCTATGATTGTCACTTTACAGATAAGAGTGTGACCACCATTAGAAGGGAGGATTCCTCTATTGCTTTGATGGGTCGCTTGAAGGGCAAGCTTTACCTAGTTGATTTTAACAAAAGTAAAGCAACGCATGAGACTTGTTTAGTGGTAAAATCTAGCATGGGTTGGTTATGGCATCATCGACTAGCTCATGTTGGGATGAGAAACTTGGCCAAACTTCTAAAGGAGTGAAAGGATCAAAATGCCCAAGAGGGGGGGGGTGAATTGGGCTAATTCTAAAATTCTTTGCAATAAATAAACCCTACACTTAGCCCACTTCACCCCTTGTTCCTAGAAAGTGATTCTATTGATCTACCACACAAAAGTTTAGCACCCTAAGTTCCAATCCTACTCTAGCATGGCAATTCTAAGAATGTAAAGACAAGAATTGAATTGCTCAAATGTAAATGCTTAAAGTAAAGAGAGGAGAAGGAACGCGGTGATGTTTTGCCGAGGTATCGGAGAGTCACCACTCCCCACTAGTCCTCGTTGGAGCACCCGCGCAAGGGTGTAGCTCCCCCTTGATCCGTGCAAGGATCAAGTGCTCTCTACGGGTTGATTCTTCGACACTCCATCACGGTGAATCACCCACAACCGCTCACAACTTGAGTTGGGTCATCCACAAGCTCCGTCGGATAATCACCAAACTCCCAATCACCACCAAGCCATCTAGCTGATGGCGATCACCAAGAGTAACAACCAAGAACTCTCACTTGACCACAACAAGCCTAATAAGAAGGGTGGATGCACACTTGCTACTCTCTTTTCACTAATGAGGCCTTAATCTTGGATTCTCAAATCTCAATCACCTCAGTAGGCTCTTGCTCTCCTTGGCACTCTCAAGGGTGTTTCTTAGCTATTGAAATGGGCAAGAGTACTCCCTTGAATGAATAGAGGAAGTATTTATACCCTCTCATTCAAAACAAACCGTTATGTGCCTGAGTCAGCACTCTACAGGGTGACTGGACGCTCCGATCAGTTCTCCTCGCTATTGAGCCGTTAAGTTGTGACCGGACTCTGACTTGCGTCCGGTCAGCCCTGACCGGACGTGTCCGGTCATGAAAACTACTCTCTGGACCCTTACTGATGTTGATCGGACTCTGGCACCCAGCGTCCGGTCACATTGCTATTGAACGTCCGGTCAGTAACCAGAACTTGACCAGCATCCGGTCAGCACTGACCGAACGCGTCCGATCAGGATTCTCCCTCTCTGGAACCTTACTAGAGTTGACCGGACTCTGGCACCCAACGTTTGGTCACTTTTCACTCAACGTCTGATCGCAACTAGACGACTTCACTTAATCAAATGAACTAACCAGACTCTACTGCCAGCGTCCGTTCAACATTTGACCCTCCATTCACTTCCAACTCGAAATCATATGTGAATGAAGTTTTCTCCTATTGATCTTAGGGCTACTTTAGAGCTACCTAGTGCTAGATTTGACAAGTGTGCACCACACCTAACCCACTAGACTCACCTAGGTCAAGCTACTAGTCCATACCCCCCTTAATAGTACGGCCAAAGGAAAAAACAAAGTCCTAAACTACTCTAAGTGTCTCTTTAACACCAAACGACACTTAGAACTAGTCCATCCTTAACCTTGTCATCCATCCTTTGAAAACTGAAATGATTTCCATCGTAGGGGCATGACAACCATGATTGCCCAATCAATTGCCATTACCATGACCTAACTTAATTGCCTCTGCAAAATACACGTTAGTCATAGTAATCTTGTATTGTCATTAATCACCAAAACCCAACTAGGGGCCTAGATGCTTTCAATCTCCCCCTTTTTGGTGATTGATGACAATACAACCTCGAGTATGTAAAAGAGATGAGGTTTTCAACATGCTTGGTTCATATAAGCTTTTGACAATAAGAACAAAAGAGTTAGGCAAGCTTATATGACCCAAGCCAACATGATGTACTCAATAGATATGAAATAAGCATGAGTACAAGAAATAAAGCTCATTTGCATCGGAGTAAAACGCGGAAGCAAATCAAATGAGCATAACCAAGTGACATGACATATATAAAGATCAAAGTAGAGAGCACACATGTCACATATCACATAAATATCACTATCACATAAATATTATGATCACACGTATGTAGTTCAATGCATGAAAGTAAACATGAATGCATAATAATGTATCACACATAAAAAGCCAAATGTACTAAATAAGCTCCCCCTAGATATATCGCTCCCCCTATGTCTATCATACTCGATCCCTCTCCCCCTTTGGCGTCAAACACCAAAACCTAAGGGTCGGTCGGCGGGGCTGGAGCAGACGAGTCGGGCGCTGAGGCGCTGTGAGCGATCTGAAGCTGGGTAGCATCATCATCTGATCCTGAGCTCTGAGCAGTTTGACCCTCTATCGCTGGAAGTGACGCTAAAGTGATCTAGGTTAGATCTGGGACTGGTGCGGCCTATGACTCTACGGGTATGACTGTAGCAGGTGGCTCTGATGATGCAACTAATGATGGGAGCGTCTCTGTAGTCCTAGTAACTGGAGCAACTGTGGAAGAACCAAGGACACGTAGATCTGGCGGTGTAGGCTGCCCTATCAACTCACTGAAGGTAGCACCAAGGCTCTAAGAAACTAGGGTGTCTATCACAAGCATCGATGAAGTCTGAGCTGGTGTGAAGCCCGTATGTAGAGGTGTGAAGGAAAGACCCTAGGCTGGCACTGGCGAAGCAAACCACTGGGACACATGCTCTGTAGGTGAAGCAAACATGGTAGCTAGCTGTCCCTGACTCTAAAGCCCACTGGGCTGAAAACCTAGAGTCACTGTAGTGGTGGCAGGCTGGCTGAGTTGAGGTGTAAGCTATGGCGGTGGAGCCCCAATGGCAGTAACGACATGCTGCATGAAACCAAGTAACTGCTGCTGAATGAGGAGTTGCTGCTGCTGCATGGCTTGCTACTGCTACTGTATAGCCTGCTGCTGTTGCTAGAACTCATCCTGTCTGGCCTGAACCTATGTAAGTGCAGCTGTGGTCTCCTGGGCCTGGCGAGCCTGATCCTACCTCATCCGCTCAGGAATAGCAAGTAGAGCGGGGTCTGTCTATGGTGGCTGTGATGGAGCTGAGCTAGAGCCATCGGCCTCACTGTCATGTTGTCATAGAGGCATCTGAGGGATATCCTGATAGTCATCATCTGAACTGTCACTGGGATCACTCTCAACCATACCCTCCTACTGCATCTAGCTGCTCCTCTATCGCTGCAATGCCCCTAATAATCTCATCCTGCTGGGCTGCAGACTCTGGCACCTCTAGACGATGGCTCAGCTAGCTAAGTGTCCTCACTCTGCTGTGACGGAGCATCTGAGTCATATTATAAGCTGGAAACTCTGTAGTAGCACCAGAATACTCTGCCAACATCTTAGGAGGTCTCACTGTAACTGCCCTATGAATTAGAAATGTGATCCAGTGAGCATATGGCAGCTGCCTGTGACCTCTGAATCCCTCTACAAGTGTATCCTCCATCTCAGAAAGAATGACATCCCATATATCAAATATTGTCTGCTGGATCAGGGAGTTCAGTAGCCACAACTGAATGCGAGTCAATCCCTCGCGATATCCCATCCTAGGGAGCAGGGCCCTCCTCAGGATAGCATCAAGCAGTCTAGCTGTAGGAGTAAGATCTTTGGGTGTCCTGCTCAACCTCTCGCCGAATGGCTCTGTGAAGCAAGGTCAAATGAGATCTGTGGGAGACACAAGACCGCCGTGAGGGCGTCTAGGAGGCTCTGTGTGTCGATAGCAAACCTCGTGAAGGCGGATGGGTGACTCCTATAACCTGAGGATCTCTCTGACCCTGAAGCTCATCAGCCTGTAGTCACAGCCTCTGAATGCAAAGTGTATGAACCTATGAGCTAGGTCAATCCAAAGTGTAGTGTAGAACTCACGGACCCAAGATAGAACATATCTACCTATCCATCCAAGTAAGTCTGTTAACCCTAGCAAGTAAGAGAGATGAGGACAGATCTGCTCTCCAGCTGCTGCTACAATGGTCTCAATGGAACAAACCCTCTATGATCTAAAAGCCACACCACTGTTCAGATAAGCATTGTAGAAGTCCTCCTGCAGTGGTGTATAGAATCCCTCTAAAGCATGCTCATCCCTCCTCGGTGGGAACAAGTCCTTGAACTGTATGAACCTAAGTTGCTGGACCTACTTGGACGTGGTGGCCCTCAAATCTAGATGAGTCACTGGAGGCGGACCCTGTGGTATAGGAGGCGGATGAGAACCCCTCCTCTGTGTCTCTGGCCTCGGTGTCACCTAGGTACGAGTACGACCAGAGTGGCATAACTGTTGCTGAGGTGCCTGCTATATCTCCTCGGTCTACTCTACCTCCTAAGTCTGCTCTGCTGGCTGTGGCTCCCCCTGAGGCTAACTCTCCTCCAAAACAACATGCCATCCCTCAAGCATGACAGTCCCAGCTAGACTACCATGACGATGCTCTAGCACCTCGACGGTGGCCCTCTGTGCTGGTGAAAGCTGATCTGCAACGACAACACCACTCCTAGCACCTCTCTCTGCACGCTCTGTGGTGACTGCTACTGCTGCTGCTCTCATTGTATCAGCATCTGCAAACTTTCGCTTCTTTGATGTAGTCTTCTTTGTCCCCTAGCCTTTCACCTCAGCAGACAGGTGAGGCAGAGGCCTTGGATCCTCATCACCGGGACCACCTCCGACATTCTTGACACATGCCATTGCTGGAGCTAAAACAAACTGCAATCACGAACAAGAACCAACTGTCACTGACACTCACGAGGCTTGGCCTCGATCTGTACTCGTGGGCTTGGCCCCGAGTTAACTGTCAACTGCCAAAGTAACCTCAAACACACCGACTCACTGCACGATAGAATAGATCAGATATATGAATAATTACAATATACATCTAGAGATATGAAACCCTAAGAAGCAAGCATTAGATACGAAATTGGAGGTGATGGCTTGCTACCTGACGAATCGACGACCGAAGAGAAGAGGAACGAATCACGGAGAACCACCAGGTCAGCAATTGCTAGGGTTAGGGTTCCGACGAGGCAATGCGGCGCTGGAGACTGTGGCTAGGTCAAATTGACAGCGTAGGTGAAGCTCGGCGGTGGATTGGTGTGCTGTGGGCGCTTTAGAGCAGGGCGGCATGGATGCAGCGGGCATGGGCGTGCGGTGCTGGTGAGATGGCGTGGCGGCTCGAGCGCAGGCGGCAGTGCGATTGAGGTGGCGTAGCAGGCAGCGTGGCATGGATGCTACGAGGAAGACGACGCTGGTGAAGATGGTGCGGTGGCTCAGGAGGCGGCATTGTAGACAGCGGCTAGGGCACGGGAGCGTGGCGCGGGCGAGGACGGTGAAGTCGGTGCGGGTGCGGCGGTGGATTAGGTCAAGGCGTGATGCGGCTCACCGTAGGAATATATGGTGGCCCCCTGTGACGTAAGAGAAAAGGAAACAAAATAGAGTTCGGAACCTGCACGATTTCTACTGACCGGACGCTCTGGTGGCAATGACTGGACACTGCCACCTAGAGTCCGGTCGACTCTAGAGAGATCCAAATCCCCTCGAGTCACGACCGGACATGTCCGGTTAACCCTGACCAGACGGAGCCAGAGTCTGGTCCACCTGGTGAAAATCTTCTTTGCTTGATCGGACGCAGGAACGTCATCTGATCGGATGCAGGGAAAGAACTGTTGCAGCGTCCGATCACTCCTTTGTGCTTCTATTCACCTCCTGTGAACTAACCGGACGCAGGGAGCAGAGTTCGGTCTAGCGTCCGGTCACTCTTTTTCAGTAGATCTTCAATTTTCCTTCACACTGCCTGTTCCCAATCAAGTCCCAACTTCAATAAGACTCAAATAAACACCAATTAGGACTGATGTGAGTGACCTCTCTCAAACCCTTCAACTTTTTAAAGTATTTTGCCTTAGGCTATAATTCTTTTTAAGAAAATATGCAATAAAAGGTGATTGAAGAGAAACGACAAAACAACATACATGCATATGCAATGCAATACTTGAAAGTAATTCTACTTGCTTGTCAAGTTTGATCCAAGGTTAAGCTTCTTCACACGCTTTTCGGCGATTATCTTAACCATGTTAGATAAGCCCTAAATGCATTACCAAGAAGTAAACATGTTTTATATTACAATGCAATGCAAGGGACAACACAAGCTCATTTTCTAGTGAAGTTGCTAAAATCAAGCACATTGAGCTCATTCCTCAACCGACAAAATGTCGCCTCGTCTAGCGGTTTAGTGAAGATATCCACTAATTGATCCTCGGTCCTTACACCTTCTAGTGAAATATCATTCTTAGCAACATGATCTCTAAGAAAGTGATAGCGGATATCTATGTGCTTAGTGCGAGAGTGTTGAACCGGATTATTAGCAAGATTTACTGCACTCTCATTATCACACAAAAGAGGTACATTTTCTAGAACTACACCATAGTATAGCAAAGTTTGCTTCATGTAAAGTATTTGTGCACAACAAGCATCCACGATAATGTATTCCGCTTCGGTGGTGGACAAAGCCACACTATTTTGCTTCTTATAAGACCAAGACACAAGTGATCTACCAAGCAAATGGCACCCTCCGGATGTGCTTTTCCTATCAACTTTGTAACCGGCATAATCTGAATCGGAATAGCCAACTAATTCAAATCTAGCTCCTTTGGGATACCAAAGGCCAATGCTTGGTGTGTGGTTAAGATACCTAAGGATTCTTTTAACGGCAATCAAATGAGCTTCCTTAGGATTAGCTTGAAATCTAGCACACATACACACACTAAACATGATGTCGGGCCTAGATGTGGTTAAATATAACAAGCTACCAATCATAGAGCGGTAGAGAGTTTGATCAACCGTTTTACCTCCCTCATCTAGGTCAAGATGTCCATTAGATGGCATTAGTGTCTTGATTGACTTACATTCATCCATATTGAACCTCTTGAGAAGATCATTGGTATATTTTTCTTGAGAGATGAAAATCTCTTCTCTCATTTGCTTGACTTGAAAACCAAGAAAGAATGTAAGCTCTCCAATCATAGACATCTCGAACTCCTTCGACATCAATTCACCAAAACTCTTTGCAAGAATCTTCATTTGATGATCCAAAGATGATATCATCAATATATACTTGGCAAATGAAGATCTCTCCATCAAGCTTCTTGATGAATAGTGTGGTGTCGACCTTCCCAATGGTGAAGCCTTTCTCAATGAGGAAATCCTGAAGACGTTCATACCATGCTCTTGGGGCTTGCTTAAGCCCATATAGCGCTTTGGACAACCTATAAAATGATCAGGATATCTAGGGTCTTCAAACTCGGGAGGTTGATCAACATAGACTAGTTTATTTATGAAGCCATTTAAAAATGCACTTTTAACATCCATTTGATATAGTTTCATTTTATGATGCGATGCATATGCAAGGAGGATATGAATGGCTTCAAGTCTTGCAACCGGTATAAAGGTCTCTCCAAAATCCAACCCTTCAACTTGAGAGAACCCCTTTGCAACTAGTCTTGCCTTGTTCCTCACAACAATGCCTTGATCATCTTGCTTGTTGTGGAACACCTACTTTGTTCCAATGACTCTTGCACCTTGTGGTCGCTCTTCAAGAGTCCAAACTTCATTGCGGGCGAAGTTGTTCAACTCTTCATGCATGACATTTATCCAATCAGAATCTTGAAGAGCTTCTTCTACATTCTTAGGTTCAACACAAGAGACAAAAGAGTGATGTTCAATAAAAGAAGCAAGTTTTTGAGATTGAGTCATTACACCCTTTGTTGGACTCCCTATGATGAGATCTTGTGGATGAGCTTGTAGTAGAGGTGAATTTCTTCTATCATCCACTTGAGGGGGAGGTTGTGGCACATCAACATCTTGTGCTTGTGCCACCATTTGATCATGGAAACATGAGTATCTTCATTTTCTACTCTCCCGTCTTTATCACCATGTGCTCTGTGCAGAGGCTCCGGGACCCGGAGGTCCCGTGCTAGAGCACAGAGGTTCCACGGTCTGGATGGACTGAGGTCCTTGATTTGATTCAAAATTCTACTCAAACCTATTGTAATGCTGCTATTATGTTTGGCTACAGTCCCTTATATGTTTCTACGTGTTTTTGTCATAGATGAAAGGTGATCCGAGTCGGCGAAGGGAGAAAAGATCAAAAGGAAATCATGATCTAGTAGACCGAGAGATCAGAGGTCTTGTGATTCGAGAGCCGTAGAGTGGCAGTGAGCAGTAAGGACACAGCGGTGAGCAGTAGGCCCATGGCAGAGGCAGCTTTAAGCCTCTATCTAGGAGAGGTGGAGGACAAGGCAACGGCAGTGGTGCTGGTTGTGGTGTTGGGTGAGGTGCCGCTGGACATGGAGAAGGACCCGCTGATGATGGAGGAAGATAGGGGAAGACCATTCCTGCTATTGGTGCTCTAGATACACCCCTCAGTTCCTGGAGTTTGATCAGTCCTATATGGTTCAGCACTAGGGTGCCCCAGTGAGGAGAGAACCTATCATCTATGATCATGCAGTCTAGAGGCAGCACAATAACTGCAATAACTTGGGCATGTAGGTCAAGAAAGCTAGGGCAGCAAATCCCTATGTTTGGTTGAATGATAGAGGCATTGCTATAGGCTTTGGTCACTCTTTCAGTTTGACTTCTACAAGACTATCATTCTAACCAAAGAGAAGAAGATAGTTCAAATAAAGTATATTGATTGGGATCACAATGAGAGCATGAACACTCCAGACTCCAAGAGAGTGATAGATATAGTGACTGAGCATGGACTGAAGGACATAATGGGTTTCCAATATGATTGGAACCGAGAGATTTTAGCTCAGTTTCATGCCACCTTCTTTCATGATGTGGCAAATGAGACCTTCCATTGGATGACGGAAGGAGTTCATTACAAGGTGGATTTCACTACATTTGCTCACCTTCTTGGGTTTGGGAGTGGAGATAGGTATGCAGTCCCCATTCAAACAGAGAACATCATGAAGGCTGAGGATATTACATTTGCTTATGAGAGGAAAGATCTAGCTAATGGGAAGACAGTGGGCTTAAAGTCTTTCTACTATGCCATGGACAACCTATTTAGAGAGACTATCAACCCCAAGGGAGGTGACTCAACTTCACTAAGGAAGTATGCAAAGAACTTGCTTGCAAGGATGGCTCTAGGTAGTGATGCATTCTCTAACAGTAGGTTTATTTGGGCTAAGTTGAGTGATTCTATGAATGATGCTAGAAATGACCTACCCTATGCTCCTTATGTCATGAACATCATTGAGAGGGTGTCCAGCATTGAGTTCAAGAAGGATGTGGAGCACAGGCCCTACAAGTTGACTCAATGGCAGCATACAGGATGGGAGGCACTAGTTGGGGCAGCAGGCACGTTAGCTGCAGCAGAGGTTAGACCCACTCACAGAGCTAGTAGCAACAGGCCTTCTTCCTCCCGTCATAGGTCTAGGGGGAGCAAGATCAAGGAGTTGCTCAAGAACATATTTTGCATGTGTCAGTATGCTATGGGTGATTCCTATGAGGGTAGAAAGGATATAAATGACATAAAGAGGCAACTGGGACTTGAGGTCAGAGAGATCCCTCCTCCTCCAGTGTTTCCACTCTATGAGGACACTAGTGAGGATGAGGAAGAGATGGAGTATCCTCATGATCAGGAGACGCTTGGTGAGAGGATGAACATCCTCAGATGTGAGAGAGGGCAGTCCAGGCCACAGAGGCACACGACGACTACTCACCGAGCTGGCATGGCTGTTGTGAGTGACAGTGATGATGAGTCTTGAGAGAGGACAGTTTCTAGTGGCAAGAGGCAGACCAATCTTGCAGATGACAGTGGCAGTGACATTGGCAGTGACTGGAGCATAGATCAGTGAGCTATAGCTTTGCCTCTCTTGTTCTTTTTTCCTTTTTGGCACCTGTTGACAAAGGGGGAGAGAGAGGAAAGATTGAGATGTATTTTGAGCTCGTGGATTGGGTCATCATAGTGTCATCGTGGTAGCATAGCGTTGAGATGTTTAGTTGTGAGTAGTGAGAGTCGATGTCATTTTCAAACTCTTTTCATCTTAGGGGTCTGTAATAATACTTTGTTTCGCCTTTGTGTGGTGATTGGAGGTCATAGACATGGATATGTGAACTTTATGCTTGTAATGGATGCTAGAACTGTGGTAGAACCTCTTTATATTCATATGTTACTAGCATGTTAGATCTGTGTGGTGTTTGTTTCTATAGCTGAGATGCTTCTATTGCTGTTGAAAAACTTCTATGTGTGTAGAACGTGGAGGCTCTAAGCTCAGGCCCGGAGGCTCCGTGCTCCTGCCCGGAGGCTTCGTGGTCTGTAGACCCAAAACTTTTTCTTTCTATGCTTAAACTGTCTTATGCATGGAGTTCATTGATGATGTGGTAGAGCCGGTTCAGAAGCAATTACTCTTGGGATCCTAGAATGGAGCTCTAAAACTTACCATGGGTCTTTGTAGAGACTAAAGTTACATATTATATATCATGTGTATACAAAGCCTTGTGGATCATTCTGGATCGTCTCCTCAACGATCCAACGACCCCTACAGTTCACAACATTATCTCATTAGTCTTCTAATCAAAGAAAATATTACTGGTACATTAGAGTATGATTGGAGTCATACATATATATGTGATAAATGAAGCTTTATTAAGTAAAATCAAGTTCTGATCTCTATAACACATTGGTATAAGTAGCCATTACAAAGAAGAAATAAAGAATATTGATATGTATGCTCTAACAAACATAGAATTCAAACTCAATGTACAACTGTAAGTGCAATCAAGCTCTAAGTGGGTTTTGGTGATGTTGACCACATATTAAAGGACTAATGGTTTTGACAAGTGTTTGATAGCATATCTTTAATCGTGGGTGCAAAGAAACAAAGAAGGAGCCCCCCCAACTCGAAAGGGTGGCTTGCAACGGCTCCAAGAGCTAGTTTAATCCATTTTATATTTTGAAATTGAGTTATAGGACAAGCCGTACTATCAAGGGGATACTAATGGTGTGTTGGGTGGAACCAAGTGCTCAAAACTTCATCTACATCTCAATTAATCCCAGCCACAAAAAGCTAGCCGAGCTGAACTCTTATCTACTCTAGCCTGCACGGAACCTCCACGCTCAGGCGTAGAACCTCCACTGCCTGACGTGCAGGCACCAGGGTCTGTCTGACCTGACCGTTTTTGTGGGTGATGGTGGGGGTATTTATACTCACCCCTTCGCCTCCAACGGTCATCTTCTTCCTAGACTCTTTCACTTCGAACAGAAGCTCTCTTTCTCTCAAGCTTAGTGCCTCCCAACTCCCTTGCTCAAATATGTGATTCCTTGAGGGATTTGGCTCTAGAGAGTGTGAGAAAGCTTGAGAAGATCCTTCTTCTCCATTCTTGTGCACTTGGTGAAGCCCTAGCCGCTTGGTGTGTTCGTTACTCTCGAAGCTTGGCTCCTAGATGGCTAGCGGTCGCCCGGTAGCTCCCAATACGTTGTGGTTGAGCACCGGGATGTTTGTATTACCCTTTGTGACTTAGTGGAACCCTCTAACCTATTGCCTTGGTGGTAGGATGGAGAAGAGGAGCGAGTTGCAAGAGACTCCATAGCTCTTGTGGCTAACCTCAACAATGTGGACGTAGGCTAGCCTTTGTGGTGAACCGAGCCACAGGATAAATCCTTGTGTCTCTTATGTTTGTGACTATTGTTGCTATCACTTGTGATTTGAATTGATTTTTAGGGTTTGCATCTGATCTACGAATCCCTCATTCTCTAGGTGCAACCAACTGTTTGGATAGCTCAACACACTCCCCAGGAAGGCTGGTATTACATTCGATCTATTTTCCATTCGTTAAATTCCGCAGTCGATAGATTTCTTACTCTGATCCCGAAGGTTCCACGCTTAGCCCCGAAACCTCCGCTCCCCGGAACTTCCACGCTCAGGCTCAGAGGTTCCGCGTTCTGACTGGTTTTGTGAAGTTGATTAAATTTCAGAAAAAGGCCTATTCACCCCCTCTTGGCCACTTGCCAGATTCTTTCAGCAACTCAATACCAACTATCAACAATGTTCCAGCTCGAGAGAAATAGCTTGATGTGCTTGCCCCTATTCACTTGTACTAGGAAGTAAGATATTCAAAGTCTATAATATAATCTGACATCCTCCTACAAAATAAGGTGGTGAATAGTGTATTTGAGGCACCTAACATCCCTCCAAAGTCCACATGTTCTCCTCTGACTGATAAAAAATGATGAAGCAATAACAAATGACCGCCAACCAAAAATGATGACTGATACTACTAGCATGATGATTTGTAGTTCTTTTGAGCAATTGTGAGTTTCTTCTTTCCACAAAATCCACGTCAAACTAGAGCATACCCATATCCTTTTGGATGCAATGTGTAGGCATGCACAAATCAATGACAATGAGTCACCACTTTGGATCTCTTGGATAGATATTATATGTAATACATGAGTCAAAAATTTGGCTGGATCAAAATGGGTTATTCACTGATCTTGGCTAGATTCTTAATTTGGTAAATTGGTAGCGGCATGTAATGAATTGATTATAGATACCATGGAAAATCCATGACCACAACATGGAATGCTAATTAAGGCATTTAAACTCACAGTTTGTTGGATGAAACCAACCATAAATTGTTGAAACAATGATCAAAGTTTAAAAAGCGGTATATACATGCAAATATTATAAATGAACAAATAAGAAAGAAATTAAGAACAATCATACATATATATCCTCTAAGAAGCTTAGAATTTCAGACTCCACATGGCTCAAAACCATCCATCAACCAATGTTCTAACTCTAGAGAATAGTTTGATGTTGTTGCCCTTATTCACTAGTACCACGAAGTAAGATATTCAAAGTCTATAATAAACTCCAGCGTCCTCCTACAAAATAAGGTGATGAATAGTGTATTTAAAGCACCTAACATGCCTTGAAGTCCACATGCTCTCCTTCGCCCGATCAAACAATAGCACATGACCAAGAACCACAAATGATGACTAATACTACTAGCATGATGATGGCAGTCTTTTTGAGCAATTGTGAGATTCTTCTTTCCACAAAAGCCACGCTGGACTGGAGCATACCCTCCTTTTGGATGCATCATTATGCATATGTCAAAGGCATTGACTCACCACTTTGGATCTCTTTGCTGGATGTTACGTAATAGATGAGTCACTAGTTTGGCTGGATTGTAACGGGTGAGTCATTGATCTTGGCTAGATTCTTAATTTGTATGTTGGTAGCCGCACGCAATGCATTGCTGATGGATATCATGGAAAATATCCGTGACAACAACATGGAATGCTAAGCCGTTCAAACCCAAAGTTTGTTGGATGAAACCCATGAAACTAACAATAGGTTGTGGAAGCAGTGATCAAGGTTCAAAAATAGCTACATAGATGCAACTATTATAACAGAACAAATAAGAAAGAAAGAACAATGATACATATGCTCCAAGCAACTTAGAATTTTAGATTTGTCGGTGTTTCGGACCGAGGGTCCTCTACCGACTAGTGAATTTGAACTGTGTGCCCCTAATCCTAGATGGTGATGCAAAGAGACACAAGGTTTATACTGGTTCAGGCAATCGATGCCCTACGTCTAGTCTGAGAGATCAATCTTGTATTCCTTGCACCGAAGTGCTAGTAGTAGGGGGTTACAAGCACAGGGAGAGAGGGAGCTAATCCCAGGTCTCGGCGAGGTGTCGTGTGGGCTGCTTGAGACGTTGCTCTCAGGCGGCTGGGATGTGTATGTGTGTGAGCTACCAGGTGTTCTTCCTCTTTCTCCTTCTTTGCCTCTCGAGCTATCCTGGCTGCTTCCTTTTATAACCGCAAGGAGGGAGCCAGGAGTACATGAGTGAGCTATACGTGGAGCCTACTATAGTTTAGTCCTGTAGCAGCATGGCGTTGGGGATGGCGATTGGTACTTGACTGTCGCGCCGTGCTGGCCAGGCCCGAGGTTGTTGAGGTCGTGGGAGTCGTTGTTGACGTCTAGTCAGTATGGCTTCCACTGTAGGAGACATGCCGTGCCTTGTGTGTTCTTGACTTGGTGGAGTGCCGAGGCTTGGCGGGTGCTGTAGCTGATTGTGCCGAGGCCTTGGAGGTGACCTGTGTATGATGCGAGGGTCTCAGCGGTCAGCGTTGTACCTGGTTCAGGTGGAGAAGTGCAGAGCGTGTGTCCACAGGGCACGATAACCCCTACACCATCAGTAGGGGATGGTAAAAAGGAGATTTGACCGCTGTCCCATCGCCCCTGTCGCTGTACCCTGTTAGTCGTGGCTGGCGTAGTAGGTGTGACCAGGTGCATTTAAACAGATGTGACGGCTCGCCAGAGGGACGGTTGAGGCGGAGGCGACGAGGATGCGGGATGAGCCCGGCCTCGGCCGAGGCGAAGAAGGAATAGCACGTCTGAGGCCTTGCCGGGGGTCTCAGACGAGGCAGAGGCGACGAGGATGCGGGACGAACCCGGCCTCGGCCGAGGCGGAGAAGGAATAGCACGTCCGAGGCCCTACCAGGGGGTCTCGGACGAGGCGGAGGACGAACGGTTGGTCTTTCACGCTGATTCCGAGACTACTGGGACCCAGACTTGACCCTCCATGCCACTTTGTCCTTGGCGCAGGACTTAGGTAGCACAGGGCAGTACGGGTGTCAGCAGGGGGCATAGTGATGAGCACAGTGGTAGGTAACCCCTGCTGCGCCCGGTCCCCTGTGTCGTCGGTCATTCTACCTGTACTGTGCCAACGTGCGGCTGACGTTGCCGGAGTAGTGGGGCGTATTGACTAGACGTGGCGTTTTGTCAGGGGAGTCGGTCGGGACGGAGGTGACGAGGTTGTTGCCGAGCCCAGCCTCGGGCGAATCGGAGAATTGGTATCCCATCCGAGGCTTTGCGGGGCGGGGCCTCGGAGGGCTTTGGCCTTTCGTCTGAGGCCTCGGCGCAATCCTTGGGCGAGTCGGAGAATCTGCCGAGACTTCGTGGTTGTCCTTTGGCTTTGATTTTTGCAAGGCTTAAGCAATATTTTTGGTTCTTGTTTAGGGTACCCCTTCTTGTGGTATCCGACAGTAGCCCTCGAGCCTCGGGAGGAGTGCGGGCACTCTTCGAGGTTTTGACAAGACTTGGCTCGTAGCAGCTCCAGTCGGGATTGTGTTTTGTACTTGGTGGTTCCGGTGGGTGCACGCGAGCGCACCCGCCGGGTGTAGCCCCCGAGGCCCTGGAGGAGTGGAGTTACTCCTCCAGGGGCTTTTTTCGTTTTCGTGTTTGAGCGAGGAGTTTTTATCGCATTTGCCGAGCCCACAAGCGCAAGTTCGGGTTGCGGGGGTCTCGGCGAGGCTATAGGGAAAGCCCTCTAGCCTCCGCACGGAGCGCACGGAGCGAGAGGTCCGTCAGGGATCCCCCTGACTTTGGGTACGACCCTCACGCTTCCTTTTCGCTCGGAAGGAGGGGTGGAATGTGCCAGGCTACCCTCGATGGGCACGAGCGTGGGCACTTCCGGTGAGCTGTTATCGGGTAGTCCGAGTGGAGGCCCGAACCCCGTTCGCTAAGGGTCGGCTAGCGGTCCGAAGACGCACTCCAAGAGTACCAGAGGGTTTCTCTAGTGGGTGCCGAGGCCATTCATTGGGCCTCGGTGGCTCGGTGCCTCCCTACGGTGGGATCCCATTCGGAGACTTCCCTGCCGGTCTCGGACACGACTTAGGACGCCCCGAGCGATCGACCGATTGTCTTTGTTGTCCCAAGGACGTCCCTGACTCTGTTGTCCTGGGGCGACTGTCGAAACCTCTGGAGGCCCAGCCTTCGAACCCCTAGACCGTAACGGGCTCGGTGCCCTTTATCATATTTGTAACGGAACTTCTAGCGTGGACTTAGACCGTTTGTCTTTGTCTTGGACGCAGGAGGAGCCCCCGAGCCTGCGCCAGGAGCAGGAGGGCGGTCAGGGGTCCCCTGGCTTTTTCATCCGACCCTCACATATCCTTTTTGTTCGGACGGAGGGTTTGTTTGTCGAGCCCATTCTGGTGCGACCCAGAGCCGCTGGTCTCGGCAAGGTTGCAGGAAGAGCCCCTAGCCTCTGCGCGGAGCGAGAGGGCCGTCGGGAGTTCCCCTGGCTTTTTATACGCCCCTCGCGCGTGAGGGTTTGTTTGCTGAGGCCCCTTTGGGCGCCAGCCCGGGTCGTGGGGTCTCGGGGTATCTGCAGAAAGAGCCCCCTAGCCTCTGCACAGGGCGAGAGGGCCGTCAGGAGCTCCCCTATCTTTTTGTACGACCCTCACGCTTCCTTTTCGCTCGGAAGGAGGGTTTGTTTTGCCGAGCCCCTTTGAGTGCGAGCCAGGGTCGCCGGGTCTCGGCAAGGTTGTAGGAAGAGCCCCTTAGCCCCTGCATAGAGCGAGAAGGCCGTCAGGGGTTCCCCAGACTTTTTGTACGACCCTCATGCTTCCTTTTCGCTCGGAAGGAGGGGTGGAATGTGCCTCGCTACCGTCGATGGGCACGAGCGTGGGCACTTCCGGTGAGCTGTTATCTGGTAGTCCGAGTGGAGGCCCGAACCCCGTTCGCTAGGGGACGGCTAGTGGTCCAGTGACACACTCCAAGAGTACCAAAGGATTTCTCTAGTGGGTGCCGAGGCCGTTCGCTGGGCCTCGGTGGCTCGGTGCCTCCCTACGGTGGGATCCCATTCAGAGACCTTCCTGTCGGCCTCGAACACGACTTTGGGCGTCCCAAGCGTTTCGCTTGCTTGGGTCTCGGCCCCGTATAGGCTCGCCCGTGGTCGTCCCTGACTCTGTTATCCTGGGGCGGCTGTCGAAACCTCTTGGGGCCCAGTCTTCGAACCCCTGGACCGTAATAGGCTCAGAGCCTGGTTCCTTCATATGAAAGGAATAGGCCGTGGGAAATATCTTCCCTATTGGCTCGGCAACGGGTGGCACGCCTTTTGAGGCGGTTTCCTAGGGAGGCAAAACGACATCTGCTGCCGTAGTGGCCGAGCGTGACGTGGTGGATGGGACGTAACTGTTCTCGCATTTAATGAGGGAGACGTGGGCGCGTGGGCCGGCGAAATTGGCTCGTGGTTAACTGTGCCGGATCAGGGGGAAACTTCCCTGATTTCATCGCCCGTTCGTTTCGCCTCCTCCCTGCATAAATACCCGAAGAGTCCCACCCCTCCTCGTCTTACCTTGCCTGCATTAGCACTGCCTCCGTCGAGCCATCGCTAGAGCAGCGGGTGCCGGGAAGAAGAGGGGAGAAGAGCGAGCCTAGGGAGAAAGCGAGGAAAAAAGCAAGAGCGTGGGAGAGAGAGAAAAAACTCACCGCCGCACCTGATTCCTCCATCGCATCCATGGCCGGCGACATCGTCGTTGTCGAGGCGGACCCCTAGGATCCGTCAGATGTCACCGAGGAGATGCTTCAATCGCTTGTCGACGGCGGACTCCTTCTCCCGGTGACAGACCCCACCAGGCCGGAGTGGATTGCTCCATACGGCGAGCGAGAGCCGAGGCCCCACGATGGCTACGTTGTAAGCTTCGTCTCCTTTCACGAGCACGGCCTTGGCATCCCAGCGGATCGGTTCATGCGGGCGCTCCCGCATTACTACGACGTGGAGCTCCACAACTTCAACCCCAACTCCATCGCTCAGGCGGCTATCTTTGTTGCCGTCTGTGAGGGGTACTTGGGGATTGCTCCCCATTGGGAGTTGTGGCTCCACCTATTTCGGGCGGGGCACACTACCAAGCCGACGGGCATGTCGGGTACGAGGAAGGCGATGAGGGCCGGCGGTTGCACTCTCCAAGTGCGCCAGGACCGCCTACACCTCTACATTCCGGCCCAGCTCGCGTCATCCAATCACCGGTGGTACACGAGTTGGTTCTACCTTCGCAATGACGACGGAGGACTTCCCCCCTACACTGGGCGGATTGTGGGGAGTTGCCTAGAGAGATGGAAGTACGGCATCCCGAAGGACGACCAGCCCAAGCTGCAGCCGCTTCTGGAGGGGCTGGCGAGGCTGTGGGGCCACGGTCTCACCGCGGCTGTAGTCGTGGCCGCCTTCCACCGCCGGAGGGTGCTGCAGCTAATGGCTCGGTGGTGGCGGGTGTTCGAGATGAAGCCGGGTGAGCCCATTGAGGGCATTTGGATGTCCTCCTTCCTCCTTTCTGACGAGGAAATTCTTCGTCGGGTGGGGGAGACGGTAGAGGCGAAGCTGAGGGGCGGCAATTTGACCCCTATCGCTATGCGGCCATCGCGGGGGTTCCTTTCGCTGGTAAGTCGTGCGCCGCTTGTAGCCTCCAAGCCTCCTCAGTCTCCCCTTACCCCTTGTTTCCTTATGCGCGTCCGTCGTTCCTGCAGAGGATGAGGGACGTACGCTCATCTCCGCCACCCGTTCCTGAGGATGCGAGGCGATGAGCGATCAACCACGCGCACGCCGATGCGCAGAAAAAAGTGGAAAGACGCCAAGGCGGTGAAGCGCACGAAGCAAATCCTCGCGCGCGAGGAGCTGGATAAGCGCCGCCATCAACAACGGAAGGATGGTCTCCCGTTGGAGGAATCCCCGTCGACGTCGCTGTCGACGGAGGCCTCGGACGGGGATGACGGGAGTGAGGTGGGGGGAGGTCCCCTGGACCATCTTCCTGACATAGTGGAGGTGGTACCCGGGGCGATGGCAAGCAGCTCGGCACTCCCGGGGGGAGGAGGAGAAGCAGACCCGGGGTCGGCGGTTGTCCGCTCCAGGGCCGAGGCTGACACGCTCGAGGCGCGGGCGTTGGGCAAACGCGCCGTCAGCCCGGTGGTCTCGGCGGCTGTGGTGGAACAAGTGGCGGTGGAGGCGACACCACCGCCCCCGCAGAGGACCGAAGGGACACCGGGGTCCATTGAGGACCGACTAGCGCCGATGGACACAGAGGCGATGCCTCTGCTGCTGCCTCCGTCGTTGCGGACGAGGTTTGCCGTGGCGAAACGGTTGCCGCCCCGTTCAAGATAAGAGTATTTTTGGCAGGGTCATAGTGCCTTCCGTTCGCCTTTTGGTCTCGCGCTGACCCTGTCGATTATTTTTCCTTAGTCGGAAGAGGCCTGCGGATGAGCTTCCCTTGGCGCCCCTTAAGGCGCTCAAGGCGAGCCCCAGCTCCTCCGCCCGTTGGGTGGCGGAGGCACAAGCCGCTATCCAACGCGACGCGGCATCGGTGAGGGTCGATCCGAAGGAGCTGGCCGCCCAAGGAGGGGCTGCCGAGGCGGCCCCTACACAGATGAGGGAGGGAGTGCCTCCGCCCTGTGAGGGCGAAGCTCACGAGTCGGATGGGGCCGGCGTGCCCTTGGTTGCTGAGGCCCCCGGGGTCTCCGGGGCTGAGCCGACGGAGGCCAGGCCTATCAGGTCAAGACCCAACACTAGGAGCTGAAGGCCAAGGGTGAGTTCCATGGGCTTCCTCTCCTAATTTAGGTTGTTTTTCCCTCGCTCAACCTTACTCTGTCCTCGTGCGGGTGCGACCTAAGCCTCGCGGGTGGGATCACCCACGGGTACTGTGGCGGAGCCGAGACGACCCTGAGGGGGAGCCTCTGTTCGCCCTCGAGGACGCAGCCGAGGGCGGGCGCTGGGGCACCTTTGAGCAATACCGTCAGCTGGCGGAGCGGTCGCTATGGACGACCCTATCCGTGGTGGCCGACGACCTGCCCGGAGTCGCCCAGGTTTGTGTTTTCCTTTCTCACGCGACGTTGTCCTTTTCTGGTTTTGTTACAATCAATGACCCCTGTTCTGCTTCCCCAGGAGCTCGAGACCCGGTCCCTTGGGAAGTCGGTCTTTCTCCAGCGGGAGAGGGGCGTCTGGGACCAGCTTCAGCGGCAGAAGGGCCTTCTCGCCGGCGCCAACGAGCTCCTATCAGCGCAGAGCGTAGAGGTAGAGGACCTCCGCCTTCGTTGTGCTGATGCGAAGGTCGAGGCGGCCATGGCCCAGATGCAGCTCGCCCCTCTGGCGGCGCGGGTCAAGGAGTTGGAGGAGGAGCTCACCTGCGCGGTTAGCGATCGGGATGCCTTCAGGGGCCGAGCCACTGATGCTACGGCCTTGGTCATGGCTCTCGTGGGGTAGCTGGGGGCGGAACAGAGGGCGCACCAGCTGACGAAAGGTGCCTTGGATGAGGCCCTTGCTGCAGCTGAGGCCTTGCGAACCGAGGCTGTGGTTTGGAGGGGGACGGTCGAGGGTGAGTCTTAGTCCCCTCATTTTGTTTTCTTTTCCTTATGTTCGCTCCCTAACTGCCTTGTGTGACGCAGAGCTGGGGAGTGAAGCTTCCTGGGCGGCCGAGGCTTCTCGGGTCAAGGCCCGGCGCTTGAAGGAGGAGGCCGAGGCTTCCAGGGCCGAGGCCCTGCGCTGGAAGGAGAAAGCCGAGGCCTGTCAGGTCGAGACCCAACACTGGGAGCTAAAGGCCAAGGGTGAGTTCCGTGGGCTTCCTCTCCTAATTTAGGTTGTTTTTCCCTTGCTCAACCTTACTCTGTTCTCCATGGTGCAGAGTCAGAGGCGGAGGTTACTCGGGCAGCCGAGGCTTCCAGTGCAGTGCAGACGGTGCTCCATAACGAGATCGGGGAGCACGAGGTGCTGAAACGTGCTGCCCTTTCTGCCTGCGAGGCCTTGGAGGTTGAAGGGGTTCAGTCAGGCAGCTCCCTAGGAAGCCGTTTGATCGCGCTGAGCAACCAGATGCGCGAGCGGCTCCGAGGAGCGCTGCACAAGGGTGTCAAGCGCGCGCTGGCCGTCATCTCTTCTTACTACATCGACGTCAACCTCCCAGCCATTAGTGATGGGTATGTCCTGCCTGATGATGAGGAGGAGGCTGACGCGGTGGTCACGAAGCTGATGGAGGCGGCGAAAGGCCCTAGCACGACGCTGGCGACGCTCTTCGAAGAGGAGGTGGTTCCTCCCCTACCATCTGCCGGTGCTGAAGGACCTAAGCCTTGATCTGGGCCCTGGGGGCTATGTAAAAATAGAGTAGGAGTTATTTTTGTATCGTAACGCTTGTGGCCGTCGAGGCCTTTATTTTTGAAGTATTTGTGTTTCTTAGTTGTTTTTCTCATGTTTCTGAGCCTCTGCCCTCTGTTGCTCCTGATCAGATTTCGCTTTGCAAAACACCCCCTTGGGGCCTAAGCCGTCCCTTGGGCGAGAGGTAGTGAGGGAGTGCCGTAGCCCGGAGGCGTGGGCCGTCTCGCGACTCTACCGGCCTCTTGCTTAGGAAACAGACCTTGGTCTGAGGGGTTTTTACAACCGATTTGTCAGAGCATGCTAGAGTCTTGGCGTAGGAATTTTTGTGAAAAACGACTGAAGAATAGTGCGTGGGACCTAGGGGGAGTCCCCCATCTAGCCCTCGAGGGAGGCTTGGTTCTGCCGAGGCAGAGCCGAGCCTCTCTTGTCGTGTTACTGTATTGCCGAGACCTATGATAGGCTCGGGGGGTTTCTCGAAATATTAGACCAACTAAAGAACGTTTTTTAATTGTATTTCGAGAAACGACATATACACTGCTTGAAAATTTAGGGATAAAAGCGACGTAGATGTTCTATGTTCCAAGCGTTGGTGAAGACTTCGCCCTTCTCGTTGGCCAGCTTGTAGGTGCCGGGCTTCAGTACTTGGGCGATGATGTACGACCCTTCCCATGGCGGGGTCAGCTTGTGGCGGCCCTTGTTGCTCTGTGCTAGCCTCAACACCAGGTCGCCTACCTTCAAGTCTCGGCTTCGGACGCGTCGGGCCTGATAACGCCGTAGGCTCTGCTGGTATTTGGCCGAGTGTAGTAGCGCGACATCTCAGGCTTCCTCCAGTTGATCGAGGGCGTCCTCTCGGGTGGTGCGGTTACTTTATTCGTTATAGGCTTGTAGCCTCGGGGAACCATATTCCAAGTCAGTGGGGAGGATGGCCTCGGCCCCATAGACCAGGAAGAAAGGCGTGAACCCCGTGGCTCGGCTTGGAGTGTTCCTTAGGCTCCAGATGACCAATGGGAGTTCGGCGAGCCATTTCTTGCCAAACTTTTTCAACCGGTTGTGAATCCTTGGCTTGAGGCCTTGTAGGATCATGCCGTTGGCACGCTCTACTTGGCCGTTGGTCCTTGGGTGTCCTACGGCCGACCAGGCCACACGGATGTGGTCGTCGTCGCAAAACGTCAGGAAGTTTTTGCCGGTGAACTGTGTCCCGTTGTCGGTGATGATGGTGTTGGGGACTCCAAATCTATGGATAATGTCAGTGAAGAACAGCACTGCCTGCTCGGATTTGATTCGATTGATCGGACGAGCCTCGATCCATTTGGAGAACTTGTCGATTGATACCAGTAGATGGGTGTAGCCCCCGGGGGCCTTTTGCAGAGGCCCGACCATGTCGAGCCCCCACACGGCGAACGGCCACGTGATGGGGATGGTTTGTAGGGCCAGGGCCGGGAGATGTGTCTGCCGAGCATAGTACTGGCATCCTTCGCAGGAGCGTACCAGCTTGGTAGCGTCGACGACCGCCATCGGCCAGTAGAACCCTTGGCGGAAAGCATTCCCCACGAGTGTCCGAGGCGCCGCATGGTGCCCGCAAGCGCCTGCGTGCAAGTCCCAAAGCAGGGCTCGGCTTGTCTCGGCAGTGATACATCGTTGGAGGACACCTGAGGGACTTCGCCTGTACAATTTGTCATTGTAGAGGACGTAGGTCTTGGCTCGACGTGCGAGCCATCGTGCTTCAGTCCTGTCTCCAGGAAGCTCCCCCCGATCAAGCCAATCGAGGAATGGGATTCGCCAATCCGCGTCCTGATCAGTCTGTGGGGGCTCGGTGTTGACTTCCATGACCTCGGGCTCGGTCGAGGGGGTCTTGGCAGCAGAAGGGTCATCGATATTTGCCATGGGTCCCACAGGTGGGCCCTCCTCTGTCGTTGAGGTGTAGTCAATGGAAGGTTTGTGGAGGTCTCTGGCGAATATGTTCGGGGGAACCGGGGCCCGTGCCGAGGCCATCTTTGCCAACTCGTCGGCGGCCTCATTGTACTTCCGCGCGACGTGGTTTAGTTTGAGGCCGTCGAACTTGTCTTCTAGGCGACGTACTAATTTGCAGTAAGCCTCCATTTTGGGGTCGAGGTGGGCGATGAGGGTCTCGGCCTCCGCAAGAGCCTCGGCGTACTCGATGCACTCGACGTCACAGTCGTATGCATGCTCGTACGTGGACTCAATCGTGATGATACCGCTGGGGCCTGGCATCTTGAGCTTGAGATAGGTATAGTTGGGGACTGCCATGAACTTGGCGTAGCACGGCCACCCTAGGATAGCGTGGTAGGCTCCCCCAAACCCGACTACTTCGAAGGTAAGGACTTCTTTGTGGTAGTTGGAGGGAGTGCCGAAGCAGACGGGAAGGTCGATGCGCCCGAGGGGTCATGTGCGCTTCCCTGGCACGATGCCGTGGAAGGGTGCGACGTCGCCTCGGAGCCTCGACCGGTCGATCTCCAAGAGCTCTAGGGTATTGACGTAGAGGATATTTAGGCCACTGCCTCCGTCCATCAACACCTTGGAGAGTCGGGTGTTGCCGATGATTGGGTCGACGACCAGTGGGTACTGTCCGGGGTTCGGAACATGGTCAGGGTGGTCGTCCCGATCGAAGGTGATCGCCTCCCGAGACCAGTCGAGGTACTAGGGGGTGGCCACCTTGATCGAGAAGACCTCTCGGCGTTCCCTCTTGCGCTGCCACGCCATAAGGCACGCCGAGGGTCCCCCGAAGATCATGAAGGCATTGCGTACCTCGGGGAACCCGTCGTCCTTGTCGTCGTCCCGGTCGCCGACGCCCTTCTGCTTAGCGGCGTCATCAGGGAGCCCAAGCCTGGCGTAGTAACGCAGCACCATGGAGCAATCCTCGAGGGCGTGCTTGACCGGGCCTTGGTGGTAAGGGCAGGGTTTCTTAAGCATGTCGTCAAAAGTCCTAGGGCCTTTGGGGCCTCGGGGATTCTTGCGTTCTGTGGCTGCGACTAGATCGGCCTCCAGGACCTCCTGCTTCCCCAGGCGCCCCTTTTTCCTTCTCTTGGGGAGGTGGGAGGATGAGGCCTCAGGGGCCTCGTCCCTCCGCTTACCCTTGGTGTCGCTGTCGGGGAAGATGGCTCCGATAGCCTCCTCACCTGAGGCGAAGTTGGTAGCGATGTCGAGGAGCGCGACAGCGGAGCGCGGCACGTTCCGACCTAACTCCCGAACCAAGTCTCGGCAGGTGGTGACGGAGAGGAAAGCCTGGACGATCTCCGAATCGCCGACGCTGGGCACTCGGTGCACTGCTTGGAGAAGCACCGGATGAAGTCTCAGAGAGACTCGTCCGGCTTCTGGCGGCAGCTCTTAAGATCCCATGAGTTCCTAGGGCGCACGTATGTGCCCTGAAAGTTCCCGACGAAGATCCCAACCAAGTCGCGCCAGTCGTGGATTTGTGAGGGAGGGAGGTGCTCAAGCCAGGCTCGCGCCGAGTCTGACAAGAGCAAGGGGAGGTTGCGGATGATGAGCAGGTCATCATCCGCGCCACCTAGCTGGCAGGCCAGGCGGTAATCGACAAGCCAGAGTTCAGGGTTGGTCTCGTCGTTGTACTTCGCGAGATTGGCTGGTTGTCGAAATCAGGCGGGGAAAAGAGCAGCGCGGATGGCCCTGCTGAAGACCCGAGGGCCTGGCGGTTCAGGGGAAGGACTGCGATCGCGCAAGAGCAGGGTTCTTGTTCCGTGCTGCCAGTAGGACAATGCGCGGAGGTGTGGCGACGCCTGTACCTGGGCGAAGCGGGGAACGGCTACCCGCCCCCTCGTCTTCCTCGCCCGCCCTAGGCATCCCGAGCCCGACATGGAAACACTCGCGAGCGGGGTCGTAGGTGCCCTCGTTGTCGGAGTCGGAGTAGCCAAAGCAGTAGTCACTTGCGGCCAGGAAACGGCGCATAGCCCCGGGGTCGTGGAGTCTAGAGAAATCCACTCTGGGCCATGCCTCATCCTCCTCTGAGGAGTCAGTGTGGGTGCCCAGGTTGAGAGTGAAGCGCTGGAGGCGTTCTGGGGGATCCTTGTGAGCGGTGGCGTAAGCGTAAGCATAAGAGGTGGCGGTATTTCTCAACCCAAAGGGGTATGAGGATGGTGCCGTCGCCGGACTTTGCTCCACCGAAACTAGCTCTTCAGGGAGTGGTGGAGCGGAGGTTGGTGACTGGGCGTCGCCATGTGCCACCGGCATTTTTCCTTCATCCAAGCTCAGGCTAGACAGGTCCCCAGCCAGGGAGCCTGTGCCAACAGCAGGTCGTAGGATGTCGGCGGGGAGCGGCGTGTCGTCCTGGATTCGAGTAGCATTGGGGTGGTCTTGCTCGCGTCGTGCTTGGCGAGCACGGCGAGAGCGGCCGCCCGGGCGCCGCCTGCGCCTGGGCTGCCGGTGCATGACGTCGTCGTCGGTTGGTGGGGCTCGGGGCGTGAGGAGTACCATGTCGTACTCATGCCCCAGAGACATGAACTCTAGGCCCCCGAACCAGATCACTGTGCCGAGACGTAACGGTCGTACGGGGTCTGCCATCCGGAACTTGTTGGGATGACGAAACTGACACGCAGAGGCCCCTACCTGGCCGCCAACTGTCGGTGTTTTGGACCGGGGGTCCTCTACCGACTAGTGAATTTGAACTGCGGGCCCCTAATCCCGGATGGTGATGCAAAGAGACACAAGGTTTATACTGGTTCAGGCAATCGATGCCCTACGTCCAGTCTAAGAGATCGATCTTGTATTCCTTGCACCGAAGTGCTAGTAGTAGGGGGTTACAAGCACAGGGAGAGAGGGAGCTAATCCCAGGTCTCGGCGAGGTGTCGTGTGGGCTGCTTGAGACGTTGCTCTCAGGCGGCTGGGATGTGTATGTGTGTGAGCTACCAGGTGTTCTTCCTCTTTTTCCTCCTTCGCCTCCCGAGCTATCCCTGGCTGCTTCCTTTTATAACCGCAAGGAGGGAGCCAGGAGTACATGAGTGAGCTATACGTGGAGCCTACTGTAGTTCAGTCCTGTAGCAGCATGGCGTTGGGGATGGCGATTGGTACTTGACTGTCGCGCCGTGCTGGCTAGGCCTGAGGTTGTTGAGGTCGTGGGAGTCCTTGTTGACGTCTAGTCAGTATGGCTTTCACTGTAGGAGACATGTCGTGCCTTGTGTGTTCTTGACTTGGTGGAGTGCCGAGGCCTGGTGGGTGCTGTAGCTGATCGTGCCGAGGCCTGCTTTGCCAAGGCCTCGGAGGTGACCTGTGTATGATGCGGGGGTCTCGGCGGTCAGCGTCGTACCCGGTTTAGGTGGAGAAGTGCGGAGCGTGTGTCCACAGGGCATGGTAACCCCTGCACCGTCAGTAGGGGATGGTAAAAAGGAGATTTGACCGCTGTCCCATCGCCCCTGTCGCTGTACCCTATCAATCGTGGCTGGCGTAGTAGGTGTGACCAGGTGCATTTAAACGGATGTGACGGCTCGCCAGACGGACGGTTGAGGCGGAGGCGACGAGGATGCGGGACGAGCCTGGCCTCGACCGAGGTGGAGAAGGAATAGCACGTCCGAGGCCCTGCCGGGGGGTCTCGGATGAGGCGGAGGCGACGAGGATGCGGGACGAGCCCGGCCTCGGCCGAGGCGGAGAAGGAATAGCACGTCCGAGGCCCTGCCGGGGGGTCTCGGACGAGGCGGAGGACGAACGGTTGGTCTTTCACGCTGATTCCGAGACTACTGGGACCTGGACTTGACCCTCCACGCCACTTTGTCCTTGGCGCAGGACTTAGGTAGTACAGGGCAGTACGGGTGTCAGCAGGGGGCACAGTGATGAGCACAGTGGTAGGTAACCCCTGCTGCGCCCGGTCCCCTGTCCCGTCGGTCATTCTGCCTGTATTGTGCCAACGTGCGGCTGACGTTGCGGGAGTAGTGGGGCGTATTGACTGGACGTGGCGTTTTGTCAGGGGAGTCGGTCGGGATGGAGGTGACGAGGTTGTTGCCAAGCCCAGCCTCGGGCGAATCGGAGAATTGGTATCCCATCCGAGGCTTTGCGGGGCGGGGCCTCGGCGAGGGGGCCTCGGCGAGAGGGCCTCGGAGGGCTTTGGCCTTTCGTCTGAGGCCTCGGCGCAATCCTTGGGCGAGTCGGAGAATCTGCCGAGACTTCGTGGTTATCCTTTGGCTTTGATTTTTGCAAGGCTTAAGCAATATTTTCAGTTCTTGCTTAGGGTACCCCTTCTTGTGGTATCCGACAAGATTCAACATACAACTCAAAACCATATATCAACCAATGTTCCGACTCTAGTGAAATAGCTTGATGTTGTTGCCCCTATTCACTTGGACCATGAATCATGGTATTCAAAATCCATAAACCCTATAGTTGAAAGCATCTAGGCCCCAGGATGTGTGCTTTGGTGAGCTTTGGTGATTACTAGAAACCTAGATGTGTGGGACTGACTATTTTCCATGAGTTGGTGTGGTAGATAGGTTGAGTTTTAGTATCAAGATAACGGTTAATAGGTATTTGTCAAGTATAAACAAGAGATGATAAGGATTATGACAATTGTGAGTTGGTGATTAGTGGAGGTCACAAGGATGAGCATATATGATCAACCATGTGAAAGGATCTAGATGGCTAAAGGGAGGGGTGAATAGCCTATAAAAATTTATCTACAAAATCACAAGACTAGAGCAAAATTGATTAGTACAAAATATGGCTCTAATGACAATTACTTTGCACTACCTCTATCTCACCCAAGCAAGCTCCTATACAATTCTAGTAGAAAATGATTTCTAATCTAAATCAATTCACCACACAAAGCTACTAGCTAAACTAGGTTACTCTAGCTAGCTAAACTAGTGAGCAACTAAAAACTAATACTCTAGTAGCTACAAGAGCTACAACTAACTAGAGAGATACTCTATCAAGCAACTACCACACAACCAATAGATATGAATGTAAATGCAAGTGAGAGTAGTAGCAAACCAACGAGGGCAAGTGATGAATACAAGATTTATACCCGTAGTTCGGTTGCTTGCCGGCAACCTACGTCCACGTTGAGGCGAGTTCCAAAGTGATGATTCGCGCACTAACTCAAACCGGCGCTTCATTCGTGCGCGATCTTTTGTGATGATTCCCACACCAGTGGGGGCAAACCAGGACGTGCATCCACAAAAGATTGATTGATTGGTACCCCCTCTGTACCAAATTATAAGTTATTTTGACTTTTTTAGTAGATAGATTTTGCTTTGTATGTAGCCATACATTATATGTAGATATATAGCAAAATTAATATATCAAAAAAGTCAAAGTGACTTATAATTTGAAACGAAAGGAGTACATGCTTGCAGGTTGATGCAATTGGAATGTTCGCTTTCATGACGAGAATGTGCAAATTGCACCGGTGCCTGCTGTGTAAACAATCAGTTTCGTTCACTTTTGTAAAACTTTGGTTCGTGCACGGTAAAGCATCCTGCTGTATATATATACATATTATAATCCTTCGCTTTCAATTCACTATAGATGAGGAATGTATCTGTGTGCCTGTATGACCGACGGCTGACAGGCAACAGGCCGGGCACCTGATTGATGGTAACTTTGGCGAGACGGATCGTTTGTTGGATCGCTTCTGTCCAAAGATTTTAAAACGTGGGCCAGAAACTACGCTGGGGTTTGTTAATTACGTTTTGACTGCACCGCCACTGCGCGCGCGCGCGTTCTTACCGCAAGAAACCTGCAGGGCTGTGTTGCTTGCCTGCCGCGCTCTAGCTATATATCTGCTGTTCTGTTGCTTATCGGGTTCATTCGGATGGAAGCGCCCGTACGTTACGTTTACGCCCCCCACCCCATCCATACACGTCGCCGTCGTCGTTGATTTGGTACGTTTCAGCGGCGCCCGCGCATCTCAACCGGACTGGGGCGGCCGGCCTTTCGATTCCGAGTGCCACGCCAGGACGCACGCGTATACATGCCAGGGGCGGCACTGTCACTTTACGTGCCTGCGTGCCGCACGCGCGCGGGCGGCGCAGGCTAGCTAGCTTGGTTCGTCGCCCAAAGTCCAAACACCGGCCAGACGCGACGACGGTGACGCGGCACCGGTCCTTTTTAATTTGTCCGCCATCATCAAGAAGGTATCCTGCCGGCCTGATGCACGCACTGCTCGCTATCTGCCGCGCGCCGCTCTTGCGCGCTATCTCGCCGAGGCCGCAGCCGCACGCCCACACCGCACCGCACGTAACGCGCGCGGGCGCGGCTGCAGGTAATATTGGATTCCCACACCCGTCCACCGTGCCGGGCGGGCGGCGTACTCGATCGTTTCTCCCCGGCCCTCCAACTCGGCAACTCCAGGGCGGTGTACGCGATACGCCTACGTGCGCGATCTTTTATGGATCGGAGAGTTAGCAACCATCGTCACGTGCGACCGATTTTTTGTAGTGTGCAGCTTCCAATCCAAACGAAAAGGGCCAAATCTGGCATGCATGCGCCTTTGCCTACGCGCTCAGTCCTAGCAAGACTGCGTGGGGACGAGCGAGATCCCAGCATATCAGAATATATCTATATCTACTGGATAAATGCCCGTGCGATGCGTGGGGCTAATTTTGTTTTTGAGTAAACCTCAGTAATTGGATGTGAACTTTTGAGGTACGAAGACTTGTATTGGATGCGGATACATAGATTTTGTCTTCATATTGGAATCGGGTAGGATGCGAACACGTGAGCTTTGAAGACTTCGTATCGGACGCGGACATGTAGATTTGATCTTCGTCTCAGAACCGGGTAGAACACGAACGCGCGTCGAGTGAAAGATGAATAGTAATCTTGAGATGATCCCTTAAAATCGATTAAATCCATTTTATAGAGCAACACCTGTTATTTGCATATAAACTTCTTATATCTTATTAAAACTGTTTTTATTTGATTTATTTTCGCACGGAGAGAGCTTATTCCTCTAGTTTTTTAGTTTATTTTAAAATTATATGCATATGTCAACGTTTTTTTTGTATATGTTTTTTTTGGAAACATTATTTTTTGCCATATACGATTTTTTTTCAGAAACGGGACGGTGTTTTTTTAGGGAACGGGGATGTTGTTTTTTTGTTACGGTGCCTTTTTGTGTGCCGTATATGTTTTTATTTCGGAAACTTTTCTTTTTGCCGGGGAGGGAAACGGTTTTTTTTATTTTGTAAACTTTTTTTTTTGCCGGGGGAAACGTTTTTATTTTCCCGGTGGGAAACGTTTTTTCCTGTGCGGGGCGGATGCTTTTTATTTTGGAAACTTTTTTTTTGCCGGGGGAAATTTTTTTCTTTTCCTGGTGGGAAACGATTTTCTTTTGCCTTGCGGGGCGGACGTTTTTCTTTTCCCGGTGGGATTTTTTTTTTTGCCGGGGCAGGTGCACACAGACGATACTCGTCGTCATTTTTTAGGTGGTAGTAGATATCTACATCCATATCTATAATCCAATATTAAAAAATAAAATGTGTGTTGGTTTTTTTTTGCCTCTTCCTACCTATCTGTTTTCTTTTGTTCTTCCTCTCCCTTCTTGTCTGATTTCTGTGTTCCGTCCTTGTTTTTTTTTTTATTGGAAGTCCCATTTTTTATCAAAAGCCCCCACATTCGGAAGTCTCATTTTTATCAAAAGTCCCAGTGATAGCACCCACACACATTCGGAAGTCCCAGTGACTACCCACAAACATATGAAAAAACACTAAAATCCATAGCATATGGATGTACCAAAAAAGTCTTATAATTTAGAACGGAAGGAATATTAATAAAAGAATCTACCGTGCTAGACATATCTATTTCTGGCTTCAGTATTAATAAAAGAGTCTACCGTGCTAGACATATCTATTTGCCCAATGAGCACCCACAGGAAATCCCAGTGAGCTAAAAATAAAAACCAAGTGCAGGATTGAACCCAGATCTCCATAATAGAAGATCAATTGCATACCAAACACAACAGATGTTTTATGTGATGTATGACAAAATCTTTTTCTATTTAACCAAGTAGTTAACACCTTATAGCCTACTGGACCAAAAAAATAGAAGTGTAAAAACATTGCATTGCATATATTAGAATAATATGCATATTATATAATATTAAAATATATATTGTTCAGGTAAGAGAAATCTACATCCGTGCATGAGAGTATATCCAAAACGAAATGAAATTGATGATGCATATGTGCACTGTGTGGAGTCCGATTATAAGATTAAACACGTCCATACAAGTTAGATCAGTGTCATCTACATGTGGTATTGAGTCATATTCCATAAATAAATTAGAATAGATGACACACCAACATAGAATAAAACATCAAACTGTATGTCATTCATGTAACTGTTATACCTATTCTTTTGCCCGTCTTTTTTACGTCACACAAGCTCTCGCGTCTCTTTGGTCTCTGTCTTGTTTGTAACCCATGCTCATACCTAACATATAGGGACAGTTCGCTGGTCTGGACTCGTCCAGCCAGCCGGCTGATCCTCCTCACAGTTTACTGTTCACCCAACCAGCCGAATAGTATTTTTCTCTCACAACAAACCAGCCGGAACAGTGTTTTCAGCCAAGTTTCAGACCAGCGAACGGGGCTATAGAGCCGAAATTTCATCTTTTTTTTTGGAAGGTGGAGTCAAAACTGTATTAAAGAACCAACCTTTTATTCCATATTTTTTATTGGCAGGTGGAGCCCGTCTTTTTTTGGAAGCAAAAAGGCTAAGATGGATTGAAAGAAACGCTTCGACCTTTAGTATTAAAAATAGATAGATAGATAGATAGATAGATAGATAGATAGATAGATAGATAAAGATAGGGGTATAGATAGAGATATATGAATTTGTGTTACATACAAGATACAAAGGATGTGAGGACAATTTGACAAGTAAAAAAGAGGGACTAAAGATAGGAACCGCATACAGAGGTAGTTTAGGAAGTTAAAAGGCTAAGGTGGATTAGAAGGAACAATTCGATCTTTGATATTAAAATAGATAGATAGATAGATAGATAGATAGATAGATAGATAGGGAGGATAGGGATAGAGATAGAGATAGAGATATATAAATTCGTGCTACATACGAGATACAAAGAACAGTTTGACAAGTAACCAAGCGGGACGAAAGAAAGAAACCGCATACAGAGGTAGTTTAGGAAGTTAAAAGGCTAAGGTGGATCAGAAGAAATGATTCGATCTTTAATATTAAAATAGAATAGAATAGATAGATAGATAGATAGAGATAGATGAATTCGTGTTACATACCAGATATAGAAGACATGAGGACGGTTTGACGAGGAACCGCGTACAGAGGTAGTTTAGGAAGTAAAAAGGGTAAGGTAGATTGAAAGAAATGCTTCGATCTTAATATTAAAAATAAAATAGAATAGAATATAAAATTGTCGGATAGATAGATAGATAGATAGATATGAATCAGACGGATCGATCAGCTGCCGGCCTGCCGCCGTTCCTAAGGGTCTGTTTAGTTGAGCTATGGCTGTGGAAAAAAGCTGTCGTGGGCTGTGAGCTGTGGGAAAGCTGCTGTGGATTGTGAGCTGTAGAAAAGCTGAAAGCTATTTGGTTAAACAAGTATAAAATATACCTTCTATCTTTATCTCTCTTGAAACAACTATGAAGAGCTTTTTATTCCACCAATTTTAAAAATAGAAAGCCAAAAGCAGGGTCAAACCAGCTTTCAAAAATGTACTACTAAAAAACAGCTGCTTCTGAAAAAGCCACCTGAAAAAACAGCCCATTTAATTAAGCTTTTGGCTTTTAGGGTCAAAAACCAAACCCAAAAGCCCACCCAACCCTAAATTGTAAGTGCAATCGAGATGTCTGCGTTTGTTTTCTCGGCCCGGGCCAGCTGGCCTGCACGCTGTTCATCGGGCAAGTACTGACGTACCGCCTGCCCGTTTAAAGGCCGGCCTGCCGCAGCACACTCGCCTGTAGACTGTAGAGCCACAGCGACGACATGCTGATTGCTGCTTCCTTGCATTGGTAGCTAGCGGGTGCGTGCATGCGTACGTGCATATCCCAGCGTCCAGGCCTCACACAAGGAAAGTGCGTGTGCTGTACTGTTCGGTCCTGTACGCTACTGTGCAGGCAGAGGCTCCCTTCAGCCCGTTCGCTTGTTGGTTTCAGCCAGCCCAAATCAGTCAGCCAACAGTGTTTTTCTCTAAAAAAAACCAGCACCAACCAACGAACAGACCCATTTTTATAGCGCAAAATGGCACTGCTTGCATTGTGCTGTCTGCCTAGTTGTTTAAATTTAAAGCATACATTCAGCAGATCAACAGTACTACAGTAGTATGTAACAGAACTGCATATAGCCTGAAAAGAGAATAAGTGTAGTCAAGTGGCCTCAGCAACAGTATTACCAATGCTTGCATGGTACTAGTGTACTAGTACGTACGTACGTACATTGTTGGCACTTGGTGGTTACTAGTTCAACTCCATCCTCTCACAAAGTTCGTCCGTACACAGCGATGGAGCTTGCATGAATGTGTATGGGGCCAATTCAAAGGTACACTGCTACAGTATTTTCTAATAGTAGTACAGACAATTGGAATTCTGTGAAAAATCTTTGTTTTTTCAAGTTCTATCTATATATGCTGCAATGAACAATTGAAATCCTGTCAAAGAAGAATGAACAATGTACAGATTTATATACTTATAAGATGTAATCCACTAATCAGCAACAGCAAGCATGGTACAAGAGATGCAGAAATTAATTACATACATGCAGCGACATGCAAACCTGTAGAGTGCAGCCGGAGCAAGGGGGGGCAGGACCCAGTTTGGCCCCCACGTAGCTCCGTCCGTGTCCGTACATACTACTACACCATGGGGTATAATCACAGGTACCACGGCAATAGACATGGGCCACACCACCAGGGGAGGTTCAGCCCATAAGATCAAGGCCTACGGTGCTCGGCTCTGATCGACGCGCACTGCAAGGCAATCAGAAGACATCTTGGCGATGAAGGAAGATCTGTTCGGATATGATAGATACCGTATTCCTTGTAAATACTTACCATATAGCCGAATAGATCTAGACCTAAACCGACCTGTAACCCTACCCTCCAAACTATATAAGGCGGATAGGGACCCCCTCAAATGCATCTCATATTCAATACAATCCACCAAAGACACAGGACGTTGGGTATTACGTCAATCAGACGGCCTGAACCTGTCTAAATCGTTGTCTCTGCGCCCGTGTCACCATCCGGTTCCTATTACGCGCACCTCCACCAATCATCTACTAACGTGGGTATACCCCTTGGTAGACTGCCGACTAGATTTCGTGGACAGTGGCGTGCTAGGTAGGGGGATGTGCGTGCTGATTCTGTGGCGAACCAGATGGGAATCTTTTCTTCAACCAACGTCGCCGGCAACTCAACGCTGGCACGTAGCAGATCATTTTCCTCGGCGAACGGCCGCACGTGCTAGAGTCTGATGCCTTGCCATGCGCCTCCAACAGACGCAAAACACGACAACAAGATCGGAGTCAAGCAATCCAAGAAAGCTAAGTCAAGTCGCTTCCTAATTAAATATTGTTATTATACTTCTAGATATATCCATATGTCTGCATGATTTTGGTTGGAAGAAACATAATCACATCTTGTTGTTGCTCGTGATTTCTGATCGGATACGCAAGATCGTTTCCGTGGATCACGACAACCAGCTATCAGGAAAGGCGGCCGGCGATAGCGCGATGTGGAGCAGTGTTTCCACCAAAGATGCTGGCAACCTCACGTATCTCAGGCTTGCAAGCAAGATCTTCGACTGTGCCCTCGTCTCGGTCGGACACGCTCAAGGACTTCGCCTCCCCACGCGAATTGACTCCATCAGGCTCCGATTACGTCCGTTCTCCTACGACTCCACGTACATGCCCGAGCTATCAAATGAACCGTCTGAGCCGCTAAGCGAGCCGACCGGACTACTCATTCCGATAGCCTGCCATGTCGCAATGATCGCCGCGAAGAACGGTGTTATAACAACCACGACTGCCACCAAGACGATAGGCCAGAAAGCTCGAGGGCAGGGCAATTTCATCACCACCGACCAGTCATGTTCTCATTTGCGTTATTCAGAAGCAGCCTTGTCCTCGACTTTGCACCTAAACATACACGAGCAGCAGCGCTCTGCGTCATGGACGGTCGGCAGCGGCTCCTCAGTGATGCCTATGCTCCTAAGCGTGCACAAGAGCTAAGTTCTTTACGGTTCAATGGGCCTCAAAGCATATTGAATGGCTGGGCCGGTTTTCATCGGGTTATCTCTCCATGTTCAACAACGGTAAAGTGCTAAGCACTCTCCATGTTCTCCAACGGTCAAGTGCTAAGCACTCTCCATGTTCGCCACGGTCAAGTGCTAAGCACTCTCCAAATTTTGCCACGGTCAAGTGCTAAGCACTCTCCAAATTTCACCGCGGTATAGTGCTAAGCACTCTCCATGTTCTCCAATGGTCAAGTGCTAAGCACTCTTCATTTTCGCCATGGTATAGTGCTAAGCACTCTCCATGTTCTCCAAAGGTAAAGTACTAAGCACTCTCCATGTTCTCCACGGCATAGTGCTAAGCACTCTCCAAATTTCGCCACGGTATAGTGCTAAGCACTCTCCATGTTCTCCAATGGTCAATTGCTAAGCACTCTCCATGTTCGCCATGGTATAGTGCTAAGCACTCTCCATGTTCTCCAACGGTAAAGTGATAAGCACTCTCCATGTTCTCCACGGCATAGTGCTAAGCACTCTCCAAATTTCGTCATGGTCAAGTGCTAAGCACTCTCCATGTTCGCCACGGTATAGTGCTAAGCACTCTCCTATGTTCTCCACGGCATAGTGCTAAGCACTCTCCAATTTCGCCCTGATATAGTGCTAAGGACTCTCCAAATTGCACCACGGTCAAGTGCTAAGCACTCTCCAAATTTCGCTACGGTATAGTTCTAAGCACTCTCCATGTTCTCCAACGGTCAAGTGCTAAGCACTCTCCATGTTCGCCATGGTATAGTGCTAAGCACTCTCCATTCCAACAGTAAAGTGCTAAGGACTCTCCATGTTCTCCACGGTATAGTGCTAAGAACTCTCCAAATTTCACCACGGTCAAGTGCTAAGCACTCTTCAATTTTTGCCACGGTCAAGTGCTAAGTACTCTCCAATTTTGCCCTGATATAGTGCTAAGCACTCTCCAATTTCTCCACGGTATAGTGCTAAGCACTTTCTAATTTCTCCACAGTATAGTGCTTAGCACTCTCTATTTTCTCCATGGTATAGTGCTAAGCACTCTCCATTGTCTCCACGGTTTAAGTGCTAAGCACTTTCCAATTTTCTTCAACGGTAAAGTGTTAAGCACTCTCCATTTTTTCTCCATTTTTAAGTGCTCAGCACTCTCCAAATTTTACTCCAATGTCTAGTGCTAAGCACGGGGATTTCATCATTTTCACTTATTTCTTTGATCCTGCTACAAGATGCTGCTCTATCTTACAGCAGGCTCGGGGACTAAGTGTGTATATTTCACCTAGCAGTGAGTGTACTATTTTTTCTCTTACTGGTCTTTAGCTAAGCTAGGGACTGGCCGTGTACTCGGCTAAGCTGGGACTCAGTTATTCTGACTAAGTGATCGTTGTAATTTTTTGATCATAACACCAGATGCATTCTTCACCTACTGTCAGGCTCGGGAACTATAAGGTATACATTGCACCTTGCGGCGCATGTATCAATACCAACATCCTCTTTGACTAAGTCATAGATGATGATCATCTGACTTCACCAACGAAGTCTAAGTATGTACACTTCACCTAAGGTCGATGTCTCCGGCAAGCTCTGCCGTTGCTTTCTCCGCCGATCAACTGGTCGGACCGCTAGGTTCATGGACTTCGTCGCTGACCAGTTGGTTGGACTGTTCGGCGTTTACTTCTACTCGACGCTCACTTCGACTGCTCGATGCTCGATTCTTCGCCAACCAACTGGTCGGATTGTCCATCGTTTCATCGTTAGCCACGCTGGGGGCTCGCTAGCTAAGCTGGGGACTCCCCGACGTTCGAATTCTTTGTACAAGTGTCGCCAGCTAAGCTGGGGATTCCTCATGCAAGAGTCGCCAGCTAAGCTGGGACTCCCTTGGCTGTCGGATCTTGTTACGTCTCATTGGTGTGCTATCAAGTTGCTCCATGCTACAAGATTCATTCTTAATCTTCCAGTAGGCTCGGGAACTAAGTGGCTACACTTCACCTGACGGTGAATGTAGTGCTTATTTCTTGATTTACCCTCCTTATTGGCTAAGTCACGGATGATAAACATCCGACCTTGCAAACGGGGACTAAGTGGCAACACTTCACCTGACGGTGAATGTAGTGCTTATTTCTTGATTTATCCTCCTTATTGACTTAGTCACGGATGATAATCATCCGACCTCGCAAACGGAGTCTAAGTGGCTACACTTCATCTGGGGTGAATATTTTTTAAAATTAATCTTGAGCCCCTTGCATCCTTTTGGCAAGCTTTACTTGACTAAGTCCGAGATCTACTAATCAGTTAAACTAGTCGGCTTCGACTTCCACTGCTCGAATCATCAGTTAAACTGGTCGGTTTTACGTCAAACTGCTCGGACTTGATCAAGACAGCGTTGCTCAAAGGATACAAGATGTTCGGGGACTAGCTGTGGGGGTATAACCCTAGGTACCCACAGCAATGGATATGGGCCGCACCACCAGGGGAGGTCCAACCCATAAATCAAGGCCTACGGTGCTCGGCTCTGGTCGGTGTGTACCGCAAGGCAATCAGAAGACATCTTGGCGATGAAGGAAGATCTGTTCGGATATGATAGATATCGTATTCCTTGTAAATACTTATCATATAGCCGAATAGATCTAGACCTAAACCGACCTGTAACCCTACCCTCCAGACTATATAAGGCGGGTAGGGACCCCCTCGAATGCCTCTCATATTTAATACAATCCAGCAAAGATACATGACGTAGGATATTACGTCGATCAGACGGTCTGAACCTATCTAAATCGATGTCTCTGCGCCCGTGTCACCATCCGATTTCTATTACGTGCACCTCTATCGATTATCTACTATCGTGGATATACCCCTCGGTAGACTGCCGATTAGATTTCGTCGACAGTGATGGACCGATTCAAAAGATGGATATCCATCTTGGTTTTCAGTTCAGACGTCGTCACTCTGATATGATTGATGACCTGGAGTACTCCTCTTGGGTATGGCCTAACTGCATAGTATATCATCTGACAGCTGCTGCTATATGTACGCTAGACATTCACGATAAAGGATGATAGTACTTCAGTCATCTCCGTCGTCGTGTCCGCTCGGCCCTGTGTGTACAGTTCAACACAAACAAGCTTGTGTCATGCTCTCTCCGTCTCTAAATATGTGTCGTTTTCGTTTTTCAATAAACAACTTTGACTAAATATATAATAAAATATAAATATTTATGATACATAATTAGTATTATTGGATAAATATTTGAGTCTATTTTTTAATAAATTTATCTAGAGATAAAAATGTTACACGTATTTTTTATAAATCAAGCCAAAGTTATCGGCACGTAAATCATGGCGACAAATATTTAGGGACAGAAATTAACAAGCGAAATGGAACGTGCAAATATTCACATATGTACTGTGTAGGTCCATAATGTAGCAGACATGCGACGTCTTGTCTGTGCCCCGCTGGGACGATGAATATTCGTTCTCGCAAGCAGAGGGCACGCTTCCACGCACGCATGATGTTGGCGCGCGACATATTCCGTGCCGGGAAAGGGACCCGGGCCAGAGCCTGAGAGCCAAGAGAGAGGATCTCGGAGGTCAAGTAGAAGCGACACAGCATATATGCATGGGCTAGATCGCTTTTGCCAGCCACAGGTGCAGCGGTACGGTGCACAAGCTTAGCTAGCAGCCACGGATTGACTCTGCAACAACATGCGTGTTGGCTGCTTGTGTACATTTGTATGCACACACGCGCATATATAGTTGATCTTTTCTTATAGATTATCACTACTTTCATGAACACTCTCCAATGCACATATATATGGCTATGGATGATTGGATGGGTCCTTGCTGATTTGCAGTCAAAACTAGTAGACACATGTAGGAGACGATGTCGACGGCCATCCAATCTCCCATTTCTGATTCTTCGGCCAAAAGTTACTAGAGAGCAACAAAAACCAGAAGTAGATGGATAAATAGTGCTTACTAACTACTAAGGCCAGTCCAAGTCCCAAGGTGCAGCGGTGCACACATATATGGAAAATTGGCGACGTGTCATTATAGTTATATGCGCAGATAGAAATGTTTCATCTAGATGAAACTGATTATATATTTTTTCAAGACTTTGAAACGTGTCATGAACACTGATTAGGGGAGAGAGATGTTTCATTTCGTCCAGCCCCTATTTTGCAATTAAATGTTATATATGGCTAGGATATATATATATATATATATATATATATATATGAAAACAACAAATTGACATTATGTGCATTGGAGGGAGTTGTTTTATTCATCAACTTATGGAACTCTAAGTGATGTGACGCTATTGAAACTTTCTGTTAGGACCAACCTAGCTAATTCCCAGTAAATAGTACCATACACATTTATTAGAGGCCCTGTATGATGTTTTCCTTACGCGTCAACAAAATAAATAGGAGATAGAAGAATGAAGTAGTATGTCTATGGATTGGAGAGACATCTTTGGAATGAAATCCCCAACAGTTTGGTATTAAACCCAACGTTTTGAACCCGCTGTCATAGACACCATATATATATGGAACAACTACTTGATAGCACCAGCTATACAATATGATACGATATTATTCATTGTAAAGGTTGTTTCTTCCTAAAAATTTGCTTGCCGTCAATGTGATGCGACATTTGTGGATATTAGAGTATAATGTCGTGGATTGAAAATAGCCTAATGATACAAATTCCTGGTGCACAGTATTGTGGCCATCAAATTATTGCTACCTAGGATATCTCACTGACTTCAAATGGAATTAGGGGGAGAAAAACACAGTATCATTATGATGATATAGGTTGGGCTCAATATTCAAGGTTGATAGGTGTACAACTTTGGACGCATTGTCATATGTACAACATATGCAACCAATGTTAGATTGAGCCATGCACAAAGTTGCACAACTGAACATGCACATACATAAATAATTTAGACATACCCAAACATATTGCTACATATTGACATAGACAATTGGACAATGGACACATATTTCTTAAATGAGTATATCTGTACCTGCATCTGTGTTTGTATCTATATTTGTATATGTTTCTTTTATGTATCTATATATGTATCTATATCTATATCTCTTGTAATCCTAAACCCCACTAGCCATTTTATTTCAATATGCAAGAAGTCCACCTCAGTAATCCACTATCAAATGCATTTAATTGTGGACATTAGTATGTCATACCATCCACTACCATTAATTTATAATAGTTTATTCCTTCATATAAGTAATTTAGTCTAATTTAATTCTAATTCATCCGCAATTCATGTAGCAATATAGTATGTCCTACCTCTGTCCCTGAATAAATTAATTCTTAGAGTTATCTTAAGTCAAATTTTCTATGTTTGATCAAATGTATAGAAAAAAGTACAAATAATGTGACACCAAATAAGCACATGATGAAAAATATAGTTTATTGTGTAGAGATACTAATTTGGTGTTGTAAGTCTTGGTGCTCTTTTTATAAATTTGGTTAAATTTAAAAAGGTTTAACTTAAGACAACTGTACGAATTTAAGACAACTGTAGGAATTGATTTATTCATGAACGGAGGGAGTAATACATTAGGAAATAGCGTAATACTAGTACGCTAATTAAATATCATAAATGTGTAAAGGATGAGAGATGATAAGTTGATAACGATGCATGATTGGGTAGTGTTCGATGATGCCAGACGAGAAGAAGCCAAGGAAAGATGGCCAGTACGGTAGCGAAAAAGATGTAAAGGCCCACCCAACATGTGTAATCAATTACAACTTTCCTGGCCCTTCTCATTCGATTTCCCTCACCAAAAAGATACATGGCTCATGCATGTTCCTAGGAACTGTTTTTTTTTTTTTTGATCGGATGTTCCTAGGAACATGCAAACACCATGTGTGCTCTCAGTCTCCTACGTGTAGGGAACTAAAAAGTCATCAGAGGAGACTGTCTGAAGTTCTGTACTTTGGAGTGGCATATATACATGAATGCATAATTGCGTATGCCAGGTTAGTTAGATACATCACCGCTTCTAAATGCTACCTGTCCAATAAGATAGCATTTCTAGATTTATCGTCAAAGCCAAACTATCTTATATTTTACTAAATTTACAAAAGAAAATAGTGTAACATTTATATGTCTCTCAGATGAATCTAATATAATGATATGTTTTGAAAACAGTGGTAGGAGTTCTACTGATCATGTATTCATAGATAACAAAAGCATAGCAACAAAGACAAGAAGAAAAATACTAAGAAGCCGTCGATATGTGGTTAAACTTGTCAAATCGTCAAACATTTGTGACCGTAGGTTAGTTACGGTTGTCAAATATTTGTGACTGGAGAGACGGATCATGCGACGTGAGCCGTCGAAATTCTCCCCAATCATTGTAAAAAATTTCTATTTGATTCTAATATTTTTGATCAGAAATTCAGAATTGTTGCATGCAAGGCAGTCAGCAGTGAGTGGATGCATGGAGAGCGAGAGGAAAATATAAAGAACACTGGAGCCGTAGGACAATGCATGCATGCTATGAAGAGGTAAATTAAAAGCGATTCCCCTTTTGTTGCGCTGAAAAGGTGCCAGGGTCCATCGACCGGGCTCATCGGCTAGGATGTTCTTCTCGCGTCGCTGTCTGGATTGGACTCAACCGCTTGGGCTCACCTGCTCCGCTCCGCTCCCTCCTTTATTGATCTCCCTGTCTCTTCCTCTGCAGCATTGCTCAACTCCTGCACCTGCATCACGCAGTCCGGGCCCACGCGCCTTGTCCTCGCCCACCTATCCCCACGCGCCAACGTGGATTACTCGCGTCCAACGTGGCCGGGCGTCTCTTTGTCTTTAACAGTATAAACAATCTCTCAGCCACTCCAAAAGTTTATTTTCCTTCCAGTCGTTGGGTGACCTAAACACTGTAATTAGAACTAGTTCAGACTTTAAAGCATAAAAACTAGTACAAAAAAGTAAATGAACTACTCCGTAGACAGTTTTGATCCAAAACAATCAATTGGGGTACTCTCGTCCCCAAGTGGCCAAGTGTGACTGAGTGGTTCATGCTAAGTTGTACAGAACACGCGCCATCAGCAGCAAGCGGGTCATATTTGATGAGTTCCATAGGTAATCACGGCCTGTTTAGCACTGACCTGCCAAAAGCCCACTGCGATGACTGAAAAAGCCCAGCCCAATTAGGGCCTAGCACTAAAAGGACATCAAGCGAGGACAGCACAAACCGGCATGATATTACACGGTGCAATCACTTTCGACAAATACAGAGAAGGCCAGATTTCATTTGATTGATCGCATACACCATGCAAAGTTAGTTGAATGCATATAATTCAGACGTGCAAATACCCTAAGTTAGGGTTTCTTTCTCCTCTGGCGGCGACGCCGGAGTCCAACAAATCTCGCGTCGAGATCGACGTGATCCCTACAACAAACGACGGCGCCCGTGCTTCTCTCCCTCCGTGAGGAGCCGAGGAGTCGCTGGCGTGGTCTGCATGGCGGAACAAGCAGCGAAGGAGAAGGGGAAGGGGACGGCAAAGGAAGATGAGGGAGAGGTGTTGAGTTTGGAGAAGCATCTGGAGAGTATGAAGCTACAAGGGGGGGAGGAAGAAGATCTTTATTTCTCGGGAGAATTCGAGGAGCTTGTGAAGGAGGTGCGCTGGCTAGCCCTATTTAGGGTTCATACGACAAAGTCATTCAGTCATGCGGCTTTATTCAATGCGTTGAGGAACGCTTGGGCAGCGGCGAAGGAGGTGACGTTCAAGGCGCTGGAACCGAACTTGCTCGTGGTCCAGCTTCACTGTCTCGGGGATTGGACGAGGGTTATGGAAGGCAGGCCATGGCTGTTCAGAGGTGCGGCCATAGTCATGGAGGAATATGATGGTTTCTCGAATGTGACGGCATATAAGCTGGATAGGATCCCAATTTGGGCAAGAATCCAAGGAGTTCTGGAGGGTCTTATGAAGAAGAGGGAGCTAGCAGAGAAGGTAGCAACGAAGGTTGGGAATCTAATTATAGTAGTGGTGAATGAAGGGAAGATTAGCTCTACGCCGTTTCTTCGAACTAGAGTTTGGCTAGATCTTAGAAAGCCTCTAGTGCGTGTGGTGCCGATTACGCTCAAGGAGAGGATGAAGTACTTGGTGCAATATGAAAAATTACCAAGCTTCTGTTTCTTTTGCGGATGCTTGGGGCATGAAGTTTCTGAGTGTGGAGACGGTATCCACCCTAAAGAAAGTTGTGATTGGGGAGACTGGCTGAGAGTTCCCTTCCTGGCGTTAGTTTCTAGGAGGGATGATCGTGGAGGAAGAGGCAGAGGTAGAGGAAGAGGACGAGGCAGAGGCATGGGCCGTGGAAACTGGAATGATGATGAGTCATATGATATGGATATCTCGGCGGATGATGATGTAGATCCAGATGGCAATCCATCTAGGAAGAGGGATGGAGTCGATGGAGAAACTATAGGACGTGTGCCTATGCTGGTAAACCCTCTGGAGCATTCATCCTAGAAGAATGATGCTATAAGCCCCTTGGTAGAGCAAGAGAAGAAGCCAAGGAGGACTGAAAGTGGTGAGGATGATGAATTGGAAAACCCTAATGCATGATCGGCGCTCTCCTTAGAGGAGAGTGAACGGGCACAGTGAAACTCTTAGCTTGGAACTACAGTGGGTGTCGGGTATCGGTATCAGGGATACCCAGAAGAAGGAAGCTAATGGCCGAGAACGCTAACTCCTTTTGATGGCCAAGAGTGTATCTTGGTCTCGCCCGGCCCTAAGGTCACAGGCTCCGTCTCGCTCGACCTTAAGGACGCGGATCCGGGTCACCCGACCCCAAGGGCACGAGCTCCGTCTCGCTCGACCCGTTAGGCGAGAGCCCCATCACGACTGACTCCGAGGGCGCAGACTCCACCTCGCCTGATCCCGAGAGCGTGGGCTCCGCCTCGCCTGACCCCGAGGGCACGGGCTTTGCCTCGCACGACCCTTCGGGCATGGGCTCCACCTTGCTTGACCCCTCGGGTGTGGGCTTTGCCTCACTGACCCTAAGGGCGCGGGCTCCGCCTCGCCCGACGGAGGACCGTACCGCCTCCAACCACTATGTCTAAAAGTACTAGTCCAGGGTCAAACTTCTTATGCTAGAAGGGGAGCAGGCATGTCTTGACATGACCCATGGCCACGACGGGCCACGTCTGAGGACGCACGTTGCCAGTAGCATCGGGCGTGCCAGCGCTGTGCTACCTACTTCCCATACAGCCTCCAACGGAGGCTTTAGCTAGCCATACCTTCCGCTAGGACAGAATGGAGAGCCACGACCAGCTGACGACGCTCGCATATGGCACCAGTGACGAACAGGGCCGCAACGTGGAGCCATCCCTGTCGTCACCTACAGGACCAGTGGGACCCGCGTAAAGGAGATGGAAGACGTCGCAATCATAGAAGCCTTCCTCTCCTCGTCTCTTTCTTTTTTTTCTCTCTAATGTGGCCTGCGTCTTCTCCTTCATCTATAAAAGGGGAAGCAGGGTGCCCCATGGGGGCAGAAAAAGGGGGCTAGAGAGAGAGCTCAACCAGACTCACTATTTACACCAGAGACTAGGACCTTCTCTCTCTCGCCTGTTTGTAACCCCTACTACAAACCAAGTGCCGGTAACACGAGCAGCAGCAACCTGGACGTAGGGACGTTCTGCCCAAACCAGTATAAATTGTTGTGTCCTCCGAGCATAGCCATCCGGGTCAGATGCTCAAATCACAAAATTTACTAGCCGATGATCCGAAACGCCGACAGTTGGCGCGCCAGGTATCATCTTTTGCGCGTCTCGACGTCCACATCATGCCTCGTATGGCTAGCCATGGCATCAGCTGAGTCCTAGGCACGCGCGTGCGCTTTAGGAGCTTGGACTTCATCATCACCGTGGAGGGAGAGTTGGCGCGGGCTCCTACCCCCGTCCAACTTCTTCGCTCCACCGGCCTTGACGCAACCGTCAAAGCCCTCGAGAAGCTATAGTTGTACGCACCAGAGGCCCATGTCCTAGGGAGCGACCAGCTCCTTGGCTTCGATTACGGGAGGCTAGAGCATCAGCTCGATGCCTTCCTGGGACCCCGACCGTCCCGGAAGGATGTGCGCTGCCTCACCTTCTCCTTCGCCAATGTCATGACATAGCTTGCTGGAGGGGAGCTGCTCTCCCTAGAATATCTCACCCGGGACGCCCCGACAGCATTCCCATTCGGTATGCGCAATGCCACGAGGACTGTTGGTCACCTTGTGGTACAGCGCATGTACCCGCCTCCCATGGATGACGAATTCGTGGGAAAGGCCGATTACGTCGTGGAGTCTTTCCACAACCCTCTCGCGGGAGATTTAGAGTCGATCTCCGACTCTAACTCCAGTAGGTGGAGCCATCACCCCTCGTGAGAATGTTTTATGCTAGGTACCCCCGAGGGACGCATCGAAAGCATCCATGAGGGAGGGGCTACCCCACTGAACGACTTCGATGATGAAGTCAAAGAAGATGCGGGGGCCCTTCCCCGCATGCATGTGGAATAGCTAAGGGTGTGGCATCAGGAGCTCGAGAATGCGTGACTCTAGCTAGAGCAGGAGCGCGCGGAGCTCGAACCTGAGATCGAGCATCGCAGGGATGGTGGTTGTGCATGCGCCATCGCCCGCGACGTAAACTAGAGGATCATCAAGGACGACGGAGGCCTCCCATACTTCGCTCGGGCAAGCCAGAACATATCTGCCATAGCGGCCCTACTCTAAAGGCTCCCGAAGGCCGTGGCACCCGAAGACCGTCGGGCCCACCGTGAGATCTGCACGCTACTCGAGCGTGCAACAATGCAACAGGCGAAAAGCTCGTTGTCTCAATGACGCAAGCTCGATGCCAGACAGTGCATGTCTTCGAGACAACATGACCAGGACATATCCACCCACCAGGTGCCACGTGATGGCGGGGGATTTGCCATGGTCCTGGTGCATGAGCGTCTCGGCCCCAACCGTGATGCACGCAACACCCTAGATGCCCGCAGGCACGGACGGGGTGACAAAAGAGAAGAGGTCGGCCGTGGCTACCATCCTCATCGTTGTGGATGCTACAACATCGATGAAGACCGAAGCCCAAGCCCTGACCTACCGGGGTCCTATGCTTTCAGCCGGCACATCCTCAACGCGGCTCTCCCGCCGCGGTATCGACTGCCGACCAACGTCCCAAAGTACTTCAGGGAGACGAACCCTGGCTTGTGGCTCAAGGACTACCAGCTTGCTTGTCAAGTCGCCAGCGCAGATAGTGATTACTTCATTATCCGCAACCTCCCCTTGTTCCTGGCCAATTCGGCATGAACATGGTTGGAGCACCTTTTGCCCAACCAGATTCAAAGTTGGGCAGACTTGGAGGAGATCTTTGTGGGAAACTTCTAGGGCACCTACACGTGCCCTGGGAACCCCTAGGATCTGAAAAATTGCTGACAAAAGTCTAAAGAGACTCTCCGCGAGTACATCTGATGCTTCTCCAGGCAATGCAATGAGTTGCCTGAAGTCACCGACGCCGACATCATCGGAGCGTTCCTGTCCAGGACCACCTGTGAAACCCTGGTCCACAAGCTAGGACATAAGGGCCCTCGGACAACTAAGGAGGTCCTCGACATCATGACCAACCATGCCTCAGGCGAGGAGGCGGTCGGAGCAATTTTTTATTGCTCCAAAGGCAAAGCGAGGCAGGACGAGGATGCCGGCAAGGGCCCCTCTAACCATTTGAACAAGAAGAAGAACAAGCAGCAGCACAGGGGCACGCTTGTGACCGCTGCCGAGCGGAAAGGTGGTTGGGCGCCCACCGAGAATGCTCCCGACCACTTCAAGAAGCTGCTCGAGGGGCCATGCCCGAACGACGCCTTTCCCATCAAGCATCTGTATAAGGACTATGCCCTCATGAAGCGGTTCCTGTCTAGCGGCTTCGACAAGGGGAACCAGAGAAAGAAGCCTGAGTCTGCGGCAGACGACACCAAGGGGAAGGATGGTGGCTTTCTGACCCTAGACAGTTGTCTCATGATCTTTGGTGGGATGGCGACCTACGACTCTAAGCACCGCCAAAAGATCACACGCCGCGAGGTCTACGCGATCAAGCTAGCCACACCGTCTTTCCTTCAGTGGTCGGAGTCTGCTATCACCTTCGACTGATCCGACCACCCGGATATCATCCTACAGCTAGGGAGGTATCTGCTCATGGTTGACCCGATCGTCGGCATGAAGCGCCTCACCAAGGTACTGATGGATGGAGGCAGTGGCCTCAACATCATGTACGCCAAGACACTTGATGCCATGGGCATCGATCGGTCATGCGTCCAACCGACCGGGGCGCCTTTCCATGGCGTCGTGCCGGGGAAGCAAGCCGTACCGCTCAGGCAGATTGACCTGCCCATCACCTTCGGGGATCCAACCAACTACAGGATGGAGACCCTCACCTTTTAGGTGGTTGGATTCCATGAGACCTACCATGCCAACCTAGGACGACCATGCTACGTGAAGTTCATGGCTATCACCAACTACACCTACCTAAAGCTCAAGATGATGGGCCCACATGGGGTCATCACCGTCGGCGTCTCCTTCCAGCGTGCTTATGAGTGGGAGGTTGAGTGCTGCGAGCATGCCTCGGCAATCATCGCCTCCGAGGAGCTCACGGTCATCAAGGAAGGGACTACCGAGGAGGCGCCCAACTCCGAGCGGTCAGCTAGATCCATCGAGCCCACGGAGGGCGTCAAAGAGGTCCTCGTAGACCCTAGTAGCTCCGAGGGTGGTGCGCATCGGCTCCACGCTTTCCACCAAATAGGAAAGCGTGCTCGTCGACTTCTTCCACACCAATAGAGATATCTTCGCATGAAAACCCTCGAACATGCTGGGCATCCCAAGGGAAGTCACCGAGCATGCCTGAAGATCAGGTCGGGCTTCAAGCCGGTGAAGCAGCGCCTGCGCCACATCAACGAGGAGAAGCATAGGGCCATCAGTGAAGAGATCACAAAGCTTTTGGCGGCCGGATTCATCAAGGAAGTGTATCATCCCGAGTGATTAGCCAATCCCGTTCTTGTACAAAAAAAGAATGGGAAATAGAGAATGTGTGTTGACTACACGAGTCTCAATAAGGAGTGTCCAAAGGATCTGTTTCCTTTGCCACATATAGATCAAGTAGTCGACTCGACCTTGGGGTGCGAAACCCTCTGCTTCCTTGATGCGTACTCTGGGTACCATCAGATCGCCATGAAAGAGTCCAACCAACTCACGACTTCTTTCATCACCCTATTCGAGTTGTTCTGCTATGTCACGATGCCTTTCGGTCCAAAAAACACAAGAGCTACATACCAGCGATGTATGCTCAAGTGTTTCGAAGACCTTATCGGGCAAACCGTTGAGGCCTATGTAGACAACATCGTGATCAAGTCCAAATGGACTGACCAGCTCGTAGATGACCTAGAGCAGACCTTCGCAAAACTACGAGCAAATAGCATCAAACTCAACCCTGAAAAATGCATCGTCGGGGTCCCGAGGGGCATGCTGCTTGGGTTCATCGTCTCCGAGCGTGGCATCGAAGCCAACCCGGAGAAGATCACGGCCATCACAAGGATGGGCCCAATCCAAAACCTAAAGGGGGTGCAGCAGGTCATGGGGTGCCTCACCGCGTTGAGCCATTTCATCTCATGCCTCGGCGAACGAGGCCTCCCGTTGTACCGACTTCTGAAGAAGACCGATCAGTTTGCGTGGACTCCCAAGGCTCCGGAGGCACTTGACAAAGTCAAGGAAATCCTGACAAAAGCCCCGATCCTGGCACCCTGACCAATGGAGAGCTGCTCCTACTCTACATTTGTGGCCACCACACAAGTGGCTAGCGCCGCCCTAGTGGTAGAGCGGGAGGAAGAGGGACACACCCTCAAAGTGTAGTGCCCCATATACTTTGTTAGCGAGGTCTTGTCCAACTCCAAGACTTGCAACCCACAAATCCAGAAGCTCTTGTACGCCGTCTTGATCGCCAAGAGGAAGTTGCATCACTACTTTGAGTCACACCTGGTGATGGTCGTGACGTCCTTCCCTATCGATGAGGTCATCCAAAACCGGGATGCCACAGAGAGAATCACCAAGTGGGCACTCGAGCTGATGGGTCAGGGCATTTTGTATGCCCCTCGAACAGCCATCAAGTCCCAAGCACTGGCCGATTTCATTCTAGAATGGACTGAGGTCCAGATGCCGCCAGCAGCCATCAACCAAGAGTACTGGATAATGTACTTTGATGGGCCACTGATGAAGAGAGGCGCCGGTGCGGGGCTGGTCTTTGTTTTGCCCCTCGGGATACGTATGAAGTACATGGTCCGCCTCCATTTCCCCGCCTCCAACAATGTGGCCGAATACGAGGCGCTCATCAATGGCCTACGCATCACCAATGAGCAGGGCATCTGATGGCTTGACGTCCGAGGTGACTCACAGCTGGTCATCGGTCAAATCATGAAGGAATCAAGTTGCCATGACACCAAGATGGTTGCTTACTACTGAGAAGTCCGCCAGCTGGAGGACAATTTCAATGGCCTTGAACTTAAACACATCCCGAGGCGGCCGACACGCTGGCGAAGATGGCGTCCAATAGAGAGCTGCTATGAAGAACGGGGATAGACCAAGGAGGAGTTGCTTGCCCTAGGCTCAGGGGCTAACCGACTGCTTGCTCCTTTCGACACCAAAGTCATGGAGCTTGACGAAGATCCAATGGCAGAGCCCAACCCTCTAGCTGACTAGAGGATCCCGTACTTCGATTGGCTTCTTCGTGAAGTGCTCCCGATGGACAAGACGGAGGCCCGGCGGATCGCACGCTGAGCCAAGTCTTTTGTCACTATTGAGGGGGAGCCCTACAAGCAAATCCACACTAGGATCCTACAGCGTTCCATCCCCGTCGAACAAGGGAGGCAACTGCTGAAGGACATTCACGGTGGGGTCTGCGGACATCATGCCGCACCTAGAACCCTGGTCGAAAATGCATTTCGATAGGGCTTCTACTGGCCGACTAAAGGAAACCGTGACGCCTAAGAGGGGGGAGGGTGAATTAGGCAATTTAAAATTCTAACTCTAAATTATGGCCTCTTTTTCTAACCTTAGCAAAACCAATGCAAAAGATAAACTATCTAAATGTGCAACTACGGTTTTGCTAATGTGTTGCTATCTCTACCGTAAAAAGGAGTAATACAATCAATGTAAATGCGGAAGCTAAAGAGCAAGGTAGAGATATGCAAACTCCCGTCGACGACTCCGGTATTTTTACTGAGGTATCGAGAAGCACGCAAGCTTCCCCCTAGTCCTCGTTGGAGCCCCTCGCAAGGAATCCCTCGCAAGGGCCAAGCTCTCAGTTGGGTAACTCCGTGGATAGCCTCGGGTCTTCCCCACGCGCAAGTGGGCCTCCGACGTGCCTTCTGGCAAGCCTCTCCTGGATGCTCCCCGCCGTCTTCACTATCAAGCTTCCGGCCGAAACGCCGCGGGCCTTGTTCCCTCCCGTACACGGTGGCGGCCACACCACAAACGCGGTTGGTGTGATCTCGCAAGACTATAAGCCCCTCCAATATACAACAATGGTGCACGCAAGCACTGAGTGGTAAGAGATATGCAAACCTCACTAAACACTAGGCCTAAACCTAGAGCAAGCGCTTAAGCGGTGGTCTAATCAACCTAAGCACTTCGCAAAGCACCTACGCTAATCACCTAATGGATCACTAAGCACTATGCAAGTGGAGATCACTAAAATAGTGTATCAACACCCTTGATATGTTTCCTCAGCTCCACACCCTTCATTTGGCCAGTTGGGGGTCTACTTATAAGCCCCACTGAGAAAGTAGCCGTTGGGGACGAAATCCCGCTTTTCTGCTACTGACCGGATGCTGCTGTCGTCCTGACCGGATGCGTCCGGTCGTCTCGACCGTTAGAGCCGCGACCAACTGATCGGATGCTGCCAGCGTCCGGTCACATGCCATCGGACACGTCCGGTCGCAATTTCACCGCTCTGGAACCTTTCTGTACTCGATCGAACGCTGCTGTCCTGCATCCGGTCGATTTGCCATTCAGCGTCCGGTCGCTGCTGCTGCCGAGCCTCTTGATCGGAGCGTCCGGTCACTGTGCTACCAGCGTCCGGTCCAGCGTCCGGTCAGCTCTGTGAGCTCGTTTCTTTGTAATCTTGTGTCCAACTTGGTTCCTATCTTCGTGCTTAGACTTTGCTTGATATCTTGGGTCTTCTCTTGTGCTTCTAAGGTCTTGCTTATGGTGTTGATCATCGGATCATCACGTCACCTTCATCTAAGTCACGTCTTGCACCCTATTGAACTATAAAACAAACACTTGCAAATTCTTTAGTCCAGTTTGGTTGTGTTGGTCACCAAACACCAAAATTCAAAGTAAATGGGCCTAGGGTCCATTTTCCTTACAATCTCCCCCTTTTTGGTGATTGATGACAACACGACCAAAGCAAGCAAATAATAAAAATTTGGAATTTTAAAAAACTATCTACTTGCTAGGATGCAATGCAAGGGGCAAGGTTATATGATGCTAAAAGATACTACTTGTAAGACTAAAAGATACTACATAAAAACTTATCTTGCCCTTGCAAATGTCCCCGTGTGGCATTATGGATTTAAGCCTTACTTTCTACAAATTCTCCCCATTACATAGACTAATCCATAATCCACTATCCTTCCTTTTTCGGATCATTACCACTTGTAGACCATTACCACTTGTAAATTATTTATGATCTAGCTTTTGGTCCTACAAATTAATGCTTGATTTTGGTCCTCTAAATTCTCGCCCTTTGGGATCAAACACCGAAAAGGAAGACATTAGTAGCACAAGAGAGGGTCAAACTTTGTGATCCTTTGTGTGTAGAGTGGAATAGGTCACAAAATTTGACTCTCACATTATATAGATTAAGCTCTCCTAAATATATGCATACATATGTTAGAGGGCAAAGCATATGCATAATTGGTAAATTATTGCTCAAGGGAATTTAATCTATATAATGCATGGAGAAAGCATATAAATATAAAAAAGAAATCAACATGATGATATCGGTTTAGAAATACCACATGTGGAAACCAATTTGATTTCTAACACTTGCAATAGGTGGTGGATATTTGAAGTATGATGCTTAACTCCGGGAACTCCATTTTCCTTGCAATGAGACTACTACACACATGATAAACTTGAAAAAGGTGTTAGTCTCAAAGCATCCAATCTTGTAGAGTAACCTCCCCCTAAATTTGTGCACACAAGTATGAAATACTTGTAGGAAACATGCACATTGATTTTAGAATCAAAAATACCACTTTGAAAGATGACATCGCATGAATGTGAGAGTCATTTTCGAAAACGATATTCGGGAGAGATTATCTACAATTTGGACTTCAGCACATATTAGATGAACAATCAAAAGACAAGCTATGTGCCGTGCTCCTAAACAATTTTAAACCATGTAGGTTTGCTCTAAGGGTTAAGAATGAAACCGAGCAAGCCTACCATAAGATATACCTAGTGTATGCATGACAAAAGATATAAGCATGCAAATGCAAATCTAGGCATGAAAAGTAACTAGATGCTTAAAGATGCCACTAGTAGGAAATTAAATCTAGTAACACTTGAAAACTGAATCTAGTTACCTAACATGGGAAAGGGAATATGGGTCCATGGTATTCACTAACCCACTTGGCAATGATCTTGTCCATCATGATGCACCCCATGAAATGCACCCATACTTTGCCAAGTCTCCAAATTCCTAGAGGTCCATTGGACTTCTCACTTCCCTTTCGGGATCCAAACCTTCTTGGTGCTCTTCATGTTGGAAATAATCTCCTTTGGCACCCAAAAGCGTTTGACCCCATTGTTGGCTTGCTTGTTCACCTTGATGGCCACCACCTTGTTATTTTTCTTCTTCTTCAATAGATAAGGTGTGGAGGCCTTTTTGTCCACCTTGTTGGTGTAGGTGTTGGAGAGCTTGCTTGTTTGCTTTTTCTCTTTCTTCTTTGCTCCTCTCCCATTCTTTACCTTGCACTCATATGACTTGTGACCTTCCTTGTGGCACACGTAGCAAACCACGGTTTGTCCTTCATCAAGCTTCTTCACTCCGTTAACGGTGTTATCTTGATGAAGTTGGGTTTGCTTCGCATTGCCTTTCACTTGAGTCAAGTCCTTGGTGAGGCGAGCTACTTCTTGCTTGAGTTGCTCATTCTCCTTTGCAACCTCTTGTGTGTATGTATCTACAACAACTTTCTCAACACAAACTTGGTTGCACAAAGATGAGTCTAAACATAAATCATTACAAGAAGTAGAGGCATCCTTTTTAGACATGTTAAAGATATAATTTTTCTTTTTAGATGCCTTGGTGGGGGTTGTACTAACGGCTTCAAGATTAGCAACCTTATTAGTTAGCTCATCACAATGTTTGCACATGGTTTCCATTTTAGCAAGCAAACTTTTATAAACATCTTGTAATCTAACTAACTTTTCTTTTAATTTTTCATTTTTCGTTACAAGTTGCTCATCATAGATTGTGCATGCATTTGTTGTTGCACTAGCCTCAAGTTGCTCAATTTTAGTAGATAGTTCCACATTGAGATTAGCAAAGTTCTCATATTATTCAAGCAAAGTTTTATATGCTTTTTGTGAACTATCTAGCTTTTCTTTTAATTTTTTGAGCTTCTTTTGTTGACTAGTGCAAACTTTAGCATAATTAAGATTTTGTTGCACAATTTCATCATAAGAAGACATTTCATCATCACTATCACTCTCACTAGAGGATGAGCTTTCGTTACCTCGTGCTATAAGGCACATACGAGAAGAGCTTGATGATGAGTGCTTGCGGCCTCGCCTCTTGTGATGGTGTTCTTCTTCACTTGAAGAATCATCCCATGACCTTATTGATGTGAAGGCTTGGTTCTTGCATGCCTTCTTCTTTGTCTTAGGTGTAGGCTTATTCGAACAAACTTCCACAAAGTGCCCCAACTCGCCGCATCCATAGCATCCTTGACATTGGATGTGCACACCCTTGACATTGAGCCTTTGGATCAGTTCATCCACCTTGTTGATTAATTTGATTGATTCTTCATCAAGATCGGAGGTGGAGGAGGAAGATTGATCATCATCATTTGATTCTTCATCATCATCGTCGTCCTCATCTTCTTCTTCATCTTCACTTGAGGAGCTTAAGCTTGAGCTTGCCTCAACTTGCTTGCCCTTCATCTTCCTTTTCTCGCTACATGCGAGAGCTTTGCCTTTGCTTGATGAAGAGGCTTCTTCTTGACCCATCTTACGTGACATTTCAAATGCCACTATCTTGCCAATGACTATGCCCGGGGTCATAGTGCACAAGTCCTCCATGTTGTGAAGGATGGTGATGATGCTTGCATATTTCTTTTGTGGTAGCATGGAGATGATCTTCCTCACGATGTCCGTATCATCTAGCTTTGTTAATCCTATTGAATGGAGCTCATTGATAATTAGATTCAAACGAGAATACATATCATAAACAAGCTCATCATTATTTATTGTAAAGGAATCATAATTTTGTTTAGCTAGACAATGTTTTTGCTCACGGACATTAGATGTGCCGTCATGAAGCTCTTGAAGTTTTAACCAAATTTCATGTGTCGTATTTAAAGTGAACACTTGGTTAACACATCCATACTAAATGATTCAAACAAGCAATTTTTAGCTCTAGCATTGAAATAAATTTCCTTTTCTTCACTCTTTGTGGGTTTATCGGGATTCTTAATGGGTTTCATCCCATCACGTGTGACTCTCCAAACACCCAAATCAACCGCCTCAAGGTGGCAAGCCATTCTAGCTTTATAATAGGGGAAGTTTATGCCATCAAAGTGCGAAGGCCTAGAGGTATCTATCCCAACCACTCTAAATAGTGTTGGTTCAACGGCGGTTAAGCCAAAGGTCCAAATTGAGCCAACCGGCTCTGATACCACTTGAAGGGAACCGTGACGCCTAAGAGGGTGGGGTGAATTAGGCAACTTAAAATTCTATCTCTAAACTATGACCTCTTTTTCTAACCTTAGCAAAACCAATGCAAAAGATAAACTATCTAAATGTGCAACTACGGTTTTGCTAATGTGTTGCTATCTCTACCGTAAAAAGGAGTAATACAATCAATGTAAATGCGGAAGCTAAAGAGCAAGGTAGAGATATGCAAACTCCCATCGATGACTCCGGTATTTTTACCAAGGTATCGAGAAGCACGCAAGCTTCCCCCTAGTCCTCGTTGGAGCCCCTCGTAAGGAATCCCTCGCAAGGGCCAAGCTCCCAGTCGGGTAACTCCGTGGATAGCCTCAGGCCTTCCCCACACGCAAGTGGGTCTCCGACGTGACTTCCGACAAGCCTCGCCCGGATGCTCCCCGCCGTCTTCACTATCAAGCTTCCGGCCAAAATACCGCAGGCCTTGTTCCCTTCGATACACAGTGGCGGCCACACCACAAACGCAGTTGGTGTGATCTCGCAAGATTACAAGCCCCTCCAATGTACAACAATGGTGCACACAAGCACCGAGTGGTAAGAGGTTTACAAACTCACTAAACACTAGGCCTAAGCCTAGAGCAAGTGCATAAGCGGTGGTCTAATCAACCTAAGCACTTCGCAATGCACCTACACTAATCACCTAATGGATCACTAAGCACTATGTAAGTGGAGATCACTAAAATGGTGTATCAACACCCTTGATATGTTTCCTCATCTCCACACCCTTCATGTGGCTGGTTGGGGGGTTTATTTATAAGCCCCACTGAAAAAGTAGCCATTGGGGACAAAATCCTGCTTTTCTGCTACTGACCGGACGCTGCTGTCATCCTGGCCGAACGCGTCCGATCATCCCGACCGTTAGAGCCACGATCAACTAATCAGACGCTGCCAGCGTCCAGTCACATGCCACCGGACGCATCCGGTCGCAATTTCACCACTCTAGAACCTTTCTGTACTCGATTGGACGCTGCTGTCCTACGTCCGGTCGATTTGCCGTTCAACGTTCGGTCGCTGCTGCTGCCGAGCCTCTTGATCGGAGCGTCCGGTCCAGCGTCCGGTCACCTCTGTGAGCTTGTTTCTTTGTAATCTTGTGTCCAACTTGGTTCCTATCTTCGTGCTTTGACTTTGCTTGATATCTTGGGTCTTCTCTTTTGCTTCTAAGGTCTTGCTTATGGTGTTGATCATCGGATCATCACGTCGCCTTCGTCCAAGTCATGTCTTGCACCCTATTGAACTACAAAACAAACACTTGCAAACACCCGCATCCTGAGGTTTATAGCCTTAACCATGGAAAGGGTTGGAACACATTATCCTTTTTATAAAAAAGGATGAAGAACCAAAAGATTGTTCAACCATAGCAGAAATTAAAATATATCCATTTATTACAAGATCACTATTTCGCCTAACTAACTAATTTTTTGGGGTGGTGATCTCATCCTCTATCTTGGCAGATAAGTCCTATGCTAGAGGGGCCACCTCATTCTCGATGTCCTCTAGCTTGGCATCAGAGTAACTGGGCATGAAGCCTTGGCTCATCGTCTCTAGATCGATGTTCTCATAGTGAGAATGAGCAATCACGAACGACCGATGAACGCCAAAGTGGAGTGCGTCCCTCGCCATCTCATGCGCCCGATCCATGATCCAGACAGCGTGGACCGCGAGCGAGCGAGCTCATCTCCTATGCCGGGGCCAGCTCGAGGTCATCGTAGACCAGCTGGATGGTGATGCGTAGGGCATCGTGCTCATCGCTCTCCTTTAGGAGGGTGGCCTTCACCTCGCCGAGCTCCTTCTCTAGGCTACGGCTCTTCGTCACCTCCACCCCGAGCCTATGATCAAGACCTACCCAAAACATGCACCAGCCATGTTGAAAAGCCTACCATGGATCCTAGGGAGAAGGACAACAAAGGAAGACCAGGGGCTTACCGTCCACGTCCACCTAGAGCTTGCAAGCCTCGTCACGCCGTCGGGCCACCTCGGCCTAAATCCTTCTCGCCCCAGAGCTCACCCTCTAGGAGGTCAATTCGCTGATGGGTGTTGGCGCGCTCCTGACAAGCCAGGTCGCGCTCCGTGCGGAAACCCTCTACGGCTTAGAGTAAGTCATCACACTCCTTCGATAGCCGCTCGATCTCCGTGGTGTCCGTGCGCGTACTCTCGACCAGGTCTAGGAGCTTCTCCCCAACTTCATGGGCGTCATCATGAGCCTCCGCATAATTGATCCAGAGGTCGGCCAACTCCTGGCGAATGGGGACAAGTTTGGCCACCTCTTGATGAGCGACAACGAGCTAGGCGGCCAGTTCCTCATGTATCCACTCCCCTATGGCTCGCAGCTGCTCCTCCACCGTGAGGTGATCCCAAACGCCCATCTCACGGTGAAGGAACACAGACTTCTCCTGGCTGCTGTCCATGAGAACCTGCGAAAAGGGTATGAGTTAAAAGGCAAGAAAAGGGAAGATGAAGGTCAGAAACACTGATGCACTATACCTGGCCAACCAGAGTGATAACATCTTGTAGTTAACTCAGCGCGGTGGTCAGGGCGTGAACCATGGTCCCCACCTCCGTATGGATGCTCCCCCACTTCCTCTTCTCTATGGCATTGTCAAGGGTGAAGAGTGTCGCCCTCGGGTCCTGACGGTCGGCCCACCTGATCTGGGGTCCTGCCTAGGTGTGAGGGTCACCGTCGACCTAGACTAGAGGCCAATATTCCTCTACGCAGACCCCAAGCAGCGCTGACCCCTCTCACGACCGCAACTCCTCTAGAGCAGCCCCCTAGCAGTAGAGGGGGCGAGCAACATGGACGAGGAAGCCTTCCCCGCCATCGTGCCTGCCAAGGGTGCACCAAGGTGCGGCCTCCTCCATCCATCCCACCACGGGTGCCGTCGTCTGCCTGGACAACAACCCTGGTTGCGCCGTCTCCACTGATAACGTCATGGTCGTGCCTGGCCATGCCGCGATCGCTGAGGATGCCTTGGGGACCGCCTCCCCTGTCTACATACCCTATCACCGACACGCCCGCCAGCATAGATGATGGCTCCAGCCACGCCGTCTCCGCCTATGACATCGCGGCCGCGCTTGGTCGCGTCACGCTTGCCACGGGTGCCCCGGACGCACCTTTCGCTGCCTGCCCTCCCGTAGATGCGGTCGATGGCTGTGCCTCATCGGTCGACCCCATGGTCACCCTAGCCACGCTCCTGCCAGCCTCCCACACGACGCCAGATGGGTCCTACCGCGCCCGCCGAAGGGTGAGAGTCTTCTTCGGTGCTAGCTTAAGGAGGGTCCCACGCCCCCAACGCTGCAGAAGGCACGATAGTTAGTTTGTGGCAAAAAATTCATCAAAAAACAAAGAATGAAAAAAAACTCTCAGCTCACCTTGTCGCCATCGGGCGCTGACATTTTGGGGCCAGCCCGCTCGACCCCAGTTGCGACGGTTGTGCCTCCCCGGTTGACCCCGTGGTCACCCCGGCCACGCTCCCGCCAGCCTCCCGTGCGGCGCCAGATGGGTACTGGTGTGCCCACCGAAGGGCGAGAGCCTTCTTCGGTGCCAGCTTAAGGAGGGTTCCACGCCCCCAACACTGCGGAAGGCACATTAGTTAGTTCACGGCGAAAAATTCGTGAAAAAAACAAAAGAATGAAAAAAAACTATCAGCTTACCTTGACGCCATCGAGCGCTGATGTTTCAGGGCCGGCCCGCCTGACCCTGGCTGTGACTCCTTGTCGCGCTGCCATTTTGAGCCCTCCCTTTGCTCAGGAGGCTCGAACGAGGTGGAGCCACCGGCACCCCTCGGCTCTGGGGGCGCGTACTCCCCTTCTTGCTCCAGGAGATGCCACAGGAAGGGCCCCACCTATGGTGAAGGTGGGTCCTCATCCCCGCTGGCCTGATCATCCCACGAGATGGGCAGCCTAGAGCCATCGCCCCCTCCTCCTCTTCTTCTTCCTCCTCCGATGAGCCTTGGCGCCGCTTCCCTCGCTGCAGCTTCGCCCACTCCTTCGCCCGCCATTTCTTCTCCTTGTCGTCCTTCTCCTTCTTCCTCCACTCATCTACGACACGGTTCACCACCCTCACGGCCGCATGCTCTGGCAGCGGCGCGACAGAGGCCTGAAAGCCCAAATCCACCGGTAGCTCGATGAAGTCTGGCTCTAGCCACATCATGGGATATCCTAGGATTGGGAACATGGCATTGGACTCACCCATCGCCTCCTTAATGCACTGTGCGACCTTGCTATCGTGGAGCGGCCCCTGGGTGAACGTAGTCCTATCAAACTACGCGTCGGGCATCATCCCATACAGTGGGAGGACATGTGCCATCTGTGATGCCACCCTCCTCGCGTTGTACGCCCCGATGACACCAACCCTGCGAAGGCCGCAGTCCTTGAGGAACACGATGGCATCAAGAAGGTCACGCAGCCTTCTCTTCTCCTTCTTGGGAGGCCCCCATGACCACACCTGTGGCACCTTTCTATGAGGCACCCAATGAACTCTGGCAAAGGAGCGATGGTGTCATTCTTTGCATAGAACCACAACGTGTGCCACCCCTTGTTGGATCTGGAGAGCTGGCAAGGCATGTACTCCGCCGATCGGTGCCCACAAAGGTGGATACTCACGCATCCCATCGGCATCGACGCGTCCCTCTTCTTGTTCTTTTGCAGGAAGACAGAGAAGAAGTATCTCCACAACTCGAAGTGGGGCTCGATTCCTAAGTACCCCTCGCACAACGCAATGAAGGTCATGATGTACTGGATCCCATTTGGGTTCAGGTGCTGCAGCTCGATTTGGTAGTGGTGCAGCAACCCCCAAAAGAATGGGTGAGGGGGGATCACGAATCCACGCTCGTGGAAGGGCGCGAAAGACACAATGTAGCCATCGGGTGACGCCGGCACCTCCTCACGACTAGGCATGAGCCACTCCGCCGTGTCGGTTCTCCCATGGAGGAGGTCACGCTTGACGAGGCCCTCCATGCACGCGTGGGTGACGTCGGAGCGATACCACGACTCCATGGGAAGCAAAGGCAGAGGAACAAGAGCTTTTGCTGGCGGCGAAAGAGTGAGGGCAAGAAATCCGGGCGCTGGCGGCTGAGAAGCAGAGATGGCAAGGTTATGGTCAAATGTATTACGAACAAAGGGAAAGGCCCCCGTTTATAGGAGGAGGTGGAGCGAGAGGCGAACCATCCGCCTCAATCCACACGCTCGCCATGTCCTGTCACTTCGCCTCTCCGAAAATCATGCGCATGCCACCTCTGGCCGCTCCCTCGAAGGACGCGTTGGATGACGGTTTGCCCCATTCGATGGGCCGAGAACCACCATAGGTAAGAAGGGATATGGAGCTAAAAATGCTCCCATGACCCATTAAAGCCCAGGTGTTCGAAGGCTGGCCCGCTGATAGGTTCACAGCGGCTCCAGGGCACCTTTAAAGTGAGTGGTGGAAAGGGATGGGCCCGCTAGCGGCTAGTACCCGGGCGCATGAGCTCCACGGGCATCCCGACCCGCATTCGAGTCTTGGCCGATGCACAGTCTATGGTTTTTCCTCGAAGAAAGGCAACGAGCCCTTGGGACCGGTTGAACGTACCCGAGAACTATATGGACTGGCCGCTAGGAATCTGGAGTCGGTCACTAGCTGACCCATGCTGGACCCCTATGAATGGGAAGCCAGGGCCCACTTGAACTAGCCCATTAACAGCTCACCGAGCACCATGATTCGTCCGTTGAGGAAAATATGGCATGGCTCAGCCCCTCTGTTTTATCGAAAAAACATGTGAGGGAGGACAATTACAAGACGAGATGACCCCTCGATCAGACCCTTGCTGCGCGCGGGGGCTCGACAGATGGACTCGCAAGGAAACCAAATACATGGTAGCATATTAATGGCGGATCGGTCGAATACTAGGGAGGAATCAGAATCAAGGGAGATCTTTTCTGATTCTCCGAATCCCACAGCTACATGCTCCTGAGGAGTCTGAACACGATGGAAAGGAATCTCAACCATACCAAGACATCCCGCGGCCCACAAAGGGAGATCAAGATCCTCATAATCCCTTCGTCCAAAAAAGCCTTCGAAGGAGTATCCTACTCCTCTGTAGGCTTAGAGGCTACTGTCGGGTATCAGTATCAGGGATACCTGAAAGAAGGAAGCTAATGGCCGTGAACGCTAACTCTCTCAGATGGTCAAGAGCGTATCTTGGTCTCGCTCGGCCCCGAGGGCACGGGCTCTATCTCGCCCAACCTCAAGGACGCGAGATCTGGGTCACCCGACCCCAAGGGCGCGGGCTTCATCTCGCCTGACCCGTCGGGCAAGAGCCCCGTCACGTCCGACCCCAAGGGCGCGAACTCCGCCTCGCCCGATCCTGAGAGTGCAAGCTCCGCCTCGCCCGACCACGAGGGCACGGGCTTCACCTCGCTCGACCCCTCGGGCGCGGGCTTTGCCTCGCCCGACCCCAAGGGCGCGGGCTCTGCCTCGCTTGACAGAGGTTTGTACCGCCCCAACCACTACGGGTCTAAAAATACGAGTCTAGGGTCAAACTTCTGATGCCAAAAGGGGATCAGGCGCATCTTGACGTGACCCGCGGCCACGATGGGCCACGTCTGAGGACGCACATCGCCAACAGCATCGGGCGTGCCAGCGCTGTGCTACCTACTTCCCGTATGGCCTCCAGCGGAGGCTTCAGCTAGCCATACCGTTCGCTGGGACGGAATGGAGCGCCACGACCAGCTGACGACGCCCACGTACGAGGCCAGTGACAAACAGGGCCGCAACGTGGAGCCATCCCCATCGTCATCTATAGGGCCGGCGGGACCCACGTAAAGGAGATGGAAGATGTCGCAATCCCGGAAGCCTTCCTCTCCTCGTCTCTCTCCCTCTCTTTCTTTCTCTCTAATGTGACCTGCGTCTTCCCCTTCATCTATAAAAGGGGAAGCAGGGCGCCCCATGGGGGGTAGAAAAAGGGGGTAGAGAGAGAGAGCTCAACCAGACTCACTCTTTTCACCAGAGACTTGGGACCTTCTCCCTCTCTCGCCTGTTTGTAACCCCTACTACAAACCAAGTGCTGGTAACACGAGCAGCAGCAAACTGGACGTAGGGACGTTCCACCCGAACTAGTATAAATCCTTGTGTCCTCCGAGCATAGCCATCTGGGTCAGATGTGTAAATCACAAAATTTACTAGCCGGTGATCCGAAATACCGACAGGGGGCTTGCAAGTTCCCGAGCAGTTCGTGCGTTCTGGAAGTCCGGAGGCGAATAAACCTAGATGTGTGTTTCTTGTTTGAGACACATCTGAATAATGCTAAGGCAGATAATGTGAGAAGACGTGTTGGTTTTGATCGAATGATTGTACATGAGAGTGATGGGCAGAGCGGGGGCTTGTTGTTGATGTGGAGAGATGAAATTAGTGTTCGCATGCAAGGAGTCACCAAGAATTATATTGACGTGATCAAAGAGGAGGAAGGGGCTGGAGGTTTACGGGAATATATGGCATGCCGGAGTGGAACCAGAAAGGAAGAACATGGGATGCAATATGTTCAATTAGAGGGGATTTGACGGCACCATGGTTACTCATGGGGGATTTCAATGAAATTCTATATAACTGAGAAAAGGAAGGAGGCAGTCCGAGAACACAAAGGCGACTACAGGCATTTCATGATGTGCTGTCTGAATGTGAACTAAATGATATCATGTTTACGGGTGATCTATATACTTGGCAAAGGGGTCAGATAAGAGAAAGACTTGATAGGGCAGTTGCCAACATCCAGTAGTCTAATCTGTTTCCCCAATCGACTTTGATAAACAGTGAGATGACGAGATCTGATCACCGTCCTATTGTGATGGACACCCGGTACCTTGCGCCAATCCAAGGAGGGAGGAGTAAGAAGCGATTTGAAGCACGGTGGTTGCAAGAAGATACGGTAGAGGAAATAATCAAGGCAGCTTGGGAGAGAGCTAAGGCCCGGGGTGAAGGGCCAACTTTTTCAAAAAAGGTGAATGACGTTCATGAAGAACTACATAATTGGGACAAGGAAGTTTTGAAAAATCATGTAAAGAGAATGTCTGATCTTAAGAGAGAGTTAGAAAGACTAAGAAGGGGCCGATGACTGACACTAATATTGAGTCCTAGAAGGAGATCATGGTCTGCCTTGAATTAATGTTGGAACAGGAGGAGATTCATTGGTTCCAGCGAGCCAGGGCAAACTGGATCAAGCAGGGAAATAGAAACACTAGTTTCTTCCATAATTTCGCTACGAAAAGGAGGAAGAAGAATACAATTAAGGGGTTGGTAGATCACAATGGAATGATGCAGGAGGACGGGGAGGTAATGTGTAATATTGTGCAAGACTATTTTGAGAACTTATTTACATCAGAGGTGGGAGATCTGGATCCGGGTGTCTTGTCAGATGTTCAACGTAATGTTACACCAAACATGAATGCCGGGTTGATGGCTCAGTTCTCTTACGAGGAAGTTAAGAAAGCGCTCTTTCAGATAGGTGATCTTAAAGCGCCAGGGCCAGATGGTATGCACGCAGTCTTTTACAAGAGATTTTGGGAGCTCTTGGGGGATGATTTGGTGAAAGAAGTATTGGAAGCTGTGAATTCGGCAAAAATACCATAAGGGTGGAACGCCCAAGGTAAACAACCCAACCTTGGTGTCCCAATTTTGGCCAATCAGTTTGTGTAACGTGGTGTACAAAGTCATATCTAAAATGCTAGCAAACAGACTTAGATCCATTTTGCCAGATGTTATCAGTGACAATCAGAGTGCGTTTGTGCCAGGAAGACTCATTACTGATAATATTCTATTAGCTTATGAGAGTATTCATACCATCAAAAAGAAACGTGGGAAGAAAGGGTTGTGTGCAGTGAAACTTGATATGCACAAGGCATATGATAGAGTTGAATGGGGATTTCTTGAGAAAATTATGATAAAAATGGGTTTTCATCAAAGATGGGTTACTCTAATCATGGCCTGTGTCAAGTCTGTGAAATATAAGGTCAGAGTAAATTCGATGGAGACTGAAACTTTCATACCAACAAGAGGGCTGCGGCAGGGGGACCCCTTATCCCCCTACCTTTTTCTCTTGGTGGCAGAAGGTCTATCAAGATTATTGAAAGGAGCAGAAAGTAGAGGTGAGCTGCATGGAGTTCGAGTTTGCAGGGATGCACCAGTGGTATCCCATTTGCTGTTTGCAAATGATTCTCTAATCTTAATGCAGGCGAGTAAGGAGAATGCAGATAACCTGAAGAGATTGCTTGATCGCTACTGTGCAAAATCGGGACAGAAAGTTAGTGATGAGAAGTGCAGCATATTCTTCAGTGAAAATACAGATGTAACAGTCAAGGCAGAGGTTTGCGAAGCTCTCAATATTGTTACTAAGTCACTGAGCGATAAATACCTTGGACTGCCAGCATTGGTAGGGATAGACCACAGTTACTGTTTTCAACATCTAATTGATAGAGTTCGAGCTAAAACAAAGGGCTGGAAGGAGAAGCTCTTAAGCATGGGGGTAAGGAAATTTTGATAAAGTCCATTGCTCAAGCCGTGCCTGTTTTTGCGATGATGGTGTTCAAAATCCCAAAAAACATATGCAAAGGGATGTCAGACGCCATATCTCAATTTTGGTGGGGTGATGACGATGACCATAAAAGAATTCATTAGAAGGCTCGGTGGAAATTATGCATACCAAAGAAAAGGGGAGGTATGGGTTCTAGAGATCTGGAAAGTTTCAATTGGGCTCTACTAGCTAAGCAAGTGTGGAGGTTACTGCTTGAACCAGATTCTTTATGTGCGAGAGTTTTGAGAGCAAGATATTACCCTGATGGAAAACTCTTGAATGCAAAGCAGAAAAGTGGAAGCTCATACACTTGGCAAAGTATTTTGACAGGTTTGGAGTGCTTCAGAAAGGGATATATTTGGAGAGTTGGAGATGGGTCCCAAATTAAATTTTGGGAGGATAGCTTGATCCCAACAAGTCACAATCTAAAAGTATTAACACCAAGGGGGAACAATTTGCTTACTACAGTTGATGAACTTATTAACCCAATCACTGGGACGTGGGACGAGGAGTTGATCAAGGACCTGTTCCAGACAGTGGATGCAAACAGGATTCTACAGATCCCACTTGTGCAAGGAAGAGAGGATGTAGTAGCCTGGCACCATAAGCGAAACGGGGATTTCTTAGTCGGATCAGCGTATCATATCCAGTGGTTACATAAGTTTGGTGCAAATAGGGTGAATCGGCAAGCGAGTGGCGTGGGTGATGAGAAAATGTGGTCAAAACTATGGAAATTAGATGTCCCTGCGAAGATCAAAATTTTCGGCTGGAGGGTGTTGCATGGCCTCCTACCTTGTCGTGGGATCCTGGCAAATCGCCATATTGGAAATTTGGGCAGCTGTCCAGCCTGCCAAGAGGGATGTGAAGATATAAAACATGTTCTTTTCACCTGTAACCGAGCAAAGGAAATTTGGCGATTGCTTGGAGTGACAAACAATATTCAAAATTTGTTGCAGGTTGATCGGTCGGGATCAGTAGTGGTGGCGGAGATGATCAAAGCATCAAAACAGCTAGATGCATTGAATCATGTAGGATTGGCAGAATTAATCCTAACTGGTGGTTGGTATTTGTGGTGGGAACGCAGGAAGCTTGGCCATGGTGATACTGTTCAAAATCCGACAAGATCGGCAATGGCAATCGCAACGCTGACGACCAACTATCAAAGAGCAGTAAAGAAGAGGGCTAAAACAAAGGAGGGCTGGAAGAAACCACCGGAAGGTAATTTATTGCTAAATGTGGATGCAAGCTACAATCAGGACCGGGGCACCGGTAGTACAGGCGCTGTGATCAGGGACTCCAGTGGTTCTTTCATAGCTACTGCTGCATGATTCATTGAACATGTGCTAGATGCACCGATGGCAGAGGCAATGGCAGTCAGGGAGGGGCTGTTACTAGCACAACAGATAGGATGCAACCGGCTCATGATTCAGTCAGATTGCTTGGAGGTGGTCGAAACGATGATGCAGGACGGCATCTCTGCAACAGCTAGTGCTCCGGTATATGATGAATGCGTCCAACTGTGGCAAGATTTTGTATCTATTTCTATTGAACATTGTAATCGGGAAGCCAACAAAGTAGCCCACGAAGTAGCTAGATTAGCAATGGCATCGAAGTTATCTTGTAATTGGGTTGATGAACTCCCTAGTTTTATCCTAGAAGCCTTTGTGAATGATATAACTCTGTTCGGAGATTAATAAAATGCGCTAAATGGCTTCCCTCAAAAAAAAAAATACAGAGAAGGCCAACATTGTGAATTTGTGATGGCGTTTGAAGTTGAGGACAGTGCTTGGCGGAAGCGCCATATACTCGTCGTCGGGTTTGGCCGTTTGAAACTGATGCTGTCTGGTTCATATTCGTCATCTTCAGCAGCGTTGTTGACAAAGTAGATGGAATCGTCATACAGGCTAAGGACCCAATCTGAATCAATAATAATCTTGTCTGTGATGATCCGATCGTTGCTGTTGCTGTTGCTGTAGTAGTTTGTTCTGTCGCGCATCGGGCTGGAGATTGTTTCTCCACTCAATGCCTTCTCAAGGTCTAGTATAATCTACCGGTATCACGTCGAGGAAGCTCTCCATAGCTGGGTGCACACATTCGTGCTCAGTAGATGCAACGGACTTGTTCTGCCATACATATACATATACATGCAAAAGCTATATTCATGTGAAGAAGACATTGAACATTGAGAAAACTATATGTTCATGTGAAGAAAATCTGACAGGGTAGCACAATGACACCTCCTTGTAGCTACATCCAGCATTCAGCATAGAAGAGCAATGGAGGAGATTCTGAGTTTTTGCAGGTCGCCAAAAAGTTGATACGGTAGTGTAATAAGATCTGATCTCTATCTTTGAGGAAAAAAGCTCTGATCATTTGCACTGCATTAAAATGAAGCCTGTATCTGGGGACTTTAAACCATGAGGATGAATCGGCTCGCAAGAACAGTAGCGGAAACGCACCAAGGGCAGCCGAACACCTAGTACGAGGCAGCAATCAATCAACGATTTGCTGGTCTGCTACCAGCAGCTACCCCTTGTATTTTTCACCTGACAACAATTGCCAAAATACTCTAATACAAGAATCTGTCAAACTAGACTTTTCCAGCGGGGAAAAAGAAAAAGGAAAAATAAATTTTCAAATGGAGTGCACCAGTTGCTTCGCAAATTGCATCGAGGGTTTCAGGCCAACGCATACCAAGTTCAGAATAACATTTGATAGGCAAAGCAAAGTTGAACAATACATATCTCCTCAAATTACAACTTTGTTTTGCCTGGTTCAGCTTAAGTACAAGCTTATAAGATTACATGTTCCACTTAGATTAGAACAAAAAGCTCAGGATCAGCTATGCCACTGCCACTAACACTTTTTGCAGGCCTCCACTCCTGTTCATGATCTATCTGACTATCTGTACTGCTCAGGGAGCCGATAGCCTGTCATGACTATCTTATCTGCAAACATCTTGCCAGTCTTTGGCATAATGTGCCAGTGCATTGTCAAGTTGAATTCCTTGCCCTTTAGATTGCTTCCCTGTAATGAGATAAAAACAAGTCATTAATCAACCATTCAATGCAATCTCTGAAGAATCGTGTCGCAGTCGCAGTACATAATAGTTTTGTGGTAGTCGCGAAGTGTACATACACATTGATCGAAGTAATGAACAGAACGTAGACCATTATAAACCTATCCTAACACAAATAAAGGATATTGATATCAACCAAAATAATGGATGCTCAGTACACCAGTAAGGGTCAACCTGTACTTATATAGCTACCCAAAATTAATGTCAAGAACGAAGGACAACATGGAAATGGGTGTGGGGACCCAATACTGAAAGCCATGTAAAAGCAAAAATAGTTCGCATGGTTCGGCATCATGAGCAATTATAAGTAGCTCAAAATACATATACAGAAAAGGGAAAAGATCCGCATTCATAAAAAATTTCATAATAATCACACTGACGTACATCAGCCACAATGATAAAATTTTATAGACTACATTAAATTAGCATTCAATCTATGTAATGTGCTTGCCTGGTCAATAAATCTGTACTTGTTTGTGGTATGAATCAAAAACTTGGCATGCTCCTTTGCAGGTATAATGCCATCCCAAAGGGAAACCTGTCACATAATCCAAGTACACTTATACAACATAGTTATAAGAGGGAAAATCTGAAATATAACAGAACCTCAGAAGGCAACAAAAATGATTCAATAGGGCTATGAACATCATACTGGTACAGATATCCATAGTCAATTAAAATATCTTGACCCAAGGGAATAGACATTTCAAAGGCATTGCACTTAAGGTCAAGAAAAGGCCCTGAAAGTCAGCTACTATCTGCAAGCTAAAGCTTTAGCTACCATGCCAGGATCACAGGGAACACACAGCGAGGGCCCTCTTTTTGCAAGAACCAGGGTTCAAGCCATGGTTGGCAGCCTCACTTGGAGGTGTTACCACCGTGCTATGACCATGTTCTCTCTATGAAGTCATAAGATTGTATCACATAAAAATATAGCCTTGAGTTGCTCACCCAAAGTTCAGAAAATCAACAGTAATTGTGCAAATGACATACTGGTACAGGTATCCATTAAGTCCAAGATTATATATATCACATAAATATATAGAGCATAGTCTCAAGTTGCTACCCGAAAGTCTAACATCAAGCAGACTGTTTATCTTGTTCTAAAATGTTATTATGGGCCTGTTGCAATCAAACTAGATTCTTTATATCAACTATTGATGTTCCTTCGACCAGGTTTAGCTAGCTGGTCTAGAAAGACATGAATTAATTAACCTAACAGACTTCAGTTTTCCCTGATATATACTTCCAACTGTAGTTCACCTAGATTTGCATATACTGGTGAAAAAATCCCATCAATAACACATGGAAAAATCTAATGGGCTAGGTCAAATTGTGTAGCTATATGCATCTGCCACAACTCCCAATGTATGTTGAAGGACAGACCAAGAAGAATGCTATATGACATCATTACTGCAACCCTCAAGCAAGTGGCAATTGCATGAGATTGCACTACAGGCCCAAGCAGAAAACTCTCATGCCTTTATGGACAATTGATGCAGGCTAATAGTAACTGATAATCATCTGAGCCACTATAATAATGGGCCACATCACAGGATCACAAGTAACATATCGATATCGACTCAAGAATAACAATCGACAAGCTTACTTGATTCAAAGCATTCTGTGGAGTCTCATACTCTGCTGCCACAAAAACAAACACCTACAATCATGCAACAAAAGTAAAGTTAAGCAGCAGAAGCGAGAACCTTCTAAAGTTTCGCTTGAACAGCACTTATAGATCAGGTGCATTAGAGATTCAGTTGCACAGATGTATTATAATACACTGAAATTTTCTGACGGCAAATTTCCATTATATTTTTCATAGATCATTCTGCAACAACTGAGAACACCGTAATACAGTTAACCAAAACTCAGGCTCAAAGTCGCATTTGTTCAAAGACGCAAACAGCAACGAGAGAGTACTTCCTGTGCTCGAGGATTCCTCTCCAGTTACTTTTCAGTGTTGACCTCGTACATAAAGCTAAAACCATACTTTCTTGTGCAGTAAAACTTAGTGATGATATGGAAACTGGAAACAGTGAACATAAGGGGAAACGGTCTGAAGTACCAGAAATAGACATTACCTGTTTTGTGTTCCACGTGAAAAGAGATGAAAGGTCTGCCGAAATGTTGAGCGTCATGCTAACCTGAACGAACAAAAGACAGTAATTAATCGTTACAAACTCGAGGCACATATCTGACACAACTAGTCTGATGCTAATTTTGATTAATTTGCAAACAAAAAAGGATACGGAGATGAGTTACCTCGTCGTTGCCGTTGGCCTCCTTCTGGAACCAGTTTATATTCAAGATCTGTGTAACCCAAACGATGGGGATCCCGTTAGCATGACACATGAAGATTGTGCAAGCAGATCGAGCCGCCCACGCTCGAAGTCACGAATTAAGATAAATACGCCGGCGGAGATCGGACACAGGCAGGCGGGCAGGCTCGACGGGATTGAGAGAGACAGGGTGGGGGCAGGGGGAAAGGGGTGTGGTACCTTGACGGAGGCGGTGGGTGTCGGGGTGTTGAAGTTGTCGGAGAAGGAGGCGGCGAAGCACATCGCGGCCAGTATGGTGACCCCGAACGTTGCCACCGCGTTGGCGCGGTGCCCAAAGGAGTGCATCCTGTCGCGGCTCCGCTTCCTCCCTTACCGTGCCGCAGCAGCCGAGATCGCCGGGCCTGCCCTGCCGCTGCTGCTCCTTCTCCTTCCTCCTGTCGCGGCGGGCGGCGGCGCCGGCGACTTCACTGCAGTTTCCTTCCCTCTGTCTTCGTTTTCTCGGGAAGTGCTTACGGAAGAGAGAGAAGTTCCCGTGCAGATCCCCTTTGACGGGCTGGGACCCGCTCGTCGGTGAGAGCAGCGAGTCTGACATGGCACGCGCTGATTGGTCGACGCACGTCACGGAGAGGGGCTCAGCCAGTCAGGAGTCAGGGTGCACGTGGGCCAACAAATGGGCCTATTCCGGCCCATTTGTACGAGTCGACCCAGGAGGCTTACAAAAGCTCCCACTTGGCAATGGGAGGCCCGGCCTGGCCCGGTGGCGAAAGAGAGTGAACGCGACGCAGCCGAGGCGGGAAACCCTAACCTAATCCTCGGGTGGCGGCGGCGGTTTAGCGCGCGTTTAACTTTTATTTTAATTTTAATTTAATCAGGTCAGGCCATGAGCCCATGACGCTGACGGCTGAAGCAGGACGGCCCCGTTTGGGCATGTCAGAGCATCTCCAACGGTTTTGCATTTTTTGTTTGGCAAAACATGGAGTTTGCCAACTCCCAAATAAATATGGTAAAGGTAAAAAGAATCAATCTACAACGGTTCCCCATTATTCACTTGGCAAAAACGAAAATTGTGGACCCACACTATTTCCCGGTGATTTTTCCCTTCGCTCGCGGACTTCGATCTCTCGCGGGGGCTTTTCTTCGCTACCGTCGCGGGAGTTTCCTCATGTGATCGCGGCGTTGCTGTGCCCTCGCCAGCAGTAGCCCGACAACAGTCGCCGCCTCCCACCATCTTGAACGCCACCATCCCGCCGTAGTAGGCGACCCGACCACCGTGCCCGGTGAAGCCAAAGATGGATTCCGTGTTGCTGGAGACTACATCAAGCCGCGCGTGCCCCGCAAATCTCCAAGGTTTGTGCTTCAGAGATGAATAGCTTGCAAAGAGAGCCTATTTTATTTTGTTGGATGTTCTCGGATGCGCAATTGTTCTCAAATGTGCAATTGTCATTTCTGACAGATGAGGGCTTCCAGATCACGTCTCCGAAGACGATTGGATGACGATTCTTCAGACGACGATGATTACTTCATCTTCACAGCTGCTCGGATTGTGCACATGTTTTGGAATAAAAAAAGAAGACCCGGTGGTTCGGTCCATGGCCATGCTGTTATTTATCGCGATAGAGAAGGCGGCCACCGGAGGATGTTTCAAGATTATTTGGCGGATAATCCGACGTATGGTCCAGATTTATTCCGTCGGAGGTTGTTGTTCTTTCACCTCGATTAATTCATAGTATTTGTTAAATTTTTATACGAGGTGTTGAACTTTTTTCATTTTCTTGATTCGTAATGAATAGGATCTTTTCCTCGCATCATGAATGCTGTTGAAGCACATGATTATTACTTTGTGCAGAAAAGGGATGCGACAGGTGTGCTTGGTCTGAGTTGCTTCCAAAAAGTCACTGCCGCTCTACGTATGCTCACATATGGGGTTCCTCACCGATGCTACAGATGAGTACGTTCTCATTGGCGGCGAAAAGCAATCGCACTTGAGAGCCTACGTAGGTTTGTTGTTTGCAGCTTGTTGAAATATTTGAAAGCGGAATACCCGAGACATCCCAATGAGGTCGACATAGCACGCTTCATCGGCACTCAATGAGAAAAGAGGTTTCCACGGAATGTTAGGGTCTATCGATTGTATGCATTGGGCATGGAAGAATTGTCCAGCTTGAATCGCAGGTCGATACAAGGGCATGTGAACAAGCCAACTATCATTTTAGAAGTCATATGTCTCATGACCTTTGGATATGGCATGCATTTTTGGGATGCCCGGGTCTCATAATGATATCAATGTCCTTCACCGGTCTCCATTATTTGACAACTCAAGGAAGGTATTGCTCCAGAGGTGAACTATACCATTAATGGTCACGATTACAAGATGGGTTATTATCTCGCCGATGGTATATATCCCCCCAGGCTACTTTTAGTGAAGTCCATCTCTCTTCCTATGGGTAACAAGAGGAATACTTTGCCAAAGCGCAAGAATCGTGAGGAAGGATGTTGAAAGAACTTTTGGGGCTTTTCAATCTAGGTTTGCCATTGTTCGACAACCAGGTCGCGTTTGGGACACAGAGACGCTAGCATTGATCATGAGGGCTTGTGTCATCATGCACAATATGATTGTTGAAGATGAAAGAGATGTGGACCCTGATGAGAGATTCGATTATGGTGGTGAAAATGTGCAACCTTCTCATGGCATTCCTACTCGCACACTAAATTCAATTTATTGAAGCGCATAAAAGATCCGAGACAAGGAAACACATTTCCAGTTGAAAGAAGACCTCATCGAGCACCTATGGAACCATCATCCTGATCTATATCCTATGGAACCAGCATCATGATTTAGTTTCAATTTCTTAGCATTTTCATTTAAGTGTACTGAACACTTTGTGTTATCAATTGTAATGAACAATTTAGTTTCATATTTCTGTATTCGATATTTCTTTTTAAGTGATTTGTGTTAACATATGTGTTAATTCCATAGTCTCGGCAAGACACAATTTGATCCTGGACGTCACAATTTGATTTATCTTTGTCATGATGCTTGGTTTCCATCAAATTGCCGGCAGAAGAGAAGTATCTTCTCGTGTCGCATCACCGACATGGATGCAAAGCAGCGTTCGGTTTGTCGTTATCAATTGTCGCTAACAAAGATTCGGTTTGATCAGAGCAAGACTTTCGGTTCCATCGAGTCCATGCAAGCACAGCTACACAAAGACCATGCACGTTGATCATTATCGAGAACCAATTCACATGCCATACATCTGAATAAAATATGATAGCTGCATCTTTGAATCAAATTTCCACTCAAATAAAATATGACAAATTTGCATGTATCACACAAGTACACTCAAATAAATATGACAATAGAACCAATGATTCTATGAAAAACAATTGAAGTGAAGAAGTAAAGGTTCTCTCGATTCACAAATCGAATCCTATAATGTTTGGGTAAATAAAGTGCAAGGCATGAACTAAAACTAGTTTGCCATATGTCGTGCAAGGATCTTCTTCTTCATTATCTCAAGCCAAAGGTAAATTGGTCCCGGTCGAGGGAGCTCTTGTCCGCCAACATGATTTCTTTCTCCTCCTTCAACAAGTCTCGCTTCAATTTTTTTCTCTTCATTTGACAATCGCTTCTTCTCAAGCTCAAGTGAAGCCTTCTCTACCTCAATTGAGGCCATGTACCTCTCCTTTTCTCCTTATCTCTTTCCCCGTCAAAAGCCTCCTTCTTCTCCCACATCTTGTCCAAAGCTTCAATGCAAGCGTCAGCGCCTCCTCGCCTAAAAGCTTCTTTTGCCCTCTTCTGACCCATTGGCCTCTTTCGATCTTCAGAACTTGGCGCTGCAATCTCTTGCACTTTGTCATTGATGTTAGCTTGCACATTGTTCGGCGTGGAGTCCTTGGTAGTCTTCTGTTTTTTCTTAGTGGCTTGTTTCGCTGCTCTGCCAGTTCAATCCTTTTTGTCTTCCACTTGTCTTCATCCTTCAACCTGTTCCAACAATGTAGAAGAGTAAACGACTTCTTCTCCTCGTCTACTCCGTGTACATCTCGGATGCTTGATAAGAATCTACACAAGTAAAAATTTAAAATGTTTATATCCTCACATATTAACTAAATATTGCGAAACAAATAAAAGAACCAACTACGAAAACAAACCATGTCTTGGATAGTCGCTCCACTTTGATTCCTACGCTCAATTTTCTCGTAGCATGAACAGTACTTGTTCACATCCTTCTGAATAGTGAGCCACCTATGCATAATAGAGTTCTCTGTCCTGATAGCTTTAGTTGTCTTGTGTTCGTCGAAGAAAGCACGAATTCTACCCCAAAATGATAAACGAGTTTGATTGGCACCGTGAATGGGATCTTTGCTAACATTCAACCAAGCTGAGCATATAACTATATCTTCGTCTTTATCAAATTTTTTTGTCCTATGTGACGCACCCTTTCCAAAGACGACGACAACCAAAGAACTTCAATTTCAGCTGCCTGCACTTCCACAACATCATCATCTTGAAATGCGGAAGGAAGATCATTACTAGGTTATTTGAGTGTGTGGAGTCGATGGAAAGTTCAAGTCGTCCAAGCCGAGAACGTTTGTGCCATTTGATGTGAGTATGCCCGTATAGAATCCCATTCCTTCCATTTGAACGAATCTCGCCAAAAAAACAAAGAAATGTTGTGTTTCAAATTAGCACGAATAGATCAAAGACACTACATATATTCGCTCTTATTCAAAAAAATAAAGATCAAAGGACATGCGTGACATCTGTATATATACACCTTCACATCATACGGGACATGCATATCATCGAGGAGGATATTGTTTAAACGGACACATCTGTGCATATCATCGAAGACCTTTGTTGAATTCTAGAAGCAAACGCTACTATTTGGGAATCATAGCACGGTGGTCCATCCCTCCGCACAGAGCCACGTAACGCTAGCTAGCAACAATGGAAAATGTATACCATCAATTGAAAGATTGGATCATGGAGTACCTCAACCCTAGCCGCGTTGATGAAGATGCTGGTCGCCCAGGAAGAACAGGTCGTGATCCCTTGGAGGTCCTTCTGGGGTTTGCGGGAATGTACGACGGCGCGATCCCGTCGACTCCTTCTGGGGTTTCGCGGGAAGGAAACCCGGCGGCGCGGGAGGGAATAGCGAGCGCGCGAGAGGGAATGCGAAGCCGAGCGCAAGCGCGCATATATGTGAGTCCATCCCAGGTTTTTGCCAAGTTAATAGAAATGCCAAGCCCATTTGCCAAACCATTGGAAAGGAGATTTTTAAAGTTTTTTCCAAAAACAAGAATGCTAAGCCCATTTGCAAAACCGTTCGAGTTGCTCTCACAATCGGCAGTCCGGCGCCAACCACCGTCCACCGTTGTTGCTTCCACACCACAACCACACGCACCGCAACACCCAGCGCATCGGCCGGCTGGCGGCGCCCGCGACTTGGCTGTCACCACACGCGCCCGCCGACGCCGACCAGGTCCCGTATACCCGCAGCGGCGTAGCCGTTCCCGCAAACCAACCACACACGCTAATCAAAAAGATTAGTGGAGCACTGCCCGACCCTTCCTTTCTCGTTCTTTAGCACCTGCTCCACGAGACCACGCCAGATCGCCGGCTGAAAGAAAAGGATTAGTAGACCAGAAGCTTAAGGCTACAAAAGATTGCTGTCTTGCTGTTCATTTCCCTTGCTTGAGCCGTTAAGCGTACTTGCAGTTTGTTCCTTTATTCCGTTCCACGCATCCCAACAATTCGTCAATCCCCAGCCGCACGCACGAGAGAGGGAGATTCCCTGCTCCGACCGTGTCTTCGCTGCCTTGTTGGTTTCCGTTCTGTCCTTCGCTTGCTTTGACTTGGGGTAGTTGGGTTTCCTCCCCCTCCCCTTCCTCCAGTCTTGCTGGAGATTTGGTCGCTTCTTCTTGGTTTTTAAGACGAGCGGCGCTCTCGAATTCTTGCTTTCAATTGCTCCGTTTGCCACGGTTTGACAGGAGAAAGGTGAGATTTTTGTCGAATTCCACCTTGGTCCCGTCGAATTTGGGAGTTACTTGAGGATTCGAGGCGGCGTTTGGTGATTGCGAGAGGAGGGTAAAGGAGCAACCTTTTGGCTGTAGATTTGTTGCCGGAGATGGGCAAGCCGTCGCTGAAGAAGAAGAGGGCCTCCGGCGGCGGCGGCAAGTCTGGCGACCACGGGGGCAAGCCGGCGTCGCTGGAGCGGTCCGGCTCCAAGGTCCTCGACGGCGACGAGACCCTCTTCACGGACATGGCGCAGGAGCACAAGGAAGAGGGCAACAAGCTCTTCCAGCGCCGGGACTACGACCGCGCGCTGCTCAACTACGACAAGGCCATCAAGCTCCTGCCCCGGGCGCACCCCGACGTCGCCTACCTCCACAGCAACATCGCCGCCTGCTACATGCAGATGAGCCCGCCCGACTACTACCGCGCCATCAACGAGTGCAACGTCGCGCTCGAGACGTCGCCCAAGTACACCAAGGCGCTGCTCAAGCGGGCGCGCTGCTTCGATGCGCTGGGCAGGCTCGACCTCGCCTGCAGGGACGTCAACAAGGTGCTCGCTCTGGAGCCCAACAACCTCACTGCGCTGGATGTGGCCGACAGGGTGAAGAAGGCCATGGAGGAGAAGGGGATTGTGTTGGACGACAAGGAGATCATGCCCACGCCGGAGGAGGTGGTGGCCGCTGCGCCCAAGCAGAAGCCGCGCAAGAAAAGGGGAGGACGGAAGTTTGCTGCCAAGGCTGCGGCTGCTGCTGTGGAGGAGGTCGAGGAACAGAAGATCGCGGAAGCTGTCAAAGAGGAGGAAGTGGAGGAGCAGCGAAGGCAGGTGAAACTTGTGTTTGGGGAGGACATAAGGTGGGCTCAGGTGCCGGCGAGCTGCAGCATGGCACAGCTGCGCGAGGCCGTCCGGAGCAAGTTTCCTGGGCTCAAGGCTGTTCTTGTCAAGTACAAGGACAAGGAGGGTGATCTTGTGACAATCACCAACCAGGATGAGCTGAAATGGGCTGAGGACTTGGCTGAGGCTGGGAGCTCACTTCGGCTGTATGTTACTGAGGCCAATCCAGAGCATGAACCTTATGTTGATGACACCAATAGTGGGCCATTGGAGAGAAATGTAAACAGCGCTTCGGATAATGGGAGTATCAGAAGCAATCGGCAGGATGAGGACAGGAGCACCGTGACTTGTATTGATGATTGGATTGTGCAATTCGCTCGGCTTTTCAAGAACCATGTTGGGATTAGCTCTGATGAGTACCTGGACCTCCATGAGGTTAGTATGAAGCTCTACACTGAGGCAATCGAGGACACTATTACTACTGAAGAAGCCCAGGAGGTGTTTAATCTTGCTGAGGGAAACTTCCAGGAGATGGCAGCACTTGCATTTTTCCACTGGGGTAATGTTCACATGTCCCGGGCCAGGAAGAGGTTGCTGCTATCAGGAGACTCCCCAAGAGAATTGGTGCTTGAGCAGGTGAAGGAAGCATATGAATGGGCAAGGGATGAATACAATAAGGCTGGAAAGAGATATGAAGATGCTGTGAAGGCCAAGCCAGACTTTTTTGAAGGTTTCCTTGCACTTGCGCATCAGCAGTTTGAACAAGCAAAACTGTCATGGTACTATGCAATTGGTAGTAACGCAGATTTGGACAGCTGTTCTTCCGAAATCCTAGAGCTCTTCAATAAAGCCGAGGATAACATTGAGAAGGGTATAGAGATGTGGGAGTTAATGGAAGAACAGCGTCTGAAGAATCGATCTAAACCTAACCAGGAGAATGTTGTGCTAGAGAAGATGGGCTTGGAGGAGTATATCAAGGATGTATCCACTGATGATGCGGCTGAACAGGCTTCCAATTTAAGGTCTCAGATAAACATTTTATGGGGTATGCTCCTTTATGAGCGTTCAGTTGTGGAATTTAAATTAGGTCTTCCAATGTGGGAGGATTGTCTGATGGCTGCTATTGAAAAGTTTAAACTTGGGGGAGCTTCTGCCACAGATATTGCTGTGCTGGTGAAAAACCACTGCGCCAATGAAACTGCCCAAGATGGTAAGAGAAATTTACTGCTTTTTTCTATTTTTTATGTGAAAACTACGCTGTTGATTTTGCTGGAGAATACAAGAATTATAAAGGGATTATGCAAAGTGTTAATTAAATTGTGCTGAATACCATCTGTTCTGTGAATCCTTTGTAGTAGTCACACTGAGTTTGTTAAATTAATCATTGGACCTTTACATTTGGGAGTTCACCTATTATCATTGTTTAAAAGTTTATATGTAGCACATTCATTAAGTGTTAAATCACTTTCAGATTATTTTCTGTGCCTTAAGATCATTTCTTCAAAACATTGTGAAAATGATGATTATGTAGCACAATCAGTAACTGTTAGTGGCTGAGCATTGTATGGTGTGCTGAATGTTTCCAAATCCCGCCCTTATTATTCAAAGTCACCCTTGAAAGTTCAAAAACAGTGGAGAAAGTATTAACTATGATTACCCAATTTCTTTGTAGGTTTGGGCTTCAAGATTGATGAAATTGTTCAAGCTTGGAATGAAATGTATGACATTAAACGGTGGCTGCGTGGTGTTCCATCCTTTCGCCTTGAGCCATTATTTAGGCGAAGAGTTCCACAATTGCATACTGCACTTGAACATATATAGTACTCATGGAGTTGCTCTACAGCATATTTAATTTGAAGGCTTTTTTATCAGTGCCACTTTTCTCTTTTCGGTGAGTACAATAACTGTATGTTTATCTTGTAATAGATTAGTTTTATTCATACAAGGATGCAGTATGCACTATGATCTTTGTTGAGTTTTCCTTTACCTGCACTCTTGCACTTTCTAATTAAATGTTTGTGACTATGGATCTTTTCCATTCCATGTGGTTTTGGGGGACGGTTGATGCGCTTTGCTTTGAAGATACTGTTGTAGTGGTGATCTGATTGTGGTGGCACAAGTTGGTTGCGTTTTTTTTTCCAAGAAAATATTTTCTTAACATAGTCCAGCACTAGGATTCTTGAGTCCCCAATCCCTAGCACATGCTTGGTGCTGTTTCCACTTTTATCATCAATAGATGTTAGTACTTACTGATTAAATTCACATCCTCTGATATATGAACTTTATTGCTTTTTGATTGTGCATCACATTATATCATTAAATCCATCAAATGTTCAAATGTGCATTCATAGTTGCAACACTATATCATCGATCCAGTCAATGCTATGTAAAATAATTTTATGGGGTGACTGTTACCAGTTGTACAGTTTTTCATGATCTGTTTGACTTCAACCTAGGTAGTAGGCAAATTTTACCACTGGTGTGAACTCTGACTATAAAATTCCTTTTAAGGTGGCCTTAAAGTAAACTTAAGCATGTTTGCTTGCAGCAGCTCAGATCATCTTAAAAGGTTGTGGGTTTATGGAGTCCAACACCAGTTTGGTGTTCCTTTGTACAGTTTAACCACCAGACTACAATTCATTGTTTGTGCCATGAGCCCATGATCTTTGTAATTCAAGTCAGATGATATGTATCTCCTTATGAAGTGCTTTTAAAGTTCTTTCTCGACTACCGTGATGATATTTCAATAAATGCTCTCAGCTACTTCTTCTCTGCATCCAAAGTAGCCAGGTTATCATGACGGCAAATAGTTCATAAAGTTCTTGTATTTAATCGTTCGACTAAATGTGCTCAACTTCCTAAGTGCTGCCCTTGCTGAATTTTCTAATTGATTTCACTCTGCAGGTCAATTGCTGCATGGGATACACTACATGGATTTGTTATATTGCATTTTTTTATACTTGAAAGAGACTGCTTCCTGGTTGTGAAGCAATTCATACACAAGCCTATTCTTTTCACAAGGCTGGTAGCCCTCTGCGATTTGCATACGCTAGTTCTTGTTTTGGTCAGGTTTGCTATGTAACGCACAAGAAGCTGTGCTTTTGTTATTGAATTAGTGATTCATATTCATATGATTGTGACATGGTAGTCCATTGTTGGAGGATGGGATTGGTCGCATCCTCGTTTTGCTTTGTGGTATTTTATCTGTTCTGCAATGTGCAAACTCAGTTAGGCTTGTACTGCAGTTACATTTAGAATCCATTGTCGTTTAAGTTTGAAAGAAAGAAAGGAAAGGAAAAAGAAAAGGCATAGTATGTTCATGTTGAGCTGCTTTTGCTTTTATGCTCCATCAGGGATCTCATGAGAATAGTGTATTTGAGAGATATATGTATATACAGCTACCGTGGTCTGGATGTGGTTTAATTCAACGTATGTATGCAGTTCATTATCCCTTGGGTTGTTGGCTGTTTGTTGCAGCAGAGTTCGGTGAGTTTGGGTTCACATGCCATAGCATGAACGAGAGGGCATTGCATAAACACTTGCTAGCATGAGAAGGCGCCCAAAGCCACATATATATGGGAGATGGGACTATGGTACAGAACACTGGTAAACGTCCACATCCCCAGCGCACAGATGAGATGCATCCCGTGCTCTGTGTTCACCAAGCTTGGGCTTGAGAGGTTTGGGGTTGGGAGGTATCACCAAAATTGCAGCGAGTACAGAAGTCCCTTGCACGTTTTTGGAAAAACTCTCTATGTGCCATTATAAAAGATCGCAATGCCCTGTGTGTCTCTAGAAAAGTTCAGCGGTCTTTAGCGTCACTACTCCAACTTTTTCGTGGTCAGTTTGGGCTCTAACGCCGTCAAACTACAAATGTGAAAATACGAAAATACCCCTGAGTCTAAATATGTTATTAATTTTTTTGAGCATCTTAACGACTTCAAATGAAAAAACTCAAAACTAGAACGTCGTAGATCTCGTCAAGATCTATAATTTTCATATAAAATTTATTTTCATTTAATTCCGCAAAAAAAATATGATTTGATATGATTAAATCATATTTTTTTTGCGAAATTAAATGAAAATAAATTTTATATAAAAATTATAGATCTCGACGAAATCTACAACGTTCTAGTTTTGAGTTTTTTTCATTTGAAGTCGTTAAGATACTCAAAAAAATTAATAACATATTTAGACTTAGGGGTATTTTCATCTTTTCACACCTGCAGTTTGACGGCGTTAGAGCCCAAACTGATGGAAGTGGCATGGAGGACACGAAAAAGTTGAAGTAGTAGCGCTGAAGACCGCTGAACTTTTCCTATGACATACAGGGCATTGCGATCATCCATCTAAAGCTCTGTCTCCTGCTGTTGAGAGACAAAGTAGCTGTACCTGCTAGGCTGGTTGTGCTTGTGCCCGTCCTCGCGATGAAGAGCGCTGGCATTGAAGGTTTCGCGATGAAGGGCGCTGGCAGTGAAAGCTTCAATGGACCATTTGGCAATGAACTTCGACCACGAGGACCAATTTGTGGAGAAGCTTCTGCGCTGGATGCATGACTTGTAGCAACGAAGGACAGCCTCTCGCAGACATCTTATCTTTGTAATAGTCGTTAACCCTTTGCTATGCTACTCTAGGGTAGTGTTTGTTTGGGAGTTAAAGTGAGGTGGGACAGTCCTGTCTCTGATTTCTAGACATGACGGGGATGGGACGGCTCTATTTTCTGTTTGGTTCATAAGGGACGGGATCAACCCATTTTGTGTTTGGTTGAAGAGATCAATAGGAATGTGGTGGAGGGTGAATTTGACGCCGTCAGCTACTGCTCAGTGGGACCCACTTGTCATACTCTTTTTAATTTTTTATTTCTTATTCTCCCTTCATCCTGTTCACTTATGCTGAAATTTGGCTTATGTTGAAGCTTATGCTGAAATGTTGTGAGAAAAAAATACAGTTTCATGGCTAAAAAGTAGCTCAAGCGAATAGGATGCTTTTTTCCCGGCGTGATGCCTTATCTTCTTCCCCGTGATAGCCTCCCGACGCTCGCACGCAAGCGCCACGGCCACTGCTCGACGGGTCTCTTCCACGCTCGCCTAGGTCATGGGCTCCCCCATGCTCGCACGCGCTATGGCTGCTGCTGCTCGTCGGACTCCCCCACGCTCGCACACGTCATGGCTGCTACTCGTCGGACTCCCCCATGCTCGCACGCGCCATGGTTGTTGCTCGTCGGACTCACCCACGCGCCAGAGCTCCGCGAACTGGGGCCGCGTCGCGCCGGAGCTGGGGCCGCACCGGAGCTCCGCGAGCTGGGGCCGTGCCGTGCAACACCGGAGCTCCACGAGCTGGGGCCACGCCGGAGCCCGGAGGTGGCCCCGTGGGCGCCCGACCGGAGCTCGCCCGCGCCGGAGGAGGCCGCGTGCCCATTCGCCATCATCTGGAGATGTTCACGCCGTCCCACGCCGTCGCAAGAGGACGTCCCCGTCCGTGTTTTTTTTTTCTGGACGGGCTCGGTCCCGATTTCACCGAATATTCCATGAATATGCTCTAGGTGGATATCCCAGCCAAACACTTAAAAAATGGATCCATCCCATCCCCATCTCACCCCATCTCAAAACCAAACACTACCTAGGATGCTGATATCCCCGGCTCTGAACCTTGTATTCTGTTACTCGCTTTCAATATAAATCGGAGGCTGATACAACGTCCCCAAATATAGTATCATTAGGAATGTATAGTGTTCCATGAATTCTACTCTAGTCATGTCTTGTTTGAGACGAATTTAAGCAGAAGCTGGCACTGATACCCACTAGATCTTGTTTGAGCCGATGGATCGTTTCAGCGGCAATTTAGTATTTGCTCCTTGTTTCTTATGAATGTACGGGACATATTTTTCATTACAAATAAAAACTTAGGGAAACTTTACAAGCGTCCTCCGAGAGAGTTCACTTGCATGTGGAATAACTTTGGCCCTGTTCGTTTGAACTTATCCGTCGTACTTTTTCAGTAAAATAACATTATTTTTCTCTCACAACAAATTAGTCATCCTGTTTGTTTGGCTTATAAGCCGTACTTTTTTCAACAAACGAATAATATTTTTCTCTCATAACAAATCAGCCAACAATATTTTCAGCCATGACTTATCAGCCAAGCGAACAGGGCAAGCATCAGTCGTTTTATCAATACCATATTCAGTGGCCTGCCCATATTTTTTTCATGATATGCATGTTCCAGGGACTTCCACCTCTGCAGCAGGTGTCAAAGCATTTAATTTTCCAAGCATTTGGCCGTTAAGTCTATAGGTAAAAATTCACTAGATGTTCAATGCAGACTCAGCAACCATAATATTCAAATTTGGTGCCAAATGACTAACTACTATTCTTAATAAGGTCGTGTGGAGGTATAGCAGAAAGAAGCATTGTGGCCATATATATGGTACGTACATTACAATACTATTGTGTATAAATCAAGTTATACCAAACAATTTCCATGCTACCTGGCTGGTTCCAAATCTTATTTTAAACAATCGTGTTAATTACTTATATCAAACATCATGATGTCCTAGCTTCCAGATAGATGGTGTAATGCTAGATCCCTATTCAAGATAAATAGCGGTTGTTAATCTCTCTTGCCCCTACTGCTATGATATACATGGAAAAAAACGGTTATAATAAACCAATGCAGACAACTGCCAAAATTGAACTGATGAATCTAATTCAGCAAAACTAAAAGAATTTTCCCATGGTATTTAAGACGTCAACTAGGCAATGGGAATGGGTGGGTGGCAACACCTCACCTTACCACCTTAAAAACCATGGGTCCTGCACAAAGATACATAATTTATTCCATCCTTGCACTTAAGCATTCTCAACAAATATCTCTGTATTATATAGAAGGAAAGCCATATTTAGTATAGTTGGTCCCCTTCTTGGATTTTGGTTCAGAATTTGATGATGCAAGCATGTTGGCTCCAAAGAAAAAAATTCTTCTAAATATTTTATGGTAACAGTACTCGACTCCAGACATCCTTTATTACTTATTTTCATCTGAGGCATTTTGGATCAGTCACTATATCACGGGATAAGCATTGCCTTAACCCATGTCTTTGTGCTTGTGATGTGTTGTCAGTTGCACATGTTCCCGAATACATGTTCCATACACACACATGTTCAGGTAGTTTGGGTAGTTCGGGTACCGGGGGATATTACCCGAATACCCAAACTAATTTCGGGTAATCAGAACTGCTATCTGAATTTAGGATGAGGTATCTCGGGTTCGGTTAATTCGGGTACGGATAATGGGTATCGAGTATTTTGCCTAGGCCTATACTTGTGAACTATATCACAACACAGATCATGAAATAGATATCATAATGATATGCAGAATATTAACATGGAAATTGTAAGGTCAATACAAGAGCATACCAGTGTCCTGATCCTGCGGATTCACAGGGAAACACCAAGACTCTTTAGTGCTATAGTTGCCACATTCAGCAAAAAAGAGCATTGCAGGTCCATGAGCAAATTGAGGGTCTTCGCAGGTCACCAGAAAGTTGACATGGGTGTGATGATAAATCAAAGGATTCTGTCGATGTTTGACCACCGATAGCCTGCCACGGGGGTACCCGGGGCAGTATGTTCGGGTTTCAGCATATGCGGAACTCGACGATGAACGCAAGAAACAGTCGATTTATCCTGGTTCGGACCCTCGATCGTTGATCGAGTAATAGCCCTACGTCCAGTCGGCGTTAGCCTCTGCGTTGGATTGATTGTGAAGTGTTGTGTTGTTCCGTCCCGTCTCTAGGAACTCTGCCATCCTTTATATAGTCAGGTGGCCAGAGTTCTAGTCGGTTTACAATGAGAGTTCCTAGTCAGATTACAGAATAATACTACTACTAGGATTACATGGGAAGAATCCTAGTTAGACTAGATCTTCTCCCTTCCTTGCGGGGTATCCCGTGGGTCCCGCACTGACAATCCCCCGAGCACTTCATGGTTGAGCTCTGGAAGCCTCGTCTTGTTCCTTCAGGTCTTGCCGAGCAGGAACAAGCGTCGTCCGAGTGCTTTCTTGAGCGAAACCGTGTAGCGCTTTGTGAGATCTTCGCGTGATGTGTACCTTTTTGAAGAAAAAAGTACTTTCATTTTGGTGTAGCCCCTGAGCCTCTTGCTTTTTGGCACAAGGAGCTAGAGGGTCTTCTCTTGAGGGTTCCTGAGTATATACCCGGGTTCTTTATCAAAAAGAGCTCGGATATAGCTAGGTCCGGGTTCTTTTTGTCGTGAGGTCTTGAAGTGATCTGTCTTGAAGAAGTCTTCTTAGTGATGTGCGCTTTTTTGGAGAAAAAAGTGCACTCATTGAATGTAGCCCCCGAGCCTCTTGCTATTTGGAACAAAGAGTTGGAGGGTCTTTAATCTGAGTTGTTCAAAGGACTGAAAACCTCTCCTGTTGCAGCCCCCGAGCATATACCTGGGTTCTTTTATTCAAAAAGAACTCGGGTACAGGGTCTTGGCATGTTCTCTGGTAGTCTACTGTTGTCAGATATAGTTGTATGGTGGTGGTTAAAAGTAAATGTTGTTTGTTCATGAGTTGTACAGTGTTAGTATATTCTTCCGAATATGCTCGTTCTTGAGTATTGTTCCTTCATGTCTGAGTTCTCTTTCATTGAATTCTATCTTTTCACTGTGTCCTTTGTCAGATTTGTTCCGTTGGTGCTCCCGGTCCATGTGCACCGCTTCTTTGGTCTATAAATATCCTCCTGGTGTGCTGTTTTGATTCATCGAGCATTTTGTTGCGTGGTCTGAAATATCCGAAGTCATGAATATGATAGTTTGTGAAGTAGAGCAGCCCCCAGGCGTATTCTGTAGTTCTTGTACATCTTGTCGTAGCTGGAGGAAGTCTTGTGATAGGGATTAGAGGTAGACTAATTTCGCAGCAGCATTGCTCTGGGAAGTACGTGGCGGTAGTTGGAGGAAGTCTTGTGATGTGGGATACGTTCCTTCATCCAACAGTTCTGGGTTGATCTTCGTCGTCTGCCCCAAGACTGTCCGGTGCAGATCAACACCATATCCGGTATCACATCGGACTTGGGTAGACAGATGCCTACAGGCTTCTCTTGGTCCACGTTGTCCCGTCGTGCTGCTGATTTCCGCCTTGGATGCACTGCGTCCGTCCTTTGAAGAAAACAGTGTAGCCGAGTGCGGCTTGTTCTACCGAGTAGCAATTTGGAACACGTAGTCGTTCCAGAGCCTAGTTGTGTCCGGGTTCCTTTTTGCTACCTTGCCTGTTGTAGTACCGAGTTCGTTGGGTCTTGTAAGATGTGTAATCTTGTATTTTTAAAGTCATTTGTAATGGAAAGAATCTTGTCTTCTGAGTTGTCATTCTTTTTTTCTGCTGAAGTACTAGTTGTTTATGAGATTCCCGAGTTCTTTCTATAAGAACTGGGTTCTTATATTCCTTGTGAGGTAACCCTTCGCTGCTTCATGGTTGATGAGTTCTTTTTGTAGCAATATGATAACTTCGCCGTGGTGCTGGATGGATAAGTCTAAAATCTGCCCGTTGAACTGTACCGTTGTGTGGATTTGTGTCGTCCGTCATTCTAGCTATGTCAATAAATGGACCATTGCGTTCTCATACCGTGTTAAAACAGGCCCGGTGGGCCATGTTTTACTGCTGTAAAATCTATTTAAAGGCCTTTCGTCTTCTTTTTCTTTACTGCCCTGCTTTTGCCTTGAAACCCTAGTCTTCAAAGCTCCGTCGCCGCCATTGTCACCGTCATCTGAGCGTCGCCGCCTGAGCATCACCTTTCCTTAGTGTTTTTATTGCTTTCGCTAGTATATGGGTAGGAAGAAAGCAGCGAGCAAGTCCTAGGCAGCCTTTGTGGACGAGGAGGCCTCGCTTTCCGTGATCGAGAATCAAGAATTCATGGCCATGAGGGCAGCAAAGAAGATCTAGCCGGCTCCGACTACAACTGAGGATCAGTTGCGTGAGCTTGTCAGTGATGGTCTGATCCAGAGCAAGGATATCGCTGATTGGAGAGCTCTAAGAGGGCATCGGGTCCCTACTCTAGGTCCTGATGAGATTATTCTTTTCGTCTCCTTTATCCGTGCCGGACTCTGCCTTTCGACTTCTGCTTTTCTTCACCGATTTCTCAGCTCTTTTGGGATTAGCCTGAATCATCTTGCTCCCAATGCTGTCCTTCATCTTTCTGTCTTTGTTCATCTTTGTGAAACTTTCCTTGGAATTCCTCATTCTCTTTCTCTATTTCGTTATTTCTTTCATCTGAAGCCACAACCCCGCCGCGATGACACCAGCATTCTTGATGGCTGCGGGATTCAGTTTCGCCAGGGTCTTAAGAGCAAATTCTTCGATTATGACCTGGTTGATTCTGTGAGGGATTGGCGTGCCGACTGGTTTTACACCGCCAATTTGATTCCTCCTCTTGCTGGTCATTCTGGATCTGGTCCCTTGGTTAAGACCGATGGGAAAAAAAACCCCTGATGACGGATGAGAGCCAAGCGATCAAGTCGTTTCTTGAGAGGATATGTACTCTGAAACAGCAGGGCTTGACTGACTTTGGTATCGTCTCTAGTTTTCTTCGCCGTCATGTTCAGCCTCTAAAGGAGCAAGAGAATTTTGGATTTGAGTACTCTGGGGCTGAGGATCCTTCTCGTATGGTCTCTGCCCTTGAGTTGACTGATGAGGAGGTACTCGAGCGCCTTCAGAAGATGCTAAAAGGAGTAAGCGTCGTGTCGCATGCTGTCGCGGAGTATTGTGCCAACAACCCACCTCCTGCTGTGAGTTGTTTTTTCTTATGTGGGTACTTTTTGTTTTTCCTTTGCTATCTCCACTTCTTGCTTAATCTTTCTTGCCTGGTTGTTTTACTCTTTTATAGGAATTGGGGCTAACTTCATTGATCCAATCCCCCTTGATGTCTGTCCTGCCATAGTGGAGACTGGGGATAGTCTTGCTAGGGCTTCTTTAACTAGTAAGTTTCAAACCACCACAGTGTTTCCTGGTGTTTCTTCTGCAGTTTTTGACGTATATGTGGAGTATGTTCCTCATCCAGTTCCTTGAGGTCCTCGTAGTGTCAGAAAGAGGGGGCGAGCTAAAGGTTCTTCTTCTGGCTTATCCGCTGCCAAGAAGTCTCGTCAGTCGAGTACTCGTCCAGGTACTCTAGTTGTGGGTAGCGTGCTCCTAGGTGAGCATATTAATATGTTTTGTCTTTTTTGTAGTTTGTTTGTGCCTTGAACCGAGTACTTTTCTCCTTTTTCAGATGGCGCTATGGCAGCCTTGCTTGAGAGTGAGGACGATGATGCGCCCCTTGTCCCGCGTCGGTGAGTTGTTTCCCTATTTTTCTGTTGTTGAACACCTCTTCTTGTTCTAATTTTGGACTTGTCCTCTTGTAGTAAGCGGCCGTCGAACTTGAGTTCTTCTAGGGCTCCGGTACCGGCCGTGCCGCTCCTGTCACAGAGCGGTGGTAATGTTTTTGCTGCCATAGTTCCTCCTGTAAGGTCTTCTTTTGGTTTCATGAACAAGAAGATAGCTGAGTGAGTGATTCCTCGTTATGTTTCTTTGCTTCTGTCTTCCTTTTTCCTGACTCATATTCTTATCGTTGAGTTTCCTTATCTTCTTACAGGCCCTCACCTTCCCTTAACCCTTTGCCAACCTCTTGGCAGTCCTCTGATGCGCCTCTGTGTGCTGAGTCTAGGGACTTGGCATGTACGGTTGGCGAGGTGGCTGTGAGAGAGACAGGGTTCCCTGATGATCATGCTGCTACTGACTCAGTGGCTCCGGAAGTGACCGTGGCCACGGCGGTGGGTTCTTCTGAGGAGGTAGCCGGGGCTTCCCAGTATATGGCCCTGGCCTTGCCTTCTTCACAACGAGCGGCTTCTCCCTCTGCTTCTCTTGGTATCGGTGCTCAGCGCTTGGATGATGATGTGCTGCAGCAGTTCGATGCCACTCATCGTTTATTAGAGCTGACTGCCGCGTTGGGGACCCTTTGCTACTTCTTTTGGGGAAAAGCTCTAGGTAAGTTTTTCTAAAGTTCTTTCTTTGGATGTTCGTCTTTCTTCTATTCTTATGTCTTGTTTTTCTCTCTTTTTTTGCTCAGTCTTTTTCCCGTGATCATACCGGCTTCTTTTTCTCGTCTGAAATCGAGAAAAAGTTGTCTTCTGAGGTGAGTACCCTAAAGGCAGAGCTTGACCTCTGTCGGGCCGAGTTAGAGACCGAGCGTCAGACGCATCAGAAGGAGGAGAAGGCTCTCCGTGCCCGGGTGGTTGAGGCAGAAAGGCAAAGGGGTGCAGCTGCCCAGGAGGCCTTGAAGAACGTGGAGGCCATGAAGAAAGAGTGCAATGGCATTGCGGGTTCTTTTTTGTTTCCTTTTGTATTCAAATTTCCCTTTCTGCTGGCTTGTTTTTGTTGCCTGGTCTAGCTCTCCGAGTTGAAAAACAGAAGCTCTCGGAGGGTATCGAGGAGACGAAGACACTTGTTCGCACTAACCACAATAGGGCTGAGGAGGTAATTACTCAAGCTAAAGAAGAACTCGCGTTTGCTAAGTTGATTAGGCGTGGAGCTGACAGGGATCTTGTGCAGGCCCAAAAAACTGTTGAAGTCTTGACTGGCAAGTTGGCGATGGCTACTGAGAACTAGAATGCTTTGTGGAAATCTTTTCGGTCAGTGGCCGACCTTCTCCGGACTCCAGCAGATGATGGTTAACCTTGGGCTCAATTTATTCCCCAAGTTTCGACTCGTTTCCAGGAGTTCGTGAAGAGGTGCGCCCGCTTATGTACCAGAAATGTTCTTGCCCAGGTCTGGGTTCTTGCTCCGAAGTTCCCTTTGCTCAAGGTTGCAGAGGAAGCCGAGAGTCAAGAGTATCTGGATGTTGTTGAAAAGGTGGAGCCTGAGGTCAAAGATTTAGCCAGTAGGATTGTGGACAATCTTAATATTGATGTTTCTTCTCTTGATGACGATGTTTGATGTAATTGACCTTTGAACTCCAGCCTCTGTAGGATATTATACTTCCTTTTGAATGAAGATTCTTTATTTTTGTTCATGTCTTCTTTGCCTGGATGTCTTCACCTTGCTTATTCTTTAAATGAGTTGTCCAAGTGATCAGAATTTTCTCCGAGTAGTTGTTTGTTCTAGCTTTCATCTGCGTTGTGCAAATCACTCGATGTATGTAGACGTCGAGTGCTTGTCTGACTTTCGTCTGCGCCGTGTAAATAACTCGGTATAGATCATTGTCTTGACAAACTTTGTGCTCTTGTTAGTACTGAAAAGACTTAGGGCCGACGATCTCAAGTATCTTCAGCTTCTTCTTTTCAGCTTTTCGCTTAACTCGAGATGTGGTCAGCATCTGGTCCTTTCCCTGGTTGCAAAAACATCTTAGGATCGATAAGCCCCTGAGCACTTCATGGTTGAGTTCTGGAAGCCTCATCTTGTTCCTTCAGGTCCTGCCGAGTAGGTACAAGCCTCGTCTGAGTGCTTTCTTGTGTGAAACCGTGTAGCGCTTCTTGGGATATTCTGAGTGATGAGCGCTTTTTTGGAGAAAAAAGTGCACTCATTGAGTGTAGCCCCCGAGCCTCTTGCTATTGCTATTTGGAACAAGGAGCTGGAGGGTCTTGTCTTGAAATTGCTCTGATTTATGCTCAGGCTTAGTTTTAGTCGTTTTGCTCTTTGGTTCGGGTGTTAGCTTATTAGCTACCCTCATCGGCGGGCTCAAGCATCTTTTCAGCTCTTTTGCTCTTGGCCGGTATGCTCAGGCATATTTTCAGCCATTTTGCTTTTTGGTTTGGATGTTAGCTTGTTAGCTACCCTCATCGGCGGGCTCAAGCATCTTTTCAGCTCTTTTGCTCTCGGCCGGTATGCTCAGGCGTATTTTCAGCCATTTTGCTTTTTGGTTCGGATGTTAGCTTGTTAGCTACCCTCATCGGTGGGCTCAAGCATCTTTTCAGCTCTTTTGCTCTTGGCCGGTATGCTCAGGCGTATTTTCAGCCATTTTGCTTTTTGGTTCGGGTGTTAGCTTGTTAGCTACCCTCATCGGTGGGCTCAAGCATCTTTTTAGCTCTTTTGTTCTCGACCGGTATGCTCAGGCGTATTTTTAGCCATTTTGCTTTTTGGTTCGGGTGTTAGCTTGTTAGCTACCCTCATCGGCGGGCTCAAGCATCTTTTCAGCTCTTTTGCTCTTGGCCGGTATACTTATTGGAAACAACTCGGGGAAAGCCATAATAAGACATATGTTGTTGAAAAACCATCTTTATTGATCGTGAACGTTGATAAGCCATAATAATACATATATTGTCAAGGAACACCATCTTTATTGATCATGAACATTGATCTCTTGTGGCTTGTATATATATTATTCCTTGAGTTGTTTTCATGCGTAGAATCTTCTTAGCTGGCTGATGTGCCATGTATTGTTGACTTCTTTTCCATCTTCAGTTATCAACTTGTACGTGCCTGGTCCGATGACTTTTCTAACGATAAAAGGACCTTCTCATGGACTGAGTAGTTTATGGCATCCGTCAGTTTTTTGTATTCTTCTTAGTACTAGGTCTCCGACTTGTAGTGATCGAGGCTGGGTATTCTTGTTGTAGTGGCGTCTTAATCCTTGGAGGTATCTTGCTGATTGAAGGGTAGCGTTTACTATGACTTCTTCTGTACTGTTGAGTTCTAATCTTTGGGTGTGTTCTGCTTCTCCTTCATCATATTGTTCTATCCTTGGTGACGTCCAGATCAAGTCGGCAGGTAGTACGGCTTCTGATCCGTAAACTAGAAAGAAAGGTGAGTATTCGGTGGCTCTGCTTGTTTGAGTTCGTAGCCCCCATATGACCTTGGGTAATTCTTCAATCCATTTTGATCCATAGTCCACTAGTTCTTCATACAATCTTGGTTTTAATCCGGCTAGTATGAGTCCATTAGCCCTTTCTACCTGTCCGTTGGCCTCTGGATGTACGACTGATGCGTAATCAATGCTGAAGCCACAGTCCTGTGCCCAACTTTGGAATTATGTGGCTGTGAAGGGAGAACCCAAATCTGTGATGATTCGATTGGGCATGCCGAAGCGGTGCATAATGTCTTGGATGAACTCAACTGCTTTGGTTGCGCTGTATTTTGCGAGTGGTTTGTATTCAATCCACTTGGTGAACTTGTCAATTGCTACGAAGATGTACTCGAAACCGCCTTTTGCTTTTTTGAGAGGTCCTACTTGATCCAGCCCCCAGCAGGAGAAGGGACAAGCGGGTGGAATGCAGATGAGATTGTGTGCTGGCACATGAGCTTGTCTTGCGAACATTTGACAACCTTTGCATTTTTTGACAAGTTCTTCTGCGTCTTTCAAAGCGGTTGGCCAGTAGAACCCGGTGCGGAATGCCTTGCCGACCAGTGTTCTTGAGGCGGTATGATTTCCACAGCAACCTGAGTGTATTTCATCTAGGATCTCTTTGCCCTCTTCAAATGAGACACATTTTAGGAGTACTCCGGATGATGCGGCTCTTCTATAGAGTTTGTCCCCTACTAGGACGTAGTTCTTGCTTCTACGAACAACTCGGGTAGCTTCCTCTTTATCTGCTGGCAACTTATTCTCTTTGATATAATCAATAAAATCCTGGGTCCATGAGGTGTTGATTACCAGAATATGGTTGCCTTTGGCTGGGAGTTCTGGGGTTATCTCACCGGGTTGTTTGCTAGAGGGAGCTGATAACTCTTCTATGAATACGCCGGGTGGGACCTTCGCACTGTCTGATCCGAGCTTGGTGAGGACGTCTGCCGCAATATTAGAATCACACAAGACATGTAGAATTTCTAATCCTTGAAAATGTTTTTTGAGTTTTTTTATTTTAGCACAGTAAGCGCCCATGTTTTCTTTGGTGCAGTCCCAATCTTTGTTGACTTGATTGATGACTACTGCTGAATCGCCGTATACGAGTAAACGCTTGATTCCGAGGGTAATTGCTACTCGGAGCCCGTGGATGAGGGCTTCGTATTCTGCTTCATTGTTTGTAGCTTGCCATAATATCTTAAGGACATACTTGAGTTGTTTTCTGTCTGGAGAAATGAGGAGAACGCCTGCACCGGCTCCGCCTAGCTTGAGTGATCCATCAAAGTACATCTTCCAATGATCAAGGATGGTATTCGACATAGGTTGTTGAATTTCTGTCCACTCGACAACAAAATCGGCAAGGGCTTGAGATTTAATTGCCTTCCGTGGGGTGAAATCGATGTTGAGAGCACCAAGTTCAACTGCCCACTTAGATATGCGCCCTATTGCGTCTCTGTTGTGTAGGATGTCTCCGAGTGGGAAATCTGTCACCACAGTAATCTTGTGGCTTTCAAAATAGTGGCGAAGCTTGCGTGAAGTGATCAGGAGGGCATAGAGTAGTTTTTGCACATGCGGGTACCGGATTTTTTATTCTGACAGTACTTCGCTGATGTAGTATATGGGGCGTTGTATTTTATATACACACCCTTCTTCTTCTCTTTCTACGACAATCGTTGTGCTGATCACAGTAGAAGTTGCCGCAATGTATAGCATCATGTCTTCATATTTCTTTGGAGGTGTGAAAACAGACAAGGAGGTGAGGTATGCCTTGAGCTTCTTGAAAGCTTTGTTGGCTTCTTCTGTCCACTCGAACTTATCTGTCTTCTTTAGCAGTTTAAAGAAAGGTAACCCTTTTTTGCCGAGTCTTGATATGAAACGATTGAGGGCCGCCATGCCGCCTATTAGTTTCTGCACATCTTTGACACTTCGAGGAGGGCCCATCTCTGTTATGGCTCAAATTTGCTTGGCGCTGGCTTCGATTCCACGATAACTGACCAAGAATTCGAGTAGTTGTCTCGAAGGAACTCCGAATACACACTAGTTTGGGTTCAATTTCCACCTCCATCTTTTCAGGTTTTCAAAGGTTTGCTTTAAGTCTTCAATTAGTGTATACGAGTTCTTTGTCTTTACTACTACATCATCCACGTATGCCTCTATGTTTTCGCCGATCTGATCACCAAGGCATGTTTGGATAGCTCTTTGGTAAGTGGCACCAGCATTCTTGAGTCCAAATGACATGGTTTTGTAGCAGTATGCACCGAACGGAGTGATAAAAGATGTCTTGCTCTGGTGATATCCTGAATAGCAATCAAGGAAGGATAATAGGGCAGATCCTGCTGTTGAATCAACTATCTGATCGATGCGTGGTAGCCCGAACGGATCTTTCGGGCAGTGTTTGTTGAGGTCTGTGTAGTCGACGCACATGCGCCACTCGTCTGTATTCTTTTTCTGTGCTAGAACTGGGTTTGCTAGCCAATCTGGATGAAGGATTTCTCTGATGAATCCGGTTGCCAATAGCTTTGTGATTTCTTTTTTAATTGCTGCCTTCTTGTCTGATGAGAATCATCGTAGCTGTTGCTTCACAGGTTTGGAGCCTTCATTGATATCAATTATGTGCTCAGCCAACTCTCTTGGGACACCTGGCATGTCGGCCGGCTTCCAAGCGAAGATATCTTTGTTGTCCCGAAGAAAGTTGGTGAGCACGAGTTCCTATTTTGCCAAGAGGTGGGCACTGATGGTTGTCGTTTTGGAGGGATCACCGGTGCCCAGGTCGATTTGCTTGACGTCGACTTCTTTTGGTGGTGCGAGGATGCTGGGTTTTTTAGCCGGTATCTCTAGCTCTTCTGGGCTCATTTCTGCTGCAATAGTGGCTATTTCTTTTCTACCATTGGTGGCTTGTGCTTTTGCTACAATTTGGATTGCCTGAACGTCGCAGTCAAAAGCGCGCTTCAAATCGCTTCGAAGAGAAAGGTCACCGTTAGGCCCTGGCATCTTAAGTAACAGGTACGGATAATGCGGTATCGCCATGAATTTTGCTAGTGCTGGGCGCCCGAGGATTGCGTGATATGAAGATTCGAAGTCTGCAACTTCAAACTTGATGAACTCTGTATGGTAGTTCGAGGGAGTTCCAAAAGTAACCGGTAGAGTGATTTGTCCAAGTGGCATCGCTGCCTTGCCGGGTACTATGCCATAAAAAGGTGTGCTCGTTGGTGTAATCATCCCGACGAGTTGTAGTCCCATCTTCCTTAGAGTTTCTAAAAAAATAATGTTGAGTCCGGCTCCCCCGTCGATTAGTACTTTTGTGACAGTCATATCGGCAATAGTTGGATCTAGAACCAGTGGGTAATGGCCTGCGTTTCCTACGCTAGTCCATTGGTCTTCTCTTGAAAATTGGATTGGATACTGTGACCAATTGAGATATCTTGGAGTGGCCGGTTCTGCTGCCATGATGGTTCGTAGAGCTAACTTTTCTTGATGTTTGCTTCTGGAGTCTGGGGCTCCGACGAAGATCACTGCTACCATCCCCCTGGATTTTTGGAATCCCTTGTCTTCGTGGTTGTCCTCATCTTTTTTCTGATTGTCTTCTTTGGTATTCTCCTTACTATCTTTTCTTGTGTATCGATCTTTGAAGGTGTAGCAATCTCCGATGGTGTGATTTCCTTTGGGGTGCAAGATGCAACGCATGTTTTCAATGTCGTCATACCTTCTGGGCTTGGAAAACTTCCTTGATTTGTCAGTTACCGCTACGGTGTTGTCTGGTCCATGTTTTCTCTCTTGATGTTTGTTGTTTCGATGATTTTGCTTGTCCGGGTTGTCTCGATTGTTTCTATTCGGGAACCTTTCTCGTGTCTTCTCCTCCGCAGTAATCATCTTTTCTACTGTTCGTTTGAATTCTTCATTGTTTCTCGGGTTTTCTTTGTAGAAGTCTTGAAATTGCCACCTAGCCATGATTCCGTGAGAGAAAGCTTCAATTACTTCTCATTCGGTGATGTCATGTACTTGAGCTCGTAGTTCGCCAAATCGTTGATAGTAATTTCTGAGACTTTCGCCCCCTTTCTGCTTGAGTCCTTTTAATTCTGCATGGGTGATGGGATGCGTAATGATACCTGCGAAATTTTCACAGAAAGCTCTTTGTAAGTCCTCCCAATTTCTGATTGACCTGGATTCAATTTGTCGAACCATTGGAGGGGCATGGTTTCTAGGGCCATGGGAAAGAATAGGGTCTTGATATCACCGCCTCCTCCGGCTAGTTCAATCGATTGCGAGTATATCCTGAGCCACTGCCTTGGTTCAGTCTTGCCATCATACTTAGAGTGGTTGGACGGCTTGAACTTGTGAGGTAGTCGTATTGAAGCAAGTCTGTTTGCAAAACAGGGGAAACTATCATGCGTTCTGGCTTCTTTGTATTCTAATTCGGCACCTCCTTGTGGCCAACTGTTGTTTTGGTGAGAGTAGTTCTGCGAGGCTGTCTGAGCAGGTGCTTTGCTTTTGGTCTTTCTTGGTTGTTCAACTCGGTAGCTTTGACTATGGTCCCTTCTACTTTCTCTGTTGTGACTTCCGCTTGGTCCAAGTCGCTCGAAAGCGGACTTCCTTTGATTTTGATCTTCTTGCCTATGAGACGTTGACCTGGCGGGTAGTCTTGACCTGGTCCTTCCTTCGTGCGTCCTCAGGGCTGTTGACCGGAGAAAATCCCAGAGTTGTTCTTGTTTTTCACTGGGATGTGAGGTCGCTCTGAGTTCTTCTAGTGCTTCTCGAATCTTATCGTAGGGTGTATTTATCGTGTGTCTTTCTTTGACTTCTCATTCTGATTTTCTTCTATTGTACTCGGCCAGTTCTGACTCATATCTAATCCAAGCTTCCTTACGCTGCCTAGCACGGTTTTGGCGTCCTTGTTTCAACTAGTTTTTTCTTTCTCTGGCTTGCTTCTGATTCTCGGTCTCACCATCGTGCCCCTGGGTAAAGGATGATATGTTGGACTCAGATTCATCCGATGACCTGATGTCGGGTACTTCTAGGGGGACCAATGGTGATCGAGGACGACGAACCATGAATACTTCTCGTGCATGAATTGTTCTGCTATCAGCATCGGTTTCCACACTGTCGGAGTTGCTGATAACTTTAGTAGAGGCTTCGAGGTCATAGATCGAGTCTTCTTCTTGATAGGGTAGAATTGTTGTCGTCATCGTGTCGACTAGTTGGGTTCCGCTATCCTCAGGAACAGAACTTGGCCAGTGGACGATGCAGTCTTGAGATGTTATAGTCAGTATCAGACCTTCCTGAGCTCCCTCTAGTGGCATTCTAACCACCGGATCGGGGGATCCTTCAGTGTGCCTAATAAGATGTTGCCATGTTGTGGAGTCCGAACAGAAAAAGACCCGACTTCTTGAAAAGACTCTGATTGTACTCCGAGTTGTAGTCTTGATAGACCAAGGCTGCGTTCTTAAGCCCCATCAGAAAAGAACTCGGTTTCTCGGAAGAACTCGGGTAAGACTCCATTTTGGATGCGGAATTTGAGTTTGAGTCGGATGCGCAAAGTCGAGGAATCTGAATCGAATCAGACATCGCGAGTTGCGTGAATCTTCTAGTGAGTTGACATGTCGTAGTCGCCGAAATAGAATGGTCTTCATGGTGATTCAAATCTTCGAGGAGACGGCTTTGGAGCTTGCCATTGTCGTCCGCCTCGTAGATCCATGAGCCAAAGATGAAGGTTGATCCAATCGAGAAGATCATGTTGTCGAGGTCTGTCGAGCTCTCGGATGCAAATTCGCCAAAAGCCCCTACCTGGTGCGCCAACTGTCGATGTTTGACCACCGATAGCTTGCCACGGGGGCACCCGGGGCAGTATGTTCGGGTTTCAGCGTATGCGGAACTCGATGGTGAACGCAAAAGACAGTCGATTTATCCTGGTTCGGACCCTCGATTGTTGATCGAGTAATAGCCCTACGTCCAGTCGGCGTTAGCCTCTACATTGGATTGATTGTGAAGTGTTGTGTTGTTCTGTCCCGTCTCTAGGAACCCTGCCCTCCTTTATATAGTTAGGAGGCCAGAGTCCTAGTCGGTTTACAATGAGAGTTTCTAGTCAGATTACAGAATAATACTACTAATAGGATTATATGGGAAGAATCCTAGTTAGACTAGATCTTCTCCCTTCCTTGCGGGGTATCCCATGGGTCCCGCACCGACAGATTCCCTTTATCATAGCTTAAGATTATGTTGTAATCTGGGCCAGATACGAGCTCATTGATGCCACAGATAAAATGAAGCCTATACTTTGTGTACCTTCAACCATGAAAATGAATAGAGAGTTGGGCCTGTTTGGGTGATGTGGTTTTCGAAAACTATAGTATCACAAAATTTTGGTTTTTTAAGACAAAGAGACACAAAACCAAGGTTTAAAAAAAAGAGGTCATGAATGGAGTTTCTAAAACTCCAAAAAAACTATAGTTTTGACAAAACCATGGTTTTAGAGACTACAAGATTTTTTGCATCCAAACACCTAGTAGCTTTTAAAAACCAAAGTATTTTATATAACCATAGTATTTTTCTAATACTTCAAAAATACTTTGCATCCAAACAGGGCCTTAAGTTGGGGGTTAGTGTGGAGTGCGTGCTCTCGTTAGAGCAGGCATGCTTAGACGGGCTCGACCTCTCCTCGTTCCCCCCAGGGGTCGTGACGGGGATGAGGTCATGCGCTGCTCGAGCGTCGTGCGGCTAAGGCAGGAGGAAGAGGTTGTGGCTGACCCTAGCCTTAGCGTCCGGCCTGCTCCACTAGGTTTAGCTAGGCCTCAGTTGTTTGGGCTTTTGCTAACTGGCATGTTGTGGGCCGCTCGGTTTGCTAACTAATCGGTGCCTTGAGACACCTGAGGTTATAACCCTGACAAAGGGAAACCAGCGGCTTGACGTCGAGGGATTAAAGGCTAAGGTGAAGAAGCACATGGTAATCCTAAAGGACTAATCAAGCCACAAGAAGTCATTCTTGGTGAAGCATCAAATCTTTGTGATATCACAAGTGGCTTGAAGCCATTGGATTAAACTTAAATGTGTTGAAATGGTTCAAGTTACAAGCTTAAGGTTGATTTTCTCAAGAAGAATGAGACAAAGATTGTTGCAAACCATTATGAAGATATATTGAGAAGAATTGACATATGAAAATATTGAAGGCTGAAATGATGGAAATATACATGTCTTTTTTTATCTTGAGTATATGTACGTTGTACTATATTAAGAGGGATGCAATATGAACAAAAAGTCTCAAGTGCTCAAACCAACCAAAAATCCGATTGCTAACATGAGATATAAACACATGCCACAACACTTTCACTTGTTGGTCTTAGAGCTTGTTTTCAATGGTTAGCCCTTTGAATAAGCTTTCCAAGAAGTACAAGATCATTGAAATCAGAGTTCGGAGCTAAAAGCTATGGCATTTTTTAAAGTGACTTGTACTACTTTTTGGAGTTTTGGATGTTCCAAAGTTTTCTTCAGAAGTTCTGATACACTTCAGAAGTTAAGATTTTGCACTAGTGTTCATAGGTTCGTGCAACTTTAGATATCCATTATTGCTATTTGGATTGAGCTCATTTGTTTTTCCAACTATTGTGTTTTTCTAATTTTAACCCCCAAACTAATAAAACCTTGTAAATTTGTCATCTTAATTCTTAGACCATTCAATTTTGGCCTCTCAACTTGGTTTTGATGGTTTTCATGTAATTTAGACCCACCTACCAGCGTGGACCCACATATAATAAGTTATGTCTCTTTTTCTCACTCCTCCATCTTGTCCTCCCTTTCTTCCTTCCCCGTCTATCTGTCGTCGTTGTTGCCTCTCTTCCTCTCAATCCGTTGCCTATAGCATGTAGGTCAGTAGGATAGGTGTGAGACTGAAGCACATGGTGGGTATCCACATCCATCAAGGTTGAGCCCTATGAGCGGGGCATGGTAAAAGCGTGTTGTGTCCTCAGCGTGTGGATCCATGATGAGATTTTTTTCTCAGGGTGCATCCACTACTAGTAGTACATGTAACAGCCTACCATCCCTGGTAGTACAGAGACGCCTATCCCTGCATCGTTGCTCAAGATTCATATATTCTGCCACTGTCATCCCTGTCTTGTTCCTCTATGCTCCCACAATGGCTACCCGCCGAGCAGCAACATGCCACTACTACCGTGGGGCACTAGTAGGCAATACTACCACGTCGATGCCAGGATGCCCAAGATCCACTACAAGCCTAGAAAAACCTAATGGATAGTGCACGCACATCAGTTTGTCATCTCTTAAGATCCAATCCACCATAAGATGTTAAAATCTAGCACTGTCCTAGACTCCCAATCATAGCCAAGTCTTCAATGAGCAAACATGTACACAACAGTGCATATATTGATTCAGATTAGCTCTTTCCTTCCTATCTTCGATGAAATCATGTTGATAATTTGACCATGCTTTATTATTGATTATAATATGTTTTTCTTTCTCCTCGATTACGAGTTGACTCGAGGTACCAAACGATGTATGGGACGTTTAACTTCTTATTGAACGTTTAACTTCTTATTAGGATAAAACCCTAGAACGATATGCATGAATCATGTAGTCTTTATAGATGTGTCCATATTATTATTAGGCTTTAACTGTTTTATTGTGCCTATCCATTTACAATAAAAAATATGGCTAATAAACTAATATAATTTTAGTTACCTTAGCACTGAAGATAGATTATCTTGATGCAATCACCTTTGCCATGGCCAAAGAGAATATTTTAGAGAAATAGATGGAGATGATGTGGCTCACAAACTGATGTATATAAAGGCCCCGTTCACTTCGCTGAAAAACAAGCAGAAACATTGTTCCGACAGATTTGTTGTGAGAGAAAAATATTGTTCCGACTGAAAAAACAAGCTAAAAAGTACGGATTATAAGAGAAGCGAACATGACCAAAAAACTTAGGGTGAAGTATATAGCAAATTAATAAAAAAACATCTCAATCCCAACCTTTGTCCACCTAAAGATGGCAGCGGGGCGGGTTTGGACCCGAAGCCCGTGGGTTTTAGAACAAGGACGGGTCCATATTTTGTCCCACGGGTTCGTGGGTTCGGGTACCGAAACGGGGCAGGGTGAGGGCGGGTTTTAACTCTCCCCCTTGAGTGCCCATCGGGGACCCGAAATGCATAGTTATTGGGACCGGACCGGAGATCGAACCAGCGAAGACGTCGGTTCACTGGTTCACTGGTCCACCCGTTTCGAACCGATTGAACCACCGGTTCAATTATTTTGGACTAGACAAATCTAACCGGTCACAAATAGTTTGAACCGGTATATATATATAATTATATATGCTATAATTAATAATTGACGGATGATAAACAATATAAATTTAATTGCACAACTATAAGGTTCATACATATGTATATATAGAATGACATGTTCATAATTCAAAACATCAAGTGCCTGATGACAATAACATAACTTTCATCTTCATATATAGTTCATACTTCATACATCATAAAAATACAGAAAATATAGAATCACGGCTCACAGTCACGGAGTCATAGGAACACGACATCGCAGGTTCTTTAATACAAAATATCAAGTGCGTGATAACTGATAACATACTGACACGCTAAGAGTTCTAAACACACAACAAAACACATGGTAGATGGTACTCAATCAAAATTCAGGGGATCCCATTCATCTTCAGATGCATCATCACTTGGTCCACCAACATCAAGTGCAATACCATTGTAATCAAATAGATCTTCCTCTCTTTCCAGGTTCTAAATGTCCTGAATCTCGTCACTTTCTTCCATGGCATCAGCCTCAACAACATCCAAGTCTAGCACCAATTTTGATTTTTTTATCAATATAGATATGATGTTAAATGAGAAAAAATGTATGTATGTTGAATTGATTTTACAATTGACAAGAGACATTACCATCACTGCATTGTATACTTAGTGCGGACAGTTCACTACGAAAGGCGTTCAGCTCTTCCGAGTTAAGGTGAGGTGGATTGTCCTCTAAGATCCAAGCTTCATTTCTCTTTCCAATTTATTCCAAACTTATTGGGTCATAATTTCTTGTACTGAATTTGGACCTAATGTTCAAATAGTTCAAACAAGAAAACAATGAGGACTATTATCCAATTGACATTAATATTTGACAGTAACCAACAATCCTAAAGTGAGGTTGCTACCTACAGCTAATATTATTTTCAAGTTACAGAATAGACTAGCAGCTAGCTATGCAAGTTTCAGCCCAATAGACAATATCATTTTCAGGTTAAAGAACAGGCTAGCAGATAGCTGTGAATGAATGTAAGGAACTAGAGAAGGGGTACCTTTGACGCAGTCTCATGTTACAATGAGCATACACAATATCATTTAGCCTTTATGCTCTAATCTGTTTCTTTTTTTGGAGTGCACATGCTCAAAGTAGCTCAAGCTCCTCTCACATCCAGAAGCACTACAAGTTTGGCTCAACACACGCAGGGCAAGCTTCTGTAAATTTAGTGCGCTGCAACCATAAGTTTGCCACCACTCATCTGTGTGACAAAACAGAAGTTAGTGATGCTAAAATAAACTGGAAAAGTAAAAACAACAATCTAGAAGTAGTAGTGAAGTTACCAGCAAGTATGCATGAGCGATCATTTATAGCAGTAGAACGCCCAAAATCACCTTCTTCATTCCTAAAAATCTTCATTTCTTTTGTCAAAGCACTTTTAAGGGCAGCATCTTTGCCGGCATATCTCTCTATGACATCAAGAACTCCAGAAGTAGTAAACTTGTACTTCTCTCTTAGTTCAATATTGTACTAGTTATTAGGATTGAACCAAAAGCCAGCAGCATGGAGATTCTTATCAAAGTGCTTATCCCACCGTGCATCTCTGTATTCCAAGAAAGGCTTTGCTAACTCTTTCTTTCGCTGAAATCTCTTCACAATTTCATCTCTTGCAGCATGTAATGCTGCAAATAGATAGCCCATTGCAGGTCTCTCATCACTGTCCGCTATTCTCAGCACCTGAACTAGTGGTTCTAATAATTGGCAAACAATAGCACAATTTTTCTAGAACTTTTGGTCTAGCACGACTTTGGTGAACTTTTTGGCTTGTGGTTCCTTATAATATGCACAGGTTGTCCACTCATTGGAGATAACCATTGCATACAGTTTAGCTTTGTGCTTATATATGCTTTGCAAAGCAATAAAATTAGTAGCAAAACGAGTTTGGGCTGGGCGGAGAATCTCATGACCTTTAGTGAACTTCCTCATTAGATACAATGGAAAGCAGTGGTTATAGAGATATTTTGTAATGCCTGATGCATGAGCTACAGTAGCCTTCACTAAATCCTCCTTACCAAAGTCAGACAATATCAAATTTAAACAATAGGCAGCACAAGGGGACCAAGAAATGGATGGGAATTCATCTTCTAACCTTCTACCAGCAGCAACCATGTTTGAGACATTATCAGTGATAGAATGAACCACATGCTCAGGCCCAACAAAATTTACTACATCTTTGAATAATCTAAACAAGAAATCTATAGTTTTGGGCTATCAGTGGCATCAACTGACTTGAGAAAAACAGTACCTTTGGGACAGTACACCAAGAAGTTGATGAGGGTCCTTCTCTTTCTGTCAGTCCACCCATCAGCCATAATAGTGCAACCAGTTTCCCTCCAAGTTCTACGGAAACCATCAACAAAATTCCTAGTTTCCGCAACACATTTTGCAAGCAATGGACCACGTAGCTAATTAAAGTTTGGCCCCTTGTATCCAGAACCATATGCACACACAGCATCAATCACCGGCTAGAAAAAATGGAATTACTTGCATTAAATGAAATAGATGCATCAAGAAACCATCTTGTCATGCACAAATCTGTCTTCTCCTTGACTTCTTCTCCTTGAAGAACACTCTTAATTGTTGGTTGATCCCCTGAGCCAGTTCTAAGCTTGAAGTACTTGCCAACACTAGGAGTAGCGGCATGTCTTTTTTCCTTTGTTTGCTGCAGGTGCAGCAACAAAACGCTGAGAAGGGCTGCAGGTGCATTAGCAACAGAGACTTCAACAACGTCATCTTGTTCTCCAGGTTCTGGCCCATATGCATTCCCTTCCTCATAGTCCTGTTGTGCCTTCTTTTTCTTTTCTTTCCAATCTTCAATGTTTTGAAACATTGCATGCTCAACCTCAGGATCCACCTTTTTACATGGAGCCACTGGGTATTTGGCTAAATGCTCCTTGAAACGATGGATCCCTCCTCCTACAAATACATCATTACAGAATATGCATTTGATCTTCTTTTTTCCTCCTTCAGCGAACTGTGTACAATATCCCCATGTTGGATCAGATTTTCTTCTTGTCTTTACTTCTACGGATGCCTCTTGAGTAGAAGGTGTTGAATTCCGGTTCCTGTCAATCGGAGTTGGAGTGTCCGAAGAATCCACCGTGTGCAAAAAAATACATATCAGTGCATGTATAACCTTACGTTTCTATGACATTAATCAATAATCAGAGCCATGTTTCTATTCTATCAGTCAATTAACAAAGCAATGCAGGCCATATATCTTACTGAATATATCTAAACAAATCTTACTGAATATATCTAACAAATCTTATTGAAAGCATATAAAAAATCTCACTAGACAAATACCAAATAAATGCATGCTATATAGTGTCGTGGAGTGGAGGTGCTGTCATCTAATAAATGCAGATAAATACTAGACAAACTCACCATTAGCAGCCATGTCGTGGAGTGGAGGTGCTGTCTGGAAGCCGGAGATTGAAAAAGCAGAGCGGGAATCTAGATCCGCCCGCCGCTCGTTGTCCTTGGCTCCTTGCCCGCGCGCTGCAGGTGTAGTGCACTGCAGGATCTGCCCGCCGAGGCGGCTCCTTGCTTGCCGCTCGCCGCGGCCACTCCTTCCCATGGTGGCTCGCCGAATCCGCCCACCACAGCACGCAGCAGCCCGCCGTGGCCCCTCGCCTGCTCTGCAGTCTTCACCGCGCCCGCTACGGCTCCCTGCCTGCTCTGCACAGCTGCCCGTCGCCTGCTCTGCACCACGCCCCGAGTGACCGAGCCCTCGGCTACGCGCGCCCCGCTGCCAGGAGGAGCAGAGCCGCCGCTGCCCAAAATGAACGCGAAAAGATAAGAGTCGAATTTTTTCCTCCCTCAACCAGCAAACAACCCTAAGACTGTCTCCAACAATAAATTCATATGGGCACCCAAATCCAAAATGGGTAGCAAGAGATCCAAAATCAGCCTCCAACAGAGTACCTATACGGGAGACCTATTTTGGGTTGCTTGAGAGGCACAACCTAAATATGAGCATCCTCTCTCCTTGAAACCCATTTGCAGAAAGGATTTTCTTTTGGGTCTTGTTGTTGGAGAAGATACCGAATATGTATTGAATCTTTTGCCTGTAGCGCTACTCAAAGGACGAATAGGTCTTATATTTTGGGTGTTGTTGTTGGAGATAGCCTAAAGGACTTACTTTTACCGATGTACATCAATGCCCCTAAGTAGATAAGGTTGTCCTGCGTGCATAGAAGGGTAACTTTAGAAAAAAATCAAAAACCCACCGGTTCGCTGGTTTGATGAAAAACCTGCCGGTTCAACCGGTTTATAGCGGTCCGATTGCACAGATGATCTTTGAATTGAACCTAACTGGTGTAGGCTTTGATTCGGTCTTTTACCGATCCGACCGTCGGTCCGGTCCGTATCCCATCCAGTGGAAAAAAGCCCCTCGGGCGCGGCCCATTTACCTGTAAACCCTAGTATATGTAACAGGAGCCCACCAAGCAACGCCGCTCCCTCCCGCACCCCGCTCACTCGAGCACCCGCACAGGCGCCGCCGTCCCTGCGGCCCTCCGCCCTCTCTGTCTGCAATGACTGGGTGGACTACCGCCGCCGCCGCCCTACCCCAGGTGGTGAGGCCTTTGCCTACCTCTTCGCCGGCGATGAGCGCCCACCAGGTGAGTTCTCAAACTGTAACCTACTATTTGGCTATTTGATGCCTACCAACTTCTAACTTTTTGCAAAAATTATTGGGTGTATATGTGTACACCCATGTCCCTTTACTAGATCCGCCCCTGACCGCGATAATCATGTGATTCTGCTGCCTTTAAGGATCGGGCTTTCAACCCATTAACCTGTGATTGCTCTGCTAATAGGGCTATTGTGCGTTTTACTGATTTTTTAATATTCGAGTCTACAGATCTAATCCATTTACTGTTAGGCAATGTTGGAGAATTTTGGCCCTCTTTTTTTTGTGTGTCTTGGGTAGCATATAGTTTTTGCGAATAGATCTAAGCAGATCTGGGTAGTTACATTTACAAATTTAACTTGAAAAGCACAATGAACACTAGATCTGTCAATACTTTACCCTGTCGAAAGCTACTGTCACTCACAATTTGTGAGGTCACTGTTGTATCGGGTACTAGTTGATTGTGCCTGAGGACTTTTTTAGGTTGTGAGTAATTTAAAGGGCGTACCCAGTGCAATGCGAGGAGACCGCGACTCGAACCCGGGACCTTCTGGTCACAGGCGGTAAGACACTACCGCTTGCACCAGGCCCGCCCTTCGTGGTGAGTAATTTATTGAGGATTTTTTTTAGGTCTAGAGTAATTTATTGATTGGGACACGTCTAGAGTAATTTATTGATTGCGGCAGTGCTGGCACAAATTAAAGACAAATGCACACATGGAACTGATCTGGTCATAAACATTAGTTAGGTTTTAGAGGGCTGTCTTCATTCTCAAGTTGCCACAAGCTCTCATGTAGTTAGAAATTTCTAAGCCAGAAACCCCAGATAATTTGGCTGCCCCCCAAGACTTTCTAAATGTGCCACCTTGGTTACTGCTCTTTCTTTCACTTTATTTTTCTTTTGTAGTTGTTGACTGATGATTCTCACCTATATATCTGATTGCTTTATTTATTTTTTGTGGAGTATGTTGCGAAATATGCTTTGCTTTGTTAATTTCATCTTTTCCTTCTAACGTAGGCCTGTGCTCTGTGCTGATGCTTTCTTAGGTGCTCTTTCTTTCTCTGTTTTTTTTGTTTTGTAGTTATTGACCGATGATTCTCACCTATATATCTGATTGCTTTATTTGTTTTTTTGTGTAGTATGTTGCGAAATATGCTTTGCTTTGTTTATTTCATCTTTTCCTTCTAACGTTGGCCTGTGCTCTGTGCTGATGCTTTCTTAGGTTCAAACTGTAAATGGTGGTGCTGAAATATATAATGAAGACCAACGGGCAATATACAAGTAAACTTCTTATCTCTTTTTGTAAATATTTGCTCTGCGACTTAAGTTGGATAAAAATGTAATGGATGATTTTGATTGTTTTTTCAAGGTTATTATCTGGAAGAATCAAATCTGAAAATGTCCCTGAAAATAAGGATGGATCAGATGACGATGATGACGACGATGATGAAGACGAGGATGAAGAGGGTGGTGATGACGACGATGATGCTGAAGAGGATTTCTCCGGAGAAGAAGATGGGGGTGACAACGATGATGAAGATGATGATCCTGAGGCTAATGGTGAAGGAGGGAGTGATGACGACGGCGATGATGATGGTGATGATGATGATGGCGATGATGACGATGAGGATGACGATGAAGATGAAGATGAGGAGGACGACGAAGATGAGGAAGAGCAGCCACCTTCCAAGAAGCAGAAGTGATTTGCTCTTCCATGGATTCACCTCAGCTTCTCCATGCTGTTAGTTGGGTTGTTTAGGTCATGGAACAGCTTTGGGACCAATGTAGCTTGTTGCTTGTCGTGGTATCGTAGTGTAGGAAAATTTGACCTCTGATGGTAAATCATTATCTTGTTTTCTTCACTGTGCATGTAGTCTTAAATCGTGTGTTCTTGCTTTTTACTTTATTGGAGCTGTGATTGTGCCATTCAATTTTATTGTGTTACCTCAGGCTTGGATTGTATGTGATGCCATGTTGTTGCTGAGAAGGTTAGGCTTGGATTGTATGTGATGCTGTCTGTTACTGAGAAGGTTAGGCTAGGCCAGAATTAATGCTGGAGCATCTTGTAATGTGCTTCCAGCATCATGCATTGTGCTTTTTGACATGTATACTATGAACCATTATCCAAATTCATGGTTTGAACTACATACGCCTATTGGTTTGAACTACATACACCTATTGATGGTTTGAACTACAGCTCTCCTATTGTTGGGAGCCATTTATCTAATTTATGGTTTGAGCTACACTCTAGGTACCATTTACACCAGCGATTGGACTACAGGTTTGAACTGCACTCGGTACCATTTACTGAGCATTGGTTCGAGGTGTCTGACCAGTGATTGGACAACAGGTACCATTTACTGAGCATTGGTGCATTGGTTCGAGGTGTCTGACCAGTGATTGGACAACAGTAGTAAGACTTTACAGCATCTAAAGGGCATTTAGTTATACATTGCAGTATTACACTATTTGATCATTAGTGATCGGACTACGCAAGCCATCATCAGTAACTGAAAAGGTATTTAACTAAAATTGCACTGTTGAAAGTAATAAAAAAATAAAAAAAAAACTTGAAGAAAGTGACATATTATACTATATACGCGTAAGCATTGTCCCCTTATCAGTGGCTTCCTCTTATCTGCAACTGACTGAAAAGGAACATAACATCTATTCCCTGCCCTAGAGCTCCATTCTTTTGCCTAGACTAAAAAACGAATTTTCCTTCTGAAACGATCCTTCTGTGCAGAGAACCATACATCACGATTCATGACTCAGGTTCTGACTTGGAAAAATCCTGGGGCTCACTGCTTGCAAATGCTAACCATACAGCAGTACCAGTTAAGTAAAACAAGATAGAAGGCACAAAGAGTGATATCTGCACACAAAGCAGTACCATTATGGTGATCAGTGATTCATAAAATGCAATATAGCTTATGAAGATGGATTGATGTCATACACTCCAAGAATGAGTTGAATCAAGCAGAAAGCCTGTCAGTGCAACGCCTACAATCCCTGGCACAGCGCCTACAGTGTTTGTGATTCCCTGGAGCATGAAGGAAACAAATAAATAACAATCACTCATGATGGAAACTAAAGAGTACAGACTGTCAGTCAGTCATCCTCTTAAGAACCTAGGCGAAAGAATGTTACGTTCCTTTTTCTCTTATAAAGAAGATAAATACAGAAAAATTGACAAGACAGAACTTTAATGACATACCAGGAGAATGCTTGCATATTCACGAGAGATATCTTGATGGGTGCAATAAAGCCCTGTTTAACAACCAAAATATTTAGGTTTGGACCTCAGAACCATGCAAAAAATGGAAATTTGATTGCAATTTTAACAACATGACCTGACAATGCGAATCTGGAGAGTGCTAGACCACTTGTAAGAAAAGCAACAATTTCCCAGGGAGGCAGTCCAAGATCCACAGAGGAAAGCATCATGAAAGTCGCAGGTGACACAAAGGCAATTGTTTGGCAAATTTTTCGTACCTACAGAATTTAAGCAGCATATTCAATTTTTTCAGTAGTTCAGCAATTTTTATTCTATGAGCTAACTGAAAATGCTATTATGAGTTATCACACAGCATATATTAAGTTCACTCCTGAGAATTGCCAGGTTTATACAACCTCTACATTGGACTTCCACTTGAGGAAGCCAACAGAAGCAATTTGGGAGTCTAGAGAGTATTGGAGTTTGCTGCAAGCAGCAGGGACTGGCACACGGTAGTCAATCAAGGGCACTGTACTAGTAGTACTAGTGAAGTTTAAGAGGGCGTGTCGAGGACACGTCTAGTTAAACAGAGGTGGGGCAGCACATATTCAATTAGTTCTAACTCCAGTTCCCACTTGTCAATCGCTTGTACTAGTGTTCAGCTTAATTCTACCTCATCAGATCATGTAAGTGTGCACCTCACACCCCGCGTTATAATCCATTTTGGAACAACCTTCTTCTTCATACATAGATATGCACTTTCCTGCATATTCTTAAAAAAAAAGCAAGCAAAGTATCACCCTACTTCCTTCCAGCTGCTACTACCAGCCCCTCTTGCTTTCTCTAGCACCAGCCCCCCATCACTATTCTCTAAAATCTAAATGCCAACCATAGTACCTACACAACTGAGGTTTAACACTCTGCAACAAAGGCAAACACAACCACCTCAAGTGGAGGTCAAATAAAAAAAGTGAATGCTTTACCAATGTGCTGTAAATTCATGATATCTGATTTCAACAATGGTCCCTTTCTCTAAGTACTAAAGTAACTTTTGGAGGAAAATGCAAGGTGCCAAACCTAAAGAATGTTGGTAGCCAAGACAAACAAGTACAATGCCCCCAACTTCCACAAAAGTGTGCATATATCATTGCCCACACCGCCTTGCTTTTGAAAAATGCTCCCCAAGGCACATCCTACAGAACAAGTAACGAGCCTGCTATATTGGCAACATTTATAAAACATAAACAATCTTTATACAGAAAACATTGCGTCCATTTTCTAAGATGTTTACATTGCAATATTGCATAACAAGATTTCTTGATAGTGTGATAAACTTCATTGGCACATAGTCGAATTAGATTTTGCTCTTCTCAGACTAAAAGTTCGCTTCATTGCAAGTACAGTGTGTTGATGCCAACTTGTTAGGAAGATAACGTCGCAGATGAGATGAAAATTATTAAGTTGCATGCACCGACCAGTTCAACCCAAAAGCTTAAGCTGATGGGGAGAGGTGGGCAATTCACTTATATTCCAACACTCCCCCTCACGTGGAGGCTCCCTCAGGCCTCAGACGTGGAATAGGAGCGAGCAGCAATTATTTCATTTAATTGCGCTAACCAGGATTCGAACTCGAGACCTCTGACTCTAATACCATATTAAGTTGCATGCACCGACCAGTTCAACCCAAAAGCTTAAGCTGATGGGAGAGGTGGGCAATTCACTTATATTCCAACAAAAATGAGCAACAAACTGGACACTAAATTACATTGGTTATTCTACCTTGACTATGGAACTCATTTTTTTTAATTTTTCATCAATGTCAGAACTTGATAACAGTTCTGTGACTTGATGCCTGAAAATATAGTACAGTGTGGTCTCGGTTGGCAGAAAACAACCTTTAGTGAATTTTGCAGATCTTCCAATGACGAGTGTGATGATTCCGAAGGCATGGCGGATGAGATAAGACCATCAGATCCAGTAGAACTTTGTCCGAGATCTGCGGAGTAACTTTTATAATGTTTGGACTGATTATATGAGCGAAGTGTAACAAGCATGAGGTGATAGTTAAAAACATACTTTTAGATAAAATAATGTAGACACAATTAAGCTCAAAGGGTAGTCAACAGTGATCATATAGAATACCTTCTATTAAAAATGAAGAAGTCAAAGATAGTGCAAACCAGATTTGGTATAATCATGCAAACCATCTTGGTTAGTGCATAAAATCAACTTGATACATGGACCTTTGAGGAGGTAGTCCTTCATGTAATGACCCAACAGTAGAAGTTTTTACTCCAAACACGACTTTTTTTTCTCAAATACGCAGGAGATGCGAATACAGATAGTAACTAGCAGAAACTTGATCAAGGAAATTCTCCACGTCTTTGGTGAGGCATCAGGTCTGGTTACTAGAATTTCTAAATGTTTCATGAGTCCAATCCAATGCAGAGCACCAAGATCTTGAAGTTGTGAAAGAGGCCTTCCATGCAAAATGCAAGAACTCCCCTGCAAGTATCTTGGCCTTCCACTCTCTATCAGCAAACTTTTTAAGGCAGATTTTTGTGCAATAATTGACAAGATTGCTGATAAGTTACCTAGATGGAAAGCAAGTATGATGCATCGGCCACCCTCATCCGTTCAGTGCTCACAGCTATTCCAATTTATCAGCTCATAGCATTGGAATTCCCTAAATGGGTAATTAAAGCAGTTGGTAAGATTCGAAGAGCTTTTCTATGGAAAGGCCGCAAAGAGGCCAATGGAGGCCATTGTATTGTTGCTTGGGAGCGGGTCAAGACACTAATTTTTTTCTCGAACATGCAGGAGAGCTGTGTATATTTATATTATAGAGAAAGAAAGGGGATAGAAGCCCCATACAAGGCAACCTCTATGCCTCGCCTATGAGATAAGAGAAGGTTGTAAGGAAAAAAACACCATACAGCACTCAACCCCATTTTATAAGGAAGAAACGACCTGACCTGTCTAGACACTTACACTAGCACCTCTCCACAACCAAAAACTAGCTTCTGAAGTTTTCGAGCACCAGCGAAGCACCAAAGACTCAATTCCTCTTTGAAGGAATGTTGTGCCTTTGCTAGGGAAGGAGTTGCACCGTCAAAAGCTCCTCCATTCCTGTGAAGCCGCAAGGTCCATGATCCCAGGATCACCATACTGTTAAAACCTTTTCTTTGGGCCTTCGCAATTTTTTTTTGTTTGCTTTTCTCCAACAATCAGCGAAGCTTTTCTTGTTCCTTCTAGGTACAGTGCGCTCAAGCCCAAGAGGGGCTACGAAATTATACCAAAATACCTAGAAAAACACAATTAATGAGGATATGCTGCAATGTCTCCAGCACTTATTTCTAATCGCTTGCCATAAGAACAACTTGCATTTGGGAGGAGCCCATGACTTTCAAAATTGATCTGGGAGGTACGGGAATTCTTGATTTAGAGATCCTTGGATGGGCATTGCGAATGAGATGGTTGCGGCTTAAAAAGACCCAACCTGACCAACCGTGGGCTGGTCTAGATACCCAAGTGCATCCAATGCATTTGCTCTGTTCTCCGTCTCAATATCCAAGTGCATCCAAATGCATTTGCTCTGTTCTCCATCTTGATCACATCTATTGTTGGGGATGGCAACATAACTCTTTTTTGGAGCAACAAGTGGCTACATGGAAAATCCTTACCTGACCTTGCACCTACTCTTTGTGCATATGTGAGAAAAAGAATTGCTAACTGAAGAACAATAAACGGGGCGCTAGGAGATAACACCTGCATTCGTGACATTAGAGGTGTCAGCGGAGGCATTATCTGAATACCTCCAACTTTGGGACCCTCTAATCAGGATTGAGCTCAGTCCTGGAGTAGATGACCAGCATATATGGATGCCATCCAGTGAGTTCACAACAAAATCAGCTTACTGCCATTTCTTTGTGGGATCAGTGGAATTTGGGCCATGGAGGTAAATATCGAAGACCTGGGCTCCACCTCGATGCAAATTCTTTGTTTGGTTGGCCTCCTTAAACCGTTGTTGGATGGCTGATCATTTGTCCTGTCATGGACTTGATCATCCAGAGCGCTGCCCCATTGTGCGATCAAGAGGAAGAGACGGTGTAACATTTACTCACTTCTTGGGTATTTGAGTGTGTGGTTTTTAGTGCTATCAATTGTTGGGCTGCAGCACTTAGCTCCGGGCTTGGAGAACTACAAGTTTACAGAATGGTGGTGTCATGCTTTACAGAGGGTTCCCAATTTATCTCATAAGAATGGCTGTATTTTTTAGGGGTTTTCTCCTAATCTTGCTGCCATCTCGTGGGATATTAGAGATGAGGCAATGTTATGGTGTATGGCAGGTGCCAAAGGGCTCTGTAGCAGATGGCCATAATTGTTTCGCTTATGGTCGCTGGTTGTGGTTAAGATTTGTTGGCGAATCCTTTTTGAAACTTCTTTGGCCCTATAGGGGTGTACGAGTCATCTAGACTCCTTTCTTCTTACTATAATGATGCACAGTTCTCCTGTGTGTTTGAAAAAAAAACTAATAAAAAATTCTAAGAAAAGTTTCTATCATGGCACCTGATATCATAAGGACAGTTAGACAGATCAGCACTTACTTAATATGCCTTCTTTGTCACCGAACTGTTGCACTTTAAGAGATTCAAATCCTAAGCACCTGCAGACAAAACAGAAAATAAAGTTCACTCACAATAGATTATTTGGTACCTACATAGAAATATCTGCTTACCAAACAATCCCAAGAAGGCCAAATATGTAAAAGACAGACTCCCAGCCAAGGTTCTGAATGATGGGAGGGGCAAACAGGAGTCTGCAATGTAATAAAACGGGTAAAACATTAACTGTAGCAAAGCTTCTGCTATTACTTCAAGCTGCATAGTCATACAGACAAATGTAGGGCAATGTTGTTCTGATAAACAAGAAAAAAAAGTTAACATCTGGTCGTTAAGGAGGTCTTGACTCTTGCTCAGTTCTCAAGATTTGAAATGATACAGAAAACAACCAAGTTTTCCATCATGCTAAGGATGCCAAAATTGCACTTCATCCATGTGCCTAGAAGAATGAAACAAATGAAACCAGCAGAACAGTCTCAAGCAGTTCACGAGAAAAAGATTTAGTATTTTATCTTTCTAAATAAATCTTTTACTGCATTCTTCTAAGTTTACATCCAAATACATAACAAGTTAGAGCAGGAAATACTTTTTAAAGCTTTATACTTACAAGGACAAAACAGTACTACCATCAATCTATATCTCTTATAAAGCTAATCCCCACTACAAATCTATATCAACATGCAAGCTATCCACATCATCCCCCATTAACTATCCACAACATCTCCCACTAATAGCCATGTCATCCCACTAATTTCCAACTTCTTAATGCAAGCTATCCACGTCATCTCCATTTAATTTTATTCTAATTTTTTCGTAATCCCCGCAGCAACGCACGGGGTATCTTGTTACTAAAGAAAGTATGTAAGCTACTGTTTAGAGCCGAACACAGATGGAAAAAATCCAATTTAGTTGAATTCAGCATTTTACATGCATTAGCACGTACATGGAAGTATGTAAATTGTTGCATAAAGGATCATGAAAATATTGGGCACCATGTATATTTTTTCAATTAAGGAATATTTTATTAATTTCAAGAAAAATAACCATATATCTTAATACAACATACCCTAAGACACTTCCAAAGCTCAAACCACCAAAGACAACAGCAACTGCTCTTGATCGCTCTTGCAAGGGAATGGACCTGCATGTGAGTGCCAACGAAAGCCTGAAGTTTCAAACTACTCTTGCAAAATGCCAAAATGTATGTCATATGAAACAGTGCGAATTATAATAAAAATTAATGTGATTGACAAATGTAGCCACCACCCATGACTCTGCACAAGTAGCTATGGAAAATTTCACTCTAAATATTAAAAGAGGAGCATGGGGGAAAATGCCAATACAGAAGCTGCCATATTGTGCTAGAATTTAGAACCACCACTATGTAGAAAACAAAATTGACACATGTTGTGCTAAGGGAAGTCCCAACAATAAATGTCAAGAAAGGAACCAAACTAGGATATGATCTTACCTAGCAATTAAATCTGTAGCAGCTGATGGTGAAACACCTTCTCCAATGCCTACCTAGAAGCATCGAACACAATTAACAAAGAATAAATGCAAACAAAATAAAGAAGGGGCAGGCCTAGTGCAAGCGGTAGAGTCTTACCGCCTGTGACCAGAAGGTCCCGTGTTCGAGTCGCAGGCTCCTCGCATTGCACAAGCGAGGGTAAAGCTTGCCACTGACACCCTTCCCCAGACCCCGCAGAGTGGGAGCTCTCTGCACTGGGTACGCCCTTTTTTTTCAAGTTAACACACCCGAAGTACAGGTAACGAGATGTGATGGCTGGACACTGTGCTCAAATGTGAATGCTCAAGAATTTATATGGAATTATGGATCAGCATGTCATAATGCTTCTGCATGGTAATGTGTTATTTCACTATCTCTTTGCAATACTTAGCTCTGGGAGTTCCAACACTTCTTGTAATTATCTTTGTTAAATACTACATCCGTCCCAAAAGAATGTCATTCTAACTTGGTCCTAAGTTAAACTGTCATAAGTTTGACCAAATTTATATAACAAAGACCAATATTTATGATGCCAAATTAGTACCCATTGGATTCATCATGAAATATGTTTTTATAGTATACCTATTTGGTATCAGAAATGTTAATACTCTTCTCTAGAAACTTACCCAAAAATAGAATGGCATTCTTTTTGGGATGGAGGTAGTTATAAATGTGCCCATATCCACAGAATTAGGTTCTTCATGAAGAACTACATTTCGAGCGGCCGCTTGTGCTCAATATCTATATTAACGTTAACTATATTACTCAATACAACCCCCATTCTCTCACTTCGAGGGATGCATTGACAAGGAAATAGTGAGATACAGACTACAGTATGGAACATGCCAGAACAGTTTAATGAATACAAGAGCATAATAAGTAGCGCAAATTTTGGATCAACAGTCCCTGAGCCAAGACTTTTGGTAAGTAGGTTACCAGGATCCTTGACAACACAAGCCCTGGCATAAACCCTGCTACAACAGGAATTATAGCAGTGGCCAAAGACCATGTCACAACACCGACCTCAAGCACTTTCCTACAATCAGCAAAAAATAGATAAATAGACATTATATGTATTGTAGGAGTAAAATTTGAGCAAAATTCATCTGTTTTTGGTTGTAATGGTAATATAAAGGTATTTTCATCCTGGAAAGGGGTAAAAACAAATAAGGATATGTTCAGCTTATGAACCATAGAGTTGCAGTTGGCAATTCCTACTTCATGAGCAGATGCCATTATTAGATCAGTATTTCATAAGCATAGGCGCTCTGCATTCGTAAATATTCAAGATGATTTTGTTACCCTAAACAAACCTTCCGCCAAACAATTTTGCCAGCCATCCTCCTGGTAGTTGACTCAACGCATAAACCCAAAAGAATGAGGACTGAACTAAGCCAGCAGTTGACGAGTTCCAACCATATTGATGTGACATTGGAATAATTGCGACACTCAAGTTAACCTGCAAAACTAGAATGTTGCAATGAATAGATGCTCCTCTCAGGAAAGGATGATACCGAACATCCATAAAAGCTTTTATAGAACTAAATAAACATGTCGCGTGAAGAAGAGTGCATTAAACTGTAAATAGCATCTTCATTACTTCAAACAATTTCATGCTCGTAAGGAAATGCCTAAAAACCCTGTTGGCCCCCAGTGAAGGTTGCATGTTTGTACTAGTGATGCAAATGAGTGCCAAAATGAGCCCTGAAAAATGTGACAAGTTAGATATGGCACGTTTCCTTAGAGCAAGCACAAAGACTATTGCATCAGTGGACTTCAGCTAAAGTTCTCTAAAGGAAACCCAGAGGAAAAAAGAAAACAGTAATCACAGCGTGTAGTGTCATTTTGCCAGTTGCCACCCAAATTCCCAATGAACATCCAGTAAATGCCATTGGCAACACTTGCTAATTAATCATAAACCGTAGTTTTCCATGAGCAAAACTATAGCAGGTCAACAACTCGAATCCATACAATCATTTTAATTCTAGCAGCTCAAAATATCATAGAGGAAAATCGTAACAGTGCAATTAGCCGGCTGTCAGCCTCACAGCCTGTCATCCCGTGCCAACTGGAAACTGCCAAGGACGGAACCGTCCACATGAGACACAAACAGGATGAGTCACCTTGTCCATGTTGCAGATGACGAAGGCGAGGGAGGTCGCGCCGATGAGCTTGTACCGCTCGGCCAACCCCTCCCACGGCGGCCACTTCAGCTCCAAAGCCCCGGCCACTTCTCCTTCCAACTCCTCCTCTCCCCTCGCTCCATGCTCCTCCTCCCCAACTATCCCCGGAATCGAGCGCTTCTCCACGGCGCTCGCGAACCCTCCCGCGCCCCCGCCGTCGCCGTGTGACACCCTCACGGCCCGGGGCCAGCTGCGGCGCCGGTACGGGAGGGGCACGCGTGGCGGGAGCATGCGGAGGAGGGGCCGGTGGCGGCCGCTGCCAAGGAGGAGCAGGTGGCGCTCGGCCTGCAGCGCCGAGGCCGTCATGTCGTGGAGCGAGCTGCGAGCGAGGGGCCGTGGAGCTTGGTGTTCGAATTCTCGCGAGCAGTGCCAGTATATCGAGGGCGAGCGGCCACGAGAAGAGGAAAAAGTGTGCGCAACTGTTGCGCTTTGAACTCTCTCTCTAGAGTTGCGCGGCGGACAGGAGAGCACGAAGCCGAGAGCGTGTGGTTGCCGTGGCACGTGGGCCACAGCGCCATGTAACCGGGGGCCCACGTGCTAGTCTACCGGGACCTGCCTATTGACGCCACGTGGCCGCTGCTTGCCTCGTTGGCACCCCACATGCTGCCCGGCTGGCGGCTGCCCCTCACCGAAAGAACTGCGTCGTTGCCTCGTTGGCACTGAACCAAGCAAACAGTACCGTATTTGCGTTAATGAAGTGTGATTGATTGTTTGCATTAGTCTTAACGTGTATTATACCTTGTGCAGTATTCCAATCTAAGCCAGCATAATGTACACAATATCTTAGAACGTGATTGGTAATTTGGCCACAGCTAATGCAGACAATCCTTTGTGGACTCGAAGGAAAATGGTACTCCCTCCGTCCTAAATTGTAACAGCATGTTCTGTTGGCTGGTTCGTGAAGAAATATTGCTGGTTGGTTTGTGTGAGAGAAAAATGATGTTCCGGTTGAAAATTTACGATCGTTTACGATAAGCCACAGCCAAACGAAAAAGCTGTAAGACGTTTGATTTTTTTGTCCAAGTTTGACCACTCGTCTTATTCAAAAAAAAATGTGCAAATATAGTCAAATTTAAGTCATTCTTGAAGAATTTTTATTAATAAACTAAATCACGACGAAAGAAGTGATATTTTATCCAAATTTTTAAATAAGACGAGTGGTCAAACTTGATGTTAAAAAAGTTAAACGTTTTATAATTTAGGATGGATTGAGTATTAGTTAAAATATTCGGCAATATGATTCACAGAACTTGCAGTAAAGGCTGTCATGTTACATTTCAATCGTTAGGCAAGGACTCAGTGCAAAGCGAAAACCAAAAGGGCATCTTTTTACCGAATACGAGCATGTAACTACTGTAGCTCTAATGGGAGCAGAGAATTGTGCAAACCCATGATTACCGACTAGAACTGGTGTCCGTGGGTCGCACTGGAATTTCGTGCGCAGATCATGTTTTCGCAACCACTGCTTCCTCTGAAAGAGGCAAAGATGGTCTCCAAGTTGTTCCGTCGGGGCCATCCATGAGGGCAATTCCAACAGCAGCCAATTCTTTCCGGATCTCGTCAGATTTTTCATACTGCTTCGCCTTCCTTGCTGCAGTCCTCTCTCTTCTGCACCACAAGCTCCTCAGTGATGGAAGCTCGTCTTAGCGCTTTATCCCGCAGCTGTTGCAAAGCCTGAGAGAAGAAGCTCATTAGTAGCATTAATTAATGGAACAAGTTATGCAAGTGAAAGGTGCTTGTATAAGTGTCAGCTTAACTACGGCCCTGTTCGCTTGGATGATAAGTTTGGCTAAAAAGTACTGTTGAGCTGATTTGTTGTGAGAGAAAAACACTATTTGTTCGTTGAAAAAAGTACATCATAGTGTAAAAATTGGATGGAATTAGTTACTAGTCTGCAATCCAAATTACTTCTGAAAAGTTTCTTGGCTGCACTTGCATGCTCTGCTTAAGACTTGCATTGCTATAGGCAGTTACTTTGCTAATATAAGTTTCTTTTCCCTTCTTTCGTTCATCAAGGAGAATCTAATCTAAATAACATCAGAAACAGCTAGAAAAGGGCAGCTGAACTGGATGTTAAACTTAGGATGACTCTGTGTGTTCAAAGTTGAATACATCTAATAGGTAGGCCTTTGTCGCATTTTTACTGTGACATATTCATCTTTCCTAATACCAGGAGTTTACAGAGTTGTTCTGCACCAAAACTAGCTGTAGAACAAATGCGGGGGCCAGGCCAGGCTAGGTTTTAGAAAAACTGGTGACAACCCCCAAGGCCTGAGCTCGACACCGAGCCAAACTTTGAAGCTCAAGCCCGCCCGTAAATGCCATTTTTTCCAGGCTGGGCCAGCCTTTTTCATGCTTCAGTGCCCACATGTCAAAACGGGAAACCCAAGCCTGGCTTCCTGTTCTTTTTGTGGGCTGGAAAATAAGCCCAATCCAGCCAGTGGAGTTGAGCTTGAGCTGGCTTTGGGGCAGGACTGGAGCCCCCATGAATATGTCTACTGTAAACTTGCTGATAGTATATATTGAAACTAATTTGGCAGGGTCAACAGAACATTGCACTCACCTCATGATAACTTGAAGGTAGCAATCCTAGAACAGAGAGCACTACTCTTATTTTCTCTTCTAAGGCAGAAAGCGATTCCAACCTTTTGTCCTGCTTCTTTCCCTATTTAAATGCCAGGCGTAGGTCAAAACAAGTTAGATAGTTTTTGCCGTTTGCATGAAAACGGAGAATGGTACAGTTGACACAGCCTGAATACAAATGAACTGTATCTCCATTTGTTTATCAATAAATTTACCTTACGAGTGGGCAAAAGATCATTCATAACTTTCAATGGCTCAGAAATAGTAGCCAATGCCACTGAAGTGTGAAGATCATCTGACATTGAGGTCTCAAATTCATCATGAAGTTTTTGGATGTAATTTAAGGTATTAGGAGGCAATGAATTTCCAGTGTTGCTTCGTTGCTGCAGACAACTCTCTTCACAATCATGCAAGGTCTGTGGATACAAAAGAATTCATGTGAACCTTTTGATTAGAAGTTATGGCACTGAAACGACCTCTTATGAAACAGAAACAACTGTGAAATACAACCCTCAGTTCCACCAAAAAGTGGAGTCCTAACTTCTGAGTTGTCGAGCAAACATAAGCAACTTCTCAGAGGCAGACACAAGCAACTTCTTAGTCAACAGGCATGAATCAGAACTATGCATTGTAAAAACTCTTATTTAGCAAGAATCTGTAGTAGGGAGCAATCCAGCAAAATCAGACCAAGTGTGCCACTATTACTGTAGTCCCATGTATTCTGAGACACCACTATCAAAAGTGACATTGGAAAACATGTGGAGGAAGAAAATTGTGGCAGCATTTACTAATTCTAAATCATGGACTAATAGGTGAGCACTAGGAATCAGCTAGGAGAAAAGCAAGAGGTTCAATATAAAACAAAGAATTGATTATTTGCATCTCAGCTTTTCTTTGGTCCATGGAAGCTAGGCCAATATTATCAGTCATTTTGAACAAGGTTAGAAAAAATGCAATTAAACTTCGTTTAATCATGATTAAACGATAGACGGAGGCCCAACGTCTCGTTTAGGGCCTAGGCGCCCAATTAAACGCTGACCGGGAAGGTGAGCCGTGCAGCCCTCCGCCCGGCGAGGCAGGGAACCCAGTCTCCCTCTCCTCTTCCGCCGCAGCCGGCGGAGGAGGGGCCCCAAGGGTTACCTCCAACGCGACCTCCGTCGTCGCCAACGCCGACGCCGACGCTACCGCCGTGCTAGTGACCGATCCGAGGGGCGCCGCCCCCGGAAGGGAAGGATCCACCGCCACCACCCTGCTCTCCCCGCCCCCGGAAGGGAAAGATCCAAACCTCCTGCACGGGAGTTGGGGTGATGCTCAACCCCGTCAGCACCCGGCCGCTGTCAAAAAGCACAGGTCAGTCATACTAAAAAAAGACTCAACAGCAAGATCGAAAAGAAACAAAGAAAGACGTACCGGGATGTAAGCAGTATGACTATGAAACAAAGACCCAACGTTGACAGGCCCGTAGGGCGAGGACCGCTCCCGGGCTGCGACCCGCGCCCCCTCACTTCAGCCGGGGGCGGAGTCGACCCAACCGGCTCCTGCCCGGCCCGCGAGTCACCATGACCTTCAGCTCGGGGCACGCCGACCGGAGCAGCAGGTGGGGTATCCTCTGACCGCTTGGCTTGCTCGGCCGCGCCCGCGGCAGGTGGGGACGAGACCGGCGACGCCACTGAAGGGCGTGGTGATCGCCTCCGCTTCGCCTCCCGTTCATCGGCGGCGTCCGCGTTCTCAGCACGCTTCCTCGGCACGGGAACATCACCGCGCCTCTCCGCCTCCTGCTCACCACCAGCGGACACGGCCGCAGGATCACGACGCTCCGCAAAGGTCACAACGACCTCCCAGCTTTCCTCCTCCTCGGAGAAAATCATGTCATCCCCCACCTCTGTGGGGTCCTCCGACTCGAGCTCTGACTCGACGTCGCTCCTATTTTCCCCGGCCTTCACGCGCCGGGCGATCTCATTCTCCTTCTCATACTTTTGCTGAGCCACCTCGGCTTTCTTCTTCTTCTTCTTGGCATCCGCCGCCTCCTTCTGGGCGGCCTGCCGAGTCGCGCCCTCCGGGCCCTTCGAAAGGTGCGGGCGGGACTTGTAAGCTTCAAGTCCCTACAAAACAGGCGACTCAAAATAAAAAAAAGCAGGAAAGCAAAGGGGAAAAGAGCACGGAGTAAAGAGAGGGGAGCATACCAGTTTGGACACCACTGAGGCGTTGAGAGGTCCGGGCTTTCCATCGACGTTCTCTTTGGGCTTTAGCTGCAGCACCCAGTCGAGGCGACTCCAGACCTCATCGTTCGGTAGCTCCTCTGGCGACGCACGATCGGGGTCCGTCAGGCCACCGTACTTCCACATCGGCCGCGCCCTCTCCGCCAACGGAGCAACCCGACAGCGGTAGAGGGTGTGGAACACCTGCACCCCGTTAAGGCCGTGGCGCACGAGCTTCTGGAGCTCTGCCTCGATGATCTCCACTTTCTTCTTCTCCCGACGGGAAGGGCCCCACGACCAACTTTCCCGCCTCTCCAGCCTTCCGCCGGTGAACGCCGGGAACAGCGCCTCCACCGGGTTCCTAATATAGAACCACTCCCCGTGCCACCCCCAATTGGAGTCGCAGGGGATGTACATGGGATACGAGCCTCCCGCGTTCAGTTTATTCTACAGGGCAAAGCCCCCCATCGGCGCGGCCTTAGGCGGATTCCCCACCGACAAAGTTCGACAAGAAAACAGCCGCCGAAAGAAGTCCGCGTGCGGCTCCATCCCGAGGAAGGCCTCACAGACGGTGACCAAGCCAGCGATGTGCAGCACCCCAGTTGGATTGAGGTGCTGCAGCTTCAGACCCCACTCATTGAGGAGTCCGCGTAGGAACCAGTGCGCGGGGTATCCTAACCCGCGCTCGTGGAAGGCGAGGAAGGAAACCACCTAGCCGGGCTAAGGTTGCGGGAAATCCTCCCTCCCGGGAACCCTCTGGTGCGCCACCTCCTTCGGCGGCAGGAACCCCTTCACGACGAAGGCTTCCAGCACCGACTCTCTCACGACGGATGACCTTCAGCTCGACATTTCGCTCCGGGTTTACGAATGAAACTGTGAGTTTTCTCCTCTCCCTCGCTCTCCCCTTTTCTCTCCTAGGAACCGTTGTGGCTCTCAAACACTCTCAGCAACAAGGAAGATGAGAAGAGGCGGCAGATGAGGAATAGGCGAGGGAACAGGGTGAAAGCCTTCTCCCTTCTCCTACTTAAGGAAAGGGCGCAACAGTTGGGGAAGGCGTGTCAATCGGGGAAAGGCGAAACAACGGGAGCGAAAACCCCTCTCCCTTCCCCATTTAATGCAGATGGGATACGATGGGACGCGCCCTGACCGATGAGACACGTCCTGCCCGATGGAACGGCACCTGATCAGACGGGACATGGCCTGGGTATGGCCCACCACTACCACACGCCGCGCGCAAGAACCAAAGCGCCACCACACGTAGGCGGCTCTCCGCCTTCCCTAGCGAGACTTGGAAAAACCCAAACAATGAGATCTTCGCCAGGAGAGACCATCGGGCTTCCTAAAGTCGATCGAACGGCTCAAGAAAACGCCGAGAGATAGGTAAGGAGCAAAGGGACGCCCCATGTGGGCCATGCCGACTCTGTCATGAACGATGAGCACGGGTCCCGGTCAGACATTTCCGATTGGAGCTCTTCAAACCCCGTCACTCGAGTCATCAATGTAACATTATCGACCCCCGCTCTTTCTTTATAATCATTTCATGCATCCATACACGCATTCATTTCATACGCCCGTGCCCCCCGGACGATTCAGGCCCGAATCGCTCGGGGGCTCGGGAACTAAGGCATCCCACATGCAGCTAAATGCATCACAACGCTCCGGGTTGCGTCATGAAGCGACAGTTGCCTCATTCAACATGAGCAACGACCGTCCGTGGTTCGAAGGCTAGCCCACGAAGGGCTCGAGGCCGTCTCATGTCAAACAGAGCCAGGGGAGAAAATGCAGATGAGCCTCGTGCGGCCCTCGCCCAGTTTGCCCCAAAGCAGACAGGGTCATCTCAACCTTCTCGTTCGATCCTAAACCTCTGTCAAACCCACAGAATCTCCATCGAAGGGAGGCCAGCGGGCCACCTGGGTCGGTCTCCAGAACGACCCAGGCATCTGTCGGGTTGCAGGTAAAGGAGCAGTGGAATGTCACAAGAGGGCTATGCCGACCCCGTCACGAACGACGAACCCGAATTTCACTCGATCATACCCGTTAGTGAGCTCACCGAGCACGTCACTCGAGCCCGAGCGATCAAGGCAAGTGACGAAGCTCAGCCCTCCGGTTGTGAGAAACCGAGGACGGGGTAACACACAAAACTCAAACCGACCCCTACCAAGTCCAACGGGGCTCAGGGGCTCAAGACATCTAAACTAACTGCCTCGGCTGCACCAACGCCAGGATCCACGAGTCCATCTCGCCCGATCCCTAAACTAACTGCCTCGGTTGCGCGGGCTGCACCGACCCTAGGATCCGCGAGTCCGTCTCGCCCCGATCCCTAAAACTAACTGTCTCAGCTGCGCGGGATGCACTGACACCCGAAACCGCGAGTCCGTCTCGCCCGATCCCTAAACTAACTGCCCCGGCTACGCACGGCACCTTGGTTGACGACTCTGTCTCAACTAAAATGCACGCACACACACCCGCTAACAAAACCCCCATGTGATTCTGCCCGAATCGCCCGGGGACTCGAGGGCTACACCCGCGGGTGCGCTCGTGCGCACCCGCTGATGAAACAAAACCTCCCCCGCTGGCAACACGAAAAAACCTCTCAGACAATTCTAACCGAATCACTCGGGGGCTACACCCGTGGGTGCGCTCCGTGAAGACAAAAAACCTTAAGACGATTCTACCCGAATCGCCCGGGGGCTCGGGGGCTCCTGTCGAGTTCATAAACCCGGGGTCCCTCATGGATCGGCTTTCCAACAAAGGCTCGCCCCAACAGACAACGTTGCGAGCAACGCGTAACTCATGGGACGGCCCAAATACCTAGACGACAGGCCAGAGGAACGATCCAATCTCCGACCGGAAGGCCTGGTCGAGGAGGAACAGTGCCCTCTTCTGACTCCAGCCCACATCTTCGACCGGAGCGCTCGCTTCGGTTTCTAGCCCGCCTCCGAACGGCCTCTCCGACCGGAAGACCTGGCCAAACACCACTTCCGACCCCGACCCGCTTCTTCGAACAGGAATGCGCCGACATCTGTCATGCCGAAAGAAGACGACGTAACCTCCCATATGCATCTGACATTCAACAGTGACATTAACAATGTTATCGGCGCCTACCATTATCTTATACCCGTCGGCATGGGCAGCAAGACTTAACAGCACACGTTCTCTCTCCCTCTCACTTGTAAAGTCAGCCCCTTCATCTATAAAAGGAGATACGCTCTCTTCCAACAACTCAGTTTATTCAGATCGATCAAGTTCACTAGTATACCACAACGGAACCACTAGGTTCGAAGCTCGAGCACACGCTCGAACACATAGCACATAGCGGAGCTCCCGTCACTCTCGGCCCCTCTGACCAGAGTCCGACCGGACCTCTTGTACCCCCATCTTTCTCCTTCTCATTTGTAACCCCACTGCAAACTTCGAGCACGTGGGCTCAGGAATAAAGTCACCGACCGACTCAAACTGGACGTATGGCACGTTGCCTGAACCAGTATAAACCCTATGTCATTGAGTGCCATGCCACCTCCGATTACAACGTACGGCAAAACTACAAATATTTACGTGTTTCTCTCGCAAATTAGTCGCAAACTGTGCAATTAGTTATTTTTAGTATACATTTAATACTACATGCATATATCAAATATTCGATATGATAGGGCATAAAGTTTTGGGACGGAACTAAATAGAGGCTTGTTCCGAGGGTTTGTATAGGACTGTAGGACAAACCGGGCCCCGCTCCTCGTGCCATGGCTCTGGCCCAGTTTAGATGCAAATTTTTTTTTGTAAAATGAGCACTGTAGCATTTCGTTGTTATTTGGCAATTAGTGTCCAATTATAGTCTAATTAGGCTTAAAAGATTCGCCTCGTGGATTTCGTCTAAACTGTGTAATTAGTTTTATTTTTTATTTATATTTAATGCTTCATGTATGCGTCTAAAGATTCGATGTGACGGAAAAATTTGAAAAATTTGGCAAAACGAAGTGGAACTAAATAGGGCCTCTGGCGTCAGAGTGGTCGCTGCACTGGGTCTACATGAACCTACTGTAGGTACGGAGTACGAAAGCTGCGAGACTAAAGTTAAAATGGCTCCATTTTCAGGGGTGTTTGGAACGGCTCCTCTTGATGGGCTCCTCCACAGGAAACGGAGCCGTTTTGGAGAAGCTATAATTTGTGGCTTCTCCAAAACGACTCTAACTCCTTTGATTTTTACTGAAAAACGACTTATTTAAAAAAAATGTTTGACAGAGCTCCTCCACATGAGTCAGAACCGGAGCTAAGGAGGAGCCCAGCCAAACATGTCCTTCATTGTCGACCAGCTATGCGACTCTTTTTTACAGCGTCCGGAGGTCTGGTGCAAGAGCAAAGGAGAGAGCAGGAGCAGCAGTAAAAATCGGGGAAAGACATCATTGAGACGAAAGAAGACAGTGGGAATCAATCAGTGCTTAGACCGCTGACACCACTGTCGGCCGGTGCGCCGCAGCGCGTCACCGGCGGCGATTCGCCGGCGTGCTATCAGGCCGACCAATGGGCGAGGTCCATGGATACAAGAACCACTGCCGAACCCATCGCCACGGCGTCTGGCCTGACCGCCTGACGCGACAAGACAATCAAAAGCGAGCCGGACTGCTGCAGTGCGGCACTGTACCCGCCGCTGCGCGACCGCAGCTTACCCCATTACTCCACGTCCCCACGGCCTACCCCACGCTTGCGAAATCACTTTTCACCCCTCGCATTCCCATCCCCTCCCCTCCCTCCTCGCTGCGGGTGCCACTTTGCCGGTCACCAACCACCGACTGAACTGAACCACGCCCCTCGCTGCCGCGGCGCCGCGCCATGGACGGCGCGCCGTGGCCCTCGCGGTGGCCTCCGCCGGCGGCCCCCGCTGCGCCGGTGCCACCGCTGCCGAGCCAGGTACGTCCCTCGTGCGCATCTCGGTGGGGATTTTCGGGTTCGATCGTTTAATGCGGGGGGGTTTACGAGAGGTTTTCTGGTCGACACCCAAACAGTTCGGGAGGTGCTTTCTCGGTGGCTTGTGAATGGTGTGCGCGCGATTTTGGAGTTGAAATGCTGCCGTACGGGGTTGTCTTGCCGTTCCATTTCCAAGTGTTCATACGTTGCCGCTACTGAACATGGCGTTATACATACCGTGCGTGTAAATGCAGATGGACGGCGTCACTCTGCGCCACCTGCTCCGCCCCTTCGCCGCGCAGGAGGCCGCGGCGGCCGGCCGAGTGGCAGCAGCGCCAGAGCACCTGGTCGCAAATCATTTGACCTCGCAATCCGGCCTGCCTGCGAGAGCGGGGCCGGGCAATGAGTTGCTTGCTCAAGTTCCGGGGAGCTATTCCACTTTCGGTCTTGCGCCGGACCTTACTCGGGCAAATGCGAGCACTGCTGCTGCTCATATCATTGATCTTACTCGGGCTGCTCCGCTCAGCAGTGCTGCCACTCTGCCCAAGTATCCGAGACATGGATTGTCAGCTAGCAGTAGCAATGAGCAGTCCTCTATTGGAGCGCTTTTCCTGAACAAAAGTGCTAATGGGATGGGTACTTTTACCGGGGAAAGTTCGGCTAACGAAGGTAAGGTTCTAGTGAATTTGGAGGCAATGACTACATGTCCACAATTGTAGGTTTCCTGTGATCTGACTACTCGCGGCAATTTCAACTTGCAGGAATAGCAAATGGTGATGTGCAGTTTCAGGACTCAAGTGTCCATGCACTGCAGAAATTGCCATTCAAATCGATGACTCATCAGCATCCTACACTGCCTGGTGATCGTATCCGTGTCACCTGTATGAATGTTGGTGGGTTCAACTTGCAATGTTGTTACAACCTGACTTGACTACCACAGTATCACTGTGGAGGTAGTCTTTGAAATGGCTACAGAGTTACACTATTGAGCATTTTTGCCACATCCAAAATCTGTACCTGGAATGTCCTCAAGACTCGAGCAAAGACAGCCATTTGAATATGCATGATTAGTTGTGTGCAATTAAAACATTTATACCCAGCTATTGGACAATGTTCCTGCTTTCAGCATTTTAATACCAATCTGTTTGGTGAAAGTGAGAAATGTTGAGATTACTATTGGTTGATACTTAATAGCAATATCTTGATGCTGTTTCCTAAATCAATTATCCTCGCTTGACATACATTGTTGAATTCTTCTGACATGCCCATGGCACTTGAATAGGTGGAGAGTTCTTTGTGGGTGAAGCTGGGCTTTTTGGAGTCATTTGCTTGTGTCATCGGTTGCGAATGTCTGTAGCTAAATTCTGTGAGGTGCTAAAGGATTGTCCTAACTATTTTTTTTGGCTCCACATTTAAACACTCTGGCCTTTTTTTTTCTGCTGGTAAAGTTATCCACTTTATGCCTGAAAAATTGAAGTTTTGTACTTGCATATGCTTGTTACAGCATGCTGGAGGAACTCCAGAAAATGCTGGTGAAATTGTCCGCGTGGAGAATGGCATGAGTATTGCACAATGGTTCAAATTCTGCATAGGGGTGAGTATTACATCCAGCTGTGGTCCCATCTGTTGTAGTTTGATTGGTCCAAGTTACATATTAATAGAACTAAATACCTTTTGTCCATGAATTAGTTGCAAAATATTACACATGTAAAAGGCTTACTACAATAATGAATTAGCTGCAACACTTTATTACACAATGTAAAATAGTGAATACAACTCTGCCCTTCTTATTTAGTTGTGCTCTTCCTGCACACCTTTTTCTTTCAGACATTTTTGTCTCTGGATGGACAAAACAAAGCTTAGGGAAATATGTTTTCTTCACATGCCCAGTTCCAGCATGACTGATCATGTACACGTTATGAACAACCTTTTTTGTTGGAGTTCAAACATTTATGCAGAGCTGTCATTACATTTCCCCCCTTTTGTATGTATCTAGGTGGGAGGATCTATTGCTAACATCAGGTGGGATTGGCCGGAATGGGCATGTATGAAAAGTTCTCCAGAAGAACACATATTGAAAAGTCTTGCATCAAGAAACAGCGGAACAGGAAAAATGGGGTTATTTGGTAGATTTGAAAAAATCACTGGATCTATGAACAAACCAGCTTATTCCGGTGATCTGTCCATTGAGGGTGGAGGACGCACTAATGTTGAGAAGCTAGTAAACGGGTCAGATGAAACATATTACAGAAAGAATGTTGATGTGCACGAAGCTTTTACAAAGAACTCTGCTTTGCTTCAGAATTCCGCTACGATGAATTTAGGGCTCTCTAAAAACCATCCACTTCATGCGTTGGACTTGAACCCACTTACCACTCCTAGTGGAAGCCCACACTTTGAAGCAAGCATGGGAAGACATTACAATGGAAATCATTTGGCCCATAGTTATGGAATCCGTTTGGAGAAAAACTTTGATGCGTCCTTTTGTAATCCTATGCCACGTTCTACAGGAGTTCTGAACCATGATAGTAGGGCGTGCAGACCAAATTTCCCCCATAAAACATTCCAGGACACTGTGAGCAATGCTTCAAACACTGAATTAATGCTTGGGCAATCTTCTTATCATCAATCTATGACTACTCTTTTTCCATTGGGGCAGTCAGCGATGATTGAATTTCAGAAACCTCAGACACATAGGCCACCGATAAATCAAAGTGAGCTTACCTTTCGTATTGTGCTTCTTTCATTATTTTCTTTGTGCATTGTTATTCAAAGGTACAACATTAGAAGCTGACTATGATAATTCTCAATAAAGCATCTACAGTTTTATTTCTGCTTCGCCATGCCAAGACTTTGTAAGTGTCAAATTGAAAGGCCACAATTAGAAACTGTTAAATATTTTTATTGATCTATATCGACTTTTTTGTATGATTTGGAGCATCATAGTAGAAACATCTGATTTGATCCATAATTATATGTGCACATCCTTTGAGACTTGAGAGCATTTTCTGCTTGTGGAACACATATGACATGACATGTAACACCATGATCATGTGGTGCAGATCCTTGTCCAAAGCAAGCAACAAAGATCAACAAAAGTCTATCTGAACATAATGAACCATCCATTAGTACTGGAAATAAGAAGCAACCAGTTGAAGTTGTTAATGGCACGAAGCATTCTGAAGGTGATGAGCTTACGGATGATACATCCAAGAATTCATTTATCTCATTATTTCTTTCACACCTTGAGAGGAATAATACACCTGAACCCATCGATGACATTCTCAACAGTAATGAGCACTATCTTCCTAAGGCCCTGGATGTTGCATGTGGTTCTGATCATCCAGAAAGTGCCACTAGACAGATTGAAACAAGGGCGGCTAATGATAATCACTCAAAGTTGACCTCAGCCATTGATCATATGAAAAGGCGATCAGAGGGCATTTCTCTTTCAGTGGCTTCTTCTGGATACAATCCTCAAGATGCATCCCATCCTAAGAGTCAGGAACATTTGATTCATGGTGATTCCCTGTCACATTTGCTGCCTAGTCAACCTAACACTGGAATCTCGAAAATTTCTGCAAGAGTTTCATGTCATGCAAATTGCATGAGCTGCACTCATGTGGGTAATAAATCCCATCAGGTTGCACATGGTGAGATTGGGATTCCCTGTTTCTATGATAAAATGGTAAGTTGACCTTCTTGTTGCACATAGCAGAAGCAACAACAAGCATATCCATCAAAACGGTTGTTCTTTATTACTTTTCTATAATCCATGCATTTTGTGCAGGCCAGGGGCCATGGTACTTTTGAGCGAGTTGATGACTGCACACATAGAAGTTTGAGAGCTTTTGCAAAAATCAGCTGCGAGAATGGGAAATCTTGTTGTTCTTCTCGGCAGCTTCTACCTAGCTTTTGCCAAAATGATCAGTCAACACTGGGAAAATCGATTTGTGGATGCTGTTGCAAAATTCAGGAAGATGTTTCCAAGCTTGGTTTTATACCTGGTCACTTGTGCAGGACTCATTTTTCTAGTGATGTTGGTCCAGTTCTAGCCAATAAGCCTACTCTTGAAGGTTGGTTTCTTTGTCTATAATGGTTGTTTCTATGATGGACAATTGTTTAAATGTTTCCATGTCTTAATTCACTGTAACACCTTTTCTTTTTTTGTTTCAGGGCTAGATGAATTTTGTGCTTGCTCCACTTTTACACAAAGATCATCATTATGTTCTCGGGAATACATCTTGCAGTCTTCCTGTTACTCATGTCCCATTGATGGACTGCACTGCAGAAGGTAAACTGGTTTATTTGATTCTTCTGTTTTCCTTGTTGCTATTCTTGCTGGTTATTGCCATCAATGTTTTAGCACCATGATTGTTACCAAGATGCAATATTATTGGTTGTGATCAATTCCTGCCTTTTTCTGGTTATTTGTTTTTTTCTCATTTTAGATAACATCTAGTTATTTATTCTAGCAGCTTACATACCATAATTTAATTTAAATTATTTGTGAAAGTTTTATAGTTTAGGGGCCTAAGGTCATCTCCACAAGCCATCCTAAATTTAATTCCCCTATATTCTGATATAGGGGCATCCTAATAAAAAATCCCCCCTAAATACTTCTCTCCTCTAACAGTTCCCCTATCCCATATAACATACAAGGTAGACAACATATCACCCCAAATTCGGATAGGGGGATTGTTGGAGGGCGATTTTTGTTGTATTAACCTTAATTTCTGACTTTAAATGTTGGATATGGGAACTCTTGGAGATGCTCTAATAGTTCAGGGGTCTGGCGCACTTTTTCCATCCTTTAATTCAAATTATAATATCCTTTCTGAGCTGTGATCCTTCCTGATTTTTTCTGATTGCAAGGATATAATTACTGTAGCATTTGTGCCAGATTAAGATGCCACAACGCTTTGCAATAAGGATCTATCTAGGTTGTCTTTCCTTTTTTAAGGATCTATCTGGGTTGTCTTTCCTTTTTTTTCCTTCCCTTTTTTGCAACTATTGTTTTACCATCATGTACTCCATACTTGATCTGATCCCAAAGTCCATTTAGGATTTTTGTCAGTCAAACCTTTTTAACTTTAGCCATCCATATCTAAAACATAATATAAATTGACATAAATCGATGTTATTAGATTCGTCACGAAAAAATAAAGCAACATGTTTCCATTTAAATTGCTAATCAATGTGAAATATTGGAGACCGTGTCGATGTCCTCATGGACTTCTATTTTGGATCAGGAAACAGTATAATTCTCTTAGTACTTAAATCTTGATTTTTAATGTTACTGCACTTAGTTCTTTTACCATAGCCACATTTGCATCATATTTCAGACTTCATGAATGTGCTTCTGTACCTATCTCCATGCTTCTATTCATGTACTTCTGTTTATTACAGTTCTACGGGACATGCAGCAGATAGCTTCACAAAACATTCTCTATTTGATGCTCTTAATACAAAAGAACGAGGTTCTTGTTGCGATGGAAGATGCTGCTACTCTGTAGTACCAAAATGTTTGTCTAGTTGTGGCTTTACAAAACACTGTGATGTCAGAATTGACCAAATAGGTCATGCTGCACCTAAAGGCAAACATCAGCTGCAAATGCCTACCAGATGCTGCACACTGGGGGAGAACGAGAAGTTAACATGCCAATGCTTAAGCAATAAAATAGCTGTAAGAAACTTGTCTCAAACTTCTCATTGTAAAGATGTCTCCGATAAAGTAATGAACCAGCCTTCCATTGCTATACCGGAGAGACTGGCGAATGTATCCGAAGCTTCAGTGGCTGATGACAGTTCATCCAAAGCTGTAGCAGAGAAAAAGGATGCTTATAGAGATTCTGTAGTATCTAAAGGACAGCCAAATTTTGGTTTCTCATCTGGATCATCAAGCATTATAGTGACAAAGTTTCAGACGTCTCCTGAATTTAACAATGTATCCTCCTCTACTGCTAAACATGGCAAACATAAAAATCTATGTGATGAAGGATCAAGAATCGAGAAATGTTCAGCATCCAGCTATGTTCCTACCAGTACAGGATGTGAAGAACCCCTAAATAGTTTTGCCAAATCTGAGCTGGGCCCATCTAGAGTGAAGCGCAAATGTAATCAGATTTCTGAGGGAAGGAGACTGGAAGAAAAGGATAAAGAGGAGCATTGTTTTGAACTGCCAAAAAAGACTAGAACGTTGAGGTGCCCTGTTAAAGGTTCTGAATCAGATGATTGTACTAGGGCTAGTTCCCAGTCGACCCAAAAGGGGGGTTATCAACCACAAAATGAGGTTAACTCATTTTCTTGCAGGGTGTTGAGAACCAAGCGGAAACATCCTATTATGCATCTGAATAAGCCTGTGAAACGGCTTCACAGCCAGAACAAGTTTTTCGAAGGTGACGAGCAACCAGATGCCAAGGGCAATTTTCTTGGTGGATTAAATTCCTCTGATAGAAAAAGGCAAGTAGAGGATATGAGCACTCCGGATAGAACAAAGCATCACCAGGAAGGGAGTCGAGCATTTGTCCGCAAACTGCCTAAATATGTGTCTCTGAATTGCATTGTTAATGAACCTAACACTAACAGTGAAGGTGCTTGCAGCGGGAGTGGTGGGATTGATTCTAGTTTAATTGCTACAGGGATTACAAACGATAACCGGAAATCTCCTAAAATTGTTCCTCTCAGTCTGGTTCTTAAAAAGGCTAAGAGATGCCATGCTGTTAAACTCTGTAAGACAGAAAGCACCCACTTGTATGAGGAGAAAAGCTCAGATTGTTCTGTGAACAGCTCAGATTATTCTATAGATAAGTATTCCATTGATGATGAAAATTGCAGTCCACAAGCTGAATATGAACTGCAGGATTCCAAAAGGAGCAGGTATTCATCTAATGATTTGAGGTCACATGTGGCTCACCACAAAAGAACATCTGGTGGTATGGTTCGAGAACATTCTTTTCAACTAGTTTGAGCATATAGCTTGCTTTGATTTTCTCTTAGAATACTAGAAATATGAAAAAGCATCTCATTTCAGTTATTGGAGAAGATGGCTCTCTTGGTCTAACAGATGTGGAAACAAATCGCCTGTCAATATCATCATCAAGTAATGGTACGAGAAAAGTACCATAGTATGCTTGGCTGTATATTAGTGAAACCAATTATGTTCCATAAGATGGAAGATGTTTCTCTATATGCCCTGTAGTTAGCACTTTTTAGTATTTTTAGAAACTTTGAAGATGTGGGACAAGGTGGCAACCAACATTCGGAAGGTAGCCTCAGAGGTGTGTGGAGTAACCAAAGGAAGGGGACGCGAGGCTAAAGACACTTGGTGGTGGAACGAGGAAGTCCAAAGGGCTATTAAGGAGAAGAAAGAATGCTATAGACGCTTGTACCATGACAGGAGTGTGGACAACATAGAGAAGTACAAGGTGGCAAAGAAGACTGCAAAGCGAGCTGTAAGTGTGGCAAAGGGTAGAGCGTACGAGGATCTTTACCAACATTTGAGTACGAAGGAAGGAGAGAAGAACATTTATAGGATGGCTAGGGTTCGTGAGAGAAAGACACGGGACTTCAACCAAGTGAAGTGCATTAAGGATGAAAGGGAGCATCTCTTGGTAAAGGAAGATGAGATCCGACATCGATGGCAAGAGTATTTTGACAAATTGTTCAATGGTGAGAATATGGACACAACCTTTCAGTTGGATGACTCTTTTGATGACACCAATAGGCGCTTTGTGCGGAGAGAATCAAAAATCTGAGGTCGAGAGGCGTTGAAAAGGATGAAAGGAGGTAAGGCGATGGGGGACCGGATGGTATCCCAATCGAGGTGTGGAGATGCCTCGGGGACATAGGCAGTAGTATGGTTGACCAAGTTGTTCAACCATATTTTTCGATCAAACAAGATGCACGATGAGTGGAGGAGAAGTATATTGGTACCGATCTACAAGAATAAAGGGATATTCAAAGTTGTACAAATTAATGGGAATTAAGTTGATGAGCCATACTATGAAGCTATGGGAGAGAGTCATCGAGCATCGCTTGAGAGCAATAACGCTGGTCTCTATGAACCAATTTGGTTTCATGCCCTAAGGTCAACCATGGAAGTTATTTTCTTAATAAGACAAGTTATGGAGCGGTATAGGGAGAAGAAGAAGGACCTACACATGGTTTTTATTGACTTGGAGAAGGCTTATGATAAAATACCAAGAAATGTTATGTGGTGGGCTTTGGACAAACATAAAGTTCCAACGGCACGTCCCGGGCTCATTAAGGACATGTACAACAATGTTGTGACTAGAGTTCGAACAAGTGATGGAGACACGGATGACTTCCGATTAGGATAGGACTACATCAAGGGTCAGCTTTGAGCCCTTATTTGTTTGCTTTAGTGATGGATGAGGTCACAAGGGACATACAAGGGACATCCCTTGGTGTATGCTTTTCATGAGACGATGTAGTGCTAGTTGATGAAAGCCGACGAGAGTGAATCGAGCTGGAGTTATGGCGGGAGACTTTGGAGTCCAAAGGTTTTAGACTTAGTAGAACTAAAACGAGTATATGAGATGTGACTTCACACTACTACTCGGGAGGAGGAAGATGTTAGTTTGGAAGGTCAAGTAGTGCCTAGGATGGATACCTTTTCGATATTTAGGATCAATGCTACTGAGGAGGGACGGAGATATTGATGAAGATGTTAGCCATAGAATCAAAGCGAGGGTGGATGAAGTGGCGGCAAGCGTCTGGTGTCCTATGTGACAAAAGGGTACCACGAAGCTAAAAGGCAAGTTTTATAGGACGGCGATTAGACCTGCTATGTTGTATGGTGCGAATGTTGGTCTCTGAAAAGACGACATATTCAACGACTAAGTGTCGCGAAATGCGTATATGTTGCGTTGGATTTGCGGGCATACAAGAAGGGATCGAGTTCGGAACGATGATATACGTGAGAGATTAGGGGTAGCGCCAATTGAAGAAAAGCTTGTCCAACACCGGTTGAGATGGTTTGGACATGTGCAACGGAGACCTTCAGATGCACCGGTGCGTAGTGGAATCCTAAGTCAGGATAGTAACGTGAAGAGAGGCAGAGGAAGACCGAAGTTGACTTGGGTAGAGGCAATAAAAGGAGACTTGAAAGGATGGAATATACCCAAAGACTTAGCCTTAGATAGGAATGCTTGGAAGACAGCTATTCACGTGCCTGAACCTTGATTGTATCTGTTGGGTTTCAACTCTAGCCTACCCCAACTTGTTTGGGACTTAAAGGCTTTGTTGTTGTTGTTGTTGTTGTTGTTGTTTGAAGTCATTTCAGGAAAAAAAGATTGATTGTGGTTCGCCATGTAGTAAACAGTTAAATTATTTTTTTCAACAACTTACAGAACTGGTAAGAAACCCATTTTTTTCTTGAAACAGCATAACACAACCAATTCTATGCCACATAACTGCTGCTCTTTTGTTTTCACTGAAAAAATACATACCCCAGATTATGTACTAACTATTCACATGAGCAACAGATGTATTTTGTACATAAAAAATGTATCAGGATGCACTAGTAAACGGCACTTTTATTTTACTAACCTAGTATTCCAACCATGTACAGGGACTAAAAATCGAAGAACAAGTGTATCCCTTACTAGGATTAGGAGGCATAAGAAATTCAGAAGCAAATCAACATGCTATTCTGGCAGTGACAAAGACAATGCTGCGCTAGCCCAGGAAGTGAATGCTAGGAGGTTGTGGTTCCATTATATGCATCTTATATATTTATTTTCCAAGAAAGGATACGTTCTTGGGAGAACACCCTATGTTTATCTAATTTCTTTCATTACTAACTGATCTGACAAATTCTGCTTAATATCTTGTGCAGATACAGTGGAAGGCTCAACTCAGATGCTCCATGCTGTGTTTGTGCGATCTCAGACCTGGAGCCTTGCAATCGATTGATAGAGTGCAGCAAGTGCTATATCAAAGTATTTCATACTACTCTGTACCTGTGCCCTAGTATTACTGCATATTTATAGAGGACTGTATTTTGTGTAGGTGCACCAAGCCTGCTATGGTGTTCTAAAAGTTCCTAGAGGTCAATGGTTTTGCAGACCCTGCAAGACTAATACCATGAACACAGTAAGCAAAATCATTTTCAGAAAATAATTTATTTATGCATTTAGTATGTCATGAGATAGATTAGTGAATGCATCCTTGTGGTGATTTATTTAGCATAATATGTCATATGTGCAATGGCTTCTCCAGTTCATCTTCTTCATCGTTAATTATGCACATTGATTTCTTTGCTTTGAGTATATACTACCTAAAAAAACTATATTCCCCATTCCTGCTGTCCTTAGGAAATAAAGCCAAGGAAATGCCATGTCACAATGATTTATGAGCTCAGCACGCTGCTCAAAAACAAAAATCGTTTGATGGTTCTTCCTGCAAATGGACCTAGATATGGTGCTTCCCAACAATAATTTTTTGACACTGGAACTCGGGAATATCCGAATATGATATCTAGAAAGAATATAATTAGGGAATTAGTCATTTCTTTCACCAGTACCAACAATATTCCTAGCTGTTTTTACTTTACAAAAGTGGCAAGTTTCTTTATAATATATCAGTAAATCTCCAATCTGCTTGATCCACAGATTTGATTTCAGGAAAAGGAAAAGGAGCTGTCTACATGGATGCAGTGATTTTTTTTTTAAAAATCTAAGTGGCTGCTGCATCCTATTTGCCACTCCATGGCCAGTTTTTTTTTTTTCTCGAACATGCAGGAGAGCTGCATATTATTATTATTAAAGAAGCACAAAGTTTATTCTATATCAACTTTGGTTATGTTTAAGTGCATCTGTGCCTTATTGATCTGAACTGTGGACCCAACCACCTTAACTGAAACTTTGCAAGCATTTTCTAGTGGTAGGCCATTCCCTGTACTGTCTTGCCTTAGGGAAAACATTTGTTCATGTTACAACCTTTTTTTACTCGGACCCTCATGATACAGCCTACCTTTGGTTTTCCTAAAATCCATCATATAGAGAATAATTGTTTCTAGGGAACAAGAAGTTTGTTCAGCCTACCAGTCTCATTGCATCTGTTTCCAGGTCTGTGTGCTGTGTGGTTATGGAGGTGGAGCTATGACAAGGGCACTGAAAACCAAGAACATTCTGAAAAGTTTGCTCAAAGGTTTGATGACTACAGAAAGATCAGAAAATTATGTTGATTCCTTAGGAAATGCAAGCAGTGAGTGTACAAGTGAGTATTTACATGGGGAAGGTGTCGAACATAACTTATTTTGAGCTTCCAAATCAACAAGCTTTGAACATTTTGTCTACAACAGGCTTGCGAAATGCAGTAGACAGTGCACATGGGGATAGCATTATGAATGCGGAGAACATCACCAGCAATTCCTGGACCTCTGTTAAACACAATTCGAGTTTACTTGGACCACGAACAATGCAGTGGGTTCACATGGTCTGTGGGCTGTGGACACCTGGCACAAAATGCCCAAATGCCACCACAATGAGCGCTTTTGATGTTTCAGGTGCTTCACCTGCCAAGAGAGATACTGTGAGTTCCATACATGCATATTCTGACCATGGAATTACCCTTAGGCCATGTTTGGTTCCCAGGAATTGAGAGGAATTGGAAAATAATCTAATAATAAAATGAGAAGCACTTTCTAGATATTGGTTTCAATTCATGGGATCCAAACAGGCCCTTAATGAACTTTTTCTTTACCTTGACTGTTGCAATTCTTTTTTCATCAGGCATGTTCAATATGTGACAGAACTGGGGGCTCATTTATCAAGTGCCGAGATGTAAATTGTTTGGTACTCTTTCATGCTTGGTGTGCATATCAGAGGGTATGGTAGCATATACCTTTTTTTTTTCTTTTTGCTAAAGGTGTCCCTTACCTTTACTTACTGCACACTCATAGGAAATGGTTTGAAACTTCGGTTACAACTTATTATTTTTGTATATTCTATATTATGTAAACCTGGAGTGACACACAGAATGCCTGAAATTCTCTGCATGTTCTTCAAGCAATGCAAGGAATAAGGGGGGTGTTTTGTTGTACATAGTTTCCATGCAGCATGATTCTTTAGAATGATACAAGTCATGTGCTTTCCAATTGTAAAAAAAAAGGTTCCTGTTTCTTTTTCTCAGCATTCTGTTTTTTTTTTGTTTGGTTGTAAAACCATAGTTGGTCCTTGTAATTTCTCAGATCTTCAATTTCATACTCGCAGAAAAAAGAGAGAAAATGTCTGTGACTCAATGGTTGCATCTAATATTACATTCGTGGAGCTTATATTTTCCATGTCCATGTTTGCTTGTTATATCTCAACAGGGTTTGCTGCAAAGTGAGCCTGAAGGTGAGCACAATGAAAATGTTGGCTTTTATGGGCGATGCATGGATCACGCCATTGATTTTTCTAGTCACGTTAATCCTAAGAAAGAATACTTGAGAAGCAACAATTGGACATGTGCACGTACAGAGGTAATACTTTTTGAACATTTCTATTGTCTGTAAATCAATATCTGTATGACTGTATAGCTATGTGTTATTTGAAACAGGGTTTTAAAGGCCGAAGGGGAGAAGGCTTTTCTGTTAGTAGTCATAAGAAATATGAAGAGTACAGTGGTGAGTTCAGTGTTTCCCAAGAACAGATAAATGCTTGGTTACGCATAAATGGTTCAAAGCCTTGCGGAAGAGGACAGGTATTTTCTTTCAGTTATCTTTCATTGTAGTGTGTAGCTTCGTATATATACTGTAGTGATACTTCATAGCTTGCAGCATTCTCCCTCGGTTCCAAAGTGTAAGATGTTTTAGTTTCGTACTGAGTCAAACTTCTCTTTGACCAAGTTTGTAGAAAAATGCACGTGCTCTACACCATCAAATTGGTTTCATTAAATCCATCATGAAATATGTCTTGATAATGCATTTATTTGGTAATTTAGATGTTAATATATTTTTCTGTAAACTTGGTCAAAGTTAGAGAAGTATGACTGAGGACAAGTGGTGGAGCTTGACCAAACGAACAGGGGGGCAGGGGATGGGACAACTTGGTCTTAAACAAGCTCTGGCCCTGCCTTGCTCAGGCTTAGCTGGAGGATTCCTTTCTGTGTTGTACTGTGGTTGTTTTTGTCTTAATAAAATCTAACAGTGGGGGTCTCCCCTGCTGTTTTTTATGGTTCAAAAAGGACAAAACTAAATCATCTTACATTTTGGAACGGAAAGAAATATTACAGAATCAACTGCTGGGACAAAGCACTAAATGTTCCATGCATGTCATTTTTCCATTTCAGAAGGAGTACATCCATTACAAGCAGTTAAAAGGGTGGAAGCATTTGGTTGTGTACAAATCTGGCATACATGGACTTGGTCTCTACACATCAGTCTTTATTCCACGTGGCTCTATGGTAACTCAACTGATATGGGAATTTAGTAAAAAGTCAAATTACTACCCCCCAAGTTTGGCATATGTCCAGATAACCCCCAAAGGCCAAAACTAGCCTTTCATTTGGTTTAAGTCCCCTCGACTATTTCATTTGTTCCAATTTTTTTTGTTTCTCAACATTCAAGTTGATTTTTTTTTAATTTCAAAATCTGTGAGGTGATAGCCGACACCATAATTTATGTTAAAAATATACATCATATTATTTATAATTATTTTGACCGGTTAGGACATCTAATAATAAATTAATACTAGAAAGACAAAATTGTATCAAACATAATGCTGAAAAATTTATAATGTATTTTTAAAAAATAAATCATGACATGCATTATCACTTCACAAAATCCGAAATTAAAACTCAATTTTTCTGTGGAGAAAAAAAAAAAAAGACAAATCTTGTTAAGGGGCAAATTGGACCAATTGAGATGGTTGAGGGTAGTAAATTGGACCAAATGTTAGTTTAGGGGGGTATCTGGACTTTGGCCAAACTTCATGGGAGTAATTTCGACCTTTTCCTTTAGCAAATAAAACCATTCTCAGGTCTTGCATAAAAATATTTCAGGTTGTAGAGTATGTGGGTGAAATTGTTGGGCAACGGGTTGCTGACAAAAGAGAGATCGAATACCAGTCCGGGAAACGGCAACAATATAAGAGTGCATGTTATTTCTTTAAGATTGACAGGGAGCATATTATTGATGCCACCCGCAAAGGTGGGATTGCAAGATTCGTCAATCATTCATGCCAGGTAAATAACTTGTGCTTGAACATTCTTTAGACCCCCCTTGGAACATGATGACTTCTTTTCAGATTCTAGTGTGCATGGAACTTGTGTTCCAAACAGGACCTTCATCCAGTTACTGCTTATTATTCTAATGTACGCTTTTATATTCATTCAATTCGTTCAATCTTTGTTGGATCAGCCAAACTGCGTTGCGAAAATAATCTCTGTCAGGAATGAAAAGAAGGTACTCCTTTTGCCTATGTATGTTTGTTTTTCTTATAAAATTTATCTTCTGCATTGTTCATTTTAGTCTAAATGCCTTGCATCAGCCTCGTTAGAAACCTAAATATCTCCTACCTCCGACTCAAATTGTACTCCCCCATCCCAAAATAAATATAAATTCTTGGAATCACCTTCCTCTTTTCTATAAATTTGGTCAAACTTAAAATACTTAGTATAGCTCTAGAAGTTGATTTAATTTGGGACCGAGGGAGTAATTCACTTTGGTTTTGTCCTAAGTCAAACTTCTTTAATTTTAACTAGGTTTGTAAAAGAACCTAATAACATCTAGAACAACAAATTTGTTTCATTAGGTTCTTCACGCAATATTTCGATAGAGAATTTATTTGAACTTGTAGATATTAATATATTTTTTCTAAAAACATGGTTAAAGTTAGAGAAGTTTGACAAAGCCAAAGTGAACTACAATTTGGAGCGGAGGCCGGAGGGGGTATATGTTAAGCTACAGGGTTCTCACAACTTGTTATTTCTATGTTCATCCAGGTAATGTTCTTTGCAGAACGGCACATAAACCCAGGGGAGGAAATTACGTACGATTACCACTTCAACCGGGAAGATGAAGGCCAGAGGATCCCTTGCTTTTGTAGATCAAGATACTGCAGGCGGTACCTCAATTAGTTTCCGGTGGGCGTAACATTGTCTATAAAACATTTATTTTTCATTGTTTCGGACTGCAGTTCATGTCTGCTGTATATAAATTGTAGGAACTTGCATCTAGAACTGCCTGTTTATCTTTTGTGAAGTCAAATGAATTATCAGCTGTATGTAGACCGTATAGGCTTTCATGTGACAGTAAAGTTTCATGTCGGGCAATGGTCACCGGGAAAGAAAAAAAACTGATGTGCATTCATAGATAATCAAGGGAAGTACATACGAAAATCACACAACTTCTTACGCCATAAACAGCAACCCTGGTCCAATGTAACAATTGAACCCTTAGTACAACAACAATAACATTATACCAGTAACAAAAATATAAACTAACTGATAAATCCCCAACGCAAAAAGAGGCCAACATCATTCACTTTGTATCAGTTGTAGTTTGTGTTCAAGAACGGGTTCTTGTTGTAGAAGGGGTTTGTGAAACCGCTGGTGAGGCTTTCATTGACTTTCTTCCCTTTCACCGCTGAGTCCGCCCTCGGGTTGAAGTTGTCATCAAGGTCGATGTCCTCAAAGGTAGCCCAGCCCTCAGTGCCAGTGATGTCCCTCTGCTTCTCCATCTCTTCGACGTGCTCCTTAAAATCTTTCTTAGCGGCGGTGATCACGCCATACCCGTGCTGATCACACCATGCCCTGCCAAAAATAAAAAATGTCACCATCTCAGTTATGAGAAATCATGTGCCGCCTAATCTGAATGGTGGATGGCCCAGTAATCTACTTTGGGAAGAAGGGCTTGAGGTCAGACTTGTCCACCGGAAGCTTTGTTGAGATGGCATCGATCTGCTGATTCCTACAAAATCCAAGACTCCATCTTTGAGCAACAGAAGATCGAAAGAAATTACATTGACAAAGAACAGGATGAACTACAACTTACGAGAAGTTCAAGTTCCGATTTGTAGATGATAGCTCAGCCTGAATCCTTGAGAGCTCTTTCTTTGTGTTCTCCACCAGCACCTGTGATTCCAGATGCATATTGTAACTTCATCACTGGTACCTCTTGAAATAAACTTATACAGGATGAGAGGAGTCACCAATTCACAGTACCTTATCACGCAGCAGCTCGGAAGCAGAGTCATCATCCGTGTTCGAGTGCAGCCTCGTCTTGGCCCTCTTGGCATCCGGGCCAGAGGCAGCTGCCATGGGGCTCGCCTCCAGCTGGCACTCGCTGTAGGATGAGCGCGGAGGAGCACGCTGCGGCTGCTCACCGGTGGCTGCCGCCTCGCCACTGTTACAGGCGCCAGCTTTCTTCCACTTCTTGATGCCATCGAACCCCCACGAGCTTTTCTTCTTACCTTTCACCGTCTCTTTCTCGTCGACCCCTTCCTCCCCCGCAGGCTCCTTGTTCTCGGTGCCATTGTCGCCGCTGTGGAACATCCCCGCCAGATGCCGCCTCTTCCCCTTCTCGGCCTTCCCGGAGGGCACCGCTTCGGACGGCGAGCTCTCGGCAATGAGGACTGACGCGTTGTCGGCGTTGTTATGGTCCACCGGGGCCAGCGGCGGCCTGTTCACGTCCTGATCCTTCTTGGATCTGCTCTTCCATGGCGTGATGAAGGCCTTGTGCTTCGGCTTGTCGGAGGCCGCCGCAGTGGCGGGGGGAGGCGGCGGGTCACGGAGGTCGATCTCCGACCACTCCTCGGCCGAGACCTCGGCGTCGGGGCAGTCGACGACGACGCCGAACGCGGCGAGCCGCTGCACGAGGGGCGCCTTGGACGCGTTGTACTCCGCCGCGGAGACGCACTTGGAGTAGAGGAGCTCCTGGAGGAAGAGGAGCTTGTCCCGCAGCACCGCGGGCTGCTCGGGGTGCTGCGGCGGCGCGACGAGCGCCGCGAGCATGGTGCCGCGGAAGGCGGCGACGTCGGAGGCCGGGACGATGCCCTCGCGGTGGAGCGCGGCGAGGTGGAGGATGCGGTGGAAGGACTCCTGCTGCCACTTCAGCTGCTCGGCGTGGCGCCGCGCGGCGGCCTGGTCGGCGGTGAGCCGCCGGCCCACGCGGAAGGAGGGCAGGATGGACTTGCAGAGCGACGCGATGGTGTCCTGCAGGCCCGAGTAGTACGTCGGCGTGTACGTGTACCCCATCGCCGCAGAGCTTTCTGCCGGCGCTACTTCTTTGGCGATCTCTCGAGAAGCTGAGCAAAGGGAGCGTCAGAGAGTGATGGTTCTCGGAGAGAGGAGAGGTGTGATTTGGTGAGCGAGCTCCTCTGGTTTTGTTTGGCTTTTGTCCCAACGGCTGCGGGGGTGAAACTAGCCGTTGAGGGGAGGGTTGAATCTGTAGGTGGACCCCGCTTGTCAGTGAGGTCATAAGCACATACCTCATGCCTGTCCCCTCTTTCTACCGGGCACTGGCAACTTCCCTTGCATATGCGACTTCTGAAACCTCGCCCCGCTTAATCCAACCGTTGCAGGCCTTTTGACATTGGACTATCAGAATTTAGAAGAGCAGATTACTCTAGCACGCACGTAGCAACTCCATGGAAATCCAAAATGAACAGATTTGGCATTGCAAAATAATCCAACGGGGGAGATTTTAAAAGATACACCGTTGAGAACAACCTTATCACAAAGAAATGATAACACAGTAGGATATTCAGACCATCAATTTCCAAGAGCGCTGAGCTATCTAAACTGGTAAAAAAAACTTCTTCAGTACACAATAGTCAGATAGCACGGCAGAGGGGTGGATGATCAGAGGGACTGCAGGAGACCATCACCAGTTGTTGGAGCCTATTCGTTCCCAGTTCAGGAAGTAACCATGCTTACATGGGCAGTGTGTCTGCAAGTTGAGAGAGGGTTCAGAGATTTCAGGGAGCCAATTAATGATTAGTATGGCTTATTGTGGATACAGAATAGTAATAGAAAACAGGTTATCTGGTGCATAGTTGCATCAAATTCCTCAATCCAGTTATGAAAAATTGAAGATTTTCCCAGAGAGGCAACACAGAAACTTATTTCCGGGCTTCTGGTTGTGGGTTGCCACAAGTTGGCTACAACAATTTAACAGCAGTAACCTACTGAAAATTAACACAGGTAGGCCATCGGCAAATGGCTGTATATCATTTGACAGTCTTGTTGGACCACATGTATTCCGTTTTCTTTCAGAAACTAAACTACCCACACTAGAGGTTAAAACCCAAAAGCAAGCTTGAATTTACAGAACACGAGCTGACTGTAGATAAAAATTTTATCAACAAAGTTACTTCTACTTTCCTTTTCATCTCTCTCTTAGGTCTATTCTTCAACAAAAAATGGAGACAAAGCAAAATATCAACAACATTTCTGGTGACTGCCAAACAGCTGCTAGCTCATCATCATCATTTCCCCACCCAGATTAAGCGGGAACACCCACAATACTATGAATTTTGAAACGATTCCCTACCTAATGGATGGATTGTATGTTTTTCCCCTCCCTCAACATTCAGGGTTTATTTGTGACCATGTACCATTATTCATGGGTAATTATACTTCGACCTTTTTCCAACAATTTGCCTTTGACTTGAACTCATTTCTACGACAACTCGGACTAAATTTACCTACAATCAAGGAGACATTCATATTCATCACCCATATTACCTGCTGTGTGCGTTCTTATCCTACTTGTTAAGGAATGATTCGATAGTCTTCAGCCACCGGAGCAGCTCCATCTTCTCCTTGTTTGCCACGTAGTCGTGCAAGAATCCGGCGAGCTCGTCGTCCACCTCCCTCTCCTTCAAGAACTTCGTCACCGCTTCCCTCTCCTCAGCCCCCAGTTTCCTGTGAACCAAATCACACAAAACCTCAGGAAACGAACGAACAAACTGCTGGACACAGACAGCTCACTACACCACACAGTAATCCATACTCGAAATCGCGCCCACCACAACCAACACCATCACTGCCGCCAGCCCTGAGGGTGAGCACGTGGCGGACGGCGAGGTCGTCCGGCCAGGCGGAGCAGATGAAGCCGAGGACGCGGTCGCCCCGGGTGACCTCGACGATGAGGCTGAGGTGGAGGCGGGGCCCACGCTCGAGCGACTCGACGCGGCGGAAGAGGGGCGCGTCGTCGGGGACAGGCTCCGCGGCGCCGTCGAACATGGTGGCCTCGACCTTCACCTCCTCGGCTCCGGCTCCCGCGTTGGCGCGCGCGGCGTGGAGGCGCACCCACTGCTCCCCCGGGCGGTCCTCCACGGCGAACGACTTGAAGCTACTCGGCGGCTGCACGAAGAGGAGGAAGCCGTGAGGGTCTTGCTGAGAACTTGAGGCGTCAATCGTGCGAGGGGAAGGCGAAGGGAGGGAATTATTACTGCCTTACCTGGTAGGGAGGGCGGCGCTCCGAGAGGTAGGTGATCTCGGACCGGAGGAGGCGGAGGAGGCGGTCATCTAGTGGGGAGCGCAGAGGCGCGACGACGGAGGACGAGGAGGAAGTGGAAGCGGAAGCGAAGGCAGCAGCAACTCGGGGGGTCGCGTGGGCGCCGCCGGCGGTGAGAGAGAGCGCGCGGCGGAGGATGGCGCACGCCATGTGTTCGAAGCTTTGCCTCCGCAGGGTGCGGACCGATGGTCTCTGATAGATGTGACGACGGACCCACGTCGTTTCGTCGTCGGGCTAGCCCAGCAATGCCTGTGCCCCGTTCGGCGGCCCATTGCGGGCTACTACAATGCAATCCGGGGCACCAGGAAACGGGCTTTGTATACAAATCATTACAACTAGCAGATTCTTTTTTGAAGAAACAGAGGGGGAGACCAAAGAAAATTTATATAAAACAGAAGAAAATGATTAAACATACACATTGCTCAGCGCAGGGATTAAACATAATAACTAGGAAATAAGTGCATAGTGGTGACTAAAGGTAATTTAAACTCTCAACACATCTGGTGATCACACAACATACATGACATAGTACTACAAATAAATGACATGGTACTTCATTACAGAACCGGTGCACACTCCGATCTTGTTTATACCAACACACGATCCTTTTATTCGGGCTGCTATTACATTAAGGATAGTAGTACACATCACTGTACCGCACGTTTCTTTGAATCAGTGTTCATCTGAATGACTGAATCAACGTTAACGCGCGGAAATTAAAAGGCAACATACATGAGGGTAACCGAAATGAAGTAGGAAATGACCATTACTATTGCGAAAATTGTGGACTGAAACTCTCCGGTGTCACCAAACCACATACTCGCAGTCACCGCGATACCCATGACAGTAATGACATACCAGATACGCGATGCCATTTAACCAGCAGATTCTTGAGACGATGCTATCTTCACTGGCCTACCCATGACAGTATATATAGAGAAGAGAGAGCACGATATTACAGATTTTGGAGGGGGTGAGAAAATAAGGGTCTGTTTGGTAAGTACATCTCAATTTCACTGGTGAAACATTTTTTTTTTCTTCAGCCTCAAAAGTAGCTCCGCCAGCTGGAGTTGAAACTGTTTTAAAACCGTTTAGCAAAATAAATTCTCATGATAGACAGAAAAAAAATGACCATAATAATTTTATCTTTTTCCCCCTAGTTTCCTATTTCTTCTCCTTCCTTATTGGCTTGGGATTCTTATCTCCTCCTACCTTGATGTCCCATCCAAACGTGCGCCCCACCCTGATGCCATGTCCCAACCCCGACGCCTATGCCCGCCCTCCTAGCGGGTGGGCGCTTTCATGCCCGACAAGCCTGCCCCATCTCATTCTGGCAATGCTGCTCCCCAGGTCCATCCGCCGCTGGCGCCATCGCCCTTCCCTGCTCCGGCCTGGGGGGCAAATCCACCCATGGTCATGCTAGGCCCACGAGAGTCAGAGGAAGCTAAGTGAAGCTAGTATTTTCAGCTTCCTGGCGGTTCTTGGCCTGTGAGAGCACGTTTTGGGGGCTTAAAGCGTGAAGCTGTTTTCAAAACCCCTATTTGGTAGTTGAAGCTGTCTCATAAGATGTACCAGACACACCCTAAAACTATGTTTGGTTCAGCTTTCTGGGAAGTGCTTCTACTGGCAAAAGCAAAACGCCAACTAAACAGGTAGAACCAGAAGTGCTTTTTCAGAAGGAGCTATTTCCGCGTAGTACAATCTTCACAGCACCGTGACCTCTTCTTTTGGCTTTCAGCTTTTCCAAATGAATGGAAATAGAGAGACGTTTTAAGAGGGATAACAAAATAAATAGATTTCATAGTTATTTTAACCAAACGGATTATAATTTTTTTATAGCACATAGTTTACAATAGTTTTTTCACATCTCCTAGTAACTTTTTCACAACTCACACTGGATCGAACAGGAAGAGTACACGATTAGTACTTTTGTAGCGGGTCCGCCATTTTGTTCCCTTATTACAGCAACGACAAACTCCTGGCTTAGATAGAACGAATTAATATTACTGGCATGGACCTTGGTGCCTCAGCCCAGCGTATATCACTGACATGGACCTTGGACATTGTTCAGATAATTTCCAAGACGCATGGGCCGACCGGCAGCTCCGATATATCTCCGCCATGATTTGTTTTTATGTGGAATGTTCAGATAATTTCCAAGACGCATGGGCCGACCGGCAGCTCCGATATATCTCCGCCCTGATTTGTTTTTATGTGGAAATATTATTTGTATTTCTTGGTTGGCACGCAAAACGGATACATCAACGAATGGACCTTGGTGCCTCAGCCCCATCGTGTATTTTATACGTTACGTTGGGCTTGGTGCCGCATGTATATATTATAATTATAGTCCTTCCCTAGTGTTACATTGCTCCTTTCACCAGGCACTTAGGTATCTCAAAACAAGCATTGTTCAGATCGATAGATATATTTTCCAAGACGCATGGGCCGACCGGCGGCTCCGATATATCTCCGCCATGATTTGTTTTTATGTGGAAATATTACTTGTATTTCTTGGTTGGCACGCAAAACGGATACGGACGAGGCAGACTGAAATTATTTCACAATTTCGGGAATCATTTTCTATATTACTGCATAAATATAACGGTACAAATGCCTGGCAGCGTTACAAGTAAGAAGAAAGAAGCATGCTTGGTATTCTCCGCTCTCCGAAAGATGCCACCTGTTCGGCGTCAACCTCCAGAGTTTCCAATGATGACGCGCGGCCGTTTTGGAAACTTGGTCGTCCGCAGTCGAAAATCATGGTCCGTCTTTGTATGCCGTCCTACCGTGCCTCCACCGTTAGAGCATCTCCAGGAGTTCCCAAAATATTCTCTGATCCTTGTTTTTTTTAGACAGATGAGGAAAAACTCTTCTCCAACCACTCATGATACGTACTCCTAATCTTTTAGCACTCGTAAAAAAAACCACCCGATGCGCGTAAAGTTACGCGGACTGGCACCCCGCGTATCCTTCTCACGGGAGGGCTTCCCTGTGCGTGAGCAAGGGTGCCACTGCCGGATGGACGCAGGACGCCTTGTTCCCGAGCCGCATGGCGAGGCGCCCTTGGGCACGACCAGCACCATGTCCCCTGCTTCGGCCCCGACGGGATGTCCACGACGAACCCCGATGTCTGCCACGACAGGATCGCCGACGCGCCCAACACCCACGTCCCACGCAGCTTCAAGAGTACCAGCCTTGAGGTGCGCGGCCCTCGCCATGCCTCCGTGCCACCCCTCGCCGCCGGCGTGGCCCTCCCGGCCGAGATTGGGCGCTGGCTATCGTACGTGTCTGCTCTTTTGCGAGCCAGAGAAGAAGAGAGTGGGAAAGGAAAAGGAGGAAAGACGGGGTTCCAGATGAGAAAAGCGCAAGAGAGAAAGATCTCGTGGGAGGGCTTAAACGGCTATAGAAACAAATTCTGGGTTCCTGATGCAAAACATCGTTAATCCTACAACGAGCCGTGGAAAAGAAAAAGTGCCGCATGAAAAAACTTTTAGGATAAACATGTTAGGAACTATTGAAGATGGCCTTCTTTTTTCTTCCAATATCCTTTTAGGATTTAGAAAATATGGACTTTGTAGGATTAATATCTAGGGAACTCTTGGAGATGCTCTTATTGCCGGCCCTAGAAGTAGACCCCAACAGCCTGTTCGGTTGGCTGGTTCGTTTCGTTGCTGGTTCGTAAAGAAGTACTCCTGGCTGGTTTGTGTGAGAGAAAAATACTGTTCCGACTGAAAATTTACGATCGTTTACGACAAGCCACAGCCAAACGAAGACGCCGATCAAGTACCATGCGGCAAGCGTGCGGAACCTGCATCCATCAAACCATATATGGGTAGCCGGCATGCTGCCAGACGTTGCATCCACCGGTGCGCGTGCTTGGAGGCGGCGGGGGCGGACGCGCTTGTACGTCGGCGTATATCACTGTAGCGCTCAGGCCGAGCTTGTCCATCACGCACGGAGGCAAATCTAACGGCATGCATGGAGTGTTGTATGGGTGCGCCTGTCCATCACGCACGGAGGCAAATCTAACGCATGCAAGGAGTGTTGTAGGGGTGCTCATGTGCATCACGTATGCAAATCTTTTTTTTTCCTGTCGGCACCCGTCCAGGAAATAAAATTGGCCCGGTGTCCAATTCTCTAGATGGATTTCTACTCTTGAATAAATGACACATATACCTGAGATTAATCACACGGTTGATAAATAAGACATAGCTTTGTTGAGCACGTGGTTCTTTTAGTGCCACGTGTCGTTCATCAACGGTAGAGGCCCATGTCGGGAGAATTGGACCCTGGGTCCAGGCTTTTATTTCCCGTCCAGCGCCCTGCACCCATCCTCAAAAAAAAAAAAAAGTACCACGTAAAGTAGCTATCTCTGCAGAAGATTGAGATAAGAACGAACAAAGTAAAAGCTCTAGTATTACCGAACCCTTGCTCCTGAACCCTTTTCCAGTTCTCCCGAGGCTGTCCACACAATGCCGTCGGGCTGCCCGACCCGGTTACCACAAGCAAGGTGACCGCGGAGCCCCGAGTACGCGGGCTCGATGCGGACCTCAAGCTAAGTGGGTGGTGGGGAAATAACCTTGAGGATACTTCGCCATATATATCGCAATGCAAGGTGGATAGACAGGCAAGCAACAGGCCATGCGTTTGACAGAGTATTCGTGACGACTGACGATCGGTGTTGATAACGACCGGCTCACTACCGTAGCTTCGTGTTGGATGCAGATAATAATAATCTTATTAAACTTATGGAGGTACTCCCTCCGTCCCTAAATATCTGTCGTTTTTGTTTTTCGAGAAACAATTTTGACTAAATATATATTAAAAAATATTAATATTTATGATACATAATTAGTATCATTAGATAGATATTTGAATTTAATTTTTTAATAAATTTATTTAGAGATAAAAATGTTGCACGTATTTTTTATAAATCGAGTCAAAGTTATCGGCACATAAATCGTGACGACTAATATTTAGGGACGGAGGGAGCATGTGCTGATCCAAGCATCTACCTCTGTAAACAAGGGAGGAGCCAAGTCCGAGGAGACCTGGTTTGCTTTTTTAGGAATGAGACCTGGTTTGTTTATACATTCCATCACAATCCTCAAGGTTTTCATCTTGGTGTTACCAGCAAATCTCGTCGCCTATCGGCCGGCCGGCCGGCTTCCTTGCCTAGGCATAGTTTTTTTAATTTTACTAGGTAACGTGTCCGTGTGTTGCTACGCGATAGTTAATAATTTATACTAAAAACACACGAATCGCACGATAAGATAATAATACTGTAAAAATTAAATACCAGCATTGAAGTGACAGTTAATCCAAAAAGTATAGTTTGTAAAATTAACAGTCACGGAGAGCGCGGCGTTGCAGGCTCACAAACTCTACTATATAGATTTTTTCGTGATGCGGCTATGATCATGCCCGTGCGCTGTAACGGGAATAAGATAATGCCACGATAATTTAAATTCGATCAGGTGTTGTATTGTTAAAAAAATGATTTTGACCGTGACGTTCGCAACAATCCGTTTGTAGCCCATAGTTGTAATTTTGGATGGAGACATTTATTTAAATACCCATGCATCTCCTACTCACAACAATCACAAACCGTATTTGCAGTTACATATATAGTTTTTTAGTTTAGTGCCCATACTTTGCCTAAATACCGGCCACTCCAACAAATCACCCGACCTCTCACAACCCGGAGGTGAAAGCCTGTAGTGCCATGAAAATTAATCACTCAATTTATGCTCATGGATGCCTCCTTATATACGGTCGTCATTCTACAAAACCATGGAAAGCCTCATGTTAACGACAAGAATAGGCCTTTTGCAGATGATGGCATTCCAAAGGAAGAAAAAGATTGGTATCAAACAATCCCTACTAAACATCAGGCCCAACACAAGGCCTTAACCTAAGCCTAAAAGCATTGATTACTTAACTATCAGTCAACAAGCTCGTAGTATATACTTGATAGGACAATTACTTAACAGGTTCTTCTGAGGACTTGCATAAACATTGCAGCTACAAAAGCTAATAAGAAAGCAATGGTCAATCGGTTAGACACCCGTAGCTGATGATTGCCTGGTCAGCGAACTTCATGTCCTAAGCAGTTGTGGTGAGTTACACAACGGGTCGCAGGTCGGTTGGCTTTGACTATCAAACATACAAGTAATAACTTAATGAAACATAAGAGAAATCCATGAAGCATTAAATTGATGAATAGTGTAAGAACCTGCATGTCGGTTGGTTTTGGCTATCAATCAGATTTGAGCAGGCTATTGCCACACACTCCTGCAAAACGATGATTGACTACATCCTGCAAACTATCACGCCCCTGTTCACGCAAATTTAGAGTCACAGCGCTGGAGGTGACCAAAGGCTGAGCACTGGATTGAGCCAACTCTGATGTAACTTGCCTCCACTCGATCTGTTGCATCATATTGGCCCTGCTTATCAACTGTTGGATCATCGCTTCCAGACTTTCCTTGACCTCCGGCTTGAACAGCGCCAACCATCTTCTGAGCATTCTTCAAATCCTTAGCAGCACCGGCTTCAGTCCTAACCAAATAGAACCCTGAAAGCACAAGTCATTTTGTAATTTCCAGATTGTCCATAGGACAACGGAGGAGACTATATTAGTTACTGCATGTCTCTTATTAGCAATCCACAGGTTCGCCACGGATTCAAAATCCCTTCCAATATTCCAATCCAGAATGTCACTCACTATTAAGCAGAGATTAGAAGAAACACACCAATAAAAAAGGTCGCGTAGGACAAAAGGATTACACTGAATATTGTTTTGTTGGTCACAACTCACGATTCACGTGATACGCACTCATGTAAATTTTTGCAACAGGTATGGTCCGCATATATATACGCAGTGCAAAGTGGATATGTGGGCAGACACGCTTAACTTACGATGACAGGAATGCAACAGGCCATGCGTTTGACGGAATATAATGGAGTAGCGTCAGCCGTCAGGACAAGAGCTTATGTATTTAGTATTCGTGACGATCGGTATTGATAATAACCCGGGCGCACTACCGTAGCTTCGTGTTAGATGCAGATACATAACCTTAGCTTCCTATTCCATAAATTTTATATTAAACTTATGGAGGTCAGAGGTATGTGCAAACCCAAAGCATCAATCTCTGCAAAACAATGGAGGAGCCAAGTCCGAGGAGACCTGGTACAATCCTCAATGTTTTCATCTTGTTGTTACCAGCAAGTCTCGTCGCCTATCGGCCGGCCGGCCGGTTTCGTTGCCTAGGCAGCTCTTTTACTTCTATTTCTCCTCACCTAGCCACGGCTTCTCAAACTAGCGCGGAAATGAGTTTCTGATGCGTCTGTGCCCCGTACGTTTTACTCAGGATGGAAGTGGATCCGATTCGCATGGAATCGGATCCGAATGTCACCTTTACCATATTTTAATTCGAATATGAATGCGGATACGGATATTTTTGAATACGAATATAAAAATGGATGCCTCAGATTCGGATTTCTATTCGGATATTTACTAGGTTAAACTTAAAGTGTATATTGTTAAATTTCACATATATGAATAAAATTTTACTACTAGTTCATCATTAGCTGAAGTTAACTAAATGAAAGTAAAGTTCTAATAATCTCTAATATCGAAGTAAACTAAATTATAATGGATATATTTATTAAAATGGTAGGTTAAGTGAAGAAATTCAAATAAAAATTGCAGAAAACAAATAGCCATTTTGGTTTATCAATATTTTGGAATTACAAAATTACTACACAAGTAGAGGTTAAATTATTTGTGTATATAACATAGACAAGGATAGCTCATAAAAATAATATAGTTATTAATAATTATCTAATCTAATAATTAAAAATATCAATTAAGTAATCAATATTATATTTATATAAATATATAAATATTTATCATAAATATAAATTATATAAAACAATTTATATCAATAAATAAATAAACAAAAGTATTAAAATAATTTAAAACAACAAATATATTAGGTTTAAACTAAATTAGAAAAATACTGAAATTAGTTTAATCTTTATGTATCCTTAATAATTTTAAATTAATACTAAAATTTATTTATAGATATACTATTAAATGGTTCCAATGCATTATTAGTGACGATAAAATTAAATAATTGGTTACTCGTTATGAAGAGAAAACCTTTAAATAGGTTCGTGATACCTTGTTTTCTTTGTGGATACGGATACTGCCGGATATGTCGAATATGGATCTGGAATCGGATGCAGAAAACAATGAAAAATGAATTCGAATATATCCATTTAGTTACCACATTAGAAACGGATACGAATACGGATATCAATATTATAGGTTTTATATCAGATAATTCGGATATCCATTTACATTTTCCATCCTTAAGTTTTACCTGTTTAATTTCTCCATGTTTGAATCATAAATGACATCCGCTAAAGTCTTTACGCAACCGAGTGAGTTTACATGTTCAGCATGTAGTTTCCTTTCAGATGCAAAGAGGAAGCTTGTTGGAATATATACATATATCTATACCTATATCTATACCATATACCTAATAGTAAAGAGACAAAATTTCAACCTATTTCTATGGTACACATTTTTTGTATGGCCTCCTCTAGTTAACTCCGTGAATGTGAAAATTATTTCCTTTCATCTCTCTACAACGCTCACCTCCATGTCTAAAGCTCGCTTGTTTTATTTATAACATATATGCGGATTTTTTAAGTAACTTGGATAGGTATAGGAGTCCTAATACAAACATGAATAGGAACCAAATCTCTTCACTACCTAATATGGAAGCGATTTTTCCAACCCGCTTTTTTTATTCATAGATTCTATTTTCATCCGTGGACTATCGAAGAGTTTCTTGTTTGACAAGATCTCCAGCATATTCCAAAAATCAAATCCACGCAGCTCTCATATATATCAGACAATGAAACAAATCATAACCTTTTTCGTTAGAGGTGATCAACATGGCCAATGCAAGAAGGTGGTGGAGGACGCCTGCCCTGGTGTCATCTTGTATAGAAATTAGACAAATCTTGACTTAATCCGTATCTATATCAGATATTAAAAAGTTCTGCCTTCCGCGTGCTGTCCAGATTTACCGGCTTAGCTCGGACACTGTTTTGTTTTTTTTTCTTGGTCCAGACTCCCTTCGGTGGCCGTCCGTGGTTTTTTTTCATTTTTTTGTACCTTTTCTTTTTTTTCCTTTGTTTTTTTCCTTTTTCGTTTCGGACGATCGTTCACTGTTTTTCTGTTACTTTGTGTCTGTTCGGTGGCGCGGCTTTTTCTTCTGTTTTCTTATTCTTATATAATTATTAAAGACAAAAAACAAATCTCTATCTCTTCTCTACAACTAAAACATTCATAATTATTTCGTCTACAGGTGCGACATCAAAGTCGCTCCATGCGATTAAATCAGAAAGGCAACGAGCACTCGCTCCATGCGATCAAATTAGGAAGGCAACGCGCACTCGCTCCATGCGATCAGCTCAATCCCCATAACAGCCGCAGCAAATCAGGAAAGCAAAAATCAATTTCCCGCGATAGACACCTTTTTGGTGCCACAATCACCGCTTCGGGTCGTCGGTCTGCCCCTGCGATCCCCGCCTGCTTTCACCACGCTTTCCCCGCGCGATATAAAAGGGAACCGCCATCCGCGTCGCTCCCCCGCGATTCGTCCACCACCATCCGCGTCGCTCCCCGTGATTCATCCGTGAGAAAAGGAATCGCCATCCAACTCGCGCCCCCCGAGATTCGACCGCAGACAAACAATTGCTCTCCACGCGCGGCTGCCGTCGTCCTCATCCGCCGCCCCGTCGTCGTCGTCACCCGCCAGGATCTTGCGCCGTCATCACCGTCGCGGGCAGTCCTCGCCATCATCGCCCTCGCCTTTGACGTCCTCCATCTTCCTCACCAGCCGATCCATCCACTGCCGGCTGTCGCGGGAGGGACTAGAGGACCTCGTGGTATGCCTCCTACCCGTGCTGCTCCGTGACGCCTAGAGGATGTGCGGTTCCGATCCTGCCGGCTGCCGCTACCGCGTGCACGCCGCCTGCACGTGCTGCTTCGGCCCCAAGACGACGGGGCCGGCCGTCGAAGAACCCTGCCCCCGACCAGCCGTCGGGCAGCCCGGCGTCCCCACTGGCGACGGCCGAGGCGGAGGTGATTGGGGACTACGAGCGCGAGTGGGCCGCGAGGATCCAAGAGAACATGGAGCGGATGTAGGAACTTGGCATCCTTCACCTCGCGCAGACCCTCAGCTACTCCGCCGCCGCCTCGGGTCACGGTACTGGCAGCGTGCAGTGGCGCCGGAAGCCCATGGAGCCGGGGTCCGCTGGCAGGGCCAAGGTGAGGTCCACGTTGCCGGTGCCCTCGCGGAGGTCGCTCAGGTATTACTTTCTCTGATCTGGGTTATCAGCCTCCATGGAGGCATGGACTCCTTCCTTTAGCCGTAGGAATTTCTACTTGCTTTAGAAGCCGCCCAGAGAGCTGTACGAACAAGATGTTGAATATTTGAGTTCTTAGCCCTTACTGATAATAGCACCCAGGCGAAGGAATTCCTTGATTTTTTTTCAGCTCTTTCTGCTGTATAGCAGCACACGCCGATGACAAGCCTTTCGTTATAAGCAGCTTCAGGGTTCATGTAAATGGAGCCAGCCGCATGCTCGCATTGCATTTGTATACAACACACTGATGAAGAAGCATGAGACACAAAGTAGCCAAGTAGAACCATCCGAGCGGGATCTCCATGAAGGTAAGTCGACTTCATTTGTGGAAACCTCAGCGCTAACAATCTATTCGATAAAATATGTGTGATATGCTTGTCCTTAGCCGCTACAATTAATCAAGTACTTCTGTATTCATTTGCATTGTTCAATTAGAAACTATACGGATTTCATACATAAATAATTTCTGGGAAAAGTTGCAGTTTATATTCATTGTGCTTCATATTATTTCGTGACCAAATGGTGTCTAGAAAATAGAATATATTCATATTGTCCCTTCGATGTTCTGCAACAAAGTAACGGCTTAACCAATTTTTGTTCTGTTTCTTGCCACGGCCAACAACTTCCGGTTCATAAAAAAACTGAGCTCCCTTTCTCTCAGTTGGGATTGGGGTTTTGTGCTCGCTCAACGATCTTATTTTGACAGCTACCTAGCTACCTATTTCAACAAATAATATTAACTCAGGAAGCATCTGCAACCAAATTCCAGCATATTGTGTTGTTGCAACTGAGCCTTCATGCAATCCATTTGCAGAATTCTAAATAAGCGAGCCTTGTGTCCTGAGGATGTTTGTTTCTTTAGTGATGAAAAATCAATAAAAATGTATTCAGGTGTATTTTTGCTCACTAGACTTTTGATAGTACATTGATAGGTTTTCGTTTGTGTTTTGAAGGCGGTGGTGAGCGCAGCCGAGTTTCTCGAGCGCAGCAGCGCAAGCCTTAGTGAGCCCGCTGCTCTTGCTTCATTTTACCTTGTCCACCTTCTCTCAGTCCTTCCCATTTGGATTATGCACTTACTGTAGTATGTTAATATGCGTTATGAATCGGGCTCTAATTACGAAATAGTAACGCCAATGTCTTGTTTGGTTGGACAACGATTGTGCCTGCAGTTATCACTATTGGTACTAGAAATCTAGGCATTAAGTACTTATTACTTTGATATTTGAAGGGCAAAGGTTGTTCTTTGGTTCAGTATAAGGGCAAAGTGTACTTTCTAATGCACAAACTGTATAAAAATAGGAGTACTTACAAGTATGCTCTATAAAAGATAGTGTGTACACTCAAATGTCATAATAAAAATACATATGTGCACTATACTATGAAAAAGGAAGGTGGAATCATCCTTTTCAAACTGTATATGACTATTGTTCAAAAATTCATGGTATTAACAGCTGAGATGTGACTGTTGTCGTACGTGTAGGATAAAAATTACTTGGGATTTACAATAAAGGATCCCTAAAAACATATCAAGAAGCCACAAACATTATTATTCAACGGTGCGAGTTTCTGAAGGTGGTTAAGAAGTTAGGATTCTCCGATTTGCTCGTCAGTGCATTGAGTCAAGAAATAGCTAGCCATTGCTATGATATATTTTTTTGTTTACATGCTTACAATCTAGTCATTGTTGTTTTGATATTTGTTTTTGGCTTATCCCTGTTTTAAAAGTGTGACAATACTCAGATGGTGATTATGGTTCTTTGTTTGAGTCCAGTTAAATTGGCACTCAATTCTAATTTCATTTGTGCTGATACATGTATTCCTAAGCAAACCAATTTGGGTGAATATATACATGGGCTTTCCTTCCACCTGTGCATGTTCTAACACTATTGGCTCATGTATTTCTTCTGTTTTCTTTTAGGTTGTTGAGCTCCAGCGAAAGCGACACCTTGAGCAAATGGCATGATCAGCATATAAGGTTGGGGGCCAAATCACTTGAAAATGAACAGTATGGTTGGATCAAGTATGGCATGCAGCTGCTTACCCTTTTTTCTTGATAACCAAAATCTTATGGTCTCTGCATTTAGGAAACACAGAAAAATTAAAAATCTATCAAAGAGTTATTGAAAATAGCAATTCTATGATCAATTGACAATGAACTCTATTTTAGACTTTAGTGTGTCTGAGTCAGCATATTCTCACTTGTAATCTATTTTAGGTTTGTAAATTATGCCGAAAAGGTACAACAATCTGTATTGAAAGTGGCGTGCGTGATTGTGTCTGTTAGCAGACTTGTGGCATTCAATATAAATGATCAAGTTTTTTTAATGCTTGGACAAGTCTGTTCATAAATGGCATAATTCGGCACTTAGTTCAAGGCAAATGGGATAGCTTTCCAAAGATGAGATTGCTGAGTTAGGACAATTGTTCAAAGTAGTGGATGCTAAAAATAGAGTTGCAATTACTTTTGGTGATCTTAGAGGAAGTTATAGGAGATTGTCGACACGGAATTTTTGTCCCGTGCCGAGGACATACGAGCAAGCCGGAAGGGTCCGCTCGATGGAGGTAGAGATCCACCTAGCTTCAGCGTAGGGATAGTCGATCCTGCGCACTCCTCCTGAGACGTGCCAGTTAATTTGACCCTGCAATTAACAAGGAGAGAAAGTTTATCAGTAATTAAGGGTGGAATGTACTGGTGTTGCCAGACAGTCCTGAATGTGCGGCTCTGAGAGCCGATATGAAAGGAGATCGACTAAATAGTCTATTCCAGCATATTCATAAGAATGAATCGGTCAAAGCTCATAAGATTGTGTAAGAAGAATCGGTTATCGTTCAGGATGAATATCATTCTTTAAACAAATATTGGTCAATGCAATAAGATATTAATAATAATTCGTTTATACTGAGCCAATGACTGCAAGTAACCGAACCCCTTTTCATATAAAAGAAATAACTCATCATCATTTAATCATTTAATAAAGATAAATCTAATGAACATATTAGATCTCATCTATCGCTATGACCAGTGGGACATGAGGCAGAATCATGCGGGTCGTAGAAACAACAATAGACTCGACGACCCTAACTTATTACTAATATCAGTGGGGCATGAGGCAGAATCATGCAGGCTGTAATACAATAATAAGATCATGGGGCTAACATGTCTTTCAACCTATCTCTACTTCAACGATCTCGTGACGTGAACTGTTCGTGAAAGCGCTCGATGTCGGCTAAAACAACCGATTCAGGCATAGCGCACATTTAAGGTCATGCCCTCTTAGGAACGGATCTATCGATTAATGATCCCCACTCCACGGTGTTAACAGTGGGGTGTGAGGCAGAATCACACAAGCCGTGATAACGGACCATGGAACGGTTCTCGCTAGCCAATAGATCTACTCAAGATTAGACACGCCTAAACCGCACGCTATGCACAATCAAGATTGATATAAAACATCCGATAAAACATAACTCATCGTTTAAAGTGCAGATTAGATTAAATTTGGATTAGCAAACGATAGGTCAAACAAGATATAAGGCCGATCTAGATCAATCCCAATCGGGGAAAGTGATATTGCTGTAATTAAATAAATAATGGAAGCAATAAGCAATATCGGTAACTTAATGAATCTATTCGAAGGAACGCCACCCTTAGATAGAGCCAATAACTTGACCTTAATCTAGTTTGAGCAGTGGAGGTCGACCGGATCGATACAGCCGTACTTGAACTAGACAAGAGTCAATAACCAACTTATACCAGAGTCACAGTGGAGGTCGACCGGATCGATGTAGCCGTACGAACAGAGATATAAGCCATGACGGTACTTACAGACAAACAGTGGAGGTCGACCGGATCGATGCAACCGTACTTGCTGAAGAACTCGCTGAGATCTACTCTACTCCTACTCCTAAGGAGTGGCCAGAGCTGAAAAAAGTAAATAACTGGTATTTGATTGATTGTGTGTCTTTTACAAAAACCGGGCTTTGATATTTATACCCAAGACCTGCGTATGACTCCTAACTAAGCACGACTCATCATAATCTTTATCCCTAGAGAAAACATTCCTAATTTAAGATAACTTGGACTCTAATCTTTCTCTTTTTGTAGAGTCCAACATGGTTTGTCCTGGCGCAGATCGTAGCCTTTGTTGCCATCTGCTGGCGCTACCCAAAGCTGATTCCAGTGCTGCATTCGAATCAGCTGGTTCCAATCTGCACGCAATTGATTCCTTGATGTCATGATCTTGGGAGCTTTCGAGCCCCTACGACTCTTCTTCCAAATTTTGGTGTAAACAAAGATGCTGTACTGAATTTGGAGGATAGAAAAATAATGATATAATGGAAGTGGTAACATGAGATATTTTCTTGTTTAACACATGGCGGTTGTAAGTCTGTCACTAAGCATTTTTTGGTTGAAGTGTTCTAAGAGATAGTTAGTTCTAAAAAGTTAAGGAATCAATTAATCTTGTTATGGTGATATGAACTTTTTAGTACGTATGCACAAATGTACAAAACTATAAATGCATACCTTGATGATTGCAAACTATCAATAAGAATTTTAGCCATGTACAAAATTCAATTTGTAATTTTGACATTCCGAATATCACGCTCATATTATCGTTTTTTTTAACAATACAACATGTTCATGCTCAAATTATCAGGGCATTATTTGTCGCCGCGGTGACGCATGGAAAGGTGTATACAATAGTGTTGGTGAGCCTGCGATGTCGCGCTCTCCGTGACTGTGTTAATTTCATAAACTTTGTCTTTTAGATTAAATGTCACTTTAACATATTTAATTTCATAGTATTTTTATTTTATCGTGCGATCTTTATGTTTTTAGTATAAAAGTTTAGCTGTTCCGTAGCAACACACGGACACGACTTGTGGAGTTCCAGAACAGGGGTATGCATTGATTGGTGACCAACTGCAGCTTGGTATTCGTGCAAAGCATGTTCTCTTAGTCGAACTATTGAGAGATTAGATTCTTAATTGTAGAATAGATTCTAAAACATGTATTGTGAAACACAAACTTGTTATGATTATCTTTTCGTAACACTTGATTCCTAAAAAAGTGCAAGTTTATCTTTCGCGTATCTTAGGCATGAAGTGATGCGACAATTGAAGTTGATGTTTTAGTTTTGCATTCAAATTTAGAGTTATATATTAACTATCTATCTTTAGGGAAGACTTATGTAGTATTGATTGGAACATTATGATTGCGGTATCTATTTTAGATAACAGTATAACACACGCTTATAGATATGTTATCATGGTATTATGTGTTCCCGTTGTAACGCACGGGTATTTACCTAGTATACTATAATATTAGGTTCCACAAATAAATAAATATTCCCACCACTAAATTGTTAATGTACTTTTGATTAGAAACAAATCTAATTTTGTTAGAACTTAGATCTGGTATTGGTCAACTAATAATTAAACCATAAGTTGAAACTTTCAGCAATTTGTTATCAATGTAATCTTAATCAAAAAATAAATATATCTCAAGTTGTACATGTATAAAACTACAATCCACGATAAGGGCTGGAACTCGATCGATATTTTAACTCTATCAATAAATAAATATTACAAAAATAAGTTATGATATATCTATAAGTAAATATTTTTGTGGCTTACGGAAGAATAGTATTTTAATTTGATATATAGACTTAATGGAGTAGGACATTGTCTTATTCCCAACGCTAACATATTATGGATGTCATGAACACCTGAAATGATAGTTTTTAAATTTTATTTTTTTTGAAAGGTCACCGGGGGATGAACTATCCCCACCTGAGTTTTTGTTCCATAGATGTCGGGCAAGCCAGGAGGTGAAAGGGCATGACGCCAATCTAGATACAATAAGTGAAAGTGCATCAAGCCTTTTAGTGGGTTTTGGATGATTGAATGACAACATGATTAAAAGTCTAACCCATTCACTAAGTATTGGACAGGAAATGGATTATCTCACAGGTATTTGATGAAAGCCAAAATGATGTATTGTTGTATAAACAATCTAGTTCAAACACAAGACAATAATGCAAATGTAACTCATGCAAGGCTTATTCATTGTAGGATTTTGATGACTCATATGAAAGTAAGCACGTTGAAAAATAATTAATGAGACATGAGGGATTGCATATGAAATGGTCTTACTTTTTAGAGCTTGCTATATTGAAAGACAATTATACAAATGATCTTAATGAATGATTCAACATAAAGTGTGACTTGATAGTTTGAGATGGTGAAGATAGCAAGAAAATGCTTTAAGGTACTAAGCAAGGGTGAAGGGCAAGCGATGGCTTGACGATTGAGGAACCTAGCTACGGTGAAGAAGGAAATACTTGTATTTAGTTGAGGTACCGATCAAACCATGATGATCACATTTAAAGTGGAGAATCAAATCTTGGATGAATTGTTGGAAGTGACTTGATGCATTTGAAGTTAACTCACATTCATTGAATCGAATCAAGTCACATACTCAAGATAGCTATGCTCAAGGAGAAAATCAAAATTGACATGTTGATACCCTCACTTGATGATAATTGAAGGCTATGACATTTGGTTTGAAGGAAATCAACTCAAGCGACTCAACTCCGTTTTCATTTGATCTTGAGTTAATATAGGTATGTCGTACTATTAAGAGGGATGCATCATGTTGATAGATAATTATTTATAAGTGCTCAAGCCAACCCATGTGAGGTTTGAGTGAAAGTGAGAGCCAAGTGCTAACTCGCTATGTTGTAGGTCCAAATACCGAACGTGCCCAGTATTGGCCTGGCCATAGCAACTTCTTCGGTGTTCTCGGTTTTGTTCGTCGGGAGTTCCAACAAAAGTCAGGAGTACCAGAGGTCAGAAGTTTCTGCAATCGTCGGGAGTTTCGACGCCTCACATGCACCATTGAATTAGTGACCATTGGCGGTGTGCAGGCGGACTTGTCCAGTATTCCAACGGCTAGAAAACGGCTAGTTTTTGAGTGGGGTCTATAAATACCTCCAAGCCTCCACCATTGGATGCTGGTGATTCTGCTGACTTCTATACACGTTTTTTAGCCTTGAGAACACTCTCCAACCCTCTCTTAGTAAGTGATTGATCCAAATTGCAAATTCCATGTTGTGGGTTGAGTGAGATTCAAATTGAGAGCAAACCATCCTTGAGCACTTATGCATATTTGTTGATCTCATGATTTGCATTTGCTACTCTTGGACTCTTCGGTCCTAGACGGCTAGGCATCGCTGGAGAGCACCCAAGAGTTTGTGGTGTGCCTCAAAAAGTTTGTAACGGTTTGATTCCACCGCCGCCGCCGCAAGGGAAGGGATCAAATTAGTGGAAGGAGGAAAAGGAGTTGACAAAGACACCGGCTAGAGTGACCTTCGTGTGTCCTCTAGAGCTGTCCTTCGCTAGGTCACTCGCAGTCCCCTCAACGGAGAGTTGGAGTCGATAGAGTCCGAACTTTGGTAAAACAAATACCGTGTCTCGATCTCTCTTTACTTTTGGTATTTGTGATCTTTGTGTGTTGTTTGAGCTTGTCAACAGGTTATCAGTAGTGGTCTAGAACTTGGATTGAAAAGAGAAATCAATTGGAGCAAATTGAGGGCTAGTCGAGCAAACCTATGAATATTGGACGTGTCCGGTATCAATACCAGATGTGTCCGGTATTTGGCATCTGCACTGAATTTATTTATTCTTTACACTAATCCTTGTGTTGTAGGCTTATGGCTCCTAGTTTCACTTAGTCCTTGTTATTTACTTTGTGGTTGACTCATGAGTGGTTTTTTTCTCTGATTTGGTGGAAATTCCTATTCTAATCATTTCCGCTTTTTGAAGGATTAAATTTTTAGAAACGCCTACACCCCCCCTCTAGGCAGCATTCTCAGTCATTTCAATTGATATCAAAGCAAGGTCTCACTAAAAGCTTTACCGCCATGAGAAAAGGACATCAACACCTAACGAATCAGAGCCGGTGGTTCTCCAAAATGATGGTTCAAACTTTCGATCTAGGTCAATTCAAGTACTCAATGCTTTTAGGGCTATTAGTCCTCTTGTTGAGCGTATTGTGGATGCAAGCATCTCTCTCCCTATAGTTGATTGGAGCAACTACAAAAATATTCTAAAAGAGGAAGAGAGATGCGTGCAATTCAATGCTCAAGCAATTAATGTCATGTTAAGTACATTAAGTGCAGAGGTTCTAGATGAGGCAATCTTTAATGGACAAAAACCTCCGGAGAGTGATCATCTCATTTGGACTAGACTTGTTGATATGTATGGAAAGTCCAACTGTGATGATGCATATGAGTATGAGTCAATGGAAGACATGTCCATTGAATCTTTGTACAGTGGAGAAACCTCAAGGAACCTATGAAGCATCGAGCTAGAGCAAGAAGTGCAAGCTGCAAGTGCTGCGCTGTCAGGCTACTCATACCGGACGTGTCTGGTATCTCTGCCGGACATGTCCGGTATGGTCGAGGCCGCAAGATAGCAAGCAGACTCTTACGACGATGATCAAGCTCGGTGGCGGCTAAGTGATGAATCATGTTCAATATCTCAAGACACTCATCACTTGTGTCTCATGGCCAAAAAAAAGCAAGAAGAAAGCTTCCAAGAAAGATCAAGTAAAGGAGATAGCACAAGTGGATGATCAAGATGAAAGTGATGTTGAAGTTGAAGACAACTACAACCTTGATCATCTCAACTGCAAAGACAAGTTCATCATCATGAAGATAATTGAAAAGAATGATGAGCTTGAAGAAGAGAATGAGAAACAAGAACAATCACTTTAAAAGCAAGAAAAGTTTCTCATCTCTAAGTTGGAAGAACTAAAGACATTGAATGAAAGGTATGAAAAATTGTTAATTGAGCATGCTTTAGTTACTAACTCCTCTTCTAGTGTGTCATAACTAGAAAAAGACAACATTGAGCTCAAGGCAAGACTAGATGAACTATCAAGCAAATACAATGTACTTCAAGCTAACTATGTTCATCTCAAGTGCTCACATGAAAAGTTAGTAGAATCACATATCATGCTTGAGGTAGCCAATGAGGTTGTGATCACATCGATAAAGTCATCTCAACCTCTCACTCACACACTCACTTGTACACCACCTCAATTAAATATTACTTGTACTAATGAGTGTGCTTCTCAAGCAAGCCAATCTTCGATTGAGCAAAATCTCTTAGAAAGTCATGAGCTCAAAGAAGAAGTAGAAAGGCTAAGAAAGGATGTGATACTATTGAAGGGTAAGGAGGAAGCACAACCTTCTTAAGATAACCATGATATCATGGTGAAGAAGCTTGAGAAGGGTTCAAACCTTGCTCCCTCCAAAATCCAACAAAAGAATCACAACTCAAGCAATGTCAAAGCAACCAAGAGTAAGAAATATGGAAAAAGATTGTGCTATGGTTGTGGATTATATGGACATGAGTGGACTATGTGTCCACACAAGAGTTGGGCCGACAAGGTTGAAGCCACCGATCAAAAGGCTTCTACCAAGGTGGCCAAGCAAATGAAGAGTGATGAACCAAGTGCTTGTCTCATGTGCAAGAAGTTGGGCCATCCTACCAAGAATTGCCCCTTGTACAAAGAGGCAAGAAAGAAGGCCCAAGTTACGACAAGAAGATGCTATGGATGCAATGAGACGGGGCACATGGTTAATAAGTGCCCCAACAAGCAAAACAAGCATAGAGCAAATCAAGGATGTATATGCTACGTTTATAGAAGAAAGGGGCATCTAAGCTATGATTGCCCAAATGGTGAAATTCCTAAGCCGAACACATTTGTTTATGATAATATGCTTAGAAAGGCCACAAATGGAGTTAGCACTAGCAAGGTGATGAGTTCATCGCAAAATAGTGTTAAAGCCATTTGGGTGCCTAAGCACTTGTTGACTAACTCAAAAGGACCCAACATGAGTTGGGTACCAAGTGTGCTTAGGGTGTTGATGTAGGTACTTTGTGATGAGATGAAGCCTTCGGGGTGCTTGAGCAAGAAAGTTGAAAATATTCACTCAAGCTAGCAACCAATCCTTATTATACTCTCTCATGTGGTTGACCCAAAGATGAATGAATGATCATGATTTCCACTCCATCTTCTTCATTGGTAACAAGTACCAAAACTTTATAGGATAGCTACTTTAAGTTTGACTTGCTCAATGACTTGGATTCATTTGAGAATCCTAGTGCTTGCCATATGGTGCTTTTAATGGCTCTCTTGTAGAGCAATTTATTTGTTGAGATGCAGGTATATACATGAAGTACTAGAGCCAAAAGCAAATCACAAGTGCAGAAAATAAGTTGGTTCTGTCCTGCACATACCGGATGTGCCCGGTATGGCAGGGGGCAGAACATCAAATTTGGTTGTTGCTGAGTTATGATCATTGTGACTTCATATATATTCTTAGATTACTCAGAAACTTAATGATTCATTATGTCTAAGTGGTTGTAAGCATCTCTTGACCTCAATCTAAATTTGGCATCTTACTATGTGTTGGTCAAAATAGAAAATTGACTCTCTTATATTCATAATTGATTAAAGTGCTTGTGGCAAGTTATTCAAATTACTTGTGGCACTTATTGAGGGGGAGCTCATATTTCTATTTTGCACCTTTGTGGACTAACAATTTCATGTAGCACTCTTTGTAGTCCTTTGGATGAAAATTGATTTCATATATAGCGTGATTGTTTGGCAAATAAGGTCAACATAATGATCATCATGTTATATACAGTTTCTTAGTGAAAATCTTTGTGGGCTCAAGGCAAAGGTATGTATTTACATTTATGTATTGTAAGTGCATCTAAGGCCCTTTATATGCTAGAATGTGCATTTGTGTGATATAGGATAGATGGTTTTCAAAATCCCTTACTAGCATGTGTAGGTGGTATGAATTTGAAAAACCATTTGAATCTTGGTCTTTGTGACCTAGCCTTGACATGTGGTGATTATAGCTCTCCTTGATTGATTGATTGGTTAATCACACATGCCATGGCTCTCTTATGTCCACATTCTACTATGTCTCACCAAATCTATATCTAGTAAGCAAAATTGGTTATATGCCAAATATTTGGAAAAGAGAAGTGCTACTCTTGGCATTTGGATAAGAAAAAGGTTACACTTAGTTTGGATAAAGGACATATATCATTTTGGATCAAGGAATGATAGAGATGGGGTTTGGAATCAAGAAATCAAAATTTGGAGCTGATGGATGACACCCTCAAATAACGGACGAGTCCGGTATCCGCGGGATAGTTAAGTCAGCGTACCCCTTCAGTCTTTGTCCGTGACCCATTCTATCGATCCATCCAAAACTACCCAGTGCTGCCACCGCTTGCCCTGCTCTCGCCCCAACGCTGTGCTCGCCGCATCTCTGGCCTGCCAAAGCCACCGGCCGGCCTTCCCTCGCACTGCATTGCCTCCTGCCTCGCACCGCTTTCTCCTCCTTGCCACGCGACCTCGCCATCCACCATAGCAGCAGTACACTCAACCGCTCGTGCCGCCCTCGCTAGTGCCCATGCAAGGAAGAAGGAGGAGAGCAAAGGAAGAAGGAAGAAGGAGGGAGATGAGAGAAGGGTGGAAGATTGGAGTACCTCCACATCCGGATTGGAGGGCACATTGCATTGGATTGAAATTCCCCATCTCTCCTACTCTCCCTAGGTATTCAATTCCCAGACCTCATCCGATCTACTTGTTGTTGCTTTAATTGCAAATTTCTTTGGTAGAAGCAATGTATTGTTGATGAGGAAGCTACCGACAAAATTTGGAATTGATTGGTTGAGATAGATCTCAAGGCCCCTGTTAGGGCTGCTGTGCACGTGCATACTGGACGTGTTCGGTATGCATACCGAACATATCCGGTATGAGCCAGCAGTGCAGGATTTCCTACAGTCCTGAGTCGATCCTCATTCCATATTGTCTCTATATGTGTAATTGTTTGTCCAGATTAATTTTGTGAACCTTGACCATGGATGGGATAGGTGCTTGCAAGATTATGGATGAATAATTGTATATATAGATAATGATATAAGAAATATCGATTGGGCATGTTTCTAATATTTCTTGCAAATTATTTGGATACGACAGCGACTATGAGAGGTGGGTGGATCGAGCCTCGGTCCAAGGCCCAGCATGATCACCGTGCTTTTGAGAAGCACAAGAAATCAAAGCAGGATCTTCATCCCACTTTTGGTGATCAAGGTGGCAACAGGAGGCCCACTAGAGCAGCTAGAGGTGCTCGACAGTACAGAGACAGTAGCGATGGTGACAACAGCCCCTCTTCTGATGATGATGAGACTAAGGATTACAGAGTTGAGCATAGGAAGAGGAAGTGAACTGACAGGATCAGATGTTGACAGCCCAGATGATGAGTAGGAGATTGAGGAGGCACCTCTAGTTCAGCATCCACCTCAGGGTGGACAGCCAGCTCACAGTATTCACTTTGGCATGCTTGAGGTACATCACACTCAAGTACCTCACTATGTTGCTAGAGTGAACTACAAAGCAACGAGTATGACTGAGAGAGCCAAAGAGCAGAGGAGGATTGATCCCAAGAGTCAGCCAGAGAGTTGCCTATATGATCATAGGTTTCACACTATGTTTTAGCTTGATTTTTATACTAGTGTGATGCTATCTAGAAACCCTGTTGTGGCTAAGTCTTAGTGGATTGACTAGACATATGTTAGAAAGTTATAGAAGCGCTCTCTTGATGATGCAATAGCTACATGTCAGCACACAGGTGTGTACCAGCTCATGGAGTTTCAGCATCCCTGGAACTCTGAAGTTATAGTGCAGTTCTATGCTACCTTGTTTGTTGAGGAGGATCCAAGGCATATGCACTGGATGTTAGAGGGACAGTGGTATAGTGTTGATTACGTAGTCTTCGCAGGGCATCTAGGCATTTCAGAGGAGGAGCTTCAGAGAGACAGGATTCACACTAAGCAGGTATTACCTCCTGAGAGAATGGCTTACATGTACAGGGGTGGCTTAGTTGGGAAGGTGAATGGCCTTCATCCCACATACAGGTACCTGGATAGGATATTGAGGAAGACCATTGACTGTAAGGGTGGTGACAAAGGCACTATTGCAGATTACTCCAGGAACCTTCTCCACAGGATGGCACCAGATGCTCACCCCTTCAGCATATTTGATTTTATCTGGTGTGAGATCCAGAGTGCTAGTGAGAGGCCCATCAAGGGCTCTGGTTTTGGTCCATACATCATGCATATGATTGAGCAGGTGACTGAACATATGTTTGAGTATGACAAGCAACACAAGGTGTTGAAGATAGTGGCTGATTTGCCAGAGGTTGGAGCACCCCCACCTGGTCCAGGAGCAGTAGCAGCAGCAGAGGCAGATGCACCCGAGGATGGTACAACAGCAGCAGGAGCACCTCCTCCACCACATGCTCCTCCATGTTCCTCCACACATCATCGCAGCCCTCCTTCGCCTATTCGCAAGATGTTCAGTGCTATCTTTGGGAGGTGGAGGGATATTCAGACTAGGAAGCAGAGAGAGAGAGAGGGGGAAGCTAGAAGGAAGGATACTCGGACTCTTAAGCAGATTTCTTAGAACCTTGAGCTTGATCCTCCTAGGTTTCCTATTTCAGATGAGAATCTTAGTGACCTAGAGACTGAGGAGCAGAGGCAGGTCAGGTACGATAGAGAGTTCACTCAGTTTCTTTAGTGACAGGAGCAGCAGCAAGCTCAGCAGCAGCAGGAGCAGACACCGGAGCACCCTGACACCTTTCCACTCTAGGCTAGAGTGCCTTCTGACTTTCAGCCACGTCCTAGTATAGGAGAGCAGTTTGCTTTAGACTTTTGGGATGACCTCACTGGTGGATATGGCTACTATAGGTTTGGTGGCTATGACCCTTCTGGTGAGGGTGGTTCTCATCCACCTGGTGCTCCACGCTCAGAGGATGAGGATGATGGTGGTTAGGATGATGATGATGAGGAGGAGTGATCACAGCCTCCAGATACAGCTTGTAGCCCCTTTGTGCCCGGTTTGTCAGTGTTGACCTTTTGTGGTGATGGATGACAAAGGGGGAGAGAGAGAGTGATTAAAGCTTCAGGGATGTTTCATTTGGATGTTTAATTGGTTTAGCTTTTGCCCTGGAGATATGTACTGCAGCTGTAGTTGTCATTTGTCTTTGTCTTGTGAGATTCATTGATGTATCACTTTGAGTTGAGACAGATTATATGAGCTTTATCTTTGTATCATGTATGAGATGAGACTTGTACTTGTTGGATGTATCTTTTGAGACTCATGAGACAGGATCTTTATCTAATCTTAGTGGTTTGTGGACTTAAGAACATTTGTAACATGTGCTATTTGTGTGATATATATGATGCACTTATTTTCATAAGGTCCAAGCATGTCTTAGAGTGAAAATGTATGGTGTGATGCTTTTATATTTATTTTTGTAGGATATATCTTGTCATATGCATCATGGTTTTTATTTTGTGACACACACTTGCACCCCATGGATGCAATGATTTAGGGGGGAGTCTCCTATGTGTTTTAATATGTGCAATTGACATTTGAGGTCATTTTGTGAATTCCATTCATAAGCACATATTAAGGGGGAGCCTCTCATAAATCATTGAATCCAAAAGCTTAAATGTTTAATCTCCTTTTGTATGCTTTAATCAAGTTGTCATCAATCACCAAAAATGGGAAGATTGAAAGTGCATCTAGCCCTTTAGTGGGTTTTGAATGATTGAATGACAACGTGATTAAAGGTCTAACCCGTTTGCTAAGTGTTGGACAGGAAATGGGTTATCTCACAGGTATTTGATAAAAGCCAAAATGATGTGTTGTTGTATAAACAATCTAGTTCAAACACAAGACAACAATACAAATGTAACTCATGTAAGGCTTATTCATTGTGGGATTTCGATGACTCATGAAAGCAAGCACATTGAAAAATAATTAATGTGGCATTAGGGATTGCATATCGAATGGTCTCACTTTTTAGAGCTTGCTAAATTGAAAGACAATTATACAAATGATCTTAATAAATGATTCAACATCGAGTGTGACTTGATGGCTTGAGATGGTGAAGATAGCAAGGAAAGGCTTCGAGGTGCTAAGCAAGGGTGAAGGGCAAGCGATGTCTTGGCGACCGAGGAACCTAGCTAGGGTGAAGAAGGAAGTACTTGCATTTAGTTGAGGTACCAATCAAACTATGATGTCACATTGAAGTGGAGAATCAAATCTTGGATGAATTGATAAAGTGACTTGATACATTTGAAGTTAACTCATATTTATTAAATGCAATCAAGTCACATGCTCAAGATGGCTATGCTCAAGGAGAAAATCAAAATTGACATGATGACAACCTCACTTGATGAAGATTGAAAGTTATGGCAATTGGTTTGAAGGGAATCAACTCAAGCGGTTCAACTTTTATTTTCATTTGATCTTGAGTAAATAGGTATGCCGTACAATTAAGAGGGATGCATCATGTTGATAGATACTTATTCATAAGTGCTCAAGCAAACCCTTGTGAGGTACGTGTCTAGTATGATACCTGACGTGTCCGGTATTGGATCAGGAGCGGCAACTTTTTTCGGTGTTCTCGGTTTGGTTCGTCGGGAGTTCCAGGAGTCGGAAGTTCCGGTAATCGTCAGGAGTTCCGATGCCTCGCAGCACCACTGACTTAGTGATTGTTGGGGCTGTATGGCCAATACCGGTATTGATACCGGACGTGTTCTGTATTCCCAACGGCTCTATAACGGCTAGTTTTTCAAAGTGGCTATAAATACCCCTTAGCCTCCACCTTTGGAGGCTGCTAATTTTGCTAACATTCATACATGTTTTTAAGCCTTCAGAACACCCTACAACCCTCTCTTAGAGAGTGATTGATCCAATTTGCAAAATCCATCTTGTGGGTTGAGTGAGATTCAAATTTGAAAGCAAGCCACCCTTGAGCACTTGTGCATATTTGCCGATCTTGTGATTTGTATTTGTTACTCTTGGACTATTTGGTCCTAGACGGCTAGCCATCGCTGGAGAGCACCCAAGATATTATAGCGTGCCTCGAAAAGTTTGTAATGGTTCAATTCCACATCCGCAAGGGATGGGATCAAACTAATGGAAGGAGGAAATGGAGTTGAAAAAGACTCCGGCTAGAGTGACCTTCTTGTGTCCTCTAGAGCCAACCTTCTGAAAGGTCCTAATATGGCTAGAGGGGGGTGAATAGCCTATTTAAAAATCTACAAGATCACTAGAGCAATTGATTAGTATAACAAACAGCGTAATGCAATTTTGCTCTAGCTCTACAAGGGTTGCAAGCCACCTATCCCAACAATTCTAGTTACTATGGTCACTAGGCACACAAGAGGCTAAGTCACTACTCACTAAGAGCTCTCAACAAGGCTACACTAAAAAGCTCCACTAGATGAAACTAAGCTACAAAGTAAGCTCTCAAAAATAGCTACACTAAAGAGATTGCTACAACTAGTTTGCAAGAAAGTAAAGGGATGAGTAGGGTGATTATACCACCGAGTCGAGGAGTGAACCAATCACAAGATGAATACCAATTCAATCACCGGGAGAATTCCAATCACACAAGAGACACAAGATTTTTCTCCCAAGGTTCACGTGCTTGCCAGTACGCTAGTCCCCGTTGTGTCGACCAACATTTGGTGGTTCGATGGCTAAGAGGTGTTGCACAAACCTCATCCAATAAATGGACACCGTAAGAACCTACCCACAAGTGAGGTAACTCAATGATATGAGCAATCTACCAGAGCTACCTTGCAGCTCTTCACCGAAGAAGGTGCAAGACCCCTCACAATCACCGGAGCCGGCCACGAACAATCACCAACACGTGCCGAAGCTCCTCCGCTGCTCCAAGCCATCTAGATGGCAGCAACCACCAAGAGAAATAAGAAATCCGTAGCCACAACGATCCCCAAGTGCCACTAGATGCAATCACTCAAACAAATGCACTTGGAATCACTCCCAATCTCACTATGATGACGAATCAATGATAAAGATGAGTGGAAGGTGTTTGCTTAGGCTCACATGGATGTCAAGTATGTCAAAGTGCCAAGAGAGAGAGCTCCAAGCCGGCAAACACTATTTATAGACAGCCTCACGAAATAGAGTCGTTAGTCCTGCGCACCCTAGCATCCGGTCACCTGCGTCCAGTCCACCGATGCCTGCCACGCGTCCTCCTTTCAAACCTCAGCCACCAGATTTCAACGCTCAAAACTTAGAGCCAGCGCTATTAATGAATGACCGGACGCGCCGAAGAAAACGACCGGACTCGCCACCATGTGGAGTCCGATCATTTACAGAGAGCATCTAGAGAAGGATTTCTCTGACCGAATGCATCAGATCACAGTTGAACGGACTCTGGCTAGAGTCTAGTCCTCTCTATCTCATGCGCTGTGCCTTCGCTCTGCTGACGCCAGCGTACGTCAGTGCGGACCTGACGCAGCACCTACGCATACAGTCGCGCGCGCACCTGCGTCCGTTCGCCAAGCCGAGCGTCGCCTCCTCTGGAACCACTGACCGGACGCACCACGCGCGTCCGAGGCCAGCGTCCGGTCGCTCTTCTTCGCCCTTGGCCAACGCAGTCAGCCTGGCGAAAATTGACTGGATGTGCCCGAGGTGAGTCCACTCACCCCGGCGCTAGAGTCCGGTCGCATACAAACTCCTTTTCTATTTCTAAGTCCACAACCACTTCGTCCTTGCTTTCAAGTTGCTAACCACAGTGTGTACAACCCATGTGCTCGTGTGTTAGCATTTATCAAAGCATTTTACAAGGGTCAAAGTTAGCACACTAGGTTCCTAAATGCATATGCAAGAATCATGTCACCTAGTGGCACTCGATAACCGCTTAGCCAAAGATTTCCCCTCTTTATAGTACGACTATCGATCCTAAACGTGATCACACTCTCTATAGTGTCTTGATCACCAAAACAAAAACCCTAGTTATACATTTGCCTTGATTTCCATGGTTTTTGTTTTTCTCTTTCTTCTTTTTCATGTTGAGCACTTGATCATCATCACATGTGGCCATCACCTTCCCCATGACCATCTTCTAGCTCCACAACTTGGAATGGACTATCTCATCTAATTCACACACTAAGATCAAAAGTTAGTCCTATATTTCATTAATTATCCAAAACCAAACTATGGCTTTCACCTTTGCTGGGTCGCTAGCAGCCCCCTCAATGGAGAGTAGGACTCGACGGAGTCCGAACTTCGATAAAACAAATATCGTGTCTCGATCTCTCTTTACTTTTGGTATTTGTGATCTTTGTGTGTTGTTTGAGTTTGTCAACAGGTTACCATTAGTGGTCTGGAATTTGGATTGAAAAGAGAAATCGATCGGAGCAAGTTGAGGGGTGGCTGGGCAAATCCGTGAATACCGGACGTGTCCGGTATTTGGCATCTGCGCTGAAGTTATTTATTCATTGCTCTAATCCTTGTGTTGCAGGCTTGTGGCTCTTAGTTTCACTTAGTAGTTGTTATTTACTTTGTGGTTGACTCATGAGGTGTTTATTTCTCTGATTTAGAATTTCATTTTGAATGGTTGGATTTTTAGAAACGTCTATTCACTCCTCTCTAGACGGTATCCTCGGTCCTTTTAGGATACTTATTCCAGGACGTGTGGTCTTTGTCTTATTGAAAAAGAAAGTTCAATCCTTGGCTCTATCCATTGTCATTAGACTATTTTTAGCGGGGATATTATAAGAGTTTTATAGGTATTAGATAGAGTGACACGTTAGAAAAATAGAATCAAACATGTACGGAGGAGGAGAGAGAATGTATTCGTTTCGTAGCCAGCGCGGGCGCGACACCCGCACTGAGGGGATTCGTTTCATCACGTTCTATCCCGTGCTCCAGCGCCTTAGTTGCCATTCTTCCCTTCTCGTTCCAATCTTCAAGCCTCCTCCCTCCATTCTGTCTCCCCCTTTCCCCTCCCGTGGAGCAGAGCCGAGCAACCGGTGGAGATCCCGCGCCGGCCATCTCCTCTTCGTGGTCTGCCCATGGATGCAGATCTGGCATCGGTGGAAAGCTCAGGACAGCGCAGCTTAGGCAGAGGAGGAGCGCAGCTGCAAGACAACATCCAGGCCTCCGCCGTCTCTGCCTCTGACTTCCTCGCCAGTGCCGTCGCCGCCGATGATTTCCTCCCCGGCGCCGCGTCCAACATCCTCACCTGCGCCGCCGACTTGGACTGTGCCACCACGGCCACCGTCGTTTTCCTCGTCTGCACCGTCGCCGTTGGCTTCGTCGCTTCCACCTCCGCCAGCAGCTTCCTCGCCTCATGTGCTTGAACAGCAAGCTGTGCTGCCCCAGCCACCGCACCGCAACATGGAAACCACAACCAAACGATAGAATTTTCTATCGGCACTAAAACAAATCAGTCTTTCATACTTTACTTAAAAATTTGAATTTCCTTATCTGGTACCAGGTTGAAATTTTCTTTTGTAAATAGCACTGCCGTCAATTTTTACAGTCTATCGGTTAGTTGACTGATTTGACCTTGTCAGTTTTATCTTCCTTTGTCCAACATACCCCTCCGCATCCAATTTGCCCGAGCCCCCGATGCCCCGATCCTACGACCTTCTTCCTCGTGTCGTGCGGCCGAGCGCTCCCGCGAGGAGAGAAAGATGGAGCAGAGGATCCCGTGGCCGGCGGCGCCCGTTGTCGTGGCTCCTGGCGGCAGCGGGGCGGGCTCGCGGTCCGGCGCTCCGGCCAGCCGGCTGCGTGGCGGAGGCAGTGCGGCCCCTCCGGCCAGCACACGGCGTGGCAGCCTCGCCAGCCGGCGGCCGAGGCTCCTGGCGCACAGACCACGGGGAGAGGGGGATTTGGGTGCGCCAAGGCCGTGCAGTTGCAACTCGCCAGGCGTTGGTGCGCTGCTGCACGACGTCGTGTTCCTCCTCTCTTCTGCACGGCACTGCCACTTCGCGTGGCGCGGCGGCGCCGGATTGTCCTAGTGCCGCGTTCAAATCAACTAGTTTTACAAGATCTTGCGCACCTCGCTTCAATCTTCTGCCTTAATGTCTTTTGTCGTACAGACTCCATGAGCAAAATTGATCAGATTCGATGAATTTTCCGGTTGTCTTAGCTTCTTTAGATGGCAACTTGACAAAATTTGATGATTTTTTTAGTTGCTCCTCTCTCGGTCTCTCATCTGTCCTTTCCGGAGCCCCTTCTCAGCTTCCATCTCAGATGGTTAGCCACGATGATTGCGCCACCGTGATGTGCCTGGAGCCTCGGACCTTCTTGGTGGCTGGTGGCTGGCCGCGGCGCAGCAGAGGTGTGAGGCACGCGCGCTTGCCATGTTTCTGCCCTCCTACGGCGTCAAGCTTGCCGCCGCGTACGTGTCCCTGCTCGACAGCCACACCCTCGTCTATTAATGAGCTCATCTAACCCGCGATTACCATACAAACAGAAGTTTTTATGGGTTGAGTCGGTTTTATGATTTTCTTATCTAATAAACTTGTGGACTACTATTACAAACAAGGGTATTTTTGTCATTTTATAAGCCACTTAACACCGTCGCTAGTAAAAGTAGACGGCAGTGCCATATATGAAAGAAAATTTCAACTTGGTGCTAAATAAGAAAGTTCAATTTTTTAGTGCCAAATACGAAAGACTGATTTGTTTCGGAGCCAAATAGGTAATTTCCTCCTACCAAAATCCATGGTAGTTGCCTCTTGACTTTTTTTTTTTTTGAAATTCATGTGCGATTCGTTGTTTGCCCAGATGTATTTCAGATACTGGTTTATTGCATAGTTGTGGGCTTGTGGCAAACAATCTCTCTGATCGAGTAATCGTTGCATACCTCCTTGTATTTCATATAATGATTTATGCACAAAAGCTTTACACTTTTTAGGCTGTAGCACTGTTGCATACCTGCTAGTCTGAATTTTATCCTTCTTATTTGATTGTTTTCTCCTAATTTCAGGGGCTACCCACAACTCCAAGTGTTATCTGAAGGCAATCTCAATTTTGCCTGAATGCTATCTGAGATGTGAATGTTACCTTAGTCAGCTGCACAAGAGTACTGGATGTTACATGAGCCATCTCAATTTGCCTGGCTGAATATGATTGCCATCTGCATTTTGCCTCACTGAATGTAAATGCTCCCATTGGATAACAGCTATCTGAATGCGAATCATGCAGTGTGAAAATAGCTCTCTAAATATGAATGATGCTGTGTGGAAGTAGCACTATGAAATGTGAATAATGCAGTGGTGAAAATGGCACTCTGAAATGTGAATAATGCAGTGGTGAAAATGACACTCTGAATTGTGAATAATGCAGTGGTGCAAATAGCTCTCTGAAATGTGTTCACGCGTGAAAGCTTCTTATTTGAGATACTCCATTTCATATCCTATGAATATTGAAGATAATTAAAATATTTTCATTTACAACATTAATTTGCCATGTGACAGTTCTAGTATAATATACTACAATAATATCAAATGGCTATATAGTTCACATGGCATACTTGATCACAATAGAATACAAGAATTAAATGTTGCATTTAGCCTATGAAACAGTGAAATGAAACTGTGCATTGAGAGTGCTTGTTTCATACTCAATTTCCAATAGTGCCACGTCTTGGAAACAGCGAGATGAAATCTCCCACTGAGACTGGCCTTATACACATCCGATTATATATGTACAGTCTAGGTTGTTTGGAGTCACTTTAATAATTCAAACTGCACCCGTATTGAATATAATATTTAACTATAACTAGGGCTAAAGATAAATCTGAAGTCAGGGTTTTCTTTCTGCTGTATCACTATTATGTAACCAATATACGTTATCTATAGTTTGCTTTGTATTCTTCCTAAAACTGTAACTAAAATTCATGTGACAACAAATCATACTTTGCATGCATATATATTTAATTTCCTCGACTGTCACAAACATGAAACATTTATCGTTTTCTTCATGTATGATTTAGGAATAAAATCAGTGTTGAATGGGATTGGGTGAGGTTCCTCAATCCGACCAAAATGATAAGAATATCCCAATCTGATAAATCAGTCCAAACGGGTTTACTAATAAGGTGCCCTGATCCAATACAAAATTGAGCTTTTGATAAGAATCCAACGAGAGGAGTTGCAGGGGCTGTGGTATCAATTTTTTTCATTCGAGTATCTATTAGAAAAGAATTCTCCAGCATTTGATTCCTTACTAGCAAAGCATTTATCGGTACACTTAAAAGGTACCAAAAAAAAATCAAAGCAAGAGTTTGTTAATTGGTTTAGATGAATCCTTTGTGGTTGAGTCCAAAATGAGAAAAACTTTATTAAGGTGTAAGTTTTACAGCAGTTCATGGTGCGACTGGCCTTTGCCCAGCCAAGTGCGTGTATATCTCTTATAAAAATAACCCCCACTATATATTCTATATGATCCCACAGCGATCTACGTCATCAACTAGTCCGAATCATCAGTCATTAGATTGCTACTAATTTTTCAATCCGCTGAATGCTGCACGCGCGGCTGTCCGGTCGGTCGTCTTTGGCCTCTGCCTCTTCCCCTCCCCACAAATCCAATGGCACGCATTTAAAAAACTAAGAAACTGACGTCACCTGCTCATCTATATGTATGGTGATGTAGCCGCACAGACGAGCGCAGACAGCACCAGGTGCGTCACGTCAGGAGGAGCACCACGACGGGCTCCGACTTCTCTCCTCCGTCGCCCGCCACCATTGAGGCTGAAGCGCTCGACGCCAAACCCAGCACATCCAGAGGACACACCACGATCACCTCAGGCGTGTGCTCCCTCACGACCTTCTTGTCCTCTTCCCCGTCCTTGTCCTGCTGGATCTGTAGCCATAGGGTGCCCCTGCGCCGGCGTACACATGTGGAGGAGCAGCGCAAAGCGAGCGGGAGGCCGGCACGCCCGTGCAACTTCTCACTCAGTCTTTGGAATGGAGTTGGAGAGGACGACGTGCGCGGCGGCCATCTCAACTAAGGCGCTGTCTCCATGGGCAGCTTGTAACAGCACGTGAGTGAAGGCACCCAATGCCAAGGCGTCTTCCAGAAGAGAAGGCGGTATTTACCACATTATGTAATAGTTAGCTATATGACGAGTGGGTTCAGAGGAACAGGCAGGAGGCCTCATATTTATGTAAGAACTCCTGTAAGAAATCCTTATCGAATATTGTGAAATAGAAACCGCGAGAGACAGAGGCTGCCCTCTGCTCCGTCGACCGATTCCCTTGTTGGCCAAGGGTGTTACACAGCTCTGTCCCGGCCATGCCAGCTCCACCTCCACGTACTGTGTCGCCTGCGTAAGCTCCTATGCGCAGCCGTACCGCCCCACGGCAACAGATCCCGCCGCCGTCCACTCCAGCGCCGGCACAAGACCGTCGTACAGGTCCAGAAATGAGCATGACCGCAGGCCTTGGGAGCCCTCACGGCCGCAGCGACGCTGTTTGCTTTCAGCGAGAGAAAAAAAAAGAAACCAAACAAAAAAGTACGAAATCAAAGCGAAAGAACGGCCTACCAAATAACCATTAGCGGATGCCAGCGAGAGAAGAAGGCGATTTGTTTCCTAATTAGCCACGATCTCCTATATCTCCTAATTAGCCGCATTGCTCTCTCTTAATTAGCCGCATTGCTGAAGGAGAAAAAAAAATACCGTGATATGTTGATTGATTGATGCGAGCAAGAGAATCGAACTAAAGACAGATGAAAAAAAGGACGCCCTTGGGTTTAATATTAAACTAATCATAAATCACAAAAAGAAAGAGAAAAAAGACTAAAATCTAAAAACTCATTAGGGTTTAATATTAAAAGTAAGATGAAAAAAACGTATTTGTTAATTCCCGCGGCAATGGGCTGGAAATTTTTCTAACTTTTATATCAACGCGGAACACCTTTCAGCTGTCTGTCGTTGTGAGCCTGTGACCATCAACCCCTACTTTCACCCCAAAACCATACCCGCCTACGGACACGCCTCACATAGCAGCAGCCACGTTGGCACCGGACAGCCACGAGGACCGGCGCCAGTGGCGGGCATCGTCTCCATCATCTCATCACGAAGGCACGAAGCTGGCCTGGCCAGCGCGCCCTCCCGTCAACCGTCAAACTCCACGACCTTTGCCCGACCAACAAACACGTATCTCCGCCTAGCAAGAACTAGATACTCAGCTCGGGCTGTGATTGATAGTGGCGGATCCAGGAAATACTTATAGGGGGGCTGAAGAAATATCGCTATAGCAAAAGGTCTATTATTGGTTGTACATAATTTTTAGTCAATATTCCTTCAGCAATTCGAATCACAAATTTTAACAAAATTGGTAAAATGTTGTAAAAAAATAAATTGGTAAAATGGATAAGGTAAAAGCATGCCACAACATCAAATAAGGTAAAAGCAATAAGCAAATATACAAGGAGATGGGCCTTCTTGATTGGCAGTTCGGCACCGTGCTAGCTAGAGGCCTGCCTGGGTGTTATCTTGCCTGGGCCTTCAATCGACTGAATTGGAGGGTCGTCGTCTGGGCCTTCTTGGGCTGCAACCGAGGCCATCTAGGTGGGAATTAATGAAAAAGGCCTGCTATCTCGCTGGCCCAAGAAAAGCAATGTCGTCTTCAACCTCCAGATTGAAGAGTTCGACATCTTTAGCCCCTCCTACTCAACAGCCATGGTGGAATTTTTTTGCAGGGACTCCATGGGGGCTCAAGGGGATCTGCAGCGGTAGGGGGGGCTAGAGCCCCCCCAGCCCCCCCGCTAGATCCGCCCCTGGTGATTGAGTAGTTGATCCTGACCGGATATGGAGAGGAGCGATCCAGAGGGTCCCACATATCACTCACCAAGAAAGAAGTAAGCGCGCAAACGCACAGCTTCGTCATTTCGTCAACCCAACCTTATAGTAAACCCTACCCGGGGCCAGCGGAACTCCTTAGTCAATACCGCGTGCGCGCACCACCAAACCCTTTGCTTAGCTCTCGCCAGTCGCTGTTGAGCCCGCGATCTCCCGCACGGGTGAGCCAACCGCTCACCGACATTCTCGTACACGCTCTACAGCTAGAGGTAGAAGAGGGAGGGAGAACAGAGCGCACACACACAGCACAAGCACCAGCGTTGGCCGGAGCTCTGCAGAGGAGATGGCAAAACTGAACTATCTCACTTTACTGAGTTGCAGTGGAAAGCTATATATACAACTCTACCCATCTAATCCTAGTACACAGACATGACAGGCTGCTACACTGACTAGATGTGACAGTAGGGCTGACTTTGGCGCCTGCCCCTGCTGTGGCTACAGTGCGCAGAGGAGCCTTTCGGCGCCTGTCCCTGCCGCAGCTACAGTGCAGCAGCAGGGGAGCCCTTTTGACGCCTGCCCCTACCGCGCGTACAGAGGGAGGGCAACAGATTACTTTACAATTCTTCCCCTAATCTTGCTGCTAACCTAGAACCTCCACTATGCCGATCATCTTCTTCAGCTTCATGAACCGAAGACGGCCGAGCGGCTTAGTGAGGACGTCCGCGAGTTGTCGACCAGTTTCGACGAACTCGATGACGATCTGTCCTCCATCGACACAGTCTTTGAGGAAGTAGAACTTGACGTCGATGTGCTTGCTCCGGTCGTGGAGAACTGGATTCTTCACGATGGTGATGACGGGCTGGTTGTCCACCATCAGTGCTGGTGGGTGAGCTTCCACATCGGTCAGCTCGCCCAGTAGCCGGCGTAGCCACACAGCTTGGCATGCCGCTGTGGCCACCACCACGTACTCTGCCTCACACGTGGACAGCGCCGCCACCTTCTGTTTCAGCGACAGCCATGAGGTTGGAGCCGACCCGAGGAAGACGAGCATGCCAGAGGTGCTCCACCGTCCGTTGATGTCCCTCGCCATATCTGTATTGCTGAACACAGTGAGCTACAGCCCACTTCCGGCGGTCTTGGGGAAGACGATCACCTGATCCACCGTCCCCTTGATGTAGCGCAGCAGTCACTTCACCGCGGCCCAGTGATCCTCTCGGAGATCCTCCATGAAGCGGCTGACGTAACACACGACGAACGCAATGTCTGGCCTCGTATAGACTAGGTAGCGCAGAATGCCAACGATGCTCCGGTAGAGTGTTGCATCTACCTTCGCCGTGGTGCTAGCCTTCGTCAGCTTCAGCCGCTTCTCCATTGGAGTCACGCACGGCTTGCACTCAGCCATGCCGCTCCGCTCCAACAGCTTCGAGGCGTACGCACTCTGACCGAGCGTGAGCGCCTCCTTCCCCTGTCTCACCTCAATGCCGAGGTAGTAGGAGAGCGTGCCGAGATCGCTCATTCAAAAACGAGCCACCATCTCGTGCTTGAAGCTATCGATGTCCTCCACACGTGCGCCGGTGACGATCAAGTCGTCCACATACACATCGATGATGAGCTCCTCCTTCCCCCGTCGCCGCGTGTAGAGCGCGTGCTCGGTTGCGCACCGCGTGAAATCAAGCTCACCCAGCGTGGCGTCAAGCTTGGCGTTCCACGCTCGCGGGGCCTATCGTAGCCCGTAGAGCACCTTGCGCAGTCGGAGCACCCTGTGCTCCGCTCCCTTGACGGCGAAACTCGGAAGGTTGCCTGATGAAGACTGTCTCCGCTAGCTCGCCGTTAAGAAAGGCCGATTTTATGTCCAGGTGATGGACGCACCAGTCCTTCGCTGCTGCCATGGCCAACAGCAAGCGAACGGACTCCATTCGCGCCATCGGAGCAAAGACTTCATCAAAGTCGATGCCCTCACGCTGCACGAAGCCGTAGGCGACGAGCCGAGCCTTGTACTTGATAATGGCGCTGCGCTCGTCCTGCTTCACCTTGTAGACCCACTTCAAGCCGATCGACCTGCATCCTGGAGGTGGATCGACGAGCTCCCAAGTCTCGTTTTCCTCGATCGCCTTCATCTCCTCCAGCATCGCCCGTTGCCAATTTGCATCGCGCTCGACCAGCGCGAACGTGGGTGGTTCCTCTGCACTTATGAGAAGCAGCTCTAGGCCGCTGAGCAGCCAACCCACCAGGCCTGAGGACCCTGTGCCACCAATGATATCGTCCAGCCTGTGGAACCACACCTCCTCACCGTCGTGGAAGGCATCCACGCACTCAGTGATGTCACTTGGAGGTGAAGCGAACTCGATCGACCTCGATGGAGTCCCCTGTTCCGCCGGAGTGGTTAGCACAACACCTGGAGTGCTCGTCACCCCGGCTGCAGTGCTTGGCACTACTCCTGGACCGCTCGTCACCACTCCTGGAGTGGTTGGCACCACTGCAGGAGTGCTTGGCACCAGTCTTGGAGTGGTCGGCACCACTGTAAGACCTCTCAGCTCCGCTATGGGAGCGTTCGACACCCGTTCTGGAGTGGTCGGCACCACCGTAGGACCGCTCGGCACCACTCCTGAAGTGCTCGACACCACCCCAGGAGTGCTCTGCTCTGTTGCTGGAGTGGTCGGCACCTCCTCTCCAGCGTCTCCACCACCGTGGATGACCAAGCGCTCGACGACAAAGGTGTTGGTGAAGCCGCTAGCTTCCCCCATGCCCGGACTGTCCTAGTCCCATGCCGCCTTCTCATCGAACACGACGTCGCGCGAGACAACCACCTTGCCTCCGCGTGGGTCATAGAGCTGGTACGCCTTGGTACCTTCCTCGTAGCCTAGGAGCACCATCGGTGTGCTCCTATCCTCCAGCTTGGTGAGGATCGGTTTCATCTTCCTGATGTGGCCGATGCAGCCGAATGTCCGGAGGAAGGACACGCTCGGCTTGCGCCTATACCAAGCTTCGAACAGCGTCACGCCCTTTAGGGTCTTTGTGGGCGCGCGGTTGAGGATGAACACCGCCGTGGTCACCGCCTCTCCCTAGAACTTTGCCGGTATGCTTTTGGCCTTCATCATGGATCGAGCGATGCCGACCACTGTCTGGTTCCACCGCTCCACCATGCCATTCTGTTGTGGTGAGTACGGCGCGGTGTGTTGTCGCACCACACCCTGATCTGCGCAGTACACAACGAACTCCACTAAAGTGAATTCACCGCCGCGATCAGTCCACAGCACGCGTAGCTTCTTGCCGCTCTTCGCCTCCGCGCGTGCCTTGAACTTCTTGATCGCCTCTGCCGCCTCGTCCTTGCTCATCAGGACTTACAGCTACATATAGCGACTGCAATCATCCATGAGCAGGAGGAAGTACCACCGACCACTGTTTGTGGCTGGCGTGATTGGCCCGCAAAGATCACCGTGGACGAGCTCGAGAGCGTCCGCCGCGTGATACTTGGCCACCTTTGGGAACGGCAACCTCCTCTGCTTCTCGGCCAGGCACTGTCACACAGCTCGCCTGCATGCTTGATGTGGGTCAGCCCTCAGACCATCTTCTCCAGCCGACCGAGCGCGTAGAAGCTGAGATGGCCGAACCAGGCATGCCACAACCACAGCTCCTCGGTGTGCCGTGCTGCCAGGCACACCGGTTGCTCCACCTTCAAGTCGAGCAGGTTTAGCTGGTTCCGGGACCTCTTCACCTTGGCAAGAAGCCGCTGCTCCCAGTCCTTGATCCTAAGGACGCCGTCCTTGATCAGTACCTCGCTGCCGCGCTCATCCAGCTAGCCAATGCTGATGATGCTTGAACGCAGCTGCGGGATGTAATATACACCCATCAGCGTGCGGTGCTCGTCGTTCTAGCACCTGAAGATGATGGTGCCGCACCCTCGGATCGCCACCGTTGAGCCGTCATCGAACTTCACCGTGCCGATCACGTTATCGTCGAGCTCAGAGAAGGCTTCCTTGGAGCCCGTCATGTGGTTGCTGACGCCGAAGTCCAGGTACCACCGCTGCTCCTGCTCGCCGCCCATACGTCCGAGTTGGACTTGGGCGCGCGGTTCGTCGAGGTTGACAGCCTTCAGAGCCTTGCAGTGCCCTTCCACCACCATCACCTCTCCCTTCTCCTTAGCCTCAATATCGTGCAGTGCATAGAACGTCGTCATCAAGAGAGTGGCCTCATCATCCTCATCAGCCTGCGCTAAAGAGCCTCAGCCTTCTTCTTCTACTTGCGATTTGGGCACTCCTTTACCCAATGACCCGTCTTCCCGCAATGTCGGCAAGCGTTGGGGTCGACCTTCTTCTTCTTTTTCTCTGAAGAAGCCTTGCCGTGGCGCTTGCCATCGCCACCGCGGTTGAAGGAGGCTTCCCCGGACTTCTTCTCCTTCATCCGGGCAGCCCACTCCTCCTCTGTCAGCAGCAGCTAGCCGCTGTCCGTCGTTGTTGTGGCCTGCCCCATGCGCTCGTCCACCGTCCACAGACGGCCTGTCACATCCTCAATGGTGAGGGTGGACAAGTTCAGCATCGTCTCTATACAGAGAGCGATCTGGATGTACTTCACCGGCACCGAGTGGAGGTACTTGGAGACCGCATCTTCTTCGTCGATGGTGACGCAGTGGCTCCTCAGCTTGCTGATGAGCGACTACAGGCGGAGAGAGAAGTCATCCACTGACTCACCATCCTTGAACTTGAGGTTGGTGTACTCCTGCTTCAGCAGCTGGGCCGTCGCCTTCTTTGCGCGGTCGGAGCCGACGTGCAACGCTGCAATAGCCTCCCACGCCTCCTTAGCAGAGTTCTTCGCCCCCAACGGCTCTATGTATTCCGCTGGCACAGCAGTGAGGATAGCCTCAAACGCTGACATGTCGTCTTCATCGTTGTCGGTGCCCTTGTCAATGACAATCCAGAGCCGACGGGCTCTGAGCTTGACCTTCATGGTCACCGCCCACTCGCCATAGTTGGTGCAAGTCAGCGTCGGCCAACTGGTGTCGCTGACCTCCCGCATTGTGCGCACGACGACCTCCTATCGTGGCCGGACAGCCACAGCAGCGCCGCTGCTGTTGCCCATCTCCAAACGGTCCGTCATCGTCAGCGGTTAGTCCGGCGATGACGCTTGTACGGCTCCGATACCACTTGTTGGGCCCGGGATCTCCCGCATGGGTGAGCCGACCGTTCACCGACGTTCTCGCACACAGAGGTAGAAGAGGGAGGGAGAACAGAGCGCGCGCACACACATCACATGCACCAGCGTTGGCCGGAGCTCTACAGAGGAGATGGTAAAACTAAACTCTCTCACTTTACTGAATTGCAGTAGAAAGCTATATATACAACTCTACCTATCTAATCTTAGTACATAGATATGTCAGGCTGCTAGACTACTATAGTGACTAGATGTGACCGCAGGACTGACTTTGACGTATGCCCCTGCTGTGGCTATAGTGCGGTAGAGGAGTCTTTCAACACCTACCTCTGCCGTGGCTACAGTGCAGCAGTAGGAGAGCTCTCTCGGCGCCTGCCCCTACCGCGCGTAGAGAGAGAGAGCAGCAGATTCCACCCATCAAGCCAGCAAAGTACTCCGTAGCAAGATCCTCGATTATTAATGGATCAAGAAGCTCATCGTGTTCGTCCTGAATCTTGGGCTGAACCTCCTCCTCCTCCTGCTGTTGCTGCGGGTAGCCCGACAAGTCAGTGGCTCGAGCGAGTGGCTTATGCACCAGCGGATCATTCGACCATGCTGCTCTCGGCGCTTACAATACTTCTCGTGAGCTTGGCGTTCATCATCTCCATAATCAAGTACTGGTATGAGCCTCGGTTGATCCTCATGTACTCCGCCTTCGTGTTCTTCAACGCCGCCCTCTGCTTCCGGCGCCGGCTCCTCCGGCCCTCTACTTCTTTTACTCCACCGCCACCACCTGCGCCCATGGCTCCGCCGCCGCCAGCGCAGATGGCTCCGCTGCGGTCTCGGGTACGCGGCAATCCTTTTGGGCGCAGCGTTCATGTTCGATCTCCTTCTACTACAGCTCCCCTCCATCTACTGTGCCGATGCCGTCCTCGCCCCTCCGTGTCGGCGTCTGCTCCTGCCTGCTCGCCGTGGGGGAGTACTTCTTCTACTGCCTCGTCGTGCTTCACCTCGATCAGGAAGAGGAGGCAATGCAAATGCACGTGCATGCCCAAGTCTAGCCTCCGCCGTCGGAACAAAATTTCGTTAGTGACACGTGTCTGATTGTCCGATTGCCCCATGGGAAATTAATGTCCCACCGAAATTTTTAATCCCTCGCTACATGCTCCTATCCGACGATGCTGTCGCACATTATCTCAAAAAAAAAAAACGATGCTGTCGCACCCTCGCCGTTAATTGTATTTTACCACTTACTGTTGCTGCTTAATTTGTTATGTTTTCTTCTACAGAATATCTCTTTTGTAATGATGTACAGTATATATACAAATACACGAGGAGTCAGATGTATATATACAATGCGGCGTTGTTACTGTACTGTAATCCTATATAATACTAGTAGTACTTCATTACAGAACAAGTGCAAGCTCGCAAGCCCAGCTGGTACACTCCAATCCTGTTTATTCCAGCCAATGACGGAGCTAGGATTTTTTTTAGCTGGGGCGAACTTTATACACTTACCGCGCGGGGCTGCAGGGGACAGCGAGCCAGCGACGCCGACGAGCAGGGGCAGCGGGCAAGTGGCGGCTCCGGCCCCAATGCCGGGTAGACCCTCACCCTCCTCGTGGACTTCCTCCACTCCTCCCTCCATCGCCGGCTCTTGCTCCTCGGCAGGCGCACCTCAGGCGCCTAGGCGGCTGGGTTGGGCTGGGCACCTGGCGGCGGCAGGCGGGCGAATGGGCGCCGCCGCGCTAGGCGGTGGCTGGCCCGCGCCTAGCGGCGGCCTGTGGGATAGCGCGGCAGGCGGTGGCTAGCGCAGCCGCGCAATGGCGACGTGTGGTGGCTGCCGGCGGGCGGGCGGGCGGCGGCGACCTGGAGCGCTCGATGGGGATTGGGGAATTGCGGTGCGGATGCTCGATGCGGACTACGGACAGGGAGAGAGGCGTGCGGCCCTCGATTGGGAAATTGGAGAGCCAAATTGGGCCCTTACTGGGCTAATCTAAACTGACCAAACAAAGGCCCAGTGTCTCAGCAGCCCAGCAGGAGTCTTCTTCGTCCTATCGTTGCCTCGTTCGTCGGCTCATCGCCATGGTGCAGCGCCACAGCTTGCTCGGCAGCTCGCGTCCTCGACAGTCGGCAGCCGGAGATAGGGAAGAAGAGGGGGTCCGGGGGTCCGAAGCTACGCTACCGGTAGCTCGGGCGGCCGCCCCACCACGCCCCTAGGGCAGCTCCGCCAGTGATTCCAGGATACACAATCCTTTTATTCGGGCTAATTATTGTTGGTTTGATCTCCCAACCACAGTGGCCCATCGGCCACTTGGGCCTTGACCTCGCGCCCTGATCGGGGGCGCCCAGTCCATCTATGGCTGGCGGGCCCCTGTCACACTGCGCAATAAATAGAGGTGGGGGCCGGCGGCTCTCGGTACGAGATTGGCCTGAGCCGTATGCCCCACCGGCAAAACGTACTCCGATCTAACAGAGGGGCGTAGCCAGTGACGGGAAGCACCGCCGCCGCCACGGCACTGCGCCAACACCACTTCACTGCACCACTCCTTCTTCATCGTCCGTCGCTGCCCTAGCGCAGATCTTCACCGGCGAACCTGTGATGGCCGGATCCGCCTCCTCAATGCCTACCGATGGTCTGTGCCTAACCCTAACTCTCCCTCTCCATTTCTATCCCTCTCCGTACACACCATTTCTACGAGAAACCCAATGAAACCCCACTGATCTACACCACGGATGGTCCTAAAACTATAACAATTATATTATACGTATAGTACATTACTCATCACTGTACGTACCGCACGTTTCTTTGAATCGGTGCTCATCACTGTAGTTGACGCGCGGGATCGAATTAAATTGCACTAACCTCAACATACATGGCAGTGACCGACATGTAGTAGAACATGGCCTTTGATATTACGAAAATTTGTCGGAAACGCCCCCGTGTCACCAAACCAGACACCGCAATGCCCATGGCAGTAATGACATACCAGATACATACGCGCTTCCATTTAACCAGCAGATTCTTGAGAAGATGCTGAAGCTCTGTGTGTGTGCGTGTGAAAGGAGTATATACAGGGCCGTTCAGAAGAGCTCCAGCTTTAGCTTCTTCGAAGAGAATCATTCTCAATCAGTGAAACGCTCAAAATGCCAACTGATTCAGATGTAGATGATGAGAGAATCATTGCTTCGAGTATTTGTTCAGGGGTGGGAAGTTAAAAAGAGTACATGATTAGGGCACCATCAACAGTATGAGAGCTACTAGCTCTAAGACAACTTCGATATTAACTTTTAGCAATTGCTTGTAATATGATTAGACCTACATGACAACATCTTAAAATGTATGTATAAAACTAGCTCTTCATTAAGATATAGCTTTTTTCTCTCGTTTATTAAAATATAAAATAAACATACTTAGAGGTAGCTCTGCCCTTACTTGTAGCTGGTTCGCCATTTTGTTTGCTTATATATATACATCAACAACAAACTCTAGCTGGTTCGCCATTTTGTTTGCTTATATACATCAACGACAAACTCTAAGGCTCTAGGCTTAGATAACACAAAGACATGGACCTTGGTGCCTCAGCCCCATCGTGTATTTTATACGTTACGTTGGGCTTGGTGCCGCATGTATATATTATAATTATAGTCCTTCCCTAGTGTTACATTGCTCCTTTCACCAGGCACTTAGGTATCTCAAAACAAGCATTGTTCAGATCGATAGATATATTTTCCAAGACGCATGGGCCGGCCGGCAGCTCCGCCGTCATTGTGGAAAATTTATTTGTATTCTTTGGTTGGCAGGCAAAACGGATATGAAAAGCCTTCCACAACTTTTCTTATTCGGGAATAAATTATTTTCTATATTATCAATTAACGGTACATATATACTCGGTACAAATGCCAGCGGCGTTACAGTAAAAGAAGCATGCTAGCTTGGCAAGTTGAGTGGCACTGACATAATCCGGTACACGTGGCCTTTGGTTCCGCGGCACCGCAGAAGCTAGAATCGGCAGAAGCACCAAAATCATGATGGTTGTGCGGCTCCACAACCTTCAGGATCCCCTAACCGGCTCAGCTTGTCGACGAGGGATTGCAGATGCGGAAGATGCCAAGGCCCCCGATGCCCACTGGTCATCGAGTACGACGATGTCAATGCTAAATCTAATGCCCATGCTGAAGTGGAGGTGACCCGGACCGCGCGGAGGCAGAGTATCGCGGGCTCGACGCGAACATCGTCGAGTAACCAAAGCTAGGCGGGGAGCCCGCGATACTCGCAGCAACGACGCGCGACGGTCGATGATCGATGCTCTCCCTGACTTGTGGTTGTGGAGGGCAGGATGGTCGATGGCGACGACGCGCGTCTTGGAGTGCGCTTCCTAGACCTTGTGGTCGTGGCAGGGAGAGCGTGCCCCGGGTGCGGCACAGCGGCAGCTTCTTCGGCGTCCCGGACGATCACGGCCGCTTCGTCAGGACTCATCAGGAATGACTGGTTCCTCAATTGCTGTCGCTGCTCACTGGTGGCTTCAAATGGCCATCAAGAACACGATGTCAATGGCTGTACTTTGTGTAGCTGTTGCGGAATCATGGTGGGCAACTGCACGCGGGCACGCTTGCATCCCCCTGAAGTAGGCTGCAGCAGCCGCTAGACGCTGCCGGCCTGCCGCTACAGTGATTCAAAAGAGTGGATAAAGCGAAAGCTGCTGCTGCAGCCGCTCCTTGCATGCAGTGAACACCTACGCAGCAGCTGCTGCAGTGGCAGCCTGATTTCATTCAGACTCGGGCAAATTGAGGCTTATATAGGAGAAATGGCTATGTGGGCAGAGACGCTTAATGTACGATGACAGGAAAGCAACAGGCCATACTACATTTGACGGAATGGAGTATGTAGCGTCAGGACAAGAGGGAGAGCTTATGTATTCGTAACGACCGATGTTGATGATGACCGGCGCACTGCTGTAGCTTCGCCTTAAACGCACGCAGATACATAACCTTAGCCTTTTACGTAACGTATTGCATAATAAATCTTCTTATTAAACATATATATATTAATGCATATATAAATCCAAGCATCTATCTCTGCAAACAACGGAGGCGCCGAGGCCCAAGGAGACCGACGATGTAGGAGACCAGCTGGCATTCCATCGCCATCCTCAAGCTAGGTTTTCATCTTGTTGTTAGTTGTTACCAGCAAATCTCGTCGCCTATCGGCCGGCCGGCCGGCCGGCTTCCTTGCCTAGGCATGCATAGGCGATGCAGCCTGCTCTGTCGCTTCTATTGCTCCTCACCTAGCCCATGGCTTCTTAAACTAGCACAGAAATGAGTTTCTGATCCGTTTGTGTGCCCCGTTCGTTTGACCGGTTTCTCCATGTTTGAATAATTATTATGAATGAAATCAGCTAAAATCTTTACGCAACTGAGTGATTTTACATGTTCATGTAGTTTTCTTTCAGATGCAAAGCGGAAGCCTCTTCAAATTAATTAGATTTGGCAAAACTTGGAAGGGTTCTAATTTCCCCGAGCAGAGGTTTGACAACATGCAGCAGCGGTCCATCACAACATGCACTAGGTTTCACAGTTGACAAGAACCGTTATTCAGCGAGACCACCAGCGTCCAGATATAAGTGTTCTGAGACCGATCAGAGCGTCCCATTGACTGATGCTATCATTTCCCTCAGGGCTGCTAGTGCTACTTACCTCGTAATATGGGGTCAAAGAAAATTGCAGTCCTATTTTTTTTTCAAAAAAACTGCAGTCATGTGGAAAATAGGAGTACAGCCTGTTCACTTGCTCGTAAACGATCGTAAATTTCCAGCCGGGAACAGTGTTTTTCTCTCACACCAAACCAGCCAGCAGTAAATAATCCACGATACGATACGACCTCCCGAACAGGCTGTATATTATTGCTTCATGCTCAACGTCTCCAATAATATAATGATGATAAGTTAGCCTAGGCTCAGGTACACACATTCTGGGACACAAGGTTATATTTGTCTGAGAATTAACAGATCTGCTCTGATCGAACGAAATAAAGGGGTGGAGAGTTTGTTGGAAATATGCATGTTATTCTACCATATTTTTTTAGAGGCATATTTCGTAAATCATACGTAGTAAACTATGTAAACAAATTCTACAGGTAGACAGACATAAGTAAACCGCGAGATGTCGTCTAAACTCTATTTAATACAGAGCATATGTAAACAATTGATTCGATATTTATGTTGTTTGCTTGCTAAAACACTGGGCTAAGCACACGTTCCCCCAGAGATAGAACCATCAATTGCAAGTAAACCCTAGCCGTGTTATCTTCCATCAAAAGATTTACATCAGCACTCCTCCTCGATCGAGTCCTCTTGTAGACTCGCAGCCGAGTTGACTCAATGTAGTGCAGATCAGAAGATTAGGCAGCACAAGACAAAGTCGGGCAATTTCGAGAGAGGTTGTGCAATTCCGCTACAGAGGAACGTGCCGCCTCTTGTGCAGACTTCATGACGGCAATGGCTCAACTCTTCCTTGGTGCATCGAGAATTAACGTTATTTCACCCTCTTCCTTGGTGCACCGAGCGAAGGGCCTCATGTAGGAAAGTGTTAACAGCAGATTAGGAAGGGCAGAGGAATCAGAATCGAAGAAGGGAAGCACAGCAATTGGGGTAGGATCAGACGACGAGTTCTTAGTAATAGGATAGTTTGTTCATTACAATGGGAACCCTTCCACAAGAAGGTGCTAGCCTATATAGCAAGACACACGCACACGTCTTCGGTAGCAGCGGCGCACACGCCATCGGTTGTTGGATCACTTGGCGCTCCAATCTGGCTCGGTGTAGCACGGGTTGCCCGTCCTAGGCCCCTTCGGCCTGCTTGCCTGTAGCCTGTCCGGAACCAGCGCCTCTGTTGTCGGATGTTGGTCAAGCACCGCTGAAGCCAGGCCTGGTGCCTGATCAGTGTCAGCTGGTGTAGTGCTGACATTCCCCCTCCCTTGCGCGCCATGTTGCTACCACAAACTGGCGCGAGGGAACTGCTGCTGTAGATATGCCAGATCTTCCCAAGTGGTCAAAGAAACTGGCATGTTAGTCCACTGAATAAAACCCTACTGAATGAACTTCTTACCACGCGCCACCTGACGATGTTGAAGGATGTGCTCTGGAATGTCGATTTTTTTTTGTTTTTAGCCCTTTTTTGAAAAAAATTCACAAATATGCCCCTAGAGGTATTATTTCAAAATCTGGACCCTTAGCTTGGCGCCATCGTTGGTGGCGCCGAGCTTACACGTCACGGCGCCATAGATTTTGGCGCCTAGGTCTTGAGCTCGACGCAGATGTGACGGTGACTTTGCAGACAGTTTGGCGTCGTAGATCTTGGCGCCGTGGTTATTGGTGCCGAGAACGGCGCCAAGATCTATGGCGGCGAGGTGGTGTTTTAACCCGGCCCCCAACCTTCCTGCCCGAGCCTTCTTCCTCTTCTTTCTCCTCCCTCTCGGGTTTTTCTCTCCCCATTTCGTCCTACCTCACGAATCGGCATATTGGACCTTGGAAACTTTGATTTGATCCGTAGATCTTCGAGAGCAAGGTATCCTCGCTCTCTCCTAGTTTTTTTTCACATCAATTCGGTATATATTAGTCGAATTTTTCAACTTTAGAATCGTCATTACTTAGGGTTTCATACAATTTTAATATTTATATTATACAACCGTAGGATGCCAAGGCGTGGAAAAGCTAACAAACCAAGATAACCTCAGCGCACGTTGTTATGTTATGGATTTATTGTTGTGGATCAAAAGAGAAACCCTAGGTGTAGGGTTTAATGTTAATTGATTTAGATTCTTAGAACAAAAATGGCTAAATTATAGTTATGGCCGGATGACCGGAAATGCCATCGACCCATTGCCTCTGCCTAGTGGTGTTCTAGTGCCCATGTGCTTTTACGACGATCCTTACAAGGTAGCCAAGTCCGATGAAGAGGACACATATAGGCAGAGGTATTGGATGTGTTCCAATTTTGCGTTTGAGCCTACACTTCGTCAGCACCGCATTAACAAGATAGTGAGGAATTGATGTTTGTGTCATATGACATTTTGCATGATTTTTTTGTTTTGTAACAATTGCATTTTTTGCAGACCCCTCCACCGCTCTGTGATTTTGAGCAGTGGATCGACACTGACATCAAGCCTGAAGACAAGGAATTGATGCAGAAACTATTGCGGTGGGAGGCAGAGGGCAAGGAGATGATGGAGAAGAGACGCGGAGAGGAGGCTGCAAAAAAGGAGCACAAGGAAGAGGAGGAAAGGATGCATGTTGCTGCGTACAGGGTGGAGAGGGAGAAGAAGCTTGAGCGTGCACGCCGAGCAAAAAGCAGAGATGGAGGAGAATCCCGATGCCCTGAGGAAGGGAAAGTGGCCTCGTTGCACTCAGTAGTCTCCATTACTTGCTAGTTCTATGGTTTATTCATGAACAATGTTGTCTACTATTGGACTTTTCATTATGTTGTCATGTAATGCACTTTAAGTATGGGCATGCTTAGGTCATGTACTGTGTTATTTAGTTTGTCGGCACGTACTTCTACTATTATTGTGTTGTTTAATGTGTCATAGTATTGGACTTTTTATTATGTAGTTGTTTTCATTATTTGTGGTCATAATATTCAGTTTAATATTACGGACGTAGTGAAATGTGATCACGTGCTGCAAACAAAATCTAACGAAGTAGGGTATTATATAATTCAACACACAAAACACATAAAATGACATGTGAGAACATGTACCGAACTAGGGTACAGAGGTCCTGAACTAAACCTAGCATGCCTTAGGTAATTGAAGCGAACAACAAGCACAAAAAATGGCATGTGAGAACATATACCAAACAAGGGTACATAGTTCATTCGACTAAATCTAACATGCCTTAGATAATTAAACCAAACAACAAACACATAGATGTGCCATGTGAATAAGATAGGATCGTCCTAGTAGTGTGGCCACATAGCAAATTATGTTGCACCTTCTCCACAGTAGCCTCTCATTGTTGGTGGTGGTGGTGGCGGGGTGTGACGGCGGAGGCCCCTTGATCTTGTGATTAGGGCAGGTGCAATATGGATCATTGCAAAGTGCCTCCTGTGAACTTGCACCATTATTGTTGTCGTCGTCTTCGTCTTCCTTGTACCCATTGCTAACTTCCCTTTGTAGATCAAAGATTTGGTCCTGCAGGTAGTAGATGTATTGCTGATGCGGATAAATTGGTCGAGGATCGACCCACCTAGTGAATCCACAGTTTTCTTCGGACTGAGAAGACTACAATATGTATGTCCTGTGAGTTGTAAGGGTATTCGAGAAACATATTTAACAAACGAAATATAATAGCAATTACCCTTGCTCGCGGGCATTTGAAGAAGCGATGACCTCCGTCGATCCCCTTGGTGAACATCTGCACTAAGCAGTTCTCACCATGCATGCATTTTGACTAATCTTCCTTCCTGTTATCGTATCATCTGAGAGGGCACTCTTTAGTGAAATCACTCTTGATCTCGAGGAGAAACGGATATACTGGTTCCTCAAAGAAATCAGGCCCAAGAGACCCCTCTCACACAATGGGAGTTCCCTTCGTCCCCCCCCTTTCCTCTCCCACTCCCGAAACCCTTTCCTCTAGATGACCCTCCAGACATTCCTACTCCAACGAAACCGAATACTAGTTTGGTTTTTCTTTTGGTTAGCAATACATCCTAGAACACATATATATAGGCAGAGGCAGATTTGCTAGCCGTTGAATTGTGCTGTAAATGCTCCTGGAAAGTCTACTCAGAATCACTGAAAAAGCCTACATCATAGGACACTGGAGAGCCTAGATTCCATGACTGAAAAGCCTATTCGATTTCAGACTTGAATCACTATTTTGAAGGACACTGAAAAGTCTATTTGACAGTGACATGACAAATCACTGTAAAGAATATTTCCCCTAGATTTAATGACTGAAAAGCCTATTCGATTTCAGACTTCAATCACTATTTTAAACTGGAAAAACTGATGTCATTGATTAATACGTATTGTAGGCAGAAAATTTCGCTATAATTTCCCCTATTTTTTGATGCCGTCCATACATAAATATGAGATAAATATTTAACCTCAATACAACATGTACAAATATGCAAATATATGTCACATTCATCAGAAACCATATACATAATAACAAGCATATTAATAGTCCACACAGTCTATAATTATAGTCCATACAGTCCACAATAGCTCATAATGAAAGTCCACAAAGTCCATAATAGTATATAATAACATCTATCATAAACTCTCACTGTCTCCCAGTCTTACCCTTACCCTCGTGACCAAGAGCGCTAGTGCCTGGAGTGTAAGGGTTAGCTGGACGACGTCGCCTAGTGCCTGAAGGCTGTGTAGGCTGAGTCGAGGGAGTGTCCTAGAGCTAAGACGGGCCAAGATCCTCGTGCCTCTGGTCCACCTCGTCATCGTGGTCGTCGTCCTCGTCCTCATACGCAATGCCTATGAACCCTGTAGGTGCTTGGCTAGACGAACCTAAGCCTCCTCTACCTGCGTAAGGAACGTGCACGTCTTGCGTCGTGGCTGTCCTGCAACCACAATGAGTAGCCACACGATGTAGCCGATGTGACAGCCTCTGTTGTACAAAATTATATTAACTGAAAGAATTTAACGTATTAATAATATGTTTGAAAGAATATTTTGAATCTTACGTCTAGGAAGCTACGCGTGTCGTCGTTCCTGACTCTCGGATGAAAGCGCTCAATGTCTTCAACGAAGCATTTGAGGGTATTGCCCTGCAACAAAGTTCTCAGTAAGATTGTGGTGGTGTGTTGCCTCCTCCACAACCAAACATAAACATTAAGTAATGAACTAACCACAATCAGCAACTTTTTTTCTTCTAGAATTACAAACAAAACTAGTTTTTTTTCTTATAAAATTCCAAACAAAGCTTGTTTTAATAAAGCTAGTTTCTAATTAAAACTCCTACATTTACTTCTCAACCGATAGCAATAAGTTTTATTTTCTTTTGTAGAAGAAAAATTCACTAAACAACTACTAGGACTAAACCCATCAGAATTTGTACCGTCACCTACAGGTCATCACAATATCCATTTTATCATGCATCAAACTCCATCCAGTCCTCTTCTGAAGGCATGATTATGTTGCATGATTAAATTAATTATAAGGATGCTACGACTCGAAGGTGGCACTAACTAAAATAGAGACCTCAAACGCATAATGTATTGGTATGCAACTTAACATAGAAAAATAAGGCAATTGACTTACCACTCTGTCCAAGATTGGTCCTGCCTCCACCTGCCTTCCTACACGAGTAGTTTGGTCGTACACCGTGTCTTCATCGTCGGAGGACTCGATGTTGGCGTAGTCATCTTCTGTCCATTGTAGCCTCAGCCTACAATGTGTCGCACGTTGGTACCAAGCTTGGTAGTGCCTGAACTCATGGTTCATGTGCGGCTCGTTGTTCTCGTCCACGTTGTCGTGCAACAGCTCCCATTGTTTAATGTAGTACTGGTGGTGCTTCTCCCAATCAAAAATCTTTCTGTTCTTCTGATGATCCAACCTGCACGTCACCATATTAAAAGTGCACGTATGTCATCATTACTTCAATCTATGTACATGTCACCATATTAATGAAAATGGACCATCACGAGACAATTGAAATAGCAAAACACTTACTTGTGTAAGTCAACGCCAGTCGAGAACAAAGCCGTTGGCCAAAGCTGTCTCACTCCAAATTGACGTGCAACTCTATCTGGCAGGTGGAACTCGACAGCATAGAAACATATTAGAGGGCACCTCATCCTATAAAAGTCATCGTCGCACCCACACATGTTGCTCAACTAAAAAGGAAGTGCCCCCTCTCCATCGTACGGCTCCCACGACACCTGCAACATGTCCAAACAAGATGTTAGATGCTATACTAAACCATTTCAAACCAGCATGAAAAATAAAATTTACTTACACTAGACGCCGTGAGCGTGTCTAGCTCATTCGTGAACTCAATGTACGCCCACTATAATCTCGCGTGCGGAACCCTAACCTGGTCCCAAAGGTACGCCCACGTCGGCTATCGACGTGGAGGCTGACTTGGAAACCACTCACAATGAGCTAGGACCTTGGGACAGCCAACTAGTAGATGAGCCCACATCCACAACTAGAGTAGGTACACGCATCCACCAAGTGACACTGAGGACGAAGTCCGACGATAGGCCTCGCAAAGCTCCCAGTAAAGAAAACCCAACATTGTAGAGCCCCAGCTGTATTGACCCACCTAGTCCCAGTCACTGAGGCAGTGGACCCACATCCACGACGCAGTGTCACCCGTGGCGTCGGGGAAGAGAACGCAGGTAAATAGGTGTAGGATTCACGCCCTGTAGTAGTACCCAACTGTCTCCTCATCTGCCTCCTTGGGGCACTGTGCGAACTCTTGCCGGAGCTAGGAGATTAGAACTCTAGAAGTGCGAGCCCCTTGCTCGCCAACCTCATGCCCAAGGAAGGCCTCTACTCGTGCTCTCCAACCTTCTGACCTACACTGCCCAGTCACTGTGTTGCCGTGAATCTTCAGACCTAGCATCTTCTGACAGTCCAAGAGCGTGACTGTCATCTCTCCGAAAGGCAAGTGAAAGCTGTGAGTCTCCGGTCGCCACCTACATTTTAGACAAAGCAAGATTACATGTCAAAAAGGCAAGCGCATGAATAAATGGCCATGAATGGAGGTAATGATTGAAGATAATACCTATCAACCAACGCAGTTATGGCCGCTGAGTTGAACTTGGGCAACCCACGATGAACCTGAAAAGAGATGACATCCAGGCCAGCTCTTTGTAGAAAAGGAGTGTACCTATTGTCGTACTGTATATCCAAGAACCCTTGTTGGTTCTAGGACGAAGGAGTGGAAGGTCCTGCATGGAATAAAACATATTCTCCCGTTACTTCACGAACACATGTACGCTCACAAAAATTTGAACAAAACATATAGATTATTACATGTCCCTCCGCTATGAGACGTCCTTGGTGGGTCTCCTCGTACGCCGGGTTGAGCAGGTGGAATTGTGTCATCCTACAAAAAAATCAATGAAATAGAAATTCAATATACAATGAAACATAAACTTAGAAATGTACAAGTAATTGACACAATTACAAGCATAAATTGAGACATGCATAATTAATTGAATGAATACGACAAATATGAAATAATAAAAACAACCAAGAGTCGCACCTCACTAATCTGCCAATGGCAAGTGCGTGAATTGTGGCCCAGTCTACCACACTTACCGCACTCGTACTGCTCGGGGTCAGTAAAAAATAGGGTTCCTCTCCCACGCCTCGTTCTTCCGGGTATATGATCCATAACCATCCCGTGCCTCGTCCTCTTCCTTGATCCATGCTTGTTCCAATGGTAAGCTGGATCTGTAATGTACTTTGGCCCATCATATGGAGGCCACTCTCTAATGTCTCGGAAAGGCACGAAGCAGGGGCTCCATGTGTACACAAGCGTGTCGACACTGAACTCATGAGGTATCCTGCTTTCAATATTATAGTTGCGATGCTTACCTGCTGCCACCAAATGAGAACATAGAAAGTGGTACTGCCTTGGTTTACCACAAGTGCATGTGAAATCTTGGAGGATTACCACATGCATCCTCGACTCTTGGACCTCGCCGTCGGACATTGTACTGCCCCTATGCTCGACCTGATAAGTCTCTGTGGCATGGTCAAAACATGTAACCTCATATGTGTCAGCCCTTTCATTTTCCTTCTCTAGGTGTGCCTTTGGTTTCGGAGCCCATATCTCTCCATCACTCCGCAACTTCAATGCATGGGTTGTATATCGTTGAACCAGGCAACAAGCTTGTAGAAGGTGAATTGAACGATTGCATTCACGGGCATACCATGTATCCCCAATAGCAACTTATTGAATGACTCTGCATTGGACTGTTGGAACTCTTGACAAAGCATTAGCCACTCCATTATCAACTCCTTGTACACAATGCGGTATTACAAGCCGAGGAGCCGAGTAAAAACCTTCTGTTGCCATGGTGTATGAAGGTGTTGTTCTTCCAACTACACTAAGCTCTTGTGATCTGTCAAGATCTGGAATTCAGCCAATTGTAAGTAACTGCGCCATTGCTCAACGGCCATCAGAATCGCTAGATACTCTTTTTCATAAGTGGATAGACCCTATAAACGAGGACTCAGAGATTTACTCAGGAATGCCAGAGGATGACCTTGTTGCATTAGCACTACGCCCACACCAGTCCCACTGGCATCAGTCTCGATGACGAATGGTTTGGAAAAGTCAAGCATGGCCAAAACCGGGGCTGAAGTCAAAGCTTGTTTGAGAGCCAAAAATGATTGATCCTGAATCTCAGTCCACATGAACAGTGCCCCTTTTTAAGAAGATCGGTGAGCGGCCGAGAGAGAATACCAAAATGGTGCACAAAGTGACGGTAGTAGCCTGCCAATCCCAAGATGCTTCACAATTCTTTGATAGAAGTAGGGATTGGCCATTGCAACACAGCTTGCACTTTTTTTGGGTCAGTGGCAACCCCCTGTTCTGAGATAATATGTCCAAGATAACGCAACTGTCGCTGAGCGAAGACACACTTGAAGAATTTAACTTGCCATTTGTCCCGTTGCAACAGTTGCAGCACTAGGCGCACATGTTCAATGTGGTCTTCTAAAGTCCGACTGAATATCAGGATGTCGTCAAAAAACACGAGCACGCACTTGCGTAGTAATGGCCCCAACGTGATGTTCATGGCCTTTAGGAATGTAGCCGGCGCTCCAGTCAATCCAAACGCAATCACACGAAATTCATACTGCCCTGTATGAGTTTGAAATGCCATCTTAGGTTCGTCACCTGGCTTAAGGTGAATTTGATGGTATCCTGCTGTCAAATCCAAGCTAGAAAACTAGGACGCCCCATGCAGCTCATCCAAAAGTTCCTCGATCACCGGCACTAGATACTTTGACTTAACTGTGATGGCGTTGAAATGTTGGAAATCCACGCAAAATCAGTACGTCCCATCCTTCTTTTTGACAAGGAGTACAGAAGATGAAAAGGGACTGTGACTGGGTTGCACAATGCCGGAGTTGAGCATTTCAGTGATCTGGCGCTCAATCTCATCCTTTATAGTAGGAGGGTAATAATAGGGGCGAACGTTGATGGGAGCAGCACCCGGTATCAGAGGAATGTCATGGGCAAAAGCACGCTCTGGTGGATAACCCTGTGGTGGCTCAAACACCGACTAAAACTCTTGAAGTAGCTAAGTGTTGCAGGTGGTTGAATGGGTGGATCATAGCTAGTGCTATCATCCATTATAGTAGACAACAGAATGACTGTACCAGGAGGAAGGCTGTGCAACTCACCCTACAGCACCCGAGAAGCACCCTCATATGGAATGACCAACCATTTTTGGGCCCAATCCACTTGCATCGGACTATGCTGAACCAACCAATCCATACCAATGATGAGGTCATAATGAGCTAATGGCTATATCTTAGCATCTGAATGACAACAACACACTGAACAGACCACTCAAGCTGTGGAAATTGACTAGAGCAATCCAGTATTTGGCCATCAGCAATCTTGACACACAGCGGTATAGGCAAATGAGACTGACCGGACAACTTAGAGATAAAGTCAATACTTATGAATGTATGGGAACTTCCGGAATCCAACAAAATCTTGGCCGGCACGGCCTGCACTGTCCCATGGAACTGCATGGTATTCACTACTGTGTGGCCATTTAGTGCAGCAAGAGATACAGCTAAGTAAACTTGTGCATCAGTAGGTTCCTCCTCATTATGTTCTTCATTAGAACACTCCTCATTGTGACAAATGTCCCAGAACTCCTGAAGTACATGCAACCGAATGTTCTCGGAACAATGATGATCCCTTGACCACTTCTCTCCACAGTGAATACAGAGGCCACACGCTCGGCGATAACAGCGTAGAGTATTGAGCATGTCTTCCACTCCTCGACCACGCCGTTTAAGACCTGGTGTCTTCACAGGCTTGTTAGTCTTGTCCGTCTTGTCAGTATTGGGTGGTGCAGGCAATACTCAAACTTGGAGGTGGTGTAAAGATCTGGGCGACGCCCTCCTTGCGGCAGCCTGAATCCAACAATTCTTCCTGTAGTAGTGCTAAAACACAAGCATCATCAAGAGAAGTGGGTCGCTGCATATGAACTGCACTTCGTATGTCCTCACGGAGACCATCCATGAAACGCATGGACAAGAACAATGGATCTGTATTATGGGTATAAGACAACTGATCAACCAATTATGCAAACTAATCAATATAGTCCTGCACAGTGGAATTCTAGCGAATCCTGAACAGCTGACGAATCAATGCCTCATACTGACTCTTGCCGAAGCGATCCAGCACCAATTGTCCATAGAATAGAGCTCAAAATAATTTTTACAATTGGTGATCCACAGCTTGGGGTTCTCGCCTATGAACACCAGAAAGTTGAACTTCGACAGCTTGTTGCTGGAATACTGAGGACCCAACTGCATATGCCGGTCATGAACTCCATCGATTTCCCCAGAAAACAAACACCCATCAGTATCTATATGTGGACTCGACAGAGAATGACGCAAATGAGGATTGGGTTGGGGAAGTGGGTGGGTGAAAGCTCTAGTTTGGTTTTGGTGAATTGATGAAACCCTAAGTGCTAACCTAGTTTATCAAAGTAATTATGAGATAGGTAGCACTACTCCAAGTGATGAAGCAATGGTGAAAATCATGATGATGGTGATGGCATGGTGATGATTAAATGCTTGGACTTAGAAAAGAAGAAAGAGAAAAACAAAAAGCTCAAGGCAAAGGTGAAACTTGATAGGAGCTTTTTTGTTTTGGTGATCGAGACACTTACTGAGTGTGATCACATTTAGGATCGATAGTCGTACTATTAAGAGGGATGAAACTCGTATCGAAATGCGGTTATCAAAGTGCCACTAGATACTTTAACTCATTGCATATGCATTTAGGATCTAGTGGAGTGCTAACACCCTTGAAAACATTTGTGAAAATATGCTAACACATGTGCACAAGGTGATACACTTGGTGGTTGGCACATTTGAGCAAGGGTAAAGAAGATAGAGTTGAAAAGAAGTTAGTCGCGCTGGTCACAGAGTATTTTATCCAGACTTCGGGTAATCCGAAGGAAGTGATCGGACACGTCCGGAATCAGGACCGGACGCGTCCGATATTTGGACCCGAGGTGAGCGACTAAGTGAAAGTGACCGGACTCTGGCTCAGTGGAGTGACCAAACACTTACGAGTTACTGTTTAGTGTCAAGTCAAAGTGATATAGCCAATACAGGATTACAGAGAGCGACCGGACGCGTCCGGTCTCCGTCCGGTGTGAACCAGCAAGTCTCGGGTTTTCAGCGCAATAATTTATCGGATGTAAGGAGCGTCCAGTCCGGTGTGACCGGACGTGTCCGATCAGCCCAGAGCGGCTCTGGGAGCTCTCTGGACTCAACCGGACGCTGCATCTTCCGCGTCCGGTCCGGTGAGATTGGACGCGTCCGGTCGGCCCAGAGCGGCTCTGGGAGCTCTCTAGACTCGACCGGACGCTGCGTCTCCCGGGTCTAGTCGTTTCTAACAGCGTGTCCGATCACGTAGTATTACTGTGTGCAGAGATAGTCATTGGGCGGTCAAGCTGCGACAGGACACTGCGATCGAACACGTCCGGTCGCCACACCGGACGTGTCCGGTGCACACGACCTGCGCGTCCGATCGTCCCGCAGTTAGCCCAATAATTGAGCCAACGGCTCTATTATTTGGGGGTGTCTATAAATATCGTTTGGCCGGCTCTAGCTCACTCCCTTGACCATTTGCATTGACATAGCAACCCTGTGAGCTTAGCCAAAGCCCTCCCACTCATCTCCATCATCGATTCATCATCTTTGTGAGATTGGGAGAGAATCAAAGTGCATTTCTTGAATGTTTGCATCTAAAGGCACTTGGTGTTTGTGTTTCGCTGCAGGATTCACTTGTTACTCTTGGTGGTTGCCACCACCTAGATGGCTTAGAGCAGCGAGGATCGTCGAGCGGAGGTTGGTGATTGTCTCCGGCTCCGATCGTGGTGATTGTGAGGGGTTCTTGACCTTTCCCCAACGAAGAGCCTAAAGGTACTCTAATAAATTGCTCGTAGCTTGTGTGATCCTCATCTTGTGTTGGTTGTGCGGCACCCTATTGTGGGTTTGGCGTGTGATGTCAATTAGCGCGTGAACCTCCAAGTGAGTGAATCGCCACAACAGGGACTAGCTTGCCGGCAAGCAAGTGAACCTCGGAGGAAAAATCATTCTGTCTTGATTGTCTCCTTGGTATTCATTGGTATTCACTCATTGGTCACTTGCCACGGCGGTATACCTCTCTACCACTCTCTTGTATTTCATTATACATTCACTTGGATAGAGCCGGTGGTAGTTAAGACTAGATAGTGTATCATTTAATTGTATTACTCTCACTAAGTTGATCACCTAGGTGTATATTAGTGACATAACTTTGTTGTGATATACTAGAGATCATAGAAAATAGAATTGGGTAGGTGGCTTGCAACCCCAAGTATAGTTCTAGCGCAAAATTCGCTTCGCCATTTTATTGACTAATCATTTATCTTAGTGTTGTTGTAGAAATTTTTAATAGGATATTCACCCCCCTCTAGCCATTAGGACCTTTCAGTGGGGCTTGAGATCGAGCGTACCCTTGACCGGGAGTAGAGTTGGGGACTCAAACTCCCGGTGATGTGTGTCGACGCGGTGCCCCGCAAGGGTGCCTGTGTTAGGGCGCCTGGCGAAGGAAGTCGCCGCGGTCACCAACGGCTACGACAAGATGCCGGCGGGCATGGCCGGTGCGGCGTCGAGCACCACACGGCTCAGGGACTTGCGCAATGCCGTCATCTCCTCCCGCATCTTCTCGATCGCACCCTCCTGCTTGCGCAAGGTGCCGATCTCGGATCGGAGCTCCTCCACGGACGCATCCACGGTAGGCCTACAATCGTCAAACACCCTGACGGCATCCTCCACGCGCCTAAATCGGAGATGGAGCGGTCCATGGTGGTGATCCGACTGCCTAGGGACGTCTCCACGGCGCCGACATGGCTCTCGACACCGTTCACAGCGGTCTTCATGGACTTGATCTCATGGAGCAGGAGCTGGAAGTTGGGATCCATGGCGCCCGGAGGGGGCCTGCTGTGAAGCCGCCATGAACTGGGACACGCCACCATTGACGGCTGTTGTACATATTTTATAGTTCCATACACGAGAATCTCCGTTATATGTGTCAGCTCAAGAAACCTTTGCTCTCTCTCTCTCTCGGTCTCTCCTCGTTATTATCCTCGGATTGATTTCTCCGGTGAAACATTGTTTAATGTTTACCCTGCCTGTAATAATCCGTTCTGACCTACACATTCCGCAGTACGCCAGTGCCAAAAGTGGGCAACTCCCGTGGGCGCTGTGTTTTCGAAACTGCGCCATCTACCTATGTTTTAACTTTTTTATAACAATGCAACTCAATCAACGACTAAGTTTTCAAAAAGAAAGATCCAAATACAAACACTTACTGAAATTTTTTAAATACCTCTACAAATAAGTTTAGTATAATTCTAAAAGATTTTAGAAATGATAGTATAACAAAATTTTGTTATAGCACACGGAGAGAAAATGGGTAGAATGGCCAACTGCTTTAGCTCACCTGGTTAAAACAAAGAAGAGAGAAAAATAAAAAGAAATAGGAAACCCAGCGCTCGCTAGAGCACCAACAACGGTCAGGAAAACTGCAAAAGGGTGTGTTAGTTGTTACGAGAGCCTCGGTAGCATCTAGGGTTCCGGATTCGACTCCCCGTGAGAACGAATATTTCAAGATTTAACGGCTTTGTGTTTTTAGTGGTAGGCGACGTTCTCGTCGATGACAAGACACTTGTGGTGACTTCGTTACTTACGTAAGTCTATTGTAATCTTCCAGACTAATGTTTTTTTATAAGATCTCCGTGGATATGAGTACACAGGGGTAGAATTTGCGTGCATGCGTTATGAGCGTCTACATTGTACTCTGTGCTAAGTCTATTGTAATCTTCCATACCACTCTTTTGTCTATAAGATCTCCTAGAAATTTATAAGTCGCTTGTAGCTAGCAATTTGTTTAACTTGTCCTATTAGAGATCGTTTGAATGCACTCGTATGCACCTCATTCTATGTGTGTTGAAGTAAATTAAATCTATGTGTATTGGAGTGGATTGTGTTGTAATTGTTATCCACTACAACACATGTAAATTACGGTGGATACGAGTGCATCTAAATAAGACCTAGGGTGAAAATTAAACTAAGTTCTACTCCAACACATTGATTACGATGGATATGAGTACATGCTTATTTTGCACGTCTTCTTGCAACTTCGTCTCCTACATCAATATTATTTACAGGACCTATTTTTCTCTCTCCTCGTGAATTGAACGTAGAGCCAGGTGAAGTCATGATTTGTGTACCCTCTAGTGTTGTAGCTCGGAGCCCAGGACCGAAGGAGCCCGGCTAAACGGGGCCTACATTCAAACAAGACCTTATTGAAATACTACGAAAAAAAAACTTATCAGTGTACATGTAGAAAAACCGACCCTGGATTCTGTCTAATTCAGAGCTTAATATAAGGTACTACTCCCAAAAGATTACCAGTAATGTATTTAAACAACTATCTGTATATTAAAATATTTCGAAAACAAAGTATTACCAATATCTACAAACAAGGATGATGAGTGGGGTTCGCACTTCGCAGGGTGAGTTGTAGTTTCGCTCACGCCGGGTGGACTGATGAAATTGCTTTTTTCCTTTTCTTTTATTATTAATCCTTTTATTTTTAAATTATAAGTTATTTTGATTTTATAAATTTATTATAGTTTTATTATGTATTTAAAATATATTATATATCTACATGTATAATAAAAATAATATATCTAGAAAGATCAAAACGAACTGAAATGAAGGAAGTAATTAAACTATCACGGAGTAAACTTATGGCGCTCCAGTTAACCAATTCAATTCAAAAGACCGGCGGGTTGCTAGTTCAAAATATACCACCCATGTGACCATCGGCTTGTTCGCTGGTTGGTTTCTGGGCTGATAAGCCCGGCTGGTGCTAGTTTGTTATGAGAGAAAAACACTGTTGGTTGGCTGATAAGCCCTGGCTGAAACCAACGAGCCAACAAGCTGCATGACGCCTGGAACTTGGATCCACATGCGCCAATGAGAGAGGGATGGCATTCATTCTAAATTCTAAATTATGTTTACTTCATTCTGAGAGAGGCGCTTTTCGAAGAAGCTGTATCGAACAAGACTGAGACGGCGCCTGCATCTTCATATCAAATTTAACTAATGATACCATATGCATTATACAATACTAGCTAATTACCTCGGGTTGGCGTGAGCTTGCATGCAAGTCTGCTTATTACCTCTGTATAGGGGGGCAACGGAATAGACAATCTGAAATGTGGCAATAAAAGTTGTTCTCGACGAGTGACTATTGGGCTGAGAGCTTGTCGAGGCTCAAGAGGACCACAGCCCAAGGGGGCCGGATTTATAGTACTGGAGAGCCGAGGGACGTGGCGATCGTCCGAAAGCAACCACACTAACTTGGCTGATATCCATCGTAATGTCCGTAGTCTTCTTCGGTCTTGGCTGATATCCATCGTAATGTCCCTAGTCTTCTTCGTCCGAAAGCAACCACACTAACAAACCAAGAATATCGTTTCTACAATTCTACTCTACAAACCATGCATGCGTAGTCTTCTTCGGTAGTTTCGCATAAACTCGGCGGCGACATTGATATGTACATCCCAGCATTGTAATGTCCGTACCTTTTCGCAAGACGACCAATGGACATGTACGAGGCAATCAACTTCCATAGTTTGCGTTGTTGACATATATATATATATATATATATATATATATATATATATATATATATATATATATATATATATATATACACACACACTACCACGTAGTTGGCTACAAAATAACTTATTCTGCAGCCACTTTGAGTTACGATAATTACTGGCTACAAAAATACGGCTTATAAGCCAAGCGAACATGGCGTTTGTACCTAGGATTTCAACATCATTGAGACTAATTACTCCTAATCATACTTCAAAGGCTTCAACTTAATCTAACTAAAGGTCAAGCTTCTTTGATCATCCCGCACATGGGCTTCAACGCCCTTCGCCCACGCCCCACGCCCCCGCATGCCTTCCATGGCCAGGGATCTGACGCTATTCGGCTGATGATTTATGCGGCTGATAAGCAGACTAAAGCTGATTTGTCGTGAGAGAAAAACACTGTACGTTGGCTGATAAGTTCAAGTGAACAGGGCGACCCAGGCCGCACGCTTGGAGCGCCTCTGTGTATCCCCGTTCCTATGAAGACGGAGGATGGGGAAGGAATAGAAACATGAACAAGGTCCATGGTGAAAAAGTGGAAGAGAAAAGAAAAGGTCAAAGGGTAAAAATGGATTTTGCAAAACCTAGGGTTCCTGATACAAAACTTCCTCTTTTTTTCCTTTTTCTTCGCATGGGCCTCTTCCTGATGGGCCTCAGATACAGCCTGGGCCGAGTGGGGCGAAACTGGCCCATGGCAGGCCTTTTACCTTTTCATTTCGTTTTCCCTTTTTTTTAGCAAACCTGTGTCTTCTAAAATCCATAGAAAATCACAGAAAAATCATAAAAATGCCATGAGAGAAGATAGTCTTAGGGTTTTATTTAGATCAAATTAAAAATATGTGTGAAATAATCTTGTGTTGAATTCGACCAGGGCTTAATTCAACTCATCTTTTAACCTATTCGAAAAAAATATTTGTTTAAGAAAAATTCCTTTACCATGGCTGGGAGACGTGGCTGCCCAGGGCGTTGTCGTCGTCGGCACAAGAGCGGGTGCAGCTGCCTGGGCACAGTTGCGCGGGCGCTTGGCACAGCTGCGCGGGAGGGAGGAGTGGGCGCGAGCGGGAGGCCGATGGCCATGGGGCTACGACGGAGTCCAACACAGTTCTATTCCACCAGTTCTCGGGCGGGAGGAGTGGGCAAGAGCCGGAGCAAGCTAGTACATCCACGGGATGACGGGAATAAGATATTCCTGGGTCAATAATATTATATATACGGCAAGGTACTACATCCACGCAGTGGTGGAGATAGAGCAAAATCTAAGGGGGCGCTAGCCTCGTGGGTGCATAGAATTTTACGGATGCATATACGATGAAAAATTAAATATAGTCACTGTTTTTTTTTTCGTGGGGGCGGAAATGCATTCGGCATCCACCCAGCCTTCCACCCCCCCCTCGGCATCCACCCAGCCTTCCCCCCCCGGCAGCGATCAAAATCGCGAAGTAAGTGCCGCCTGAATTAATTCATCCGCATCCGCTTTGATCGATCTCTCTGCCTATGTTATGTCTTATGCCACACAACACACATTCCTTTGTTCGATCAGGCTGATAGGCGATCGCTAACTGCTAGTGTTTACTACATTTGCAGGATCGATCTGTCATCGGTGATCGACCACCAAAATGGCGGTGCTCAGTTGGGTCAACGTTGGGAATGCGGCGAACATTCTGCAGCTGCTCGGGGCGGTCCAGTTCCTCATCACCGTGGCCAAGAACTTCCTGCGGTTGTCACAGAACAAGAAGGAATGCCGCGAGCTCGAGCTGCGCGTGGAGACGCTGGAGGCGCTCATCGGGTGGCAAACCCCTTGCTGGAGCATAGTGCAGCAGCAGCAGCCGTGGCTCGAGGCTCTGGTGAGCAGCGCTCTCCGCGAGGCAGACGGCCTCGCCAACTCTTACAGGAACGGCACGGTTTGGTTCCTGGTCCGGACGGGCAGGAGCATGACCCAGCAGTTCCGTGACCTGCGCAACAGGATCGACTCCTACTGTGCCCTCATCATCTCCCTCAACGCCTGCCAACTCATCGCACAAGCGGGACCTCTTACTGCTCCGTTACTTGTCAGGTGAATACTGAATCTATACTGATTGCTTCAATGATCAAGCTACGTTGCCTACGTGCTAGTGCTATGTGGTTCAGTACCAGTAATAACTCGATGTGGCTCGGTGTAAAACTGTAAATTAACGGCCGGCAATTAATCTAATTAAACGCGTGCGTGTTATGGACTTATGGCAATTCAGGGTTGAGAGGAACGAAGGCGGCGCAACACCGACGGCGGCTGTGCTTTCCAGGGACGCCGAGGCACCTATGGGGGTTGCTGCTGACGGCGTCCCGGCACACAATGCAGCGGCAGATGATGGCCAGGAGGCAGGTGAAGATCTTGATCAGCGCATCAACTGATCATCCATGGTGTTGTGTCGTGTGAAAATCATCTACTCAGTTTTGAGGGACGAGAAGGAACTGTATCCTAGAGAAATATTCCGTCTTGACAGTTCTATTCCACCAGTTCTCCAACCAAACACCAAAATGAAATGGGATATTATCTCTCACTTGGCCACTGCCAAGTCCCCAACCAAACACATTACTGAAAGGTAACATATCAACTTGCTGACGTTTTTCTAACAGAGGAGTGCCCAACCATGTAGGACGCGAACCCCCACACGGTGATGACCAGAGCCAAGATCTTGAACCCGCTCATGGGGTCATGGAACCAGATCACCGCGGCGATGCTCGTGAAGGGCACCCTGACAGCGTTCAGCACGCCGGCGAGGACGGTGGACGCCAGGAACAGCACGCCGGTGCCGCCGAGGACGCCCAGCTGGAACGTGACCGCCGTCCACACCATCACGTTCGCGTACGCGGCCTCGCCACCGTGCGCAAACCGTGCCGCCTCGCGCCGCATCGCCGGGAAGCCCTCGGCGACGGCGAGACCCGCGGAGGTGAAGGCGAACGCGCAGAGCGACACGGCCGCCTGCTGCTCCAGCACCACGTGGAAGGAGCGCCTGCCGAGGACCCTGGCGAAGACGAGCTCCGAGAGCGCGAAGATGAGGCCGTGGAGCGCCGACCCGAGCACGTCCAGGACGAAGCCGAGCGCGTACTGGCGCGGCATGACGCCGGGGGGCCTGTCGGACCCGGAGTCCAGCGCGACGATCACCACGCCCGCGGTGATCACGACGACGGCGTTGAGCGACGACATGTTGAGCGTGTTCTTGGCGATGGCACGGCCGAAGAGCGCGGAGAACGCGAGCGACGACGCGGCGACGAGCGAGGCCGTGGACGCAGGGAGGTACGCGTACGCCCACGCGTACATGAGGTTGTCGGCGGCGCTGAGGAAGCCGAGGAGCGCGTACCAGAAGCACAGCGCCAGCGACAGCGGCGTCAGCGACGCCTTGCCGAGGGCGTAGAGCGGCAGCAGGAGCAGCGCGGGCAGGGGCCAGCCGGCGACGGCCGCCCACGACAGGATCCACTTGCTCTGCCCCCCGTCGTTGTAGTAGAGCCGCGACAGGAGGCTCGACGCCGGGAACGCGGTGAGCATGGCGCCGCTGCTCAGGAACAGGAGTAGCCAGAAGGAGAACGGCTTGCTCCTGTACGTCTCCAGGGAGGTGGCGATCACCTCGGCTGCTTTCCGTCTCAGCGACGTCGACGTCGTTGAGCCATTTGCCTGCGAGGTCTCCTCCCCCATTGCTATATTATCTGTTACACGCAGCAAAGGAAAATTGGAAATTCAGAGACGCTGGCCGCGAACAGCATGGTGATATGATATGCAAAGGATTTACAAAAAGAAAAGAAGAGGAAGCTCAAGAGATTTATTGCTTGTAGTAATTACTGATGACCGGTTCTAAGATGAATAATCCAGCATTGCTACGATTTACAGTGATGAGTGTGGTTTTAGAAGGAATGAACATATGGACTGAGATTTTGTCAGTTTAGAAGTAGGAGGATATATTCAGAGTTTGTGGCAAACTTCAGGTAACTGATGTCTTTCGCCTCTTGCAAAGAGTTTGAAACACATTGGAAGCTAGGATCCCTACGGGCAAAATGAGATTGGTGTGACCAGTTACCCAGAAACAGGGATTGAATTTCATGACATTATTTAGGTTCTGAAAAAAAAACTATAGTACACATAGCATCATATTGTTCACATGAATAAAAAAAACTATAGTTCCACGTAGTATCATATTGTTCACGTGAATATATTGTTCCACGTGGTCGTTGGGGAAAATGCCCAATCACTTCCAATCATCCGTGTACGACCATGACAAATAATTCTTGTGCGGAACAACATGTTTCAGGGTCTGCTTAGTGGGTTTAATTGAAATAAGAAAAAGTTCCAAAGAAGGGGGTTTGTGTGTGCACTCAAATCGCGATTCTCATGCCACTGAAAAGAGCATCTAGTTCTAGAGGGCACCAATCAAGAGAACTCAAAATGAAAGAAAAAAAAAGTTGCCAGTTGCCTAGAAACTGCTGGGTGTACCCATTCTGCAGAATCCAACTCGTTGCGCTAGAAACTGCAGGGAAACAGCAACCAGCGAGACGATCAAGTTGAAGCCCCAAACCATGCAGACGCAGAGCAGAGCCCTGGTTTGGGGAGGTAGGCACGCGTGAACTCTAATGGATTAAGGTGATACGAGAATTCAACCCTAGAAGAGAGGGGAACTGACTGAATTTGTCCTAGGATGGGAGGAAACAAAGAGAGGAGATGAGTCAGGAACTAGACCTGGAGATGGGACTCGGATGGCGTGGTGATGGTGGCCGCCGTCTTCCTTCTCCATCCTCCGCTGCCTGCAACTCCCTGGGCCTTGGAGTTGAGACTCGGAATCTCCACCAGCTGCAAGTCCACAATCTCTTCCTGACGACTGACGAAGACGAAGGCAACTCTGACTCTAGTAGAGCTAGAGCTTGTAGTGGAGACGGTTGGTGGTCGTGCGCATATCCGTGCGCGGACGGACGGACCCTGTTGTGGGTGTCCTTGTGTCGTCTCCATGTACGCCTCCTGGCTCCTGCAGTAATTTACGGAATATATATTAATTCAATTGCCCGTACCGAGAAATCTACAGAAGTATATATGAATTCTTTGCTCGTAAGTTACAACAGCAGGTACATTTTATATCAACTGTTCTATAATACATTTCAAATCAAACTCTATACCGTAGTTGGACGCACGCCATTCTAACTCATGCGAGCATGGTCATAAAGTCGTTGCGCATGGGACAGTAAACAAAGTAAGACTTTTATCTCTAACTCAGTATGCTCACGAGAGTACTGAGAGACTGAGAGAGAGAGTGACGGATGAAAATTTGTAGTGGAATTTCTTATTTTCTAATATTATATAGATATACTAGTAGACATGTCTGTGGTTGCAACAGAGTTGTCTCGAAATCGGACTATGTACTATGTATGAGTACGGATCGTGAATTTAGATCACAGAAAAAACAATTAGGACTCTTAATTCATCACATACCACTATTTTTAGTAAAATCAATCAGGATTCTTATGCTCAGAGAAGTAAAGGGATAGGGACCGAAAAAGAGAATGATGGATAACCCAGGAGAGAAATTTTCTTTTTTAATATTGAAGTTATTTGGCCTGTTCGCTGATTGGTGTTGGTACTGGTTTGGACTGATTGGTGTTGGTTTTTTGTGAGAGGAAAACACTGTGGGCTGGCTAGTTTGGGCTGGCTGAAACCAACAAGCGAACAGGCTGATTGTTATAGATATAGATTAGATATACTTAGATATTGATATAGAGTAGATATAGATATTGTTTTGTTTGGCCCTTGTTTAGTTCCTCTCAAACTCCCAACTTTAGCACTATGTAAAAAAAAGATTCCCTGTCACAACAAACTTGCGGTACATGTATGGAATACTAAAAGTAGACGAAATTAAAAACTAATTGCACAGTTTGGTTGTACTTTGCGAGACGAACATTTTGAGCCTAATTAGTCAACGGTTGGACAATTATTACCAAATACAAACGAATTACTACAGTAGGAAATCTGACACTATGCAAACTTTGCACATCCAAATTCCGACCAACTAAACGCGCCATTGATATAGGACGGTTTAATGAGTTTCTTTGCCTTGTACATACTAAAATATGTATATGCTGTATTGCAAAAGCGTGGGATGCCAACCATCCCATCCTTTGGGCGTTTCGTTGACCGCACCGATGCGTTTGGGCGGGCTACCGGCTTGTTCGTTTGACTGGGCTTGTTCATTGTTGGATCGTGAAAAAGTACTACCGAATGATTTGGTGTGAGAAAAAAATACTATTTCGACTGAAAATTTACGATCGATTAGGAGATGGACCAGCCAAACGAACGGGCTAGGAGGGGGCGGTAGCGCACGAGAAAACCATTGTTCACCATGCCTTTGCCAGCGTGGTCCACGCGCCGATGGGGGACGATGCTGTTCTGCCCCGAAACGGAAAGCATTGCCGCATGGGCTAGTTGGCTTGGCTTGGCGGTGGGCTTCAGGCCAACTCCCTCCGTTCGTCCATAAATATATGTTATTTTTGGTTCTCGAAAAATAATTTTGACTAAATATATACAAAAAAATATTAATATTAATGGTACATAATTAATTTCATTAGATAGATATTTAAATTTAGTTTTTTAATAAATTTATTTAAAAATATAAATGTTTCACGTATTTTATATAAATCGAATAAATTTTTACAGATTTGCTAACTAATAACCGGTTGTGTTTGCGTCCAGGTAGCAACCGGATTTTTTTGACCGTAGGATTCGTACGGTTCGCTGCCTCCTGCCGCCCGATTAGGCTGCGTACGGTTGGTTGGTTGGTGACTTCGTACGGTGTTGTTGGTGACTTCGTTCGGCTGCTTGTTTGTCGCCCGAACGCCCGAGGCCGTCGTTCGCGCGGGCGGATGCCGGCGTCTCCGTCGACTTCGTGCGGATCGATACCTTTCTTCTATTTATAAATTTTTAAGGTTTTGAATAATTTGACGACATTTGTGAATAATTTGATATATGTTTCTCTGTAATCTGAAATTCATAGAAAAAAATTGTATTTTTTTTAAAAAAATTGGCATATATTTATTTGAGATCTCGTGTTATTTCTAAATTATATCGCTCTGTCTAATAAATTACACTGAAAAATCAATGTAAATATAGTAATAAAACAGTGTAAATATAGTTATACGACAATGTAAGTGTATGAAAATAACCGGGTTGTTGGCAGAGGCTAAAATAACCGGTTGTTAATAGAGGCTAAAATAACCGGTTGTTGGCGAGATAGATTCAATTTTTAACACACAAACCAACAACGAGTTACCTGAGGAAAGAGGGAGTAGGGACCAACCCATCGGAAGGCCGGCCCTTTCCCACACGCAGACGCAGGCGCTCTCGTGTGTCGTGTCTAGTCTGCGCTGACGGCCGATGCCGCCACCCGCCAGCCTAGCCGCACCGACGCGGGAACCGAAACCACCGCGCACGGCACGGCGCTCCGTCCGTCTCCGGTCTCCTTTGGTTCCGCCACTTCACACCTGCCGCCTGCCGGCCTCCGTCCGCGTCAAAAGCACACGGCGCTTACTCAGGTGCAGCTGGGATCTCAAGGCCATCGGCTGTGCGCCTGTGCCTGATTCACAAAGCACAAAGTAGAACTGGAATCTGTAGTCAGCACGAGCGAATTCAACGCGCACGCAAACTATAATTAACGCCAAACTGGAGCAATGCAGATTTTTTTTTTGCAACTTGCAAAGAATCAATACATACATCTGATCTGTGGCAGCAAAAGGTGTACTGCCATTGCCATCATTAATATGGAACTGAGCTCCAATTGACAACATCTAACAGGCTTGACATGCAATCAGCAAAAGCATAATGATAGTGTTCCAATGCTTGTGAAGGATGGAGTATTTCAAGTACATTACATTTTACATATCTGGAGACACTAAGCGAAAACAATCAGCCTGTACATCAACATATTTTTGCCTCGTTACAGGATTAACATGTCATACTTCTCAATGGATATCACACAGAAATCATGATATTTCTCTCTTGAAAAACAATACCCAACACACATTGCTGCTGTGAATTGCAATGAGCACGTCAATTAATTCTTTTCCTCTATAAATCTCAATAGTAAAAAGAATCGCTAGGACAATGTGACAAATTATACCTGTCTATTGTCAAAAATTTACACTATACAATGTAAACAGTGTGATGCACGAAATTAAGACAGAATTTGAACATCTTATCTAGCCTGGAACCATTCTGCTATGATAGAACAACCATGAGAATTCCAGATCAGTCTCCTCTGAGCCAGAAAATTCCATGGCGGTGGACCTATCATCCGTATAAGAAAATATGGAACGGGTGTCTTTGTATCTGACAGATTGATCTACATCATCTATTGAGAGGTTCAAGCTGCACCTCCATTACACCAGAAGCGCTAGATTCTGAATTCCTGGCTGTACCATCAGGATGCAAAAGATCAACTGAATCATCTTCCTCGGTGTTGCCTAATACCCAGTGCCCTCTGGTGCTTCTGTCACCGATCCTTCTTTTGACCTCCTTATATTCCAAGCACAGCACAACAACGATAACTGAAAGCACCCACAGCATTAAGGCCCAAGTGAGCTCCTCTACATTCTCACTGTCATACCTATGGCCTAAATGCTTCATTCCTGTGAAAAGCGCCACGATTCCTACAATAATTGCCGACCTCCCTGTGATAACATGCAGGTACTCCCACAGGATTCGATTGCGAGATGGAACCTCCCCATTAGCTGGCTTACTGGGCCGGAATTTAGCATTTAGTGGCTGCAAAACTGCCAATAATAGGGCCAGCACACCAAACTTAACATGCACTGAGCTGACGAAGAAGCCACGGAGCTCAGCAGCAGCAAAAAGGACACCAAGAAACATTATAGCAATTCCTGAATACTGCAGATAGACATGTATTTGGAACCACCCATCTCCTTTCAAGCTCTTCAAATACCGGGCAGCCATTATTCCACCAGGAAGCAAGATGCCCCAGGCAACAAACATTATAAACCCATGAACAGCCAGGACAGGACGCAAATCCTGTTCTGCCTCAGCTGAACCTCTCAACAACAAAACAAGTATAGGCCGACTGCTTGTGACTGAATGCATGTTACTGTCTGTCAGATCATCTCCCGACCAGCTTGCACCCATGGCCCAGACGACCTTAAGTGGTGTAGTTGGATCAATGATGTTCTTGCATTCTACCTTCCCGGTACAAGAAGGGTTAAGAAGGCGAGTAAATTCAAATGTAATAATGCCATTTTCTGACTTACACCGGACAAATGTGATGTTCTCAGATGTTGGGTGGATACCTGATGCACTCTTTCCATCAATCCAATAAGTTTTCACTCGCCCAACCCCATCATTGCCCACCCAAGCAACATAGGTGAAGCTATTCACCATCCCACTCCCAAACCCAATAGCAAGATATCCACTTTTCTTCTCACCTCGAGCTGCTATAGATATAGATTTATAATCTGCAGAGAGAGTCCAAAATAAAGTAACCTGTTGATCATCCAAAACAACACTGTTATTATACATGTCGCTAAGGCCTCCATCAACCACTTGAACTTTCCATCCCATCTTCTGGTCATACAGTGACTGGTAATAGACTAGGTCAGGCGTATTTCGATCAGGCAGCCAAACAAGCTCTTTTGGGGTTGCTAGGACACCATGAGCATCAGGCCCACCAGCATATATGACCTCTGTTTTATTCCTCAGCGTAGCATTACCACCAATGGGATCTGAAGTGATATAGAGTGCCACATCATGCCCAGCCTGCACTGAGAACTTCACTGGCACACCCCTCTCAACCTTTAACAGTGGCGCCTCCTTCTTGTTGATGTAAAGCACCTTATCAGGGTTTGGTGGGTTTGGATAGCGCACGGCTGGAGCAGATGTCACCACGAGTGGTGTCTTGCGATCTGCGATGATCCTCTCCTGATCCTCCTTATTGTCAGCATCCAACGGTCCAAGGCAATTGTCCACCGTCTCTGACAAATTCAACCGGGCAAACCCAAAGGTTATGTCCCTTGGCCCCCCGTGGTTCTGTGGGAGGTAATGTGGGCGCATTGTGTCCGGTGGCCGCAGCTTACCAATAGCCCAAAGCACCGCCATCTCCTCTGTGGCACCCACTGGCACATCATACTTGGCATCCTCAGCATCAAGCATCCTCACATACCTCACGAAGGACACTCCATCCCGGCGGTGCCCATAGACCAGGACTGAATCGTTCCTCCCGTCCTCATAGACCTTATCTGGGCAAACCCCAGACACGGGCGAGTCCTCCTTCCCCAGCGTGCACTCAGTGTAGTCGCTTATGTAATAGTCCTCGGCAAATGGGGTACCTTCCTCCGTGAAGCCGGCGACAACGACATCGGCGTGGATCATCGCGGGGGAGTTGGCCTTGGGGTCCGCCCACCCGAATGCCATGTAGTACTCGGAGCCCACGGCCGCCTCGAGGCCGATCTCGACGGTGCCCGCGGATGCATTGAGCGTCCAGCGGAGGCGGTAGGTCTCCGTCTCCGAGAGAGGGATGCAGTTGTCGAACATGGTGGGCGCCGGCTCGGCAGCGGTATCGAGATCGGGGCCTGTGCCGTTGGGGAGGAAGACGTGCCCGAAGTCGGAGGAGGTGTCGGGGTCGTAGAGCGCGAGGAGGCGCGGGAGCGGGCGGGCGAAGGGGAGCTCGAGGGAGGCGTTCCGGAAGGTTTTGTTGAGCGGGAGCGGCGAGAACGCGCGGCCGGCGGCGAGGTCGGCCATGGCGGGGCCGTCGGCGGCCCAGAAGCGCGCGGAGGGGGAGGCAGCGAGGAGGTCGAAGCGGGTGAGCTCGAGCGCGCACTTGCCGTCGTCGGCCAGGCGCACCGTCCCGCGGAGCTGGTGCTGCAGCATGGTGAGGTCGGCGGAGAAGTTGGCCGTCAGGTTGGTGTGCGGGCACGACGGGGCCGCCGCGGCCGGCGCGAGCGCCGCGGCTAGCAGCGCGCCCGCGAGGAGCGCGAGCAGGGGATCGGCCGCCATGGCCGCGGCCGAGGCGGCGGCAACGGGCCGGCGGATCGGGATCTGGGGCGGCAGGTGGAGGAGGGATCTGGAAGCGGAGGGGTTGGGCTGGGTTTCTGGGGAGGGAGGGACGGCAGCGATGCGGTGCGGTGTGGTGCGGTGCTTGCGGAGGCGACCGGGCGGCGGGCGGGATATTCGCAGTCGCAGGGAGTGGTCCGGTCGCAGGAGGTGGGCGGCTCGCTGGCTGGCCGGCCGCTGGCCGAGATCCACTTCGGTTTTGGGGAGGTCAGGCCAGGCGCGCGGTGGTGGGCTGGTGGGCAACTGCTGCGGGTGCGCCCCATCGTGCGATGTGCCGGTAGGCAACCACGAGCGAGTAGCGGCCGCACTGCGAGGCAAGAAAACTCATGGTACAAATGATTAAGCCATCTGGAGACCTAAAACTAAAATAAATCTTCAATATAATATCTATAACATAATACCTATGGTGTTCAACATATAAAAGATCCATTTTAAGTGTTAGAAAAGATATAACCTAAATCTAAGTATCCTTTCTCTTAAAGACCTATTCACAGAAATTATTTTCTTTTAGGTCCTTTGTTTTAGAAGAAAAAAAATGGATATTAAACTCTTTGCCTGTAGCGTTACCCAATCATAGAATAAGTCTTGCATTTTGGACAACGGTTATGGGAGACAGTCTTAAGGCCCTATTTGATTCAGGGGCTAAAGTTTAGTCCATCCCTTTTAGTCACTTTTAGCCTTCCATGTATCAAACAGGAGAGCTAAACGTGGAGGCTAATTTTTAGCCCACTCATTTTCCATTAGGCCTCCAAAGAGGGCTAAAGAGGGCTAAAAGTGATCCTGTTGGGCAAAAGACTCATATTACCCCACGCACCCTGTCGGTGTTTTGGACCGGAGGGTCATCAACCAACCAGTAAATATAAACTGCGTGCCCCTAATCTCGGATGGTGATGCAAAGAGACACAAGGTTTATACTGGTTCAGGCAATCGGTGCCCTACGTCCAGTCTAGGAGATCGATCTTGTGGTATCCGACAGTAGCCCCCGAGCCTCGAGAGGAGTGCGGGCACTCTTCTGAGGTTTTGACGAGACTTGGTTTGCAACAGCTCCTGTCGGGATCGTGTTTTGTACTTGGTGGTTCCGGTGGGTGCGTGCGAGCGCACCCGCCGGGTGTAGCCCCCGAGGCCCTGGGGGAGTGGGTTTACTCCTCCAGGGGCTTTTTTCTCCGTTTGAGCCAGCAGTTTTATCGTGCTTGCTGGGCCCGTGAATACGAGTTCGGGTCGCTGGGTCTCGGCAAACTTGCAGGAAGAGCCCTCTAGCCTCTGCACAGAGCGAGAGGGCCATCAGGTGCTCTCCTGGCTTTCTATACACCTCTCGCGCGTGAGGGTTTGTTTGCTGAGACCCCCTCAGGTGCGAGCCTGGGTCGCGGGGCCTCAACATATCTGCAGGAAGAGCTCCCTAGCCTCTGCTCGGAGCAAGAGGGTCGTCAGGAGTACCCCTGGCTTTTTGTATTACCCTCGCGCAACCTTTTCGTTCGGAAGGAGGGGTTTGCTTGCCGAGCCCCCTCGAGTGCGAACCTGGGTCGCTGGGTCTCGGCAAAGTTGCAGGGAGAGCCCCTTAGCCTCTGCGGGGAGGTCCGTCAGGGGTTCCCCCTAGCTTTTTTATACGACCCTCGCGCTTCCTTTTCGTTTGGAAGGAGGGGTGGAATATGCCAGGCTACCCTCGGTGGGCGCGAGCGGTGACACTTCTGGTGAGCTGCTATCGGGTAAGTCCGAGTGGAGGCCCATGCCCCATTCGATAAGGGTTGGCTAGCGGTCTAGAGACGCACTCCAAAAGTACCAGAGGGCTTCTCTATTGGGTCCCAGGGCCGTTCGATTGGCCCCGGGGGCTCGGCGCCTCCCTACGGTGGGATCCCATTCCGAGAACTCCCTGCTAGGTCTCGGACACGACTTAGGGCATCCCGAGCGATCGCTTGCTCAGGTCACGGCCATGTACGGGCTCGCCCATAGTTGTCCCCTGACTCTGTTGTCCTGGGGCGGCTGTCGAAACCCTCGGTGGTCCAGCCTTCGAACCCTTGGACCGTAACAGGCTCGACGCCCTTTTTGTTGCTTTTTTCCAAATCTATGAGTGCGGGCTTGGGTCGCTTGTCCTTGTCTTGGGTGCAGAAGGAGCCCCCGAGCCTCCGCACGAAGCGAGAGGGCGGTCAGGGGTCCCCCTGACTTTTTTGTTCAGCCCTCGCGCATCCTTTTCATTTGGACGGGGGGTTGTTTGTCGAGCCCACTCATGTGCGAACCTGGGTCGCTGGGTCTCGGCAATCTTGCAGGAAGAGCCCCTTAGCCTCTGCACGGAGCGAGAGGGCCGTTATGTGCTCTCCTGACTTTTTATACGCCCCTCGCGCGTGAGGGTTTGTTTGCTGAGACCCCCTCAGGTGCGAGCCTGGGTCGCGGGGCCTCAACATATCTGCAGGAAGAGCTCCCTAGCCTCTGCTCGGAGCAAGAGGGTCGTCAGGAGTACCCCTGGCTTTTTGTATTACCCTCGCGCAACCTTTTCGTTCGGAAGGAGGGGTTTGCTTGCCGAGCCCCCTCGAGTGCGAACCTGGGTCGCTGGGTCTCGGCAAAGTTGCAGGGAGAGCCCCTTAGCCTCTGCGGGGAGGTCCGTCAGGGGTTCCCCCTAGCTTTTTTATACGACCCTCGCGCTTCCTTTTCGTTTGGAAGGAGGGGTGGAATATGCCAGGCTACCCTCGGTGGGCGCGAGCGGTGACACTTCTGGTGAGCTGCTATCGGGTAAGTCCGAGTGGAGGCCCATGCCCCATTCGATAAGGGTTGGCTAGCGGTCTAGAGACGCACTCCAAAAGTACCAGAGGGCTTCTCTATTGGGTCCCAGGGCCGTTCGATTGGCCCCGGGGGCTCGGCGCCTCCCTACGGTGGGATCCCATTCCGAGAACTCCCTGCTAGGTCTCGGACACGACTTAGGGCATCCCGAGCGATCGCTTGCTCAGGTCACGGCCATGTACGGGCTCGCCCATAGTTGTCCCTGACTCTGTTGTCCTGGGGCGGCTGTCGAAACCCTCGGTGGTCCAGCCTTCGAACCCTTGGACCGTAACAGGCTCGACGCCCTTTTTGTTGCTTTTTTCCGAATCTATGAGTGCGGGCTTGGGTCGCTTGTCCTTGTCTTGGGTGCAGAAGGAGCCCCCGAGCCTCCGCACGAAGCGAGAGGGCGGTCAGGGGTCCCCCTGACTTTTTTGTTCAGCCCTCGCGCATCCTTTTCATTTGGACGGGGGGTTGTTTGTCGAGCCCACTCATGTGCGAACCTGGGTCGCTGGGTCTCGGCAATCTTGCAGGAAGAGCCCCTTAGCCTCTGCACGGAGCGAGAGGGCCGTTATGTGCTCTCCTGACTTTTTATACGCCCCTCGCGCGTGAGGGTTTGTTTGCTGAGACCCCCTCAGGTGCGAGCCTGGGTCGCGGGGTCTCAGCATATCTGTAGGAAGAGCTCCCTAGCCTCTGCCTGGAGCAAGAGGGCCGTCAGGAGTTCCCCTGGCTTTTTGTTCGACCCTCGCGCAACCTTTTCGTTCGGAAGGAGGGGTTGGTTTGCCGAGCCCCCTCGAGTGCGAACCTGGGTCGCTGGGTCTCGACAAAGTTGCAGGGAGAGCCCCTTAGCCTCTGTGGGGAGGTTCGTCAGGGGTTCCCCTGGCTTTTTTATACGACCCTCGCGCTTCCTTTTCGTTCGGAAGGAGGGGTGGAATATGCCAGGCTACCCTTGGTGGGCGCGAGCGGTGACACTTCCGGTGAGCTGCTATCGGGTAAGTCCGAGAGGAGGTCCGTGCCCCATTTGATAAGGGTCGGCTAGCGGTCTAGAGACGCATTCCAAAAGTACCAGAGGGCTTCTCTATTGGGTCCCAGGGCCATTCGATTGGCCCTGGGGGCTCGGCGCCTCCCTACGGTGGGATCCCATTCGGAGAACTCCCTGCTGGTCTCGGACGCGACTTTGGGCGTCCCAAGCGTTTCGCTTGCTTGGGTCTCGGCCATGTACGGGCTCGCCCACGGTCGCCCCTGACTCTGTTGCCCTGGGGCGGCTGTCGAAACCCTTAGGGGCCCAGCCTTCGAACCCCTGGACCGTAATGGGCTCGGCGCCTGGTTCCTTCACCTGAAAGGAATAGGGTGGGGGGATATTTCCCCCATCAGTTCGACAACGGCCGACACGCCTTTTTAGGCGATTTCCTGGGGGAGGCGGAACAACGCCTGCTGCTGCTGCGGTCGGATGTGACGTGGCATCAGTGGATGGGACGTAACTGTTCCCGCGATTAATGAGGAAAAGGTGGACACACGGGCGATAAAATCGGATCAGGATTAACCGCGCCGGATCTGAGGGAAACTTCCCTGATTTCATCGCCCGTCCATTTCGCCTTCACCCTGCATAAATACGCAACGAGCCTCGCTCCTCCCCTCCTTACCTTGCCCATAGTAGCTTTGTCGTCTTTGAGCCGTCGCTAGAGTAGAGAGCCCCGAGAGGAAGAAAGGAAAGAGGCGAGGCAGAGAGAGAGAGAGAGAGACTCACCGTCGTAGTCGAGCCCTCCACCACACTCATGGCCGGCGACATTGTTGTCATCGAGGCAGACCCTTGGGATCCATCTGACGTCACCGTGGAGATGCTTCAGTCGCTCGTCGACGACGAGCTCCTTCGCCCGGTGACCGACCCCAACAGGCCAGAGTGGATCGCTCCGTTAGGCGAGCCGAAGCCGAGGCCTCACAACGATTACGTCGTGAGCTTCATGTCCTTTCACGAGCGTGGCCTCGGTGTTCCTGTGGACCGATTCATGCGGGCACTCCCGCACTACTATGGCGTGGAGCTCCACAACTTCAACCCCAATTCTATCGCGCAGGCGGCTATCTTCGTCGCTGTCTGCGAGGGGTATCTAGGGATTGCTCCCCACTGGGAGTTGTGGCTCCATCTCTTCCGAGCGGGGCATACCACCAAGCCGGCGGGCACGTCGGGCACGAGGAAGGCGGTGAGGGCCGGCGGCTGCACTCTCCAAGTGCGCTAGGATCGTCAGCACCTCTACATCCCGGCCCAGCTCGCGTCATCCAACCGTCGATGGTACACGAGCTGGTTCTATCTTCGCAACGATGACAGCGTACTTCCCCCCTACACTGGGCGGGTTGTGGGGAGCTGCCCGGAGCGGTGGAAGTATGGCGTCCCGAGGGAGGATCAACCCAAGCTGCAGCCACTTCTGGAGGGGCTGCAGAGGCTACGGGACCGCCACCTTACTGTGGCTGTGGTCGTGGCCGCTTTCCACAGCCGGAGGGTGCTGCCGCTGATGGCTCGGTGGCGACGCCTGATTCGAGATGAGGCCGGACGATTCGATCGCGGGCATCCGGCTATCTGCATCCGCCCTTTCTGACGAGGAAAGTTTTCGCCGGGTGAGGAAGACGGTGGAGGCGAAGCCGCGGAGCGGTGGTCTGACCACCCTCGCGATGCGTCCGTCGCGGGGGTATCTCTCGCTGGTAAGTCGCGCACCACTGCATCCCCCGAGCCCTCCCTGTTTCTCGTTATTTCTCGTTCCCTTATGCGCGGGCGCCGTTCCTGCAGGGGATGAGGGACGTGCGAGCCTCCCCGCCGCCCGTTCCCGAGGACGCGAGGCGGCGGTCGATCAACCGAGTGCACGCCGAGGCGCAGAAAAAATGGAAGGACGCCAAGGCAGCCAAGCGCACGAAGCAGATTCTTGCACGCGAGAAGCTAGATGAGCGTCGTCGGCAGCAAAGGAGGGACGGCCTTCCGCTGGAGGAGTCCCCATCGCCGTCGCTATCGACGGACGCCTCGGACGGAGATGACGAGAGCGAGAGGGGGCGGGATCCCCTGGACCATCTCCCTGATGTTGAGGAAACGGCGCCCGGGGCATTGGCAAGTAGCCCGGCGCTCCCAGGAGGAGGAGGAGGAGCCACCTCGGGGTCGGCGATTGCCCGCCTCGGGGCTGAGGCCGACACGCCCGAGGAGCGGGCATTGGGCAAGCGTGCCGTCAGCCCGGTGGCTTCGACGGCAGCGGTGGTGCAAGTAGCGGCGGAGCTGACGCAACTGCTCCCATAGAGCATCGATGTGGCGCCGGGGTCCGTCGGGGATCGGCCGGCGCCGACAGAAACAGCGGTCATGCTTCAGCCGCCGCCGCCACCTTTGTAGATGAGGATCGCCGTGCTAAAGCGGTTGCTGCCCCGATCGAGGTAAGCGTACTTTAGGTGGTGCCGCAGCATTTTTTGTTCGTTCCTTCGTCTCGTGCTGACCCTGTAAGTATTACGTTCTTAGCCGGAAGCGACCGGCAGAGGTGCCTTCCTTGGCGCTGCTTAAAGCGCTCAAGGTGACCCCTGGCTCCACCGCCCATTGGGTGGTGGGGGCACAAGCCGCCATACGACGCGGCGTGGCGTCGGCGAGAGCCGACCTGACGGAGTCGATCTCCCAAGGAGGGGCTATCGAGGCTACCCCGACACCGATGGGGGAGGGGGCGCCTCCGCCCCACGAAGGCGAGGCCCGTGAGTCGGATGTGGTCGGGGCGTCCTCGGTTGTCGAGGCCACTGAAGTCGAGGCCCGTAGGGTCTTCAAGGCCGAGGCAACCGACGAGGCCACAACAGCGGAGGTCGAAGCCCCCGTGCCCATCGAGGCCACGATGGCGGGGGCCGGAGCCCATGGGACCACCGAGGCTGGCGTAGTGGTGGCTAGGCCGTCGGCCTAGGAAGTGGAGATGAAGGCGACGGAAGCCTCGGTGGCACCCCTGGCTCAAGGCCCGCCGTTGTTGCCGGGGAGCGCCTAGGAGGTAGAGGTCCTTTCGATCTCCTCCGATGTTGTTTCCCGGGCGTGGGAGGTGGCCAACGGCGGGGTGGCCGGTGCCGTGGAACAGCCGGTTCTGACCCCGGGCGAGGGAAGCTCGGCCCTCGCGTGGGTACGACCCGAGCCCCGCGGGTGGGACCACCCGCGTGTGGTGTGGCAGAGCCGGGATGACCCTGAGGAGGAGCCTCTGTTTGCCCTCAAGGACGCGGCCGAGGGCGGGTGCTGGGACACGTTCGAGCAGTACCACCGCCTGGCGGAGCGGTCACTTCAGACGGCGCTGTCCATGGTGTCTGACGATCTACCCGGAGTCGCCTAGGTTCGCACTTTCTTTCCTCACGCGGTGGTTTTCTTCCGAGTTTTCTTTGTAGGGATTGACCCCTGTTCTATTTCCCCTAGGAGCTCGAGACCCGGTCCCTCGGGAAGTCGGTCTTTCTCCAGGGGAGAGGGACGTCTGGGACCAGCTTTAGCGGCAAAAGGGGCTTCTTGCCGGCGCCAACGAGCTCGTGTCGGCATGGAGCGCAGAGGTGGAGGACCTCCGCCTTCGTTGTGCCGATGCGACGGTCGAGGCGGTTACGGCCCGGGAGTGGGTCGCCCCTCTGGTGGTGCAGGTTAAGGAATTGGAGGAGGAGCTGATCCGCGTGGCCAGTGAGCGGGACGCCTTCAGGTCCCGGGCGGGAGAAGCCACGACCTTGGGCAAGGTCCTTGCTGGCCAGCTGGGGGCGGAGCAAAGTGCGCACCAGCTGACGAAAGGCACCTTGGATGAGGCCCTTATGGTGGCTGAGGCCTCCCAGACCGAGGCTGTGATCTGGAGGGGAAATGCCAAAGGTGAGTCTTGTTCCCTTTATTTAATTCGTTTTTCTTGTGTTCGGCCCCTAACTCCTTGGTGCGATACAGAGCTGGCGGGGGAGGCTTCTAGGGCGGCCGAGGCTGCTCGGGTCGAGGCCCAACACCTGAAGGAGAGGGCCGAGGCGTCTCGGGTCGAGGCCCAGTGTTGGAAGGAGAAAGCCGAGGCCTCTCAGGTCGAGGCCCGATGCTGGGGGCAGAAGGCCGAGGGTGAGTTCCGTAGACTTTCCGCCCTTGCTCTAGCTTGTACTTTTTTGCGCTCAACCTTGTTCCGTTGCGTTTGGCGCAGAGCTGGAGAAAGAAGTCACCCAGGCAGCCGAGGCCTCCGCCGCAGTGCAGGCGGTGCTTGAAACCGAGATCGGGGAGCATGATGCGCTGAAGAGTGCCGCCCGTACTGCCTGCGAGGCCCTAGAAGTCGAGGGGGTCTAGTCAGGAAGCTCTCTCGGGAGCCGCCTGGTTGCGTTGAGCGGCCAGATGCGCGAGCGACTCCGAGGGGCGCTGCATATGGGCGTCAAGCGCGCACTGGCCGTCATCGCCTCGCACTACGTCAGTGTTGACCTCCAAGCCATCAGCGATGGCTACGTCCTGCCCGATGATGACGAGGAGGCCGATGAGGCGGTGATGAAGCTGATGGAGGTGGTGGAGGGTCCCGGCACGGCGCTGGTTGGGCTGTTCGAAGAGGAGGTTGTCCCTCCTCCGCCGTCCGCCGATGCTGGAGACCCTGCGCCGTGACCTGGGCCCAAGAGGCCGTGTAATTAGATTAGGGATTATGTTGCCCTATCATAATGTTGGCGGCTGTTGAGGCCTTTTTAAAGTGATCGTGCGCCGATGCTTTTTCAATCATTTTTCCTTATTGTATTTCCGAGCCTCTGCCCTCTGTCTTGTTTCTGAACGTATCTCTTGTAAAAAACTTCCTCGGAGCCTAAGTTGCCCCTTGGGTAGAAGGTGGTGAGGGAGTGCCGTAGCCCCGAGGCGTAGGCCATCTTGCGACTCAGCCGGCCTTCTGACCTTGAGACAGTCTTTTGGTCCTTAGGTTCTTTCACAATCGATTTGGCAGAGCACGCTAGAGAGTTCGGCGTAGGAATTTTTTTCGAAAAACGACTTAAGAACGGTGCGTGGGACTTAGGGGGGAGTCCCCCCCTTCTAGCCCCCCGAGGGAGGCTCGGTTCTACAGAGACAGAGCAGAGCCTTCCTTGTGGTGTTATCGTAATGCCGAGCCCCGCGATGGGCTCGACGGGTTTCTAGAAAATTTAGAACAACTAAAGAACGCCTCTTAATTGTATTCCGAGAAATAGTTTGTACAATGCTTGGAAATTCTAAGGGTAGAAATGATGTAGCTGTTCTATGTTCCAAGCGTTGGTGAAGATTTCGCCTTTCTCGTTGGCCAGCTTGTAGGTCCCGGGTTTTAGTACTTGGGCGATGATGTACGGTCCTTCCCATGGCGGGGTCAGCTTGTGGCGGCCCTTGTTGCTCTGCCTCAGTCTCAGCACTAGGTCGCCCACCTTCAGGTCTCGGCTTCGTATGCGCCGGGCCTAATAGCATCGTAGGGCTTGCTGGTACTTGGCTGAATGTAGCAGCGCAACGTCTCGGGCTTCCTCCAGTTGGTCGAGAGCGTCCTCGCGGGTAGTGCGGTTGCTTTGCTCGTTGTAAGCCTGCAGCCTTGGGGAGCCGTACTCCAAGTCAGTGGAGAGGATGGCATCGACTCCATAGACCAGGAAGAACGGCGTGAACCTCGTGGCTCGGCTTGGTGTATTCCTTAGGCTCCAGATGACCGACGGGAGTTCGACCAGCCATTTCTTGCCGAATTTCTTCAACCGGTTGTATATTCTTGGCTTGAGGCCCTGAAGAATCATGCCGTTGGCACGTTCTACTGGGCCGTTCGTCCTAGGGTGTCCTACGGCCGACCAGACCACGCGGATGTGGTGGTCATCACAGAACATCAGAAATTTATGTCTGGTGAATTGTGTCCCATTGTCGGTGATGATGGTGTTTGGAACTCTGAACCTATGGACGATGTTTGTGAAGAACAATACTGCTTGCTCAGATTTGATTTGAGTGATCGGTCGAGCCTTGATCCACTTGGAGAACTTGTCAATAGCTACCAACAAGTGGGTATAGCCCCCGGGGGCTTTCTGCAGAGGCCCAACCATGTCCAGTCCCCATATGGCGAACGACCATATAATGGGGATGGTTTGGAGGGCTTGAGCCGGGAGGTGCGTCTGCCGCACATAGTACTGACATCCTTCGTAGGAGCGTACCAGCTTGGTGGCGTCGGCAACCGCCGTTGGCCAGTAGAACCCTTGGCGGAAAGCATTTCCGACGAGCATCCGAGGCGCAGCATGGTGTCCGCATGCTCCTGCGTGCAAGTCCCAAAGCAGGACTTGGCCTTCCCCGGTGGTGATGCATCGTTGGAGGACGCCAAATGGGCTTCGTTTGTACAACTCGCCATTGTTGACGACGTAAGTTTTGGCTCGTCGCGCCAGCCGTTGGGCCTCGGTTCTGTGTGCAGGAAGCACTCCTCGAGTGAGGCGATCAAGGAGGGGGACTCGCCAGTCCGCCCCTCGGTAGGCCTCGGGAGGCCCTGCATCGACTTCCATGGTCTCGGGCTCAGCCATCGGGGTCTCGGTAACAGAGGGGGCCTTGGGCCATGTGGGTGGCTCGGCCAGTGGGCCTTCTTGTGTTGCCGAGATGTAGTCCACCGAGGGCTTGTGTAGGTCTCTGGTGAATATGTTCGAGGGGACCGAGGCCCGTGCTGATGCCATCTTCGCCAGTTCGTCCGCGGCCTTGTTGAACTTCCACGCAATGTGGTTGAGTTCGAGACCATCAAATTTATCTTCAAGGCGACGTACCAGTTTGCAGTACGCCTCCATTTTGGGGTCATGACAATTCAAGTCCTTCATGACTTGGTCGATGACGAGCTATGAATCGCCCCGCACGTCGAGACGCTGCACTCCAAGCTCGATAGCGATCTGCAAGCCGTTGACGAGAGCTTCGTACTCGGCTGCGTTGTTGGAGGCGGCGAAGTGGAGCCAAATTATGTAACACACATGCACTCCGAGGGGGGAGATGAAAAGCAGGCCCGCGCCTACCCCGGTCTTCATCAGAGACCCGTCAAAGTACATGGTCCAGCATTCTGATTAGATTTGAGCAGGTGACAGCTGGGTGTCGGTCCACTCAGCCACAAAATCGACTAAGACCTGGGATTTAATTGCTTTCTGAGGCACAAAAGACAGGGCCTCCCCCATGAGTTCGACAGCCCACTTGGCTATTCTACCCGAGGCCTCCCGGTTCTGGATTATCTCCCCCAGGGGAAGGATGACACCACGGTCACCGGGTGGGATTCGAAGTAGTGACGCAGCTTGCGCCGAGCCAAGACTATGACGAAGACCAGCTTCTAGATATGGGGGTAGAGTGTCTTAGTTTCAAAGAGTACTTCGCTAATGAAGTAAACGGGTCGTTGGACAGATAGATCATGCCCCTCCTCTTGACTCTCGACTACTACTGCCGCGCTGACCACCTGGGTCGTTGCGGTGACGTAGAGCAAGAGGGCCTCGCCCTCAGTTGGCGGTACCAGGACGAGGGGGGGGGGTGGTGAGTAATGCCTTGAGCTTGGTGAGGGCCTCTTCGGCCTCGGGGGTCCAGGAAAAGTGTTCGGATTTTCTCGAGACGGTACAGAGGTAAACCTTTTTCGCCAAGGCGCGAGATGAAGCGACTTAGGGCAACAAGACATCCCATAACTCTCTGTACTCCCTTGAGGTCTCGGATCGGCCCCATGTTGGTTACGGCCGAGACCTTCTCCGGGTTGGCCTCGATGCCGCGTTTTGAGACTATGAATCCCAAGAGCATGCCTCGGGGGACCCCGAAGACGCACTTCTCGGGGTTAAGCTTGATGCCCTTCTCCCTAAGGCATTTGAAGGCAATCTCCAGGTCATCGACGAGGTTACTGGCCTTTCTGGACTTGACTACGATGTCGTCCACGTAGGCCTCGACAGTTTGCTCGATGTGCTTGCCGAAGACCTGGGTCATGCACCTCTGGTACGTGGCCCCTATGTTTCTGAGACCAAATGGCATAGTTCTATAGCAGTACATGCCAAATGGGGTGATGAAAGAAGTCGCGAGCTGGTCAGACTCTTTTATCTTGATTTGATGGTAACCATAATACGCATCAAGGAAGGATAAGGTCTCGCATCCTGCAGTGGAGTCAACGATTTGATCGATCCGAGGCAACGGGAATGGAACCTTTGGACATGCTTTATTTAACCCGGTGTAGTCTACGCACATCCTCCATTTTCCGTTTTTCTTCCTTACTAATATAGGATTGGCTAACCACTCTGGATGGGATACTTCCTTGATGAACCCGGCCGCCAAGAGCTTCTGCACCTCCTCGTCGATGGCCCTGCGCTTTTCCTCGTCGAATCGGCGCAGGCGCTGCTTCACCGGTCTAGGGCCGGCCTGGACATCCAAGGCATGCTCGGTGACCTCCCTCGGTATGCCCGGCATGTCCGAGGGGCTCCATGCGAACATATCGGCATTCGCACGGAGGAAGTCAACGAGCACGTCTTCCTATTTGCTGTCGAGGGTGGCGCTGACCCTCAACGTTCGGCCGTTGGAGCAGTTGGGGTTGACCGGGACGAGCTTGACAGTCTTTGCGGGCTCAAAAGTCCCAGCGCGGCGCTTGGAGTCGGTACTTCGCTACCGAGTTGGTCGAGGTTGACGATGAGTGCCTCAGACTCCACGATAGCCTCTGCGTATTCGATGCATTCGACGTCGCAGTCGTATGCATGCTCGTACGTGGACTCGACGGTGATGACGCCGTTGGGGCCGAGCATTTTGAGCTTGAGGTAGGTGTAGTTCAGGACCGCCATGAACTTGGCGTAGCACGGGCGCCCCAGAATGGTGTGGTAGGTTCCCTTGAACCCAACCACTTCGAAGGTGAGGATCTCTTTGCGGTAGTTAGAGGGAGTGCCGAAGCAGACCGACAAATCAATGCGTCTGAGGGGTCGTGCGTGCTTCCCTGGCATGATGCCATGGAAAGGTGCGGCACCCCCTCAGAGCATCGACTGGTCGAGCTCTAGGAGCTCCATGGTGTTGGCGTAGAGGATGTTGAGGCCGCTACCTCCGTCTATCAGCACTTTGGTGAGCCGGGTGTTACCGATAATCGGGTCGACGACGAGCGGGTATTGCCCAGGGTTTGGGACATAGTTGGGGTGGTCCTCCTGATCGAAGGTGATCGCCTCCCGAGACCAGTTAAGGTACTGAGGAGTAGCTACCTCAACCGAGAAGACTTCCCGACGTTCCCTCTTTCGTTGACGCGCCGTGAGGCACGCTAAAGGCCCGCCAAAGATCATGAAGGCATTGTGCACCTCAGGGAACCCGTCGTCCTTGTCATTGTCTCTGTCGCCGGCGCCCTTCTTCCTGGCGTCGTCGTCGGGAAGTCCGAGCTTGGCGTAGTAGCGTCGGAGCATGGTGCACTCTTTGAGGGTGTGCTTTACCGGGCCCTGATGGTAAGGGCACGGCTTCTTGAGCATGTTGTCGAATAGTCCGAGGCCTCTGGCGGGGCCTCGGGGATTCCTGCGATCCGTGGCTGCGACAAAATCGGCCTCGAGGGCCTCTTGCTTCCCCTGGCGCCCCTTTTTCTTTTTCTTGGAGAAACAGGAGGCCGAGGCCCCAGAGGTCTCGTCCCTCCGCTTACCCTTTGCTTCACCGTCGGGGAAGATGGCCCCGACAGCTTCTTCGCCCGAGGCGAAGTTGGTGGCGACATCGAGGAGCGCGGCTGCCGAAGTTGGTACGTTCCGGCCTAACTCTCGGACCAGGTCTCGGCAGGAGGTGCCGGAGAGAAAAGCCTGGACAACTTCCGAGTCACCGACGCTGGGCAACTCAGTGCGCTGCTTGGAAAAGCGCCGGATGAAGTCTCGGAGAGACTCGTCCGGCTTCTGGCGACAACTCTTGAGGTCCCAAGAGTTCCCGGGGCGCACGTATGTGCCCTAGAAATTCCCGACGAAGACCTTGACCAAGTCGCGCCAGTTGTGAATTTGTGAGGGAGGGAGGTGTTCGAGCCAGGCTCACGCCGAGTCTGACAGGAGCAAGGGGAGGTTATAGATGATGAGCAGGTCATCGTTCGCGCCACCTAGCTGACAAGCCAGGCGGTAATCGGCCAGCCATAGCTCGGGGTTAGTCTCGCCACTATACTTCATGAGATTGGCCGGTTACCGGAACCGGGCAGGGAATGGAGCGCCGCGGATGGCCTTGCTGAAGACTCTAGGGCCAGGCGGCCCAGGAGAAGGACTGCGGTCCTCCCCGCTGTCGTAGTGGCCACCTCGGTGTGGGTGGTAACCTCGAGCGAGCCCGTCATTATCGTGGTGCCGTCGCCTACTGACCACGTCGTGGTCCTCTTGCGCCTCGCATCGGTCGCTGAGGCGGTCGTGGACTGAGGGGGCCTTGAGGCGATCGTGCACCGAGGGCCGCTTCGAGATGTTCTCACGTCGCCGAGACATGGAGCTCTCGACCTGCTATACTGCGGCGGTCTTAAGAAGGTCTTGGAGCTCGCCGTGGACCCATTGCCCCTCCATGGTAGAGGGCTTGGGCATCGCTCGGACTAGCATCGCCGCCGCCACGACGTTCTGGCTAGCGCGATTGAAGATTGGGGGTTGCTCACTTCCTTCGTCATTGTTGATGCGGCGGTGCACGTCGTGGGCCCTCTATCGGGCCCCTCCGCCGTCACCATGGCCTTGCTGCTCCTGCTCGAGAATCTCTCGGAGCTGCTGCAGCAGGAGTCGACCTTGGTCGACTTTTGCCTGGAGCTCACGGAGCTGCTCCAGGTCCAGGCGTCGGATATCCCCAGGGGCGATGTTCACGTTCCACGCCGCCCGGAGCTCGACGAGCGAGGGTGTGGCGTCGCCCGCCCCTTGGCGGAGTGGGGACCGGTTGCCTGCCCTCTCACCCTCGTCACTTGCCCCTGGCATTCCGAGCCCGACGTGGAAACACTCTCGAGTGGGATCGTAAGTGCTTTCGTCATCGGAGTCGGAGTGGCCGAAGTAGTAGTCGCTTGCGGCCAAGAAGTGGTGCATAGCCTCGGGGTCACAAAGCCCGGAGAAGTCCGCTCCGGCCCAGGCCTCGTCCTCCTTCGAGGATTCAGTGTGGGTGTGGGTCGAGATTGTGGTGGAGAAGTCGAGGGCGAATCGTTGGTGGTGTCCCGAGGGCTCCACGTGCGCGGAGGCATAAGCGAAAGCTTAGGCGGCGACGATGTTTTTCAGCCCGAAGAGGTATGGGGATGGTGCCACCGCTGGGCTCCGCTCCGCCTGAGCCGATTCCTTAGGAAGTGGCGGGGCAGAGCTTGATGACGGGACATCGCTGCGCGCTACTGGCATCTCTCCCCTGCCCAGGCTTAGGCTAGACAGGTCCCCAGCCAGGGACTCTGTACCAACAGCCGGGCAAGGGATGTCGGCGGAGTGCGACGCGCAGCCCTGAGTTCACATGGCTTCGGAGTAGTCCCGCTCGCGTCGTGCCTGGTGAGCGTGACGAGAGCGGCGGCCCGGGCGCTGCCTGTGCCCGGGCTACCGATGCGCGACGTCGTCGCCGGCCGGTGGGGCTCTGGGTGTGAGGAGTACCATATCGTACTCACATCCTAGAGCCATGAACTCTAGGCTCCCAAACCAGACCACCGTGCCGAGACGTAGTGGACGTATGGGGTCAGCCATCCGGAACTTGTTGGGACGATCATGCTAACACGCAGAGGCCCCTACCTGGCGCGCCAACTGTCGATGTTTCAGACCGGGAGGTCCTCAACCAACCAGTAAATGTGAACTGCGTGCCCCTAATCCCAGATGGTGATGCAAAGAGACACAAGGTTTATACTGGTTCAGGCAATCGGTGCCCTACGTCTAGTCTAGGAGATCGATCTTGTATTCCTTGCACCGAAGTGCTTGTAGTAGGGGGTTACAAGCTGGGTGAGAGAGGGAGCTAGTCCCAGGTCTCGGCGTGGAGTGGTGCGGGCTGCTTGAGCCATTGCTCTCAGGCAGTGTGGGAGCGTGCGTGAATTGAGTGAGTGCGTTTGCGCATGAGGGCCGGCGTGGTCTCGATCCATAGAAATGGCCCTGGCTGCTTCCTTTTATAGCCACAAGGAGGGAGCCAGAGTACATGAGAGAGCTACACGTGGAGCCTTAGCGAGGAAGGAAGATTCGGTACTGCGTCCTATTCCTGTAGCAGCACAGTGTCGGGAATGGCAATTGGTACTTGATCACTAGTGCGTCATGCCGGCCATGCCTGAGGCTGTTGAAGTCGTAGGAGTCCTCGTTGACGTTTAGTCAGCATGGCCTCCTCTGTAGGTGACATGCCGTGCCTTGTGAATTTTTGACTTGGTGGTTCGCCGAGGCCTGGCAGGTGTTTGTGGCCGACCGCGCCGAGGCCTGATTTGCCGAGGCCTAGGAGGTGACCTGAGTACGATGCGGCGGTCTCGGTGGTCAGCGTCGTACCCAGTTTAGGTGGAAAAGTGCAGGGCGCGTGTCCGCAAAGCACGGTAATCCCTGCACCGTCAGCAGGGAATGGTAAAAAAAGAGATTTGACCGCCGTCCTATCGCCCCTGTTGCTATGCCCTGCCAATTGTGGCTGACGTAGGCGCAACCAGGGGTACTTACACGGATGGGACGGCCCGCCAGAGGGGCAGTTGAGGCGGAGACGACGAGGATGCGGGACGAGCCCGGCCTCGGCCGAGGCGGAGAAGGAATAGTAGTCTGAGACCCTGCCGTGGGGTCTCGGATGAGGCGTAGAACGAGCAGTTGGGCTCTCCTATGGTTTCCAAGACTACAGGGATATGGACTTGACCTTCCATGCTGCTTTGTCCTTAGCACAGGGGTTAGGTAGCACAATGATGAGCACAGTGGCAGGTAACCCATGCTGCGCCCGGTCCCCTGTTCGGTCGGTCGTTCTACCCGTACTGTACCTGAGTGCGGCTGACGTTTGTGGGAGTGGTTGGGCGCATTAATCCGGACGTGACGTTTTGTCAGAGGAGTTTGGTCGGGACGAAGGTTACGAGTATGTTTGCCGAGCCCGGCCTCGAGCGAATCGGAGAATTGGCATCCCATCCGAGGCCTTTCGGGGTGAGGCCTCGGTGAGAGGGTCTCGGCGAGAGGGCCTCGGCGGGGCGCTTTTGGCCTTTCGTATGAGACCTCGGCGCAAGGCCTCGAGCGAATCGGAGAATTCTGCAGAGACCTGGCGGTAGTCTTTTGGCTTTGATTTTTGCAAGGTTTAAGCAACATTTTTTGTTCTTCCTTAGGATACCCCTTCTTGTGGTATCCGACACACCCCGACGCATGTTTGTGCATAGGTAATAAATTAGGGGCAAATGGATCATTGTAGGGTAAGAGGCTAATCTTTAGCCCCTGGATCCAAACAGCCACATCCCATAGGCTAATCTTTAGCCCTTCATTCTAAGGGCTAATCTTTAACTCTAGGCTAAAGTTTAGCCCAGGTGATTCAAACAGGGTATTAGAAAACTGATGCACTCCCTCCGTTCCAAATTATAGTTCGTTTGACTTTTCTTCACTCTAAGATTGACCACTCGTCTTATTAAAAAAATTTATGAAACTATAGTAAAATTTAAGTCATTCTTGAAAAACTTTTGTTAATAAAACAAGCCACAACAAAATAAATGATATTTTATATAAATTTTTGAATAAGACGAGTGGTTAAATTTGGAGTAAAAAAATCAAATGAACTATAATTTGGAGCGGATTTAGTACTAAGAGATACTAGCACTACTTTGGCTGAAAAATATAATTCTAAAACATTTAAAGTTTGATCTAATATATAAATGATATATTAATATTTATGACAACAAATAAGTATACTATAAAGATATCTCATAGCAAATCTAAATATATTTATTTAATATTTGCGTTAGAATTATATTCTTTTCCAAATGGAGTACTACTTAAAAATTGTCACAATGTTATGATATTTGTGTTATTTGGCATCGTTTAAAACAAATCCAAGTAAAGGACTCATATGTACCGAGAAGCTTAAAGGCACCGATGATCGCTGGATTAGCAACTTGTTCTGACCGGCTAAAGGCATTCCTTGCTTGACCAAGAGGGAAAAGAGATTATACTAAAACTTCTAGTAGACTAGAGGATTGATTCCACATGTTTCACTACAGTACCAATGAGTATATATTGTTAGGCACAATTTTCAGGTCAAATCTATTTAGTGATGCGCTCAAAATTAAGGGTGAATAATATTTTATTAAGAAATTTGTTCATTTTAATCGAGTCTGCTACTAAATTCACCCCTAGCCATTTTAATTCGGTAATATTGTCCCTGTGCCAAGCGTCTAGCCGGTTATTGTAGTTAACCATCTGTTGTGTTGTATATTCGTTTCAAACTAGGTAGTGATTTTTTTATGTTGTAGATGTAGTTGTATAAAAATACAAAGGAACCGCCTTGCATAGTTCGTCCATGTAAGCATGGTTAGATAGATAAAGATGCACCATAGGAAAAAAAAAACAAGGAGAAGAGGTGCGAGTGTGAAAAACATTGCTCTTCTCGTTTATTACAACGTAAAACAAATGTTAATCCCGAGGAAACTTAAAGATGAAGAACTATTGTGCACGGTAGCTAATGATTCCTCTTCTAATATCAACCTTGAGAACGTATCATTAGTCTCTATTTTGTGGAATGATTCATCTGCAAAATGGATCCCTTCCATTACTATAAACAATTTTACCAGTAATAGGTTCACCGTCAAGCAAATCATCAACTCATATGCACCCTCCTATTGTCTTCAAGCTAATGATGCATTGGTACTTTTCTTAAAAAATCATATTAGCACCGGGGAGAAACTAAGAAAAAATTATCAGGTCCCATAGAATGCACTCCTATATACTATTAGCGGTGAAACATCAATATATATCGTTCTAAGAGCATCTTCAGATGTTTTCTATAATTAACTCATTAAATAAATAAGTTTAGCGAGTTAATAAAATAAGAAACAACCCCAATTTATTTCCCTCCTCAATAATTTTCTATATTAGCTTTCTAAACGTCATTGTATCATGAACACCAAATTATTTCTTACCTTTCTAAAAAAATTTAACCACCTAAACTATTTTTATTAATTTCTTTGTCTCTCTCTTTATTTTCTTAATTTATCCTTGCGTCCAATTTACTCATATCTTCCGAGAAAATGTCGGATGGAGAACCGATATAAAGTTCATCACTTCATCTCCACCGCGGAACTTACAAGTTCCATTTAAAAAAAATCATAATAGGAGCGCTTAGAGAATATGTACTCCGTACTTGCAACATCAAATTACGAGGCCACCATGTACCGCGTACCGGTGTACACGTACTGCCAAACACCATCATCTGATCATCCTTCGTTGCGGTCTGCGGGTCACGTCAGACAAGCACCACCTCCCTCGCACGTGCCACGACATACGAGGTCAAACTAGGACCAAACTAACCGACACCATCCGAGCAATTAAACGTTTATCCAGGGACCTAAGCGTCAATAAACTATTTATCAATAAAAACCCCAGAAGATCCACCCGTCACCCGAAGCTTCCTCCTTGCAGCGCGCCGCGCGTCGTCGTCTCTGCCCACCCGCCCCCGACCTTGCGCGCCACGCCGAGCCTGCGACTGCGAGCCATCACCCCACCCACCGCCTCGCCGCGCAGATCTCGGGAGCTTACCCTCCCACCGGGCGGTGATTCTCCCGCCCCGTCACCGATGCGGACGCCGGCGATGCTCCGGTGGGCCGCGGCGCTCACGGTCCTGCTCGCCGTCGCCGCGCCGGCCGCCGGGTTCTACCTCCCTGGCGTCGCCCCGAACGATTTCGCCAAGGTTTGTTGGGTCCCTGCGGTTTCCCTCCCCCCTTAGCGCACCTTGGAGTGATTGTGTATAACTGTGTTCGTGTTCGGAGCTGGATCTAGTCAACGGGGGTGCCGGTACAGGGGCTGGGTTCCGCAGATCCAGCTCGAGGGTTTCGTGTGTGGTGTGCAGCGTCCCCGATTCGTTCATCCGGTTCAGTTAGCATGGTTCCATAGCTGAGCTTCGGATTCATATGTTGCACCTCAATTCGCGCACTTTTGCAGTATCGTGGTTTGCTGTTGTGATATTTGTCCTCATCTGAAAAATAACCGCTAGATTTTGATGTGATCAGAATTGTGCCCTGCGTGGAAAAGTCAACGCATGCCATTTTGTATTTGTACACCATATAAGATAACCTTGAATCTGTCTTCCAGGTGATGGTCCTTGATCCGAAGGTTAAGTAGAAGCTTTGACTTTGGTAGTTTCTGCTTCAGCTCCCGTTTGGTGGAGCTCCTGCTTCTCCATTTTTTATCTCTCTTCTCAAAATGGCGTAGCAAGGCAGCTTAGGCAGGTGCTGGAGCTGTGCCAGGGCCTACACCCTAGTTTAAATTGGTATCAACTCCTAAATCCTAAATGAGGTGCTAGATCATGTAATAAGGTATCTTGTAGAGGATCACTCATGGCAAAGGAATGACATTCGTTGTGTTAATCTCCTATAACAAAGTAGTGTCACTTCGTGATTACTGATATGATAGCATTTTATTCACTCTTCTAATTTGTCCACAGGGTGATCCGCTTCCAGTGAAGGTGAATAAGTTGACATCTATCAAGACTCAACTCCCGTACACATATTACTCCCTTCCATTCTGCAAGCCAGATACCATAATTGACAGTGCCGAAAATCTTGGTGAGGTTCTTCGTGGTGATCGCATTGAGAACTCTCCTTATGTGGTTAGTACCTTATATGACATAACAGATTAATTGAGGTTTTGTCCTCGGGCATGTGCATCGCGTAAAATGTTTCCTTCTGCTTGTTATTTGGGGTATAGTTCAAAATGGGAGAGCCCAAGATGTGTCAGATTGTCTGCAAAGCAAAGATCGGTGAGAAAGAAGCCAAGGAGCTCAAGGAAAAGATAGAGGATGAATACCGAGTGAACATGTAAGGACTATGAACCTATGTGGGTAGTGTTGTACTTCAGTTGACACAGTAATTTCCTATACCTTATATAAATTGCATCACAGGATTCTAGACAACCTCCCGCTAGTTGTTCCTGTTACAAGGCAAGATAAGAACAGTATTGCTTATCAAGGTGGATATCATGTTGGTCTCAAAGGCATGTATTCTGGAGTAAGTCCTAATGCTCTGTTAATGTTTACTTTTTCTTTATGCATGCAATCTTTAATTCTTTGTTGGAATCCTTTATCTATTTGTCTGGACATATAAATTCACATACACAAATGTTTTTTTCAGACTAAGGATGAGAAATACTTCATCCACAACCATTTGTCATTTACAGTGAAGTATCACAGGGATGATAATTCGGGACTTTCTAGAATAGTGGGATTTGAGGTCAACCCACACAGGTTTACTTCTAACTTTGTTTGGCGGGATTTTATTCTTCTTGTTCTTTATGAAATGGACCTAAGGTATTTTGGTACATATTTTGCCAGTGTCAAGCATCAGGTTGACGATAAATGGAATGGTGTAGACACTCGCTTGAGCACTTGTGATCCTCATGCGAGCAAATTTGTAATAAACTCTGATAATCCTCAGGAAGTTGAAACAGACAAGGAAATCATATTCACATATGATGCTCATTTTGAGGTATGAGACTAGGGTTAAGAATTGCTTAGTTTAGCTGCTGCAGCATACTCTTTGAATGTTTATTTGTGATGATTTTAATGAACCTCCACTAATTTTGCAGGAGAGTGAGATCAAGTGGGCGTCACGTTGGGACACCTACCTGTTGATGACTGATGATCAGATTCACTGGTTTTCTATCGTGAACTCTCTCATGATCGTGCTTTTCCTATCTGGCATGGTTGCCATGATAATGCTTCGCACTCTCTACAGAGATATCTCTAGATACAATCAGCTTGAAACTCAAGAAGAAGCACAAGAGGAAACAGGCTGGAAGCTTGTTCATGGGGACGTGTTCCGTCCTCCAACCTACTCTGACTTACTCTGTGTTTATGTTGGCACTGGCGTCCAATTCTTTGGCATGCTCCTAGTTACAATGATCTTCGCTGTGTTGGGTTTCCTTTCTCCATCAAACCGGGGAGGACTGATGACTGCAATGCTTCTAGTCTGGGTTTTGATGGGGCTGCTTGCTGGCTATTCTTCTTCACGCCTCTACAAGATGTTCAAAGGTTCAGAGTGGAAGAAGATTACCCTGCAAACGGCTTTCCTGTTTCCAGGGGTTGCATTTGTTATTTTCTTCATCTTGAATACTCTTATATGGGGGGAGAAGTCATCTGGTGCTGTTCCTTTCACCACAATGTTTGCCTTGGTTCTCCTCTGGTTTGGCATCTCAGTACCCCTTGTCTTTGTTGGGAGCTATCTTGGGTTCAAGAAACCTGCCATGGAAGCTCCAGTCAAGACAAACAAGATTCCACGGCAGATCCCTGAGCAGGCTTGGTACATGAATCCGCTTTTCACTATTCTGATTGGTGGGGTCCTTCCATTTGGAGCAGTTTTCATTGAACTCTTCTTCATCCTCACCTCCATCTGGCTGCACCAGTTCTATTACATCTTTGGCTTCCTCTTCCTTGTGTTTGTGATCCTCATCATCACCTGTGCCGAGATCACAATCGTGCTCTGCTATTTCCAGCTCTGCAGTGAGGACTACATGTGGTGGTGGAGGTCTTACCTTACCTCAGGATCCTCCGCCCTGTATCTCTTCCTGTATGCTGCTTTCTACTTCTTCACGAAACTGCAGATTACTAAGCTGGTGTCTGGCATCTTGTACTTCGGCTACATGCTTCTCGCCTCCTATGCCTTTTTTGTGCTCACTGGCACAATTGGTTTCTGCGCCTGCTTCTGGTTCACTAGGTTGATTTACTCGTCAGTGAAGATCGATTAGGTGCCGATATGACAGAATAGCACATTGCAATGATGGAGACAAGAGAACTGTACCATTAATGTGGATTGGGAATCACCCCATTTTAAGGTTTTCAGGAAAAAGTTACTTTTTAGGATTTAGTTTATGAATGTTTTTTTTTTTGTTGTTGTCAGATTATACACTAGTGATTTGGAACTGAGAAAAATATAAGGGTAAACACATTGTGATGAGGCTGTACCTTTTGACATTTTTTTTGTGGGGCTCTATAAAAATTCAATTCATTATGACCGGTATGCTTGTACCGGTGAATCTCTACTGTGACCGATCAAAATTACGCTGGGTCTACCTAAGAATTTGCCCCTCTCAGAGATGACCTCTACTTCATTCACCCAAGAATTTGCACCCAGAAAAACCTAACACAGGTCTGCTCTAACAAGGCTTCACCGTGATCGTGTGGCCAGAAATTCAGAATTCAACGCTTTAACTTGCAATCTTTTTCCGGCACATCCGCTGATTCAGCGACATCGCCAGCACCGAAATGCTCGTGGCGTTTGTGTCGCTGAATCATCAGCGGCAGCCGGTGGAGATTGACATTTTATAATTGAGCAGTGTTATCCGTCGGGCTTCGCATCGCGCATGGTCTGTCGGCGGACGCGACATCATCCTTCCATCCGGTGGTGTCCGGCGGCGAAAGCCTTCGCTTATCACGCAATTGATTACTCCTAAAGTCCCAAGCCTTGTACTCCTACAAAGAAGTGAGTTCCACAATTCGATTTGTCAGTTGCAGCCACATTGAGTTGAAATTTTGGCTACCATGCTGCATTTGCTTGAATCGAATTTTCTTTTGCTCGACTCGATTCAGTCAAAGAAGCCGTTTCATGTTATTTGGTAGCTGCAGCAAACTAACAATTCCTTTTGACTTGATAATTGTCTGTTTCCTCTTCTTGTGTTGGCTAATGAGCAGTAGTGTATTAGTAGCATCTCCACAACTCAGCTCTGTTTTCAGGTTGCCAAAGTGCAGTTCAGGTTGATTTTCATCATCTCACTGTTCGTCCATTTCAGAGTTGCAGAACATCGGTAGCCTGTAGCCTTGTTTGATCTCTCTGCAATTCACTAGCATCAATTGCGACCGAGAACTCTTCCTACACCATTCTTTCTAAATTTTATTCTGTTGTCAATTGCTTGTACTAGAGACCAATAGATTGTCATGATCTGCTCTGCCATCTATTCTTAATCCAGCTACTTCAATGCGATTTCTTCAGCTGCTTTGCATCTTTGGCACCGCCTGGTGGTTCTTGGGCACCGATCGTGAAAGATGTGGATCATCACCTGGCTCTGTGGCTGCTGCTCCCGACACGCTGGATCATCACCGTCATCGCTATCAGGTGCGTTGGCAGGGCGAGCATCGCGTGGCGTTGCCACTGATTCCTTTTGTTCTGAATGTCGATATTAGCTGTGGTTTAGTTCTGGAATCTATCACAGGGCTGCACACGTTACCATTTCGATGTTCTATATATGACAAGTCCATTTCTTTTTTCCCCTCAAGTTGTAGAATTTAGCCCACGACAACAGTTTAATTTTGCTATTAAACATCTCAAAATGACTGAATTGAACAGCCATATGTTTCATCCAAATATGATTTAGCGATGTGCACCCACTTCTTCTTTACTCAAAGCCACCTAGCCACCAATGTTTGTAATAATTTGATCTTTCTTATGACAAAGTTTTTTGTTACTACCTGCTAAGAAAGCACAATGCAAGTTATTTGTCAATATGCCAATACCATTTCTGAATGAATGTCAATTTCAAATTCAGGTTTGCAAGATAGTTCCCACGCAGTGTTACCAGAAAAAGTTGGAAGGCAATCAGGTTTCTACTCTAAGGAAGGAAGTCAACCTCCATCCAGCCTGAATAGGAGCAATCCAGTCGTCAGGTTCATGATCTCACTGCACTTTGTGTAATATTGTGTCACCAGAACTAACAAACCCCATTCCCTGTAGTTTTGCTGCTTCTCAAATTCATCTTAGTTGCCTAACTCAGAGTTTTCATTTTTGTTTCACCAGTGCTTATCTATGATTATAAGCCCATTCCACTGAGATAGCCCCTGACTTGAAAATGGGGACGCCGACGCACGGACGCACTGCGTTCAGCGATATAACAAACATCCATACCCCAGGTACATGCATAGACACATATTACCACAACATAGATACAAACAACACCATGTATATATACAACACCACCATGTCAAACAGTTTGCACTGAAGAAGAACGCAAGAGGGAGGAAAGGAACAGGAAACAACGTGAGTACCGCGCTACAATAAGGGCTCAACAAACCAATGAGGAAAGTGAGGAGAGAAATAGGAAGCAAAATGTGAGTATCGTGCGTGGCGAAAGGCTGAATCAAGTGCACTTTCAATACCACCGGATCAACCAGGATCTTCGGCAGGTAAGAATACGCTATTTAGAATGTGTCTACTTATCGAGTTATAGGCATTACAGCTTATTTTTTTATTGCCCTTGTCCTATGTTACGGCAATAGCACCACCGTATCCAGATGCTAACATGTTGGGGGAGCGCAGACAACATACGGGACAACTCCATCGAACGTTGGGGGATTGTATACACGCTCAAATACAATCAGTTATTTTCATCTACATTCCACGACTTAAAGCCATGGCGTTAGCACGGGCATTATACTAGTTACTATAAGGCTCTAGAGCCCGTATGAAATACCCTGATGGCAACTGGCAAGAATGTAACAATTTTTTAGAAATCAGAATTGGCGCTTTAACTTGCAATCTTTTTTTCCGGCAATTGATTATGAAATGCTCATTTGTTGTGCTGTGAATCGGATGTTGACATTTTATAAGTTCAGTGTTATCATTAGGTCACTATGCTACCTTCCATTCCAAAGCCTGCTTATCAGTAATTGATTACGAAACTGCCTTGTATGCTTCCATCATAGTTGCAGCCACTGGAAATGAAATTAAGAGCTTGTTTGGCACAAATATGGCTCATCCTCATGTGCTCCTCCTAAAATGGCTCTTCCTCAACTACTACTCCTAAAGTGTTTGGTTCAGATCCTGTGTTTGGTCCAGCTCTCTGTTGCCGAGCGGGAGCCAGGCCAAACCGGCCAACCATGGGATGGAGAAACCTGCCGGAGTTGCTTCTCTCTCGGTTCGGCAGATGCCATGCCTGCCGCATTCTTCTTTGCGGCGATTTCCAGCTGCTACCTGTGTCTGAGGGTGAAAGACACGCTGGCTATGTGGCTGACTCGCTGGGGCCTGGCCAGGGAGCTAGTCATGGCGCGTATATGGGGTGTTAGGTTGATCTCCTCCGACTCGGTCCAACGACCGAGTCAGGCCTTGATCCTGCGCCCTAACAGGGGGCGTCCAACCAATTCATGGTCGGTGGGCCCCCGTCACGCAACGCCATATAAAAGGCGGTGGGGTGCCGGGGCTCGATGTATGAGGTTCATTGCCACCACAAACCCCACCTACAAACCCTAAACCGATCTAGAGGGGGGCGCTGACAGTGACGGGAAGCGCCGCCACCGTCTTCACCGCCGCCTCTACGCCACGCCCGACGTCCACACCGCCGTCGGACGCAACTGCCTCCCCTTCGCTGGCACTCTGTGTCACCAACACCGCCATGACTTCCTCCACCGCTAAACCCACCGATGGTCTGCTACCTCTGCCTCTCTCTCTCTCTCTCTCTAGTCCCTCGTCCAAGTTCATGTTTTAGGGCTTTTTATCCCGAATAGAAAGGTTCTCACCCGCTAGATCTGCACCTACCCGATCCACTAGTACTAATAATGGTATCAGTTGCCTATCTAGGTATAGATCTAGTCCTTGGGGTAGAAATCGAGTAGAAAGAAGGAGATGAATCGAATCGGATAAAATCTCGAAACCCTAACCCTAGTAGAAAGGATGGAGCGAGGAGGGACCTACTAGGGCTCCTCTACCACTATCACCACCGTCGTTGTGCGGGAAGAAGCTCCCGCCACCGCGCGGGAGATCGAGCCAGGCCGCGGGCTGCGGGCTCAGGAGCACCGCCACAAGACCGCTTTTGTTCGCTCCCCTCTCACGAACGCTGGCAGCGCGTCGGCGGGGGTCGACTGGCGGCGCCATGATCTTCTTCCTCCGACCGCCATGGGTGGCCGCTGCGCTGGGGAGAATGGGGAGGGAGAAGAATGACGCTAGGGTTCGGGGGAGGCGCAACTTCGGTGGTTTTGTTCGGCCGATGAGCGCGGACGACCGTCGATCGAGATCCGACGGCTGAGATCGACCTAGGCGCGGATGATGTTTCATTTTAGGGCCGTTTTATTATTTTTGTTTTATTATTTTGGTGAATTATGTTAAGTTTTGATGATTAAATCCCTGCTCAAATTTGAACCAACGGGATAATTTGTTTAGAGAGCAGCTAAGAACATAGAAATGCTTCTGAATAATATTATTTTTCAAGTATTTTTCTATGTTTCCGCTGCTATGATTATGTTTATCCTCTAATTAAATTAGAACCAATGGAAAAAAATTTAATTGGAGGAGAGTTATTTTTTGTTTAAGTTAAATTATGATATTATTATTTTCTGACCAACATTGATAATAACAATATTATAAGTAAGACATGAGTTTTCCATGCGTTAATTCTAGAATTAATGTAGAATAATATCGTATTTATGATATTGCTTTTTCTTGACTAAAGTTTATGATAGCAATATTATAATTTTTATGCATTAGTTCTATTTCTGCCCAACGGTGATGAAGAGTTAATGTAGAAGCACATTATATGTTTTAATTTTGACCATGTTAAATTAAGGCATGCAATTATTATGTCAATTTTTCTTATTTTCTCTGATGTTATTTTTAGGATACAATCCAATGATGTTTATCTCATCCATTCCGCCTCTCAATGAAAGCAACTATAACATATGGCGAGAGAAACTTGAGATAGCACTTGTGCTGTCCAACAATGATCTAGCGCTTATCTCTCCGTGTCCCACCGAGTCTGAGAACCCGGTGAGGGCAGAAAATGAGATTGATGCAGCTTTTGCTACTCGGCAGCGTGACCATGCATCAGTGATAATGAAGTATGACCTTGATTGTGCGAAGTGGGATAGTTCAAACCACAAGTATTTGATGATGATTAAGGGCTCCATTTAGGATCCAATAAAGGGATCAATCTCAAGAGAATGTACCACCGCCACTGAGTATCTAAAAAGGTGGAGAGTCAGTTTACTGGCTCTTCAAAGGCTTATGCAAGCACTCTTATTAAGAAGTTAGTCAGTGAGAAATACACTGGTGGAGGGATTAGAGAGCACATACTAAAAATGAGCAACATGGCATCCAAGCTCAAGCCAATAGACATGGGGCTCAAGGATGAGTTCCTAATTCATTTGATTTTTGCTTCTTTACCCAAAAAGTATGAGACCTTTGTTGTTAATTACAACTTACAGCCAGATAAGTGGGACATTGGAAAGTTCATTGCCATGTGTGTGCAAGAAGAGGAGAGGCTTAAGAGATCAAATGATGACTCCGTTAACCATGTGAAGGAAAATAAAAGGAAGAACTTTAACAACAAGAAAGACAAACCACAAGGAAAACCTCAGTGGGACAATAGCTCCTCTTCTAAGTCATAAGGAAAGGCCCCCCAAAAGGATTAGCATAAGAAATCCAATCATGTTCAAGTAGACAAGGACACCTGCAGATGGTGCAAGAAGACTGGACACTACCAGAAAGATTGTCCAGAGTTCTTGAAGCACCTGATTAGAAAAGGTGAGGACACTATTACATTTGCAGATGAGTCCTTGTATTTAAGTTATGAAAAATCTACTTGGTGGATTAATTCAGGTGCAACTATTCATGTTGCAAATTCATTACAGGAATTCCATACGAGGAGGACCTTACAAAGAGGAGAAAGACACATTAAGGTAGCAAATGGAATCAAAGCTGAAGTTGAAGCCATTAGAGAACTCCCATTAGAATTAAATGATGACTTTATACTTAAGCTTACATATGTCATTTACGTACCCACTTTGCATAGAAACTAATAAGTGTTTCACATTTAGACGATGATGGATTTGATTGCCATTTTAGTAATGGCCAATGTAAGTGTTGACATAAAAATGTGGCGATTTGATCAACACACAGCAAGCAGGATGATCTTGGCGGAGTGAACCCAAAGATCTGCTTAGCTTCAACACAAGAATGATCGGTTTCGGGACCAAATGTGTGCCAGTCAATTTGACCATGCAATTGACAAGGAGAGAATAATCAGTAGTTTAAAGTGGAACATGTCAGTGTTGCACCAGACAGTTCCAATATGTGGCCAAATAGCCGGTTGATATGACCATCGACTATAGAGTCGACATCTAGCAATACAGCAATATAAGGAAACATCATCGGCTAAATAGAACATGATCAATATAAAACGTTCAGCTGATAAGTTTGATCAAAAGATTATAACACGCGAACAATAGACTGTTTACCATAAATAATCTGAATCTAATCTATTATCATCAACAGTGAGCTTCGACCGGATCAATGCAGCTATGATAATGATAACAAACTAAAACCAAAGAATCTATAAAACTATCTATATGTCAACAGATTCATGAAAACATGCTATATGTGTGAGAGCATAGGCAATCGGCTAAAACAGCCGATGCAGGCATAGCAAACAAATAGAGTACATATCTCAATCATGAACAAAATCATTAATCAATCATTTCTAATATATAGTCTTACCAGTGAGGTTCGATCGGATCGATGCAGCTATGGTAGTGTCATTAGATTAGATCTCATTAACTAGTGAGTTTATTCAAGATTGAAACATGTCTTTGGATACATACTATGTTTGATTAGAATAGAGATAAAACAACCGATCCAGTGGAATTAAGTCATCAATTATGAGATTTAAAGCGTAACCAGATCAAAGGAAGACTAATTAAGATGATATGATACCGATCTATCTCTATCTCAATCAGGTGATTTGTTATAATTAATAAAACATTAATTATAATAAGATCGATAACTAGTGAATCAACAAAAAACAACAAGAAAAATCTTACTAATCTTAGCAGATTCAATAACCGGTGATATTGTATTAAACAATAAGTTATTTAACACAAGATCAATAACTTTGATCTATATTATGATTCGTAAGAGATCAATCAACTGATGCATCCTTATAAACTACGATACAGATCGATAACTAACTTATATTATGGCTTATAAAAGATCAATCAGCTGATGTAGCTTTACAAGCACAATACAAGTCGTGATGGTACTCACAAGCAAGCTAGAGGTTGATCAGTCGATGCAGCCCTATTTGCTGAAGAACTCGCCGAAAAACTACATTACTCCTACTTCTAAGGGTTGGCGTGAAGCCAAAAAAGTAAAGACTGATTTTGATTGATGTGTGTATGTCTTTAATACAATAGCCGGGGGTTTATATTTATACCCTGGGCTAATAACTCATAACAAGCCATGTATGTAACTTGCCTGACAATTGAAAAGAAATACTATACTACATGGACTCTAATTTTTCATTTTTAGAATCCTTGCTAATAAAGCTTCTTGGCTGACGTATTCTTCCTTGATATATATCCTAGAGTCCGCCATCTTCCAATAATATTTATCAGCTTACTTCCGTAGATAGCCGAATCAAATCCAATTTAACTCGGCTTAATACGTCCTGAACACATTTGCTCCAAAAGCCAACCATGTACGACGTACATTAGGTGGTCAGCTGGCTGTGTGTCCATGTATATAAGCCGACAAGTCCATGCACTAGGCCTAAACTTGCATTGATTATTTGATTCCGTACCATATTAAATCGATGACTCTAGAATATGGCACCTACGTGAGGCATGCTGAACTTGAACTTTGATTTCCATACCAGATGCCAACATCCAACCACCGAGGGAGAATTTGCCTTGCTTTAGCTCTAGATTATCAGATCTTTTCTTAGTTGACAACGGAGATGATTTAGCTTAAACAATCTTTTGGCTTTTCTCTCTTTCCTTTGCCTTCACGTGATGAGGACATCTGCTTCTCCTAGATATATTAAACAATGTTTTTTGGCCGGTGAAGAGCTCTTGTACGTCAAGCTTTCCCAAATACATCTCCAAATGTATTAAAGAATATTTTCCGGCCCCAGTTCGTAAATATCTTTTAATTAGGAGATTTTCCTACCTTTGACACCATCAACTGACTCCTTCATGTCAGGGTAAACTTATCAAATTTTGGTGTCAACACAGGCCCCCTAGTTTGGAGTATGAATTTTCATGCTTCGAACTATTTTGATCCGATGGTCTTCTTTTCTGAGTCTGTGATATCTGATTGCAATACTTGGCTTTGATGACTTACTTGGGTTTAATCTCTTGGTTGTTCATCTGCTTTAGGCGATTAAGGGCTAGCCCCCGGAGTCTATAATTATAATCGACTATCAAATCACTACATGGAGCTGAAGAACTCACCGGTAGCAATATTACCTTATTCCAAGCCTCATCTATACATGTGAACTTTGGATTGTTTATCACACCATCTTGGGTGGTTGAAGAATGGAATGGATTAGAATCCAGTCATCCTCACTTCTCCTGCTCAGAAAATTTGGGTTTTTGAAAGATTTTTAAATTAAAATATAGCTTTGCACCTAAAATGATTCTCTCAGATCACTCAATGTGTATAGTTCCTCACCAAGACATTGTTTTGCCTCTATTCACCCTATTTCTAAAAAGCTTATGTGGAGTTTGGGTAGGGATAAAATATGTAACATACTTACCTTGCGTATATCATAAAGTCAAACCCCGGATCCAAGGAGAGAAGTGTCATACTCGTAGATCAAGATGTGCATGTGTATGGAATATTTAGTGGCTAACCTAATTCTACTATGCTCTCTAAAATATATTTATCTCTTGTGAAATATTTTTGCGAGAACATGGGTTATCTTTATTCTCATCTTTTTCTTTTTTTCTCTTTTCTCCTTTTTTATTTTGGACCTCTTTTGTGTCCATCTTTTTTATTTTTGCATAACTCATGTCTCTTTTTACAACAAACTTTTGAGAGAAATATTATCAAGAATTTGGAGCATTTATTCTGATAAAGCCTAGCAAATATATTTTTGTCTTCTCCCAGTGTAGGAGCAGAACATTTTGAGGTGGATGAAAAGCATGTTTTTGCGTACTTTTAGTGTAGAAGCGGCCTATATATGAGGCGTGTACGTGATCTTGATCTTAGGAGCATGATAAATCTCTTAACAAGGGTCAACAAGACTTGACAAATCTCAACACAAAGTAAGCAACCTATGTGGAAGGTTTTTTGATGATAACATATGGCCTTGGTAGGAAATTCAATATCATCGAGAAAACAAGCTATTGATTTTGAATTTTTGTAAAAAATTTCCCAAGTACTTTGCAAAAAGAAGCAAGGTTCCCTTCATCATACCATATCTCATTCATCAACTACTTAGATGGCATGCTTTCCCTATGATAAATTATTCAAAGGGATAGGAAAAGTAAGGAATAAAGAATATATACCTCATATCTGCATGCATATACCTTCATCCTGAGCCTGGTCACCTCAGTGTGCTTTGCGGCCTGCTCGGCGACTTTTGTCAGCTCGTGGAATCCCTGGTTGTCGCCGAAGAAGTTGGAAGTGGCGCCGGCCTAAGCAAATAGACAAATCCTGATGTATGGTGGCCTAAAGCAGTATCTAACCACTCTTGGCTGAATGAATAGGTTAGAATCAGCCTTGAAGTCTTTGATTAAAATATTCAATCGATGCGACTCTGAGTTCTAATTTTCAATGATGTCTGATCTTCATCGGCTTTTTAGAAATAAATGATTCTTCGGTTTGAAAGGCGGGGTCTCGAACTAGCAACCGATTTTCTTTGGGGAAGGTCATTAGTTTAGATACTTCGCTAGAGGAATATGTTTAACATTTATCTCTTTCCCTACTGCTATTTGTATTTTCTCTGTAGATGCAAGAACACGTAACAAAACATTCAATTTGCCTTCCACGAGATGACCAGCACAGCTTTCGAGTCAAATGTTGTGACAGATTAATGTGTGCCAAGCTCAGTAAACGTAATCGGTGTTGGGCCTGATTCGTTGCTAGAAACAGAAGCAATCAGCCTCGAGGCCGGATGCTATATCAATCATGTGCAGCTGAGCAGACCCCTACCGATTTCTATATATCCACTGCTGCATCTTCTGGTCTAGGTAGGAGGAGTACTCGTGTCATGGCACATCCATGTTGGCGTTGTAGATAATAAAGCCGAACTGGTTGAGCTCCAGCTAATGTAGCCATGCACATGTACAGTGCCTCGGTTCTCGACCACCATATTTAAAATATACTCCGAGCACTCATAGCTGATACCTTGGCGCCCAACCTGGACAAGTATTTGTAGGATCTTGACAGACCATTTGAGGAGTACCAGGCCCCCCGATTGTAGCCACGTCGGCGCTGGCAATAAAGCAGCTAAGCATCAATGTGACATAGTCGCCGGTGAGACCCAAGGTGCCAGAGAATAAGAATGCAACTGCAACGATGATGGCGAACCAACAGCCGAATCAATGAGATGTTCACCCCACAGAGGAGCCGGTGAGCGAGTAGTTGAGAATGCCCATGAGGATTTCTATCCGTACGTTGCCCTCCAACCGAACTCGGGTGAGGTTCAGCTATTATAGTATCTGAATTAATATGCTTGAACATACCAGCAGGAGAATCTTGGTCGTCTTTTCCTTTTCTATCAAGAAACCATTAGCTTTATGCTCTTGATCTTCTCACTATGAAGCCGATGAATATTATAGTCACATGTCGACTCACTCTTGATTCAAATATATAAACAAATCATTAGTGGCCTCCAGATGTAGCTTGCTCAGGAGTTGCGACATGATTAACTCTAGTGTTGCAGTGACCTGCATGGTTTGGATGAATCCTAACGCGCGACGCCACACTATTACTAGCCGAATGAACCTATCAGAATCGGCCAAGATAAAGCTTTGACCTTCCCGGTAGACAACAGCTAGAGAACGATTAAAGAAATCAGTCTTGATGAATAGCACCTTGATAGATGGTCGAACAAATGCTAATATCGGCTTCTTGTTGTTGACGAATATCATGGGCTCTATACCAGAGTCAATGGTTCCTCTGATCTAAGCTAGCTCAAATAATTCTTTATTATATTTTCATCAGCTGCATGGATCATTTAAGAGGAGTCGATGGATGGAGATTCCTCCAAATGTTAATTAGTTGATTGCCTCACCCATTGCATCATCGGCTATTGAAACTCGCCAAGAAAGAGAAATCCGATGAAAACTAGTAAGTTTATTTTTCCTATCTTTCGACTACCCAACATTTTTATTCTTAGTTTATTTGTCTTTTCAATAGGCATAGGATACTTCTCAGAGCAGTGGTATGTACTCCTTTGATCACGAGGCCATCATTTGCTAAGGACGAAGTTACCTTCAATGGGCCATCAAGCAATTCTCTAGATGCTGAGCCAATTAGAAGTAATCTTTTCCATCTTTATCTCATGACAGTATGTTTCGAACTTCTGGTCATCGGCTTTTATTGGTTTCCTTGTTGTGCTTCAATTGACCTGTCCCTTCTGTACTGATGGAGCAATTTTATGGGCCGACTGTGGTGTTTGATGTGAAGTACTGAATCTTTCTTGAGTCGGCCGTTGCATGACCTGCTGAGTAATTGGCGAGGTTGGCTGCTGGACTGAGTACACTTGGGTTCGTCTAGTAGGAGGCTGAGCTGTCTGTGTGACAAGGGCACTTGGTGAATGCTGTGATGGTGGTTGCCCCCTTGTCATTTGACCTTGACCTTGCCCCCTGGTGTTTGCAGGGCTTGATCTTGCCCCCCTGCTGTTGGCTGAACTTGAGGATCTTAGGCTTGTCTTGCACATGATATACAAATATTTTTCTTTGTTTCTCCTCATGTAAATAACCAAGCTAGCAAGGCATCAAAAGTGTTAAAATAGAATTGTAGTCCATAAATGATTGATTGTGCTTCATTCGGCTTTATCTAGCCAATCAGTTGCAGTCGTATGAATGCGCATATCTTTCTTGGAATTCCCTTGTATGGCATGCACATATACGCTTAACAGACTTGGCTTTCTCGTTGTCATCATATAGCTCTAACTAGACTCCGAGACGCTTGCAAGCCGTCTTCTGTACGCACCAGATAGCATCGCATATACACTAATTTTCCATGATGCTTATATGGGTTCCATCGGCCTTTGAGCTGTCCTTGCCGATCGCCTTCCGTCGGCATCGTCAGCCCGAACACTTGATTTTTGGCTAGGTAATTATTTCCTAGGCTGAGGAGGATAGTATCGGATCGACGACATATTGGTCCGCCGTCCACCACGATGCTGCCGTGCACCGACACCTACTAGCCACTACAGCAGTGCTTGAATGTGAGTTGCTATTTTGCCGATGCTGAATAGCCGATGTGTTACGTCTTTGAATAAGCAGGTTTGCTTCTGCTCTGTGCTTCAATCGGATACTGCCGTCCAGCACCGAGCTTCATACTCCAAGCATTAGCATGGCCATGTGCACATGTGTGGTATTCAGACTCTATCTCTTGTGCTTTTAAATTAATCTCACATACAAATGCGTAACTGATAGGCAAAGTCAAGTCCTCTTCAACTTCCTTCATACATGAATTCCAGCGCATGCCTCAGAATAGTGCCGAATACTTTTGTAATAGAAACTGATATCTTTTATAATTGGATATATTTGGAGCCGGAGGTAACAAGCATAAACATTGGCTTCTTCCCTACTATTGGCTATTTGCTTGTGACTAGCCGATAGCACATGAACATCGGCTGCCTCCGTGTTCGTACATGTGATGGCTTCTTGTGGCTTCTTTACACCACGTATCCATGTATACAGCCATCCACCTTGCTCTTCCTTGCGTAGGCATCGGCAACTTAAAGAAGCAATTCCTTTGTTCTCCTGGCTTGTTTTCCAATATCGCCGCTAACGATAAAAAGTCATCCTCTGTAGTCGGCTTCCATAATATAAATTCCAAGCACCTTTTAATACTTGGAACCAATTTTTCGTATGCCAATAAGGATTTTCAAGTCCGAAAACTAACGGTCTCCTATCGACAGTCAGGTTGCTAACTTTTTCGTTTCTATGATGTAACCTCCCATGATGACTTTTCTTCTTATCGAAAAATATGCTTGGTCGAACAGCCGATGATAATAACCCATGGAGGAAAACTTAATCTGACCTCGACAATCCCATTGGCTCCAGTCGAACCAGCTATGGTCATCGGCTATATTGATCTTCATTGGTTTCACCTGATTATTCTTGAATTTCCACTGTTGCACCAGAAACCGATATCTCACTGGCCTTACGCCCTTGCCGATTGGCTGTAGACTCCATCAGCTTGAAGGGTAAGGTCTTGAACTAACAGCCGATTCAACTTTTTCTTTTCATCCTACGTGAAGAGACTTGCTAATTTCACAGCCGATTCAATTTCAGAAAGTGATCGGCTACCATCTTTATCGGCTCAACCCCTTGGCCATGAGTTTGGACACCGGGAATGTTATATTTATTTTTTCAAAATTATCCGGCCGATGGTGAGGTAATTAGAAAAAATATCTCCTCTGCCTATCGGCTATTCTTAGTTTGCTCAACTTTATCAGCCCACTTGATCTGAACTTTTCTGCTGATAGCACACGCAGGTCAACTATTCTTGATTCCTGATCAGCCCTCCTCAACCTAGGTATTGTAGTGGTGTCATGAACTGATATGTTGGCTGCGGGGAAGATGGAACTATAAATTGATTCACCGTCCGCACAAGTTAGAGTCTGCCCCCATGCCGACTGAATTATCCGCACATAGCCAAATATAGTAATCAGCCATGCATGAGCATATCTCGAGAAGCTAGACATGTATCCCAATTCTTTGGTCATGATGTGTCCACTTTTCCTTAATTTGCTAGCTTCTGTTGCTTTTTATCTTCACGTGACGACTGAGGGGTACCTGGACTTCGTGTCCCGATATCTTTTCAAATATAATAATTCCCAATCGGCAATAGAGTTCCATTTGGCTCGTATAGTAATTGGACTAAACTTTTTGATGCTTTTCCTCTTTTGTCTCAGCAGTAAAATTTGGTCAGTAGTGGCGGCATCGGCTCTACATAGCCGATTGTGCATTCAGAGCACCACCGGTGTATTCAAGCCCCCCACGTCACGCGTGATCATCCACTGCTGAAGTACCATTGCTAGCGGCAGCTCTACCTGAGCCGGCCACGTCGTGTCTGCCAGGCCAAATGGCTCCATCACTTGATGCATCAGTTGAAGTGGAAATTGAGCCAGTACTGGCCCCCCAAGCCGGTCTTTGTATATCTATTCTTGGAGTCTATGGAGGTGAAAGACTAGTCGATGCAGATGAGGGGAGTAGCTGATTCTTATTTATATATGGATACACCACGGTCTTTGGCAATCTAGAGTAGGAATCCTTTGTATGACTTTCTTCTGAGCAACTAATCAACTTCATGTATTTTGAGAAGCGTATACCATGCATGGACATATACACACTTGCTAGCTTCTTCATATATGTCAACATGTATATATTCATGCGTGGCACTGTAACGTGTCAGCTCTTTCCTTTTAAATGACTTGAAGTGCTATCCTCACATCCGATTTCATTTTAGGAAGTGATCGGCCCTCGTCGGTTTGGGAGGCAAATATGTAGTTAGCAGGATCCGTGTTCTATATTCAACGACACCGCGTTGTTGCTGTGAGCATGGTGGCTTGGACATATCAACAAGAGCTCAGCTATCTTTTCTATCCAGCAAACCATCGGCTTTATGCTCTGGCTGATCGGCTTCTGATGATGTCATCGGCCCAAATACTTCATTCTGGTAAGGTAGCTGTTTCCTGGGCTGATGAGGATAGTAGTAGATCGACAACAACTACAGCCTTGCTAACATATATAATAAAATATTCCGGCCAGCCTGCTAATGACATATGTTCCATTCAAATATTTTAACTCTGGAATAGCCATCACCAATCCAAGATTTAGGCATCGGTGGAGCTGGCCATTATCTTGTTTTCCAGATCAGATAGCCTCTTGAATTTCCATAGTTTCTCTCTATATTGACGGCTTTGTCGACAGTAGCCGATGAAATTACACCAACAGCCGATCGCCGGTCCGTTCAGTTAATAAATCCAAGCAGAAATCATGTTTGCTTGTGGTAATAGCATGTATCTTGTACGTATTTAGCGGATGCATTACCTCCTTGGAATCGGTAGACGCACTACGCTTGGTGTCCGCACAGCTTCGTGAACGTCCTGGACTATTTGCTGGATCTTTACACGGTTACAAGATTGAACGCTCTTTCTTGAAACTTGACGATCTGCACAACGGAGCGATGAGATCTTGTTCTACGTGGATAGATCTTTTTTGTCTTGGTCCACTCAGCGACACTATCCCCAATCCATCATCGGCTTTAGAATGTCAGGGCTGACTGAGTGTCTTGAGTTGATAGAAGTGACAGAGCAGCCGATGATAATAGCTGATGGATGAAAGCTCAATTCAATCTCAATACAACCATCGGCTTGATGCCTTGAGTAGTTTGACGCTTGCACGTACGGCTTCTAACCTTGTTTGCTTGCATCTGCTCCACATTTCCTTTAATTTAATAAAGAATCCATATATGTTCTGCTTGTAATCTCCGTGTCGTATCCGACTCCGCATTATATGCAACTAACGTGTCGCCCTAGGATTCTAATTTGTCGGCATTAATTTTCCATTTTTCTTGGATCGATATCTCTGATTATTGGACGTGTAGCAAAACACCTTGTTCGTGTGATAACCTCTGGAAACCTTCCTATCTACACCACTTCTGAACTTGTCCTTGATGATATCGGCCATTAAACTGATTAGGAGGTCATCGGCCAAGTGTAGAATAACGTTGTATTTGCTCTACTTCACTTCTGTTGGCCAAACTTTATCGATGAAACATAACCTGATGAGTATCTGACTTCTAATCAAAGGACTGTGGTCCCACCGAGCGTGCCAAAAAGTGTGTTGATACAAAAATATGGCGATATGATCAACACACAGCAAGCCGGATGATCTTGTCGGAGTGAACCCGAAGATCTGCTTAGCTTCAACACAAGAACGATCGGTTTCGGGACCAAAGGCGTGCCAGTCAATTTGACCCTGCAATTGACAAGGAGAGAATAATCAGTAGTTTAAGGTGAAACATGTCGGTGTTGCACTAGACAGTTCCAATATGTGGCCAAATAACCGATTGATACGGCCATCGACTACAGGGTCGACATCCAGCAATATAGCAATATAAGGAAACATCATCGACTAAATAGAACATGATCGGTATAAAACGTTGAGCTGATAAGTTTAATGAAAAGAGATAACACGCGAACAATCGATTGTTTAGTATAAATGAATCCATAAACAATCTGAATCTAATCTATTATCAACAACAGTGAGGTTCGACCGGATCGATGCAGCTATGATAATGATAACAAACTAAAGCCAAAGAATTTATAAAACCATCTATATGTCAACAGATTCATGAAAACATGCTTTTGATGTGTGTATGTCCTTGATACAATAGCTAGGGATTTATATTTATACCCTGGGCTAATAACTCCTAACAAGCCATGTACGTAACTCGCCTGACAATCGAAAAAATACTAAAGTATATGGACTCTAATTTCCCCTTTTTAGAATCCTTGCTAATAAAGCTTCTTGGCTGACGTATTCTTCCTTGACATATATCCTAGAGTCCGCCATCTTCCAATAATATTTATCAGCTTACTTCCGTAGATAGCCGAATCAAATCCAATTTAACTCGGCTTAGCACGTTGTGAACACATTTGCTCCAAATGCCAAGCATGTACGACGTACACCAGGTGGTCAGCTGGCTGCGTGTCCATGTATATAAGCCGACAAGTCCATGCACTAGGCCTAAACTTGCATTGATTATTTGATTCCGTACTATATTAAATTGATGACTCCATAATATGGCACCTACGTGAGGCATGCTGAACTTGAACTTTGATTTCCATACCAGGCGCCAACATCCAACCGTCGAGGGAGAATTTGCCTTGCTTCAGCTCTAGATTTCCTGTCTTTCCTTTGCCTTCACGTGATGAGCTTATGGACACCTGCTTCTCCCAAATATATTAAACAATGTTTCTTGGCCGGTGAAGAGCTCTTGGACGTCAAGCTTTCCCAAATACATCTCCAAATGTATTAAAGAATATTTTCTAGCCCCAGTTCGTAAATATCTTTTAATTAGGAGATTTTCCCGCCATTGACACCATCAGTTGACTCCTTTATGTCAGGGTAAACTTGCCAAATTTTGATGTCAACCATAAGATTATGGTTAATCATAAGTGTATTGGTCTTACCTTCCGACAAGACGAGCTTTATTTGTTATCACCTTATGAGAGTGTAAATATTGTGAGCACTAAAAATGAGAATGCTTCCTCGTCTATGAATGTAAGTAATAAGCGGAAGAGAATTCATGATGTATCATCGAAATTATGGCACTGTCATTTAGGCCATATTTCGAGGGGAGGATAGAACGACTGATTAAGAAATAAATTCTTAGGCATTAGAATTTTTAGAATTAGAATAATGCATTGATGCATTAAATGAAAGTATTTTAAGAAAATAAAGAAAGATATCAAATGAAGCGCTAAAATTTTAAAAATAATTCACATAGATATATGTGGTTCGTTTCCTATGAAAAGTGTGGATGGTTATGATTCATTTATAACATTTACAGATAATTATTCTCATTATAGCTATATTTATCTAATTAAAGAAATATCAAAAGCATTGGATAAATTTAAGATATTTAAGGCTGAAGTAGAAAATCGGCACAATTTAAAGATTAAGGTAGTAAGATCCAACCGTGGGGGAGTACTACGGTCAACATATCCCATATGGCAAAATTCCTAGACCTTTTACAAAGTTCTTACAAGAAAATGGCATACTTGCCCAGTACTCTACACCGGACGAGCCTCAGCAGAATGAGTAGCTGAAAGACGCAACCGTACATTAATGGATATGGTGAGAAGTATGATAAGTTACTCCACTTTATCGATAAGTTTGTAGATGGAGGCGTTAAAAATCACCATTCATATTCTCAATCGAGTACCAAGCAAGTCGGTGCCTAAAACACCATATGAGTTGTGGACAGAAAGAGAACCTTCACTTAACCATTTACGTGTGTGGAGTTGTCCAACTGAGGCTAAAGTATTTAATCCAAACATTAGGAAGCTAGACTCTAAGACAGTCAATTGCCATTTCATTGGCTACCCAGATAAGTCAAAAGGTTATCGTTTCTGCTGTCCTGACAAACATACAAAGTTTATAGAAACAAGACATGCTGTGTTCTTAGAGGATGATATGGTCAGGGGGAGTATGGTACGCGAGAAATTAACTTTGAGGAGAAGCGAGTATACGTGCCCACTTCGATGATTCAGGAGCCATTTCCTTGCTACCTGCTGCTGCATCAATAGTACATGACATTGTAGTGATAGCACATGTTTCTCCCGTGGCAACAATAAATGAACATGAGGAATCTATTCTTCAGGATTCTATAGAACCTGTTGTCACACGAGTAAGAGCAGCAACAACTCCATATGGAACAAGCACCAACTAATGAGGCCCCAGAAGATTTCCAAGAGCCAGAAAACCAGTCATTCCTGATGACTACGAAGTTTATGAATGTAAAAAATTTCAAACGGAGGGTGATCCCACCTCATTTGAAGAAGCCATGATAAGTGCTCACTCGTCGAAGTGGCTTGAAGCCATGCAAGATGAAATGAGATCAATGAGTAGCAACGATGTTTGGGACTTAAAAAATTTCTAAAGGAGCCAAGACACTGGGCTGTAAATGGATTTACAAAACTAAATATGACTACAAAGGGAATGTCGAAAGATTTAAAGCGCGACTTGTGGCGAAAGGCTTCACGCAAAAAAAATGAATAGATTATAATGAGACTTTTTCTCCAGTCTCATGTAAGGATTCTTTTAGAATCATAATGACGTTAGTGGCACACTACGATTTAGAATTACATCAGATTGATGCAAAGACGGCTTTCCTTAACGGGGATTTAGATGAAAATGTTTATACGGCACAACCAAAAGGTTTTGTCGTAAAAAACGTATGGGATGCCGCATGAAGAAATCCATTTACGGATTAAAACAAGCCTTTAGACAGTGGTATTTAAAGTTTGATGGAACGATAAGGAAGTTTGGGTTTAAAGAGAATGTAGAGGACAATTGCATTTATACAAAGTTTAAGAATGGGAAATTTATTTTTCTAATCGTGTATGTGGATGACATCTTACTCACTAGTAGTGATATTAATCTACTACTAGAGACGATGAAGTTCTTGCCCTAAAATTTTGATATGAAAGATCTTTGTGAAGCTTCATTTGTTTTAGGGATAGAGATTCATTGAAATAGAAGAAAGGAGGGGTTTAGGATTATCGCAAAAGGCATACTTAGAAAAGGTTCTAAAGAAATACAGTATGCATGTGTGTAAGCTTAACCTACTCCTATAGTCAAGGGCGATAGTTTTGGGGAATACCAATGTCCTAGAAACCAATATGAGATCGATCGAATTAAAGCGGTTCCATATGCTTCAGTTGTAGAAAACTTACAGTATGCTCAAGTATGTACATATCTTGACTTAGCTTTTGTTACCAGAATACTTTGCAGATATCAGAGTAATCTATGAATAAAACACTGGAGAATGGTAAAGAAAGCTTTGCGTTATTTGCAAGGCACAAAAGGTCTCATGCTAACGTACAGAAGATCTAATTCCCCACATATAGAGGTGTATCCAGATTCAGATTTTAGGGGAGATGTAGATGATAGAAAATCCACATCATAATATGTATTTACTCTCGTAGGGGGGGCAATATCGTGGAAAAGCTCCAAACAAACCGTCACTGCATCGTCCACGATGTATGCCGAGTTTGTAGCATGTTATGAGGCCACGGGGCAGGTGGCTAAAGAAATTTATGCTCAGGTTGAAAGTGGTCGACAACATTCATAGACCACTCAAGTTGTACTACGACAATGAGCCAGCAATATGTTATGCTCACAACAATAAGTCAAGTGGTGCTGCCAAACACATTGACATAAAGTTTTATTTTGTGAAAGACAAAGTTCAGGATCATTCTATTAGTCTCAAGCATATAAGTACAAAGAAAATGCTTGCGGGTCCGCTTATAAAAGGCTTACCGCCAATGTGTTCAGAGAACACTTAGCCGGCATGGGTTTACGAAAAAGCCTATGATTCCCGGACAATAGGGGTCTAATTGAGAATCTGTTTCAAAATAGAGAGGTGTATTGTAGCTGTTAATCTAGCGGTACTAACCGTTGTGATGAGGCACGCTCTATGCGCTAATCTGTGATGGAATGAGAAAAGAGATAAGTATTTTAAGTTTTAGTCATAAGTTGAGATGGGGGAGAATATTAGGTTGATCTCCTCTGACTCGGTCGTTGGACCGAGTCGGGCCTTGATCTCGCGTCTTTATGGGGGGCGCCCAACCAATTCATGGTTGGTGGGCCTCCGTCGCACAACGCCATATAAAAAGGGGTGGGGTGCCGGGACTCGATGTACGAGGTTCACCGCCGCCACAAACCCCATCTACAAACCCTAAACCGATCTAGAGGGGGGCGCTGACAGCGACGCGAAGCGCCGCCACCGTCTTCACCGTCGCCTCTACGCCACGCCCGACGTCCACACCGACACCGGACGCAACTGCCTCCCCTTCGCCAGCACTCTGTGTCACCGACACTGCCATGGCTTCCTCCTCTACCAAGCCTACCGATGGTCTGCTATCTCTGTACCCCTCTTTTTCTCTCTAATTTCTCGTCCTAGTTCATATTTTAGGGCCTTTTTTCCCAAATAGAAAGGTTCTCACCAGATCTGCATCTACCCGATCCACTAGTACTAACAAGGGGCTCAGTTCCCGCCAGATCTGCTGAAATCCGTGGTGTCCCAACAAAAAGTGGGCCGCACTCCGCAGCAAAACCATCAGCCTGTTCGGGAGGCCGTATCGTATCATGGATTATTTACTGCTGGCTGGTTTAGTGTGAGAGAAAAACACTATTCCCGGCTGGAAATTTACGATCATTTACGAGCAAGCGAACACTCCTCGAGCCTGACACTAGCGATATTATTGGTGCTGCTGCTCTGCCGGTCCGCACACGGACAGCGCCTCACTTGCTCTCTGCCTCCCTAGTCCTCTTCGCTCTCTTCTGCTCACTAACCACGGCCGTCTCCCTGACGTGGAGCTCGCCGCAGTCGCAATGTCGTGGCTCCTGGTCGTCGCGGTGCTTGCCGGCTTCGCGCTTGGTCCCTCCGCCGGCACGGACCACATCGTTGGCGCCAACCATGGGTGGAACCCCAACATCAACTACTCCCTCTGGTCCGGCAACCAGACCACCTACGTCGGCGACCTCATCTGTAAGCCCTCCAAATGGCTGCCCCCCCCCTTGCCGCATTAGATCCATTCCATAGTGAGCAGAGCTGCTGAGCTCCCGTTAGAGCACTGAATGCTGTTGCTAACGGTGCAGTGTTGCTGCGCAGCGTTCCGGTACCAGAAGGGGACGCACAACGTGTTCGAGGTGAACGAGACGGGGTACGACAACTGCACCATGGCCGGGGTCGCCGGCAACTGGACCTCCGGCAAAGACTTCATCCCGCTCCCCGAGGCCCGACGCTACTACTTCATCTGCGGCAACGGCTTCTGCCTGCAAGGCATGAAGGTCGCCATCACCGTCCACCCGCTCCCGCACAACGCCACCTCCAAGGGCTCCAACAGCCGTGGGAGCACCGGCGCACAGGAAGAGGCCGCCGCGGCGGCGCTTGGGACCAGGAGCGCCGCGTGGCTGGCGACGCTCGCAGTCGCCGGAGCTGCAGTGGCTGCTTTCTCCTAGGGCCTTTATTCCAAGCGTTCTCTGAACATTGTTCTATTTTGTGTTTTGCTTTTGCCCCCATTTCATTTGTGTTTTAAACTTCTCTGCAAGCAAATCTGCATGTCACGAGTAATGCTAATCTAAGAATTTAGTACTAGTTAGAGAACTACAGATTCAGACAATCTGATGCCACCACCATGCAATTTGAGAAGCTAAGCTATCCTTCTGACAACTCATCAATGCATTTCACAAAACCCAGTTTAAGAACCAACATGCCATGTATTACAGGTTGCGACGGCTCTGAATACTAGAAAGAAGGAACAAACCCTATAAGAGATTGCCGAATAGAATCCCTTTTCTTATATACACCACTCACTATCCTTGTTGTCTATCATCCACCGGTTAGAGCTCCACAGCACGGTGTGCCACTTAACGCCTACTTCGGGGGGTAGTCTGGGCCATCGAGCTCGCTGTTCACAAAGGCAAGGGCTCAAATTCTGAAAGAGGAACTAGGGATTTTACAACGCCGAGATTTCAAACACTGAGTGTAGTAGCTTCAGTCCAAGGAAAGCTTACTTGGGCCGCATCTCTTCTGCGGTGGCAGCAGACTGCTCGGTGCTAGAAGTAGCGACAGCTGAAGCTGGTTTCTTGAACTGAACCACGATAACGGTCATGTTATCACATCCTTCGCCACCAGATGTAGGTGCCACACAGCGGTTGAGCAACTTCTCACACACACTGGATAGCTTATCTTCCTGTAGTTATTAGGCAGATGAGCGAACAGATTTGAAGCATAAAAGTATCAAACACAGCAATGTGCTCCACTTACAGTCTTTAGCTGTTTATGTACAAAATCAACTACTTCTTGACTTGACATGCAATCCCTGTAATATCAAAAATTGGTCAATAACAATAATACAATAAGCAGAGTAGACAGCACAAATGAAGTTCACCAATTAAATCTAAAATCAAAATGCTGATGCCAAAATTATCTCTGGCAGAATGGATACTTGTAGCAAAACTCAGTTTTCTAACCTAAAGACAAGGGATCTGCTTGGGCGTGTTCAGTTGAACTACACAGCTGTTGTGGCTGCAAACAGTCTCAGCAGGGAACTGTACCACAGCATGCCTTATGCACTCAAACTGCAATGGAGCTCAAGAGTACCATCAGTCTCCTTTTTGTGTGCGTGTGTGTTGGGGGGGGGGGGTTGTTCTCCAATATCACCCTGCTAAATGCACAAATGCACAATATTTCCCACTCGAAGAAATGTATAGATTGCAGCTTTATTTGACATGCGCTTTGTATTGATCTAGCTAGCTAGCTAATGTAGGCAAAACAAATAAGCATTCCGCAATTATAATTTCATTAATTGTATACGATATGGATACAGCATCAACAGTTAGAAGTATGCTACAAATTGGCAGTTACATATCAGCAACTGCAAACCCTGGTGTGCGAGCTATTTTCAAGAGATTAGCACAAATCCAAATTAGATGCGTGGCATCACAAAGAGAGATTAGATACACAAGCTGTTTACTTATTTGATACAGTATATGTATGACAAGTGGCGGTGTTCTATTTTACTTAGTTACATATCAGCAACTGCAAACCCTGTTTACGAGTTACTCCCTCCGCCCTGAAATAGGGGATTTGAGTTGTCCTTAGTTTGTCCAAGTTTATATAGTAAACACTTCTCTGGTAACTTAAGATGACTCGGGACAAACTTAAGATGGGTAGCATCACAAATACAGATTAAATACACACATGCTGTTACTTATTTGAAACAGTATCTGTATAACAAGTTACTGTGTTCTATTTACTTAAGGTTCGCAGCTGCTAATGCACTAGGCTTCACTTCTGTCTAAATTCCAAAACTCAGCGGATTGGTTGAGCTGAATAACATTTTCAAGGTAATAGGTTCATGGTCAATAAGATGCTTTTGCCCAAAGAACATTATTGGGTAGTTAATAATGGTGTATTCAGGGTTTTCTACGATCTATTGAATGATAAACGTCCTAGGAATTGTTCCTGTAGCACTCCATACACAGCCATGGCAAAAAGAGTGATTTCATTATCTTTTCCCCAGAGTAATACATGAAAACTGAGGAATCCAATTGTGGCATCCTCTCTTCAAGGATTCTGTCCCTCAAGCAGATAGTTTGTTTATTCTAGTAAAAAAAGAAGAAGAAAGAATGCAAACGCATACGAGTAGAAGAAAACAATTGAATTATAACAAAGTTACATTCAGTAGAGAAATACAAATCGTACCAAATTCCATCACAAGCTAAAACAATGAATTCATCATCCTCCGAGAGCTGGACCTGATCAGAAGCCAAAGCAACCCTTAGTTTTGTTCAAGATTTCAAGAAAAAAATACTGATAGAAAGGGACCACCAAAACCCACTGTTTTCAATTCGGGTTCAGCTGTCACGATCTGCCTCTCGGCCGGCAGAAGTTCATTTTGCTTCAGTTCCATGTCACCTAGAGGAAAATAAATAAATAAGGCTGTGTGTAACAACACAACAATTTCCGCCTGAAGAAGAGTAAATACCTATTGCCCTAGATAAGTTCAAACTTGCATTGACCCGCCCGGCAACAATAAATCCACCAGCACCCAAAATCCTCTCTTTCTCTTCCTCAAGATTTGGTTTGTGATCTGTTGACAAATTGTAAGCCTGCACAACAGATGAGTAAGCAAAACATATTCTGGTATTATGATTTATGTTTGGCAGTAGAACTAAAACCATGATTAGAAAATCTAAAGTACCTGACCCTTCCGTGAGATAACACACCGGGAATCCCCAGCATTTGCAACAATTAGCTGATCATTTCTTATGACAGCCACACAAGCTGTGCTTCCAGATGTTGGTCCAGGAAAACTCGAATTTGGACCCTGATATAGTAATTTCGTTAAAATAGATACACTCTGGGTTTACTTGAATTTAACCCAAAAATGAAAGAAAGAAACAATGGTACACAAAAGTAATACCATTTAATTATACAAAAGGATTTTGGATAGGGTACATGGAAATAATGGTACAAAAATGTTGTACACTATAGTTGCCAGTTGTCACCACCAATGGCCTAACCTAGACCTAAGATGCAAGAACCTTCAGTAATGATTCAATTCGTTTTACCTTTATAGTTTAAGGATATCTAATATATATAATAGAAGAGAGTAAACTAGAAGAGATAGCTCTAAGCGTAGAGAAAGCTTTATACCCATGAAATGTGTATTCTAAAAACTATCTCAGAGCCCCACTCCAAAAAAAGGTCATAACTGGAATTTTCACGCACCAGAAAAGTAATGTTTCATGATGGAAAACAGAACAGATGTTTTACCTCCTCAGTATCCCAATCTTCCTCTATCTTATCTGAATCACCACCCTTGGGAGGCCATATTATGCCCTCTAGCACACCTGAGATCTTGTTTCCCTTACCTCCCAGCTCAGTTAGTTCTCTCCAACCCCTCTGCCCTTTCATCATCTCATCCATTCTGAAAGATCCAAATGTCATTAAGATTCACTAAACCAACAAAAAAGTGTTTCAACTTTTACAAAACTGACTTCATTCTATAACGAGAAGCAAGAAACTCACCTTAAGAAAGCTTTATGGACAGAAGCTGCCAAATCACCGGATGAATTTGCATCATTTATAAGCACTTGTTTATGCAAATGCCTCGCACAGAATTTCGATACGCCTTTTCCTGAAGTAAAAATGGGGTAGTATGTCATTCTACTAGAGAAGAACAATTACTCATATGAAGCATAGCTAGACAACAATTCCAAAAAAAAAAGGCACATGTGTCCATTGACAAGTGATATTTACAGTGCTTACTCAGCTAGAGCAACTCACTAGAACAAGATATGTATATTTTGATTCGTTACTGCCACACTAGGAGCTTAGTATTTTTTTGGACAACTATATTTCAGAATAACACCCAACTCAATGCTAGTTGTTAACCAGTCCATTTGATATTATTCAAACAGTTAATATTACCCATTAGCATTTTGCAATATTAAATATTGAAAACCATCGGTTGCTCAGTGCTCACCAATGAACTTCATTGGCAATACAAGTTTCTTCTGTCAGGGACCAATGCTTTGACGAAGAGGTAAGATGCTAGGTGAGCAGAAACACTAGCACACAATCACCAATCAGGCAGGCTAGGCAGAGCATCTAGACAGGCAATTTCTGAAACAGCATGTGTGCAATAGTCCCCTCCCCTCATTAATTTTCATTACATGTCTCAACGAACCAAATGGAGCATTCCTTTGTGAGACTTGAAACAAGACAAATGACTATCTTATAGTAAGTGCTTCCAAGAAGCATGCACATAACACTTCTCCGCCAGGCATTGATGTCTACATTCATTACTGGTTGATTACATATGCACTGTTGCTATGACATAAGCACACGCAAAAGAAGATCAGCACACCTCATGGCCCACAGCAATGTTGTTGCGGTATCTTACCACCCATGCATCTAACACACGGAAAGCAATACTGAATTTAGCACCTTCAATCATACATAGATTTTAAGCATCAATATCTAACTATTAATCGGATCAGGTGAGAGAACACAGATGATGTGAATCCAACAAACACACTCGGTAAGCTCAAAACAATGTAGATTCACCCAACGGTCAGTACAGATGAACACAATATCATAACCTGAATAGGAAACAATCACGACTTACCACCATGGCCATCATAAACACCAAAAAAGGATGTGCAGTCATCAAGGTCTGGCAACGCAGCATGCTGCAACACAATGCACAAGAGATCAGCTTTTAAAGCAGAGAAGACATGCTAATGATCCATTCAAAGTGATGTAAACAAGCTGGCGTGTGCCAGCTTTTGTCATAAATCATCCGAGAATCAATCCATCAGAACTAGTAGTGAGCTCCCAATGCGAATGCAACAAACCGCTCGAGCTTTTTGCTTATAATAGGGAGGGACACCATTGGTCGATCAAATCACGACATGGTTTATTCTACGTTGACCATGGGAGACAACAATTGGCCACTTGGTTCATCATGCAAATCTAGACATAATAACAGGATCGCGCCTCGGACACTACGCAGCGGCAAATTCACACAAGCACAGGCACATCTCACCCCAAATCACCCCCAACCCAGTCGTGCCAGCATGGAACGGAACAGCAATCGCGGAGGCAATCCCATTCCAACCCAATCGGAAGCCGCGAGGGAAGCGGAAGCAACTCACCGCGTCCTCCATGGTGGTCCGCCACCCCTGCATGGAGGAGAGGCCGAACCGGAGGCGGCTGTTCTCGCCATCGGCGGAGAGCTTGTCCGTCTTGGGCGTGCTAAGGTATACCCCCATCTGCTCCTCCCGCCCGGCCGGCTCGGGCAGCAACCCTGCACCGCAGCAAAATCACACGGTCCCGTTGTCAGCGTGCGCACAAACCCAGCACCCATTTCCACCGCGACGCCGCGCGAGATTGATCCGCGAACGCCCTCCGAACCGAACCGAACCGAACCGCTCCGGATTGCCACCGCGCGTAGGGAGACCAGCCGGCGCGGCGTGGCAGCGATTGGGGGAGGAGGTGGCAGCGACTTACGAGGGTGACGAGGAGGACGGAGCGTCGGCGGTGGCGCGACCACGAGGCGACGACGAACGGGAGGGAAACGAGCGGAGCGGAGCGGCGCGGCGATGCGAGAAAGAGACGGTCGAGGTGGGGGTGGGTCGCGTATTTGTAAGCGGTGAGGGGCACCGGGGTGGGGGAGATGCGGTTGGGTCTGCGGTGGGGCGGCCGCCCGCGGGGAGAGAGAGAGAGAGACGGAACGGGGTCGGGGTGTGGCCGTGTGGGAGATACGGGGAAGATTGCGTATAGTTTTTCTATTCACCGCCAGCTTCCCAACTTATCTCCCTGCTCCCTCCCTCCTTCCTCCCGTCCCACCCTACCATTGCATTCCTCCACCACAGGCCATGGCCACCATATGGGCCGATGATCTCTCAATCTCCTGGTCATATTTCCAGAATCCAGATGATGATTTTAGAGATGCATGACAGCACGAGAGCTTTTGCATGATGTACCTTTTTTCTTTTATTCACAGTCGTATGCATGAATTTTCTTTCCAGATTAGTACGTATATCACTCAATGTTCATCAGTTTTGTGATTCTGATGATAGTGCTCTCGCTATCATCGACTATGCTCCGCGCAATGCGTATGTTTCCTTAGGCGAGCGACTAGTACCATCCATTTTCATTGGCATTGTTTCAAATTTCACTCCCAACTGCTTGCAACTGCCTTAGTTTTCTAACCCTCCTGCCACCGCGCAATTGTAATATAACGTGTTGTTGCTCAACTAGTTAGCCTTTCTAGTGGAACTTTATCCATTCGAGTGGTGCTTATATTTTTCTATTTTATTTCACAATTCGATGTGTTATTCAGCATGTTCCCTTGTTGGTTTCAGCCATGGCTTATCAGTTAGCCAACGGTGTTTTCCTCTCACAACAAACCAGCACCAGCCAGGCTTATCAGTCCAAAAACCAACCAGCGAGCAGACTCATTGATGATTACATGTACCACGAGTACCCTCGTTACCTCGATATGACGACCATAGTTGCAGTGAGTCCCTCAACCTATCCACTTAGAACGAGTGCACGACTAAGGACCCAGACGTGTTTGGTTCCCTGATAGATCAAAGCAATGGAACTTGGGGCATTAGGTCCACCTACTAGCAAGGACGTACTTGACTAGCCTCCGACTGTGAACTATCTAAGGCCATATTCGCTTAGTCTTATAATTCGTACTTTTCGGTTTGTCTTTTCAGCCAGAACAGTGTTTTTCTCTCACAACAAATCAGCCGAAACAATGTTTCAGCTTGTTTTTTCAGCGAAGCGAACAGGGCCTAAGTGGACACCCGATCCCAATGGCCGAGTTCGAGACACCTGAATCAGGGGACAAGGCCCACGCCACTCTGTGGCTCCTCTAGGGCCCACACAGAACCACATGAACTCAGCTAAGTTTCCTTGGATCGGAAGGGTCAAAACCCACCGTAGTAAACTATCCTCCGAACACAACGTGAACAGACGCGAGACATGGGCCCATACACGTCATGAGTAAGGCACAACATGTCCGAAACATTTGTGTCTGTGTATCGTATAAGGGAAATAGGCATGCCTTACATGCCACTATGAGGACACTGCCCCCACGACCTAATGACAAGTGCTAGGCATGTGGAGACAATCGCTACATGTTCTCCGTCCAATTATAAGACACTACAATACGCGACACGGATGTAACCGATGACGACACTGGCAACCAGGGGCTACCAAGACTTGCTGGTATGTAGAGCCCTCTCTTTCTTACGAGATTCTCTCTCGCGCAACGAGACATCGTATATTTTCACACTCCTCATTTGTGACACATACCACAAACTCGAGCATTTTACCACGAACTTTGAGCGTTTGAGGTTAGGAACACAAATTTCCACACAAACTAGATGTATGCGGTCGCCTAGACCAAAATGATCCCGGTACTCGAAAGTGCTAAGCCACCGAACAAAAAGAGAGAGAGAGAAAATTTATTAGTTGACGCTATGAAACGTCAATCGTTGTTATCTTAGCAATAGGCGACATAACCCTTAACATCAAGGCGTTCGTGGTCGAAAAATATATCATTTAGAGGTTACTTGAGAGCCCTAAGAACTTGCAGCTTAAGGCCCTGTTGGATTAACTAATGGTTGCATATAAATGTTAAGACCAAAAGCATGAGCTAGAGAAATTTGTAGAGGCATGAAAGAAACAGTTTGTGGATGATAGAAGCGGGAGCAAAAGAGAATTAGCAAGTACATTGCTACGCGCATATGAGCAGTCTCTTAGGTCACCTCATACAAAGCTACATAGATTTTTTAATGACATATATTAGAGAGAGATAACAGTGCGAGAGAGGTTGTCGTTCAAAATAGCCGTCTCATAAACTAAAATTCAGAACTATAAAATATATTTTGCACCACCGTTTGTATGGGTTGTTTTTGCTGTACAACCCGTAACATTGCTTTTTATGCGATGGATATATTAAAGAACTATAAGTTACAATTCGTTATACATAATGTCTAATAAGTCGACTGAAGATTACATGATGCTACATAAAATCGTCTATAAGACAAATACTACCAATATACATACTTGCTCTTAGACACCGGTAGATCTGGGCAGCACCTAAAAGGTGGATTTCGTCATATTGGTCAACATGTCCGAAACATTTGTGTCTGTGTATCGTATAAGGGAAATAGGCATGCCTTACATGCCACTATGAGGACACTGCCCCCACGACCTAATGACAAGTGCTAGGCATGTGGAGACAATCGCTACATGTTCTCCGTCCAATTATAAGACACTACAATACGCGACACGGATGTAACCGATGACGACGCTGGCAACCAGGGGCTACCAAGACTTGCTGGTATGTAGAGCCCTCTCTTTCTTACGAGATTCTCTCTCGCGCAACGAGACATCGTATATTTTCACACTCCTCATTTGTGACACATACCACAAACTCGAGCATTTTACCACGAACTTTGAGCGTTTGAGGTTAGGAACACAAATTTCCACACAAACTAGATGTATGCGGTCGCCTAGACCAAAATGATCCCGGGTACTCGAGTGCTAAGCCACCGAACAAAACAGATAGAGACAAATTTATTAGTTGACGCTATGAAACGTCAATCGTTGTTATCTTAGCAATAGGCGACATAACCCTTAACATCAAGGCGTTCGTGGTCGAAAAATATATCATTTAGAGGTTACTTGAGAGCCCCAGCTTAAGGCCCTGTTGGATTAACTAGTGGTTGCATATAAATGTTAAGACCAAAAGCATGAGCTAGAGAAATTTGTAGAGGCATGAAAGAAACAGTTTGTGGATGATAGAAGCGGGAGCAAAAGAGAATTAGCAAGTACATTGCTACGCGCATATGAGCAGTCTCTTAGGTCACCTCATACAAAGCTACATAGATTTTTTAATGACATATATTAGAGAGAGATAACAGTGCGAGAGAGGTTGTCGTTCAAAATAGCCGTCTCATAAACTAAAATTCAGAACTATAAAATATATTTTGCACCACCGTTTGTATGGGTTGTTTTTGCTGTACAACCCGTAACATTGCTTTTTATGCGATGGATATATTAAAGAACTATAAGTTACAATTCGTTATACATAATGTCTAATAAGTCGACTGAAGATTACATGATGCTACATAAAATCGTCTATAAGACAAATACTACCAATATACATACTTGCTCTTAGACACCGGTAGATCTGGGCAGCACCTAAAAGGTGGATTTCGTCATATTGGTCAACATGTCCGAAACATTTGTGTCTGTGTATCGTATAAGGGAAATAGGCATGCCTTACATGCCACTATGAGGACACTGCCCCCACGACCTAATGACAAGTGCTAGGCATGTGGAGACAATCGCTACATGTTCTCCGTCCAATTATAAGACACTACAATACGCGACACGGATGTAACCGATGACGACAGCCGGCAACCTGTGGGCTACCAAGACTTGCTGGTATGTAGAGCCCTCTCTTTCTTCCGAGATTCTCTCTCGCGCAACGAGACATCGTATATTTTCACACTCCTCATTTGTGACACATACCACAAACTCGAGCATTTTACCACGAACTTTGAGCGTTTGAGGTTAGGAACACAAATTTCCACACAAACTAGATGTATGCGGTCGCCTAGACCAAAATGATCCCGGTACTCGAAAAGTGCTAAGCCACCGAACAAAAATGATAGAGACAAATTTATTAGTTGACGCTATGAAACGTCAATCGTTGTTATCTTAGCAATAGACGACATAACCCTTAACATCAAGGCGTTCGTGGTCGAAAAATATATCATTTAGAGGTTACTTGAGAGCCCCAAACTTAAGGCCTGTTGGATTAACTAGTGGTTGCATATAAATGTTAAGACCAAAAGCATGAGCTAGAGAAATTTGTAGAGGCATGAAAGAAACAGGTTTGTGGATGATAGAAGCGGGAGCAAAAGAGAATTAGCAAGTACATTGCTACGCCGCATATATGAGCGATCTCTTAGGTCACCTCATACAAAGCTACATAGATTTTTAATGACATATATTAGAGAGAGATAACAAAGTCGAGAGAGAGGTTGTCGTTCAAAATAGCCGCCTCATAAACTAAAATTCAGAACTATAAAATATATTTTGCACCACCGTTTGTGGGTTGTTTTTTTGTACAACCCGTAACATTGCTTTTTATGCGATGGATATATTAAAGAACTATAAGTTACAATTAGTTATACATAATGTCTAATAAGTCGACTGAAGATTACATGATGCTACATAAAATCGTCTATAAGACAAATACTACCAATATACATACTTGCTCTTAGACACCGGTAGATCTGGGCAGCACCTAAAAGGTGGATTTCGTCATATTGGTCAACATGTCCGAAACATTTGTGTCTGTGTATCGTATAAGGGAAATAGGCATGCCTTACATGCCACTATGAGGACACTGCCCCCACGACCTAATGACAAGTGCTAGGCATGTGGAGACAATCGCTACATGTTCTCCGTCCAATTATAAGACACTACAATACGCGACACGGATGTAACCGATGATGACGCTGGCAACCAGGGGCTACCAAGACTTGCTGGTATGTAGAGCCCTCTCTTTCTTTCTTTAGATTCTCTCTCAAGAGCGAGACATCGTATATTTTCACACTCCTCATTTGTGACACATACCACAAACTCGAGCATTTTACCACGAACTTTGAGCGTTTGAGGTTAGGAACACAAATTTCCACACAAACTAGATGTATGCGGTCGCCTAGACCAAAATGATCCCGGGTACTCGAGTGCTAAGCCACCGAACAAAACAGATAGAGACAAATTTATTAGTTGACGCTATAAAACGTCAATCGTTGTTATCTTAGCAATAGGCGACATAACCCTTAACATCAAGGCGTTCGTGGTCGAAAAATATATCATTTAGAGGTTACTTGAGAGCCCTAAGAACTTGCAGCTTAAGGCCCTGTTGGATTAACTAATGGTTGCATATAAATGTTAAGACCAAAAGCATGAGCTAGAGAAATTTGTAGAGGCATGAAAGAAACAGTTCGTGGATGATAGAAGCGGGAGCAAAAGAGAATTAGCAAGTACATTGCTACGCGCATATGAGCAGTCTCTTAGGTCACCTCATACAAAGCTACATAGATTTTTTTAATGACATATATGAGAGAGAGATAACAGTGCGAGAGAGGTTGTCGTTCAAAATAGCCGTCTCATAAACTAAAATTCAGAACTATAAAATAGATTTTGCACCACCGTTTGTATGGGTTGTTTTTGCTATACAACCCGTAACATTGCTTTTTATGCGCTGGATATATTAAAGAATTATAAGTTACAATTCGTTATACATAATGTCTAATAAGTTGACTGAAGATTACATGATGCTACATAAAATCGTCTATAAGACAAATACTACCAATATACATACTTGCTCTTAGACACCGGTAGATCTGGGCAGCACCTAAAAGGTGGATTTCGTCATATTGGTGTGTTGGATTTTTCCCCCCATCAAATGTCCAAATAAAAAGAAGCAATAACAGAGTTAGAACTTTCGTGCTATAATACTCTGTGGATTGGATCCCATGAAATTTCCGACGAATTCGTGTGTTCCAAGCATTGTTTGAATTGACGTCGCGAAAGGGTACTCGACAAGTCACAAGGACAATCGCTACGATTGCAGCGATCATGGTGTCAGATGTTCAGCAGGAAACCATTGAAACCACGTGGAAAAAGATCTCGTGCCCTCGGATCCGTGGTGGTACTTTGCGATCGTGATCGGGAGTCCGCACTCCTGGCGTGCGTACCGCTGCGTATCTTGCAAATCTGGACCGCCGTGAGGTCGCGGAAATTTGGGCCTCATCAAGATAAACCCACAGACCACAGGACAGGGGTTAGTGCAGAAGACCTGTACACCGTCGCCGTCAGACTTTTACGCCCCCAGGTGGCCGGAGCTCCGACCACCACATGCCATTCAAGGCCTGGCTCGCCGCCCGATGACTGAAAAGGAGGCCCTCCTGCACTGCACTGCACGTCTGCACTGCACAGCGAGACGGGGGATCAACGGCAGTGACCGAACGAGTCCCTTTCGATCGCGACGCCTTTTTCTGAGGCCACTGGGCACAGGTGTCATTATTCCATCTGCAGCAGCCAGCAGGCCCTTTTCTTTTCCGGAGACGGAGAGGGAGAGCGGAGTGGGCTAGGCGTACGCAGTTGGTGGACAGAGCGCGCGATCAGGCGATCAACACCTGTCAGTGGCGCTCTGATGACGGCAACAAAGTCGACCGGTCTTTTTAGTTGGAATAGTATTTTTCTTCCCCACAAACCAGTTAGCAGTATTTTTTCACGAATCAATAATGAAATGAACCAGCCAACCGAACAGGCTGGACATCCGGTGTACTTAACTCGCTTTAAAGGAAGTGTTCGGCTATTATTATAAACCGATTTATAAGTCATGGTATAGTATTTTTCTCGTTCAATAAATCAGTCATATAAATTATCGCACGCGGCTTTATGAGCAGCCAAACAGAGCTAAAGATGGGGCTGCAAAGGTGTACAGTACTGTTAAGGATGGGAGCACGTCAGCTAATCTCCAACAGTACGTATTATAATGGTATATATATACACACACATACGTGTTGAACGACCAAATAAAGTTAGTTGGTGATTGGCGTACTCGTCGCATCAAACTCTCTATCAACAAAATCTCCATGGGATAGTCTGGGATTTAGATTCCATCGACGTCTTTGGGGGTGGGGGTGCTCGACTACCGCTCGCTGTGATTATAGTAATCTGACTGTATTCTAACTCCAACTTGGCCGCCATAGCCATAGCCATACAAGTGAGTGCAAAAGAAAGAATCTTTGACAGCACCCGTCCCGTCGGCACCTCCGTCCCGTCCCGTTTGGGGACTTGTTGCCATGCCCGCCAATGGCATTGGCATGTGTGCGCCACTCACAGTCGCAGTTGCACCTCCGTCCCTGTCCCTGTGCTGTGCCATCACGCAGCTCAGGACCGACACGACGCTGTTGCCTGCCACCGAGTGCCGACTGCCGACTGCCGTGCCCAGCTAAAAAAACAAGGTGTCCACGCGACGCCACCTGTCATCGCTGGCTAGCCGCTCCGCTCCGGGGCGGAAGCGGTAGCCCACGCTGCTCCAGATTGCGCTGGACTTGCCTTGCCAAATCCGGTGACTTGCGCCACCGGCGCGCTGATTACTTTAGTCGGGGTCCTTGACAGTAGGTGGGTTAGCTAGGCTGGTCCCTCCCAGCTGATGATCCCGGAATGTGGGCGTGCTGTACGACGGACTCTCGGCAGGATCTCGTCCGGAGAAAAAGGCTACGACGGCGGAGGCTGTAAAACATTTCTTTCCAGCGTGCGGTGCGTGCCACATGTGCACAAGTCGCTGTTTAAAAAACTGTGCATGCAATGCAAAGGGCGGTAAAGGACAGAGGGAGTATCCGTACGAGATCAAGTACACGGTACACTAGGCACAAAACTCGTGCTCGTGCTCGTGCATGCGCTGTCTTTTCCAAAGATGGCGATTGCCTTTCCCGTTATCGCTGTGCAAGCGGTTAGTGATTCTGTTTCCTCTCCTTTTTTAATAAAAAAAATCAGTAATGCTACTTCTCTTCATTTCCACAAAAAAAACCTATACTACCTCCCATCACAAAAAAAATTGCCACTTAATAGTTATGCCAAACTAAATTATTTTAAGTTTGATCGATTTTACAACTTATGGCACCAAACGTGTACACTATGAAATACTGTACCTTTTTATGGTAATTCTAATAACTCTTATTTTATAGTAAAAATTAATTTTTTATAAACTTGATGAACACACTTTAACTTAAGAACAAAACTGAAATATTGTATCCATACGGAAATACTACTTCTCTTTATTCGTTAGCGAGAAAATATAATATCAAAATGCTTTGGCATTGCTTTTCTAATGTCCACGAAAAACGAGGTAGATTAGGGAGACTCTACTGGGCAGCGCAGGGTCTCTGTCCCTCTGCGTTGTCTCTAGGGGCGGCACGGAGGCCAACAAGCCGCCGCCAAGGCCCCTCCGAGCCGTCCTTGCGTCCGCCGCCGCTGCTCCCTCCGGCGAGCGGCGACCAGCGGTGGGCACTCAACAAGGCTGCCTATCGCGGCTCCCCTCTCCATCTCCCACTTGCTCTCCTCCCTCGCCCTCCCTAATCTTCCCTCACGGCCGGCGGCGCTCCTCAGCCGGCAGCAGCGCCATATTCGGTCATGTGATGGGCGGATCTGGTCTCTGGCCGGACGCTGCTGCCTGGATGCAGAAGATGTAGGTGCTCGCACCGCGGGGGCCGCAGGCTTCAGCCCGTCAGTGCAACCGTCGCAGCCGTCCTCGGGGACGGCGGATCCGGCAGCCCTAGTCCACGTTGTGGCTGGTGATAGCGCGTCCATCGGCGGCGGCGCCCTGCAACGCCGACTTGCCCTGCGCCGGATATGTCATCGAGGGCCGCCTAGGCGGGCAGCCTGGCGACGGCAGGGACATGCGCTCGCGGCGGCCGGGTGAGGAGCGGGTAGGGGTAGCCTGCCGCGGCGACCGCCTGATGGCCAAGTGTCCTCGTCGCTGGCTTGCTCGCTCGTCTGGGGGCATGCAGTGGCTGGTGGCTGGGCCAGTGTGGTAGAACCGTCTAAAATAACTCACTTCCGGAGGTGTTTGTCTTCCATTAGACACAAAACACCGCAAGAGCGAGCCAATTTAAACAGTTCTGTCGAGCACACCTGAAAGGTCCTTGTTGGTTTTAGTAATTGAGTGACAACCTAGGTGGACTAATTGTGTTTATGTGAGATACACATGTGATTAGTCCACAGGTACATGTGTATGAGCAACATATGCCATGGAGGTGAAAATGGCTTGGAGATGTTGCAAAGCTCACACATGTGATGATGAAGGAGCTTAATGCACATGAGACATGACATTGAGTCATGTGATCAAGGTGGAGAAGATCAAGACAAGACTTGGCTTGATGGACCGGTTGCAAGCGTGAAGGGCAAGTCAAAGGCTTTGTAGTGATGGACCGCGTGGCGGTGAAGCTTGAGCAAGACTTGGCACCGATGGATGATAGCAACGGTGAAGAGCAAGTAGAGTCAAGATCGATGAACCAATATGATCATGTGATGATATGAAGTGGATCATATCATTGTTGATCATGTTGGTGCATGTGTTGCATCGACATTGAAGGAGATGGAATGGAATGCGCAAGGCAAAGGTATAACCTAGGGCATTTCATTTCACCGGTCATAGGTGTGTAGAGAAGTTTATGACCGGGTTTAGAATAGATGGCCGTACTATCAAGAGGGGCAAACTTGTTTGCATATCGGTCATCTAGTGCCACTCGAGTGATCTAACTTTGCATTGTCGCTAGGATCGAGTGGCGTGGCAAGTTGAGTGGCTAACATCCTTTGGGAAATGATTGTGAAAATGCTAACACACATACACATGGTGGTGTACACTTGGTGGTGTTGGCACATTTACAAAGGAGGTGGTGTTTGTTGAGATGAGATGGGTTTGGCTCCCTCGGGAAAATAGAATGCCTATTTGCCTATTTTCTATTGCGCCGGATGCAAGTTCTTGTGGTTAGCACATTGGAGCAAGGGTGATGAAGTTAGAAGTGAAAACGAGTTAGTCGCGAAGATGTTTGGCGTCGGTCAACCGATCGGACGCTGGATCTGAATGCACCGGACGCCGGCAGTCACGCGTCTCGGTCGGTGACGTGATGATGACGCAGAAGTTGGAGGTGACCGGACGCTGTCCGTCCGATCATGTGTGCGGACACGTCCGGTCGAGGTCGGTACTTTATCGAAACGACCGGACATCAGGGGTTCAGCGTCCGGTCGATTGAAGTCGCTGCGTCCCGGTCAGTCAAGTGACCGTTGGAATCGGGACACGTGGCCGTCTGTGGCGACCGGAAGCCGAGGTCCAGCGTCCGGTCAACACGACCGAGAGAGCGTTCGGTCGGCCCGACCATTGCCCAAAGAAGTGGTAACGGCTAGTTTAGCCCTTGGGGCTATAAATAGAAGTGACCCTCGGCCATGGTGGTCTTTGAGCACCTAAGGGGACTTAGTGTCCATGCTTGTGAGTGCTTGGGAGCCCTCCATCACACATATACTTGATAGTGATCATTCGATTGTGTGAGTGAGCGATTCTAGTGCGATTGCATCGTGAGGTTGCATCGAGTGGCACTAGGTGGTCGTGTTGCAAGCCGGTGGTGCTTGTTACTCTTGGAGGTTGCCACCTCCTAGACGGCTTGGTGGTGGTCTCCGTCGAAGCCCGCAAGAAGCTTGTGCGGCGCTCCAGAGAAGTGCTTGTGAGGGGTACTTGTGCTCGCCCCGCGGGAGCCGCGAAGAACAACTCTAGTAAAGCATGTCATTGAGCTACCCTCACTCAAGGGGTAGGTTCTTGCGGCGCCCGACGTGCGGGCTTAGCGGGTGATGCTAATTAGCCGCCGAACCACTAAGTGAGCAGTCGACACAACGGGGACTAGCGTGTTGGCAAACACGTGAACCTCGGGAGAAAAATCATCGTGTCAACCTTGTTCTTCCCGTTGGTTTGCATCCCCATTACACAAGCTTGCAATTACTTTTATACATATTAAGCTTGTGTAGTTGCTCTTGTAATTTGATAGCTTGTGTAGCTTGCTAATTATCTTCTTGCTTGTGTAGCATAGAAGTAGCTCCCTTGCGTGGCTAATTTGGTTTTAGTAACTTTGTTATTCACATTGCTTAGTTTGTGTAGCTAAGTATTTGCGCTCTCTAATTATGTATTGGTTGCCTTGTTATTGAGCTTTGCTAGTGAGCTTAGTTAGCTTTGTGCTTTTGCTTACTAGCATGTGTAGGAGCTCCCTTGTTACTTAAAGTACTAGTGGCATAGGTTTGTGTGACATTGCTCCTAGAATTATTTAGAAGAGCTCTAGCTAGCCCGGCACCTTAGTTGCTTTTTTAGTATCTTTGCAAGGTGCTAGTGAACATATATAGAGGGGTGTAGTCTTGGCTAGACCGATTGTTTTAATTCCGCATTTATATCGGTTAGCCAACGCGATTAATTTTAGAAAAGACTATTCACCCCCCCTCTAGTCCGCCATCTCGACCCTACAACACCCCATGGGAGAATCCAAAAATCCACATTTTTAAACAGGATCATAAATAGGAGAATAAAGCTTATAACATTTTAGCCATTTCTTACATCCCTTTTTATGCAACATCAGAGTATAATATTTATTGTCTATAACAGCAGGATATAATCCGTTATATACATCATAACATGTTATAAGTTTTTCCATTGTAAAATATTTTGGGTGGAAGTTTTAAATAAACTCTATGTCCGCAACGTTAAGGAAATCCTCACTGAGCCCACCAGGAGATTTCCGGACACAAGTGTCAGCTCTAGCATCCACCTATCACCTGCAACAGGTGAAGTGGACCGTGATGTCTAAGAAGGGGGGGGTGAATTAGGCAACTTAAAATTCTACTTCTAAATTATGGCATCTTTTTCTACCCTTAGCAAAACCTATGTAAAAGATAAACTATCTAAATATGCAACTACGGTTTTGCTAGTGTGTTGCTATCTCTATCGCAAAAGGAGTAATACAATCAATGTAAATGCGGAAGCTAAAGAGCAAGATAGAGATATGCAAACTCCCGTCGACGACTCTGGTATTTTTACCGAGGTATCGAGAAGCGCGCAAGCTTCCCCCTAGTCCTCGTTGGAGCCCCCCGCAAGGAATCCCTCGCAAGGGCCAAGCTCCCGGTCGGCTAAGTCCGTGGATAGCCTCGGGCCTTCCCCACGCGCAAGTGGGTCTCCAACGTGCCTTCCGGCAAGCCTCTCTCGCATGCTCCCCGTCGTCTTCACTATCAAGCTTCCGGCCAAAATGCCGCAGGCCTTTGTTCCCTTTGGTACACGGTGGCGGCCACACCACAAATGCGGTTGGTGTGATCTCGTAAGACTACAAGCCCCTCCGATGTACAACAATGGTGCTCGCAAGCACCGAGTGGTAAGAGGTATGCAAACCTCACTAAACACTAGGCCTAAACCTAGAGCAAGCGCTTGAGCGGTGGTCTAATCAATCTAAGCACTTCGCAAAGCACCTACGCTAATCACCTGATGAATCACTAAGCACTATGCAAGTGGAGATCACTAAAATGGTGTATCAACACCCTTGGTATGTTTCCTCAACTCCACTCACCTCAAATGGCCGGTTAGGGGTTGTATTTATAAGCCCCACTAAGAAAGTAGTCGTTGAAGACGAAGTCTCGCTTTTCTGCTACTGTCCGGACGCTAAATTGTCCTGACCGGACGCGTCCGATCATCTCGACCGTTGGAGCCACGATCAACTGATCGGACGCTGCCAGCGTCCGGTCACCTGCCACCGGACACGTCCGGTCGTAGTTTCGCCGCTCTAGAACCTCTCTGTACTCGACCGGACTCTGCTGTCCTACGTCCGGTCGATCTACTCGCCAGCGTCCGGTCTAGCGTCCGGTCGCGCCTGTTGCCGAGCCTCTTGATTGGAGCATCCGGTCACTTTCTTCCAGCGTCCAATCCAGCGTCCGGTCACTTCTGTGAGCTCGTTTCTTCGCGATCTTACATACGGCTTGGTTCCTATCTTCATACTTAGACTTTGCTTGATATCTTGGATCTTCTCTTGTGCTCCTAGGGTCTTGCTCATGGTGTTGATCATCACGTTGCCTTCGTCCAAGTCACGTCTTGCATCATATTGAACTACAAAACAATCACTTGCAAGTTCATTAGTCCAATTTGGTTATGTTGGTCATCAAACACCAAAATCCAAAGTAAATAGGCCAAGGGTCCATTTTCCTTACAACAGGGTAGAACAAATCCTGAGTACTCAATTATACTCTGCAAGACTTACCCGTCAGGAGGAAAGATAAGACTCCAAAGATATGCAAGGCTATCTGGCTCTGGATTTATTGCATATGTAGGAGCATTACTAAACGTGCGTAATTATATTCAATTTTATTACATATGTAGGAGCATTACTATGTAAGCACCTATGCTACTTTTCAAGTATGTGGTAAGCAATCAGAATCATTTTATCACCTTTCAAGTTCTAGTTCTTACTACGGTGCTAGATCATAGCCAAGTTGTACCATATCACACAACGATTTGTGAACCAATGTATCCCAGCTGGGTACCCCGAAACACACGCCCCGCTTGCACCCTAGGCATAAGCAAAACCAACCCACCACTCTCCTATCAAGGGGTTCAGGTCCCCGTCCAAACTTGGACTCCAAGCCCCCACTTCTGAGTCCTAGACTCAGTGTGGTGCTTAGACCTCCACCATCCCCGCCTCCAATCAGTCGGTCAAAAAGAGCCGAAACCCACGACAAGAGAGCAACGAGCCTTCCTGCTCCCATAAGCAAATATGTGCTCAGGATAATAAGTCTGTGACATGACTAGAATCCACTGCAATGGACGGTTCTCAATTGACACAGGCAGGACAAATGCAACCAGAGACTCGCTCAGTTACCTAACCAAGTCCAAACCCAAATCCAAAGTATGGTCCCGCCTGGTCTCCAATTATTATCCATATATATTTCATGTGATAGTAATATAATAACAACAATAATATATTTCCTATCTCTCGCGAGTGACAAGCAATCACTCGACTTCTACCGGAGTCCTATAGCACAACAATCTACACAATCCAGTCATACTAGTAAGACTCATAGGATAATGATATATATATATATATATGCAAGTGGGTTTCATTTAACTCCTTAAAACTTAATGCACAAGCATAAAATTAAGTGCAGAATAATAGGGGTTATGCACCGGGGCTTGCCTGGGTAAGATATAATCAAAAGTTAGCCTTCCATCGTGGTGACACGATCATCAAGCACCATCTTTTCCGCTACTTTGAGCATCTCCATGACCCATCGTTGTTCCTATTATGATATACGTGGATGCAACACATGGACGTAAATAATCAACGGCAACCACAACTCTAAAATACGATTATGTCTCGTAAGCTAATGAGCTAGCTCTAATGACTAACATACTAAGCCATGTATCCACGTGGTCAAGTGAGGCTCGTTTCTGTAAAATGTTTTTGTTCTACAAACCCTCAATTATTTTTGACATTTGATTGATTAAATATATATATTTTCGCACTAGAGCTTATTTAGTTATCTTAACAAACTAATTTCTATGGAGCTACAAAAATTACAGTGAACACCTAATTATGTTAGGAATTTATTATGAAAGTTTCAAAGCCAACACTATTATCAATTTATCATGAAAATTTCTACAAGTTTATGCTTAAATAATATTAGAGCATGTTAAAATATTTAAGGCAACCATGAAATATTTTAGAACCATGTGAACCAAGTACACTAGCAGGTAGATCATGATTTTATAAACTTAACAAAATTGGTTTCACATTTTTTGGTCGACTACACCAATTTCTATTGAATTTATAAGTTTACCTTGGAAACCTAATTAGAAAACACGTTAGAAATGGAAAGGACCGGCGGCAGCCAAATTGGCCCAGCAGCCCAACGCGGACCGCGCGGAATGAGGCCAGGCGCCAGCTGGCCGGCCCAACGAGCGACCCATGGCGGACACGCCCCGCACGCGATGGCGGCTTTGCAGGAAAGCCCCCAAGGTTTCAGATATTAATACCACTACTATGTGCACTATGCCTTACGTAAGTGGTTTTATAAACTAGCCCCCGTACTATCCGCCTTGACAACGAGGTGGCCCCCGATGCCACCACGCTCACCGGCAAAGCTCCGACCGGCATTGCATGGCTAAGCCAACCAACCAAGGCTTAATCGGCACCCCTAACTGACTGATGGAGACCTACGGAGCTACGCGCAGCGATGCGAAATAGAAGGGAGCTCTACGGTGCACTACCGCACCTAACCACGACGTTGGGCCGAATCGCGCGGTGGCGCAAGCGTTTCGGCGGACTAGGGCATTAACGGAGTAGTAAAGATAGTGGGAAAGCACTAGGAGCTCACCGCGATCCGAGCTGTAGCGATGGTTGAAGCGTAGAAGGGGTCGAGGTGGTCAGTCCACGCGCGAGTTGACCGAGCAGCGACGCTCCGAGGCGGGCACCGATGTGTCACCTCGCTGCCAACAAGCACCCTGGCCAAAACCATGCGAGCACCGAATAGGGGACATCAAGGCGAGCTTAGGGATACGATCAATCGAATTACAACCTGCCCTACGGGCGTGAAAGGTCCTAATGGCTAGAGGGGGGATGAATAGCCTATAAAAATTTCTACAACAACACTTAGCAAACCGGTTAGACAAATATGAGGCAAAGCGAGTGTTGCGCTAGCCTACTAAAAATATAAGACACCTAACACAATTCTAGTTTATATACTCTGTATCCACACAATGACTATGTCACTACACTAAATTAGTGTGCTCTCAAAGTCTAACTAAAGAGCCACACTAACCAAACTAACAAGCTCTCACGACTAGCTACACCAAAGAGCTTGACAACTAGTTTGCGGTAATGTAAAGAGAGAGAGCAAGATGGTTATACCGTCGAGTCGAGGAATGAACCAATCAATCATAAGAATCAATATCAATGAAGACCAATCGCCTTGAAATAAAATGATGACACAATGATTTTTTATCGAGGTTTACTTGCTTGCCGGCAAGCTAGTCCTGGTTGTGGCGATTCACCCACTTGGAGGTTCACGCGCTAATTGGCATCACACGCTAAACCCTCAATAGGGTGCCGCACAACCAACACAAGATGAGGATCACACAAGCCACGAGTAATTTACTAGAGTATCTTTTGGCTCTTCACCGGGAAAATGTCAAAAGCCCCTCACAATCACCACGATCGGAGCCAGAGACAATCACCAACCTTCGTTCGACGATCCTCGCTGCTCTAAGCCATCTAGATGGCTGCAACCACCAAGAGTAACAAGCGAATCCCGCAGCAAAACACGAACACCAAGTGCCTCTAGATGTAAACACTCAAGCAATGCACTTGGATTCACTACCAATCTCACAAAGATGATGAATCAATGATGGAGATGAGTGGGAGGGCTTTGGCTAACAGCCTGTTCGCTTGCTCGTATTTGGCTTATAAGCCATGGTTTATCAGCTAACGAACAGTATTTTTCTCTCACACCAAACCAGCCAACAGTACTTTCAACCATGGCTTATAAGCCAAACCAGCCCAAACGAACAGGGCGTAAGCTCACAAGGTTGCTATGTCAATGCAAATAGCCAAAAGAGTGAGCTAGAGCTAGCCATGGGGCTTAAATAGAAGCCCCCATAAAATAGAGCCGTTGTACCCCTTCACTGGGCACTGCTCGGGGTGACCGGACGCTCCGGTCAGATCGATCGGATGCACCCTGCCAGCGTCCGGTCAACGGATGGCTGCCACATCATCCCTCTCTTCAAATACTGAGCGCCCGATTCCAACGGTCAAGTGATGACCGGACGCAGCACAGTGCCACAACCAGACGCAGGACCCCAACGTCCAGTCACTTCCAGTAAGGTTCCAGTCGTGACCAGACGCGTTAGTTGGAACACGACCGGATGCAGGACCCCAGCGTCTGGTCACTTCCAGTAAGCCTCCACTCGCGACCGGACGTGTCTGGTCATGCTCGACCGGACTCACCCAGCGTCCGGTCACTCACTATCTCCTCTGTGCGCTACCATGTTAGCAGGACCGGACACACCCAGCCAGCGTCCGGTCACGAAGTGACCCTAGCGTCTGGTCGAAGACCGACGCCAGCGTCTTCACTGCTTCCACTGACCGGACGCTCCGGTCTAGTTGAGACCAACATCCGGTGCACTCTGTGAAACCCTGTCTTTTCTGTACAGGGCACCAGTGGCACCGTCGGACTGTCCGCACTCTACGGGCGGACACTCCGCCGGTGAAGTTTCTAACCATTGCTCAAATGTGCCAACCACTAAGTGTATCACCTTGTGCACATGTGTTAGCATATTTTCATAAATATTTTCAAGGGTGTTAGCACTCCACTAGATCCTAAATTCATATGCAATGAGTTAGAGCATCTAGTGGCACTTTGATAACCGCATTTCAATACAAGTTTCACCCCTCTTAATAGTACGACTATCGATCCTAAATGTGATCACACTTACTAAGTGTCTTGATCAGCAAAACAAAATGGTTTCTACCATTTATACCTTTGCCTTGAGCCTTTTGTTTTTTTTCTTCTTTTCCAAGTCCAAGCACTTGATCATCACCATGGCAACACTATCGTCATGTCGTGATCTTCATTTGCTTCACCACTTGGAGCAGTGCTACCTATCTCATAATCACTTTGATAAATTAGGTTAGCACTTAGGGTTTCATCAATTCACCAAAACCAAACTAGAGCTTTCAGGGCGTTACCCCCAATTTCCTGAGCACGGCGGTGATTTTTGACGAGCGACGAGCCAAACACCAAATTGGACGACCACAATGCACAGCTGCGCCTTGGTGTGGGCCGGGCTACTAGATAACCTCCAAGGCTACTTGCTGGTGCGAGGAATCAAACTACGGAGCCTCGAGCAAGGTGAATTGGGAGAGCGGGAAGTGCGGTGCCCCTGTTGCTGCCATGTCGCGGAGGGACACACAGGCGGGCCAAGCGGGTTAAAATGGAGCAGCACAAGCACGTGCTCCTAGCTGACGAGGCAGGGAAGAGCTTGGCGTGGTGCGCATGGCTTGAAGCGGTGAGACCCAAGCGGGCCCGCAGGCGTCGTCGAGAGGGACTGGCTCACGGTAGATGAATCAGAGGGCGGGTAGGTGAAATGTGCAGTTGAGACACACGCCATGTCGGCTAGACGGCGGCCACCGTGGCGTCGGCTCGGACCTGCGTGCGGCCTAGCGGCACGGCGCGGGTTGGCCAGCAAGAGGCAAGTTGAGGCGAGAGACACGCCGCGACGTTAGTTGGCATGCGGCAACTGCACACGCGCTGGCTCGCAGGGAGAGGCCACGGCCGACCACGGACCAAGCTCGGCACACGCTACACACCTACGCACGGTGACCGCTCCCACGGGGCCAATGGTCGAAGCGGTACCAAGCACGATTATTAAAGCGGCCTAAAAACTACTCTTCGATTCAGCGAAGGCTCAACTAATTCCATGACCCCAAAGTCGACACTAACGGCTAGCTAGAGGAGCAATCTATACAACTAGAGGATGGCCAGAGAGGAAGATAGAAGCATGCCAAAACGAGCTCGTCGCGTCGGCGTCAGTTCACGAACAGAGCCCCAAAACATGATCCGTCACGCGTTCTAAGGGGTTTTGGGCAATTTTTACGAGTTCCATGTGACAACCAACATGACTATAACCTACACCATGCCCAAATGCTCGTCTTGATGCAACCAACTATACAAAAACATGGATGTATTGATTAATCATTTTTGTTGAATTTTAAATGCCAAAAAGGCATTGTCTACAATTCTTTTCCGACTTGGATAGAGTAAAGGCTTGATTAGAACTAACAACCTTGAGCGCTTTTGCCGTAATTTTTAAAAGGTCTAAGCCTTGTTAATTTCAACTAACTAACATACTATGACCTAGTCCATGCTTCGTACTAACTTGTAGGAATAAAATATTAAAGCACTATTTAAGTATGTTCCACTATATAATTTACCAAAGATAGCACTTTAAACTTAAATCGTTTGTTTGCCGACTTAACCGTGAAGAGTGAATTTACTTTCAATTTGATTTCCGAGCTTTCCAAAAATACTAGCTGATATTATTATTCTCCAAGTTTTAAAATTGCATGCCCAGCTACGTAACTTGCCCTCAAATCTTTATTTCCACACTATACTCTAGTTATAATTGGTCGTTGTTCATAGAAATTATTTTCATGCCAACAGTTAACACAACTCATTCTATTCTTTTTGTTAGGAGTTTTCATCACCACCTCTTTACGCTAAGTAAACGAACTCACTATATTATTAGATCAATCTCCCAGGCCATAATCTCAGTGCTTAGTGAGCTCGTAACACCAAAGGTGTTACAACCAGGACTACCGGGGCTTGTGCGCCCCCGCGTTCGTTCGTGCTCCTCAGGGCCGGGTGGACCGACGACCAGTTCACGTTTCTGCAGCTTCCCCTGCTGGTTCCACACGGTGTCGGAGCGGGGTGGGTGCCACCCTGCTAGTGTTCTATGGTTTGTGGGTTGGAGGCATGGAGTTCTGGGCGAAACCTCAGCTCGGTTTTGGCCGGGTGGGCGACGGTGACGCCGCGGGCGCCACATTCGTCCTTGGAGGCGTTGTCGTTGAACCCCATGCTTCTCGCCGGCGACGCCAGATTCTAGGCGAAAGCCTTGCCTTACAAGTTGTAAGGCCAGCGACGATGGCGTCCACGGTGGTATCCCTGGGCGTCAACCCCATCCTAAAGGCGTCGCTGAAGAATCTTTGGCTCGTTGCTTGCCCCTCGTGCGGTCGCCGAGATCAGGGGCTCATCCGTTCCATCGGCTTTTGGTGGAGTCCCTCGCTGAGCCTGTGTGTGCCTTTGTTCTACTCACAGTGGTTTATCTTGTAGCATTTGACCTTGCCATTGTTGTTTGGCTGTCATAGCAGATGCTTTGCCGCTATCACTATCTCCTTGGTGGATACTTGGCCGTCATTGGTATCTCGGGTGAGTGCTTTGCCGCCATTGTCTTTGGCCTCCTCTCTGTCAGATGCTTTTACTGCTGAGTGTGTCTTGATCGTTCCCCCTACGGATGCTTTGCCGTAGGGCGTCTTCGCTTTCCCCCGACGGACGCTTGGTCGTCGGTGAACCCCCTGGCAGATGCTTCGCCACCATTGGCTCTTTGGCCCCCTCTCTGGCACACGCTGCCGAGAGCGTGCGTACCCTCTTTTGGCGGATGCTTGGCCGTCGTGGTCGCTGGCGGATGCTTTACCGCCGTTGCTGCTGGATGCTCGCTTCTCTCTGGATGGATACTTTGCCACCAAGGCATCGTCTAGTTTGTAGGCAACTATTATGTCGTTGTATCCTTTTCTTGCAGGCTCAGTTGGTAGGTTTTTGGATGCTGAGGGCAGTCGCTCTTTCTCTCTTTCTTTCTTGTTTATTGTGTTGTATCCTAGTTTACTCACCACTAGCTTGGTGATTGATAATCTATGCTATGAGAGTTCTCTCGTAGCTATATCATGTAATTCTGGCTTAATGAAAAACGGGCTATATTGTCCGATCTCGGAAGAAAAAACGAGGTAGATTAGGACGGACGGAAGGAAAAACCGCCGGATCGTGTCTACTCTACGTTCGCGGTCCGTGACGGCCCAGAGCCCACCTGCGGTGGCCCATGGCCGCAGCCCCGCACCACGGGCGGCATAGCGACAGACACGTGCCGTGCCGGCGCACGGGAGACTTCCGCGCCGCGCACGACACCCCACCGCAGGTCCGCCTCCGTGCCCGAGCCCTACCGGCCAAGTAAACGGAGACGAGAAATCCAGAGGGAGGGAGAGATCTCCGGGCTCCATCCACGCCTCCACCACCATTCGTCCGGATCCCGATCCGATCAGCTCCAAGATCGCGATGGCGGACGACCGCTGCTGCACGTTCCTGGAGATCCTCCTCGCCATCATCCTCCCGCCGCTCGGCGTCTTCCTCCGATTCGGCTGCTGCAGGGTAAGATCCCCTTCCCCTCACCCGCGGTCACCCCATGATTCGATGCTCTGTGCGCACCGCACGCCTCTTGGCCGGGACCTGCTCGTCGATTTCTAGCTAGTTGATTTCACAACCCGTTTGGCCCGCGAGTTTGCCTAGCTTCGGGCTAGGTTTCGGTAGGCAAATTGTTCGATTCCAAGCTATTCCGACGCTGCTTGATCTGAATTCCAAAGTATACGAGCGTCAAACGATTAACTGCCTCTGAAATCTTGTGCGTATACTCGTAGATCCGTGCATAAAGTGTAGTACCTGTTTTGCTTCATTCCTGTGTTGCCCATTTGTGTTGGGCATAATTAGGTGCTGGACAGTAAGAAAAGGTGGCCTTTGCCACAACACACTAAAAAAACATGTCTTTGCCCAAACACACTAAAACTCTATGGCAACTGGGTGCTAGACACTATAACACATATTATAACATATCCTCATCAAACAAGTATCAATACATTTATAAAAGACAAGTATACCCCTGCCCCTTCAAATGAACATTTCAGATAGATAAAAGGACATGATGATACCATGTTCCTCTCTTTAAGATCAACAGTATGCCTCCAATGAACTAGATCCCTTGTAACACCTTCAACTTCACCTAAAATTTCAGTCTCAGTACCACCATCTTTGTGTGAATACCTCCACACATATTTGAGCCCCCTGCTTCTTGTATTGAGTTCCTTCATGACTTTAGGTAGGATCTTGCCTTCAAGCTTTCTTGCAATTTTTCTTCTCAAGAACATTTTGTCCAATTTTTGAAGACTTTAGTAACAGCTGAATCAATTCCTTTGCCTGCATCAGTTGATATCACTAGGCCTGGAGGTGATCCAATAGCTTGATGAAGTCTGCTAAAAAACCATTCCCAATTGTCAGTTGTCTCTGATCCAAACACACCATGACACACTGGAAACATCCAATTGTTCCCATCAATAGCAATAGCAGATGCAAGTTGACCCTTCCATTTCCCAGTCAAATGAGTGGAGTCCACACCAAGGAAAGGCCTGCAACCATTTAGAAATCCATCCACACAAGACTTCAATGCAACAAACATTCTAGTGAACCTCATCTTCTTCCCAACTTTCTCATATTCAATGTCTACCAAACTGCCAGGATTGGTCTTCTCCAGTTCTGCCTTGAAACTGAAAATACACTCAAAACTATCATCCCACTTCCCTTTGAGTTGCTCCAAAGCCTTATTTCTTCCATCCCAAACTACCCAGTATGACAACTTCAGATGATACTGCTCCTCTAGCCTTTTCTTTAATTCTTTAGGCCCAATTTTATTGTCCTTTGCAAGCCAATCCAGAACCCGATCCTTGACCCACTGATTTGTTGCCATGCAGTCTTCTTAACTTTTTCTGTGCTTTGACAAGTGTGTTCATAAGGCATCTTCTTTATCTGAAACAAGCAAGAATTAAATTCAGTACAAACATACAGTAAAAAAATCAGTATAAAAAATCTGGAAAAAGAACAAGTACCTCCCAAGTCCTTCCATCTTGCAATTGTGAAGCATGTACACGCCACCTGCACCGTTCAGCTTTGCAATAGCCTCTATACCTTGTTGCCTCTGAATAGGGAGCTGTAATTTCATATTCACCTTTTATTGCATATTGCCTAATAGCTTTCTTGAAAGTATCACCATCCCCAAAAGTTACACCAACTTCTATTTTCGGATTCTCCAAGTCAGTTGCATGGATAATTGTCTTACAACCCCATGCATCCTCAACAACTAATTCATCCTCCAAACCAGCATAGTCTACATCACTATCTGGTTCAGGCTCTGATAAATCAGAAATTGGATCCTCATCATTCAGACCAACGTACTCTACGTCATCATCCACCCAAGCCACTTCAGTAATTTGCTGAATTGGTGGCTCTACAAGAGATGAGTCAGTTTCAAGTGAAGGTTGTGCAATAGTTTGGTTGGCTGGGGCATCAGTGCTTCCCTGCAAAACACAAGGCATGCTCTCCAGCCGGCCAATATCATGTATGTGATCCTCGTCGTCTTTTCTTATAACACGCACTTGCACGGAAAGCCTCCTTATATCCCAATACATGTCAATTGCATGAAGCAATTTCTGGTCAGAATCAATCTCTCTATAGCTACGACTCATATTATCCCAATAGGTGACACGCAGTTTTTGTTTTGAGCCTAGCTTAATTTCTGTAGCAAATTCAAGAAGCAAATCATTCCAGTTTGTGCTATCCCTGTCTAAAATCTTTGGAATGTTACATGCCTTGCAATATTCGCAACCATCATCATCAGTTAATTTGACATAAGCGCCTACTCGAACAGCAAGCCTGTAGGACGAATTGGGATCCATCCTACATATACAGGGGCACAAAGATGAATGGGATGAACAAGGGTACGATTTACTTTGCAAAATCGAGCCTACAGTTAGCCTAACCCTAGGGGAAAATCGCAAGAATCTTACCTGTCGGGAACCCATGACAGATCGGCGTGGTTCTCTGGGAAAATGTCGCTGAAGAATCGTGAAGGAGGCTCCTCCATCTCCTGCCACGAGCGGGCGCCGCCGCCGTGACCGCCGCCTAGGAGGGAACAGGCCCGGCCTCGGGGCGCTGGCGAAGGGCGCGGCCGTGCGCCTGGAGCAGGGCGGGGCAGCAGCAGGAGACGGCCGGACAGAGGGAGCTGGCGAGCGTGTCTCGGGCGCAGCAGGAGCGGCGCAGCGAGGAAGTCCCGATCCGTTTTGGTCATCCCGTTCGGCAGCAGGGGAAACAAGAGAATAGGCAGGAATAATTTCGTCTTTTCGCGTACCTTTCTATTAAAAACGATTATAATAAGAGGTGTAGTGTCCAGGACCCAATTACCAAAGAGTTTTAGTGTGTTTGGACAAAGACAAGTTTTTTTTATGCGTTGCAGCAAAGGCTATCTTTTTTTAGTGTCCAGGACCTAATTTTGCCTTGTGTGGGGTTGGCTTCTGTTTGGTTTCCTGCAAAAGACTGTATCCAGGACTAGAGCATAAAATCATGTTTGATATTTCATTAGTCCTCACAAACCTATTACATTGATGTGACAATGATACTCTGTTCTAGGACAAGTCAACAGCATTCATTTCGCTGCCACATTTTTTTTTTCCTGATGATGGAAGAGTGAGTAGATCACACAACTGATTTGACTAATCTGAATCATGAAACTCGGTGGAATGGAGCAGTGATGCCTATATACAATTGTCTGTTTTATCCTAGTAACTCTATTGATATTTACTATCCCTGTAACATACTGACGGTAAGCTTTCTTGTTTCTTAACAGATAGAGTTCTGCATCTGTCTGCTGCTCACAATCCTTGGCTATGTCCCTGGAATGATCTACGCAATCTATGTCCTTGTTGCTCTCGACTCTGACCGGCATGAGAGGGAATACTATACCCTTGCGTAGCGCATCTGGTTGTGTCAGGCCTCAATCTTTACGGTGCACAGTTGAGTCGAATCAGTATTTTCATGTGGATTGTCTGACATGGTATAACCGGCAATGGGTAACCAAGTGTTCTGGTCCAGTGCTATATTGTTCTTACCCAACTTGTGACCTCTTTACTCTTTATTTGGTCCAGTTATTCAATCTGTAATTGTGATACTACAAGAGAATAAGATGTACCTGTATTTCTGAGAGCAATTGTGATTTATGATTGGTGCTACCTTGTTTATATATTGCAATCTTCCCTATTTGTCTACTGATGTACTCCATCTGCTCTAAATTCAAAGACGTTTTGGCTTTTCTAGATACATTACATTAACTATGTAATGTATCTAGACATAGGGTATATATAAATACATAGCAAAATCTATGTATCTAGAAAACTCAAAACGTCTTATAATTTGGAATGGATGGAGTAACGGTTTATCATGTTTTTTTTCATTTATTGGATTGAGATGTCTATTCTGCCTCATGAGCCATTTCTTCATGCTTGATCAACCTACTAATCTGTATCAATGCCACCCTTTGCGTTGCATGTTTTTTCTGTGCTGCACAGTTTTTGTCCACAGCTGTAACCAACATTTTATCTTGACGGGCATTCAAATTTGAGGTTGCTCTGCCTGTATGTATAGTGAGCTTTGTATAGCATGTGCACAGGTTTTGTAATCACAAATGGTCTATGCCTATAAGACGATAAGAAAGTGTATGCTGAAAAAACATAAGGGACGACAGAGGCTTCATATTCATGTTTATTTACAGATGCGCTTATATACCTCAAAAACAGGTGAACAGCAATTCTATGAAATGCAATATATACAAACACATCTTCTTTGAAATCTCTCCTACACAAAAAAAGGGATACTGTCAGATGTACTACGTATTGTTCAGTAACTTTGATGTATGTTGCTCTGGGCCGCTTCTTTCTTTCACATACAGAATAACACTGATATAACTTGTGCCCCTTCTGGACAGATCACATATGGCAGCTGATACTATAGTAACCACGTGACCGAGCCCTCTGGTGTGAGTGTGCTACGTGGATTCTGAACGACATCTTCATGTCGACAATGGTTCAGTGTGCAGCCAGTAAAATATGTATCAAAACGATTCGTTTCTGGTGCTGAATGTTCGTGCCCATGTGCAGCCCAGCGATTCTGCTAGATCGCGAGCACCTGTGTTGCAGCTGCTCTGGAAGCTTTGTTTAATGACACTTCGGATTGCAAGGATCCTGTTTCTGTCGGCATGGCTGTACGGAGCAGAGGAAGAGGATGCGGCCTTGACCTGACCCTTACCTGCCCAGTCGTGCTATATGCTCACTTGTCCGGATAATCTGGTACAGTGATGATATTCTGGTTGATTCAGGAGGCCTGGAAGAGGATGTGGGTGATTCAACCTGTTCGCTGATGCTGACATTTAGTTTATGCTGAAATAGTGTGAGAGGAAAACATTATTTCATGGTTGAAAAGTAGTTCTGAATAAGCTCAAGCGAACAGAGCAATATCACGTTTGATTCTCTTTTGCATTCTTGATACCGCTGCCTTGGACCCTTTTTTTTAGTACAACAACGGAATAGATTTGATCTTTCATCTTTGAGAAGAGCATGCACACATTGTTCTTCTTGTATCGAATACTATATATAGTCACCAGAATATTCTAAAATAAAATGATGATTTAAGATAAGAGGTACTCAATCCGTCCCTAAATTATAAGACGTTTTGGTTTTTCTAGATATATTGATTTTACTATGTATTTAGACATAATGTATATCTATGTGCATAGCAAATGCAACGTATCTAGAAAAGTCAAAACGTCTTATAATTTGGAACGGAGGGATTATGACATATGGAAACATATACTTCAAAACTAACTATCCAAAGAACTTGATAAATAGATCCTTCTAGAGTCTATGCAGTTTTCTTCTTTCATTTGGTGCAGTTGATAAATAAATCCTTGTAGCCCCTGCAATTTTCTTCTCTCATTTGGCGCAGTTAAGTGTTGTACTCACGGAAAATAAATCCTATTAGGGCTATACAAGGCTTCCTCCAAAGATCAGGTAACTCGTTCAAGGCTTCAACCCTAGAAATTTCATCATGTGCTTGCTCATGAGAACATTGTAATTGTAAGGCAGAGATGCCAACATCCTTGAGGCAGTTCACACAAGGGACACGAGTCCTCTTTATGAGATAGCTCACAAAGACTCAGACTTATTTTTGATCAGGGTCATGTTGAAGTGCTTTCCACCAGAAGCATCAACAATGATAAATGGGACATAGATTTCAGTCTGCGTAGTGGAGGAAACTAAACTTTCGACTTCTCAGTTGCTTCCCCGAGCCTCTGCAGTGATTGCAGACCAGGCGGTGCTCTACACTGCTTTAGGAGAGGTTGGCAGCTCGCAGGTCGGCTTGGAGAAGCAGGGGAGACGGAGGATCTCGTTAGAGGCTGCTGATATATGCATGTTGGTCACCGGCGGCCAGATTCAATTGAGGCGAGGGACGACCATACTTTGGTACTTTGGTCATTGTATGAATGGCAGCGGTGGTGGGGGCATAGGAAGCGATGAGCAGAGAGGGGGCGTGGATAGGAGGACTGGATCGAGGGGGGCGAATCAGGGGAGCAGAGAAGGATGATGGTCAGCGTTCGGCGAGGGTGACGATGACGGAGCCTGGCTTATCGTGGTACAGTATTTTTCTCTCATAATAAATCAGCGAACAGTACTTTTCAGTCTGGCTTTTCAGCAAAGCGAACAGGGCTGATATCATGGGTGGAGGACGACCAATTGCGGCGCACCAGGAGCGAGGACAACGGCGAAGGCGGCAAGTGTGGCACGTGGGGAAGGAGGGCGAGGGGTAGACGATGGAAATCCTAGCCGAGACATGCACACTATACCCTATGAGCAGCTGCGAAGAACTGAGTTGGACCAACAATACTATAGACGCCTCGCCATCGATGGGCACGTCGCCTAATTGTAACACCTGCCCTCTGTTGTCTAGCGCCTAGGCCTGTTGCTGCTTGTTGGCATGCTCTTTTCTCTATCTATGTTGTCCGCCCAGGCCAAGCTGCCCCTGCCGCATGCTGCCTATTTGTGAGAGGAGCGCTTGTCCACATCTGCATGCGCCGTTTGCTGCTTCCGTGACGGTTGACCGTAGGTAGCTAAGTGCTGGCTCAAATTTTTTTTGTCACTCCATGGCATCGGGCTTTGGTTTTCATGTGTTTCAGATGAAAGTTTCATCTGGTGTTGCATGTACTTCATCTGGATGTTGCATTGGGTTTACACGTACGTTGCAAGTGTATGTTTAAAATGTTTCATCTATTTTAGACGTATGTTGCAAGTGTTTAATCTTCATATTTCATATGTTGCAATGACTATACACGTATGTTGCAAGTGCATGTTTCAAATGTATGTTGCAAGTGTTTTTATCTGGATGTTGCATATGTTGCAGTGGCTATACACATATGTTGCAACCGTATGTTTCAAATGTTTCATCTGTTTTAAATATATGTTGCAGCAAGTGCTTCATGTTGCAAGTGTTTTCATCAATAGGTGTAGTATGTTCCCATGCGTTTTAGATGTATGTTTCATATGTTTCTTTTGAATATTGCATGTGTTTCATCTGGATGTTGCAAATATAGATCTATTCTCGACCTGCATGCATGTCCACGGGCACACATAGCACAGAAGCTAAGCGAGGGGTGCAGCAGCATGAGGGGGCACGGGCGTGGGTGGTTGAAAGGTCCTGTCGGTGCGAAAAGTGACCAACAAGTGAATATTTACAGTTTTACCATACGTTGTGATCGGATGTGGCCTAGCACTCAATGACATAGGGTTTATACTGGTTCAGACAATGTGCCCTACGTCCAGTTTGAGTCTGTCGGTGACTTTATTCCTGAGCCCAGGTGCTCGAAGTTTGCCGTGAGGTTACAAACGAGTGAGAATAAGATGGGGGTGTTAGAGGTCCGATTGGACTCTGGACTGAAGGGCCGAGAGTGACGGGAGCTCCTACATGTGCTAAGTATCGGGACGTATGCTCTATGTAGCTTTAGAGTTCTAGAGCCATGAAGCTGTTCGAGTGCTCAGAATGTCTAAAGCTAGTAGAGAGAGAATCGGAATGATCGTCCTTTTCTAGGATAGAGCACATCCCCTTTTACAGGTGAAGGGGACGGCCTTACAAGTTAGGAGAGAGAGAGAGTGTGTGCGTTTGCTAGTCTTGTTGACCACGCTGTTGGGTATAAGATAGTTTGTCGACGCCCATAATATTGTTGACGCCTAGATGCATGTGGCAGGCTCCATCGTGTTCTTCTAGTATGGCAAATGTCGGCGCCTACCATACTGTAGGACAAATGTCAGCGCCCATAACACTGTTCGTGTTCTGACATGTCTGAAAGGTAGCAAAGTAGCCCTCTAGCATGGCCTGGCGATACTGTCCTGTAGGTGTGTAGGTACGGTCCTCGGTATTGCGGTTTGACTTGAGTGCCTTGCCTTATCTGCTCCGCCTGATTCTTGGGTTCTCACCGAGCGGGCGTCCCCGATCGGTCTATCCTAGTCGGCTCTGACCGCGCCGGTCGAAGAAGAGCCGTAAGCAGAGGTTCGGTGTATTCCCGGTCAGAGAAGCGGATCGGAGTCGGAAGCGAGCGTCGTCCCCTCCTTGGCCAGGCCTTCCAGTCGGAGAAGCGGGTCGGAGTTGGAAGCGAGCGTCGTCCCCTCCTTGGCTAGACCTTCCTGTCGAAGAAGAAGGTCAGAGTCAGAAGCGAGCGTCGTCCCTTCCTTAGCCAGGCCTTCCGGTCGAAGACTTGATCGCTCTTTCGGCCTGTCGTTAGGTATCTAGGCTGGCTCAGGAGTTGCGCGTCATTTGTAATGCCATCTGTTGGGCCGAGCTTTTGCTGGGAAGCGGGCCCATTAGGGACCCCGGGTTTATGAACCCGATAGGAGCCCCCGAGCCCCCGGGCGATTCGGGTAGAATCATTTGGGGGATTTTTCATTTTGCTAGCGGGTGCGAACGAGCGCACCCGGTGGGTGTAGCCCCCGAGCCTGCGTCCGACTAGTAAGTCAATTGGAGGTTGCGTATCTTGGTACTCTTTCCTGGGGCCACAGACTCCTATGTTTCTGTCGGTCGGGGTGTTCGTCCGTGTTTGTCCCGCCCGTGACCTACGCGGTCGATTGGTTTCTCGAGTCGACGTCGGGTGACCCGAGCCCCTGAGCCCCGTTGGGTTTGGTAGGGGTTGGTCTAGTTCTGTGCGTTATGCCATCCATGGTTTCCATAACCGGAGGGGCTGAGCTAACGTTGCTTGCCTCGATGGCTCGAGTGACACGCTCGGTGAGCTCACTAACGGGTGCGTTCGAGCGGAATCCGGGTCTATCGTTCATAACGGGGTCAGCATAGCCCTCATGTGGCATTCCACTGCTCCTGAACCCACATCTCGGCAGATGCCTAGGTCATTCCAGAGACCGACTCAGGTGGCCCATTGGCCTTCCCTCGATGGAGATTCTACGGGCAAGGCTCGAGGTTAGGATCGAACGAGAAGGTCGAGATAACCCTGTCTGCTTCTGAGCATATCGGGCGAGGGCTATTGGGGCTCATCTACGTTTTCTTCCCTAGATCTATGTCGACGAAATATGGTCGGCAGACTACCTAGGGGTATGCCCAAGGTAGTAGATTATCGGCAGACAGGTGCGCAAGCTACGGATGAGATGGTGACGCAAGACAGACACGAGGTTTTATCCAGGTTCGGCCGCCGTGAGGGCGTAATACCTACGTCCCGCATCTGATTGTATTGCTGTATGTCAATGAGATTGTTCTTGAGAGGGGTCCCTTGCCTGCCTTATATAGTTTGGGGGGCAGGGTTACAGATCTGGAAACTAATCCTAACCGGTTACAATTGCCATAGGTGGTCGGATAAGGATTCCTATTCTAACCGACCAGGATCTTGCTTGATCTCCAAGTCTGCCTTGATTCCTTGCGTGGGACTCCGAGCAGATCGGCTGGGCCACGCGTCGTCTCTTGGTGGACCGAACCCCCTGGTCTAGGCCGGCCCAAACCTAACCGTAAGGGTATAGGGGTTAATACCCCCACAGCTAGTCCCCGAGCACCATGTATTATGTTGCGACACGCCGTTTGATATTCTTCGGCTAACGCAATCTATCTTCATGTCATCTCCAACTGGTTGAAACATTGACCAAGCAAATATGCCAGTATTCTGGTCAGCACAGAGAGCAGTAGACCACGGTTATAGCCGAAGATTCCGGTTGTCCGAAGAATGCATGGTGCTCTAAAGAAAAAAGAAAAAGATTTCTTTCATGATCAAGTGTGCCCACTTGTATTTCTGAAAAGAAATGTAAGTGACCCCTGTACAAGAATAGTTATGGCCAACAGTCAGAGCGTAGGGGTTGAATAAAATAAGCACATTCACTGCAAGGTGATGTGTGCCCACTTAGTCCCCGAGCCTAGTAGTAGGTGACATAGGTGCATGGTGCCAGGGTCTAAAAAAGTCTTGTTAATTAGATACAACATGCACCATCAGGTGCATCATACCGATGTAGTCCCCAAGCTTGCTGGAAGGAGAGGTATGAGCCTTGTAGCAAGGTCTAAAGGAGAAAAAATATCCCAACTGTATGCGAGTCGCTAGTCGCATGTAATCGAGACGCGAAGTCCCCGAGCTATGGTCGGAGAGTGGTCGAGGCAGTCCCCGAGCACAAGTCAAGGAGCGAGTGACGAAGTCCCCGAGCTGTAGTCAGAGAGTGATCGAGGCAGTCCCTAAGCATAGGTCAAGGAGCGAGCGACGAAGTCCCCGAGTTGTGATCAGAGAGTAGTCGAGGCAGTCCCCAAGCACAGGTCGAGGAGCGAGCGACAAAGTCCTCGAGCTATGGTCAGAGAGTAGTCAAGGCAGTCCCCGAGCATAGGTCGAGGAGCGAGCGACGAAGTCCCCGAGCTGTGGTCAGAGAGTGGTCGAGGCAGTCCCCGAGCACAAGTCAAAGAGCTGAGCGATGAAGTCCCCGAGCTGTGGTCAGAGAGTGGTCGAGGCAATCCTCGAGCACAAGTCGAGGAGCGAGCGACGAAGTCCCAGAGCTTGCTGGTAGGTGAGGTATCAGCCTTGTAGCAAGGTCTAAAGGAGAAAAAAATAAATGCCTCTCAACTATATGTGAGTACAAATCACATGTAGCCGAGGAGCTACGGATGGCCCAGCTGGACTTGTCGGCGAAAATAATTGGTAATATTAACCTGTGTGGAGGTACGACACCACCCGTACAAGGAACGCCATCAATAAGTCAGTTGGGAGCGCCATCATTTTCAAAGCCAACCGGCGAAGCCTGCGGTCTCGACCAGCCAGGCATCGGCGGGGCCATCTTCTTCAGCTCGATCAATACTAGAGTCCCCAAGACCCGAAAGACGATGTCGTGCCCAATGAAACAAGCGCAGTGTGCCCCGACCACCAATAGTGTGTAGCTATAGTCAGAGAAGAAGATGTAGTTGGGTTATTATAAACTTGGACCTTTTCAGGCAAGCTTGTAATAACGTAACTGTATATCAACATAAGCTTGTTTGTTTTGTAAAAAACGTGTTTAAGCTCAGATATCATGTTGATGTAACTAAGTTAGAACGTGTTGGCGTTCTATTTAGTTGTATCGGTTTAGTCAACACGTCATCCTGAAAGGTTTGTACGGCCCTGGTTTGACTTGCAGTCGAAGTGCAAGGTGCGTAGCTTGTGCACACGTAGAAACACACAAGTCAAACTAGAGAGAACCTGCCAATCACCCTTAGCGTAGAGAGCGGATCCCATGCACGCATTGGGGGGAACCAGAGACAGGACCTGCTCTAAAAACCTGAGAAGGAATGGTGGTCGGTTTTAACTGGTAGAGTTAGAATAACGATAGACTTCGAAGTGACACACTAGAGTAGTCGGAGAAATCATAATAGCTTTATTGAAATAAATCAAAAGTACAAGAGGGGTACATATCTTAGTAGCTAAGCATAGAAACGCCTAAGCTTGTCGATGTGCCCTGACTGAGTGGATGATGATGTCCTAGGCCTCGAGCTCTGGGATCTCCAGGTGCTTGGCGTCGAGCATGGTCTCGGCCATGCGAATAGAGAGGTCGTGAGCCTCTGCTATTTTGAAGCTGTCATCCTCGCAGGTGTAAGCTGCGTATAAGTTGCCCCTGAGAGTTAGAACCCCCTTCTCAGTAGGCATCTTGAGCACCAAATACCTATAGTGAGGTATGGCCATGAACTTGGTGAGCGTTGGTCGGCCAAGGATAGCATGGTAGGTGCCTTCGAAGTCAGCGACCACGAAGTTGACGTAGTCGGTGCGGAAGTGGTCTGGGGTACCAAATTGCACAGGTAGCATGATTTGCCCGAGAGGTGTGGAGCTCTTTCCAGGGAGAACACCCCAGAACTGTGCCTCGTATGGCTTAAGATCAGCCTGGGTTATCTTTAAGGCTGGCAAACTGTTGTTGAACAGTATATCGATGGAACTGCCACCGTCAATCAGCACTCTATCGAACTAAACATTGTTGATACAAGGATCGAGAACCAGAGGAAAACGCTCTGGCTCAGGTATTGCAACCCATTGGTCCTTTCTGCTGAAGGAGATCTCACGGTGAGACCAAGGAGGGAGCCACGGATCAGCGATGAGGTTGTCGGCATTGGCCACGTTCAAGCAAGCGTGGGCGAGCAGCTTGCGCTCTCGTTTGGTCTCGATGGACACTTTGCCCCCAATGATGGTGTGGACGTGGTCAGTTGGCTTGATGTACTTGTGACGGGGATCTATGTCTTCATCATCGTTTCCTCGCTACGCTGCTCCCCTATGTCGTTAGGCTTGTCGGATTTATCCGGAGCCTGTTGGTGCGAGTAGATGGATCTAAGAACACGGCAATTCTCCATGGTTTGGTTTGACTTGGGATGGAGCTAGTAGGGTCCTTTTAGTGCTTTGGCATAGTCTTCTTCGTAGTTGCGATGTCCGCCACCTTTTTTAACGATGTTGACTTCGCTGTCATCTTCTCGAGCATGCTTGCCCCTGTAATTGTCACGGTGATTACGCCGCTGCTCGTGGTGGTCGTGAAAATCATTGCGCTGGTTGCGGCGATCGAAATTGTCGTTCCGACCACGGTTGCCGTGGTGGTCGTCGCGGTGTGGGGAGTGGTCGGAGCGTGGAACCCTTGCTGCTTCTTCGATGATTATCTTTCTAGCATCATCAGCGTCCGCATATTTTTTAGCAGTAGCTAGGAGTGCTATGACTGATTCAGGTCTTTTGCGGAGGAGCTTGTCCCTTAGGGCATCGTGGAAGCGAGACCAGTGATGAAAGCTTCGATTGCCTCGTTGTCGGAGATTGATGGGACCTTGATGCGCATCTCCAAGAAGCGTCGGACGTACTCACGCAGTGGCTCATCTTTATGATCTCGAATCTGATAGATCATATTTGTTGCCGGGTTGTTCGCAAGTAGCAATGAAGTTGTCGATGAACGCTTGCTTGAGCTCTTGCCAAGAATCAAAGTAGTTTGCCGGTAAGCTGACCAGCCATTGGTGGCCTGCATGGCCGACGGCGACTGGGAAGTAATTAGACATGACGTGCTCATCAGCCATGGCTGATCTGCACGTGGTTTCGTAGAGCATGACCCATAACTCTAGGTTCTCCTTGCCGTCGTACTTCTGGAGTTTTTCGAGCTTGAAGTTTTTTGGCCACACGACTTGGCGAAGGTGAGGAGTAAACTGCTTCAAACCCGAGGGCCGTGGGTAGTATCATATTCCATACGGCGATAGCTTTCGTGGGATGCATGATCGTTGGCTCTTTGGTTAATGCGATCACGCTCTCCGAGGGAATGGCGAGATCGTTATTGCCATCACGGCGATCCTGATTGCCACCCTAATTGACCCCATGACCACGGTTATCACGGCGATTGTCGCGGTTGTCTCGTCGGTTATCCCGGTTGTTGCGGTGGTTGTCGTCCCGGTAGTCGCGGCGGTTGTCGTCCCGACCACCGTCATGACCACCGTTTCCGCCTTGACGGTTGTCTGGTGGGTCGTTGTTGCGCGAGCCACATTGGTTGGGTGGCTGTGGGCAACTTGAGTACTGACAACTATGGCTTGATTCGACTGAGACGGACGGAGCCCGGGCTTGGTTTGCAATCTCTGCGGTCTAGGCCATGGCAGCCGTCAGGTAGGCTTGCATATCATCACGAATTGCCTGGATTTCCGGGGTATTGGGTAGTCGTTGCATTGTCGCCATAGCAACAGCTATGTTGGCGCTTGGAGTCCTGAAGACCTGCTTCTCCCCTACCCTATCAAAGGCATTGTTGAGATCGCGTGGCTGGAGCCTTATGCGTGCCTCCTCGGCTTTGGCTTGTCTGCGATTAAGCCAGTCAATATTGCGTGCTAGCCTTTCTTGTTCTGTTTCGCCTAATCGCAATTTAATTACGATCCGGTCGGGGTCATTCATCGACGACACATTGATCAAGCCTCCTCGCCTTGGTGGGAAGGATGGGAATCGTGGGAACCCTGGGGGTGGCCTGGGATATCCAGATCGTATTCAACTTCTTCATCGTCACGAAGCTGAAGCTCAGTGTGGATGGAGCCATTAGATGCGGTGCTGGACGGGGAGCTTGAGCCGTCCGCTTGAACTGTGTGGACCGATCCTTCTTGATACTCCTCAATCCAAACCATGTTGATGAAGTTGCGTGGCTTTGGCCGAGGTCGATGTATAAAACATAGATCCGAGCAGCGTTGTATATTATTGCGTGTAGTTGGAAGCGCCCAGGTTTTCACAGTAGTAGGGTTGGGCACGGTAATTCTCCATCAAGGTTTCGCACTTGGAGGGCTAAAGACCAGTTGTGGGGGTTGGTCGGCGATGAACGGAGCGCCCTTCAAGAGTAGACGTGACCACGAGATCCGCAAGGAGTCGTGGCAGATTTACAGATATCGGATCGGCCCGAGCCGGCCATTAGATCGGGTAGATCTGGTGGGTAGTGGTTACCGCTTTAGGTAGGTTGATTTTGAATCGAATCTACCAGAGCTAGGGTTTTAGCAAGCTTGGTGCTGACCCGATCGATGGAGTCGAGCAGGTCGGTGTTGTCGATCTGCCTCCCTTTGTAGCGAGGAAGCGAACGACGGGTTGTCGGCATGGCTGAAGACGATGCTGGTGTGGCCGGAGCCGGATCCAACATGGTCGGAGCCGTAGCCGATGCTGGTGAAGCAATGGTCAACGCAGATTGGATCTGCGCCTCCTCCGTGGTCATGGTGATGAAGTTGTCGGAGCCAGTGGTCTAGGTGATCTGGCCGATGGTGAACGTGAGGCCATTCAGCGTAGCCATGGAACCGGGGATGATGACCATCTTGTTTGTCTGGGGAGCAGTACGCACACCCCCTACCTAGCGCGCCACTATCGACGAAATATGGTCGATAGTCTACCTAAGGGTATGCCCAAGGTAGTAGATTATCGGCAGACAGGTGAGCAAGCTACAAACGAGATGGTGACGCAAGACAGACATGAGGTTTTATCTAGGTTCGGCCGCCATGAGGGCGTAATACCTATGTCCTGCATCTGATTGTATTGCTGTATGTCAATGAGATTGTTCTTGAGACAATCCCCTGCCCGCCTTATATAGTTTGGGGGGCGGGTTACAGATCTAGAAACTAATCCTAACCGGTTACAATTGCCATAGGTGGTCGGATAAGGATTCCTATTCTAACTGACCAGGATCTTGCTTGATCTCTAAGTCTGCCTTGATTCCTTGTGTGGGACTCTGAGCAGATCGGCTGGGCCGCGCGTCGTCTCCTGGTGGACCGAACCCCCTGGTCCGGGCCGGCCCAAACCTAACCGTAAGGGTATAGGGGTTAATACCCCCACAATCTGTTTGACGCAAGGTGGTCTCGAGCCCTTCGTGGGCTGGCCTTCAAACCTTGGTCGGTCATTGCTCATGTTGAATGAGGCAACTACCGCTTCGTGGCTCAACACGAAGCGTTGTGATGCATTAATTGCAAATGCGATGCTTTGGATGTATGGGATGAATGAATGATTGTATGAATGAATGTATGAATGCATGTTTGAGAAAGGATGAATGAATGATCATGCATCAGAAACTAAAGTAAGAAGGTTTGGTAAGTTACCTTGATGACTCGAGTGATGGGTTTGAGGAGCTCTTATCGAATATGTCCGAATGGGATCCGTGTCCATCATTCGTGACAGAGTCGGCGTAGCCCGCATGGGGCATCCCACTGCCCCTTACCTGTCTCTCGGTAGTCGCCTGAGCCGTTCGATCGACTCAGGTAGTCCGTTGGTCTCTCCTCTATGGAGATCCTATTGGTGGGCCCTTCCAAACCCTGCCTAGGAAGGCGAAGGGTCGTTTGCATGTGATTGCGCCTTGTTTCCTACGCCTAGGTTGTGGTAGTGGTGGGCCCAACCTAGGCCACGTACTGCTTTAACTGGGTAATGTTTCGTTAGGCAGGGTGTGTCCCATCAGTCAGGACGCATCCCACCGCATGCCTATCCACATTAAATAAGGGAAGGGAGAGGGGTTTTGTCCCATTCCTTCGCCTTTCTCCATCTGTCGCCTCTCTTCCTTATTCCTTCTCACCAAGCCCGTTCATGCGCCATGGTGGTTTCTACGAGAGAGAGGGTAGAGTGAGGGAGAGGAGAACTCATAGATTTGTTCATGAATCCGGAGCGCGATATCGAACTAGAGGCCATCCAACATAGATGAGGCGGTGCTGGCCGCCTTCGCCGAGAAGGGGCTGCTCCCACTGAAGGAGGTGGCACACTGGAGGGCTCCTACTCTAGGGGAAGCCATTCCGTGATCTCAAACCGACGAGGTTGTCTCCTTCCTCGCCTTCCACGAGTGTGGGCTAGGATATCCCACGCACTAGTTCTTGCGTGGGCTCCTCAATGAGTGGGGCCTAGAGATGCAGCACCTCAATCTGACTGGGGTGTTGCATGTTGCCAGTTTCGTCACCGTCTGCGAGGCCTTCCTCGGGATGGAGCTGCACGTGGACCTCTTTTGGTGGATCTTCACCAGGCGAGCCTTATCGGAAGGGAAGCCACCTAGAACCACGCCGGTTGGGGGCTTCGCCTTGTAGAAGAAGCTGAGGCCGTCGGGCTCCTACCCCACGTACTCCCCCCCGCGACTCCAATCGGTGGTGGCATGGGGAGTGGTTCCACATTAGGAACCTAGCGGAGGCGCCATTCCCGTTGTTCATCGGAAGAAGGCCGGAGAGGCGGAAGAGCTGGTCATGGGGTCCCTCTAGTCGGTAGAACAAGCTAGAGGTCATCGAGGCAGAGCTCTAGAAGCTAGTGCAGCACAGCCTCGATGGGCTATGGGTGTTCCACACCTTCTTCCACCATTGAGTCACCCTGCTGGCGGAGAGGAGGCGACCGATGTGGGCCTACTCCGGCCCAACGGATCCCGATCGCGTGTCACCGGAGGAGTTGGCGAAGGACGAAGTCTGGAGTCGGCTTGACCGAGTGCTGCAACTGAGGGACAAAGAGTCCCTTAGAGGAAAGCCTGGACCTCTTCACGCCGTGAAGCTGTCCAATCTGGTATGCTCCCCTCTTCTTATTCTGTGTCCTTTTCACTTTTCGCTCTCCTGTATTTTGACTTTGAGTCATCTGTTTCGTAGGGACTCGCGGGTTACAAGTCCTGGCCACATCTTCCAAGAGGGCTGGAGGGCGCAGCTCGGCAAGCCGCTCTAAAAGAGGCAGCGGTTGCCAAAAAGAAGAAGAGAGCTGAGAAGGCCCAGAGGAGGCACGAGAAGGAGAAGGAGATCGCCCGGTGGGTGCAGGCCAGTGAAAACCGGAGTGACGTGGAGGCGGAGCTCGAGTCGGAGGAGCCCACAGAGATGGGTGGCGACACGAGCACCTCCGAGGATGAAGGAGACCAGGGCATCGTTGCGACCTCGATGGAGCGTCATGAGCTTGCGGCCGCATCCATTAGCGGTGGGCTGGATGTGGAGAGGCACGACGACGTTCCCATGTCAAGGAAGCGCGCCGCGAGCTCGGACGCCACCGTCAAGCGAATGGCGAAGCGGGCGCGGGCGCCGCGCCCTTCGGAGGCATCTTTGGCTTCACCCCCGCTGCTCTGAGTGGGGCGGGGCACGCCAGCCGGTCGGAGGAGCATGCTCGTACCCCCACATCTTCGGGTCGGTGCGTGCGCGCATCCCACAACGGGGAGATGCCCCATCAGTTGCCCCAGCGGGTGCGCCACGAGCCTGCGGTCGTGGCGATTCACGGGCCAATTGGGAACCGGCCGGGTCGGCTCCTCCCTCGGTCGATACGAGGGGGCATGGGTGACGACCCATGAATGGTCCTCGTCCGGCGGGCTTATCGCCAGCGGGTCAGGGCTTCGGGGCCCTGCCCCTTCCGTCTAGGTATGTACCTATGTAACTTTTGATCTCACAATTGAGTTTTTTTTGAGCGCGACTGACCTATACTTATTTGATAGTGGCCAGGGACTAACGGGACTAGGCATCGCCTTGCCTCCCGCAGGGAGGAGTGGAGACCCAGCCTGCAGCGAGTCGCAATGAGCGGCGGGGAAAGCAGACTGGCGGCGGTGTGACCTTCCCTTCTTGGGGTTATGTCCTCCCGGTCGGTCACGATTACAGCGTCAGCGGCGGCGGTGGTGATGGAGGTGATCCCCGTGGTGACGATAGAGGTTGGGTCGGAGGTGACCCTTGCGATACCTCCCCCAACAGCCACGGCGAAAGAGAGGAGGGAGACCGGGCTCCCTGCCTCGCCCGGTGGAGGAACACATGGCTCGCCCTCCTGGCCGGAGCTGGAGGGGTCAGGAGGAGACGTGGCCAGGCCAAAGGAAGAACATCCACCGGTAGGCCTCAGAGTCAAAATAGTGGAGATCCCCTGCTTCGTCTAGGCAGGCATTAGTGTGGAGCCGCCAGCCATCCCACCGTCGAAGGAGTTGGTGATGGTCCAGTTGTCGCACGATATTGCGATGGCTAGACCTTCTAGCGGGTTGGGGGTGACTCGCGAGCTGGTGTGTCCCTACCCCGGTGACCCGAGGAAGGCTCGGTTCATCCTTTGCGACGAGGAGGAGGTGATGCTCTAGCACTTGCTGGAGGAGAGAGGACTATCGATGGAGTCCGATCTCGCCCAAACCAAGGCGAAGCTTAAGGAGGCCTTGGAGCGGGTTGAGCTCATCCATCAGGTGGTCTCAATCGACCGGCTATGCGTCGCTGAGGTAAGCTTTCTGTGTTTTTAGCGTTTGTCCTCGACTCCTTGGTCTTCCACTGGTTGTGTCAGCGTGCTTGCTTCTCGCTTTACAGGAGTTGGAGGCGACATCGATCCGCAAGTCCTGTTTCCTTCGGGAGGAACACGGTCGGATGGAGCAGGAAGCTACGATGTCACGGCGGGTCGACGAGCTTGAGCACCAGCTAGAATCGGCCCGCAGCGAGTCCCAAGACCGGGTGGCTGAGGCGACGGGAGCACGGGGGGCAGAACTTCTCACGGTGGAACGGGCGACTGCTGCCGAGCGGGGACTCGACGCAGCGAAGGTCCACCTAGCGGAGACTGAGGTGGCACTCCAGAAGTCCTTGGAGGCTCTGGAGATGGAGCGGAGGGCCCGGTCGGAGGTTGATTAGGAAGTGCTCGCGCTTTGGGGGTAGGTGCTTGGGGCGGAGGAGTCGAACGCCCGACTGCTCAAGAAGGTCACCCAGCAAGAGGAAGGGCTCTCCATCCTTGAGAGCACCCACCTTGGTATGTATCTGTTTCACCTTTAGTTGATGTCTTGGTTTTTCCTTTCCTTTGCTTCTGGACTTGTCGTCCTTTTTCTAGAACTGGGCGGAAAAATTGGTTCTCCGGAGCGGGAGCTAGAGACAGCCAAGGCGGCGATCGGTCGGAGCGAGGAGACGCTAGCCAAGTCCCTCGAAGAGCGACGTGCTCTCGAGGGGGAGCTCGACCAGATCCGCAACATCGCCTAGTATGCCCGCCGTCCAGCTGACGGAGGTCTCGAATGAAGTTCGGGCGCTCATCTCCGACGGGATGTTCTACAGGATGTCGGGGGTGCTGACCTCAGTGGCGACGCACCACCCAGACCTGGACTTCACCATCATCTACAGAGGGCACACCAACAGCTGGAGCACGGATGCCATCCATGCGCTCGGGGAAAGCTTGGTGCCATACGCACAGATGGTTGCCGAGCAAGTCTCTGCGTAGTGGGTGATGGAGGCTCGCCGTTCGAGCGTGGCTGAAGACATGTGTCAAGAAGATGTTATCTAGCCTGCGGATGGAGTAGAGACTGGGTCGGTAGCGAGTGTCGTCCTGCCTCCGACTAAGCCAAATGTCGTCCTGTTGGAAGGCGAGCAACCCTTATCCTTGTCGACCGAGCCATCAGCCAATGCCGCCGAGCGGCCACAATAGTTTTTAGAGTATAAGTAGTCAGTATATGTAAAGGATAAGTTCATAGGGGAGCCCCTGTGTGACTAGTTTTTTGTATTCATGAATACTTTAATTTCGTTTTGTGATAGAATCACTTCGTAAGGGAAAGGGAGTTGCGTCGTTTTGAGAACCTACAGATGTAATCCCATAGGGACTTTGTTGGGCTCCTGCTGGTAGCTCTTGAGGTCCCAAGAATTCCCAGGACAGACATATGTCCCCTGGAAATTCCCGATGAAGATCCTCTTGAGATCGGCCCAGTCACGGATGCTGTCAGGCGGGAGGAATTTGAGCCATGCTCAAACATGCACCCCCACGTAAATGGGGAGGTATTGAATGATGAAATGGTCATCATCCACTCCTCTAGCTCGGCAGTGAGCCAAAAGTCTTTGAGCCATATATCGGGATTCGTTTCCTCGGTGTATTTGACGATGTTGGTAGGCGGTCAGAAGCACTGTGGGAATGACGCTTTCTAGATGCGACGGCTAAAGGTCCATGGTCCCGGGCCATCTAGGCTAGGACTCTGGTCATCTAGTCGGCGACCATGACTGGGGTGCGTTTCCCCCCTCCCCTCGATGGTCCGGCCGAGGCCCGTGCCGCCTGCTCTCACCGCCCCATGATGGATGTCGTCATCACATCAGGCTTGATGCCGATTGTTGATGATGCTGCAAGCGTCTCGGTTTGGCCCAAGCCGTTCGCGCACAGGTGGTCGGTGTGGAGTGGGCACCGGGTTAGGCCGTGGTGTAGCTACGGCATCCTGTTCCACTCCCGCGACTGTAGCGATGAGCGGATGGCGCGGTTTGACTGGTGCGCCCCCATTCCCTAGGTGGGGAAAGAGGGCGTGAGTTGGTGTCGTGATGCGGAGCTCTCCGCCTGTTGGATGGCGGTGGTTTCCACTAGCGCCCGAAGGTTCCGGTGGATCGTCGGCTCCTGAGGGTCGTCAGGCTCGGGAAGGCCGCGCAGAAGCATCGCCACAACGACGATGTTCTGGCCAGCCCGAGCGAACTGTGGGGATCGTTTCCTCTGTCTATGATGTTGCGCTGGACCTGGCGGGTGCAACCCTAGGCGCCATTCACCGGGTTACGTGTGCGTGGCGCAGCGTGCTGCGCCGAGCGCATCAGCGCAGGTGGCGGCTAGCTCTGCCACCTTTGTCGTAGCTCCTCGCCATGCTCTTGCACACACACGAGGGCCTCCGCATGAGGGTCCGGAGGGGTGTGAGTCTGTAGAGACTCCGCTACCACCGACGGCTGTCTGGGGCGTCCGCCATAGCGCACTCCCGAGACAGAAGGTGGCTAGGTGCCACGACATCGCCGATGCTGGAGCCATCGCTTTCAACCTCACGAAAGAGGCGGGAGCATAGCCCGCCAGCCCCACGAAGTCGGATGTGAGAGGGGGCGTCAGCATCTTTTAGAGCCCCCACGCGTACATGTCCACAGGGGACGCAAGGCCATAGGGGTTGTGGTGGGGACAACGAGGTCCCTCTAGAGAGTTGGCGGAAGATATTAAATAGCGAGTAAAGAAGAATATGTACGTTACTCACAGTGGGGTTTCAGCCCAGCATGGGCTCAAAGCGAAGTGAAGGTGTCCCGTCATTGAGGTCACCGGGTGTCCTGGAGCCGACGGAGGGCGCTCCTCCTCTGACCGGTGTTGAGAGAAGTGCCTCCTCACAAAGGCAAAGCACGCAGAGCTGGTCGGTGATGAAGTCTAGGCTTCCGAAGAGGAAGGTCTAGGACGGCTCGAACATGGGAGGAACCCACATCCCAACAGGTGGGTGTGTGGGAAACTCTAATGAGCCAAAGCAAGTCATGTCGCTTGAGCCCGTCATGACGAAGATGGCAGAAAGGTGGGCCATCCAATGACCAAAAGCGTGAACATACGGCGTCCTCCCCACGGACGGCGCCAACTGTCGGTGCGAAAAGTGACCAACAAGTGAATATTTGTAGTTTTGCCATACGTTGTGATCAGATGTGGCCTAGCACTCAATGACACAAGGTTTATACTGGTTCAGGCAACGTGCCCTACATCTAGTTTGAGTCGGTCAGTGACTTTATTCCTGAGCCTAGGTGCTCGAAGTTTGCTGTGGTGTTACAAACGAGTGAGAATAAGATGGGGGTGTTAGAGGTCCGATCGGACTCTAAACTGAAGGGCCGAGAGTGATGGGAGCTCCTACGTGCGCTAAGTATGGAGACATATGCTCTGTGTAGCTTTAGAGTTCTAGAGCCATGAAGCTGTTCGAGTGCTCAGAATGTCTAAAGCTAGCAGAGAGAGAATCGGAATGATCGTCCTTTCTAGGAGAGAGCGCATCCATTTTTATAGGTGAAGGGGATGGCCATACAAGTTAGGAGAGAGAGGGAGTGTGTGTGTGCGTTTCCTAGTCTTGTTGCCCACACCATTGGGTACAAGATAGTTTGTCGGCGCCCACAATACTGTTGATGCCCAGATGCATGTGGTAGGCTCCATCGTGTTCTTCTGGTATGGCAAATGTCGGCGCCTACCATACTTAGGACAAATGTCGGCACCCACAACACTGTTTGTGTTCTGACATGTCTGAAAGATCGCAAAGTACCCCTCTGGCATGGCCTGGTGGTACTATCCTACAGGTGTGCAGGGTACGGTCCTTGGTATTGTGGTTTGACTTGAGCGCCTTGCCTTATTTGCTTCACCTAATTCTTGGGTTCTCACCGAGCGAGCGTCCCCGGTCGGTCGGTCCTAGTCGGCTCCGACTGCGCCGATCAGAGAAGAGCCGTAAGTAGAGGTTCGGTGTATTCCCGGTTGGAGAAGCAGGTTAGAGTCAGAAGTGAGTGTCGTCCCCTCCTTGGCCAGGCCTTCCGGTCGGAGAAGCAGGTCATAGTCGGAAGTGAGTGTCATCCCGTCCTTGGCCAGGCCTTCTGGTCAGAGAAGCGGGTCAGAGTCGGAAGCGAGCATCGTCCCATCCTTGGCCAGGCGTTTCGGTCGGAGACTGGATCGCTCTTCTGGCCTATTGTTAGGCGTTTTGGCCAGGCGTTTCGGTCAGAGACTGGATCGCTCTTCTGGCCCAAGAGTTGCACGTCGTTTGTAATGCCATCTACTAGGCCAAGCTTTTGCTAGGAAGCGGGCCCATTAGGGACCTCGGGTTTATGAACCCGACAGGTCCTAAATGGCTAGAGGGGGTGAATAGCCTATAAAAATTTCTATAAATACACTACAGCAAGAGGTTAGTACACTAAATGACAAAATGCAATTTTGCTCTAGCTCTACGAGGGTTGCAAGCCACCTATTCAATAATTCTAGTTGCTATGTTCACTAGGCAGAAACAATAGCTATGTCACTACTCACTAGAGCTCTCAACAAGTCTACACTAAAGACCTCCACTAGGTGATACTAAACTTTCAAACAAGACAAACTCTCAAATCTAGCTACACTAAAGAGCTTGGTATAACTAGTTTGCGGGAATATAAATGAGTGAGTAGCGTGATTATACTGCCACGTAGAGGAGTGAACCAATCACAAGATGAATACCAATTTAATCACCGGGAGAATACCAAAGGGAAAGAGACAACCAATTTTTCTCCCGAGGTTTATGTGCTTGTCGGCATGCTGGTCCCTGTTGTGTTGACCAACACTTAGTGGTTCGGCGGCTAATAGGTATCACACACCTAGCCCACCATAAGAGGCGTTGCAAGAACCTACGCATAAGTGAGGTAACTTAATGACATGAGTAATTTACTAGAGCAACCTTGAGGCTCTTCATCGGGGAAGGTGCAAGACCCCTCACAATCACTGGAGCCGGCCACAAACAATCACCAACACGTGCCAAAGATCCTCCGCTGCTCCAAGCTGTCTAGGTGGCAGCAACCACTAAGAGTAACAAGAACTCCATAGCCACAATGATCCCCAAGTGCCACTAGGTGCAATCACTCAAGCAAATGCACTAGGAATCACTCCCAATCTCACTATGATGATGAATTAACGATGGAGATAAGTGGGAGGTGTTTGCTTAGGCTCACAAGGATGTCAAGTATGTCAAAGTGTCAAGAGTTTGAGCCCCAAACCGCCCAAACCACTTAAATAGGCGGCCCCTCAAAAAAGAGCCGTTGGTTTGCCACGGGCTGACCGGACGTTGTGACCGGACGCAGGGCGACCGGACGCACAGCCCTGCGTCCGGTCGGGTGAGTCCGGTCACCCGATGGCTAGCATGTGTCCCCTATTTGAAGTAGAGCCGCTAGATCTCAACGGTCATCTACTGATTGCACGTGCTCTTAATGATCAACCAGACGCGCTGCTGCGTCACCTGACACCGAAGCCTACCGCGTCCGATCACTTACAATAAGGGTCCAAAGCAAGTTTTTCTTGACCGAACACGTCAGATCAGAGGTGACCTAATGCGCCCGTGCTTCTAGTAAGTGCAGCTCTCCTACATGCACTCGCCTAAGGCTGTCGTCAGCATACGTCAGCACGCACCTAACACAAGGCCTGCACATCCGATCGCGCTACAGCACCAACTTCCAACAAGTGACCGAACGCGTCGGTCCGTCCCGAGCCAGCGTCTGATCCTTCCACCTCACTCTCGGCTAGAGCAACGCTGCGTGCTATAAATGACCAGACGCGCCGGCGTGTGTCCGGTCACCCTATGGCCAGCGTCCGGTCATGAACTGTCTCCTCCTTTTCTTTTTCTAAGTCCACAACCTGTTCGCCCTTGCTTCCAAGTTGCTAACCACAAAGTGTAGAACTTGTGTGCACGTGTGTTAGCATTTTTCAAAGCATTTTACAAGGGTCAAGGTTAGCACATTAGATTCCAAAATGCATATGTAAAAGTCATGTCACCTAGTGGCACTCGATAAACCATTTAGCCAAAGATTCCCCCCCTTTATAGTACAACTATCGATCCTAAGTCACTCACACCCTCTTTGGTGTCTTGAGTACAAAATAAAAACCTATCATATACCTTTGACTTGATCCTATCATATACCTTTGACTTGATCATCTCAGTTTTTGTTTTTCTCTTTCTTCTTTTTTAAGTTGAGCTTGATCATCTTCAACATATGTCCATCTCCATCTCCATGGATTTTATCACCATGCTCTACACTTGGATTGCACCAACCTAGCTCATTTCGCAACTCATGACAAAGGTTAGTGCTAGGTTTCATCAATTATCCAAAACCAAGCCAGAGCTTTCAGTGGTCCTCACCTGCATGCACGGGCGCGCAACACGGAATGAAGCAAAACGCATAGCAACATGCATGATTTGCATGCGTAGGTGCAACACCATGTGAGGGGCGGGTGGGTAGGCACACAGTTGCAGCCGCATGTAGGACGAGCGAGGCAGGCGCACGCGGTAGGTTCATCATGCGGTCACACTCATCAAGAATGCAGGTTGGACGCAACAGGCGGGTAGGCACGGATATCTGAACATCCTCACGCTAGCCACGCCCGAATAATAACACCGAGATATAACTTAAATTAAGTCGGTTTTGAACGGATCACATCTGCCTGATACTATAGTAACCACTTGACTGAGCCCGTGTATTTTGTACAACTTATTCATTCGATGATGGTTCAATGTGCAGGCAGTAAAATAAAATATGTATGAAATGATCCAAACAATGCCTAGAGGGGGGGGGGTGAATAGGCGTATCTAAAAATTTCTGCGTAATCTCAAAGTCAAATGTCAGTGACAGTCGGAAGTCCTGACAGTTTGGACCGGGACTTTTGGCAACCAGAAGTTCTGACGCAAACAGCCGGGAGTTCCAACACCTACGAGAATAGCACTACAAGTGCTAAAATGAACTTTGAGTGAAAGATATCTTACATCCTCACTCCCTAGTTGTAAGATAAAGTGTTAGGGTTGCTCCTTTGACGCCGGAAGGTCACCACTTCGTAGATCAAGTCCAAACCGTAAGAGGAGAGTTGGGGAGGAAGACAAACCAACAAGAACAAATATGATAGCACAAATCACAACAACAACAACAACAAGCATGTGGGACACAAAAAATTATTCCGAGGTTCGGCAACACTACAAAGGAGCTCCTACATCCTCATTGTTGAGGTGACAAAAAAGGTCGGAGTCTCTTCCATCTCCTTGCCTCTCTCAAAGCAACCACAAAGGTTACTTGAGCTTTCAACTAAGAAATCAAGCGTAATACAAACTTCCCAAGGCTCTTCGACAAGATGGAAGCTCTTGGACGACGCCTAGCCGGCTAGGGTTCTAAGAACCCAAGAGTAATAGATGCAAATCCAACTGGCTTGATGAAGAAATCATGTGGTCAAGCTAGCCAAAGTGATTCTCTCACTCAATCCACTCTTCTTTCACTCAAAACCCTAAGGGAATCAAAGATTGGAGCAAAGAGGAGAGCAGAGGGGTGCCTTAAATGCTTGGGAGCTGTTTTGGACGAAGGTGGGTGAGTAATGAATGAGTTGTCAGTTAGAAGAGAGGAGATAGCTTGTCGGGGACCTAATATCGGGGTATCCAAGGAGGTGGAACTAATAACCATCGAACGTTAAAAACTCCCGGACGGACAAGAGCACCACTACGCTTCTTGCACGAACGACGGGAGTTTGGTTCCACCTCGCCCGATGCCTGTGGGCCAGCTCCGCCTCACTCGACGGCTGAGGGATGGCCCCGCCTCGCCCAAGGGCTGAGGGTGGGGTCCGCCTCGCCCGAGGGCTGAGGGCGGGCCCTGCCTCACCCGATGTCCGGGGCCAGGCTTCGCCTCGCCCGACGGCTAAAAGCAAGACTCCACCTCGCCCGACCCCTGAGGTATAGAATCTACCTCGCCCGACCCCGAGGTCTGGGCTCCGCCTCAACCGACCCCCGAGGGCTGGGCTCTGCCCCGCCCGAACGGATAAAGGCAAGGCTCCGCCTCGCCTGACGCCGGAGGACGGACCTCGCCTCACCCGATGTCCAAAGGCTGGCTCCACCTCACCTGACAACCGCACCCCGCTCCTTCATGATGATAGGCATAGGGTACGACAAGATGTTTGGGTCAACCACGGCATCCAGGACCATGCCCTACGCCCATGCAGGAAAGTACCATCAGGGCATGACGGGACGGGCGCTTAGACCCTTCAGCGTGGCCAAGACTGAATAGTGTTGCAGGCGCGTGCTCTTTGCCCTACAATGTTGTAGGCGCCGCTTTCAGCCCTCGGGCGAAGAACCCGACACAGACATATGACAACCACTACGTTCCAAGGGGGGACTCCCATCCTCTACAGTGGTCGAACGAGCAGTCACCACACATCCGCTCCCCACGGAGTCGTAGATCGACACTCCTGTCCAACACGCCGCCCGTGGAGGCGGGACGGGATGCACCCACTTGCTAAGTGAGCCTAGGGCATGGCCTACGAAGATCAACAAAAACACCACTTCTGACACGGTCTGACCATGTTATGCAGGGCAGGCACGGGAAAAAAGGAAGACCCGGATCCTTCGAAGGACCTTCTATACCCTTGGTATTTTCCTCTTTCTCCCATCTGTAACCCCTGCTCCCCCCTTGGTCTATAAAAGGGAGGTCAGGGCTCCCCACTAAAGGGACCGACTTTTGATGAACAACTCACACACAGACGAACTCATAGAGAGTTCAGTTCCACACACACACGACACATCACGCACACAACCAGGCCGCCACCAGGCTCTTGGCATCCTTTCGACCCTTCCATCAGAGACATAGGACCAATCCCTCTCTCGACCGTTTGTACCCCCTACTACGAACCATTTTCGGTGCTAATAACACGAGCAGCAACAGACTGGACGTATGGACATTCAGCCCGAACCAGTATAAACCATGTGTCCTTTAGCGCACCATCCGGGCCTAACGCGCATAAATATAAATTTACTAGTTGGTGTTTGTTTGAAACACCGACAGTTGGCACGCCAGGTAGGGGACTTTGCACATTCCAAACCAGGCCACAGATGCCAAACCACGACATCAGCTGGGTCCTAGGTGCACACGTGCGCTTCGGGAACCTAGATTTCATCATCACGGTGGGAGGAGAGTTGGTACGGGCTCACACTGCCATCCAATCTCTCCCCCCCATCGGCCTCGACAACAAGAGGCTTGGGCGCTAGCTCAGTGCCTCCCTTGGGCTCTAGCAGTCCAGGGAGGACCAGCGTCGCCTCGCCCTTTCCAACGACAATGACATGGCGTGGCCTTCCAAAGAAGGACTCCCCTCTCTGGAGCATCACGTACGGAGCGCCCCGATAGCGTTTCCGTTTAGTCTCCGCAATGCCACGGCGACCGTTGGCCGCCTTGTGGCACAACGCATGGTTCAGTCGCCCGCAAACAACGAGTTCATAGGGGTGATTGAACACGACATGGAGTCTCTCCACAAACTCCTCACAGAGGAGCTGGGATCATCCTCTAGCTCTGACTCTAGCAGGGGGAGCCATCACCCTTCCTGGGGATGCTTCATGGCGGAAACCCCCGAGGGGCGCATCGAAAGCGTCTCCGGGGAGGAGGCTACCCTAACAGGCAACCTCGACGGCAGGACCGGAGGGGAGGCAGCGGCCCCATCTCGTGTGAGGATGGAGCAGCTAAGAGCCCGGAAGCTAGAGATCGATGAGGCTGGACAAAGGCTCGTGTGGGAGTACGCGGAGATCAATCGCAAGATCGAACGCCACGGAAACGGTGGGCGCGCACGCACCACAACCCGCAATGTACACCAAAGGATCCTCACCGACGACAGGACCCTCCCTCACTTCGCTCGGGCAAGCCAGAACATCACCGTTGCGATGGCCTTGCTCCACGGCCTTCCAAAGGTAGCGATGTCCGAGGATCATCGGGCCCGCCGAGAAATTCGCACGTTGCTCGAGCGTGCGGTGGCGCAGCAGGCGAAAAGCTCGTTGTCTCGACAATGCGAGCTCGATGCCAGCCAGCGCACGCCCTCGGTGCACGCGCCAAGGACACGTCGGTTCACTAGACACCGCCAGGCAGCAGGCAGCACACCGCTGTCCTGGTACATCAACGTCTTGGCCACAACCGCAACGCGTGCAGCACCATCGACGCCCGCAGGTGCACCTACGGCGACCCAAGGGAAGGAGCCCACTACGGCTATCATCCTCGATGCGGAGGATGCTACGACAGCAGCGAGGATCGGAGCCTGAGCCCTAGCCTGCCAGGCCCTCAGGCCTTTGGCCGGCACATCCTCAACGCTGCTTTCCCACCAAGGTACCGACCGCCTACCAATATCCCTAAATATTCTAGGGAGACAAACCCTGGGCTTTGGCTCGAAGACTATCGGCTTGCCTGTCAAGCCGGTGGCGCGAATGATGACGATTTCATTATTCGCAATCTCCCACTATTCTTGGCTGATTCGGCACGAGCGTGGTTGGAGCACCTGCCGTCCAACGCCATTCAGAGTTGGGCGGATTTGAGGGAAATCTTTGTGGGGAACTTCCAGGGCACATACAAGCACCCTAGGAACCCATGGGACCTCAAGAACTGCCACTAGAAGGCCAACGAAACCCTCCACGGGTACATCCAGCGCTTCTCCCGACAGTGCAACGAGCTCCCTAACATCACCGATGCCGACATGATAGGAGCCTTCCTATCTGGGACCACCTACAAGTCTTTGGTTCATAAGCTAGGACACAAGGGCCCATGGACCACCAAGGAACTCCTAGACATCGCCACCAGCCACGCCTCAGGAGAAGAGGCGTTCGGAGCACTCTTTGACAGTTCCGACGGCAAGGTGAGGTGGGACGAGGGCGCCGGCGAAGGCGCCTCCAACCGTTCCGCCAAAAGAAAGAATAAGAAGCAATGGTGTGATGACTCGCTCGTGGCCGCTGCCGACCGCAAGGGTGGCCAGAAGCCCATGGAGGGCACTCCGAACCACTTCAAAAAAATGCCCAAACCACACTTTCCCGACCAAGCATCTATACAAGGATTGTGGCCTCATGCGCAAGTTCTTGTCCAGAAGCTCCAACAAAGGGGAGCAGGGGAAGGATCCACCCCCACTATAGATGACGCTAAGGAGAAAGACGATGCCTTCCCAATGCCGAAAGGCGCCCTTATGATCTTCGGAGGATCAACGGCCTACGACTCCAAACGACGCCAGAAGGTCGCGTGCCTTCCTCCGGTGGTCAGAATCCGCCATAATCTTTGACCGGACCGACCATCCGAATGCCATCCCACACCCAGGATGGTACCCGCTTGTTGTCGACCCGATCATTGGCCCAAAGCAACTCACAAAAGTACTAATGGACAGAGGCAGCGGCCTCAACATCATGTACTCCAAGATGCTCGATGAGATGGGCATCGACCGGATGAACCTCCGCCCCATCCGAGTGCCTTTCCATGGAGTCGTGCCTGGCAAACAGGCCGTGCTGCTGGGACAGATCGATTTGCCCGTCACCTTCAGGGACTAGTTCAATTACAGGACTGAGACCCTCACCTTCGATGCGGTGGGGTTCCCCAGAACCTTCCACGCCATCCTGGGACGTCCATGTTACGCGAAGTTCATGGCCGTCCCCAACTATACATACCTCAAGCTAAAGATGCCGGGTCCCCGTGGGGTCATCACCGTCGGCACCTCCTTCCAGCGCGCTTACGAGTGCGAAGTTGAATGCTGCGGCCACACTGCAGCAGTCGTCGCCTCCAGAGAGCTCGCCACCCTCAGGGAAGAGGTCGCCAAAGAGGTGCCCGACGCGAAGCAATCGACCGGGTTGTTCGAATTGGCAGAGGGCTCCAAGGAGGTCCTCGTAGACCCCAGCAGCTCCAAGGGTAAAAAGGTACGCATTGGTACCGTGCTCTCCTCCGAATAGGAAAGCACACTCGTCGACTTCCTCCGCGACAACAAAGACATCTTTGTGTGGAAACCCTCGGATATGCCAAGCATCCCGAGGGAGGTCGCCGAGCATACCTTGAAAATCCACCCAGGCTCCAAGCCGGTGAATCAATGCCTGCGCCGCTTCGACGAGGAAAAGCGCAGGGCCATCGGTGAAGAGATAGCAAAAACTGTTGGCCGCCGGATTCATCAGGGAAGTACACCACCTAGAGTGGCTAGCAAATCCCGTTCTTGTATGAAAGAAGAGCGGAAAATGGAGGATGTGTGTCGACTACACGGGTATCAACAAGGCATGCCCAAAGGACCTGTTTCCTTTGCCACGCATAGACCAAATAGTCGATTCTACCTCAGGGTGCGAAACCCTCTGCTTCCTTGACGTGTACTCCGGCTACCACCAAATTGCGATGAGAGAGTCGGACCAGCTCGTGACGTCTTTTATCACCCCCTTTGGATCGTTCTGCTACATTTCAATGCCGTTCGGTCTGAAGAACGCTGGGGCAACTTACCAGCGCTGTATGCTCAACTGCTTTGGGGACCTCATCGGGCGGACCATTGAGGCCTACGTCGACGACATCGTAGTTAAATCCTAATAGGCTGGCCACCTTGTCGCCGATCTTGAACAAACATTTGCTAAACTCCAGGCAAATGGCATCAAACTCAATCCCGAGAAATGTGTTTTTGGGGTCCCGAGGGGCATGCTGCTCGGCTTCATCGTCTCCGAGCGTGGCATCAAAGCCAACCCAGAGAAAATCTCAGCCATCACAAGGATGGGCCTGATCCAGAACATAAAGGGGGTTCAGCGGATCGCGGGGTGCCTCGCCGCCCTCAACCAATTCATCTCGTGCCTCGGTGAACGAGGACTCCCCCTTTATCAACTCCTGAAGAAAGTCGACCACTTCGAGTGGACAGCCGAGGCCCAAGAGGCGCTTGACATGGTCAAGCTACTTCTAACAAAACCCCCGGTCCTAGTTCCTCCAAGCGACGGAGAATCCCTCCTGCTATACATAGCGACCACCACGCAAGTGGTTAACGCCACCCTGGTAGTAGAGCGGGAAGAAGAGGGGCATGCCTTCAAGGTGCAGCGCCCTGTATATTTCATCAGCGAGGTACTATCCGACTCTAAAACTCGCTACTCCCAAATCCAGAAACTCCTATATGCCATACTCATCACCAAGAGGAAGTTATGCCACTACTTTGAGTCACACCCTGTGACAGTCGTGACGTTGTTCCCCCTCGGCGAGGTCATCCATAGCCAGGACACCACGGGAAGAACCACAAAATGGGCACTTGAGCTGATGGATCAAGGCATCGCGTATGCACCTCGAACGATGATCAAGTCCCAGGTGTTGGCTGACTTCATCGCGGAATGGACCGAGGTCCAGATGCCACCGGCGGTCGTCGATCAAGAGTATTGGATGATGTACTTCGATGGGTCACTGATGAAAAAGGGCGCTAGTGTGGGGCTGGTCTTTCTATCACCCCTCAGGGTCCGCATGATGTACATGGTTCGACTCCATTTCCCCTCATCAAATAATGTCGCCGAATACAAAGCGCTCATCAATGGCCTACGAATCACCATTGAGTTGGGCATCCGACGCCTCGACATCAGGGGTGACTCCTAGCTGGTCGTCAACCAAGTCATGAAGGAGTCGAGCTGCCATGACGCCAAGATGGCAGCATACTGCCTAGAAGTCCAATAGCTGGAGGACAGATTCGACGGCCTCGAACTCAATCATGTCCCAAGGCGCCACAATGAAGTGGCCTACACGCTCGTGAAAGCAGCATCCGGCCGAGAGCCAGTGCCGATGGGTGTCTTCGCCAGTGATCAACACAAGCCCTCGGTGAACTACGAGGGGTCAGAACGGGCCGACAATGGCCCATCTGATCCGGCCCCAAGAGCCAACCCACCTACTGCTCCGTCCGACCCTGAGGTCATGGAGCTTGAAGAGGATCCAGCATCAGAGCCCGACCCTCTGAACGACTAGAAAACACTTTACCTCGACTACCTCCTCCATGACACACTACCGACGGACAAGATGGAAGCTCGACGGCTTGCACGTCGCACCAAGTCCTTCGTTATTGTAGAGGGCGAACTCTATAAATGAGCCACACCGGGATCCTGCAGCTCTGTATCCCTAGCGAACAGGGAAGACTTCTGCTGAGCGACATCCACGGAGGGGTCTATGGCCACCATGCCGCGCCGAGGACCTTGGTTGGAAACGCATTCCGACAGGGCTTCTACTGGCCCACTACAGTAGCCGACGCCGAGCAAATCGTACGCACCTGCAAAGGGTGTCAGTACTATGCTCGACAAACTCACCTCCTAGCCTAGGCACTCTAGATGATCCCCATCACGTGGCCCTTCGTGGTCTGGGGGCTCGACCTGGTTGGGCCACTCAAAAAGGCACCCGGGGGCTTCACCCACCTACTTGTCACCATAGACAAGTTTATGAAATGGATCGAAGCTCGACCAATCTCCATGATCAAATCCGAGCAAGCCGTGCTATTCTTCCTCGACATCATCCATCGCTTTGGAGTACCAAACTCCATCACCGATAGGAAGTTCATTCGATTCTGCGATGAACAACACATCTAGGTCGATTGGGCCCCGTCGCGCACCCCCGAACGAACGGGCAGGTCGAGCGCGCAAACGGCATGCTCCTACAGGACCTCAAGCCCAGGATCTTCAACTGGTTGAACAAGTTCAGCGCGCGCTGGGTCACCAAGCTCCCCGCAGTGCTCTAGAGCCTGAGAACAACTCCTAGCTGGGCCACCGGCTACACACCTTTCTTCATGGTCTATGGTTCCGAGACCGTTCTCCCAACGGACCTCGACTATAGAGCACCAAGAATCAGAGCATACGACAAACAGGGAGCCGAGGCATCCCACCAAGACACCATGGACCAACTAGACGAAGCCCACGACATCACCCTCCTCCATTCGGCCAAGTACCAGTAGGCGCTACGGCGGTACCACGGTCGATGGGTGCAGGACCGAGCCTTCAACATCGGGGACCTTGTTCTCCGCCTCGTACAGAGCAACAAGGACCGCCACAAGCTTTCGCCACCCTGGGAAGGGCCGTACATCATCACGGAGGTACTTCGTCCAGGTGACTACAAGTTGAAAACCATCGACGGCAAGGTCTTCTCCAACGCCTGGAACATCGAACAGCTATGTCATTTTTACCCTTAAATAAACGCATATTTTTCCTTATCAGTTTTTGTCTTTACAAATCCCCGATCTTTAGTGACATCTGACCCCTGCAAATTGCGAGGGGTCAGACCTCACTCGGGGGCTAATACAAATGATACAAGTACGTTTATCTTGCAAACACTTCCTGTGCTACCTTCACAAATATTCTTTAAAGTTTTCAGTTCTTCTCATAACCAGTCCTAAGGGATAGGATTTCATGAACAAATTCTGAGTACAACTGGTAGGACTGTAGGAGACCCACGCCCCAGTGGCTACGACCTCTTTGCTCACTAGCATGATCAGAATTAGTTTGCCCGCACTCCTAGTTTCTTGCAACTTGAACCATGGGAGGGGTCGGAAGGCACCGAAACCTCTTCCACAAAAAGAGGAAGCTAAAAAGCTGTTTGCCGTAACAAAAGATGAAAAATTTCTTCATTTTTGCACAAACTCACCACTTACAAAGTGATTTCATCATGAAAAGGACTAATGTACTCTAAAATTCAAAGGACTGTTCACTCGGGGGCTCCCCCACAAACTTATTCAATTACAGTCTCTACCTAGCTTTACTACGAGTACTGCTACGGTCACCGCGCCATGCTCTCCATCGGCAACGATCGGGCATGTACACGGGCTAGTTCATCTCATCAGGGCCACCGTACGCTTCTCCCATCGGCGACGTCCCCATCGCCTGCAGGATCCTCGGCGCCATCATCCGCAACGTCCGAGCACCACGCCAATGCCGATGGGTGCCCCCTTCCACCGAGGCATCCGGGGACTATGCCATCGTCATCAGCCACAACCCTAACAACAGCACCTCCGTCGGGGCATCCGGGGACTACGCCATCGTCATCAACCCTAACAATGGCGTCTGAACGAGGGGCGCCTGCCGCTAAAGGAAGGCCGCAACGAACGACGGTGAGGCCAACGACACTCGGCACCCTCCAGTACCCCTCCTCCTCCGACGGCAGCGACCCCTTCTCGGCAAAGGCGACCCACACCATCTCATCTACGTTGGATGACCTCCAACTCGACATCATGCTTTGGATTCACGAGCGGATTAGTGAGTTTTCTCTCTCTCTGGCATTACCCTCCCGCACTCAGGAACCGCCGCGACGAATGGACACATTCGGTGGAAAGGGAGAAGAAGAAGAGGCAACAGCTCAGAGGCAGGCTAAGAAGTGGGATGAGAACTCCCCTCCCCCTCCCTACTTAAGGAAGAGGTGCAACGGCTAAGGAAAGGCAAAAGGTGGGGACGAAAAACTCTCTGCCTTCCCCTATTCAATGCAGATGGGAAATCAATGCTGACAGGAACCCGAGGGGATGCACCTAGACCGACGGGACGCACCCTGGTCGATGAGACGCCGCCTGGTCAGGCAGAACGTTGCCTAGGCTTGGCCCACCACCACACACCAGAGCGCGAGAACCGGGGCGCACCCGCACACAGGCGACTCTCCGCTTCCCCAAGCCAGACCGCGGAACGACCCGACAACCAAACCCCCGTCCGTGGGAGCCCAACGGGCCTCTTGGGTCGAGTGGATGGCCCAGGTAGAATGACAAACGAACAAACCACTGAAAGATAAGCACCCCTGCCTCCTTACTTTGCGTGTTCATTTCATTACCGAGTTTTCGACCCCAGCAATGGCAGGGGCACGGACATCCCTCGGGGGCTACCAACAGTGTCTACCTGTTTAGACATCCTCTTCGCCCGACCCCTCCTTACGTCTCAAAAAGCCGGAAGCACGACATGTGGGTATAAAACATTGAATACAACTGGATGAACCACCAGACCCTACGCCCCGACGACTATGGTGTTTTGGTTCACCAGCATAATCGCATTCACAGTTCCCCACATCTCAAGCCTTAGCTCCCGCCTTCCCAAGAGGAGTTTGGAGGGGTCCGCCTGCAGAACCCCCTTCGGGGGGAAGCTGCCAGATCGCTTAAAAGTCAATCGTACGGCTCGAATCGCCATCGAGAGACGGAAACGAAAAATAGCAATGCTTATACAGGTTACGCCGACCCCATCGCAAACGCCTACCCCGCGTGGACAGGTCTGGTAGGAGCTTCCCATCGCTCATATCACCAAGGTAACATTACCAACCCCCACTTTCGTTTCAGTTAAGTAATACACTAAAATCCATACATCCAAACGTTGCATATGCAAATCCCTGCATCTCAACGCTTTGTGTCGCGTCACAAAGCGGCAGCCATCTCAGTCAATGAGCGACAACCGACCGAGGTTCAAAGGCCGGCCCATGAAGGGCTCGAGGCCACCTCGCGTCAAACAGAGCCAGGGGAGAAAAAACCAAGAGGAGCCCCGGTGCCCTTACCCGACCCCACTCAGAAGCGGACAGGGACATCTCAACCTTTCTCGTTTGATTCTAACCCCGAGCCAAACCCACAGAATCTCTGTCGAGGAGAGGCCAACGGGCCACCTGAGCCCAACGAACGGCTCAGGCATCTGCCAGGAGGCGGGTTAAGGAGTAGTGGAATGCCACATGAGGGCTCTACCGACCCCGTCAGCGAATGAAGGATCCGGATTCCACACGAACATACCCGTTAGTGAGCTCATTGAGCGTGACACTCGAGCCATCAAGGCAAGTATCGTCAACTCAGCCCCTCCGATCGTGGAAACCGAGGACGGTAACACACGAAAACACGGCCGGCCTTTATCGGACCCTAAGGGGCTCGGGGGCTCGACCCGCTCGATCCAAGATCGAGAGACCAAGGTTCGAAGGCTGACCCACGAAGGGTTCAGGGCCACCTCGCGTCAAGCAAGAGCCAGGGGAGAAAACACAGATGAGCCTCAGCGGCCTTTGCCCAACCCGCATTGAGGCGGATAGGGTCATCTCAACATTCTAGTTCAATGTAGCCCCTAGCCGAGCCCATAGAAACCCCATTAAGGGGGAATCGGTTGGAAGGCGAGGCAAGGAGCAGCGGAATGACACCCAAGGGCTTCGCTGACTCTGCCGCAAAGCGACGGGATCAGATTCCGCCTGAACACCCCCGTTAGCAAGCTCATGAAGCACGTCACTCGAGCCATCGAGGCAAGTAACGTCGCCTTAATCCCTCAAGTTGCGAAAAACTACGGACGGGGCGACAGCCACAAGACGAACCAACCCTTGACCGAATCCCCACCACGTGCGGGGGCTCGAGGAAGGCCGGACCAGCGATAAGATCAAACGCACGGACACACAGCGATCTCCAAAATCCTAAGTAAGGGGTATGAGCGAATACAAACGTAAGTTCGCTTCCCTTGCTCTGGTCTCCAGCAACATCTGACCCCAGCAACCGCAAGGGGTCGGATCTCACTTGGGGGCTGATAAAGGTACGGGTACCTCCTTTCTTTTTTCAAAAAAGTCATTACATCAGACCTCTTCCTCGCATCAAGACTCACGGCAAGGTTCGGGGGAACAGATTGGTAAGACCGCAAAAAGCCCATGCCCAGACGGCTACAGTAATTTTGCTCACCAGCACAATCAAAATTTCCCCTAGACACCCCAGGCCCTACGGTCTTAACAAACGGAAGGGTCGATCGCCTAAATCTTTTTTCATCGCAAAAAGGGAAGAAGGTAAGATCAAACAAACGAAACGAAACGAAATTACGAAACGAATCCACGAAACTGTTTCTAGGACACAAAAGTACCGACAATTGTTCACATATTATAAATAAAATGTTTATCAAACTAATTCAACTAACTACTTCCGTGGAAGGAGAACCGTTTCTTTCAGCCTGTTCGCCAGGTTCCGCGCAAGGGGAGTCACCGCCTTCTCCATCTCGTCTAGCTCAGCATCATCATAGACAGGCGTGAAGCCTTGGCTCATTACCTCCAGGTTGATCTCCCGATCATAATGGGAACAGGCGACAGCGAAGGCTTGGGTGATCCCGGCGTGAAAGGCGTTCTCCTCAAGTTGGCCCACCCGCGCCGTGATACTCGCGGCACGAGCCGCGAGCGAGCTGGTTTCCACCGGCTGCGCCACCCTCAGGGCATCGATGACCACCCCAACAACACCTTGCAGAAGGTCATGCTCGTCACTCTCGGTCCGAAGGATCCCTTGCACTTCGGTAAGCTCCTTGTCCAGCCTGGCAGCGATGCTCTCGGCGTCCAACCTTCGGTTCACCGTGGCTCCAAGATCCGCCCGGACGGAGTCGACCACCCCACGTGCCTTGTCGCGCTCTCGGATGGCCCGGTCACGATCCTCATGGGTTGTGCCACGCTGCGAGAGAAGTCTTTCCTCGTTCCAGCGTAGCTCGTCCCGCTCCTTGTGCAACCGGGCGATCACCTCGGCATCCCGGTCCGCCCTCTGCTGCAACGCCATGGACCTCTCCTTAGCCTTCAGCTTGAGGCCCCGCTCCATCTCCAGCTCTACCAGGAGCTTGATGGCATGCTCACTGGCCACGCATCCTTCTATAACTGCTCGTCCCACTCCTTTCGAAGCCTGGTGGCCACGTCCTTGTCCAGCTTCACCCTCACCGACAAGTCCTCGAACATCCCATGGAACTCCTCCGCGTCCCGACGCGCCTTGGCCTCCCGTTGCTGGGCGGCAGCAAGCTGCGCGCCCACATCTCCTTGCAGCCAGGCCTCCTCGGTAAGGCGGTCCCACTCCACCTTTTGCTCATGGAGGAACCGGGATTTGTTCCGGCTATGAGCAACGATACACTGAAAAGAAGACCGGTATCAGAAATACGAAAACACAAAAATACATGAAGAGGGAATATTAAGCGGGTACCTGGCCAGTAGGAATGAGGATCTCGCGCAGGGCACCACTGGCCTGGCTCAAGGCGTCCAACACAGTCGAGAACCCGATGTCAAGATTCTCCCACTCCATGCTCTCAGAAGCATCGTCGAGCGAGAAAAGAACCGACGTTGGGTCCTGAGCGGCCATCCACTGGAGCGATGGCTCGCCCCGCGTGGGGGAGCGGATGCCCCTCGACAATAGGACCGGGGACGACCTTCTGCGGGTCCTCTCCACCACTGCCACGACGCCCGGAGACCCTCCGGCTGTGTCCTCCCCCATCCGGCCTGCCCCGAGCGCCACGGCCTGGGCCACCGGTCGGCGCGGATTGCGCCACCCCCTCGGATGCCACCATGGCAGTATCCGACCCTGCTGGGCTTGTCGCGGTCACGGCCACCTCCGTCTTGGCCTATGGTGGCACGGACTGCGCTGCTCCCTCGGACGCCACCGTGGCTGCATCCGACTCCGCCCGGCCCACGTCAGGCGCCGTCACTTGGGCCACCGGGGGCACGGATTGCGCCACCCCCTCGGATGCCACCATGGCTGGGTCCGGCTGTTCTTGATTTGGCGTGGTCGTGGCCGCCTGCTCGGCAACCACCGAGGGCACGGCGCCACCACAGGCATCGCCGGACCAGCCAACAAGGCCGCAACGTCAGCGCCGCTCCTACCCAAAACAGGGGCGACGTCGGGCAGCGCCATCCATCCCGCCTAAAGGGCAAGGCTCTTCTTGGGCACCAGCCCCAGAGGGTGGCCCCGTCACAAGAATCTACAAAAGGGAAAAAGGCATAAGGTCGGAACAGAAAAATAAAGGGAAAAACGAAGGGACTCGGTGACATACTCTGGCGCTTTCGAGCGGCGGGTATGTTTTGGGGACAAACCCCCAGACCCCTGCTGCAACTCATGTGGGCGGGACCGTTTCGAGCCTACCCCCTGCTCCAAAGCAGGGGGGGCTCGTCTCCCTTATCTCCGAGGGTGCGGCGGCAGGGCCGCTCCCCTCCATCGGCTCATGGGGCGCAGCAACAGGGCTGCTCCCCTCCATCGGCTCATGGGGCGCGGCGCCAGAGCCGCTCCCCTCCATCGGCTCATGGGGCGCGGCGCTAGAGCCGCCCCCCTCCATCGGCTCATGGGGTGCGGCGCCAGAGCCGCCCCCTCCATCAGAGCCGCCCCCCTCCATCAGCACCTAAGGAACGGCCGCGGATCCATCCCCTCCCATCCACCGATCCCCCACCAGCACCCCGAGGGTGACGGCGGATCCACCGGCTCCCACTAGACCCAGGGGAAGGCCCGGCTCCACCGTCCTCATAGACTCGCTTCCCCCCGCGTGGAACGGGAAGGGTCCCTGCGTGAACAGCGAGTCCTCATCCTCCAGGTCACCACAATCCACGCCGGCTGCTGCCTCGTCAGACTCATCGTCATCGTCATCATCTTCACTACCTATCTCCTCTCCTCGATCCTGAGCTTGTTGCTTCCGTATCGCCTTTTTCTTCATGAGCTCCCTCATCTTCTTGTCCCAACCGGCCACGGCGCGGTTCGCTGCCGTCTGGGTTAGGTCCTTTGGCGCGAGAGCTGAGCTATACTTGAAGAATAGTCCCCACGGCTGGTCCCGCTATCTCGAGGTTAGCATCAGGGGGTCGGAAATTCAAGTGATAGGAGGAGCAAGGGGAAAGAAAACTTACAAAGTCAACAAACCCCGGTTCTGGCCACATTGGGGGATGCCCCGGCACCAGGTACACGAAGTCAAGGACGGCGCCAATGGAGTCCTTTGTAGGCTCCATCACCTCCTTGATGCGCTGTGCCACTTCAGAGGGAGGGAGCGCTTCGTCGGCAAGCGCCATCCCTTCGAACGACACTCCGGGCACCATCTGATACAGGGGAAGCGCACGCGCCATCAGCGGCGCAACCCTCCTCGCATGGTAGGCGCCGATAATCCCTAATCCCTTCACGCCCTATCCTTCAGAGTTTGGAGGGTGGCAAGAAGGTCGTTGAGATGCTTCTTTCCCTTGGCCCTGACACCCCACCCCCACGACTCTGGGGTCTCCACGATATAGCGCCCAGTGAAAACTGGCAAGGGGGCGGCGTTGTCATTCTTGACATAGAACCATTATGAATGCCACCCCTTATTGGAGGTGGACAGATGCATTAGCGGGTACGCTCCTGCCCGGTGGTGGCGGAGGTGGATGTCGGCGCACCCCACCGGCGCGAGCAGCTCTTGCTTCCCGACCCGCCTCTTTAGAAGATTGACGGCGAAAAGATACCGCTAAAGGTCAAAGTGGGGACTGATCCCCAAGAACCCCTCACATAGGGCGACGACGCCACAATGTGCTGGATCCCATTGGGGGTAAGGTGATGTAGCTCCACTTGATAGTAGTCCAGCAGTCCACGAAGGAACTGATGGGCGGGCTTGGCGAATCCCCGCTCGTGGAAGTGGGCAAAAGACACGACGTACCCTTCGGGCGGCTACGGCTCATCCTCTTCACCGGGTAGCCGCCATTCCTCAGTGGTGGTCAACGGCGAAGGAGGCCTCGGTGGACGAGGCCCTCTAAGCGCTGAGGGGAGATGTTGGATCTATACCCCAGGTCCATTGCGACGACGGGAGCAACGACGGGAAGAAGGCAGCAGCGAGTTTGATGTTGGGAGCAGTACGGGTGTGAGAAGCTCAGCGGTTGGTGGCAGAGGCTGAGAATGCGAGGGCAAGGAGGCAAAGTACGGAACCCTAGGGGCAAACCCCATGGTTTTATAAGGCCGACGGATGCGACAAGGGCAGCGGTCCACCTCGATCTCCGAGCCCGCCATGACACACCGCCGCGTCACGTCACGAGACACGCGCACACGATCCCTATCCCTTCCCACAAAAGTCACGCCAGGCAGTTCGCCTTGCCCCAGCGGACCAGGACTCTTCCCACCAAGGGAACACGGGTCTCAAAGCCTTTCTCTCCGCCCGCCTAAGGCCCAAGAGCCCAAGGGCCGTCCCAACAAAGGATGGGCCCGCAAAACGACCAGGACTCAAGGACGCAAGCATCACTAGGGCCTCGATCCATAGTCAAGCCCCAGCCAGGCCGGCCCTGAATGAAATCCCCATGAACGGGATACCACGATTCCCTTAAAAATATCCAGTTGACGAAAAACCAAGTCTTTCGGCCTTACCCACGAAGGGTCCGATACTACCCCCCGGGCGAATCTACTCGAATCACCCAGGGGCTAGCGCACCCTCTGGCGAATTAACTCCGACGAGATTGAAACACCCCCCGGGTGATTCTACTTTAATCACCCGAGGTCTCGGGGGCTACACCCATCGGGTGCACTCGCGCCACCACCTAGCGAATTAACTCCGACGACATCAAAACACCACCCGAGCAATTCTATCCGAATCACCCGGGGCCTCGAGGGCTACTATCGGGGACCTAATACCAGGGTACCCAAGGAGGTGGAACAAATAACCATCGAACATTAAAAACTCCCGTACAGACAATAGCACCACTGCGCTTCTTGCATGAACGACGGGAGTTTGGTTCCACCTCGCCCGATGCCTGTGGGCCAGCTCCGCCTCATCCGACGGCTGAGGAACTACCCCGCCTCGCCCAAGGGCCGAGGGTGGGGTCTGCCTCCCCCGAGGGTTGAGGGCGGGCCCCACCTCACCCGACGTCCGGGGCCAGGCTTCGCCTCGCCCGACGGCTAAAAGCAAGACTCCGCCTCGCCCGACCCCGAGGGCTGGGCTCCGCCCCGCCCGAATGGATAAAGGCTAGGCTCCGCCTCACCTAACGCCCGAGGACGGACCTCGCCGCGCCCGATGTCTAAAGGCTAGCTCCGCCTCGCTTGACAACCACACCCCACTCCTTCATGATGATAGGCACAGGGTACGACAAGACGTTTGGGTCAACCGTGGCATTGAGGACCATGCCCTGCGCCCCTGTAGGAAAGTACCGTCAGGGCGTGACGGGACGGGCGCTTAGACCCTTCTAGGCGTGGCGAAGCCTAAATAGTGTTGCATGCGTGTGCTCTTCACCCTATAGTGTTGTAGGCGCCGCCTTCAGCCCTCGGGCGAAGAACCCAACATAGACATACGACAACCACTACGTTCCAAGGGGGGACTCCCCATCCTCTATAGTGGCAAACGAGCAGTCCACGCCATCCGCTCCCCATGGGGTCGCAGATCGACACCCCTATCTGACACGCCACCTGCGGAGGTGAGACGGGATGCACCCACTTGCTAAGTGAGGCCAGGGCATGGCCCATGAAGATCAACAAACACGCCACTTCTGACACGGTCTGCCATGTTATGCAGGGCAGGCGCGGGAAAAAAGGAAGACCCGGATCCTTCGAAGGACCTTCTATACCCTTGGTATTTTCCTCTTTCTCCCATCTGTAACCCCTGCTTCCCCCTTGGTCTATAAAAGGGAGGCAGGGCTCCCCACAGAAGGGACCGGCTTTTGACGGACAACTCACACACAGATGAACTCATAGAGAGTTCAGTTCCACACACACGCGACACATCACGCACACAGCTAGGCCGCCACCATGCTCTTGGCATCCTTTCGACCCTTCCATTAGAGACCTGGGACCAATCCCTCTCTCGACCGTTTGTACCCCCTACTACGAACCATTTTTTATGCTAATAACACGAGCAGCAACAGACTGGATGTAGGGACATTCAGCCCGAACCAGTATAAACCTTGTGTCCTTTAGCGCACCATCCGGGCCTAACGCGCATAAATATAAATTTACTAGCCAGTGTTTGTTCGAAACACTGACAGAGCTATTTATACTCAAAGGCAGATCCAACCATTCAGATCTAAATCGGAAGTTCTGATACAGATCTCCAGAACTTTCGGCTGAACACAAAAACACTATTCACATAGACAGTCCACTGGGCTTGCTCGCTTATCGTCAGAACTCCCAGCGGTCGCCGGGACTTCTAACTTCCGTCGGGACTCCCGACAGACTTGATGAGCCAGGCGACTAAGTCCCAAGGCATCGGGACTTTCGGCGGGAGCCGGGACTTCCCGCACCCAGAACTCCCAACTCCCATCGAGACTTCTGACTGGCGAAGATGCGCTGGCGCCTAAGTCATGAAGTGTTGGGACTTCCGAAGGGAGCCAAAACTTCTAGCACCCATAACTCCCGACTCCCGTCAGGACTTCCGATGGGCGAAGATGCGTAGACGGGCTACGACTAAGTCAACAAGCGCCGGGACTTCTGGCACCAAACGTTGGGACTTCCGACAGCTAGAACTCTTGGCTCACGCAGGAACTTTCGACTACCAAAAGTCTATAAACTATGTCCAAGTGTTCATGAGGTGATTTTGTGTCTCTTTTGATTTTACTTTTATGCTTGAGCACTCTATCTTCCTCAGACCACCTAAATTTGCATCCCCCTTTATAGCACGGCATATCTAAACCCAAAACAAAATAAAAAGGCTTTGGAGAGCGCTTTGAGTTCGTTCGCTTTTTGCACTTGAAGAATTGAGGGGTACTATTTCATCTTAGATCAACTCTTTTAAAACTTTCAAGGCACTAAAACTGCAATATATCTCATTAATGTTCATAAAACTTGCTAAACGAGAATGTGTCGTTACCCCTCGTCGGATGCTCCCCAATATGTTATCAATGGGATGATCCCGTTGAATGGATTGATGCACTCTAGGATGTGGCACTTGAGTTGATCTTTGGATGGGCCATCATCTTCATCATCATGGTCATGATCGATTAGAGGGTTGTCTTTACTTCTTTCTTCATTGTTGAGTTGAGGTTGAGCTTGCTAATTGTTGACACCATCTTCATGAGAATGACTTTGTGTTTCATTTGATCTCCCATCTTGATCATTTCTTATTGCGGAATCTTCACCATGTTCATTGGATGAGACATAATGAGTGGTTGGATCAAGATCAACATGCACGATATTGTCATCATCTTCATCTTCGATGGGCTTTACTTCACCAATTGCAAGCTTCTTGATGGCTTTATGTGGAGCTTTTTTATTACCTACAATCTCAACATTGACTTGCTCCTTTTGAGAGCCGTCGGTTTCATCAAAACTCACGTCAACCGCGATTTTAATTAAACCGGTGGATTTATTGAAAACACGGTATCCATGTTCATTAGTACCATAACCAAGCATGAAACCTTCATCAACCTTTGGTGCAAACTTTGAGCTTTTGGATTTCTTGTTAAGTATGAAACACTTGGATCCAAAAACTCTAAAGTAGTGCACCTTAGGCTTTTTACCGGTTAGAAGTTCGTAGGCCATCTTGTCCCTTTTCTTATGAAGATATAAGCGGTTGATAGCATGACATGCCATGCTAACCGCTTCCACCCAATAGTTGGTTAGAGTCTTGTATTCATCCAACATTGCTCTTGTGGCTTCAATGAGCATTCGGTTCTTCCTCTCTACAACACCATTTTGTTATGGAGTGCATGGAACCAAAAACTCATGCTTGATTCCTTCTTCATCAAGGAACTCCTAAATGTTGGTGTTCTTAAACTCCATCCCATTATCACTTCTAACTCTCTTGATCTTGACATCAAACTCATTTTGTGCTCTTTTTGCAAACTTCTTAAAGATGCCATGTACCTCACTCTTGTCACGCAAAAAGAATACCCAAGTGAAACGAGAATAATCATCAACAATTACGAAACCATATTTGTTACCACTAAGGCTTATATAAGCGTCAGGTCCAAATATGTCCATGTGAAGCAATTCCAATGGCCTTTCGGTTGTCACAACATTCTTGACGGGATGTTTAGCTCCAACTTGCTTTCGCGCTTGGCATGCGCTACAAATCCTATCTTTCTCAAAAGAAATATTTGTTAGTCCAAGAAAGTGTTCGCGTTTTTGAAGTTTGGCCAAGTTCCTCATCCCAACATGAGCAAGTCGGCAATGCCATAACCAACCCATGCTAGATTTTTCCATTAAAAAAGTCTCGGATTTACTCTATTTGGTGTGAAATCAACTAGATAGAGTTTCTCTTTTAAATGACCCATGAATGCAATAGAGAAATCCTCCCTTCTTAGACTTCCACACCCTTATCCGTAAAGAGACAATTGTAGCCCATCTCACAAAGTTATGAAACAAACAATAAATTGTATCTCAACGAATTCACAAGTAAAACATTGGAAATGGAATTATCATTTGAGATAGCAATTTTACCTAAACTGAGAACTTCTTCTTTTCCATTGTCACCAAATACAATGTTCCCACTTTGGTCATGACTAGGTTGGAATGATATGAACATGTCCTTCTCTCCGGTCATATGATTGGTGCAACCACTATCCACCACCCAACTTGTTCCACCGGAGGAATATTCCTACAAATACAAATCAAGCTTTTGTTTTAGGTACCCAAACAGATTTGGGTCCTAGGGGTTTAGTCACATAAAACTTAGGCACCCAAACACTCCTCATAATCTCCTTCCTCTTTTGGGCACCAATATACTTGACTACAATCTTGCCATCCTTGCCCCAACAAACACATATAGTCACTAGCGTAGCACCGTGGAAGTGGTGCTTGTGGCTTGGGGGCCTCGGATTGCTTCGTCTTGATTGTCTTGTTACTTGTAAGTTGAATCTTAGGAATGTAGACCTTATTGTTGGCCTTGCATATAAGCTCATCAAGAGCAACGCCCTTGTTGAACTTCACACAAGGCACGCCATTGATCATGTTCCTTCCATTGGCCTTTCCATCATACCTATTGTAGCGAATGCCTTCCTTGATTGATGGGTGCCTTGATGACTTCTATATAGTCTTGTTGGATTTCTCTTGACACTTGCACCCATTCTTCAAGATCATCTTCAACCTATGAATCTCCTTGTCTTTCTTCTCTAGCTCAACAAGGTTAGTTGTATATGCATTTACATCAACTTTATAGCATCTTTTACAACCATTACTAGTGGAGACATTAGAGTCTTCGGATGCCTTAGGAGAAGTTGAAGTGCTAGCTTAAAGAGTACTATAGTTTAGCTCAAGATTTTGGTATTTTTCTTCCAAGCTTGTGAGGCTTTCTTGAGCTATACTCTTCTCATTCTTGAGGCTAGCTACTAGATCATTAACCGAGGAATGTTCCTTAGTCAATTTCTCGATTGAGTCATTGGCTAAAGACAATTCAACGGTTAACTTTTCAACCTTCATCTTATCCTCGAAGATAGATGCTTCAAGTGCAAGGTTCTTGTGTCTCTCGAGTGATTATGTCTCCTTGCATCTCCAAGCATCTATCCATCTTCTCTAATTTCTTCATTAGCGTTTTTATTTTAGTGTAGGCCTTTTTACCAAATTTCTTTATCATGGCTGCCTCAAGTTCTTCTATGTTCTCATCACAACTATCATACTCATCACTAGAGGGATCGGATGAGACATGTACATTCTCCCCCTTAGCCATGAGGCAAGTTGGAGTGTAGTAGTCATTGTCGATGAGGTTGGAGAAGAGCCTTGGTGACGAAGATAAGTTGGGGAAGAGTTTTGGTGGTGAAGTCAAGTCCGAAAAGATCATGGTCGGTGACGAAGAGTGGTGGATGGCAATGTTTGTGGCATCCTTCTTCTTCTCATCATCACTTGAGTCAGTATCATTTGACTCCCGCTCTTCACCAAGATGAGCTTCACCTCTCTTCTTGCCTTTGTTCTTCTTGTCTTCATCCTTGTCGTGTTTGTACTTCTTCTCATTTGAACAATCGGCTATGAAGTGACCGGTTTGGCCACAACCATAGCAAAACCTCTTTTTGTTCCTTCTCTTCCCATCACCGTAAGTTTTTGGTTGCTCTTCTTCTTTATAAACTTTCTAAAGTTTCTAATGATGAGTGTAACTTCTTCATTGGACTCTTCTTCTTCACTTGAGGAATCGTCCTTCACTTTCTTCTTCTTCTCTTGACTAGAAGATTTGCCTTCATGAGCTTGAATTGCCTTTAGGGCTACATTCTTGTTATATCCCATTGCATTAGGATTTTGATTGTGAGCATTGATTGCATCTTCATCTATACACTCATGATGCTTGAGCTTTAAAAGAACTTCTTGGGGTGTCATCTCATCATAACCGGGCCTTTCCATGATCACGGATGCTAGCATGTTGTTCTTGGCTCTATAGGTTCTCAACATCTTTCTAGCAACCTTGTTGTCATCCCATTTGGTGCTTCTAAGAGCTCTTATGCGGTTAACCAATGTCATAAGCCTATCAAACATGGATTGTGTTGTTTCATTTTGCAAGAACACAAATCTTTCTAATTCACCTTGAAGTAACTCAATATTGCCTTTTCTCACACTCTTATCTCCTTCAAATGACACTTTCAAAGTATCCCAAATTTGCTTTGCACTTTCCATTCCATTTACCTTTCTAAACTCATCCGGACTTAGGCTTGACACTAGTAATGCTATGGCTTGTGCATTTTAATGGAGATTGCACACTTTTTCTAGAGTTATATCTCTATCTTCATCGGTAGGAATCATCACACCAACATCCATAGCTTCTCAAAGTCTTGCGGCAATGAGATGCATCTTCATCTTGTAGGACCAATCGGTGTATCTTGTTCCATCAAAGTGAGGTGGCTTGCCAATGTTGACGGAAGAGGTATATAGAGGTGAACTTTTGATGAGTTGTCCATAGTTGAAGTTCATGTTTGAATATATTCCCTTTCCATGAGCATGCTCATCGGCTTCAATATAACTAGCGGCATCTTTGTTTGCTTCATTCTTGCCACTAATTGCATCATTCTTTCTACTTATTGCATCATCAACCTTCTTGCTCAATTCTTCCTTCATCTTGCTCATCTCATCTTACATCTTTTTCATTTCATCTTGGAAGAACTTAACTTGAGCAGCCATCAACTCTTCAGTTATCTTCTTGGCCATCTCGATGGTGTCGGCTTGCATCTTGTTGGTCTCCGACATTGTTTCTTCTCACGTAGTGAAGCGCTAAAAGAAGACCTTGCTTTGATACCAATTGAAAGGGTCCAAACAATGCCTAGAGGGGGGGTGAATAGGCATATCTAAATTTTTTTGCATAATCTCAAAGTCAAGTATTAGTGATAGTCAGAAGTCTTGACAGTTTAGGCCGGAACTTCCGGCAACCAGAAGTTTCGATGCAAACAGCCGGAGTTTCAACACCTATGAGAATAGCACTAAAAGTGCTAAAACAAACTTTGAGTAAAAGATATCTTACAACCCCACTCCTTAGTGGTAAGATGAAGTGTTGGGGTTGCTCCTTTGATGCCAGAAGGTCACCACTTCGTAGATCAAGTCCAAATTCTAAGAGGAGAGTTAGGGAGGAAGACAAACCAACAAGAACAAATATGATAGCACAAATCACAACAACAACAAGCACACGGAACACAAGAATTTATTCCGAGGTTCGGCAACCCCACAAAGGAGCTCCTATGTCCTCATTGTTGAAGTGACCACAAAGGTCGAAGTCTCTTCCACCTCCTTGCCTCTCTCAAAGCAACCATAAATGTTACTTGAGCTTTCAACTAAGAAATCAAGGGTAACACAAACTTTCCAAGGCTCTTCCACAAGATCAAAGCTCTTGGGTGACGTCTAACCAGCTAGGGTTCTAAGAACCCAAGAGTAATAAACGCAAATCCAACCGGCTTTGACGAAGAAATCAAGTGCTTAAGCTAGCCAAAGTGATTCTCTCACTCAATCCACTCACCTTTCACTCAAAACCCTAAGGGAATCAAAGATTGGAGCAAAGAGGAGAGGAGAGGGGTGCCTTGAATGCTTGGGAGCTTGTTTTGGATGAAGGTGGGTGAGTAATGAATGAGTTGTCAGTTAGAACAGAGGAAAGAACTATTTATACTCAAAGGCAAATCCAACCTTTCAGATCTGAGTCGCAAGTTCCGACATAGATCTCCGAAACTTCCGGCTCAACACAAAAACATTGTTCACGCAGACAGTCCACTAGGGCTTGCTAGCATATCGTCGAAACTCCCGACGGTCGCCGGGACTCCCGATAGACATGATGAGCCAGGCGACTAAGTCCCAAGGCATCGGGACTTTCTGGGAGCCGAGACTTCCGACACTCGGGACTTCAAACGGGCGAAGATGCGCAGGCGACTAAGTCGTGAAGTGTTGGAACTTTTGGAGGGAGCCGAACTTTCGGCACCCGAACTCCCGACTCTCATCGGGACTTCTGATGGATGAAGATGCATAGACGGGCTGTGGCTAAGTCAACAAGCGCCGGGACTTCCGGCTCCAAACGTCGGGACTTTCGACAGCCGGAACTCCTGGCTCACGTTGGAACTTCCGACTACCAAAAGTCCATAAACTTTGTCCAAGTGTTCGTGAGGTGATTTTGTGTCTCTCTTTTGATTTTACTTTTATGCTTGACCACTCTATCTTCCTCAGCCCACCTAAATTTGCATCCCTCTTTATAGTACGGCATATCTAAACCCAAAACAAAAAAAAAAGGCTTTGGAGAGTGCTTTAGGTTCATCCGCTTTTTGCACTTGAAGAATTGAGGGATACCATTTTATCTTAGATCAACTCTTTTAAAACTTTTAAGGGACTAAAGCTGCAATATATCTCATTAAGATCTCATTAGTCCATAATTTGGATCTCATTAATACACCAAAATCCACATAGGGGGCAAATGCACTTTCAATGTACCAAATTGATTCGTCTCCGGTGCTGAATGTTCGTGCCCATGTGTAGCCCAGCGATTCTGCTAGATTGCGAGCACATGTGTGTAGATTGTGTGCATCTGCTCTTGGAACTTTGTCGAGGCCTTGTTTCAATCCAAGGTGTAAAGTTTTGAGGTGTCACATCGAGTGTCACATGGGGTATCACATGGGGTGTTCAGATACTAATAAAAAAATAAATTACAGAATCCATCAGTAATCCATGAGACGAATTTATTAAGCTAATCCATCATTAGCGCATGTGTTACTATAGCACCACATTGTCAAATCATGGACTAATTAGGCTTAAAAGATTCATCTCGTAAATTAGTCGCAAACTGTGCAATTAGTTATTTTTTAGTCTATACTTAATACTCTATATATGTTTCCAAACTTTCGATGGGATAGAGAGTAAACTTTAGGAGAAAAAACTAAACAATGCCTATTAATGATGCTTTGGATTGCAAGGATCATGTCTGCATTGTTGTAAGGAGGAGAGCAAGAGGATGCCTGGCCCCTGACCCTTAACCTGCCTAGTTCGCCAGTTGAGCCTATGGCCCTGTTCGCTTGAGCTTATCAGCCATAATCAGCCCCTACTTTTCAGCTATGTGAACAATGTTTTTCTCATAACAAATCAGCCCTACAAATCAGCCACAGCAGCAATAATCCTGCCGAACAGGGCCTATATGCTCACTTGTCTGTATAATCTGGTATAGTGATACGCTAGTTGATTCATGAGGTCCGGTAGTCTATGCAATTATGCATTGCATTCTAAACAATATCACATCTGATTCTCTTTTGCATTCTTAGAGCCTGTTTGGCATAGCTCACAACAGCTGTTTTTTTACCAAACACTCATTTCCAAAACAGCTTCATGGGTGAAGCTGTTTTTCTTCCCCTCTCACAAGTGAATGGAATGGGAGAGAGCTAAAAAAGTAGCTTATTATAGCTTCTTCTGACACATGCGGGCCCCACTAGACAAAAAGGTTGTGTGCCCTCTCTCTATCCCTAGGAAGGCGCACACAGGGAGGCGCATCCTGCTATGGGCGGTCGCTAGGGCGTAGCCCACCGGAGGGCGTTGTCGTCGGAGCGTGGCCCGTTGGGGCACGGTCACCAGGGCTGTGGTACCCGAAGCGTGGCCACCGGTAAGGCAGCCAGAGTGCAGCTCGCTGAGGCATGGCCGTTGGGGCGAGGCTCGATGGGGCGCAGCCTGCCGAGGGCGCGGGTCGTCGAAGTCACAAAGTTGCGTCGCGGTCGCCGGGGTCATAGGGTCGGGTCACGGGCGCTGGAGTCACAGGGTCGGATCGCGGTCGCCGGCACAAGGCCAGGACGTGGCCGCGGGGACGCAGGGCCAGAGCAGCCGCCGGCACAAGGAAGCTACGGCCGCCGCAGACCTGCTGTCGGGGAGGTTGCGACCGTCGAGGCATGGGGTGAGCGCGTGAGTTGCCGCGGCCGTCGAGACACAAGGCGAGCGCGACCACTGTCGGGCGTAGCTGCGGCCACACGGGATGCCCGTTATAATACCTAGTATGCGCGGACGCCGCCGAGAGGATGCGGGAGAAGATGAGCGGATCGAATCGACTCCTGTCTCTCTGTGAAGTAGATGGAAAAAATAAATAAAAGAAAAGCAAAGAGTATTATTGTCATTTTATTACTTTTTGTGTGCATGTGAAGGTGTTTTGCCAAACAGGTTAAAAAATAGCTCAGCTTTAATAAGAAAGCTGCTTGTGGAGCTAAAAACAAAAAAAATAGCTTTAATTGTGAAGTTAAGCGGTGCCAAACAGAGCCTTAATACCGCTGCTTTGGACCTTTTTTTTGTTATACTGTTTAATTGGACTGGGCTCGTCATCGGTGACCTACAAGTTCTGGGAAAGTGGAAGATCATTGAGGAGATATGCCTCGTTGCCAACACGGATCAAACCGCCGGCAACAAACTCAGGAACGAGAAATTTGCAGCCAATAGCTAGGATTAGCATCTTCCATTCTTTTCCAACTATAATATCCACTAGCCACTGTTGCCCGTGCTTCGCTGCGGGTGATGTGCTTGGTATAGGAAAAATCTTGGGAAATATGGCTCATATGTCTAATATGTTTTCTCATCGCGTTGCTACGAAAGGTTGGTCTATTTGGTACATTAAATGGGAAAATATAGGAAGGAAAGGTAGCATGGCTTTTTTCATTACAATGTTGTAAACAAACATAGAGGTTGGTTGTCATTACAAGGTGCCTATTCTAGGCCAACAAATCAATGACATGTTAGTGGAAAGAAGTATTTGATGGAGTTGGGCACAAACAACTAACACACTTAGATTCAAAGCACAATATTGGCTAGGATTACATTATAGGTGGAAAGAGCAAAAACTACAACACAAGTACGTCTCCTAATGCGAGGGTTTACAAAAGAGTGAATTAGGATCCACTCCCCTTAGGCGAAACTACAACACATTTCGTAAATCTAGAATTACACGAAAGATTACACGACGTCGAACACTAAATTACACCGGGATTTAAAGTTACATGGTTAAAAGCAACCTAGTACAACCAAGGCTTACTCCAGAAGTCGGGATAGACGAGGGCAATGGAGAAACAACAAGATAATGATTATCCAAAACATTGCGTATGATCAACAGATCTAGAAATAGGAGACTGAGAAGTCAAACATCGTGAACCCTAAGACCAAACTAACCAATGGTAGACTTGAACTTCTTCAAAAACCAGATCCCTTCTTCTCAGATTATACCATCGCCTTTGTCAGGCGAACCTAGTTCCACAATGACGACTAGATCTCATAGCTCTGCTTCGGATTCGAGAGGGATAGGGATGAAGAAGAAGAGCAAGGACCAAGGGCATCTTATAGTGGCGAACGGAGATGGGGCGCAGTGCACCAGAAGTGGAGACAGCATGGATAGGATACACTGCCGGTTCACGCTGTGGGGATAAAGTCGGCCATGGTGCGCTCCCTATGCAAGCGAGCAGAGGGGGGGAATAAAGGAGAGGAGAGAGGGTTCGCTCGACGAGGGAGGCGTGCGGGCGACCGTGTCCCCAAAAGAAGAAAGAAGGGAGGGGGTCCGGTACAGGGACGAGGGCGAGGATCAAGAGTGGACCGGAGGCCGAGAAAAGGAGAAGCGCACAGTGCACAAGGACGGCGAGTGTGGGACGATCTCGCGGACATGCGAGGACAGGGTGCTAATGGGTCCGAAACCGACGACGTCCGCGGGGCATGCGGTGACAGCGACCCGGTGTGCGTAGCGTGGTCGAGCATTGCACAGTGCTTGGGACTTGACATCCACTCAGGCTTTTCTAAGCACTCCCTACTACCCAAGGCTAACTTTTTGTGTTCTTCTTCCCTTCCCTTCCTTGTCCACAATATGCGCCAACCTTTGTATGAAGTGAGATCGCAATATACATGCTTCCTCCAAAACCACCTCCTCTTGTTTACTTTGAGAGAACACTATTTCATCAACCCATTGTGGATTTCCCGTTCAAACACCCGAATATTTGTATCAAAAGTGGTATGGTGGTGTAACTTGGTAAAGGTACTTGGTCAACACCATCGATACCAGCGCGTGCCGAGCAGCGTCACCATGTGGCAGCTGTACCACAGGGGCCCTCGGTTTCGTCGTGGCACCATAAGCTATTAACCAAGAAACTACTACCAACTTACACGTAATGAAGACGGTGGGGTCATAGACCACAGAATCAGAGGAGTATTGCAAGGGAAGATTCAAACAACAAGGGTTCCTTTCGCAACAAGGGACAAGGACTTCAAATCCAACAACGGATTTGATTTAAAGAGATTCAAGTGTTCTGCGGGGACATCCACAATTAGTCGATACAGTGTCCTATGTTATCCAATCACGGCTGGTCTACTCGTATCCGAATGGTAATTTCTCTTGTAACTCACTTAACATCGCCCTCAAAAACCCTAAGCACGTCTAACGAGACTTAAGGTAGATGGACACAATAACACAACGAAATAAATAAAATGCATATTCCGAACATCCTTATGCTGGTACAACATACAGGCACTTACTCTCCCATTCTCGACACATCGTTCACCTTTCCTACGATCGGACTACCTCAACAACTACGGACAAAATACAACGGAAATATTACAATACCGGTGGACAACGACGAAAGACACTACTAACTACGGGTACATCATCTCAAGGCAACTAATCTACTTTGGACCACGCATCTTCATTCCCAGGCTCGGCGGATTCTTCTACCGCCCTGGCTATGGATCTGCCTCCTCTCTTGGCAACGGCTGAGTGAGAGAAATCAAGGGTTCTACTTCTGACACTTCAGAGGGAGGAGGTGCTGGTAGTACTACAACACCGGTTCTCCTTCTTTCTGGTGGGTGGACAGGGATCCCCTCCATGATCAAGGGATCATGTCATTCAAGAGCCAGCGTCCTCCGCTTGGCCCTGGTGACAAGGTAGGCCTCTCCCAACTGATGGGCATGTCGATCTTTAGCCTCCTTCAGAGCTTCCGACATGGCAGTCTCCTAACTCTCAGTGGCTACCGCACTAGCATGCGCTTCGGCAAGCTGCACCTGGAGCATCCTGGAGAAGACCTCGGCTTCCTTGGCTCGCCGAAGGCACTTCCTCAGCTCCGAGGCTTGCTGGTCATACTGCTCATCTAGAGCAAGCAGGTACGTGGTCAAGTGCACCGTGGTAGGACTATGTTCTTGCGCATCCCGCCCTTGCAAAGCCTCCATGCGAGCCATCCATGCCCGTCGATTCTTTTCCAAAGGTGGAAAGAACCTCATGGGGGTACGGCCAATGGGCTCTTCATAGATCTGGCAAAGGTACCGCAAGGCTTTGCGGGCCACAGCCTGGTAGGTGTCGACGAAGCGAAACCCTGTTGCGGTCATATTCCAGGCTTCAGTGATGTCGGGGAATTCTTCACTCTTCCCAATATAGACGGTAACTTCACACCGCTCAGTGCCATGCTTTTCATACTCACGGCCCTCATACTCGGGACGATCTTTGACTCTGAGTTTTTGCAGGGTGGCATATAGGATCTTGGGAAAACCCTCAGTGTTTAGGCAGTAACTACTAACCCAGGCTCCTGCCATCGCTGGCGGTGGTTGCAAGGAAGGACTGAGCGAAAAGCTAGCTCAAAAGGAAAAGCTAGGTGAGCTAAAGTGCACCAGGTGGTGGTACCAACAGCTAAGCTAGACCCTGCTTATAAAGGTAGAGCGGTCAGTGGTCCTGGCACGGTTCACCAAGGTTCCAACATGAGATCACTATAAATGAATCGACCGAATTTTTCGCGCGTTCGAGACGATTGATGTTCGAGGCCATTGATGACTAATACGACTGCAAGACAAGGTTCCGACAAGAGCCCAGAAAAGAGTACGGGAGACGCGGGTCACGGTAGGCGTGAACCACAGGCGACGCGAAGCACAAAGCCACAGTTTAGCATTAACTCCAGAACAGGAACGAGTCAATCGTGCACCATACGACACGCGTGACACCTATGGATGACGTATCTGCAAGCAATATGGGCACTACAATGCACAAAGAGGATATGCATGAATACACGTCCTATACGTCCTTCTACTATTGCCAACATATAGGGCAACCGTTCTTAGATTTTAAGGCACAACGATCTCTCCCTATAGCTAGTCGATACTATCGGACTATGCTCGGGGTCAGTGTACCTGTAGAGACTTGATTAAGCCTACCTAAGTCAGCAGAGTACCATCTATCCTGGATACATAACCATAGTAATAGGGCTACTTATATAACTTCGCATGCAACGTCCTAACTTTTTGAAAAGAATTTGTTGTCAAGTTTTAGTTTAGAAATAGGTTCTGAAGCTTTATTTCCTCATTTATGCTGATGGTGCTGCTGGTAGTGTAGGGCACACGAGTGGTGCAAGGAAGGCAGCAGATCTTCGGCCGTAGTCCGCAGCGATCGCCCAGATGTTTGCCATGGTGAGGTGGACATGGAGGTGCTAAGGGATGATGGGACGCTAGACGGCTGGGAAGTTGAACCTGCACTGGCTAGGGAGCCGTATTAATGGCGACCAACCCCAACCACCGACCACCTTGGGAGCAACGTGCACGCAACCCAAGTGGTCTCTTAGATGCATGGATACATGTGTAAGTACAAATGTTCCTGCATGGTCGGTGAATTATTTTTATCTGATGGTAAAGAGGAGAGGCATTAAATGTGTCCACCTGCCTGACTTGTTTTTATGTGATGGTAGCATGGAGGGGAGGCATTAAATATGTCCACCTGCTTTCGACCCACCCTACGCAGATGAAGATGTCAAGTGTTTTCAAATTTACTGAGTGAATTTCTGGATAGCTTAGGGAGGCACTCGTGCATGCATGAAAATTTACTGCCTAGTATCTATTGATAGTAAATTCATTAATGTAAAAAAAGAAGGCACATGTGATGTAAATTCCTCCTGTCATAGTTACTTTTTTATGTAAAGGACACATGAAAGCACAGTGATGTAAATCCCCCTACCATAGTAACTTTTTGCATGCAAAGTACACCTACAGTTTATATTGTCCTTGCATGCATGGTCATTCAATTTTTTATCTACTTCATTGAATGCGTCCACTTGCTTCAACTATCCACTGCCGAATGCATGGAGGAAGGCTGGTTGTGACGCGCTTTATCTGAGTCGTTGAATTTCTATCTAACGCACCAACTAAATAGAACATACGTGGACACCCTAGGAGGCCGCCTAGACGGTGTGCCTTCATATCTCTAATCTTGCTCTGTCGCTGTCGGCAGCGAGCGTTGGGCCGGACAGCTAGGACAGGAAGCCAGCCGGAGGAAGATGATGTGCGTTCGACGCACATCAGAGTCACAGCAGGAACACGTCCGGCGTCAGCACCGTCGTGTACTACATGGGTTGTGCTAGTGTCCGAACGTCTGGACCGACGCCCCGTGCCTGCACTTCGTCTCTCTCGCAAACCTGCATCCCGCGCTTGTCTACGCGGGGCCCGTGCCGCCCGACCTGTCCGACTATACGTTGGGAGTTACCACTCATGCTCCATCCTTTTCTCACATGCATGCACGTGGCCAGCAGCTGTAGTAGGCAACTATAGCAGGTGGCTACGCCAACATCGAATAGAAGGAAAGGGGGCGACGCATGCCCAGTCGGCGTGGAGAGGAGGAAACAACGAGGCGAAGGCGAGGCAGAAAAAAGCGAAGACAGAGATGTAACACCCGATCTATTTTTGAAATATCTGAATGCTACACTTGCAACATACATCTGAAGGCAGATAAAACACATGGAACATATATATGAAACACTAGCTACAACACCAGATCTATTTCTTGCAACATACGCAAGAAACAGCTGAAAACACTCGAAACATGTGTATTATACACTTGCAAAACACTTCATATGTATGAAAACATATGCAACATCCAGATAAAACACTTGCAAATATACGTCTGGAAAACGAGATGAAACATTTGAAACATACACTTAAAACATACGTATATAGCCATTGCAACATGTGCAATATTTCGATCTACTTTTGCAATATCAAGATGAAACACTTATAACATACAGATAAAACATCTGAAATAGTTGAAACATACTCTTGCAATATGGGCTTTGCTCGGACGAACGGAGGCACGCCGGTGTGGAGGTCGACGGTGGCGCATAGGCCTCGCTGTGCAGCAGCGGCACAGGCAACTCGTCAGTGGGCGCGGCATCACACGAATCTCATCCCTCTCGCCTACTTGATGTAGCATCTGTTGTAAAGGCTCGCTGGTTCGGTGGAGGCGGCCGCGACTCGCCGGCTCGGTGGAAGCAGTCGCAGCGAGCAGGCCGACCATGCCGAGGATGCAGTGCGGTGGAGGCGGGCGAGACAGAGTGGGTCTGGTGGGGAATGCCGCTCGGAGGAGAGGACGCAGGGGATGAGGCGCGACGCTGCGGGGGACCTACGGCGGCGAGGCGAAGTGAGGTGGGCGGATGGATACGACGACGCACGCAGGAAACGACGAGCACAGCGCTTAAGGAAGCGAGGGGTGGGATCGTGTACTGCGTTAGACTTACACGGGCGTGGACGCGGCCACAGCCATTCAGCCCATTGGGGGCCCGATCGTGGTTTTGCCTCCCTGGCCTGGACACTAGTATTTTGCGGCGTGGGCCGACCGAGCCTGGGCCATCCCGAAAAACGTCCAGATCGCCCCCATCCTCCTCTCGCCGTGAAGGAAGACAGGAGGAATTCAGAAGCGGAAGTCCAGCACCGAAGGGTTTTCGAGTTTGACAGTCACGCACGCGTGGCATTTTCTACCTCGCGGTCAGCGGTTAGGCACGGCTCAGATGGCCGGATCGCAGAGTCAAATGTGAGAAACAAAGGTCAGACACCGCATAAACGCTTTCGTCTCAGGATCAGACACCCTAGTGCTTTCGTGAGGCACCCGACTACCCAGGGTTTGGGTTTGCCTGCTCGTGCAGTGCTGTTTCAGACAACAAGATGGCAGGGCCGTGTTTTGTGCTCGACAGGGTCAGTGATGCCCTTCCGCCCCCTGATCACGTTTCTTCTCATCGCGTTCGCCTCCTGGCCCTACAATGCTTCGCTGTAAGCTGAGCACTGGGCATGCGCAGAACTGCAGCAGCCAGAGCGCGTAATCGCATTTGCCGCGTCCGATGTTTCAACAAGCATTTCGGTAAACGAATGTGCCGCTACTGTTTGTTCGTGGCTTTTTTGAAGGATGTCCAGGACCTTCAATTCTTCTCAAAGCTTTGCTCGCGAGGGGGTGCGACTGCCACTCAAACGTTCCTGCACCAATTTTTAGGTACACACGCCCGCAGCCCGTCCGCTCAGCTCTGCACTGACTTGGATGCATGTCACATCAGGGTTCAGCCCTGCTGTGCCGAGACCTTGTTCAGTTACTCCCATAAAATTTACTTCCTATCTCACCAATTATTTAGACACGTACATAAAATATTAAATATAGACTAAAAAATAATTAATTGCACAGTTTATGACTAATTTATAAGACGAATCTTTTAAGACTAATTAGTTTATGATTTAACAATGTGGTGCTACAGTACATATGTGCTAATGATAGATTCTGTAATTTATTTTTTTATTAGTATATGAATACACTTATACAACATCCTCATATGACACCCGATGTGACACTCCAAAAACTTTACACTCTGGATTTCAACAAGGCATGAGCTCAGGCAGCCTGCTAACCTATACGGTGGAAACGTAAGCTGCTACTATCCCGTCCTCAAAAGAATGTACCTATGAATACGTGCCGCGAAAACTGGTTCACGTTTAACCAAGTTTTTATTAAATAGTATTCACAGTTATATCTTTAAATTAATTTATTATAAAAATATATTTCGTAATTAATCTAATGATATTTATTTGGTATAATAAAAATGGATATTTTTTATTTATAACTGGTTAAACGGTACTAAAATGTTACACTGTGCTAGAATTGATTTTTTTTAGACAGAGGTAGTACTACGTTGTTTCCCCTCCAATTAGCTGTTCATCTGTCATGTCATCCGTGTTAGAGGAGAAACTTGAGAGAACCTAGTCTTTGTGCATTCTGGCTGTACAGCTAGAGCAACATCAGTTCGTTTCGCTGAAATTTAGTTTTACTTACGTGTGACCCGAAAACACTGTTCATTCGTACTGCTGAAGCAGTTCAATTAACCAAGGACATAGATTTGCTACTTATTTCAAATTTTCAGGTGGGCAAGCCAGGCCTGTAATACTGCCTGTCACTGTAAGATCACGATGCTGATTGTTCGAGCAGACGAGCACCGCAGATGGTGCGCGGCAGCATCCAGTCCACCGGCCAGCCAATGACAGCCGGTTGCCGTCCCAAGTAGTCAACTGCCGCAGCATTGGTGGAATGGAGGGGGGGAGGAAGCGGAACCCGCTGCGTTTCTGTTCCTTTTGCGTTGCGAGGCAGGCCGCAGGCTCAATGGCGCGGGTGCGGGCGCGGCCGGCCAGCGGAAGAAAGAAAAGATGCCGTGCCGCGCCGCTGCCACGCACGCCAGCCAGTGCCCACCAACCGCGGGCAAGTGGAAACCGAAAGCAGGTGGGGTGGGGTGGGGCGGCGCGTGGCGTGGACGGAGTGACGGACGGACTGAACCGCGGGCGGGGCAGTCGGGCTGCCTGCCTGCCGCGCGCGGCCCGCTGGCTGCTTGCCGTGGAAAACGAGGGCACCCCGCGCCCGGCGTCCGCATGCGCTGGGCTCCACGCCCCCGCCCACTGACTTTCCCCCACCCCACCGCCCCGCGCCGCGGTACTGTCCACCGCGCTGCCGGCCGGCCAGCGCCCACAAAAGCCGCCGCTACGCTCATACGGATTTCTCCCGTGATCTCCCACTCCGCGCCGCGGACGCGTCTCCGTTCCAACTCCCCGCCCGTCCCGTCCCGTCACGGCCAGCGGTCTCCGCGCTGGCGCCGTCGGCCCTGGGGACGGAACGGATCCGGTCAGCGCTGGCGTCACGCCCCACTCCGCCCCGCCCGCCCCGGCGGGCGCCCGCCCGGCCTGCCTAACCTAATGCGGTCCGACGCGCGCCACCACTCCACCCCGCAACGGGCAGGCAGCGCGCGGTCCAACGCGCCCCGCCTGGCTGACGCGCGGGGCCCCGGGGTCCCCCAGCTGGCGCGCGCGGCAGGTGGCGCGCCGGGCGCACGCGGGCTGTGGAAGCGGGAAGGAAGAGGAAGACGACGACGACGGGACGGGACGGGGCCCCAACCCCCCGCCCGCCCGGCCAGCCCCAGCCTCCTCTCGGTTCCGGTCTCCCACTTTCCGCGGCTGCCTGCCCCGCTCCCCACCTCGTGCTCTCTCCCTTTCTTTCGCCCCGCGGGCCGATTCCTCCTACTCATCAGCCGCGCGGGGGAGAAGACAAGCGCTTTCTCCCCGGAATTCCGCGCCCACCTCCTCCTCCTGTGCATTTGGCAGCGCAGATCCCGCCGCTCCCTTCCAGCCATCATCATCCTCTTCTCAATTCTCCCTTGCTCTACTAGGCCTTGACTGTTCTCGACTCCCCTAATCACCAGCTCGGTCTCCGGTCTCCTCTTCCTCGCCGCGTTCCCTTTGGTCTCCACTCCAACACGCCACCTGCTGCCGCGTAAACACCGGGAAATACCTGGCTTTTCTGGTGTGTGTGTGTAAGCGAGTTTCAACTCCCCAAGTTTGCTGCTTTTGGCCAATCTTTTCTGGGCTTTCAGGTCTCAGCATCACCACGCCCCTTTTACTGCGATCTTTCTGTCCGATCACTGCAATTTTCAGCTTCGAGTACCTCCTTTTGGGGAAATTCAGTCTCTGATGATAAAGCTGTTGAGTGAGCGGCTCATGCACCACACCACCAGTAGCTTCCGCTAAAAGATCTCCCCATGCCACAGACTCCTCCAGGACCGTCAGCCATGGCAGAGCTGCTATAGCGCTGCTCCGGCTGTGGTCTGCTTAAGCTGCGGAATTCGGGTCCCTCTCCGGCTTCTGCCCCTATGGACGGCCTCCCCGACGCCGTCGCGGCGCCGTTGGCGGCTGCGCCGCCGCAGAAGCGCGACGAGTGGAGCGAGAGCGGCATCGTGCGCCTGATCGAGGCCTACGAGGCCAAGTGGCTGCTGCGGAACCGCGCCAAGCTCAAGTGGAGCGACTGGGTCGACATCGCCCGCGAGGTGTCCGTGCATTGCGCCGACGACGCCGCGGCCGCGGGGAAGCCCCCCGCCGGCGGCGGCGGCGGCAACAGCGCCAAGACCCCCAACCAGTGCAAGAACAAGATCGAGTCCATGAAGAAGCGGTACCGGGCCGAGTCCGCCGCCGTGGCGCGCGCGGGCCCCTCCGCCGCTGGCCCGTCGTGGAGGTTCTTTGCCCGCATGGACGGCCTGCTCAAAGGGCCGCCCGTCTGCTCTGCCCAGGTGCAGCAGCCGGAGCTGACTAACAGCATAGACTTGCGAGCTCCGGCCAAACCAGAGGCGGCCGAGGTAGAAGCTGATTTTGCCACGCAGCTGCGGGATGCAGTTCCAGGTGCATTCTCTGATCTGATGAACATTGACGCGAATGGCGCTGTCCCGGATAAAGCGGAGAAGGTTGACAACAGCATGCAGAAGGAGAGCAGGCCTGCTGATAGCGATGCCAACGTGAGCTCTCCGAGGAGTAAGGTGGCCAACGAGGACGTGGAGGAGGTGAACAATGCCTGGGACCGGACCAAGAAGAGAAAGAGCACAGAGTTTGACATAGCGAAGAGCATCGAGCTGCTGGCTAGCTCCTTCTTGAAGATTGAGCACGCCAGGTTGGAGATGTACAGGGAGACAGAAAGGATGAGGGTTGAAGCTGAGATTAAGAAGGGGGAGATGGAGCTCAAGAGAACTGAGATCATGGCGAAAACGCACCTGCAGATCGCCAGGCTTTTTGCAAAGAAATTGAAACAGAGCAGTGGAAAGAATGGTGGCAGTTCGTCAGTAACAGCTGAAGTGGACACCCTTACCAAGAAAGGCGAGAATGGTTAGTGTCAACACAACATCCTGATTAAGGGTTATACACTTATACTTATGCAAAAAGTTTCTAAAATTTGTTATATGGATACTATATGGCAAAGCAAAATTTTCCCTCAAGAGTACATAGCTTTCTCTGTGTCAGAGTCCCCCATTTGTAAGGTCTGTACCTCTGTCTGTTCCTGAATACATGAATAGAATTGGGAGCTTCAGCCTAAACTAGTTATAGCAGTTCTCTCTATCAGAAGTTAATTGTTATGTAATGTTTGGGACAGTTTGAGAGTTTGTGCAGTGGTAGTAGGGCTGTAACATTCCAACTTTGCTGCTGTTGTCTGCTTTTCATTTGGCTAATTCTTAGAAATGAAGTCTTAATTGTTATTGTGAGTCAAGATCTTTCCATAGTAAATGGACATAATGCTCGTGTTCTGGGATCATATGTCTATTTACTTGCCATAGAAGGGATTCGTCACAGACTGATAACACTTGTGATAAGAGTATAATGGAAGTGTCATGTTCAGCTCTAGTGCAAGATTTGTTTCAGACTACATATATTGCTGTAATGCATGGAATAACTTACTCTTTCACAATGAAAAGGAACACTTTACCTAAATGAAATGATCATGTATGTTCCAAACACATGGCTCCTGAATATTCAAATATAGACATGATTCTATTTGTATTCTGCAGAAACGAAATGGAACTACATAATAAACCATCTACTAACTCCATATGCATGCTTTAGCACTATTGATTGCTAATGATCTGTATTCTAGTGCCATTAAGAATTTCGTGCCTCCCCAAAAGTAGTACCTGAAAAAGCGTTGCTATCGTTTACATGCTATGGATATGATTGTTTCTGACTACATGCTGGGGCTATCAATAGACTGACATCACATGCGTATACCCTAGAAAGCATTGCTGTGTAAAAATAGGATGAACATGTTGAATCGTAGAATTTCTTGTGTCTTCTTTATTCAAGTGCACTTTCTAATTTGCTAAGAAGAACCCTTCCCTACTATGTGAACAAGATTGACATGAAAGTTGGAGGCATACTTCTTTTTTATCATGAATCTGTCAATCTGCCAGCCTATATGCAGAGTCACCCACAGATGTCCTGTTGATCATATTGAGATAAGAGCAATAATATTTACTGTGTTCTGATAAAAAAAAAGACAATAGGACTAAGTTCTTGAAGGATTTGCAATCACTGAGTGGTGTTATTGTATTGTACAGGGAATCTGCATTAATTTGCACCAAAAGCAATATACTGAATTGTGTAGCTGCATTGTTCACCTTATATTGTTTTGCTGTGGCCAATTCTCTTCTCACCATTGGGCTTGTGAATTTCAGGTTCCGGGTGACGTGGCATGCCCAGCAGCTGATTCTATCCTCAGCGTACATGGCATCTCACTTTCCCTGTGCAGCAAGTGTACTGAGTCTGATTGATGCAACTTCGTGAGTGGAGAAATAGTTAGCTGTAAACTTACAGATGCAATAATGGAAGCGATGATTTGACTGTTTCGCCCATTGCGGGATTATTATAGATGCGATTTTTGAATCAGCGACTTACTAGTCTGAAAGTTTCGGCCCTCTGTTCCTGTAGTAATTTACTGACAAGTGGCAACCATCATTTGTATAAGCACATGCCCATGCTGTGAAGAAATGAAGCAGCAGTCGCCAATGCTGTGGTAAAATGTACTCCCCTTGAGGCCTCGATGACTAGGTATTGTAATTAGTTTCTGCATAGTTTGACTATGCGGATCCAATTCAAAGGTCGGCTAAATGAACAAGAAAAGTACTCTGCGTAGTGAATTTTTAGAATGGTTATTAAGGGGTTATTTAGTTTAGCTATGAGCTGTGAAAAAATTATAAGAGCATTTCCAATAGTTTTCAAAGCCCAATTCCAGTCCTGATTTTTGGCAAGATTAAAAAAAAACTACTCTCCGACAACTCTCAATCTATCCGCACTTAGGAAACCTGATCCAATTTCACGCAAATTACGCGCGCGTATCCATCGACCAATCTAGAGGTGGAAGGATGTAGAACAAGGGGTAGGACTGGCTTTCCAATATAAATGTACAAAAAGAAAGAAAGTATAAAAGTAGTGAGGGTGATTTAGAAATAGTTCGGGATTCCTTATACAAAATCGTATTTTATATTTTAGGAGTGAAATTTTAAATGCTCCTAACTTTTGTTTAGCCACCTGAAAAAATCATGATTTATCAATTAGATGCTCTAAGTTATTTGGTTAAAATAACTATGGAACTTACCTTTTCTCTTTATCTCTTTTAAAACAGCTATAAAATATCTCTCTATTTCCATCCATTTGGGACAGTGGAAAACTGAAAGCAAAAGGCCCTATTCGTTTAGTTGGTATTCTGCATTTTGACAACAGAAATATTTTTGTAGAAGGTAAAACAAACGTAGCTAAAGAAAACTTATAGAATGTCCTTGGCGTCTTTGCCCCAACGGGCATGTACTAGCAGAGCAGCAGTCTCCGACCGCGGTTTTCTTTCTCGAACGTGCATCAGCACGCTATTCATTAAGTAGAGTAGAAAGTTGAACGAAAAATACAAACTGAAGCAGCAGTAATCCACTGATTACTGAGGCTTCACGGCCCTACGGCAGCACGTGATTGTGATTTACATATTAACAATTTTGCGACAGATGGGTCACCGATCCTACAACAGTGCTAATAGCGACAGCAGCAGCTTGTACCCTGCTAAACACCATTCATTGGCCTCCTCTTGAGTCTGGAACGCCAAGCGTGCCGGGGCTGTGGAGACTACATTGAATGTCCGCGCATTCCTTTTCTTCCACAGCGTCCATCCGACGAGGAAGAACAGCGAATCAAAAGCCCTTCCGCACTTGCTTATCGACTAGCTTCTGCTGCGCAACCACCACTCAAGCACCTTCTCCTCGAGCACCACCTCATGGAGATGGAGTTTGGACAGTAGAATGGTCCAAACCTCCCTGCTGTATACGTAGCCGATGATGATGTGATTCATTGTCTCCGGAAGTTGATCGCAGTCACCACGGTGAGGAACAAACATGGCAGAGCTTAGGACGAACGCAGGATTTTTATAGAAAAATCCTACAGAATTTCACAGAGATTGGTTCAGTTTAGATAAACATAGAAACAGAACATTTTTTCCGTTTCGGTGTAATAACCGGCCACTGGGCATCTGCACCCACATGTCAGTGCCGATGTGCTCCTCCGTCCCCAAAAGAACGCCAATTTTAAAACAGTGTCACGTGTTAGTATATCAATTTTGAACCATTTATAGATAAAAAAATATAAATATTTATAATATCAAATAAATAACATTAGATTAATTATAAAAAAACTCGACATGTAGGGGTAAGCCACCCCGGATATTGTTGTAAGAGAGAGACATTCTCACACGAGTCGAGAAAACCTCGAACCCATGTCCCACCCTGACACAAGGGTAGACTAATTATCCTCGAACCTCTGTCCCACCCTGACACAGGGGTAGTAGATCAATTATAGATAAAAAATATTATTAGATTAATTATAAAAAAACTCAACCTGCATGGGGTAAGGGCCAGGTCTTTTGACCTAGACAGCCAAGGAGATTTTTAAACTCAGCCTAAAATTCATTCCCACGGAGAGTTCAACTCATCCTCGAACATCTCACCTCGACACGAGTGAGTAGATCAATTATAGATAAAAAAAATTATTAGATTGATTATAAAAAAGCTCAACCTGCATGGGGTAAGGGCTTTTTGACCTTAATTAAAAATGTATTTTCATGAAGAGTAACTTAGAACCCTAAAAGTGTCGCCAAGGCCACCTAACCAATTTAGGTACCCTTTGGCATTAGATTAATTAGGAAATGTATTCTCATGATAAATTAATTTAGAGTTATAAGCATACTATACCGTGGTGCTGTGGGCCTGCGGCCGCCCGTACACGCACATGCATTTGGTTTGTAGAGCATAAGCCGAATGTTGTTGCGGTGGTGATGCATGCCTGTGCATATGCCGGAGGGACCGAACGACCGAGACGGGTCAGACGGCGAGACGTCGCTTCCACCGGCGAGCTGTGCACCCAGCCTTCATGGCCGGCCATTAGGATCCCACTGGCCTGCGGCCTCGCGCGGCTGGCCGCGCCGCCCCTGCCCCTGGCCGCGTCATCCGGTGAGCTCGGGAGAGAGAGAGGTTGAGGGATTCCAGGGAGAGAGGGGGGAGTGAGATGGAACTGACAGGTGGCCCCCCTACATATGGGTACGGGTCTAGACACGTTTGGACTATTTTGACATAAAAATAGAGTTTAGGGACCTAAACGATTATTTTAAGAGTTTGAGGACCGGGACGACGCAACGCCAAGTTTTCCTGTCTCCGTTCTTCCACTCGAGTTCTTCAGTTCTTTGGAATCGCCAGACGGAGCAACTCGAGTTTGCCATGATGGTGATCTGGAACCGGAAGAGGTGCGCTCCCCCTCTCTGATCTCCTGATTGGCCTCGCTCCAGTTGGGTGCGAGATTTGGACGGGACGGGCGGAGGTTGGGAGAACCGAGGCGGCCGGCATGTTTGGGTCCAGGGTCCAGGATGAGGTGGAGATGCAGAGGAGGCCTAACAACAGGTACGCGTCTTGATTCCATACGGCTTCCTTTTCCCCTGCGATGTATTTAAGTTCTGACCTTTTGGATTGCCTGCTGAGAGTCGATGAGTAGCTGTTAGAATTTTGCTGAACTGGGATTGACTTTGGGTTTGCTGTATTGGGGAGCGAGGATGGAGGGGGGATTCGGAATCGATTCTGGAAGAGAGTACATAAAAGGTGGTGGTGTAGCTTGCGCGGTAGGTTCTTCACTACCTCGAGGAATTGGAGAGGGTCCAATTTGAAGCTTTGGCCCCGTTGAAGTCTGGATTCAAGTTCCTTTTGCTGAAGAGGGGAGGGATGACTCTAGTATTGAGACTGAGAGAGCTTCGTTGGAGATTAACTCGTCAAATCCAGAAGAACGTGCTGGTTCTAATCGGATTAGCTGTTTTTTGGTGTGCATGACAGAGTCTTATGATAGTTTGTGAAAATGACAGTAGAAATTGAGAACATTTGCTACATTTCATTTGTTCAAGCCTAATATTTATCCCTCATTTATATTCAGCTTCACGGGCAAGCTTAAATTTTTCCTTTCAACTAGCCTGATTCCCATGCAATTGCGTGGGCAAATTGAATAATACAGCTCTATTTGCTAAACAGTTGTAACTTGCGTACTTTAAAAAATAATTGTTTTTGTCCAACAATCGTGACTATTATATATCTCTGTCTTATCTTACAATTAAGAATTAGAGACATCTTATGGAACCTCTGTTATAATCTGGCCTGCAAAAATATTTGGTCTAGATCTTTTTCCTTTTCTCTGTATTAGTGATTATTATACTTTTTAAGGGTTGTGGTAATTTCTAGCCCTTAAAGGGAAGGTAGCATGATGAACTAATGGTGGTTATAGCATCCGCAGGTGAAGATGGTCTGTGGAATCCTATGTATTCTTCTTCTATTGTTACTTTGGTTCGAAATCACACTATTTTGACCCAAAATCATTGGTTTTGATGTATCGATAATATTTGTGCTTTTGCTAATTTTTCTAAGTTTCTGTTTATCTTTAGGATCTTTCCTGATGAGAGACAAAATCAATCTAAGCCATTATATCAAACTGCACGGGCTGACAGATTTGGTGCAAATAGAATGGATCTGAAGAATCCTGAGAAGCTTAAGGTGTTAAATGAAGGCAACAAACTGTGGCACCAGCGTATTCTAGACCCTGGGAGTAATATTGTACTGAGATGGAACAGGGTGTACCTTGTGGCATGTTTGTTTGCTCTTTTCATAGATCCTTTTTTCTATTACCTTCCATTGATTAGACAAAATGGCAATGGATCTTCATGTGTTTCCAAGGACCAGGGACTGAGCATAAGAATCACTGTCCTACGATCACTTGCTGACTTATTTTACATGTTGAACATAGCAATCAAGTTTCATACTGCATATGTGGATCCAAAGTCCAGAGTCCTCGGAAAGGGAGAGCTTGTTGTGGATATTAAGAAGATTCAACGAAGATATATAAGAACTGATTTCTTTGTAGACATGCTTGCAGCTGTGCCACTTCCACAGGTAAAGACCTCGCGAAGATTAGTGGCTGCAGCCCTTGTTGCATAATTTAATTGTTTATATTGCATTTTCTTATTTTACCATTTCTAGTGGTACTACAATCACCTGCGGTATATGTTCAATAGCAATGCCATATGCATATTATTTTGCACTAAATTGATTGATTAGCGTCTATGTGGCGGTAAGATTCTCGTGGTAAGCCTTTGGGTTGAGCCCATGTCATTATTTCCCTTAATATAAGGTTATCAAAGTAAGTCATCTGACCCTTCCTCTGGTGATGTTGCTATTTCCTATCCTAGAAAATTGTTGTTAGTAAACATACAATTGCGACAACCACATCGTGACTTCAGTAAGGTGGACCCAGCTACCTTTCTACTCAGATGTATTCATGCCATATATCATCTGAATCTAATTAACATCCACTTTAGATCATAAGAAAACATTCAATGAAATTTATTGTAATCAGCTAATACTAGCACTATTATTGATGCCTTATATATGTCTTTATATCCTGTTCTCTTGATTTTTCCCTTTTCATTGGTGGCTCATGTTGGGCTTCAACTCTAGCCTACCACAATTTGGTTGGGACTTGTCATGTGGGGCAGCCCAGGACCGGCTGCATGCCACCAGGAACGCAGTAGAGGGGGCTTGTGATGTGGGGGCTGACAATATCAGCGATGCTCCAGGGCTCGAGATGCTGCCAGAGGCGCACCCAAGGAGGTGCATGCTTAGACAGCTGTAATCAAGGGCAGTTAAGCTGCCAGTTAGGGGTTAAGACCCAAGAAGGCACATGCGCAGCCAGCTGCAATCAATGGCAGTAGCTGCCGGTTAAGGAGTAAGAAGTTAATGGCTAGGAGAGAATCAAGGAGCTAGGACTCAGGGACTTCTATTTATATCTTGTAACCGGCTAAGAATGGATCAAGCAATGAACAACAAACAATCCAGTTACCCCCAAATATTCTAGTCTCCCTCCACGCCGACTTTGCCCGGCCTTCCTCTTGGCAAGGGTTATCCTCTCTATCCCCGATATGAACTAAGGTTCATAGCAGGACTAAAAGGGTTTGGTGTTGTTGTTGTAGTTGTAACCTGCTAGCTTAGCTGAATACTTGTAGATTAACTTTGCCTGTGTAGCTGAAATTTTTGAGCGATGATTATCACAAATACTGAATATGATGACTTGGTTTGTTAGTGCAAAACTTCTGTAGTTAAGACTTAATCTTTCTGGGGTGACTTTGTTTTGCAGGTTACTGTGTGGTTAATTATGCCTGCGATAAAAAGCTCAGATTATAACATCCGAAACACTACATTTGCTCTCGTAATTGTGATTCAGTATGTCATAAGAATGTATCTCATCATCCCTTTAAGCAATCAGATTATCAAAGCTGTTGGAGTAGTTGCAAAGTCAGCTTGGGGGGGAGCAGCATACAATCTTCTGCTCTACATGCTCGCAAGCCATGTATGGTTATCCACTTTCAATTTTATTTATGAAATTCCTGGGGATGTTAATTTGAATTAAGATTTATTTCAGCTTATGTTTGTTCTAAGGGACACACATGGTTTTATTTGCTATTGAAAATGGAGTCTTGTCTTCTCTTCATATGGAACCTAATATCAGTTTTCTGGTCCTTTTTTTTCCTGATTCAACAAATATATCCATTATCCTGGGATGCATTAGAATTCAGTCTCACGTTCTGCACAAAGAAACAAAACTGTTTCAAGTAGACATGCATGTGAGCTCAATTGTGAGAAACAATTCTATCACTATCATCTTGGATCTTGTGGTTACACATTTGTTTGCGCGATACTAAAATTATGTTACTTGTGATATGACCTGTGTGCATTGCTGCAGATTACTGGTGCAATATATTATCTTCTCTCCATCGAACGGCAGATTACATGCTGGGATCAGCAGTGTGTTGCTGAGTACAATGATAAACATTGCAACTTGAGATTTATAAGTTGTGAGAATAATGGTTCTAATGATTATTCTGTGTGGGCAAATAACACAAGTATATTTGCCAATTGTGATGCCAATAATCCTAATTTATCATTTAAATATGGGATGTTTTCTAGTGCACTGAGTAAAGGCGCTGTCTCATCTCCATTCCTTGAGAAGTACTTCTTTTGTCTATGGTGGGGCTTGCTGCAGCTTAGGTTGTGATCCACCGCTATACTCTGTTACTTTGGGTTCTTTTGTATGTCTAATACAATTACTGATGTTAATGTTGTTTTGTGTCTGTTGACACCTTTCAGTTCAAGCGGAAATCCTCTCGTGACAAGTGCTTTTATCACAGAGAACTTATTTGCTATAGCAATTGGCGCTATCAGTCTCATACTCTTTGCTCAGTTGATTGGCAATATGCAGGTAGTGCCATAAATTCTCACTTCTGAACTACAATAGGAAGTTTTGGGGTTGGTAGTTCACACTTTTTATGCTCGTATTACCAAGTTAATCCTAGGATTAACACAGCATTAGTAATTGCATTATGTGATAAATTTGGAAGCAATTTTAAAGCTGATCTAGTTTGGCAAAATTACCTTGTTATCAGTTCTATTGTGCATTATGTGTTAAGGCTATTGTAACTTTCTGTCTTTTTTGCTTAACTGATGCATCAAGCATATGAAGTATGAACTTCCGTTTCATGGTTTGAGATTTCTGATAAAAATAAGGATATTACTGTTTCTGTGTTCAGTAAGCCATTTTCTGCACTGGTAACCCACTTGAAGTCTGATTCAGAGATCACTTCCTATTCTTCTTTTAGACATACCTGCAGTCTATCAGTAAAAGGCTTGAAGAGTGGAGGCTGAGGCAAAGGGACATGGATGAGTGGATGAGACACCATCAACTCCCATCTCATCTTCAAGAACGTGTCCGTCGGTTTGTTCAAGTTAAATGGCTTGCTACAAGAGGAGTAGAAGAAGAGTCCATCTTGCAAGCTTTGCCTGCTGACATACGTCGGGATGTGCAGCGTCATCTTTGTTTGGACCTTGTTAGACGTGTAAGTTGTGGTTATACTCCCATCTCACAGTTGAATTAGTAGAGTTTTTAGTTTTTGAAAGTTTCTTGATGGATTATTTACTGTATTTGGATGGAAATAAAGAAGTTGACGCTCTGTTGCTTTTTACCATTGCTTCTACTGCTAGTTGAAACTTCATACACATTCCATGGCAGCTTTTCATTCCATTCTGCAATGCAGGTACCCTTTTTCTCTGAGATGGACGACCAACTTCTTGATGCCATCTGTGAGCGGCTGGTGTCTTTCCTGTGTCCTGAGAATACATACATCTCCCGCGAGGGTGATCCTGTGAATGAGATGCTTTTTATCATACGCGGGAAACTAGAGAGCTCAACAACAAATGGTGGCCGTAGCAACTTCTTCAACTCTATCATCCTGCGCCCTGGTGATTTCGCAGGTGAAGAGCTGCTCACTTGGGCCCTACTTCCAAAGACAAACGTCCACTTCCCACTTTCAACAAGGACTGTACGGAGCCTCACAGAGGTGGAAGCCTTCGCTCTGCGAGCTGAAGACCTGAAGTTCGTCGCAAACCAGTTCAGAAGGCTTCACAGCAAGAAGCTCCAGCACACATTCCGGTTCTACTCCCATCACTGGAGGACCTGGGCTGCCTGCTTCATCCAAGCTGCATGGCGGCAGCACCAGAGAAGGAAGCTGGCTGAGAGCCTCAGCCGATGGGAGTCATACTCATGGTGGTCAGAGGATCACCCAACTGGTGATAAACCCAGACAGGAGGGCAGCTCAAGTGGCGGCACAAGGACGATTGCTGAAGGTGCCATTGCCCATATGCATAAGCTTGCTTCTGCTTCCAGAAGGTTCCGCACCGAGGACATTGCTATTCGCAGGTTGCAGAAGCCTGATGAGCCCGATTTCTCCGCAGACCATTTTGATTGAACCTTATGCTCTGCAGCTGGAAATGCATGTTGTACAATTACAATCGTAGTATACTACTGTAATTTTACTGCACAGCAATTTTAGGTGTTGTGAATTGTGATAGAAAAGATGCATCGTGTAATCCTAAGTCCAGAATCTACCCTGTATAGGCTTAACCTTTGTGCAGTGCATAAACTTGAGTATTTTGTAGCGTCATCTGTTAAGCTATCAGAGATGCCAATGTGACTTGTTGAACACCAGTAGAGTACAGCAGTAACAGCACTACAGATGAGTGACAATAGGTTTAGCTCAGGCACCGTCCAATGTGCATCGAGATTCGTGATCCTGAAACTCGTGTGGTATTATTTGGCTTTGCTTCTATGGCATCTGGCCTCCTCCGTCTTGCTCGCCTCCCCTATCCGCCGCGAGCCGCCTCTCCTTCGTCGGCGTGTTCCTGGCTTGCCTCTGCCGCGGTAAGTGAGATTGGAAATAAGCCTAGAATCGGCTACGAATTCTCACTCTCATCTTCCTTCGATTCCGAATTTTTTGCGTTTTTCTCTTGACAAAGTTATGTTCCGTCCGATTGATGAGCTGCGCTGTTGCTGATCGTCGTTTCATCCCCAATCTAGCACTAGCAGTGGCATGAGGGCGGGGCGGCCCAAGATCGGCGACCAAGCGACCAGCGACGTGGTAGTGCGGCTACGAACGCCGGAGGACCGCGACGAATGGCTCTACTGCCACTCCGCGGTGCTCGCCGCCGGCAGCACCTACTTTGCCGATCGCCTCTCCGACGCCTGGCCGACGTGCCAGATCCTCGGCTCGCGCTACTGCGTCGAGGTCTACTGCCAGGAGCTGGACCTGAGCTCCCATGTTACCGCGCTCCGGCTCCTATACGCCACCGAGCCCTGCTCCCATTTCGGCGTCCGCGGCACGCTGGGCGTGCTCCAGGCCGCCGTGCACCTTGGATGCGGGCAGATCGCCGCCGCCTGCGCCGGCTACATCGAGTCCGCCCCCTGGGACGAGGCCGACGAGGAGGAGATTCTGAGGACCGTCCCCGGCCTCGGCCCGCAGTACGAGTGCATCCTTGCGCGTCTCCGGCCAATCGATCCGGCTCCGGTGACGAGCATATTCCTTCCGGCGTTCCGGCACGCGACGATCTCGTCGGCGGCTGGGCCTGCGCGGGAGCTCAAGTCTGCAGCTCAGGAGCAGCTGGAGTACATGCTCACCGAAGATGACGACGCCCCATTGGTAGCCCTTGACAACGACACTGTGAAGTCTCAAGTGAAGGATTGTGCCAAAGGTTTACTAAGTCAGTTCAGTGATTTCATGAGTTCTATCCTGACAAAACAAAAGGAGGCGCCTCTTGATGGTGACGACCAGGAGCTTCAGCAGGAGTTGCAGTCTTTTCTTTGTGATATCTCTTGGGTCTGTCAGGTCCTGAGCAAGCTCGAGATGATGAAGTGCATTGTTGTCTACTGGGTTGGAGTGTCCTCTGATGTTGTTGAAACTGTTGACGCAGTATGCACTGGGTATGATTGTCTGAAGACCAGGCTGAAGGTGGTAGAGGTGTCTGCAAAAGTCCTGGAGGCTGTTGCATTTGGCAATGTCGTCCTTCCAGCTGAGAAGCGCCGCCATGTGGTGAATTTATGGATTCGATTTGCAAGAATGACAAAATCTTTGGTTGATCAGGCCTATCCGGATGATGATGGTGGTGAGGCTGAGACACCAAAGGAAAACCTGGACAATGAGGTCTGGCAGGGCCTGGAGTCTGCAATTATTTCTATTTTGCTGACACTGCCGTCAAATAGTCAAGCTGAGATTTTATCAGAGTGGCTTCAGTCAAAACATGTTAGATATCCTGACTTGACGGAGGCATTTGAAGCCTGGTGTTATAGATCAAAGGTTGCTAAAAGAAGGCTCTCTTTCTTTTGCGACATTGGCCAGGTATCTTGATTCCTTACTATGTCCAAGCACTCTTGAGTCTGGGAACATGTGCCTTTTGTTTGTCTTCATGATGAGCAACAGGGTAAGCCGGTAAGGCTGGAGTTTGGGTGGACTCTTCGACTTGGGAAAGATAGGATTGAGTGCCTGCCTTTCGGTGAGAACAGTCATCATGGAGTTCCATCATTTTGGTTCCAACTCCACCGATCAGTTTCGTTGTTTGTTAAGTTTTGCTAGGGGTCCTCCTTACATAAAGCATAGCTGATGGGAGTGCAGAACAGTATACACCATTACAGATATAAAGTAGCCGACATAACATCCTGATCGACAAATACTAGTCATGATCTTTGTGTGCTTGAAGCTATACTGCAATTGACAAGTGACCAAAGCAGACCAGAGATACCTGAATTGAACAAGTTTGCATGCTTTCTGCATTTTGGTTAAATGTTTTACCGGTACGTTATGTTTATGTTCCTTCCGCTGGGGAAGTTTTGGTACTTTAATCATCAGGTTTTGTGATCACCAGCATAAATGCTGGAGGCAGAGCCGCATGGGCAGTGCAGAAAAGGACCCTTGTCAATATTGTATCCATGACATGAATCCTGATAACATCAAGTGGCGGAAATGGGGGAGGCAGGACGGCAACCAGATTAGTAGATTACCTAGAGTCTGTTGATGGGCAATGTAACGGTCTGTGTGGTTAATAGGGTGTCATTTCTTGCTTGTGGAAAATAAGTTTGCAATGAGTTGGTGTGATCAGTTAACATTGTCTTTGAGAAAAGAGTCAACAGTCAAGGATTGCGATATGTTCACTTACCAAATGTTAATCATGAGTAGGTGGCATGCATCCATATGTGTGTCCTTTGCTCGTGAGGGTTATGAGTCGTTGACTATTGTTCAAGAAGACTGCTTTTGTGATCAGTTACTATTAAATACCTTCCTCATCAGCACCGGCGCCCATGGCCTAATGGATAAGGCGTCTGACTTCTAATCAGGCGATTGTGGGTTCGAGTCCCACTGGGCGTGATGTAGTATTTTTTGGTTGTTTTTAGGTTTTTTGCAGTCGCCTGGTTGTTTTTCTTCCTAAGCCATAAACAAAGGAGAAAAAAGGGGAGAGTTTACAAAAGCAGCCTCTAGCTCAACAAACTCGTCTCTTTTGCAAGGTTCTAGCATTCGGTCTAAAATAATCAAATTTTAACGAAATTCACTCATCTTATTAATGAGATAAAAAGTATCCTATCAGTAGAAATTTCCAATCTAATTTAGTTCAGTCTAGAGTCTAAATAAGCACATCAAATTCTTTTTCAATGTAAGAGTACTGTGGTTTGTAACGTGCGCTATGAGGACTCTCTCGCAGTTGCGTCGTGTAACTCAATTCCTCTTGACGTAACATGTGCTAAGGCATCATCAAGGCATGTTCTCGGAAAAAAAAAATACCTGCATGTCTCTTAATAAAATATTGAGATTGAAGTTACTATATAGCACGTAAAAAGACCTCTAGTCCTTCTCGTTCGTTCCCAAGTTCATGCATATACGCAGACTGCCTCACGCGTGCCATCCCCACCGGGCCGACCTGCCGTCAGCGTCAAGACGCTCGGCTGGCTCGTGTAGCACAAACGCTAGCAGTTGGGCCATTGGGCCTTCAGTCCTCGTCTCCTCCAGTGTTGCCCTTGGCCCGGCAGTCCATGAGCCATGGAGCGTCACTCTTTCATTTTCGTTCCTCCTAACTCAATGTCTTCCAGATTTGGGATTTATAAAAACGCTATTATGACAAGTATATTGGTGAACTAACATAACTCAGTCCTTTGACAAAACATGCTACTATCACATACTTCTTGCTTAGCCAATTTACTAAACAGAACTGAATACAGATACTCAGATCAACAAGCAGAGGCTATACAGAACCCTGTTTTGTAATCCAGACAGACGGTAACCTAGTCGTTCAAGGCTACCTCCCCTTCGCACATGCACCAACCAACCGATGCAGCAGTGGTGATAACATCTCCAAGGAAATACCATACCGTCACGGTTTTAAACAAACATTCAGAAACAACAAGCACTTTAACATGTGTCAAACATTAGAAACACCTTTGGCGTAAGAGTTTGGTTTCGGTCCAGCAAGTACAACAAAGATCTCCAATCTTTTTCTTTTTTGTTCTAGCTGCTCACTAAGCAAAATAACAAAATTCAGAATAGTCCGAAAGCAGGCACACAAGATGACTCCTCCGTAGCATCACCGCCCTCAGCACATTTTGGTCAAAAGCTTATTGCATTTAGCACGGGAGAAAGTTGGGAGGCTTCAGCTGCCAAAATTGGTCGTAGCAAATTGTCCATTGTCGAACATGCGGAAATTAAGAAGCGATTTGTAGAAAAGGAAGGGGGCCACACTGCTGCTCCGGGCACCCGTCCTCACCTGCATGCTTGCCGGTGTTTGAAAAGCTGGAGATTGAGTGGTCAGCAGCCCTCCCTCTCTCTTACACGCGGGTCTTAACGTTAGCCCCTCTTCTCCTTCCTCCATGAAACGCAGCCACTACCTGTTTCGACGAGAGCACGCGTGCTGCTTCCTGCACCCGCTCCTCAACCCAACCCACACCGACTCACTGCCACCCACCTCGACGGGCCGCCGCCGCACGCTTGCTCCTCGTCCCCGCACCCCGTCGCTGCGCCACCGTCCCCATCGCTCCTCGCGGGCTTCCTCTCCAACCTCGCCGAGATCGGCGGCTCCTTCCGGCTGCTGCGTGTGGCCAGGCGGCTAGGAGAGGGGGTCGTCACCAGCTGGGCCCAGGCCAGACGGAGGACAGCTAGCCGTTGCCAAGCCGCGCCATCATCCTCGGCCGTCGCTTGCTGAAATCTACCGTTTCTCCGCTGTGTTGCGTCGTACGAAAGAAGAAGGGTGAAAACCACATGTTGCAAGAGTATATTTCAAGTGTTTCAGAGGTATGTTGCAAGTGTTGCATATCGATGTTGCAAAAGTAGATCAGGATGTTGCACATGTTGAAATGGCTATACACATACGTTTCAAGTGTATATTCCAAATATTTCATCTGATCCAGACGTATGCTGCAAGTGTTTTATTTGGATGTTGCAAATGTAGATCTATATGTTGCATATACAAGCATGTTGCAAGCATATGTTTCAAGTATTTTCAGATGTTTCATACGTATGCTTGCAAGTATTTCATCATGATGTTGCATATGTTTACAATGGTTTTCAAATATTTTTCAGACATTTTAGCAAGTGTTTTAGACGCTTGTTTCCAGTGTTTCATCTGTTATTTTTGTATGTTGCAACTGGATGTTTTAAAAGTAGATCGGGTGTTATACATGGGTTGTGTGTGGAAAGCGGCTGACGGCGGACGACGTTTGGGGCGGCATGGGCGACGTTTGGGGCGGCGCAGGCGATGTCCGTGGTGGTGTGGGGCCCACTGCTGTTGTGCTCAGGGCGAGCCCCACACGCTAGCCGCTCGCTCCCTCACTGTGTGGGCAGCTGAAAGTTCTAGTTTAGTTTTGGTGAATTGATGAAACCCTAGACGCTAACCCTTTTTTACTTTAAGTGATCACGAGATAGGGTAGCACATTTCAAGTGGTGGAGCAAGCAATGATGATCATGTTGGTGGTGATGGCCATGGGGATCAAGTGCTCGAGCTTGGAAAAGAAGAAAGAGAAAAACAAAAAGCTCAAGACAAATGTGATATCCATAGAAGCTTTTTGTTTTGGTGATTGAGACACTTAGCGAGTGCGATCACATTTAGGATAGATAGCCATACTATTAAGAGGGGTGAAACTCATATCGAAATGCGATTATTAAAGTGCCACTAGATATTCTAACTTATTGCATATGCATTTAGATTCTAGTGAGTGCTAACACCCTTGGGATTTGGCTTAGATTGTTGCTAACTCACGTACACAAGTGTTGGAATACTTGGAGTTAGCTCACATACACAAGGAACGAGTGATCGAGCTTGAGAAGAAGTGAGCAGGGGCATTGGACCCTGGTTTCAGGAGCATCGGACCCAGCTAATCAGAGTCCGACGGCTAACCCTAACTGAGAGGAGCGCGCACGACGGTGTCAGACTGGGCTCGTAGGGCGTTGGACCGACCAAGTGCAAGCACGACACGTGGCGGTGACAGATCGTGGACCGAGTCCGATGGTGGGCGTCGGACCGGGGTCCGAGGGTTTTAACCCACTCTGGACCTTACTAGACCACGTCGGTCCCTCCCTGTGTGGAGTCTGACGGTAGGTCCGATGACCTAGGTCCGACCGTGGTAATCAGCGCGTGACTGCTTGACCGTTGGCGGCAACGGTCAGCTCGTTTGACTGGGACGCATGGCAACTTGTAAGTGGATGCGGTAGGGCGTCGGGCAGAGCGTCAGATGGTCCGACGGCCCGTGCCAAGTGAGTCCGACGGTCACTTATATGACCCAACGGCTCTATTTCGTGGGGGCTTCTATTTATCATCTTTGTGACCCAACGGCTCTAGCTCGCTCTCTTGGCTGTTTTCATTAACATAGCAACCTAGTGAGCTAAGACAAAGTCCTCTCACTCATCTCCATCATTGATTCATCATCTTTGTGAGATTGGGAGTGAATCCAAGTGTATTGCTTGAGTGATTGCATCTAGAGACACTTGGTGATTGTGTTTTGCTGCGAGATTCACTTGTTTCTCTTGGTGGTTGCCGCCACCTAGACGGCTTGGTGCAGCAAGGATCGTCGAGCGGAGGAAGGTGATTTGTTTCCAGCTCCTATCATGGTGATTGTGAGGGGTTCTTGACCTTTCCCCGGTGGAGAGCGAAAAGGTACTCTAGTCGATTGATCATGGCTTGTGGATCATCATCTTGTATTGGTTGTGCGGCACCCGATTGTGGGTTAGGTGTGTGATGTCTATTAGCGCGTGAACCTCCAAGTGAGTGAATCGTCACAACGGGGACTAGCTTGCCGGCAAGCAAGTGAACCTCGGTGAAAAATCATTGTGTTATCTTGTCTCCAAGGATTTCATTGGTATTCATTGTATTGTGATTGATCTCTTGCCACGGTGGTATACCTCTCTACCTATCTTGTGCATTTACTTTCTTAGTGTAGCTAAACTCTTTAGTGTAATTAGTTTTGAGAGCTAGCTTGCGTCTTTTATAGTAGTTAGTGGGGCTCTTTAGTTAGTCTTTGAGAGCTCACTAACTTATTGGTAGTGACATAGCCTCTTGTGTGTTATAGAGATCATAGATAACTAGAATTGAGGATACGAGGCTTGTATTTTGAGTAGGCTAGCGCAACACTCGCTTTGCTTTATAATTATCTAACCACTTGGATTAAGTGTTGTTGTAGAAATTTTTATAGGATATTCACCCCCCTCTAGCCATTAGGACCTTTCAAGTGGTATCTGTTGACACCAAAATTTGGTTCGAGATGGGGGTCCTTGAGAACAAGAAATTATTGAGGAGAGCCGAAATATTCGGGCAGGTCGGCTAACCAAATCGCCAGGTCAGCTAGCAAGATGACATCGTCAAGGGAATGAGCCCATTGGCAGGAGCGACAAAGATTCGAAGTGAAAGACACGTCGGGCTCCACAGAAAGAAAAGGTTGGAGTCCAAGTTATCATAATTTAGGAAATTTTTGTCTTCTTTTCCAAGTTTTGTACCCGGTCTTGTCGGACCAGGACTCGTAGTTTAGCCTTGGGTATAAATATTGAACCCCGACCATTGTAATGAACATCTCCAACGATCAACACAAATCAGTACCTTTACTTTTCAGCTCAGGCCACCCATTCGGAGTAGGAATAGAGTAGATTTCGACGAGTTCTTCGGCGAGCAGGGCTGCATCGGTTAGGTCTGACCTTTGATTTGTCTGTGAGTATCTGTCACGACTTATACCTTGTTTGTAAGGCTACATCGAGTAGGTCTGACCTCTTGCAAGCTTTGTATAAGTTAGTTATCGTCAGTTGATTGTAAGGCTGCCCTCGATTAAGTCTGATCTCTTGCAATTACTGATAGTTATCCTCGATTCTTATCAAAATTCATACGTCTGTCCTTGGTTAAGTCTGATCTCGTATGAATTTTGATACGAATTCCCTACCCGGTTAAGATTGAGATAGATCAGCTTTATATTTCTTTTTGAATCGTCATCTCATTGCACTACATTGTTCAAATCCCACTTTGACGATGGTTCTTGCTAGTCTAGCCGTTCTGTTCCAATCTTGATCGAAAATAGCATGTGGTCGAAGGCATGTTTAGCCATAGGGAAGGCTTGCTAGTTGACGAGATCTAGTCTAGAAGTGCTTTTATGGTTGTATCGGTTAGGTATGATCCCCACTGCTAGCATCATAGATTGGAAATCGTCAGGTGGTAAGCCTTGCTTATGGTCAAGCATAGTCTTCAGCTGCATGCTATGTCTGCATCGGCTATTTAGCCAATCGCCTGAGCTCTCACGATCATAGCGTGTTCCCATGATCTCGTTAAGCATTTATAGATCTATATGCTTTGAAGGTTTAATCTGTTATCCTTAATATGGTTGTATCGGTTAGGTCTGACCCCCACTGATAAAGATAGTAGATTGGATATGATAGGCGTACGGGTTTATACATGTTTAATGGTTGAGTGGTTGCATGCTATGACCCTTGTTTCACTAGAATCGGCTATTTTTAGCCGATAGCCTGTCTTTTGAGAATATATATTGGTTGTTTATATGCTCTTTACTTGTTTTTGTCTTGGTTAAAAGCTAGTATGTTTCTCAATCAAATCATATACTTTCATGTCTATCTTTTTACATCTTTTGCATGCTTTTATGATAATTGGCAGGTTAGATCTATATAATCGAGTAACTGATGATTGCCGATATGCTTGTTTTAGTTATTATCCATCATAAACATGCTAGATATCGACTCTCTAGTCTATAGCCTCGTCTCACTAGCCACTTGGCCGCACATTTGGAACTGTCTGGATAAACGACCGCCATGTTCCATCTTAAATTACTGATCAATCTTGCTCCTTGTCAATTGCAGGTCAAATTAACTGGCACGCCCCTAAGGTCATGACCGTCCGGTCTGCTGGTGCCCTTCTAAAGCCTAGAGAGAAGCTCAAGATCTGCTCTACGTGGGCCTCTCGCCTGTGTTGATCACTGTGTTCCCAGTGTTGGATTTTTGACATCGACACATACATCCTTTGCTAAGGACTTGTTTAGTGCATCTAGTCATTCCTCTTGTTTTAAAGGCTCATTCATGAAAATCAAATGAATTTGATGCTTATATGGTACCACTATTGCTTCTATGCTTGACTTGATCTAGCGGTAGCATATGACATATTTGTGGGCTTGTGAACCTAGTGTTTAATCTAGAAAATGAACTATAAGTGTTTAACTCAACATGGTCAAGATAACCTTTGAAATGAGGTGTGAAGAAGCTTGTTCTTGGATCAAACCGAATTAAATATCTTTGGCAAGTGTTCTAGATTAGACCAAATTTGAGAAAATGATTCTCACCCCATTAATTGACATTGATAATCTTAACCTATCTAAATTAAACATTTATGGTCATTGATGACAAAGGGGTAGAAGTAATTCACAAAGATAGGGAGAGAGACGCGAAGATAAAGAAAAGATGACAAAGGGGGAGAAATATGAAAGTAAGGGGATCAATTAAAAATTTGAGCACACAAGTAGGGGGAGCAAGCTCATAAACTTGATTGATGCATTTGTATGTGCATTTCATATGTTTGCTTGCATGGCACAAGTTTTAAATTAAAATCTCATGCTTGTGTGGTGTATGCTAGTTGTAAATTTGATTGATGAAATGATAAACTAGCTTGCATAGGATGGTTGTTAGATATGCCTTGCTTTGTTTTCACAAGTGGTACTAGAACCTTGATACTAATGTTGATCTCACAAGATATCTAGTGTTTGTGTTTTGCAAGTAATTCCAAGTGGTATCTAACTAACCATGGTGCTAAGGATGGTATATTTGGTGCGCTCTGATTGGTATCATGCTTCAAAGGTCCTTCTCTTATACCTTAGCATCATTTGGTAGACATTACTCTTCCACAACTTCAATCCATGCATATGTACAAGCTTTTATCCAAACTCTTAGGACATATGTAGGGGGAGCTAATGCTGCCAATTTGGGTTAATGAAACTTGTCCAAATCCTTTTACACATGGTAAATATGCTTGGGCAAGCAACATGGATTCAAATAAATTTCAATTCATATATTTGTGAAAGGGTTCTCATCAATTACAAAAAAGGGAGAGATTGAAAGCTCTAGTGTTGATTTGGTGAATTGATGAAACCCTAGGTGCTAACCCTTTTTACTCTAAGTGATCATGAGATAGGGTAGCACATTCCAAGTGGTGGAGCAAGTGATGATGATCATGTTGGTGGTGATGGCCATGGTGATCAAGTGCTCAGGTTTGGAAAAGAAGAAAGAGAAAACCAAAAAGCTCAAGGCAAATGTGATATCCATATGAGCTTTTTATTTTGGTGATTGAGACACTTAGCGAGTGTGGTCACATTTAGGATAGATAGCCATACTATTAAGAGGGGTGAAACTCGTATCAAAATACAGTTATTAAAGTGCCACTAGATGTTCTAACTCATTGCATATGCATTTAGATTCTAGTGAGTGCTAACACCCTTGGAATTTGGCTTAGATTTTTGCTAACTTATGTACACAAGTGTTGGAATACTTGGAGTTAGCTCACATACACAAGGGTGGAGTGATCGATCTTGAGAAGAAGTGAACAGGGGCATTGGACCCTGGTTTCGCGAGCGTTGGACCGAGCTAATCAGAGTCCGATGGCAAACCCTAACTGAAAGGAGCGCACATGGTGATGTCAGACCAGGGCTTGTGGGGGTGTAAGACCGACTGAGTGCACTATTTATTCAGTGCCATGCAGGTAAGTGAGCGCGAGCGCAACACGTGGCGACGACGGACCATGGACCGGGTCCAACGGTGGGCGTCGGATCGGGGTTCGAGGGTTTTTACCCTCTCTAGACCTTATTGGACCACGTTGGACCCTCCCTATGTGTAGAGTGACGGCAGGTCCGATGGCCTGGGTCCGACCGTGGTAATCAGCGTGCGTGAAAGTACAATCAAGCCTCATTTGTGGGTTTTGGTGATGATGACTATGCGATTAGAGAACTAATGAGATTCATTGAGATGACAAGCAGGGAATCTATAATCAAGGATGTTATACGAAATGGAGGATCCCCCAATTATAATTGTTGACGGCTTCAAACTCAAATGAGGTTTAATTTCGTTTTATATTTTGAATTCGAGCATAGGAAAACCGTACAATAAAGGAGGACACAATGCTTAAGCTAACATGTGCTACCAAGTACTCAATCCTACACATGCATCCTCAGCTACCCAGTCAAGACAGCCAACACTTCAATCTAACCCTTGCTGTCTTGCCTGGTGTGGCAGTGCTGCACCTAGAGAGAGGCACTTCATAGAGTGGCATTACCGCAGTTGATCTGTGGCACTACCACGATTTAACTGACCGTTAGGGCTGAGGGATATTTATGCCTTTCCCATCCCTTTCCAACGGCTCTCTCCTTCTTCCCAATCATTCAGTTCATGAAAGAATAGAAGAGTGCTCTTCTCTCTCTCCTCCATTGGTGACCTTGAACTCCCAAGCTTCTCCATTGATTTTTCTCATCAATCCTTGAAAGAAAAAGGTTCCAAACTTGATTAGAGAGTAGATCCTTTGATTCCCCAACTCTAAAGAGCACTTGGTTCATGTTTTGGTCGGCGGTTGTGTTTGTTACTCTTGAAGCTTGGCTCCTAGTCGGCTAGAGCATCGCCGTGGAGCTTACCAACTTGTGTGGCAGCCCTAGGAGATTTATAACCATCTCTTGAAGCTAGTAAATTCACCCCTCATCTTAAGAATTAATCCTCTTGACATGAGAACAAGGAAGGGTTGCAAAGCCCTAAGCTTTAGTGGCTAACCTCAACAACGTTGAAAGGTCCTAATGGCTAGAGGGGGGTGAATAACCTATTAAAAATTTCTATAATAACACTAAAGCAAGTGATTAGTCAATAAGATGGCGAAGCGAATTTTGTGCTAGCACTACACTAGGGGTTACAAGCCACCTACCCAATTCTAATTTCTATGATCTCTAGTATGTCATACAAGAGCTATGTCGCTAAATTACACCTAGGTGAACAAAGCAAGCTAGATAACTACAACTAAAGAGCTACACAAGCTACAAGCACTACACAAGGTGAATACGAAGTAATGAGGGAGAAGGGTAGAAGTGATATACCACCATGGCAAGTGATTGATCAATGAATACCGAGGAGACAATCAAGACACAATGATTTTTCCTCCGAGGTTCACTTGCTTGCTGACAAGCTAGTCACCGTTGTGGTGATTCACTCACTTGGAGGTTCATGCGCTAATGGGCATCACACGCCTAACCCGCAATCGGGTGCCGCACAACCAACACAAAGATAAGGATCCACAAGCCACACGCAATCCACTAGAGTTGCTTTTTGCACTCCACCGGAGAAGGCACAAGAAACCCTCACAATCACAATGATCAGAGCCGAAGACAATCACCTTCCTCCGCTCGATGATCCACCAATCACCGAGCCATCTAGGTGTCGGCAAACACCAAGAGTAACAAGAATTCCACCAGCCCAAATTGTCCAACTAGTGCCACAAGATCTTAGAACACTAAGCAATGCACTAGAGGCTCTCCAATCTCACTCAAGATGATGAAATCAAGTGTGCAAGTGAGTGGAGTGGTGTGCTCAGCTCTCAAAGGGTGTATGCAGCTATTAGAAGTGCCAAGAGCAAGGCTAAGGCTGGCCACTAGCTCTATTTATAAGCCCACAAGTAAATAGAGCCATTACCCCTTTAGAGCAGCTTTCTGACGAGGGCACCAGACACGGCGGTGCCTGGCACCAGACATGGTGGTGCGCTCCTCCCAATGGTCACTTTCAATGACTAAAAACTAGTCATTGGGGCACCGGACAGGGTCATGGTGGCACTACCCCTAGGGTGTCGGTGACCACCCGCCCAATCTGCCCGAGAGACCAAGTCCCTAGAGAAAAGAGGCGGTGCACCGCCCCTAGGGCGGCGGTGCCCGTAGTGGTGAGCTCCTTGTTTTCCCCTACTCTCTAGATTTTTATGGCGATGCTAGGGGCGGTGCATCGCCCTACGCACGGCGATGCACACCTGTTGCTCCGGTGGCCACCTCACTCTTCCTCTTCTCTATTGGGTCCAAGTGGGCACCACCCTAGGGGTGGCGGTGCCACCGGACAGGGTGGCGGTGCCCCACCAGTGCACCCTACTCTCGGCCTCCTCTGCTAGTCACTGCTATAGGGGTGGTGGTGCACTGGATAGGGCATGGCAGTGCCCCATGGCAGCACCTCGAGCCCGGCAACGCCTCCTTTTCTTCACCTTTTTCACCACCTTTCCAAATGTGCTAACACTCCAAGTAGCATTTTCACAATCATTTTTTAAAGGTTAATCACTTACTCGCCGAATGTGCACTAGGCCTAAAATGTATATGCAAGTTTTCCAACACCTAGTGGCACTAGATGATCGAGTTATCCGATAAGAGCTCCCCTCTTAATAGTACGACCATCTATCCTAAATGTTATCACACTTGCTAAGTGTCCCAATCACCAAACCAAAAAGCTCCTATTAAGTTTCACCTTTGTCTTGAGCTTTTTGTTTTTCTCCTTCTTCTTTTTCAAGTCTAAGCACTTGATCATCATGTCCATACCATCATCATGATCTTCACCATTTGCTTCACCTCCTAGAATGTGCTACCTATCTCATGATCACTTTGATAAACTAGGTTAGCACTTAGGGTTTCATCAATTCACCAAAACTAAACTAGAGCTTTCAATCTCCCCCTTTTGGTAGTTGATGACAACCCTTTCACAAAGATATGAATTGAAATTCGATTGAATCCATGTTTTTTGCTCAAGCATATTTACTATGTGTAAAAGGATATGGACAAGTTTTATGAACATCAATTGGTAGCATTAGCTCTCCCTACATATGTGCTAAGAGTTTGGATTGAAGCTTGCACATATGCATAGATTTGAGTTGTGGGAGAGTAATGTCTACTAAATGATGCTAAGGTATAAGAGATGGACCTTTAAAGCGTGATACCAATCGGAGTGCACCAAATATACCATCCTTAGCACCATTGGTAACTAGACATCCACAAAAACTAGAATACCCCATGAGATCAACATTAGAAGCAAGGATCTAGTTAAAATAAACTCAAGTCTAGTTACTCAACCTATGCATGCTAGTTTTTCATTTCATCAATCAAACCTACAACTAACATCCACCACACAAACATGGAATATTAATTTAAAAACTTGTGCTATGCAAGCAAACATATGAAATACACTTTCAAATGCACCAATCAAGTTTATGAGCTTGCTCCCCCTACTTGTGTGCTCAAAATTTTAATTGATCCCCTTACTTTGTCATATTTCTCCCCCTATGTCAAAGTTCTCCCCTTTTGTCATTTAACCTTATCTTTATGCCAATTTCTCCCCTTTTCATCAATGACCACAAAGGTTCAATTTTAGATAGGTTAAGATTATCAATCTCAATCAATGGAGTGAGGATCATTTTCCCAAAATTGGTCCAATCTAAAACACTTGCAAAAGATATTTAACTCGGTTTGATCCAAGGACAAGCTTCTTCACACCTCATTTCAAGGGTTATCTTGTACCATGTTGAGTTAAATACTTATAGCTCATTTTTTAGATCAAACACTAGGTCACAAGCCCACAAACATGTCATATACTACCACTAGATCAAGTCAAGCATAGAAGCAATAGTGGTACTATACAAGCATCAAATTCATTTGATTTTCATGAATGAGCCTATAAGACATGAGGAATGACTAGATGCACTAAACATATCCTTAGCATAGGATGTATGCCATGCCAATCAACTTTTACCTTGGATTGCTCGAAGGAGAGGCATGTCATATAAGTGGGGGTGCATCAACACATATTTGAGAAATCCAATATGTTCAACTCATTTGTTAGCTTGCAAAACCTTTTCTCATCCAATGGCTTGGTGAATATATTGGCAAGTTGATCTTTGGTGCCCACACTCTCAATGCAAATGTCTCCTTTTGTTGGTGATCTCTAATGAAATGATGGGGACATCAATATGCTTTGTTCTTTCATGTTGAACCAGATTGTTGGTGAGCTTGATTGCACTCTCATTGTCACAAAAGCAATAGCACTTTCTTGAACTTGATTCCAAAGTCATTCAAGGTGGCCTTCATCCAAAGCATTTGTGTACAACAACTACCGACGGATATGTAGTCGGTTTCGACGGTTGATAATGCAACACTATTTTGCTTCTTTGATGACCATAAAACAGTGATCTTCCCAATAGTTGACAAGTGCCCGAGGTGCTCTTCCTTTCAAACTTGCATCTCGCATAATCTGAGTTGGAGTAACCAACTAGCTCCAACTTTGCTCCTTTGGGATACCACAAACCAATATTTTGTGTATGCTTCAAGTACCTCAATATTCTCTTTATAGCCTTCAAGTGACTTTCTCTTGGTGAGGCTTGAAATCTTGCACACATGCACACACTAAACATGACATCCAGCCTTGATGTGGTCACATAGAGTAGGCTTCCAATCATAGACCGATACAACTTTTAATCCACCATATTGTCACTTGCATCATTATCCAAATTGCCATTTGTTTCCATTGTTGTACTAATGGCATTTGCTTCATTCATGCCAAACTTCTTGAGCATATCTTTGATGTACTTGCCTTAACTCACAAATGTACTATTCTTTAATTGCTTGAATTGAAGACCAAGGAACTAACTTAACTCTCCAATCATGAACATCTCAAATTCATTAGCCATCATCTTCCCAAACTCTTCACAAAAGTCTTGATTGGTTGATCCAAATATGATGTCATCAACACAGATTTGCAACACAAACAAGTCTTTGCCAATCTTTTGGGTGAAAAGAGTGGTGTCAACCTTACCCATCATGAATACTTTTGAGAGCAGGAAATCCCTCAACCTCTCATACCATGCTCTAGGTGCTTGCTTCAAGCCGTACAAAGCCTTCTTCAACTTGTACACATGGTTGGGCTTCTTGTCATCTTCAAAACCGGGAGGTTGCTCAACATAAACTTCTTCATTGATATAGCCATTGAGAAATGCACTCTTGACATCCATTTGATAGAGCTTGATGTTGTGGTCACAAGCATATGCTAGTAAGATTCTAATTGCTTCCAATCTAACAACCGGGGCATATGTTTCTCTAAAGTCAAGACCTTCAACTTGTGTATAGCCTTGTGCTACCAATCTTGCTTTGTTCCTAACTAGTATCCCATCTTGATCTTGCTTGTTTCTATAGACCCATTTGGTTCCAATCACATTGTGGTCAGCGACGGAGGCAGCGGTGGGGCTGGGGGGGCTCTAGCCCCCCTACCGATCCTAGGCACATGGAGCCCCCTAAGCCCTCCCTTGAAATTTTATGCATATATGTATTAGGTAGGAGGGGCTAAGGTTAAGAGAAGATAAAAAAGCCTCTATTCTTTTGTTCAACCCCTCCTAATTTTTTTCTAGCTTCGTGGTCTTTTCACTAACTTCCATACTTGATTTCTTGTGAAGTTATTTAATTCTTCATACATAGCATTCACCCAATTAACATCCTTCAATGCTTCTTCTATCTTCTTTGGTTTAATGGATGACACAAATGAGAAATGCTCACAAAATAAAGTCATTCTTGATCTAATTTGTACACCTCTAGAAATATCACCAATTGTAGTGTCCAATTGATGATACTTTGTAATTGAGTTGGTTGAAGTATTGGAACATTGCTTGCACTTACTTGATTATTGGGTTGAGATGATGTAATAGCCACTTGATCTTGCATATTGTCATGAGAGCACTTGTACTTGCTTGATTAGTGTCAACTTGCACATTTGAGTTAGAGAGCACTTGTACTTGATCATCTTCATCATCAATCACATGCTTAGGCGTCACGTCACTAACACCCATGTTTTCATGGTATTTGAAAGTTGAATGCCTCTAACATCCTCAAGATTCTCATTATCATCTTGTAAACCCTTGGTTTCATCAAATTCAACATCACGCACTTCTTCAAGAGTACCACTTGCCAAATTCTAAAATCTATATGCTTTGCTAGTGGTTGAGTATCCAAGTAAGAATCCTTCATCACACTTCTTCTCAAACTTGTCTAATCTAGTGCCTTTCTTGAAGATAGCATTTGCAACCAAAGACCCGAAAATATGCAATGTTAGATTTTCTACCATTCAAGGCTCATAGGGTGTCTTCTCTTTCAATGGGTGACAATATAAGCGGTTGCTACAATAGCAAGCCATTTTGATAGCTTCAGCCCAAAAGGATTGACTCACATTGTACTCACTTAAGATCTTGCCATGTGAATCAAGGTTCTATTTTTCCTCTCAACAAGGCCATTTGATTGTGAAATATACTTAGCCGAGAATTGATATCTAATTCCAAAATCATCACATAACTCATCAATTCTTGTATTCTTGAACTCACTACCATTGTCACTTTTAACTCTCTTGATGGTTATTTTAAACTCATTGTGTATGCCCTTGACAAATAATTTAAATGTTGCAAACACATTACTCTTGTCCACTAGAAAGAATACCCAAGTGTATCTTGTATAGTCATCCACTATCACAAAGCCATATTTGTTTCCACCGATGCTAGTGTATTGTGTTGGCCCAAAAAATCCATGTGCAATAACTCAAATGCCTTACTAGTGCTCATTATGCTTTTCTTAGGATGGGTGTTTCCAACTTGTTTTCCGGCTTGACAAGAGCTACAAAGCTTATCCTTCTCAAACACATCTTTCAAACCTCTAACCAAGTCATGCTTAACCAATCTATTCAATTGTTTTATTCCAACATGACCAAGCCTTCTATGCCATAACTAACCCATACTAGATTTAGTGAACAAGTATATTGACAATTGAGATTCACTAGCATTGAAATCAACTAAGTATAGATTCTCATATTTAAAGCCTTTGAAGATCAAATTAGAGCTATCTACACTTATGATCTCTACATCATCTACCCCAAATATGCATTTGAATCCAAGATTACATAATTGAGCCATGGATAGCAAATTGAAGTTCAAGCTCTCTACTAGCAACACATTTGAAATGCTCATATCATTGGATATTGCAATCTTACCAAGCCCTTTGACCTTGTCTTTGCCATTGTCACCAAATAGGATACTATCATAATCATCATTGCCATTGGTATTGATTGCATTGAATATTCTTGCATCACCGGTCATGTGTTGAGTACACCCACTCTCAAGAACCCAATGCCTTCCTCTGGCTTTGTAATTGACCTACAAAAGAATATTAATTCTTTTTAGATACCCAAACTTGTTTGGGTCTTTGAAGGTTAGTTACTAAGCTCTTTGGCACCCAAATTGCTTTCTTCTTTGAGCCCATCCATGGTGCACCAATGAACTTAGCCTTTACAACATTAGTACCCTTGGTAAGCACATAAAAATAATCAATCTTAATTAAGGATACATTGGCTTGAGACTTCTTTTTCATGCACTTTTGCTCTACATGACCAACTTGCTTGCAATTTGTGTAAAACCGACCATTGTTCTTCACAAAACTAGTCTTATGAGGAGCAAAGGCCGCTTTGCCTTTATTGGAGGTATAGACCAATCCCTCTTTGTAGAGAGAAGCTCTTTGGCTATCCAAGCACATAAACAAGCGATCTTGACCACCATATGCCTTAGCCAATGTGTGATTGAGCTCTTTTACCTCCTTCTTGAGTGTCTCATTCTCAACCATTAGTGAAGCATCACAAGTGAAACCATCACTACTAGATGAGCTAGAAGTGGATGTGCTACAAGAAGGGTTAGTGGGAGCAAGAATGATGGGCTTATAAAATGATTCATCAATTATATCACAAGTTAAGCCTTTGTCACATGTTACAACATGTTCCTTCTCATTTTGCTTATTAAGTAGAGAGGAATGTGCTTTCTCAAGCTTCTTGTGAGCCTTGCCAAGCTTCTCATGGGCTTCCTCTAGTCTCTCATGAGATGCATTGAGCTCATCAAAGGCTTGCTTAAGGGCTTTTAGGTCCTTACACAAGCTTTTGCATTCTCTTCTCTTAATGTTAAAATGTTTCTTAGCATCATCTAACATGTCAAGTAGTTCATCTTTAGTAGGTTCATCATCGTCACTATCACTTTCATTTTTATTTTTGTTATCATGTTCCTCATCACATTAATCATCATAAGTTTGTATCTTAGTGGCCTTAGCCATAAAGCATGATGGAGTGTCGAAGAGAGAAGGCTTCTCATTGATAGCAATGCTTATAAGAGCCTTCTTCTTGGTGCTCTTGTCATCATCACTATCATCATCATCACTTGAGGAAGCATCACCATCTCAAGTGACCACATATGAACTACCATTCTTCTTCTTCTTGAAAGTCATCTTGTCTTTCTCTCTTTTTTCCTTCTTGTCCTTCTTCTTGCTCTTCTTGTCATTGTCATCATTGTTGTTATTGTATGGGCATTGAGCAACAATATGATCCTTGCTTCCACACTTGAAGCACCTTCTTAACTCTTTCTTGTTCTTGGATGAAGACTTCTTTCTTCTAGCACGGTATCCCTTCTTCACCATGAACTTGCCAAATCTCTTCACAAAGAGAGCCATATTCTCATCATCCATCTCATCAAAGCTCAAGACTTCATCTTCACTTGATGGTTCTTGCTTTGCCTTGCCCTTGGATGATATGGCCTTGAATACCACACTCTTCTTCTTCTCATCCTTCTTCTCATATTTCTTCTCCCTCTTTTCTTCCTTCTCATCATCATCTCTATAGATGTCATCGGTCATCACATCTCCCAACACTTGGTTTGATGTCATGGTGTCCAAACCACTCCTCACTAGAATAGTGATCAATGTGCCAAATCTCGAAGGTAAGCATCTCAAGAACTTATAGGAGAAGTCCTTGTCCTTCACTTCTTCTCCAAGTGCTTTGAGATCATTGATAAGCACTTGAAGCCTATGGAATATCTCAGGCACACTCTCATCATCCTTCATCTTGAAACTAGTAAACTTCTCCTTGAGGATGTATGCCTTTGCACCCTTCATGACTTGAGTGCCCTCAAAGGATTCCTCCAACTTCTTCCATGCTTTATGAGCCCTCTCAATGTTCTTGATTTGCTTAAATGTTCTCTTATCCAAAGCATCATGAATGGCACTAAGAACAATGCCATTGTTTTAAACTAGCACTTCTTTGGTAGCGGTGGGAGCCTCCTCATTGGCAATCTCAATCTTGGTCTCCACCATATTCCATATCTTTCTATTGATTGACTTGATGTATGTTGTCATCTTAGCCTTTCAATAAGGATAATTAGAGTCATCAAATTGGAGTGGCTTTTTGGTGTTGTTGATTTGAGCCATTTTGATACCAAAGGTTGTTAAGCCTCAAATCAGGGTAACCATGGCTTTGATACCACTTGAAAGGTCCTAATGGCTAGAGGGGGGTGAATAGCCTATTAAAAATTTCTACAACAACACTAAAGTAAGTGATTAGTCAATAAGATGGCGAAGCGAATTTTGTGCTACCACTACACTTGGGGTTGCAAGCCACCTACCCAATTCTAATTTCTATGATCTCTAGTATGTCATACAAGAGCTATGTCGCTAAATTACACCTAGGTGAACCAAGCAAGTTAGATAACTACAACTAAAGAGCTACACAAGCTACAAGTACTACACAAGGTGAATACAAAGTAATGAGGGAGAAGGGTAGAAGTGATATACCACCATCACAAGTGATCAATCAATGAATATCAATGAATACCGAGGAGACAATCAAGACACAATGATTTTTCCTCTGAGGTTCACTTGCTTGAATGCAAGCTAGTCACCGTTGTGGCGATTCACTCACTTGGAGGTTCACGCTCTAATGGGCATCACACGCCTAGCCCACAATTGGGTGCCGCACAACCAACACAAGATGAGGATCCACAAGCCATGCGCAATCCACTAGAGTTGCCTTTGGCGCTCCCCCAGGGAAGTCACAAGAACCCCTCACAATCACAATGATCAGAGCCAGAGACAATCACCTTCCTTCGTTCGATGATCCACCAATCACCAGGCCATCTTGGTGTTGGAAAACACCAAGAGTAACAAGAACTCCACCAGCCCAAATCGCCCAACTAGTGCCATAAGATGCTAGAACACTAAGCAATACACTAGAGGCTCTCCAATCTCACTCAAGGTGATGAAATCAAGTGTGCAAGTGAGTAGAGTGGTGTGCTCAGCTCTCAAAGGGTGTATGCAGCTATTAGAAGTGCTAAGAGCATGGCCAAAGCTGGCCACTTGCTCCATTTATAAGCCCATAAGCAAATAGAGCTGTTACCCCTTTAGAGTAGCTTTTTACGAGGGCACCAGACACGGCGGTGCCTGGCACCGGACACGGCGGTGCCCCTCCCAACTATCACTTTCCAATGGCTAAAAACTAGCTGTTGGGGAACCAGATAGGGTGGCGGTGGCACCGCCCCTATGGTGGCGGTGACCACCCGACCAATCTACCCAAGAGACCATGTCTCTGGAGAAAAGAGGCGGTGCACCACTCCTAGGGCGGCGGTGCCCACGGCAGTGACCTCCTTATTTTCCCCCGCTCTCTGGATTTTTATGGCGGTGCCACCGGACACCCATGGTGGTGCCAGGGGTGGTGCACAACCTTGCACACGGCGGTGCACACCGATCGCTCCGGTGGTTGCCTCACTCTTCCTCTTCTCTGCTAGGTCTAGGTGGGCACCACCCTAGGGGTGGCGGTGCCACCTGACAAGGTGGTGGTGCCTCACTAGTGCACCCCACTCTTGGCCTCCTCTGCCGATCACTCCCACAGGGGTGGCGGTGCACCAGATAGGGCATGGCGGTGCCCTCATGGCAGCACCCTGAGCCCAACAACGCCTCCTTTTCTTCATCTTTTTCACCACCTTTGCAAATGTGCTAACACTCCAAGTGTTTCACCATTACATGCAGTGTGTTAGCATTTTCTCAATCATTTTTCAAAGGTTAATCACTTTCTCACAGAATGTGCACTAGGCCTAAAATTCATATGCAAGTTTTCCAACACCTAGTGGCACTAGATGATCAAGTTGTCCGATAAGAACTCCACTCTTAATAGTACGACCATCTATCCTAAATGTGATCACACTCGCTAAGTGTCTTGATCACCAAACCAAAAAGCTTCTATTAAGTTTCACCTTTGCCTTAAGCTTTTAGTTTTTCTCCTTCTTTTTCAAGTCTAAGCACTTGATCATCATGTCCATACCATCATCATGATCTTCACCATTTACTTCACCACCTAGAATATGCTACCTATCTCATGATCACTTTGATAAACTAGGTTAGCACTTAGGGTTTCATCAATTCACTAAAACTAAACTAGAGCTTTCAAACATGGACTTAGGCAAGCCTTGGTGGTGAGCTGAACCACAGGATAAATCCTTGTGTCACCTTGTGCTTGATTTACATTACTTGCATTTTATATTGTTGTTGAGGTGATTTCTAGGGTTTGAGGCCGATCTACGTGCATGTGGTATTTCTACCACTTCTAGCTATCGATCTATGATCCATATACCTGCAGGATGCTCAGTAATTTCTCCGATCTAAGTTTCCATACTTAGTTTTTTATTTGTATCTCAAAGTTGTATGTAGGTGCGGCAGTGCCACTGTTCTAGCCCGGCAGTGCCTGCACTGCCGCGGGTGGAATTTGACAAAAGTTCAAGTTTTGTTTTAACAGGCCTATTCACCCTTCCTCTAGGCTAACTAGAGATCCTACAAGCGGTATCAGAGCAGGTAACCTCATGAGCTATTTACCGCGTGAGGTATGGAGCCCGAAGGTGGTACTAGTGGTGTGAAGCCCATTGACCTTGATCCATAGGATGTGGAGCTACATGACACCAACAGCAGCGAGCCTAAGTGCTTCTACAACAAGCAATACCCCACTCCCACAGCTTGAGGCTTCCGATACCGAGAAAGCTCAAAATGATGAAGAAAGAAGAAAAAGAAAGGAAACTAGAAAGGCAAAAAGAGAAGAAAGAGAAAAGAATAAGAAGGAGCAGCAAAGGCCTGAAGATAAGAAGCAAAGAAAAAAAAAAAAGAAAGCTCAAGAGATAATCAAGGAGAAAAAGAAGAGAAGCTAGGAAGAAGAAGAGAAGGCAACCAATGCATCATCAAGTGACATCAAGTAGTTCCAAAGATGGAGATGATGATGAGTCCTACCAAGTGTCAAAGGGGGGCAAGAAGAAAAAGAAAGGAAAGGGCAAAGTCGACTCCAACAACAAATATATCGCCGTACCCTTTAACTATTCCTCAATGCCTATGACTAACCTTGATCAGAAGTCTTTCATCAATGTGCCCGCGGCCAAGTTACCTCATTTCGATGGGACTAATTTTGCCATGTGGAAGCACTTGATGGGAGCCTATCTTATAGGTCTTCACCCTAGCATTTGGGAGGTTGTTTGCAATGGATTTGAGCCACCGATTGTTCCCAAGAATCCAACACTAGATGAAATGAGAATTATTCATCTCAATGGTCAGGCCACAAGTGTGTTGCTTAGTGCTTTGGATGGTGATGAGTACAATAGAGTTATTGGTGTTGATGTTGCCAAGCAAATATGAGACACTTTGCACCTTGCACATGAAGAGGTTGATAAAGTGAGAAAGGCAAGAATTGATTTGTTGATGACAAAACTCAACCGGTTCAAAATCATGGATGGAGAAGGGTCACAAGAGATGTTTGATAGATTGATGACTATGGTGGGCAAGATTAGAGGCTATGGTTGTGATGAGCTGGATGATCACAAGGTTGTGAAGATCATGTTGGAAGCTTACTCACCTAGAAATAAGACCATAGTGACTCTAATTAGAGACAAGAAGAAGTTTGAGTACTTCACACCAAATGATGTACTTGGGAGGATCTTCACATTTGACATGCAAAGAGAAGAAGCAAATAAGAGGAAGAGGCTTGGTGAGTTATAAGCAAAGCCAGATGGCATAAAGATCAAGAATATAGCTCTCAAGGCCAACAAATCAACTCTACTAGCAAGTCCAAGATTAACAAGCAAGCCCAAAGCAAGCAAGCAAGTCCAAGAGCAAATAGAGATTACATCATCCTCAAGTGAAAGTGAGAATAATGATGATCAATATGAGAAGGTTGATGATGTTGCTCTCTTTATGAAGAGGTTTCAAAAGGGGCTAAAGAAGCAAGGTTACAAGGTAGTGAAGAGAAAGTTTCCAAACAAGAAGAAGAGGACATGCTACAATTGTGGTAGCACCGATCACTTCATTGCAAAGTACCATATAAGATCAAAGACAACAAGTACAAGAAGGACAAGAAAGAGGATAAGACCGACCATAGAAAGAGCAAGAAGTACATGGGAGATGCTCATATTGGGAATGAATGGGACTCAACTAGAGAGAGCACAAGTGAAGAGGATGAGAAGATTGCAACCATAGTTATCCACAAGTCATCCTCTACAGCAAGACTCTTCAACAACATATCCGATGATGACTAATGCTCCCCTCATATTTGTCTCATGGCAAAGGGTGGGAAGGTAAAACCAAAATCTAAGCCTCCTCCTCCACCTCCTAGTGATATCTCTAGTAGTGATATTAGTGATTGCTCTAGTGATGATGGATCTAGTGATGAAGAAATTGACCAAATAAATAAAAACTTGGATGGAAAGACAAAATTATTTATCACTAAACTAATAGAGGATTTAGAGAGTGTCCAAGCCAAGCTAGAATCTAGAGAGGAGACTCTTATCCAATAAGAGGATCTCTACATTGCTAGCAAGGAAGCTCTTGCATTAGAGAGAAGTGAGGTGGAATCCTTGCACAAGGCTTTGGCCAAAGAGCAAAAGGACCATGCTATCACAAAGAAATCTAATAATGCTCTCAAGAAAAAATATTGTGACTTGGATAAAAAGCACAAAGAACTTGAGCTGCAATATGACATTCTTTGGGATAGCAACTCACATCCCTCTAAGGCAAAGGAAACCTCTACTACCTCCACTAGCTAAGGTTGTGAAAAATATTATAATCTTAATTTGAATGCCTATTCCACTAACCTTGCAAACATGGAGGCTATGAAAAAGGAGATTGCTAGGCTCAATAAGATGATTAGAAAAGAGTGCATGGATGGTAAGATCCAAACAAATGACAAGAAGAAGGATCAACAAAAAGGGCAACAATACAAGTAAGGAATGCATCCCTCAATCAAGCATGGGCTCGACCACACAAAAGGTGCCAAGACAAATGGAAGAAAGATAGTGAATGGCTATGAGTATGTGCAGTTTGAGAGGAAAGGCAAAATTGATGTAGAGCATCCTGCACAGACCATGGTAGTGCAGCGTCCTCGAGTGGCAGTACCACGGTGAAGGGCGGTTGTGCCACGTCTCGCAGAAATGGAAAAGCTACCAATTCTGTTCCTGACCAGACTAAGTCCATGAAGAAGGTGTTCTAGTAGAAACAAGTTTCTCAAAAGCCAAAGGAATCAATATGGGGCACCAAGAACATGTATACCTATCAACCGAAGATCCATGAACCTCGACAAAGCTTGACATTGTGCTTTGTTTTGAAGAATAACAGCAGTGGAAAGTGGTTGCCAAATATGTTTGAAAAGAAATCAACATATATAGGAATACTTCTATTTGAATTTCTAAGTTTCTTGTGACTAACATGCAAGGCCCCAAGTTAAGTTGGGGACCTAAATCTAGTAACTAAATTTATTTTACAGGCATACTCCTCCGGTGGATCAAGTTGGGTGCTTGATAGCGGATGTACAAATTATATGACCGGAGAAAGGAGTATGTTCTCATCATATTTCCCGATGACGCACTCAAATAAGAATATTGTCTTTGGAGACAATTCAAAGGGAGATGTGATTGGTCTCGGTAAAGTTGCTATAACCCTTGAGCATTCAATTACAAATGTTTTACATGTTGATTCATTGAGTTACAATTTGTTGTCCATTTTGCAATTGTGTGAGATGGTCTACAATTGTCTTTTTACGGATAAGGGTGTGGAAGTCTTTAGAAGGGAGGATTCCTCTATTGTCTTTATGGGTCAACTAAAGAATAAGTTTTACCTAGTTGATTTCAATAAAAGTAAAGCTAAGCTTGAGACTTGTTTAGTGGTAAAATCTAGCATGGGTTGGCTTTGGCATCGCCGACTAGCCCATGTTGGGATGAGGAATGTAACAGAACCGCCCAATTTATACAAGATCAAGTACGGCTGTCAACGCTAACACGTTGACACGCGCATACTTTCACTCATATAAACCCGGTAGTCCGCCGAGTATCCCGAAAGACCTCGGTAAATCAACATCACAACCAAGATCGCGTGATTAAGCAAATACACATCACATACGCAGGGTTGCAGCGGAAAATAATATTACAAATGAATTCATAAATAATAATACAAGTTTGGGTTTCAAAACTGATTAGTGAAAACAACATAGCTTTCAAAATATTACATTAATATATGTTCCAAATACATTGCTAGCATAAGTGACATCATCCGACAAAAAGCATATAGATGAGAAGTAACTATAGAATCACCGAGCCCACCGGCGGTTAGCCACCATCTTCAACAGGCCGAGAACTCCACCTGCAACAAGGTGGGATAAACCCTGAGTACTCGAATGTACTCAGCCAGACTTACCCGTCGGAAACCAAAACAAATGACACCAAGGATCATGCATAGCTTAATTTAGTGGATCTGGCTGGACAACCTTTTTGCATAAAAGCTTGAGTAACCATTAGCATTATTCACCTGTACTAGCAGTGACTTTTAGCCATTACCTACCATCTATATTAGCACCTGTACTAATCAATCACTTGATTAAGTTGCAAACAATAATAACCATATCAGGTATTTCATGGCTCATTGTCATTATCATCATCATCATCATTTAACCATATCTTTAAATTTAGTGAATCTACGCTGTCACCTTTCGGTCAAGTTCTCACTATCCGGGAGAGACGGCAATTGAATCGATTCCTATCCAAATTGGAGGGTATTCCTAAACACAAACCCCGCTTCCCCGTCGAGTCGCAAACGAGTCACCTTTGGTACGATTCAGAGTCACGAGTCCGAACAGATCGACATTCTCGAGAACCACTCGCCAAGGTTGTTCGGGACTCTAACCCGCCTTGGACTTATGCCAATGGCTCTCCGCACATCCTTACTACCTCCAGAATGCCGCCATCGCTTTCGCGTCCCGGCCCGAGTCGAGCTACTAGGCTTCATGGTCGAAACGACTTATCCGCCAGCTAAGTGTTAGGCTGCGTTCAACATGACATGAGGACGTCATGATGTCGGTCCTTAAACGACACTGACGGGATAGATTCACACCCAAGACCTCCATGCCTTGTTGCTGCACTACCATCATCCCGTCTGGTCTCCTTTTCATTATTAACACATGGTTCTTTTTCATGATAGCCATTATAGCCAACCGTGACCAGAGCTCATCCTACATCTCACAGGTGACAGGAAATCACCCGACTTCTACCGGTCTATGCATAGCTAAGCATCATTCGATCCTACACTTAATTAGGATTCACAGGATTTTATCTGGACAAGGTAAGGATATAATGCAACAATTGGTTCCAACCAATTTCTATACTTAATGCATCATCAACAATAAAAGATACTCAAGATATTTGTAAAAACATGGGAGACTTAGAATGCTCCGGGGCTTGCCTGGGATCCGACACAAGTCAGTTCAGTTAGCTTGCACCGTCTTGGTGACATCTCCGGTCCTAGCACTCGCTTAGTCCTTCCATCTTCGGGATAGATCCATCAAACACCGTCTTCGGGTTCGGCCCCAACATCACATCCTTCACGTGGTTCATCTAGCGCACCTAGATGAGATGCAAGATGCATGTGTATGAATGTGATGAATGGTAACACAAGATGCATCACATAAGCATTCAAGACAAACACAAGATTATGCAAGACATAGACACCAATAGCTATTTAACTAACATCCCACAACCTATCATGCTAAGATGGCAAAGAAGACGACAAGACCAAGCATGACACAAGTTTTCCAAGATCTCAGGTGCTCTAACTCAGTCATCATTCAAGGCATAAGTCACACTTAACAATATACAAGCAAACACTATAATTGGAATCTACCAATTTCTGGACATGCAAACAGCAGCTACAAGATTTAGCTATAACTGGAGTTACACAAACCCAAATGACTTGCAAGAAGACATTTTCGAAAGCTTATGAAATTATCTACATTTCATCTATAATCATCTTAGCATGATTCTCAAGTTAACTAAGTCAAATATACCCATTTACAGAAACTGGTCCACAATTGACAGAGAGCAGCCATTTCTGAAACCTAACTTTAAACAGGCATAACTCACAAACTACAAGGCCAAATACCACCAAATTTTAACAGCAGCTAGATACATGAATTATCTACAACTTTTGTATAAACAAGTTTCACAACAAAGCACATTATCATGAAGAACTTTGCTGGGTTACCAGATCTGTCCAAAAACCACATTTGCAAGAAAATAAATATTAACTTATGTTGCAAACACATAATTAGGCAAAATCAACTTCACCAACATGTCACACATGACTAAATAACACCAGAAAACCTAGTGTCCATGACCAAATAAATTCTTTTAATGCATGTCTTAATTTATTTTAGATAACAAGGTGACTTAATGAACATATACCAAAAGTATACAATAAATTCTACTAAAATTACAGTGGCTCACATATCCTCTCAATAGTCTACTGTACAAATTTCACTCCATTTGAATATGTATAGAAACCTCTATGAAAAAGACAAGTCGCTAAAGCAAGAAATCATGTGAGAGCAAGATAAACCAATAACTCACTCATACTTCATCCAATACTCATGAAATTTTTATCACACATCAAACATAACATGAGTAGCATGCCACAAAAATTTCACTTCATTTGAAGCCCTATATCTACAGTTATAAAAAAAACAAATACCACTAGCATTACAAACCTAGCTGCATAAATATATTTTTACAGCTAAAACTTTAAAGTAAAACATGTAATATTATAGATCTAGTGCATAGAGAATTTCACAAGGATTCCAAAAAGTCCTCATTTGCTATTTTACGAATTTCCTATGAATTACTATGATTTTCTAAACTTTCAGCCGATTTAAAACAAATAGGTCCTCGATGTACTATTCACTTGAGTCAATGACAATGCAGTTAGGCCCCTTTACTTAGTCGAATTTGAGCTCGAGGTCCTTGACGTGAATCACAAATAGGGAGGTCATCGGAACCGATCGGTTCAGCAGCCGTGGTGGCCGCGATCGTAGAGGAAGGGCGCTGGGCAAGCCGCACCCAAGGTCGGCACTATGTCGGCCCGAGCCTGGCCACCGGCGGCATGGCCACGAAGCTCCCACGCTGCCATGGTCTGCAGGACAGACATGTCTTGCCAATGGCATGGCGAGGGCGCGCGCCTTGGTTGGCAAAGCGGCACAGACAAGGGAGGAGGCGACAGCGGAGCTAGCACCGGCCTTATCTGGATGATGGTGAGAGAGTGGCCGCGGTGATGGAGCTCAAGCAAAGAGCTGCGTCGTTAAGGGCGTGGCGGCAGACTTTGTGTCGGCTTGGAGAGAGCAGGAGAGGAAGGGAAATGAGAGACAGAGAGTTGAGAAGAGTGTGCCGGTCCTTTACTAGAGCAGTAAGGAGGCGAGTGGCGGCCATGCAAGCAATGAGGCGAGCACGCCTGCCTGCAGCTCTGAGGACGGTGTCGGCACTGCTTCATCAATTTCAAATTTCCAATTCTACCTCAAACATACCACTGAAATTCATACTTCGTGCCTCCGTAGCTCCTAAACCACGACGAGTTAGCAAAAACTCTATTAATAAAAGTTGTAGATCTACATACCAGCTCCAACTTTTATTAAAGCTTCAAAGTCTAATTAGGCCTGGTTAGAGAGATAGAAGGACCTAAAGTGCGGTACACGAAACTGAAAATTCAGGTTCTGTCCATTAGGGACTTAGCCAAATTTTTGAGCTCCAAAACATCCATGGATTCCAACTTGAGGGCTCGGTTTGACTCGCTTCAGAGCTGATCTAGCTCTTGACCATTAAACAAAGTTTGTTCTACTCTACTCAAACTTTAACTTTGATTTAAGGTGCAACTCCATGCAAGCACTATAAGTGATTGGTCAACACAGGTCAAAGTAGCATCACGGTAAAGCTTAAATCCAAGTTTTAGACCGATGGAGGTATTTTCTTGTCCTCCGCTCAACACGAACCCTTCATGACTTTTATTGTAGAGTTCATCTAGAGTCATTTGGGTAAGGTTGCAAGGTTTGGTTGATGACCTACATTTCCCTTCACTTAATAGTGCAATTCAAGCACTTAGTAAAGTCATTCCAATAAGGATATAACTTATCATTTCATGTGACTTTTTAATTCCAAACTTCATGAAACTTTTCCAGTGATCAATATAGATGGATATTGATGTGAGACACATGAAGATATTCCAATAACACCAGCCAAGCATATATCTTGAAAGTGGCCTATATGTAAAGCAAGGGTGCAATATCCGATTTAGGTTGGGGCTTATTTCCATAGGTTTGACCTTGACATCTCCAACACCACTTAACATGTCATGGTTGAGCTTAAACCCGTTGCTTAACTAGTGACAAACACCTGGGGTGTTACAGCCCTCCCCCCTTAAAGGAATCGCGTCCCGAGATTCGGTGCGAAAGACTTTTAAGGGAAGAGAAACTTGTCATCCAGTTTCCAACATCAGTGATAGCATTAGGCTACTTAACTTTGGAGTATCAGAGAGACTAATTTGGTCACGACACTTTCTGACACTTGCTCTTTGTCGTAAATTATTGTCTGAAGAATTTCCTTCTTCGGCGTCCATAAAGCATTGTTACATTGGAAGGAATCCAAGATAGCATTGTCCTTCGTACTTCGTCCTCGATGTACGAAGAGTGATACAAGCGTAGACTTAATACTTGTAACATCTACTTCCCTAGTGGATAAAGCACAGAACTTATGGACTTTGCACTAGATTGCAGTCGGTTGACGGATATTCCTTGCAACGGTGCTATATTTGCTCCCAAGGTTTGAAAAGCAGTTCTCTACTAAAGTGGCTTGAGCACAACTTCTCATAAAGGATGTGATCATAGATGGGGTAAACATCCTTTGAGGGCATGAGAAGCTAGTTAACCAATATCCAAACTGGTTGTAGCGGTGCACTCACTCATATGTCAACTGATGGAAAGCTACATAATGTTCCATGTGTGCAGTGCTCTTTCTCTGATAACAATACTGTATTACCTGAGCCAGTTGAGTGAGCGGTGAATGTGATAGCTGACTCTGTTGACTCAGCATTTTCAACGACCATTATTTAAGGGAATTCTCGTATCCAAACGACAACAGTTATCTAAGTTGTATCTGAGGCAACCCCTTGGGTAAAACACATGGAAGACACCTTAGGCATGGCAGCATTGGAGAACAATTGATGCAGAAGGATGTTAGCGAGGCTTGGAGGGCAACACAAGTTGCAAGTAATCACAAAACTAGGGACTAGTCCACTACCAAGCAGGTTAAGTACAATTTGCCTTCGTGGTGCAGTTGCACAGCAAGTTGGGTTGACTTGCAGAACACCATGGCAGCTCGTACATTGTTGATACGAGAAAGCAAAAGCAAAGAGAAAGAGTGTAAACTAGTATCTTTGAGAACACTAAAGGGTCATCCAACAGCAGGTCTCGACCATGCTTCACACCGGGATATCTACCCCTATCATAACCTTCTCATGCGAGTAATGAGCACAGTCACCGGAAAAATGGCAGATTCTATACTCTTTTGTTTTCTATTCATATCTCACAAACTACTGCTCCAATATGCACAAATTTTGGTGGGCATGTAGATCCATGAGTCTTCTAACTACTCCCCAAAATTCAACTCAACCGGACACCGTTTGACCATCCATACAATTCATCTACCAAAACTGATGTGTTCTGAAATGGCAGCAAACCGAGCCGACAAGATATCTCTCAAATCCGATATTTTATTCAACCAATACTCAAACCAACTTAAGACATTGAAGGGTCCTAAGCAAGGAATGAGATCACCAAGTTTGGGGTCAATCCAACTTCGTTTGAGTCACTAATCGCCGGCTTGAAGATAACCGGTTTAGTGCCATAAAATCTAGACAGATTTCGTTTTCTCCCTTTTCTTTGCTTCACACGTTGAGGTGTGTGTTTTGCACTCTCTAACCTTTCTCATAGCAGCAGCAGCTCTTTTCTCTGAGGATGTATACTAAGGTTTTCCATATGTGGTTCTCAGGAAACAACTTAAATCGTTTGATTTAGACACCAACTTGATGATGCACAAGCATTGGACTTGTGGGCTGTTTTCGCAGGGCACAAGGCATTATTCTACATGTAAGGCATTCCTACAGAGACAAGGAACCATTTTTGAATATTCTCTGGCACTTGGTCCAATAGAACCTTGAACAAATCTATTTGTGGTACCTATGGGCACAATGATGCTGATCGAAACTAGGCACATGCTTTCGCTAGCTTCTTATGTAGACGATACAACGTCTTGTACTATCTGTGTGATTGTCCAAGATGGAATGAACTTGATAGCACAGGTTTTGGAAAACAAAGCAGTAATTGAATTGCTAAATGGCTTGTTGTTTCATTTGCTTAACATTGTTCTATGAGATTTGGCCTTCATAATTAGCAAAAGGTTGTCACCTAGCCGGAGGTGAAGCTTCATACTAGTAACTAATCAGTTGGCTCTCAACACTAAAAGGCCCCAAATCTTCACTCTTGACAATAAGAATTGTGGTCGAAGCATAAACCGATGGTCGCCATTGAAGTCAGCAGAAAAGGGGTCACACTAGAAATGGTTGATCTTGACTGTGCGATCCACATGCACATAATGATCAAGACTTGGATAGCCAGGTCATAATCATAATGTGACGTTCGATTCTTATTTAACTAACAACTTATCCAACATTAAGTGTTGTGTGCCTTTCTGATCCAACAATGATGACATAAGTTGTTCACTAGGTGACGGACGTCAATACTGGGACAACCAAGTGGAGTCACTTGTCTACCACCTCTTGTAGTCTGTTAATGTTTATGTCGGTGACCAGTTCTTCAAAGGTTATCCTTTTTGTGACTTCAACAGGAAGCTCTACTACTTTCGGTCTGATATATGGATGTTCGATAGGATATGGAGAGATAACCAAGGAAAAACTCACGTGAAAATAACACATCGGTGCAGTTCGGCAATGGATCATGACTAGAAACCTCGATACCGGCGCGCACCCAGCAGCACAACCATGTGCCGGCCGGCCACAAGGAGGCCCTAGGTTCCGTCGCGGCACTGTAGTTGCTACTCATAACACCATTACTGACCACACACCCAAAGTAAATTTTCAAGTTGCACAGATTGGGTCATACGAACAAGCACTATGCAAAGGAGGAATAGCAAACAAAGGTAGTCACAAGGTGAGGATTCAATAAGGAGGTAATCCAAAGATCAAAAGATAGCGCAAGAGAACATAGCTTAATTGTCGAAGACAATTGAGCAGGGGACTCCTGCCAAATTTCCATATACGCCTCGTGTCCACCAAAGTGATTACCAGATAAAGATTAACATGAGGTTTGGTCTTGTCGAGTAGCAACATGAGATCAAGACTGATAAACATCCAGAGACTTGAAAGAGTTGGAGACAAATACACGAGATTCGAGGGACAGAGCCATTGCACTGACTAGGGACTCAGTTGATAAAGCAATGACATGATCTGCGAGGAAAAGGTTCCAAAGCCAGGGCAGATAGCGATTAGCGTTGCACTAGCTCATTAGTAGGAGAAAGAGCAATGAGGTCTGACAAGGATTTTTGAGTAGGGTCCTCCCACACAGGAGTGGAACAACCACGACACATGTAAGCATTCAAGGGAACTAAGCTTGGGCCTAAGGTCAAGCAAAGGCATAGATAAAGTCTTTGTAGCGCAACATTCAACGCTAGCAACCACATGTACAGGCTCAGGTTCCTAAGAGAGAATCTAATTGGAGGTGACAACCGTGCGATTACGTAACTTGAGCGTTGTTCTAAGATAAAGCTATTTGACACTCATATGCTTACCGAGGACAAACGAGGTGACAACTATGGCACTAATTAGATAACAAGCATACATACCACATCATAGTTTCAAGCAAGCATTTGAGAGATTCAATCAAACTAGCTTAAGCACAATTACTAAGCACAAGGCTCATACACATAACAAGCATTTACCTACAAGCTTGGCCCAAAACCAAAGTAAGCTAAAGAATCCACTTAGTATATGCACAGAAAACTGAACAACAGTACAGTAGGCACAGGTTTCAAGCATAACTGAAGTTGTAGGCATCAAACAAAGGTGATCCTAGACTTTAGGTAAAGCTTATTAAGTTGTCTATAACTTTCTTATTATCATATGAAGATGATCCTACAGCTAACAAGACCAAATAAGACAAAGAAGACATCTCTGCCCAGATTTGGACAGATTCCATCATTCCATTTTGCAAGCTCATAACTAGAGATTTAGATCACCAAAAGCAGTGCTATTAGACATTTTGGAAAGCTTAGAAAAATTACTATACTTCTTCTACTATTTCCAAGAAATAATTCTATATGCACATAGGTAAAACAAACCAAATATTAAGATCTATTCAGAACATAAATAAAACATGACAACTAACTTCAGAAATTCATAACTCTTAACCCATAAGGCCTAGGGTCATGAAATTTTTGGACAAGCAAGATACGAAAGTTAGCTACGACTTTGGTATTCTCCATAACTATAGAAAACACCGTTATGACCATGAAAACATCACTACTATAGAAACTGTTCTAGCAGCCAACGTCCCACAAGCAAAACAAAACTTGCCTTTGTTCTACTTAACAAGAGAGCACACAAACATGTTATTCTAGCAGCTCTAAACATTGTTACCTTAGAGCAACAATAAATTAATTTTATTCATAAGAACCCCAAGTACTTAAGTGAGGCCTAAAGCATTTGCAAAAGATTGTAAGAACAACATACCCACCACTTGGCTAAACTAGAGGACATTTATAGGTTTAAACATGTAACCACAATTATTTCTAGCAAGGCTAAGCACACACTTTTCTCAAGAACTTCCTATTCAAGCAACATGGAACAAGGCATTTTGTCTAGCTTCACACAGAGAAGATAGCAACATCACATTGATCACAAGTTAGTTAGTATTAGAACAAGGTGAGGGAAGCATATTTATGCACAAGCACAATCATGATGCATGCTCGTCCTATTCGTCCTCACAAAATTGCCAGCCTAAGGTGGCAATCACGTTCTATGTCGGTGGCATAACACGTACTCTCTTGATATATAGCTAGTCGTCAGCTACATTCAATCTACGCATTCGTGGTTAGCGTACCTGCAGGCAAATTCATTGCAGCCCATCCCCACAAGAGATAAACAAGCACACAATGAAAGCAGTAAACTAAGATACTCTCCATATATACATCCCCAGATGTATATACTTCGATATCCATAGCTACCCGATAAATATACCCACAATTAAGTACCTTCATATATACATGGGTGTACCATGTAAATATTCCAGTAACCACAGCTAACTCTCCCCTAGACCGATAGTTGAACGGTCATGCTCTCACAACTCACACTTACCTGAGCGTAGAGACAATTGATCCATACATTACCATTCAAGCGAATGGCATCCATACAAATAACACGTATGGATGAACGATTTAAAGTAAAACCCCCATGTTAGTACTTAGATAGCCACCTAATAGTCCTTAACTGGGCATAAAGGAGGATATCGCTAGCATAGTTTTGCAAATTAGTTTTGACAAATTTTTCCTGTAGCTAAAGTTTTAGTTAAAATAGGCTTTTTAAAACCAAAACTTTGTTTTTAAAACAATGTACATGACAGTATTATGCTTAATCTTGCTCTGATGCCAGCTGTAACAGAACCGCCCAATTTATACAAGATCAAGTATGGCTGTCCCCGCTAACACGTTGACACGCCGCATACTTTCACTCATATAAACCGGTAGTCCGCCGAGTATTCCGAAAGACCTCGGTAAATCAACATCACAACCAAGATCGCGTGATTAAGCAAATACACATCACATACGCAGGGGTTGCAAATGAAAAATAATATTACAAATGAATTCATAAATAATAATACAAGTTTGGGTTTCAAAACTGAGTAGTGAAAACAACATAGCTTTCAAAATATTACATTAATATATGTTCCAAATACATTGCTAGCATAAGTGACATCATCCGACAAAAGCATATAGATGAGAAGTAACTATAGAATCACCGAGCCCACCAAGCGGTTAGCCACCATCTTCAACGGCCGAGAACTCCACCGCAACAAGGTGGGATAAACCCCTGAGTACTCAAATGTACTCACCCAGACTTACCCGTCGGAAACCAAAACAAATGACACCAAGGATCATGCATAGCTTAATTTAGTGGATCTGGGTTGGACAACCTTTTTGCATAAAAGCTTGAGTAACCATTAGCATTATTCACCAGACTAGCGGTGACTTTTAGCCATTACCTACCATCTATATTAGCACTTTTGTACTAATCAATCACTTGATTAAGTTGCAAACAATAATAACCATATCGGTATTTCATGGCTCATTGTCATTATCATCATCATCATCATCATTTAACCATATCTTTAAATTTAGTGAATCTACGTTGCCATTTGCTCACCAAGTTCTCACTATCCGGGAGAGACGGCGATTCAATCGATTCCTATCCAAATGGAGGGGTATTCCAAAACACAAACCCCGCTTCCCCGTCCGAGGTCGCAAATGAGTCACCTTTGGTACGATTCAGAGTCACGAGTCCGAACAGATCGACATTCTTAGAGAACCACTCTTGCCAAGGTTGTTCGGGACTCTAACCCGCCTTGGACTTATGCCAATGGCTCTCCGCACATCCTTACTACCTCCGAATGCCGCCATTTGCTTTCGCGTCCCGGCCCGAGTCGAGCTACTAGGCTTCATGGTCGGAACGACTTATCCGCCAGCTAAGTGTTAGGCTGCGTTCAACATGACATGAGGACGTCTGACGTAGATCGGTCCTTAAACGACACGCAGACGGGGATAGATTCACACCCAAGACCTCCATGCCTTGTTGCTGCACTACCATCATCCCGTCCGGTCTCCTTTTCATTATTAACACATGGTTCTTTTTCATGATAGCCATTATAGCCAACCGTGACCAGAGCTCATCCTACATCTCACAGGTGACAGGAAATCACCCGACTTCTACCGGTCTATGCATAGCTAAGCATCATTCGATCCTACACTTAATTAGGATTCACAGGATTTTATCTGGACAAGGTAAGGATATAATGCAACAATTGGTTCCAACCAATTTCTATACTTAATGCATCATCAACAATAAAAGATACTCAAGATATTTGTAAAAACATGGGAGACTTAGAATGCTCCGGGCTTGCACTCGATCCGACACAAGTCGATTCAGTTAGCTTGCACCGTCTTGGTGACATCTCCGGTCCTAGCACTCGCTTAGTCCTTCCATCTTCGGGATAGATCCATCAAACACCGTCTTCGGGTTCGGCCCCAACATCACATCCTTCACGTGGTTCATCTAGCGCACCTAGATGAGATGCAAGATGCATGTGTATGAATGTGATGAATGGTAACACAAGATGCATCACATAAGCATTCAAGACAAACACAAGATTATGCAAGACATAGACACCAATAGCTATTTAACTAACATCCCACAACCTATCATGCTAAGATGGCAAAGAAGACGACAAGACCAAGCATGACACAAGTTTTCCAAGATCTCAGGTGCTCTAACTCAGTCATCATTCAAGGCATAAGTCACACTTAACAATATACAAGCAAACACTATAATTGGAATCTACCAATTTCTGGACATGCAAACAGCAGCTACAAGATTTAGCTATAACTGGAGTTACACAAACCCAAATGACTTGCAAGAAGACATTTTCGAAAGCTTATGAAATTATCTACATTTCATCTATAATCATCTTAGCATGATTCTCAAGTTAACTAAGTCAAATATACCCATTTACAGAAACTGGTCCACAATTGACAGAGAGCAGCCATTTCTGAAACCTAACTTTAAACAGGCATAACTCACAAACTACAAGGCCAAATACCACCAAATTTTAACAGCAGCTAGATACATGAATTATCTACAACTTTTGTATAAACAAGTTTCACAACAAAGCACATTATCATGAAGAACTTTGCTGGGTTACCAGATCTGTCCAAAAACCACATTTGCAAGAAAATAAATATTAACTTATGTTGCAAACACATAATTAGGCAAAATCAACTTCACCAACATGTCACACATGACTAAATAACACCAGAAAACCTAGTGTCCATGACCAAATAAATTCTTTTAATGCATGTCTTAATTTATTTTAGATAACAAGGTGACTTAATGAACATATACCAAAAGTATACAATAAATTCTACTAAAATTACAGTGGCTCACATATCCTCTCAATAGTCTACTGTACAAATTTCACTCCATTTGAATATGTATAGAAACCTCTATGAAAAAGACAAGTCGCTAAAGCAAGAAATCATGTGAGAGCAAGATAAACCAATAACTCACTCATACTTCATCCAATACTCATGAAATTTTTATCACACATCAAACATAACATGAGTAGCATGCCACAAAAATTTCACTTCATTTGAAGCCCTATATCTACAGTTATAAAAAAAACAAATACCACTAGCATTACAAACCTAGCTGCATAAATATATTTTTACAGCTAAAACTTTAAAGTAAAACATGTAATATTATAGATCTAGTGCATAGAGAATTTCACAAGGATTCCAAAAAGTCCTCATTTGCTATTTTACGAATTTCCTATGAATTACTATGATTTTCTAAACTTTCAGCCGATTTAAAACAAATAGGTCCTCTATGTACTATTCACTTGAGTCAATGACAATGCAGTTAGGCCCCTTTACTTAGTCGAATTTGAGCCCGAGGTCCTTGACGTGAATCACAGCAGGGAGGTCATCGGAACCGATCGGTTCAGGCAGCCAGGGTGGCCGGCGATCGTAGAGGAAGGGCGCTGGGGCAGGCCGCACCCAAGGCTGGCACTATGTCGGCCCGAGCTGGCCACCGGCGGCATGGCCACGAAGCTCCCACGACGGCCATGGCTGCAGGACAGCATGTGCAGCAGCGGCATGGCGAGGGCAGCGGCGCGGTTGGCAAAGCGGCACAGGACAAGGGAGGAGGCGACGACGGAGCTAGCACCGGCCTTATCTGGATGACAGTGAGAGAGTGGCCGGCGGTGATGGAGCTCAAGCAGCAGCGTCGTTCGTGGCAGCGGCAGCGGCTTTGTGTCGGCTTGGAGAGAGCAGGAGAGGGAAGGGGAAATGAGAGACAGAGAGTTGAGAAGAGTGTGCCGGTCCTTTACTAGAGCAGGCAAGGAGGCGAGCTGGCGGCCATGCAAGCAGCGAGGCGAGCACACGGCCTGCAGCTCTGAGGACGGTGTCGGCACTGTTCATCAATTTCAAATTTCCAATTCTACCTCAAACATACCACTGAAATTCATACTTCGTGCCTCCGTAGCTCCTAAACCACGACGAGTTAGCAAAAACTCTATTAATAAAAGTTGTAGATCTACATACCAGCTCCAACTTTTATTAAAGCTTCAAAGTCTAATTAGGCCTGGTTAGAGAGATAGAAGGACCTAAAGTGCGGTACACGAAACTAAAAATTCAGGTTCTGTCCATTAGGGACTTAGCCAAATTTTTGAGCTCCAAAACATCCATGGATTCCAACTTGAGGGCTCGGTTTGACTCGCTTCAGAGCTGATCTAGCTCTTGACCATTAAACAAAGTTTGTTCTACTCTACTCAAACTTTAACTTTGATTTAAGGTGCAACTCCATGCAAGCACTATAAGTGATTGGTCAACACAGGTCAAAGTAGCATCACGGTAAAGCTTAAATCCAAGTTTTAGACCGATGGAGGTATTTTCTTGTCCTCCGCTCAACACGAACCCTTCATGACTTTTATTGTAGAGTTCATCTAGAGTCATTTGGGTAAGATTGCAAGGTTTGGTTGATGACCTACATTTCCCTTCACTTAATAGTGCAATTCAAGCACTTAGTAAAGTCATTCCAATAAGGATATAACTTATCATTTCATGTGACTTTTTAATTCCAAACTTCATGAAACTTTTCCAGTGATCAATATAGATGGATATTGATGTGAGACACATGAAGATATTCCAATAACACCAGCCAAGCATATATCTTGAAAGTGGCCTATATGTAAAGCAAGGGTGCAATATCCGATTTAGGTTGGGGCTTATTTCCATAGGTTTGACCTTGACATCTCCAACACCACTTAACATGTCATGGTTGAGCTTAAACCCGTTGCTTAACTAGTGACAAACACCTGGGGTGTTACAGGAACTTGGCCAAACTTCTAAAAGATGAACACATCCTTGGACTAACAAATGTTCACTTTAAGAAAGATAGGATTTGTAGCGCTTGTCAAGTCAAAAAGCAAGTTGGCGTACCTCACCCACCGAAGAACATCATGACCACCGAGCAACCATTGGAGCTAATACACATAGATCTCTTTGGACTGGTCTCCTACCTAAGTCTCAAGGGTAACCAGTATGGTCTTGTTATTGTTGATGATTATTCTCGTTTCACTTAGGTATTCTTTTTAGTATGACAAGTGCCAAGTTCAAGAGAAGGTGAAGACGTTTGTTAGAAGAGCACAAAAGGAGTTTGGTCTCCTAATCAAGAAGATGAGAAGTGATAATGGAACCGAATTTAAGAATACTCTAGTCGAGGAGTTTCTTGATGAAGAGGGCATCAAGCATAAGTTTTCTACTCCATACACCCATCAACAAAATGGTGTAGTAGAGAGGAAGAACCTAACACTCATTAACATGGCAAGGATAATACTAGATGAGTACAAGATGACGGACCTCTTTTGGTGCTACGCCGTGAACATCGCTTGCCATGCCATCAACCGTCTCTACCTACACAAGAAGTTGAAGAAAACTTCATATGAGCTTCTAACTGATAACAAGCCAAAAGTGTCTTACTTTAGAGTGTTTGGGTGCAAGTGTTTCATACTTAATAAGAAACCCAAAAGCTCTAAGTTTGCACCTAAAGTTGATAAAGATTTTCTTCTTGGTTATGGATCAAATGAGCATGCCTACCGTGTCTTCAACAAAACCTTCGGGAGAGTTGAGATTGCGGTAGATGTAACATTTGATGAATATAATGGCTCTTAAGTAGAGCAAGTTGATTCAAGTGTTGTATGAAAGGAGGATCCACCATGTGAAGCAATCAAGCAATTGGCTATTGAGGATATTAGACCACAAGAAGATGAAGCCACTGAAGTGGAGGTTACTCAAGTTGCTGTTGTACCAATCTTTGCTGATGTACCTAATGCTGAACAACAGCAGACACCTGCTGCAACTCCTGCACATGGCAGTGCCACACCTGAGAGCGGCAGTGCCGCACTTATGCAGTCAGCAACAGCTGATACGACTCTAGCTCATGGACAAGACCTACAACCCATATTTGAGCAAGAAGATGATGAAGGTCCAGAAGATGAACAAGAGGCCATTGATCACCCAAGGCTAAGGCAAATAATACAATGGGATCATCCTGCTGACAATATCCTTGGGAGTCTTCGAAAAGGGGTAACAACTTGATCACATTTAGCAAACTTCTGTCAATTTTACTCCTTTGTTTTCTCTTTGGAGCCTCTCAAGGTAGAACAAGCACTTGGAGACCCAGATTGGATCATGGGTATGCAAGATGAACTCAATAATTTCGAGAGGAATCAAGTTTGGACCTTGGTGGAAAGACCCAATACCAATGTTATTGGCACCAAATGGGTATTCCACAACAAGCAAGATGAGAATGGCGGGTGATAAGGAACAAGGCAAGATTGGTTGCTCAAGGTTTCACTCAAGTAGAGGGCTTGGACTTTGAAGAAACATATGCACCGGTGGCAAGGCTTGAAGCAATCTGAATGCTTCTAGCTTATGGCGCTCATCACAACTTCAAGCTATTTCAAATGGATATGAAGAGTGCATTCCTCAATGGCCCTATTCAAAAACTTGTCTATGTTGAGTAACCACCGGGCTTTGAAGATCCTAAGTTCCCTAACCATGTCTACAAACTCCAAAAAGCGCTCTATGGGCTTAAGCAAGCACCAAGAGCATGGTATGAATGCCTTAAGGAATTCTTGCTTAAACAAGGCTTTGAAGTAGGCAAAAGTCGATCCTACCCTTTTCACTCACAAAGTTGGTAAAGATATCTTTGCGTGCCAAATATATATCGATGACATGATATTTGGTAGTACTAATCACACTTTTGTGAGGAATTTAGTAGGATCATGACCAAGAGATTTGAGATGTCCATGATGGGTAAATTAAAGTTTTTCCTTGGATTTCAAATCACGCAAGTGAAGGATGAAGCATTTATTAACCAAACAAAGTACACCCATGACATGCTCAAGAAATTTGACATGGTGAATGCCAAGCCTATCAAAACTCCTATGCCAATCAATGGACATCTTGATCTAAATGATGAAGGGAAAGTCGTGGATACCAAGGTATGTCGCTCCATGATCGGCTCTCTACTTTATTTGTGCGCATCTAGGTCTGATATTATGCTTAGTGTATGCATGTGTGCTAGATTTCAAGCTAACCCAAAAGAGTGATATTTGATGGCCGTTAAGAGAATATTAAGATATTTAGTACCCACTCCTAACCTTGGCTTGTGGTATCATAAGGGCTCTATGTTCGATCTACTTGGGTATTCTGATTCCGATTACGCCGGTTGCAAAGTAGATCAAAAAAGCACTTTGGGGACATGTCAGTTCCTTAGATGGTCCCTAGTGTCTTGGAGTTCTAAGAAGCAAAATTGTGTAGACCTTTCCACCGTAGAGATCGAGTATGTTGCAACTGGTGCGTGTTGTGCTCAATTACTTTGGATGAGGCAAACCCTTCGTGATTTTAGATGTCGCTTTACCAAAATTCCATTATTGTGTGACAATGAGAGTGTCATAAAGCTTGCAAACAATCCCGTAAGCCACTCAAAAACTAAGCACATAGACATCCGACATCACTTCTTGAGAGACCATAAAACCAAAGGAGATCAAAATTCGCAATGTGAGCATCAAAAAGCAACTAGCCATATTCACTAAGCCTCTCAATGAGTCAAGGTTTTATGCTTTGCATAGTGAGATGAATATACTTGATTCTCATAACATGGTTTGAACTATAGCACACCTTTTTCAATGAACTAGCATGCAAGGTAAAAAGAATTGCAAAGGTTTAAATATTGTGCTTCAAAATGATTTATCAAAAGTTACAAGTACATTATGATCATTGTTTGTATTGTTTACCTGCTGCTGATCATAATGTGCCTGAGATATGTGTCCATATCATATATATATATAGAGTTATTTAGTTAGTAGCTAATTCCTGCTGTTTTAGGATGTGCGGCTGTGCCGCGCCTGCCAGGCAGCAGTGCCGTGCTTTGAATTCCAATTGGAATTCAGCCCACAACGGCAGTTACCAAGGGGCCCATCTCATTTACTCTGTTCCCCATCTGGCCTACGGTAACTCTCTCTCTCTCCCTCATTCTTGCCCAGATGCCGTCGTACGCACGCGCTCTCTCTTCCTCGCGTTGCCGCGCCGTCGTCCAGCCACGCCATTGCTCTTCGACAGTGCCCCATCAACCGCTGGGTTTCTCCCTCATCGCCGGTGGCCGCTGAAGCTCTTGGGCGGAGCCCTTTCACCTCTTTCCTCCTTAATCCATGAGAACCAAGGTAAAACCTTAAATCCTTCCCGATCTATGCAATATGACGATTCTAGTTGTTTTAGATGTTTGATTGGAAGGTGGATAGTGGGATGGATGGTGTTTTGGGGATTGATTGATGTAGAAACTATGATTCTACTTTGGAGCCAAAGAAACTGCTGCGGTAGTGCCATGCCCTCTACCCGGCAGTGCCGCACCTGGGTGTTGTTTCAGGCAGTTTTAATTGCTTTGGTTCGATGGTTGACTCTCTTTCTATTTCAATCAGCTCTCAAGATCAAGAATTCATATTTACTAGGCCTTCTTCTAATCATACCCAATTGAATTGTTGACATAGACAATTTGGTACTTGCTAAGATTGTATAATGGGCTAGGAGTTAGGTTATAGAATAAGTTAAGTAGACATAAAGATGCAGAGTGCAGTTTTGGTGAAACAACTGGTGCGGCAGTGCTGCTCCCAGGCACGATAGTGCTGCATGACTAGGGACAGTGCCATACCAGCTACTTCCCTCGCTTGTACTTTGACTCTTCTCGATTACTTAACTTATTTTATAGGTTAACCTCTACTCCCTATTTATACAGTTTCTGATCTTGCCCTATGTTTTTGCATAGATGGCCTCCGGAGGTGAAGATGACTGAAGGGGGAAGAGGAAGCTAACAGAACCTCATGACAAGCCCACGCCTCATCATGGTTGTGGTAGGACAGCAGTAGTACAACAGCAATAGGGGATGTCAGAGACAGGGGGAGGAGGGATCAGTTGATCCAGGAGGAGGAGAACTTAGAGAGGGCTAGCCGCACCATTCCTCCTGGTGCTTGCCCAGACACTCCTCACCTTGAGGAGTTTGATAGAGCCTATATCACTGAGAATCCTGAGGAGGTCATTGTGAGGCATCCAGTTGACACCCATGCTCAATTATGCGGAAAAGCAGAAGATGGTAGAAGAAGCACATGAGAACAATCTCTATGAGAAGCCAAAGGATTTGGGGTGGAGTACAGATTTTGGAATGAGTTTCATTCTAACTTTTATGCCTCTGTGATCTTCAACTTCAAGAAGTCCAAGATTGTCAAGATGTAGTATGTTGACTGGGAGGAAATGAAGGAGAAGAATGAGCCTGAATTCAATAGAGTAATCAAGGCTTGTGAGAACTTTGGCCTCTCTGATCTCATGAGTTTCAGGTATAATTGGAATGAGGAAGTGCTAGCCTAGTTCCATGCTACCTTCTTCTATGACATCTATACCGATGAGATACATTGGATGACTGAGGGACGACACTACCATGTTGACTTTGTGACTTTCAGCCAGATCCCTGGCTTTGGTGAGGAGGAGTGAGGCTTCACTTATATTCATGATGAGCCTAGGACAGAGATCAGAGACATTACCTACATATGTATTGACAGGAGAAGCATAGATGGCAAAGTTAGTGGCTTGCAAAGCTACTACTATATCTTGAACAACCTAATCAGGCACACCATAAATTCCAAGGATGGAGCAGCTTTAGATCTTAATGGCTATGTGAGGAATGCGCTTGCTAGGTTTGCTCCTAGAGATGACAGGTTCAATGTCCCTCGATTCATGTGGCATGAGCTGAGGATTGCCATGGATGATGAGAGAAAGGGGTTGCCCTATGCTCCCTATCTCATGTTCATGATTGAAAGGGTCACTAGCTATAAGTTTGATAAAGATGGTCTCCACACCATCTATAAGATTGAGAAGACCCAAGCCTCAGGTGCTAGCAAGGCAGTAAGATGCTCTGCCTTGGTTTAGGACGTATCCAAGTCCTCCTGCTCTAGGTCCCACAAAGATAAGAAGATGGAGAAGTTTGGGAAATGGATCAAGGCCATTTTTACCACTTGCACCTATGCAACGAGAATGGCCTATGAGGACCGGTTAGAGAACCGTGAGGTCAACCGGGAGGTTAGAGAGCGAGCAGGGCTGCCACCCCTTTCTCTAGTTGAGTCACCGCCGAGGTTTGATGACCTCCCTAGCCTCTTCAACATTGATTCAAAGTGTGATGAGGAGGATGAGCAGCAAGAGAAGCCGGAGCTTGACCCTCACACGACTTTGGCATCAACCTTAGAGTCCTTGAGGAGGAGCACCAGACGCACTCGCCATAGTTCGACCACACATCACCAAGGGAGGGCGATGGTGTCCTCTGATGACGACGATGATGGTGATGATGGTGCTGCAGGTGGGGAGCGGCTGCTGGTGGTGATGATGTCGATTGGGAGAACATCCAAGAAGATGAAGAGTGAGTTAGTTAATCTTTCATTCTTCTCTTTTTGGTGTTTTATGCCAAAGGGGGAGAAAATTAGAGGGGTCAACTTCTTTTTTGATGCCATGGTGGTCACTGCAGCATGTGCTTCTTGTCCTATCAGCTGAGAGAGTAGTCTTCGTTATGTTGTAAGTTTGAGAGCCACTCAAAACTCTATTTGTGTAATAATGCTACCTAAGTACTCTATATGTATGGGATTAGCCTATCATATAACTGTGCTAGAATGTTCTTTTATATGAGTATTACATACTGTATGGTGCTTGATTTTACTGTCTTTATTCACAGCAAGTGCGGCAGGCGATGCCGCACCTAGGCTCGGCAATCTTTGCTGGCTAAGGAGCAAAGAAGATTGCACTCCAACCTGTCCACAAAGAATCTTTGTTATGCATGAACTGACATTTATATTATGATTATATATCTAACACAGTATGTAGCACCCCCATAGGAGCATGGATGTAGGGGGGGCCTATCACTTTCACTAAAATATGAATCATGGCTTCTTATGCCAATTTAAGAATTCAATTCTCCATTCACACATTTAGAGGAGGCTCTACACCCATGGCTCAAAAATCTCAGTTGTATTTTATATCTTTTGTAAGCTCTAATTGGGTTGTCATCAATCACGAAAAAGGGGGAGATTGAAAGTACAATCAAGCCTCATTTGTGGGTTTTGGTAATGATGACTACACAATTAAAGAACTAATAAGGTTTATCGAGAAGATAGGCAGAGAATCTATAATCGAGGATGTTATACGAAATGGAGGAGCCTCCAATTACAATTGTTGATGGATTTAAACTCAAAGGAGGTTTAATTTCCTTTTATATTTTGAATTCGAGTATAGAAAAAGCCGTATAATAAAGGGGGCACAATGCTTAAGCTAACATGTGCTACCAAGTGCTCAATCCTATACATGCATCCTCAGCTACTCAGCCAAGACAGCCAGCATTTTAATCTTACCCTTGCTATCTTGCCTGGTGCGACAGTGCTGCACCTAGAGAGAGGCACTGCCATAGAGTGGTATTGCTGCAGTTGAGCCATGGCATTGCCATGACTTAACTGACCATTGGGACTGAGGGGTATTTATACATTTCCCATCCCTTTCCAATGGCTCTCTCCTTCTTCCCAATCATTTAGTTCATGAAAGAACAAAAGAGTGTTCTTCTCTCTCTCCTCCATTGGTGACCTTGAACTCCCAAGCTTCTCCATTGATTTCCTCATCAATCCTTGAGAGAAAAATGTTCCAAACTTGATTAGAGAGCAGATCCTTTGATTCCCCAACTCTAAAGAGCACTTGGTTCATATTTTGGCCGGTGATTGTGTTTGTTAGTCTTAGAGCTTGGCTCCTAGCCTGCTAGAGCGTCGCCCGTGGAGCTTGCCAACTTGTGTGGCAGCCCTGGAAGGTTTGTAACCATCTCTTGAAGCTAGTAAAGTCATCCCTCATCTCAAGTATTAATCCTCTTGACTTGAGAATGAGGAAGGGTTGCAAAGCCCTAAGCCTTAGTGTCTAACCTCAACAACATGGATTTAGACAAGCCTTGGTGACGAGTTGAACCATGGGATAAATCCTTATGTTACCTTGTGTTTGATTTATATTACTTGCATTTCATATTGTTGTTGAGGTGATTTCTAGGGTTTGAGGCCGATCTACTTGTGTGTGGTATTTCTACCACTTCTAGCTATCGATCTGTGATCCATATACCTGCAGGAAGCTCAGTAATTTCTCCGATCTAAGTTTCCATACTCAGTTTTTGAATTGTATCTCGAAGTTGTCTGTAGGTGCGGCAGTGCCGCTGTTCTGGCCCGGCAGTGTCACGAGCTAAGAGCGGCAGTGCTGCGGGTGGAATTTGACAAAAGTTCAAGTTTTATTTTAACAGGCCTATTCACCCCCCCCCTCTAGGCTAACCAGAGATCCTACAGCGCAACTGCTTGACCGTTGGCGGCAATGGTCGGCTCGTTTGACTAGTACGCGTGACAGCTTGCAAGTGGACACGGCAGGGCATCGGACCAAGCATTGAACGGTCCGATGACCAGTGCCAAGTGAGTCCGACGGTCACTTATGTGACCCAATGGCTCTATTTTATGGGGAGCTTCTATTTAAGCCCCATGGACAGCTCTAGCTCACTCTCTTGGCCATTTTCATTGATATAGCAACCTAGTGAGCTAAGCCAAAGCCCTCCCACTCATCTCCATCATTGATTCATCGTCTTTGTGAGATTGGGAGTGAATCCAAGTGCATTGCTTCAGTGATCGCATCTAGAGACACTTGGTGATTGTGTTTCACTATGGGATTCACTTGTTTCTCTTGGTCGTTGCCGCCACCTAGATGGCTTGGTGCAGCGAGGATCATCGAGCGGAGGAAGGTGATTTGTCTCCAGCTCCGATTGTGGTGATTGTGAGGGATTCTTGACCTTTCCCCGGTGGAGAGCCAAAAGGTACTCTAGTGGATTGCTCGTGGTTTGTGGATTCTCATCTTGTGTTGGTTGTGCGGCACCCGATTGCGGGTTAGGCGTGTGATGTCTATTAGCGCATGAACCTCCAAGTGAGTGAATCGCCACAACGGGGACTAGCTTGCCGGTAAGCAAGTGAACCTCGGTGAAAAATCATTGTGTCATCTTGTCACCGAGGATTTCATTGGTATTCATTGTATTGTGATTGATCTCTTGCCACGGCGGTATACCTCTCTACCTATCTTGTGCATTTACTTTCTTAGTGTAGCTAAACTCTTTAGTGTAATTAGTTTTGAGAGCTAGCTTGCGTCTTGTCTAGTAGTTAGTGGGGCTCTTTAGTTAGTCTTTGAGAGCACACTAACTTAGTGGTAGTGACATAGCCTCTTGTGTGTTATAGAGATCATAGATAACTAGAATTATGGATAGAAGGCTTGTATTTTGAGTAGGCTAGCGCAACACTCGCTTCGCTTCATAATTATCTAACCACTTGGCTTAAGTGTTGTTATAGAAATTTTTATAGGCTATTCACCCCCCTCTAGCCATTAGGACCTTATAGCAGCGCCCGGACGCTAGCGTCCAGATCGGATATCCGGGCGTTAGCAAGTCCCAATCTAATAAGGATTGTTATATAATGTGTTGTCTAAAGAATCTATAGTATAAAAATCGAGGTGTTTGGGAATCATGAAGTGTTTGGCAATCTTTATTATTATGACAATCTTGAGGATAAAATGACCTTTCTGCCCTTCTCTTCTTTAGATCATCGTTCATCCGAGCGGGCTTGCCGAGGAGAGGGCAGTAAGTGGCGAGCCAACATGTGGCATGTTTCGAGCTCATCACCATGAAGGTTGTGGCCACCACTGCAAGATCCAAGTGGGCTTGCCAAGAGTAGGGCAAGAGACGGCGTGGCCACCACTGCAAGATCTCTGAGTGGGCTCACCGAGAGAAGGGCAAGGTGCGGTCAAGACAGCTTTGCAGGAGATTGGAATGGGAGGGTATGAAAGAGGTCGTGCTGACGGACAAGCACAAGGAGCAGCGCAAGGGAGCGGAGGCGTGGAGCGGGGGAGGAGAGGGAGGTGCAATGGATGGAAAATGCCTTGCAGTATAGGAAACACGAGGGGAAGGCTGCGGTATAGAAAACACAAGGGGTAGTGAAAGTTCGATTCTTTTCCTCCCTCGATTCCTAGTAGACAATCTAAAAACAATCAAGGGCGTTCAGGTGGGATTCTTGATTATTTTCACCTAAAATTTGATTATAAGTTGTCTCAAACACGCCCTAAGTTTAATTAGATTTATAGAAAATATTATTAACATTTATATCTCTAATCCCTAAAAAAGTGTTGTATCTCTACTAGTATGTTTATTATAGAAATATATTCTACCATTAAATTAAATTAATAATAATTATTACGCATCATAAAATATATATTATTATATTTTGTATATATTTTATTATTTGTTAAAAGATTTTGACTCTTTAAAAAGCGATATATAAATAAAAATGCCGGATAACATGCAAGCAATTGATTATGAGGCTATCAGCCCTAACTAGCCGACGACGACAACCAAGCGGCTGCTGGTTAATCGATTTGGACTCTTGCAGCTCTGAACTCTGAAGTCGGGTTGCAATTCTCTTGTGTTTAGTTTGCGTTAGTCACATGCATGGGGGAGCTACGATTGTGATTGTTCAGCAATCATATCAGCAGAGCAAGATTAGAGCAGGCAGGCAGATCTTTACGTGGCCAACACGCTATTATTAATTGTCGCCATGCATCCATCTTAGCGTATGTGCATTGATCAATAGCTAGCTAGCTTTGCCTTTTCTAGACGTACATTGTTACTGTTTCAAGTGTCAAGAGATGGTGAATCGTTTGCTCATTTACTGTCGTGGTCATAATTAATTCCATTCACTTCAACGTCAAAGTCTCGGCATCTATATATACCAGATGTTTGACAAGCGGCCACTGGTAACATATGGGTTGTTTGGTCCCCGGCCAACGCCTCCCACGCCAGTTGTGGCATCGTCGAAGCAAGGCGAAAAAAATGGCCACCACAACTATGACAAGAAGAATTAACGTAGCAAACCAAACACCAACCAACGTGAAACCAAACAACCCTATAACATCCACCCAAATAAAGTTGCATGAGTGACCTCGGCTCACCATGCGATGCGCAAGATGACAACTTATGTACAAAGAAACGGTGACAGCTTAATCAGTTGTAACAATTCGTGACGATCATTTGGTTGTGACGTGTCAATACGCTTGGTAAGGATACAATGAAGCCAGTTCATAGTACTCCCTCCATTCCAAATTACAAGAGGTCTTTTATAGCTTTTGTCATATACTTAGATATAAACTATGTCTAAATACACATAGTAAACGATACAAAAAAGCCAAAGCATCTTATAATATAATTTGCAATTGAGGGAGTATCTCTTAATGCCCGAGGCAGGGGCAAAACTAGGATATTTGGTTATTGGTGTTAGTTCTTTAAACATAGTGTTATAATACCAACCTAGAAGAAGAATTTGTTAATCTTGAAGATGTCTCTAATGGAGTCTCCATGTTAACCTATAATAAGACACGCTAAAGAAAAATTCTAAGCAAGAAATCAGAAAATATCTAGCCTCTAATTTGGTAGACTATAATCTTCATCACCAATAATATCCATTGGGTCTATCACGTTTTTTTCAAAAACTATGCATCTAAGCCATTATGAAAAATAAATAAAGTAACTCCATAATTTTGCATTTAAATTAGCTGTCTCTTCAATTATGAAAGATAATTTAAAATACCCCCTAAGTTGCATCTAAACTACCCACCTCAGCCTTTGTGTAAAAGATAATACAGAGTAGCCACCAAAATTGTTTTTAAAGTACCCAAACCTGCCATTAAGAAAGATAAAGAAAGTAATCATTTAATTTGAATATAAAGTACCTAATAAGCCATAAAACATAAATCAATAGATTCCTCAAATCCATGCCTAAGTACCAATAAATCAACAATGTAAACCATAAAGATGATGTGTGCCATAATGTAGATCAAAGTGAACATACATTAGTCTATACTAGTGATGATAGTGTATCAATCGTAGAAAAATATTTGTTTATAAACCACATACTAATGAACTCATTTTAAACTATATTAATACTCCGTGGCAACAAATTTTCTAATTTGTTATTTTACATAAATTTAAACATTTTGGCTGAAACATTGCGGCATATCCATACTAGTAATTTAATTCTAGCTAAACCACTGTGTATTCTTATATAACAATATTGATATATATATATATATATATATATAATGCTTCGGTGGAGAAAATAAATTTAGCATCTTGAGTGCTATGGTATAGGCTACAATGACGGTCACTAGTAGAGAAACGACTTTTGATCCACTTCGAAATTTGGCTTTAGTCCCGGTATTTTTCGCTCCTGGGACTAGAGAAACCTTTAGTCCCAGTTGGTAGCTCCAACCGAGACTAAAGGTCCCTACCCAACGACTACTGCGGCAGGCTTTTGCTGCAGATGACCTTTAGTCCCGGTTGGAGCTACCAACCGGGACTAAAGGTTAACTTTTACTCCCGGTTGGTCCCTTCAACCGGGAGTAAAAGTCTACTCCCGGCTGGAGGCTCCGTCCGAGACTAGAAAGGGACCTTTAGTCCCAGTTGCTGTCTCCAACCGGGACTAAAGGTCCCCTCCTATATACCCCTTCTTCCTCCCCGAGCCCGAGCCACTTCGAGCTTAGTGTTCTTGCTTCATCGCCGGCCACTCTTCTTCGTCATCGCCGGTAATCACAAGATTTCTTTGATTCCTCCATCAATTCTTCGGTTATAAAGGTTACCAACTTTATACTCTCATGTTTCATCAGTAGCATATCTCATTTTGTGGACTAGATATATGTGGTTTTTTATGGTGGATTTTTTTATTTGTAAGTCATTTAAGCTCAAAATCACTTTAACGTTTGCATATTTGGATGAAGGAAGGTTAAAGTAGTTATTCAAAACTAGTATTCAGCTTTCATTTCTAGCATGCATAGCACACTTCATGGTTTAGAGATATAGAGAATTTTAGAGTTTTTTTAATTTTATTTGTTTATAAAATGAGAAATTTATATTATATTAAAAATGAGTATAGAGAGTAGATGGCAACTGCTTCCGGGTCCTCGGCCTCTCATCGGGTTCCAAAGCGACTGAGGTCGGACCTCCCTCTCATTGCATACGACAAGTGTGAGGAGAAGATTGTGATGGAGTACCGGGTGAGGAAGGAGTGTCCCAACAAGGGTTGTATCTTCTACAAGTGTCCGGATCGCAATGTGAGTTATTTTATCGCATTTGATGATTATGATTAATTTATACTTATTTTCATAATAATTGTGATTAAAGTTCTAATTTTTTATTTTAATTTCAGTGGGATGGCACTGGATGTTCAGGCTGGTACTGGGAGGAAGAGTATGTTGAACACGTGCAAAACACTCTTGCACAGGCGGCTACGGCGATTGATGAGGCAGTGATCCTGCGGAAGAAGCCCATAGATGTTGAACAAACGCATGATTTGTCTATTTTAGTTGGGATTGGTCATAAAATCCTTATGCTGCTGAAGTATATTTTAGCTTTAGTTTTTTTAGTGGTAGTTGGGATTGTCTACATTATAGCGAAACTTTCATAAATTAATATCTTGTGTGGTGGCATGCATGTTGTATAATTAACTAATTATGTTCTAGGTTTTAATATGGTATGTATGTCATGTAATGCAGATGAGCCGGCATTGGATGTACAATGCTGATCGCCGCTCCCAAGAGTTCATTGAGGGCATGCATTCTTTCTTACGTGTGGCCGAGGCAAACAAACGCGATGGTTTTATGTGCTGTCCATGTGCCATATATAAGAATTTGAAGGAATATGCTAGCTCAAGGAGTCTTCATTCATACTTGTTGAAGTCGGGTTTCATGCCAAACTATATTTGTTGGACGAAGCACGGAGAAACCAGGGTTGTAATGGAAGAAGGTGAAGAAGAACAATGGGACGATGATAACATTATTGCTGAATATGGTGCCTTCAATGATACTGCAATGGGGGAAGCTGAAGAAGAGGTAGTGGTAGAAGATGAGCCCGCTGATGATCTTGGTCAGGCCATTCGTGACGCACAAAGAGAATGCGAAAGTGAAAAGGAGAAGATCAAGTTCGAGCACATGCTAGAGGATCATAAGAAATTGCTATACCCAACTTGTGATGCGGGGCAGAAAAAGTTGGGTACCACACTGGAATTATTGCAATAGAAGGCAAAGAATGGTGTATCTAACAAGGGATTTGGGGAGTTACTGAAAATCCAAAAGAAGATGCTTCCAAAGGATAACGAATTGCCCGCCACTACGTATGAAGCAAAACAGGTAGTCTGCCCTTTGGGATTAGAAATCTAGAAGATACATGCATGTCCTAATGACTGCAACCTCTACCATGGCAAGGAGTACGAGAAGTTAGATGCATGCCCGGTATGCCATGCATCGCGGTATAAGATCAGACGAGATGACCCTGGTGATGTTGAGGGCGAACACCCCACGAAGAAAATTCCTGCCAAGATTATGTGGTATGCTCCTATAATACCACGCTTGAAACATCTGTTCAGAAACAAAGATCATACAAAGTTGTTGCGATGGCACAAAGAAGACCGTAAGGTAGACAATATGTTGAGACACCCTACTAATGGGTCCCAGTGGAGAGCAATCGATAGAGAATTCCCGGAGTTTGCAAATGACGCAAGAAACTTAAGGTTTGCTTTAAGTACGGATGGTATAAATCCTTTTGGGGAGCAGAGCAGTAGTCATAGCACTTGGCCTGTTACTCTATGTATCTACAACCTTCCTCCCTGGTTATGCATGAAGCATAAGTTTATTATGATGTCAGTGCTCATCCAAGGCCCAAGGCAACCTAGCAACGACATCATGTGTACTTGAGGCCACTAGTTGAAAAACTTCTACTTTTGTGGAACAGACCAGGTGTACGTGTGTGGGATGAGCACAAACAGGAGCACTTTGACCTACGAGCATTGTTGTTCATAACAATCAATGAGTGGCCTGCTCTAAGTAATCTTTCAAGACAATCAAACAAGGGATATAATGCATGCACGCACTGTTTCGATGATATTAAAGGTATATTCTTGAAAAATGTCGAAAGGTCGTGTACCTTGGCCATCGTTGATTTCTTCCTGTGAATCACCCCCTAAGAAAGAAATGCAAGCATTTTAAAGGTAAGGCAGACCACCAGACCAAGCCGGGCAACCGAACTGGTGAGGATGTACTCAATATGGTCAAGGATGTGAAAGTAGTATTTGGAAAGGCACATGGCAGCAAACCTGTTCCGAACGACGCCGACGGTCACGCACCCATGTGGAAGAAGAAGTCCATATTTTGGGAGCTATCCTATTGGCAAGTCCTAGAGGTCCGTAGTGTGATCGACGTGATGCACCTGACGAAGAATCTTTGTGTGAACCTGCTAGGCTTCATGGGTGTGTATGGGAAGCCTAAGGACACACTTGAAGCATGACAAGACCTGCGGTGTTTGAAAGAACGAGACAACCTGCATCCAGAGAAGACAGATGATGGACGCCATTACTTAAGTCCTGCCAGCTACACTCTTAGCAAAGAAGAGAAGGAAAGCATGTTTGAATGCCTAGCAAGCATCAAGGTACCATCTGAATTCTCCTCGAATATAAAGGGTATAATAAATGTGCCAGAGAAGAAATTCCTAAATTTAAAGTCCCATGACTGCCACGTGCTCATGACGCAATTGCTTCCAGTTGCATTAAGAGGAATTTTACCTTCAAATGTACGTCTAGCCACCGTGAAGCTATGTGCATTTCCCAATGCAATTTCTCAGAAGGCAATCGATCCAATGGATCTAGCTAAACTACATAATGATGTGGTTCAATGTCTTGTCAGCTTTGAGTTGGTGTTCCCTCCTTCCTTCTTTAATATCATGACACACCTCCTAGTTCACCTGGTCAAAGAGATTAGCATTCTCGGTCCTGTGTTCCTGCACAATATGTTCCCCTTTGAGAGGTTCATGGGAGTCCTAAAGAAATATGTTCACAACCGTGCTTGGCCAGAAGGAAGCATCGCCAAGGGCTATGGAATAGAGGAGGTCATTGAGTTTTGTGTTGACTTTATTCCCGACCTTGACCCGATTGGTGTTCCTGAATCGCAACACGAGGGGAGACTAAGTGGAAAGGGGACACTAGAGAAGAAACCATATATTGGTACGTAGGACAATTATTTTAATAAAGCACACTATATAGTTCTACAAAACTCCTTCTTGGTGGATTCGTATATCGAGACACATAAAGAGTTGCTCCGATCCGAGTTTCTAGGGAAGTCTAAAGCTTGGATTAAGCGTCAGCACATGAAAACTTTCAGTGACTGGTTGCGAAAAGAATGTCAGGGTGATGAGAGTATTGATGAGCAACTGTATTTGTTGGCTAGGCAGCCATCGTGGCATATCCTCACATACAAAGGGTACGAGATAAATGGGAATACATTTTACACAGTAGCCCAAGATAAAATGAGCATCAACCAAAACAGTGGTGGCCGCATAGATGCCACCGACCCTAATGGAAATAAGCAAACATATTATGACCGTATAGAGGAGATATGGGAACTAAACTATGCACCTACTTTTAAGGTACCTTTGTTCAAGTGCCAATGGGTAAAGGCGACTGGAGGCAGGGAAGCAGTCGACAACCAGTATGGAATGACAACCGTGGACCTCAACAATATTGGGTACAAAGATGAACCGTTCGTCCTTGCCAAGAATGTGAATCAGGTGTTCTATGTCAAGGACATGTCTACAAAACCGAAGAGAGGGAAAAACAACAACGACCCAATCAATGAGCCAAAGCGCCACATAGTTCTTTCAGGGAAAAGAAACATCATCAGAATTGAAGACAAGTCAGACATATCAGAAGATTATGAAAAGGATGACCGAATTTCACCCTTCACAGTGAACAAAGACCCAAGCATCCAGCTAAATGATGAGGACACTCCATGGTTACGGCGCAATCATAACCAAGGGATATACATTAAGAAGAATTCACTATTATGCCCGCTTGATATATATAGTGATGTTTAATAGTGTGTATTAGAGGTATTATGTAATAATTGTGAATTCATAGATGTTTATTAGGTGTTTCCTTTTTTTCTATGTTCAGATTAAATTGGTGTTTGATGGTGGGATTTCCATGTCGCTTTTGGACAATGAGTGATGAAAAAATGAAAAGATTTACGTTAAAATGATGTGAAAACAAATTTCCAATCGAAAACAAAAGTTTTAATGATTTAAATTAAACACTACATTTTTGCATTAACAAAATAGTAATTATTAATGACATTATGTTTCAATATTTGTAAGAAAAAACAAAAAACTTTAGATCACACAATTTTCCTATGTGCAAAAAAGCAAAAGTAAATCCATATTCTTTTAAAACAATTTTATGCCTTGTATTTAATTTACTATGCAATTAACAAGACTTTAACATTTTATAGAAAGAAATATAAAAAAACAAATGGAGCTTGAAACTAGCGGGAAGCCAAACTGCAGCCCACCTTTACTCCCGGGTCGATCAACCACCCGGGACACAAGATGGGTTGCGTTTTCGTAGCCCGCCAAAATCCCCTTTACTCCCGGGTTGTGGCTACACCCGGGACTAAAGATCATACCTTTAGTCCCGGTTCTAACCATCACCCGGGACTAAGGCCCTGGCTTCACCCGGGACTAAAGGTCCCCTTTATAAACCACGCCCTTCTCCGTTCTCTAGTTCTCTTCCTCTCTGTCTCTGCCGCCCAATCGATCCAGGCCCGACCGTGCCACCACCGCCACGCTTCGATTTGATCTTCGTCGCCGTCCCCATCCCTGGCCCACGCGCCTCGCTCGTCCTCGCTAGAGCGAGCGTCGTCCTTATCCTCGGCCCACCTCGCTCGTCCTCACCAGAGCGCCGGCCCTTCACGCTGAGGAGGACGCCGCCATCGTCCGCGCCCACACGCGGCTCGGCAACCGCTGGGCCGCCATCGCGCGCCTCCTCCCTGGCCTCACCGACAACGCCGTTAAGAACCACTGGAACTGCTCCCTCAAGCGCAAGCTCGCCGCCACCGCCGTGTCCGGGTCGGGAGTGGTCTCCGCTGACGCCGCCGCCGCCTCGCTCGTCCTCATCCACACCAGAGAGCGCGCGCGCCTCTATGGCTCTCGTCTTCGGCTGTCCATCCACAACGTTGCCTCGTTTGCACCAAGCCGCCATGGTGACCACCTTTTCTTCTTATTACCCCTTTTGTAATCAGATGGATGCGTGTGCCGAGCCCTCGTGCCGGCAATCTTGTAATGGGATATGGCTCTTTGATTTTTGTTGCGTGATTTTGCGCTGAGCCATCGAGCTTAGTGGAGCACGAGTGAGGCGGCGCGACGGTTCGGTGCACCTGTGCGTGCGCAGTGGCGGTGCTCATTTTCTCCTCCCCGGCCGGCGGCCCGGTGTCTCATCATTTTCTCCTTTTTGCGCGGTAGCTTATGACGACGTTGGCCCCTAGATTCGAGACGTTCGACGGCGTCCGTGACGTTCTAGTAGCAGGGCACGTAGTTCTCATACTCGGGCGGGCATACCTCCGCCTCCTTGGCACGAACGCCGCTGCCCGCGAGCTCACCGATGTCGAGTAGGTCACTTAGAAATCATGCCTTTTATTTTTTAGAATTAATTTTTCCATGAAAAGAAAAACTTAGAAATAGTTAGAAAATTGTAGAAAATCCAAACTAGTTGAACTTGCGGACCGTGTTCATCTCGGCTAGCATGTTCTCTACCGAGTGGTAACGGACGTCAAGGAGGAGCTTTGATTCTATGAGAGAGAGCGGCAACGGTCGTGGAAGACCGTGTTCCCTTCCTCATAGAATTGGAGATCTTCCATGGCCAAGTATGGTGCCATCCGATGGAGAAATGCTCACCGAGATGATCACATAAGCAAGGTCAACTAGTACGGATGGTTATTTATTTAAACATGTTTTTGAGCTAGAATTTGATGGATATTTGATAACTTTAGACCTACAAATGTCATCTACAAATGTTACTATCCTCGAGGTGGCACATCCTGCAGGAATCCATTTTATAGATATAGTTTTTATTTTATATATATATATATCTAGTGGTGTAAAAGCTAGATGGCTGCCCCGAGAGACAACATGGATGAAGAAATGATAGATATTATCAACACCGGCACTCAATTTGCCGATGGTGACCAGTAGGATGTAGATGACGGGAGTCAATACCTGGCTCTTGAAGATAACCAAGAAAATATTATGCAAGAAAATACTGGCGAGGTATATAAATTTTTATATATATTTGAATATTATATATATATATTTGAATATCTATCATCTATTATGTGTACACATGATATTTATTTATTCTTTTTTAAACGTAGTCCTCTGGATCGACGACCACAACGGCAAAAAGCAAAAATATCCAAGGCCCGAAAAAGCCATTGGAGGGGCGCTACATAATATCAGAATTCAATATCGAGACAGGCGAACCACTTGGTCCACATACAAGGAAATTCGTGCAACACTGTGGGTACCTTGTAAGGGACAGACTTCCGATCAGTGCTCGTGAATAGAAGCAAAAGATCAACGAGCCTCATGTTAGTTTTGTCTCTGATCTTGATAAGAATTTAATTTGGGATGATATCCTTCAACATTTCACGTTGCAAGCGGATGATTATGATGATATCAACAATGATGAATTGAAGGAGCTAGTTTGAAAGTGGGCTATGAAGAAGATGGCCACACAATTCTAGACTTGGAAGAAATCCCTATACACGAAATACGTCAAGAAGAACCTAACGCCCAATTTCAATACTTGGGGCCCGCTCGCGAAGTTGAGACCCTACTGGAATGATTTTGTATAGTACAAGACACCGAAAGAGGGTGAGGAACGGGTGAGAAGGAACCAAGAGAATGCCCGACATAAGGTATACCACCATGGCATGGGATCAGGTGGCTACGCGACTGCCATTCCCAAGTGGGGAAAAATGGAAGCGAATATTCTTGCCAAGGGTATCACACCAGAATCACTCAATTGGCCCAAACGCGCGAAGAATTGGTTTTTTGCTCATAGGGGAAGAATGGACCTAGAGATCGGGAAGCTGGTTCATGGCCCAAAACTCGAAAGAGCAACAAAAAGATTTTCTTATGCTCTACAATCTAAAGCTATTGGTGCGCTCAGGCCCAATAGAGAGAAGGATGAACTGACGTATGCCATCGGGACTGCTGAACACAGTGGCCGAACGAGAGGTTTAGGACGGAACATTTCTTGGGAGCATGGTTTCCCTAACGACAGAGATACCTACAGAAGCCGACAGAGAAGAAAGGATGAGGAAGCAGCGTGGATCAGCAGGTTGGAGGAATATGTTCGTGAGTCATGGGAGGCGTTGCTTCAAGCACAGGAGCGCGAAAAAGACATGCAAGCTAGAATATAGGACGAAATCATAAAGCAAGTGCAAATAGCAATGAGTGCCCAAAGGAAGGCATAAGATCTAGGAATCAACATTAATATTAGCCCCCAATCAGTTAAAAAGCAGCTGCGCTTCCATGAAGTTGCCAAATCAAGATGACGCAATGCTACGTTTCTCCATGGATGACATCACTGCACCATTTACATCATATGAGCTACATATTCCAAAAGAGAATGCCACAATCATGGTGGCTCTCGGTGTTTTTTCACTTCCAGATCCTACCAAGACACCAAGAATCCATGGAGCAATAATACCACCTGGATATGTTAATATCTCAGTGGATAGAGTTAATAAAGGTTTTAGTGATCTGGCTCTTGACATTCCAGGAGGTGATGGGGAGAAGACTCTAGGAGAAGTAGAGAAGACATGCATACTATGACGCAAGCACTATATCATTATTCTCAGGGTCTCTAGTCCACCGCCGCTTCCTCAACTGCCAGACAATAGGTGCGGATAAAAGTGAACGAAATAATTTTTTCACTAATTTTCTATTGACATGCATAATTAATAATAACAATTTCTTATACCTAATTATTCTTTTTTGTACTCACACAGCAGGGCCTCCGCCAACCTAAGTCTAATTATTCAATCTCCAGATCATCATAGTGCTCCGGGCAATGATTATGCAACACCGCCACCGCCGCCACCACCAAGGAGGTCTCCAACGCCTCCAAGGAGGTCTCCAACGGCTGCCCCACCTCCCTTCATGACCAAAAAGCAGCCAGCTCCTAAGAGGTTCGCCCCGCAAACGAAGCCATTGGCCCACCGGTCGGCAAAGAAGAAAGCCTCCTCTAATCTATCCCCAAAAACTATCTTACGAGAAAAGTAAAAAGGAATTAAATGCTGCAATATAAAAAGATGTGAACAGTTTCTTCGAAAAAGTAAGAAAGCAACGAGAAGCGAGGGAGAACCCGGAGAAACAGTACTTCTACCTACCTCTAGATCTTCTAAGAAAGAAGGTGGATCAGAAAAAGTGGGAATCTCAAAAGACCGCCAAAATCGGACTACGACCGCTCTCTCATCAAATCATTTGAGGCGGCGCAGAAAAAGACTAGAGCAGGGAAATGTGTTGCACAACTCGGACAACAATCGTAATAATCAGTCCCCCCTCTTGTCATTTGTAATGAATATGGTTTAAACTTAGACTTACTAGACGTCGATTTTGAGGACCTGGTTCGGTTTTATGAGGATACTGGTTTGGACCTTGCCCAAGTGCCCGCTGAAGGACCATATGCTCCGAAAGTGGATCATTGGAAGAAATTTGAACATGGAAAGAGTCTATACAACCCTAAGGCCTTAGGTGAACTAGGTACACAAATGTACCTGCTAAACAAGTGGTATATGGCGGCGTGTGAACGAAGAGAGACCTTTGTTTCGGTCAGAGTTAGAAACCAACATTACTTCCGTGGCGATGACATTATATATGTCGAGTTTTTAGAATTACACCAACTATGCCATCTGGACTCTCTCGACAAAAGTCTCATTAGCTGCTATTGTTTGTAAGTGTGATTATTTTTACTATTAAAGTGTATATATAAAAGCTACATGTATATATATAAATTATATATCCTCACACTATATTTTTATATATGTAGATATGAGATGACAGAACTCAGAAAGAGAAAGGATAAGGATAATGATGTTGGTTTCATTGATCCAAATGTCGTATTCAAACACCCTACTCCCCCGCCTCAATGTAAAGCTGAACTCGAGAAAAATCTCATGAGGTTCTTAGTGAACCAACAAAACAAGGACATACTCTTCCCCTATAACTTCAAATGAGTGTTAAATAATTAATGTCAATCATATGGATATTTGTTCAATTATTTATTTACTAGCTAAGCTATCTCCCATATATATATATATATATATATATATATATATATATATATATATATATATATATATTGACTCTAGTTAATGTCGATCATATTTGTGTATAAAAACATATGCAGCAATCACTGGATATTGATGGTCATCGGGTATGGCCAATAGTCGGTTAAGCATCTTTGACTCGTTAAGAAAAGAGCAAACAGAGTACCAAGACATGATAGATATTATCCAAGAGTAATTTGGTCTCTTCAGCAACTATATATACCCCGATCTCTTAACTGCAACAATTATTAAAGGCCAAATTAATTTTTTATTTTATTGAACGCAGTGTTTGAAAAAGTTTCATTGAGGAACACCACATGAAACATTGCAAAGCGTCACTAGATGTAATCGCACACAAAGTAAGTACTAGCTACATTTATATATATATATATTCAATTAACACCATGCATGCTTTCAATTCACCGAATCTTTTTCCTCGTAAAAGTGGGTTCTGAGGCAAGAACAGGGGACCAACTACTGTTGATACTATGTTTGCGAGTTCATCATGACGTACTCAAAAAGAACTCTAAAGAGATCCTCAAAGTACGTTATATAAATATATTCATATATTCACAATTTCTTTTATTGCTCATATATATATAAGTAATCACGTGACCAACACACACACATATATATATATATATATTAATACTTTCTCTTTAACTTTTATTGAAGACTCTATGGTTGAAGAAAAAAGTCATACGACGTGACTAACTGAAAGCAATTCAAAAGACCATAGCAGGATTTCTTAATGACCAGGTTTTAAACCCCGCCCCGGCGAGTTCTACAATGACATGAACGAAACATGGAAGCCAAACCAGATGGAGTGAATTTGTTATCGCAAGGATATGATAGAATATACAATGCAAGCTTTATTTGTAATATATATATATATACACATATTATATGTACATAAAATAACGTACAATATATGTATATGCATATAATATATACGTTAGTTTCATACTTTAGTTTGTACAAAATGTTCGAACATTATAAACGTGTAGAATACGTATATTATTAGCAGCGTAGAATGCGTATTCGAAAAACTATTCGAATACCAAAACGAATCATCAATTGAAAATAGAAACAAAAAAAAACAAAAAGAAAAGAAAACATTTAGCCCCGGTTGGTAAAGGGTCGGCCCACGTGGCCAGGCCAGGAGGCCTCTTTAGCCTCGGTTGGTATTACCAACTAGACGTGAAACCGGGACTAAATGAGGAGGCCTTTAATCCTAAATTCGTGCTCAGCTTGTTTCTGTACTAATGGGTGTTTATGCCATTGTAGCAACTAAGAGTGTACTCTATGACCTATAATATGTTATTTGATAAAATAAAAAGGAAAAATGACAAAAAGTTAAAATAGGCGTTCGAACTTAACACATGGATAAAAATTTACAGCAACTAATAAGATAAATGTAACGACCCTAAACCTGAATTTGTTAAAAATTTTGGCCCTGAATCCACCTCTTAATCAAGTCCGACTGATCTCTTGAAGGTAGGGTAGATAGAAGTGACGATGATAGTACACTACGATAAAGGGAGAGGGCGGCCAGCAGCAAGGATGATTAGTCAAATTTTTTAGCATGTCCCGTGGAGTGACACCTCCACACTACATGGATGTACATAGCTAGACACCGTGATGCAAGCTAGTAGCTGAAGTTAGCAGAGGAGAGCCAGGCACGGCAAGCTCATCTATCACTTCATCAGTGCGTGCCCCACCATTACTTTCACGCGCTTGTCCGATTGCCTCATCTGGCTCCAACACGATGTGCTCCCTGAGATTTCTCCTGAGCCACCAAGGGCGGTGAGGCGTGGCACTTGGCAGCGCATGACAAGATGTTTGCCTGAGCCTGTGATACTGCCACCACACGGCCGGTGCCGTGCCTGGAAACTGCCTGCAAAGAGAAAGAGCTAGCTCAGCGATCTGATGCCTGCTTACGTTACAGCTTCCAAGCCAATGAAGGCGAAGCGCCACCCTTAATTGACTCACTTTTCCTGCACTGTCATCAGCTGAAGTAGTACTACCTCCGTCCTTATAAGAAGGCAACTATGACTTACAAAAGTGATTCATGTTTAACTAAGTTTTTAATGAATAATATTCACAGTTATGCATTTAAATTAATTTATTATAAAAATATATTTCATAATTAATCCGATGATATTTATTTGGTATTATAAACATGGATATTTTTTTATCTATAATTGATCAAACTTAAGATAGTAAAACGTGACACTGTGCTTGAATTGCATTTTTTTTGAGACGGAGACGGTAGCTTTCTATGCTTGATGGTACTGTAGATGTTATCTCAGCTAGATGACCATGATAACAAGCGACTCAAGACCAGGGCCGCCGGACCTGCTGCCGAACAAGTCTGTGGACGACCAATCAGCGGCTGCAATTTTGGACTCTTGCTAGCTTCGGAGCGATGACGGATGACTTTGGCAGGTAAGGCCAGGACTCTTGAGATTTCCCTGTGTTTGTGTCAGTCACATGCATTAGGATTAAGCTAGGATTGTGATTGTCCACTCCAGCTGGGCACTAACCCACGCCGTTGTCGCCATCCTCATGCACTAACCCACGCCGTTGTCGCCATCCTATAGGCCCCGTTCGCTTTGCTGAAAAAATAAATCGAAACATTGTTCCGGCTAATTTGTTGTGAGAGAAAAACTGTTCCAACTAAAAAAACAAGCTGAAAAAGACGGATTAGAAGAGAAGCGAACGGGGCTACCAAGCTTAGCTATATACATGTACTCCAATGTGCATTGACTAAGCTAGCTTTGGTTTTTTCAGTGTTGGTCATTAGGGGCAGTTTATCTGCTGCTTACATGCATGCATATATATATATAGGTTATTATTAGTTTAATATGTAGTTATGTACTGCTGCCTTCGTTACAAAGCAAATAACCTATCTTTATCCTGAGTTATACTGTACTTCTCAAATTTTGACAAAAATTTAAAAATATATATATCAGCATTTAAATGTACTATCAAGCCATATTTCTCGAAGAATTTAATAAAACTAATATGGTGTTATAGATGTTTGTGTATTTTCAGTAAACTTAGTTAAAACTAAAGGACAGAGGAAGTACGCTTGACAGTGAAAATCGTTTCACAAACGGCTTACTACATACTGATGAGATGAACATAATAACTTACTGTTCATTCCAGGCGCTTGAAGTGATTTTTCGACAAATCAATTTGTTACTGAGGCAATAGGCTATTACAGCAATAATCATTATTTCCAGTGATTCCCTCCTCGTTTATAATAACCGGCATGAACGCTATTTATACACTAGGATTGATCAGTACTGCAAATGAATGAGAGCCACTAAATGTTGCTCTTATTAATTTATTGCGCAAAAGAAATGGTTAGCTTGCATTGGTGCGGTGCTAGTGCTAACATCTAGTTTCCTAACTGGGAGCTACAAGGGCTTCATGTGAGACTACTTTCTTGCTAACCACTCAAGACTCAATAGAAGATGATAGACCAGCTCAGCTCTCGATCGGTCTATCGTTTACTGCTTTATTTTGTTGGTGATGATGGATCGCCATTAGTCTGTACTTATCATCGCTGCCATGGCAAATCACCTTTTCAGAAAGGAAAGACAAAAGTCTTGGTAGCTACCTTCCTGCGACAGGGCACATGTTAACCTTTGTCCCGTTCGATTAGCTGATAAGCTATGGCTGAAAGTATTGTTAGCTAATTTATCGTGAGAGAAAAATACTATTTGTTGACTGAAAAAATATGACTTATAAGGTAAGTGAACAGGACGCATGTCTGTTAACGTCAAATTTCCACTGTTTATACATGTCCCCACGAATTGCATTGGCAGGTGTTCCGATATGGCACATCGTCCTCGATGCGTGCAGGACGAGAACTTGTTCAGAAAGAGCATGCAAGCGCTTTGCGCGTGTGAACACTCGTGTAGTTTTTTTTCGTGTTGTCGGTGTTTTCCCCAACAAGTAAATTTATATTTTAAATTTATATTTGATAGTCTGCTCGGATAGTAGAGGGCATAAGGGTTTATACTGGTTCAGCTCCATGTCGCGGTCCTATTCGTCACTGGCGCCATGCGTTGACGTCATCTACCGTTCATGGAGTTTCACTCCATCTCAGCAGACGTCGTGGTGAACTGACGCGCCTATCAACGTCCGTACGAGGATTAGGCATAACAGCACCGGCACGCCCGACACTGTTCTTGATGTGAATCCCCATGTATGGCCCGTCATGGCTATGGGTTACATCGAGGCATGCCAGCCTCTTCCCTGGGGTCAGAGTTTTGACTCAGGCCCATACGCTTGGACCTGGAGTGGTTGGCGGCGGTATGGGTCCCCGTCGGACGAGACGGAACCCGCGTCCTCGAGGTCGGGCGAGACGGAGCCCACAACCTTGGGCGAGACGGAAATCGCATCTTTGGGGTCGGACGAGACGAGCCCGCACCCAAGGGGTCAGACGAGACAGAACCCGCGGCCTTGAGGTCGGGCGAGACGGAGCCTCGGCCTCGAGGTCGGGTGAGACGGAGCCCGTGGCCTTGGGCGAGACGGAACCCGTGTCCTTGGGGTCGGACGAGATAGAGTCCGCACCCAAGGGGTCGGCGAGACGGAGCCCACGGCCTCGAGGTCGGACGAGAAGGAGCCCATGACCTTAGGGTCGGACGAGATCTTTTAATACGTCTCGAGCCATCCAGAGAAGTCAGCGTGGATGCTAACTTTTAATACATGCATGTTGCTGCGTGTTAGGTAAACATCTCGTCATCGACGGATCGACGTGTCGACGCATGCATGGTATGGTACCTGCAGCATTCCAGCGCAAGTGATCGATGTCTTCTAGTAGGTCGATCGTGTCGCAAGTCCTAACTACCGATGGATCGGCCGAATGCTGCAAGCAATGCAAGAGCCCCGGCCAGTGCGTTTTCCATTCAGAGTTGGAGAGCTAGCAAAGACCCTTGCAGTAAGGCAAACCAAGTTCTTCCAAGAAGAGAGCTACTAACTAACTAGCCACAACTTTGCCAAAGACCCAAGCAAAGGCAATAACAGCACCTATAAACAGGCACAGCCGGTAGACTCAGTTTCTTGGTGAGTCTTGTGTCCTATATATATTCAAATACAAATTTAGCTGATGTTTAACCTTTTTTTTACAAGGCCCCCAAAACGTAAAGTGAAAAAAATACAAATAGAGTACATTGCACTGGATAGAATGAACAAATAGAGAGATACGTACGGTTCATTTTATAGTTCCAAGTTCAATATTTTAACTCTGTGGAGAAGGGAGAACCATATGCATAGAGAGAGCACACAATTATATATGGTCTAATTGTCCATGCAGGATAGAGATGCAGAGATAGATAAATGATACGTACCATATATATGGAATGGTCTAGCTATATATAGATCTAAGATTAGTTATTGCATGAATTATATATAGACCAGCTATATATACATACGTACTAGTCAGAGCTTAAAGCAGATGATCAAAGAGAAGACTAGTAGCTAGAGCGAATTAGCTAATACGAATTGCGCCGGATCGGCCGGCCTAAGAAGGAGATGAACTGGACGTACGCGCGCCGGCAGATGCGGCGGCACGCAACAACTAATCAACAAGCTAAGAAGCATGCGAGCATCTGATCAGAGCCTGAGAGACAAGTCGATCTCCTCCCCGTTCCGGCCGTGGGCGTGGCCGACGCCGAGGCCGAGGCGGCCACAGCCGCCATCAGCGGCGGCCGTGTCAGCACCCCAGCCCATCACGACGCCCGGCGGTGGCGCCGCTTGCTGCGCCGTGGCGTCGTCCTCCCCCGCGGGCCGCGTGGCGTCGTAGTAGTACGTGGTCGTCGGCGCGAGCTCGCCCCTCCTGTTGCTGCTTTCCGGCGCCGCGGCATGGAAGACGACGGCCGGGGACGACGGTGGCGGCGCGGCGGCGAGGGTGTCCCGGCTACGCTTCGCGAGGGTGCGCTCGAGCTTGTGCGCGTTCTGGTGGCCGCCCAGCGCCTGGGAGCTGTGGAACTTGCGGTGGCAGTAGTTGCACGAGAAGGCCTCCCCAGGCGGTGGTCGCCGGTGACGGCCCCGGGGGCGGGCACGGCGGCGGAGCGATGGAGCGGAGATGGGTCCAGGCACAGGTCGAGGCTGACGCCATGAACGTGCGACGTCGGCGCGTTCTCCATCGATCGAAGAAAAAAATGGAACTTTTGTTTCACAAGTGCGAGAAGTGATGAGAGGCGTGATGAGAGCGTGTTTTCAGGGTAGTACTAGAAGCCAAGAGGGCGAGAATGCAGTGGCTTGAGCGGGGTATATAAAGAGAGGTGCCGGAACTGGATGGGCTGTACGCTGGCCGGAAGCCCGGAACACGCACGTCTTCGGCGACTAATTTCTTCTACATACACTAGAAAAATTGGAGGAGAATATGCAACTCCCAAGTGATGCCTCCCTAAGTTAAGTGTGGCATGTGGAAAATTTGTAGGGTGTTTGCTCTGAGAAAATGACCCCGCTCTGAGATGGTATGTCATGAGTGCTTTTATTAGCTTTAAAAAAAAGATAACGATGGGTTTCTAGTGGTGGAACGTGTTCATTCGGGTTTAAGTCCTCGACTTGACATGGGTATTCGTATTTTCTTGGATTTATTCTAAGATTTAAGGGCGTTATGTTTTCAATGGTAGGCGACGTCCCCGTCTACAACGAGGCGCCTGTGGTGACTTCGTGAATCTCGTGAATCTGCCGGCTCAATCGCGGAGGTGCTCATAAGGGTAGAGTTTGTGTACAATATGTTCATAGATGTGAGTGTGTATGCGTGTTGTGGGCGTCTACGTTGTACTGTGTAATTTTGAAAAAAAAACTTATTACATTTCACAAACAAACATCTTATTAATTTTAACTACCTAGGTGTCCGCTATCACGCCGCTAGTATACGGTAGCCCAAATTAAACTTAGTTATTCTCGTCCGTTACACTCTCGTGTTCTTACTCTCTTACAGCGTGGCATCGGCCTTTCTTGGCATTATTTGTTGTCAGAAATAATGTTTCCACCGCCGTGACTTGCCGGTAATTTTTTTTATTCATGCGTGCTGCATCATAAATAATGGCTTCTTAACTATTTTTGGTCGGCTTGACACTAGGCTACACCTCGTTAGGGATACAAACATATTTATCCACAGAGCCGCAAATAGCTTATTTGCAGGTTTGTGGACAAACACGCTTCTATCCGATCCCTACAGCTCGTTATCAACATTTTAGGCTGCATTTTGTTTCTTCGCAAGTTGACGCTATAATCTTGAGGTATGGGATTAAAAAGCCTGGTTGTTACCGATGTTGGTACTCGCATGGATTGCTCCGCCCACCCCATCTGCATTTTTCTAGTAAGTCATTCACCGTTATATTGGGTACCTAGTCTGAGCTCCTCTCCCATTTCAACGCCATAACATTTGTTTTTTCCTCCACATTATGGATATATTGATCAGTCTTGTATCGGATTTTTTTTCTTATTTACGTTTTCTCTTTACTTTTGGTTTCTTTATACATATCTTATCAATAATTGTTTCTACTTTATTTCTTATATATCTATGTCTATATAATATGAAAATTTCTCTCCCCTCAACTTTCGTCCTTCACTTCCCGGATTCCATCTATCCCCCGCTCCCTCGAACATAAGGGGCATGTCTGATTTTATTAAAAAAAAAGTAGCACGTAATTGGTATTATGTCTAGTCCATGACTCACCATGATCTATGCTTATATGGGTTAGAATAATACGTGTCTGGTTACTATGTACAATCTGATTCCAAAATGCATTGAATTGCGCAAATTGTACATTTCGTTGCAATGCACGATCTGCTAGTTTTATATCAAGAATGGTGCATTTATCAATATATATGTGTATGGTTTTTATATAATTTTAGGCCTTGGGAGCAAACCAATAAACTTCTTTTGTTGGTCAAATATCAAGATAATGCTACGGATGTTTTTGATGAAACTATATGCGTTGTCACTTGTCAGCATTACACTCGTGTTGATCCGTACGCGCGTTGTTCTGTTCCATATATAGACGCACCGCACACAGTCAAAAATGTGAAGCTACCGCTGAATCTGAAGCGCATCCCATCCATCCATGGAAGCACAGCACTGCTGATGCACTGCGCGGAGTGGAGGGTGGGCCGTGGGTGGGGAAGACGACGAGGACGAGGACCGATGGGCAGGGAGGCCCACCACGCAGTCAAGTCGTTGCGTGTACAGTACACATCGACAGGCAAAAGGGCCGCCCGGGTAGTGATGGCGTGGTGAACAGTGCAACACGCGCATGTGCGTGAATCCAGTACACGATGCGGCAACGCGATTGCTGCTGTGTCGACAGCCGGCTCGATCTCATCTCCCTCAGATATTCTCCGTTCAGGTGTGGGGGTCTCAACTCTCAACTATGCCTCCCGCTGAGAAAGACCACGCCTTGCATGAGATCGTCCGCGCCGCGCCCGCTGAGCCACGCCCGGCTGTCCGCGCCGCACCGCGCCTGCCCGTCGACCCCATCCTCCTGCTCCCGGCGCACTGCGACCTTGTCGTCGATCTTGTTGTCCGCGTGGCAGGTCTGCTCCGCCTGCGCGCGTGATCCCAGCCCCTGCTCCGGCGTCCACGAGACGGCCCCTCCCGTCGGCCGCCCGATCCCTGCCGCCGGCCGTTCCATTGCTGCCGCTGGCCCTCGAAGTGCCGAGGGCAGACCTTGGAAAGGGACGAGGGGAGGGGCTGGTGTCCGGCTACAAGGCCGCAGCACCCGCCATGGCCGGCAAGTTCGGCTAGTGCTTTTCGCCTTCAACGCCGCTTGCTCTGTTTGTTGCATTCGTCGGAACGGTAAAATTTATGAATATGCAATGTAGGTACTTAGTTAGCTTGAATTATAGCTCTAGTTTGATTTGGTACTTACTAGTAAATGTGATGACGTATGTAGTTGATTTACTTACTGAGATAGGTATGTAGATAGATACATACATAGATACATATGTACATAGATATAATTAGATAGCTAGTTGTATATTTAGTTATTTAGGTAGGATTTAGCTATTTAGTTACTAGATTATTTCTATATACTTAGTTATTAACTTATTAACTTAGGTTGTAGTTAGTTAGTATGTATTAGATAGGTACTATATGAAACTATTTTGGACTAAACGATCTGTGTTTGAATTTATGTATGAACTAATAGATGGACAACCTAGTGAGCATATATCATGGAGGCACCGTGGAAAGAGATCGCTATGGATATGTTGAGTTTGTTGATATAAAAAGCGTGCATGTGTTATTCAATGAGAAGCCTTTATTTAGTGAGTTGGTTGCAAGAGCTCGGAAGGAGCTACATTGCCATGGAGATGATGGCATCACAATTGAGGGTGTACTTCACCTAGGTTCCCCTCTCAACATCCTAAGGAAGATGGTCCCAATTGGGTGTGCGGATCAGTGGGAGAACTATGTGAGATCGGCTATGAAGAGCCAGTTCCAAAGTTTGGATGTGGTTGTGCGTCGGGTGGTACTTGATCGCATCCCTCATGGGTTTTCCTCATAAATGGGTCAGCAGGCACACTTTGACCCTCCCGTCCCGGAACCTGATATGGATGTGGAGGTTGTATCTATGGCTCCCGATGATCAATCTGCCCCCAATGAGGTTGTTGGAGATGCTTGTCGGACTCATGATGTTGTGGCAGATCCTCCTCATGAGATCCCTTTGACACAGAATTATCCGAGCAAGTGTCTTATCCGCATCGTTATTGGGAGCTTACCCCCTTCCTTACATCCATTTTTCTCATTCTTTCCTCATATTTCTACTTATGTTGCAGGAGACATTCCTGACAATGTGGATGTGCCCCCTATTGCTGTGCAAGTGCCCTACGGAGATGGACTCTGTGGCTCCAATAGTGTTGAAATTATGAATGATTCGGAGCCATATGAGATGGCAAGGGCTCTTGATTCTGATGATGATCGTCCTGTTGGAGAGCTGACGGAGAGTGACGTTGAGATGTTGAGCCGTATGTTTCCTAGCCGCCGTGATCCAAAAGTTCACGAGTTCAGCGATCTTGCTCATTCGGATCAGGCGTGTGCAGAACGACGTGATGATGAGCTGCTAAAAGCTCCTGAGGCCGGCCCTAACATGGTAATTTAGAAGGATAGGGTATTCAAGGACCCCCTGCATTGAAGAGGTGGTTGCAGGCGTTTGCAGTGATACGAAAGAGACCTTACAAGGTCTTGCATTCATATGCAGAGTGCCGATACACAGTTGTGAGCGACAAGGAACGCTGCCCATGGAGGGTTTGTGCAAGGAAGCAAAAGGTCACCGGAAAGTGAAAGATCACAAAAGTTGTCGGGCTACACAATTGTGCTGACCATGTGCTCACACTGAAGCATCGGTAGTTGACATCTACCCTCATTGCCAAGCAATTGATGGGAATATTGCAGGAAGAACCCAACATGAAGGTTAGGATAATTATTAGGACCGTTGAGGCGTTGTATGGAGGTTATGTGATAACTTATGGTAAAGCTTGGAGGGCTAAGTAGTAGCATGGAAAATGATATATGGGGATTGGGAGGATGGGTATGAGCAGCTGCCAGTACTTTTCAATGCAATCAAAGCGGTGAATCTAGGCATGCATTATGAGTACATCCCAAAACCAAATGCATGGAAGGATGAGAGGTAGATATTCTTTCGTGCTTTCTAGCGCTTCCCTTAGTGTGTCGAGGCCTTTAGGCACTACCTCCCTGTCTTCTCCATTGATGGTGTGTTCTTGATTGGTAAATACCAGGGCACACTTCTTATAGCCATATCCTATGACGCGAACAACAAGTTGGTTCCTTTGGCATTTGCTTTGGTTGAGAAGGAGAATAATGATAGTTGGGGATGGTTCTTGAGGCTAGTCCGGATACATATGGTTGAGCCTAGCAGAGAGGTTGGCGTCATATCTGATAGGCACCAAGGCATACTTAATGCCGTGCGAGAGCAGATAGAGGGGTATGCACCTTTGCACCAACGTTGGTGTACTCGGCACCTTGCCGAGAATCTACTCCGGAAGGATGGTGTGAAGGATAACTTTGATCTGTTCCAGGAGGCTGCTCGACAACTTGAGGATAAGTACTTTCACAAAAAGTTGGAGCAGGTCAGAACTGCATCAAATGCAGAAGGTAGACAATGGCTCATAGGTTTGATGAGGGATTTGGAGAAATGGACAAGAGCTCATGACGCCGGTGGATGGAGGTATGAGTTTCAGTGCAGCAACATGGTGGAGTCATTCAATAAGTTGTTGTTGGGGATACGTGGTATGCCCGTAAATGCAATCGTTTAATTTACCTTATACAAGCTTGTTGCCTGGTTCAACGATAGACACGCCCATGCAATGAAGTTGCGGAGATGGAGAGATATGGGTAACAAAACCAAAGGTATACCTAGAGAAGGCAAATGAAAGGGCAGGCACACATGAGGTTACATGTTTTGACCACGCCACAGGGACTTATTAGGTCGAGCATAGGGGCGGTACAACTTCCAATGGCGAGGTTCGAGAGTCGAGGATGCATGTGGTAATCCTCTAAGATTTCACATACACTTGTGGTAAACCAAGGCAGTACCACTTTCTATGTTCTCATTTGGTGGCAGCAGCTAGGCATCGCAACTATAATATCAAGAGTAGGATACCTCACGAGTTCAGTGTCGACACGCTTGTGCACACATGGAGCCCCCGCTTCGTGCCATTCTAGGACCCTGGAGAGTGGCCTCCATATAACGGGCCAAAGTACATTGCGGATCCAGCTTACCGTTAGAACAAGCGTGGATCCAAGAAGAGGATGAGGCACAGGACGGTAATGTTTTAGATACCCGGAAGAACGAGGCGTGGGAGAGGAACCTCATTTATTACTGACCCCGAGCAGTACGAGTGTGGCAAGTATGATAGACTAGGCCACAATTCACGCACTTGCCATTGGCAGATTAGTGAGGTGCGACTATTGGTTGTTTTTATTATTTCATATTTATCGTATTCATTCCATTAATTATGTATGTCTCAATTTATGCTTCTAATTGTGTCAATTACTTGTATATTTCTAACTTTATATTTCATTGTATATTGAATTTCTATTTCATTGACTTTTTTTAGGATGGCGCAATTTCACCTGCTCGACCCGGCGTACGAGGAGACCCATCGAGGAAGTCTCATAGCGAAGGGGCAGATAATAATTTACACGTCTTGTTCAAATTTTTATAAGCGTACATATGTTCGTGAAGTAACGAAAGACTATGTTTTATTCCATGCAGGACCTTCCGCTCCTTCATCCTAGAACCCACAACGGGTTCTTGGACATGCAGTATGATGACAGGTACACTCCTTTCCTGCAAAGAATTGACCTAGATGTCATCTCTTTTTATGTTCGTCGTGGGTTGCCCACGTTCAATTCAGCGGACTTAACTACGTTGGTTGATAGGTATTATCTTCAACCATTGCCTCCGTACACATTTGTTCATGCGCTTGCCTTTCTAACATATAATCTTGCTTTGTCTAAAATGTAGGTGGCGGCCGAAGACTCACAGCTTTTACTTGCCTTTTGGAGAAATGACAGTCACGCTCTAGGACTATCAGAAGATGCTAGGTCTGAGAATTCATGGCAATGCAATGACTAGGCCATGCAGGTCAGAACGTTGGAGAGCATGAGTAGAGGCCTTCCTTGGGTGTGAGGTTGGTGAGCAAGGGGCTCGCACTTCTGGAGTTCTAATCTCCTGGCTTCTGCAAGAGTTCACACAGTGCCCTAAGGAGGCAGACGACGAGATAGTTGGATACTACTATAGGGCGTGAATACTACACCTGTTTGCCTACATTCTCTTCCCCGACAAATGGGGGACACTATGTCGTGGATGTGGGTCCACTACCTCACTGATTGGGACCAGGCATGTCACTACAGCTGGGAGCTTTGCAGTGTTGGCTTTTTTTTACCGGTAGCTTTGCAAGGCGTGTCGTCAGACTTCGTCCGTAGCCTCACTTGGTGGATGCATGTACCTTCTCCAGTTGTGGATATAGGCTCATCTACCAGTTGGCCATCCCGAGGTTCTAGCTCGTCATGACTGGTTCCTAGGTCAGCCTTCACGTCGGTAGCCGACGTGGGCGTACCTTTGGAACCAAGTTAGAGTTCCGCATGCGAGGTTAGAGCGGTCGTACATTGAATTCATGAACAAGCTAGACATGCCCATGGCCTCTAGTGTAAGTAAATTTTATTTTCTATGCTGGTTTGAAATGGTTTAGTATAGCATCTAACATCTTGTTTCGACATGTTGCAGGTGTCGTGGGAGCCGTACGATGGAGAGAGGGCACTTCCTTTTTGGTTGAGCAACATGTGTGGGTGCGACTACGACTTCTATAGGATGAGGTGCCCTCTAATCTGCTTCTATGCTATCGAGTTTCACCTGCCAGATAGAGTTGCACGTCAATTTAGAGTGAGACAGCTTTGGCCAACGGCTCCGTTCTCAACTGGCGTTGACTTACACAAGTAAGTGTTCTGCTATTTCCATTATCTCATTATATTCCATTTCCATTAGTTCATATATAAGATGAAGTAATGATGACGTACGTGCACTTTTAATATGGTCACATGTATATAGATTGAGATGAATGTGCATGTATGGAATGCATATATTTGTGTCATATTTTTGTTTGGTTTGCATCAAAAAATAAAGGAAATTCTACCAAAATTTTCTACACAAATTTGTATTACTTCGTATAAAAACTTCACTAATGATGGCGTACGCCACGTGCAGGTTAGATCATCAGAAAAATAGGAAGATTTTTTATTGGGAGAAGCACCACTACTACATTGAACAATTGGAGCTATTGGACACCAACGTGGACGAGAACGACGATCCGCACACGAACCATGAGTACAGGCACTGCCAAGCCTGGTACCAAGGTGTGACACATTGCAGGCTGAGGCTACAGTGGACAGAAGGTGACTACGCCGACATCGAGTCCTCCGACGACAAAAAAATGGCGTATGACCAAACTACTCATGTAGGAAGGCAGGTAGAGGCAGGACTAATCTTGGACAGAGTGGTAAGTCAATTGTCTAATTTTTCTATGTTCAATTGCATACCAATACAATCTTATTGAGAACTTTGTTGCAGGGCAACACCCTCAAATACTTGGTTGAAGACATTAAGCGCTTTCGTCCGAAAGTCAGGAGACGACGACACGCGTAGCTTTCTAGATGTAAGATTCTAAAAATTCTTTCAAGTATAATATTAATACGTTAAATTCTTTCAGTTAACATGATTTTGTATAACAGAGACGTCACGTCGGCTATGCCGTGCGGCTGCTCATTGTGGTTGCAGGACAGCCATGACGCAAGATGTGCACGTTTCTTCCACAGGTAGAGGAGGCTTAGGTTCGTCTAGCCAAGCACCTACAGGGTCCATAGACATTGCGTACGAGGACGAGGACGAGGACAACGAGGAGGTGGACCAGAGGCACGAGGAGCTTGGACCGTCTCAGCTACAGGACGCTCCCTCGACTCAACCTACACAGCCTCCAGGCACTAGGCAACGCCGTCCACCTAACCCTTACACTCCAGGCACCGACGCTCTTGGTCAAAAAGCAAGGATAAGACTAGGAGACAGTGAGGGTTTATGGTAAAATTTGTGATAGATGTTATTATATACTATTATGATCTTGTGGACTTTTATTATGAATAATTATGAAATGTATGGCCTATTATTATGGACTGTATGGACTATTATTATGGACTATGAGCTACTATGGACTATAATTATGTACTGTGTGGACTATTAATATGCTCATGTATATGGTTTGAGATGAATGTGGCATATATTTGTATGTTTGAACATGTTGTATTGAGGTTAAATATTCATGTCATATTTGTGTATGGATTGCATCAAAAAATAGGGGAAATTATGCCAAAATTTTCTGCCTAAAGTACATTTGTGCAGTACACCTATAGCATCTAGCCTTTACAGTGATTTATCATGTCACCGTCAAATATACTTTTCAGTATCCTTCGAAATAGTGATTGAAGTCTGAATTCGAATAGGCTTTTCAGTCATGGAATCTAAACTCTCTAGTGTCCTTCGATGTAGGATTTTCAGTGATTCTGAGTAGACTTTCTAGGAGCATTTACAACACAATACAACGGCTAGCAAACCTGCCTCCGCCTATATATATGCGTTCCAAGATGCATTGCTAACCAAAAGCAAAACCAAACTAGTATTCGGTTTTGTTGGAGTAAAAATGTCTAGAGGGTCATCTATAGGAAAGGATTTCAGAGTGGAAGAGGAAAGGGAAATGAAGGGAACTCCTATTATGTGGGAGGGGTCTCTTGGTCCTGATTTCTTTGAGTAACCAGTGTATCAGTTTTCCCCCAAAACCAAGAGTGATTTCACTAAAGAGTACCCTCTCAGAGGATACGATAACCGGAAGGAAGATTGGCTAAAACGCATGCATGGTGAGGACTGCTTAGTGTAGATGTTCACCGAGAGGATCGACGGAGGTCGTCGCTTCTTCAAATGCCTGCGAGCATGGGTAATTGCTATTATATTTCGTTTGTTAAATATATTTCTCGAATACCCTTACAACTCACAGGACATATTTATTGTAGTCTTTCAAGTCTGAAGAAAACTATGGGTTCACTAGGTGGGTCGATCCTCAAATAATTTATCTACATCAACAGTACATCTACTACCTGTAGGACCGTATCTTCGATCTACAAAGGGAAGTTAGCAGCTGTTACAAGAAAGACGAAGACGACGACAACAACAATGGTGCAGGTTCACAGGCGGCACTCTACAATGACCTATATTGCACCTGCCCTAATCACAAGAACAAGGGGGCCTCCGCCGTCACCCCTGCCACCACCTCCACCAACAATGGAAGGCTATTGTGGAGAAGGTGCAACACAATTTACTATGTGGCCACACTACTAGGACGACTCTATCTTATTCACATGGCACATCTATGTATTTGTTGTTTGGTTTAATTACCTAAGGTATGTTAGGTTTAGTCGAAGGAACTATGTACCCTTGTTTGATACATGTTCTCACATGCCATTTCATGTGCTTGTTGTTCGCTTCAATTACCTAAGGCATGTTAGGTTTAGTTCAAGACCTCTGTATCCTAGTTTGGTACATGTTCTCATATGCCATTTCATGTGTTATGCGTGTTGAATTATATAATGCCCTACTTCGTTAGGTTTTATTTGCAGTACGTGATCTCATTTCACTATGTCCATAATATTAAACGAAATGTTATGACCGCAGATAATGGAAACAACAACACAATGAAAAGTCCAATACTATGACACATTAAACAATACAATAATACTAGAAGTACATGCCAACAAACTAAATAACGTAGTACATGACCTAGTATGCCCATACTTAAAGTGCATTACATGACAACACAATAAAAATTCCAACAGTAGACAACAGTGTTCATGAATAAACCATAAAACTAGCAAGTCATGGAGACTACTGAGTGCAACCTCCTCTTCTCAGGGTATCGGGATTCTCCTCCATCGCTGCATTCGCTCGGCGTGCATGCTCAAGCTTCTTCTCCCTCTCCTCCATGTACACAGCAACACGCCTCCTTTCCTCCTCTTCCTTGTGCTCCTTTTTGCAACCTCCTCTCTACGTTTATTGTCCATCATCTCCTTGTCATAACAGTTTCTGCATCCATTCTTTGTCTTTAGGCTTGATTTCAGTGTTGATCCACTGCTCAAAATCACAGAGCGGTGGAGGGATCTGCAACAAATGCAATTGTTACAAAATAAAAAAATCATGCAAGATTTCATATGACACAAAATAATTATTACACAAAATCAATTCATCACCATCTTGTTAATACGGCACTAACGAAGTGTAGGCTCAAACGCAAAATTGGAACACATCTAATACCTCTGCCTATACGTATCCTCTTCATCGAACTTGGCTACCTTGCAAGGATCGTCGTAAAAGCACATGGGCACTAGAACACCACTAGGCAGAGGCAATGGGTCGAAGGCATTTTCGGTCATCCGGCCATAACTATAATTTAACCGATTTCGTTCTAAGAACTAAAAGCAATTAACATTAAACCCTAAACCTATGGTTTCCCATTTGATCCACAACAATGAACCCATAATATAACAACATGCGCTGAGGTTACCTTGATTTGATAGCTTTTCCACGTCTTGGCATCATACGGTTGTATAATACAAATATTAAAATTGCATGAAACCCTAAGTAATGACGATTCTTATGTTGAAAAATCCGACTAATATATACCGAATCGATGTGAAAAAATTAGGAGGGGAGGAGATACCTTGCTCTCGAAGATCTACGGATCAAATCAAAGTTTCCAAGGTCTAATATGTCGATTCGTGAGGTAGGGCGAAGTGGGAGAGCAAAAACTCGAGAGGTAGGAGAAAGAAGAGGAAGAAGCCTCGGTCAGGAAGGTTGGACGCTGGGTTAAAACACCACATCGGCGCCATAGATCTTAGCGCCAAGCTCGGCGCCAATAATGCCGGCGCCAATGACCCCAGCGTCGAGGTGGCTGCCATGTCACCGCCACGTCTGCGTTGACGCCGACGTGGCCGAGGAAGCTCGACGCCAAATGCTCTGGCGCCGGGACATGTAATCTCGGCGCCACTTACTACGGTGCCGAGCTGAGGGTCTAGATTTTGAAAGTATACCTCTAGTGATATATTTATGACAAACTTAAAAAAAAAGGTAAAAAAAAAAATTCTTCCGCCGCGTATCTGTCTCGCTGTCTACCAGTACTACAAGGGCACATGCGCCCTGTTCGTTTGGGCTGGTTTGGCTTATAAGCTATGGTTAAAAGTATTATGGGATGATTTGGTGTGAGAGAAAAATACTATTCGTTGGCTAATTAGCTATGGTTTATAAGCCAAATATGACTAAACGAATATGCTGATGGTAGCTACTAGTACATGCATGTTCACTTGTTCGGAATTTGGTATGGGCGCTAGCTGCTACTACTACAAGAGATAGATAGGGGGCACAGAGGTATGTATGGATCCTCTGAGTTTGGCCGAGGGCGCATCCATCCTAACTTGGCTGTTTGGATGTACATCAATCCATTCCGATCTAAGACTTATTTAGAGTAGATTAAAATAAAAATTAGTTAATTTTTTACTCTAATAAATATGATTGTGGTCCAACAAAGCCCTACATATGTAGATTGGAAGCTCCTAACCTATACCTAGATCAAGACAGATTGACGTGCATCTAAACAAGGTCTTAGCTCAAGACATCCTATTTGCCGGGACAATGTTTCATCACTCGTTCAGGAATTGTAGACTTGCATAACACACCGTGCAATTTCTCGTATCCAACCGAACTCGTTCCATGAAATTGCACACCTAAGGGGGTGTTTGGTTTGGATGGTTTAAAGTTTAGCTGGTTAATTTTAGTTCCATTTAGTCATTTTTTACCTAAATACTATGCTAAATAGGACTAAATGGGCATTTAGCCAATTAGTCACCAAGGGGTTGCTAAATAGGACTAAAGCTCAGACTGTCTCACCTTTTAGTCACTTTGAATCCAAACACCCTGATTAAAAGAGACTAAAGACTTCTTTGTCTTTTTAGTCCATCAAACCAAACAGAGGTGGCTAAAGTTTAACAGCTAGTTTAGCTGGCTAAATTTTAGCAGCTTCAATCCAAACGGACCTAAAACCTAGGGTCAACAACAGTACATCTAAGTTTTTTCTCCTCTTCATTTTGAGGTGCGTCTTGCAGGACAGCAGGAGGGAACTCGAAGCAAAAGTGTCCAGATCGACAGGTTAACTGCGACGTTCAAGGCAACAAGTGGAGATGATAGGCCAATGGCTGTTTTATTTATTATAGACTTTAGCGTCAGAAATCACAGCAATGGTTTCCAGAACAAATTGGACTGTTCGGTATTAAAGCTAGCTGACAGCCGGATAAAGCTGATTCGTTGTAAGAGAAAAATACCGTAGATTTTAGCTGATAAGTCAGCTGATAAGTTCAAACTAACAGACCCAATAATAGCTGGCTGCAGAGTCCTACACATAAGCATCGCTGCTGGCGCTTCATATACTCCAGCAGCGGTGACTGGCTGTGCCTCACTTTGAAATAAAGCGGGGAAAAACTTCTGTTTCTTATAATAATAAAAAAGAACCATATCGCTAGTATACATTTCCCATCGAACAGATCATGCAACTTTCCTACTAATCAGATCCCAGCCGGAGCCTCTGATTTTTTTTTTCTGATGTTGATTTAGGTGCTTTGCTAGCTTGCTGCTGAGCACGCTCTTTTGTATTTGCGGGGAGGCTCGCAGTACGCACGGGGTTCACGTTTTGTTGATATATATACGTCACCAAACATCTCTCAAGTATCTTCCTTCCATCTGCAGGCTCTTCACGTAGCTTTCTGTCTTCGAGTTGTCCATAGACCCCTGCAAAACACATTCAGGGTACCATTCAGTGAATCGGAATAACGATCTGTACCTGTTGTAAACACTAGCAAAGATTTATCAAGGAATCATGCGACAAAAGTCAAGCAAGCACATGTTCAGGCCATATATTAGTCAACAACACCAGCAGACAAGGCTAGGAACACTGAACTGAATAATCTTTAGTCGGTAACTGGGTCGGCACTAGCCAAAAGGGCGTGAAATTACAGTTTTCTACAACATGATTTGACTACCCTTGTTATGAGGATACATTCAACAAAGACACGTGAACAAGTAGAATACGGAGACGCAAAAAAGTTGCAGGGAGTTTATTTACTCGAAAAAGGCAAGAAAAGTTACACGGTAGACCTAAAGCGGCAAGGCTCTGATGTTGCTGATAGTAGTCAGCCAAGCTTTGCAAGATCGATGATTGGTTGTGGATTCAAAGGCTTGAGTAACAGGTAGAGCAGTCTAGCCATCCACTACTTTGGCCCTTGGTAACGCAATTAACTAAGTCTAGAAAGCAACAAGGGACAGTGACGCGATGGCAAACTTACGGAAACTTGTTGTACCTGCTCCTGGACGATGGTATGTAGTGTGCGATGGACATCTCTGGCCATGCCTTTTGCATCACCACAAACATAAATATAACCTCCCTGAGAAATGAGGCTCCAAAGCTCGGCAGCCTGGGAAGATTACATAAGAATGGTGAAAAAAAGGGGAAATATAATGTTTTTTCAACAAAACATGATTGAGCAATGATAACCAGTTTACCTTCTGTGCCATTTTGTGCTGAGCATACTCTTTTGTAGGACCCTCATGAGAAAAGGCTACAATCAACTCAGAAAGGACACCACTATCAACAAAATTATTAAGCTCATCCCCATATATGAAGTCCTGAACAAACAAAACACTAATAATTAGTAAAATTTTAAAGAAGCTAGGAAGTACATCCAACATGTAAGATCGTTTATTTAATGCATTTCTGTACATAAACAGCAACATGGAAATTTTTCTTGATACATAAGGAGCTTTGAAAGAGAAATAATCGCATAGCAGATAAGTATTTTCTATGTAAGAAGCATAAGTGAAAAACTGAAAGATTTCAGCAGTAATGGAGTTCTGCATGCTAACTGTAGATGAAGATGGAAAATGTTGAAACATAAGCCATACCATCTTCCGATTTCTGCACCCAAAAAAGAGGATAGCATGGCCTAGTTCTACCCCTGCCTCTTTTAAACCTAGTCGTTCCTGCCAGTGCAAAATATAGCAGCCATGCACACGAAAAATCATAAAGGGGGCAAAGTTGGAAGAACAATGAACAATGTCAACTTAAAACCAAAAAAACAAACCTGTAAGAAGCCCCTGAAAGGTGCCAGACCAGTCCCAGGGCCAATCATTATAATGGGCACAGTAGGATCAGCAGGCAGTTTGAAATTTGATTGCCTAACAAAAATTGGAGCCCAGCTACATTCTTGGCTCTCTTCCAAGGGAGTGGAATGCTGTAAGTAGGATAAGCATACTAAAATGTTTACTGGATGACATGATGAGTGATACAAGTAACTTGAAAGCATTAGATTTACCTGAATACATTTACGTAATTATATTTGTTATAAATTAGTACATCTCCATTTCAAGATTCGTCTCAGAAGAAAGAGAAGAACAAAAATGGCTTCTAAATATGAAACAATAGGCAACATTGTACCTTCATCCAAGTAGAACAAACTCCTTTGTGAATTCTTCCAGTAGGGGTTGGCCCATATACTAGTGCACATGTCACATGAATCCTTGTTGGTGCTATTCTGTAGCAATATAATTTCAGTCCTAACTGACCAATCAATTTGAAATTTTAAATGAGGTATTATTTAGAGTCATGGGTACTTCGGTGAGGAAGATATTGAGTAGTATCTCGGCTGCAGGCGAGGACAAATAGCTGCAAAGAAAACACCGAGTGGGGGCTTTGCTGATGGGAACTCTGACATAACTTCCAAGAGACTTCTTTGGCTTGTGACTATCCATTGTGAATACTCCTCCTGCCAACGAAATTAATGTGAGACACTGTCAGACTGAAATACAACACCAACATCAGAAACTATATTAATCTATTTTACCAACAAACCTTTCCAGCAGGAGATGCGAGATGTCTAAGCCGCTCAGCCTCTTTGGAATCAGATGCATGAGCCGCCAGCGCCAACAAAGCACTCTGCAACAGCCATTGCAGAAATAACATTAATGTGAATGAAAATGTCATTAACAAATGGATGAAAAGAAATAAACATAAGTTCACCTTCTTAGGCAAATTCAACAGATCTGCATATCTGGTAAGTGCAGTCCTCACTGTGCAAGGGGACGGGAAAGGAGGTGGCAAAGAACCCCCACAAAGTGGGGTACCATCCTCTTGGTCAGCATACAACAACAACAACAACAACATAGCCTTTCATGTACTACTTGACACCCAAGTCACGGTTCAGGCACTTCAATAGCTGTTTTCCAAGTACTCCTATTCAAACATAGATCTCTAGGTATATCCCAAGCTTTCAAATCTCTTTTTATTGCCTCCCCCATGTCAATTTCGGTCTTTCTCCACCTCTCCTCATATTATTAGCTTGGCTTAGGACTACACAATGCACTTGTGCCTCTGGAGGTCTCCTTTGGACATGGCCAAATCACCTCAATCGATGTTGGACAAGTTTTCTTCAATTAGTGCTACCTCTAGGCGATCACGTATATCATCGTTCTGAACTCGGTCCATTCTTGTGTGACCGCAAATCCATCGCAACATACGCATTTCTGCAACACTCAGTTGTTGAACATGTCGAATCTTTGTAGGCCAACATTCTGCTTCATACAACATAGCCGGTCTAATCGCCGTTCTATAGAACTTGCCTTTTAGCTTTTGTGGTACCCTCTTGTCACAGAAAATGCCAGAAGCTTGTCGCCACTCGATCCACCCTGCTTTGATTCTATGGCTAACGTCCGCATCAATATCTCCATCCCTCTATAGCATCGATCACAGATACCGAAAGGTATCCTTCTTATGCACTACTTAGACATTCCAAACTCACATCTCCCTCCACTTGTACAACTCCGCCAAAGTCGCATCTCATGTATCGGTTTTAGTTCTGCCCAATCTAAAACCTTTAGACTCAAGTGTCTGCCGCCATAACTCTAGTTTCCTATTTACTCCCGCCTGGCTTTCGTCCACTAACACTACATCATCAGAGAACAACATACACCAAGTGATATCCCCTTGTATGTTCCTGATAACCCCATCCATTACCAAGGCAAAAAGATACGGGCTTAAGGCTGACCCTTGATGAAGTCTAATTTCAATTGGAAAGTAATATGTATTACCATCGTTTGTTCGAGCACTAGTCACAACATTGTTGTACACGTCATTGATGAGGGTCACGTACTTTGATGAGACGTTATGTTTGTCCAAAGACCACCACATAACATTTCTTGGTATCTTGTCATAAGCCTTCTCCAAGTCAATGAAAACCAAGTGGAGGCCCTTCTTTTGCTCTCTAAACCGCTCCATAACATGTCTTATTAAGAAGATTGCTTCTGTGGTTGACCTTCCGGGCATAAAACCAAATTGGTTCGTTGATATCTGCGTCGTTCCTCACAAGCGCTGCTCGATGACTCTCCCATAACTTTAGAGTGTGGCTCATCAACTTAATTCTCCGATAATTAGTATAATTTTGGATATCTTTCTTGTTCTTATAGATTGGTACCAATATGTTTTTTCTCCACTCCTCAGGCATCTTGTTCGATCAAAAGATATTGTTGAACATCTTGGTTAGCCATACTATAGCTATATCCCCGAGACATCTCCACACCTTGATTGGGATACCATCAAGGCCCATCGCTTTGCCCCCTTTAATCATTTTCAAGGCTTCTCTGACCTCCGATTCTTGAATCCTCCGCACAAAGTGCCTATTAGTGTCATCAAACGAGTCGTCCAGTTAAACGGTGGTGTTCTCGTTCTCACCATTGAACAATTTATCAAAATACTCTTGCCATCTATGTCTGATCTCATCCTCCTTCACCAAGAGCTGCTCCCTCTCATCCTTTATGCACTTGACTTAATTGAAGTACCTTGTCTTCCTATCGCGAGCCCTAGCCATCCTATAAATGTCCTTCTCTTCTTCCTTCGTACTTAAACGTCGGTAAAGGTCCTCATAGGCCCGCCCCTTTGTCTCACTCACCGCTCGTTTTGCAGTCTTCTTTGCCACCTTGTACTTTTCTATGTTGTTTGCACACTTGTCATGATACAAGCGCTTATAGCACTCCTTCTTTTCCTTAATAGCCTTTTGCACATCTTCATTCCACAACCAAGTGTCTTTCGAGTCACATCCGCTCCCTTTGGTCACTCCAAGCACCTCTGAAGCAACCTTCCGAACGCATGTTGCCATCTTCTTCCACATGTTGTTTGCATCGCCTTCATCATTCCAAGGGCTATCTTCAATGACCTTTTCCTTAAAGACCTTTGATGCCTCCCCTTCTAATTTCCACCACTTCGTTCTAGCAACCCTAGCTTGTTTGTTCCCACGAGCTTGCACCAAAAAACAGAAGTCAGCCACCACCAGCTTGTGTTGAGCGACCACACATTCTCCAGGTATCATCTTACAGTCCACAGCATAAATAGAAAATAAAGTATCTGGTGAATAACCTAGCAGCTTTTCTGCCTCTTCGACAGTTTCGATGCAGTTTTCAGCATAGACACCAACATGATCTCCTGTCTCATATCTAGATAGGTAAAGAGGACTCATCAGCAATCTGAAGTCCAATTTAACAATAATGCATGTCTATTGTCTACTACTATTTTCAGAATTACCAGATCGAATTAATCGAATATACTTACTTTAGGCCAGTTCCAGTAATATCAAACTCTAAATGAATACAGGATCGGTCAGAAGCTGGTGTATGAAGCTCTCGCCTCACAGCCACATTTGCTCTGCAAGAAAAGCATGATCTGCATCAGCTCATACGACAGGCACAGCAAATTTCTAGGCATATGAAAGTGAGAAAAAAATCCATACCTGCAAGGATGTTGAATGTCATAGACAGCATGGCCATTACTGAGAGTAAAAGACTTGTTAATGTGCATGGCATCCTCTGGTTTGACAAACACAACTCTATATTCTGGAATAGCAGCTGTGTAAGAAGTTGTTGCAGTTGAAGAATCATCTTCCTGACGGAGTAACTTATCCAATTCTGGCCACAGAAGTTCCTTCCTTTAATCAGAGGAGCCAACAGAAGGCGTTAGCTTCAGTGTACAAGTGTCAAAGCAAACAGACCATAGTCTACTATATATTGAGATAAAAGTTGGGATATGTCTGCAAGCAGAAGCACTACACTCAAGATAAACCAGATGAATAATCAGGAAAAATGAAATCCATGCCTCAGTTCAAAAATTGAGACCACAATTAAGTTCATTGGGATTCATACCATGCGTTAAAGTCATCCTCAATGCATTGATCATCATCTCCAAGACCAACAGGAACGATACGTTTGCCACCTAGATGAGATTTAAATGGACAGGAATTAATTACCCTCGAATGTTCAAGAACACAAGTTAACTGGAAAAGGCATGTAATCCACAATACATAATGCAAAAGATCCAATGTATCTCACTGAAGAATATTATTTACATTGTGAAACAGCTGGTCAGTCATTTTGAAAAATAAGGGTTGATTTGGCTTATATTTATACAAAAGGTAAACGTTCCACTCAGGCAGCCATAAAAAACAGATATTCAACTCTTTAAGCATGTATTAAGCAGTATTGCAAAACAACACGAATAAAAATGCAATGTGTTTACAATGCACATGGTCACCCACGACATCGTTTACGCTTGATATGCATTCTAAAAGAAATTCCACCTATGATTAGAGTGACATGCAGAACTTTCAGGGAGCACAGACATACATACATACTGTAGTATGCAAGAATCATTGATGTGGCCAGAGATTTTTGCTACCTTGTTCCGCCAGGAGTTGATCAACCACCTTTCCAACCTTCAGTTGATAACGAATTGGCAACAAGAATAGCATAAGTACAAATCAGAGTTCATACATGCATCCAATCAATGTAGACACACCAACAAACCTTGTTAAAGTGCTCGTACTGTCTATTTCCGAGGCCAAACACCCCAAACCGAAGATTATTCAACCACTCGCCTTTCTCATTCCCCTGCAGCCAAACCAAAAAAAAAAAGACAATCAATAAGTAGCACCAAAGACTCATGCACAAGTGCATCCAAAAAGTACATTTGTATTCTAACCTCTGAGAACCATTTATAAAACCTCGCCGCATTGTCAGTTGGCTCTCCATCACCATAGCTGCAACGACAGCAACAAGACACACGTTGGCAATTCACCGAAAACGAAATTCATACTTTCCCCAGGCTTGATTAACTAACTTAATCACGTACAGCCCCAATTCTTACCTTGCCAGGAAGAACAATGCGATGCTCTCCTTCTTAAGCTTCTCCTCGTATTCCTCATCCTCGGCGGCGTAATCTTCCTGAACCCCAAGGGAGTACATGTATGAATTGTAAGAGACGAGCTGATAGAAGCAAGAAATTTTGAGCGGCAGCATAAGGATGAAGCCTCCGCAACATACCAGATCGACCACCTTGAAGACAGCCTTGTCGTACCTCGCCTTGGCCTCTTCGGCGAGTGCCTGCATATCCACGCCCAAAGTGCTGTCAAAACCGATCTTACCAAGCGTTGCAAGCAAGAGCAGAGCGCCGAGCTCAGGCTTTAGAAGGAACCATAAACACAGCAAGCAGTCAAGCAGAATTTGGGTAGGAACCTTGGCGAAGCCCTCGGCGGTGCCGGTCTGCGTGCCGAAGAAGACGGTGACCCTCTGCCTGCCGTCGTCGGGGTCCGGCTCGTCCTTGGGCTTCGCGGCGAGCGGGCGCGGCGGCGCGGGGCGCGGAGGAGCGGCGGACGAGCACGGCGAGCGAGGTGGTGAGCAGCAGGAGGAGGTGGCGGTTCTCGGCGAGCCAGGACGCCCAGTGCGCCCCGCCCTCGGGGTCCCGCCCCGTCAGCAGCGCCGCCAGCAGGTCCAGCGCCGAGGGCTTCAGCGCCGCCGCCGACGCCGCCGAGTCCATCGTGGCTTGATGGGCAGGGTGCGGTGCGGCTCGCGGCCGGGCGTGTCTGGTCCGATGGGATCGAGGCGGAGATGACGCCCGCGCGCGTGAACGCGAGGGGAGTTGCGGCACCGGCGGCCTGCAGGCTGAGGAGGCGGCGAGTCCGGGACGGCGGGACGAGTGACCGAGCCGGGCGCCAATAACTCGGGCGAGCAGCGAGTAGCGACCGCGGCGCTGGTGCCTTTGCCTTGGTGGCGTTCGGGTCGGGGCAATGGCAATGATGGGACCGGGCGCGGGGTTGGCTCGGCTCGCTCTGTGGCTGCCGTTAAGCCAGCGGGCTCCGTGGCCCCGTTCGCCTGCCTTAAACCGATTTAATTCGTTTATTTTTTCATCCGAAACAATATTTTTCTCTCGTAAATTTCTCCAGTATTCTTCTAAACCATCCAAATTTCTCCAGAATTGCTGCAAGCGAACAGGCCCTGTATCTTCGGCCGTCTTTAGTTCGGCCACCGAATCGACGCCACCGAATTTCTCCAGTACCGTTTGTTTTTATTTGGTTTAATTGTTGCAAAGTACAACCAAACTGTGCAATTAGTTTTAATTTCGTCAACATTTAAAACGTCTGCAAGTTTGATGTGAAAGTATAACCAAATATGTGTCAAATTTAGTTTTGGGGAACTAATTTTATCAACATTTGTGTTTCTCGCTCTGCACTCGCGGTCTCTCGTTAAGGATGGCAACAGATCGGGTTTAATCCGCGTTTGATGATGGTTTTTCACCCACGGTTTTTCGGGTTGAATTTTTTTTTTTTTGGTTTTCACCGTGGATATCCAATGGATATCCGAAATAAATCATTTGTTAAAACAAATTTAATTTGTTTAATTAGATTATTGTTGACTCATGAAAATAAATTATTTGCCTTCTTTATACATGTGACCCGAATCCTGTGTTTCTGGCGCTCTGCACTCGCGGTCTCGGTCGGTCCTTGCTCCTGCAGACTCCACCCGACCTGGGGCCGACGGTCCTTGCTCCTGCAGACGGGGCCGACCGCACGGGGCCGCGGCTGCGCGTGGCTCGCTGCACGGTGCTGGACGGTGACACGTCCAGTGTGGCGTATGTGTGAGTTTGTGACCGTCACGGACCTCCTTACAACGCAGCATTTGGTACTCATATTAAAATACTCCCTTTAAAAAGGTGTTACTAAGGTATTCAAGCTAGTCAATTTTTTTCGTGTTTAACTAGTTTTATAGAAAATAGTAATATTATTTATATCTTCAAATAAGTTTAATACAAAAATATATTCAATGAACTATCCAATGATACTAATTATGTATTTTAAATATTAATATTTTCTTATATATTTGGTTAAAGTTAAAAACGTTTAACTCCTCGGAAAATGAGAACGACACTTATTTTTGGATACAGAGTATATATAATAGAACATAGATATAAAATGGAAAAAATATAGGACTAGAGTTAGACGGTCCTACGGAATTTTAAATTTCAAATGTATAAAAGTTTCCATTCTAATTTTTGAAGCCAACATTTAAAAATAGTACAGGAATTCTAAGAAATAGGACACACAAGAAAGTCTCCTACGGGACTGGAGGTCGGGTGTGCCATGCCGCTATTGCACCGCTAGTGCTCCCCATCCCCATGCTTGATAAGTGTCATCGTTGAGTCCCCCCCTCAATGCATCCACTAAACATCCCATTGGGATAGGGTTAGGGTTTGGAGGAAGGCAGGTGGCAACTGATGGAATGAAGTGAGGTCATAGGGGTGCAGGTTTGCAGAGATGAAGTGGCCTGGACCTGTACCAAGACGCCTAATTGGCAGGGACGAGATGACTGTCACTTTGGTCTAATTTAGCCATTGTATTGCCAGTTCTGTTGGTGGGATGCAAGACCTATAATCCAGACCATGCCAGATTCAACTTGGACAACTTTTTATGCTAGCTATTTCACACACTAGGTTGTGGTCTAGATGCTTAGTTCCTAGATCTTTGTCGTTTAGAGTTTTGCAACGTGGTAAATTTGTGTAGGTCTTTATTGAAGAAATTTATTCTTTTTTCTAAAATATTTTTTATTTAAGTAATGAAGGAACTTGTTCTTGTTTCTCAAACAACTTCAGGATTTAATAAGTTGATTATCTACATTGAATTAACCTCCAGCATCCTCAATACTATACACAAAGGACACAGACATTTTACTTTAGAAGGGAGGACATAATCAACTTACACTAAGGACCTCAACCCAGTCAACCCCTTCCACGAGTCTGTTGAAGTGCTTCAGCTAGTGTCGCCTGTGTGAGCGCCATGATGAACATCTCCACGACAGCTAGTCTCATCGTGGGCCGCCATAGTGTCGAGACAAAGATCCTTCACCCTAGCCCCGCCGGAGCGGCACAAACCGCTCCATCAACAGGCGGTTGGCCATAGTAGTGTAGCAATATACCTCTTGAGCTTCGCCTTGGCCTAGCCTCGCTGAATGCCCTCCGGGGTGAAGCACCACGTCCTCGTCCATGCATGACATTGGTGTAGGCACGTAGCAGTTACACTGGTACAAGGCGGAGGATGCTACCCAATGTGCTTGTCTCACGGGCCATGAGATGAAGGGCTGGCAGAACTGGTGGTCTTAAGTGACCAGGGGTCCCAGCACGTACATCACGCACAATCATCCCTGGTACTTGTTGATTCAGCATTTCATCTTCTTCCCCTTTTTTTGCGATTCAGAGCTTCATTCATTAGGGGGTATGGGCATTTCATCTTCTTCCCGAGCCATCCACGTCATAGCTTCTTTCCCTTTTCACGTTGAACAGTGAACCCTAACATGAAGATCCCTAATTAGGTTTAATCATCTTCACAACATCATGGCATGTTGTTTGTTTTCGAAAGGAAGATACTAGCATGTTGTGGCAGAAACATGTATTATAGTAGATCACGTGCCAAGAAACTTCTGTGTTGCTTATAATATAGGTTTGGATGTTGCTACCTATACAATTTCTAAACGAACTTATAATGATAAAACAAACTTATAATCATCAGCTACACTATCATTATAAGTTCGTTTGGTGGTCGGTTGGCTTTAGCTCCTGCTCCTGCGTGAACTGTAGTAAGAAGCTGGAGCCGCTAGAAGCCGTATCAAATGGTGTAACCGTATAAAGTTAAGGATGCAGCACCCTCGTCACAAATCACACAAAAAATACATATATAGGCAGTTGACTTTGGGAGAAACAAAAAATGATCGACCACGCAGTACTTGAGCCCCCACGTTTACATTGCTACATGTCACATTCAGTCACAAGAACTCGGGCATGCCGGACTCGAAGCCCTCCACGAGCTTTTTCAAGTGGTTTCGCGCTGCGCTGTTGAGGACAGATAGTTTCAACAAGTACTCCTTAAACGCTGCGGCGAACTCAGCGGCAGAGGCCGCGTCGAACTCAGCGCCAGGGGCGGCGGCTGTCCCCTTCAGTTCGTTCCACTCCTCCTCGACGCACTTGTGCAGCTTCTCCACCGACTCCTCGGCCACGCTCTGGGTGTGCAAGCACAGCTCGATTTTCTTCCTGTCGCGCACCGGGTCCATGTAGTACACGAACGGGTACGTCCAACTCAGCACCCGCCGGGACTCGACGATCAGCGCGAACCCCTCTTCAAGACAGCCCAGCTCCGCCTGCGACACGCCGTTGGCCTCGGTGAAACCCCTCAGCGCTCCGCTCTCCAGGCGGTCGAGGTCCTGCCGCGCCTTCTTCATCGACGAGCCGTGCGTCATCCAGCGCTCGTAGTAGAACATGTACCTGTCCAGCGACGCCTTGGCGTGCTCCCGCCGCTTCTCCTCCTTGGCGTTCTCCGGCTTGTGCGCCACGTAGCGGTTGCACTGGTAGTAGCTGCCGCCGTGCTCCGACCACGGGCCGAGGCAGATCCAGCAGAACTCGTGGCGGCAGGGGGCGTGGCACGTCATGTGGTTGCACCCCTGGTTCTTCTCGATCGCCCGCCGGCACCTGGGGCAGTGCTTCGTGTTGGCCAGCACCCAGTTGGCGTTCTCCCCGTCGGAGCTGTTCTTGGCCATCCACTCCCGGGCCGTCTCGCACGACGCCGGCCGGTGCGCCTCCTCGCCGCACCGGAAGCAGAACATGTGCTTGCACTCGCACGCCACCTCGTACAGCGCCGACCCGGGCTCGGCCCTCACCGCGAGCGTGCACCCCGGCCCGGGGCACCACCGGACGTACTTGCTCGTGCCTTCCTCCACGTACGACCGGACCACGAACGTCTCGTACCGCGCCCTGTCGTCCGCGCCGGCGGCGACGACCTCGCGCAACAGCTCCCGCGTCACGGGCGCGCCGCAGCTCGGGTCCGGGCACCGCAGCACCAGGCACCGCGCGCCGTCGCCCACCGCCGCGTGGATGTAGCCTCCCCAGCACTCGCGGCAGTAGTAGTGCGCGCAGCCCGCCGAGATCATCTCGCCGGCGGAGTGGACGTCGAAGCATATGGCGCAGGTGAGCAGCCGGTCGTTGACAGCCGTGGCGGCGTCACCCTGGTCCGCCGTCAGGCCCACGGCCTCGCGGATGCGCCGCTCGTCAGAGAACCACTCGTTCTCCAGCCGCTCGGGGTCCCACCGGCAGTGCCGCAGGAAGACGGCGGCCAAGCCCCACGGGATCGACAGCAGGTCGGAAACACTCGCCGTGACCTCGTCTTGACGCTTGCGCACGTCGGCCTCGGTCTCGAAAACGTAGCCCTTATCGTTTCTCTCGGCCTGCGGGATATCCTCGTCGTCGTCGCTGACGACGTCGCCTCCGACGTAGCCGTCGCTTTGGCAGGACTCATCCTCATCCATGCCCTCGTCGTCGTCCACGCCGTCGGAGCACTCATCACCGCCCTCGTCGTCCACGCTGCTGAAGTAATCCTCGCTGCCGTCGTCGTCGTCATACGAATTATACGATTCCTCGCTGTCGCTGTAAACCATGGCGGCGCCGCGTGATGCCAATGAATCCCGGAAGATCTACGCTATTTTTGGCGAGAGTTAAGCCTTATATTAAGGCGCCGCGATTTAGGGTTTCTCGTTTATCTTTCCCGATCGGACTCGTTTAGCGGATATGTAATTAACACCGGACTCTTGATCATAAGTCGGTTCCCGGCTTATATGTAAATTTTTTTTTGACAGAGGTAATCTCCACTTTTATAGAAAACACACAAGACTGTAATTAATACTGAAGGCAATTAAAGACATCATCGTGTAATATGCAAATAATGGCTTTCAATTATAAAAAAAATGGCTATTACACGCCAAAGATCATCGTGTCAATAATGGCTATGAAAAAAAAATGGCTATTACACGTGCAGGTAATGCACACCCGCGAAAAAAAATATGAAAAGAGAACTAGGTTTGGTTATATTCTTATAATTCTAATTTGCATCCTTATTTGCATCACACGGAGGGTAAGACACAATTCGGATTCCGAACGCAAATGCACCGGCAGCCATCGCCTCCGCCGTCGCCGTCGTTGCATCGCCTCAGATACGCACTCCACAGCACGCATCTGCCATCACTGGGCCTACTCATTACGAAGCTGATTCCGGCAACATGTAGCCCCAGCATCCGCCGCCTCACTGTGGTGGCATCCTTCATTTCCAGAGACGCCTCGATCAGCCCGATCATGGGGTCGCCGATGGCACCGTACCTTTCCTTCGGATCCCTCGCCTGCATCAGGACCACGTGGACCATGCAGTCCTTGCTGACGGCCTTGTCCCGCTTCCCGTCGACGGCAGCGGCGGCCGTGGCCGTGGCGGGTTCGGTAGCCGCTGCCGGTGAGGCCATCTGGATCTTGAGGCCTTCCAGGACCAAATATTCCAGCTTGCCCATCGCGTCGAGGACGAGAGCTTCCACGAGGTCGTCCCCCGAGATCGGCCGCGCCGTCCGGCGCACGGGCTCGCCGGGGTTCTTCTGGCCGGTGATGTCCTTCAGCGGCATTAACTGGACCAGGAACTTGCGCAGGTCCTCGGCACTCATCGCTGCCATCTTGCCAAGAACCTGGTGAAGAAGACGGCGCAATTGTCAGACCAAACACCAAAGCAGAAGTCAGAGGACGGTGTCTCGAATCTCAATGACATGGAGACGCATTCATCCATGGATAATGTCAGAGGGTCTTGGGTTCATTAGTCGCTCCTAAAATTCGTGTCATATTAAATATTTAGATACTAATAAGAAGCATTAAATATAGATTAATTATAAAATCAATTACATAGATGGAGGCTAATTTACGAGATGATTTTTTAAGCCTAATTAATCTGTCATTAGCACATATTTACTGTAGCACTACGTTGTCAAATCATGAACTAATTAGACTTAAAAGATGCATCTCGCAAATTAGTCGTAAGTTGTGCAATTAGTTTCATGATTATTCTATATTTAATACTCCATACATGTATCTAAATATTCGATGTGACATAAATTTTAGAAGGAACAAACAGGGCCCTCAGTGACATGGAGTAACTAATAACAATGTTAGCCGAAACTCACCTCAGACGCGCTCGCCGCGTCCGCGGGGACGGCGGGCCGCGACACCTGCACGGCCAGCCGCTCCCACGGGCGCCCAACCCGCCTGACCTCGCGCATGTAGCTGCCGTCCTCCAGCCTCACCACCTCCTGCGCGCCGCAGCAGGCGCCGTGACCGACGCTGGCACGCCTCGTTACGGCGGTTGTGGCCGTGCCCGTGCCCGTGCTTGCGCTGCCGCCCTCCGCCGTGGCCTTGGCGCCGTTCCCGACGCGATCGGTGGCCTCGCCGCCTCCCTCCGCCGCGTGGCCCCTGACGACGCGCTCGGTGGCGCCTGCTGGCGCCGGCCTCACCTCGTGGCCGCTCAGCCTCTTGACCTCCTCCTCCAGGAGCTGCACCCTCTTCCAGCACCTCTCCGCCACCTCGAAGGCCGCGTCGCCGGGGCCACCATCGTCGCTTCTTCGCGGCGGCGCCGCCGGCTGCTGCGGGCCGCGGCGGTGGCGGGAGAGGCAGGAGCAGGACATGAGGCCGGAGCAGCCCGTGGAGACCACGGGCGGCGCGGGCGCCGGCGGTTTCTCGCGGGACATGGATCGCGCTGCCGATGTGCCGGTGGCGAGTGGCATCGGATCCTCGATGCGCTTGCGCCCTTGCACGTACGCACTCTGCTGCTGGCGGGCTTTGCCAATTCTTTTGTAGGTGCGGTGCGGGCGGGCGGCGGTTCAACGGCGGCTGGTGGAGTGGGAGCCGTTGGGGTTAGTTGCGATCGCGATTCATGAGGCGGCAGTTCGAATTCGAACTTGAACTCGAGTGCCATCGAGCTTTGCGGCGGCGAGTGTACGTGCAGAGCTTGACGCGGTGACGCCGGCCGTAGTGTGCGGTGAGCCGGTGATTGGACTGCCGATACGAACTGCAAGCGACGCAGTGACTTCGGGCTCATCAAGACTTGAGTTGCAGTAATGCTGCTGCTAGTTTGCATTGTACGCCTTGCACGTACTAGTATTGTTGAGTTCGTAACTTTTCACAGTAACACCAAGGACTAGTGGAAATCTGAAAGGAAAAAAGTTGACTACTCCCGACAACAAAAAATAAGGCAAGACAGGAAAAATAAATGAACATGAGCTTGAGGCATAGTATAGTAGGAACATTATTCTTTTTCACTTACCTTTTTTCGGTTGAAAAATTAACAGCATTTGACTGTAGTTCTCTATCACGCTCGTTGAAAGAATGCATGGATACTTCAACAACATCCTACCAATATAGTCTTGTTCAATGACAGCCTACAAATTCAGAAATTGTTCTTTATTTTTCACTTACCTTTTTCGGTTGAAAAACAATAGCAAATGACTGTAGTTCTCTATGACTCTATCACACCTGTTGTCGGATACTTCAGCAACATCCTGCCCTGTTTAGATCAGTTTTGGATTCTTAAAAATTCAATTTTTGTCAATAGTTCCTAAAATCTAGATTCTGAGGCAAAACTCATGGGGTGTTTGGAACCCTCAGTTTTTAAGAATACGACTTCATTTATTGCTTTACGGGCCACAAGAAACTAGCAAAAGGTGGGTATCAACAGCTTTCTGGTTTTAAAAATCTGACAAAAAACTAGCCGCAAAAACTGAGTCATATTTTTAAAAACTAGCAAAAACTGAAGGGATCTAAACAAGGCTTAATATTATTGTGTTATATTGTCAAGTGTACCAATCTAGCAGATTCCTATAACTACCACGAACAAAAACACCTTCTCCCATTCACAAATCCTAGGCTTAATTTCATTTTCAACGTCACAAAGAATGATAGGAGGAAATAACAACATAACTGATGCAATCTTTGGCTTTGGAATTCCAATGTGCTCGAGAAATTCCAATAATGGCTTGAGATGATTATTTTCTAAGCAGAGAAGAAACATTGTAAATGATTCGATGAGGTAATAACTACTCTCTCCATTTCAAAGTATAAGTCATTCTGATTTTTTAGAGAGTTAAGGCATCTCAAATTTAACTAAAATTATAGAAACATCAAATAGGTATACTTTGAAAATATATTTAATGAAAAATCTAATGATATTTATTTAGTATGATAAGCATTATTATTTTATTATTATATAAATTCAATCTATTTGACTCTCCAAGAAAGTTCGAATGCTTATAATTTGGGATGCAGGTCCTCTAACCTAACTAGTTAGATGGCTCCGGCGGCACCCCTCAGGTTCTGAGTTCGATTCCCCACGGGGACTAATTTCAGGCTTAAGGGTAAAAAAAATCCTCTCGTCTGTCCCACACCAAAGTATAAAGTCTATGGCCGTCCCATTTCACGGTGATGCAGGTGCCGTTGTATATGGGTGGAGCCGGGGTTCGGGGATTTTCTCAAACTGCGTGAGAAGTTCATCTTCTTAATGAAACACCGCGGGGACGTCTCTCTCCCGTGGCTCGAGTAATAAGGAAATGACACGTCTCAATGTCCTAACATGCTAACACCACCATACCTAGCCTCCATATGCAAGTGAAAAGATGATAAATTTTTTGGCTGCAAAATAGTGCAATGAACTCGTATGATTTTGGTTAGAGCATCTCCAGCAGTGCCCAATATCCCCCTATCTTCATAAAACTATCATATCAGGAACAATAATGTTTTTTCTTGCTCTAGCAGTTCTCTAATATATCTCCCTATTTTTTGGTGGACACAATATTTTCCTCATCTCTCCTCAAATCAAGGAGTTGTATCTCCATCAATGACATGGGACCATCCAAACTACCACTTTTTAGCTATCTTTTCTCCACTCCCGTGCGACTCACCTTCACATTGGCGGAGATATATTGGAGTATTGTTGTAGCAACTCGGTTAGCATTCATAAAATAATATTGGCCAACTCTAATACATGCATATGTTGGGGATACATATTGAGAAACTGTTTAACAAGTTTGCAAAATAGAGGAAGATTTCCATAGCTCTCCATTCCCCCCACACAATTGCAGCTGCGTACAATATTTGTTGAGAAAAAAAATCTTTTGACGATTTGAGTGTTCTCTGTTTAATCAAATGCATGCGATAAGAGGTCATGATGTAAAGTTCATTTTCGAGCTAAAAAGAACTCGTCGAATGCAAGCAAATTGAGGCCAACATATATATGGACTGTGAGGCCCACAACCAGCGACGTAAGAGCAACCACAATGTAGGGTAGCTTTTGTGTCAGTAGGCTATAGCTATTGTTGTTGCCACAACGGAGAAGTCTAAATGGACCAAAATATGGGGTCCATTAACACATTAAAAGAAGACACCCAACTATCCATGCCTCTTCTCCCTCGATTCCCCATCCCGCGAACGTCGAGTCGTGACCCGCCCCCCAAATCGCCTCCTCCGCTCATTGCTCCCCCTTCACCTCGCCTCTTCTCCATCCTCCGCTCTTGCACATTCATCGCCATGGCCCGCGTGCTCTGCGTGCTGCCTCGTTGGGGCATGGATGGTCGGGACGACAACTTTGCCGGTGACGGCCTTGCTGGGCACGTGGATGCCCGTAGCGGTGATCTTGCTGGGGCGCGCGGACACCCTGGACGATGGCCTCATTAGGCGTACGGACGACCTCCCATGGCATCCGAACCTTCAAGATTGGAACCGAGAGCGAGAGAGGCAGAGGAGGGAGAAGGAGTAATATTTGTTTGTTCCTTATGGGTAGTCTATGACACTATAGACACATTTTGCTATGGACTGTTATATTGACCACTTCTATAATGTGTCAGCCAGCCTTTAGCGAATATTTTAATATATGTGGACTTGTTTATGACAATATTGTGGTTGCTCTAAGTCGCCGATGTTGCAACTAGCTTGGACACTCCAACCCTAAGCTCTCGTCCCATGACTTTCACTCGGAAATGATAGATTATTGCGAAGGACTCAGGTACTGACACCGGTGGCGGTGCCATCCCACTCAAGTCTCTCCTTCGCCGTTGACTTCCACTTAGGAGCTCAACTTCGTTACCAGACACAGACAGCTCCGACACTGGTATTTAAAAAACAAACACCTCCGACACTGGTATTTTAAAAACAAACAGAGTCCGATTCACCGTCTGGAATACTGAAATTCGCGGTAGCAGGCGCCTATAACCCGAGAGTGCCGGTAGCCACCCTCCCACGTCCGGACGTCCCACGTGCCCAACTCCAAGAACCCCAGCAATAATCCACCATGTCATCGGCGGCGAACGCCCTGGGGCTCCCGCCGGGGGTCCGGTTCGACCCCACGCCCGAGGAGCTCGTCGAGTTCTACCTCATGCCGCGCGCCTTGGGACAGCCCACCGCGGTACCGGGTATCATCATCGAGGACGCCGAGGCCACCACCAGCTCGCGCCACCCCTGGAAGCTGCTCACGCGCAACCGGCGCACCGACGACGACGAGGCCTACTTCTTCGAGCGCATCGCGACGAGCGGCGACGACGCCAAGGGCGGCGCTGCTGCTCGCCAGGACCGCAGCTGCGGCGGCGGCCGCTGGACGTGGGTGGGGCAGAAGCGTTTCCCGGACGAGGTGCTGCCCCTGCGCGGCGAGGGCGAGCAGGTGTCGTGGGGCAAGTACTCGCTCAACCTGCAGGAGGGCCGGCGCAAGGGCGGCAGCACGGGATGGGTCATGCACGAGTACACCATCGCCTCGCCGCAGTGCCCGTGCCCCGTCAAGCTCTGCCATGTCGCCTTCACCGGCCACGGCCAGAAGCGCCAGCGCGTGCCCGACGACGGCGAGGGCGAGGGCCAAGAGCTAGAAGCCGGGACGCCTCAGAACAAGCGCGTCGCCACCGTGTCGACGCCTTCGTCTTCCGCGATAACGACGCCGACGCCGGATCATGGCCTCCGGGAGACGCGTGCGCAGAATCAACAACAGACGACATCATCGGTTGGGAATTTCTGGGGCTCAGACGCTGGATTCAGCCAAGAATCATCTATCCGATTTAGCCAAGAATCATCCATCACCATCCTGGATCCTTGGTACCCTGACGCCAGAACAAGCCATCAAGAACCCTTTCTGCTGGATCAGGGACTCGCTCAAAACCAAGAATATTTCTCATCGAACCAGCCACAAGCTTACCATCAAGAACAATTCGTGAACCAGGGGATGCCATCCGCTGAAGCTTTTTGCGCAATGCTATTGGCATCAGGCCTCGGATCATCAAACCCAGGCCAAGAACCTCCGTCAGGGCAGCCTCTTACTAAAGAAGAGCAATTGAGCCTGCAGCTGGATCAGCTTTTTGGCGGCATCAGCACGCCGCACTGCCCTCCCATACAACCGGTCACGGTCAGTGACGACGCCGCGTACCACGAGGAGCACATCCAGACAACGGCACCTGCAGCGACGGCCGATCTCCCGCTGCCGATGGATCAAGAATCCTTCACAACGGAGCAATCGCATGGAGACATGGACGATCTACCTGAGTTCTTCAAGGGATGGAGCGATCTCGACACCTTCACCGACACGTCAGGCGTGCAAGACTACGACGATGGCATCGCTGCCGGAACTCTTGCCGCCGATGACCCTGCAGATGGAACCTGCTATGACGGGGGAAACGGAAATTTTGCAGCCCTAGTTACGACATAGGTGTCCCATAAGAATTTTGATTCTTTACTAGTTGAGTGTAAGTGCGTTGCTACGGGAATCATAATTTTTTTATGTGATAACGTGTCATAATCAACATCTAAGTTAATCAAAGATAAATCATTGAGATCACTATTTTTAGCGTACACTATTTTCCTTTTGATGGCAGCCAACGTAACTCACTCATTTACAACTTTTCATACGTATAATATTAACCACACGAGAAAAAAATAGACATGTTAGAAATACTATAATCAACAGGTTCCAAATTATATATATTTTGTACATCCAATCAAGAACAATGTCAACAAGTCATACGCTACTTATCCCTCTTTTTTTCATACTTCCTCTATTACCTGAAATGCAAATGGATACGACAATGTCAGTAATAAAGAACACAAATGTAAGAAATATAACACTTGTACCAAACAGAAGATAATACCTTTTCATAGAGTTAGGATCTCCTTGTAGACAATATTTTTCGTATGTACCATTTATTTTTGTCTTTTTTTTTCTTATCCTTCTTATCACTCGGTGGGACAACAAGGATCCTAATGTTCGATCTAGCAGTGGCTCTAGATAGCGCAACATACAACTGACCATGAGAGAACATCGGTTCTGGCAAATACACACTAGCATTGGGGATAGTTTGCCCCTGTGCCTTGTTAACTGTCATGGCAAAACTGAGTCTAACAGAAAACTGTTTCCTCTTGAACTGAAACGGGAACATCTCGTCATCTGAGGGGCATAACGGAATCCGTGGTAGGAAGATTCGCTTTCCGGCATGGTCTCCGACCATAATTTCTGCATCGATGGTATTTCTTTGGAACTCTCGAACCACCAGCCTGGTTCCATTGCAAAGTACACCCACAGGGTCGATGTTCCTTAGCAATATGATCGGACACCCGATCTTGAGCTTTAACACATGTGGAGGGAGACCGTTGGGGGTCAAGGTGTTGAGGAACTCAGATGGGTAATAGTTGCGTGGATCATCCATAGCTCTGTCAAAGCTATGGTACACCATCTCATCCCCTTGGAAACGACTTATCATCTTCATGTTAATCATATCAACCCAGTTGTTCCGCGGAGATAATATTGCTCATGGGGGTGATGTAGTTCTTGTTTGACATATTGGCATTGAGGGCAGGGAATATACAGTCAATTAACATATCAAGATCATTGTCTTCCCGGTCTACGGTATGCATATATCATCAAGAAGGCGGATTTCACCATCACCATTAGCCTCCTCAGAGCTCCTCCGATGCGTAGCAAGTATTCTGCAAATCATAGGTCGCTCTTTGCCCTCGTGTTGCGCACTAGTTTGAGATGTGGCATGTAATTTAAAAGGTACGACATCCACAGTGAGGCACCGACTATTTGAGCCCTTGACCCTCTTCGAACAACTGGGAGAACTTGCCTGAAATCTCCACCAAACACCATAGTCTTCCCCCCAAATGGCAGGTTAGGACGGTCCATGATATCACGGAGGCTGTTGTCTAGTGCCTCGACACCTTGCCTCTTCATCATCGTCACCTCGTCCCAAATAATAAGGGATGTGGTCCGAAGCAGCTTGGCGATACCACTCTGTTTTGTGAAGGTGCAAAAGGCCCCATCATCGAGGGTGAGGGGAATCTTAAAGCGTGAGTGGGTGGTTCTGCCACCAGGCATTATTAAGGCAGCAACACTAGATGTTGCTATTGCCACGGCAATCTTGTTCTGACTATGTATAGTAGCGAGCAGGGCCCTATATAGATAAGTCTTTCCGGTGTCGCCAGGTCCATCCACAAAGAACAAACCCCCATGATCGCTATCAATAGCAGACATAATCTCATTGTAGCCATCCTGCTGCTCCTCATTAAGGGTCTTTGATAGTGCCATGTCATCAACGCTAGCCTCCTCGAAAATCTCCCTAGGAATATCGCCAGACGGATCATATGTGTCAACGATATCAGGAAGTGGGTACATCTTTATGTCCTTCTGCATTGATTCCAACAACTTTCGAATATCTATGAGGACCATTGGCTCCACTGTGAAGCTAGACTGGTTATTGCTCCTATAGTCCTCTGACATTGCCTCCTTGTGCTTTTCCTAGAGTTCTAACACATCACTCGGCTCGCAAAATACCAAGATTGTTGCAAAGAGCCTTCGCAGTGCATATGGCATCATCCACAGAGTAGCTTCAGCAAGGCCCTCGTGCAGTGTGTTGTCCGCTTCAATGAGGCCCCTTCTTTCTGTAGCTTCACAAAAAGTCGGTAGGAGTTCGCCAGAAACCGTCCTTAGATCAGTGAACAAGGTTGCACCAGGCATGTGGTTTAGAAGCACCCTAAGATAGTAACGCTCCCCTTCGGCCGGATTAGCATATACAACTCTTCCGATCTGTCTTAAATGATTCTTTTGCGCCCTCCTAATCCATGATTTTCCCAGTGAGTCCCACTTATAGTACTCAGGAAAGTCCCGATACAATATACCGTGGACATGTCTAGATGTGTTGTTCTTCTCGAAGTAGGCTGTAAGCATTAACCTTTCAACATCTAGACGATTAAGCACTCGTCGAACACCCTCACGCTGGTGAAATGACACCATGTGCATGTTAGGAAGATGGAGCTACAAGGACAACACCGAAGGGGACCTATCACTTATATCAAAACCATATATCCTCCATAAGGCTTCTAGTGGAGTTACCCATCTAGCATCCCTGTACTGTTTGATCTCATCAATGTTTCCTTCATTGTCCTCCTTGTCAACCTTTCTCACAGCCACAGACGCACGGTCACGACCCTTGTAAATGTACTGAAACAAATACTTGATGGCCTTGATCCTCCCACACGTCTCAACATTGATTTGTCAATTGAACAGACATAGGAGGTATGGGTTGTAAGGCATGACCCATCTGTTGTCAAGGTCATGCCTGCAAACTTTTTCTTTTATACCATCATCACGCCGTCAATCTGCGTATGAATCCTTACCCTGTAATGTGGCATCACAGAAAGGTCACGGCTAACGGTTCTTGCATGATTCACGGCCCCTTGTGCATGTGCAATTGCGATTAAGTACTCCACAAGGGCCATGCATCATATGCTTTGTAACCATTTTATACAAGTTCGAATACTTCTTCTTGTTTGGGAGCTCGGCTAAGATTAGAAGGTCATACTGCTCTGGGCACGTGATTTTGTAGCATCCCTCCATGATTAGCAAAAAGTGTGCGTGTGGTAGACCCTCTTCTGGAACTCCACAACATACACGTGTGCACGAACCTTTCTAAGGATATCCTTTTTATCAACATATGCTTAAGCTCTTCCAGTTTTGCCCTAAAGACCCGATCAATAAGATCTGGACGATCCTGTGGTGTTTGTCCAAGGTATAACTCACGTGTGATCTCATCCCACTTTGGATTACATGTCATAGTTAGGAAGATGTCTAGTTTTACAAACCCCCGCACTAGTGCCATGGCATCCAAGTACCTAGGCCTCATGTCTCTTGAGCCTCCGATAAACGACGAAGGCATCACCGTTCGCTTTCCAATAGCTTTTGATCTATCCTCACCAGCATGCAGGCTATCAACCAATCCTTGGTAGAGGTTAGCCCTAATCTCCTTTTGATGATTGCATATGTAATCCAATCAAGAACTCTCAATTTTGATGTACGTATCAACCGCAAACTGTTGGAAAAGACGCTGGCCATAAAGTATGGGATTAAAGATTCCTGGCCGTATCTGGAACTTGTAGTAGTAGTAGTCACACATAGAAACACATAAATTTCCCGGAGAGTCTACAAAAAACTATGGTATTAGAGGTGTTTCTAGGATAATGGTTTGGTATACATGAAAAGTATAAGAAGATAAACAAACCTGTTTCTTCTTCTTATTCTGTACCACTATGAACCTTACGTAGGGCACGAGCCGTGTTGACATCCTCCATGGTAACACCTTTCTTTGGGATATCCATATGCCATCCAAGCTCACCGCTAGGGAAGAAGAGTGGGTATGAAAGATGTAACAGAACCGACCAATTATACGAGATTAAGTAAGAAAACCTTCCGCCGAAGCAGATAATTTAGCAAACTTAAACCCGTATAACCCGGTAGTCCGTGAAACCATGAAGGATTTCAAACCAATCGACATACAAACCAAGATCGTACAAGTTTAGCAAGTACCATCACACGTTACATAAAGTTCGTAACGACAGTTGATACATCAGAGTTTGGAACATAAAGTTATTACATACCAAGTTTGAACTGAAATAGCGGAAGCAAATAGTTTTAAAGCCACACACACACTTTTGATTCGAGATCACGTGCGGTGAGTAGTCATCTCCAAAAAAAGCATCGATGAGAAATACGGAGTGACCATTTGCCCTTGGTCCTAGTTGTCACCCATCGTCGGATACAGGCAGTTAATGCAATAGCCGTAGTACATTTGACCATCTGCAACAACAATGGGAACAACGCCCTGAGTACGAGAAGGTACTCAGCTAGACTTACCCGTCTTAAACCAAAATAAAATGACACCAAGGATTATGCAAGGCTTTCTTTAGTGGGCTAGCTAACTCTTTTGCGAAAGCATAAGTTATCATGAATAAACTATTTTAAGTACTTTGCATCATCTTTATTATAACCTATCCATCTAGGTAAGCACCTGTACTATAGCAATCACATGATTAACCAATAACATCTAGTTACCAATTTAGCTTAGCATAACTCACATCATCCAGATAACCATCATTGTTCCATAATAATTACTACGATGCCATAGCTCGAGTCAAGTGCTCACTATCCAGGAGCGATGGCGATTCGAATCGATTCCTAACCAGCTGGTGATTTATTCCTCACACAAACCATTTTTCCCCTGCTGAGGTAGCTTAGATCACAAATGACACTTTTTAGGTAGCCACGGGATAATCTAGAGCCGCAGTACCCAGGGACCGCCCGACTGCCAGGAATCAGGTCACACCTGCCCTTGGGCTCACTCTTCGCGCCCCTATCATACCCCCATCAGCACCGAAAAGGTACTTTATTCGACCAGCTAAATGTGAGGCATGCGTTCAACATGACAAGAGAGACGAGCAACGATCGGTCCTTGATCGACACAGACAGAAACTAACAGCACCCTAGAACCCTGTCTGGTTGCCTCCAACTATTCCGTCCGGTCTCCAATTCTCCATCACATATGGTTAATTCCAGGATATCATTCTTTCCATAGCCAATCTCTTCCAGTAATCACCTATAATGTAGGTGACCGGGTATCACCGATCGCTACCGGTCTAAGCAAGGCTAAGCGCTTATTCGATCCTAACCTAACAGGGTAAAAGGTAATAAGGTAGGCAAGGATAGTAATAAATGCATCAACGGTTTCAATCAACTCCTACAACTTAATGCAACAATATATAAACTCATATATATAGAAAAAATTGCTTTTATAAAGTAGGAGACTTAGAATGCTCCGGGGCTTGCCTCGTTCGAACGAACTAGGTTGGTGATCCACGCACTCCGGCAAGTCCTCTCCTTGCTCCTCTTCCTCTGGCACCTCCTGTGCCTGGACTTCTTGTGGATCTGTCCCGGTCTACTCTTCCTGAACTGCTACTAGCAACTCCTCCTGCGATCCTATATGATGCAGATGTATAAGTGCTAATGCATAGGTGCATCGGAGAGATGACATGTAATGATCATGATGCATGAAATGTAGATGACCATGTTTAACTTTATTGAACATAGTAGTAGCAAAGCTCGTCTACAAGGTAGTCAACATCAACCAAGAACATGTACTACTATCTACTACGACAACCATTGTGCTAACATGTCAAATCACCACAGCAAGTTAAGATGCTTCAAAGATACACCAAAGCAAACATTATTAACTAAACATGCATTAAAGAAGATTATTTTATTTCATTTTAAACTAGGGCTACACAGCAATATATATTTCTAGTGCTTATAAAAATCTGAGAAAATTACAGCAGCATAGTACTACTCTAAGTAGACTGCCATAAAATTTTCATGGTATTTGGATAAGTAGAATAGCCTACACAAAAATGACAAGGCATAATGGCTTAAAAAGGCATAAATAGAAAACCTTAGTTAAAAGTGCCAAGCAACAGATTTCATATTTTTCCTAACATCCTTAAGGTACTGGGATACTCCCCATAAAATTTCATGGTCATAGGATTCCTAGATAATTTACAAAAATTTACACAAATATCAATCAATGATAAAAGGAAAATCTATAACTCAAAAATCACACATGCAATGACTCTCAAATTTTTACCAGAGCTTATACTAAGCAAGAATAGCTTACCCACAAAATTTCATAATTTTTGGACCACGGAAACTTTAGATATAAAATAAACAAGTTTGCATGCATTCAAAAGCACATTTCAAATTTCCATCTAAATCTTCCAAAATTTCTACTGTAAGTATCAAAACTATATTTTTCCTAAATACTAGACTTCCTAAGGAACACTACCAAATTTATTTCACAATTTTTGAAGCTACAAAACTGGAGATACAATTATTACAAAACAGCATAGAAATCTAGAATATTTGCACTATCCTATTGCTCAACGGTCACTGGCAAGCGGGACCTACACGTCAGCGGGGACCACGCGTCAGCGACAAGAAAACAGGGGACGGCTCACTCGACGGCGCGGCAACGGCGAAACTCGCCGACGGCCACAACTCCGGCGAGGCCAATGGCACAGGCGCGTTCCTAGCGATGATACGCACCTACCCATACCTTTTCCCCAACTGCTACCACGCTCTAGCTATGACGGCGTCGGCAATGGCGGACGGCGGCGAGGTCGCTGCGGGACTCCGACGACGGCGAGTCCCCATTGTCCCGACCAAGCTCGGTACGAGCTTCACGAGGCTACTATGGAGCTAACCAAGCAGATAAAGTAGGACGAGAAGGGCTCGGTGGTGGTTGGCCGCGGTGAGCTCCGCTCCGGCGAGGCGCGACCATGGAGACGGCGGTGGAAAAACGGCCACTGGCCCTCACCTAAGACACGGGTGGCACGGCTAGACAGTCGACGGGGAAGAGGAGGACACGGCGGAGCTGCAGCCGAGCTAGAGGTCGCGCTTTTGCGCGGTGATAGAGCTAGGCGACGGCGGAGCTGCTCGGCAATGCAATGGCGGAGCGGCGGCAGCTTTGCAACTGTGAGGGCGAAAGCAAGGAATGGAATGCGACGCTGGGACTCACGGGCGCGCTCAGGGCTTCATTTGGTGTGCGACAGCCCGACGTGGCCAGCGCAGTCAGGCCGGCGGCGACGCGCGGCGCCACGCGGCGATGAAGCTCTGAAATCGGTCGACCACTGTAGCTTCTATTCAGTCACCCCACCGATGACTGACAGCGCATTTTCGTCGATCTATAACTCCTAAACCGTGACGATCTAGCTAATGGTGTAGTTGACAAAGTTGTAGATCTACACGCGGGCTACAATTTTCACAATTGGAGCTTGAGCTGGTTCGGCCTGGTTAGGGAGATACAGAGCTCCAAACATCAGTACAAGAACTGAAATCCAGTTATAGCACTTAGAAAAATTACAAGTGTTGAACCAGCTTTCAATACTGACTTGTGGGACCTTTTTAAGCATGTTGTGCACATTTTCATGAGTTGGTCATAAAATAACTTTTGTTCCTTATGAAATTTGCTACAATATTGCTTCAGGTTGCTCAGGCATGCATAGACTCTAAGTTGCACTTTTTAAACAGTCAAACCAAAAAGCTCTAGAGGTCAACACTAGTCAAACCAAAACTTGAAAACTTAATTAGGCAAAATGACCAACATGAACATTGTTCCTAATGACCTTCTAAGTATAGCTAAGTTTTTTAAAAATATATTTAGCCATACCACATATTGGTCACACAAGAATCAAGCACTGAATGCACTGAAACAATGAAAAACAATTGAATTGTTACTTTTGTTTCATAGCCATGTTTCATGATCTTGTTGCATCGTACTAACTAACTATGTTCCACTAAAGTGAGTTGCACATGTTGTACTTGGGTGCTGCACTCCATTCATTTCATAATTTAAAACAACACTCATGACATATACAGCATGTTGCAATGTTTCGATAACATGTTTCATGTGATATGAGCTAATGAATGGATGAATGATGCTCATGTTTATGAAATGTCGACGAAATATGGTCGGCAGTCTACCTAGGGGTATACCCAAGGTAGTAGATTGTCGGCAGACAGATGCGCAAGCTACAAACAAGACGGTGACGCAAGACAGACACAAGGTTTTATCCAGGTTCGGCCGCCAAGAAGGTGTAATACCTACGTCCTGCGTCTGATTTGTATTGTTGTATGTCAATGAGAGATGTTTTTTTAGAGGGGTCCCCTGCCCGCCTTATATAGTTCGGGGGGCAGGGTTACAGATCTGGAAACTAATCCTAAACAGTTACAATTGCCATATGTGGCCGGATAAGGATTCCTATTCTAACCGACCAGGATCTTGATTGATCGCCAAATCCGCCTTGACTCCTTGCGTGGGACTCCGATCAGGTTAACCGGGCCGCACGTCTTCTTTTGGTGGACCGAACCCATCGATCTGGGCTGGCCCAAGCTTAGCCATAAGGGTATAGGGGTTAATACCCCCACAGCTAGTCCCCGAGCACCATGTATTATGATGCGACACGCCATTTTAACCTTCTCCGACAAGTAAGGCTTGAGCCCTTGACGTCTCTGACCACCGTTGTCGCCGGAGAAGTCGGTTGTCCGAAGAATATATGGTGCTCTTAAGAAAAAAGAAAAAGATTTTCGTCCTAGGAAGTGTGCCCACTTGTATTTCTGAAAAGAAATGTAAGTGCATCTTGAAGCATAGCGTCCTTGATCATCAGAGGCGTAGGGGTCGAAAAACAAACACATTCACCGCAAGGTGAAGTGTGCCCACTTAGTCCCCGAGCCTGGTAGTAGGTGACGTAGGCACGTGGTGCCAGGGTCTAAAAAGAATTCCCAGTTAAGTTGAGAATCCAATCGTCGTACAGGCGATACGAGATGCACCGGCAGGTGCATCGTACCGATGTAGTCCCCGAGCTTGCTGGAAGGCGAGGTATGAGCCTTGTAGCAAGGTCTAAATAAACGTCTCTCAACTGTATGTGAGTACAAATCACATGTAGCCGAGAAGAACGATCTCCGAGCAGTGGTCGGGACAGTCCCCGAGCACATCAGTAGCCGGAGCAGTCCCCAAGCGTGACAGTGGTCTGAGCGGTGCCCGAGCACGGTAGTGGTCTGGGCAGTCCCCAAGCACATCAGTGGTCTGGGCAGTCCCCGAGCACGGCAGTGGTCTGGGCAGTCCCCGAGCACGGTAGTGGTCTGGTCCATCATTGAGCTCAAGATATGCAGCCAAAAGAAAAGAACGCCGATTGTATTATTATTTGGTGTATTTATTTATCTCCTTACTCTGTCAAGTCCAATCTGCCACGTCTGGTCAAAAAAGCAGACGGATATAACATATCACTCTGCCTTTTACTCTTTCTGACAAATAGTCGCTTGGCGCCTGTATGGAGGTGCGTCAGTGTGGGCCCTCTCACATTATCAACGAAGAGGCGCGTACACTGGAAACGAAGGGGCGCGTTTGCTGGCGTAGATCTCGAGGTTGTGAAAACAACCGTCTACGGCGCATGTGCACGCCTCCCAAGAATCTCGGGTGGGCGAAACGACGGAGCCCTTGGTTATTTATAATATAGAGCTGGTAAGTTACTTTTTACTGATCCCCATTGTCATTCACCACCGCAACCTTCTTCTTCCTCTCGCCGAACCCTACTCCTCCGAAAATCACCACCAATCCCTCCTCCACCGCATCCACCCTCTTAACAAGGGCAGATCAATGGCGAAGAGAAACGCCCAGAAGAAAGGCAGAGTCATGGCGAAGGAGTGGTGGAAGTCAAGGAGCAATGAGCAGACCATCGAAGACCTCGTCGCCATGGGAGTGCTCCACAACAAGGCACTCGCGGGATGGCGTGCGCCGGAAGGAGAAAGCTTCCCCGATCCACAACCAGGTGAGATTGTGGTTTTCGAGGATTTCTTCAAGCGAGGTTTTGGGGTTCCAGTGCACCCTTTCCTTCAGGGGCTCTGCTTATATTACGAGATTGGGATTTGCAATCTGCATCCCAACTCGATTCTTCTTGTCTCCACCTTCATCCATCTTTGCGAAGCTTATGGTGGCTTCCAGCCCCATTTCGACCTCTTTCGCCATCGGTTCTGTCTGCGAAAGAAAGGGAGCGAAGGCTCGAAGATAGCCGGAGCCGTATACCTCAATCTGCGTGATGGTATGAAGGCCCAGTACCTGCACTGCCCATGGAACACCTCACTGGACGAATGGTACAAGAAATGGTTCTACATCCGCGAAGAGCCAAACACGATCACCACAATGTGACGTGGGGTTGATTCGGAGAAGAAGAACACGGGGTGGTCGAAGCCCGAGCACTTGGAGCATATCACGAAATCTGCTCGGGTTGATCCTGGGGGGAAAGCTGGATGGTCCAAGCGTGGTCGGGAACTTCATCACCCGAAGGATCCAATACGCTAAAAGAGGGTACATCCGGCTTCGAGTACCGTGGTAGCGCAGATCCGACGAGGACCGAGAAAAGAGGCGCTCGACAAGATAGAAATCAAGGCGAAATTGGGGAGCTATTCAATCTAGCCGACCCCAATTATGTCGTTTAAACGACATCGAAACACGCCTTCAAGCTGGCCCGACCTCCCCAAAGGTAAATGATGCCTCCTTGTGCTCAGTACATTTATGTTGCAACAAAAATTTGATTGTTGTCTCCTTTATGTTTCCCGAGTAATGGTCATGACCGAAGCGGCGATATTTGTGTCTCCGCCCCACGGCGTGGATTGGCGCAAATTGCCGACTCAACCGCCCAGATTCGATTACCGATCAAGAAGGCGTCGATTGGGCGGTACTCGGAGTTGGGGAGGATGTAACGGCCAAAGGCTGCTAGCAAGCGGCCGATGCCAACAACAAACGTCGCCAGTCATCTTCCCCCTTTTAGACGATGAAACAGAGGATGCGGATATCTTCCGACTCATCCCTCGAAGAGGAGGAGACAAATGGGGTCAACAGAGCGGGGTAGCTCCTCAGGCAGGCGGTGATCGCACCACCGACCAACGCAACACGTAAAACAAGCGGGGAAGTGTCAAGCACCAAACCTCGACGCCATCTGCGGTGGTGGAAAAAGACCGGTGGAACCCGCCCGAAACACGTGGAGCGGTAGCGGTCAAAGAGACGTTCCTTCACCACGTTATTTCGTGCTTCCAAGTCGTAAATATCTCAGAAACCTTGATATAATATTATAATTTGTATTAAATACTATTGTCTTCTGAACTTTCTCTAGTATATTAGGTCAGCGTCCACCGAAAATCCTGACCAGATAGCCGGTTGTGGCATGGCTTCGCCAGTACTGGCGGAAAGAACTGCTCGGCAGCTAACTGCGGAGCAACCTGTAGAAGAAATTCCACAGGAGCCACAGCACACGAGTGGCCCAACGTTAGTCCCCGAGCAGCTGGTCGAGAAGACAGCCGAGCAAAGTACAAATGCTCCGAGCACTAGCCCTGCTGAGGCGGATACCTTGGCGCCAAGGGAACCAGACCGACCCGAGGAGCAGCAACCGGAGTTGGCACAGAATACGCTTGCCGATGCTACGGCTCGTGGGAAAGCCATAGTGGTCGTGGAGACTACTATCTCTGGCCCAGCGCCGCCCCCTGAACAAGAGGCCGAAGAGGACGAAGTCGAAGAGATCCTAGGCCATCCCAAAGACAAACGACAACATGTATATGTGTCGCGCAGGCGGAACAACGAGTGGGTTATGTATGAAGAAATCCCCGAGATCAAAGAGACCCAAAAAGTTGAACAAGCGGCAAAGCGTTTGGTGACAGAAGTCCAGGTATGTTTGGCTTGACCACTTGACCCTGTAATGTAGTCAAACTGTCTGACTTAGCTTGCTTATATGCGGGACTTGATGAAGACCGCAAAGTACCGAAAGAGGTGCTTCGACCAGATTGAGGGAATCACGGCGAGCAATAGAGAACTGGCAGCCGAGGTGGAACGCTTGCGCCGCCAACTTGAAGCCGTCGACCAGGAGAAGACAGAGCAAGAAACACAGAACCAGAACCTGGTCGGCCAGCTCAATGACAAAGAGCGTCAAAAAACAAGTAAGTTGTCATTTTGTCACATCAAGTGTATGACACGTGTTGTTGCATTATTGGTAATGACAGCTGTAATGCAGGCTTAGAAGCTGAGGTAACCCGCCTCCAAGAGGAGAATAGCCACGTGACCGCAGAGTGTGGTCACCTAAAGGAGGACAACGAGAAACTGGCGCGCAGCCAGTCTCAACTCTGGGACCACACCACCAAAATGAAGGAGGAACTGAAGAGTAAGTATTCCAGGCCACCGTTCTCATTCTGTTGCCCGCCTTGACTTGTCGTGCCTTTACATTTGATGTCTTGTACGGTGTGCAGTTTTAAAAGCCAATGCCAAGAGGCATCTAGAAGCTGTGATGAAAGAGCGTGACGGCTGGAAAGCACAATGCCTCGAGGCCACCGAGGATCGGGACACATGGAAGAACCGGTACCAGGAAGTGGCAACTGGCATTTTGCCCATCCTGGACCTTGTCGACCTGGTGCTCACAGAGGAAGAGCCAAGGACCCCCTAGCTCGGACTGGTCGAGAGATGCAGACAAGCATGGGGATGGTTCCAGGAGTTCATTAAGGAGGCGGGTGAGTATACGGGCGCCCATGTGCTAAGCATGGTGCGTGCCCACTACCCTCTGATTGATCTCAAGCGCCTAGAGGCTGGATACCCGAAGGAAGTAGACCCAGACAAGGCGGAGGAGCTTCGGGTGGCCCAGCTGGATCTGTCATCAAAGATAATTGGCGACATTAATCTATGTGGAGGTGGGACAGCACCTGTACAGGGTATGCCATCGACAAGTCAGCTGGAAACGCCATCTGTTGCTAGCCAACCGATGAAGCCTGCGGTCTCGACCAGCCAGGCATCGGTGGGGCCATCCCCTTTAGCTCGGCTAGCACAAGAGTCCCCGAGACTCGAGTAGAATATCGGAAGCAGCGAGCAGTAGGTGCCACGCGCCCCGACCAGCCAATGTAATAGGCTTAGAGCTGTAGAAGGAGGACATAGTTGTGTTATGGTAAACTTGGGCCTCTTTAGGCAAGCTTGTAATAACGTAACTGTATATCATTATAAGCTTGTTTGCTTTGTATAAAGCGTATTTAAGCTTGAAACTTATGTTGGTGGAACTAAGTGAGAACATAATAACGTTCTGTTTAGTTGTACCATTTTACCCGACACATCATCCTGAAAAGTTTGTGCGGCCCTAGTTTGCCATGTGGTCGGAGTGTGAGGTGCGTGACCTGTGCACATGTAGACGTGGACAAGTCAAACCAAGGGGGACCTGCCGATCACCCGTAACATAGAGAGCGGATCCCATGCACGTGTTGGGAGGAACCGAAAACAGGTCCTGCTCCAAAAACCGTAGAAGGAGTGGTGGTCGGCTTTTACTGGCTAAGTTGGAATAACCATATAAGTCAAAGTGACAAATTAGAATGGTCGGAGAAATAATAATAATAGCTTTATTGAAGTAAATTGAAAATACAAAAGGGGTACATATCTCAGTAGTTAAGCATAGAAACGTCTAAGCTTGTCGATGTGCCACGAGTTTGGTACGTCCGTACCGTCCAGGTGAGCTAACCTGTAAGATGTTGGTCATGTGACCTCCTTGATCATGAAGGGCCCCTCCCATGGGGTTGCGAGTTTATGGACACTAGCCTGGTTCGTCTTCCACTTCAGGATCAGGTCTCCGACCACAAAAAACCGCTCCTTAACGTTCTTGTTGTAGTACCTGCGCAAAATAGCAAGGTATTTGGCCGTACGTACACAAGAATCGAGCCACTTCTCTTCTGCGCTATTCACTTCTAGCTCCCGTACTTCATTGGCCTTGCCTTCGTCGAAGTTCTCTACCCGTGCTGATCTGAAAGCTATATCTGCAGGGAGGACCGCCTCAGCGCCGTAAACCATAAAGTATGGCGAGACGCCGGTGTTACGGCTGGGCTGAGTTCTGAGTCTCTAGACCATGGCTGGTAACTCTTTGAGCCATCTTTCGGGAGCCTTGCCATTTTCTCTATACACCCTCTTCTTCAACACGTCCAAGATCATGCCATTTGCCCGCTCGACCTGTCCATTAGCTCTAGGGTGCGCCACCGAGACATATTTTACTACTATGCTCCTTTCATCGCAGAAGTCCCAAAAAGCGTTCCCGGTGAACTGAGTACCCAGATCGGTTATGATGCTGTTCGGTATGCCGAAACGGTGGATGACCTGGTCGAGGAACGTGATAGCCTTTTCTGAGGATGCCTGTATCAAAGGCATGTATTCTATCCACTTAGAAAATTTGTCGATCAGCACAAAGACGCATGTAAATTTCCCTAGAGCCGGTTTGAAGGGCCCGATCATATCCAACCCCTAGCATGCAAAGGGCCAGGAGGCTGGTATTGTCTGGATCTCATGTGCTGGTACGTGGATTCTCTTAGCGAAGAACTGACAACCCTCACAGTGGTGGACTAGCCTCTCTGCGTTGAATACTGCTGACGGCCAATAGAACCCTGCTCGGAAAGCCTTGCTGACCAGCGTTCTTGAGGCCACGTGGTTGCCGCAGGAGCCAGAGTGGATTTGGTCTAGGAGATGTTCGCCATCCTCCTAGGTTATGCACTTCATCAAGATTTCCTCTTTTGTGTTCTTGCGCCATAGCTTGCCATCAACGAGCAGGTACTGCTTACTGCGATGCATCAGGCGCTCGTTCTCTGTCCGATCAGTGTAAGCGCTGCCATCTGTTAGGTACTTGATGAAAGGTATTCTCCAGTCAAGCTCATGAGTGGTCGGAGGAGGCTCGGATGTGCTTGACGCCGGAACCGTAGCCACCAATTGCTGGTCTGGAGGCTTGTCTGCCGTGGAATCTTTCTCTTCGATGGACGGCGTGAGCAGGTCTTGGACGAATATGCCATGTGGGATTTTTGCTCGGGATGATCCTAACTTTGACAGTGCATCCGCTGCTTGATTCTTGTCCCGGACCACGTGTATGTACTCGATGCCATAGAACCCGCCTTCCAGCTTTCTGATCAAATTGCAGTATGCTTCCATCTTTTCGCTGGTTGTGTCCTAGTCCTTGTTGAGTTGGTTGATGACTAGAGCAGAGTCTCCATAGACGTAGAGACGTTTAACACCAAGCTCAACCGCAATGCGCAAACCATGTAGGCATGCTTCGTACTCGGCGGCATTATTAGATGCTAGGAAATAAATCCTGAGGATGTACCGGAGCTGCTCCTTGGACGGTGATATAAAAGGACTCTCTCCCCACACCGTCAATGTTGAGAGAGCCGTCAAGTACATCGTCCAATATTCGCTCGGATCCGGGAGAGGCGAGCGTGCTTAAGTCATCCCCACTCGACGATGAAATTGACAAGTGCACGAGACTTGATTGTAGTACGGCTTGCAAATTCCAAGGAAAAGGGCATAGCTCCATTGCCCATTTGACGATCGCCGTTCGCATCCTGTTGCTAATGATGTCTCGCAGAGGGTACTACTTCATCCACCACCACCACGATATCCGTCAAGTAGTGTTTCAACTTTCGGGATGTTATCGGTGATGGCGTAGATCAACTTCACGAATCTGTGGGTACCTGGTCTTGGACTCGTTGAGTACCTCACTAATGAAATAGATTGGCCGATGTACCTTGTAAACGTGGCCGGGCTCATCTCGCTCGACCACCATGGTCGTGGAGACCACTCGATTGGTAGCCGCAATGTATAGTAGGAGTGTTTCGTCTTCTCTTGGAGCAGTGAGTATCGGAGGTGACGTAAGGTATTGTTTCAGCTGTGTGAAGGCAACGTCTGCTTCCTCCGACCACTCAAACTTTTCGAACGCTTTGAGTAGTTTAAAGAACGGTAATCCTTTTTCGCCTAATCTTGATATGAAACGGCTGAGAGCGGCCATACATCCGGTAAGCTTCTGAACATCCTTCACCTTTTTGGGCGGCTTCATGTCCAAAACAGCTTTGACTTTTTCCGGGTTAGGGCGTATGCCGTCGTGACTGACGATGTTGCCGAGGAGTATGCCAGAAGGAACACCAAAGATGCACTTCTTTGGGTTTAATTTCCACTGGAATGTGTTAAGGGCTGCAAAAGTGCGTCCCAGGTTGTCAACAAGGGTATGAGCTTCCTTGGTTTTGACAACTATATCATCAACGTAAGCCTCGACGAGGTCATCTTTTATCTCGTCTTTGAGGCAAGCTTGTATAGCGCGTTGGTAGGTAGCCCTGACGTTCTTGAGCCCGAACGACATGGTCGTGTAGCAGTAGGCGCCGAAGGGCGTGATAAAAGATGTCTTGATCTGGTCATCCTTTTTGAGAGCGATCTGGTGATAACCAGAGTAGCAATCGAGAAAAGAAAGGAGCTCGCAACCGGCGGTTGAATCTACGACCTCGTCTATGCGAGGCAAGCCAAAGGGGTCTTTAGGGCAGTGTTTGTTGAGATCAGTGTAATCAACGTACATTCTCCATTCATTATTCTTTTTGCGTACAAGAACCGGGTTGGCTAACCACTCCGGATGATAGCTGCCAAAAGCCGTGTAACTTCTACCCAAATCGCCTCCTTTTTGTCGCGAGCGAACCGTCGTAGCTTCTGCTTGGTAGGTTTGGCCTTGCCATTGACATTCAAGGAGTGCTCAATCAAGTTCCGAGGTACACCGGGCATGTCAGCAGGTTTCCATGCGAACACATCCACGTTGCTCCTCAAGAACCTGACGAGCGCGTCTTCCTATTTGGGATCCAGGTTGGCCCTGATAAGGGCCATCTTGCTGGGATCATCGTCGACCAGCTAGATCACCTTGTGCTCCTTGGACTTGATGTTCTTGCGTGGAGCCTCGAGCTTCGGGATCTCCTGGTGGTCGATCGAGGTCTTCTTGGCGTTGAGCACGGTCTCGGCCATGCGAATAGAGAGGTCGTGAGCCTCTGCTATTTTGAAACTGTCATCTTCGCAGGTATAAGTTGCGTACACGTTGCCTCGGAGGGTTAGAACTCCTTTCTCGGTAGGCATCTTGAGAACCAGATACCTGTAATGAGGTATGGCCATGAACTTGGTGAGCGACGGTCGACCAAGAATAGCATGGTAGGTGTCATCGAAGTCGGCGACCACGAAGTCGACGTAGTCGGTGCGGAAGTGATCCGGGGTCCCAAACTGCACTGGTAGCATGATCTACCCGAGAGGTGTAGAGCTCTGTCCGAGGAGAACACCCCAGAACTGTGCGTCGTATGGCTTGAGGTCCGCCTGAGCTATCTTCAGGGCGGGCAGACTGTTCTTGAACAGTATATCAATGGAGCTGCCGCCGTCGATCAGTACTCTGTTGAACTGAACTTTGTTGATACAAGGATAGAGGACCAGGGGAAAATGCCCTGGCTCAGGTATTGCGGCCCATTGATCCTTTCTGCTGAAGGAGATTTCGCGGTAAGACCACGGAGGGAGCCACGGATCAGTGAGGAGATTGTCGGTGTTGGCCACGTTCAAGCAAGCACGGGCGAGCAGCTTGCGTTCTCGTTTGGTCTCGATGGACACTTTGCCTCCGATGATGGTGTGCACGCGATCGGTTGGCTTGACGTACTTATGACGGGGGTCTGCATCGTCGTCGTCGTTATCCTCGTTGCGCTGTTCCCCTGCGTCGTTAGGCTTGTCGGACGTATCCGGAGCTTGTTGACGCGTGTAGATAGACTTGAGGACGCGGCAATTCTCCATGGTATGGTTCGACTTAGGATGGAGCTGGCGGGGCCCCTTCAATGCCTTGGCGTGAGTCGTCTTCATAGTTCGACGTCCGCCACCCTTTTTAATGGTGTTGACCTCGCCGTCGTCTTCCGAAACACGCTTGCTCTCGTAATCGTTCTGGCGATTACGCCCGCTGATTACGTTAGTCACGGTGGTCGCGGAGTCGTTCTTATTTGGTTCGCGGCGGCCAAAATTGTCGTTCCGACCATGGTTGTCGCGGATAGTCGTCGCGGTGTGGGGGGTGGTCGAGCGGAACCCTTGCTTTGCTTCTTCAATAATTATCTTTTTAGCGTCGTCGGCGTCGCGTATTTCTTAGCGGTGGCGGCCGGACCGACGTAGGGTCTTTTACGGAGGAGCTTGTCCCTTAGGGCATCGTGGAAGCGGAGGCCAGTGATGAAAGCCTCGATTGCCTCATTGTCAGAGATTGATGGGACCTTGATGCGCATCTCCAAGAAACGCCGGACGTACCCGTGCAGTGGCTCATCTTTTCGATCTCGAATACGTTGCATATCGTATTTGTTGCCTGGTTGTTCACAAGTAGCAATGAAGTTGTCAATGAAGGCTTGCTTGAGCTCCCCGCCAAGAGTCGAAATAGTTCGCCGACAAGTCGACCACTATTAGTGACCCGCATATTAATATGGCGATCGGGAAATAGTTAGACATGACGTGCTCATCCGCCATGGCTGATCTGCACGCAGTCTCGTAAAGCATGACCCATAATTCGGGGTTTTCCTTGTCGTCGTACTTCTGAAGCTTCTCGAGCTTGAAATTCTTAGGCCATATGACTTGGCGAAGGTGTGGAGTAAACTGCTTCAAACCCGGCGGGCCGTGGGCAGTGTCATATTCCATATGGCGATAACTTTCGTGGGACACTCGATCATAGGCTCTCTGGTTGATGCGAGCGCGCAGATCGCGTCCACCGAGGTAATGGTGGAGATCGTTATTGCCATCACGGCGATCTCGATTGCCATCTGGATTAGCCCTGCGATCGCGGTTATCGCGACGATTGTCGTGGTTGTCCCAGCGGCGGTTGTCGTCCCGGCCACCATCATGGCCATCGTTTCCTTCTTGACGGTTGTCTGATGGGTCATTGTTGCGCGAGCCACGTTGGTTGGGCGGGTATGCGACTTGGTGTTGGCGGTACGTGGCTTGACTCGACCGAGATGGATGGAGCCCGAGCTTGGTTTATAATCTCCGCGGTCTGGGCCATAGCAGCCGTCAGATAGGCTTGTATTTCATCGCGAACTGCTTGGGTTTCCGTGGTGTTGGGTAGCCGTTGCATTATTGCCATGGCGACGGCTACATTGGCACTTGGAGTTCTAAAGACCTATTCGTCCCCCACCCTGTCGAAAGCATCGTTGAGGTCACGTGGCTGGACCCTTATGCGTCGTGCCTCTGATCCGCCTTCGGCTTCGATTTGTCGGCGATTAAACCGGTCAATATTGCGTGCCAGCGTGCGATCCTTTCTTGTTCTGTTTCACCAATCTGCTGGTGGGTGGTTCGTCATTCTTGACAACATGGATCGAGATCCCCTCGTCTTGGAGGAAAGAGCGGAATTGTGAGAACCCCGAGGCGTGGTGCGGGATATCCAGATCGTGCTTGCGCCTTCATCTTCGTGATCTTTGAAGCTTCGGTGTGGATGGATGCATTAGATGCGGTGCCGCGACGAGGAGCTGGGTCGCCCTCTTGGGCCGTATGTGAACGGATCCTTCTTGATAATCTTCAATTTGGATCATGTTGACAAAGTCGCTGCTTCGGTGAGGTCGGTGCATAAAGACACAGATCCAAGCGGCGTTGCAGGTGTCGTAGGCGTAGGCGGAGGCGGCGTTTTGCGAGCCGTGAGGCTGGACCTGGTAGTTCTCCATCGAGGCTTCATACTCGGAGAGCCGGAGACCCATCGCGAAGGCTGGCCGGCGATGAGCAGAGCGCCCTTGAGGAGTAGATGTGACCACGAGATCTGTACCAAGTCGTGCAGGACGACTGGTCCGAGCTGGTCGGGTAGATCTGTTGTGGGGAGCGGTTACCTACTCATTAGGCTGACTTTGAATCGTACTTACCAGAGCCAGGGTTTCAGCGAGCTTGGTGCCGACCCAATCGATGGAGTCGAGCAGGTCGGTGTTGTCGATCTGCCTCCCTTTGTAGCGGGGAAGCGGATGACGAGTTGTCGGCGTGGCTAAAGGTGATGCAGGCGTGGTCGGAGCCAGATGTACCGTGGTTGGAGCCAGATCCATCATGGTTGGAGCCACATCCATCGTGGTCGGAGCCGTGTCCACCGTGGTCGGAGCCGTATCCACCGTGGTCGGAGCCGTATCCACCGTGGTCGGAGCCGTATCCACCGTGGTCAGAGCCGTAGCCGATGTAGGTGAAGCGTTGGTCGACGACCTGGTCGAATCCACGCCTCCTCCGGGTCATGGCGATGAAGTCGTCGGAGCCGGTGGTCCAGTGATCTGCCAGCGGTGAACGTGAGAGGCGTTCGGCGTAGCCATGGAGCGGAGATGATGACCGTCTTGTTTGCTTGGGAAGCGATCGCACACCTACTACCGCGCGCCTTTGTCGATGAAATATGGTGGTAGTCTACCTAGGAGTATACCCAAGGTAGTAGATTGTCGGCGAGACGATCATAAAAGCTACAAACAAGACGGTGACGCAAAGATGTACATAAGGTTTTATCCGTGTTCGGCCGCCAAGAAGGCATAATACCTACGTTATGCGTCGATTTGTATTCTTTGTATGTCAATGAGAGATGATGTTTTTAGAGGGGTCCCCGCCCGCCTTATATAGTTCGGGGCGGGGTTACGAGATCTGAAACTAATCCTAGCCGATTACAATTGCCATATGTGGCGGATAAAATTCCTATTCTAACCGGCCCAGGATCTTGATTGATCGCCAAATCCGCCTTGACTCCTTGCGCGGGACTCCGATCAGGTTAACCGGGCCACACGTCGTCTTTTGGTGGACCGAACCCATCGATCCGGGCCGGCCCAAGCTTAGCCATAAGGGTATAGGAGTTAATACCCCCACAGCTCCACTGTCGATGAAATATGGTCGGCAGTCTACCTAGGGGTATACCCAAGGTAGTAGATTGTCGGCAGACAGATGCGCAAGGTACAAACAAGACGGTGACACAAGACAAACACAAGGTTTTATCCAGGTTCGGCCGCCAAGAAGGCGTAATACCTACGTCCTGCGTCTGATTTGTATTGCTGTATGTCAATGAGAGATGTCTTTTAGAGGGGTCCCCTGCCCGCCTTATATAGTTCGGGGGGCAGGGTTATAGATCTGGAAACTAATCCTAGCCAGTTACAATTGCCATATGTGGCCGTATAAGAATTCCTATTCTAACCGACCAGGATCTTGATTGATTGCCAAATCCGCCTTGACTCCTTGCGCGGGACTCCGATCAGGTTAACCGGGCCGCACGTCGTCTTTTGGTGGACCGATCCCATCGATCCGGGCCGCCCCAAGCTTAGCCATAAGGGTATAGGGGTTAATACCCCCACAGCTAGTCCCCGAGCACCATGTATTATGATGCGACACGCCATTTTAACCTTCTCCGACAAGTAAGGCTTGAGCCCTTGACGTCTCTGACCACCGTTGTCGCCGAAGAAGTCGGTTGTCCGAAGAATATATGGTGCTCTTAAGAAAAAAGAAAAAGATTTTTGTCCTGGGAAGTGTGCCCACTTGTATTTCTGAAAAGAAATGTAAGTGCGTCTTGAAGCGTAGCGTCCTTGATCACCAGAGGCGTAGGGGTCGAAAACAAACACATTCACCGCAAGGTGAAGTGTGCCCACTTAGTCCCCGAGCCTGGTAGTAGGTGACATAGGCACGTGGTGCCAGGGTCTAAAAAGAATTCCTAGTTAAGTTGAGAATCCAATCATCGTCTGAAAGCGTCACGAGATGCACCGGCGGGTGCATCGTCTCGATGTAGTCCCCGAGCTTGTTGGAAGGCGAGGTATGAGCCTTGTAGCAAGGTCTAAATAAACGTCTCTCAACTGTATGTGAGTACAAATCACATGTAGCCGAGAAGAACGATCTCCGGCGCAAAGGGTGGGGCGATCCTCGAGCACATCGATGTCGGAGCGATCCCCAAGCGTGGCGATGGTCCGAGCGGTGCTCGAGCACGGCGAGCGGTCCGGGCGATCCCCAAGCACGCAGCGTGGTCCGGCAGTCCCGAGCATGGCAGTGGTCCGGCAGTCCCGAATACACGATGGTGCAGGCGGTCCCGAGCACGGCAGGTGGTCCAGTCCATCATTGAGCTCAAGATATGCGACCAAAAGAAAAGAACGCCGATTGTATTATTATTTGGTGTATTTATTTATCTCCTTACTCACAAAGTCCAATCGCCACGTCTGGTCAAAAAAGTGACGGATATAACATATCACTCTGCCTTCTTACTCTTTTCGACAAACGATGCGCTTGGCGCTTTGTATGGAGGTGCGTCGATGTGGGCCCTCTCACATTATCAACGAAGAGGCGCGTGACTTCGAAAGCGAAGGGGCTCGTTCTTTGGCGTAGATCTCGAGGTTGTGAAAACAACCATCTGCGGCAAGGTCGCACGCCTCCCAAGAATCTCGGTAGGCGAAATGATGGAGCCCTTGGTTATTTATAATATAGAGCTGGTAAGTTACTTTTTACCGATCCCCATTGTCATTCACCACCGCAACCTTCTTCTTCCTCTCGCTGAACCCTACTCCTCCGAAAATCACCACCAATCCCTCCTCCACCGCATCCACCCTCTTAACAAGGGCAGATCAATGGCGAAGAGAAACACCCAGAAGAAAGGCGGAGTCATGGCGAAGGAGTGGTGGAAGTCAAGGAGCAATGAGCGGAGACCATCGAAGACCTCGTCGCCATGGGAGTGCTCCACAACAAGGCACTTTCATGGGGATGGTGTGCTTGCCTGGAAGGAGAAAGCTTCCCGATCCACAACCAGTGAGATTGTGGTTTTCGAGGATTTCTTCAAGCGGGGTTTTGGGTTTTGATGCACCCTTTCCTTCGAGGCTCTGCTTATATTACGAGATTGGGATTTGCAATCTGCATCCCAACTCAATTCTTCTTGTCTCCACCTTCATCCATCTTTGCGAAGCTTATGGTGGCTTCCAGCCCCATTTCGACCTCTTTCGCCATCTGTTCTGTCTGCGGAAGAAAGGGAGCGGAGGCTCGAAGATAGCCAGAGGCGTATACCTCAATCTGCGTGACGGTATGAAGGCCCAGTACCTGCACTGCTCATGGAACACCTCACTGGACGAATGGTACAAGAAATGGTTCTACATCCGCGAAGAGCCGAACACGATCACCCTGTGTGACGTGGGGTTGATTCCGGAGAAGAAGAACAGTTGGTCAGAGAAGCTCGAGCACTTGGAGCAGATCACAGAACTGCTCGAGTTGATCCCGTGGGGAAAACTGGATGGTCCAAGCGTGGTCGGGAACTTCATCAGCCGATGGATCTAGCCCTGCCAAAAGAGGGTACATCCTGGCTTTGAGTACCAGGGTAGCACAGATCCGATGAGGACCAGAAAAGAGGCGCTCGACAAGATAGAAATCAAGGCGGGTTGGGGAGCTATTCAATCTAGCCGACCCCAATTATGTCGTCGTTAAACGACATCGAAACACGCCTTCAAGCTGGCCGACCTCCCCAAAGGTAAATGATGCCTCCTTGTGCTCAGACATTTATGTTGCAACAAAAAATTTGACTGTTGTCTCCTTTATGTTTCCCAGTAATGGTCATGACCGAAAGCGGCGATGTTGTCTCCGCCCCCTGGCGTGGATTGGCCGCAAATTGCCGGCTCAACCGCTCAGACCAGTGCCAGTACCGAAGACATCGACTGGGCGATACTCGGAGTTGGGGAGGATGTAATGGCCAAGGCTGCTAGCAAGCGGCCAGATGCCAACAAACGTCGCCAGCCATCTTCCCCTTTCGACGATGAAACAGAGGATGCGGACATCTTCCGACTCATCCCTCAAAAGAGGAGGAGACAAATGGGGTCAACAGAGCAGGGTAGCTCCTCTGTGCCAGCAGTGATCGCACCACCGACCACTGCAACACAGAAAACAAGCGGGGGAAGTGTCAAGCACCAAACCCCGACGCCAGTACCGGTGGTGGAAAAAGACCCGGTGGAACCCGCCGAGCACGTGGAGAAGGCGCGGTCAAAGAGACGTTCCTTCACCACGTTATTCCGTGCTTCCAAGCTGTAAGTATCTGTAACCTTGATATAATATTATAATTTGTATTGAATACTATTGTCTTCTGAACTTTCTCTGGTATATTAGGTCGGCGTCCACCGAAAATCCCGACCAGATAGCCGGTTGTGTGCGGCTTCGCCAAGATCTTGGCGGAAAGAATCTGCTTTCGGCACTAACTACGGAGCAACCTGTAGAAGAAATTCCGCAGAGCCGCAAAGACACGAGCGCCCAACGTCGATCCCGGCAATGGTCGAGAAGACAATGAGCAAAGTACAAATGCTCCGAGCACTAGCCCTGCTGAGGCGGATACCTTGGCGCCAAGGGAACCAGACAGAGGCGGAGATGTTTGGGCTCCTTACCATTTTCTCTCCCAAATGACCTTATGCTGTGATAGATCATGCCATGTGCACGGAAAGTATATATGCCGCCGTTTCTCATGTTAGCAGTAGCACTGTCGAGGCGACAGTAGAGGGAAGTGAAAGAGAAGTGGCCATTGAAAAACCTAATATTGTTACGGAAGTGCCTAGCATCCACATCGGAGCTCGTCCAAAGCCTCATGAGCTGGTCTGGTATGACTAGGGCATTTAGCTAAACCTTTCCGCTGCGGCAACAGAACCTAGGTGGTTCTTTTGGAAACCTCTTTGCACCGCCGGTGGCAACAATTTGGGACAGGTTTTAGCATGTGTGTCTCCTTAGGCATGTTACTATACACCTTTTCGTACGGGTCAGGAAGTTCAAGGTTAGAAGCCGTGTCTTCCTCAGGAGTATCACTTTGGACATCGTCATCTGATTCCTCTATTGAAATGACATTTGAACATAAAAATAAAGGTTAGATAAAGGAATGGATGCTTAGAAAGGTATTCGGTATTTGGTACAAATACCTTGTCCAGCAAACAGGTATCCCTCATCCTCTTCCTCATCATCTTCAAATATATCACCCTCATCATCGTCTGTTGATCGTCATAGTGCCATGAGATATTACAACTTGGGTAACAATAAAGGAAAGCAAATATTGTACACAATGTTAAAAGCAATGCAAATTACCGGTGTCATCAAATAATGGTTGTGCAGGTGTAGCTGATGCATTTTGATTGCTTGGTCCGATGCTTTCTGTCAATCACATAATGGACATGGTTGAGATAGGAATAAAGTTGTTTCATGTAAAGGAACGGGGGTAGGGAGGACTCATTGTTTACCGTTGTTGGTCACGGTTGACTAAGGTAAGGGCGTATTTTCATCCCCGTGGTCTCTAGTCATGCATTCGTCATCATTGTTAGCTAGTCCTATGTTCTGACCGATGCGGCGCTCAAACGCACTATTACGACGGGCTAACAATGCATGTCTTTGTCCAGATGGAATATTTTATCTATGTCTCATATGAGCAGACAGTATATCATCTCATTCATCATCATCATTTATCTCCTCAGTAGCTTGTGGGAAGCAAATAGGGTTGCACTGGATTCTGGGATAACCCAATCACTGGGGCTTACTGTGGGTCCATGAGGCCCAGATGAGTTTGCAATGGGCCACTCCATCTTTGGATTAAAGAGTGGATTCTCCATTGCGATGGACTCACCGTTTAAGGTATGCTTCTGCATCTCCCTAGAGCGGTTTGTTGTCACTTTCATTGCCTCTTTACGAGATGGAGTTTTATTGTAAAGCCTCTGTCGCTTGCGCCTTTGTTCCCGTTGCTCAGGTGTCATGTTTGCATATGTCATCCTACACCTTGTAGATCAGTCATGACTTGCTCATTTGTTAACTCTCTCTTACGTGAAGCATTGGTGCACTGTGACTGTATTTCTTGATTAATTATGCTACGAGCAGTAATTACCTCATCACCTACATAGTTGTGTTTGGGTTAAAATAGTAGCAAGACAACCAAAACGCACCGGATATCCTTCGATGATCGTCTCATTGCATATAAAGCTACTGATAGATTCACCAACACAAAAATATAGGTGTTGATGCCATATTAACAACAATTTAATTACTTGATAACCGATTGGATATATCATCAGTATTCGCATGTATAAGCATGTATAAGCAGTTTCGCAATAGTTTATGACCCCCTTCATATTCTTAGCCAGATAGTCTCTTTTTACTTGGATTCATTTTTTACCTTCTATATACTCTGTAGCTTCGCAAGTACTGATGTTGAAATTTAGATGGACATCCTTGGATTCATTTTTTGCCTTCTATATACTCTGTAGTTTCGCAAGTACTGATGTTGAAATTTATATAGACATTCTTGGATTAATTTTTCCCCAACACAGATTCAATGCGTACCTATGTTCCTGTAATCTAATGGAATAGCTGATTTGAAATATTCTATGATTACATTCCCTGAGAGCTAACTCCTTGAGCCAGTATCACTTTGTAGTACATTTACTAAGAGGTGATATTCATGTGCAGGTACATCCGCCCTAGGTTGTTTGACAGTGAAATCAGAGCAGCAAGGTTAGTATTATGCAGTTCAATCTTTCTTTTGTTTTGTAATTCATGGTTAGCAAAAAAAAATGTGTTGGCTACTGAAACCTTTTATGAATTGCATGCCATTCAGCAGAATTGTGTTTTGTGATTCAAAAAAGACCAGCTTTCATTTCCCTGTTAAGCCTCTTTAGATTAGTGCCATGTTTCTTAGTTGCTGGTTTTCATCTTCGATGTCCTGACTTGGATTGGTCCCATGTTTCTTAGTTTCTGCATATTGTTATTCAGGTTTCCTGCTGAGCACTTATTTCTTTTTGCTCTTTAATTACTGTTAGCCTGCAACAGCTACTACCTGAAATTTCATGATGCTGGTTTCAGTTCTTAGGTGTGGATTTGTCCAAATTTGCAGTATATTTCAGTTTAAGTTCTTAATCCTATATATGGGAACATAAGTGTGGATGACCATAGTCGTGACTGCCTCTGTAAAAATCCTAGGGAAGAAAAACATTTGGACAGCTTCAGAAATCTAACACTTCGAAGAGGGCATGAAGATATACATATAGCTTTTGTCCTGTTGGTCACCACATGCTTGCAACTGTTAAAACTGGCAATAGTTTTATGGCTTTCGATATCCAAAAATCTAACTACTAATTCAAAACCTAGATCTGGCACTTAAGTTAAGATCCATTGCCGCAGTTAGTTTTTGAGTTACTAGACAGTGTTGCTTGTGAGTAAGGATGAAAACGGAATAGAAATATCTCGAACCGAACCGTATCGTTTTCTATATTTAATCCGATTGATTCCGTATTTTCTTGTCCGACTTTACCGTTTTCGCTTTCGCATTTGAGATGTTTCGTATTTTAAATGTAAAAGTAGAAAACGGTTTACACATTTTTCGACCGTTTTTTACTTTTCTACTTTTAATTTGAAATATTCCGAATTCAAAATTCGGTTTAAACCGAATTTGGCCAACTCATGATAGTCATACAACCCAATTCTGTGTTCTGCTCACCACTTGATGCGTTCTTTCTCTTTGGTGGCTAGCTGCCCTCTCTTATAGACGGCGCCCAGCCTCATCTCTCTTATTATGTATTTGATCGTGCACTTGTTTAATGCTATGCACTTGAACTAGATCATGCACTTGTTAGTTGTGAACTTGTTATGTATTTGGTCGTACACTTATTTAATGCTATGTACTGTGGGTCGGTATTTCGTATTGAATTTTCGCATACCGACCGTGTTCGACATAATTCCGCTCGAATTGGTTCGTTTCCGAAATTCTAGATATTCCGTAAGTTCGTTTTCGTTTTCGTGTCCGGCTTGTCCGCTTTCGTTTTCGCTTTCGTATTTCAAATGTAAAAGTAGAAAACGGTTGAAGAGTTTTTCGACCGAGTTCGACCGTTTTCATCCTTACTTGTGAGATATGTAATATTCTCCTTGTAAGTATCCATATCCATTGATAGTATTTGAGTAACAGTTGTTTGTTTGCACATAGTCTTGTTGCATCTGTGAACCTGCCTGCTACCACTAATGGTTTGCACCATATAAATGAAAATATGCACCTTAGAAATAGAATATTGCTAATTGATGACATAGCATGTTGATCTTTGGTTCAACTTCCTTGTGCTTCCAAGTCGCTTATTGAAGAAATAGTTGTTGTTTAAATTTTGATGCATATAAATAGCAGTTATGTCTTAATACTATTATGTGTAGTTTGTGCTGACCTCAATAATATATGCCCCTGCTCTTGCTTAATGCAGTTACAAATATTTTAGCACTGGATATTTCTTCACAAAAAAAAAGAACTGAATGTCTGTTTTGTGAGACCAATTGGGTGTTAGTTAAAGACCATAGCTTGTGCTTTTTTTCTCTTTGTAGTTTTAGAGATGTTGACTTCTTTGTGAATTAAAAATTAGCACCAGGCAACAAACAATAGCTAGAAAGAAAACATAATAGTTTCATTTAGCCTACCTATATATAACAAGCCTATAGTTGTTTTGCTTCATAATGCAGATTCATGTTATTTTGCTTCATAACAGACGAGTGGTTAAATTGTGTTTAACTTTTGGAAATATTTAAAAATATATATGTTATCTTTAGTACTTCTAATGGCTACCGTATGACTCTGGATAATTAAATACTACAAAAGGTAGCAACTGTGGTTGTGGGTTAATTTAATGAAAAATAGTGGCTCTCCTGTATCATTAGGTGACAAGACTAACCCTACTGATGGAGGTAAATAAAATAAATCATCCTTTTATCCTAAACCCTAATGAAACGGTCCGATTAGTTTAGCGGTGACGACGGATCATTTTAGTTGTAGTAGTGAGCATTCTCCCCTAAATAACCCGGTTTATTCCAGGTGGTGGAGCAGGGTCCACGTCACCCTAAATCTTTCCGGCCGTTGGATCTCGCATTGGACGGCACAGATCTCTCGAATTCGATTTCTCAAGAAGCGGCTTCTTCGCGTGCTTTACCTCTTTCCCAGCTTCTCCTCCGCTTCTCTCCTGCTTCTCTGGCTTCCCGTCCGAATCCGACGAGACAAATATATACGGCCGCTTCTGCTTCTCTTTCCTCACGCTTCTGCTTCTCGATCCTTCTCCTCTTCTCTCGCTCCCTCTCCCTCTCTCTCCCGCGACGCGGGCGACGGCGACGGCGCCACCGCGCACGCAGCGCCCCCCCCGGGCGGCTCCTCCAAGGCCGTTGCGCACCGGACGGCCACCAGCACATGCGGCTCGACGGCGCAGGCGCGGCCTTCCTCCGGAGCGACACGTCGACCTGGGCGGCTGGCTCCCGTCCCAGCAGCGGCGCCGACCTAGGGTCTCGCCTCCGCTTCACCGGCCTTCATCCTCGCGCAGCTCTACCTCGTCGTTGTCCTTCACTACCTCGCCGCCGTTCTTGAGGTTCGTGGCCCCTAATCCTCCTCAATCTGTATTTTGGTAGAGGCTAGGGTCATCACATCAACGCCGTAGCACATGTGACTCTGTATCAATTGGGCAACGATAAGCTAATTCTAGCTGCTGTCTAATTGTCTATGATGAAAACCCCCCGTTGCAGCTATGTCCACATTGCTGGCAGTAATTTGTGTATGTTGCATGGCTCGTCAACACACTTCTGTCAATTGAGGCATGGGTTTCCAGTGCTCTGTAATTGTATAATGTTGTATTACAGATCTAGATTGGTTAATTTGTGGCTATTTTTAGATAAAAATAATAGCAAGTTTATACCTAAAAAAAAGGATACTTTCATTTATATTTACGCATCCAAAACTGATTCGATGTTTAGCGGAATGAAATTTGGGGTGTTCACTAGAGGTTCGGCTCTCACTTTTTTTTAATAAATTGCTATACCATCTGCTACATGCAGGCCTTCTTTTTCAGAAGTCCCAGTTCCAACCTTACTTTTACATGGTAAGGTCTGTGCACTTTTATAATCATTTGCTAATTTTTGGATGATAAGCTCTAATTTTACAAAGTGTAGCACGGTTACTGTTTCCCTATTCATTGGCATGAATTTCACCACCATCTTTTATACTTCTTTTCATACTGCCTACGAGGTTAATTTCACTACCTGTTCTTTTCCCCCCCGCATGCTCAACAACGAGATATAAAAGGAGTGTGCCATTTTCTGGTTGCATCTTGAGGCCACGTATATTGAGCAATTGGAAGCTATTAGATGTAAGTTGTTGAAAGCTCTAGTTTGGTTTTGGTGAATTGATGAAACCCTAAGTACTAACCTAATTTATCAAAGTGATCATGAGATAGGTAGCACTATTCCAAGTGATGGAGCAATGGTGAAGATCATGATGATGGTGTGGTGACCATAATGATCAAGTGTTTGGACTTGGAAAAGAAGAAAGAGAAAAACAAAAAGCTCAAGGCAAAGGTGAAACCTAATAGGAGCTTTTTGGTTTGGTGATTGAAACACTTAGCGAGTGTGATCACATTTAGGATAGATGGTCGTACTATTAAGAGAGGAGCTCTTATCGGACAACTCAATCATCTAGTGCCACTAGGTGTTGGAAAACATGCATATGCATTTTAGGCCTAGCGCACAATAGGTGAGAAGCGTTTAACCTTTGAAAAATGATTGTGAAAATGCTAACACACTTGCACGTGATGGTGAAACACTTGGAGTGTTAGCACATTTGCAAAGGTGGTGAGAAAGGTGAAGAAACGGAGGCGAAACTCGGCTTAGGGTGTTGCCACGGGGGCACCGCCACCCCATGTCCAGTGCACCGCCACCCCTGTGGCGGTGACCGGCTGGGAGGCCGAGAGCAGCGAGTTGCCCTGGGGGCACCGCCATTGTGTGTCCGGTGGCACCGCCACCCCTAGGGCGGTGCCCACCTGGACATGGCCGAGACTCAGGAGAAGTGAAGCGGGCACCGGTGCGTCCGGTGTACACCGCCACCCTAAGGGCGGTACACTGCCTGCCACCGCCGCGAGGAGGGCGGTGCCACCGCCATTTTCTTCTAGAGACTGGTGAAATGGGGTTGGTCACCGCCGCGGGCACCGCCGCCCTGATGGCGCGCACCACCATAAAAGTCCAGAGAAGGGGGTATTCAGGTAGATGGCCGGGTGGTCACAGCCACCCTAGGGGCGGTGCCACCGCCACCCTGTCCGGTGCCCCAACGGCTAGTTTTTAGCCGTTGGAAAGTGACCGTTGGGAGGGGCACCGCCATGTCCGGTGCCAGGCATCCCCGTGTCCAGTGCCCTCACAGAAAGCTGCTCCAAAGGGGTAACGGCTCTATTTGCTTGTGGGCTTATAAATAGAGCTAGTGGCCGGGCTGGCCACTCTCTTGGCACTTCTAATAGCTGCATACACCCTTTGAGAGTTGAGCACACCAATCCACTCACTTGCACACTTGATTTCATCATCTTGGGTGAGATTGGAGAGCCTCTAGTGCATTGCTTAGTGTTCTAGCATCTTGTGGCACTAGTTGGGCGATTTGGGCTGGTGGAGTTCTTGTTACTCTTGGTGTTTGCCGACACCTAGACGGTCCGGTGATTGGTGGATCGTTGAGCGGCTATTGGTGATTGTTGCCAGCTCCGATCGTCGACATTGTGAGGGGTTCTTGTGCCTTCCCCGTGGGAGATCACGAAAGGCAACTCTAGTGGATTGCACGTGGCTTATGTGTTCTCATCTTGTGTTGTGCGGCACCCAATTGAGGGTTTGACGTGTGATGCCAATAGCGCGTGAACCTCCAAGTGAGTGAATCGCCACAACGAAGACTAGCTTGCCGGCAAACAAGTGAACCTCGGTAGAAAATCATTGTGTCATCATTTGATTCCGAGGTGATTGGTATTCATTCTTGTGATTGATTGGCTCCTTTGGTGATTGGCTCATTCCTCTACACGGCGGTATAACACTTCATCCTTCCCGCGCATTTACATTTCTTAGTGTAGCTTGGCCCTTTGGTTAGTGAGGCTTTTTAGTTAGTCTGTGAGAGCTCACTAATTTAGTATAGCGACATAGCCTTTGAGTGCTTATAGACAATAGCAACTAAAATTGTGGTAGGTGACTTGCATTCTTAGTAGTCTAGCGCAACATTCGCTTTGCCTCTGTTTGTCTAACCGCTTTGCGTAGTGTTGTTGTAGAAATTTTTATAGGCTATTCACCCTCCTCTAGCCATTAGGACGTTTCAGCTGTCCACACCTAAACACATGCCACTGTTTATTACCTGAAACATATACCCATTATATGCTCATAGTATAGTGTGAATCACTTAAAATATGCCGAAAGCTTCTTTACTTATGGCCGTTCTAAGCATTTGGATTAATCTTTCGGATTAAAAAAACTAGATTCATTTTTCATCTTCCAAATTCTGATATGCGGATGTACATCATACCTTTGGTTACACATACTTTTTAAATTAGGAATATAAAAATGGAAATGTCCTCTTTTTTTACATGTACTTTCACTCATGTCAGTTATGTGCAGGATCAATTCCTAATGCCCTCTTATGTGCACCTCCTATTTATTCTTTTCAAAGTGCTTTGCAGCCCGATTGCGCCTTTTTGTTTACAGCGATTAGTTCTACTTTCCTTCTACTAGGTTTAGCAGTTCCAGGAGACCTATTATCACTTTGAAGCAGCTAATTATTGCACCTGAATCCGTTTGTCTGCTTCAGCAACCATACATTGTACCTTTCTATTTTTTGGGTATCCATTCTTGCCTTCTAGATTCCCTTCCGATTTCGGTTTTGATTTGTTTTCGCAGTGGAATGTCTATAATTTTCACAATTGGTGCTTAAGTCATTGGTCGATGTTATTTTCTCATATCTTTCCTATGTACCAGCTACCCTACAGCATATCTGGAGTTAACTAAGTGCTCCCTTGTTGAATGTTTGTAGCCCTGTCAATTGTACAACAGAGGATAAGATCAAGAAGGGGATCACATTTGCTATACAGAGTAAATCATCAACAATATAGTTGCATGCCTCCTGCGGAAGGTCGTGGTGGAGGCATCGGCCACATGAGTATCTTCCTTCTCAGACAACAGATAATGTGAGGACACCTCCCTCCCTCTTTCTCACTGGTTTCCGCTACTACTTCATGAGAATTTCCCCTCTTCAACTAGATTAGCAATTGCTTCATTATCTTGCCAAATTCATCATTACTTTACTACATGGCCTGCCCTCCAATGCTATTTGCATGAGCCTTTGGTTAACTATCTGGTATTATGCTGAATCAACGTACGCCTTCCAAATACATATGTCAAATTCTGCACTGCATCTGATACACGTACGCCTCATATATTACTGGGTGCAAGCATTAGGAATCTTATCTACAGATATATAGCACACCTGCATGGTGCCATGGACCAACTTCTTGCTGCTGTACAGGAATGCTACACTAACATCACAGCATCATTCCACGAATTCATCGAGTTGAGGGTACTGTGCATCTGTTCCCTGCTGCTTCTACGCATTTATATAACACTCATATTTTGAATAAAGTCCAAATGCAAATACAGGTTCAATATCTATCTACGTATTTAGAATCAGAATCACCGACCGTGACACCAAGTCGATGGATTTGGTCAGAAGAACCAAGCAGTTTTAAAGATCCGACCACGACACCAATCAACTCAGTGGAACCATCGAACAGTTCCAAATAAATCTAATACCTCCTAGGACTTCACCAATCCAGGTAACACTACTTTCACTAATTAGGAAAGCTAGCGATAAAGACAACATAACATCAAAGTGTGACAGAGCATTCTAATTACATATGCACCATAACCGTGTCTTTACTACCAAACATACTATTTCTAGCACAAATGATGTATCAATGGAAACGGAAGACTTCGAACAAAGAAAGGAATTTTTGGCCGACACCCTTAAAGGGGCGTACCTAGTGCAGAGAGCTCCCGCTCTGTGCGGGGTCTGGGGAAGGGTGTTAGTGGCAAGCCTTACCCTCGCCTGTGCAATGCGAGGAGACCGCGACTCGAACCCGGGACCTTCCGGTCACGGGCGGTAAGACTACCGCTTGCACCAGGCCCACCCTTAACTTTGCAATTTCCTTGCTTAAGTTTATATGGTATCTGTGAACATGTATCAGCACTCTAATTCCTCTACAATCCCATATGTACAGTTCTGTTTATGACACCTCTTAATTTATCTAGATCCTATGTGTATATATATGCATAGCTCTTTTTTGATTCATGCATTTATGGTAGACGTCAGGGGTCCAAAATATCCTTGTTTAAAGAATATTAATATGTTTTTTTTTGGTAGATCATCATATGTACCCATAGATCTCAAAGGAGTTCTTTTGATCTCCAAGGATTACTCTCTGTACAACGTTCCATAGTATTCCTGTCATCATACATGATCTTCCCTTTGCCTTATTCAGGTAAGCTGCCTATGCTCGCCTTTGTTTCTCAATTTTTTTTCACCTTCAGTTCTCCTAATTTGCTGTATTCATGCTTTTCGCTCCTGCTACCTCTGTGTTCAGTGTGCTTGATCACAAAGGAGTTTTACTTATTTCCAAGGACTACTCTGTGCTACACTTCATAGTGTCCCGGTCATTACACAGGATTTTGTATTTGCACTGCGCCTCAGGTGCAATGTTTTCAGGTCGTCTAGTCGAACCTGGTCGCCATGGGACCGACCAGGAGACTAATCGTGATTAGTCGTCGACCAGGCCGATTAGTCGACCCTGGTCGTCCATCTAGTCGTCCATGTATATCAGGACATATATATATATATATATATATATATATATATATGGAAAATTTTCCTACTCCCACGGTCCCACCTAGATTTACACGACCGAGCTTCCTAACGTGGTGCCGGGGGTTTCCTTAGCGGGTTAAAGAAGCGGACCCGTTAGTATATTTTGAATATAAATACATACCTATCAGATCTGCTCCTTTCCATCCGTCACTTTCCCATCGGGACAGAAACTGACCTGCGGCCGCCCTCCATTCATGGTGGAGCACGAACCCTCCAAATCTCCCCATGGGTAAAGGTAATCATTTAACGAGGCAAGATTCATCTCTGATTCATTCTTGTTGATATGAACACAGTAGGTGATGGGGACGACGTGGATTTTGTGATCTCTGCCGACTAAATCAGTGGAAGGGCAAAAACCTTCTCTCGTTTCATCACTAGGCGGCACCCGCTTTCTTCGGCGACTGGCTATAGGCTGCTGAGATGGATACGAGGCTGGCGTCTTTTCTTCGGCGGCGGCGACTGGCCACCAGCACCAGACAATCAGGTAAAAACAAGAATCCGATCTGCCAACAGACTTACATATCCAAATTAGCAAAAAGTAGTATACGTATACATTAATAACTACTCGAACACGCTCTGATTATTTCCTTTCTTACCAGTATTAAATTCAGGTCCTCGAGTTGCTCCCCTAATTCATCTGCTGGCATCGCCCCTAGCTGACAGGAAACGTGGCATGCAGATCTGTGATGCTTAGGCATCACATTTAATTTCTTTCTCTGTGATTAGGAACATCCGTCGATGGGATCCAGGTATAGTTGAGAAAGTCCTAATCCTTACTGATTTGTTTATTCCAATCTAAACTTGTGGCCGCAACTTTTGCCGTAGTTTCTCATTTATATTCTTTATGAACCAGGTAGCAGATTGCATCTCGAGGAAGCTACGTCTGCATTCACCTATGTCGTCCGCCGGTCCGTGTGTCCATGGTTCATCCCTGCGACGACCACGAAACATTCGGTGCACCGGCGATCAAAAGCAAACTGAGAGATAAATACTAGTAGTAAAATAATATACTCGTAAATAATGTATGAACCAATACTCCTGTCCAAGGAAAGGTATCTACATATATATCAAAAAAGTATGTACATATACTAAGCATACTTCCGTGTATCTATATATATATATATATTTGTCAAAAAAATATCTACATGTACATTCTAGATAGAGTATGTACTAATACTAGCTCCTGTCAAAAGTATGTACGCATACTAGCATCGATCGTGTCAATGTTTGTGTACCGATACTCGTATAAAAAAAGTATGTCCACGTGCTAGCATACTATTTTTCTCCAAAAAACGGTTCGTATACTCTATAATAAAATTCCATGAGTATATGGACGTACTCTTAAATATACGCAAGTATATGGATATACACACCCAAGTATATAGATATACTAAAATAATCCCCTGAGTATATGGATATACTCTCAAGTACAACTATACAAATATACTCATTTTCTTATTAAGCATGTGTCCATACTTTATTCACACAAAAGTATATACATCAGTAATGAATTTAGTATCCACTTTATTTAAAAGAAGCTAACAAACTCACGCCATGAAATATGGACGTGTAACGTCTAGTAGCCTCTTCGTGCGCATGCAAGTAGGCGCTGCAATTAGCCAAAAAGAGTAGTGCTTAGCGGGTTTTGATGGTGGATATGTACCGAATAAGCCTAGTGGAAGTAATTACTCCTGGGAGTATAGAAAGCTGACCATATATATACACACACAATAAAGCAAGCATCAAGACTGCATTAGTGTTTAGCCAGTGACACTAATGCAGTCTTGATCTTGACACACCTGAACAACAGCACTGCTGCAGTAGCAAAATAACTAACATTTAGCATACCATAGCAGCCACACACCCAGCATATTATATAACCAAATTAGTTCAGTATACATAAGCTAAAGTGTTCAACACAAAGTCACAAATATTGACATTCAATAGTCTCACATGTCCGTCCAGTTAAACAGGCCCAAAAACAGAGTAACCAAACTGATCGTCCCTGTCCTAGTCGGACGATTAGTCGTCGACTAATCGGACAACCAGCTTTCTAGTCGAGCTAATCGAGTCGGTCTTCCTAATCGAACACCAGGAACCGACCAGAACGACTAATCGTGATTAATCACGATTAATGGACGACCTGAAAACATTGCTCAGGTGAACTGCATATGCTCTAACCTTTCCTTTTCTTTTGTTTCTCTGCATGCATGGTGCCTACCAGATAAAGCTTTAATGTTACAGCCTGTATTTGCTACTTTTACTTATTTAGATTTAGATACCATCTTATGGGGTTCCCTTATCTTTGTGCTAATTTTTTTTTCTTTTTTAAGCTGTTCACCGCGCATTCCTATTTTATAAGATAGTTATGCCTATGACTACATCTGAATGTAGTTATTATTGGCTATGGCTATTTCCTTTTCTTTTGATCTTTGCAATGTTCCAATCAAACATATATTGCCAAAAAAAAGGCATCTATTTAATCTGTTGCCAACGATGTAAACAAACTAAATCTCGACTTTTCAATGGATATATTGTTGATAACAAGATCTTTAAAGGGAATTATGATAGCTTGCCTTTACAAGTATTATGATAGTTTCCCCAAGTTACCCAACACCAGTTAACACTAGAAAAGGGTGTTCCAATAATGCTCTTATGCAATTTAAATCAATCCGATGACCTCTGCAATGGCACCAGGCTCAGTGTAAGTGTGTAACTTCTTTAGGTGACATGGTAATAGAGGCCAAGATAATGGCCGCCACTCATTCTGGACAACGTGTTGTAATCCCTCGAATCTCATTAACCTTAAAAAATAACAAATGACCATTTGTTCTCCAAAGACGCCAATATCCTAAAAAGGTATGTTATGCCATAACTATCAACAAAAACCAAGGCCGACATCAAAAGGTTTCCGCTTGCGTCCGTGTTATGAGAAAGTGGATTTTCAAATAGAATATGGGCGATGGACCACCGCTGTATGTTCGGCTTGTGCTGGCATATGCAAGGGTAACGCTCACATACACACCACCAACAGTTGCCTTATTCCACAAATCAAGACTCATATCTAGATCACACAGCTTCAGGCCTAGAGGACGACACACAATTCCCCCTCTCACCCACCTCCCCCCACTACCTCTTTCCTCATTATTTTTTTTTTCAATTCATAAAGCCACTTCTGCACATACTGTACGCCTACATTTGTTTTTCAGTTCTACGTTCCTTATGGTAGGATGAGGACTACAAATGCACAGTTACTGTTACATACATAGCAGACAACGCTGGAAAATTCTATGTGTGCTTTTTTCCTTTTCCTTTTATATCATTTACTTAAAATATATGGCTCATTGTTTTCCAAATTTGATATATCATAATAGCTGCTCCTGTTGAAAGAAAAAGGGTTGGGGGAACATAGATGTTTTGAGGGAAAAATTCCAAGTACGCTACTATACGTAAATTTACCACTACATTTATAAATGATGGCTACAATGCAGAATTGCAGACAGTGACAAATATATAGTCCTTCTACATGGGTGCAGCCTAGGAAGACACGTACACTGATAAGGTAAATGCCATTTTATTACTTCTTTCAGTTTCCGATTCCTATATGACTCTACAGAAACAACATTAGTCCTCATGGTTGATGGCCGGTGCACAAGCTAAGGCTTTCAACATTGATAGTGTTTATAGCTCCAGCAATTCTATACCAGTTGTGCTTTTTGTTGCCTGCTTACAAACAATTATCTGTAAGTTCTCCTTTCACAAATATAGAAGCTCCGGACACTGTCTCCAGCCTGTGTATAACAATGGACCCTCGGAAAAGGGCTTCCACTTGGTTAAGAACTTTGCACAATAGTTCTCATCTGTATTTTTATGTGTTTATCACCCCAACTTTGAATGCCCTTATCTAGGTACTACTTATCGTAGCTCAGAACCAGCAACCTATCTGAATGCTTATGTGGATGTTTCAAGACCATTCTAAAGGTGCATGATTTAGAAGCAGGCCAACTATGTCCTTCAAAAATCTGTGCTAAATGACTAAGTAGATAACTCTCAACAATAATTCTTATATATATTTTTCTTACATGTAAAACACTACATTTACCACCTGGTACTTACCTGTAATCACCGTATACTTTGTTACACCCCCTGATAATCAATCTTTCCAGATTACTACCCCTTTTTCAAACTCTAGAAACTCTAAAACTGTATGTGTGATGACATGGGTACCCCTTCCACTTTCATATCTACGATTTCAAACACATGTATGCCATACACAAATTACTGTGACCATACAGTATTTCATAATCGCTAAGACATTGTGACCTTAACCTCCTACAAGATTAACAGTTTTTAATAGTTTCCAATAGCTTGCCTAATTAATATGTCTATTTTATCATAACTAGGGGATAAGACCCACAAAAAAAACTTTCTTACAGTAATCCTAGCGGCGCATGTGGACATAACAAAGTTTTTTAATGTGGCCTGGTAGAGTAAGCTCACTGGGCAGTTGATAGAGGTAACACTGCCATAAAACACAAGCCTCAAAAACAATTCCGTTCGGCAATCATTCTTCTACTTACCATGCAGGCAACAAAAATCTTCATTCCCCAACATACAGTGCACATGCCCACTATGCACAAGACTCAGCAGCAGCTCATCAGACCTTCTTCCCTTTCAGGATCCGCCCTCCCCGCTCATAGGTACATAAACACATTGTGTTACTTACTATCGACAATATCTAAACCGCCATATAACAAACACTAACCTCTACACACATAATTCTTACAGGCAACCGACATGGAGACAGCGACGAGTCCACAAGCTATGGTCTATGAGACCCAAGTTGGGAGCTACAATAGCTGTCGCACCAGAACAGACTCAGCAGCCAACCCCGTGATATATATAATATAAGCTCTCCGAAGACCACCATTATATCCATGTAATGTATTTGTAATATAAGCCCTCCTAAAACCATCCATGTGATGTCTGTGTGTTATAAAATCTCCTAGGACTACTATTATATCAATGTAATGTATTTAAACACCTCTCCTAGAAACAATATTATGTTTATTTACATATTGTTATGTGGTTGCTAGGATTGAGAGGGAGAGAGCTAAGGGAGAGGCGGCGACGGGCGGGCTACAGTACCCGCGGGCACTGTTCACACGAGGGAGAGAGAGCAGGAACGACGGGCTCCCAGGGGAAGCCAGCAACTTAATTGTTGCTTCTTGCTTGACTATAAATGATACATGATTCTCTATTTTATAGAGATGACTAACTTGACCCCTAAGAAAATATCATAACCGAATCAATCTAACATATCTCTTTCCTATGAAAACCAAATCAATCTAATTTAATCTGTTCACGCGCTACAGTACTGCGTGGGCCGCGCTACAGTGCCGCGTGAGCCCCTGAACCAGCTCCACTTGCCATAACACTACTCCACCCCTCGAGGACAACTCGTCCTCGAGCTGTGGCGATTGCTAAAGCGGAAGACCTTGCGGTCCAGAGAAGATCGCCATGGCAGACCTGATGAAAGAGACCAATGCTGCGGTTGTAGTCGAGGGGGAAGGCATATGGCTCCCCAAAATCAACTCCGTCCCATGGGATCTGCTTCTGTAGTGGTGCACGATCCATACCTTCCTCCTCGAGGTGCCAAACTTGGCTGCTCCATCTGATCTGCCTGGAATCGAATTCGCCCGGCTCGAATCCATGGAGTGCCTGCACGTGGAGTCGATGGTGCCCTCCACGAGCAGCCACCCCCGCTATGGGTGCAACAGAGCGGGGCTATGCTAGAGGCGTACTCCAAGCGACCGATGGAGCTTTGAAGGCCTGCTGTTGAGCCGGCGGAGAATAAGCGCATGCAAACAACCACGACCCTGCTCGAGGAATCGGTGCAGCGGCTCGTAGAGGTAGCGACAAAGGCACCATGTCCGCCAATGTCGGTGCATGGATGACCGCCTGCATTGGTGACACTAGTGCCGGCGGGGTTGTTGGTGAAGCTGGTGATGAGACTGTCGGAGTTGTGGCAGCCGGGGTCTTCATTGGTGATGTGACCATGGCGGGGGAAGAGGAGCGCAACGACGTAGCTGACACCGTCGTTGTTGGTGATGGCGCCGATGCAGCAAGTGGCGTAGCAGTGTGGAACTGCACTAGCACCACTACGGCTACCGATGGTGCTGCTGGCAACGTCGTTAAGGACGGCGGTGCAGCAACCACAGCGGAATCGATCCAATCCGATTCGGCGAAGTGGACGGCCGCTGGTGCCTCGTCGAAGCCGCGCAGCTAGTTGCAGTCGGTGATTTGCATGAGCTCCTCCATGTGCAAGGCGTGCTCAAGAGTCTCGTCGGCGGCGGTGGCATCGACAAGATCATGCTGATCTATGCCATCCACAGCCACGGACCCCTTGCTGCAGCACAGGGTCCTCCACCACGGCTGCGGCTGGGGTGCATAGGGCCCGACGAGGAAGGCCCTGATGTCCGCCACGGCCTGCCCTAATTCCAGAATTGCGGCCGTCACCTGCTCCGGGGTGAGGACGAGGGCGGCGGGAGATGACGGCGCCGGGGCAGAGGGCGCGATCACCCCTGAGGATGCCAGCGCGCCCAATGCCGGCGCACCTGATGTGTGGGGCAGCAGCGCCGACGAAGACGATGGTGGCGGCGGGTGGGTGTGCGGCGGCGGCGGGTGGGTAGAACTCGGTAGAGGGCTGGACATGATCGAACCAGAGATCTCAGATACCAGATTGTTATGTGGTTGCTAGGATTGAGAGGGAGAGAGCTGAGGGAGAGGCGGCGACGGGGGGCTACAGTACCCACGGCTACAGTATGCGGGCACTGTTCACACGAGGGAGAGAGAGCAGGAACGGCTGGCTCCCAGGGGAAGCCAGCAACTTAATTGTTGCTTCTTGCTTGACTATAAATGATATATGATTCTCTATTTTATAAAGATGACTGACTTGGCCCCTAAGGAAATATCCTAACCGAATAAATCTAACATATCTCTTTCCTATAAAAACCAAACAAATCTAATCTAATTTGTTCATGCGCTACAGTACCACGTGGGCCGCGCTACAGTGCCGCATGGGCCCCTGAGCCAGCTCCACTTGCCATAACACATATCTCAATGCGTCTATGGTTACTTCTCCACACCTTATGTTTACTCTTCATACTTTTCCACATCCTGAAAAAAGCGATGTGCCAACAATAGGCCTTCCCAAAGGTGCATTCTTCCTTCACAGATATAACTGCATAGGCGCGCGACGGCGCGCGTCCTTCACTAGTACTCTGTTAGGTGCCGTGAGCACCCTTAGCATACTCTGTTTCCTGTATCGTGGTGGTCTGCTTTGACTTTTGAATGGCACTACTAACCCAGAGTTGACAACGCTGGATCGTTTCTTGATCCAAGCATCGTCATATCGTGTTCCAATATTATCCTCCCCGAATTCTTTTTGTTTCTTTGGGGTTCAATTATATATTGATCCATGAGACCCAATTGATCCATTGGAGTATGGTTGTGATGTTGTTTCATGAGACCCAATTGATCCATTGGAGTATCAAGTACGAGATGTGGTTGTGCTATAGTTTGCTACTGAACGATTGCTTGTTCTAGTAATGTGATCGTAATAATGAGCGGGGGCAAGTTGGACTCCATGTCATAGAACAAAACCAGACTTAATGCAGTGTTGTGATGGCAACGTAGTGAAGATTTTTTTTAAAGGTTAGTGAAGACTTTTGAGAGGCATCTGGGGCAAAGGAGCAGGAGTGACTTCCCTGCTGGCACAAAGAAAACATGAAACTGGTGATCAAACTGTTAAGCAGCAGGAGACGAAACCGTTTAGGACTAGAAAACCTTGATGTGTCCTTCCGTCCACAATGAGAATTATGGCGTGCTTAGCATTTCATTTCTACATCCTTACAATGCTAAAGAACTAGTTGAATTCCCCGCGTATTGCTGTAGGAATTTAAGGATATAATTTAGATGCCTATTTAAAGTTAAGTTTAAGGAACATATTTGGAGTTTAATGGAGAGAAGATGTGAATGAAATGTTCCTAATGATATATGAAATCAACAATTCAATTTGTGAATGATATTTGACCAAATTCATCCTAATGGGCATACGTAGAATCTGAGTTCGTAGTATAGGTATCTTTAGAAGAAAAAGGAAAAAATGATACTCTCGCAGTTCCATAATACCTAACCTTGTATTTAAATTTTGTTTGAAAAAGATGCAGTATAGCCCGGTATATAGATCCCAAATTAATCCAATGTACCATCAACCACTCCTACAATGTTTTAGCTAGCCTTTAGTGAATATTTTAATATCTATGAACTTGTTTATGGCAACATTGTGGTCACGACTAGCTTGGGCAGCCCAACCCCAAGCTCTCCTCCCATGGCTTTCACTCGGAAATGATAGATTATTGCAAAGGACTGAGGTACCAACACTGGTGGCGGTGCCATCCCTCTCAAGTCTCAATACCTTCGCCGTTGCCTTCCACTTGGGACCTCAACTTCATTACCAGTATTGTTGATAGTACAGGTAAGAATCCGATGTGTATAAATCCCACAACTCGACATTGGTATTTAAAAACAAACAGCTCTGACACTGGTATTTAAAAAGGATTTGTCTATAGCTCACCCGTGTGAGCCCTCACACGATTTTTTTCTGAACTATTCTTCTTCCACCTCCCGCTGCTCGCCGTCGCCGGAACACGTCCTCGCCCCCGCCGCCAACTACCGCCTCCAGCGAACCCTAGCGCCCACGGCGGCCTCTCTCTTCCCCTCCCCCCACTGCCGCCATCTTCTCCAACTCCGGCGAGCCTCCTCGCCCTGACCTGGCCCGACCGTCTCTACCACCGCCAGCTCCCCTAAACTGCCCGGCCACATCCCTACCGCTTGGCCTGCCCGCCTCCTCTGGCCGGCCCCTTCTATACCCGTCGGAGTTGGAGAAGCAAGAGGGGAGAGAGGCTCGCGGGAACCCTAGCCACCGCCGCCGAGATGGAGGAGAAGGAGGAGGAGCCACCTACCTCGCTGGCGCCACCGCCAGAGTTGGGAAAGAAGGAGGAGGCAGGGAGGCGTCGGGGCATGCTAGGGTCCGTCGTTCGGACGGTAAGCTTCTTCCATCCGGCAATTAACTTTTGCGCTCTCTGGCACTTTCCTGCCTAGCTGCCGAATTGATTATTATTTTCTGTTTCCCGCGCGCGCCCACCCCATCTGACGGCTAGCGGCCAGCGCATCACCGGACGACGGGGCGTACCCTGCTGCTTCTATACTGCGTGTGGTTTTTTTTTTTTGGACGCATGAATGTACTGCATCGCTGGTGCCACAGCTGCCTCGCTGCCACCGTGAATTGTACAGTACTACTACTGATGGCTCGTAGCACTGTGTATCGCCATGCATTTCGATCGGTCCAGACTTATTGTTTTCAAGAGAAAAACACTATTTCAACTAAAAAAATAAGCTGAAAAGTATGGATTATAAGATAAATGCACAGGGCCTAAGAGGCCATTGCTCCCTGCACGCTCCGGCCACACCACGCACTCTCACCTCACGTACTGCCTCGAGAAGCACACAGAGATGAGAAGGTAAACATATCACCACATTACCTGAACTAAAAAAGTCTTAGCTGCTAAATGGAACTTTCAAAATATATTCCCATTATACTGTCATATTTCTTGTGATAAATTTTTTAAACAAGATCCCACATGGATATATTTAGATAAAGTTTTGTTAATGAACATGTATTCCATAACGACATAACATTTTTTTATTGAGTAGAGATGATGTTCTGGATTCAGGAAACAATGTTCCGTCTTGATAAGAAAAATATTCTCAGTTTAGAGGAATAGTATTCTAGATCTAGAGAACAAATTATATGTTAATGCAATTGGTATTATAACTTTCATAAAAATCAAAATAAAACCTATAAAAGATATAGAAAATAGATAAATAAATAAATAGCATAACATACATTGAAAAATAACAAAAAGCATAGAACAAATAACAAGGGAAAGAACAAATCCACATAATCGAGGAAAATTTAAAAGATTATCGCATGGATATTCTTTAAACAATCTAAAATATACCGTAGAACATCTCATGGGAACACAAAGATAATCTTGGAACATGCATCATATGAATATCCTAAAATACGTGGACCATCATGTGTATACGACATAAACATTACAAAATCTATAGAACATCACATGTATACTACGTGAACATCACATGCATGCTACGTGAGCATCGCAAAATAAATTATAAAACATCACATGTATACTACATGAATATCAAAAACATCATAGAATATCACAGTATACTACATCAACATCGCAAAAAGAATTATAGAACATCACATGTATACTATGTGAACATTACAAAAAACATCATAGAACATCACTTGTGTACTACGTGAACATCGCTAAACAAATTATAAAACATCACATGTATACTACGTGAACATCACAAAAAGCATCATAGAACATCACATGTATACTACATGAATATCATATGTATAATAAGTGAACATAACGCGTATACATTAAGGTCTGGTCCGGTCGTTCGGACCATAATCTCGCGCCGACAGTTTTTTCCCTCCATGCTGTATTTTCCCTCCGTGCTGATCAGTGATATTGGACTGGACTATAATAATGGGCCCATATATAGTACACGTATGTAACCCATTTAATTGTATTGTTGCTTTATTGGGATCCCCTCCCCTACATACATGCATACTCCTGAAAAGAAAGCGATTCGCAAAGCAAGCTCGTTTGTAAAACAGAGAAATGCTTACGTAAGCATTTACAAAAGTTTTGAACGAACATCACATGTGTCTAATAAAATAAAGGAAAAAAGTAGAACACGAAAAAATGGAAACAAATAATTAATAACAGTAAAATAATGACGAGGAAAAAATGAAATGAAAGGGATAAAAGAAATAAAAAAGAACAAAAAAGTTCAAAGAAAAGAAGAAGGAAAAAAAGCAAAATATACTGAGTGAACATTTCATGAGCACTATTCGAATGTCAAAGGTAATTACATAACATCCTATTTATGCTACGTGAAGATCACAAAATACATCATAAAACAGTGGAATGTATACTACGTGAACATCATTAATAAAAAATAAAAATAAAATATAAAATATAAAATGAATAATTAAAATAATTAATTAGAATGAAACATAGAAGAAGTAAAAGGGAACTAAAAAAGAATAACAAATGCTATTAAGTATGTAGAAATAATAAATTAACACAAACAAATTAATAAAATATTGAACAAAACATAGGGGAAACAAAAAATAATAAAAAGATAATAACATCATGTAAGAAGAGAAAAAAGAGAACATTGCTGGATACTATTTGAACAATATAAAATATATGACACTACATCTCACATGTACTATGTGAAACTTAAAGATAATCTTTGAACATCCTATTTATACTATATGAACATCTCAAAATACATCTTAGAACATCATATATATATTACGTGAATATCACAACAAGACATGATCGAAAAATAGAAATAATAAAAAGAAAAGAAACATGTAATAGAGAAAAAAAAACATCACATGGGTAGTACTTGAACAACCAAAAAACCTATAGAACATCTCATTAGTACTATAAACAACACATTTATATTACGTAAACATCCAAAGATACATTAGAAAATTACATGTATATGCACGGACATCACACGTCTCATAAAATAAAGACAAAGTAGAACATGAAAAAAAGTTAGTAACAGTAAGGTAATGAAGTAGAAAAAGGAAAATGAAAAAGATATAGAAAATGAAAATAACAAAAATACCAAAGAAAAGAGAAGGAAAAAAGAAACAAATGAAGGGAAAGAAAAACAAAAAAGATGCAACATGTGTTTCTTCTATAGCTCACAACCCATTAACAAAAAAAAAATGAAACAAAGAAAAAACAAAATTAGAAAAGAATTAATTAGTCATAAAAACGAAAAAAAAGAAATAAAAAATAAAAAAGATATAAAAGATACAAAAGAAAGATAAAGGATTTAAAAAGTGAAAAGAATAATAAAAATCACATAAAACAAAAAGGGAAATAAAAATAGAAAAATAAATGAAGCACAAACAGAAAAATAAAAATAAAATAGAAAAGAAATGAGAAGAATGAGAAAAAAAAAGAGAAACTAACGTACCTGGTGCTCCATGGGCCGTCGCTTGGTTCGATGAGCCGTTTCTGTATTGGCTGGTCAACGCAACGCTGCAGGAATTATGTCGCATACTCGCATCGTTCGACGGAGGGCGGGAAGCATCGTCGGGCGGAGCGGCTCCGAATGTTCGGACCCGAAGAATTCCCGGAGGCGTCGGGTAGAAAAAATCTTGAGCGAGGGAAGTTGCTGAATCACACAGGTGAGACCTTCAAAAACAAACAGAGTCCGATTCACCGTCTGGAATACTGGAATTCGCGGTCCATCTAACGATCTAACTGCAGCAGCGGCCTATAAATCAACACGAGAGTGCCGGTGGCCACCCTCCCACGTCCGGACGTCCCACGTGCCCAACTCCAAGAACCCCAGCAATAATCCACCATGTCATCGGCGGCGAACGCCCTGGGGCTCCCGCCGGGGGTCCGGTTCGACCCCACGCCCGAGGAGCTCGTCGAGTTCTACCTCATGCCGCGCGCCTTGGGACAGCCCACCGCGGTCCCGGGGATCGTCATCGAGGACGCCGAGGCCACCACCAGCTCGCGCCACCCCTGGAAGCTGCTCACGCGCAACCGGCGCACCGACGACGACGAGGCCTACTTCTTCGAGCGCATCGCGACGAGCGGCGACGACGCCAAGGGCGGCGCTGCTGCTCGCCAGGACCGCAGCTGCGGCGGCGGCCGCTGGACGTGGGTGGGGCAGAAGCGCTTCCCGGACGAGGTGCTGCCCCTGCGCGGCGAGGGCGAGCAGGTGTCGTGGGGCAAGTACTCGCTCAACCTGCAGGAGGGCCGGCGCAAGGGCGGCAGCACGGGGTGGGTCATGCACGAGTACACCATCACCTCGCCGCAGTGCCCGTGCCCCGTCAAGCTCTGCCATGTCGCCTTCACCGGCCACGGCCAGAAGCGCCAGCGCGTGCCCGACGACGACGATGGCGTGGGAGAGGACCAAGAGCTAGAAGCCGGGACGCCTCAGCACAAGCGCGTCGCCACCGCGACCGCGTCGACGCCTGCGTCTTCCGTGATAACGATGGCGACGCCGGATCACGGCCTCGGGGAGGCGCGCGCGCAGAATCAACAACAGACGACATCATCGGTTGGGAATTTCTGGGGCTCAGACGCTGGATTTAGCCAAGAATCATCTATACGATTTAGCCAAGAATCATCCATCACAATCCTGGATCCTTGGTACCCTGACGCTGGAACAAGCCATCAAGAACCCTTTCTGCTGGATAAGGGACTCGCTCAGAACCAAGAATATTTCTCAAACCAGCCTCAAGCTTATCATCATCAAGAACAATTCGTGAACCAAGGGGTGCCATCCGCCGAAGCTTTTTGCGCAATGCTATTGGCATCAGGCCTCGGATCATCAAACCCAGGCCAAGAACCTCCTTCAGGGCAGCCTCTTACTAAAGAAGAGCAATTGCGCCTGCAGCTGGATCAACTTTTTCGCGGTATCGGCACGCCGCACTGCCTTCCCATACAACCGGTCACGGTCAGTGACGACGCCGGGTACCATGAGGAGCACGAGCACATCCAGACAACGGCATCTGCAGCGACAGCCGATCTCCCGCTGCCGATGGATCGAGAATCCTGCACTACGGAGCAATCGCATGGAGACATGGACGACCTACCTGAGTTCTTCAAGGGATGGAGCGATCTCGACACCTTCACCGACACGTCAGGCGTGCAAGACTACGACGATGGCACGGCTGCCGGAACTCTTGCCGGCGATTGTCCTGGAGATGGAACCTGCTATGACGGGGGAAGCGGAAATTTTGCAGTTACGGCATAGGTGTCCCATAAGAATTTTGATTCTTTATTACATCGTTCTTGTTGTAGTAGTGAGCATACTCTGTTAGTTGGCGTGAGCACCCTTAGCATACCCTGTTTCCTGTATCTTGGAGCTCTGTTTTGACTTTTGAATGACACTAGTAACCCAGAGTTCACATCGCTGGATCGTTTCTTGATCCATCAAGCATCGTCATATCGTGTTCCACTATCCTCCCCGCAATTGTTTTTTTTTTTTTGTTTCTTTGGAGTTCAGATTTATATATTGTAGCTAAGTTACGTATGGTTGTGATGTTGTTTCATGAGACCCAATTGATCCATTGGAGTATCAAGTACGAGATGTGGTTGTGCTATACTCGTTTGCTACTGAACGATTGTTTGTTCTAGTAATGTGATCATAATAATAAGCGGGGGCAAGATGGACTCCATGTCAGAGAACAAAACCAGACTTATGCAGTGTGCTGTGCTGGCAACGTAGTGAAGACGTTTTTTTTTGAAAGGCTAGTGAAGACTTTTGAGAGGCATCTGAGGCAAGGGAGCAGGAGTGACTTCCCTGCTGGTACAAAGAAAACAGGAAATTGGTGATCGTACTGTTGCAGAAGGAGAAGAAGACCGTTGAGGACTGGAAAACAGTGATGTGTTCTTCCGTCCACAATATGAAAATCATGTTGTGCTTAACATTTCATTTCTACATACTTGCAGCGCTAAAGAATTATTTCTCAACTAGCAAACTCCTCGATGTAGTCAAGATGAAATTTCATCCGTCCTAAAATAAATCATTTTTAAATAAGAAAATTATTCTTTAATTTCACAAACTTTATAGGAAAGTTAGCACCATCTATGACACGAAAGAAGTATATGATGAAAATACATTTCAAGACATATTTAGTGACCCTAATTTCATGTCATAAATGTCGGACAGGCTAGCGCACGAACGTCCAGACGCTGCTCCCCGCGCCAGCTCCGAGCCGCACGCCCTCCTCGCTCGGGTTCCGCACTACTCAAACGACTCGCGCCCCATCCACGCCCCCCCCCCCGTGAGGGCCCATGCCGCCCGCTGTTCCCCGCGCCCCACGCTTGCTTTGTGCCGCACGCCCCGCTCGCTCGGGTTTCGGGCCACTCAAACAACTCGCGCCCCACCCACGCCACCCGCCCCCACACGGGCCCACGCCACTTGAACATCACCAGCGTTTAGAAAGAGGTGGAGACACCGAGGCGAGGAGAGAGATGCAACACCCGATCTACTTTTAAAACATCCAGATACAACACTTGCAACATACGTATGAAGACAGATGAAACATTTGAAACATGTGTCTGAAACACTTGCAAAAAAACACATGAAACACTTGAAAAACCATTGCAACACATACGCAACACATATGCAATGTCCAGATAAAATATTTGCAACATATGTGTGACACATATGCAACATCCAAATAAACACACTTGCAACATACGTCTAAAAAAATAGATGAAACATTGAGAACAAACGATTGCAACATAAGTGATCTACGTTTTGCACTATCCATACGAAACCCTTGCAACATACCTTTAAAATAACTGAAACACTTGAATCATACGCTTGCAAGATGCGCTTTCAGCGCAATGTCACCTTGCTGCTTGGACGAATGGAGCTCGATGCCACAGAGTGAAAGGAGCTCGCCAGTGCCTGTGATGGACCACCAGTGGAAGAAGGCTCTAACACGGATGCCGTCGAGGCTCGAGATGAGGTGGTCGTCGAGGCAGCCCATGAGGCGGTTGGTAGAGGCGGCGAGGTAGCTCCTTGCGGGCAGCATGATGCGGCAACTGGATCGAAGGTCGATGATAAAGTCCCCAGAGCCGATGTCGAGCGTGTAGGCACACGCGTTGACCGAGAGCAGGCCGCGCGGGAAGCCCCGGAGGTGGAGCTCGTCGTACGCGGTGGTGGTGGGCGGTGGCGAGGTGGAGTTAGGGTGGGCGAGCGGGGGCAAGAGTGACGCTGCAAGGAGGACGGCGAGGAGGTGGCGCGCCATCGCGGGTTCGTTGCGCGGGTCAGAGACGGGGGGCGGGCGGAGCCGTGGAGGCCCAGAGGGCGGAGGGGAACAGAGAGACGTGTGGGGACGGCGGAACAATCTGGAATGAGAGAGGGCCATTGAAATGTTGGACAGGAGTTATGGGACGGACCGCGGTGGTTGCCTGGGCCGCCTGTCCGCAGGCCTAGCAACAAGACGTCCAAACGGACGGACGTCCTAACGCCAACATTATCGCGTAAATATTGGTGCATTGCTCGTATAAGTACATTATTAACTTTAAGTTTAATCAAATTTAAAATAGTTTAACTTATGACAACTCTAAGTTCATTTAATTTAGGTATATATTTTGTTAGGATTCCAGTGCACTATTCTTCAAATTTGAAAAATTTGCATTATGAACTTTTGGATTCTGGACACATGGTTTTGTCCAGTGCAGACTGCAGAGTATTGACTTGACTGTCCCGGGGCCCCCATATGTCAGTCTGAGCCAGACCCGGTAACTGGCGGTGTGCACAGGAGGCGATCCAATCCCGACACGCTACACATTCCGATTCGAGCCCGCTCCGGGCTCCCCCTTTCACTCCGCCGCACCACCACCGCCCCCAACGCAAGTGCTCAGGCGATGGACGCCGCGGCGGCCGCGCTAGCTGCAGCACCTGCCGCTGGCGTGCCACCCCCTGGCGCAGCCGCAGGGGAGCAGCAGGCAGCTCCCCGGGTTGAGCGGCTCAGCGCGGGGGTGCAGCAGCAGCTGAACCTGGAGGGGATGCGCGCGCGCGCGGTGGGGCTGTACAAGGCCATCTCCCGCATCCTCGAGGACTTCGACGTCATCGCCCGCACCAATCCCAGCGCCTCCCCCAAGTGGTAACTTCACCCCCAGTCCTGCCCCCCTCTTACTGGTTGATGGCCGCAGTGGATTCTAGGGTTTAATTAGGATGCCTCTGCTCGTGTGGTGTTGCTGCGATATTGCTGACTGCCTTGGGGTGAATTGCAGGCAGGACGTGCTCGGGCAGTTCTCGATGGTGAGCATGGAGCTCTTCAACATTGTGGAGGACATTAAGAATGTGTCCAAGGTGTTTGTTGTGTACCCCCGGAATGTCAATGCCGAGAATGCTACAAGTATGTTTCTGAGTTTTCTTCTTATTTCCCCTTTATGGATGTGCATATCTTCTGTTTATCTTTGTGTCAAGTTAGTTATCACGTAATGGGATTTGTTTTTCAGAAATCATAATTAATATGTAGTTTGATCTAACATAGGAGAGTTTAACATCTGTTGGTTATGTTCCAGTTGCATGGTTTACTGATTCAGTTATGGAATAGAGCATCTCCAGTTCAGGGACACCAATTTCCAGAGACATCTTAAGAGTTCATTAGCCTTGTCTATAAAATTTTGGTTGGTTCAATTAAGACATGAACGACAACCTTTTTTGAAACATTATCAATGGAAGCATGAAATTTGGGAAGAAGTCATCTAATATATGAAGTTTTGCTCAGTTTATGCTGAAGTTTTGTTAGGTAAGCAACTGTATTGAGTTCAAAGGAATCCATCAAACATTTCCCCCCTTATTTGACCGAACAACAAATAGTCTTTGGTTGTTCATGGTCCAGTATTGCTCAACACCTGATGGATGAGATTGATTCATCTATGGTTCCATATATTTTTAGAAAAAATACCCTATGATTTTGTTTCTGAAGCAAAGATGAATGAGGACTAGAAGTATGACCAGTTGGGCTAATATATATATATATATATATATATATATTTTTTTTTTTTTTGCTGTGCCATTTCTTTGGGCTTTTCTCACAAGTTTTATAGTGTCAACCGATGTTTATTTCCACTGATCAAAATTCTGAATGAGGTGACTTTCGAAGTTTTCTACTAGTCATGGCCCTAATTGCACGGCAAGTTATTCTGAGATAAATAAACACAATGAAAATGACCCAACAAAAATGTATTGGAAATGGTCGCTCTAATTGTTCATGATGCATTGCAATTTAGTGTTCCCATTTTGCATACTGTCAATGGTTGTACAGTTATTTGTTATTAGTGTTGCAGCATAAACCTTATCTGCTCAGTATGAATATTGCAGTACTACCTGTAATGCTGTCATCAAAACTGCTGCCTGAGATGGAAGTTGAGGAAACTACAAAGAGAGAGCAACTATTGTCTGGCATAACTAATCTACCGGTGCCTACACAGATTGAAAAATTAAAGGTAACCAATTTAGTATTGAAGAATGGAAACCTATAGCAATGTGTTGCTTGCTGGATTTATCGGCTATCTATTAATTAGAATGGACTTGGTATTATTCCTTTCAGGTTAGAATAGACATGATTGGAAGTGCTTGCGAAACTGCTGAGAAAGTAATTGCTGAATGCCGTAAGAGCTATGGGCTGGGAACCCGTCAGGGAACAAATCTTGGTCCTACATTGGACAAAGCACAAGCTGCAAAGATACAGGAGCAGGAAGGCCTACTTAGAGCAGCAGTAAATTATGGTGAAGGTGAAAGGCGTATGCTTTGTCAATGTTGATAAAAAAATGCCATTAGCTTTCCAAAATAAATAGTCCTTTTACTTCTATTTTGTGTTACAATTTCAGTACTTATAGCTTTATTACTGAAATTATTTGATTGTCAGGATTACGGGTACCTGGAGATCAGAGGCAGCCACAATCTCTTCCTAGCCATCTGATAGAAGTGCTTCCTTTAGGAGATGGTGCACAAAATTTTGGTGATAGTTCTGGTACGTAGATTTTCTTGTGTATATAAACTGTCTCAATGAACCTCTCCTTGTTTGAGTTTTGACATCTATGGATTGTCTTATTTTCATGTGCTATAGACCGAACTCCTATTGTGTTAGGATTAGTGCTTATCCTCAATCACTAAAATCATGACCATTTGCATTGGAGATGTGATCTGTAAAAGTTCCTCATATGTTTAACTCTTTGCCATATTAATTGGAGATATGTTCCGTAAAAGTTCCTTGTATGCTTAACTCTTTGGCATTTGCATTGGAGTTGGAGATGTATTTCACAAAAGCGCATCTAATTACTATTTGTATTTGCAGGTAGTTATCCCAAAAATACGTCAACATTTGCACCTAATAATGTCAACAACCAGGGAAATCAGGTTCAGGTTTCTGTTCTATAATTATAACTGAGTTATTATTATGATATTAGAAGAGCTCCATCTTCTAAGCTGATTGACTGGCATGGTTCACTCTGTTTTTCATGACATCAATCATCTCCCCATGGTATTGTGTTAGAGGAGTCAAGGGCCTATTGGGCCCTAGCCCATTAGGGTTAATTAGTCGCTTGCTTAGGGGCCAAGTCAGACCTCTCTATATAATGAAAGGAGATGTATCAATCTAATCAAGCAAAATTAAGAAGCCTTCCCTCTTGCTACAAACTTCTCTCACCCTCGCAGCCCCTAGCCGTGAACAGTACCTGCGGAAGACTGTGGCGCCATCACCGCCCACAGGAACAGTACCCGCGGACACTGTAGCTCTACGGCACTGTAGCACGCCCTCTCATCTCCATCCCAACTAACCACATAACAATCTGGTATCAGAGATCTCGGTTCCGATGTCGACCTCGCTGCCCACCTCCACCACCACAACAGCAGCCACCAACGCCATGCAAGCGGCCGACCAGCAGGACGTCCCAAATTACTTCGCATGGAACCTCAGCTCTGAGACCTCATCAGCTGATGGATGCTAGCACAGGTAAAGATAGCGCGTTGTCGAACGCCGAGATCCGGTTTCCGGCTTTCGACCTATAATAAGATGGTGGCCGGATTCATGCGTTTTTTTGGGACCGCAAGGACGCGTAGCCAAACCATCCGCACGCAGCGGCTACGGAGGTTTGAGGTTCTAATCATGGACTTTGACATAGGAGAAGGAGTTGTGCAACCATTATAGGCTTAACCTCTCCTTCATTGATCCCGCTGTTCACATTTTGTCCACCTTTCGTGCAACCACTCATCAGGAACCCGTATGGCGTCTTCTACGGGGCGTGGATGACATCCAGCATCGCGCGCAATACATGGATCGCAAAAAGCGATGGCGTATTTTCTTAGCTAAGCAGGACGACAACACCCCATCTTCAAGCGGCGCTGGCGCGATCGTCCTTTGGCAAGCCATTCTCTTGCACTCACGGAGAGGAAGGCGATTGCGCGCAAGTGCTCGCGCAAGGTGTTCACGGCGGTGGTGCGCTGCAGCAGATCATGGCGATACATATCCATGTAGGCGGTGACAGAGAAGATGCGCCACCTATGCACGAAGTGATGAAGTTGGTTCGATCATCAACTTCCATCGTGGGAGCGTAATCCCAGCATGGTGGCACGATTGATGGACCTCGCTGGGCGGACACACGACCACCTTGAACGGCCCGTGACCATGTTGTCTTCAGCGCAAGCATGGTGTTTTTTCCGTGCGGACTCCAACTTGGGGAGGTCGGCAGCGATTCTGCAGGATGCTTTTGATGATGGCGCAGTAGAAGTCATGGTTGTCACCAAGGGGACGCGCCTAGCGCCATCGCATGAGATTCCGCCATCGTCTCACCGTCCGCCACCACGCCTCCACTGGGTTATCTGCTACCACTAATTCTAGGTGGCCATACCCGTGCACCCCTCTCGTTCCGATGGTCTCCATGGGATCTAGGTGGCTACACACATGCTGGTCCAGCAAGCGGAGGGTGCCCGCCGTATCTTCAGGAGTCAAAAATAAAGAGTCGTAGTCTTCTTCAGGTCAATAAACTAAGCCGAGATGTAAAAGACTTATTTTTAGGTGTTAGGTTTGTGTCTAGTGGAGGCATCGTTAGTGTCATCGTTAGATTGCAGCTCGAGGACGAGCTGCATGTCCAGGTGGGGTGTAGTGTTAGAGGAGTCAAGGGCCTATTGGGCCCTAGCCCATTAGGGTTAATTAGTCGCTTGCTTAGGGGCCAAGTCAGACCTCTCTATATAATGAGAGGAGATGTATCAATCTAATCAAGCAAGAATTAAGAAGGAAACCCTTCCCTCTTGCCCGGCCGTGGGCAAACGCCCCGCGGCCGGCTCTCTCTCACCCTCGCAGCCCTAGCCATAAACAGTACCCGCGGGTACTGTAGCGCCGCTTTTACTGTAGCGCGCCAGCCGCCGTCGCTCCCCTCGCCTCTCCCTCTCAATCCTCCAGCCACATAACATATTGATAGGATAGTTATATATCATAGGGAATGGCAATAACCAAACTCGATAAATGTTTGATATTTCTGTCTCAGTTTCAAATTCGTTGCCTTCATACTACTTGCAGGCATCCGGAGGACAGTTACATGGAAGACCTGCGCCATCACCTGGAACCACAGGAACCCCTAATTTCGAGAATGTGTCCACTCCTCCAATGCCATATGCTAACTCTCCTAGGTCAGGCACCAATATGATGAATACCCCTTCCCCTCAGCAGCATCTTACACCACAACAGCAGAGGCAGAAGCTGATGCAAGCGTCTCAACAGCAGCAACTGCATGCTCAGCAGCTGAGGCCATCAGCTGCTGGGATGCTAGCACAGGTAAAGATAGTTTTTTTTTTGAAAGATCCGGTTTCCCGGCTTTGATTTATAATAAGAAGGTAGCAAACAACTGTTACATGCGCGAGGGGCGCTACCATCCGCAGCCTAGGCTACGGAGGTTTGAGGTTCTACATGGGCTTATTACATACTAAGGAGTTGTGCAACCATTATAGGCTTAAGTTTGCCACCACCAGCTCCCAAACAGCATTTTGTCCACCTTTCACAAGAACTCATCAGGAACCCAGACATTCCTGACTCTAGTCTACAATACATGGATCACAAACGGAACAACACTGGTTTTGCCTCTAAGCTTCAGGGAACCTCCATCTCAACCTCCTCCGTCTCCTGTGCTATAGCCGCTAGTGCTTCGGCCAACTCCTTGTTGCTCAGGCGCGTGGCAGCCCTAATCGCCATGACGGCCTGCTCCGGCAGATCATCAGCATACATATCCACGTAGGCAGTGACAGCTGCATCAGGCGCCAGCGACGGGGGGTTGATGAAGTCGAGTTCGCGCATCAGCTTCCTCGTGGCCCGTTCAGCCATCGGCACCGTTGATGGGCGCGCCGCGAGGCGCAGGCCAAGCTCGAGCGGGTAGCGACCATGTTCTTCAGCTTCCTTCCCGTGCGTTTGCTGCAGACCTGTTTAGTTGGGGAGGTCGGCCGCGGGAGCAGTTGTTCTGGGATGCTTTTGAAGATGGCGCTGTAGAAGTCATGGATGTCGTCCACCTGGTGTACGTTAGGGTCGTCATAGAGGTCGTGACCCACCATGGGGTCTCCGTCCCTGCCGGAGTCGGTGAGTGTAGCAGATGCGTGCACCGTCGCCGTGCCGACTTCCATACGGGTGGCGCGGTGGGAGGTGTCGTCTACCTCTCTGTCATCCGACGACCTGTCTGCCAGAGCCGGGACAGGTTCGTCCACCGAGGAGCAAGGCGCCTCCTTGCTACCTTCCGACGAGAAGCAGGGGATGAGCTGCGCCATCTGTACAGGAGAGGGATACCTGGATCATGGGATCCTCCTCTCGAAGGATGCCTCCTGTTTGGACCAGCGTCATGCACAGGTCAGCTAGAGGATCTGAACTCACCAGAGAGAGTGTTGTTGGACGCGGCCGCCCGCGGGCCTCGAAGGTGAGCGGTTCCAGGAATGCCCGCGATCCATTGGCTCCATGTCAGCCACCCCTGCTTGGCGAAAGGCCGGAGGTGAGTGCGTGCGCGCCCGGACGACGCGATCAGGGGAGGGTTGCCTCAGATCTGCGTCCCAGGCCCTTCCCCGGCGGATTGGGGAGCGTGAACGACGACACTCCCAGTCCTCCGAGGCATGGGGGATGTAGTCCCTCCCCCATGTGCGCCTCATAGGCGAGCGACGTTGGTCGCGGCCGCGTTCAATGGCCTGGTCGCCATGGTCATCAGGCCGCAGGTCCATTGCAGGTTTGGCAGTGATGTCGGCGGAGCAGTCGCAATGCAGTAGATGTGCTTTAGTTTTATAGAGTTTCTGTAGTATGTGCTTTCCTTCTTGATCTTGTTCTGAATCCACATTTTTTCCTGTAGAGCGCACTTCCTCAGCTACAAGATTTACAGGGGCAGACTCAACAAAAACTACAGGCAATTACTGACTCCCTCTTTTCTGCTGAAGTAGTTCTTTCGTATGAAAACTTAAATTTCTGAAGAAAGCCTTTTGTAGGTCCCTGGTCAACAGCAAATGCAGTACAACCAAGCCTTGTCACAACAGTTTCATAACAGACAGATGCAATCTGGACGTATGCAACCAGGCATGGCTCAGAGTCAATTGAATCAAGGAACTCAGCTACGAAGTCATTTGGGCCAGTTTACTGGAGCTGCAAATAGTGCAATGTTCAGTGCTGCACAGGCATCATCAAACTCACAGATGGTCAGATATACCTTTTCTTAATAATTTAGTGAGGAAAATAAGTCGCTTCATTTTCCTAAATTGATAGTTGGAATTTATAGATATGCATTTATGAGCTCATGAGATGGACTAGTGAAAAAAAGATTCTTAGTTTGTTCAGTCGCTAGCCTGATCTATAGATTATTTCGTACATGGTCCCATGATTGGCTAATCTTGCCTGGTTTGGTTTTGCATTTTAGATGGCAAATATACCTGGATCACAGTCGCTTATGCCACAAATGCAGGTAAGTTACTTTTTCTTGTCTTTCTATATCCAGGTTTCGTCAGAAATAATTCTCTGCATCTATTCGAATAGAATAATTTCTGCATATGGTATAATTGATCACAATTACTGGGCAATGACAGTCTGTATTCCCCTTTGCCTGTGTAGATCTTCAGGAAAGATGACTTTGTTACTGCATTGCACATGAGAGTTTGATGTAGGGTGGTCTGATTAATATAGGCCCATTATTTTTGTAGTCGCACGATTCATATTATCAATGGCAAAGCTGGCTTGTCCCAAACAAGTTCAGCACATGCATCTCTAATTGATGGACTAGGGTAGTTTCATTTGGGCTGTTGGCTTCTCTTGCAATTTTATGGTAGTTTGATTAATAAGGTTACAGTTTTAGGTTATCTTCCTTTTTTTAAAAAGACGGTCTTCTCTTATACTAATGATATCTTGTCCACTATGGGCATGATTTCTTGATTACTGAAGGGGCAGTATATAATATAAAGGTTTCAGTATTTGTTGCTTTTTTTTTTGCTCTGTCCTGTTCCCGGACTGTTCATTCTTCACTCATAACTTCTTGTATTTAATATATTATTATTTTTGTGATTATTTCTCAGTATGGTATGGCTGGTGGGCATCCACAGAGGAGTCATCCCCAAATGCTGACTGACCAAAGTATGTATCCCTTTCTCTTTGTAAGATTTTCAAGTTATAACTGTCAAATGGATAAATATAAAAATGAAAATGTTAGGAGTCATGGATTTGAGACATCATATTCGACTATCAACTGTTTTGGTGGCATTACTGGCTTATTTGGTAGAAAACTGGCCCTCAATATCAGAAATATGTGTACGCATTGCGAGGCAAGTCCTCTGAGTCGCATAAATCTAGATACTGATCCGATCACAATTCAAATCAAAAGGACAAAATATATTGGAATTTACCGTAATCCAAAGGTAGGATGTCATTACAAAAACTCAAGAATTCAGTAACTAGGAAAAGTTAGAGCACTTTCCTCTTAAGGCCTTGTTTGGATGCGCATGTATTCATCTCAATCCACATGTGTTGAAGTGAATTGGAGTGGAATTAAATTAAGTTACATTCCAATTTACTCCAACACATGTGGATTGAAGTGGATACACACGCATCCAAACAAGGCCTAAGATTTTTATTGATTTTTACTGGGTCCACTAATGTTTCATTTCTTCTGGTGCTAGTTACTACAACTAGCTTCCTTGGTTCTGTAGTGTGGGGACTTGGAATCAGTGCCGGATGAAAAGTGCCCTTTGATTTTGAATCGTCATTGGTCTATTTTACTTTGTGCCAAAAATGATCGTCTCAAGTTTGTACTACTGAACTCTGTACTGTTTTCTGCTGCAGTGTTCGGTATGGGAGCCACAAATAGCAGCATGATGGGAATGCAGCAGCAGCAGCAAGGGGTATATGGGAACATGCAGGCAGGTGCACAGAACATGCAACAGGGTATGGTGGGCCTTCAGAATCAGACCCAGAATCCCAACTTCACTCAGCAGAGGCAACAAAATCAGCTATGATTCAACACTAACATCAATTTGCTAGGACACGGAGGCAAATATATTAATGGTTTGAAAGATGAGCAATATAGCCATGGTTTTTGCAGCTTGTCTGTTGGTTTTTACTCAGCTTATCTGTGAGACTGTGATAGTCGTCCCAGGTTGATAGCCATGGTTTTGCTGTAAATCAATGTAGATGCATCACCATTAGCGAGATGCAGGCCAATTCTATACATTGTAACTGTGTTTCGGATATGTCTTCTATTGTTTTGTTGGAATCGTGTTACACGCGTTCCTTTTATGAAACTAACCTCTTTATTAAGCCTCGCAGCAAGGCTGGCTATCGAACTGCATAAGGGTAAGAGGTGGACAGGCACAGGTGGGTTCACCAGCAGGTACGGCACGATCTTAGATTGCTGAGTTGCTCCAGTTACAAGAGCCTGCAGGGCAACGAAAGGTGATATGCAGTCATAATGCTCTTGTCAAACGGAGAAGGTAAACAGGGACATCGGTCATCAGGTGAGATGCTGATCAACATGGCAGGCATTGGTACAGTATAACAATGAACAAACGACATTACACTGGTTTTATTATTCAGTGAGAAGCAAGTATACAACGAACACACATGATATTTTTCCTCTGCTCAGCGATGCTAATCTCTTCTTCGACAGGTGTGTCCTCTTGGGGCTCCAGGCCTGATGATGATGCACCTGTGACGATATCATCTTCTCCTTGGCTAGGCCCGGGCCTCTGGAACTTGTCGGCGAAGGTCTCCATCCCCATCCGTGACAGGAGGAGCCAGACCAAGGTGAGGAACTCCAGGCTTTCACCCATGCTCTTGGCGTGTAAGTAGCCCCTGCACCTGCTGGCGCGGAGCAGCAGAGCATCTCCACCCACACGCCCTGGATCACCTTCCACCTCTCCTCTTCGTCGTCCAGCAGCCCCATCAGTTCCTCGGCAAGATCCCGTGCTTCCGGAACCAAAGTCCCAGGATATACCAAGGGAAACCGTGCTGTGGCAAGAATCTGCTCGGCCACGTGTACTTCATTTGGCAATGTAGGCTCACTGAGATAGCTGAGCATGAGCTCGGTTTCATCGCAGGCGGCCGTGAAAAGACCCTGCCTGGTCCCAGGCATAAGCATCTCTGGTTGAACGAAGAGCAGGTAGATCATGTAGTTGGATATTGCCCTGCTGTAGCGAGCGAGATCAGCTTGGTCTTGGGCGGATGTCCTGGGGTGGTAGGCACAGAGCTCAGTGGCTATGTGCCAGACGAGGACACTCCGGTCAAACGGCACCTTCAAACTCCACAACAGCTGCCGCCCGCTTAGCCTGTACCTGCTCACCGTCCACTGCCCCCTGAGATTGCAAAATCTCTGGTAACTAGGAGCACCAAATATATATAGTTTCCACCCTTGTTTCACATGCTCGACAACCAATTCTATGATACGAAGATATTCGTATTGAGGCCCCTGCTCCATGTACCAATGCTTGTTAATATAACTGCTGAGACCCATGAGAGCGGAAATTCTCATCAACAGGGTGGGTTTGCTTCGACGAGTGTAGAACGACATGAGATTATGCTCGGCTCCCGTCACCGGGGTGGCGCATAAAAAACTTCCTAGGATGCAAGGGCTGAGGAACAAGGGTAAGAACTCCAGGGAAGCTGTACAACACAACAGGACCAGCATCGTCTTTATGATGATGATGGCTAGTAGCAAAGAGCACAAGGGAAGCTAAGGCCAGGAACGGAAGCAATAAGTGCAAAATGACACCAGGAATACTGCTTGCCCTTTTATTGTTGGTGTAGATCATACCAAATGCAAGCCAGAGGTGGAACATCAAATTATGATATATGTTAAAAATATCGAATCTGATGTAGGAGTGAAGGTTTCTTAGCCGACGATAATATGGAGCCGACAGGTCCACAAACAGCCTCTGGATGTCTTTGGCAAATGCCATCTTTTCACTGCGTTCAGCTATCTCCGTGACCTGTACATGTTCTTCAAGCGAAAAATCATGCTCCTCCTCTTCTTTCATTGCTTCCGCATCGTCAAAAGAATCATACCTAGTTTGAGCGGAAAGGCAGAGTAACTCACAGATCTCCTGTAACATTCCTTGTCTTCTTTTTGAATAGATAGCTGAAGATGTCATCACGCTGTTGATGCTTGCAATCTTGAGACCCCATGGCTTACATGCGAACTTGACAATGCCGAGGACGAAGAGCAAGATCGCCGCCTGCATCAGCCTCTTGTCGCCACCGGCCGGCCAGGACTTGCAGAAGACGTACAGGGCAACCGTGACCTGCGACACCAGGGTCACGAGGTGCCGCTCGTTGTCCTCGATGCTGTACGCCGTAAACGTGTGCTGGCCACCAAGGTGGATGAGGAGGACCGGCGCCCAGAGAACCTCCAGGGCGCCGCTCCTCCCACCGGCGGCCGGCGGCTGCTTGTGGCGGTTGAAGAGGGTGGCGAGTGCATATATCGCCAGGGCATCAGCGCCAAGGTAGGCGGGCCATATGCACAGCCTCAACATGGGGGTGCGAGCGTTGCGCATCATTGAGCCGATGAAGAGGACGAACTGCAAGAAGAGGCTGCCGAGGACAAGGATGCGCAGCTGCCACTCTTCCCACCATTGCACAGCACCCGAGAGATCCACAGCCATCTCCTGTCTCTTTCACTCGATCGGGGGAGGGAAATGCTATTACCTATAGCAGCCTCTCGATTTGAGCAGGCAATGCAGCGGGGCTCTCAGACTCAAGAGTGCTGACAAACTAACGAAAGTTCAGGCTCTATCACGTAAGATGTTTGACACATGCATGGAGTATTAAATATAGACTAAAAATAGCTAATTGCATAGATTATGACTACTTTGCGAGACGAATTTTTTAAGCCTAATTAGTCCATGATTTGACAATGTGGTTCTATAATAAACATGTACTAATGATGAATTAATTAGGCTTAATAAACTTGTCTCGCAGATTACTAGGACTTGTGTAATTTGTTTTATTATTACTATCCGAACACTCTTATATGACATCCCTAAATTTCAACCCCTGGATTTAAACACCACTTAAATGTAGATCGCATCATATGCTAGCTAGACAGCTAGCATATACTCTCTCCGTCCCTAAATGTTCGTCGCCACGATTTACGTGTCGATAACTTTGACTTGATTTATACAAAATATGTACAATATTTTTATCTCTAAATAAATCTATTAAAAAACTAGATTCGAATATCTATCCAATGATACTAATTATGTATCATAAATATTAATATTTTTTAATATATATTTAGTTAAAATTATTTCTCGAGAAACGAAAACAACAGACATTTAGGGACGGAGGGAGTATATGGCTAGGAGGGAAAAGCTAACGTTCCTTGCTTATCCCTAGTGCTATTCCTTGCGCGTTGTCATATCCTATCTCTATCTAGCATATGAAACCCTATAATACCATATCAATTGCATGCTCCAACCCAAAAGCTTAATCTGTTGTGGAAATATGGACACTTTGCTTATAACTTCAACATGAGTATTTAATTTGCTTTTTTCTTAGATAAAGTAAGCTAGCATTTGTTAAAGGCAAGATAATTACATCGAATTCGACAAGTTTTGTAATACCCACACAAACTCCGCCTATGGTGGGACGCCTTTGGTCTCCCAGCATAGCAGGTCCTAGGCCCTGATAAAGGAGGAGGGTTGTGTTAGGCGCGGCGAGCCAATATAAAAACTTAGCCACTTTTATGGAGATGAAACCCAAAAGAATCCCGTTGGGGCGTAACCCTCTTAGCGACGCGCCATGTCAGAACCCGGGTATGGTGTTAAATGAGCAAGGGCCAGGTCGTCACACACGTGACGCGCCGTGTCGCGATCTAGATACAGTGTCAAGTGAGCAAGGATCGGGTCGTCGCATCCTTAGTGGCGCGCCACATCGGCGCCCGGGTGTGGTGCAAAATGAGTAAGGGTCTTCACACCTACCTCAGCGGGTGCGAAGGGTAAAGAAGCTAGTCAAGCCAACTAGGATCCGTTTAGATAGCTGGAATATAGGGTCCTTTACGGGTAAGTTAAGAGAGTTAGTGGACACAATGGTTAGAATGTGTGTAAATATCTTATGCGTCGAAGAGACTAAATGGAAGGGGCAGAAGGCGAAGGAGGTGGACAATACTGGCTTCAAGCTCTAGTACATAGGGATAACTTCAAATAAAAATGGAGTAGGAGTTTTGATTGATAAGAGCCTCAAGGATGGTGTGGTGGAGGTGAGAAGGCAAGGGGATAGGATCATCTTAGTTAAACTTGTCATTAGTGATATGGTCTTAAACATAATTAGTGAGTATGCCCCCCAAGTAGGCCATGATGAGAGTGCTAAGCGGCTTTTTTGGGAAGACTTAGATCGCTTGGTTAGAGTTGTCCCTAGTAGCAAGAAGCTCTTTATAGGAGGTGATCTTAATGTCCACATAGGTACATCAAATGCAGGTTTTGAGGTGGTTCATGGGGGGTTTCGGATATGATAATAGGAACCAGGAGGGAGAGGAAGTCTTAGACTTCGCCATAGCTTTTGATCTAATGATAGCTAACACTTTCTTTCATAAGAGACAGTCCCATTTAGTGACCTTTAGTAGCGGCCAGTACTCTAGTCAAATCGACTTTGTCCTTACAAGAAGGAGGGATAAACGAACATGCGTGGACTGTAAAGTGATACCTGGAGAATGTGTGATCGCTCAACACAAGCTGGTGGTGGCTGACTTCTGCTTTCTGGTGCAAGCTCGTGGGAACAAACAAGCTAGGGTTAGTAGAACGAAGTGGTGTAAATTAGAAGAGGATGCATCAAAGGTCTTTAAGGAAAAGGTCATTGAAGAGGGCCCTTGGAAGGATGAAGGCGATGCAAGCAGCATGTGGGAGAAGATGGCAACATGCATTCAGAAGGTTGCTTTAGAGGTGCTTAGTGTGACCAAATGGAGCGGATGCGACTCGAAAGACACTTGGTGGTGGAATTAATATGTGCAAAAGGCTATTAAAGAAAAGGAGTGCTATAAGCGCTTGTATCATGATAGGTGTGCAGACAACATAGAGAAGTACAAGATGGCAAAGAAGACTGCAAAACAAGCGGTGGGTGAGGCAAAGGGGCGGGCCTATGAGGACCTTTACCGACGTTGGAGTACGAAGAAAGGAAGGAGAGAAGGATATTTATAGGATGGCTAGGGCTCGCGATAGGAAGACAAGGGACTTCAACCAAGTCAAGTGCATAAAGGATGAGATGAAGCAACTCTTGGTGAAGGAGGATGAGATCAGACATAGATGGCAAGAGTATTTTTGATAAATTATTCAATGGTGAGAACGAGAACACCACCGTTCAACTGGACGACTCGTTTGATGACACTAACAGACGCTTTATGCGGATGATTCAAGAATCGGAGGTCAGAGAAGCCTCGAAAAGGATGAAAAGGGGCAAAACGATGGGCCCTGATGGTATCCCAATCAAGGTGTGGAGATGTCTCGGGGATATAGCTATAGTATGGCTAACCAAGAAGTTCAACAATATCTTTCGATCGAATAAGATGCATGAGGAGTGGAGAAGAAGCATATTGGTACCAATCCACAAGAACAAGGGAGATATGCAAAGTTGTACTAATTATCGAGGAATTAAGTTGATGAACCACACTATGAAGTTATGAGAGAGAGTCATCGAGCAATGCCTGCGAGTAACGACACAAATATCAACAAACCAATTTGGTTTCATGCCCGGAAGGTCAACCACAGAAGCAATCTTCTTAATAAGACAAGTTATGGAGCGATTTAGAGAGCAGAAGAAGGACCTCCACATGGTTTTCATTGACTTGGAGAAGGCTTATGACAAGATACCAAAAAATGTTATGTGGTGGGCTTTGGACAAACATAAAGTCCTATCAAAGTACGTGACCCTTATCAAGGACATGTACAACAATGTTGTGACTAGTGTTCGAACAAACGATGGTAACACAAATTACTTCCCGATTAAAATTAGACTTCATCAAGGGTCAGCCTTAAGCCCGTATCTCTTTGCCTTGGTAATGGATGAGGTTACCAGGAACATACAAGGGGATATCCCTTGGTGAATGTTGTTCGCTGATGATGTAGTGTTAGTGGACGAAAGCCAGGCGGGAGTAAATAAGAAACTAGAGTTATGACGATAGACCCTTGAGTCTAAAGGTTTAGATGAGCAGAGCTAAAACCGAATACATGAGATGCGACTTTGGCGGAGCTGCACAAGAGGAGGGAGATGTGAGTTTGGAAGGTCAAGTAGTGCCTAAGAAGGATATCTTTCGGTATCTGGGATCGATGCTACAGAGGGATGGAGATATTGATGCGGACGTTAGCCATAGAATCAAAGCAGGGTGAATCAAGTGGCGACAAGCTTCTAGCATTCTCTGTGACAAGAGGGTATCACAAAAGCTAAAAGACAAGTTTTATAGAACGACGATTAGACCGGCTATGTTGTATGGAGCAGAATGCTGGCCTACAAAGATTCGACATGTTCAACAACTGAGTGTTGCAGAAATACGTATGTTGCGATGTATTTATGGTCACACAAGAATGGACCGAGTTCGGAACGATGATATACGTGATCGCCTAGAGGTAGCACAAATTGAAGAAAATCTTGTCTAACATCAGTTGAGTTGGTTTGGCCATGTCCAAAGAAGACCTCCAGAGGCACCAGTGCATTGTGGAGTCCTAAGCCAAGCTAATAATATGAGGAGAGGTAGAGGAAGACCGAAATTGATATGAGGGAGACAATAAAAAGAGATATGAAAGTTTGGGATATAACTAGAGATCTATGTTTGAATAGGAGTGCTTGGAAAGCAGTTATTGAAGTGCCTGAACCGTGACTTGGGGCTCTTGGTGGGTTTCACCTCTAGCCTACCCTAACTTGCTTGGGCATGAAAGGCTATCAGTCTGTTCGCTTATCGTTTCTGTGGCTTATAAGCTGTCTGATGTGGTTTTGTTGTGAGAGAAAAATACTATATCATGGCTGATACGATCAAGCGAACATGGTGTATGTTGTTGTTGTTGTTGTTGTTGTTGTTGTTGTAATAACCACACAATCGACAAGTTTCGTAATAACCACACAGACACACTAATGATATTGAATTCGAAAACTATACCATTATTAGTCTCAGGAGGAGATAATAATATCATACATGAAAATGATGGATTTGTGTTGCTTACTCTCTCTCTCTCTCTCTGTTCATTTTTAACTATCGTTCTCACTTTCCGAGAAGTCAAACGTAATCAACTTTGACCAAATATATATAAATATTAATATTAATAGTATATAATTAATTTCATTAGATAGATCGTTGAATCTATTTTTATAATAAATTTATTTGGAGATATAAACATTGTTGACCGGCATGCAAACTATAACGAAAAATAAATAGCAGAGGGAGTATGTCCGTACGTAGATGTGGATGTGTAGATGCCAATGTCCCGATCTAGGCACCCCTGTCTGCCTTATATAGTTTGAAGAGTAGGGTACTAGGGTGGCTGATTTGTTCACAAACCTACTGAGATTTGTTTCATAGTCAGTTATCATATACATATCTAATTAAGTAGCAAATTTCTCTTAAAGCATGGCCAGATAACCTAGGTATGAGTAGTGATTTCTATCCTATCTCTATCTACTGACTCATATTTCCTTGGTGATAATTAGGTGCCCATATCCTTTCTTGTTCTGGTCAGTAATTAAGGTCTCTATTTAGTGTTCTAGTCAGTAATGGCATTAATTAAGATCGCATACGAAATTTGGTGAACAAAATTACCTTTAAAAATTAAGGTTTTTTACCGTTCCTGAAGAAGAGGGTCATCCTTACTAATGGTAACCTAGCCAAGGAATCGGGATGATAGTAAATTATGTTGCTTTTGTAATAAATTTGAAACCGTTCGTCACCTCTTCTTTGAATGTTATCATGCTAGATTTTTGTGGCGTGCTTTTACGTATTGTGTTTGATGTGAGTGTGAAAAATCTATTCGATGGATGGCATAAACAGGGAGGCAATAGGTACAATCAGCACTGTTGACCGGTGCTGCAACATATGGTTAAGGAATGATAGTGTTTTTTATAAATCTCAACCTAAAACCTATTTGCAAGTCCTGTTTAGGAACGCAGTGGCATTTTTGGCCCAACTACAACAAAGTGATGATGGAAAAGACTGCATCATACATGTTGCAGTCTACAGCGATATTCTTATTTGCCCCCAGGGAAGACCCTTTCACTTTTAGGCTTGGTTTTAATTAAGTGCGTCTGAGAATTTTGTGTGATTTTTTGTTGTGTGGTGAACCTTAAAATAAGCGTGGCCTGATGAAGCCATGTGTTAATTTTAATTATCTAAAAAAAGATATAGATGTAGATATAGATAGATGTAGATAGAGATAGAGATAGAATTAGAGATATAGCTATAGATTTTTAATCATACAACAACAAAGATTAACAAGCGAAAACTTGTGAAGGAAACATAACGGAAAGCTTTTTTCCCTCTAATAAATAACTGTTATACCAGTACTGTTCACCACACTTAGTAGCTTGATGGTGAGGACTGACGAGCCAACAGTGCCTAAGATTTTATCAGTCGTCTACGCCACCGTATGTCCTTTTGAAAAATATACTCCTATATTTAAGATAAAATAAACACGGAGCATTAGGTAGCACAGCACGTAAACGTAATTCGGCTCTCAAACTCGAAGAAATACTCCAGACAGGTAGGCAAATATATATGTATATGGTAGCGTATAGCGTCTATGAAATTGTTGTATTATTGGTTAGTGGCTCGCACAAAGTACACACCATGCAACATGAACGAGAGAGAGAGAGAGGAACACCGGTATACACGTACTGACACGGTTGTACTTGTACATGCAAGTGCAGTATACAGTAGTAGAGAAGGGACGACGATGGAGTGATCAGCTAGCTGTGCGGTATCGGCGCGGTTCCTCCGCGGCGGCGCGTGTCCGGCGGCGGATCCACGAAGCCGTAGTCTTGTCCCGCCGCCGCCGCAGCAGCGCCGAGCAGGTCCCGCTCGGCCGCCGCGTCGCCGGCGGCGGCGGCAAAGCCCTTCTCCTGCAGGGCGGGCGTGGTCACCTGGGAGTCCACGCCAAGCACCGGCGAGGACGGCGGCCGCGGCTGTCGTCGTCCATGACCATGCGCCGCGAGTCCGCCGCCACAGCTGGCCGTGCACACGCCGACTGCCAGAACCAGCGCCAGGCAGGCGCCCGACGTTGCTGACGCCGCGAGCAGCAGCCGCGACGACGACCGCATGGACGACGATGATGGTTTGCTATGTAACTACTAACTACACGGGCGGCTCGATCGTCATATAGAGACAGCTCGTGCGGCATGCATCCGGCGGCCGGCAGGAGCTCCTCCCACAGGAGCCAGCGATTGATGCTGGCAGCAGGCGCGCTGGCTGTAGTTATATATATAATATATATGCTATCTATCTATCTATCTATCTATCCACACGCATGTATCTTGTCAGTGATACGCCCCGAGATGGAGAGAGGCTGAGAGAGATGAGGCGGGCGGCGACTGGGTCGGTTGGCGTCACGGAAATGGCGTGGCGCATCTAATTAAACCGCGCTGCCGAGATAGGAGGAAGGCCGACCGGCGTGCGGCGAGGTGCCGTTACCTGGCCCCAGCAAAATGCGGCCAGTGATCCAGCCATTTGGTTTGCTTTGCAGCCGCCTGCTTTGCCCTTGCCTGCAACTGCAAAGCAAACAAACCCAGGCGCGCGCCGGACGGACGGACGATGCGTGACGCGCTCTTCGATCGCGCTCGGCTAGCTCTATGGTTATCATAGTCCCCAAGGCCCAGACGTCACCGTACGTGTCCACTCCCAGCTGACTTGGCCAGCCAACCAGGGATGCGTACGACCCACGTATGGTTAGCTGCCATTTTTTTTCTTCCATGGTTGATTATTAATATTAATTAATATAATACCACTAGTGGCAGTCCCGGTCTTGCGAGACAAGTCAATAATGATCGGTGCAGAGTACCGCTGACGATCTTTCGCTTCATTGATTACTGGCCTCCGTGCAAAAGAAAAACCACAAAACGCACAAGCAGGCGAGGACCTGTACGGGCAGCTTCATAGTTTTTTTTTTGAGTGGAGCCGGCAAAGCGGGAGGCCCTTGCATTCTTTTTGTCTTGGCTCTAAATTATAATACGTTTTCGCTTTGTTAGATAAATGCTTTTGTTATGTATCTAGACATAACATATATCTAAGTGCATATCTATGTTCCTACAAAACCAAAACGTCTTATAATTTGGAATGAAGAAAAGTAAAATTAAGGATTGTATGGGCAGCTTAATATTCGTCCCTGTTCAAGAAACAAGAATATACTCTTGCGCAAAAAAAGAATTAAGAAACTACTTCTCCTTTTCTTTTTCATAGATATGATATACTCCCTTCGTTCCATAATAAATGACTTTTTAGCTCTGGGCATTAAAATAAAGAGTGAAAAATATAGGAAACGACAAGAAGAGAGATAGAGATAGAGGTATATTGGAAAAAAGAAATATACATTGATAAGTGAGAATGTCAACTAATTTGGGACAAGTGTAAAAAGCTAGAAAGTCAAGTATTATAGGTTGCTGCTCTCCCTGTGAACCTTTGTAAATGTGTGCTACCTTTGTAAAACGTTTTCTATAGATTAATTATTTGTATCTAATATATATATTGGTCTTGCACTAATATATAATATATTGTAGGATAAATTAATTGCAAAGCATTCATTTTTGAATACTCTTGATAATCAAATTTGACACTTCTTGTATGTAAGAGTTAATTATCTTTGTTAGAAGCTGAATGGCCAAATATTTATTCGGCCGTTGGAATTAAGCTTGAGATTGCTCATTGGCCAGCTTGCCAATTCTATGATTTGGAGTGACCGAAGTTGGCCTTGGTTGGTTAGGTTGGGTTCGTTAACTAGCATATGCATGGTGACAACGTGAAGCTCTGGACACAACACAAATGAATCTGATCGGCCCAACCCCCATCATGTAATCTGCTGTTGCTGTCCCATATTGACGGCCTTAAACTGTGTATTGGGTGACTCATTCACCCTAATAGCAGCATCCTGCTGCTGATTAATAAATTTGCCATTTATCAAAAAAAAAAAAAAGAATCTGATCGGCGATGAGCCTGAGACCTGCTGACCGGCCGGATATATATTTAATGGTGTCGATCACTACAATTCAGATTTCAGGTTATGATGATGATCTGGTCAGGAATTCATAGACGATGTTGGACACACATGCATGTTAAAGTTTCCATCTTGGAGTCCGTTTGAACCAGCTCAACGGTGATTTGTAATGCATCAAACAGCTGTTATGAATTACGTGGGAGATCACGATACTCGCAGGAAGCTGGCACAGCCACCCTTATATAAAAGAAAAGGGAAGGCCAATTAAATCGACAAAATACATCTACGTTATTTTCTTTCTTCTACTTTTTCACATCTAGATCAGTAGCTATGTTTTGCTAGTTTTCTACAAACAAGCCATTTATTGTTCTTGCCTGTAAAGCAGACGGTTCTTCGTCGTAATCGAAAACTATCGCTTTACTGGTTTGCTTAAAACTACACTACTACACAAACGAATATGCGCAGCGTTGCACTTTTGCACTCCGTGGCGGGCACCTATTTTTGCCCGCTGCGGTAAATCCCACGATTTACCGCGGCGGTCATTTTTTATTTACCGTAGCGGGCACTTTTGCCCGTCACGGTAAATCGATTTACCGTGGCAGACATATTAAGATGCCCGCCACGGTAAATACCCTATTTACCGTGGCGGACATCGTAAGGCGTCCGCTACGGTAAATCAATTTACCGTGGCGGACAACGTTAAAAGCCCGTCACGGAAAAGGCCTAGGCCCATTAGGCCCAAGCTGGCCCGATATTCGTCTACACGTATATATAGGTATACTTAAGGTTTCGGGGGGCGCTGTCAGCCTCCCCACTCTGTTCCTGTGGCGCAGTCGGCCTCTCTTCCTCCCCACTCTCTTCCTCCTCCCTCTCTTCCTCCCCACTCTCTTCCTCCTCCCTCTCTTCCTCCCCACTCTCTTCCTCCCCACGCGCTCCAGGTCAGGCCGCCCCGACAGCGGCGGTGGAGGCCCCGACGGCGCCCCTTCCTCTCCCTCCTCCGGCCGGCGTGGAGGCCCCGACGCCGGCATGGAGGCCCCGGCGGCGGCGGTGGATCCGGCGCAAGGTGTGGAGCCCTCTTTCTTCTCTCTCAGATCAATGGTGGATCTTGTCCCTCTCACACTTGCACCCTTGCAGATCCCCGACGACGGTGGCGAAACGGCGGCGACGGTGCTCTCACGCGACGGTGGCGGCAGCGGCGGCGTGCCCGTCCGGCGCGGATCCACGACGGGGCGGCGCCAACCCGCCGCGACGGCACGGATCCACGGAGGGGCAGCCCCAACCCACCGCGACGGCACGGATCCACGGAGGGGCGGCCCCAACCCGCCGCGACGTCGTGGATCCACGGCGGGGCGTCGTCTCCCTCCCACCCAATCGACGGCGGCGCAGATCCGGTGGGCGTGGCGCCCACCCCGGCCCTTCCTCTCCCTCCGGCGGTGCGGCGGGTTGGAGCTGCGGCGGATCCAATCAACGGCGGTGGATCGACGGCGACGGCGGGATCTAGGTTCAGTGCGGCCCGGATCCAAGCCCGTGTGGGCTTTTTTTCTTTTTTTTTTTTTTTTTCCTGAACGATTTGCCGCTGTGGGCGTTCTTATGTGGCCACCGCTGTAAATCGATTAACCGCGGCGGGCAAAGCTGTCCGCCGCGGGAAGCCACAATTTACCGTGGCCTTTCGGCGGCGGCGGACCGGTTTGCCCGCCGCGGGAAACCCAAAACGTCCGACACGGATAAATATTCTGTTGTAGTGCTAGTCGGGATGCTTCTATGAAAGTGAAGCACTTTGTCATTAATGACTTTGTGTGTTGATTTTGCGTAAACAAATACGTCCAAAATTTTAAGAAAACGATAGAATATTTATTCCACAATTGCAGATTTGTGAAAACTCCATAAAGGTCCTGAGATTGAGTAAGCCTTTTTCTTGTGTGAGAACGAAGGTTTGTTGATGTTGTACCAACTCAGAACTCACCAAAAGATCCTCTTTTTTAAAAAAGAAACTCACCAAAAAATCCAACTAAAAGTGACACTTTCTAGAATGGGGCAAAAATATAGACATCCTGAGGTACTATGATGTATTGTAAAATGACCAATGTAAAAGGAGTGGGCCGTCCCCAGTAGGCCAGTCGTTGCCGTCGCCGGCCAGCCCTCGATACGTTCCCGGGGAGTCGGAGCCTGGAGGCGCCACGCTCGTCATGCCGCCGGCTCCGACGAGGTACACCTCACCTACCAATCCCGCCTCTCCCCCATCTCTCTAGCCTCTCCCCGCTCCATTCATGCCTCGTGGTCCCTGCCTGCTCCTGGCATGCTTCCTAGACTAGTATAATGCCCGTGCTAACGCAACGACAACATATAACCATGCAAATTAAATAATCAAAAGGCATATATGTGAAGTCATTAAGCATCACTGAGATATATTTATGATTCATGAGTTATATTTATGATTCACGCAAAAAAGGAATATTAAAAAGGAAGTCCATCTTACCCTATCAAAATATGAATAATAACATTTTTCAACATTAGTGGTCACATCTATAACCAAGCATGTCTTCAGGCTCCCCAGCCGTCCGTCCTCAGAGGTGCCTCATCTGTTTAGCCACAACACACTTTAAGAAAAGGTGGTGAATAGTTTATTCTACGAAAGGAGATAGACAAACTGATGAATCGCCGCTAAATTAAATGACCAAACTTTCATTCACCAAACCTTAAGTATTTCAGATAACATTGCACATAGTCTAAAGCCACATGCTGTTACCTGCGCACCAAAGTGCAAATATCAAACAACAGGAAAATACAGAGGATCGGTATTGAAATATCGAGTTATGGGGAAAAGGACTGAACATTATTATTTTTTAACCCACTAACATTCAGCCCATCTATTAAGCATGTTCTTTTTGTTAGTGAAGGAGGTCAGAGGCCCCGTGTTTCGCTGTGCGCATGTGGCAAAAACAAAAAAGAAAGAAGAGCAAGAGTAGGATTGTAGGAGTAGTAGATCGCTGTCGCTCTCGTCCCATCCAGCCCATCCAGAAGCTGAGAAGCACGCAGCAGGTGCTCATCGTCCGTCCTGAACTCTGATCCATCCCATTTCAGAATTCAGAGACAGAGCTCGTGACTTCACTTCACTGCACCTGGATGTTGACGACCTCACCCCCTGCTGTCAGCTTGGGTATGGTGAGGTAGAGCACGCCATCCCTCACCTCTGCGCCGATCTTATCCATGTCCATGTTCTCGGGCAGCTCCACCCACGTCCCGTACTGGCCGAAGCTTGCCGCCAGCCACGCCTCCTCCCCGTCTCCCTCTTCGTATCCGCCGCCTGTTGCTGCTTCCTGCTTCTCGTCACCGCCAGCACAGTCCGAAGCTTTGTTTTGATAGAAATGCTCCCACCAACTATTACACCAATATTAACAGTGATGTAAAACCATCTCAGTTTTCAAGCATTGTTTCTGGGAGTCCCTACAATCTGGTACACAAAGAGCATTCAAAAGGGGAGAAAAAACAGGAGTCAAAAACTAAAAAGAATAGGTTTCAGATTTGCTGACCAGTGAGTAAGGTAGTGTTGAACCCCATTTAGATGGCTTCAGCTTCAACTTTGGAGGCAGGATAAGAAAATAGCTTGGTAGCATTCGTATAACTCAGCTCGCCAATTCTGACTCTACTAGTTCAATGAGTGATGCGACATACTTAAAAACCTAGAAAATAAGGGACCTCCACAGTTTGAAGTATTTTTCTCATCCCATTATTGCTTAATATTAAGTAAGCATGCCTCTTTTGTTAAGATGGAAAGCTCAATGCTCTTGCACCGGATTGCTTCAGCAATTTAAACAAAAGGACATAAGTATTATTAATGTACAATTTTGCTCTTCAAATTGCAAACGGGAAGGAGAGCAAGCATATTTTGTTGTATACTTTTTCTTTCAGTTCTTGCTTTTGCCTCCAATACTTTATTGTTGAAAAGGCACATGAACATATAAAACGAAAGAGTCAGGAAAAAAGCTTCTCCAAAGAAATTCTAGCCAAGTGCATCCACGAAAAAAACTTACAACATAGATGTGCTACATTTAATATCGTTCATCTACTACGTCTCGGCTATGCTAACAAATGAAATATGAAATAGGTAGTGTCAACTTAGCTTTATATTGTCAACTCTAATGTAGAACTCCTGCAGCCAAGCCAAGCAACAGGATGTCAACTTAGCTTCAGTTAATCAAACCGTTGTATCATGCGTGCATAGGTAGTGTCTGTCCACCACCGCAGCAGCAATTCAATCAGCTTTGCAGGATATAGTGCTTAGTAGTATTAATTATTCTGGGGTACAATTTTGAAGCGGAATAATCCTATAAGTTGTTGTAAGGAAATCCAACAGTAATCAGTACAGTCCCCGCATGTTTCAGCTTCCCAATGCCGACGTAGAAATAATTGCAACGTATATTATATAAGAACACTTCAGATTAGAGATAGTTATGAACCTTTTTCCCTTTTGACTTTTTCCTATTTTATGAAAGTCCTTGTAGCACTGTGCAGTTGAACTTCATCAACCTATTGAGAAAATATCGAATGTTCACCAGAGATTAGGCATATATCATTTTCTATTACTATGGGTAAAAATACTTAGACTCTTATCAAGAAAAAACATAGCTATGGCAGTTATTTTCAGCAAAATCAGAAACTATATTAACTGATACCTGCCTGCACACTGTGCACGATCGTCGTCCTTAGCCGCCCGTGCTTGGCAGATGGTGCACAGGCGTGCTACGCCGCTGCCGGCGAGCCCTGGTCGGAGATCCGTTGCAGCCTGCGCTCGTCGCTCGTCGCTCGGCCGCCAGCGCCAGGCACAACCACCGACAGCCCTCCCTCCACACGGTTGTCCGGTAGCCGCCCAGCCCAAGATCCTGCACACTTGGCACTCCGGAGTCCGGTTAACGCCTTCCCGGCACACCATCACCTCGCCTAAGTCGGTCACCGCTCGTTCGCTAGGGTTTGGCAATTTGGGATTGGGAGAAACAAGTCAGGAGAAGAGGAAAAATGGCCAGGGGTGATTTCCGGCTACCGGGACGCTTTGTCCTGCTCCGCCTCGCCGTGCCCATGGAGGGAGGCAGGAGTGCAACTGCGGCGGGGAGCGGACACGGGGAAGAAGGGGCGCGGATGCGGTGGGTGGTCAGGCGTGAGGCGCAGCTGAGCAGGGCGATCGAGGCGTTGGGGAAGGATTTTTTTTTTGCGTTTTTAGATTTGGGGATTGGGATTCGATCGTTGGTCGGCCATCCAGGGCGAGGCGCATCGCCGCGGTGTTGATGGGGCGCGTTGAAGCCTGGAAATTGATATAAATCATCCTGCCCACAGGATTGGGTTTGAAGGCTTCCTTGACTTTAATAGAGACGATTTGCTAGGTGCAATTGGTTTAGCGTATAATGGTTCGACTCCCTCAGCGGGATACGCAATCTTGGATGTACTAAGTATAATTTGGATTGGTATAGAGATTGGCGGGTCCGCTGATCCCATCCGCCCCACGTCCGCTACGCGGACTGCAGTTCTCGATTTTGTTTCTCTTTCTGCCTGGTATGGGATTGCTGTGGTTGTTGGATTATTTTGCGAGTATATGGTCAGCTTAGGCGAAATTGGTTCTAGATTTGGTAATGGGAGCCCGCGGTGCAATTTATTCCCCGATTCGGTGATGCAGGTTTCTCTTTTGTCATTTCCCCCCTCCCTTGTGACTTGTGAGGGGACGCATGTTGTTCAGTTGACTAGTACTTTGTTCTAAGGTGCTGCCATGCTTTATTTGGATGTTCCGAATGTTTAGGAGATGCAAAATTTAATTTGGTCCACTTGGTTACCCTGTTTTTGTGAATCACTCTTGACAAAAATCTGAACTTTGAGTGGCAATCTTCTTTTCCGTTGGACTGTGCAAAGAATGCTGGCGACTTTGCACACCTGAATGGAATATCTTAGTTACTCTATCCGTTCCAAATTCTAATTCGTTCTGAATTTTTCTAGACACGTAGTAAAAGCTATGTATAACGAATATCTATTGCTATTGTATCTAAAAAGCCAGGACGACTTATAATTTGTAAATGTGGAGTAAGCACTAAGCAGTAAGCTAAGTATTTGTTTCCCTCGTGTGCCAAATTTAGTTATTTTCCCCAAACCGAGTAGTTATATATGAATGAATACAGAGGGTTAATTGATGGTGTTGTACAGGTCTTTTTTTTACTGTTGATATGTATAGTATCCAGATTGCTAGGTACCATTGAACAGGAAAACTGTGGTCTTAGACTCTTAGTTATTTTAGCAAAGCTTAGTCCTTATCCCCCATGGCCCCATCCACACATCTGACTTGATATAGTGCCCTGGGGCATGACAGTGATAATAGGATCAATTAATCTGTTTTCTTCATTTCTGCTTGCTTATTTCAGATGGAGGATGGCGTATCTACTTATACTGTGGATGAGGCACTTGTGTCCATGGGGTTTGGGAAATTCCATGCATTCGTGCTTGCATACTCTGGAATGGCTAAAATCTCTGAAGCAATGTAGATGATGCTTTTGTCATTTGTTGGGCAATCAGTTCAAGCTGAGTGGGGGCTTTCTGCACAGGAAGAAAGTCTCATAACAAGTATTGTCTACTTGTCTTCGTGGGGATGCTTGTAGGAGCATATGCTTGGGGCATAGTTTCGGATAACTATGGAAGAAGGCAGGGTCTTCCTCACTTGTTCCATTGGCTATTGGAATTTGATTATGAATGTTCTAACCTTAACAAAATGCAATTTTTTTTGAAACATTATGGAGTGTTGCACACTGTTCCATGTCTGTAGGAACCTTAAACTAGGCACTTTACTGTTTCATGGTTAGGTTTTTGGATTCAACCCTAATGCTTGAATGTCCTGTTTGTTTTCCATCTCTGCATGTTATGTAGTGATAGTTTCCCATTTTCCAACATGTAACTATTTTTTTGCTCATTCTAGACCCTTCATACTTCTCTACAGGGTTGGGTTCAACTTCACAGCGATTGTTACTGGAGGAGCTGGTCTTCTTAGCGCTTTCGCTCCAAATTAATTATCTTTGATTGTACTGAGATTTATGGTCGGTGTTGGACTGGGTGGTGGGCCGGTTCTAGGTTCTTGGTTCCTAGAGTTCATCCCTGCTCCTAACCGAGGAACTTGGATGGTTATGTTCTCAGCATTTTGGACTGTTGGCACAATAATGGAAGCTTCTTTTGCTTGGGTAAGTCCATTTCTTCAGGAAAAGTAATGTCAATGTTTACCTTACATACAGTACTAGCTGTTTGAGAGATATTTTTAGTTGTCAATGTAAACGAAAATTAGATTGTTCTCAAATGCTGGGGTTATGTGTACTACAGTACATCCTACAATGGATGTTACATTCTAGTTACTAATAGTGGATGTTAAAGTGGATCTTTGACTGCTCAGTGCAGATGTTCTCCTTTTTCTCTAGCACGCAGGAGAACTGCATGTCCTTAGGAATAGAACTGGTCCAAATACGAGATTATAGTGTAGGTCTGGAGGGGACCACTGATTCAAATAAACAGATGCACTGCAAACAATGAGTGGGCAGGCTTGCCGAGCTACCAGCTAAGGCTTGCAGGTGTGCTAGTCCATGTGTGTGAGCTGCACATCACAGCTCTGCATGCAGATGTTCTTCTGTTGTCCTTATTACGGTACTTGTAAGTCTAAGATTAGGATATACCATTGAATCCTAAGGAACAGCGAAGCTTCTTCTGGGTTTTTATAATTTGAGCAAGTTTAGCCAGCACATGCATGGGTCTTCCTGTGCAGTCAATTGGTTCTATTTGCTGTGGTATTTTGCTCGTACATAGTTTTGATAAAGTGATTATTGACGACCATGGTAGTATATATATTGCATATAATATATAATGGATTAATGACACCATGTTGGTGTAAGTGGTCAAATGGCATGCATGGTCATTCTAATCCGTGACTATTGCTATTTCCAAAATCTCCATGCAATTTTCTTTACTTATCTACTCATTTTGCAGGCCGTTATGCCAGCTTTTGGCTGGAGGTGGCTGCTGGCACTGTCATCACTGCCATCGTTTGCTCTGCTACTCTTCTACCCAGTGACACTAGAGTCACCAAGATACCTATGCATGAAGGGTAAAATAGCTGAAGCTGTTCATGTTTTGGAAACAAGGGCACGAGTAAATTGTGTCTCTCTCCCCTCTGGTCGACTTGTCTCTGGCCATCGGACAGAACTTCATGATATCGGGGATGCCTCAGAAACGGCACAATTGGTGACATCTAAGAAAAATAATACTGCTGATCATGGTAGCAAATCTGAGATTGGAGGCTTCACTGCCATCTTAAAGCTTCTATCTCCGAACTTAATCAGATCGACTCTTCTACTTTGGACTGTCTTTCTTGGTCATGCCTTTTTGTACTATGGTCTTGTTCTGCTAACATCAGAATTGAATCATGGAAATAGGATCTGTGGATCAGAAGAGGGAGCAGAAGTGACAACAACAGCCCACATAAATGATGAAAATCTCTACAGAAATGTATTCATAACCAGCTTTGGAGGCACGTGTGTTCTTGCCATCTGGTCAACCAAACGTTTTCACAAACCATGTCTTGGGAATTCTTGATATTCAGGGCAACAATGATGCAGAGGTTCCTGGCCTTCTCCTGTCCGCTGCCATTGTCGACAAGATCGGGCGCAAGCTCTCAATGTCTTCCATGCTTTACATCAGTTGCCTGTGCATATCTCCGCTTATGTTCGCCCAGACAGAATCTCTGACAACCGTGTTTTTATTCGGTGCTCGGGTTTGCATCTCGGCAAGCTTCACTGTTCTGCACATCTACGCCCGTGAGGTTTGGTCCCTGCAATAGCCTGTGCTTCTCTACATACATAAACCTTGTATGAAACCTCTGAACATCGTTGCCTCTTTATGCCATGTTCCTTGCAGATATACCCAACTGCTGTTAGGGCCACGGGTGTCGGGTTTGCAAGCTCAATTGCTCGGTTTGGTGGGATCCTATGCCCCCTTGTGGCCGTCGGTCTGGTGCACGCGTGCCACCAGATGGCAGTTATCTTGATATTCATCACGGTGATGCTGGCTTCAGGCATCGCCGTGTCATACTTCCCCCTGGAAACAAGCGGCCGAAAGCTGAGTGACCACGTCGCCGCCGCATGAGAAGCTAATTAAAGATTTTTTTTTTCTGACTTCGGAGGGATACGATACACCATACAGAATCAAGGCCAAGGGGCCATTCGTTGTTTTGTTCAGTTGTTGGTAGATGATACAGTGGGAAAGAAAGTGCAAAGGAGGCACGAGATTGTTACATTACTATACTATTGCTTTTCTATAGAGATGTACAATTGCTACATGTTTTCAGTTCTCTCAAAATGGCATTATTATATTAGTCAAAAAAGGTGGAAAATATATAAAAAAAGCATTTCCTACATGTTTTTTTGTTCTTTCAAAATGACATTTGTTTTCAGTTCTCTCAAAAGGGCATTATTATATTAGTCAAAAAAGGTGGAAAAATAAAAAAAGCATTTCCTACATGTCTTTTTGATCTTTCAAAATGGCATTATTATTAGTCAAAAAACGGTGGAAAAATCAAAAAAGATTTCCGTTGCCGGGACTCGAACCCGGGTCTCTCGGGTGAGAGCCGAGTATCCTAACCAGCTAGACTACAACGGATCTTATTAATCAATGACATCATCGCATATAAGTAAGCATTGACATTAGAGCTATTCAAAGCAATGGTTTGGCGACACTCTCGCTGCTCCAATGGCGATGGTCTCGTTCCATCTCTGTTCTCCGTCTCTTCCTCCGTCTCCTAATTTTGGGAAGGCCACACTTTCCCACCGCGAGACCTGTAACCCCATGAATCCATGAGAGAAAGGCGGAGGAGATCAGGCGACGTACGCGCGTGGGGGTCTCCTCCTGCACGCTCTCAGCTGAACCGCGCCGTGCTCCCCCTGGCGCGCAATGGCTCGACGACGGCGCCCCCTGCTGCCGCCGCAGCTCGTCTGGTTGACCGTCCTCTTCTCTGTGGTGGCGCCCGCGGTCGCCGAGACCGACAAGTCTGACGGTGAGGGTTTGCCGGCCGGATTCTCTGTGCCCTCTCTGTGTATGCATTGGTCGTGGTTCTGACTGAACATCGTGTGTCCTGCAATGTCAGTTGCTGCGCTCAATGTGATGTTCGATAGCATGAACAAGCCATCGCAATTGTCCGGTTGGAAATCGAGCGGCGGTGATCCCTGCGACGACGATGACGAGTGGAAGGGGATAGAATGCAGCGGCTCATCTGTCTCAGAAATGTACGCAAATGAAATGCCCTTAGGATTTCACTGCTTCTTCAGCATTTAACAGCGCTATGAAAGTACCCTTTTTTCCTTTTAGTTTTCCATGACATTTTTACCCCAGTTTGTCTCTAAATAATCATGTTGCATAGAGCAGTAACTTGTCAGGGCTTGGACTAAGCGGCTCGCTAGGATATCAGCTATCAGGCCTGAAATCAGTAACCAAATTGTGAGTTGCCCCAGTGATTTCCTGCAACGCACTGACCATCGTGGTAATGCAACTTAGTTGATTTTTCCTTGTTTTACGTAGTACAGTGATGTCAGCAATAACAATCTCAACGGCGATCTCCCATACCAGCTTCCACCAAACGTGGTTCAATTGTAAGTTTCTGGTTCTCATCCATATTCAACTTTTTTGCGTGGGTTCATGGCTAACCCGATGCATTCTCTTATGTTTTTTTCTTATTGATGCAGAAATCTTTACGGAAACTCTTTTACCGGAGGAGTTCCATATTCGATATCTCAGATGGGTGATCTGGAAACACTGTAGGAATTCCAATTCACATTGCACTCTATTTAATTGTTTGCTTTCTGTTCCCTTCACACGTCCGTGATTTTTTGTTTGCATCAATCACCATATAATTCCTCATTTGATTAAACTGCAGAAATGTGGGCAAGAACCACCTAAGTGGGCAGTTGACGGATATGTTTTCACAACTTTCAAAGCTCTCAACATTGTAAGTCAAGCAGCGAATTCCCAATTTTTTGGTATCTATAACAGGAATTTGTTTTTTACGTAGTTGCTAGAATGTTATTGCAGTAAGCCTGTCCTGTACGACTAATCTCAATTGTTTCATCAGGGATCTGTCCTTCAACCGCTTCTCAGGCAGCCTGCCCCAGAGTTTTCAGCACCTAAAAGACCTCAAGACGTTGTAAGGGCACTCCCAACCATGAAACTAGTTGGTTTCTATGTTCATTAATTAGGGTGTCAACTAAGCAAAAAGATGATACGGCACTTCCATTATAGAAGAGAGATGAGGAAATGACTTCTTAGATAAGAAACCATGTCTACACGAGAACCAAGACATTAAGAGATGTGATTAGTAGATGATAGAGAGAGAAGACATGTGATTGGACAAAAAATTATTATGTAGAAACTATCTGTTGGGAACATAGTCCTATATATAGTGTCTACATAAATTAATAGGCATAGAAACTACCTTTGGTTTCTAGCATTGGGACTGCCCTAAAGGAACTGAAATTTACACATGGTAGTAATTCATCCACACTCTCTTTGGTATCTACCATCACTCCATCAGTGCCATTCTTTTCAAAATGTATGCAGGAATTTGGAGAGCAACCAATTCAGTGGTCATGTAGATGTTCTAGCCAAACTTCCTCTCGAGGATCTGTAAGTATATCTCAAAGTAAACACTCACTACATAAAAACTACTCTTTTTCGCAAGTACATTAAAAAGCAATATTGTCCTGATGACTCCACGTATGCATTGCGGTGCCTCCGCACAGCAGTACAGCATTAATAATTCTGTGAAAAAATGCCAGCGCTGAAAACTGTGTTGCCAGTTTTAGGCATGCAATGGGTATTCTATAGCCTATTTAGTATTTACTGGGCATACTTAGTGGAAACTACACTTATCTTTCTGAGAACTAAGCTATAACGGCTTCCCCTTTGTGCTCAAGGAATCTGCAGAACAACAAGTTTACTGGGTGGATCCCAAGTAAACTAAAAGACATTAGTAATCTACAGTAAGTAGCAATTCCATCCGCTATAATCCTTTTTGTTGCTGTTGATGAATTCTAAAAGTCCTTGACACATTCTGAAGGATTGGAGGGAACCAGTGGTCATCCGGGTCAGCTCCTCCTGGTATGGAGAAGGGCTCTACGCTGGGAGGCTCTTCAGGTGGAGGGGGTGGAGGTGGAATAAATGGTATCGCCATTGGAGCGATTGTGATAGCAGTGCTTCTTGCAGCTCTGATTCTCTTGTCTGTGTTGAAGAGGAACCATACCTCTCCTGCCTCATCTCATTACATCATGGACGAATCAGGTCACAACCGGTCATTTACCCCGCTAGTTGATGATGGGAAAGGTAAAGAGTTCATTTTGCTTTCTTTTAACATTTATGGTAAAGAGCTCATGTTGCTTTCTTTGCTTCAGCGATCAACATGAAGCCACTGGAGCATTCCTCGTCAATAAGCAGTAGGACACCGTCTGCAATGCCTAGCAAGTCGATTAGTGACAATGAGTTCGAGAACAAACTAAACTATTCGAGGCGGACCACAGATCCAATCAACCTTGTTATTTATTCATCATCAGACCTCCAAGCAGCCACTGGCAGCTTCCATAGTAGCAGGTTACTAGGTCAGGGGACAATTGGTGGCGTTTACAAGGCAAAATATGCTGATGGAAGGGTAAGACCTTACCGTTGCCTTCTTAAATGGTTAAACCCATGCTAAAGGAACTTGTTTGCTGATAAAACTTCAGTATTCTTCCCTCTGCATCTATAAAATTTAAACTTTCACATGCAATATCTTGTCCAAAAGTGTTCTAAGCTATTCATCAATTATTTTTCAATAGTATAGTACCATATAGTTGAATTGAACTTGATTATAACTATTATCGATACGCGTCAAATATGTTCTGTAGCAAGATCTTGAGTTGGCACTTCATACTGATAGTACACCTTGCATTCCCGTTGTCCTTATTGTCTTTCTCTCTCACACACACACAAAAAAAAAAAAAAAACTCAGGTGCTGGCCGTTAAGAAGTTTGATCCATTGAGCTTCTCAGGAAGCAGCGACTTCATGGATCTTGTGAACAGCATTTCCAAGCTGCGCCATCCAAACATCTCTGAGCTTGTTGGTTACTGCTCAGAGCCTGGGCACTACATGCTGGTCTATGACTACAACATGAATGGATCCCTCTATGACTTCCTGCACTTGTCCGACGACTACAGCAAGCCGCTGACCTGGGACACCCGCGTAAGGATTGCTGTTGGTACAGCTTGTGCTCTGGAGTAAGTTGACAACTAGTAATATTTATTTAGGCCTAGATAAAAAAATAATACATCTTCAGGCACAGAGGGGGTATGATGTTCGTAGTTCAAAAGAAAGGGGTATTGACATTTCTTGTTGATTCAGGTACCTACATGACGTGTGCTCACCTCCAATGATCCACAAGAACATTAAGGCATCGAACGTCTTGCTTGATGCTGACCTCAACCCTCACCTCACTGACTGCGGCCTTGCATACTTCTATGAGGTTTGCAGAATGTCTCTTAAAGAATTTGTTGAGCAAAGCATGAATGTAAAAAATTGTGATAACCAACTCTCTGCAGGATACGAGTGAGAGCCTGGGACCAGGGTACGATCCTCCAGAGTGCACAAGGTCATCAGGTTACGTTATGAAGAGCGATGTCTACTGCTTTGGTGTCATCATGCTTCAGCTATTGACTGGTCGGAAGCCCTACGACAGGTAATTAATTGAAGAAAAAATAAGATATCATCCTTCCACTCTGGACTACACATTTTGTGATTCCAGAACAGGCAAAGCTTGCCTGTGGAAGTGGAACATTGTGTTTGTCAGCCATGCTCAGGAACATGGCTGCAGCTAATATACTGATGTTCTTTGTGACTCCAGCTCGAAGCCTAGAGCGGAGCAGTCCTTGGTCAAGTTTGTCACTCCACAGCTTCATGACATCAACGCCTTGGAAGCTCTGGCAGATCCAGCTCTGCGTGGCCTATATCCACCGAAAGCATTGTCCCGTTTCGCCGATGTCCTTGCCCGCTGTGTCCAGGTGAATTGATCGAAATACTCAGAGATGATCTTCATCCAGTGATGAATTGTTTCAGCTACAACGCTGAAGGCCCCTGAAACAAACATCAACTCTGAACTGAATTAATCTGAACATTGGTTTCTGGTGGTGTTGCAGTCTGATCCAGAATTCCGGCCATCCATGTCAGAGGTGGTGCAGTCGCTCCTCCAATGCGTCCAGCGCACCACCAGCAACAGGAGGTTGGGTGGCCACCGCAGCGTCTCACAACGAAGCGACGATTCTGATTGGTGATGCTTCTGCTTCTGCTTCTGCGTCCATCTTGCTGCTGCCCAGTTGCTGAAACTGTCACAGAAACCTTAGGCGTGCCGCTCTTGTCATGCCATTGTACAAAAGAAAAGGCTTTAATAGACAATCCGGTTGCTCAAACAGTGTGACAACAAACAAGTCAGTTAATTTAGGTAAGGTAAAAATAGAGTTGGTGTTCTAGTGAATAGTGAGATTGTAATTGTACTTAATTCTGTTCAAATTTTGTTCATATAAGCTAAAAACATATGGGCACCTAATTTTGGAAAAAAAAAACAAAAAACCATCTTACCGCCAAGAGAATTCGTGGTATATTGCTACCGCCAAGCCAAACGGCGGTATATGCCGCCAGAAAATATATAGTATATTTGAATTTGAAAAAGAGGCAAAAAATTTAAAAAAGGCTGAGAGATGGGCCACAAAGCTTGCAGGCTCAGGCTTCAGCCCGGTTCGCCAGCCGACTACGTGACGGCCCAGCAGTATATGCAGGGCCACTTCCGCAGACAGGCCGCGGCACACCGCTCGCGCCTCCACTCGTCGGCACTCTCGTCGACTTCACCAAAACCCTATTAGCCGGAGAAGAAGTGAGCCTCCACCTCCACCAGCCGCCGCCGCCATGGCGCTCCGCCGCATCACCCCGCGGAGGAGACCCGTTCTCCCCGTCCCCCGTGCCTTCTTGTCCTCAAGCCCCCCGTTCCCTCCGCCCCCGCCTCCGGCGAACGGCGATCCCGACACCGCCCATTCCCCGTCCTCCTCTCCGCCCCCCAACCCCGGCGCGCCGCGGAACCCGTCGTCCTCGCTCTTCCAGGACATCAAAGATCGCCTTCGCTTGTCTCCCACGTCGCCCACTCCGACGAACCTGCCCCGCCCCAACCCCGCGCGCGCTCCTTCTTCGAAACCGTCCCTTGAAGATGTCCGCCGGATGCTCGGGGAGTTCCGCCCAACCGGCGGCCCGCCGTCCCCCTCCGCTCCCGGAGCCGGCCCCTCCTTCATGGACCTGCTTAAGAAGAACAGCGTCGCCCAGGGCGCCAACGCTGGGCAGAGGGTGACCGGCCTCGATGCCATCCGAGAGAGTCTCAAGCGCTCCCCGCCGCGGACGCCGCATCGTCCGCCGACGCCGTTTCTGACTCCGCAGAGCAACATCTTCAACCCAGAGCTACAGAGGAACTTGAATGCTGTAGGTGCTGGGAAGGAAGAGAAGGACTCTACCATTGCGCTTTTGAGGCACTACAGCTACGAAGAGCTTGGGAAGAGGCTAGGGGAGCTCCGGCCAGCGGTTGCGGCCAAAGACGGTAAGGAGTGGTTCTCGCTCAAGGAGCTGCAGGGGCGGATTGCCAGGCTGGCGGAGTTGGAGAAGCAGGAGAACCGGCTTTCCGGGCAAATTTCGGAAATCAAGAATTACATTGGGAACCTGAACATTAAACAAGAAAAACCGGCTCTGCTGTTAAACATACCTTCACTGCTGAACCTTGGCGGTCAGCTGACGCTAGACTACATGAGTCGGCCTCCGCAGGAGGAGTTGTTAGAGAAGGTGAGATTGGCCTTTTATTTTCCTGGTCACTAAAGTATTCCTTAGCGTATTTACATCTTAGAATTAGAATGTGATCTACTACTGCTGATCCAAGTTGTTATCTTCAGTACTTCCATCCAGATCATATGTCATCCGAAGAGAAGATGAAATTGGAGCTCCAAAGGGTGAGGGATGAGTTCAAGATGTCCGAGAATGACTGTGGGTCTGCACGAGTTCAAAGTAAACACTTTATTCTGTTCTTCTTGAGTTCGAAATAAACACTTTACCCTCTTCGTCAAAGTAAACACAAGTTCAAGCGTGCATTCTACTTGTGAAAGATGTAGTCACAATTATGTGGAAATGAGAATATCGAACAAGCAGGCGTTCTACTATTGAAAGATGTAGTCACAATTATGCGGAAATAAGAATAGCAAACGCAGTATTTGTTCTTAACTAGATAGTACTTTTTCATTATTTTCACACACTTTGTTCGTTTTGAGGTTGCATAATACGTATACAGAAACTGTGCGTTTATTATTTGTGCTACGAAGTTGATTTGTAATGTTTGGTTGTTTATTTGATGCTTATATATATGAAACAAACATGTAGCTATATATGAACTAAATAGTGACACCTTTCAGCTTTGTCAATCCCTTGCTGTCAGACTTTCTTGTTCACTGAAAAGCATCACCTACAGCATGCGAACTTTTATCCTTTTATTTTTCTAGATGAGGTCTCATAGCAGATCTGATGTATGTTTAAAGATGTTGAGCATTGTGTATTTGTATGCCTTGTTGCTTTGTTGCCTTTTGTATGTGAATCATGATGCGTGTTACTGATGTCCATATTTCGTTTGCAGTTGCCCAACTGACTCTGAAAATCAAGCATCTGTCAGCTGTTCTCCACAAGAAGGTATGCAAAATCCTAGGCCTCCCTTATGATTTATTCTGCTGGTTTACTGCAACATCTTGGGGCAATGATTTTGGAACTGTTTTATCTTGATTCAAAGAAGTAACTTGTGTGCACTGTTGTGATGCAGGATAAACATTCTAGAAAGGGGCTTCAGGAGATGGTCCAAAAGAGGAAGAAATACCTGAAATACTTGCGAAGAACCGACTGGGACTCGTACTGTCTTGTTCTGTCAAAGCTGGGGCTCCGCGATGTGCCTGAGTACAAAGCTCCTGACTACAAGAGCAAAGCAACCACCAAGGCCAAATCTAAGAAGAGCAAGAGCAAGGGCAAGAAGAGAAAGATGAAGGCATAGGAGTGGTGAACAAATACGCCCTTTTTGGCCTTGAACTGCATGGTCAGAAAATGAATCGAGAAGACGCGCAGCCCCCAGATGGCTCGACCCAATCTTGCAATGTTGTATTTTTTATTTGAAGCTGTTTGTAATAACCTTTTCTCTGGATGCCATGGTTTTTCCTTGTTCTGCTAGGAGCTGCATCCTTCCTGTAACAATTGATTTCTTATTGCTTTTGAGTTCTCCCGCTCAATTTGCTGAGAAGGGAATGGAGGAACAGATACGACGGTACGATACCATTACGTTATCACCAGTTTGTAACTTCGCCAGAATTCTTTGTTTCATGTAACTTTCGCCAGAATTCTTTGTTTGTGACTTTGTGTCTCATGTAACTTTTGCCAGAATTCTTGTACAAGAATGCATGAACAATCTTGCTAGCCTAGCAACGCAACCACTAGAAATTCTGCTAATTTCTACTGGTTTTGGTAGGAACCAGAAATTGCATATGGTTTTGATAGAAATTCTGCTAATTTGAAGGCCGCGAGGCGAGATCAGAAAGAAGGCTCCCACGGCCGACCCGTCCTCGGCCGAGGAGCGCGAAAGGGGTCGTACTAACTCAACTTGCCACAGGCCGGTGGACTGGACCTGCTTACACTCGACAGCCTATACAACGAGGCGGTCATCAGGTCCAGTGTAGCCGATGTACGACCGGTTCAACACCTCCAAAACCCCATTGCTGCAGCCCGGAACGTGTAGATGGCTGTCATGGAGCAGCAGCAACATGCCTTCATGCTCCAGCAGCAGCAACAGCAGATGACGATGGCACAGCAGCAGCAACAAGCTCCTTCCAATCCGTTCGCCGACCCATATATGCACGCCGGCGCCCACCTTTACGGCGCAGGGATGCAGCTCCATGCAGGCAACACATACACTGGAAGTCTGGATCTGGGATGGATGGTGTAGCGCTGCACAGAATCTGCTGTCTGTTTGGTTTTGACAGACAGCTTCCGTTCTTTTATTCTTCTTTCTTTTGCATTTATTTTCCATTGTAAGAATTGTGTTAGGACTAGAACTATGGAAAAGGACATAGATCTGATGCTGTGGATAGGAAGTGAAATGCAGGTATGAATATGATAGTGTTTCTGGGTGATAGATAATTCAAGCAAAAAACTGTACGGCCTCGTTTACAAGCACCAAGCATAAATTCACAAGCTCAGTCATGCCACATTGCTACTCCAGCAAAAGTTTCCAGACCTACAGTACAGGATCAAAACACGCATGTTTTTAGACTACCAAACTATCAACCTCTATAGAAATCTTCTAGTCTTTCACACACTAATTAAACAGATCATACAACGTTACAAATGTTGTACAGCTACAAGTAAAGAACTTAAGCTCACTAAAGCACTGCCTTCATGGCCTGAGCATACACCAGATTATCTATCAGTGCAAGGAACATTTCACATTGCAGTGGCCATGATAGTTTCATTTTCTCTGCTCACTCTGGCTGAAATTTTCCTGCAAAAATAGAATGAGTGTGTCAGTAACACAAGACCGGCAGGAATAAGTACCTATCCCGTAAGGGAATCAAACCCGTGTCTTTGACATGAAAAGCTGATGTCCTAACCACTGAATGAAAGGGACAAACAAACGATTATATCATTCAGACACAATGATCGAAGTGCTGTGTTTTCTTTATATATACGAAAAAGGTACTTTGTCTAGATTAAGAAGGTTTGATAACATAATTTTAATTGTTGGCAATGGGCAACATTTATTACCTGCATGGGCCAACCTCAAAAGCTTTGGTCAGTTTAAATGCGAGCTGTGCAATTGCAATCCTCAAGGCTGGTTCCTTAGATCCACCAGTTGCAGCTTCCTCCAATGCAGAAAGGAACTCCTTTTGTGCTCTCACAGATGCAAATAGTTGACTTGGCTTATAAATCGTGATTAAATCTGCTAACTGGGGTAACACATGCAAATCAAAGTGGCAACGAGTAAGTTCCACAAGCTTTTGTTAGACTCATAACTATACGATAGCAGATACCCAGATACAATTTTTGGATTGCAAAGCATGAAAGGAATAAGCTACGGGTTACATATATAGTCCTGGACTAGCCTTGCACAGCAAGGAAACCGAGTTCCAATCTAATATGTAAAACAAATTCTAGTGAAGTTACCTGTTGCAGCCAAGGCAGTGCCAAGTCAAAGAACTTTTTATTAAGAAACTGGTCGGCTATAACCCTCAAAAGCTCATTTGCTGTCTCACACGACAACTTCTCAAGAACTGGTCCAGTTCTATCCATTAGGTCAATCAGATCATCATAATCACCACAGTTCAGGGCTTCCATGTATGCAGGCTCCATGCCATCAGTATCTTGAAACTCACCAGGTTGATTAGAGGCACACAATGCATTTCGCAGTCCAGATTGCTCACAGGAACTGGTAAATGAAACTGGATGAGTCCCTTTAACCCCTGATGTTCGACTTCTTGCTGAGCTTGGAACATATCTTCCCAAGTTACTCTCTGAGCTCACAGGCTCAAACTTCCTAACTTTACTGCGAACATGATCCTTTGGAAATTCAGCTCCCTCTTTAGAACACATGTTTGAGCCCCGAGATGGTAGATCACGCATCCACTTCTTCTCATGTTTCAACTGTGAGATTGGTGGTGGCTTGTAGTTAACATCCACAGATGATCTAGGTGTAGAAGTAGAAAGCCTAGGCAAAGAAGAGACGCTTTGGTTCTTAAAATATTTGGAGCCAGGAAGATGATACCGACTTTCGCTCTGAGTAATTGTATACACAGTTTTGTCTACAGCATTCTCCAAGTTGTGCACCTTCAAATTTAGCACAGACATGTTCTCCGCCGAGCTGGCCATAAATTCCTACAATGAGAGGGGGGTAACCATTTGAGAAAAAGATACGAAGTCACTTCTTTACATACATGGTGTCTTCATATGAATTTGCAGATGGTGGATAGTTTTTTTCCTACATGATGCAGTGGCAAGGTAAAACTTGACAGAATTTGATGACGATCATCCTTACCATCAATATGCATTGCCATTTTTACTTAAATTGGCAAGTGGAGAGTTTGAGGAAAGTAAAATGTAAAAATAAGAGAACAGATTCACAGTTCAGGGTGCCAGTGTTCAACAAAATCATAAATAACCAAGAAGCTTAACAATATTGCAGGCTAGTATAAGAACATAAAGTGCACACTGAAGAGCGGCAGGTAATTTGAAATGATATTATACATCCCATATAGCTGGAATTATTAGCCTTGCATTATAACTTACAGTATTACCACATTGATCGATATATATACGAATCCATAATTAGGTAAACATAGACACAAATCAAATTGACAATACCTTCACAACTCAAAGCATGACAGTTACCTGCAACAAATCAAAAAAAATTGTTTGCTTCCTCTCCATCTCTTGAAGTTGCTTCCTAACAAGGGCCAATTCATTCATAGCACTCAGACAACAACTATGTGCACCATGAGCAGTAACATCTGTAATTGTCGAGTCTATGCTCTTACTTTCTCGACCCCTGGGACATTGTTCCGTAACTTGTGTTGAATCACAATCTTCAGTGCATTCTTGAGCAGTAGTGACATGCTTTGTCTCACAACTCCTGCTGGCTACTTCTGACACAGAGGAGCATTCTTGTTTATCATCCATAATGTCATAGTCAAACTTACTGTCTACATCAACGCTTTCATATGCATTTCTCTTTGCATCTTTCAGGATGCAGACTTTACTGGATCCCTTCTCATCATTGTCAACCAGTGGGATCATATTCTGCTTTGGAACTGACACCTCAACACGCCAATCACCAGACTTCATTCGCTGCAAATTTGCAGCATTGTTTAGGGCAACTTTGTTGATAGACAAAGGAGACCTCCGCTTTGCTGAACTGATAGAACTACCACTGATAACAGATACAGAAGGCCCATGGTCTATTCTCCTAAAAGAAGTATCTCTTGATCCTCCATCATGTATACTTCTAGCATCATGATGGTCTCCAAAGAAGTTCTCTGTGAGAAGACATTGATAGGCAATAGAAAATAAGCTGAGTTAGTGACTGTGATTAACTACAGGCAAAATGCAGAAGCAATAAAGAGAACATGTGAAAAAAATAGTAGAAGGATGTCATTAGCTAGCAGCATTACACGTTAATCATAAACCATAAGGCATTAACATGGTATTGTGGTATTCTTTGATAGCCATTTAAAATAACACTTTTTTTTATTAATAGAACTCAAAGAAAAGGTTGGAATCCATGGGTTGTGTAACATTAACCATGATCCGCAGAAAAAACTAAGAGCAGTAGCATTGCTGCCTCAGCAACTAGAATACTTTTTCAGTTATTTGATTCTTTTAGTTGGTTAATTATCTCTGAGTTAAGATGCATAATCTTGGAAGAGTTGACAAATGAGAATAGAGTTGCTTATATACAGAAACATCATGTGAGTTCTGCTTAGCTTATTTATTTTGGTAATAAAATATTTTTTTAATGAAGAACAAGAAAGATATGTATGTTAACTTTTTATAAAATAAAGATTAATGGATTTGAAATAAATCAAGAAAACAAACAGTGTTATATATGTTTTGCTCAATATCAACTGTCAAATGTAAATCAAAGGAACATCTTTTGTACCTTTTGTTGACGATCCAGCTTCTGATGGTTCAGGAGTATGAGACCCTGGAATAGCTTTCCACAGCTGAATTGCATGTATAATGGCATCACGTACTGGTTTTACCTATCATAGGAGGCATGAAGTCAGTAAACCAAAAAAAGAAATATGTTACAGCATAAATTCCACAGGTACAAGGGAGTGAAGGGATACAATACCTTGTCAAATTTACTGCGCTCAAGGGAGCGAAGGCAGGAAGTTCTGAAAGAGGTAACCAAATACCCAGAACTGACCGCAATACTTGAAAGAGCTAGTGAGGCAGCCTTTCTTGTATTCCAGTCAGTACTCTTCAGCGCATCCATAATACTTGTTAGAGCTGATGATAACGCCTGCTCTGTAGAAGCACCTTCAGCCTGAAAAAGAGGGGCGCAGGAAAAAATAAGTACACTAACACAATGTAAGATCTTGTGGTAGATTGGTAGTTATAAGCTATGAAACCAAACTGAAGATGAAGATGATTATTGCACTTCTTGAAAGATATCAAGAAGTGCTGCTGAATTTACACCATATATTAGTGACCAATCAATCTAGCAATCTGATGCACGAATCTAGACTTGAAGAAGCAAGAAAGCCATGCGGCTTTGTAGGAAGATTGCAGTATTTCCAATCTGACTAACCATTGATTAAATAGCAAATATTACACAGAAGAATATTTCTTTTTCCATGGTACTAATGATAAGGTCAGATGAACATGCAAAGTCATCTGTATAACATGAAAAGCCTGTGAAAATGTGCTTACACACGAAGAGGTTTTAGTGGATAGGCATTGCTTACACAAACAAAAGCAAGAGTGCAAACCTGAATAATGCTTCTTATCAAGTCAATCGCAGCAGGCTTTGCCATGAAATGGGGATTCTTGAGCAGCTTAACAACACGGACAAGCATCTGCGGGAGCACAGGCCCAGGGAAGTAATTGCTCTCATCTATAACCTTGGCCAGGCACAGTGCTGCCCCAGCCTGAATATATCTATTGTGTTCACCCAATGATTCAAACAAGGGGCGCACCAATGTCACCAACACTGCACCACCATCCCCATAACTTCTGGCACACATTGCAAGGGTACCGCAGGTGTCAACACATGCATCTCTAACAACTGAATCGGTGTCCTTCAGGCGCTTAACCACACTGGACACCATTTTCGCCATGTGTGGTGCCAATATGTTTCCATGTAGTCGTGCCAGTGTGCCAATCACCTTGATGCACTCCTTCCGCACTGCACTCCTCTGCTCAGCATCAGTATCAATGACACATGACAAGAAGGGGGCAATCATGTCAGGGGCCAGGGTGTCCGCCATCTTCTCGAGCTCATCCAATCCAATCTGGTAAGTGTCTCGGTCGCCAATCTTGTTAACAGCTTGGACCAGCTTGTGCTTCAGCTCAAATACGGCCTTGCCCTTTGTAGTAACCGCACTGGACTTCATCTTGGTGCTTTGATACTATCACAGGATAAAGCTCCTTGAACAGCAGCAGAGAGCTCACAGGAAAACTTACAAGGAGAGGGACAGTGCCTTCCCCAACAGGGGAACAGAGGCAGTGTTTCCTGTACCGTGCCCACCCATTCCTTTACCTGATCTGAAACACAAAACATACATGAATTCAAATAAGGAATCGGATACACCTGGGTGACAACAAATTAGAGCATTCAGTAAGAGAATGACAAATTTGAGTCCGAAAACAATCAGATTATCCAAACGAAGATCCAATTGGAGTTTATCGAACAGTTGAGGCTAAATTGCCCGCATATGAACACTAGTTCGATTCAGAAATGTACCGAAACATAAAATAACTAATAACTAAAACCAACCAAGCAAAACTAAGCGTCAGTGAACTTCAGATAAGCACCAGGCCAGTATCTCGCCCTTACACTTGCCGCATTGCTCGCGCATTAAACACTACAAATCTAGAGATCAGAGAGCAATCCGGGCACCTCCGAGCGAAAAACAAAATCACACGCATACGTGAGTGGCCTAAAAACGGAAGCACACTACTCCCACGGTCCCACCAACCATTGGGAGGGAATTTTTTTGAAATCGCCGGTTACCATCCCCCACTCCCGCATGTTGTACCTCCAAGAGGAACCTCACAGAAACCAAATCGCGTAGCGAATCAAGGATACACACTTGTCTAAGCAGCCGCAAATGCCACGCAGGTTGAGGTTGAGGAGGAACAGCGGGGGTAGCAGGGATGCTCGGAGATCTCTCCGTGCGAGAGCCCGCCCGGAGGAGAACCACCGCACCACACTGACACGCCCAGGCTTGGAACGGAACCCCTCGCCCACGCCTAGTAGGGATTTGAATTGGTTGGGCTCTTTCACTTTCTCTCTCTCTCCACCTTTTTTCCTCTCTCTCTCCCACGCCCAGGAGAGCGCCAACTCCGAGGACAAGTAGACTCTTCCCCCCTCGACACCTCTGTCTCCGAGGCGGTATCACCGGGGGCGGCTTCTCCCCTTCTCACCCACGCCATTCTCGCGCTGACATATGGGTCACGCGGAGGATGCAGCCCCCACTTGTCACGGAGAGGGAACGTGAGAGCTTTCGTGAGCGGAGCAATGATGAAGTCGATCGAGGTGGCGAGTTGCCGCAGGCCGCAGCTTTCGCGCTTTTGGGTGCCGGGATTCGGATTTCGCCGTGGTTCTGTACATGACATGTGGGCCATTGGTCCTGGGCCCACGGTTCAGTGACACTGCCGGGAGATTCGCTCCCTTGTTTGAATCCTGCCACTACAGGACAGATACGGGAGCGCATGCGGGAGTCGTGTTGTGAATTGTGACGATAGGTACGGGCCCACAGGTAAGAGACATTTTCGAACTCATCCTGACATTCACAAGGAGGTACGAGTACTATTTGCGGGCCTCGCAGTCAGCCTGTTAGGCTGGTATTCAGCTCGCTCGGATGGTCCGGCGAACAGTAGATCTTAGTTGGTTTTGGATTATTAAATAATTTTCTGTGAAAAGGAATAAGTTAAAATAAATTAGGACTATACCAACCGAACACACAGTGATTATCAGCCAGGAATCGGCTGCTGGAAATCAGCGGCTATAGAAAAAAACAGCCAAGTAACCAGTTCTATCCAGCCAACACCACATCCAGTCAAATAACCAACCTCTGTCCAGCCATCTAACCGCCATTTGTTCAATTCAAAAAAATGGTGCCAACACCACATCCATTTTCAACCGACGGCGCCAAACCACAAGCCATTAAAATTACAATACAACAGCTCAAATAACAATTTGTTAGGGGCTACTAACTGTCCATTAGAAGCTAATCCATTAACAGTTCACTACACATAACAGTTCCCTACAAGGCATTAAACAACCGTTCAAATTACACTTCTTGCTCTCAAATCGTCTAGCCTGCAGGTTACACAAAATCAAGAATCGAATGTCATCTTCTTCCCCCTCTGTCCTCCGAGGCAGTCAGTCAAGAGTCCAACGAGCTATAGAACTGCAGGATCCATGGCCTGAAGGGTAAAAGGAGTTAAACAAGGATCCATCGGCACGACGTGTTAACAGATCAATATTCACGACAGACACAAGATGGTCAGTTGCTTGCGTTACTGGTAGCAAATACATGGGAATGACATACAACAAAATGGTCAATTGCCTGGGCCAGCAGAAAAATAAAGACCGCGATGTAAGAGCACTGGAATGATTACATGACTGACACTTTATGTGAATGCAGTTTGGTATCATTTTTTTGCAGTAATAACGGAAAGAATTTGCTTGTGAGATCAAAGGAACATTGACCAACGTAACGTTTACTAACTCAAGCAGCCCAAGCAGGTGACAAACCAAAGAACTAAACAACATGTAGGAGGTGCGCAGGCAAACAAGAAAGGTGTTTGTTCAAGAATGTGTTTGTAGAACTGATCAACTGAATAAGTAGATCTGATACGAAACCTTCACAGATCTCTCACTTAAAAGTTACAAATGTCACAAAGAGTACGCTATATTGTCTATGTAGAGAATGCTGGTGCAAATACAAGAGTATCAGCAATAAACTTCAGCCACATAAAACGGTTGTTACTTGTTACAAGGAAGCCCGGCTAGGACGTGCAAACACTGAGCACGCAGCAACCAGTCTAAACACTGCTTAACTGAAGCAAATATTTTCTTCTTTTCAAAGTAAGCTGATTACTATATTAGCTTGGTTGGAGAACAAATATTTGCGCACATGAAGAGGGCAGGCCAAAGCTAGCAGATGCAGCATTTTTCACTCATTGTTACTAGAAGCAAAAGCAGTTTCAATTATCAGCTAGCGAGAGTATCAAGGAGTTTGAGCCATTTACAGCCATGAACCTACATCATCATCTACTATAGATGCTATGTCCAGGCTCCTATTTATTTTGACAAGGAAATCACAGACAATACTTCCACTCGGAAACCTAAGCCAACCAATCTTCGCAACGTTTTCCTTTAAGAACAGCAATTCAATGCCCACTTTCCATTGCCGAAAATAGGTATAAAAATAAAACCTTTTCAGATGTTGACCTTGTGTTAGATTTGACAACCACGTGTAGGCATTTTGAAAACAGAACATAACCAAGAACAATAAGACTGTAAATCTAATATAAACTAAGCAGGAAAAAAAAAGAATATAGACCGATTGGGATGGAATAATCCTTGACGTATGGCAACTTAAAAGCTTGCACTCTTTGTATAAAACTGTAAATGTAAGAAACTCTTCACAGCATGCAGGATCACCTTTGGAAAGAAGCCTATGGATCACCACAAGTGTCTCTAGGTCAACCTATATAACACAAGAAGAACCCATTCTATATTAATGGTAATTGAAGTACTTTGCATCTTAATTTTAATCACCTTTGTTGCATCATTGTTCCCAGAGAGCCACAGATATGTACTCCCTCACTAAAGACATAGAGGAATTAGCATTTATCTGAACCCAATCCGACAGTGGGTATGTAGGCGAACCAACTCCAATCTCACGATTTCGTAAAAAAATGTGCATTGCAAAGCATGACATAATAATCATCTTTTGCTTTTCCCTATGACAAAACAGTACCCCATGCAATATGTGCCAATAGGCTTTGAGAACCCCAAATGTCCTTTCAACTACATTGCGAAGGCTCGAATGAGTGAAGTTAAATTTCTCCTATCGTGATAATGTGTCCATGTCTACACTGATGAGGACATCACTCCATCACATACAAGCCAAGAAGAGGAGGAGGCTCAGCATGGGTGTCCAATTCATCTTTCTCATGGCGGAGGCCCAGTCCAAGTCCAACTCAAGTTCGAGCCTGTCTCGGGTTGCAGGACCAGTCTGCTTTAAAATTGATCACCCAAGACGCATTCGGACTCCATTTTCGACGATCCATGTATGGATGGAAAGCTAATTTGATAAGGAAGCCAACCCAAGTGGTCTCACGTCAAAATCTCTTCGGAATCAACGGGAATCGTCAAAACAAATCAGCGTCCAGAATCTGCCAGGGTGCTACGACACCGTATTTTGGTCTGTTGGACCATGTATCGTGTTTGGGCCCATTAGGGGGCGCGTCCAGGGGGGATGACACCCAAGACTATAATTAGCGGTCGTCGCTCTCCTTAGGGTTTGGGGTTTTGTTTAGTTCTTGATTTCCTCGTGAAACAGACATCGTTTTGCTACAACTGTGCCGCCAAGGCTACTTGCTATGAACCAGGGCCCCCGTTCTTGATCTTGTTCGCCTGTGGCGATTAGTCCTTTCAAATAAAGACTTGAACTCTTTCTCGTTATCTTAAGCCTCATATTTATTTGCAATTTTAGATTGCGTTTATCCCGTTCTTACTTGTGTTCTCGATTCGCTTGTAGGAAAGCCTTCTCGGCGAGGTCAATCGCGTTCGCGTGGTTGATAACCAACGGAGCTGTGATGTAACGGTTGCGGGGGTCCGAATCAGACTTGGTTCGAAGCCTAGATCGTGAACATCGAGTCTCCACCAATCGACGCTATCATACCTTTCAGAAGATCGGGCCTAGTCTACATCAAGTTGCTATTCAGTTACGAATATTGTCTTTCCTTGCTACTATATTGTGCCTGTCCAAGCTCCACTTTCTTCTAACCAAGTACAGGTTTGCCTTGCAACTGTTACACTCAAGCTACAACGGTATCATAGTCACCGACCGATTGCACCGCCTATTGCTTTGGTAAGAACACTTGTAAGACCGTGGTAAGACGCTTGAGAGTTGAGTGCCTTGTTTTTCCTTGTCCACAACCTAAGTAGTTGGTAGGGATAATACTATTTGTGTTATCTTCTCCTTTCTACTAACCATGTCAGGAAAAGCCGGAGCCAGCGGCCAAGGAAACGAGGACGCACCTATAGATTTCAATGACTGTGTTTCTAAGAACGAGCTTCGTGCTGTTCTTGATGACAAGTTCAATGAGATCCTTCAACAAATCACCCATTTGGCCAAGAGGATTGAAGATGTAGAACAACGACATCCTGAACCACGTACTGAATATGATGAGGATGATCTCTCTGAGGAGGATGATGGCGATGCGGAGGCTGAAGCCGAAGTTCAACGACGTGCCGAGGATGCACGTAACCGTAATCGGTTGAACTTTAACCGACACAGTATGGGAGGTAATAACCGAGGTAATAATGATCATTTCTCTAAAACCAAGTTTAGGATACCTCCTTTTTCTGGTTCTGCTGATCCTAAAGTATATTTAGATTGGGAGATGGCTGTAGATAAAAAATTTAGCTCCCATCAAGTACCGGAAGAATATAGAGTTAGACTTGCTACTAGTGAGTTTACTAGTTTTGCTCTTTTCTGGTGGAATGATATTTGCAATAATGCTAATGCTAATGCTAATGCTCAAATACCTCAAACCTGGACTGTACTTAAACGACGAATGAAATCGAGATTTGTTCCTCCATACTATTAGCGTGATCTGCGATTAAAACTGCAACGTTTAAATCAAGGTAGTAAGACTGTTGAGGAATATTATCAGGAGCTTTTAATTGGTCTAGCACGTAGTAACATACAAGAGGATGAAATGGATAAGTGTTCTAGATTCTTTGGAGGTTTGCGTCATGAAATACAGGATGTTCTTGACTATAAAGAATGGACTAGATTTTCCCAATTATATCATTATGCTATTAAAGCTGAAAGGGAAGTACAGGGACGACAACCTAGGCGTTCCATGACTCCGTCCGTGACTCCATCCACTCCTTCACGTCCAACCGATGTGAGTAAATGTTCTAATGTGCAGACACCATCAGAGCCTGTAAAGAAGAGTTCTCCTATCACACCTTCTTCTAGTGGATCTGCTACACCTTCCTCTAGCAGCTCTTCTAAAGTTGTGTGTCACCGCTGCAATGGCATGGGACATATTGCGAAAGAATGCCCCAGCAAACGCGCATATATTGCTACTGATGATGGTGGGTATGCTAGTGCTAGTGATGAAGATAATGAATTTGCACTTGCAACTGATCTTTATGCAGATAAATTTGCGGATAGTGCTGAAGATCCTGATGAGGTAATTGATAGTGTGGCATGCACTGCAGACTACAAATCAATCCTTGTTCAACGTGTTTTGAGTACACAAGTTGAGCCAGTAGACAACTACAACGCCATAATTTGTTTCAAATGTTCCTCATTGTTAATAATTTCTGTGTTCGTGCTATAATTAATGGAGAGAGCAGCAATAACTTGGTAAGTTCTGAGCTTGTCAAGACTCTTGGTTTATCTACACGTGCTCTTCCACATTCATACCATGTTCAGTGGTTCAACAATAGTGGTAAGGCAAAGCAAACACAATCTGCTCGTGTGCATTTTTCTATCGGATCATACCATGATTATGCTGATTTTGATGTCGTGTCTATGCAAGTTTGTTCACTTTTGTTAGGCTGCCCTTGGCAATATGATAATAATGTTGTACATCATGGTAGGCAAAATAGATATACTTTTATGTTTAAAGGAAAGACCATTGCTTCCTTTAACACCTGCTGAAATTATGCAATATGAAAAGGAACTTGCTGAAAAGAAAAAGAAATGCCTTGATAAAGACTCTAGCAAACCATTAAATGAACCTTCAAGTAACATGAAAGAAGTTTTATTTGCTCTTCAATCTGCTCTTGTTGTTCATGAAGAACCATGTTATACTCTAACTTGTACATCGCCTATATGTCCACTTGGTCCTACTCCGAGTGCTATGCCTCTTGTTGGTACTAATCTTTTGTAGAAGAAGGAGGATGAATTCTCAGTAGGGAAGCCACCTTGGCAGCCGTCTTTGCGAAGGATGGGGCACCAAGATGAACGTCTTCTTCTAGAGCCATCGTTGCTGTCATCCAATGGAGGAGACGATCTACTTCAGTCGAGGACGACTTCAATTCAAGAAAGGGAGGATGATGAGGACATCACTCCATCACATACAAGCCAAGAAGAGGAGGAGGTTCAACATGGGTGTCTATTTTCGATGATCCACATATCGATGGAAAGATAATTTGATAAGGAAGCCAACACAAGTGGTCTCACGTCAAAAGCTCTTCGGAATCAACGGGAATCGTCAAAACAAGTCAGCGTCCAGAATCTGCCAGGGTGCTGCGACACCGTATTTTGGTCTGTTGGACCATGTATCGTGTTTTGGCCCATTAGGGGGCGCGTCCAGGGGGGTGACGCCCAAAACTATAATTAGCAGCCGTCGCTCTCCTTAGGGTTTGGGGTTTTGTTTAGTTCTTGATTTTCTCGTGAAACAGACATCGTTTTGCTGTAACTGTGCTGCTAAGGCTACTTGCTGTGAACCAGGGCCCCCGTTCTTGATCTTGTTCACCTGTGGTGATTAGTCCTTTCGAATAAAGACTTGAACTCTTTCTCGTTATCTTAAGCCTCATATTTATTTGCAATTTCATATTGCGTTTATCCTGTTCTTGCTTGTGTTCTCGATTCGCTTGCAGGAAAGCCTTCTCGGCGAGGTCAATTGCGTTCGCGTGGTTGATAACCAACGGAGCTGTGGTGTAACGGTTGTGGGGGTCCGAATCAAACTTGGTTCGAAGCCTAGATCGTGAACGTTGAGTCTCCACCAATCGACGCTATCATACCTTTTGAAAGATCGGACCTAGTCTACATCATACACCCCTAAAATCGTCCAGATGGTACCTGGTATTTTTGAATGGAGCCATGTAGCCAATCTCTAGTGCATATCCCACGTCCACCAGATAGTACCGTCCTGCAACACATGCACCATTTCCATAATTCATTTTCGTTATCTTCAAAAGCAAGTACAAAGATGGTTAAACTATTGCATGGCTCTAATCACTAACCTTGTGGTGGATGCGGGAACGTTGGTTGCCGCCAACATTCTCTTAGTATGGCCATGTCATGCACTGACCCCGCCATCCTGGCCCCGACAAACGTGAAGCACATATCCATGTCCACAATGGCACAAACATTAATTGTTACATCTCCTTTCCTATTTATGTAGTCAAGTTTGGCCTCCTTGTTCACCGACACTTTAATATGAGTTCCATCCAACGCCCTAATGCACCCATCAAAAAATGGTGCATATGTTGAAAACTGAGCGTGCACTCCAGCATAACTTCTATCAATTGAAACTAGAATACTATCTGCCCATCTACTAATAATCTCGGCCACATGAGTAACCTTCCTACTAACAGTATCTAAAGACCGCTCAAATATATCCTTGATCCTTCTAGCTGCCTCATTGTGAGCACAAGTCCACACATATAATCCTAAAGTTTCTATGGATCCTGTCTGTTGTGTACCCTTCAATCCATACTCAACTAAAATGTTGTGCAAATGCAGGAAAGCATCAAGAGACATACGCAGGTTTTCTTTGCACCTTTGTTCATTTTGTAGATTCAGTTGCATCCACTGCCGCCCGCTCATCTTTGGGAAGGGGAGGGCAGGGTTGACCACTGGAGCCACATTGGCTACTACTGCTTTTAACTTTGCAATGAGGACAACAACAGCCACAACGTTGTAAATTTGTGTTCCTTCGCTGGAGGTGTTGCTAATGTAGGAGTCCTCAGAGCTGCTCATCTGCAAGAGCATGATAAGATAAGAAAATAGCATGATAAGATAAGAAAGAGCAAGTGATATACATGAATTTTTGAATAAAGATCACAATTCACCACAATAGCACTAGCCTCTGGAGTATTTGTAATCATTGGTACTAACGGAGAGAATCTAATCACTAGCATTAGGAGTAGCAGCACCAACAGTAGTAGGAGTAATTATTTGAATTTGGGCTACATTTGTTTGAATCAGTTACTACAAATTGTTTGAAATAGGGAGCGATTGCACTACTTTATTCTTCAATAGTGTTCATGAAAGCGCAACATGCTGCATACCTCGTAGGCGTCTTCTACATCAGATCAGAACCAGCCTACATAATAACAATAAAAAGCCTTTAGAAAAATTAAAAGGCAACTACCTTTATCCAAGAATTAAAAGGCATGCTAAGATGGTACTAATTGGGCTTCATACTACTGTAAATAGCGACAGAACAAATGAAGGGTTGCAGCAACAGGCGAGACATAAAATACTACTAATACAGTTTAGAAAAGTAAAGTAGTACCAGGAACTCAAATGTGTCTTCATCTTAGCTACCCATAATAGCAGAGACTCAGCATAGCTGTGCCTGTGTGGTAATCAGTTGGGAGGAAATTACCTCTAGAAAAGTAATTGTCTTCCAGGCTGTCCTGCTACGAAATACACTTATCTTAAAAATCAAACAAGTAGGACTTCATAGTTTGAAAATACTTGAGCAAGTGCAGACACAAATACCTTCAGTTTTTGAACGTGCACAACTACAGCCGATGGGATGGCCCAGAGAAACAGCACCACCACTTAAAACTGGAAATGTAGGTCAGTATGATAAGTCACAATAAGAGAGATTTCAAGGTAACATAGAACGCCAATTAATAGAGTCTTGTCTTGTTACGAAATGTAGGTCAACCTACAACCAACATATGTACATAACATAACACAATTTATTTCGATTAGGGAAAATCAATGAGCAGACAAAGTTTAGGCCACAGGCCACAACACATCGATGCAACTAACCAAACAATGTCCTGGGAACATTACAATGACAATATCAAATGAAACGAACATAGGGCAAACATACATCCTCAACATGCACAATTATAACATAAAACTAGATAGACTATCGTAGAATGAACGTTCGTTGGGATAACGACTACTTCGATCTGGCTCTCAGAACCTCCCAGCAGGCCTCAATCAAGTTCATGCGGCCCTCTTTGGTTTCCATGCTTATAAAGTTCCTACAGTCTACTATGTTTTTGAAAATAACTAAAGCATGAGCAAACAAAGGATCAGACTCGGGCAAACCATCTTGTTTCATAAGCTGCTTCACTTTGGCCATCTCCTCATCGTGCTTGCTTGACCCGGCCTTCTGCTGCGTATGGGTCTTAATGAACTGGGTCAGATCTTCAAGGCACTCTTCAATGGAAACAGTCTTCTTACTGGGAGGGCTGTTGATGGAATGTTCTCTATGGGATCTCTTGGAGGATTGGCCGACACTGTGTGTACCTATAGGCTCCTGGGACATGTTGTGTGGAGTTTCATTGCTAGGAGTACTCGGTGTCTTCTCACGATGATGTCTACCAGAAGCCAACGTGCCCCTTTCATGGGGGGTGCGTCCCCAAAGAGTGACTAGTAGGTCAAGGCATTTGGGAATTTTGGTCCGCTGCGTAGCCGATTGGCTATTTTCCTGCACGTGTGCCATGGTTCCACAAGTTAGGACGAAGAGAATGGGACCATCCCTAGTACTTGGTAGTTAGCGGGTTAGAAAGAAAATAGGTGCAAGGAAGTACCCCATTGCCACCTTCAAAAAAGGAGGGGTCAACTGCGACGCCTCCTGTGAGCGGGTCACGGCCTAGGCCAGTGTGGGTTTGAAGGTCGCGCCAAGCGAAATATGACCGCTTTAGGTCATTCAACTTGTTCTGCAGCTGTTTCTTATCATAACCCATCTTCGTTTTGTTTTCGAATGCTGGATACAAATTGGACCACCCGACGGTTGTGAGGCCTCATTGGTTCCATTGCAAGAGGTTTTTCTGTTCTATGACTAATTCCAGAAAGGTCCTCAAGGTGGCTTCATCCCAGTTAGCATGGTTAGTGGACATCTGTTGCCATTTGCAAAATGTATGGTATGATGAATGCAACATACAAGAAATATATGCAGCGCTTGTAAGAGTAACAAACAGGGGAGGTAGGGCGTCAGAGATGGGGACTTGCCTTGCCAGAAGTCTTCGCGCGTTTTGAACGGTGGATGCATTGCCTGCCTTCAGGAGAGGAGCGGGACGAAGCGGACGACGCTACCAGTGTGGCAGATCCAACGAACTGAGAGGCGGATCCGTTGACGCCGGGCGGGCTCACCTACAATAGGAGCACGTGGGGTCGATCGATCGGGGTGTGGGGGGTTACGACGGCGGCGTCGGATCCGGAAAAGCCGGAATGCGGCGGCGCGCATCGCCATAATAGGTGGGGAGGGAGGGAGGTGAACTTGAAGCCCGGGGTACCTGCTTGCTGTCGGAAGAGCGTCGACGTCGGCGGGTTGAAGGGGGGATGTGGCGCTCTAGTTCATCAAACTTGATGGTTTCGACGGCGCCGGGGAAGGAACGGGGAAGCGAAGCTCACGCCGGCGACGACCCGTGCGGCGGAAACCCTAGGCATGGGGGGAGCGGGGGACGGAGGGAGGACAACGCTACCGTTCGGAGTGAGTGAGTGAGGGACTGAGGGACGCAGCGGAAAGCTGGCTTTACAGCCGTTCGGTTGGACTTAGGTCGCCGAACGGCTGGGCTGATCAGCCCAGCCAACAGCAGCCCAGCCAGCCGATTTAACCCAGCCGAACGGGCTCCTAGCTGCCAATGGGCTAGACAAAAAGGCTGCCAGCACGGGCCCGTGGAGTCATAATCACATACCAGCCCATCCGAGCCCAGCCCGGAATTCAAAAGTTCCATCACAGCCACGCTTTGCCGCTGAATTGAAATAGATTGCCCTCCATGTCGTATCGCTATCCCCTCCGTCCAAAATAATGTATAGATATGTAGTTATTTTGAGATAGATGAAGTATAACTACACTTTTATCGCTATCCCCTCTGTCTTCTTGCAGCTCTTGTCGTAGAGCCGTGCCATGATGCACCTGAAAAATAGATCATAACAAAATTGCTACTGGCACTATTTTTATAAAATGTTTTTTTTAAATACTTCAACTCCAAAAAAAAAAAGAGTCAAAGAGGAATCGAAGTCCTACTAAACTAGCACTCAATGTGTTTGATTTGGAGACTATAGGATTATTCATACTTGCAGAACTTGTCTAGTTTATCTATTTTGGAAGTCGAAATCTAATTATTCATCTGGTGATCAATTTTTCCTTATATCTTTATTGCAAAAAATCACTGTCAACATGTGCATAGGAATTCGGAGGAGGAAAAGTCATAGAATGAAATATTCTCAAAGAATTAGCACAAAAAATAACAAAGTTCGGTGTAATTTGCCTAATTTTGTCAAGTCAAACTTCAGTAATAAAAACAATCCCTGGAAATTTTCGGGAGAAAATCCATTTTCTTCTCTTACACCCCGTTTGGGTGTAGATATTGAAGCCTGGAATTCGGAATTGGCATTGGGTGTCTTCAATACCTGTTGTTTGGATGTTCTTGGTATTGGAATTGGAAATCTCCTCCAATACCAAGAGGTATTGGGCCTTCAGCCGCACCCCCTCCCTCAATTCAGACCCCTTCCCCTTCGCATTCATCGGCATTGGCACTCGTCTCGTCTCCATCTTGCATCCCCCGCTGCGCCGCGCCTCACGTCTCCCTCCTGCCACTCGACTCCGGCGGCGCCCCTTCCCCTTCGACTCCGGCAGCGCCCCACTCTCCATCGGCACGCCACGCCGCCCCCATCCCCCGTCCTTCCTCCACCAGTGAGGCGCGCCAGCCCCCGTCCTCCTCCGCCAACCACCATCCTCCCTCCGCGGCCACCATCCTCCCTCTGCCGGTGAGATGTGCCGCCCCCCTCCTCCCTCCGCCAGTGAGCCATGCAGCTCCCACGCCTCGCGCCGCTCCAGTGCCCATTCGGCGAGGCGCGGGCGGCGTGGGGGAGCTCCGCCCGGGACCGACGAGTCATGGGTGACGCAAGAAAGCGCCGCCGCCAGTGTGGTCCGGTGTGGAGAGGAGGAGAAGATGGTCGATTCTCAAATGCCATGGTATGAACATCCAAACACGAATCGGTATTCACTAGCTCCTTACGATTTTAAGCAATTTCATCTGCATCCAAACAATAATTTTAGTATTGTAACCCAATAACAATACTACTCTGATTTGGTATTGAGTACAATGCCAAGGCCTCCAATATCGACATCGAAACGGAGCGTTAGGTTTCTCACGCCAATATGCCATGGATAATGCACGCGGGAACGGAACAAAGCGTGCAGGGACTCCTTCCTCCGGTCCTCCCTCCATCTCGTTCCGACGTTCCCCTCCGCCCTCAGCCGTGGCCATGGCCACCGCCGCCGTCGCCACTTTCGGCTTCCTCCATCCTCCTATGCGGAAACCTGCAATCTCACCGCTGTACATTCTCCCACTTCCCACCCAACCCCACTCCAAAACGCACCCTCGTCCTCTCCCTCTCCCGCGCCGCCGCCGGGGCGGCCCCATCGCCGCCTTCCCCAACGCCACATCTCCGTCCACAAATGCCTCTGCCTCGCCCACCTACGACGTCCGGGAGGCAGAGGCCGCCGTCGCGGAGCTCCTCCGCGAGGGCGGCGCCTCCCCGGCCGACGCCGCCGCCATCGCCGCGCGCGCGCCGGCGTACGCCGCTATGCTCGCCGATGGCGTCCGCGAGCTGGACGAGCTCGGCCTCTGGGATTCGTGGAGCTCCGGTGCCGGGGCCCGGCTGAGCCTCAGCGGGGCCATCGAGATGGAGATGGGGAGGCTCGGTTTCAGGAGGAAGATGTACCTCATGGGACGGAGCAGGCGTGACCACGGCGTGGTGCCGCTCCTCGAGAGCTTGGGGGTGCGTCTCTCCTCGGCCAAGCTCATCGCGCCTTACGTCGCGGCTGCGGGGCTCACTGTGCTGATTGATAGGGTGAGACCGTGAGAGATGCCCCCAGCTTGGGCTCAATTTGCTTGCATTCTATGCATTTTTTAATTGCGGCATTGTTTCCTCTGATGAAATTTAAACTTGGATTCTAGTCCCGCCTAGCCCATAGCCTCTTATCGCTTGTATATTGAATAAAGTTTGAGCAACCTAGTATTAATAGAATACAATCAAATCCTTATTTATTTTTCAACAAATACTCTACTGTACTAAGCTGCAGTTGTGTGGGGGTGGGGAGGGAGGAGCTATGGAAATCTTCCTCTATTTTGCAAATTTGTTAACAAAGATTAAGTGGGTTCTTAAGAAATTTCAAGGTTGAGAAAGGGGCCATGGCCCCCATTGCCCATTGGCCTGGTTTAAGCTCCGCCACTGTTCAGCTGTGGGTTTCTATTCCTAAAAAAACAAAGTGCTCAAGCATTTGTCATGAGTCACCTCTATTCTCAATATAGTACTTCGGCTTCCATACCATGGCACAAAACTAATTAAAGGAATCATTCTAATCGCTAACATTAGAAATTTAGAACACACGCAGTTTTTGTTAACACTAGTCTATGGAGGCACTATGATAGTGGTCAATATGTTTCTTCAACAGCTGCAGCTGTGCTTTGCACTATAATATGTTCACTATATCACAACACTCATTTCGTGGTTTATTCACATATAGGTTAAGTTTTTGAAGGAAATGTTATTTTCAAGCAGTGATTATGCAATACTAATTGGAAGGAATGCTAAGCGCATGATGACACACTTATCAATACCTGCAGATGATGCACTCCAAAGTACTTTATCTTTTTTTGAAAAAGTAAGTTCACAGTCCCAATTAGTAGATGTTTACCAATTAGTGTTTCTCATGGCAGTTTCGTTGCACTGTGTAGCAGAAAAAATTAACATTTTTTCGCTTGCAGATGGAGGCTAGGTATGGTGGTGTTAGCATGTTGGGACATGGAGATGTGTCATTTCCTTACCTCATTGAATCATTTCCAATGCTTCTTCTCTGCTCAGAAGATAATCATCTCAAGCTGTTAGTTGATTTTCTCGAGCACATTGGAATTCCAAAGCCAAAGATTGCATCAGTTCTGCTGCTATATCCTCCTATCATTTTTTCTGATGTTGAAAATGATATTAAGCCTAGGATTCGTGAATGGGAGAAGGTATTTTTGTTCATGGTAGCTATTGGAACCTGCTAGATTGGTACACTTGACAATAACACAATAATACTAGTGATCCCATTTCTAAATTTTCTAGGTTGGCATTGAACAAGGCTATATTGGTAGGATGTTGTTGAAGTATCCATGGATTCTTTCAACGAGTGTGATAGAGAACTACAGTCAAATGCTGTTGTTTTTCAACCGAAAAAAGGTAAGTGAAAAAGAATAATTTTCCTACTATGCTATGCCTCAAGTTCATGTTAATTTGTTTTTCCTGTCTTGCCTTCTTTTTGTTGTTGGGAGTGGTCAACTTTTTTCCTTTCAGATTTCCAGTACAGTCCTTGGTATTGCTGTGAAAAGTTGGCCTCATATTCTTGGCTGCTCTTCAAAAAGAATGAATTCAATTTTGGAGCTGTTTCATGATCTGGGCATCAGTAAAAAAATGGTGGTTCCAGTCATTACATCAAGTCCACAGTTATTATTGAGAAAACCTGATCAGTTTATGCAGGTGTGTAACAATTATTGAGGTTGCATTTGTATATTTAAACTTCATTGGTAATGGATAGACTACTTTTGGTTGCATATATGTTTCGAAGCAAATTGGAACCAAAGTTCAGCAAAAGGATTATTTTGTTTAACTGCTATCACGTCTTCCATTAAATTGACATGGATTATGGCTCTTATAAATGTACATTGTGTTTTACAGATTCACATATTTTCCCAATCAGAATGTGGTGCTGAACATCAATGTTTTTATCTTGTTGTCTGTCTGTAACTGCATCCACAGTAGGCATATTTATATAATTATATCCTGAGTTGGGGATATCTTGTGTCTTAACCCTTGAGTTGTATCTCTTTTACATCTTTGACCCTCCAATTACTGATATCTTAATACTAACTTTTGTGCCTCGTGTTTCAGAATGTTTTGTTTTTCAGAGAAATGGGTGTTGATAAGAAAACAACAGGAAAAATTTTGTGTCGCTCGCCTGAAATATTTGCTTCAAATGTGGATAACACCCTCAAGAAGAAAATCGACTTTCTTATCAACTTTGGTGTTTCTAAAGATCACCTTCCTCGCATCATTAGGAAGTATCCAGAACTTTTATTGTTGGACATAAACCATACATTGCTCCCCAGGTATGGCTGCAACTTGGTGCGATACAAAATACAGTACAAGGAGAGATTTGATATAAAAACTTAGCGTGCCTCATAATTATGCCATGTTCTACTTTTGACTTTTCTTCAAGCTGCAAACTTTTGGTGCACTTATTGTTAACTTTGTTGGTTCCTTACAACCTACATTGATGGCTGCACCTTTTGGAGATACTTTTTGCAATATTGGAAGGATCTGTAGTCATTGTAGTCAATGGCATATTCCATTTGCATTGTCTGTTTCTTACTCATGGTACTTAATTTCTAATTCAACCATTTATTGACATATGTTTTGTCCTGAAGACTAACATGTGGTTTTCACTAGTTAAGTATGGAGTATTGACAAAATCCTGTTATAAGTGTTTGATGCACTTGACTTTATTCCAATGTTTACAGGATGAACTACCTATTGGAGGTGGGTTTGTCTAAGAAAGATCTGTGCTCAATGATCTTTAGATTTTCCCCACTTCTAGGTTACAGTATTGAGCTTGTTATGAAACCAAAGCTTGAGTTTCTGCTAAGAACCATGAAGAAGCCACTTAAAGCAGTTGTAGAATACCCAAGGTACTTCAGCTATTCACTCGAGGGGAAGATCAAACCGCGGTTTTGGGTACTGCAGAGTAGAAACATAGACTGCACTCTGACAGAGATGTTTGCAAAGAATGATGAACTCTTTGCTGAAGAGTACTTGGGACTTGGAGGATTGCTTGAGAAACCTCTACAATCAAGCATAGGCGGTTAATTTCTGGACTTATAAGATCAAACCATGCAGTGTGCTATGCCGAAGCTGTACAGCTTTATGCTTGGATTGATTGGGCTGTTTCCAGATGGGAAGCCACTTTCCCAGTGCTTAGTATTGAGAAGGTAATACTTGTTCCCATGAAAGTTACCAAACAAAAGTTACAGGTACAAATATAGATTGATGAGTGATGTTGTTAACTCACTACCAGAATAGCAAAGCATTGGGTTTTGAGAATACTTCTGCATTCAAGGTGATGAAGAACTTGGTTTTCATCATGCTAAGTCTTTCAATCTCAGTGGTATGTTAATTTTTGTTGTCATATTGTTCTTACAGGTTTAAGAAGAAATTACAAAGATGTGGTTTCCAACTAGGAACAGGGAGAAGGACGCCCCACACCTTTGTGTGAATGCGTGCAGGAACCGACACAAGCTGTAGTAAGGCCGAGGAAGTATACGTCAGGCAACCCAAGTCTGCTATCATCTCATTCTCATGGAACTGAAGCCTGTCCATGGCCCGCAGTCCAGCATCGTCGTGAATCAGAGCTGAGGGCAACCCCAGAGCCAGGGGTAGCTAGTCCATTGACCGGCCGGAGCAGGGGTCACGGACTCACGGTTCTGCATTTCATATTTTCATTTACTGAGCTTAGTAGAGATGCCAAACGCAAATGGCCCGTGCTGCTTCCTTGGCATATCCAACTGCCCTTGGCCTTATCCCTCATGGTAAAGATTACCAATTTTGCTTGAGATTGCCTACTGGTAGTTTGGACAGTGAATATGTATACCAGTTAATATACTTGCTGTGCAATCGATTATGGAGCCTGTGACTATGACTTATGAGTAGACGATCAAATGATTTGTATTGTCCTGGTGAAATAAATCTGATGAATGCTTCATGGAAAACATCAGTACATATGCCACATGTGATCATGTTTCTAATGGGAAGAGCAGGGGGTGATCTGCAAAGTTATTCCCACTTTCCCAGCAACAAAAATTACGGAAATGTGGCAGGAATTATGCCACATAAATAGCGCATATAGCAATCTTAAGCTTGAAACGAGGTCAAGAAACTTACTTATGTAAGGATAGAAGAAATGAAATAACCTGAACAAAGTGACAAATTCAGACTCGAACTCTCAAAGTAACTACTACTCCATAACGCGCACGTGCACTGGCGCACACTTTTTCCGCTGGGTGCTGGGTCTGATAGTCTGATTCCTCTTCTGGTCTCATTCTTCCGGTGCAACTTGTGGAGCATCCAATGCTGTCAAACAAAACAATGTCCATTAGATTTCATGTTGTAACATCCATATTTTTTAAATCATACAGATACCATAAAAATATTGAACTACTGTGTTAGGAATTTAGGCATTTTCATATTAAAATTAATCCAAACAATTAATAGCAAAATAGTGATGACAAACATGTGCACGTGTGTAATTTTACTACTATTCAGATTAGTAGCAAATATGTTCATGAATAACATAATGATCATAGCGAAAATGAGATTGAATTTAACCAATTCAAAAATAGAGATATACCCAGCGGAGGGACCCATGCTCAAAGCACCGGTGGCTCCATTCCCACTCATGGTGAGTTGCTCAAAGTCACGGACCACAGTTGATGCAGAAAGATGTACGCAGTCCCGTCCCTCGAACATCCATCGGAAAGTAGACGAAGCTGATCCGAGGAAAAGGAAGCACCACCAGAAAGGAGACAGACGTTCCAAGGAAGAAGAGGACGGTGAGCAGTCACGGAGACGCTCCCAAAAAAATTGATCGCCCGCACACCCGAGCAGGTGTCCCGATGCAAACGCCGGTTCCGAAAGCCTGCTCTCCCAACAACTCCTTGCATGCAGAGAATGGGATGGGGAATATTAGGATGCAACTCGACTAGAGGAAGTCCGTGCGTGAGGCAAGAGGAAGACAAGAGGGAAGGTAGATAAGAAAGGCGGTGAATCAATTGAAGTGATTACGAGTAATCGCCACCACCGTAGTGGATGGTAACTGACCCGTAAGTAACTCCTCTTCAATTGCGCCTGTATCCCTTCCTATTCCTTAGCCAGCTTAAGAGGCAAAACCAACCCACACCAGTGCACCACACGTCACGTCACGTCACGTCACGTCACGTCACGTCATGCAACGCATCGGCTCGGCGGCGGCGGCTACGACGCGCGCGCGTGTGGCACATCTTTATGCTCTTTCAACTTCTCTATAGGTGGACACATGTGTCGTCTATTTAAGTTGAGTCAACAATCAATCAAAATCCCATACGGGACTAAATCTATATTGTATCACAACATTTAATATGAGACTAGAATTAATTGATTTAATAAATAAAATATGGGCCTAAACCCATATAATATTCAACAATCCCCACCAAATTCTAGGTCACATAAGAAATGCTCTCAATTCTCTCTGTCGTTTGATATATCAGTGTTTCGATAGAGACTGTTAAGTTAAACTTCCACTTAGAGAAAATGTTACGCTTACTCACAACTATACAATGTAATATGCCTTGAATTAACATTTTTGTGCAAGGTAAGTTTCACCCAAGCCCTTTGCTAATACTAGGTTGCAAAAAGCACCCTCTCTGGTTGGAGCATATAAGTCATACTCCTAGGCCATTCATGAGTATCTAGAGATCACCCAAATCTCATAGACTGTGACTAGCAGTCGAACTCACATAGGTGTGTTTATCAAAATATGTTTTGTAGGACAACGTCTTTGCTTCAACAAACCACTTTGAAACACATTAAGGTATAAAACCAACCTGCTTTACAGAAAAGGAAAGAAGTGCATCTGACATGGATTTAGTTAAGGGTCTTTTCTCACTGCCTACCCCTGGCTTGTTTCACCATCCTACTTCACGGGATCTCCGATTACATAGAACATGTTACCACCATGATAGACTTTATGTGGGTCTCAAGCCCATTTCACTCGATGCACTATCTATCATATTACGTGATAGTCCCTTAGTGAATTGATTTGTCATATTTTTAGACGTGTGGATATAGTCCAAAGCTATCACTCTAGAGTTTCTCAATTTTTTGACAGATTTTAATCTTCGCTTAACATGCCTTGTGGACTTCATGTTGTCCAAAGAACTGTTCAGCTTAGTTATCACAGTTTGGTTGTCATAGTTCATAGAAATAGTCGGTATAGGTTTCTCTACAACCGGTAAATCCATAAGGAGTTCACGAAGCCACTCGGCCTCAGCGCCAGCGGTGTCTAATGCTGTGAGTTCTGCTTCCATAGTTGACTTCGTTAAAACAGTCTGCTTACAAGACTTCCAGGAAACAGCGCCACCTCCAAGCAAGAACGCATATCCGCTTGTGGTATAAAGCTCATCAACACCAGATATCCAATTAGCATCACAGAAACCCTCTAGTAGCTTCGGGTACCCGGTATAGTGAATGCCATAGCTCATAGTACCTTTCAGATAGCGCAGTACTCTCTCAAGAGCACGCCAATGATTATCTCTCGGATTTAACACAAACCAGCTTAGTTTACTCACAGCAAACGAGATATCAGGCCTCGTAACGCTAGCCAGATACATAAGCGAACCAATAATTTTGGAGTATCTCAATTGATCCCTTGCTATTCTTTGATTTTCCTTAATAGCACACTAGGGTCATAAGGCGTAGGAGCAGGTTGACGGTCACTAAACCCAAAGCGACTCAATACCTTTTCCACATAGTGGGATTGTGAAAGTGTAACCCCACCATTATCTTCTCTTAGCAGCTTGACATTAAGAATAACATCAGCTTCTCCCAAGTCTTTCATCTCAAAATTATTAGACAAAAGGTCTTTAACCTCCTTAATCACATTAAGTCTAGTTCCAAAAATTAGTATGCCATCAACATATAAACACAAGATCACTCCTTCGCCCCCACCATACCGATAGTATACACATGTGAAAGGTTCTTGTTTGATTTTGGTAATTGAGTGACAACCTAGATGGACTAATTGTGTTTAATGTGAGACACACAGGTGATTAGTCCACAGGTACATCATGTGTGAGCAACCTTTGCCATAGAGGTGAAATGGCTTGGAGATGTTGCAAAACTCACACACGTGGTAAAGGTGCTCATTGCATACGACATATGACATGGAGTCATATGATCAAGGTGGAGAAGATTAAGACAAGAATTGGCTCGATGGAGCGGTTGCAAGTGTGAAGGGCAAGTTGAATGATGACTTGGCACCGATGAACCGAAGTAACGGTGAAGAGCAAGTGAAGTCAAGATCGATGAATCGATGCGGTCACGTGATGATATGAAGTGGATCATATCATTTGGTGATTGGTTGGTGCATGTGTTGCATCAACAATAGAGAAGATGGAATGGAATGCGCAAGGCAAAGGTATAACCTAGGGCATTTTATTTCACCGGTCATAGGCATATAGAGAAGTTGATGACCATGTTTAGGATAGATGGCCGTACTATGAAGAGGGGCAAACTTATTTGCATATTGGTCATCTAGTGCCACTTGAGCGATCTAACTTTGCGACGTTGCTAGGATCGAGTGGCTTGATGAATTGAGTGACTAATCCTTTGAAAAATATTTATAAAAATGCTAACACACTTGCACTTGGTGGTGTACATTTGGTGGTGTTGGCACATTTGCAAAGGAAAAGTTGTTGGAGTTGAATTGGGTTAGCTTGGAGAAGAGAGAGAGAGGTTTTTTGGTGCACTCTGAACTATATTGTGCTTTGGATCAAATATGCAAGTGGGTTGTGTATCCCTATGAATAAGCTTTTCAAAATGTCCAAGATCATCAAAATCAGAGTTCGGAGCTAAGAGTTATAGCCGTTTTAGCACTGAAAAGGTCTGTGATCGAACTCTACGACCGGACACGTCCAATCAGTACTAGCGAGTCCGGTAGAGAGTCCGGTCAGTGTTTTTAATGCATTCAGGAGCGATCGGATGCATGGAGAGTACGGTTAGTGATGACCTGACGCGTTCGGTCATCAAAAGAGCTCTCTAGAACCTCTCTGGAAGTGACCGGACTCTGGGAGAGTCAAGTCCGATCATAGGAAAAAAGGGAGTCCGATTAGTTGTGCAGAGGCGCATTAGTGACCGGACTCGGCCTCGACGCGTCCGGTCGCTGGACCTAGGCGCATCCGGTCAGGAGTATGCGCGTGTAAGAGCTAGCCGTTGGGGAGCAACGGTCATCTTCGAACATGTAGTACACATGGCACATGAGGAGCGACTGGACTCTGTGATTGGACTCTAGGGTGAGTCCGGTCAGCGAGTCCGGTTAGTGCATAGAAATCAGGATGAAAGGGGTAATGGCTATTTTAGCCCTTGAAGCTATAAAAGGAGTGTGTGGCCAGCCTAGGCATATGCTTGGCACCCTTGGGACTTAGTGTCCATGCTTGGGGAGTGCTAGGAGAGCCTCTAACTCACTTGTGCTTGCAAGAGTGTGAATCGATTGCTAGCGACTGATTCTAGTGCGATTGAATTGTGAGATTGCATTGAGTGGCACTAGGTGATTGAGTTGCAAGCCAGTGGTGCTTATTGCTCTTGGAGGTTGCCACCTCCTAGATGGCTTGGTGGCTTATGACTCCGTTGAAGCACACAAGAAGATTGTGCGGTGCTCCAGAGGAGGATTTGTGAGGGGGATTGTGCTCACCCTACGGGGATCGTGAAGAGCAACTCTAGTAGAGCGTGTCATTGAGCTACCCTCACTTTCGGGGTTAGTTCTTGCGGTGCCCAACATGCGGGCTTGGCGGGTGATGCCAATTAGCCACCAAACCACCAAGTGAGCGGTCGACACAATGGGGACTAGCGTGTTGGCAAGCACGTGAACCTCAGGATAAAATTGCCGTGTCATCCTTGTCTTTTCGTTGGTTTGCATCCCCTTTACACAAGCTTAAAATTACTTTCATATACATTGTACTTGTGTAGTTGCTCTTGTAATTAGTTGACTTGTGTAGTTGGCTAGTTACCTTCTTGCTTGTGTAGCATAGAAGTAGCTCCCTTGCATGGCTAATTTGGTTTGAGTAACCTTGTTAGTCACATTGCTTAGTTTGTGTAGCTAAGTAATTTGCGCTCTATAATTTGGTTTATGTAGCCTTGTTATTGAGCATTGCTAGTGAGCTTAGGAGCTTTGTGCTTTTGCTTACTAGATTGTGTAGGAGCTCCCTCGGTTGTGCAAGGTACTAGTGCATACATTTGTGTGACCTTACTCTAGAATGGTTTAGGTAAGCTCTAGCTAGCCCGACACCTTTGTTGCCTAATTAAGATCTTCATAAGGTGCTTGTGAACTTAGATAGAGGGGTATAGTCTTGGCGGCTAGATCGATAGTCTTATTTATGTATTTGTTTCGATTAGCCGGTGCATTTAATTTTAGAAAGGACTATTCACCCCCTCTCTAGTCCACCATCTCGACCCTACAAGTGGCATCAGAACCTAGGTCTCTCATTTATGGTCTTCACCAATCCGAGAGGATGGTGACGTATGGGCTAGATGTTGAGTGTCCACACATTTTTGATAGCACACACTTTACACGATGGAAAAATTGGATAATATGCAATTTTAAGTTTATTTGCCCTCAAATGTGGTGGATGATAGATGTAGGCTTTTCTCATGTGTTGGATGAAAATGATCTAACTCAAGCACAAGAGAAATGCCTAGATCTCGACGTCTAAGCTATTGACATCATTTATAGATCTTTGGATGATAGCATATTTGTAGAGATCATTGACATGAAAACCGCCTATGAGATTTGGAGTTATCTCAACAAGAAATATGGGACGATCTCCAATGATGATGATGATGATGAGCCCAAGGAGGAGGCGCATGAGTGTGTTGAGCATGACCAAAATTGGTGATTGTAGAAGATTGCTCCACCTCATAGTCAAGTGATGATGATGATAATGATTCTACCACAAGATCACTTGACAAGATTGATGGTGTTGATGATGGATCATGCTTGGGCTATGAGAGTGAGGTTTCTTCAAGCTCTCCAACTACATCACATTGCTTCATGTCACAAGGTGACACTAAGGTATCTAATGCAAATGTGATTGATCTTGATTCATATAAAGAGCTTCTAGATAGATATGGTTGTATGATCAAAGCTTTAGAAAAAGATATGGCTAAAACTGAGAAATTGAAAATTGAAAACTCTTTTCTAAAGAACACATGTGAACAACAAAAACATCTACTTTATGTTACTACTTGTTCACACGAGGAGCTAAAATTGGCTCATGAGTAACTTAGTGTTACTCATGATAACTTACTACAAGATCATGCTTTTCTCACTAATAAGCTTTCTAATGAAGAAATTAAAACTAGTGAGAGCTAATCACATGGGTCAAATGATGAATCACATAATGTTGCTAACCCTTATGATGTAGGCGAAGAAGTATGTATCCACCTCTTGCTATGATTTCCTAGATATGCCATGTTCTTCAAATTTAGATGCTTGTTCTTCCTTTATGTCTTGTGAAACTAACATTTTGAAGGAGAACAATGAGCTCAAAAATGAAGGGAAGAATTTGAGCAACAAGTTAGAGAGGTGCTACAACTCAAGAGTCACCTTTGAGCATATGTTGAAGACTCAAAGAAGCTATGTTGACAAGTATGGCGTCAGCTTCAACAAGAAGAGCATGACTAAGGGCGAAAGAAAAAGAGAAAGAAAGATGAAGAAGCAAGAAAAGGAGAGACTATCTCATTTCATGTGCTTCAAATGCCATGAGTGGGATATCTTGCAAATGGTTGCCCCAATGAAGAAAATCTCAAGTTGAAGAAGGAAAAAGAGAGGCTAAAGCATGTCAAGTGCTTCAAGTGCCGCACATGAGGTCATCTCACCACTATGTGCCCAACCAAGCAAGTGGTGAAGTAACAAGAAGAGCCTCAATCAAAGCCACAAGTTAAGCAAGAAGAGAAGACACCCCAAGAGCAAATCAAGATCAATCATGAAGAGGGTGATGATTTGATGATAAAGAAGAAGAAAACAAGGAGGGGTGGAAAATCAAGAGAAAGAGCAATGTGTTCAAGGATGAATCAAGATGCAAAGCAAGTGAGCAAGAGCAAAGAAGAGAAGATGAAGAAGATTGCTCACATGAGGTGCTATAGTTGTGACACATTGGATCACCTAGCTTCAGGTTGCCCAATAAAGCTTGTGAAGAAGGCTCAAGCAAACAAGGAGAAGCAAGTCAATGAGAAGTACCACATGAGCAAGGAAGAGAAGGCTCAATTAAAGAGAAAGTGCTACTCATGCCAGAAAAGGGGACACATGGCACATTCATGTCTCCTAGGTAACATCTCTAAGCCTATTTCAATTGATAATGATTCTATGCTTAGTAAGGATGGTAATGGTACCTCATTAGTTGCAATTACAAAACATCCTGTTATTTATACTAAGGCTATACCTAAGTATGTTGCACCTAACTTGAGAGGAGCCAAACAAGTTTGGGTACCATCAAAAAGTGGATGAATGTGTGTAGGTACCATCGGCATTGGAGGCTTGATTCAATTGAATTCTTGATTGTTCATCATATGTTGAGTCAAGCATTAAAGCCTAGTGCTAATCCAAACCCAATGCCAAGTCAAAATGAGTGAAGTCCAAGTGCTACAACATACAAGTGTCATTTATCAAGTTGTGGTGATTGTTTGGAATTGGTGGTTTGCATATTTGATTTGAAGCTTGCTATTGGATGATCATGAGCTAACCAAGGTATATCTCTTATTGATTATTTCATTTGGGTGCATATGAGTTGGTTGAATTGAAAATATATGCATATGTTGCTTGCTATAAGATGATTGAATGGATAAATGCTTAGTAATCAAGTTTGGATTGATTTGTGTTGGATAAATTCATAAGATGACCTTTAGTGAGTGGATTGAATGGATATATGTCTTGTGAAATTATTCAAACAAGTTAGTTTCAAGTTTGATTCACATTTGATGAAGCATAGCTCAAGTGATTGAAATATGTCCTATATTTGAAAATCTGAGTGAACTGTGATCTTAGTCATGTTTGAGTGATCAAACTTATTTGATTGGTATGAAAATTGGTGTACGTGCTCTAGACTTATGGTATAAGATTCTGTGTAAATTTCATGAGAATTAGATAAGAGATGCTTTAGTTTTGAAGTGGATCTTGTCAGCTATAGTGCAGTAGTTTTCAGCATGTAGCTGTGGTGGTAGAATTGAAATATGGTAGCAATATAGAAGTTAAATTAAGCTCAAATTTTTATAGCTTCTATATGACTTATTGAAGCACATCTCCACCAAATGTCGTGCTATTTAGATCTATACTTTGGGAGATATGCATTTTTCTTTGAAGAGTATAAAATATGTCAGAAAAGTGACAATTATTATATTGATCAAGAGTCACTTTGATTGAAAGGTCCTCAAGTTGGAAATATGTTTATAAGTGGTTGAGGTACCTAATTTTGGTTTTAATATGAGCTAGAAGCATGACAAGCAAAGAGTATAAGGCCATTTAATTATGGAGTATATTTGTCACACATTTGGTACTCAAATTGGAGATCAAGATCAAAATCTAGATAAAGATAAAGTTTAAGTTCTAGTGACAATTTGGAGAGCATTTAGTAGAAAGAAAAGGACTTAAACAAATATTCAAGGTTCAAATTAAGTCCATCACTTGGATCAATCAATAAAGATATTTCAAGTGAGTATCAAGAATGGTTCTTTGGAGAGATGTCACTTCTCCCTAGTGTAGGGGCTTGTTGCCTTTTCTAGGTAAACTAAGTGTGGTACTTAGAAGGCTAACATGGAAGTGGTGATCTAAGGGACATTTGAGAATCTTAGTCGAAGCAATCAAATGGGTTGATCTAGCAAGCAAGCAACACCCAAAAGAGAGCTAGTCATGATAATTCAAGTGGTACTCTAAGTAATTCTCTCATGCAAGCATTGATCAAAGAATAAAGCAAGCCAACCACAACAAGTTAGTGCACTTGATCATTAGTGGTTCTCATTTCATATGGGTGAGGAATAGAATTCAAATGCAAATATTGGTCTTCACCAAGCTATTGAATTGGACTTCATATTGCTATTGCGGAGCTTAATTAGAATCTAATGACTATCCTCTACTCTAAGATAGCAAAGGTATCATTGTAATGTGCATGATCATTTCATCCCTTACTAGTATACGGTTAGTGCGTATAGTGCATGCTTCATAGAATCATGCATAACAAATAAAATGTTTAAATTCATAGCCTACCACTATTGCTTGTTTGATTAATTGATCTAGTGGTAGTGTATAAGTTTGTTGATGAGCTAGTAAACCCAAGTACTTGATTTAATTTGGATTACCAACAAGTGATAGGTACAACATTGGCAAGATAACCCTTGCAATAGGTGTGAAGAAGATTGTCATTGGTTCAAACCGGACTTGGAAACTTAGACAACTTAATTTAGTTCAAGTCAACCTAGAAGCTCATGATAAGTAACAAGAGTACAAGAACAAGATAACAATGCAAATGGATATCTAGTTTAGTTGTTTCAAGTGGTATCTAGATTCAATTGATTCATCAAGTGGTATTCACAAGTGGTGTCTAGATCACCTTACAAGTGATATCCTACAAGTGGTACTCATGAAAATAGCGAATGTTCAAGAAATTGTGTTTATTGATAAATCCATCAAGTGGTTCCATGCTAGTAAATTCTTTTAGATGGTACCACATTTCTACACGTGGTATCAATCATACAAGACGGTGATTCCACAAGTGATCCTCAACTTTAAGTGATCATCAAATGAAGAATGCATTCCTCACCTACAAGAGATCAAGATTATCAAGTGGATGACCAATGCTATGACATAGGGGGAGGTGTCCCACCAATTGGTATCAAGGTCAAAGATCATATGTGTGGTATCTCAAGATCTATACAAATGGTGTCATTCCAACATATGAGGTAATGTCCACAAAAAATGCAAGATTCAAGTGTCAACCATCTACCCCAATGCAACCCTTTGTATCAAGAGATGCACACCTTTTACGGAAATTGATGACAAAGGGGGAGAGATTAAGACAAAGATATGACAATTGGGGTTTTGGACATGGACAATGGACAAAGAGGGAGCAACATTAAGGAATTGAGAAGGATCAAAATTCTTGGACAAAGAGAAATACACAAGTAGGAGGAGAAAGCTCATGAACTTGATTATTTGCATTTGATATGTGCATATTCATGTGCTTGCTTGCATTGTATAAGTTTTTAAATTTGATATGCATGCTTATGTGGTGTATGCTAGTTGTAGGTTTGAATGATGAAATGAAAAACTATCATGCATAGGTGATAGTTAGATATGCCTTATTTACTTGCTTTGCTTTCACAAGTGGTGCTAGAGCCTTGCTTATAATGATCTCACAAGGTATCTAGTGTTTGTGTTTTGCAAGTAATTCCAAGTGGTATCTAACTAGCAATGGTGCTAAGGATGGTATATTTGGTGCACTTCGATTGGTATCACGTTTCAAAGGTCCATCTCTTATACCTTAGCATCATTTGGTAGACATTACTCTCCCACAACTCAAATTCAAGCATATGTGCAAGCTTCAAACCAAACTCTTAGCACATATGTAGGGGAGCAAATGCTACCAATTCAGGTTTGTGGTACTTGTTCAAAATCATTTACACAAGGTAAAATTACTTGGGCAAGCAACATGAATCCATTTGACCTTAAATTCCATATCTTTGTAGAGTTGTCATCAATTACCAAAAAGGGAGAGATTAAAAGGTCCTTGTTTGGTTTTGGTAATTGAGTGACAACCTAGGTGGACTAATTGTGTTTAATATGAGATACACAAGTGATTAGTCCATAGGTATATCATGTGTGAGCAACCTTTGCCATGGAGGTGAAATGGCTTGGATATATTGCAAAGCTCACACATGTGATGAAGGAGCTCATTGCATATGAAACATGACATAGAGCCATATGGAAGTGGAGAAGATCAAGACAAGACTTGGCTCGATGGACCGGTTGCAAGTGTGAAGGGCAAGTAAAGTGATGACTTGGCGTCGATGGACCGAAGCAACGGTGAAGGACAAGTGAAGTCAAGATCAATGAATCATTATGGTCATGTGATGATATGAAGTGGATCATATCATTTGGTGATTGGTTGCTGCATGTGTTGCATCAACAATAGAGGAGATGGAATGGAATGTGCAAGGCAAAGGTATAACCTAGGGCATTTCATTTCACCGGTCATAGGCATGTAGAGAAGTTGATGACTGGGTTTAGGATAGATAGCCATACTATCAAGAGGGGCAAACTTATTTGCATATCGGTCATCTAGTGCCACTTGAGCGATCTAACTTTGTGACGTTGCTAGGATCAAGTGGTGTGATGAATTGAGTGACTACTCCTTTGAAAAATGTTTGTGAAAATGCTAACATACTTGCACTTAGTGGTGTACACTTGGTGGTGTTAGCACATTTGCAAAAGAGAAGTTGTTGGAGTTGAATTGGATCAACTTAGAGAAGAGAGAGAGGTTTTTCGGTGTACTCTGAACTATAGGATGACTCTTGAATTGGAATTCTAAATTGATTCATTGTGCTTTGGATCAAATATGAAAGTGGGTTGTGTATCCCTCTGAATAAGCTTTCCAAAATGTCTAAGATCATTGAAATCGGAGTTCGGAGCTAAGAGTTATAGCCGTTTTAGTGCTGAAAAGGTCTATGACCGAACTCTACGACCAGACGTGTCCGGTTAGTACCAGCGAGTCCGGTCGAGAGTCTGGTTAGTGTTTTTAATGTGTACAGGAGCGACCGGACGCACAGAGAGTCCGGTCAGTGATGACCTGATGCGTTCGGTCATCAAAAGAGCTCTCTAGAAGTGATCGGACTCTAGGAGAGCCGAGTCCGGTCAGTTGTGCAGAGGCGCGTTGGTGACCGTACTCAGCCTTGGCGCATGCAGTCGCTGGACCTAGGCACATCTAGTTAGGAGTATACACGTGCGGGAGCTATCCATTGGTGAGCAATGGTCATCTTCGAATGGCCAGTATACATGGAGCACGAGGAGCGACTTGACTCTACGACGGAACTCTAGACCGGACTCTGGACCAAACTCTAGGGTGAGTCCGGTCAACGAGTCTGGTCAGTGCGCAGAAATCAGGATGAAGGGGGTAATGACTATTTTAGCCCTTGGGGATATAAAGGAGTGTGTGGCTGGCCTTGGCATATGCTTGGCACCCTTGGGACTTAGTGTCCATGTTTGGGGAGTGCTAGGAGAGCCTCTAACTCACTTATGCTTGCAAGAGTGCGAATCGATTGTGAGTGAGTGATTCTACTATGATTGCATTGTGAGATTGCATCGAGTGGCACTAGGTGATTGAGTTACAAGCCGGTGGTGCTTGTTACTCTTGGAGGTTGCCACCTCCTAGACAACTTGGTGACTTGTGACTCCGTTGAAGCACGTGAGAAGATTGTGCGGTGCTCTAGAGAAAGATTTGTGAGGGGGATTGTGCTCACCCCATGGGGATCGCCAAGAGCAACTCTAATAGAGCGTGTCATTGAGCTACCCTCACTTTTAGGGTTGGTTCTTGCGGTGCCTGACGTATGGGCTTGGCAGGTGATGCCAATTAGCACCGAACCACCAAGTGAGCGGTCGACACAATGGGAACTAGCGTGTTGGCAAGCACGAGAACCTCGGGATAAAATTATCGTGTCATCCTTGGCCAGACGATAGTCTTATTTCCACATTTGTTTCGGTTAGCCGGTGTATTTAATTTTAGAAATGACTATTCACCCCCTCTAGTCCGCCATCTTGACCCTACAATATGTGTCAGCTTCATTCACAACAAAACCGACATATGTCAAAGTTCTGTCAAACTTCTTATGCCACTGCTTAGGAGCTTGTTTCGGACCATATAAGGACTTCAATAATTTACACACCATGCCTTATTGATCATTTGCTACAAATCCATCTGGCTGATCCATATAGATCTCCTCTAACTCTTCGTTAAGGAAAGCCGTCTTTACATCCATCTGATGAATGATAAGACCATGAGAGGCAGCCAGAGAAAGTAACACTCGAATTGAGGTCAATTGAGCAACATGTGAATCTTCACCTTCTTTCTGGGTATAACCCTAGGTTACAAGCCTTGCCTTGTACCTCTCAATTATACCATCAGGTATAAGCTTTTTCTTGAACACCTATTGGTTTACACCCATAAGGTCGTTCAATAATTTTCTAAGTTTCATTAGACATAATTGAATCCATCTCACTCCGTACTGCTTCCTCCCACAAGTCAGCATCATGAGAGGAATATGCCTCTTCAATGGTTCTTGGTATGTCATCTACAAGGTACACAATGTAGTCATCACCAAAAGACTTTGCAGTCTATTGTCTCTTACTCTTTCGAGTGACTACAATGTCATCCTCCTTAGGATTGTGCATTTGGGGTTCCTCAGAATGTTCTATTAGAATAAATTGCTCATGGAGAATTATAGGTTCATGACTAGATGTGCTATGCATTTTTTCATGGAAAATTCACTTTCAAAAAATGTAGCATCTTTGGACTCTATGATAGTACCAACATGTATGTCAGATACCCCAGAATTTATAATTAAGAATCTATATCCAATGCTGTGAATAGCATAACCAAGGAAAACACAATCAACAATTTTAGGTCTAAGTTTGCGCTTTTTGTTAATTGACACATTTACTTTAGCCAAACACCCTAAGTGCGCAAATATGAGAGATTTAGTCTTTTTTCCCATTTCTCAAATGGTGTGGTTTCTTTATTCTTTGTAGGAACTCTATTCAGGACATGACATGCTGTCAAAATAGCCTCACCCCACCATTCCTTAGATAGACCTGACTGTCTCCAACATGGCGTTAACCAACTCAGTTTGAGTGTGGTTCTTTCTTTCGGCAATCCTATTGAATTGTGGATATGGCGGTGTCCTCTCATGAATAATTCCATGTTCTACAGAGAATTCAGAAAAATCACTTGAAAAGTATTCTCCACCACGATCAGACCTTGACCGTTTAACTTTTCTCTCAAGTTGATTTTCTACTTCAACTTTATAGATCTTAAAATAATGCAATGCTTCATCCTTTGTTTTTAACATATACACATAGCAAAATCTAGTACAATCATCTATAAAAGTCATGAAGTATCTTTTGCCATCTTTAGTCAACTCTCCATTCATCTTACATGGATCGGAATAGACTAGTTCTAATGGTGCCAAGTTCCTCGCCTCCGTAGCTTTGTGAGGCTTACGAGGTTGCTTAGATTGCACACACACATGGAACTTAGAACCTTTGACCAAATTAATTTTCAAGATTTAATTCAGATTTGCAAGCCGCGATAGACAACCAAAATTAACATGACAGAGATGTGAATGCCAAATATTTGACTCATCAGGAATAATAGCATTGTTCATAATCTTATTCACACATCATCATGCAAAGACAAGCAAAACAAGCCTCCATAATCATAACCTTTACCAACAAAAGTTCTATACTTTGTCAGTACACATTTATTGGCCTCGAAGACAATTTTATAACCATCTCGACAACATTGAGAGCCGCTAACTAGATTCTTTTTTATGGAGGGGACATGCTGCACGTTCTTCAACAGCACTGTCTTTCCCGAAGTGAACTTTAGAATGACCGTACTAATACCAAGAACACGCTCATGTGACTCGTTTTCCATCAGCAAGGCTCCAGTCCTATCGACCTGATAAGGAAGCATCAGCACACACATGAATATTAGCCCTAGTGTCTATCCACCATTCAGACGAATGACAAACTGAAAGAACAGTAGGTAAAGAATTACCATACCCAGATGTTCCTTCTTCAGCCTCGCTAACAACCATATTTGCAGATTTCTTCTCTTGCTTAAATTTACGGTCTAGGCACGAACTTGCCCAATGCTCATCACTCCCGCAAACAAAGCAACCACCATCTTTGTTGTTCTTTTTCTTCTTAAAAGTGGTTGTTTGTTTAGGCTTCGAGTTGTTCTCTTGCTTGTTCTTCTTCTTATTACGAGATGCATTTGAATTTTTCTTCTACACCTTATTGGCACTAGAAGACTCAATGCCTTTCCCACACGTGTCTTTTGCTCTCGCCCTCTCCTCAACATCAAGAGACTCAATAAGCTTAGCCACGTTAAACTCTTGTCTCTTGTGTTTAAGAGAGGTAGCAAAATCCCTCCAAGAAGGTGGCAGCTTAGCGATAATACCGTCGGCCACAAACTTGTCGGGCAACACACATGGGAACTATTCGAGTTCCTTAGCCAGTGCCTGTATCTCATGAGCTTGTTCGACCACAGAACGATTGTCAACCATTTTGTAGTCAAACAACTGCTCCATGATGTACAGCTCGCTACCGGCATCAGAAACACCAAACTTAGCATCAAGTGCATCCCATAATTCCTTGCCTGTCGTGCAACATATGTAGTTGTCATCATACTTGCTATGAAGTGCGCTAATCACGGCACCTCAAAATAGGTTATCGACTGCCATGAACTTTTGCTCCTCCTTAGGAGTAAATTGTTCAAGCTTTCTCTGTGCGACGTGATAGTATTTCATAGCAGTTGACCACAACACCATCTTAGCACGCCATCTCTTGTAATTTGTTCTATCAAAATCATTTGGCTTCAAAGCAGCAGCAAAACCACTAACAGAAAATTGCCTAATATCAGTTTTTGGATTGTTAGGAATTTAGGCATTTTCATGTTAAAATTAATCCAGAAAATTAATAGAAAAATAGTGATGACAAACATGTGCATGAGTGTAATTTTACTACTACTCATATTAGCAACAAATATGTTCATGAATAACATACTGATCATAGCGGAAATGAGATTGAATTTAACCAATTCGAAAATAGAGATATACCTAGCGGAGGGACCCATGCTCAAAGCACCGGTGGCTCCATTCCCAGTCATGGTGAGTTGCTCGAAGTCACGGACCATAGTTGATGCAGGAAGATGTATGCAGTGCCATCCCTCGAACGTCCACTAGGAAGTAGACGAAGCTAATCCGAGGAAAAGGAAGCACCACCAAGAAGGAGATGAAGACATTCCAAGGAAGAAGAGGATGACGAGTAGTCGTAGAGACACTTCAAAAAAAACTGATCGCCTGCACACACCCGAGCAGGTGTCCCGATGCAAACGCCGATTCCGGAGGCCCTTCTCTGCCAACAACTCCATGAGAAAGGTGGTGAATCAATTAAAGTGATTATGAGTAATCGCCACCACCGTAGTGGATGATAACTGACCCATAAGTAACTCCTCTTCAATTGCGCCTGTATCCCTTCCTGTTCCTTAGCCAGCCCAAGAGGCAAAACCAACCCACACCAGCGCACCACACGGCTTGCGCTCATGCACGTCACATCACGCACCGCACCGCTCGCCACACCACGCCTTGGCTCAGCGGCGCGCGTGCGCGCGTGTAGCACGCCTTTATCCTCTTTGAACTTCTCTATAGGTAGACACATGTGTTGCCTATTTAAGTTGAGTCAACAATCAGTCAAAATTCCACACGGGACTAAATCTACATTGTATCACAACATTTAATATGGGCCTAAAATTAATTGATTTAATAAATAAAATATGGGCCTAAACCCATATAATATTCAACAATATGTAATTTGACCTAGCTAAAGTGGAGTATGAACGCTTGTACCAGGACCGGTGTGCGGACAATATAAAGAAGTACAAGGTGGAAAAGAAGACCGCAAAACGAGCGGTGGGAGAGGCGAAGGGGCGGGTTTACAAGGGTCTTTACCAACATCTCAATACGAAGGAAGGAGAGAAGGACATCTATAAGATGGCTAGGGCTCGTGATAGAAAGACAAGAGACCTCAACCACGTCAAGTGCATTAAGGATGAGAGGGAGTAGCTCTTGATGAAGGAGGATGAGATCAGACATAGATGGCAAGAGTATTTTAATAAGTTGTTCAATGGGGAGAATGAGAACTTCACCGTTCGGTTGGACAACTCGTTTGATGACATCAATAGGCGCTTTGTGTGTATGATCCAAGTGTAGGAGGTTCGAGAAGCTCTGAAAAGGATGAAAGTGGGTAAAGCGATGGGCCCGGATGGTATTCCGATCAAGGTGTGGAGGTATCTCAGGGATTGAGCTATAGTATGGCTAACGAAGATGTTCAACAGTATCTATCGATCGAATAAGATGCTTGCGGAATGGAGAAGAAGCAAATTGGTACCAATCTACAAGAACAAGGGAGACATCCAAAGTTGCACTAATTATAGGGGAATTAAGTTGATGAGCCACACGGTGAAGCTATGGGAGAGAGTTATCGAGCATCGACTGCGAGGAACAACACGGGTATCTACAAACCAATTCGGTTTCATGCCCAAAAGGTAAGACAAGTTATGGAGCGGTTCAGGGAGCAGAAGAAGGACCTACACATGTTTTTCATTGACTTAGAGAAGTCTTATGATAAGATACCAAGGAATATTATGTGGTAAGCGTTGGACAAACATAAAGTCCCAACAAAGTATGTTACCCTTATCAAGGACATGTACAACAATGCCATGACTAGTGTACGAACAAATGATGGTAACACAGATTACTTCTCGATTAAAATATGACTTCATCAAGGGTCAGCCTTGAGCCCATGTCTCTTTGCCTTGGTAATGGATGAAGTGACTAGGGACATTCAAGGGGATATCCCTTGGTGTATGCTGTTTGTAGACGATGTAGTGCTAGTTGATGAAGTTAGGTAGGAGTAAATAGGAAACTGGAGTTGTGGCGGCAGACCTTTGAGTCCAAAGGTTTTAGAGCAAGTCAAACTAAAATAGAATACATGAGATGCGACTTTGGCAATGCTACACATGAGGAGGGAGACATGAGTTTGGAAGGTCAAGTGGTGCCTACGAATGATACCTTCTGTTATCTAGGATCGATGTTGCAGAAGGATGGAGATGTTGATGTAGATGTTTAACATAGGATTAAAGCAGGATGGATGAAGTGGCGCCAAGCATCTGGCATTCTCTGTGATAAGAGGGTACCACAAAAGCTGAAAGGCAAGTTTTATAGAACGACGATTAGACCCGCTATAATGTATGGAGCAGAATGTTGGCTTACAAAAAGACGACATGTCCAACAACTGAGTATTGCGAAAATGCGTATGTTACGTTGGATTTGTAGTCACACAAGGATGGATCGAGTTCGGAACGATGATATACGTGACTGCCTAGGGGTAGCACCAATTGAAGAAAAGCTTGTCCAACATCGATTGAGGTGGTTTGGCCATGTCCAAAAGAGACCTTCAGAAGCACCAGTGTGTTGTGGAGTTCTAAGTTGAGATATCAATGTGAGAAGATGTAGAGGAAGACCGAAGCTGACATAGGAGGAAGCAATTAAAAGAGATTTAAAGGATTGGGATATATCTAGAGATCTTTGTTTGATAGGAGTGCTTGAAAAATAGCTATTGACGTGCCTGAACTGTGACTAGAGGCTCATGTTGGGTTTCAGCTATAGCTTACCCCAACTTACTTGGGGTTAAAAGGCTTTGTTGTTATTGTTGTTGTTGTAAAATGAAGTATGAATCATGCCTAAAGATGACGTATAAGTGTGGGCATATGTTTGCTGAGCCTTAAACTCAATTCTTCCTGGTTCGAGATTTAATCTATTTTTTAAAACTTAAATAATGTAAAACCTTGGAAAATCTCCAATGTTTGGGCTGAAACCTCCTAAATTTTCCTTTCCCCAACCCAACATCCCCTTTTCTTTTCCTTTGACTAGATCCGTACTTGTGCGTTTCTATGAGACATAAATTTTAGGTCACAACGTTTACTCTACTTATTTCTTTGTAAAATCCAATCAAAATCATTATTGCTAATATGGGTACACCTTTGACTACTTGTGACTCCTTGCGTCACTAAAAGCATCTCCAATAGTTTGGTAATTATACTATTAATTATTTTTTTAGGCACGATGAAAAAAAATCCACTCTAGCATATTCTAATTCTCAATATATCCACGCTTGGACAAATGGATATATCCACGCACAAACATACGTGGACAACCGATACTCCCCATTGGTGTTGGTGACATTTTTTTCTCTTTCATGCTCCTTGTTGCCCCCGTAGCTGCCTCCGCTTCAGCCTTCATCTGAAGATTGGATCTCCGAGCACTATTTTCGATATATGAGAATATCGGTGCAATGAAGATTCTGTTTTGGCAGTTTTGGGTGTGAGCTATGATGCCAGGATAACTCGGGCCATGCCTGCTGTTGTTACCTAGGAGGTTCGTCGAAATTGAATCTCTGGCCACTATTTTCATATTTATTAAAATATTAAGAGGTAGATCATAGATGAGACAATGAAGATTCTATTTTAAAGGTTTTGGATGTCAGCTAGGGAGCCAGGATGGCCGACCACGGTGACAGGTTATTTTGTCCACACTCCGTTTGTGCTATTGACGATGGCCTATATGTTTTTTGGAATAAATAAAAGAAAACTATTGGTAGAGTCTAGAGTGTATCTTTTGGTACCCAATAATTTCTAGAAAGAAATAAAAACTTGGTTTTTAGGACTCAAGTTTTTTAGATATTGGTGGAGATGCTCTAACATTCTCGTGTATTAAGTATTTATAAGTGCAAAGAAATAATTCTTACCCATTAGGTTGTTTTAAAGAAGGAATGTACTTCTCAATTAATTATTGAGATGTGCATGCACAATAAAAAGAAACAATTAACATAACCATAATTCTCAAAGCCCTCGTTTAGATCATTGGAATTAAATTTATTTTAATAATCATAATTTAGACACATATTAATTAAGATAATATGGTTGTATATGGATTATATTTGTATATTATTGTTGGCTATATTATAGAGATACTTATGTGTTTCTTTTCTACCTAGTAGAGCGAGTTGAAGAGCGTATTATAAGTTACAAAGTAGAAATATAGCATGGTGATCTATACAATCAATTTCCATATCCCACCCTATGAATTAAGATAGGCTTATATGTGAACTTTGAAAAATGGTGAAATGCCAAAATCTAAGACAAATAGCCTAATTTATTAAGTAGATTTCAATTCCTCCAAATGATAGAATCCAAACGGACCCTAAATGAAAACATCCTACATGAGAACATCTTTAAGGAGGTGTAAGCTCTGTATAGGTTAAGTGTAAAAGGACCGAGGATATAGTCTAGAGGGGAGCTGAATAGATGTTTTTGAAAAATGCATGCAACTTAAAAGTGGAAGCTAGAACAATATCATGTTTTTCGATTGTTGGGAAAACTAAATTAGAGTATATAGCCCTCTCTTAAGTCCACACTGCAAGCAAAAAGTGTTAGTGAGGTCTATGGACTTAAACCTGTAACACAAAGTGATTGGCCACAGAAATTAGAAACTTGAAGCACTGCCGTGAGTACCAAAAAATCGGTATTTGCGAGTTGTGCAAAGAACTTCAAACTTCTCTATTTCGTCTTAGACTTCACTCTTAATGTTGCAATAGCTTCACACTGGTTGTGCACTGAGATTTTGTACACACAAACAAGCACAACTCAAGTAGATCGAGACAAATACGAATATGTAATGTAAACCACAAAGGAGACAAGGAATTGTTTAGCCGAAGTTTGAGCTTGTACTTGAACCCTACATCTCCGTTGAGGAAGTTGTGAGCTATCACTCATGATTAAGCTCTATTAGGTTGCTCTAAACCACTTTCTTTGATCCACTAGCTTGAGCCTTTTCCCTTCGGATGCAAGATCGAAGCCCTCACAAACGATCCCGCGTCACTCCACAAACTTGGGTGGTCGCCAACACATTCTAACCACCTAGGATACTTGATCTTTAACAGTAACAAATGTTTCATGAGATCTTTGACTTGCCATAAGTAATTAAGATTTTGGCTTGTTCTCTTTTGCTCACTTAGTTAATCTCAATCAATCTAACACTTGAATTTTGCAATAATCACTCAATCTCACTAAGAGAGGTTGAGGAGGCTTTCACAAGTCTTAAAAAGTGTATGGCTATCACAAAATCAGTAGCCCTCAAAGAAGAGGTCTTGCCCTGACCAAGAAAAAAACTTGCTGCCAGGCAATAAGATCGGATGGTCCGGTTTGTCATACCTCACGAGAAGCAAAAGGATACTCTAGTAAATTGCATGTGGCTAGAAAGAGGGTTTGTGGGAGGGATTCTTGCAACACCCAAGGTTGTGGGTCAAGCTTGTGATGCTTGTTAGTGTGCGAATCATCTCTCCATAAGACGCACCACAATGGGGATTAAGTTATCGGCAAGCAACCGAACCTTGCTCGGTTCGGTATAAAGTTCTACACTTGTATTTCATTCATACATTCATTTGTGTAGTGTTTGATCACTAGTATTGCTTGAGTAGTGATAGCGCTTATCTTGGCATAGCGCTAGAGTAGCTTGTTGTTCCTTTCTAGTTGTAATTAGCGGATAGAAGCTCTCTAGTTTTCTCTCTTGTTTAGTTGTGTAGCTAGTAGCTTGAGTGGTGAAGTGATTCAACTATAGACCAATTGCTACTAGACTTGTGTAGGAGGCTTTCTTGTATTGAACTAGAGCTAGTGCTTATAGTGGCTATTACGGTCATATTTGTTATTAACCATATTGCTCTAGTGAAATTGTGAATTTGTAGATAATTTTTATAGGCTATTCACCCCCTCTAGCCACCTAGATCCTATCAGCGGCCAGGGATGAGCAGTGACACATGTCGAGATCGTGGAGGAGGCGTAGTGGATACGTGACTCTAGCTAGGTTTGATGGTTTCAACCTTAAAATCGTAGACGACAGGTTTGCCAGGTTTGGGCCTCAAAACCTAGGGAAGGATCTTGGGGCAGCACGTGGCATCATCAAAGAGCTTGCGTCATGGCAAAGCTTCTTCATGAAGGGATCGTTGTGGGGGTATGGTCCCCGGTATCCACAAGACAAGACATGGGCCGCACCATCAGAGGTGACCCAGCCCACAAGATCAAGGCGTGCACGGCGCTGCTCGGCGATGCACCGCAAGATGCTGTATAGTACCAAATAGGCTACTTTCCTTGTAACCCTGCCCATCCATATTATATAAGGAGAGGCAGGGTTCCCCTAGACAATACCGACATAGAAGCTACTTTGTCATCTAGATCAATACAATACACCAAAGACACAGGACGTAGGGTATTACATTGATCAGATGGCCTGAACCTATCTAAATCGCTGTCTCTGCGCCTTGTATTACCATCCGGTTCCTGATTACGCGCATCCCCACCGACAAATCTACCATCGTGGGATACCCCTCGGTGGACTGCCGATGATATTCTATCGACAGTTGGCGCGCCAGGTAGGGGGAGGCAACGGTGGTGACATCCGGCGGTGGCGTCCTTCAGCAACCTGACGGGCTCGACATCACGGCAACGACGACTTTCCAGCAGCCTACGATGGGACTTCACATCTCCAGCAAACCAGATCCGATCTCAGAACCACCTCCGAGGTCGCCTTCACCAACAACTCACCGCCCGTCAGGTGCTCGTCGTCAACGTCGACCAGATAACGTCATACGTCACCAACCAGACTTTTTGTCTAAAGCTAAGTCATGCTTTAATATTCTTCTAAATATTCTCCAATTTCCGTATATCGACATAATGTTTCTCCGAGCTATTTTCTCCATATTTGCTCTCCAAACGATTTTTCGAACCCCCGAACAGTCATGTTGACGCTCGGATGTCCCCAGAGATGGCCCTGTCTCCGAGTCCTCCCTACACGTGCACGAGCGTCTGCCCTATGCGTTATGGGTGGTTGGCAGCGGCTCCTTAGCGACGTCTGTTCCTCCTACATGTGCATGGGCTCCACGCTCGACGTTATGGACTATGGGCTAGCTAGGGCTGGAGACTCAGCTACACACTAACTAGTCGGACGGTTTTTATTAAATATAAATATATCCTCGCTCCAACTGATCGCCAAGCTACACATGCTATTTTTTCTCTAGAGTTCATATATTTTTACATCATGTACTACCCGTTCTCCATATTTGTATTGCAGGATCATCGTCTAGGTGATCGGACCACCTGGTGCTCGGACTTCTCCACCGATCAACTGGTCGGACTGCTAGGTTCATGGACTTCATCGCCGACCAGTTGATCGGACTGTTCGTCGCTACGCTGGGGGCTCCTCGGTGCTCGGACATCTCCAGTGACGCCGAGGACTCCTCGGCGCTCGGTTTCTTCGTGCTCGAGGACTAAGTGGGCACACTTCACCTTGCGGACATCACCAGCGACGCCGGAGACTCCTCAGTGCTTAGACATCGCCAGCGACGTCGAGGACTCCTCGCTCTTCGATGCTCGAACATCACCAGCGACGCCGGGGACTCCTCACTCCTTGGTGCTCGAACATCGCCAGCAACGCCAGGGACTCCTCGCTCCTCGATGCTTGGACTTCACCAGCGACGCTGGGGACTCCTCGGTGCTTGGACATTGCCAGCGATGCTAGGGACTCCTCGCTCCTCGGTGCTCGGACATCGCCCGCGACTTTGGGGACTCCTCGCTCCTCTGTGCTTGGACTTCGCCAGCAACACTGGGGACTCCTCGGTGCTCGGACAACGCCAGCGACGCCAGGGACTCCTCGCTCCTCGCTGCTCGGACATCGCCCGCGACATCAGGGACTCTCGCTCCTCGGTGCTCGGACATCGCCAGCGATGTCGGGGACTCTCGCTCCTCGGCGCTCGGACATCGCCGACGACGCCGAGGACTCTCGCTCCTCGACACTCGGACATCGCCAGCGATGCCAGGGACTCTCGCTCCTCGGCGCTCGGACATCGCCAGCGGCGCCGGGACTCCTCGCTCCTGAGTGCTCGGACATCGCCAGCGACGTCGGGGACTCCTCGCTCTTCGGTGCTCGATCATCGCCAACGATGTTGGAGACTCCTCGGTGCTCGGTCATTGCCAACGACGTCGGGGACTCCTCGGTGCTCGGTCATTGCCAGCGACACCGGGGACTCATCGCTCCTCGGTGCTCGAACATCATCAGCTACGCTGAGGGACTCCTCGCTCCTCGGTGCTCGGACATCACCAGCGATGCCAGGGACTCATCGCTCCTCGTTGCTTGAACTTCGCCAGCGACGCCGGGGACTCTCGCTCCTCGGCGCTCGGACATCGCCAGCGACACCGAGGACTCCTCGCTCCTCAGTGTTCAGACATCGCCAGCGACACTGGGGACTCTCGCTCCTCGGTGCTTGGACATCACCAGCGACGCCGGGGACTCTCGCTCCTCGGCGCTCAGACATCGCCAGCAACATCGGGGACTCTTGCTCCTCAGTGCTCGAACATCGCCAACGACACCGGGGACTCCTCGCTCCTCGGTGCTCGGACATCACCAGCGACGCCGGAGACTCTCTCCTCAGTGCTCGGACATCGCCAGCTACGCCGGAACTCCTCACCGCACGAACATCGCCAGCGACACCGGGGACTCTCGCGCCTCGGTGCTCGGACATCGCCAGCGACGCCGGGGACTCTCGCCCCTCGGTGCTCGGACATCGCCAGCGACGCCGGGGACTCCTCGCTCCTCGATGCTTGGACATCGCCAGCGACGCCGGGGACTCTCGCCCCTCGGTGCTCGGACATCGCCAGCGACACCGGGGACTCTCGCCCCTCGGTGCTCGGACATCGCCAGCGACGTCGGGAACTCCTCGCTCCTCGGTGCTTGGACATCGCCAGCGACGCCGGGGACTCCTCGCTCCTCGGTGCTCGGACATCACCAGCGACGCCGGGGACTCTCGCTCCTCAGTGTTTGGATGTCGCCAGCGACGTTGGGGACTCCTCGCTCTTCAGTGCTCGGACATCACCAGCTATGCCGGGGACTCCCTTGCTGCTCGGATCTTGCTACGTCTCGTCGGTGTGCTATCAAGCTGCTCCACGCTGTTCGGATCAAGGTGCTGATCTTGGGCAGCATATCTAGGGTCTTGATACGCGCATGTCAGACGACGTCGGCAAGCTTTGGGATTTCTTTTTCTTTGACCCTGCTACAAGATTCATTCTTCATCTTTCAGCAGGCTCGGGGACTAAGTGGGCACACTTCACCTTACGGTGAATGTGCTTGTTCTCACCTCGAGGCTATGCCCGGGGACTGACGGCCTGCTTGGCTGGTCTTCTACTTTCTGACCCTGGCACCACGTGACTACGTCACCTACTGTCAGGCTCGGGGACTAGCTATGGGGGTATGGCCCCCGGTATCCACAAGACAAGACATGGGCCGCACCATCAGAGGTGGCCCAGCCCACAAGATCAAGACGTGCACGGCGCTGCTCGGCGTGCACCACAAGATGTTGTATAGTACCAAATATGCTACTTTCTTTGTAATCCTGCCCATCCATATTATATAAGGAGAGGCAGGGGTCCCCTAGACAATACCGACATAGAAGCTACTTGGTCATCCAGATCAATACAATACACCAAAGACATAGGACGTAGGGTATTACGTCGATCAGACGGCCCGAACCTATCTAAATCGCTGTCTCTGCGCCTTGTGTTACCATCCGGTTCCTGATTACGCGCATCCCCACCGACAAATCTGCCATCGTGGGATACCCCTCGGTGGACTGCCGACGATATTCTGTCAACAATCGTGGTCGTCCAGTCTTCATAACTTAACTTGGACCATTTCGCCCATGAGGTTATGTGGTTAGAGAAAATATCTAGGGGTATTCTTTGAATGTGTAATAGCCCTATAAATAAGGATAGAGGCTGCCCAAGACATCCATCTGTCTCACCACAAGTCATTTCTTAGGTTAGCAAGTGTTTCATATTTAGAGGATATTAGACATAGAGAGGGTGAGCACCTCTTGCTCTAGTTTTCTAGATCTAGAGGGAGGAGGATGTGAGGAGGCTAGACCTGATCTTGTATAGAAGATTTGATTGCTACCTAATGAATTTGTCCTCCTAAATCTCGAGTCCATCTTTACACAGGAGCATATGTCCACCATGTGTTCGCTACAACTCACTAAATAAAACAACTAGTATTTTTCTTACTAAACAATAGATGTAAGGTGTTGACCGAAGTTTCACACCAGTGAACCAATGAGGATTTCGAGTTAGCTGCTAGTGTAGTAGGCAACAGATAGTCTTATATTTTAATTACTTAGCCAACTAAGCTGATTGCAATTATTTTCTTCTCCTTCATGAAATGCATCTACGGGTGGGTAAGCAGAAGTAAAATAACATACTCCTTACGTAGACCTCTAGGGTTCAGGCACGGGGTCTTTTGATAATCATTGAGGACACACTCGCTTCCCCGAGGCAACGATAAGTAACCTAGTTTCTCTCGTCCGACGAAAGGATCACAAAAGAGTAGAGCACGGGAATCAGATAAGTCACACCGCCAAAGCCTACCTCCTTAATAGATCACCACATCATCATTCAATGCAATAGCATATATATCTGAACCTTGTCCTATTTGTCCTATGCTGCAGACATTCAGTAATAGATACTTGCATGTTGCTAGGCCCTCCACGGCGTTGTTCTAGAGTGATGCTAGAAGATGAGAGAGAGTGTTTTAGCACCACTCCTCACACTACAGCCATCGGTGTCAGAACTCAAAAAACTGAGAGCGAATCAAGTAGAGGAACCGGTGCTCAGTTAATAAACAAAGAAGAAAAATGAAGTCGCATAGTCCTTCACTCTCTCCTCCGTTCAATATACTACTTGTTGTTTATCTTTTTCAGCTGTGTCATGAGGCCAGCAACAATGTCCGCACACTGTAGCTCAAACAGCAGTGGTGCCTATTTTCAAGTGTACCATCAAATTTTATTTAGGCACCACCATCACATTGTGGAAGGCCTTATTGTGGTTGGAGCACGACTGCATATGTCACTCACTTGGAATCAACAGTAGTGACAAATATCCGAATTTATAACATGTTTGGTTCAAGCGTTTTAGGCCCCTATCTGTTTACAGCGGGATTTGGATTACATTATTTAGTGTTGGTTTCGCCGACATGTGATCAGCTGACGTAGTATCCGATACGAGCCTTCGGAAGAACTATACCACCTGTCCCTCAGCATTAATGATTTCGGCCCACACGTCACTCTCCGTGGGAGCTAACCAAGCAAAACATGATTTCTGTTGAACTGAAACCAATAACAGGGTGATCCGTTAACTCTTTGTTTAATATTAGAAAAGAGAACCATATCTTCAATCCAAAACAACAACATATAGGGGTGACTTCAGGAAAAAATCATCAAATTTGAAGTTAGTATGAACTAGAAAGACTAATTATAAGTTTTAGCCGGAGATTAAAAAGAAAAATCAGAGTTCTTTGTCAATTTTAAAATTAAATTTTAAACAGCATTTTGAAGCACTAAATGATTTCAAATAAAAAGTTGTAAACAACAAAGTTTCATAACTTTTCGAGATCTACAACTTTTATTTTGGTCATTTCTCCATCCGAGGTCTTTTAAAAAAAATTCAAATTTTAGTGCTTAATTTTTACTATACGACGTCTATTTATAGAGGTGGCTTTATAGGGCGGTTGGATATAGAGCCGTCTCTACAAATCGAGCCATTTATAGGAATTTATAAGAGCGACTGATAACACCAGCTGTCCCTACAAATGGATTTGTAAGGACGACTCGTTTGGACACCATTTGTAGGGGGGCGGCTCAATATAGAGCCGTCCTGGAAAAAAAGAGGCGTTGCTACAAATAGTTTTTGTAGCAGTGTTTATTGTTCATCATCAGTAGTTTCTTAAAATACTTCTAAGTTTGACAAGCCAAAATTCGATCAAGAAGCAACTCATATATAAAATATTAAATAAGTACACATGCTCGGTCCCCGTGGGCTCTTTTTTCCGAATGAAGTACACCAACAATAACAGTATTTTATATAAGAAAAAACTATAGCACGTAACACAAGCGTTGTTGTAACTCAGTGGTTATAGCTGCCGCTTCTTGATTGATTGCTCCCTGGTTCTAATCCCCACGGTTCATGTTTTCTTTTGACTTTGATTCAATTGCAATAAACAACGCATATTAAAAGTAATAGTACGCCACCTGTCACAGACGTCGTAGCTCAGTGGTTGTGGCTGTTTTCCAAACGTATTAGCGGCCCAGGTTCGAGTCCCCTCGAGCTGGTCTTTTTGCCGATTTTTGCGACTGTTGGGCACCATTTATAATGGGCCGCACGCTGCTGGGGCTCGCTAAACTGCCCTCCTGGGCCGGCCTCCACGCGTTGCTGGCGCTCCTGGTCGGCGTGACAGAGAAGACACCACGGGGGTGCTGGGGCTGCTCGTGCATGGGTGCCTCGGTGGTGTGTGCGCGTGTGCTTGGCTTTTTCTTTTTAATTTCTTCTTTTTTTGTTAATTCAATCTTCATTTAGAAAACAAATTGTCAAGTATACGAACAATTATATACATACAAGCAGAGCTATACAAATATCTATATGTATATGCATATATACACAAATACATTTGGCACGAATTGAGTTTGCACACTAAAAAACAAGATATGTGTGTATATATAAATATATTTTTATTTAGTTATTATTCTAATACCCAACTCAGCCACACATATATATTATAACATTTATTTATAGTTACTCATATACCGTACAGGTGTATACTTGTATCTACTATTGGAATAATTAACAATAAATAATATTTATAAATTTTATATACATCTTGATTTCTTTGACTTGTCGGTTACTAGAATGATATATGAGTATGGACAGAATTAACGACATTTATCACCAACACCTACGGTGTTACTAGACCCGTTTGGGTAGTTGGACCCGCATGCCACCTTGAATAACAATGTTAATAAAATCAATAAAATAATTTGTGACACACCATCCTTGCAAATTACTCTTTATGACATGGCAAATATTGTCATAATATACAATTGGACTAGCATTAAGACATTTTTTGTGACATACATTTACTTATGTCACTAAGTTCGGATGCCTCTAGAAAAATTGTCATAAACTAGTTGATTTAGTGACTTTTTGACCTATTGTTATGCCACATTTCTTGTAGTGATAGTAGTAGAATAAACAAAGCACAATCGTCTCTAAATGCTAGATGTAGTATGATAGAGAAAATAAAAGAATCTATCAATTTTATAATTGGCTTGGGAAGAAATTTCAGCCGCAAAGGTATAGCCGAGACAATCGCTTCCTAGACTAGTCGCCAAAAAATATGTTAGCACTTAGATGCGCCAAATACTTGAAACACTGCGTGCACCATGCAGGTGCAAACCGTCAAAAAGTCTCAGAATCTAACTAGGCTAATTTCGGTTATGTTCTCTGATATACCAACGGACGCTCGCCTAGGAGTGGGCCCATCAGCGCAAGTCCAGTTTGGGTTATTCTAGTGTCGGCATACCAGCTAGAATGCCTTTGGGATAAAGTAAAAAACCATAAATTAGTGTTTAGAGAGAGATATAGGAGCAAAAGAAGCATGAAGAGTAATAGATTGATTTTCGTGGCCCTTTATAATAACTAGTGGAATGCACATGCGGCACGCACGTGTTTGTTATGTATGAAAGGATAAAATATAAAATTGGTTAAATTTAAAATAGCTTTTTCATGGGATAAACTTAAAACGGTTTGACCTATGACGAATACAATCAATGCCAAAGGAATCAGAAGATCCAAATACATTCAGGTGGTGGGCTAAAGTTTAAGAGTGTCACATCGGATGTCACATGCATGTGTATGTCACGTGAGAGTGTTCGGATAGTAATAATAAAACAAATTATACAAGTTCTCAGTAATCCGCGAGACGAATTTATCAAGCCTAATTAATCCATCATTAACACAAGTGTTACTATAGCACCACATTGTCAAATTATTGACTAATTAGGCTTAAAAAATTTATCTCGCAAAGTAGCCACAATCTGTATAATTAGTTATTTTTTAGTCTATATTTAATATTTTATACATCTATCTAAATATTTAATATGATAGGGACTAAACTTTAGAAGAGGAACTAATCAAGACCTCAATTATGGCTTTTCTGAGCTTTGATGAATTAGTACAAGTCACGTGCTGTCGGGACGGTGCGCTATAGGCCTTGTTTTAAACCGATTAAAGTCGAATTCCTCGTCGTCTCCCGGGGCAATCGAACAGAAGCCCACCAAACGCCCTGCAGTGGCCTCCATTCTTCAGACAGCACCTCTCCCATCCACCACGAGAATGAACAGTTACCGAGATTTTATGTACAGTGGCTCGTGCGCCGCAGCTCACCCACCACATCGCACGGTCCTAGACCTCAGAACCAAACAGGGCCACAACCTTCCTAGCGCGCGTGCCCAGCCATCAACCCCTCATGTTTGATCATTTGCATTAACACTTGTATTAGAATTAAATTGCAAATATAATTCACATACTTGAAAACTTACAAGTTACAACTTGGAACAACAATTTTTTGAATCACGGTCACCTGCACCAGCGTTTCACGCGCTGCCGGTTGTCATCCGGTTGATCTGGAGTTACATATCATGGACAGACATGGCGGGTATGGATCATCTTGGGATTTTTAGAACAGTGGTACGGTAAAATGAGATATGGTAAGGACAAAAGTTTGTCTGTTCTATTTTCTGAAATCAATGATGGATCACAAGTAGTGCTTTCAGTTACCCGGAGGAACCACTGATAGATCATGCCACTGTAGTAAGAGATGGCAGAAAGATCCCCAAATCACACATGGCAAGTCAAATAGGACATAAAAAGGACAGATGTAAGCTGCTGAGGACAGAAAAAAAACATCAGGCGAAAGTGAGAAATTGTCAAATTGTTTTGCTTATGATCTTGGCGTCCAGGCTTGTGCCGCGTCGCCGCCGGACCCGGCGGGGCACTCACTGCTCGGGTGCTCCGCGGAGCTGGTTCGCAGTCTGCTCGGGTAGAACGCCACGCTGATTAGGGAACTGACCTGCTGGGTGCATGCCACACGCAGGCAAGTTGGGGGCACTGTAGTAGTAGTAGTAGTAGTGTTGTGTTAGGGTAACTGAATTGACGATGAGAACGGAAGATAGACTTGTGGAAGGAGAAAGCAGAGCACGAGGATAGGCGAGAGGAAGGGTTACGTGGTAGAACCATTTAATCTGATGTCCTTTCAAAACTACTTATCCTCTATTAGATATTAAGTATTTAAGGGAGTATACTAAATCATGCTTTCCATTGAACCCACTCAAAGGAAGAGCTCGAAAGTCCATATTTTTTGTCAGGATCATAAATGAGAGGATAAAGCTTACAACATTCTTAACCGTTTTTTACATCACTTTATTGCAACATCCGGGTACTTAAACAAGTTGAATGCAACAGCGAGATTTAAAACAATTTACATGTAAACGAGTTTATACATTTCAGGTTCACAAGTTTTATCTTGCAGTGGAAAATAAACATATGCAGCATGTTCGTTTGGCTGTGGCTTGTCGTAAACGATCGTAAATTTTCAGCCGGAACAGTATTTTTCTCTCACACAAACCAGCCAGCAGTACTTCTTCAAGAACCAGCAACGATACGAACCAGCCAGCCGAACAGGCTGATGATCAGAGTTACAGTGAAAACAAAAATTAATTTAATGACATGGTGAAGCATTAACATAGTGGCCAAGTATATACAAGATATGCCAGCATATTTTTACATCTTTTCTTATAAAACCTTTAGTGAGGGTTATAAATAAATACTACGATCGCAGCGTGAAAGGAATCATCTATGAGCCCACCAGAAGGTTTCTACACACAAGAGTCAGCTCTAGCATTCACCTGTCACCTACAACAGGGGAAATAAAACCCTGAGTACTCGATTGTACTCAGCAAGGCTTACCCGACAAGTGAAAAGTAAAATACTCCAAGGATATGTAAGGTTTATTACATTTGCAGGAAGTATAACTAATAGTACATCCTTATGTTCCAAGTTTTTAGCAATTATTTTTAGTTAATTAGCTAAACATTCTAGGTAAACGCCTATGCTATTTTCAAGCATATGGTAAGCAATCAGAACCATTTTACCATCTTTCATATTTTATTTCTTACTACGATGCTAGACCATAGCTAAGTCGTTATCGTCTTACAGAAACGGCGATTCGCGAATCAATGTATCCCAGGTGGTTACCTCGAAACACACGCCCCGCTTATGCTCCAGGCACAAACAAGACCAACCCGTTCCACTTCTGTCACGGGTTCCAGGTCCCCATCCAAACTTGGACTCTAAGCCCCAACACCTGAGACCCAGCCTCAGTATGGTGCTTAGACCTCCACCTAGTACCCACTCCTAAAAGTCGGTCCGAAAAGAATCAGAACCCATAACAAGAGAGTAACAAGTCTTTCCTCTCATATAAGCAAGTATGTGCTCAGGATAATAAGTCTGTGACCTGACTACCATCCACATCAATGGATGGTCCTCAATCGACACAGGTGGGACAAGTGCAACCAGAGCCTCGCTCGGTTGCCAAGTACAAATCCAAATTCAAAGCACAGTCCTACTTGGTCTTCAATTATCATTCATAGATATTTCATGTGATAGTAATATGATAATAACAATAATTTTTTTCCTATCTCTCACGAATGACAGGTAATCACTCGACTTCTACCGGGATCCTATAGCATAGCAACTACATGATCATTCCATACTAGTAAGACTCAGGATAAGAAGATATATATGCAAGTAGGTTTCATTCAACTCCTTAAAACTTAATGCACGAGCATAAAACAAAGTGCAGAATAATAAGGGTTATGCACAGGGGCTTGTCTGGGTAAGATTTAACCAAAGATTAGCATTCTATTGTGGTGACACGATCATCAAGGCACCATCTTTTCTGCTACTCCGGTCGATTCTATGATCCATTGTTGTTCCTATTATGATATACGTAGATGCAACGTAGAGCCATAATTAATCAACGGCAATCACAACTTTTAAAATACGATTACGTCTCTCAAGCCAACGAGCTAACTCTAATGACTAACATATTAGTCTACGTATCCACATCGCCGAATAAAGCGTTATTCCCCAATAAATGTTTTAGTTCTACAATCCCAAGGTGTTCCTTTATTTCATTGATTTAATATCTATATTTGAACTAGGGCTCATTAGCCATCTTAACGAACTAATTATTATGGAGCTCCAAAAATTACAGTGAACATATAATAATACTAGAAACTCACTGTAAAATTTCTAGAATTAACACTAACACCAATTGATCATAAAAATTCCTACAAGCCCATACTTTAATAATATTAAAGCATGTTAAAGTGTTTAGAGCAACCTTGAAATATTTTAGAGTTGTATGAACCAAACACACTAACAGATAGATTATGATTTTAGAAACCTAATAAAATTAATTTCATAATTTTTGGTCAACTAACAATTTTATATTAAATTTATAAGTTTACCTTAGAAACTAAATTAGAAAATGCTTTAGGAAAAAAAATGGCCGGCGGCTATCAATTTGGCCCAACAGCCCAACCAACTAAGGTTTTTACCTTTGGGTCGTGGCTATCCCCCAAGTCCCAGGTCGCTGCGACGTACATGCCCGACGACGATCAAAAGGCTAAATTGGTCGCCTACAAGGCTTGTCTGTGCCTTGGTGTGGGTTGGTTTGCTAGCTGGCTTCCAATCCTTGCTGCTGAGGTACTGAATTGAGGTGGGATGCCATGGTCCACGCATTTAAGCTTAGGAAGCAGCACGACGGACGGTGACCCAGAGCGGCTGCGGCTGAGGTGGCCTGGCCAAGACTCGACGAGGCACGACAATGTGGGGATATGGTTGCATGAGCGAGGAGCTAGAGGCGCGTCGGTTAGTGCTCGGATAGAGTCATTAAGGCGTGCCTACATGCTGAATGCTAGAATGCAGTACCCAGGCCTGAGCGAGCTCACCAGTGTCGGCTAGCGGGACATGGCAAAGCAGGGAGGCATCACTGTCACCTTGTGATCGGGGTCAGTTGACCCAGACACGGCTGGCAGCGACACAGGCCTGCCGTAGGTGAATCATAGGGTGAGGCGACTTCCACGTGAGCATGTCAACGATGGCCACAGCCTCAGCTCGACCCCGTGCGCGGCTCAGCAGTCAAGGTGGCGTGCGCACGCGGCTATAGCGGGGACAAGTGACAACGGCATCGCAACAGCGACTCATAGCGGCGCAGTGCTCGTGCACACACGAGGCCTAGGCACAGCTCAGCCGACCCGACAATAGGGTGGCCATGGCTGGCTCGGCCCGACGCGTAGCATGGGGTGGCGATGAGATGGCCAACGGCAACACCACGCGTGATGTGGTGCACGCGTGCGAGGTGGGTGCACCAACGCACGACGCCACACCCCGAGCGCGGTGACCACGCACACCTGTCCAGTCAGCCTGAGGCGATGTCGTGCATAGATCTTAAAGCATAAAAATCAATCGATTAGAGCTCGGTTGAGATTAAAACAAAAGCTCGAGACTCAAGTAGACCCTAAGGGCTTCGGATCTAGGTAACAAGCACGACCGGAGGGTGACTAGCGAGGGAGATAGAGAGGTGCCAACGTGGGTTCGTCACGCTGAGCGCTGGTTCATGAACGGAGCGCCAACAGCATGATCACAACGCGTTTCTAAGGATGTTTTAGAATTTTTTAAGAAAACACGTGCCACTCAACACCACTACAACCTATACCATGCCCAAGTACTCACTTAGAGGCAACCAATAGTGCAAAAACATGAAGCTAGTGTTTAAACATTTTAGATAGAATTTAAATGCTAAAATAGCATTGTATACTATCCTTTTTAGACTTAGAGAAGGGCAAGGGTTCAGTTAGAACTAAACAACCATTAGCACTTTTGTCATAATTTTGAAGAGGCCTAAACCCTATCAATTCCAACCAACAAGTATTTCCCGCAATAGTCCATACTTCATACTAACCAACAGGAGCAAAATATTTAAGCACTATTTAACTATTTTGCTCAATATAATTTGTCAAAAATAACACTTTAACTACAATTTCAACTTCTTGCTGATTCAATGAAAAGTTCTATTTTAAATTTTGGATTCAATTTTTGAGCTCCCAAAAATACTAGTTAACAATATTCACTTTCCAAAATTAAAGTTGCATTCTCTTCTTCACTATTTGCTCATCATCTTTACATAAGCGCCATACACAAGCCATATTTTATTTTTGTTTACAGAAATTATTTTCCGTACCAAACCATTAAAACTACTTATTTTATTCTTTTTGTTAGGATTTTCATTTCACATGTGTTTTAAAATCTTAAAACTCAAAAACTTATTTTGCTAGCTTCTCCAAAGCCTTAACCTAGGTGCTAAGCAAGCTCGTAACACCTGAGGTGTTACAGGTTCTTAGATTGGGTTTGTTTTAAAGTTCAATACATGTTGTCTCTCTCTGAGCAGAGCTCCTCCCTTTATATATTCGGCTTGTCGGTGGGTTGTCCTAGCAGCACAACTGCTTCTACTGCCTAGGGATAGTATGAGTATTTGGAAACTTGGCACGTTCGCTCCTCCTCTGTGTTGTTGCTGGATGGGTTATAGTAGACGGGTCGGCTTTAGTTGTAGCCTCTGCAGGTTTTTCAGATAGTGCAGGTGAAGTAGGCGCTACCATAATACTCCCCCTCCCTTTAGGACCTGCTTGACCCCAAGTAGGAGCTCTTGGGAATCATTGCTTGAGAGGCTCAAGGTCTTCCCATGTAGCCAATGATGGAGGAAGGCCAAACCATTTGATGAGGCCCTACAAAACAACAACAGAAGAGTCTGTGGAGGATACACGTCGCTGAAGGACATGTTCAGGAATCTGAAGCCCGATCAGCGAAAATGACAGTTCAGCAACTTGATGCTTAACACATAAAGCTTGCTTCAATTGTGAAACATGGAAGACTGGATGAATCTGGGAAGTTGGTGGGAGAATGAGCCTATATGCCACTGAACCCACGCGAGCTGCAATCTAGAAAGGACCAAAGAACTTGAAAGTCAACTTTTGATTTGCACGAGGGGCCAAAGAGGACTGGACATATGGCTGCAACTTGAGATGTACCCAATCACCAGTCTGAAAAGTGCGCTCCGATCTCTTCTTGTCGGCTTGTTCTTTCATACGGCGCTGAGCACGTAGAAGATGTTGCTTGATCAAGTTTTGCATGACCACTTTGTCTTCCAGCCATTCGGTGAGCTCAACAGAGGGACATGTATCAATAGCATCAATGCCAAAGTGTTGAGGAGAATAACCATAGAGGGCTTCAAATGGGGAACGATCCAATGCAGAGTGCCAACTAGGGTTATACCAAAACTCAGCGAGATGAAGCCACTCAAACCACTTCACTGGGGAGCATGAACAAAGCAGCAAAGGAAAGTTTCCATACATTGGTTTACGCGCTCTATTTGTCCATCAGTTTGCATATGGTATGCGGAGCTCATCTTCAATTGGACATCAGCGAGCCTGAACAATTCCTACCATAGATTACTGAGAAATATCTTATCACGGTCTGAAATAATGGAAGATGGTGAGCAGTGAAGACGGTAGACGTGCTGCATAAAGATCTTAGCCACACTCAGTGTTGTAAATGGATGCTTAATGGCAATGAAATGACTATATTTGGAAAATGATCCACAACGACCATGATGCAATTAAACCCATGAGACTGCGGGAGACCCTCAACAAAGTCCATGGAGATAGACTGGCACACAGAGGATGGTACAGGAAGTGGTTGTAGTAGACCTGGATAGCGAGAGCGATTAGGTTTGGACTGCTGATATGTAGGACAAGTGGTGACGAATTGATGCACATCAGACTTCAATCTGGTCCAGGCAAATAGCTGGCGTACACGATGATAGGTAACCGGAACACCAAAATGTCCACCGACCATTGATGTATGCAGTGCCTGTATCACCTAAGCTTGCATTTTCTTGTTGTTACCAAGCCAGATGTGATCTTTGTAGCGTAAGATCCCATTCTAAAGTGTGAAATTGGGAACCACCAATGGATCAACAATCAGTTGAGCTATATAAAGTTGCGTCTGAGGATCTAAGGAGTAGCCGACCACAATTTTAGAACACCACTATGGAATTGTTGAGGACAGAGCAAAGCAAGACTCTAGAACATGTGGTCGGTGTGATAGGGCATCAGCTACATGATTCTCAGTCCCTTTCTTGTAGATGATCCGATATTGTAACCCAAGAAGCTTGGTAAAAACTTTCTACTATCAAACAGTATTCAGTCGCTTCTCGTTGAGGTGTATCAAGCTTTTCTAATCGGTAAAGATGAGGAACTCGGCAAGCTATAAATATGATCTCCATTGTTCTACTGCTAATAGGATGGCCATGTATTCTTTCTCATATGTGGAAAGACCTTGAGTGTGTGAACCCAGTGGTTTACTGATGAATGCCAAGGGGTGCCCTTGCTGCAGAAGAACAGCACCCATGCCATTGTTAGATGCATCCATTTTGATCGCAAATGGTTTGGTAAAGTCTAGAATAGCTAGGACTAGTGCTGAACTCATGGCTTGCTTCAGAGTATCAAAAGCCAGCTGGTGGTCAGAGGTCCAAATGAAATATGTGGCCTTCTTCAGCAAATTGATTAATGGCTTGCCAATCACAGCAAAGTGTCTAATGAATTTCCTATAAAAACTGGCCAAACCCAAGAAACTACAAAGTTCACGCACATTGGATAGAGTCAGCCATGTAACAATGGCTTCAACCTTAGCAGGGTCAGTGGCAATCCCTTCTGAGCTTATAATGTAGCCAAGATATGAAAGCTTTTGTTGAGCAAAGCGACACTTAGACAATTTGCTGTGACTGTAGAAGCTCAAACACTTTCCTGAGATCAATCAAATGCTGCTCATAAGTGGGACTAAAAACTAAAATGTCATCAAAGAATACTATAACACACTTGCGAAGAAGGGGTGCCAAAGTCAGATTCATGGCCTGCTGAAAAGTGTTTGGAGCCCCTGTGAGACCAAATGCCATGACCTTAAACTCAAAGTGACCGGAGTGAGTGGAGAATGTTGTTTTGTGTTCCTCACCCTCCTTCAGTCTTACTTGATGATAGCCAGCAAACAGATCCAAGATAGAAAACCAGCAAGCACCAGATAATTCATCAATGAGTTGGTCAAAAACTGGTATAGGAAAAGTCCCCTTAACTGTAAGATCATTCAAGTATCGATAGTTAACACAAAAGCGCCAAGAGCCATCTTTCTTTTGCACCAGCAACACTGGTGATGAAAAGGAAGAACTGTTGGGCTGGATTAAATCTTGCTGAAGCATTTGTGTTACTTGGTCTTCTATTTCATCTTTAAGCGCAGGTGGATATCAATATGGCCTAATATTGATTGGCCTAGCCCCTTGGACCAAAGGAATTGTATGGTCATATGGCCTTACTAGAGGGATTTCAGATGGTGGATCACACACTGATTGAAACACCTTTAAGATCTGTACTATATCAGCTGGTAACTGGGAGGCCTCATAAGCAGGTTGATTCCCCAACTGAACTGATCACAGCTGAAAGACCATGTCAGAAGACTGAAGTTCAGGAGAACCATGCAACACAACAGTTGAAGCACCCATAGGAATTTACATCCATTTGTTCCTCCAATCAACTCTCATTGGACTAAATTTCTCGAGCCAATCCATTCCAACAATAATATCATAAGAGCTTAATGGTAGGATCTTCAGAGAATAAGTAAACGAATGAGTAGCCATAGACTAACAACAATCTTCAGCAATAGCAGAACACTGTAATATATCACCATTTGTGACCTGCACTTTATGACTGGCTGGGTGCAAAGTAACAGACTACAGCTTATCAGCAACATGAGTACTAAGGAATGATGTAGTACTACCTGAATCAACAAGAACTACAATAGGCATATCCTGAATAAGGCCAGCAAAGTACATGGTGCGAGGACTAGCAACCCTAGATATAGTTTCTTGCAAAATAGCGAGGAACACATGCTCTTCGGTAGGTGATGCATCATTAGGTTCAGAAATATCTTCAGTTAGAGCAAAGAGTTCTAGTACCTCTTGCATGGCGTGTAGGAGAACAGTAGCCGCGCACTTGTGGTCACGCGACCATTTTTCTGCACACTTGTCGCAGAGGCCTCGCGCTCGATGATAGTTGCCCAGCGCACGGAGCTTGTCTTCGGCCGACTTGGCATTTGCTGGTGCAGTGAAATCAGCATCATCAGGTTTGACCTTGCGGTCTCTAGCTCCAGGCGGTGGCGGCAGAGGAAGCGTGTTCTTGAAGAACGACCGATGATATGGTGTTGAATCATGCCTACCATCCTTGTGCTGAGATGGATCAGCCATCTCTTCCTGTAAAAAGGCCAAAGTATACGCAATATCGAGATTTTGGGGGCGCTGCGTCACAACAACTGATCGTATCTCATCGCGCAACCCATCAACAAACCGAGTGGTGTAATAGAGCATGTCAATGTTTGGGTTATAGGCTTTGAGTTGATCAATCAATTCAGAGTAACGAACAACATAAATACTGTGGACTCTTGATGAATGTGAAACATGCGCCTAATCAGGATTTGGTGCTGATCGTGGCCAAACTACTCATGCAGCATGCGACAGAAGGTAGGCCAATTCAAGGATTTCAGAAGGGGTTCTATGGACTGAATCCAACGAGCAGCAGCATCCTTAAACTGTTGTTTAGAGAGTTTGAGCCACAGGTGGGGTTCGACTTGGTACATGTCAAAGTAGTCTTCGGCATTGGAAATCCAAAGCCCGACATTCTCACCATGGAAGGTCAGGAACGGAAACTTAGGTAAGCGACCAGGTGGCCAGGGATTGGGATTAGGGGGTTTGTTGTGCGCGGTATACAGATCATAAGCGGTACCGTGAAACTTGGGAGATGAGTTCATACCATTGGCCGAGCAGCTGTGTGACCAGCAGATGCGCGCTGGTTGGTCTGCTCCAGATGTGGTGGTGACGAGATCAAGCCCAGAGCGGATGTAGATTGCTCAATCACGGACCGATCCTAGTGCTTGTTCAGCTTGAGTACCTTCAGGCACATATCGTCGAGCACTCCCTCGGTGTCGTGGCACCAACTCTCCAGCCCGTTGGTAGCCGCTTCGATGGCCTTGAGATGATCATCCTGGCGGCGTTCAGCTTCAGAGATGCGGCTGTCGATGCGGGTCTCCGTGTCAATGATGCTGCTGTCGATGCGGTTCTCCGATTCGATGATGCGATGCTCGACCGACTGCTCCGAATCGGCGAAGCGCCGATCCAGCAGCTTGATTCTGCTCCTTGAACAGCCTCTGCATCTCTGCCATCAATTGTTGTCCCTCGGGGCTCATGGCTCCTAGCTTCCTCGCGAATCTGGTGTGGTGGCGGTGGTGGTGGCGGTGGTGGTGGTGGTGGTGGTGTCCTCGCCAGATCGGGAAATTCGCCACAAATCGAAGAATGGGCCTACGGAATTACAGGAACTCACCGGCATCCAGCAGCTCACTGTCCACCGGGAACTCAAACCGACCGACGACGATTGCTCTCACGATCGATGGGGTAAGGAATTTCACCGATCAGGAATTGAATTGTCTCTGATACCAAGTTTGTTAGGGTAACTGAATTGGGGATGAGAAGGGAAGATAGACTTGGGGAAGGAGGAAGCAAAGCATGGGGATAGGCGAGAGGAAGGGTTCTTAGATTGGGTTTGTTTTAGAGTTCAATACATGTTGTCTCTCTCTGAGTAGAGCTCCTCCCTTTATATATCCGGCTTGCCGGTGGGTTGTCCCAGCAGCACAGTTGCTTCTACTGCCTAGGGATCAAAGCCCATTGAGGCCCAGTAGTACGAGTACTTGGAAACGTGGCACGTTCGCTCCTCCTCTGTGTTGTTGCCGGACGGGCTACAGTAGACGTGCTGGCTTCAGCTGTAGCCTCTGCAGGTTCTTGAGACAGTGCAGGTGAAGTAGGCGCTGCCGTAACATAGTGGCCGTAGCCAACGCCCGTCTGGTTGTGCAGGTTTACGTTCGCGGAGGGAGGATAGTAATAACCGGCGGCTGCGTTCCAGTGATTCTGGTTGACGCCGTGCGTGTACGGGTGTTGCTCTTGGTAGCCGCCGCCGGCTACTCCACTCCATTGCTGGGCCGCCTGGGCGACGTACTGATTCTTAAAAGAACTATAGGGAGAGCAACCTTGGTTGAACAGTATTATCCTTTTGCACGCACATAGGGAAGACTACTTTATTGATCTGGTGTGATCGACTTGCTTAGGGAAGGTTGAGAACTTTTCTTTTCCTTTCAAAAAGGAATCAATGGCTAACGTAGGCTATCCAACGGAAGTCCCGAGCGGCGAAACAACCTATAAGTAATAAAAAGAAGTCTAATAATGAAGAAGATATGTTTGCTATAGGCACACAGCTGTATAGCTGGTTGGCAAAGAAAAAATTAGTAGGTATCAAAAAATCTCTTGAGTTGAATAAGAAGACCAAGAAGCAGAAGAACTTTTCTTCTATATTCGCTATTTATGAGGCGGCCATGGATGGTGGTTCTGGTAGCTGACCCCATTCCAGTGGCTCATATTTTGCTGGGGTACTGGCTGTGGAGGAGGACAGCTTCTGCTTAATCCTGTTGCATCATGTAGATGATGATTGACGGCGTGAGCATTTGGATGGTTGCCGGCGCCACTGCACTGACTGGCCGAAGTCTTGCTGGGGAGGAACCTGAGGAAGAAGGCTGCAGCTTCCGGTTGGTCTTGCAACAACATTATTAGCAGGGCTCACGTCAGCTGGATTCGGACGGTCGCTGGCTCCATCAGACTGTTTGATGACTGGCCGCGGTGGGAGGCAATTGCTGTGGCGCCTTGCCGGCGGTGGCAACGGGCCACTTGAGTCGCTGCTGCATTCCTCATTGCTCTCAGCACCATGCTCCCTAATTGAACGATGGTCTTCTTGAGCTTTTAGCTCCAGCGTCAGGCGTCGGACTGCATCTCGAGGTTTGTCCTTATGTGGACATGAGGCTTCCTCAGCGCTTGACCTGAAGTATATATAGAGAAAGTTCAGTCAACGATTTGCACGAAAAACTAACTTTGTGTGTTGTTTGCCACAATTAGGTGGCAACATACACTTCTTTAAATAAAATGAGACAAAATAAAATTTACTTACTGTCGTGTTTTCAGAGGATCCGCGGAGTCCTTCAGTTTTGTGGTTTGGCTTGAATCTGCTGCACATGAACAAAACAGAGTTATTAGATCACCAAAAAAATAAACAAGCTAGGAGTAGTAAACAACGAGAACTGTATATATACAGTTTGTTTCACATAACTGTTTATGTATAATTATATATACAGTTAACAGCACATAAGCATGCATGTTCATGAGGAAGGCAGCTCAGATCAGAAGTTACCTGGATCCATATTCAGATACTTGGACAATGAACAAAGATGGTAATTATAAGTGCAGGGGTCATGTCTGTCACAGGAATACGCTCCAAGTGCTGTCAGTAGCGTCTTCTTTCCAAGGTCAACAGCGACCATCCAAGCCTTTGAATCATTAATTTTCGCCACGGTCCAGAGGTAAACAAGATCATCGACGTCGGTGCTCAGGGTGGGCCGGGAAAGCCGAGTACATGTTCCTGAACTTGAAGAAGCTCTCGTCATGTTCGTCCCCTACCCCAGACCTCAACGACGAAGTAATCATGTCGTCGACTGCAATATCGTCAACGTCGATAATGCATCCCTTGTGCCAGCAGTCGGACGACACTGCCGGCCGGCTCCATGTCACCATCCTCCAGCAGTCCCTTTTCCGGACCTGCTTGGGCTTCGTGTCCACCAATTTCCTCTTGCGCGACATGATCAGGTCCGAGTCGAGGAGCACAGCCTTCTCGCTGGGGTCGGTCGGCTCCTCCGGCGCCGGACAAATCGTCGTCACAATCCAGCGGTGCTCCATCTCCACGAACTTGAGCACGCCGTTGCTGAAGGCGACATCCCGGAACCGCCACGCGGGGTCTCCCGGGTGGAACTTCTTCAGCTTCTTCCGGTTAGCCGGCATCGGCTGCGGCAACGGGATGAAACGGACGTCCAAGGGCTGGCGAAGCAAGTCGCACACCGCGACGCCTACCCGCAAGTCCACCCAGCCGACCACGCCGTCTCCAAGTGGGATCACCTTGTCGGGTAAAATGTCGTGGACGTCGGGACACGCGTCGGGCAGCGGCTTGATGCTCCATGTCTGATCCGCGGACGAGTAGATATGGAGGTCGTACTTGAACGGGGGCTTGAAGTTAGCAATAGAGCGACCGGCGAGGAGGTAATGGCCCCCGTCGCCGAGGGGCACGACGGCGAGCTGCTTATACAGCAGCAAACGGTGGTGAGTGCCGGGGCGCCTGACGTGTTCCAGCGAAGGGGAGTCAGGGTCGGCCTTGTACATGAAGTACTCGTCGTCGTCGTGTCCGGCGTGAGCGAAGCGGACCCAGAGAAGGGCGAAGCGGCCCTCCGCGCCGACCACGCGCGGCTCGAACGCGAAGGCAGGGTCATCGGGTTTGGAGCAGGGGCAGTGCACGCAGAAGTAGGACATGGCCGGCGGGTCGGCGGCATACAAGGAGACCTGGATGGTGTGGCCCAGCCTCGACGTGGCTGTGGCCGTGGTCGCGTTCCGTCGGTCCGCGATGTACGTGTCCAGGTCGAGGAGGATCCAGGGCGGCGGCCGGCTGCCGGCCGTGGCGCCGCGGTCCGCCGGCGGGGTGAAAGATTCCGGGAAGATCATCGATCCGGCCATCCGGGGTCGTTGGGATCGGCGAGCGCGGGGATCTGGCGGCTTTTGCCGGTCGGGGAGCGCAGGTTTTTGAGTTACTAGGTCAAGGACTCGACTGCCGTATTGGGATTTGGGACGCGACAACCTCACCTGCGCGGCTGCGCCGCCGCCACAGAGTTTTATATGGCTAGCGCGATTCGTCACCAACTCACCGAGAACATATGGTACTCTTAGTTTGCTGATAGCGGAAATGTTATATAACAGCCGTATGTTTTAGCTCCCGGGCACACTCAAATTTGAGACTTTAGCATTTCACTCATCATGAGAAACGGGTTTCGCAGTTTTATCATCCTCAAAGTGGTTTCGTAATTTTACCATTATAAAACAGATGTAACCCGTTGAAATATACTTTGTGTAGTTTTTATTCGTGAAAAAAAAAGAGACGTCGGCTTCCATTCCTATCTCTGGCATTGTTACTTTTGTTCCATCAGAACAGATCGAACAAAACGGATCGGCCCTCTCCTCCATCCCCAACGCTGGCCTTCCCCTGCGAAACCCGTTTCTCATGATGGGTGAAATGCCAAAGTCTACGAATTTTTTTTCAGCGGTATGCGCCGCTGCCTCGCCAGCACCCTCGCCCGCGTCCGCTCCAGCGCCAGTGCCCACACCCGCTTGTCCCCAGCCCGCGCCGCTGCTGCACCCGGCATCGGAAACCAACTCCCGTGAACTTTTTCTTCCTCAACTCCGGCACCACCCCAAAATTTTGTCTCTGTTCTTTCATAGAAAAAAATTGTTACTTGTGATCTGTGATTTGTGCCAAGAAGGAAGATAAACAGTAACTAGAGATAGGATGAAGATGAATAGTAACCATGTGGAAAAATTCTGAGTGTGACCAGGTGCTAAAACACACGATTGTGAGGTAGATAGACTCGGGACTCGTTATACGTATCTACGTATCTGGACAAAATTCAAAATTGTTTATATCTATACTAGGGGCTGTTGTGTAAACAAAGAACGTATTTGGACCAAATTCACAATTGTTTATATATATACTAGACGCTGTTGTGTAAACAAAGGACCTTAATCCTAGCCCGTTTTTTATAGATTTTTCCTAAATTTTTAGATAAATAGTCATAATATATGTGGAAGTTTTACATGTAATTATCAATATTCAGATAATAAAGAATAGTTCATCTATACTTTGTACTTTAATTTGTGTTCTTCTGCTGAACCGACATTCTACAAGGTATAGAAAATGATCACATCTCGCACATTGACCCTGTTTTTGGAGGAAGAGGAGGGGTGATAGGGAATGGAGGGGGGGGGGGACCAAGGATAATTGGGCGTGAAAAAAAAATGTGTGCTGATGCAAACCTATCTATGCATGGTAATACAAGATAAGTTATTCAGCTAAATATTTTACCAAAATATTTCTAGCTCCACCAATGAAGCTGCCCATGAAACCGAAGGAAAAAAAAAGGCTACTAATAGTCAAATTTCAAAAGTTCAACCGGATTTTAATGAAAGCGACATGCGAACTTGCTCTGAAACAACATCAAATCTGAAATCAACATTATTACACCATTTATTTATTAAGAACTGCTCCGGTACTTCTCTTTGTAAAAACTAGTTCACGCGTGTTCCGACGACTGAGTTGATGCAGACGACGTATGGCCTAGGATGAGTGTCTAAGTGGTACGTACGTACAGCGGTATAGAAATGACACGTAAGTACCATGAGCTGAGCTCCGTCAGGTAAAGGAGACAATGCCTTGCTGCATCATTTCCTTGAGGCTCCATCCAGGGTCGCCGGCGTCGTCGTTCCTGTAGGTCCAGTACGCCCACCCGAAGGACGCAGCGCCGAACACGTCCAGCTGCGCCTGGGCGAACCTGCAGCAGTCGTCTCCGCTCGCGCCGCCGCGGGGCTTGTTCGCCCACCCCGCCGCCCACTCGCCGACGAGCACGGGCGGGCCGTCCTCCCTCTGCATGCCGCCCAGCTCCGCCGCCCACTCCTGACGTAGCGGATGTTGTCCTCCAGCGTCATGTGGTCGAAGGTGTCGCTGTAGAGGTTGTAGTAGTGCACGTCCACGACGTGCCTGCGGAAGCCGCCGGCGCCGCCAGAATTGGCGGCGATGACGCCGAGGATCTCCGGAGGGTCGCGCGACAGCCGCGCGGACATGATCACGTACGCGTCCGCCGTGTGCTCCCGGACGGCGCTGTAGTAGGTGCCCAGCGTCTGGAGTGGGATGCTGTCGCTCGGTTCGTTGAGGACCTCGATAGCCAGCAGGCTGTCTCGTGAACAATATCTACAGTAAATGCGCGTCCAACGGATTGTTGCCTCGGTTTTGTCCGCGTCCGTCGGATCTGCAACCGTGGTCGTGTCAGGTATGCGCCTGGTGTCTTCCCGGAGCAGATGACGGTGGTGCAGCCGAGGGTGATGATGACAGCGGCAGGTGGTGGTGTAGTCTTGTCCCAGTCTTGTCGGAGGCAGGTGGTGATGACGGCGGGCAGCCGGGCAGGCCGATGTGTTATAGAAAAAAATTGTTTGGATATGTGATTTTGTTATTTATGATTGTCTGGAAATAGAAGAAAGATGGAGATTGTTGGATCTCAATTCTATGATATAAAAAAATTTATATGTTGAAACTACATAAAACATATAGTTATTGGGTAGACAAACTCAAATTAAAAGGAGAGAATGGCGTGGTTCAGAGAGTATTCTATTGACAGCTACTAGTAGCTCGATCTCAGTCTCAGCTGATGATCGATGGGTCTGTCCGAAGAAGAGGAAACCTGTCGGCGAGCGAGGCGATGGCTGCACTGTGCGCTGGATGTTTGCGTCGGTGGGCCAGAGCAACGAGCCATCCCTTGAGCCGCTGTGGTCGTGGCCGTTCTGCGAGCCAGGAGCTGCGTGGGGATCCAGGATGACGCCCAAACTGTAGTCGCTGCGGATCGGATACCAATGGTTTGTTTATCAGATGCTCAGGCGTGGCACAGAGACAGACAGACAGACGACACAATCGATGCTCTCACAACAATTTAAATTTTAATGTGGCAACCGTTTTCATCAAGTTTTGCAGACCAAGACAGACGACACACGTGATGCTTTACTCTGCCCAATCGAAGGCCTTGTCTAGCATCTCCAGGTAACCCGGATAGAAAGGAGAATGGCAACTGGTGGCCTCCGGTGAGCCTTCTTGCTCGATGCTCGGTGATCCGCCACGCCACCGGGATCCGCACAGCGTTCAGCCATAGCGACGAGATGTAGATGAAGTCCTCCTCACGTATGAAGGTTTCCCAGTGTTGCTGGACATGCACAACAGAAGGGAAATATCCATCCGTTCGGATTAATTAATTAGCCCAGCTTGAATATATATTCGTCCATTTAATTGGCGATTTTCATCAAGATTATTCGTAGGCTTTTAGGAAAAGACAAGGATATGTGGATGTACTTGTACGTGTAATTTTTTTTTTAAAAAACGCATGCCTTGAGGACGGTCGTAGCTGTACGTTCGCTTCGTTGAAAAGATAAACTGAAAATACTATTTATTAATTTATTATAAGTCAAATAAAATTCTCTGGAAGTCAAAGTTTTTTCAAGTTTGACCAAATTTATATAACAAAAGCATAATATTCCGTATCATTGCAGAGTGAAACTCATTAGATTCTCCGCTGGTTATATCATGATATTACACCGAAGGGTCAGTGTCGTCAATCTTTGTATTTCTAAACCATAATCTGCGGTCAACGCATCCGCCAAGTTTGACTTCTAGGCCTCTTGAAATGATTACCTTTTGAATTGGAAATTTTTTAATTCTTTCTATCAAATCTTTTGATTCTCTCGCTGAAAAAGTTTAAATGTATAAAAAAATAATTAACAGGCCAGCATTCAGTCCGTAGTAGTTGCAGAGCTGAAACTCGCCTGACATCCGCTGGTGAACCGTCATGAGGAACACCGAAGGGTCAGTGTCGTCCCAGCTCGTACTTTCTAAACCATAATCTGCGGTCAACGCATCCGCCATACCTGTGGCCTAGTATACCATGACATGCGTGGAACGAACAATTATGACATGAACGGCCCACAAGGCCAGAAATCAGCATAGGTGAATTGAAAACGATTGACCCAGTAGAGCACCTGTAAGAATCTTCCGTTGGGCGCCTTTATCCTGACTTTGCTTCCGTTGGTAATGAATTCCAAGTCGTGGGCGTTTCTGGGGTGGTCGGTCTCGGCGGCGACCACGGTCCTGCCGTCCTTGCCGATGCCGACGAACTGGCCGCCGCCGCCCAAGACACGGAGCCTGAACTTGTTGGAGTCAGTGGCGCCTGGCCGTCGCCAGATCTGGCAGCAGTAGGCCGGCCGGTTATTAGCCCCCAGTTGTAAATCATCAGGCAAGGCAGGCACTGATCGAGCCACTGATGCAATAAGCGTACAGAGAGGACTGAAAGAGATATTCAGAGCGGAGGAAGCTCACCCTGAAAGTCTCCCACGACGAAGCCTCGGTCTGTTTTCAGACGACGACCGCGCCGCCGCCGCCACCCGTGGCGCTCTAGTAGGCGTTCTTACTCGAGGACTTGATGAAGATCTGCGTGCCATCCTGCGTTGCGGGCTGACACACGTACCTTACGTGTGTGTATATATATACAGTATACAACTATAACTCCATTGATCCATTATGTATATACGCAGGCTGGTGACATAAGTATATACGCATGCACAAACCAGGAGGACGTTGTCCGGTATGTCGCGAAACGGAGAAGGCTTAATCCAGCCTTCGACCACGAGCCACCCTCCAAGATCGACAGCCTTGATGGGCGGCGTTGTGGGAGCAGCAGCGGCAAAGGGCAACGGCGACGCAGGTGTTCATCCCAGTACACAGCAGCACGCGATGGCCATGGCGGCGGCGACAAGCAACGGCAGGCACCTCCGGCGTGGCCGCCGTGCCACCGCGCTCATGTGCATGTCGTCCATTGCCATGGCTTCACTCACAAACACCCAGCTTGCTTGCTTGGGACGGATCTATCGGAGCTCATACGTATACGTACGGGTATATAAAGGATGGGAGGCAAGGAGCGATCGAGGTGAAGGAGCTGGCCAGAACCGGGGCTTACACGTTGTAGAAGACCCGGCGGCCAAGACCCAGAGTCAAGTAAGTCAAGTCAATGCATGCAACTAGTATAGTACTAGACGTACATAGGAGCCTAGAGTTGACGAGATCACACCGGAAAACCCCACCTTAATTAGCGCCAAGCCGCTAATGCAGAATGGTCAGACGTCTAAGGATTATATTGTACACATGCACGGTGGCATGCAACTCATATCTTTGCCTAGCTAATTCCTATGATGGTATTATTGGCGTCTTTGGATTACGACCAGCCAGAGAAAAAAAAATCACTGGAAATGGTCCTTATCGGATAACCATGGTCACCTAGCACGAATTCACGCCAAATGGGCATGTGCAATCACCTAATGCATGGAGCTGCTACATAGATTTAGATGTAATAGTTGGAAAGAAAAATACAACTCTCTTAGACGTTAGATGAATTCACGACAAATGAACATGTGCAATAATTTAATCCATGGAGCTGCTACATAGATTTAGAGAGGAAGGAGGAGAGAGAAAACGGCTCCGGTGAACAGTGGCACCCTGTCGGCGCGTGGGAGGCCGACAGATGAACAGTGCTGGAACCGGCACCCGCGGGAGCCGTGCCAAACGGGTTAACTGGAAGATACCCTACGCGTTGACGTGGGGATTAACGTGGACAGTATCACGAGAATCGTCCCGAGAGCCTGAAAATTGGAGACCTTTGGAGTGAGCGCAGCGATCATATTGCTGCCTGGCGTAGGAGCTGCCTAGGAGGCCGTCATCCCAAGTCCCATCAGCCCCGTATGCATTTTATGGATCTCCCCCTCTTCCTCCTTGCCATCATGCCATGGCAGCAGCTTCCCGTCTTCCACTGTTATTTTCGCTCTGGTACTCAAAACCTCGCTCATTGAGACCCCTATGCTCCAAAAGCTCCCGAGTAGGGTTCGGCCCATAAGTCAAGGTAAAAAAAACATGTTTCATGTTTACCGATGTATCAAATCAGATCTTAAGTAGATTCGCTTCCAACAACGAACCCAAGGCACACCATCACCGTCAGTCAACCACACACATAAGAGGCTTATTATGAATCAACCTTCAACATTAAGTGTGCAAAGGACAACATGCCATGTTTACAATCACAGCGTCAAACCCCTCAGGTAAATTCATCAGAGGCTTTTGAATCACTGGTTTATTTGAGTTCAACAGGCATTCCCATATAACATGATTGCACGAAAAGAAAGAAAATCAAAAGACACTACATGAAGCATTCCAGAGTATGCTCGTAACACTTCACGCAGCATTATCGCTAAGCACAAGTTTTCACAAAAAGAAGGCAGAAGCAAGGTGCCCGCGCTTCTTGCTAGTTGGAAGGTCCTTCAGTATTCCTTCTTGCCAAAGTTTTTGCACCACAGTTGAGATGGAATTGGGCGAACTGGGTGATGCGGGCGTTGCTGCATGAAAGTATTATATTACATTTGTTAGCACTGAGATTTCCACAATCTATTTTAAAACAAAATGACAAACACATTAAGTCAGTATGCCTGTCTCTTAGCGACATGGCTCCAGCCTGAACAAACAAGGCCAAGCTCTGGAACCTGAACCATATAACACAAACTGCAGTTCCTTATTGTTATTTCATACATAGATGATTTCAGTCAAGCTGTCTGTGGCCTTAGTGCCACCCTGTACATAAAACTCTTTTCCCCTTAATTGAATAGCAGAGCTCCTGCCCTTGCTTTAAAAAAAAAAAAAAGATTTCAGTGAAGCAGATATTCAGTTTAGCATGCATTCATAGCCCACTTTACATAAAACTAATAATACGAAAATTTCAGATTGTTCTAAAAGTGAAATAATACATTTCTCAAATTGGAAAAGAAAAAATTTGCACAAATGCAGCACATTTTTCAGAGGAGTGACTCTACTCAGTTCAGGGGGCAGAGCTACATGCATTTGTTGGGGTCAGCTGATCCCAATGGAATTTGCTAATCCTTCTATAATTATACCATAAGAACGTTAAATCACTGCTTCAAAGTACATAAGATTGCAAACTAGATCCCAATGACCCCGGTGATATAAATTTCTAGCTTCACCCCTGGCTCAGTTTATCACAATCTCACATGTGCACAACATGCCATTCAAGACATGGGTGAAGTTTCTAACACATCAAACAATGACAAACCAAATGCTCCATAATTTAATTGTTCACCTAGCTTCAGTCACATTATTTGCACCTTTGCCATACCCAAAGTAGTAGGACAAATCCATGTTTCAGCACATTTGCTCAGAACAGAAAATGCACATTCCTACATTGGCTATTTCCATTCTCTGTGAAACCTATCATACATCTGTAAAACTCTTTTCAGAAATAAGTCGATTATGTGCTTTGCTTCCACTAGGTTACCTACATGTGCATCGAGAGCCACCCTCATGCCTGTTATAAGTAGTCTAAAATCCTTTTGGACCTTAGAAAGCACAAATGCTCCATTTAACTTCCTGGTGAATGCTTTTTTCACAAAATATATAAATGAATTGCTTGACTTGTAACGATGTTTACATGATAATTCTGCTAATTTTTTCCAGTGTTCTAAAATCATGGCCGCTAGGTGGGCAGCAGGATGGCACCCAGTAGAGACAAGTGAGAGCAGGTCAGCCATGAACTTAGAAAAATTACAAGAAACAGTACAAGATGGTTAGCGCCCATATTCTACATATGGCTTACATTCTGATTGTTCATTATGTATATCATTGGCACTAGTCCCCGAGAAATGAATTTGCATGAAATTGCAGCATCTCACTCCCCTATATCCTCCATCATCCCATATATTCATTAGCTATCTAGAGAGCATGCATCATGGCTATCAGAGAATTTTAGTGGAATTACTTCTACGTGCTATTTGATCCATTAGCATCTGTGTGCACCTGTTGTGCATACCAGGCTTATAAATGGAAACAAGCACACTCGTCACAACTTAACCACAGATCATTTCAGTAGACAGAAAATAGCAGGAGTTTAAAAGAAACCATTCTAGCCAGCCCACTCCAATGAAGTAACATCATATTTTGAAACTGCATTTAGGGATGTAAGCGGGTACTCAATGGTGTTTTGGGGTTCAGCTAATTAATTACGTGGTATTTCCTTTTAGTTCATCCCCCCCACCCCACCCCCACCCCCTGCTAAATTAATTGTTTGCAAAAATGACACTTCGAAAGATTGACTCCTTGATTATGATGACACTAATGATTATCTGTCTATTGGGTCCAGGTCTACAAACGGCCATTTTAGTTCATTCTCACCCGCAAAATTTGGGTTCATTCTAGCAAATTTGACCGACCGAAAATAAGTGGAACTTCCATCACGAACTGCATTCCACGGCAATAATAGATCAAGGATTCAAGGGGCACTTCCAACAGGATCACAAGCATTGGCACTGTCACAAGTTTGGAATTTTACAGCTAAATGAAGAGCAAAAGCACCCTATTAACGAACCGGTCATTACATCCGCATTCGAATTGAGTGCTGTACCGAATGGGTAAGCTGTTCCTAGTTCCAAAGACAAGAAATCTCACTATAAAGAACTCCGAAATATTGAGACGTTTCGCCGCAGATCTAATATCTATGATAGACCAAGTGTCCGCTCAAATCCTCAAGACCATGTACGCTAAGGAGAAGTCGCAGGGTCAGAGTCTGGGTGATGGGGATACGCATGTATACCTCGAGCTCGGCGGACTTCATGGCGATGGGGATGCAGATGAGGAAGACGCCGAACATGGCGATGGCGGTGTTACGGCGCCAGTGGACTGGGCGGCAGTAGGGCCCGCCCGTCATGCTCCATACCTTCTGGCGGAAGTCGCCGCCTGCATGCCCACCGCCATGATCGCCGCCCATCGCCGCCGCCGCGTTCGATTCAATCAGATCAGTGATTGGTTCGGTGCGGGGGGGGCGGCGATGTCTCGATGGGGAATTGGTTGTACAGTGATTTTGCGCAAGAGACCCTGGATTTCAGTATTATATTCTACCATTTGATGAAGGCTGCGTATTGTGTTGATCAGTGCCATTATAATTTTCGGGTTTGGAGAAACGTTTACTATTCGTTTATTTTGAAGAGACCTTCGTTTCCCACAAAATGTGCAGATTTCAGTAATTATATTCCAACACTACCATTTGGGAAATTTTGAAGTTCTGCTGGAGCTCGTACGTTGTGCCGCTGCGTCATGTCCTTTTGAAATGGAGAGAGAGAGAGGAGAGGAGGAAGAAAGAAGCGACAACCAGCCTTCCGGCCCTAGGGAAATTTTCTTCGAAAATGAACTCAGCTTTCTTCCATTTGAAACCTTGACGCTTACGCGAGGACTGGTTTCCCTTGTGTTGCCGTGCGGTCGCGAGCGATACATATGCTGTCGTTTCAAGTGTGAAATAAACTACCTCCGTGGAGCATCTACACGAACCTCCCAAGTTCAGGACCTTTTCCACCGTGGTCGGATCTCGGAGGTGGCCCGGAAGGATGTTAAACCATGGATATGTATGGCTTCGATATGATCCGTATTTTGGACTAGACGGTGGCTCGCCTGTGGACGTGGGCTGCGTCAGACGAGAGAGAGAGAGAGAGAGAGAGGGAGGAGGAAGAAGAAGATGACATGGGGGCCAGCGTGCTGATTTTGAAGTATACGTTTTCATATCGCTAATGTTTGCGCCAAAAGCGTTTTTTTCAAAGTGGCATTTTTGTGGGAAACGAAGAATTGTAATATAGACGAATAGTAATGACGTTTCTCCAAACTTCAAAAATTATAATGGCATGAATCCAAATAACCCTTTTTGGAATGCTGGAATTAAAAGGGAACTCAGTTTTCTTCGAAATTTGATGCATTACCTGGTTTCAAGTGTGAAATAAACTACTCAACTGCATCCAACACATTTTGCATTTCTAAAATCAAGCTTCAATTTTAAATTTGTTACTTCCTCCGTCCCAAATTATATAAAACGTTTTGGCATTTTGTAGATTCATAGCTTTTTTTACTATGTATATGGACATAACATACATCTATGTGTGTAGCAAAAGTTATGGATCTAGAAAAACTAAATTGTCTTATAATTTGAAACGGAGGGAGCAAGGTCTCAAGTCTTAACATTTGACGTGAATACAGGAAACAAAACAAAATTGTTCCGATTTGAATTTTATTAAACGTGAATGAAAATATCTTTCCCAGCGAAAACCAAGGATTATACAGAAGGTACTCATGATGTTAACCCAGAAAAATGCAGTTTTGCATGACCAGCCTATAATATAGCATTGCAGCTTTCAGAAAAATAAATTGCATTGGTCGCATGAATTATCAACATCAACAAAGTTGTTCCTCGGTTAGAGCAACTTTTTTGGGGTAACAAAACCGTAAATTTGAATATGTAACACAAGAGATTTGACCCAAGTAAACCAGGTACGATGAGACTAACCACTGTGGTTCCTACCCCTGTGAGACCTAACAAGCTCTTTGCCTCTTCCAGAATTACATGTGTAAAATACAATAGTACAATGACAAGGGGCAAAATCACAAGAAAGATACACCAAATCAACATAAGTATGCAATCCGTTATTATCCCATACTAGAACCTAGGATCACTTGTCGGGATTCTTGCAGCTCCCTGCATAAGATTTGTACGCCGTTTCCGGTAATATACAAACGGGCCACTTACTAACAACATCCCGCCCATCATTACCTGGAAAAGAACATAACTTTATGATTCATGCTTTAAGAAACAACAACAAATTTGTGTTGGATTCTCATTGACAAATGAAGATTAAAAAGAAAACAAGCCATCAACAAGATGTTACATTTTAGTGCAGAAGAACGAGCAAGATTGTGCTACAACTACAAAGGTAGTGCAACTCATGCTTTGAACTTTACAGTACACAGCTACACAGGCACGCTTTCACTTGGATGTTTAAATTTCACAAGTATTTGGAATTTATCAAACATCATGCTCAGAACAAAAAGCTCTAGATAAGTAGATATCTACTATCACAGCTGCAAAGAAAAGTAAGGTCTGCTTGCATGTTTAAGGGCATGATTCAGAGCCGAGTTTTGCAAGTATAATGAAATTAGCCCAGAAATGCTTATCAATTTACTAAGATTTTTCTCCAGTTTTCTTCCACTGTTATTTCTTACTATCAATTCTTTGGTCTCAGTCTGTGTCCAGCTTGCTAGGCAGTGATGGCAGCGGTTGCGGTTGCGGCTGCAGCTGCAGCTGCATTTCCCGCAGCCATCAGTGCCAAGCTCTCCCGACGCATTAACATTAGGAAAAACAAGTAACATTATAGAGTAAATAAAGATTTCATGATAGAAGTCCAACAATATCTGTAATAAATAATAGAAGAGAAAAGTTTTGCAATTTTAATACCTCAAAACCAAGAACAGATAACTTCTCTTCTCCAACCAATGGCACACAACTTCTGTAAGTAATATAATGCTTTGCGGATTTTGTGCCACCTGATGTTGATGCATCATCCAATATCTTCCTCTGCTTGCTCTTGTTTCCTTCTTTTGTAGCATTTTGTGCCTCTACACATTTCAAGGGCAGGCGATAGCCAGTTTCGCTGCAGCTATACTTTTCATCATTCTGCAAAAATGATATGTTATTGTCAGGCCGGTAGAACCTGTACAATGGGAAACAAATACACAAGCATGAAAATTGCATTAGTTAGCATTTAACCGGTTTTAGGGCTAATACCAGTTTACACTTCCAGCAATTTTTACAGGCCACGCTAAAAAAATGTTTGGATGAGTTATAAATCTAATAATTTTACACCTTTATTTGAGCTTTTCAACTGGAAAAAAAAAATCACCTCAGTGGACCACATTTATTTTCTGACCGAAATCAGGCTCACCTCGCTCTTCCTTTCTCGTTACCCTGGATGAGTTATAAATCTAATAATTGTACACATGTATTTGAGCTTTTTGACTGGAAAAAAAATCACCACAGTGGACTACACTAATTCCCGTGACCTGTCTGTTTACCTCCCTTCGAGACTCTCTCACACATCGAGCGTGGCCAGAGGTGGCAAGCCTGCCAGCTGTGAACCCGTTAGAGCGGCAAAGCTCAACCAGCAGCCATGAGGCCTGCCTTGAGTTGGCGTGCTCAGCCAGTGGGTGTGAGGCCCAGGTTGAGAGGCTCCAGCTCTTCATGACTGCCAACCCAAGTGGCACTACAGTGAGCCTGAGTCAGCTGGCAAGGGTGTCAGGCACCAAGTCTGCACAGTGGCAAGTTCGTGGCAAGGTAATGATCCCACACATTGGTGTCCTTCAGTTCACAACCATTCCTCAACAGATCTGCCAGTGCCACTGCAAGCTCCCAAAGCCTCTGATCTCCATTATTTCCCCACCACTTCATTTAGCTTATTTGTTTTTTCTTTTGTTTTTCCCTGCTTTGCAGCATCAGTTGAGAAGGGAAAGAATTCCATCACTTACCCAAACAACTCTTTTACAAGGGCACAGGTTTTCTTGTGCACCAATTACACCTGGAAGTCATTTACATGTTTAGAAGATTATAAATCTACCAAACAGGGCCTAAATGATGTTACATGGTTGTTAACTGTAATCTGAGCACAGGCTTGATATATGTACTAAATGTCAACTCAATTAAGTAGATACAAAAAAAGCACCAGCTAAAAGTAGATAGACCTGCCAAGCAAGGAGATTGTGACTGTTTGCCACATGTATTTGCACATACTATCATCCAACTTAAATTTCCTAGATGTCATATATGCATATATGGATAAGCACGGACATTTCTACTGCTTACTGACCATGGAAAATTCATGTTGCCCCAATTCTGAGCAAATCATGGTCTATCAAAAAAATAATAGACCAATGTATTCAGTAGGTTGCCAGTTTTCCCAAACAGATCGTGCGGAAAATTAGTGTAACTATAAGCCTATTTTCTGAATATATTATGGGACCATTTTAAGGTCATATTTTTTCAATGACAAGCAATTCTGAAACTTGAACCAAGGAACCATTATCGATATGACAGAATTGATAAGATGGAGGGGGAGTATAAGCGTGAGGGGCTGAGGGCGAGAGTTGATGGTTAGGAATCTGACCAATCTTATAAGGTGACATGTATGGGTCTATAAGATAACCTTGTCTGAAGTTGTAATATCTTTTTGGTAAGTCAAACCACTTCCACAGGAAGATTAATTTAGCAATCAAAGAAAAGAAATATTTTGTATGAGGGGATAGCACTCATGTAATCCTATTGATTTTGAAACAGTTTGTAATCTGTGAGGCCAAAAAAGAGGCAGCATAGAAACTAAGGTTCAACCATCAGTTCCGCTGGAGAAACTTTGCATTCTATGCACAACTTATATGACATCAAGATGCACACTTCATTGTTGTTTTCAACAAAAAGGTGGGGCACAAAGAAATCTTTGGAGTAACTTGAAGCATAGAAATTCCCTACTTGGTACAAATGATCTCCACATCCCTCAATCCACAATATCCCCCTTATTTTTGAACACATACTAAGTATTATATCACACATTTTGACATACATGTTGTAGCATAAACCAGAAAAATCAGGATATGGAGGTACCAGACAATGTGATTGACAAATCAATGAAATACTAAAGGCTCCTACTTCACCAACCAAGAACTACATTTTGCGATGTCATGAAGACCGTTAAAGACCAGTGGTGTAATAATTTTACTAACGAAGCATAACTAGTGATGACATTATCCTCATCCACCTACTCCAACCACCCTGAAGAGAAGTTGTCCATTAGCAAGTCAACTAAATCCACTAGCAACTTAACATAGCTGTCATTATGTAAATCATTCAGTGACTAATGAGAATAGCTAAACATCACCAGATAATTCTTATTGCTCCATGCTACCTTAATTTTGGTTTATCTTTGTCAATGCTATCTCAATATCGATCATATCAAAACAATGAACATGAATAGGGTGAGATTGTCTGCAACTAAATTGTACCAAAACTTGAACCTGATCTTAGCCGCTGCCACGAAGCAAATTTACTAGGTAACTGTATCGAGGTAACAAAAGATAGAACATTCGCAGCAAACAGGGCTTGTATTTTGCAGTGAACTTTAACCAAGATCTGAACTTTCCATGATAAACTTTTGCCGCTCTAACCCAGTAAAACGAATCACATAAGCTACATCAGAAAAGAATAAAATAAGGAAATCACGCGATCCCCAGGTCCTATTAGAAAGACGCAACCCAAACACGATCTTCTTTTGTGACCTACCAAGATCGATTTTTTTTCTCCACGCGAAACCCCAATAAAATGCGTTCCCATAATCACAGAAGAAGAGAGAATCACCCAACCTTCTCAGAATACTGGCAGGGAACGCAGGGACCGGAGGGCGTGCAGTGGTAGGACGCGTTCCCCTGCGCCTCCACGAAGCCGAGCAGCGACCTCCGCGCTCCATTGGCCGTCGATGCGGCTGCGGCCGCCGCCGCCGCAGCGATCGCCGGAGGAATCCAGCATAGGGCGGCCACGGTGACGAGAAGCAGCAGTAGAAGCCGCCACCGCCAGGAGGTCGCCGCCGTCGCCTTGTTCGCCATGGCTTCCGCGGTTGCTGCTCTCGCCGACCTCCCTTGGTGCGGTGGCGACGCGGTGGCAAGGGGAGGTTGGACGCGCCCGTTAACCTGGTATAGTTTAAACGGGCACGTGGAAACTAATGGGCTCGAACCCGCACACCTGATTTCACAATAGCCGTGGATGTGTTTTAGGCGTTCAAAAAGTTTTTCCAAAAAATACTATATTAGCCATTACATCGAATTTTGCGATATGTGCATGAAGCATTAAATGTAGATAAAAAAAAACTAATTGTACAGTTTGGTGGGAAATCGCGAGACGAACATTTTAAGCCTAATTAGTCCATGATTGAACACTAATTGCTAAATAAAAACGAAAGTGCTATAGTAGCCAAATTCCTAAAATTCGCCCAACTAAACAAGGCCTTACATGTGTGCCGTTAAAAAAATTATAATTATTTATAAATCATTAAAAAGTTTGAGTTTTTATAGGTGCCACTGGTCTGAACTTATTTGTCCTCCGCGCCATTTCGTTCACTTTGGCTGCTAATGGTGTCAAACATATAGATGAAATGACCATTTTACTCTCAATTCAATTGGTTTTCTAGTTTTGTTCAGTTTCCTCCTATGCCACTTACTCGTCGTGTGCCGCTAGCCTCTCGTGCTCTAGGCGCTCGGTGTCGCCGAGCTCCACCTCGCCAAGGGCACGCCCACCACGACGATGGCAGGAGGATGCCGACGGCAAGCACGACCTCCCCAACCATGTCCACCACCCTCCCCACCAGCTATAGCAGCAGTGGGCGTGAAAGTGCAATCAAGCCCTAATTATAGTTTTTGGTGATAATAGCCACGTAATTAGAGAATAAATAAGATTTATCGAGATGACAAGCAGGGAATTTATATTCGATGATGCTACACGAAACGAAAGAGCCCCCAATTATAAATGTAAATGGCTTGAAACTCAAAAGAGATTTAAAATTCTTTTATATTTTGAATTTAAGTATAGAAAAAGCCGTACTATAAAGGGGGGACACAATGCTTAAGCTAATATGTGCTATCAAGTGCTCAAACAACCACAATCATCCTCAGTTTCACAGTCAATACAATCTACACTCCACTACTACACTTGTTGTCTTACGTGGTGCGGCACTGCCGCACTTGAACAGAGGCTCACCTGACCCCTTGGTCGCGGGCTCAGGTTCACCCGACCCCTTGGTCGCAGGCTCAGGTTCGCCCGACCCTTTGGGTGCGGGATCCGGCTCGCCCGACCCCTTGGTCACAGGATCCACCTCGCCCGACCCCAGGGTCGCGGGATCTGCCTCGCTCGATCCCTTGAGTGCGGGATCCGGTTTGACCGACCTCTTGGTCGCGGGATCCGGCTCGTCCGACCTCAGGGTCATGGGATCCGGCTCGCCCGACCCTGAGGTCGCGGGCTCTGTCTCGTCCGACCTTAAGGCTACGGGCTTCATCTCGCCCGACCTCTTGGGTGCGGTGTTCGTTAAGGGCTAGGGTATATATATACCTTTCTCTTTCCTCACCAATGGCTATCTATGATTTAAAGTGGTCGTTGGGGGCTGGGGGTTATATATACATTTCCTCTTCCTTTCCAACGGCAACTAACCTTCCTCTTCTTCCTCACTTGAGCACGTCCAAAGCAGAACAAGAGCTCTCTCTCTCACTCTATTGTTGACCTAAAGCCTTCAAGCAAATCCATTGATTTCCCCATCAATCCTTAAGGAAAACGGTCCAAAACTTGATTAGAGAGCAACTCCATCGATTCTCAAATTCTAAAGAGCACTTGGTTCAAGATTTGGTTGGCGGTTGTGTTTGTTATTCTTAGAGCTTGGCTCCTAGCCGGCTAGAGCGTCACCCGTGGAGCTTGCCAACTTGTGTAGCAGCCCCGGGAGGTTTATAACCATCTCTTGAAGCTAGTAAATTCACCCATCATCTCAAAAGTTAAGTCTCTTAACTTGAGAACGAGGAAGGGCTGAAAAGCTCTGAGCCTTAGTGGCTAACCTCAACAACGTGGAGGTAGACAAGCCTTCGTGGCGAGCCGAACCACAGGATAAATCATTGTGTCACTTGTGCTTGATTTACATTAATTGCATGACATATTATGGTTGAGGTGATTTCTAGAGTTTGAGGCCGATCTACTTGTGTGTGGTGTTCCCACCACTTTTAGCTGTCGATCTATGATCTACTATTCTGCAGGAAGCTAACAAATTTACCTGATCTAAATTTCGTTGGGTACTTTTTGAACTATGAAGTAATCTCTCCTACAGGTGTGGTAGTGCCGCTGTTTGGAGTGGCAGTGCCACAGGTGAATTTGACTTCGGTTTGAGTTGATTTTTTATAGGCCTGTTCACCCCTCTCTAGGCGTACCAGAGATCATACAAGTGGTATCAAAGCAAGTTACCTCGTGTGCGCTTCACCACGTGAGGTATAGAGCCTAGGGGAGGATCCGGTGTTGTGAGGCCCATCAACGTCGATCCAAAGGACGTTGGGCTACATGACACCGACAGTAGTGAGCTTAGCGCCTCTACAGCGAGCAACTCTATGCTCCCATAGCTAGAGGCAACCGATACCAAAAAAGCTCAAAATGAAGAAGAAAGAAGAAGAAAAAGGGCAGCTAGAAAAGAGAAAAAGAAGAAGGGGCAGCAACGGTTAGAAGAGAAGAAAGCAAGAAAAGAAGAAAGAAGACTCAAGAGAGAAGCTAGAAGAAAAAGAAGAGAAGCAAGAAAGAAGAAGCAACAAGAAGCAAAAGCCTTCAATGCATCTTCAAGTGAGTTATCTAGCAGCTCCAAAGATGGTGATGATGATGAGTCCTACTAAGTGCATAGCAAGAAGGACAAGAAAAGAAAGGACAAGAAGAATGATGACAACAAATATGGCACCGTATCCTTTAACTATTCTTCTATGTCTATGACTAACCATGATCGTAAGTCTTTCATCAATGTGCTCACGGGTAAGTTATCTCATTTTGTTGGGACTAACTTTGCTAAGTGAAAGCACTTGACAAGAGCCTATCTTATAGGTCTTCATCCTAGCATTTGGGAGGTTGTTTGCAATGAATTTGAGCCACCAGTTGATCCCAAGAATTCAACCATGGAAGAAATGAGAATCATCCATCTCAATGGTCAAGCTACTAGTGTGCTACTTAGTGCCTTGGATGGTGATAAGTACGATAGAGTGATTGGTGTGGACGTTGCCAAGCAAATTTGGGATACTTTGCATCTTGCACATGAAGGAGTTGACAAAGTAAGAAATGCAAGAATTGATTTGTTCATGTCCAAGCTCAACCGATTTGTTATCTTGGATGGAGAAGGGCCACAAGATATGTTTGATAGGTTGATGACCATGGTGGGCAAGATTAGATGCTATGGTTGTGATGAGCTAGATGATCACAAAGTTATCAAGATTATGTTGAAAGCTTATTCATCAAGAAATGAGACTGTAGTAACTCTAATTAGAGACAAGAAGTTTGAGTACTTCACACCAAATGATATACTTGGGAGGATCTAGCCCTTTGACATGCAAAGAGAAGAAGCAAATGAGAGGAAGAAACTTAGAGAATTACAAACAAAGTTAGAGGACATCAAGATCAAAGATGTAGCTCTCAAGGCCTACAAATCACGCAAGCAAGGCTCTACAAGCAAGTCCAAGATCAACCAACAAGCTTCAACTACCAAGCCCAAAGCAAGCAAGCAAGTTTAAGAAAGAGTAGAGACCACATCATCATTACTTGCATGACATATTATGGTTGAGGTGATTTCTAGAGTTTGAGGCCGATTTACTTGTGTGTAGTGTTCCCACCACTTTTAGCTATCGATCTATGATCTACTATTCTACAGGAAGCAAACAAATTTACCTGATCTAAATTTCGTTGGGTAGTTTTTGAACTGTGAACTAATCTCTCCTGTAGGTGTGGTAGTGCCGCTGTTTGGAGCGGTAGTGCCACGGGTGAACTTGACTTCGGTTTGAGTTGATTTTTATAGGCATATTCACCCCTCTCTAGGCGTACCAGAGATCATACAAGTGGTATCAGAGCAAGTTAACTTGTGTGTGCTTCACCACGTGAGGTATAGAGCCCAGGGGAGGATCCAGTGTTGTGAGGCCCATCAACGTCGATCCGAAGGACGTTGGGCTGCATGACACCGACAGTAGTGAGCTTAACGCCTCTACAGCGAGCAACTCCACGCTCCTGTAGCTAGAGGCAATCGATACCAAAAAAGCTCAAAATAAAGAAGAAAGAAGAAGAAGAAGGGCAGCTAGAAAAGAGAAAAGAGAAGCAAGAGAAAAAGAAGAAGAAGGAACAACAGCGGTTAGAAGAGAAGAAAGAAAGAAAAGAAGAAAGAAGACTCAAGAGATAAGCTAGAAAAAAAAGAAGAGAAGCAAGAAAGAAGAAGCAACAAGAAGCAAAAGCCTTCAATGCATCTTCAAGTGAGTTATCTAGCAGCTCCAAAGATGGTGATGATGATGAGTCCTACTAAGTGCATAGCAAGAAGGAGAAGAAAAGAAAGGACAAGAAGAATGATGACAACAAATATGTCACTGTATCCTTTAACTATTCTTCTATGTCTATGACTAACCATGATCGTAAGTCTTTCATCAATGTGCCCATGGGCAAGTTATCTTATTTTGATGGGACTAACTTTGCTAAGTGAAAGCACTTGACGAGAGCCTATCTTATAGGTCTTCATCTCAGCATTTGAGAGGTTGTTTGCAATGGATTTGAGCCACCGGTTGATCCCAAGAATCCAACCATGGAAGAAATAAGAATCATCCATCTCAATAGTCAAGCTAGTAGTGTGCTACTTAGTGCCTTGGATGGTGATGAGTATGATAGAGTGATTGGTGTGGACATTGCCAAGCAAATTTAGGATACTTTGCATCTTGCACATGAAGGAGTTGACAAAGTAAGAAATGCAAGAATTAATTTGTTGATGTCCAAGCTCAACCGATTTGTTATCTTGGATGGAGAAGGGCCACAAAATATGTTTGATAGGTTGATGACCATGGTGGGCAAGATTAGAGGTTATGGTTGTGATGAGCTAGATGATCACAAAGTTATCAAGATTATGTTGGAAGCTTATTTACCAAGAAATGAGACTGTAGTAACTTTAATTAGAGACAAGAAGTTTGAGTACTTCACACCAAATGATGTACTTGGGAGGATCTTGTCCTTTGACATGCAAAGAGAAGAAACAAATGAGAGGAAAAAACTTAGAGAATTACTAACAAAGTTAGAGGGCATCAAGATCAAAGATGTAGCTCTCAAGGCCTACAAATCACGCAAGCAAGGCTCTACAAGCAAGTCCAAGATCAACCAACAAGCTTCAACTACCAAGCCCAAAGCAAGCAAGCAAGTTTAAGAAAGAGTAGAGACCACATCATCTTCAAGTGAAAGTAAAAAAGATGATGATCAATATAAGAAAATTAATGATGTTGCTCTCTTTATGAAGAGGTATCATAAGGGGCTAAAGAAGCAAGGCTACATGGTAGTGAAGAGAAGCGTCCCAAACAAGAAAAAGAGGATATACTACAATTGTGGAAGCACCGATCACTTCATTGCCAAGTGTCCATATGAGATCAAGGACAACAAATACATGAAGAACAAGAAAGAGGAGAAGGCTGACCATAGAAATAGCAAGAAGTATATGGGAGAGGCTCACATTGGACATGAATGGGACTCAACTAAAGAAGACACAAGTAAAGAGGATAAGAAGGTTGCAACTATTGCTATTCACAAGCCATCTTCTACACCAAGGCTCTTCAATGACATGTCCGATGATGACTACTACTCCCCTCACAGTTGTCTCATGGCAAAGGGTGAGAAGGTAAAATCTAAATCGAAGGTCAAATCTCCTCTACCTCCTAGTGATATCTCTAGTAGTGATATTAGTGATAGCTCTAGTGATGATGAATATAGTGATGAAGAAATAAATATGATAACAAAAAATTTAGATGGAAAGACCAAATTATTCATCACTAAGCTAATGTAGGATCTAGAGAGTGTCCAAGCCGAGCTAGAATCTAGAGAGGAAACTCTTATCCAACAAGAGGATCTCTACATTGCTGGCAAGGAAGCTCTTACATTAGAGAGAAGTGATGTGAAATCCTTACGCAAGGCCTTGGCCAAAGAACAAGGGGACCATGCTATCACAAAGAAAGAAAATATTGCTCTCAAAAAAAAGTATTGTGACTTAGATGAAAAGCACAAAGAACTTGAGCTGTAATATAATATTCTTTGGGATAGCAACTCACATCCCTCTAAGGCAAAGTATGCCTCTACTACCTTCATTAGTCAAGGTTGTGAAAAATATTATAATATTGATTTGAATGCTTATTCCACTAACCTTGCAAACATGGAGGCAACGAAAAAACAAATTGCTAGACTCAATAAGATCATTGGCAAGGGATGCTTAAGTGGTAAGGCTCGAGTAAGTGACAAGAAGGCAAATAATTCAAAAGTACCTCAATTAAAACAAGGGAGACACCCCTCAATCAAGCATGGGCTTAGGCACACTGCAGGAGCCAAGACAAATGGAAGAAAGATCATAAATGGCTATGAGTGTGTCAAGTTTGAGAGAAAAGAAAGAGTTGGTACAGATCAGCCTACATAGACAGCGATAGTGCCGTAGTCCAGAGCGGTAGTGCCGCACCGCGGTAGTGCCGCAGCAAAGGATGGCTATGCCGCTCCCCGCAAAAATAGGAAGGCTACCAATTCTGCTCCTGACCAAACTAAACCCAAGAAGAAAGTGTTGTCGGGTCAAGATGGCGGACTAGAGAGGGGGTGAATAGTCATTTCTATAATTATTTGCGCCGGCTTACCAAAATAAATACGGAATTAAAACTATCGGTCTAGCCAAGACTATACCCCTCTATCTAAGTTCACAAACACCTTATAAAGATCTTAATTGGACAACAAAGGTGCCGAGCTAGCTAGAGCTCACCTAACCAATTCTAGAAGTAAGGTCACACAAACCTATACCACTAGTACTTCAAGCAACAAGAGAGCTCCTACACATGCTAGTAAGCAAAAGTATAAAACCACCTAAGCTCACTAGTAATGCTCAATAACAAGACTACACAAGCTAAATTATAGAGCGCAAATTACTTAGCTACACAAACTAAGCAATGTGACTAACAAGGTTACACAAACCAAATTAGCCACGCAAGGGAGCTACTTCAATGCTACACAAGCAAGAAGGTAACTAGTGAGCTACACAAGCTAACTAATTACAAGAGCAACTACACAAGCACAATGTATATGAAAGTAACTATAAGCTTGTGTAAGGGGATTGCAAACCAACAGGAAGAACAATATTGACACGGTGATTTTCTCCTGAGGTTCACGTGCTTGCCAACAGGCTACGTCCCTGTTATGTCGACCGCTCACTTGGTGGTTCGGCGGCTAATTAGAATCACTTGCCAAGCCCGCACATCGGGCACCACAAGAACCTACCCTGGAAGTGAGGGTAGCTCAATGACACGCTTAACTAGAGTTGCTCTTCGTGGCTCCCGCGGGGCAAGCACAGTGTCCATCACAAAGCTATTATCCGAAGCACCGCACAAGCTTCTTGCGGGCTTCAACAGAGACCACCACCAAGCCGTCTAAGAGGTGGCAATCTCCAAGAGTAACAAGCACCACCAGCTTGCAAGACGACCACCTAGTGCCACTCGATGCAACCTCATGATGCAATCACACTAGAATCGCTCACTCACATAATCGGATGATCACTATCAAGCATATATGAGATAAAGGGCTCCTAAGCACTCTCAAGCATGGACACAAAGTCCCCCCAAGGTGCTCAACCCTAGCCATGGTTGAGACCACCTTCTATTTATAGCCCCTACAAAAATATAGCCGTTGTACCCCTTCATTAGACACAGCTCGGGGTGACCAAACACTTCGGTCATATCGACCGGACGCACCTAGCCAGTGTCCGGTCAACGGATGCACGCCACGCATTGCCTCCGTTCAACCTCAGTCACTGGATCTTAACGGTTGGTTGTCTCGCGTCAACAGTCAAGTTGCGACCGAACGCAGCATAGTGAGATGACCGGACGCTACTACGCCTGAGTTCGGTCGTTTCCAGAGAGCTCCTTGAGCCTCTGTTTTGCGACCAGACGCGTCCAGTCGGTCACGATCAGATGCAGCATCAGCATCCGGTCCTTCTCCTCTTCTTTGTGCTGCCACGTCAGCGGGACCGGACACACCCACCATGTGTCCGGTCACGAAGTGACCCAACATCCGGTCGAAGACCGACGCCTGCGCTTACACTGCTGCCACTGACCGGATGTGCCGGTCCAATTGAGGCTAGCGTCCGGTCACTCTGTGAAACCCTGTCTTTTCTATACTCTACGGGCGGACACTCCACCGGTGAAGTTTTGAACCCTTACTCCCAAGTGCTAAACACAATGTGTATCACCTTTGTGCATGTGTGTTAGCATATTTTCACAAACATTTTAAAGGGTGTTAGCCACTCAACTTGCCACGCCACTTGATCCTAGCGACTATGCAAAGTTAGATCACTCGAGTGGCACTAGATGACCGATATGCAAATAAGTTTGCCCTTCTTGATAGTACGGCCATATATCCTAAACCCGATCATCAACTTCTCTACACACCTATGACCGGTTAAATAAAATGCCCTAGGTTATACCTTTGCCTTACGCATTCCATTCCATCTCCTCCAATATCGATGCAACACATGCACCAACACGATCAACAATGATATGATCCAATTCATATCATCACGTGATAATATTGGTTCATCGACCTTGACTTCACTTGCATTTCATCATTGCCTTCATCCATCGGCGCCAAGTCTTGCTCAAGCTTCACCGCCACGCGGTCCATCGCTCCAAAGCCTCCGACTTGCCCTTCACGCTTGTAATCGGTCCATCAAGCCAAGTCATGTCTTGATCTTCTCCACCTCGATCACATGGCTCAATGTCATGTCTCATGTTCAATGAGCTCTTTCATCATCACATGTGTGAGCTTTGCAACATCTCCAAGCCATTTCTACCTTTATGGCATATGTTGCTCACACACATGTACCTATGGACTAATCACCTATGTATCTCACATAAACATAATTAGTCCACCTAGGTTGTCACTCAATTACCAAAACCACACAAGAACCTTTTAGGTGTCCTAGCAGAAATAGGTTCAGCAGAAGCCAAAGGAATTAGTGTTGGGCACTATGAATAAGTATGCCTACTAACCAAAGTTTCAACCACCTCGATAAAGCCTGACTTCGTGTTTTGTTTTAAGGAACAACAGCAGTAAAAAAGTGGTTGCCAAATATATTGAAAAGGAAGCCAACACATATAGGAATACTTCTATTTGGGTTCCTAAATTTTTTGTGACTAACATGCAAGGCCCCAACTCAAATTGGAGACCTAAATCAAGCAACTAAATCTATTTTGCAGGCATACTCCTCCGGTGGGTCAAGTTGGGTTCTTGATAGTGGATGTGCAAATCATATGACCGGAGAAAAGAGTATGATCTCATCATATTCTCTAATGATGCACTCAAATAAAAATATTTTCTTTGGAGATAATTCAAAAGGGGATGTGTTTGGTCTCGGTAAAGTTTCTATAACCCTTGAGCATTCAATTACAAATGTATTACATGTTGATTCGTTGAGTTATAATTTGTTGTCCATTTCTCAATTGTGTGAGATGGGCTACAATTGTCTCTTTTTTATAAGGGTGTGGAAGTCTTTAGAAGGGAGGATTCCTCTATTGTCTTTATGGGTCAATTAAAGAACAAGATTTACTTAGTTGATTTCAACAAAAGTAAAGCTAAGCTTGAGACTTGTTTAGTGGCAAAATCTAGCATGGGTTGGCTTTGGCATTACCGACTAGCCCATGTTGAGATGAGGAACTTGGCTAAACTTTAAAAAGATGAACACATTCTTGGGCTAACAAATGTTCATTTTGAGAAAGATAGGATATGTAGCGCTTGTTAAGCCGGAAAGCAAGTTGCCATACCTCACCCACCAAAGAGCATCATGACCACGACGCAACCATTGGAGCTCATACACATGGATCTCTTTGGACCGGTCGCTTACCTAAGTATCGGGGGTAACAAATATGGTCTTGTTATTGTCGATGATTATTTCTATTTCACTTTGGTATTTTTCTTGTTTGATAAGTGTCAAGTTAGAGACAAAGTGAAGACTTTTGTTAGAAGAGCTCAAAAGGATACTCTAGTTGAGGAGTTTCTTGATGAAGAGGGCATAAAGCATGAGTTTTCAACTCCATACATCCCTCAACAAAATAGTATAGTAGAGAGAGAAAAACCATACACTCATTGACATGGCAAGGACAATGCTAGATGAGTACAAGACATCGGACATCTTTTGGTGTGATGCCATCAACACCGCTTGCCATGCCATCAACCGCCTCTAGCTACACAAAAAGTTGAAGAAAACTTCATATGAGCTTCTACCCGGTAACAAGTCTAAGATGTCTTACTTTAGAGTGTTTGGGTGCAAGTGTTTCATATTTAACAAGAAACCCAAAATCTCTAAGTTTGCACCTAAAGTTGATGAAGGTTTTCTTCTTGGTTATGAATCAAATGAGCATACCTATCATGTTTTCAACAAAACCTCTGGGAGAGTTGAAATAGCGGTAGATGTGACATTTGATGAATCTAATGGCTCTCAAGTGGAGCAAGTTGATTCAAGTGTTGTAGGAAAGGAGGGTCCACCAAGTGAAGCAATCAAGCAATTGACTATTGGTGATATAAGACCACAAGAAGACAAAGTCACTAGAGTGGAGGTTCCTCAAGCTGCTGATGAACAAAGTTTCATTGACGTACCTGATGCTGAGGGGGAGCCGACCCCTGTTGCAAATCAGCAGAGTGGCAGTGCCGCACTCCCTCTAACAGCAGCAGCAAGTCCAACTCCAATTTAAGGACAGAACCTACAACCTATATTCAAGCAAGAAGATAATGAAGATCCAGAAGATGGACAAGAGGCCATTGATCATCTAAGACTATGGCAAACAATACAACGGGATCATCCTATTGACAACATCCTTGGGAGTCTTCGAAAGGGGGTAACAACTCGTTCATATTTAGCAAACTTTTGCCAATATTACTCGTTTGTTTCTGCTTTGAAACCTCTTAAGGTTGGGCAAGCACTTGGTGATCCAGATTGGGTGATGGCTATACAAGATGAGCTCAACAATTTCAAACGAAATCAAGTATGGACCTTGGTGGAGAGACCCAACACCAATATCATTGGCACCAAGTGGGTCTTCCACAACAAGCAAGATGAAAATGGAGTGATGACAAGGAACAAGGCAAGGTTGGTTGCTCAAGGTTTCACTCAAGTAGAGGACTTGGACTTTGAAGAAACATATGCACTGGTGGCAAGACTTGAAGCAATTCGAATGCTTCTAGCCTATGCCTCTTATGACAACTTCAATCTATATCAAATGGATGTGAAAAGTGCATTTCTCAATGGCCCTATTCAAGAACTTGTCTATGTTGAACAACCACCAGGCTTTGAAGATCATAAGTTCCCTAACCATGTCTACAAACTCCAAAAGGTGCTCTATGGGCTTAAACAAGCACCAAGAGCATGGTATGAATGCCTTAAGGAATTCTTACTTAAATAAGGCTTTAAAATAGGCAAAGCCGACCCTACCCTTTTCACTCATAAAGTTGGTAAAGATATATTTGTGTGCCAAATATATATCGATGACATAATATCTGGTAGTACTAATCATACTTTTTGAGGAATTTAGTAGGATCATGACAAAGAGATTTGAGATATCCATGATGGGTGAGTTGAAGTTCTTCCTCGGATTTTAAATCAAGCAAGTGAAGGATGGAACTTTTATTAGTCAAACGAAGTACACCCATGATATGCTCAAGAAGTTTGACATGGTGAATACCAAGCCTATCAAAACTCCCATACCAACCAATGGACATCTTAATCTCAACATTAAAGGGAAAGCCGTGGATACCAAAGTATTTGAGATGTCCATGATGGGTGAGTTGAAGTTCTTGATCTCTACTTTATTTGTGCGCATCTAGGCCCGATATTATGCTTAATGTGTGCATATGTGCTAGATTTCAAGCCAACCCAAAAGTGTGCTACTTGGTGGCCGTTAAGAGAATCTTGAAATATTTAGTACACACTCCTAACATTGGTTTGTGGTATCCTAAGGGCTCTAAGTTTAATCTACTTGGGTATTCGGATTTAGATTATGCCGGTTGCAAAGTAGATCGAAAAAGCACTTTGGGGACATGTCAATTCCTTGGACGATCCCTAGTGTCTTGGAGTTCTAAAAAGCAAAATTGTGTAGCCCTTTCCACCGCTGAGATCGAGTATGTTGCAGCCGATGCATGTTGTGCTCAACTACTTTGGATGAGGCAAATCCTTTAAGATTTTGGATGTCACTTCAATAAAATCCCAATCTTATGTGACAACAAAAGTGCCATAAAACTTGCAAACAATCTCATAAGCCACTCTAGAACCAAGCACATAGACATCTGTCATCATTTCTTGAGAGACCACGAAACCAAAGGAGATATCAAAATTCGTCATGTGAACACCGAAAAACAACTAGCCGATATCTTCACAAAGCCCCTCGACGAGTCAAGGTTTTGTGCTTTGCGTAGTAAGCTAAATATACTTGATTCTTGTAATGTGGTTTGAATTTTACCATGCCTCTATTTGATAAACTAGTATCTAGGCAAAAGAGTTGAAAATTTTCATATTGTGCATGAAAATGATTTATAAAAGGCAACTTATGTATCATGATCAAGGTCTGTATTGATTGTTTGTTTCTGGTCATGGTATATAGGTGATATGTGTCCATATCTTATATAGAGAGAGTCATATAGATTATAGCTAACTCCTACTATTTTGGGGAGTGCGGCAGTGCCGAGCTAGGCATGCTGCTGTGCCACGCTTTGAATATCAATTGAGATTCAGCCCAAGCCGTTTTATTGTGAGGCCCATTTATTCTTCCTCTTATCCTCAAGTCCATAGTAACTTCATTCCCTCTCTCTTCCCCTCGACGTCGACGCCCGTGCCTCTCTCTCTGCTCGCGCCTGCACCATCACAGTCGCTTGGCCATGCAGTGCTGGTCTCTGGCAGTGCCATGGTAGCTGCCAGCCGTCCCCCAACATCGCTGACGACTGCTACTGCCCCTGGCTCGAGTAGTTTCTTCCCTCTCCTCTCCATTCCTCATTTGAGAAGATGGAGCACAGAGATAATGATCGAAGGGGAAAAGGAAGATGAATGAGCAAAGAGATAAGGATCCACCTCGCCGTGGTTGAGGGAGGTCAACAGCAGCAGGTAGTAGTGTAGCTCTAAGGAGACTTGGTGATAGGGGGAGGCACGAGCAATACATTAAAGATGAGGAGAGGCTGGAGATGGTCGTACCACTGATGCCATTCCTGACACCCCACAGCATCTCTCTGAGTTTGATGGTAGATACATGAGAGATTTTGAGGGTGAGATCATAATGAGACCTCCAGATGACTCCCGCCAGCATGCAGTTGTCAACTATTCTAAAAGTTAGAAGCTGGTGGAAGAGGCAAGGAGGATCAATCCCTATGTAGTGCGTAAGGATTTGGGCATTGATTACAGATTCTGGAATGAGTTTCATTCCAACTTTTATACCACTGCCATTCTTGCATCCAAGAAAACCAAGATCATCAAGATGTAGTACATTGATTGGGATGAGATGTAGGAGAAGGAGGAGCCTGAGTTTGACAAGGCAATCAAAATTTGTGACAGGTTCTAGCTTTCAGACATCATGGGTTTCTAGTATAACTGGAATGAGGAGGTCCTTACACAGTTTCATGTCATATACTTCTATTACCAGACCTCTAATGAGATTCACTGGATGACTGATGGTCGGCACTACTGAGTTGACTTGGTCACTTTTAGCCAGATTCTTGGCTTTGGGGAGGAGCACAGAGGTTACACTTACATTCATGATGAGCCTCGAGCTGAGATCCGTGACATCAGTTACATGTGGAGAGATAGAATGATTACAAATGGCAAGAGGAGTGGTTAACATAGCTTCTATTACATCCTCAACAACCTCATCAGGAACACCATCAATCCAAAGGATGGAGTAGGCTCAGATATTAATGGCTATGTGAGAAATATGTTGGCTAGATTTGCTCTAGGTGGGGACAAATTCAGTGTCCCTAGATTCATGTGGATTGAGTTGAGATTTACAGTAGAGGATGGGAGGAGGGGGCTGCCCTATGCCCCTTACCTCATGTTCATGATTGAGAGGGTCATTGGATTTTATTTTCCAAAGGATGGAATGCACACTGTTTACAAAATTGAGAAGACCCAGCCAGCTGTAGCTACTCAGGGAGTGGGGAGCTCTCATGCTCATGTAGACATCCCTGAATCTTCCCGCTCTAGGTCTCATAGAGGAGGCAAGATGAAGAAGTTTAGCAAGTGGTTGAAGGCAATCTTCGGCAAGTGCACCTATGCAGCTGATAGAGCGTATGAGACATAGCTTGAGCAGCGTCAGCAGCGTGGACAAGACCTTCCACCACTTCCTCCTATTCCATCTCCTCTATAGTATGACCTTCTAAGTCTCTCCGACACAGATTTAGATGATGACGATGAGGAGGAGGAGTAGGGACGAGCAGCAGATTGGGATGAGACCCTAGAGGGATATCGTCAAAGACATGAACCGAGGCGTTCCACTCATTCCACTTGCTACACCGCCACTACTCATCGTCAGGGCCATGCACGTATTGACTCCAACGACGATGATTGTGATGGTGGTGCCAGGACTGCTGCAGGAGGCGATGATATTAATTGGACGAACATCTAGGGAGATGACGAGTAAGTGTTGATCTTTCTTCTCTTTCTTCTCTTTTTGGTGCTTTATGCCAAAGGGAGAGAAAATTAGAGAATTTTGCAATAGCTGCTCTTCATGTCCTTTTCGATGAGTGTTAGTCTTCGCTAGGTGGAAAGTTTGAGAATCGCTCAAAACTCTAAATTGTGAAATAATGCTACTATTTGACTCTTTGTGTATCGGATATGGACATGTATCGTTGTGTGGATTAGAAGTCATCTTATTGTGCTAGGTTGCATATCTTTTTGTTTGAGCTAGCTATGTGGTGCTTGACTCTATCTTGCTCATACAGTCAGGTGCGGCACTACCGCACAACATCAAGCACATGTATGCATAAACTGTCATTTACATCAGATTTTACATACCTAACATAGTATGCAGCACCCCACAGGAGCATGGATGTAGGGGGAGCTCCATCACTTTCACTAAAATATGAATCTTGACTTTTTATGCCAATTTGAGAATTCAATTCTCTACTCATATACTTAGAGGGAGGCTATACACCCATGGTTCGAAAATCTCAGTATTTATTTCATATCTTTTGTAAGCTCTAATTGGGTTGTCATCAATCACCAAAAAGGGGTGATTGAAGGTGCAATTAAGCCCTAATTGAGGGTTTTGATGATAATGACTATACAATTAGAGAACTAATGAGATTTATCAAGATGATAAGTAGGGAATTTATATTTGAGGATGCTACACGAAACAGAGGAGCCCCTAATTATAAATATAGATGGCTTCAAACTCAAAAGAGATTTAAGATTCTTTTATATCTTGAATTTGAGTATAGGAAAAGCCGTACTATAAAGGGAGACAATGCTTAAGCTAATATGTGCTAACAAGTGCTCAAACAACCACAAGTATCCTCAGATTCATAGTCAATACAGTCTATACTCCACTATTACCCTTGCTGTCTTGCGCAGTGCGGCACTGCCGCACTTGAAGAGAGGCTCGCCCAACCCATTGGTCGTGGGCTCAGGTTCGTCCAACCCCTTAGGTGCGGGGTCCGGTTCACCCGACCTCTTGGTCGTGGGATCCACCTCGCCTGACCCCAAGGTCACAGGATCCGCCTCGCTCGACCTCTTGGGTGCGAGATCTGGCTCGCTCGACCCCTTGGTCATGGGATCCACCTCGCCCGACCCCAGGGTCGCGGGATCTACCTCGCCTGACCCCTTGGGTGCGGGATCCGGCTCGCTCGACCCTTTGGTCGCAAGATCTGCCTCGCCTGACCCTAGGGTCGTGGGATCCGGCTCACCCGACCCCGAGGTCACGGGCTCCGTCTCGCCCGACCTCGAGGCCGCGGGCTTCATCTCGTCCGACCACTTCGGTGCGGTGTCCATTGAGGGCTAGGGTATATATATATATATCTTTCCCTAGTGTTCGTCTAAACGGTCAGTAAATGGTAAATGGTGGTAAACTATTTTGTTTAGTGGGTAAATAGAAATTAAACAGTTGATCGTTTAAATGGTCAAAAAGGCAAAAAACGGCCTAAACGGAACGGTGATAAACAACATTAAACGGGCTAAACAGCTATTTAAACGGCTGTTTAGACGAACACGAGGTAAATCTAGTTCAGTTTTGTATGGATAAATTTATATACTTGAGTTTATTATATTTATAAATATGTACACTTGATATGTTATATGCATAAATATCTATATTTGCTTCTTTTCACATGCATAAATATATATACATATCAAAATGATTGATTTTTACTCGGATAAATATGTATATATGCTAGAATACTTGATTTTTTACATGCACATATATAATTATATGTATTTTTTAAAGTATAAAACCATTTAAACCGTTTAACTTCGTTTAAATACCATGTAAATAGCTTAAACACTAAACGAAGGGCGAATGTGTAAAGATCGTTTACCGTTTAGGAAAATATTGTCTTTCCCTTTCCTCACCAATAGCTATCTACGATTTAAAGTGACTGTTGGGGGTGGGGGTATATATACATTTTCTCTTCCTTTCCAATGGCAAATAACCTGCCTTTTCTTCCTCACTTGAGCACGTCTAAAGCAGAGCAGGAGCTCTCTTTCTCACTCCATTGTTGACCTAAAGCCTCCAAGCAAATCCATTAATTTCCCCATCAATCCTTGAGGGAAAAGGGTCCAAAACTTGATTAGAGAGCAACTCCATTGATTCCCAAATGAGCACTTGGTTCACGTTTTGCTCAGCGGTTGTGTTTGTTACTCTTGGAGCATGGCTCCTAGCCGGCTAGAGCGTTACCCGTGGAGCTTATCAACTTGTGTAGCAGCCTCGGGAGGTTTGTAACCATCTATTGAAGCTAGTAAACTTATCCCTCATCTCAAAAGTTAAGTCTCTTGACTTGAGAACGAGGAAGGGCTGAAAAGCTCTAAGCCTTAGTGGCTAACCTCAACAACGTGGAGGTAGGCAAGCCTTGGTGGCGAGCTGAACCACAGGATAAATCATTGTGTCACTTGTGCTTTATTTACATTACTTACATGACATATTGTGGTTGATGTGATTTCTAGAGTTTGAGGCCGATCTACTTATGTGTGGTGTTCCCACCACTTTCAGCTGTCGATCTGTGATCTACTACCCTGTAGGAAGCTAAGAAATTTATCCGATCTAAATTTCGTTTGGTAGTTTTTAAACTGTGAACTAATCTCTTCTGCAGGTGCGACAGTGACGCTGTTTGGAGCGGTAGTGCCACGGGTGAATTTGACTTCGGTTTGAGTTGAGTTTTTATAGGCCTATTCACCCCCTCTCTAGGCGTACCAGAGATCCTACAGGGTGCCACCAAGGAACCCGCAGCAGTGCCGTTGATGGCCTCGGCGATGGCCCTCGTGACCTCGGCCTCTACGGGCACGCAGCGCACGCACCTGCCTGGCACCCTTGTGCGCCATGGCGGCGGCGAGCTGCTCGAGCCCCCTCTCATCCTACCTCTGCGCACGTGGCGGAGCTTGGCGGCATCGTGCCTACGGCGTAGAGCTTCGCGAGTGCTATCGGACCATGATCTGCGTTGTGAGGAACGTGCCAAAAGGCTCGCTGGATCAGTACATTTTAGAGGATGGCCAAGGCAGGGGGTGGCCGACGTTGTCGTGGGCGCAGCGCAGCACCATCCTCCTGGACGTGGCCAGGGGCCTCGAGTACCTGCACTATGGCGTCAAGCCGGGGATCTACCACCGGGACATCAAGGCCCAAGCGCGAAAGGATCCGAGCACCAGCGTGGCGCCCATGGAGAAGTATGTGCTTGTCGGGATCCTATGTGCCCACGTCACGGCGGCGTTCCGCCCGAGCATGCCGGAGGCACTTAGGATGTTAGAGGGGGATATGGACGTGCCCACCCTATCGGACCGGTGCGTGTACTCCAGCTCGAACGCAGCGACGCACCGATCCACGCGCCATGCTGCAGCAGAGTTGAGCAAAGGCAGTTACGGGGAGAATAACATAACAATGGAGGAAAACACAACAATGGAGGAAAAGCAAGAAGATTGGCTTGGCACGCAATGAGTTATCTCTCGTCGCTGAGACGCTGACCTTCTTCAGTAGCTGGCTCTTCCGAGATGCCTCTCTGTTCTGCGCGAGTCGTTTATGAATTTAGGCAAAGCATGGTGAGGGCCAAAATCAGCGGCGCGAGGAATTCTCGTGCCGCGGATAATTCAGCTGAGTCATCTTCAGTCGGGTCGTCCCACCTTGTCCCTTAGGCTAGCGTCGTCGTCGTGGCCGAAGCTATCCGACGACGGCGGCACTTCGTCTTCCACCGGCGGGACGTTGTTCTGCTGTGCCTGCAACTGCAACCAAGGCACTCGGGGATGGTGGCAGGGCGGCACTGGCGGGCTTGGGCTAAAGCAATACGGGTTCAAGTCGGAGGCATAGCGCGATAGCTCCGTCAGCGGGAGTAGCGGGCTTCCTGCGCCAGCGAGGCCACGCCGGCCCGCGGAGGTCCCCACCGCCGCGTCGGAGGAGTCAAGCAGCGCAAGCGGAGGCTGCTGCGCCGTCGGAGAGAGTAGGGAGCGGCAGCGGGTCGGCGTCGGGGCAGGTTCGCGGCGCGAGGGCGTGCGCAGAGGCGACGGCGAATGCGTCCAGGTCAGACTGCGAGAGGAGACAGGGGTATTTTGGACATCTTTACTGACCGAGCCCACGTGTCAGAGCTGAAAGGGTGAAAAACGAACGAAAGATTGACGGAATGGTGTAAGAGGCAAAAGAGTTTAGAGCCGTGGTCAACTCAACTATTTTAATAACTTATATGCAATTAGTAACTTTTATAACGGAAAAGCCTCGTAGTCGTGTACTCGTGTCCTCCTCTCTGTCTCTCGCAGGCCAAAGAAAAGCGCTGCCGCCGCCGGCAATGTTCCGCCGCCTCCTCCCCCACCGCAGCCACTTCTCCACCTCGTCCGCATCCAACTCCACCCCGACCCTCTACTCTGACGGAACCATCCCATTCTCCCTCCTCTCGTGGGGCCGTGGCGCTTCCGGACAGCTCGGCGGAGGCAAGGAGGAGCGCCGCCTCTACCCATCCCCCGTCGCCCACCTCCTTCTCCCCGAATCAGACCCACGCCTCGCGCCTACCCCCGGACGCCTTCCCTCTTCAGGGGAGACGTTTGGAGTGGAGGTTGGGATCTCCTGTGGGCTCTTCCACTCCGCGCTCCTCGTCGAGGGAGGCGCCTGGGTGTGGGGCAAGGGCGACGGAGGCCGCCTCGGCCTCGGTGACGAGTCTTCCGCCTTCGTGCCCCGCCCTAACCCCAACCTCCGCGATCTCCGCCTCCTCGCTCTCGGCGGCATCCATTCCGCCGCGCTGACCACCTCCGGTGACGTCTTCACCTGGTGAGGAAACTGCCACATTGTTGATTTGAAGATTGCTATTGAAATGTTTAGTATGTATACTTCATGTGATTAGATGGTTAATTCAGTAGTCTCTTATTACTCCACGAATGAAACTTTGTGACGAATGGATTGCATTTTGATGGGTGTGGCTGCTGCATCACTCAGTTTACTGTAGTCTGCAGGGGTTATGGTGGGTTTGGAGCTCTGGGGCACTATGTGTACCATAGGGAGCTTTTGCCAAGGCAAGTGAATGGCCCTTGGGAAGGGAAGATAACACACATTTCTACTAGTGGAGCTCATACTGCAGCAATCACCGATTCTGGTCAGTTTTGAATCATCTGATACCGTCCTTTGCAATCAGATGGTGGTGATATCACTAGTCATTCCATTCTGGTCTTTGCTGGAAGTGAAACTACTCGTCTCTGATCGTTGCACTTTGCTAACAGGTGAACTTTACACTTGGGGTCGTGATGAAGGTGATGGTAGACTGGGGCTTGGGAGTGGAGGTGGTCCAGGTGAAGCTGGCTCCCTCAGTGTTCCTTCCAAGGTGAATGCATTGCCTGTTCCAGTTGCTGCTGTAGCTTGTGGTGGCTTCTTCACAATGGCTCTTACTTCAGATGGACAGTTATGGAGTTGGGGAGGTTAGACTCTGACTAAACAACATCCAAAAACTCATACTGCCATACACATTACTGGTAGATAGTTGTTTTCTCCAGATGGCATAGCAGTAAATAGCCAGTGTTTTTCTTTTTTTTTGAAAGGAAATAACCATTGTTTGTTAGCATATCCAGATCCAGACCCTTCATTTCATTATCAGACATAGATTAGATGACTTTGGTATTGTCCCCGAAGTGCAGTTAAGCTGCTTCAATCCAAGTGAACAGAATCTCTGTCATGCCTTTTTATGCTTTCAGTTGGCCTTGGCCACCCTACTAAATTGACACTTTACATTATCAAAGCCAATATGATCATTGGCAAAACATTCCTGAACTGATGTACATCTATTCCTTCTCCAATGTTCATGATGCTAGATCTGCACCTTTTTATCCTGTTTTTCTTTCAAGTTTGATGGCAAAGGAATGCATCCCTTCATTTTTTTGGGATTTTACTGTAGGATAATTAATTATTAAGTTCTGGTTGCACCCCTCATTTAATTACTTATCAGCTTCAGTTTTCCCTTATGGCTGTTATCAATTTACTGATGTGCTGAATATTTGTGTTTCGTGTATCATTTCCAGCAAATTCAAACTTCGAACTGGGCAGAGGAAGCAATTTCAGTGATTGGAGGCCACAGCTTGTCCCTAGTCTGAAAAGTATCCGTGTAATCCAAGTAGCTTGTGGTGGATATCATTCTTTAGCTTTGACTGGTAAATTATTAGAACCTGCAAAGTCTGATCTTTCACGAACCATTTTTAGAACCTACATGAACCAATAGAAAGCCACTGTATTTGTAAAGAGAGAGATTTGTTTCAGTCATATTAACTATTAATTTCAAACTGCAGTTGTAGCGAACACCTTATAGTACACTGGCTGTTGCACCATAGCATTATATCATGAAATGTCTCACCACTGTTACAGATGAAGGTGAAGTTCTCTCTTGGGGGCATGGTGGGCATGGACAACTTGGGCATCCCACCCTTCAAAATCATAGAATCCCACTTGCCATCAAAGCTTTATCTGATGAGCGAATTGTCCATATAGCCTGTGGAGGATCGACCTCTGCTGCTATATCAGGTGAAATTCAGAGAACTCTTCTCTTAGTTGTCCAATATTCCATTGCTCTACCGGTTACTCTTGACATGTGGTTGTTGGTTTCACTCTGACTAGAAATATTCTAGAAAAGAAAATCTTGGTCTACAAAAACCTAATAAATGTCTCTGCTGGTGATCAGCAGGAAATGTCAAATGATATACCACCTATGATGACATGCAAACTGAATGAGATTCTGTATTTTGAATACGATTCTAGAGATGAACACACCCTGTCATTCAGAATATGACAGAGAAAATCTCTTTAATGGCAATTTGTGGTATCTTTTAATTTGTTAGGCCAAGTGCATTTACTTTAACTAAAATATGGGTTGTTCAAGTTGCAGTCTATAAAGGTCACTTTTACCTGGCATGAGGCTATCTATTTTGTGGATCTTGGTTGCATTGCTTCACTGTGATTCTACATCACGCCGCCTATTGACTAAATGCAGATAATCAAATTTCCTCTCTGTAAACAACCTACATGAACTTATATTGTTGTTCTTAATTGTCTGGGCAGAGAAAGGTGACTTGTACATGTGGGGAAATGCAAGAGACTGCCAGCTAGGCGTCCCTGGTCTGCCTGAAGTTCAGCCACTCCCAGTCAAGGTGAATTTCCTCAGAGATGATGATGAAGGTTTGGGCCCTTTTCGTGTCATCTCCGTTGCAATAGGAGCTTCCCATGCCATGTGCTTGGTCTCCATGCAACAAACTGAGAAATAGGGCAGCCTGGGTTTCAGCATTCATACATCTGAGTTCATTTCGAAGAGGATCTTGTTCTCTTCTGATTCGATCCTGCTGTTCCTGTTGGTGGAAACTGCCAGGAAAGGCCCTGATTCGATTCCTGCTCAGTTAAGTTGAACACATCTGCAAGAAAGAATAAAAAAACTGCCACACGCTGATAAAACCAGGAAAACCCCTGTGGCGGGCTCCGGGTAGGCATAGCTGTAGTAGATTCTGAATCCTTAATTTTTTATCACTGAAAGTTCTTATTTGTGTAGACATTGTTCTTGGTTTTCTGTAGCACTGTAACATGAGGGATGAAACTGCGAGAAGCGTGAATGTACAACATGCACCCTTGTGCGTTCTCACCAAAGATTTGTAGATTCTGTTTGTAGTTGAGATGGCCAGAATTTTGTGGTGCTAATTTTTATTGTGACTGGCAGGAGGCCTGGTTCTAGTTGCTGTTCAATAAAAGCAACCAGATGTTTTATTCCTTAACTCATCATTCATTTGTACCTTAGCAATCCAGAGTTGTTGCCAAATCATCATCCATGCAGTTTGTTGTCAAAGCAGATTAGCAGAACCACCATTCCAGGCAGCTGCTTTTGTAATCAAAGGGGAAAATATTGAGGCTACAGTTGTTTGTGCAGTAACTATCTGCCTGATGGCGTGGACATGCAGCCTGCTTGAAGTAGCTAGATTCAGAAGGATAAAGGGTGTCACGGTACGACGATCTTGAAAAGAAAACTGAAACTGACGCAAATGGAAGTCCTTGTGGGCTTGTGGCTAGGGGGCATGCCACTGGTAGCAACTAGCAATTGTGTTCCACTGTATCCTGATTGATGATTGCGGTTCCTGAAGTTTTGATTGAGAAATAAACTGCTTGCCTATAGTACTTCAGCTTTGTGTATGCAAAACGGATAACAACGATTGAGTTGGCATCAGTGGGTGAGATTGATCATAACGTTAAAGTGATACATGGACGAAGTTGAGTTGGCATCAGTGGGTGAGATTGATCATAACGTTAAAGTGATCCATTGAATTTTCGAAAATATTGCACCCTGTGTACAATATCGGATACAAAAATCTTGAGTACTGGAGTTGCTAACTCGGCAGAGAGATAATATCTTTGCTCGGGAGCAATCGGGAAAGAACGGGTGGAAGCCTTTGTTCGTTTCCTCACGTCGTGTTTCCGCCACCGCCGCGCCGTCTAGGCCAAGTAACCCTAGGCATAATTGATCGAAAACCGAAGACCGAACTGAGCTAACCTAAGCGACCGAGACCGAAGTTTTTGGTCACTAGTTCGGTCCCAAGTCCATACTACCCGAACTTTTTACGATTAGTTCGGCTATATGGCTCGGGTAACCCAACATTTGGATTTTATTGACATAATGTATACATTAGACTATTATCAATGATATAATATTTATTCTAGTGGGTTTATATCAACCATGACTCTTATCACTTAGTTTAATCTATATTTTGTATTGTTATTTTTGCCTTAAATAGAAAAAACATTGCTAATATTTGCTACAAATTATAATACTTAGTAGTTGTTTTGTCTAGTCCGATTAGTTCCGTCACGACCGAGACCGAACTTGCTCGTCCTAAGTCCTAAAACTAACCGATTGGTCTCTATTTTTAGATAACCGAACTTTTCAAAAGACCGAAAAACCAATAGGTTCGGTTCGGTCAGACCGAACGCCCAGGGTTAAGCCCAGGCAGTCTGCCTCGTTGAGTCGTCGTAGGGGTTCTCATCCTTAGGTACTCTACTACTCTCCCCTCAGCTCCCTCCTCTCCTCAGGGAGGGTGTGGCAGTGCCTTAAGATTTTTCTAGGGCTGGACAAAATACTCTCGGCTCGTCAACTCACTCGACTCGGGTCGTTTTAACTTTTTTACGAGCTGAGATGGAAGTCTAGCTCGCTGTTTTAACAAGCCAGCTCGCGAGCTGAGGCCTATCAGCCTACGACCATAAATCCAAAAGATGATGATGCAGACCTAGAAATGTCAACCTATTCTATTAGTATGTAATCCTTATTTTCAGCTGTTTCATATGGATTTTGATTTTATAATTACCGTGGTACTTAAATATTGATTTATGGATTATTTTTCAGGGAGAAGATGATGATGCCGATATTAAATTTGTGGACTTTTCTAAGTCTGTGGTGACAAGCAACTAGTAAGTATGCTAACTGCATGTATCATGGATGGACCAACTATGTTGCATGGTTGATACTTTTGATGAACCTGATGTGTATTAATCATGTATGGTTGCATAATAGTAGACGTGACCTTCTGAAATTAATGTAGCATAAGCATTATAAACATGTGTCTTTTTTTTTTTGCTCACGATCCATAAACGAGCAAGTGGGCTCGAGCTCAGATCGAGCCTGCCCAAGTGGTCAAATTCGAGGACAAACTTGCGATATCCAGCCCTAGATTTTTCCATTGGTTTGTCTGTTCAGGCTGCTTCAGGTCCTCTTCGTGTGAATCCATCTTGTTCACACATCGTCGTCCTTCAGCTCCCAATTCACAAGAAGCGCCGCAGGTTAGTAAGCTTATTTCTGAAGGCTGGAAAGTGGGGGTCTTCCTTGTGCTGCCTGACTGACTGAACTTTGTAGCAGGTCCTCTTATTATGGCTGGAAGGGAGTTTGTTGGCAAGGATAAGCTTGTGCTTAGAGGCTTGCAGTTCCATGGCTTCCATGGTGTCAAACAAGAAGAAAAGACACTGGGCCAGAAGTTTGTTGTGGACGTGGATGCCTGGATGGATCTGTGCACTGCTGGCGAAACCGACAGCATGTCTGATACGGTTAGCTACACGGATATTTACAGGTAACGCTACTCGTGTGTGTGTGATCAATGAACTCAGACTTTGATTTTGTTCGTCGTACCGTATTTCTGCTCCTCACTCGTACACATTCATGTAAGCAAGTCCTGATTTTGTGCCCGTGCTGCTCTGTAGGATTGTCAAGGATGTGGTTCAAGGCCCGTCTAGGAATCTTTTGGAGTCAGTGGCTCACCGGAATTGCAAGTGCCACGTTGTTTGAATTCCCTCAAATATCTGCTGTCCGGGTTGAAGTGAAGAAGCCCCATGTTGCTGTACAAGGAATTATTGACTATTTAGGTGTTGAAATAGTTAGGCATAGAAAGGACATGGCTGGGAGTTCACCAGGAGGTGAGTAGCATACTGAGGATGGCATGCCAATGTTCCGTATGTCGCCCCCAACGGTGTCTCAATCACTGGTCAGTGTTGTGTTCCTTCAGATTAATGGACTGCAACATTTGTACCGGATGTTGCTCTCAGAAGCTGTTCACCTTGAAACTGATCTAGTTTTATTGGGGTCGAAGTATGCATTGTAAGTTTCTTTTGTAGCCAAAGCTTGGATGGAGTTGGAATTCTGGCATTTCATATTTGTCGTGTCCTTCTTGATATTTTGCGTGTTGCACCTTCCTTCCCTGGTTTCTGGTCTGTGGTTCTGCAATTTTTGTAGACTCTTCTGTTCGATTCTATCAAAAGTGTGAGCAAATAGGAGCTGTCATTTGGGCCCCATGTAATTAGCTCAGATTTCTTTACTGGCATTGGAAATAGCAACACCAATGAAACTTTCTTGTTCCTAGGAGACCTCCATGAACCTTGTTGCACTGTGAGATTTCCTTGGCTGTTGCGTTGGCTGCGATACCTATGTATGAAGTGCCTCCAGCGATGTTTCATTGGTTACTTCCCCTCTTTTAGTGAGTAATACAGATACACAGGTGGAGCCAATAATAATATCCTGAGCAGAACACCAAAGTCTTCTTGAGCAGAGGAGGAAAGTGACGTGGACGGTTGGGTTAGGTGATCCTTACCTTTCTGGTTTCCAAGAGGCTCACAAGGACAGGTTGTCTCTCCATCCTTTTAGTTCCTTGCTTCGTCTCTACTCCCAAACCTGATTAATGCCTTGCCTCCTTTTTGTACTCTCCTGCTAAAGCTATTTTCTGAGACCAGTATATCCCCATTTGTTTGATTCTAACGTTTTGGCCTTTGGGGGCAAAGCTCTTCCAGCTTGCAGGACTGGAGTCTTCATCGAAACACTTTCTTCACCAGGGACAGCAATGGTGCCGGCGAATGGCGATACGGCCGGACCGAGCTCCAGCCAGGATGACCCGGCAGCCACCATGAAGAAGCGCAACAGGCCTCAGTGTAATCTATCTCTCCTCAGTAAAGAAGTAGAATTCTATATATTTCTTTTTCCAGCCTGAATTGTAGTGATTTTGATGGCTGGGATGTTTGCCCCATAAGCAGAATTCAATGTGCTTCAAACCAGAAAATAAACTCTCTTTCCAAGATTAGGCGATCGTGAATTCATAAAGCTTTTTCTTAATGAAGTGACTCATAAAGCAAGAGTAGTCTAAAGTAATTTATCTATTAGCATTATCTTTGTGGTTTAAATTTGAAACAAGTACTTGTTATGTTTATGACTCTATTCTGTTGATTTTGAAGATCATCCGTTTACTCAGCAACAGCTTCCAGCTTGCAAGCCTATACTCGCGCCTCAGACAGTAAGTTTGATTGTCTGTCTATTCATCATACCTCATTTTTCAGTTCTTTCTCAACATGAGTGTGGTTTAGAAATTCAGAATATGATGATGACTATTGTAACTAACCCTGGGCAATGCGATCAGGTTATTCCTGTACTTCTGTTTGTGGGCATAATTTTTATCCTGATTGGCCTCGGTTGCATTGCAGCCTCAAACAGGGTAAGTTTGAGCTGTGATGTGCATTATTATATATAAACCTGAAATCTGAGCCCGGTTCTGAGAATCCAAGTTTCCTGTAATTTTCTGCTTTCAAATAGGTTGTTGAAGTGGTCTATCAATATGAAACTTCATGCATACCAGGATACTTGCTTGACAACAAAATTGCCTATATCCAAAATCCATCTATAGATAAGACCTGCACAAGGATTCTCAAGGTAAACAGTTATCATCAATTAATAAAATAAAAAAGGATTCGAAACATTTTTTCTGTTCTCAGTTGAAGGAGAAGGTTTTTCATATGATAAGAGACTACTCTTCTCTCTGTAGGTTCCTAAGGATATGAAGCACCCAATCTACATATATTATCAACTTGATAAGTTCTACCAGAACCACAGAAGGTAAAAACCAACTAACGTGGTGTGCATTTCCACTGACGAATTAATTTCCATAAAAGCTAAGCTGCTCTAGACTCTGAACTGAAGAACACGTATCGGAATTTGGAAATGGAAAACACAGGTATGTGAAGAGCCGTAACAACAAGCAGCTGATAAATCCTAAGGAGGCCAACAACACGCAGTATTGCAAGCCTGAAGCTACTGAGCATGGGAGCCCCGTCGTCCCCTGCGGACTCGTAGCTTGGAGCCTGTTCAACGACACCTACAGCTTCGCCCGTGGCAACAAGGCACTGAGGGTTCACAAGCGAGGCATCTCATGGAGGAGCGAAAGGGAGCACATTTTTGGGAAGCAGGTGTTTCCAAGGAACTTTCAGAAAGGAGCTCTCATTGGCGGTGGTACGCTTGATCCAGGGATACCTGTAAGTACGTCTGGAGCTTGTTACTGGAAAGCGGGGCTACTACCTTTCTCTGTATTGTCTGAAAGAGCTGCGAATTCCACAGCTGAGTGAGCAGGAGGATCTGATCGTGTGGATGCGAACCGCGGCGCTGCCAACGTTCCGGAAGCTGTACGGTAGGATCCAGGTGGACCTCCGTGCCGGCGAGCTGATAACGGTGACGATGCAGAACAACTACAACACGTACAGCTTCGGCGGGAAGAAGGCGCTGGTTCTGTCCACGGCCGGCGTGCTGGGAGGCAAGAACAGCTTCCTCGGCCGCGGGTACGTCATCGTCGGCCTGGCCTGCCTCCTGCTGGCGCTGCTCCTCACGATGCTCTGCCTCGTCTTCCCACTGTGAGTTGCCCTGCGACTGCAAATCTATCGCAGACAGCACCTTCAGTTTGCGCTCACGAATTGTTGTGTTCACTTCAGAGGCACATCGCCGATGAATTGTGTTCGATGATCGTGACTAGATCGAGATGCCTCATTGTTTGCAAATATGGCTGTGTTTGGAATGATTGGAATGAGTTTCTGTTGCAGGAAAGAGGAGCATCTTGCGCTGCAGTACCCTTTGCCCCGGCCTGCACGGTGACCATGCATGCCTAGATGACTATTGACTACGGTGTACAGATCGAAACAGTTTCTTTTTTTATATATATACTTGGCCTGATTGGTGTTTTCTTGCGCATAGGAACAGCTATAGATCGAGCTGCGTCATGTAAATATATACACGCGACAGATTTTAGCGCTACATGTATTGATGCTCGATGAATAGAAAAACCATTTCACTGCCTCACATTGCTTTTGTCTCTGAGTGGAAAGCTGTTGGATGGAAGGGATGGGATTTCTTCCATTTCTTTATTTGCTAGAAAGCCCACTCTATCTGATGCCTAAACACTACAGGAAAAAAAACCTAAGCAGCGGCGACGATTTTTTTAACAGGGTTCCGTTGTCGTCTATGTCCTTGTAGCATGACTATGGAAGCTCCTTCACCTAAACAACAGTTACAACAGCATTAGGCCGCTCCTGCAGCCTCGCCACTATCCAAACCAACTCCCAGCTCCTGGTGCCATCATATTCATGAACCAAGAGATACAAAAGTATGACTCAAACTGTACCCATAGCCGCCAATTACAACTCAAATCTAATTGTAACCAATTATACACATGTTCGACACAAACGTAACCATTGCTTCCACAACACGCTTCATTAGTAGGATATTATTAAGGACACATCTAGTTATTGACCGTTTTTTATCTATCACAATTTACAATTCGTCAGGAATCACAATCGCTGACTTCATGACACAAGGTTCTTTATTACTAAACTCAGTAGTCTTGGTTGCTCTAACCTGCAGTCCGACTAAGCTTATTTTTTATAAGTGAGCAATATTGGTCATGCCGCCACCAGCACACCAGACAATTGACAACGATTAGCTACAGTATGGTGGGCGCACGCACATCAGGCCACATGCTGCTGGGAATAATCACAGTTGAGTGATTATTTAACAATACATGGGTCGAGGGAAGGTCATGAGACCGTTTTAGTAGGACGCTTTTGTCGCCTGGTCTAGTTTGTAATTTTTCTTTTTTCTGTTTCTATCGTCTAATAAAATATGGCAAAGCTCTTGCCACCTTTCTAAAAAAATAAAATAGGTTGTAAAAGTTGAACTTGAGTTCTACTAGCATTTAGGGGTTATAGAGTTCAGGTTAGACTCGTAGACATGAAGACAACCTCCAACATAACTGCAAGACGAACACTGTTTCCACTTTTACTAGCTCTGGCAGTCTAGCTAGTCATAAGCTAAAAGCTGAAAAAACAACATAGTTGTTGTAATGATTTTTGAAGAGTTAAAAATTAAGTTAGTTCTGAGAAAATAAACTAAAAGATATATAATTAAAATGTGTTTTTTTTCTAGCTTTCGATGTGCTGGCAAGCTAAAAAATTATTACAAGAATCAATAGTAAAAAGCCAACAATTAAAAGCCCGAAAAACAGTTCAGTCAAAAGGCTAAGCCCTAGTTGGGTGAATTTGGATTTTGGGGCTACTGTAGCACGTTCGTTTTTATTTAGCAAATAGTGTTCAAACATGGACTAATTAGGCTCAAAACGTTCGTCTCGCAATTTCTCACCAAACTGTGCAATTAGTTTTTATTTTCGTCTACATTTAATACTCCATACACGGGCCGCAAACATTCGATGTGACATGTACTGTAGCAACTTTTTGGACTTTGGGGTCCAACTAAACACAGCGTAAAAGCTCCAACCAAAATAAAAAGGCCCTAAGTAGTAGGTGATTGTTGAGTCCCTAGTAAATTCTCTAGACCTAGCTTGCAACAAAATAATTCTCTCCGTTCCATACGAGTTGGGAGAAATTGTGAGAAGATTAGTTCGTTTATCCAACCACCAGTATCATGTCTCCGTATGATCCCATGATGGGTATTTTGACAAATATTTGTAGATACGTCAACCACTAGAGCCCAACTCCAACTAGTTGGACAGGGTCTCAAGGGTACATCTACCAGATCCGCTCACGCTCCCTCAGTAGATACGTCCGACCGGGCAGGATGCAGGAAGCTCTCCATTTTGGCCTGTTCGGGAGACCGTAAACGATCGTGGATTATTTACTGCTGGCTGGTTTTGTGTGAGAGAAAAACACTGTTCCTGGCTGGAAATTTACGATCGTTTACGAGCAAGCGAACAGGCGGAGGTCTGACCTCCCAATGTCTCGACCACTAGAGCCCTGCTAAGAGGTCTAAACGAATGGGTGACATGTCGAGCACGACCATCATGTCCCAAGATGGGCCCGCCAATCGTTGTCGTACGAAGCAAGGATGAGCACATGGCACACCACGACCCGCACCATAGTTGTCCTATGTGGAACAACCGAATAGCGGAACAGGTGACGACGATGGCTAATGTGGGCACTGTAGCGGCATTGCTTCACCAATCAAGATGTGGGCATGCCACCATTGCAAGTCCCTCCTCGCATTAGCGGATCTGATGGGGTATGGACTTGACCTTTCTGCCACTCCTCTACACAACACAAGGGCAACGCCGATGAAGGGGAGGATGGCCAACGCTAGCAAGAGGGAACCGCCACCGCCTTTTGTTAGAAACGATAGGCAATATAAACGACGAAGAACAGTAGATCAAAACACAAGGGACACGAGATTTTAACGTGGAAAACCCTTCCAAGGAAGAAGGAAAAAACCATGGGCATCAACCAGCAAATCTTCACTATATCGGGTGAGATTATAAACGCCGGGGATTTATATCTTTTCTCATCCTAAGACGACAGCTTACATGAAGTATATATAGAGATGGAAAAACCCTAATAGGCGACGATCCTTCGGCCCAAGCCTCCCGGCGACGGGCCTCGCTTCGCTCTGTCAGAAGTTAGCCTTTATCTTGTACATAACTGAATTTGGATCACAACTCAACACCTTTAACCGACATGTGGGACTCAGCGCCTTTTGTAAACCTTGCTTCTTCCCGGCTCTATAAGTCGAGACAGGAGACCCCTCACACGATTACGCACCCGCTCTCTAGGCACTGTCTGGGGGAGCCCTCCACGAGTCCCTCTTGGCCCCTCTTTGGAATGCGGGATTTTTTTTCCCTATTTCTGCTTTTTTCCTGTGAAATTGAACTGATTCCTATGAAATTCCTGCGTTCCAAACAGGCCTATTTGGAACGCAGGAATTTCACAGGAATCACACAGAAATTTCACAGGAATCAGTTCAATTTCACAGGAAAAACGTAGGAATATGGAAAAAATCTCGCATTCCAAATAATCTCAGGAACCCTTATATTCGGTCGAGGGATAAACGGACTGAGAGATAGAGTGAAGGGCGAATGTTTGGGGAAGATTTTTTTTTCCTTTAATGCATACTAGGTATATAGATGCAGTAGTGAAGTTGGACAGGTCTAGCTACCGATTCTGTGCCACCAATCACACCACTCCTCTGGGGTCGGAGTCAGTGACGGCAAAATTGACACGTTCTTTATTAACTGAACTCGTATCTCACTGGTCGCTCTAAATTAAACCTGCCATATTTGGCCATGCCGCCACTGGACAGTCATTTGCTATACTTGCCGAATGCCGAGCTAACAATCAGCTGCCTCTGCCTAGTACGATGGATGCACACACGTACGTGACATATAACGTCACATGCGACGCTAGATGGTGGAGAATAGTGGCGGATAAGCACGACAAGGCAGACAGCAGCGGACCGAACCAACACTTTCAGCTTATTGGTTTCAGCCAGTCCAAACTAGTTAGTTAACAGTATTTTTCTCTCACAAAAAAACCAGCATCAACCAACCCAAACCAAACACCAGCATCAACCAACGAACAGGCACTATATATATGTTATATATGTTAGTATTCATGCAGCCAGTAGCCTCGCCGCCGGTTCTTCTCCGTGCTAGTTCTTGGCACCTTCGTATCCTCTGAGCTGAGGCCCGCGTGCGCAACCTCGCCTAGTTCTGTGGCTGCCACTGCCAACAACTCGGGGCCATGGAGAAAGCTGCCTCCTTCCTCTCCTCTCTCGTTGCCGGCGGCGGCGGTGGAGGGTCGCCGGAGCCGGCGGCGACGGTGCAGTCCATCACCATATACCCCATCAAGTCCTGCAGGGGCATCTCCGTGCCACAGGCCACCATCACCGCCACTGGTAATATAATTGCCAGTAGTCCTGATCCCGGCATGGTATATATGCATGGTGACACTGATCCTGGCATGGCGCGCAGGGTTCAGGTGGGATCGGCAGTGGATGGTGGTGAACGCCAAAGGGCGAGCGGTGACGCAGCGGGTGGAGCCCAGCCTCGCGCTCGTCGAGGTCGACATGCCGCCGGAGGCCTTCGCCGAGGACTGGCAGCCACACCCGGACTACTAACATTCTGTTTGTCCAATTCAAACTACAGAAGAAATTTCTTCGTTCCATGGATAGATAGATGATCCGAGCCACTCACTTCGGTGGTCTGCAGTTGTCAGAGCACCCGGAATGGACCCGCTGAAGATCCCTCTTGCTGCTCAAGCCCAACACACCACGATCGATGACGTGACTGTATGGGAGTGGTCTGGCTCTGCATATGACGAAGGAGATGGAGCAGCCGAATGGTTTTCCGCCTACTTCGGGAAGCCGAGCCGGCTAGTGCGTTTCAAAGAAGGTTCAGTCAAAACCTGCTGCGTTCTCTTCTTCCAGGCCTCTGCGTTTCTGTCCAAGTCCAACAAAACAATTTGCCACTTACGGGATGATGTTTGTCTTGCCGTATTTTTGTTACAGCGTCCGAAACTAGACCGACCAACCCGGAGTATGCTCAAGGTTACAAAGTCATGTTCACTGATGCCTTCCCCATCCTGATGGCCTCCCAGGTATTGTTCAGATCTTTCGATGGTTTCCCGACAAATGAAAAAAAAACTCGACCGGGGGGTTAAGGCTACCCCGCAGCATTACAAATAAGAAGAAGGACCTTCTCACCCGGCCGAGAAAACCCCCGAACCCCCACCCCCACCCTTACACGGTGGCTTTCCATCGCCCAAGTGAGAATTGGGCTGGTTGCCCCCCTCAGTGCTTTGGTTATGGGGACGGATGAGGGGATTTTTTTAACCTCAGCCTGAAATTCGCTCCCACGGGGAGTTGAACTTAGGACCTGAGGAGTGTCGCTGGGTCACCTAACCGTTTGAGCTAGGCGCCCTTTGGCCCCGACAAATGATCTCTCTGCAAATGTTGTTAAACATCACAAATATTTCAGTTGGCAGTGCACGTTTCATGCTTTGACCTTTGATTGCTGCAGGCCTCACTGGATGCGCTAAACGAGATTCTCAAAGAGCCTGTACCAATGAACCGCTTCAGACCAAAGTGAGCATCAGAAAACGCGTGCTGCTACTTTGTACTTTCTGAATGAATTCCTTTCTTGGGCTAGCTAGCAAGGTTGCTTAATGGATTTCCCACTTATCCTTCACAAATTATAATGGTTGTGCTTGCTTCTAATGAAGCTTGAATCTTTCGACAGTATCTCAGTTGATGGATGCCATCCATACTCAGAGGACCTGTGGAAAACAGTGAAGATCAACAAGCTAACATTCATAGGTGTCAGGTTATGCGACCGTTGCAAGGTAGAAATACTGATATTGTGGTTATTTAGTTTCCTTGTACGCTGATCGATGTTATAAAGTGTGCACCCTTTACTTTGAAAGCAACAACGTATGAGATCCCATCTCTCAGCTCCTGCACTGGCTGTTTCAGATTCCTAACATTGATCAAGAAAAGGCAATCCCTGGTACTGAACCAAATGAAACTCTGCTCACATTTCGGTCTGGTGAAGTGCTGCTTCCAAGCCATAAAAATAAACGGCAGGTAACTTCCAAAGTGTCTTTCTTCTCAGCGGCTTTCATACTTCAAGTTGTTCCGTACTACTAGTAAGTAGTAAGGTTCATAACAGCCAAACTCACGGAAGACTCACCCAGTCACCATATCACTTTATCGATTTTTGTAGGTGTACTTTGGGAAAAATCTTGTCTGCAAAGAGTCCCTGTCAGCTGAAGGCAACGGAAGGGCCATCAAGGTTGGCGATCCGGTTTATGTTGTACAGTCATTCTCGTCTCATGATGAAGCTCCAGCCTGAGTCATGGCTATGTAATAGCTAGGATTAGGAGTATATGTAACAACCGGTTTCCTATTTCCTGTCATACATTCATACTGTATGTGGAACGGACTACCAACTAGATGGATTATTGGTGTTAGTAACAGCTATGTACTGCTTATTCCAAGCAGAGACCATAATAACGCGCATGTGTGCTGTTGTCTGTCCAACATTCAGACATGTTGGCTGCTCAGAGAAATTCAGATATTCTAGGTTGTTAGGTTGCCTTGCGGATGCACACGGCCGGCTCCATCATTTTTAGGTTGCCACTATGTATTAGCGGGATGCTCTAGGTTTGTCATACGGGATATCATGCTCTGGCTTGTCGTCGGTTTCTCTCTAATAAATTGTGTAGTTATTAGATTTTCAGGACCAGTTTTACTTATAAACCGTTTGAACTCTTTTCTTCTTGAGTGAAATAGAAAGAGCTCTCTCTACCCTCTTCAAAGTTCAAACATGTTTCTTTAACCAAATATTTACATAGAACACCTTTTTTTTTTTTTTTTTTTTTTTTTTTTTTGCAAAGCAGTCCCTTTATGCAGATTGATCCTTACCTTACCAGGCCAGTTTCCCAAGGCTCAGAAGGACAGGACGACAGGTTGTCTCTCTATCCCTTTATATGTACTAGCTAACGTGTCCATGCGTTGCTACAGGATAACTAACAATTTATACTAAAAACATACGGATCGCACGATAAGATAACAGTACTGTAAAAATTAAATATCAACATTAAAGTGACAGTTAATCCAAAAAGCAAAGTTTGTGAAATTAACAGCCACGGAGAGTGCGACGTCACAGGCTTACAAACTCTACTTTATAGACATTTTCGTGATGTGCCTAAGATAATGTTTTATATCGGCAGAAAGAAATCTCCGATATCCATTTCTTTCGTGCGCCAATAAATCCACGAATAAGTTCCGCCGCATCTCCATACCATCCTGTACACATGCTCCAGTATATATATCAATATTAGTGCCTATCGCATGGGTAATACTGCGTCTCATGAAAAATCTTCCACAAAAACTTAAAACAAAGTGTTATACTCACCGTATAAATATGTGTGGCTTTTGGTCTATTCCACGTAGACATATATTGTAGAATAAGATATCCACTTAAGTGTTTGTGGCAAGATTCACGATCAGCTATATATAGAAATAGTTAAATCGTATGTATTATTATTGCAAGCCATAGTGACTCTGAGTTAGTTACCCATCTATGTCCTCGGCAATTTTTCCTTCCCGTCTGAATTTTTATTTGAAAACATCCTCATTCCATCCAAGAATATGTACATTCACTGCGTCCGTGTACTGCAAGGTAAATCCAAGAGTGTACCTGACATACATCAGCGCTGGTGTGTCTTTCGGGCCATTTGTGCTCTTTCGGGCCTGTCTCCTCCAATATAAAATCTATCTGTTTCCGCAATCCACCTCGCTATTTGTTCATAGAAGAACGAATCAATCGACATTTCTAAAATATAAAATGTGCACAAATAGCTGTGTTAGGAAACACCCATAATTTTATTGAGATCAACACGTCTGAACATCTGGCCCAAAGAGTCTAGCACCTGGACCTCACGTTTTTCGGCGTTTATAACTGCAAGGTACCAATGTGTATTTGTAACATTTATTGGAAGGAACACCTATCAAATCAAACAATAAACATTTTACCAAGCATAAAAAATTGATAATGAAAGACCAATAGATCGTTTAAAAAATTGCTACCATATCATGCTTCAAGTAAGCTAGCACCCTTTGAACTAAACCAGGACGCTGTGAAGTGCCACGGTTAGGGTAATTGGCTTCAATGGTCTCGTCCTTTTCTCCATCCTGCTTCATGATTGCAACTAAGCACGTAGTTTCAAGATAGACTGTACCTCCTGACCTCTTTTTCAAACCCTCCTAGACCTTCAGCAGTTTAATATAAACATCTATGACCACCTCATGGATTCCTCCCGCTCTAGCACTACGTGGCTCCTCACGACGCGCTCCCACTCTAGCCAATGTTGCTGAGCAAATAGCTATGTTACAATAAGCAATAAATGTTTATTTGATTGTGTTTTATGCATTCACAACAGAAGAACAAGAAATAAAGAGAGCATTAAGAACAAAATAAAAAATTGTAAGCGTCTTTTGCATCCAGTCTTCCCTTCCCCAATGCAGCACCGAAGCATTTCTGTTCAAGTTTGTAAAGTCAATAAACATTATGTATTTCAAATTCACAAGACTCCTAAAGCACAATGCTACTTAAAACAATGCCATCCATACTGAAAATGAGCGCGCAACTGATACAAAACCAAATTCATATAAAAACTAACACAAAGAGCCTATGCACTCTTGTCGTTACAACTATGAAATACAGTAACTTATATAGAGAACTCCTGAGGGTTCTATCATAATCTCCAATAATAACACCACAACCAAAGGCCCTGGTACAACCGAAATGAAGTTAGGGTTGACTACAGTAGCCAAAAAATGTTTGATGAATACAGACATGCCTCCAGTAATTATCGGCCACTACTGCTGAATATATTACTTGAGCCACCAATACAGTATGCAAAGGTGAACATAACTTGCCACATGATCTGCCAAGTCTAAATGATCTTGCATAACATAGATCTGCCAATACCTAAATCCTCCTCATGCTACATCAAACCAAATTGGATTGATATCTTGATTTACAAGACCAAACGCTGCACAAGACATATACAACAAATCAAATATTTGATTTCTCCCATAGGCAGTACTAAGGATTTTGCCCTTTGTCATTTCATGACTGACTTACTCACCGTAGCTTGTAGCTCTGTTGCTCCAATCAAGATCAATTGTTTTGAACATTATATGAAGACATTTGCCCAATGAAGTCACAACCTAAATTGAATAAGATTAAAAAATATTGTGTACAACATCATTATAATAGCCTAAATTAAAAAAAGTATTATAGTGATTAGTTAATAACTTGGCCTATAGTACTAAATATTGTATGAAACCAAAAAAAAAAATTACAGCTACAAAATACATTTATTTTTGCAAAGGTTGAGTAATCAGTTTTGCTGTGTTTTTTATGCAATCGTATGTACGGATGGCAACGGGGATGTACTCGTCGGGTATCGCCGGAACGTTCTCTTCCCCGCTACGGAGAAATCATCCCGTCCCCATCCCCGTTAACTGTCTCGGGTATAGATTCTTGCCCATCCCCGTACCCGTCGGGCATCGGTCGGGTAACAGATACCCGACGGGTACTGCATACCCGATAAACAAGGATACTTGGGGTCGCAACTTTACAATCGGAGACGTTTCTTCTTCACCCGGGTATAAGTGTCGGAGTCTCGGAGATGCCGAGGAGAAGAAGCGAGGTTGCGAGGAAGATGAGCAAAGATGGCAGAGAGACCGAACTGAGGAAGCGAGGGGCACGAGCGCTCGTGAGGCAGGCGTGCTTGTGCTGCTGGCGTAGATGGTGAGGAAAAATTGAACTAGGGTTCCTAGAACACACAAACTATATATATGATTGTTCAGATTTGGGCCAAAATACCTATGTTGAGCTTCTTTGGGCCTAATACTTGCATGACAGCTCAAATAGTCGGGTTCCCCAACGGGTAATGGGGATGGGTAAACAGGAAACGTTCCCGTACCCGCTATACCCGTTGGGATGGATTCTTGCCCATTTAGATGCCCGCGGGTAAAGATATGATCCCATCCCCGTCCCCTAATGGATCAAATACCCGTCGGGTATCGGGTATCGGGGGCCGTTGCCATCTTTAATCGTATGACATGGAAATTCGCATCAATTCATATTAACTGACCTACTTCCTGATAGGAGCTCAGACCTTCACTCATATCACGATCAATAGAGGTAGTTTTACCACAATTGAACAGAACCTGAGCCAAAGCATCAAGACAGTAATAACTATTAAGTTAAAGGTTCAATGCTGACTTTTATCCTCTCATCGCTGCTAAATACATCAAGCTGGTTCAGCAATTCCCTTTGCACTTCTCTATCGCCGCTAACTTCACTGCAGAATGAAACAAAAAAGTACAAATTAATTGACTGCAGACAAATAATATATATACTAATATGATGCTAATAATCATCCTATATAACATCAATTACCACCCAGCATGGAGATATTAAATATGTCTAAAGGAATACATCACCAAAAAGAAAAGAGTGAGTTTGCAGTGTAGAATCACACTGCATGAATTCTGCAAACTGCAAGTTGTTTATCAGGCCAACTGAAAAAAGTGAAATGCTAAAATAGTTAGTTTTAGGAGCCCTAGCATTTGTATGATATTTTAGTATATTTCAAATTAAAATAATGGGATGTTACAAATATTGATTTCATAAATTTAATTACCTATCGGGACAAGTTGTGGACAGCCAGTTTCAGAACTGTGGTATTAGTTTGTGGTGGTCCATACAAAAGAACACCTTTGGGGGATGAATACCCAATTTCTAAAATCAATCTTTGTGTGTCATTGGCTCACTATTGCTTCCACAAGCTCTTGAATCTGTATCACAACAGAACATCATTTTACTGCTTGCAATGTATAAACTCAACCATAGTGTCGCTTTAACAGTCTATGCATCAATTGTACAAAACAAATTACATGTTTCCCAAGTCCTCCAATGTCATTGTAATCCTCTGTAGGTTTCTCATCTACTTCCAATGCCATAACCCGTGAGTCATACTCTGAAGGCAATGTGTAAAGTATCAAGTAGTTGTCTTTGTTAACCCAAGAATTTAAAAATGAATCTGAGTTCTTCATAACTGACAAAATCAACCAACTACAATTGGCATGTGGAAGTAAACATATGCATTGTTGAATTACAATACGTGAAATGCAGAACAAAAATGTAATCCAACTCTAACAATTAGGGATCAGGATACCTTGATTTTTTTTATAAAAAAGCATAGGGCTTCAGTTTGAGGTAATTTCTGAAATTGAAAAGGCACAAAATGAAAACACTATTCATAGTAACTGAATCTCTGAAATTGAAAACACTGAAAACAAAGGAAACTCGACACTCATATATTGAGAGATTCACTTGAGGACCGAAGGATATTAAATCGGTGACTAATTGTACACTGAGCACAAATTGAAAATACAACCACGCATGCCTCACCTTCTAATGTGGCAAAGAGGAAGCAGAAGGGCTCATGTTTGTCCTGGGTGGCGGAGTGAGACATCGGCAACGGCGGCCATCCACGCGAGCACGCAGATCCTGATGCTGCGGCGGCGCGCACTCCGCCGCTGGGTATCTCAAGCATGTGCGGCCGCATGGGCGCCGCGGGGTCCACGTCCCACGTGACCACCGGCGGCGGCTTGGGCTTGTTCTTGTACCCCAGTGACCGGCCTCGACGACGCTCGCTGCCGCCCGTCGACTCCTGCTGTCCCGTCTGTCACGGTGAGGGAAGGCCACCATGGCCGCGCGTCAGGGTGGGGGAAGGTCACGTGGTTGGGGGCGCCGCCCGATCCATGGGGTGGGGGAAGGGGATGCCATGGAACGGCGACGCGGCGAGCTGAGGGCGACGATGGGGGCGGGCCGGATGCAGACGACTGTGGCCGGCCGCACGTGGAGCGAGGGCGCGAGCGAGGATAAGGGCGCCCGCGCGATGGCGATGATGGCCGCGCGAGATCGGTGGTATCGCGAAACTACCGCCGGGCGGACGAATCATGGGAGCGAGGTTTCCTTTTGAGCTCTTTCCTTTTGTGGCGAGGGGACGGGCGTACGAGCGTCGACTCGTGCGATTGCACGGGCAGGACTATGGGCCCATGTTGGAATGTCGCACCAAAAAGTGTCCACGCTTTGTTCTTTTTAGTCGTGGGAGATTCCTTGCTTCATCTCTGCTCGGCTGCTCCTAAACCTGCTTGATGCTTTCCCTCCTTTTGAACTCTCCTGTCCTGTGAAGCTTTTCTGAAACTAATACATAACCATTTGTTTAGGTCTAACGTTTTTGGGGGTGGGTTCAGTTCTTCAAGTCTGCAGGACTGGTTCATCGAGACACAGCTTTCTTCACCAACGATAGCTATGCTGCCGATGAATGTTGACGCGGCCGTATCAAGCTCTTCACAGCAGGCTGCTCTAGCAGCCACCACGGATAAGCGCAACAAGCCTCGGTGTAACTTCTCAAATAAAGAAGCAAAATTTTGTATTTCTTTCTCCAGCTTGTATTTTTCTGATCAGCAGCAACTGCAGTTAATAGATTCTAGTAGCATTATGAATGATCTCTTTTATAGCTTTTGCAATTTTTCTGTTTGCAAAGGCTTGCAGAATTTGGGAGAACATCTTAGCTCAATGCTGTTAGGCTCACCAACTTTTTTAATGGACTGGAATGTTCGCTCCCATTCTCTGCTTAACAGACTGTAGAAGCATACCTTGTTCTGTTATAGATTATCAATAATATTAAATATATGACTTGATGTGCTGCAGATTAAATTTTAAAAAAAATATCTTTCCTTTTTGCCAAATTAGAGGAGTGTGATTCACAAAGCTAGCATAAAGTAATCTATTCAATGGGATACTTTGGTGTTGCCTTAACTTTGTGGTATACATTTTGAAAAGTACTTACTGCTATCTTTTCTGTTGATGTTAAGACCATCCATTTACTCAGCAGCAGCTTCCAGCATGCCATTGTATACTTAAACCTCCGACTGTGAGTTCAATTCCTTATTCGTATAGATTTCATTACTTTTTTGTTCTATACAGCACAGATATGGTTTAGTAATTCAGTATGTGATGACGACCATCTGTAACTTGTGTTTGCTGGTGATCAGGCGATTGCTGCAATTGCGTTGGTGGGCATAATTTTTATTCCGATAGGTCTTGCCTGCATGGCAGCCTCAAACAAGGTATGTTTGCGCTGTGATGTTACATGAACCTGTAGAAGAGATCCAGTTCCAGAAATCGAAGTTTGGAGTGACTTCATTCCTGATTTGAAATATACAGGTTGTTGAAGTGGATCAATATGAAACCGCATGCATACCGGAGAAGATGCGTGGCAACAAAGTTGCTTATATCCAGAATCCTTCGACAGAAAAGTCCTGCCCAAGGTTGCTCAAGGTAGTAAAACAGGTGGTGACGAATGTCTTCTGCTTTCAGTTAGCGGTGAAAATTTCCATAAGATTTGGCTATATATGATCTTCTCGTTGCAGGTTCATGCGCATATGAAGGCGCCAATTTACGTATATTATAAACTCGACAAATTCTACCAGAACCATAGGAGGTAAATAAAGTCACTTCTGCTGACGAACTTCCATATATGCCTATATGGAAGCTAAACTACGGCTGTTCACTTGACAGGTATGCAAGGAGCCGCAGCATTAGCCAGCTGGGGTCCCCGAAGATGGCGAAGGACAAAACCTGCGGCCCTGAAGCCACCGCGAAGGGAGGAGGTCCATCGTCCCCTGCGGGCTCGTGGCATGGAGCCTGTTCAACGACACCTACGGCTTCGCCCGTCGCAACGAGACGCTGGCGGTGAACAGGCAGGGCATCGCGTGGAGGAGTGACAGAGGCCACCTGTTCGGTGACCGTGTGTACCCAAGAAACTTCCAGACCGGCTCTCTGGTTGGCGGCGGGAAGCTTGATCCGAACAAATCTGTAAGTTTTTTTAAAAAAATTCCTAGAAAGAAGGTCTTTTTTATAAAAAAAGAAAAACCTACTTCAACTGATATGCCCTTAAGCACGGCCACACGTAACATAGAAATCACACGTGAAAGGGGTGGGCAATTAGCTAGAGCAGCAGGTGCTCTAGCGAAAATGATTGCAAAATAGGGTAATATCCCAAAAGTACTTAGCAACAGTCGGACAAGCGAGTAATATTGAAGTGAACGAAAAAAGGCACCAGACGCTTTGTGAGATTTCGGTTGCTTATTACCTTGGGCAATGCAAATTTGCAACAGCTGAGTGAGCAGAAGGATCTGATGGTGTGGATGCGAACGGCGGCGCTGCCGGCGTTCCGGAATCTGTACGGGAGGGTCGAGGTGGACCTCTACGCCGGCGATGAGGTAGCAGTGATGGTGCAGAACAACTACAACACGTACAGCTTCGGCGGGAAGAAGGCGCTGGTGCTGTCCACCACCGGCGTGCTGGGCGGCAGGAGCAGCTTCCTCGGCCGCGCGTACCTGGCCGGCAGCATAGCCTGCCTCGCCCTGGCGCTGCTTCTCACGCTGCTCTTTCTCCTCCCGGTGCGAGCGCCCGCGTCGTAGAAAGTCAGGCGTCGCTGCAAGTGCAAAGCCACCAACCTTGTTCTCACCTCAACCTGTTGCTCCATCAGAGTTTCAGATTCTTCCGTCTGACTAGGTTGCAGACTTGCAGTGCTCCTGTTGGTTTTGCTCGCAGCAAAGTGGAATCTCCTTCGCCCGGGGCTGCAACTGCAAGATGATGATTCCAATGATCCAATCCAATCGTATATATATGTATGTGCTACATTGAGATACAGATATATAGATGTTCGTGTCAATTTCTAGTGGTTGCGCACATGTACATGTATGATGTATCAACAACCACTCGCGGGTCATCCTTTTGCTGTGCCAGTTAAGCTGTAACCTGCTGTCAGTTACAGTTGTTTGGCTTCAAATCAAATAGATATGCTTGCTAGTGTAAATTTCAAATAAATGTGCTCTTGCGCGTGTTCTGTTGGATATATTTATATTTTTTTATAAAAAGACTTCTGTTGGATATTATGGAAGTCACAACAGGTGATGTCGTGGCGCACGATTTCTCTCGAAAAAATGAACTTGCTCTTATATTTTTTAATAGGATAATGCTCCCACGCGGGTGTTCGTCCGTCTAGACGCCGCGGCACACTTCTCCTCGCCGCTTCCACCCACCTGCAACGCGTGCCTAGTTCGTGACAGTTGCCCCCCGCCGCGCCCCCATCCCACGCACTGCCTTTGCTCACCCCATCTCTCGCTTTCTATCTCGCATCGGGCCCAACGTCACCGGGATGCCTCGCCACCGCCGCCCCTACTGAAGTGCTGATGGCCGATGGGCGCACGTGTCGGGGCACTTTGGGCCGTCCCTTGTCAAGCCTAAGGCACCCACGAACGCGGCCAGATGTTGCTGGTGGTCGCGCGCCACTACTCGTCGATGGCTCCCACCCCGATGGCGGAACCGACCGACCCAGGCCTTCCCTCCTCTACGTTGCAAATGCATGTTTCAAGTGTTTCGAACGTTTTAGAGGTATGTTGCAATTATTTCCTATGGATATTGCAAAAGTAGATTACGAATGTTTGCACATGTTGCCTATGTTGCAAGTGTTTCAGAGGCATGTTGCAAATGTTTGTTCAAAACATTTCATCTGTTGAGACGTACTTATGCTGCAAGCGTTCTGATCTGAATGTTATATATGTTTCACACATATGCTGCAACAATATGTTTCAATTGTTTCGGTCTTACGTTGTAGTAAGTGTTCTCATGTTACAAGTTGCAAGTGTTTAATCTGGATGTTACATATGTTTTACACATATGTTGCATGTATATGTTTCAAATGTTTTATCTCCTTCAGGCGTATGTTGCATTCAAATGTTTTCATGCGCAAGTGCTTCATATTTCATAGATACGTTTAGAGAGTCATGGGGTCATGGCCCGGGCGCTAGGGGATGGGGCGCGGCGAGCTAAGGGGCCTGCAGAAGGGGTGCTGGGGCGCGCGGTGCCTTAGGAGCTTGTTGGTATTTCTTAACGTCTACAGAAGTTAATCTACAAGTGCACGGAATTACCGTTGTAGCCTTCACCTAGAAGTATTCAGGGTATCGTATTTTTCACAGGAAACGGAGGTATTTCTTCTAGATAATTCGTCCAAAGACAACACAAGGGTAAAATTAGAAAGGGTTGAGATGGATTCCTATGGCTTTTGGGTCTAAGACAGGTAAAGTCTACTTTCACTTGCTTACTTCGGGCAGTGGGTAGCACCTGGTCTGCCAAGTGAGCCCGACCTATAGCTCTACGTCGTACCGGGACATGGGAGATTACAAGGGACGGACATGGCTGTCACCACCTGTCGTCTACCCCTCAACCGTGAAGTACGAGGCAAACGAAGGTAGTCTCTAGCCTAGACACCACGTCTACGCTATCAACTACTACTCTAGCATCTGCGTAGGGTTATCCGTCTTTATCAGGGCACCCTACTAGAGTATCCACCACAAGGACGGACGACGAACCCGTAAACAAGTAAGAGTAAAGCTTAACTAAACAAAAGACTTAATACCATAGAAAACATGAACACTCACTTAGTAGAAGAACCCGTTGAGGCACATGTGTTTATCAAGGTACAAGCTCGGGGAGACACCAACAAGCCCGGCTATCGGCACAAAAACAAGACGGGCACACAAGCAAGCCGGAAGGGTCTGCTCGATGGAGCTGGAGATCCGCCTGGCTTCAACGCAGGGATGATCGATCCTGCGTACTCCTCCCGAGATGTGCCAGTCAATTTGACCCTACAATTGATAAGAAGAGAAAGTTTATCAGTAATTTAAGGTGGAACATGCTGGTTTGTGCCCAGATAGTTTCAAGTGTGCCGCTTCGGGAGCAGCCATACGGGAAGAGCGACTGAATAGCCGATCCGCACAGAAATCGGCTGTTACGGACTGTAAAGCTCGTGGGTAGCGATTAATTTCATATCAATGGATACAATACTCGTAGATGTAAATAAGATCATCAGCTAGATAGATATTGCCAGTGTAAAGCATTGAGCCGATAAATCTAATCAGGAAAAGATATAGCACATGAATGAATCGACTATCTGATACGAACGGATCTACAAACGCTCTGAATCTAATATGTTACCACCAACAGTGAGGTTCGATTGGATCGATGGCAGCTATGATGATAGTAACAAACTAAAACCGAAGAATCCGCAAAAACATCCGTACTTCAATAGACTTTCCAAAAGACATGCTATATGTGATGGCTCAGATGAATCGGCTAAAATAGTCGATTCAGGTGAAAAGGACTACAACGTGTGAACAATTGACTATTTCACATGAACAAACCTATGGACTCCTTAGACTCAACCTGCTATTTCTAACAGTGGGGTTCGACCGAATCGATGCAGCCGTAAAAAGACAAGGAATCAAACCCTTAAAGTACACAGATCTATTCACGATTAACAGAATCATGGACGCGCATCGTAGGCGTTAACGCACAGGCGATCAGCTATTTAGCCGATGTAGGCATAGCAAACAGGTAAGGTCATGCCTAACTAGGAACAAATCTACTAACTAGTATCCTCCAATCTACAGTGCCATCAGTGGGGATCGACCGGATCGTTACAACCATAATGGTGAACTATAAATGAGATTCAACTAGCCAGCAAACATCTTCAAGATTATTCATACCTTAACCGCGTACTATGCACGATCAAGATCGAAGTAAAAACAACCGATGAAGCATAATCCGTCGCTCAGAGTAAGAAACATCGTGTTGTAGTAAAGCGAACGACGGACTGAAAGAATATAAGGCCGATCTAATTCGATCTCGACCGAGTGGATTGATGTTGCTATAAACTAATAACGATGAAAAAACATCAGCAAGATCGGTAACTTAATGAATCTACCCGAAGGACGCCACCCTTAGATAGAGCCGATAACTTGACCTTAATCTAGTTCGAGCAGTGGAGGTCGACCGGATCGATGCAGCTGTACTTGAACTAGACAAGAGTTGATAACTAGCTTATACTAGAGTGGTAGTGGAGGTCGACTAGATCGATGCAGCCGAACGAACAGAAGTATAAGCTATGACGGTACTTACAGACAAGCTGGAGGTCGGCCGGACCGATGTAGCCCTGCTCGCTGAAGAACTCGCCGAGATCTACTCTACTCCTACTCCTAAGGGTTGGTCAGAGCCAAAAAAGTAAATGACTTTTATTTGATTGATTGTGTGTTTTACAATAGCCGGGGTCCAATATTTATACCCGGAGCCTAAACATGAATCCTACTCGAGTACGACTCATTACAATCTTCGGTATAAAAGAAAACATTCCTATTTTAAGATAACTTGGACCCTAATCTTTCCTTTTTTGTAGAGTCCGATATGTAGTTTTTCAACGCCAACCGTAGCTTTTATCGTTATCTACTGGCGCTATCTAAAGAGAGCCGATTCTAGTGCGCATCTGAATCAGCTGATATCGATCCTAAAGCAATCAATTCCTTGATTGACACAATCTTGGAAGCCTTCGAGTTCCCACATTTTTCTCCCAAATTTTGGTGTAAACACATGCCCCACAATTTTGGGATAAAAGTAATTTTATTCCAAAATTCCTATTTATCCGTTTACCATGCTCCAACCGTTCTATTTCGAGATATACGCATGACTCCTGACTTCTCGTCCTGAGTTTTATATAATATCCCAATAGTATCTCTTCCAACTCACTCGGCCTGTTTGCTTTTCTCTTCTTCCTCAAGCAAATCTTAACATCCGACGCCGTCATCGCCAAGGCCTCAAACCCTAGCAAATCCTCTGTTCTATCAAGCCACTATTCAAGCGATCTTTGTCAGACTCAAATCTACTTCGGCTTCAATGGCGACCAGCGACCACGTCCCTAAGGTATGCTTCCAAGTTTCCATTCTCCAAGTACCGGCCGCTACCCTGTACATCTTTTCTTCTCAAATTTATTTCATCCGATTTCCAGGAAATGGGGAACGAAATCTTGATTCCATCATCTGTTGCTTCCAATGTCTATTTTCTTGGGCCTATGGGTGACCCTGATCCATCTGATTTCATCCATCAAGAAACCAACCAAATCCCCTTTAAACAGTCTATAGTGGATTCGTCCTCCTAGAATATCAAAACCCCTTTCAGAAACTGGCCTAAAATACCTAAGGGATGGAGAGATTGGTTTTGTAGGGTATCCGAGAAAAAGGCCGGAGATTGGGAGGTTTATGATTTGAATCAATGTTTGACACTCTCGTTGTCTGGGATAGAGAGGAATGATTCACTCCTGATTTCCGCATCTTATTTCTGGTCCAATGCCCTGAACACCTTTGTTTTTGGTCATGGTCCAATGACCATCACTCTGCCCGATGTTTACATGTTGATCGGCCTTAGAATTACTGGATCAATGCAGCCTTATGAGTACTTGAGTGCTGGTTTCAAGAAATTGGCCAAGATATCAGACTGCACAGGATGGGCAAGTTACATTCTGAACCATATTGGAGACGAATCGACTATTGGTGAAAAGGAATATGTGGCCTTTCTGAACATGTGGTTAGAAAGATTCATCTTCTGTGGGTCATCTTGTGGTTCAACTTATAATAATAAACTCATGGCAGAGCATCTAGCAATAGGCAAGGATATCCCTCTTGGAAAGTATCTGCTAGGAGCTGCTTATCATCTGATGTACCAGGTAGCTGCTTAATTACTAAAGAATGAACCAGTGCATACTATCATTGGCCCTTGGTGGTTGATACAACTGTGGCTCAACCTATACATGTACAAGATTGTACAGCCTGATCTCAAAAGCCTAAGTTTCCCTTTCTCCAACTTTGATGAGGAATATAGAGGCAAAGAAGGAAGAACCTGTCAGTGCATGAGCTATGGTGAGGCTGCATCGGCCATAACAATTGATATTGATATTGGCCATCTCTTCAAAAAGTTTTATAGAGGGTTTGATGCAGACATCCTAACTTGGCTGCCATACGATGAGGATGAGAACAATGAGTTGATCTTCCCATTCAAATTTTGATTTGAATCAGGCTGTTCGGACGAGACGGCGGCTATAATCTTTAATTCCTTCATCAAGCCCTGCGTTCTTCCAGCCGAATTTTGTTATGGTCGTGGCAAAATGGCTACAGGCTCCCTTCTTCTAGGCAACCTTCCAACTTATGAGTTTTACAATCCATCTTTCATAGCCTGTCAGTTTGGTTTTGGTCAACTCCCCCCTCAATTTTTCTTCAAAAACACATTGAAGCCAAGAGAAGATATCAGTGAGGTGATGGAAGCTTCCAGAGTCTTTCAATTGGGATCAGATCTTCCTTCCCTTTGTGTGCATGACTGGATCAGAGTCAGCTTCTCTTCCACTCTCTTTGACTCCTGGTGGCAAGAATGGCACTTCCATCTTTTTCTATGGGTTGGTCAACCCTTTGTGTATAGCGCTGGATGGGGAATTCGCTTCTGACAGTGAGGTAACTTTCATCCCCTTTTTAGAGACATTACTTGATGAATTCCCTTGCCAACTGTTCTAACCGACCCTTTTAGAACACTGAATTCGATCCTCCAAGCTTGGATAGGAAAATACATCCTATAGATTATCAGCCACCATGCCCAGTTTCAAGAATAGGATCAACCGCACCTTCTTTGAAGAAATTGATGAAAACCCATGCCGCCCCCACGATTGTGACGTATCAATCTTCAAAGCGTAAGGCAGTCCAAGGGGTGACCTAGAAAGCCATTACTGAGAAAAGACTTCGTAGAACAAGATCATCAGCTGCTCAGATAAATAATCCATATTCCTCTCAATCTGATGTTCAACTTCTGATCCCCATTTTTCACAGTTATCAACCATTGCATCCCAATTGGTTCTGGGTGTGGAGTTGTTGTCCTAGGCGTTTGATTTGGCATCAACTAGACCTTCATCAGCCGATCCCCGAGCAGAACCAATTTTGGTTGAAACAACAGATGCTTCCAAAACGGCAAAAGATGTGAGTCCTTCTATCTTAGTCTTGATGCTGCCAAAGTGTTTTCTCAAAAATTATTGATTCTATTCAACTTTTATTCTTCATATGACTTCCTACCATGCCAGATACTTCCTGAGGAAACACCTACGTAAGAGCAGGAATCTGACAGTCTCCTCATTGAAATTGATCCTGCTGTCGCTAATATTCAAACTGTCGATTCCCCAATCCAGCACACAACTGATGGTAGGAAAGTCACATACTCAATTTATTTCTCTGCAACAAACATGAACTAAAAATTTTCCCTGATGTTTGCATATGTCAATGTTGAGAGTTCAGAGCCGATTCAATCAAATATTACTGGTGCATCATCAATTGTTCCTCCTCTTTAGACAGAGGCTACTACAGAAAAGGTGCTGTATCCTCTTCACCATCCATTTTGTTATAAACTGATTCAAACCTCCTAACCAAAATTTCCTTATACACAGGCACTCAATCTCCCAGCCCTGAGCTACTCTTTCAATCTTAAGGAGTATCTTGATGAAGATGAAATTAGTTTGTCAGCCACCTCCTCTAAGGAAGCTTTGTCAGAAGAGACCAAAAATTAGCTAAGAGATATATTGCCAATGTTTGAGAAGAATATAGCCGATTTGGTCCAAGACACTGATTCAATACAGAGAGCCTTCTTAGCTATTAAGGGTAATCCATCCCCAGTTCTCTCTAGAGTCTTATCACCTTTATCTATTTTTGAAGATCAGGCCCTGAAGGTGAAAAAGGCTTAGAGGAATCTATCCGATCATGAAACTTTATTGGCCAAGGGGAACTCCAACAGACAAGAGGCCGAAGAGTTAACACAGCTGGTTGATCATTTGAAGAACTCCTCCCTCAGGATTGACCCAGAGTTGTCTCAACTAGAAATCAAGCGTGCAGAACTTGAGAAGGAGCTAGAAAACATGAAGGTTGCCATTGATCGTCATAAGTCCACCCTAGCTCAAATACCCGATGCCATCAAACAAAAGAAGCAAGAACTGCTGGCCAAAGTCAGAGAAGGCAAAGCCATCCGAAGTTGCCTTGAGAACATTCCTGGATCAGCCGAAGAAGATAAGCAACAAATCGCAAAGGTTGATGCTATCTGGCTAGAAGTGTTGAAAGCAATTCAGAATGTTTTAGACTTGTAATTTGTGTATCATATATCTTGTGTAGAATTGATGGTAATCATACTCTCTGTCGCCTAATAGTACTTCTTGTTTCGCCAACGAGCCGATTTGAAAATAGCCGATTCCAGACTTCCAACCTTAATCCAATTAAGTTTGAAAACCCAGCTTTTAAGAGAACCCCTTGATCTTCTGTTCTTAGTCACCCAGCGCCGTATTCTCTTTGGCATTAGGGAAGTGGCACTTCACCTTCTATTAATTGCGGTTGCATTTTGCATGTCCCAAGGCGTCCACCTCTTTGCTCCATGGCTTCAAATACCAGCCGAGGGCTGCAGTCTCGAACACATCTACATTCGCAACCGCTCCTGTTCCTTTGCACTTCGTTGCCCTCGCAAAACTCTGTAGCGGCCTTCTTCCCTTTCCAGTAGATCCAATCAACTCAATGGCCGGCGAGGACAACCAAGGCAAACATGCAGCGGAGGAGATTCCGAAGGAGAATATGCCGGTGAACCAGCGCCTTCGACGCATGAGGTGAGATCAAAATGTTCTGTTCATGATGATGAACTGTTCTGACTCACCCATAGGTTCATTTTGAATGACAGTCTTCATCATGTTCCCAAGGTCAGCGAGCTCTCTGATGCTACATCTTCTACGCCGGCCTCATCATCGGATTCTTCTGACTCCTACGATGGAGATGACGCCCGTCGTTTCCTTTGAGAGTGGAGGGCGGTCCAAGATCGTTATTCTGTGGCGAGTCGACAAAATAGCCAGCTTGAGATCCGTCTCAGGGTCTCCCAAGCTACCCTTCATGTTGACAAAGAGGAGGCCAGTGCCGTTCGGGCGCGGCTGGCTGAGTCCAATGCCATGGTGGCGGGTAAGATGAATTTCAGGAACGCTCTATTCCGATTTCCATTGCCTTTTATGCTGATAACTTTCCTGTTTCTGTGATCGCCAGCCCTGACGGTGCAGTTAGAGTCCCTTCAACTGGCGGTGAATGCAGCCATGGATGCCGTCAATGCTCGGGGGCCTCTCATCAACGCCTGCCTCCACGACGTTCCAGCCCTTGTTCAGGAGATCGCTCTTCACGGCGTTCATCATGGCACGTCTGTGGCGCTGGCCGCGGTGCAAGTCCAGACCGGGTACAAGCTCCACGCCATGGAGACTGGCTTCCCAGTGGGCGACGGCCCCGAGGAGCATGAGGATCTAATCGAAGAATTCATCATCGCGGCGGAGGCCATTGTGGACATCACATCCGCTCAGGATGTGGTGAAAAAGGTCTTTGATTAGTTTGTATTTAGGATGAACTAATGAATGAAATCTTCTATTTTTCCATGACCGTATTTCAGTGCAATGCCCTTGTATGTGTCACAATTGTCTTTGTTTTTGCTTTTGCTCTATAGGCGATACATATCATATCGGCTTTTACATCTTCAGGTTCATTTTTTGAACTAGAGGCGATACCCTTCTGGTACCGGCTATTAGAGCCGATGGCTAAACGAATCGGCTGTCAGGTGTTGATCAAACGCTAGGATAATATCCCCTCAAATATTTTTCATCGATCGCTATTGATAGGTTGCACCAGAAATTTTTAGACCAAAGGTTAAACGATCGATCGATCCAGGTCAAGCATTTCATTAAGCAAAACAAAACTTCCTTTAATAGATCTATCAACTCTGGTTTGCACTTAGGATTCAACTTAGCGCTCACATATGTCAGCCTAAGCCTATCTCCAAGACCAATGCTTATTTCCCTTTATCCAACGACCGACGTGAAGCCATGACTATTCATTAAAACAAACTCTCAGAGCCGATTGCTTGGATCAGCTGTTGGCCTTCATTACTAATCTTAATGAAGCCTCCTTCCCATAGCTTGCTAGAAAAACATTTGAAGTCTTCTAGCTCCCAATTCACTAGATCGACTATTGCGATATTCATAGACTCATCAGCGTGAACCAGCTCGACATCATCTCCATGCCATTGAATCAAACATTGATGCATGGTTGATGGCACACAATAGTTTGCATGAATCCAATCACGACCAAGGAGTAAATTGTATGACCCTTTTCCATCGATGATGAAGAATGTGGTGAGCAGAGTTTTACTCCCAATTATCAGTTCAACGTTCATTGCCCCATAGGTCTTAGATGCATTACCCCCAAAGTCCTTAAGCATCATGCCAGTCTCAATCAGATCTCCTAGTCCCTTGCCAAGTTTACGAAAAATGGTGTAAGGCATAAGATTGACAGAAACACCTCCATCCACCAACATCTTGTTCATCGGCTTCCCATCAACAAAACCTTTTACATATAAAGCCTTTAAGTGCCGATGCTTGACTGGTTTATCAAATATAGCCTATTGTATAACTATCAACTTGGCAACTATCTCCTCATACTCTGATTCACCAAAATCTGAGTAAACTTCTTGATCTGTTGGAGCTCTGAACTCTGATGGCAACAAAAAGCCATTTGAATATTAGCCGATGGTTGCCTTTTATCGGTTGTTTGCTTACCACGCCACACTTGAGGTCTACCAGATGCTTGAGCATGTTCTAGTTCTCTGTTCCTTAGGCGTTGCACTCTTCTTTTCTGGCTTCTTGTCAAACCTCCTCGACACCATTGGCCTTCATGCCAAACATATTCTTCCTCATCGCTTTCTTCTTCATAATCAACCCAATTTTGATCAACTCGCTTTCCAAGCCGATCATGGACACTTTTATTTTTTAAGCGCCGATCCATGTTATTATGATGATACATATCTTAAGCATGGATAGACCGATGGTTGGCTTGAGATTGCCTAAACTCCTTATATTGTTCGCTGCACTATGGACAGTTATTTCTGGTAGGCAACTTCAAACCTTTGTTTTGGTAATGTCTGAAGAGAGGACAATTCCAATGCGATTCAGCTTGCTTTCTTTCATACCTCTCTTTTTCCTATTGATGCTGGTATTCTTGCTCTTCTAACCAACGCTGATAATCCTTTTTCTTCTGCCACCACGATTTATTCAACAAAATTCGAGATGTGACACGCGGCTTTGTCGCCCCATCTTTTAATGTTTCTCCCTGCTCATATCAACTCTTTTGCTTGTCACGACATCTTCTAATTTCTCTGTATTCATCAACCGATATTTGTATCTTGGGATCGACTGTTCCAGTTTCTCGTTTCTCTTGATCTGGTCGATGTTAGGACCTTAGCCTTTTCTTTGAGCAGCCTAGCATCGACCATGTTTTGATCTCCTAGGAAAGGATTATCATCAACTTTTATTTTTTGAGGTGTATCGAATTTGAGCCTTCCTTGCTGAATAACCCTCTATATATGCTGCCAGAAAACTCTGCATTCATTAGTAGAATAAGATGCAGCGTTATGAAACTTGCAAAACTTTTTATTCTTTAACTGATCAGGGGGCAACATGTCATGATTATCAGGCAACTTGATCTATTCTTTCTCGAGCAAGAAATCGAAGAGTTTGTCTGATTTAGTGACGTCAAAGTCATAGCTGTCTTCGACTCCTCTTCCTCAAGGATTTAGCACCATTACTGTCTTTTTACCCCAATTCCATTCAGCAACGGCAACCTCTTCTTCTTCATCATCTTCATAGCTGTCATCGATTGAATATGGATTATAGGCTTCCGCCGTTGTGGTACTTTTTTGGAATCGAGTATCTCTACGCATACTCTAGAATTGGCTATTGAGTGCTACCACTCATTGAGCCAATTGACCCAAATTGTCAAATTCTTGTCCCAATAGCTTCTCTCTCCATGTTGGCAACATTCCTTAAACGGCCAAAGCAGCTAGCTGATTATCAGTTAAGTTCAATGAGAAGCACAAATTTCTGGTCTCTCAGAATCTCTAAAAAAACTCGGTGCTCGATTCATTAGTTCTCTGCCTTATAGTTGTCAAATTGGTAATCTTTTTTTCTCCTGTCCTAGTGTAAAAATATGTATGAAACTTTCTTCTCTAGGTCAGCCTAGTTGGTAATGGAATTAACTGGGAGTGATGAAAACCATATGAAGGCTAGCCCTGACAGTGACAGGGAGAAGAAACAAACTCGATGGGCCTCTTCAATGGATGCTTCGCCGAATTGTGTAAGATACTGACTAACATGTTCTATTGTGCTTGTGCTATCTTGGCCAGTGAACTTAGCAAACTCTAGAAGCCTATAATTTATAGGAAGAGCGACCAAATCGTACCATTCTGGATATGGGCGTTTGTATGAGAAGGTCTGCCCTTTTGGCTTCAAATCAAACTAATTCTTCATCATCTCGGTTACTCTCAGCAACAACTCATCATCATTTAAATTTGGATTTCTCCGCACCTGCTGACCCATCTATGGATTGAAATCCCGTGTACCTTGATACCCTAGATTCGAAATCATGTGAAGGGTGTTGTAATCTGTGCCATAATGATATCCCTGTGGAATCTCTATCTGTTGGGTCCTTTGCTAGTTTGTTGCTTGAAGTCTCTAGTTATAGACGTTAGGATCTATATCTCTACGGATCCTTTGAATTGATGGTGCTATTTGTTGAGCCAACGACGGTATGTGGCCTGCTGTGCCAAAATTAATCATCTAGTTCTGACCTTGCCTTGCCGGCTGTTACACATGCTGCACTGACAATTCAGGATTATACTGTATTTGATTCATAGTAGCACCTTGAACTTGCTCAGATGAACTATAAACAACCTAGACATCATCATTACTGTCTGGTGATGCTTCTTGATGGCTAGTACCGGCTTGATTAGTCCCCTAAATCGATGGACGTGTAATGTTGTAATAAGCCAGCTCAACCTGATCAACTAGAAACCCATGAAATACCTCTTTCATGGTGTTGTGGAACGTGTTAAAGAAAACTTCATTATGGTTCGATATGACATCATGAATAGATTTGTTTACAGGTTCCACGAAGAAACGCCTGTCTTCAGCTTCATCTGCATCTGTCTGCCCATGCAATAGAACTCTTGATAGTGGATATTTCTGAATAATTATATTGTCACGTGTCTTGGTGTAGGACAACAAACACTTATTCTAAAATTCTTCTATAGCTTTGCTGATGATATCTTTATCTCTATCAGGTAGGTCTTCATAAGGTACCATAAGGATGTCGTTGTTGTTATAAGCCGCCATGACGATTGTGGGGTCCCACCGAGCGTGCCAGAACATGTGTTGGCATGGAAACGTGCCGGGCACACGAGCAAGCCGGAAGGGTCTTCTTGATGGAGCTAGAGATCCGTCTAGCTTCAATGCAGGGATGATCGATCCTGCGTACTCCTTCCGAGACGTGTCAGTCAATTTGACCCTGCAATTGACAAGGAGAGAAAGTTTATCAGTAATTTAAGGTGGAACATGCCGGTCTGTGCCCAGACAGTTCCAAGTGTGTCGCTTTGGGAGTAGCCATATGGGAAGAGCGACTGAATAGCCGATCCGTATAGAAATCGGCTGTTACGGACTATAAAACTCATGGGTAGCGATTAATTTCATATTGACGGGTACAATACTCATAGATGTAAATAAGATCATCAGCTAGATAGATATTGCCAGTGTAAAGCATTGAGTCGATGAATCTAATCAGGAAAAGATATAGCACATGAACGAATCGACTATCTAATATAAACGGATCTACAAACGCTCTGAATCTAATCTATTACCACCAACAGTGAGGTTCGACCGGATCGATGGCAGCTATGATGATAGAAACAAATTAAAACCGAAGAATCCGCAAAAAACATCTGTACTTCAACATACTTTCCAAAAGACATGCTATACGTGATGGCTCAGATGAATCGACTAAAATAGTCGATTCAGGTGAAAAGGACTACAAAATGTGAATAATCGACTATTTTACATGAACAAACCTATGGACTCCTCAGACTCAACCTACTATTTCTAACAGTGGGGTTCGACTGGATCGATGCAGCCGTGAAAAAGACAATGAATCAAACCCTTAAAGTACACAGATCTATTCACGATTAATAGAAACATGGACGCGCACCGTAGGCGTTAACGCACAGGTGATCAGCTATTTAGCAATGCAGGCATAGCAAACAGGTAAGGTCACGCCTAACTAGGAACAAATCTACTAACTAGCATCCTCCAATCTAGAATGCCATCAGTGGGGATCGACCGGATCGTTACAGCCATAATGGTGAACTATAAACTAGATTCAACTAGCCAGCAAACCTCTTCAAGATTATTCATACCTTAACCGCATACTATGCACGATCAAGATCGAAGTAAAAATAGCCGATGAAGCATAATCCGTCGCTCAGAGTAAGAAACATCATGTTGTAGTAAAGCGAACGACGGACTGAAAGGATATAAGGCTGATCTAATTCGATCTCGACCGAGCGGATTGATGTTGCTGTAAACTAATAACGATGAAAAAACATCAGCAAGATCGGTAACTTAATGAATCTACCCGAAGGACGCCACCCTTAGGTAGAGCCGATAACTTGACCTTAATCTAATTTGAGCAGTGGAGGTCAACTGGATCGATGTAGCCGTACTTGAACTAGACAAGAGTCGATAACTAGCTTATACTAGAGTCATAGTGGAGGTCAACCGGATCGATGTAGCCATACGAACAGAAGTATAAGCCATGACGGTACTTACAGACAAGCCAGAGGTCGACCGGACCGATGCAGCCCTACTCGCTGAAGAACTCGCCGAGATCTACTCTACTCCTACTCCCAAGGGTTGGCCAGAGCCGAAAAAGTAAATGACTTGTATTTGATTGATTGTGTGTTTTACAATAGCTAGGGTTCAATATTTATACCCGGAGCCTAAACATGAATCCTACTCGAGTATGACTCATTACAATCTTTGGTATAAAAGAAAACATTCCTATTTTAAGATAACTTGGAACCTAATCTTTCCTTTTTGTAGAGTCTGATATGTAGTTTCTCGACGCCAACCATAGCTTTTATCATTATCTGCTAGCGCTATCTGAAGAGAGCCGATTCCAGTGTCGCATTTGAATCAGCTGATATCGATCCTCAAGCAATCGATTCCTTGATTGACACAATCTTGGAAGCCTTCGAGTTCCCGCATTTTTCTCCCAAATTTTGGTGTAAACACCAACGCTTCCCCGCATTCTCCCTCACATATCTCCCTATCCAAGTCTACTAGCTATCTAGGGCCTAAGCCCATGGAGTGAAGCTCTTATTCTCAAATGTGGTGTTGCTCTTGCTCCTTGTGTGTTGTATTGAGAGAGGGGGGTACCCCTCTATTTATACAAGGCTCTACGGTGGTGCTCTGGCTATTCTCGACGTGAAACCCTAGACTGCACCACCTCAACATGGCAGCATGCCACCTCCTATCGAAGGAGGGGCTGAGCAGTGCCGACAAGGGGTTAGGCTCCCCTAAGGGTTAGGCTCCCCTTGACCATGGCCTCTCGCCACCGTCTTCGCGTGGTAGGCCGTGGGCTAGACTTGGATTGCTTCCCCATGGTAGTTTGTCCTAGTTGAATTGATTTGATAGGCGTCTCCTTTGTTCCTTTGCACAAATCGATGTCAGGAAGCGCCTTTCGGTGAATTATTCTATGTATTTGTGTTTGTGACCTGCAAAATAATGTTCTCCAAAATACATATGAAACTTGGTTAATAGTAAATGCATATGTGTTTAAGTTTGCTAATTTCTCCTCTTTTTGTGTCTTAATTGGCGGTCAGATTTGATCGGTAAAGAGCGCCAACAAGCTCCCCTACACTTACCCCTTTGCTCGTCCTCGAGCAAAGCTTAGAGATAAAGGTAATCATGAGCATATCATCCTAAGATGTATGGCTTACATGAAAGTTGTTCCAACACATTCTTTATACAAGTGGGATTTGTGGCGTTAGCTAACATGTTTTCTTGGGTTGTTGAAAAGCGGAACAATTCTCAAAACAAAGTCATCTTCCTAATTTCACATCTTAGTAACTTGGAGTTTTTGGTGGTTGTTCTCAAGACAAAGCATAGTTCACTTTATACTCCTCAAATGGCACTCTCCAATCACTCAATGGTGTATCAATCCTTACCAAGGCATAGTGTTTTGCCTTCTTTTGTTTCTCCTACTTCTAAAAAGGATTATGTGGAACTTTTAGGTATGGGTAAACAATATAGCATACTTTATTGCATATGTTGTAAAGTGAAATCAAGCAACCAAGGAGAGAAGTGCCATACTCTTAGATCAAGATGTGCATATGTGTGGAAAAAGATAAAGTAAAACTATACTCCTTTTGTAAATATGGTCTCTCTCTATAACTTGTTATTTTAAAACATGGCTATCTTTACTTTCTTTTTTTATATACCTTAGCCTTCATGTGCTCATTATTTTTTTTCTTTTGTACTTGGACCTTCTTGTGTCCATTTTTTTTCTTTACTTGGACCTTCATGTGTCCATATATTTTTTTGAGCTTTTTTCATAGCCCATGTCTCTGCTAAACCACATATTCAGGGAGAGATCATTATCTTTTTAGAACATGGAGTATTTTCCTAACAAACATATTTTTGTCTACCCCTAGTGTAGGAGCAGAATTTTTAGTGGATCTAGATAGAAGCATGTTTTTGTGTACCCCCAGTGTAGGAGTAGCTTGTATATGTGGGTGTACGTGATCTTGATCTCGGGAGCATCATAAATCTCTCAACAAGGGTCAACAAGACTTGACCAAACTCAACACAGTAACAAGCAGCATATGTGGAAGGCTTGAAACTTGCAAGATGTCATATTTGGCTTTGGTAGGAATTGCTCACCAGTTGAGGAGTATGTGATACTATGGTTTTATAACTTTTTTATTAAAAAAATTCTCCAAGTACTTTGAATAGAAATGGTAAGATTTCTGAATCAAAACTATATCACACTTCACAACAACTTAGTCAACATGATTGTTCTATTAGAATATTTCCCACAATCATAAGTGTATGTATATGGAACAAACTTTATGCAAGCTTCTATCTTAAACATGTTATGAACATGTCACTTTTCAAAATTTTAAACGAAGTGTGGTTTGTAAAATTGTATAGGGGCATTATTCATCATTAGGAGCTAGTAGGGATAAATTGAGTTTAGTTTTAGTGATTAGAATTTTGTTTGTTTTAAACTCAAGATTGTAGGGAGTTGAGAGTTATGTTGCACAAACCATTGTTGAAGAGGAAGGAGCTATGGGGAATCAGAGATGGTTTGGCTAAACCAGAGGTTCAGTGAATCCTCTCTGGAGCCATCTGTTCCGTCCTTCTACATGATGGATTGTTCGGGTTTGTGCAGCGTGTTGGTGGGAGATCTCAAATATGAGCGTGTTGTTCTTGAGAGATCTCCCCTACACACTTGTTTTTGTACCTATTTTATTCAACAAAGAAACAAAATACGCAACAAACAAGGACTCTACCGACTAAAACACTAGAGAGCCCAGATTTTGTTTATTATTTATGATTGTTGTATTTAGTTTTTAGCTTATGTATTTATTATTATTTTCTCATTGGTTCACCAGGCTTTTTGTCTTTTAGAATAACTCAAACAAGGCATATGGTAAAGATGCAGAGTAAATCAGGCCTTGGTTTATCTCCATTTTGGATTACCTCCATTGTTTATGAAAATAAATACTCAAAATTCATTAACTAAGATTAAACTCCATGTCTAATTTAATTAAAGCAGGCTATTTTAACCTAAGCACCATGCTTAATTTAAGAAGCCTATGGATGTTCCACACGTGCACATGTGAAAACACCCAAACCAGAGCATATACAACATAAACCAAAGGAAGCATGAATTTGTATGAGCAAGTTAAATCTTATGAAGACAAATATGAGTAAAGGAATTGGTGCACTTTTTTAATAATCATTTTGTTTTTATATATATAGCAAGGTAGAGCTAACACCATCATTTCTAAGCACGATGATCATTGGTGTATATGGAACTTTGGGACTCTCACCATCCCCCCCACACTTGGACTTTTGTGTGAAAGTCAAGTGTGCAGGATCAGGGTCTCCTTACCAAAGATCGTGAAGGCAAGTAGTTGATGCAGCTCCATGTTTTCAGGCATCGTATGTCCCTGTTCTTCTTGATCTTAACCTGAAAAGGTTAACACACAAGAATACCCCAATGTGCATACTAACTTGATAACATGTTTTTGCTTTTTATTAATAAGAAAGGTATTTTTTGTTTTTTTATAATCCCCTCTTTTTTTAATGATAATCATTTTATATGCTTTTTATGATAATCTAGGGTATTTCCCGGCAGTGCTTTGTTTATGGTCATAAGCTTGACCTTGGGAACTTCATCTTGCAGCTATCTATGGTGGTTTAGTTCCCAATTTCACTACCAGGCTTTTAGCATTATCGTTCAAGCTGCAAGGTTAATAGCACAACGCTTTCACGAGATTTGCAATATTTGTGATAAACATATGCATCCATAACCATTCTTCTAAAAAGTTTGTAGACGAGGACTAAGAGATGGTTGTGGTCCTCGTAGAAGCATGTAGCACTAAGCGTGATCAACTCTAGAGACTCCAAGAGTGAGCATGAAATGCGAGGGGTCTCAAAAGAGAAACCTTCATGCTTGCTAGTGGAATCATTCTTTTCGAGCTCTAGAGTTGGTGCTCTAAGATTGTCCATGGCACAATAGTTTTCGTTCTCAAGAGATATATCATGTGGAAACAACGTTGAGCCTCGATCATTATCGAGAACAACGGTTTTATGGCCATAGGGATATGGCTTACGTTCGAGCGAGGTTGACGATGGTTGTTTAGTTTCACTAGAAAGCCTAGGTGAAATGAATGGGAAAATGAACTTCACCTCCTTGGTCGGGTTATGGTTGGGATAATGCTCTGCCATGGGGTTTTCTAGGTGAGTGGTGGAAACTATTTTCCCAAACTTTTTGCTAAGGCTCCCATGGAGAGGTTCTTCTTGGAAAGATTTTCAAGATGGTAGCCTATAAGAAGATCGAAATCAAGAATGGCAAAGAAGTGGAAGTCCAAATGAACCTCGGTTTTCTCTATTTTGATTGGCACGACCCTAGCAATCCCACAACACTCGAAGATGAGTCCTGATGGACTTTTGAAGAGTTTGTTGTTCGGGACTAGCGGCATATTGCCTAAAAGATTTTTCACAAGGAATTCTGACATGATACTAGTCCCGACTGTGGGGTTGTGTAGGGATTCCATAACTATTCCCCTTAATGAACAAGGTATGGTCGTGGAAGGTGAAAGAATCCGAATTGCTTTGGACGAACGTGTCACTTTCATTAACCATTCTTTAGATGGTTCTGCTTTGGGGAAAGTTTCCCTTTTGTATTTTTTGTGCCAAGAGTGTTTCGAGGTATTGCCATGATCCTCGAATTTGATAGAGAACTCCAAAGGATGGATTAGTATTTTCTTCGGTGTTCGTGGTTTGGGTGAGGGCTCATAATTCGAACCTAAGGATAGTATATGTTTGGATCTGACTAATGAGGACTCCTCAACACTCAACATGACTTTTGCCTGGAGGGTTCTATTTCTCATGATGAGGGAAGTGTAGCTTTCTAGTAAGTTTTCAAGTTGTTCCGTCATGGGTTTATGCGTAAACCGGCCTTCGACAGTCATTTCTAGGCATAGGTCAGCATGTGTGTCGATACCCAAATAAAAGAGTCGCAACAATATGCTGTCGGGTAAAGACAAGTCTAGGACGACATGTATTATCACTGAAAACTTAGCCCATGCTACAACTATAGACTCCTTGCGCTGCTCAGAGTCGAGGATCGCCCTTGGTAGAGAGACGATACGGGACATGGTGAAAAATGTAAGACAAAACTTGTCCTTAAGTTCATCCCAATCCCCATTCGTACTTTCTATGGTGTGTGTGTACCATTGCTTTGCCTTCTCTAAAAGAGAGGAGGGAAACAATTTCCACCTTAGTGTTTCCTGTGTCATGCCTGAGATGAACACATTTCCTCGAACTCTAGCAGGTGATTGCAAGGGTTTTTATTTTCAAGCCTAGAGAAGGGTTGTGCTCGAACCATGGCTATAAGCTAGGGCATAGTTCACAGCCAGATGAAATCTTTGGTTTAGAAGGGCTCAGGGAACTCGCCCTTTGAAGCGGAAAGGGTTGGAGTTGGAGTTGGCTTCATGATAGAAAAGATAAAAGATTTTTTTTTTTTAGATAAAATACGAGGATGAACTAGGTTCAAAGAAAATAGGCAACCGTTCCCCGGCAACGGTGCCAGAAAGCTTGTTAGTATTTCTTAACGTCTATAGAAGTTAATCCGCAAGCGCACGAAATTATCGTTGTAGCCTTCACCCAAAAGTACCGAAAGTATTTAGGGTATCATATTTTCCACATGGAACAGAGGTATTTCTTCTAGATAATTCATCGAAGGACAACACAAGGGTAAAATTGGAAAGGGTAGAGATGGATTCCTATGGCTTTTGGGTCTAAGGATAGGTAAACTCTACTTTCACTTGCTTACTTTGGAAACCGGGTAGCACCTGGTCTGCCAAGTGAGCCCGGCGTGTAGCTCTACATCGTACCCAGACGTGAGAGATTACAAGAGACGGATAGGGTTGTCACCATCTGCCGTCTACCCCTCAACCGTGGAGTATGAGGCAAACGAAGGTAGCCTCTAGCCTAGACACCACGTCTACGCTATCAGCTACTACTCTAGCGTCCACGTAGGGTTATCCGCCTTTATCAGGGCCCTCTACTAGAGTATCTGCCATAGTTGAATTGATTTGATAGGCGTCTCCCTTGTTCCTTTGCACAAATCAGCGTCGAGAAGCACCTTTCGGTGAATTATTCCATATATTTGTGTTTGTGACCTACAAAATAATGTTCTCCAAATACATATGGAACTTGGTTAATAGTAAATGCATATGTGTTTAAGTTTGCTAATTTCTCCTCTTTTTGTGTCTTAATTGGTGGCCAGATTTGATCGGTAAAGACCACCAACAGGGCTGCTAACTGGGCGCGCGGTGCGCCAGGGGCTACGGATGGGGTGGGCTGGGGGCCGGCACACAACGTGCTTGTGGAACGGCTAAAATGTCCTTGTTTGGTTTTGATAATTAAGTGACAACTTAGGTGGACTAAATGTGTTTAAGTGCAATATATAGGTGATTAGTCCATAGGTACATGTGTGTGAGCAACTCATGCCATGACGGTGAAGATGGCTTGGATTTGTTGCAAGGCTCATATATGTGATGAAGGAGCCCATTGCATATGAGACATGGCATTGAGTCATGTGACTAAGGTGGAGAAGATCAAGACAAGGCTTGGCTTGATGGACCGGTTGCAAGTGTGAAGGGCAAGTCTAGTGAGGACTTGGTGCCGATGGACCAAGGCAACGAAGAAGACAAAGTGAGGTCAAGATCAAACCAACAAGGTCACATGATGATATAAAGTGGATCATATCATTTATGATCATGTTGGTGCATGTGTTGTATCGACATTGGAGGAGATGGAATGGAATGTGCAAGACAAAGGTATAACCTATAGGGAATTTCATTTCACCATCATAGGTGTGTAGAGAAGTTGATGGCTAGGTTTAGGGTAGATGGCCATACTATCAAGAGGGGCAAACTTGTTTACATATCGATCATCTAGTGCCACTTGAGCGATCTAACTTTGCGACGTTCCTAGGATCAAGTGGCATGGTGAATTGATTGACTAATCCTTTCGAAAATGTTTGTAAAAATGCTAACGCACTTGCACTTGGTGGTGTACACTTGGTGGTGTTGGCACATTTACAAAGGAAAAGTTTTTGGAGTTGAATTGGATCAACTTGGAGAAGAGAGAAAGGTTTTTTGGTGTGCTCTGAATTTTGTGATTGTCCTTAGATTGGAATTTTGCATTGATCCATTATGCTTTGGATCAAACATTGTGCTTGTGTTGTTGCTCTTGTGACTAGTTCAGCTTTTGTAGCTTTATGGGGGGTATGACCCTGGATACCCATGACAGACTACATAGGCTACGCTGCCAGGGGTGGTTCATCCCATAAGATGAAGACTTATGGTGCGTGGTACTACTCGGCGTGTACCGCAAGACATCAAAGGTGATATCCTGAAGATGCTACAAGATCTATTAGGATATGCTTGATCTCATGATTCCTATAACCTATTATTACTTACTAGTTATCTCCTAGATCTAACCGGCTTGTAACCCTACCACCCAGCTATATAAGGCGGGTAGGAGACCCCCTCAAAACACACACAATATCATACGATAACCAATACAAACCAACAGACCACAGGAGTAGGGTATTACATCGTGCTGACAGCCCAAACCTGTCTAACTCTTATGTCTCTGTTGCCTTCTTGTTCTCGATTACACGCACTTCCGTTGATCAATCTACCTTCGTGGGATACCCCTCGGAGGACTGCCGACGATATTCTGTCGACCGTTGGTGTGCTAGGTAGGGGAGTGCATGTTGTTTCCATGATGAATAAGGTGGTACACTTTTCAAGCTCTTCGTCCTCTCAGAGCCTGGCCAGATCTTTACAGTCAGATCGATCTCTTGGGTCATCAATGCTGACGGAGAAGGAGAGATCTTCAAGATAGTGCAGATTGATTCTACGCCAACCACACCAACGCCTACAATAGCAAATCTGATCTCGAAACCGTCTCTAAGGTCATCTTCACCAACAACTCGCCACCTACTGCCACGCTACTCAAGGAAGCAGCTCAGCAACGACGATCTCATCGCATCAATCGATCAGGTCAGCCAGAAGCTTGCTGACTGCCTCTCCCTCATGGAATCAGCTCTGACCACTCTGGTTCGGCGCTGACCACCTTCCGGTTCCGATCTATCGGAAGCCAAATGGGAAACTCCAGGGGATATGGCCACCATCCATCAGGATGCCCTAAGGGACAAATTTGTTGACCAAATAATGCCATACGCCATAGACAAGACGTTCTGTCTAAAGCTAAGTCACACTTTATTATTTTTCTAAATATTTCATATATCCCCCAATGTTTCTTCGAGTTGTTTTCTCCGTAATTATTCTCCAAACGGCTTTTTTCTCCGTGTATACCATCTTGAAGATGACACACGCTTTCGACTCAGCAAATCCCCGAACAGTCATGTTGATGCTCGGATGTTCCCAAAGACGGCTCTATCTCTAGCTTCTCCCTACATGTGCATGAGCGCCTGCCCTCTGCGTTAGGGGTGGTCGGCAGTGCCTCCTTAGCGACGAATTGCTCTTCCTACACGCACATAGGCCCTACGCTCTGCGTTATGGTTAATAGGCTAGCTAGGGCTGGAGACTTAGCTACACACTAACTGGTCGGACGGTTTATATAAAATATAAACACATCTTCAAAATAACACTAAGTGTTCACACCAACTGATCCCCTAGCTGCATACGCTATTTCATCACCGTTGCTGATTCTTCTCCGGAGTTCATATATTTTATTTTTACATCATGTGCTACCCATTCTACACATTTGTTTCATAGGGGCACGGTTCGGACAATGAGCTTACGCTTAGGGACTGGACAAGATGATCATCGTCCGGGTGGTCAGACCACCTATCGGATGGACTTCACCGCCAACCTACTGGTCAGACTGCTCGACACTCACTCCTGCTCGGTGTTCACTTCGTTGCCGACCAGTTGGTTGGACTGCTCATCACATGGGCTTCATTGTCAGCTACACTGGGGGCTCGCCAGCTACGCTGGGGACTCCTCGGTGTTTGGATTCTTCGTGCAAGCGTCACCAGCTAAGCTGAGGACTCCCTTGGTGGTCAGATCTTACTACATATCATCGGTGTGCTATCAAGTTGCTCCATGATGTTCGGATCAGGGTGTTGAGCATGGGCAGCATGTCCGGGGTCTTGTGAAGTACATGGCAGATGACGTTGGCAAGCTTTCATTAAATTTTTTTTGACCCTGCTACAAGATATCTTCAAAATCTTCCAGCAGGCTTGGGGACTACTTGTGTACATGTCATCTCACGATGACTGTATTTATTTCTGCACTGGTTTCCAGCGACATTGGGGACTGGGCCAGCACCTGAAGACTACTACTTTGGACCCTGGCACCACGTGACTATGTCACCTACTATCAGGCTCGGGGACTAAGTGGGCACACTTTACCTTCTGATGAGTGTGTTTTTCTTTAATCTGTTCATTGGAAGACTCCATGCCTCTCGAAGTTGAACAAGATTATCTCCCTTTCTCATGGTCAGACTCTAAGTCGGCACACTTGGTTCATAGTGAGGAAATTTTTTATTTTGAACTTGAGCTCCTTACATCCATCTGGCAAGCCTTACTTGGGTAAGCTCGGGCTCGGCCGAACAGTTAAGCTGGTCGGTTACAGTCCACAACTACTCGATGACTCATTAGGGTGGTCGGAGTATGAGTCTGACTGCTCGGCTTTGTTTACACCTGCTCGGATAAGCTCAAGACAGCGTTGCATAGTGGATACAAGGCGCTCGAGGACTAAGCTATGGGGGGTACAACCTTGAATACCCATGGCAGACTACATGGGCTGCGCTGCCAGGGGCAGTCCAGCCCACAAGACGAAGACTTATGGTGCATGGTACTACTCGACGTGTACCGCAAGACATTAACGGCGATATCCTGAAGATGCTACGAGATCTATTAGGATATGCTTGATCCCGTGATTCCTGTGACCTGTTATTACTTACCGGTTATCTGCTAAATCTAACTGACTTGTAACCCTACCACTCGGCAATATAAGGCGGGTAGGGGACCCCCTCAAAACACATGCAATATCATACGATAGCCAATACAAACCAACAGACCACAGAAGTAGGGTATTACATCGTGCTGATAGCCCAAACCTATCTAACTATTGTGTCTCTATTGCCTTCTTGTTCTCGATTACACGCACCTCCGCCGATCAATCTACCTTTGTGGGATACCCCTCGGAGGATTGCCGACGATATTCTATCGACAGTTGGCACGCCAGGTAGGGGTGTGCATGCTATTTCCATGACGAACAAGATGGTACACTTTTCAAGCTCTTTGTCCTCTCCAGAGCCTGACCAGATCTTTATAGTTGGATCGATCTCTTGGGTCATCAATGCTGATGGAGATGGAGAGATCTTCAAGCCAATGCAGATCGATTCTACGCCGACCACACCAACGCCTGCAACAGCAGATCCGATCTCAAAACTGCCTTCGAGGTTGTCTTCACCAACAACTCACCGTCTGCTACCCCGCTACTCGAGGAAGCAGGTCAGCAATGATGATCTCATCGCATCCATCGATCAGGTTGGCCAGAAGCTCACCGACTACCTCTCCCTCATGGAATTGGCTCTAACTACTCCGGTTCGGCGCCGACCACCTTCTAGTTCTGATCTATCGGAAGCCGAATGGAAAACTCTAGGGGATATGACCACCATCCATTAGGATGCCCTAAGGGACAAATTCGCTGACCAGATAACACCATACGCCATAGACAAGACATTTTGTCTAAAGCTAAGTCACGCTTTATTATTTTTCTAAATATTTCATATATCTCCCAATGTTTCTCTGAGTTGTTTTCTCCATAATTATTCTCCAAACGACTTTTTTCTCCGTGTATAACATCTTGAAGATGACACACGCTTTCGACTCAGCAAATCCCCAAACAGTCATGTTGATGCTTGGATGTTCCTAGAGACGGCTCTATCTCCGGCTTCTCCCTACATGTGCACGAGCACCTACCCTCTGCATTAGGGGTGGTCGGCAATGCCTCCTTAGCGACACTCTGCTCTTCCTACATGCACACAGTCCCCGCGCTTCGCGTTATGGTTAACAGGCTAGCTAGGGCTAGAGACTCAGCTACACACTAACTGGTCGGACGGTTTATATAAAATATAAACACATCTTCAAAATAACACTAAGTGTTTGTGGTAGAATCGCCTAATCTAATGCCTCCCAGGAGTACTCATCTTTCATTGGACACTAAGTACTCAAGGGAGGACATCAAATTACTCGATTCCGTCGAGCACACCCTAGGAGAGAACCCGAAAATCCACATTTTTCCATCAGGATCACAAATGAGAGAAATAAGCTTACATCATTCTCGACCATTTCTTACATCACTTTTAATACAACATTAGAGTATAATATTTATTGTTATAACAGCGGAATGTAATCATATTATCAGAGTTATGAACAATTTAATTGAATAGCGGAATATAAACCTATGAACAGAATTACAGCGGAACTAAATAAATATCTATCCATGGCATGATGAAGCATTGATATATAAACTATGACAACAGATTATAAAACATTCATTTATAAAAACATTTAGTGAGAGTTCTAAATAAAAACTATGATCGCAGCATAAAGGAAATCATCTTTGAGCCCACCAGGAGAAATCCACACACAAAGGTCAGCTCTAGCCTCCACCTGTCACCTGCAACAGGGGGAAATAAAACCCTGAGTACTCAATTGTACTCAGCAAGACTTACCCGATAGGAGGAAAGAAAACACTCCAAGGATATGCAAGGCTATCTGGCTTGTGGGCTTATAGCATCTGCAGGAGCATTACTAAAAGTGCGTCCTTATATTTGATTTTTATTAGCAGTGTATTAGTTCATTAACTAACCATTCTATGTAAGCACCTGTGCTACTTTGAAGCAGGTGGTAAGCAATCAGATTCCTTTTTCCATCTTTCATCTTCAGTTCTTACTATGGTGCTAGAGTTTAGACAAGTCGTACCAGAACGCCGGCGATTCGCGAATCAATACACCCAGCTAGGTACCCCAAAAACACACGCCCCACTTGTACCTAGGCACAAGCAGGACCAACCCACTACCCTCCTATCATGGGGTCCAGGTCACCGTCCAAACTAGGACTCCAAGCCCCCGCCCCTGAGTCCTAAACTCAGTGCGGTGCAAGGACCTCCTAACCCAAAAATCACCTTGACAGTCGATCCGGAAAGAACCGAAACCTATGACAAGAGAGTAACAAGTCTTCCAAGCACCCATACCCAAGTATGTGCTCGGGATAATAAGCCTATGACTTGCCGATCGTCCAATGCAACGGCCGGTCCTTAACCGACACAGACAGGAAAAATAGTGTAACCAAGCTATGTCACGTTAGTCGCAGGACACAACCTCTTACACCCACCAATACCCAAACCATATCCCTGCCCGGTCACCATTTTTCCTTTCCACCATTTATATTTTCCAAGTGATAATAATACAGTAATATATTTCCTATATCTCGTGAGTGATAGGTAATCACTCGACTTCTACCGGAGTCCTATAGCATAGCAATCTACACGATCATGTCATACTAGTAAGACTCATAGGATAAAGATATATATATGCAAGTGGGTTTCATTCAACTCCTTAAAACTTAATGCACAAATATAATTTAGAGTGTAGAAAAGTAGGGGTTATGCACCGGGGCTTGCCTGGGTAAAAGATAACCAAAAGTTCGCATTCTAACTTAGCGGCATGATCCTTGGCACCATCTTTTCAGCTACTCCAGTTGATACCCTCGATCCACCGTCGTTCCTATTATGATATGTATTGATGCAAATGCACAAATATAAATAATCGACGACGGCCGAAATGCTTAGAAATCCGATTACGTCTCACAAGCTAACGAGATAGTTCTAACACGCTAGTCTACGTATCCATGTTGTCGAAAAAGGCGTTACTTCACAACCAATGTTATAGTCATGAAACCCAAGGCATTTCTTTATCTATTTCATTGATCTAATATATATCCAAACTAGGGCAATATAGTTAACCCAGCAAACTAATTATTCTAGAGCTATAAAAATTACAGTGAGTAACTAATATTATTAGGATTTTACTGTAAAATTTTTAGGGTCAACGCTATCACCATTTTCTCGCAAAAATTCCCACAAGTTAACCCTTTAATAATATTAAGCATTTTAGAATAATTAGGGAACTCCTACAAATATTACGCAACTATGTGGATAAATTACACTAACAGGTAGATCCTGATTTTATGAACCTAACAAAATTGGTTTCACGGTTTTTGGACACCTACACAATTTTATTTTGATTTTACAAGTTAAACTAGAAACCTATATTAGAAAAGCATTTAGGAAATGGAACGGGCCGGCGGCCAAAATGGCCAGCAGCCCTTATGCGGCCTTAGCATGGCCCACTACCGGCGAGCGTGGCTCGGCCCGTAGACGCACAGCGCGCGGCCCAGGCGCGGCGGCACAAAGTCGGCCCAGCGCGGGTGAGCCCACAGGCGCGCTCAACCGGTGACCCAGGCGGCAAGCAGCAATGGCGCGGATGGCCCAAGCGATAGGTAGGCCACAACCCAGCAAGCCAGCCCACCCGGTCCAGCGACGGCACATTTGCGAAGAGGCCCCTGAGCTTCTAACAATTCACCCCGCAATACATTAGCACTATTCACATGGGTCACGTATTCTACACCGAAAACCATGTATTAGCTTCTATTCACCTTTCTCACCTTCACCAGAATAGAGCACGCGATGGGGAAGCAATCCACCGGCCAAGGAGCGGCTCGCGGGCAGCAGTGCTATCGCGGGACGGCACGTGGGAGCATCAGTGGCTCTGGCCGCACCCGAGGACGGCAACAGCACGGCCAGCAGGACTAGTGGAGCACCCGCCACGCACTCACACGGACGGCCGTCGGGTGATGGCCGCGGCTGCCTCATCGGCGCCAGGCAGTAGGCGGTGGCATGGTAGCTAGAGAGGGTGGTAGTGGCGCAGCCATGGCGGGAACAAGGACACAACATGGTGACCTCAGCACACAGCGACGCTGGCCAGGTAGCTCCAGGCGACGCAGGCATGAGGCACGGCGCGGCCGAAGGACGCGGGCACGCTCGCACATGGTGGCCGGGCGACGGTGGACAAGTGGCCACTGTGGATGCTACGGGCGTGCAGGGGCAAGGAAGAGCGGCGCAAGAGGAAGAGCGAGGAGGCGCCGGTGCTACACGCGGAGGATCAGCGCGGCAACACGGGTGGCACAACATCGGCACCGGCGCGCGCGGCGGCAGCGTGGGACCATGGGGCAGCAGCCTGCTACAGCGGCTTGGTGCTCTGCTGGGCGCAGCGGGGCCAGGGAAAGAAGGCAAGGCACTTTAAGGCAAAAGACGACGGCCACGCGGCATGGGCTGCGGCAGGGGTAGGTGGTGACAGGCCGGGCATGACCACTACGGTTGCTTGGCTCGGCAGATGTAGAAGGAGGCAATCAAGGTAGAGAGAGAAGCAAAAGCAAAGGCCGAGGAGTATGGATGCGGATGGATGAGGAGACTTTGCAATGCAGAGCTACGACGAGAGATGAGACGGTGCAATAATTACAATGCAAGGCGAGTACGTTGCATGCCGCGCCAAGAAAAGTAAATGAAGCTGCTGCGTGCTCTCTCTCGTCAGTTCGTGCTTTCACACCAATCACTTGAATCTATGAAGCGGCCAGACGAATAGTTGTGTCGCAGCGTGTAGTGGGGGTGGTGGAACTAGGCGCAGGTGCACGTGAGCCCTAGGTCGACAGCAGCAGTGTATGCATGTGAGGCAGCGTGGCCAGCACAAGCGAGCACAGGCGTGCGCGGGCAAGCAGACAGCAGCCAACAAGCAGCAGCGACCCGGCTAGTAGCAGCGACCAGCAGCGCCAGCTCTCTCATTTTTATTTCTATTTCGTTCATATTAATTTTTAAATTAACAAACATCACATTGACACTCGAACAAGAATACCCACATTTTCACAGTATTCATATCCTGCTGGTGGTATGATTTTTTTTCTGTTTATATTTTAGATTATTTTAGCTTCCAAAAATTCATTTTCTAAACAACTTTATGCATTAACAAGCATAACTAAAACGCTAAGGTTTTATTATTTAGCAAATTTTTACATTCAACAAATTTTGTTTATAAAAATTGTTTTCATGCTCAATCCAACCGAACAAGCCATTTGCCATTTACTTGCTAGAATCGTTATCGGACAATTTTTAAATACTTTTACGCCCTAGGTGAATTAGCTCAGATATTTAGTTTAGTCCATCAAAGTGAACCACATAAGACTCGCTCATCCTTCCATACGTGTTTTTAAAACCCGTTGTTCAATATAATTCGCCAAAATGATGATTTTAAACATAAGCTAAATTTTAAAATCCGAGAAAATTGTTTCGGTAAATCCTCTTAGGTCTCAATCTTAGTGCTATGCGAGCTCATAACACTAGAGGTGCTACAACCAACGCCCCCTAAAAAGAATCTCGTCCCAAGATTCGAAGCAATAAGCAGAAGAGGGAAAACGCGATTACATTTCGTAGATTTGGAATTACACAAAAGATTACACGACTTCGAATACTAAACCACATGGAGATTTAGGGATACATTGCTAAGAGCAACCTAATACAACCGAGACTTAATCCAGAAGGCGAGATAGACGAGGGCAATGGAGAAACAACAAGATAATGATTATCCAAAACATGGCGTATGACCAATAGATCCAGAAACCAGAGACTGAGAAGTAAAACATTATGAACCCTAAGACCAAACTAACCAAGGGAACTTGAACTTCTTCGATGAACCAGATCCTTTCTTCTTCTCAGATTACACCATCACCTCAGACTGACGAGCCTAATCCCATGAGTGATGACTGGATCTCGTAGCTCTACTCCGAATGCGAGGGGAATGGGGATGAAGAAGAAGAGCAAGGACCAAGGGCATCTTATAGTGGCGAATGGAGGTGGGATGCAACACACCGGAAGTGGAGACGGCGTGGATGGGATACATAGATGGTTCATGCTATGGGGATAACCTCGGCCATAGTGCGCTTCCTGCCCGAGCGGGCAGAGGATAAGGGAGAGGAGAGGGGGTCCACTCGACGAGGCAGGCGTGCGGGCGGCTGGGTCCCCAAGAGAAGAAAAAGGAGAGGGAAGGGGGTCCGGTATGGGGGACGAGGCGTGGGGGTCGAGAGCCTATCGGATGCTGGGAAAAGGAGAAACACACAGTGCATAAAGACGGTGAGTGCGGCACGATGCCACGGCCACGCGAGAACAGGGTGTTCATGGACCCGACACCGACGGTGTCTGCAGGGCACGCAACGAAATAACCCGGCATGCATAGCATGGTCAACTAAACATAGGGCTTGGGACATGACATCCACTCAGGCTTTTCCAAGCACTCTCGACTAAGCACGGCTAACTTTCCTTACTACTCTTCTTTTGCTTTCCCTTTCTCGACCACATCCGTCTTTCATGTAGACTAAGACCATATCATACGTTCTTCCTCCAAAACCACCTCCTCTTGTCTACCTTGAGAGAACACTATTTCATCAACCCGTTGTGGATTTCTAGTTTGAACACCTAAACATTTTCAAGGAGAATATTTTGTAGCAAAAGCATGGCGATGTAACTTGGTAAAGGTACTTGGTCAACAACCTCGATACTAGCGCATGCCAAGCAACATCACCATGTGGTAGCTATTCCATAGGGAGCCCTCGGTTTTGTCGTGGCACCATAAGCTATTAACCAGGCAACTATTACCAACTTACACGCCATGAAGATAGTGGGGTCATAGACCACAAAATAAGAGGAGTATTGTAAGGGAAGATTCAAACAACAAGGGTTCCTTTCACAAATAAGGAACAAGGTTCAAGTATTCTGCTGGGACATCCACAATTAGTCGATACAGTGTCCTATGTTATCTAATCACGGTTGGTCTACTGGTATCTGAACGGCAACTTCTCTTGTAACCCACTTAACATTGCCCTTGAAAACCCTAAGCATGTCTAATGGGACTTAAAGTAGATGGACACAATAAACACAGCGAAATAAACAAAATGCATATTCCAACGGTCTTATATGGGTACATCATATAGGCATTCAGTCTCCCATTAACGACACATGCTTCACCTTCCCTACGATGGACGATCTCAACAACTACGGACGAAGAACAATGGCAAGAGTACAATACCAGAAGACAGCAACGAAAAGCACTACAACTACTATAGGTACAACATCATAAGGCAACTAATCTGCTCTGGACCACGCATCTTCACTCTCAGGCTCGGCAGATTATTCCACCACCCTGGCTATAGATCTGCATCTTCTCCTGGCAATGGCTGAGTGAGAGGAATCAAGGGCTCTACTTCTAACACTTCCGAGGGTGGAGGTGCTGGTGGTACCGCAACACCGGTTCTCCTTCTTTCTAGCAGGTGGATAGGGCTTCCCTCCACGATCAAGGGATCCTGCCATTCAGCAACCAGCATCCGCCGCTTGGCCCTAGTGACAAGATAGGCCTCACCTAGCTGATGGACATGATGATCTTTAGCCTCCTTTAGAGCTTCTGACATGGCAGTCTCCTGACTTTCCACGGTGGCCGCACTGGCATGCGCTTCGACGAGCTACACCTGGAGCATCCTAGAGAAGATATTGGCTTCCTCGGCTCGACGGAGGCACATCCTTAGCTCTAAGCCTTGCTGATCATACTGCTCATCCAGAGCAAGCAGGTATGCAGTATGCGGTCAAGTGCACCATGGTAGGACTGTCTTCTTGCGCATCCCGCCCTTGCAAAGCCTCCATGCGAGCCCTCCATGCCCGTTGATTCTTGTCCAAAGGTGAAAAGAACCTCATGGGGGTACGGGCAATGGGCTCTTCATAGATTTGGCAAAGGTACCGCAAGGCTTTGCGGGCCATAACCTAGTAGGTGTCGATGAAGCGAAACCTAGTTGCGGTCACATTCCAGGCTTTAGTGAGGTTGGGGAACTCTTCACTCTTTCTGATGTAGACGGTAACCTCACACCGCTCAGTGCCATGCTTCTCATACTCACAGGCCTCATACTCAAGACGATCTTTGACTCTAAGCTTTTGCAGGGTGGCATGTAGGATTTTGGGAAAACCCTCAACGTTCAGGCAGTAACTACTAACCCAGGCTCCTGCCATCCCTGGCAGTGGTTGTGAGGAAGGACTGAGCGAAAAGCTTGCTCAAAGGAAAAGCTAGACAAGCTAAAGTGCACTCAGTGGTGGTACCAATGGCTAAGTCAGGCTCTGTTTATAAAGGCAGAGCGGTAGTGGTCCTGACGCAGTCCACCAGGGTTCCTGCGCGGGATCACTATGAATGAATCAACAAAAATTTCGCGCGTTCGAAGCGAGCGATGTCCGAGGCCATTACTGACTAGTATGACAGTAGGGCAAGGGTGCGACAAGAGCACAGAAAAGGGGTACGGGGAGACATGGGTCATGACCGACGTGAACCACGGGCGAACGCAGAGCACGAAGCCACAGAGCAGAAATAACTCCAAGACAGGAACGAGTCAGTCGTGCACCATACGACACGTGTGGCACCTATGGATGGCGTATCTACAAGTAATACGAGCGCTATAATGCACAAACAGGATATGCATGAATGCACGTCCTATACGTCATTCCACTGTTGCCAACATATAGGGCAACCGTTCTCAGATTTTTGGCACATCGTTCTCTCCCTGTAGCTAGTCGATACTATCAGACTATGCTCGGGTCAGTGTACCAGCAGAAAATTGATTAAATCTACCTAAGTCAGCAGAGTGCCATCTATCCTGAATACATAACCATAGTAATAGAGCTACTTATCTAACTTCGCATGCAATATCCTAACTTTTTGAAAAGAATAGGTTGTCAAGTTTTAGTTTAGAAAAGGTTTTTGAAGATTTATTTCCTCATTTGTGCTCTGATACCACTTGTGGCAGAACCGCCTAATCTAATGCCTCCCAGGAGTACTCGCCTTCCATTAGGCACTAAGTATTCAAGGGAAGACACCAAATTACTCGGCTCCATCGAGCACACCCTAGGGGAGAACCCAAAAATCCATATTTTTCTATCAGGATCACAAATGAGAGAAATAAGCTTACATCATTCTCGACAATTTCTTACATCACTTTTAATACAACATCAGAGTATAATATTTATTGTTATAACAGCAGAATGTAATCATATTATCAGAGTTATGAATAATTTAATTGAACAGCGGAATATAAACATGTGAATAGAATTATAGCGGAACTAAATAAATATCTATCCATGGCATGATGAAGCATTGATATATAAACTATGACAACAGATTATAAAACATTCATTTATAAAAACATTTAGTGAGAGTTCTAAATAAAAACTATGATCGCAGCATAAAGGAAATCATCTCTGAGCCCACCAGGAGGAATCCACACACAAAGGTTAGCTCTAGCCTCCACCTATCACCTGCAATAGGGGGAAATAAAACCCTGAGTACTCAATTGTACTCGGCAAGACTTACCCGACAGGAGGAAAGAAAAGACTCCAAGGATATGCAAGGCTATCTGGCTTGTGGGTTTATAGCATCTACAGGACATAACCTCTTACACCCATCAATACCCAAACCATATCCCTGTAGTAATATATTTTCTATATCTCACGAGTGATAATAATACAGTAATATATTTCCTATATCTCACGAGTGACAGGTAATCACTCGACTTCTTCTGGAGTCCTGTAACATAGCAATCTACATGATCCTGTGATACTAGTAAGACTCATAGGATAAAGATATATATTCAAGTGGGTTTCATTCAACTCCTTAAAACTTAATGCACAAATATAATTTAGAGTGCAGAAAAGTAGGGGTTATGCACCGGGACTTGTCTGGGTAAAAGATAACTAAAAGTTAACATTCCATCTTAGCGGCATGATCCTTGGCATCATCTTTTCAGCTACTCCAGTTGATACCCTCAATCCACCGTCGTCCCTATTATGATATGTATTGATGCAAATGCACAAATATAAATAATCGATGACAACCGAAATGCTTAGAAATCCAATTATGTCTCACAAGCTAACGAGATAGTTCTAACATGCTAGTCTATGTATCCATGTTGTTGAATAAGGCATTACTTCCCAACCAATGTTTTAGTCATGAAACCCAAAGGCATTTCTTTATCTATTTCATTGATCTAATATATATCCAAACTAGGGCTCAATAGTTAACCTTGCAAACTAATTATCCTGGAGCTATAAAAATTACAGTGAGTAACTAATATTATTAGGATTTTACTGTAAAAATTTTAGGGTCAACACTATCACCATTTTCTTGTAAACATTCCCACAAGTTCACCCTTAATAATATTAAGCATTTTAAAATAATTAGGGAACTCCTACAAATATTACACAACTATGTGGATAAATTACACTAACAATAGATCCTGATTTTATGAACCTAACAAAATTGGTTTCACTGTTTTTGGACACTTACACAATTTTATTTTGATTTTACAAGTTAAACTAGAAACCTATATTAGAAAAGCATTTAGGAAATGGAAAGGGCCGGCGGCCAAAACGGCCCAGCAACCCTTACGCGGCCTCAGCATGGCCCAATACCGGTGAGCGCGGCTCGGCCCATAGACGCATAGCGCGCGGCCTAGGCGCGACGGCACAAGGCTGGCCCAGCGCGGGCGAGCCCACAGGCGCGCTCGACCGGCGGCCCAGGCGGCAAGCAGCAACGACGCGGATGGCCCAAGCGATAAGCAGGCCGTAGCCCAGCAAGCCATCCCACCTGTTCCAGCGATGGCACATTTGCGAAGAGGCCCCTGAGCTTCTAACAATTCACCCCGCAATACATCAGCACTATTCACTTGGGTCACATATTTTACACCAAAAACCCTATATTAGCTTCTATTCACCTTTCTCACCTTCCCCAGAACAGAGCACGCGATGGGGAAGCAATCCACCGGCCAAGGAGTGGCTCGCCAGTAGTGGTGCTATCGTGGGACGACACGTGGGAGCATCAGCGGCTCTGGCCGCACCCGAGGACGGCAACAGCGCGGCCGGCGGGACTGGTGGAGAACCCGCCACGCACTCACACGGACAGCAGTGGGGCGACGGCCACGGCTGCCTCACCGGTGAGAGGCAGCAGGCAGTAGCGCGGTAGCTAGAGAGGGCGGTAGTGGCGTGGCCATGGCGGGAACAGGGACGCGGCACGGTGACCTCGTCACGCAGCTGCGCTGGCCGGGCGGCTCCAGGCGATGCGGGCGTGAGGCACAGCGCTGTGGCACGGGCGCACGGGGGGGAGCAGCGGTCTAGAGTGGACCGGGGAATCACACACGGAGAAGCTGCAGGTCCAGCGTGGCCGAAGGGCGTGGGCACGCTCGCGCGTGGTGGCCGGGCGACGGCGGACAGGTGTCCACTATGGATGCTGCGGGCGTGTAGGGGCAAGGAAGAGCGGCGCAAGAGGAAGAGCGAGGAGGCGCCGGTGCTACACGCGAAGGAGCAGGGCGGCAACACGAGCGGCACAACATCGGCACCGGCGTGCGCGCGGTAGCAGCACGAGACTGTGGGGTAGTAGCCTGCTACGGTGGCCTGGTGCTCTGCAGGGCACAGCGGGGCTAGGGAAAGAAGACAAGGCACTTTAAGGCAAAAGACGATGGCCACGCGGCATGGGCTGCGCCAGGGGTAGGTGGTGACGGGCCGGACATGACCACTGTAGTTGCTTGTCTTGGCAGATGCAGACAGAGGCAATCAAGGCATAGAGAGAAGCAAAAGCAAATGCCAAGGAGTATGGATGTGGATGGATGAGGAGACTTTGCAATGCAGAGCCACGACGAGAGACGAGACAGTGCAATAATTGCAATGCAAGGTGAGTACGTTGCACGCCGCGCCAGGAAAAGTAAATGAAGCTGTTGCGCACTCTCTCTCATCAGTTCGTGCTTTCACACCAATCACTTGAATCTATGAAGCGGCCACACGGGCAGCTGTGTCGCGGCGTGTAGCAGGGAAGGTGGAACTGGGCGTAGGTGCACGTGAGCCCTAGGTTGATAGCAGCAGTGTATGCCTGTGAGGCAGCGTGGCTAGCACAAGTGAGCGCAGGCGTGCACGGGCAAGCAGACAGCAGCCAACAAGCAGCAGCGACCCGGCCAGTAGCAGCGCGCCAGCGACCAGCAGCGCCGGCTCTCTCGTTTTTATTTCTATTTTGTTCATATTAATTTTTAAATTAACAAACATCACATTGACACTCGAACAAGCATACCCATATTTTCACAATGTTCATATCCTGCTGGTGATATGATTTTTTTACTATTTATATTTTACATTATTTTAGCTTCCAAAAATTCATTTTCTAAACAACTTTATGCATTAACAAGCATAACTAAAACTCTAAGGTTTTATTATTTAGCAAATTTTTACTTTCAACAAATTTTTATTATAAAAATTGTTTTCATGCTCAATCCAACCGAACAAGCTATTCACCATTTACTTGCTAGAATCGTTATCGGACAATTTTTAAATACTTTTACACCCTAGGTGAATCTCCTCAGATATTTAGTTTAGTCCATCAAAGTGAACCACATAAGACTCGCTCGTCCTTCCATGCGTGTTTTTAAAACCCGTTGTTCAATATAATTTGCCAAAATGACGATTTTAAACATAAGCTAAATTTTAAAATCTGAGAAAATCGTTTCGGTAAATCCTCTTAGGTCTAAATCTTGGTGCTACGCGAGCTTGTAACACCAAAGGTGTTATAATGTTCACACCAACTGATCTTCTAGCTGCATACGTTATTTCATCACCGTTGCTGATTCTTCTCCGGAGTTTATATATTTTATTTTTACATCATGTACTACCCATTCTACACATTTGTTCCGTAGGGGCACGGTTCGGTCAACGAGCTTACGCTCAGGGACTGGACAAGATGATCATCCTCCGGGTGGTCGGACCACCTATCGGACGGACTTCACCGTTAACCAACTGGTCAGACTGCTCGGCACTCACTCCTGCTCGGCGTTCACTTCGCTGCCGACCAGTTGGTTGGACTACTCATCGCATGGGCTTCATCGTCAGCTACGCTGGGGGCTCGCCAGCTACGTTGGGGACTCCTCGGTGTTCGAATTCTTCATGCCAGCGTCGCCAGCTAAGCTGAGGACTCCCTTTGTGGTCAGATCTTGCTATGTATCATTGGTGTGCTATCAAGTTGCTCCATGCTGTTTGGATCAGGGTGCTGATCTTGGGCAGCATGTCCGGGGTCTTGTGAAGTACATGTCAGATTACGTTGGCAAGCTTTCATTAAAAATTATTTGACTCTGCTACAAGTTATCTTCAAAATCTTCCAGCAGGCTCGGGGACTACGTGTGTACATATCATCTCACGATGACTGTATTTATTTCTACACTGGTTTCCAGCGACATTGGGGACTGGGCCAACACCTGAAGACTACTACTTTGGACCCTGGCACCACGTGACTACGTTACCTACTGTTAGGCTCGAGGACTAAGTGGGCACACTTTACCTTCCGGTGAGTGTGTTTTTCTTTAATCTGTTCATTAGAAGACTCTGTGCCTCCCGAAGTTGAACAAGATTATCTCCCTTTCTCGTGGTCGGACTCTAAGTGGGCACACTTGGTTCACAGCGAGGAAATTTTCAATTTTGAATTTAAGCTCCTTACATCCTTCTAGCAAGCCTTACTTGGGTAAGCTCGGGCTCGGGCGAACAGTTGAAGCTGGTCGGTTATGGTCCACAACTGCTCGGTGACTCATTAGGGTGGTCGGACTATGAGGCTGACTGCTCGGCTTTGTTTACACCTGCTCGGATAAGCTCAAGATAGCGTTGCACAGCGGATACAAGGCACTAGCTAGCTATGGGGGGTATGACCCTAGATACCCATGGCAGACTACATGGGCTGCGCTGCTAGGGGCGGTCCAGCCCACAAGACGAAGACTTATGGTGCACGGTACTGCTCGGCGTGTACCACAAGACATCACGGGTGATATCCTGAAGATCCTATGAGATCTATTAGGATATGCTTGATCCCATGATTCCTATAACCTATTATTACTTACCAATTATCTCCTAGATCTAACCGACTTATAACCCTATCCCCTAGCTATATAATGTGGGTAGGGGACCCCCTCAAAACACACATAATATCATACGATAGCCAATACAAACCAATAGACCACAGGAGTAGGGTATTACGTCGTGCTGATGGCCCGAACCTGTCTAACTCTTGTGTATCTGTTGCCTTCTTGTTCTCGCTTACACGCACCTCCGCCGATCAATCTGCCTTCGTGGGATACCCCTCGGAGGACTACCTATGATATTCTATCGATAAGCTTGCTAGTTGCCTTCTTGCTTGTGTAGCATAAGAAGTAGCTCCCTTGAGTGGCTAATTTGGTTTTAGTAACCTTCTTAGTCACATTGCTTAGTTTGTGTAGCTAAGTAATTTGCTCTCTCTAATTTGGCTTATATAGCCTTGTTATTGAGCATTGCTAGTAAGCTTAGGTGGCTTTATGCTTTTGCTTACTAGATTGTGTAGGAGCTCTCTCGGTTGTGTGAAGTACTAGTTGCATAGGTTTGTGTAACCTTGCAAGCTAGATTGGTTAGGGGAGCTCTAGCTAGCCTGGCACCTTAGTTGCTTATTTAGGATCTTTTCATGATGCTTGATAACTTAGATAGAGGGGTGTAGTCTTGGCTAGACCAATAGTTTTAATTCCGCACTTATATCGGTTAGCTGGCATGATTAAGTTTTAGAAAGGACTATTCACCCCCCTCTAGTCCACCATCTCGACCCTACATGGGCGCGTTGTGGGAAGGCTAGGGTGTGTTCCTTCTATCGGATAGGCTCCAGTATATCGCATCGTATGGGTGGGAGCTACGTCCGGACACGCTACTGGGGTCGGACGTCCGGGCGCTAGTGCCTCCATTTTAATAAAAAGGAAATGAGAATAAATAAACATGTTTCCTACACTCTAGGTGTCATCTCCCACAACCGTGATGCACGCGCCCTGCGCCTGATCACGCCTGTGCTACCCCCGCCACCCAACGCACACGTGCACCCGCACCCACCATAGACGAAGGCGACGGCGGCCTCTTGAAAGCCCTAGTTTGGTTTTAGATAATTGATGAAACCTAGTTGGACTAATCTTTGCATCTAAGTGTGTGATTATATAAGATAGTCCAATCCAAGTGGAGGAGCTAGGTGGCACTCATGGATGAAGATGGCCACATGAAATGAAGTCCATGTTGGTGGACATGTGATGATGATCGAGCTCTAGGACTTGAAAAAGAAGAAAGAGAAAAACAAAATTGGCTCAAGACAAAGGTGATATCCATACCCATTTTTGTTTTCGGTGATCGAGACACTAAAGATAGTGTGATCACATTTAGGATAGATGGTCATACTATTAAGAGGGGAGCTCTTATTGGACAACTCGATCATCTAGTGCCACTAGGTGTTAGAAAACATGCATATGCATTTTAGGCCTAGTGCACAATCGGTGAGAAGTGTTTAACCTTTGAAAAATAATTGTGAAAATTCTAACACACTTGCACGTGATGGTGAAACACTTAGAGTGTTAGCACATTTGCAAAGGTGGTGAGAAAGGTGAAGAAACAGAGGCAAAACTCAGGTTGAGGTGTTGCCACTGGGGCACGGCCACCCTTGTCAGTGGGTTGCCCCGAGGGCACCACCACCCTATCCGGTGGTACCGCCACCCCTAGGATAATGCCCACCTGGACATGGCAGAGCAAGGCAGGAGCTGAGGCTGGTAGCGGAAGGGGAGGTGTGCACCGCCACTGGCAGGATGGTGCACCGCCTGGTCACTACCACTAGTGAGGCGGTGCCACCGCCACTTTTCTCCCAAGAGTGAGGGGAACTAAGCTGGTCACCGCCGTAGGCACCGCCGCCCTGATGGAGGTGCACCGCCATAAAAATCAAGAGAAGGGGTTTTTTGGGCAGTTGGCCGGGTGGTCACTGCCATCCTAGGGGTGGTGCCACCGCCACCCTATCCGGTGCCCCAATGGCTAGTTTTTAGCCATTGAAAAGTGACCATTAGGAGGGGCACTGCCATGTCCGGTGCCAGGCACCGTCGTGTCCGGTGCCCTCACAGAAAGGTGCTCCAAAGGGATAATGGCTCTATTTGCTTGTAGGCATATAAATAGAGCTAGTGGCCGGTCTTGGTCACTCTCTTGGTACTTCTAATAGCTACATACACCCTTTGAGAGCTGAGCACACCACTCCACTCACTTGCACACTTGATTTCATCATCTTGAGTGAGATTAGAGAGCCACTAGTGCATTGTTTAGTGTTCTAGCATCTTGTGGCACTAGTTGGGCGTTTTGGGCTAGTGGAGTTCTTATTACTCTTGGTGTTTGCCGACACCTATATGCCCCGGTGATTGGTGGATCGTCGAGCGAAGGAAGGTGATTGTCTCCGGCTCAGATCATTGTGCTTGTGAGGGGTTCTTGTGCCTTCCCTGGCGGGGCGCCAAAGGCAATTCTAGTGGATTGTGCATGGCTTGTGGATCCTCATCTTGTGTTGGTTGTGCGGCACCCAGATGCGGGTTAGGCGTGTGATGCCTATTATTCCATGAACCACCAAGTGAGTGAATCACCACAACGAGGACTAGCTTGCCGGCAAGCAAGTGAACCTCAGAGGAAAAATCATTGTGTCTTGATTGTCTCATCGGTATTCAATGATATTCATTGATCCATCACTTGCCACTGTGGTATATCACTTCTACCCTTCTCCCTCATTACTTTGTAATCACCTTGTGTAGTGCTTGTAGCTTGTGTAGCTCTTTAGTTGTAGTTATCTAGCTAGCTTTGTTCACCTAGGTGTAATTTAGTGACATAGCTCTTGTATGACATACTAGAGATCATTGAAATTAGAATTGGGTAGGTGGCTTGCAACCCCAAGTGTAGTGCTAGTGCAAAATTTGCTTCGCCATCTTATTGACTAATCACTTGCTTTAGTGTTGTTGTAAAAAAAATTAATAGGCTATTCACCCCCCTCTAGCCATTAGGACGTTTCAAGTGGTATCGAAGTCGTGGTCACCGTGATTTGAGGCTTAACAACCTTCGATGTCAAAATGGCTTAAATCGACAACACCAAGAAGCCACCCCAATTTGATGGCTCCAATTATCCTTATTGGAAGGCTAAGATGACAACATATATCAAGTCAATCAATAGAAAGGTGTGGAAGGTGGTGGAGACCAAGATTGAGATTGCTAATGAGGAGGCTCCCACTGTTGCTAAAGAAGTGCTACTCCAAAACAATGGCATTGCTCTTAGTGCCATTCATGATGCTTTGGATAAGAGAACATTTGAGCAACTCAAGAACATTGAGAGGGCTCATGAAGCATGGAAGAAGTTGGAGGAATCCTTTGAGGGCGCTCAAGCCATGAAGGGTACAAAGACATACATCCTTAAGAAGAAGTTTGTTAGTTTCAAGATGAAGGATAATGAGAGTGTGCCAGAGATGTTCCATAGGCTTCAAGTGCTTGTCAATGATATCAAAGCACTTGGAGAAGAAGTGAAGGACAATGACTTCTCCCACAAGTTCTTGAGATGCTTACCTTCGAGATTTGGCACATTGGTCACTATTCTAGTGAGGAGTGGTTTAGACACCATGACACCAAACCAAGTGTTGGGATATGTGATGACCGATGACACCTATAGAGATGATGATGAGAAGGAAGAAAAGAGGGAGAAGAAGATAGATAAGAAGAAGAAGAAGAAGAGTGTGGCATTCAAGGCCACATCATCCAAGGGCAAGGAAAAGCAAGAATCATCAAGTGAAGATGAAGACTTGAGCTTTGATGAGATGGATGATGAGAAGATAGCTCTCTTTGTCAAGAGATTTGGCAAGTTCATGGTGAAGAAGGGCTACCATGCTAGAACAAAGAAGTCTTCATCCAAGAACAAGGAAGAGTCAAGAAGGTGCTTCAAGTGTGAAAGCAAGGATCATCTTGTTGCTCAATGCCCATACAATAGCGATAATGATGATGATGACAAGAAGAGCAAGAAGGACAAGAAGGAAAAGAAAGAGAAGATGGACAAGATGACCTTCAAGAAGAATAAGAAGGGTGGTTCATATATGGTCACTTGAGATAGTGATGCTTCCTCAAGTGATGATGATGATGATAGTGATGATGACAAGACCACCAAGAAGAAGGTTCTTGCAATCATTGCTATCAATGAGAAGCCTTCTCTCTTCAACACTCCATCATGCTTCATGGCTGAGGCCACTAAGGTACAAACTTGTGATGATGGATGTGATGAGGAACATGATAATGAAAGTGAAAGTGAAAGTGACAATGATGATAAACCCACTAAAGATGAACTAATTAACATGTTAGAAGATGCTAAAGAACATTTTGACATTAAGAGAAGGGAATGCAAAGACTTGCGAAAAGAACTAAAAGCCCTTAAGCAAGCCTTTGATGAGCTCAATGCATCTCATGAGAGGCTAGAGGAAGCCCATGAGAAGCTTGACAAGGCTCACAAGAGGCTTGAAAAAACTCATTCCTCTCTACTTGATGAGCAAAATGAGAAGGAGCACGTTGTAACATGTGACAAAGGCTTAACTTGTGATATAATTAATGAATCATTCTATAAGCCTATCATTGTTGCTCCCATTAACCCTTCTTATAGCACATCCACTTCTACATCATCTAGTAGTGATAGTTTTACTTGTGATGCCTCACTAATGGTTGAGAATGAGACACTCAAGAAGGAGGTAAAAGAGCTCAATCACACCTTGCCTAAGGCCTATGGTGGTGAGGACCGCTTGCTTATATGCTTGGGTAACCAAAGCGCTTCTCTCTATAAAGAGGGATTGGGCTATACCTCCAAGAAAGGCAAGGCGGCCTTTGCTCCTCATAAAACTAGTTTTATGAAGAACAATGGTTGGTTTTGCACTAGTTGTAAGCAAGTTGGTCATGTAGAGCAAAAGTGCATGAAAAGAAGCCTCAAGCCAATGTATCCTCTATTAAGCTTGATTTTTTCTATGTGATTACTAAGGGTACAAATGGTGTGAAGGCTAAGTTCATTGGTGCAGCATGGATGGGCTCAAAGAAGAAAGTCATTTGGGTACCAAAGAGCTTGGTCACTAACCTTCAAGGACACAAGCAAGTTTGGGTACCTAAAAAATTGATCTTCTTTTGTAGGTCAATTACAAAGCCGGAGGAAGGTATTGGGTACTTGACAGTGGACGCACTCAACACATGACCAATGATGTAAGAATGTTCAACTCAATCAATACCAATGGCAATAATGGTTATGATAGTATCACATTTGGTGACAATGGCAAAGGGCTTGGTAAGATTGCAATATCCAATGATATAAGCATTTCCAATGTGTTGCTAGTTGAGAGCTTGAACTTCAATTTGCTATTCGTGGCTCAATTATGTGATCTTGGATTCAAAAGCATATTTGGGGCAGATGATGTAGAAATCATAAGTGTAGATGGCTCTAACTTGATCTTCAAAGGCTTTAGATATGAGAATCTATACTTGGTTGATTTCAATGCTAGTAAAGCTCAATTGTCAACATGCTTATTCACTAAGTCTAGTATAGGTTGGTTATGGTATAGAAGGCTTGGCCATGTTGGAATGAAACAATTGAATAGATTAGTTAAGCATGACTTGGTTAGAGGCTTGAAAGATGTTGTGTTTAAAAAGGATAAGCTTTGTAGCTCTTGTCAAGCCGGCAAACAAGTTGGAAACACCCATCCTAAGAAAAGCATAATGAGTACTAGCAAGACATTTGAGTTATTGCACATGAATTTGTTTGGACAAACACAATACACTAGCATCGGTGGAAACAAATATGGCTTTATGATAGTGGATGACTATACAAGATACACTTGGGTATTCTTTTAGTGGACAAGAGTGGTGTGCTTGCAACATTCAAGTCATTTGTCAAGGGCATACATAATGAGTTTGAGACAACCATCAAGATAGTTAGAAGTGACAATGGTAGTGAGTTTAAGAACATTAGAATTGATGAGTTATGTGATGAATTTGGAATTAGACATCAATTCCTGGCCAAGTATACTCCACAATCAAATGGTCTTGTTGAGAGAAAGAATAGAACCTTGATTGATATGGCAAGATCAATGTTGAGTGAGTACAATATGAGTCAATCCTTTTGGGCCAAAGCTATCAACATGGCTTGCTATTATAGCAACCGATTGTATTGTCACCCATCGAAAGAGAAGACACTATATGAGCTCTTGAATGGTAGAAAGCCCAATATTGTATATTTTTTTGTCTTTGGTTGCAAATGCTATATCTTGAAGAAAGGCACTAGATTGGGAAAGTTTGACAAGAAGTGTGATGAAGTATTCTTACTTGGATACTCAACCACAAGCAAAGCATATAGAGTTTGAAACTTGGCAAGTGGTACTCTTGAAGAAGTTCACGATGTTGAATTTGATGAAACCAAGGGTTCTCAAGATGAGAATGAGAACTTGGAAGATGTTAGATGCATTCAACTTTCAAATGCCATGAAGAACATGGATGTTGGTGACTTGAGGCCTAGGCAAGTGAATGATGAAGAAGATGATCAAGTACAAGTGCTCTCTAACTCAAATGTGCAAGTTGAGACTAATCAAGCAAGCACAAGTGGCTCTCATGACAATATGCAAGATCAAGTGGCTAGTACATCATCTCAACCCAATGATCAAGCAAGTGCAAGCAACAATGGTCCAATACTCCAACCAACTCATATTGCAAGGGATCATCCATTGGACACCATAATTGGAGATATTTCTAGAGGTGTACAAACTAGATCAAAATTGGCTTCATTTTATGAGCATTTCTTATTTGTGTCATTCATTGAACCAAAGAATATAGAAGAAGCATTGAAGGATGTTGATTGGATGAATGCAATGCATGGAGAATTGAACAACTTCACAAGAAATCAAGTATGAGAGTTAATGGAAATACCAAAGGAACACAATGTGATTAGAACCAAATAGGTCTATAGAAACAAGCAAGATCAAGATGGGATAGTAGTAAGGAACAAAGCAAGATTGGTAGCACAAGGTTACACTCAAGTAGAAGGTCTTGACTTATAGAAATATATGTCCCAGTTGCTAGATTAGAAGCAATTAGAATCTTACTAGCCTATGCTTGTGCCCATAACATTAAGCTCTATCAAACGGATGTCAAGAGTGCATTTCTCAATGGCTACATCAATGAAGAAGTATATGTTGAGCAACCTCCCGGTTTTAAAGATGACAAAAAGCCCAACCATGTGTACAAGTTGAAGAAGGCATTGTACGGCTTGAAGCAAGCACCTAGAGAATGGTATGAGAGATTGAGGGATTTCCTACTCTCTAAAGGGTTCATGATGGGCAAGATTGACACCATTCTTTTCACCAAAAAGATTGGAAAAGACTTGTTTGTGTTGCAAATCTATGTTGATGACATCATATTTGGATCAACCAATCAAGACTTTTGTGAAGAGTTTGGAAAGATTATGGCTAATGAGTTTGAGACATCCATGATTAGAGAGTTGAGTTACATACTTGGTCTTCAAATCAAACAATTGAAGAATGGTACATTTGTAAGTCAAGACAAGTACATCAAAGACATGATCAAGAAGTTTAGTAAGAATGAAGCAAAAACTATTAGTACACCAATAGAAACAAATGGCAATTTGGATAGTGATGCAAGTGACAATATGGTAGATCAAAAGTTGTGTTGATCTATGATTGGAAGCCTACTCTATGTGATCACATCAAGGCCGGATGTCATGTTTAGTGTGTATATGTGTGCAAGATTTCAAGCCTCACCGAGAGAAAGTCATTTAAAGGCTAAAAAGAATATTGAGGTACTTGAAGCATACACAAAATGTTGGTTTGTGGTATTCCAAAGGAGCAAAGTTTGAGCTAGTTGGTTACTCCAACTCGGATTATGTTGGATGCAAGGTTGAAAGGAAGAGCACCTCAGGCACATATCAATTGTTGGGAAGATCACTTGTTTCATGGTTATCAAAGAAGCAAAATAGTGTTGTGTTATCAACCGTCGAAGCCGAATACATATCCGTTGGTAGTTGTTGTGCACAAATTCTTTGGATGAAGGCCACCTTGAATGACTTTGGAATCAAGTTTAAGAAAGTGCCATTTCTATGTGACAATGAGAGTGCAATCAAGCTAACCAAAAATCCAGTTCAATATGCAAGAACAAAGCACATTGATGTCCGCCATCATTTTATTAGAGATCATCAACAAAAAGGAGACATTTGCATTGAGAGTGTAGGCACCGAAGATCAACTTGCCGATATATTCACCAAGCCATTGGATGAGAAAAGGTTTTGCAAGCTAAGGAATGAGTTGAACATATTGGATTTCTCAAATATGTGTTGATGTACCCCACTTATATGACATGCCTCTCCTTCAAGCTACTAAGGTAAAAGTTGATTGGCATGCATACATCTTTGCTAAGGACTTGTTTAGTGCATCTAGTCATTCATCATGTCTTATAGGCTTATTCATGAAAATCAAATAAAATTGATGCTTGTATGGTACTACTATTGCTTCTATGCTTGACTTAATCTAGTGGTAGCATATGACATGTTTGTGGGCTTGTGAACCTAGTGTTTGACCTAGAAAATGAGCTATAAGTGTTTAACTCAACATGGTACAAGATAACCCTTAAAATGAGGTGTGAAGAAGCTTGTCCTTGGATCAAACCGAGTTAAATATCCTTGGCAAGTATTCTAGATTGAACCAAATTTGGGAAAATGATCCTCACCCCATTGATTGACATTGATAATCTTAACCTATCCAAAATTAAACCTTTTGTGGTCATTAATGACAAAGGGGGAGAAAAATAAAGATATAAAGTGATAGGAAGAGAAGTAATCACTAAGGGGAGAACTTTGACATAGAGGGAGAAATATGACAAAGTAAGAGGATCAATTAAAATTTTAAGCACACAAGTAGGGGGAGCAAGTTCATAAACTTGATTGGTGCATTTAAATGTGTATTTCATATGTTTGCTTGCATAGCACAAGTTTTTAAATTAATTTCCATGCTTGTGTGGTGGATGCTAGTTGTAGGTTTGACTGATAAAATGAAAAACTAGCATGCATAGGTTGAGTAACTAGATTGGAGTTTATTTTAACTAGACCCTTGCTTCTAATGTTGATCTCATAGGGTATTCTAGTTTTTGTGGATGTCTAGTTAACAATGGTGCTAAGGATGGTATATTTGGTACACTCTGATTGGTATCACGCTTCAAAGGTCTATCTTTTATACCATAGCATCATTTGGTAGACATTACTCTCCCGCAAACTTTCAATCTAAACTCTTAGCACATATGTAGGAGGAGTAAAAGCTACCAATGGGGGTTCATGAAACTTATCCAAATCCTTTACACATGGTAAAATACTTGGGCAAGCAATATGGATTCAAATTTGAATTTATTTTATATCTTTGTGAAGGTTGTCATCAATTACCAAAAAGGGAGAGATTGAAAGCCCTAGTTTAGTTTTGGATAATTGATGAAACCTAGTTAGACTAATCTTTGCATCTAAGTGTATGATTAGATAAGATAGTCCAATCCAAGTGGAGGAGTTAGGTGGCACTCATGGATGAAGATGGCCACATGAAATGAAGTTCATGTTGGTGGCGTGGACATGTGATGATGATCGAGCTTCGAGACTTGGAAAAGAAGAAAGAAAAAAACAAACTAGGCTCAAGACAAAGGTGATATCCATAGGGCTATTTTTATTTTTGGTGATCGAGACACTAAAGAGAGTGTGATCACATATAGGATAGATGGTCGTACTATTAAGAGGGGAGCTCTTATTGGACAACTCGATCATCTAGTGCCACTAGGTGTTAGAAAACATGCATATGCATTTTAGGCCTAGTGTACAATCAGTGAGAAGTGTTTAATCTTTGAAAAATAATTGTGAAAATGCTAACACACTTGCACGTGATGGTGAAACACTTGGAGTGTTAGCACATTTGCAACGGTGGTGAGAAAGGTGAAGAAACAGAGGCGAAACTCGGCTTGAGGTGCTGCCACTGGGGCACCGCCACCCCTTGTCCGGTGCATCGCCACCCATGTGGCGGTGACTAGCTAGGAGGACGAGAGCAGTGGGTTGCCCCGAGGGCACCGCCACCCTTAGGGCAGTGCCCACCTAGACGTGGTAGAGCAAGGCTGGAGCTAAGGCTGGCAGCGGAAGGGGCGGTGTGCACCGCCACTAGCAGGACGGTGCACCGCCTGGTCACCGCCACTAGTGAGGCGGTGCCACCGCCGCTTTCCACCCGAGAGCGAGGGAAACCGAGCTGGTCACCGCCGCGGGCACCGCCGCCCTGATGGCGGTGCACCGCCATAAAAATCAAGAGAAGGGGGTTTTCGTGTAGTTGGTCGGGTGGTCACCATCACCCTAGGGGCAGTGCCACCGCCACCCTATTCGGTGCCCCTTGAAAAATGACTGTTGGGAGGGACACCGCTATGTCCGGTTCCAGGCACCGTCGTGTTCGGTGCCCTCACAAAAAGCTGCTCCAAAGGGGTAATGGCTCTATTTGCTTGTAGGCATATAAATAGAGCTAGTGGCCGACCTTGGTCTCTCTCTTGGCACTTCTAACAGCTGCATACACCCTTTGAGAGCTGAGCACACCACTCTACTCACTTGCACACTTGATTTCATCAACTTGAGTGATATTGGAGAGCCTCCAGTACATTGCTTAGTGTTCTAGCATCTTGTGGCACTAGTTGGACGTTTTGGGCCGGTGTAGTTCTTATTACTCTTGGTGTTTGCCGACACTTAGACGCCCCGATGATTGGTGGATCGTCGAGCAGAGGAAGGTGATTGTCTCTGGCTCCGATCATTGTGATTGTGAGGGGTTCTTGTGCCTTCCCCGACGGAGCGCCAAAGGCAACTCTAGTGGATTGCACGTGGCTTGTGAATCCTCATCTTGTGTTGGTTGTGCGGCACCCGGTTGCGGGTTAGGCATGTGATGCCTATTAGCGCGTGAACCACCAAGTGAGTGGATCGCCACAACGGAGACTAGCTTGCCGGCAAGTAAGTGAACCTCGGAGAAAAAATCACTGTGTCTTGATTGTCTCCTCGGTATTCATTGATATTCATCGATCGGTCACTTGACACGGTGGTATATCACTTCTACCCTTCTCCCTCGTTACTTTGTATTCACCTTGTGTAGTGCTTGTAGCTTGTGTAGCTCTTTAGTTGTAGTTATCTAGCTAGCTTTGTTCATCTAGGTGTAATTTAGCGACATAGGTCTTGTATGACATACTAGAGATCGTAGAAATTAGAATTGGGTAGGTGGCTTGAAATTCCAAGTGTAGTGATAGCGTAAAATTTACTTCGCCATCTTATTGACTAATCACTTGCTTTAGTGTTGTTGTAGAAATTTTTAATGTGCTATTCACCCTCCCTCTAGCCATTATGATCTTTCACCTCTCTCTCCGACCTCTCCCCTCTTTCCTCTCCAAATCTGGCAGGCATAGAAGGGGTTCTAGGGGAGGCAGGCTAGTCAGGCGGTGGAAACAGGGGCAGGCGACTTCGGGTCCTGGCAGCGGTGGAGGCGGCCGAACCAGGGCAGGCGGTGGTGTCACGGCTGTGCTCGCTGGAGTTAGAGAAGATAGTGGAAGCGAGAGGGGAGAAGGGAAGAAGGTGGCCTACGCTACCGCGCCGCCGTGGGGCGATGGAGGGTGGGTGACAGCTGGCGCAGATGCGAGGGGGAAGAAAGCGCTGCAGACACAACGAAGAAGAAGAATAGTGTGCGAGCTAATCCAGACATAAGGTAAAGATCTTGCGGCCGTGAATCGTCACGTGAAAGGAGGAGAAAAATCAGACGCCTCAACGTTAGCCCATGTTCTTCAGCACTACTCCAAAGGTATTTTTCAGCGAATAAATAATATTTTTCTTCTACGGTAAATAAGCATATGCCAAATTTTAGCGAGAGGGACAGGGCCGGCAAATCCCATAAATATAAGGCCGCGTTTAGTTCCGGCCAAAGTTGGCGTCGCCAGAAATCAAGCTGCGCTGTAGCGCACTGTAGCATTTCGTTTGTATTTGGTAATAATTGTCCAAACATTGACTAATTAGGCTCAAAACATTCGTCTCGCAGAGTACAATCAAACTGTGCAATTAGTTTTTGATTTCATCTACATTTAGTACTTCATGCATATACCGTAAGTTTGATGTGACGATGAATTTTTTTTTTATAGTGCCAAATCCAAGAAATTGGGGGAACGTGGCCTAAATAAACAAACAATCCACGATTTATCAAAAAAAAAAACTAACAATGCACGAGGCGAAAGACGCGCTGCGCAGCACAAGGCTGAACCGCTCAGAGCCTTGACGTTGACGAGCTGCGATTGCGACTGCAAAGAAATCTTCTCTTCTACGACAGCGGAGCTCATCTCTTTGACCTCCACTGCAACGCCTGCCATGCCGCCCAGCCCAATGGAGAGGGCCGCCTCATTCCTCTCCTCGCTCCTCGGCGGCGGCGGCTCCGGGGCACCGGTGGCAACGGTGAAGTCCGTCCTCGTGTACCCCATCAAGTCCTGCAGGGGGATCTCCGTGCCCCAAGCCCCCATCACCGCCACGGGTACCTTGCCTCTGCTAGCTGCTCTTGTTCCATTGGTCGCGCCCTCTTCACCCCCTCGCTCGAAAAGATGCGCTTTTCCCTCGCTCGGGTTGAAATCTAAAATCTTGGCAAGCAGGGTTCAGGTGGGATCGCCAGTGGATGCTCGTCAACTCCAAAGGGAGGGCATACACCCAGAGGGTGGAGACCAGGCTTGCTCTGGTTGAGGTCCAGATGCCGCCGGAGGCCTTTGCCGAGGACTGGCACCCCACGCCCGACGACCACATGGGTATTTCTGGATTGCTGATCGTTTCTCTGATTCTAGCAGTACCTGCTGAGTTGCTATAGTTGAATTTAACTGCAGATTTTCTTCAACAGTATGAATAAATAATTTTTGAAAAAATGTTTCACTTCACAGCATTAGTAGAAGAAATTGTACTTGTACTACAACCTTGCTGCCTGAAATTGAAACGTATATGCAAAAAATGAGAACCGAAATTGTACTACAACCTTGCTATTTTACTTGTGAGCTGGCCTGTTACCTTTCTAATAATTCAAGTATTCCTCTTGCTGCCAGTTAATTTGTTATTGGTCAAGCAGTGTGAGCCGTTTTATTTTATTTTATTTTATTTTTCAGAGAACTGTTCTAAAGTTGCGATTTATGTTCAACCCACTACATGGTGCAGTTATCAGAGCACCTGGAATGGAACCACTGAAGATCCCTCTTTCTGTGGAATGCGCCACAATCAATGATGTCTCTGTGTGGGAGTGGGCTGGCTCTGCTTATGATGAAGGAGCTGAAGCAGCCGAATGGTTTTCCACTTTTTTGGGGTGCCCAACTCGACTGGTGCGCTTCAACGAAGGTGCAAACCTTTGTTTCTTACAGGCCTTTCCATTTACCTGGAACTGGAATATATTGCTAGATGAGATCTTCTGCGTTACCTATGGAGAACTTTGATTTTACTGTATCTTTTAACAGATTCGGAAACTAGGCTGACTGACCCTGACTATGCACGGGGTTACAAAACCATGTTTTCTGATGGCTTCCCTTATCTGATAGTCTCTCAGGTGTTGTCTTGCATATATTTCATGGTTTTCAGATAGATGCTATCTGCAACTGTTGCTAAACAAAAATCTTTACCTGACAATGCACAGCTGTTTTCAGGGCTCATTGGATGCACTAAATGAGATACTCAAAGAGCCTATACCAATTAACCGCTTCAGACCAAAGTGAGCTGCGCATAATGTGCGCTTGTGTTTGACTACTTTCTAAATGACTTATTTTGGTTTAGTTGTTGTGGTTGTGGAGTCTTGTGGTTGATAATAACAACTACAGTTGCCAAGCGGGAGCTTTCACCTGCCAATAGACAATAGTGCAATTGTTGTGCTTGCTTTAATTTTTACAGGAATAATTTCTTTTGACAGTATTTTAGTGGAGGGGTGCCGCCCATATGCAGAGGATTTGTGGAAATCAGTAAAGATAAACAAGTTAACATTTCAAGGTGTGAAGTTATGTGGCCGTTGCAAGGTAAAAATACAAGGCCAGGGTCCCAGGATCTGATCTCAAATATGTTCTTTGCTGCATGGTTAGATCATCTATTGATTTATGTGATAAATTTATAATAAAGTAAATCGATAGTTTACAATAGTTAGTCGGCTTAGTTCTGCTCATGAAGTAATCTTCGTAAATTGTCATATAACTCATGGCAACTATAATTTCCAGGAACATTGAAACCAAATAAATTCAGTACTATGGTGTGCACTGTTAACTTCAGCAAGCCAGTAAAATCTTTAACCATTCACTTTGTGCTGGCCGATTCAGGTGCCTACAATTAATCAAGACACTGGAATACCTAGCCCTACTGAACCAACTGAAACTCTGCAGACATATCGGTCTGGTGAAGTGCTGCTTCCTAGCCACAAAAACAAACGGAAGGTGATTGTTGCATGCGTCTTATCTGTGGAACTTGGTACTCCACATGCTGGCGAAATAGATTCATAATGGACTCTATCATTAAAACTCATGCTTCTGTCGATTTTTGTAGGTGTACTTTGGGCAAAATGCAGTCTGCAGGGAATCTCTGTCACTGAATGGCAAAGGAAGGATCGTCAAGGTCGGGGATCCAGTTTATGTTACACAGTCGTTCTCTTCGTCTGATGAAGTGCCAGCCTGAGTGACTGAATCAGGACCGGCTATGTAACAGCCACTTGTTCTATGTTGAGCGTGCAAAGACCATGAACTGGTTGGGAAATTGTTGGTATCAACAGCTGTGCTTACCCAATACGGATCGTACTGATGTACTACCTGTTGTCGTTCGGCAAGCGATGCCTGTCTGACAAAAGTTCGGACATGCTGACTGCTCAAAGAAATTCAGATGATTAAACCTGTTATGGAGTTGAGCAAAGCACGAGATACAGGTGCGTCCATGGCCGTCGGTGCCTCGGCCTCTTCCTTCCATCTCCCTCTTCCATTGCTTGTGTGAGTCGTGAATCGTCATGGCATTTTCTCCTCGGCTTACAACGCCGGCTTACTCAACAATCCTGGTCGTGACAGATGGGTGGTTTGAATTTCTCAAACAACAAAAGTTGTATGACTTGGGACGCACGCCACGATGCTTCTTTAGTGGGCTTCTACCGAGATTAAAAAAAATCTATCTTTTATAACAAATTTCAATTTCTTCTGCAAAATGATCTTTAGAGACCGGCCACGTTACCAACTGTCTCTGTTAGTCGATTTTTAAAGATGGTCACACTAACCATCTTTCAAAATTGATTTCTAAAATCATTAATTTTAGAGTAGAGATGATCTCTGTATTATAAATAAAAATCTGAACTTCAACAAAAACAGTGGCCTTGTGTCCTGGGGCGTGAGATGCTGCCCACTGCCCAGCCAGCGTCACCGACTCACCGTCGCCCGTCGATAAGGAGGACAGAAAGAGAGAAACATTTTGACGCGTCAAGACACAAGCGCACTATTTTTGTTTTCTCTGAATGTTACTGGCGCTCGTCATCTACGCGGTGTAGCCGAGAGGATGTGGACGGCCTATTGACGTGTCATGGCGAAAGCCACAGGTCAGGCAAACTTCTTCAATAATATTAAAGTATATAAATTATAATGTGGATAGCACAACATGATAGCTTTACATGATCTTGAAGTGTGTACATAAGACTAGCTCTGGCTCTATATCGAATAATAGTGCTCCTCTCCTTTTCTATTAAAATACAAAAATAATATATTTAAACTAGCTCATAAATCATATTGGTCCCGTTCATCTGCCTTTAAACTCGACTTATCCGCTTCTTTTTTCATCCGGAACAGTGTTTCTCTCACAATATTTCGTCCGGAACAGTGTTTTTCATTCAGATTCATCCAGAATTCCTCCAGCCGAACAGGACGAGGTGCTCTTAGGAACGTTGACTTCATCGGTGACATTGATGACTGACCACATCATCTTATTTGATTAGCTAACTTTACTTAACTTATAATAGGCCTCGTTTAGTTTCTCCCCTAAGTCTCTATCACATCGGATGTTAGACATATGCATGAAGTATTAAATATAAACTAAAAAAATAACTAATTGCACAGATTGCGACTAATTTACGAGACGAAATTTTTAAGCATAATTAGTCCATGATTTGACAATATGGTGCTACGGTAAACATGTGCTAATGATGGATTAATTAGGTTTAATAAATTTGTCTCGCGGATTAACGAGGACTTCTGTAATTTGTTTTATTATTACTATCCGAACACTCCCACGTGACATGTGACAGAACCGCCCAAAATAACCCACTTACGGAGGCGCTCGTTTTCCACCAGACACTAAGCACCCCGTAAACAAGCTACATCAGGCGGTATCCGTCGGGCACACCCCAAGGGAGAGTCCGAAAGATCCACATTTTTCTCCAATGATCCAATAATGAGAACGAGTTACAAACTTACTCCATTTCATACATTCAGAATTCATAGAAATTTCATTATTACATTACCAAATATCAGAGTGCGGAATATGAAACAGCGGAATTAAAAATAATCATCTAGCCATCATGAACAAGGATCCGTCTGTGCCCACTAGAAGAATCCTTCACACAATAGAACTCCTCATGCATTACCTGCAACAGAGGTAAATAAACCCTGATTACACAATGTACTCGCAAGACTTATCCGACTAGTGAGAATAATTTCCTGACTCCAAGGGATATGATAAGTTTTATGGTTTGCTGGGTTTCCTTTTTTCAGAAAGCAAGACTAATAGTGAGTCCTTATTTATATTATTATTAACAGTCGTATTAATTTATTATCTAGTCGGTCTATGTAAGCATCTATTCTACTTTCAAGTAAGAGTTGAGCATTCAGTTCTATTTTATCATCTTCCATCTTTCAGTTATTACTACGATGCTAAACCATAGACAAGCCATACCAGATTGCCCGGCAATTCGCGAATCAATGCCCCCAGCTGGGTACCCCGAAAACACACGCCCCGCTTGTACCCCAGGCACAAGTAGGACTAACCCATCACCCTTCTGTCCTGGGTGTCCAAGTCCCCGTCCAAACTTGGACTCCAAGCCCCCACTTCTGAGTCCCGGACTCAGTGCGGTGCAAGGACCTTCACCATCCCCGCCTCCAATCAGTCGGTCCGAAAAGAGCCGGATCCACGACAAGAGAGCAACGAGTCTTCCCTGCGCCCATACCCAAGTATGTGCTCGGGATAATAAGTCTGTGACTTGCCTAGAGCCATATGTAACGACCGGTCCTTAACCGACATAGACAGGGAAAAAGTGTAACCAAGCTATGCCCTGTTGACCGCATGACACAGCCTCTTACACCCACCAGTACCCAAACCATATCCCTGCCCGGTCATCACTTTTCCTTTCCACCATTTTATCATGAGTGATCATATTTATCACCTATTTGTGAGTAACGGTAGGTTACTCACGCTACCGATATCCTGAGCATAGCAGCTACTCGACCTATACTAGTAGTGCTCATAGGGAGATATATTTATGCATGTAGTTTCCATAAAATGCCTGTAACATAAATGCACATCATATATATATTCAGTGATCATAAAATATGGGTTATGCACCGGCTTGCCTTGGGCAGGCGACGGGTCAGCAAAGTCAGCACCAAAAGGCTCCGGGGCTCCCTCCTGCACAAGGATCTCCTCCTCGTACTCAATGACCTCTTCGTAATCTTGTTCGTCCACGAGCATGAACTCTACCAACTCATGATCTACATGCATGAAATGATGATGCAACACTTAATAATATGACAACAGCAGCTCTTAAAATAAACTATATCTTATCAAGTTACTAAGCTAGTCCTGCCGGCTAAGATGCTAAGTTACGTATTGTTACCACTATAAGTAAGAAGCATGACATATTTTATCTTAGCAACTAAAGGTATTCTTACTCCTAATACCAATTTACTCTATATATGATAAAACAAGAGTAATAGCTACTCTATTTATCAACCTACTCTAGGGCTACAAAATTTACAGCAAGTACATAATAACCTAATGAGCCTACTGTGAAAATTTTATAGCTATAGCTATCACCAATTTACCACAAAAATTCCTACAAATATTAATCTATATAATACTAAGCTCTCTAGTTTGAATTTATGAACCCATCACTACCACAGCTAACTGTAATCTAACTACACTAACAAATAGATAGCATTTTTGTGAACCTAACAAACTTGTTTTCACTATTTTTGGATATCTACAAGATTTACTACCATTTATCAAAGTTTAGCTCAAAACTAAAATGAATAAGCATTTATTAATGCACTGGAAAATAGAAAACCAACTTCATACCGCGGCCCACTAACCGCAGCGCAGCCCACAACCGCGCGACGCGCGCACCACCGGCGCGGCCCACGCAAAGGCATGGCCCAGCCGAGCGATGCCGGCCCACGACGGGAAGGCCCGCGCGATGGCCGTTTTGCGCAAACGCCCCTGACCTACCGATGAACCACGCTGAGGTCCACGGTACTATTTCTACAGACAGTCACCTTACGAATAAAACCCTCCCCTTTCCCTTCTTTACCACGCCCAAGTCCCCCGGCATCCGCGCATGCACCGACGCGGCGGCGCTAGCACCGGGCGGCTACGCCGGCCACACCAGACCCTCACAGCCCTATCTAAGGAGCTGATTCTCACCTCGATGTTAACTCGAAGCGGTGGGAGGTGAGACAATGAACGGAGACGCTGTCCCGAGCTCCCTCCACGGCGGCGGACTCCTCCCTGCGACAGCGGGCGTGTTCCCGTGAGCCAAGGCACAGACAACGTGAACAAGCTCACGGATGGGCAACAGCGACTCACCCTGAACCTACCAGTCGTGGTGGCTTGATCGGAGACTGACCGAGCGAGCCTGGCCACACGCGCACGGCAAGCCTCGCGACGGCGGCGATGGCACGACTTCAGCGGCAGCGCTGAGCAGGCAGTAGCAGGGCGAAATGGGGTGCGCACGGGATAGAGTGAAGCGGGGCGAAGGTACAGTGCCAACGAATTGGATGGAGGTGGACGGGGCTAGGGGAATTAGACGGGCGCTGTCGTGGAGTCTTAAAGTGACCGACGGCGAAGGAACTTCAAATTGGGGCTCGACACCGGCTGGCAGCAGCAGTGGAAATGTTCGGCGCGTAGCTAGGTCTCTACTCCATTCTTGGGCGCACGCAATCTCACGGATTTGGCTGACGCTGCGAGCTTGCCTCGGCGCGGCCCGGCGACAGAGGAACAGGGAAGGTAGGCAAAGTGGCTCGGCGCTGTCGTGGCGAGATTGGCCGTCAACTCAAAGCACAAGCACACACGGGCGATGGGGAACAGCGAGGCGTGCACAAGACGCTTGGCCGCAATGCCATAACCCGCAAGCCGACGGCGGCTCAGTACTGCGTCGCAGTGGACGGCTCCGGCCAGGGAAGGCAACAGCGCAGCGTTGACGAGCCGAAGTGACGGCAAAAGCAGGCGACAATCCCACGCCGGCAAGGCGACGTGCGGGCAAAGCCAAGCGTGGCCACGCGCGCACGGCACCGTCGAGCGAGCACGAGGCGGCAGAGCGGCCAGTGCGCAGCACGGCGGTGCGGGTCCGCGCGGCTGTGCGTGAGCGTGTGCGTGCGTGGCGTGCCAAGGCGCAGCAGTGACGGCGCGGCCTGTAGTGCGGGGCCAGCGGCAGGGCTGGCCACAGCGGTGTGGGTGACGGTGGCCAGAGGCAGGCCCGGGCAGCGGTGCGTGCGGCGCACGTGTGTGTGTGGCGTGCCAGGCGCAGCAACGACGACGCGGCCTACAGTGCGGGGCCAGCGGCAGGGCCGACCAGTGCGATGGCCCGTGCATGGCGCACGCGTTGGGCAGCAGACGCGGCGATGACGAGTGCCGGCGTGGTGATCGCGCCCAGACACTGCAATCGGCCGAGAAATTGACTTGCACGCTTTTTATAGCTGCTCAAAAACCCAACTCGACGATCCAGTAGCTACACCACCTAGTTTACGCTCTAGTTGGTCTATCAGGCTACTAAAAGGAACCATAAAACCATGCCACTTCTTAACCTGATCCTCCTATAAAAATTATTGAACTTGCTTCGTCGACCCATTTTCCGACTTACGAAAATTGACTAAGTTTCAAACGGTTTCGCGTCGAATTCCATTTCCAAGCTATTAAGTAAGCTATCTAGTGAATCTCGTTCTCGACCGCACGTAATTCATCGTCACCTATGAAGTTCATGCTACAACTTTACTAAAGTTTTGCATATGCGTCCCATAGCATTTCCGTTCATTAAAAATTCATTTAGAACCCTAAGTAATACAACGCGACATGAAATGTAACATGGGTTTCGTGTTTCAAACGATCGTTTCAAGTTTCGTATATTGCTTTATACCCTATATTACACACATTCACACACAAGTGTAATGTTCATGTAGTGTTTTAGCAAAAACTGTACACACCGAGGGTGTTACATGACACCCCATGTGACACCCAATATGACACCCCTAAACTTTAGCCTCTGGATTTAAACACTGTACTCATGTCATCAAGGTTTTGTGTGGATCAAACTTTAAGTTCGACTAGATTTATAAAAAATATTAGTAATATTTATATCTCTAAATAATTTTATTATAAAAATATATTTCATAAATTAATGGATACTATATCTCAACCGGGGATTCTGGGGTACTCCTTTGTTTATCTTTTTCATAGAAAAATGCTACTCCCTCCGTTTCAAATTATAATTCGTTTGACTTTTTTTGACCCACCGCTCGTCTTATTTAAAAAATTTGTGCAAATATAGTCAGATTCAAATCATTCTTGAAGAATTTTTATTAATGAGGCAAGCCACGACAAAAGAAGTAATATTTAGCATAAATTTTTAAATAAGACGAATGGTTAAACTTGGAGAAAAAAAGTCAAACGCACTATAATTTAGAACGGATTTAGTACGTACGTAATTTTATCGTTTATAGTAGCCGAGCAAAACAAATAGTAAAATGCCGCCACGCCCATCGGCTCGGATTGTCTAACTTACTGAAGGTAAGTCATGGGTAACTTCCCCCCGATGTCATTCATTTACTATCCAACGGTTGATATAAGAGCACATTTCCACCCCCAAATCACAGCCCATTTACGTTTTGTGGCCCAAATAAGGCCCAGCTCGGGTTCAAGGAATGAACTACGCCTAACTTGTTCCTGCGGCCGCTGGGAAAAATTGGCGCGATACGGACGGCGTACGGGGTAATTTTGGGCGGGACTGGCGCGATACGGACGCCCATCAGCTCGGATGATCTTCTCTGTTGCTTATGGACAACACTTTTGCTGCTTTTTTTACAGCATCGGAAACTAGACCAACCGATCCAGATTTCGCCCAAGGTTACAAGATCACGTTTACTGATTGCTTCCCATTTCTGATAGCCTCTCAGGTCACTTCATACTTCTATTCGATTTTGTGACAAATGCCCTGTGTGAATGTTGCCAAACACAGAACTTGCACATCGTAATGCACATTTAGTTGTACTGCAGGGCTCACTGGATGCACTAAATGAGATTCTTAAAGAACCTGTACCAATGAACCGCTTCAGACCAAAGTGAGCATCATGCTTGTGCGCTTGTAGTTGTGTTTCCTGAGTACACTTTTTTGCTGGGTTATTCTATTGAGATTGACAGTTAGCTACTTACTACTTGTGTCCTTACCTTCTTACTAAGCTGATTCCTTTTGACAGTATTTTAGTGGATGGATGCCACCCATACTCAGAGGACCTGTGGAAAACCATAAAGATAAACAACCTAACATTCCTAGGTGTGAAGTTATGCAACCGTTGCAAGGTAAGATACCCCCTCAGATATTCGCTGTTACTCTTCTAGCTTCGAAGGTGATCATGCAGTTTATGTCTCAAAGGGAACATGATACCTGATGAAAATAAATCAGTGGTTCAAGAAGGTGGCTGTATGGTCTGATGTTGAACTAATAAATCAGTGGTTCAAGAAGGTGGCTGTATGGTCTGATGTTGAACTACTTAATTGTGTGATAATCTAATACTGATCAACTTTTATATCTACACATTGTCTATTAAGTACTTATCCTGTAAGTCAATTTATCCTAGCTGTAGACTTTAGTACGGTTATTAGTTTATTTATCTGTCAACTTGAAGTGACCTTGTAAAATTTAGAAATAATTCGTTGCAGTGGTGTTTCTTCCCTGGAACATAGAAATGGACACATTGGATACAAATCATACAATGATGTGCGTGTTTACTTCAGCAAGCCAATACATGCAAATTTATCGTTTGCTTAGTTATCGTGTTGGCTAATTCAGGTGCCAACCATTAATCAATGGAATACCTGGCACTGAACCAACTGAAACTCTATTGACATTCCGGTCTGACCAAGTGCTTCGTCCAAGCCACAAAAATAAACGACAGGTATTTGTCTTGTGCATCTTCCTCATATTATCTGCTTAGTCTGTGACCTTGCAAGTTGCTAAGATCATCAGGATCACTGACAACGGAACGTTTTAATCGATTTTTCTAGGTGTACTTTGGGCAGAATTTAGTCTGCGAGGAATCTCTATCAGGAAAGGGAAAAGGAAAGATCATCAAGGTTGGCGATCCAGTTTATGTTCTGCAGGCGTTTGCTTCTTCTAATGAAGCACCAGCCTGATTCAGGGCTAAAATTAGTGACAGTGTGTTCAAAAGAAGTGAGTTTGTTATGTGCCCTGGAGAAACAGAATCAGTAGGCTGTTAAAACTATCAGATGAGACAATAAAACACTTCCCGCTGCACACTAGTTATGAATTAGCTGTACCATCATCAGGGACTTATTTACCACTATGATATTAGTATATTACATACCTTATTCATCAGAATAATACAAAAACAATGAGTACCAAAAAAGGGTGGGAGTTAGAAGACTGTCTAAATAGGATGGAATGGATGGCTGATGGAGTCTTTTATACCCTATACAAAATCAGTGATCCACTGCAAGTTCCTTCAGTAACATCAGAACAGCATGTACCTCTAGTTCATGGGATCTTCAGGAAATGTTGTATCCTACTTCCAAAGCTTTTCAGGGCTTTAGGCCACAGTTGATAGCTAAAGAAATTGTCACAGGAACAGTGCAGTCACTTCCTTGTCGGTGGGACTAGCCTGATCACATCAAAATGTAGTGGCAGCCACCATAGCCTGAAAAGTAGAATGCATACATAGTTTACATTACATGCATTGAGCTGAAGAATTTGTGAAATTTTTATTGAATTTAGACGCAATGTGCATTGCGAGTAATTATCTAGAACAACGTTGGAGAAGGAGACGACTTACTGGGGTCCTTGGTGATGAGCATGGCGGTGCCGCCGAAGTCGCAGGTGGCGCCATTGGCCTTGGTGCGCTGCCAGTAGCTGTTGAAGGCGTAGGAGGCATGCGCCAGCATGGTGTCCGGCCGGAAGCACGGGCCCGACGGCAGGATTGAGTCGCAGTCCGCCCCCGAGCCGCAGGCGTAGTCCATGGCCTGCTGCACGATGGGGTCCGGCACCGACGGCTTCGCCACGCACCACTCCGAGCCCGTCGTCCCCGGCGGCGACGGCGTCGCGAACGGGGGCGGGAACACCACCGGCGGCAGGAAGCCGCCTCCCGGGGAGGGGACGGCCGGGGCCCCCGGCGGCTCCGGCGCGAACTCTGGCGGGCCAGGCACGGCCCCCGGCGGCTCCGGCGCGTGCTCCGGCGGGCTCGGGACGAACCCAGGTGGTTCTGGCGCGTACTCCGGCGGGCTCGGGACGATCCCAGGCGGTTCCGGCGCGTACTCCGGAGGGCTCGGGATGATCCCGGGCGGATACGGCGCGTAGATTGGCGGGCTCGGCACGTACGTCGGCGGCTCTGGTGCATACTCTGGCGGGCTCGGCACGTACGTCGGCGGCTCCGGCGCGTAGTACGCCGGTGGGCTCGGCACGTACGTCGGTGGCTCCGGTGCGTACTCCGGCGGGCTTGGGACGTAGGATGGTGGCTCTGGCGCGTACTCCGGCGGGCTTGGGACGTAGGTTGGTGGCTCTGGCGCGTACTCCGGTGGGCTCGGCACAATGCTTGGCGGCGTTGGTTCGTAGCTCGGTGGGCTTGGCGAGATCTCCGGTGGACTCGGTGCGACTTCCGGCGGGCTCGGTGAGATCTCCGGTGGGCTCGGCGAGATTTCGGGGGGGCTGGGACTGGGATACGGCGCGACCTCTGGTGGGCTGGGCGTGACTTCGGGTGGGCTTGGGTAAACGATGGGCGGGAATGGCGTAACCGTGGGCGGTGGGCTCGGCGCGATCTCTGGTGGGCTCGGTGAGATTTCTGGTGGGCTCGGCACTATCTCTGGAGGGCTCGGAGCGATTTCCGGTGGGCTGGGACTGGGATACGGCGCGACCTCTGGTGGGCTGGGGGTGACTTCTGGTGGGCTTGGGTAAACGATGGGCGGGAGCGGCGCAACCGTGGGCGGCGGGCTTGGGCTGATTTCTGGTGGGCTTGGGCTGATGTACGGCGGAGGGTATTCCATATCCGGCGGCGGCGGGGACGAGTAGACGAAGGCCGGCGCCGGGACGGTGGTCGCCTTCGGAGGAGGCGGCGGCGCGTCCGGAGTGAGGACGCAGTTGGGAGAGCCGGGAGGAGGAGGATGGGGGTTTGTTGGTGCGAACACCTCGGCGTAGGGAGGCATGACCGGCGTGCTGTAGTAAGAGTAGTGGCCAAGCAGTATCTTCTCTGGCCTCAGCACTCTTGCACCTGCCCAATCAAATTTACTGTTAGTCACTTAGTCATCTGATAATCCATACTCCTTGTCACCAAATCAAAGAGAAGAAAACGTATGGAACGAGCAAGCAATGGTTGAAGCTTGCTTACTCAAGGAGTGATACTAACGAACGAATCTTTTGACGCTCATGTCAGAGTAGGCAGTGCAACAAGATACAGTAGCATGTAGGTACAGTAGCATGGAAGAAGAAGAAGAAGATGGAGCCTACATACCACAGCATTGCGCGAGGAAGGCGAAGAAGACGAAGAGCAGACGCAGTGGTGGCAGCAGGTATCCGGTGCTCTCCTCCATGGCGTACATGGGGCTCTCAACGGATGGACGCATGGCGGCCGTGCGGGCCGTAGCTCCGGAGTTGTTATAGTGGCCATGCCCCAGCCCCGGTTAAACAGCGGCGACAAAAGCGCGTAAAGCAGAGCTAGATGCGAGTGAAGCGAGCAGTGAAAGAGTGACCGAGACAAAGGCATGTGTGAGCTTTCCTCATGTTGAGCTCGGCGAGGGCTGGGTAAAAGCGTCGTCCGAAAGGAGTCAAGCAGCATGGAAATGATTGGGATCCGCTGGTGATGCCGAGGTTTTGGATTCGACTCCCGGCCGGTCGCCCTTTTCTCCTTTGGCAATCTTGGCACAGATGCTTGCTTCGTGCTCGTGCCCAGAGAATTGCAGATTGGGAGGCCTTGCTACCCCTTTGCATTTGCTTGGGTCTCACTCAAGATAGGCCCCACTCAGAACCGAGCACAGCATGCTGGGTGTACACGTTGTGACTTGAGTCTCTAGGATGTAACTTTCAACGTTCTTGAAAGATACCTGTAGCCATTAATCAATTCAAAAAAATAAATAACCAGCATATGCCACTGCGAAAAAAAAAATGTTCTGCCATGTTAACGGTTGAAGAACGAATAACCAAAGTAGTGGAAGGATATTCCAAGATTGCATCATACTCAATACTGTAGGGACAAAAATATTAAATCCGGTAACATTTTTAAGTTTGCTTTCCTGACAATGCACACCGTTAGGGTTGAATTGGCAATAACACATCACCAGGTTACAATCGTGCAGAAATTGCTGTGTTCATCAGCTGATTCCCAAATGAGGTGACAATTGGACCAAAATAACTCCTAAGGGCTACAATTTCATTTTCTTCTCGCTGCTGGAAACATAGAAACAACAAAGGCTGGACACTCCAACAAGTCAGAAACAACACATTCCTTTTAACTGCAGCAACTCCATTCGCTAACTAAATGAACAGGACCGACTGCTGCACAGCGATACAAGCGCAGGCGAGTCCTTCGGCGAACTGCAAGGGGGTATAATCTACCAAGCAAAGCCCAGCTTCTTCATAGGGCCATGCGTCCTGCCAGCCGACTTTCTGATATTCTTCGATCAATTGCTGCGTCAACAGAGCTCATCTGTTCAAACAAATTGTGAAATAACAAACTTAGTGTTAGATATGGTTGGTGCCTCGGGAACAAAGATTCAAGCAGCATCTCAGGCTCACTGGCCAAATGAAAGCTGACCTGGAGCAAAACTCTTGCCACATTCTCGACCAAACTTAAGCTACAATAAATGCTACCGTATTGGCAGAACCTCAGCCACCTATTTTTGCTACAAACCCATATTTGCATGCAGTGAATTGGCAATGGATAAAATTAATGCTTCAATTGAAATTAAATACATACATATTTGCCAGCTGTCCAGGGCTTGGTCGATAACCCTCAAGCCATTAGCATAGCACCACAAAATTTGTCAGATTATAGAAAACTTACTAGTAGGAAGAACGATGTAAATACCTACTTGGAACTCCTGATGTGCGCGAAATCAGCAGGATATAGATGACCAATCAACACAACAGAGACATTGTGAAAATGTAAAAAAGTGGAACAGAATATGAATCATCACAGACTCACATATGCTATGACTTGGATGAGACTATTTCATATTCCCCTAAAACATTAAAGAATTACAAGTTCACAAATTCAGTACATTGTGAGCGTGCCACAAATTTAAGTAAAAATGAAAGGGGCAATTTGTATATATGGAAGTTTGGAACACATGAAAATTGGTCATAAACAAGGTACTGTTTTAATTTGCATTTAAGTAATTGGCTAAAAAGAAATGTTTATATTATCAAATGCATCAGTTATGTCCATAGCAGATACCAATGAAAAGAAAAGGGCAAGTTCGTACATCACAAACAAGTTAAGAGTAGCAAAACCTTAATATGTTCGCTCACTCCTTATGCACAAATATATAATGCAAAAAAATGCATGGTTCATAGCATCACTAAATGTCTAGATGCAACAAACTGAGGTGATCCACCACCACTCCGCAACACAAAATCTATGGTCCCAAGCATGTTGGACCAAAACAAACAATGAAGGCCATTGCTCAAAGCCCATGTTCAGGATAACAAAAATGCCTTTGAATGCTGCAACAGCCCAATATTAGAAATCATCCTAGTACCCCTACAATGAAATGCTCAGCACCAAAGAAGATACAATCATGCATAGACTTTAGGTAAGAATTGGTTGAACACGTTAAAATATAATATCCCTATTGCTCAGTACCAAACTGCAGATTGAGCGATCAAACCCTTTTGTTTGAGAAACTACAACAATAGTAGAAACATAAAAAACACAACTTACCTGACTAGTTTCATCATGCACCTGATACTTGGGCAACGCCAACCTTCTTTCCTCCTATAGAAGACAACAAACATTTGAGATTATTAACATTTCAGTCATATCACTATAATGCACCAAAAGCACAAGTAACCTAAAAGACCAAGAGATACCAGTTAGAAGCATACCATTGACATTGCTTCATCATCCCACACAAGATAGACCTCATTCGTAGCTGGTTGGGCACCGGACGCCTTATTGTTGGATACTGCAGGTGAAGATCCAACTGCTGGACCTCCAGTGCCTGAGCAGATGGATGCACATGTAAGTTCATTGAGAGCATACCTTGCACCATGGGCAAAAACACATACGAGATAGACAAGCATCGTTCACTTTAAGTCTCAAATGACAATATCGAAATTATAAAGTAACAAGGACAACATAAAGTACATTATCTGTTGAACTATTTTTTTCTTTCAGGAACAGAAAAATCAAAGGCATTTTAAGAAAACATAAGAACATATTTATGTTCATTTTTTATTTCTTCTGCACAAATTCAACAATCCCTGTGCGGAAGTCACCAACAAATGGAAATATACCACATTGCAGTGCATTGACAAAGGAATGATTTTAAGATCAACATACCTTGGTTGTTGGCTCCAGATCCAATTCCTGCAGCACCAACTGCTGCTGGAGAACTTGCCGGGATGGTTCCAGGTGCCACAGATGCCAAAAATGGGGAATTTGCAGCTCCATTGACAACTAAAGTGTTAACAGGAAACAAAGGCTGGGAAACCTGAGGAGCAACAGGTGAAGGTACTCCTGGAGGGGCCATAGGAAATGATGTTTGAAGTACATTAGCAGGTGCTGATGTCATAGGAGTAGGCACACTGTGAATAGGAAATAGTGGCTGTTGTGGTGGGAGCCCAGCAACTACTGGAGGAACTGAAACTGCTGGTTGCTGTGGATATGCTGCTTGTTGTGGATACCAAGCTTGTGCTGGTGGACCAGGCCAAATTGAAGGACGGGCCATCAAAGGATTAAGTGCAGGATTATAGCTGCCAGCAAATGTGAAAGATTTAGAACATTTCCAAAGTGAGTGCACACAATGGTTACATACAGAATGGGGAACAGAAACATTAAATCGGTGCAAGTAGGCAGGAGGAAATAGAGAACATACAATGGAGGTGCCACACCATAAGCTGGTCGCGGAGGAAATGCCATGCCTAGCGAATTAGGCATAATAACAGGCCTTACCTGTGGCACTTCTACTTTGGCTACCTTTGCTGAAGGATCTTCCTCTGCACGTGAAACAGATGTGTCAGGTAAAGGGGAAAAGTTATAATGCTCTTTCTGGAATGATACAAAATAGCAAGTTCAGCTCTTAAATTCAATTTATTCCCCGCGCATGTATAATTCCATTATATTTTCTCTATCTGAGCCTTATATGCAGCTAGTGTAGTCCAGAAACCTACAATTTGAAGTACTTTCTTAGTGATAAGGATAACAAAACAACTGCTACTATGAAAAAAAAAACTACAGAAACGGTGCCCTTCTAGAATCATCACAGTTTTCAGCACTCCCCGGTCATCCAAAAACATAAGGAAACATTTTACAGCAGAGAAATCGCCATACCTTCTCCATAATGTGCAGCCAATACATGTGAAGGAATTCCCTGCATTCCAAATATCTCTATCTCAGTTGACTCCCTATCAGGCTTTGCATTAGGAACCCTGTAGCCAAAAATAAGTAACAGGTTAGAATTGTTACCAGTGCAAAGGTTGTACTTGAAAATAGAACTGCACTGTTGTCAGAGTAGCAATTAATCGATATATACCAACACGCTAGCATATTCATAGATACCAACACGCTAGAATGAAATATGACATTAATCGATAAAACGAGCAAAGCATCAAAGTATAACACCCTATGCTCACAAGTACTCAATCATGAAAACCATGAGCATGATGGGATCCTAACACAAGCATATCACCCAGATTCCAGAATCACACTCTACCTTTCTCGGTAAGAAGCCTCTCAGGCCATAATAAAAGTTAAAAGGTATAGCTGACAAGCATTAATATCGTAATAATACTAGGAATTTCTGGATGCGCAGACGTTAATTTTTTTCAAAATTCAACTGTCAGTAAGGGGCACGTGCAATCCATCGACTACACTACACCCCGCCAACAACAAGGGGATGCCAATAGATCAAAACAAGCTGCACAGCATCATTATGGGGCGGCGGAGATTAGCAGAGCTAGCTCCCCTATCTAATCAGTCGCACCGGATCGAGGCGGGCGCAGATCGAGGAGGGGAAGATCCGAAGAGCAGAAGAGGGGGACGGGGAGGCAGTTCTCACTTGGTCACAGACTCCTTGTGGACCTGGAGGACGTGTATGGACATGCCCGAGGCGGTGGAGAGCTTCTTGTGGCAGACGTGGCACTTGAAGTGCTTGGCCTTCTGGTGCTGGACGAGGATCTTCTCGTCGTCGAACTCGCGGTCGCAGTAGTAGCAGAAGACCTTGTCGACGCGCTTCTTCTTCTTCCCCATCGGACGCTCTTTGATGCGTGAGTCCCTCTCTCCCTCCTTCCCTTGGGCGGCGGCCGGCCAGGCGGGGTCTAAGGTAGGCTAGGGTTTCGGCGAGAGGTCGCAGGCGGCAGCGGTCGGGGAGGGGAGGAAGAAGGCGAGGGCGAGATGTCTCGGTCTCGGCTCTCGTCTCGTGCGGGCTTGGTTGGTGGGCACGGAGGTGCGGAATTTGAGAGGGGTTTTATGCAAATATCAGGCGGAGAGTGGGGTCCCGGTCGGTTACGGAGCCTGACGTGTGGGGCAGCACGTGAGCTTGTCTTCACGCGCTCACCTCCTGGATTTGTTATGGTGCGGCTGTTCAGAGAAAATCCTTGCATTTGTGATGATGATTTATATAAAAAAAGTTAAATGCCTTTCTAGTCTACTTTTCTTTCTTATTATATTTTTGTAACAACAAATCTAACGCAGGCTGATCATCATGCACACACAAAAGAAACACAATTTTCTCACAAAAAAAAAAGAAACACGATTTGCATTTCCATTCTTGGTCTTCCTCACCACCGGCTGTTTCGTTTCTATCGGGCAAACGCGTAGGTGATATGGCCATATGGGCCTCTGCGTTTCGGTTCTCCGGCCACCAAAGGCAGCAGTAATCAACCGAGCTGGATAATGGCAGGAGCTCTACCTTTTAATTAAGAAGAATAGAATTGGTTTAATTTATAAGAGAAAACCAGACTAAAAAACTTACATACGCACGGATTAATAACACACACAAAAAAACCCCACATAACCATAACACAATAGCCCAACCGACTAACCCACGGCAACCCACGTCGTTGCACGACTTTAGTCTAACCGATCTACCCATACAACCAACCAAATAGTATTTTTTTCCATACCAATATATCCGCTCAGCCGGCATCTACTCATACAGGTTATACGATCTAGGGTTGTGAAAGCAACCAAATACACCAAAGAGAAGGGGAAGATATAAGAGAAGATCCATCACGCGGTGAAGGAGAAAAAACACTCATTTGATCGTGGCATTTTACCACATGAGTTCTCTCTCGAAAAAGTATACTACACGTCTTTTCTACAGGGCTTATTTTGAAACCTTCATGATCTGTAGTTTGTTTGTACCATAAAATTTGACCAAAAACTAGTAATTTTCTTTTGAATTTGTTGAGGTTGCTTTACGATAATGCTATTGATAGGGCGTCCGCCCTCATTTGCGTCGCCCGCTCACTCTGCGTCACCCCTGCTCGCGGGATAGACCCCGCCCTCGCCCGCGTCACCCTTGCTCACGCCGCCCCGCCACGCGCCTCCACCGCACGCCTACGCCGCATACCCCCGCCCGGAATCGTACCTTCCGTTGCGGCCGCGCTCCATCCGCCTATCGTGGCCCTTGTCGAGGTCTGTGCCGTCGACGAGCTCCACATCGGCGTCGAGCTCAGCGTGGATGAGCCTCCATTTTCGTCTAAGCATCAAATAGATGTTGCGCTTGAAAGCGCATGTTGCAAGTGTCTGTTTCAAGTGTTTCAGACGTTTTCAGAGGTATGTTACACGTGTTTCATATAGGTGTTACAAAAGTAAATCGAGATGTTGCATATGTTGCAATGGTTGTACACGTATATTGCAAGCTTTTTGGTCCCGTTCGGCTTGCTGAAACTTGGCTGAATTGGCTTAAAACACTGTTCTGGCTGAATTGTTGTGAGAGAAAAACACTGTTTCAGCTGAAAAAACAAGCTGAATAGTGTGGATTATAAGGTAAGCCAAACAGGACCTTTATTTCCAATGTTTTATTTGTTTTTTGAGACGTACGTTGTAAGTGTATTATTTGGATATTACATATGTTTCACACATATGTTTGTAAGTGTTTTTATCTGGATATTGCGTATGTTTTTCAATGGTTTCAAGTGTTTTTCAGGAGCTTTTGCAAGTGTTTCAGATACTTGTTTTAAGTGTTTCATCTGCCTTCAATACATGATGCAAGGGTTGCATCTGAATGTTTTAAAAAGTAGATCGGGTGTTGTATCTCCTTCCTCGTATTTTGCTACCTCGCCTCGGTGTCTCCTCCTCTCGGCATCGGCTGAGCATCCGCCGCCTCCCCCCTCTCTTCTCGATGCTAGTGATGTCCGAAACAGTGTGGGCCCCACGTGGCCACGAAACGGCGTGAAAAAAATGACTGCAAGCTCGGGTGTACGGAAGTCCGGGCACTAGCAAGCCCGTTGACTTTAACCAGTCAGCATATTCTCATACTAGGCTTCTTCTCGAGGTCAATTTCTAGTCATATTTGTTTCCCCGGAGAGGGGAAAAACAATGCCCTTTCTCGAGAGAAGAGATAGCAATGCACGTTGGTACAAGAACATTCAACCAAATGATCATAGGTCTGAGATAGTTCAAAAAGCAAAGAGCCAATCGCATCGCATGCTCTCTAAAATCCCAGATTGTGCTTCATAGTAAGCAGTAGTCTGGAAAAGAACTGGAAATATGTCATAAATATTACATTGAAACAAGTAAAACGGCTTGCTCGCTCAACTGCAGAGTTTTTCTCTGACTTAGGTCAGGGGACCAGAAGCAGTTGAGGCTCCAGTCTCCGATGTTAGCACTTTCACTTGCATAGCAGCTCAGTGCTTACGGATGCAACTCTACCATCTGCTTAAGAACCCATCTTGTAAATGATGTTTGATCAGCTGCTGCTCCCGGTGATTTCTTTGTAAGTGCTCTTGATTTTGCCGATCAGAGCTTCCCTGTAAATATATAATCCATCAGTGCACAGAAATTGATAAGAATATGAAAATCTACCAAACTATAGTTAGTTCCTCTTTTATGCAAGCATAGTATGGACAATTCTTTTTTTTTTAATTTCTAGATGCACAGGGGAAGAGTTGTCTGTCTCTGCGTTAAGAAGATACAATATGGTTAGGTAGAAGTTTATAACAAACAAATCGGTACAAGAATATCTAGGAAACAATATTCCTGAAGAGGTTATTTTCAGTAGAATGAAGTATAAATCATTACATCTTTTTGTGTCATGACATAACGTAAAGCCATATCTGTCAAATGCAAGACAAGATATATCTTGCATAACTGAAAAGTGTAATGATTCAGAAGATGAGCTATTTGATACCAGGTCATGAAAAGGAACTCAATAATGCCCACAGTTAACTTGGTACTTGTGATTATTTTTACGTTTCAGGAAAAAGAAAGGAACGATATGATCTTTGGTAGAGGAAGAAAGATAAGGATTACAAGACCAAATTGTAACATATAAAGGGATCGCCAAGAACAGTGTGCCTCACCTGTCTGGCTGGAAGATGAGGTTACGGTATGTGAACCACTGCATCATCAACACATTCCACACGTTGATAAATGATCAGAGAAGTTCATCAGCAACATGGAACAGAGTCTCTGCAAATAGAAATGCTTGAGAACTTACCCCTGTATAGCCAATTCCAACTATCTCAAGGACACCAGGCAGAAGAGGAAGCTTGTCAATGGCCTGAGCGCGCAGAAAAGAGGATGCTTGTAACTTCATGTATTTGAACAATCAAGTGAAGAACAAGAAGTAAACAAACATGTAGTGTGTGCTTGTCTTGGTCATGTACCTTGATGGCACCTACTACCGTCCAGAGCGCGACGATGGCGGCGACACCGATGGTGGCCACGGCGTACTTGTCCTCAACTTTGTCCCACTGCCTAGAAACAACGTTCACGGTAATGCACATTTCGCAGCAAATTACGGCAGCAGCAACTCAACTCGCAAGGAAATTAATTAAAGATGTGAGGTAATATAACAAGGAAATGTGGGAATGCCGACCGCGTCCTGCGCAGCCTTGACGATCTCCGGCACCTCCTCCGTGGCGCCCTCGCCGCCGGACGTCGCTCTGATAGCAACGCCGCCTCTCGGGATCTTGGAGCCTGACGACCGAGCCAACAAGCAAAGTCGCTAATGGTCAGCAGCTGGCGTAAGCACTAGGAGAAGGAGGAGAAGAGTAGAAGAGCGGGATGCGGCGAGACGGCGGGCGGCGAAGGTGTTCGATCTCACCGCACTGGGCGACGGCCACGACGCCGGCAGAGGCGCGGCCGCGGGGCAATGGGGCGAGGCCGAGCGGCGCGGCGAGGCGGCAGGCGGTGGCCATTGGGCAAGGAGCAGCGGGAGCAGGCAGAGAGGCACCCTGAGGTCGCGTGGTGGGCGGCTCGCGTCCGCTCGTAGAGGCCGATGCTTTGTGAGGGGAGGGAGGGGACAGCGCCACAGTGGAGAGGCGCGAGCGCGACGGCGGGCTGCGATGTGGTGGAGCGCCGGGGCGGTGGATTTTGGGCGGTGCGCGCACCACACGTTGTGGAGACGGGAATCCGCCTACGGATAGTGTCTAACAGACAACAGACGAGTTTGAGAGAAAACAAACACCAGACTGGTACTGGGTGGATAACGGCTGCATCGCGTACTGTCCTTTTGTACATATACACGTACACCCACATCCATTTCTAATCCAGTGCCTCCGCTAACTCGTCTTCCTCTAGACAGAGGTTGCGTCATATATCCGGATGAAATGGTGCAGACCGGTGGAACCGTATTTTATTTTTTAAGAAAAGATGCGCGGTGAGGTTTCATGGACCAATGCATAAAAATAGAATTAAGTTTATTTTTGGCCACTGAATTCTTAGCTTTGTCTAATTTTAACTTCCAACTATAAAGCCGTCTAACCGTTTGAATTAGACCCCAGAGCCATGTCAAAACCACTTAAAACCATCTCGGCGTCAATTGAATGGTCTTGATAGTTGGGGAGCTAAAGTTAGACAAAGGTAAAAAAAAAATTGAGGGACCAAAATAGACTTAATCAAGTACTTTAGTTTTTTTTCGATATTTATGAAAAATTTATATATTAAATTTACTCATTGATAAATATTTATATGTATTAAAATATTTATGTACACTTTTTCATTAGATTTTTATCATAAAAAGAAGTTTCAGAATTATCATTTCTTCATCCAAGTTAGTTCGAACAATTTTCAAAAAAAAATTGAATTTCAAACTATGAGAAATTCAAACATATAGATTACATTTGAAATGAATTGGATTTGTATTTAGAACAAAAAAACAATATATAAAAAACCAAAAAAGTATAGATAAATATTTTAATACACATAAATATTTATCAATAAGTAAATTTAAATATATAATTTTTCATAAATATCTTAAAAAACTAAAGTACTTGATTAAGTCTATTTTAGCCCCTCAACTCTTGCCTCTCTAACTTTAGCACCTCAACTATCAAAATTGTTCAATTTTGCCCCGAGACGATTTTGAGTGGTTTTAAGATGGCTTTGGTGTCAAAACTAAACGGTTTATAATAGTTGAGTTGTCAAAGTTAGATGGTTTTATAGTCATGGGTCAAAATTAGACAAAAACAAAAGTTATAGGCTGAAAATAGACTTAATCCTAAAATTAGGAAGATATTTGGTTGCCTCCTTGAGTGGATGCAAAAGAGAAGACACGCGTGGACCCTACACTGCATTCGTCTAGTCTGGCCCAGCTGATACAACCAATTTGACCGCATCCCAGTTTGAAATGGTTGGCCTTAAACCACCCCAAAGTGTCACTTATTGGCCCTGTTCGCGATAAAATTTGGCTGATGCTGTAGATGTTGACTTTTTGTCAGAGATAAACATTGTTCCTTCACTGAAAAAGCTTAAGTAGTGCTGAAGAACCAAGACAATAATTTGTGATAAGAGGGAGCATGAATGAATAGAAAACAAAAAGAGAAATAATGAAATATACCCCGGCGGATACCTCACGAAACCACTGCCCCCATCCTAGCCTTTTTGTAAGACCATACAGCCTGTTCGGTTGGCTGGTTCGTTTCATTGCTGGTTCGTGAAGAAGTACTGCTGACTGGTTCGTGTGAGAGAAAAATACTGTTCCGGCTGAAAATTTACGATCGTTTACGACAAGCCACAGCCAAAAGAACAGGCTGATAATTGGCAATCTCTCTCTGTCACCAGCGTTTAGCAGTTAACCTCCCTCCATCTCACAGCAGACGAGCACATTGGCTCCTACAACAAATTCTCCAATTTTTGCTCCATCAAGACAATCGTATTACATCCGCCTTTTTTCAGGGACCTTTCCAATGCTACTACAAAGCTCATCATGTTTACAAATGCTACCGTTCAAAAAATGAACAACTGCTATTCTGCACGGGGCCTAGACAGACGCATGATTTACCCCCAAAAAGGAATAGCTATCGCCTTTCGGATTTTACAGGCACGCCCTTGTACATGCTTACACGCGGCCTGAGGTCATCCACGCGTGGCCTTGCAACCTTGTTGTTGGGATCAAAGAGTAGGACCTCCTCAAAGGCCTTGAGGGCCAATTTCAGGTCCTTCTTCTGCTCATATGCGTCACCCAGGTTGTTCCAAGCTGTCACATAGCCTGGCTGGAGCTCCACGGCCTTCTGAAACTGCTGAATTGCCTTGTCAAGTTTGTTGTCTCGCTTGTAGCTGACCCCCAGGGCATTGTAGACCTGACAAACAAAGCAACAGTGTCTTGAGAAAGATCTCGTGCAATGAGATATCTCGTGGACATGATTTTACCGTTTTGAATTCATAAAGCACAAATTATGTACAAGGTAAATTCAACTCAGATTACAACGTCAGGATATACGCTGATTTCAACATTGTCGATCTGAGTCTAAAAGAGCTGCATGTTCTGTATAAATGATTATTTAGTGTACTTCCTAAACACTATTGTACTAATACATTTGTCTTTGATCACAGCACACATGTGTTTCTGTTATGGTCGGTAAGACCTATCATCGTAGGCAGCGTGGCTAATCCTAGCACGCGGTCAGGTCATGGCTGTTTTAGGCGCACATGCATGCGCTGTGTCTACAGAGTCGGTTTGGAGGAAGAGTTAGAGTCTAAGTTAAGTTAGATTGATTGGTTAAGAGTTGTTTTAGGAGTCCAGGACTTGGGGAGTCGGTTAGCTATGTTATTGGCAGGTCTTGTAACGCCTATAAAGGCTAACCATATGGAATAATGGAAGGTCAGCCTAGGATTGAGATATTCTTATCTCCCTCGGGCGCCTGGCGCTCCTGTTCCTCGTCCCTCTGTTGCCGCGACTAAGATCACGGCTCCAGCACGCCGCAAACCCCCACGCCTGCTCGCCCCCGTCTCTCCTCCCTACTTCCTCCGCAGCAAGGCCAGGCGTCGTAACAACCTGGTATCAGAGATCATGTCGACGTCCGGGGCCGTTCCGCCGCCAATTCCACCCACCTCGAGCCCCCCCCCCCCCACATCTGGGGTTCCAGCCACATCAGGCGCCCTTGTCCTTGCTACATCGGGGCCCCGATTTCCCCACCCTCGCAGCCTTCACCGCCGCCCAGAGATATACGCGATCCTGCGGAATCTCGACGGAATTCACCAATGCCATCAAAGGCATTCAAAACCAGATAGCCTCTTTGAACTTTCGGATGACCAACATGGCGCGGCGCACCGACGGCCATTGATGGGCGGGACTCACCCATCGCAGCGCAAGACCTACCACGATTACCTTGCCCGCCCGGCCGGCTTGGCTGCTTGCCGCCTCATCTCATCGCCAGTACTCCGGATGCAAGCTCTGCGTCGTCCGGTGTGCTTCCTTCCGACGTCCACTACAAATACCATCACCTCAATGGCGACCACCGCCGCACTAAGGGCTCCACCGACGTCGACCGGCCCGCTTCGGCGTGCCGATCACGCAGATTTGCTTCCGCCACACCCTCGCCGATCCCTCCTTCGAGTCCGTCATGGGGGCATGCCAATGGCGTCGGCTCGGCGGTGTCGGCACTTTGACTGCGGATGTCTGTTCTCTGCCGATGGAAGGGGCACAGGAGGGTCACGTGGTTCCCAAGTACCACAAGCTCGTGTTCCCGGCATACGACGGCAAGGAGGATCCGCTCATTTGGTCAACAAATGGCGGCAGCTTTCAATGGCCATCAGACACGCCATCAAGACCGGGTCTGGCTCGCGTCGTACCACCTCACCGGCGTCGCCCAGCAGTGGTACCTGGTGCTCGAGTCTGATGCTGGGCGCCCAATCTAGGATGACTTCCGCACACTCTGTCAACAGCGGTTCGGTCCGCCCCTCAGCACCAATCATCTCTCCGACCTAGCGCGCCTTCCCTTCACCTCCACAGTTGATGCTTATATGGAGGCGTTCCAGGCACGGGCGACGCATGCAGGCAGGCTGTCGCCGGGCCAAAAGGCCAAACTATTCACCGGAGGGCTGCCCGAGCACATCTGCGTCGATGTGGAACTCCACAATCCGTAGGACCTCTAGCGGGCGATGCACCTGGCACGTGCGTACGAGCGCCGGAACGCGTCGATGCAGCTCGCGCTGCCACCTCTGCCACTGGAGTGGCCCCTACGACTCCTGCAGCCACAGGGACGATCTCTGCAGCCTCATCCTCTTCATCGGCAACGTCGCAGCGCCCCTTCAAGAGGCTCACGCCGGAGGAGATGGCGGAACGTCGCAGGCAAGGGCTCTGCTACAATTGCGACGAGCCTTATGTGCGGGGCCACAAGTGCGCCCGGCTTTTCTACCTCGAGGTCGCCGATTACATCGTGGAGGAGCCGGACGACGACGCTGAGGACAACAAGGCAGCGCCACCTGCTGCAGATCCGCCCCCTTTTGACCCTGATGCCCCTATGATTTCCCTGTCTGCCATCACAGGTATCCGCGACTCGGGCACCATGCAGTTGCGCGTCCGGATCGGTGCGCATGAGTTCACGGCGCTATTGGACTCGGGTCTCGCGACAACTTCATCGTATGAAAAGTCTTTGCGCCGTGTGGGCCTGCGCCTCTTCGATAGCCGGGGCGCTCACGTCGTAGTGGCCAACGGCGAACGCATGGCGTGCCAAGGCCTGGGCCGCAACGTCCTTCTTCAGATCGGCAGGGAATCTTTCCGCCTCGACATGTTCTCCATCCCCGTGCAGGGTTGCGACGTCGTCCTGGGGATCGCTTGGCTGCGTACCCTGGGACCTATCTTGTGTGACTTCGCGACGCGTACCGCATGGCCTTCAACCTCCGTGGCCGCGTCGCGTTATGCAGGTGGGAGTGGGCGGCGTCGGGCTCGTTGCCAAAGCACCAACAAATGAACCCTCTGCATCCGGCACCCTCTTCACCGACACCGAGATCTCGAGCAGGGACCTCTTGAGCGCCTCGACACATACAACGACGTTTTCGCGCTCCAAAGAAGTTCCCCCGGCTGCGTGGCTCGCGATCACCGCATTCATCTCAAGCCGCCGAAGCCGAAAGCCGGTGGTCGTTCGTCCCTCAGATACCCTCAAATTCAAAAGGACGAGCTTGAGGCGCAGTGTGAGGACATGCTACGGCACGGCTGATCCAAATCCAAAGACATCTCCGTTCAAAGACTGCTTTGTTTCTTTGGTCAAGAAAGGACAACACACGGAGGTTTTAAATCGACTACCGGGCACTCAATGCCGCCACCGTCAAGGACAAGTTCCCTATACTGGTGGTCGAGGAGCGCTTGACGAGCTCCATGGTGCCCGCTATTTCACAAAGCTGGACCTTCGCTCCGGATATCATCAAGTGCGTGTCCACCCCGATGATGTGCACAAGACGGCGTTCCGAACACACCATGGCCACTTGAGTTTTTGGTCATGCCTTTTGGCTTGTCCAATGCTCCTTCTACGCTCCAGCACTAATGAACTCCGTCCTCAAGTCCTTCCTCGCGCCCATTGCATCCTTGTCTTCTTCGACGACATCTTGATCTCTGATGGCTCTTGGACGGACACATGCAAAGACCTCCTCCGCGCCGTCCTCGATGTTTTGCGCGCAGCATCATCTACATCTCAGCGCCAAGTGCGTTGTTTACGCAAAGGCGGTCCACTACCTAGGACATGTGATTTGAGTGGCGTCTCCATGGATGTCTCCAAGGTGGAAGTTGTGCGATCTTGGCCTCGGTTGCTGCGTTCGCTTGCGGCTTTGCGTGGCTTCTCGGGTTTGGTAGGCTATTATCGCCGCTTTATCCGGGACTTTACGCCATCGCGGCGCCCTCACGCAGCCTCTCCTGCGGAAGAATGCGTTCGATGGGCGGAGGAGGCGGCGGCGTTCGACGCCTGAAGGGGCCCCGTCCATCGCTGTTTCTTCATCTACCGATTTCACAAAGGAGTTCGTGGTAGACGTATGTGACGCGTCGTCGGCTCCGGCTTTGGCGCGTGTTACATCAAGGAGCGGTCCATTGGCGTTTCTGACCGCCGTCGCGAAGCTGACCGATCTCAAAGTGGCGGCGTCTGAAGCGAAGCTAATTGGGCTCGCCACGCCGCGCGTCATTGGTGCCCCTACCTGCGGGTCGTGCTTTTGTCGTCGCGCGCGGGATCACTATCTTGCCCGAAATACATCTTTGGATCGGCGCCTATCGACAATTCCACAAACTCGGTGGGTCTCCAAGCTTCTTGGCTTTGATTTCGTGGTGGAGTTTGATGCGTCGCCGCCCTACGATTCTGAGCGCCTCTCTCGGCGCGTGATGGAGATGTTCCTTGATGGAGGCCTTGACCGTGACGATGCATCATTGGCGAGATTGTCTGTGTGCTTTGGCGTTTGACCTCTACAACGAAGCTGCGCCATGAGTTCGACAACGACGCAGATCGGTAGCGCCTTCCGCGATCTTTGTCACAATGGCGACCACGGTGCGGCGTGGGACGCGGTCGCGGGGGTCGATCCTTCGGGATGGCCGGGTGTACGTGCCCGAGTCGTCCGCGGTGCTTCCTGATCTCCTGCAGTTGGCTCACACGGTTGGCCATGAGGGCATCCAGAAGACCCTACAGCGCCTCCGCACGGACTTCGCCGTGGAACATGACCGGCATGTTGTGTGGGATTATATCCGTACATGTGCTACGTGCCAGCGCAACAAGACTGAAGCTCTGCACCCCGCCGGTCTACTTCAGCCTCTGCCGGTGCCATCGCGGTGTGTGTGATATTTATTGACTTCATTGAGGCGCCGCCAAGGTTCATGGTAAGAGCGTCTTTGCTTACGGTGGTTGATGAGTTCTCCAAGTATGCCCACTTCATTCCATTGGGGCATCCTTACACGGCCGCCTCTCGCCTGCGGCATTCTTCACCGACATCGTCGTCGCTTGCACGACTTCTACGGAGTCGATCGTGAGCGATCGAGACCTCATCTTTCACAGCCACTTTTGGCGTGACTGCTCCGGCCGGGCTAGGGGTCAAGTTATGCATGAGCTCCGCCTTTCATCCCCAAACCGACGGCCACGGAGGCGGTCAACAAGGTCATCACCATGTACCTTGTTTGTACTACCGGCGATCGTCCCTCGCGACCGGGTGGATCGTTGCCATGGGCGGAGTTCTGCTACAACTCCTCGTTCCACTCCGCCCGCACGACGCCGCTCGTTCCGGTGTGGTGTATGGGCGGCCACCCCGCCCTTCTTGCCATACGACCGGGGACAACAAGCTATTCTGAAGATCTTGATGCTATCTTTGGCCGGCCGTGATGAGTACCTCACCGAGGTCCGGGACAAGCTACTCCAAGCGCAACGATGACGCTTCGCAAGCATTATGATGCCCATCACCGCTTCACAGGAGTTTGCGAGGAGGCCCGGGTTCTCTTTGCGCTTGCTCAACCGTTTCTACGCAGATCGTTGGAGCCGGCTGCTGAAAGGAAGCTTGGGCCCAAGTATGCTGGCCCCTTTCAGGTGGTGGAGCGCATTGGTCAGGTGGCGTATCGCCTGCAGCTGCCTGACAATGCTCGCATCCATGATGAGTTCCGCTTCAGCATGGGCGCCCCCTACTTCTACCTGAACACGTTCTGCGCTCCCGGCTGCAGCGCGGCTCCTGGCACATCTTGGTGCAGTGGGCTGGTCTGCCACCGTCTGAAGCAACTTGAGAGTCAGTGGACAGCTTCCAGGACTTGGGAAGTCGGTTAGCTATGTTATTGGCAGGTCTTGTAACGCCTATAAAGGCTAACCATATGGAATAATGGAAGGTCAGCCTGGGATTGAGATATTCTTATCTCCCTCGGGCGCTGGCGCCTCGTTCCTCGTCCCTCTGTTGTTGCGCGACTAAGATCACGGCTCCAAAGACGCCAAACCCCCCACGCCCGCTTTCGCCTCGTCTCATCCTCCCTACTTCCTCAGCAAGGGCCAAGCGTCGTATAGCTTTCCATAGCAGATGTCTGCTGTATCTATTATTGAAGATATCCTAGATTATCCTTTAAATGAGTAACATGAAAATAAATTGGCTACCACAGAGCATTGGTTCTTCTGAGGTGCCATAAGAAGGTGATTCTACAGCTTATAGTGATAAACTCAACAAAAAAAAAAGTCGTTGGCTAGACTCCAAAATATTATCAAACAGTTGATGATAACTAACCTGTGCAAGATCTTGCTCGTCTCTGTCCCATTTGTCAATTGCTTGCTGCAGATATTTGATAGCAGCTGGATAAAATTTTCTCCGTAGCATGACTGCTCCAAGCTCAAAATACTCAGTAGCACTTGCATCACCACTTCTCACTTGTTCCTAGTAGATTGGTGGGCTTTAGCAATTAGCAAATAATGAAAATTGTGAAAATTACAGATCAACATTGGAAATTGGTAAACAAATCCGATTGTGATGTGAGGATCATCACTACAAACACTTCTGCCAGAACGAGTACCCGACGTTCGTTAGTATGACACGACAATACAAGGCAACTAACTGCTTGCTCAGACAATAAACTAGAAGTTGCAAAACCTGACTGTGACATAACTTTAATTCGTCTTAAGAGAGCTACCCTTCAGGAGGTATTCACACAACCTGTGAGCACCTGGGTTCAAAAGGGGTGTGCAGCGTGGCGCGCCTGGGGGGATATTTTTGGAAGAAACTTAATTCGACATGGTTTTGGGGAATAGTTCTACAGTCTTCTACTCTATCAGCCCATTCGCTTGCTAGTTTCAGCCAGGGCTTATCAGCCAGCCAACAGTGTTTTCCTCTCACAACAAACCAGCACCAGCCGGGCTTATCAGCCCAGAAACCAACCAGCGAACAGGCTCTATTTTATAAGTCATACATTTTTTGTCCTTATAAAGGATGATATTATGGCACCAATTGAAGAAAAGCTTGTCCAACACCGGTTGAGATGGTTTGGACATGTACAACGGAGACCTCCAGAGGCACCGGTGCGTGGTGGAATCCTAAGCCAGGATAGTAACGTGAAGAGAGGCAGAGGAAGACCGAAGTTGACTTGGGTAGAGGCAATAAAAGGAGACTTGAAAGAATGGAATATACCCAAAGACTTAGCCTTAGATAGGAGTGCTTGGAAAACAGCTATTCACGTGCCTGAACCTTGATCGCTTCTGCTGGGTTTCAACTCTAGCCTACCCCAACTTGTTTGGGACTTAAAGGCTTTGTTGTTGTTGTTGTTGTTGTTATTGTATAATGTTAATATCTGAAGTACTGCAGTTCCTTTCATCTATGTCTCATCCCTCCTGCCTAAGTACTCAATAACTATGAAACTTAATTCGACATGGTTTGGGGGAATCGTTCTATTCTATTTTATAAATCATACAGTTTTTGTCCTTGTATGTTCGCAAAAAAAATGTCCTTATAATGTTAATATCTGAAGTACTACAGTTCCTTTCATCTATGTCTCATCCCTCCTGCCTAAGTACTCCATACCTATGAATACACCAAACAAAAAAGGAGGATGGAGTATTAAGGTTTACCACAGAAAAAGAACTCTATGGTACAGGACAAAAGGATGATATTATGTCCCAATTGATGTTCTCACTAGTTTATACAGTATTCAGTATGTACATTAAACAAATTTTTTACACTTCAGAATCACAGTCAATTTAGTAGCATTTTGAATATAAGATTGGTCTCTTGTAATCTAACCATAAACAAAAGTTCGAGTGGCTTACTTGCAACTCTTTGGCAGAAAGATCAAGCTCCCTACGAACGAGAACCTGACGGATAACAAAAAATGTACCAGCTCCAAGCAGACCAAGAAGTATGAGCAGATACGACAGCTGAATTCCCAGTTCAAACAGCTCCCCTACCTCATAAACCATATTTAGCTTTCCTCCGACACTAGAGTGTGCTAATTGAGCAGTGCTCAACCATGCCATAGTGCAACATGGGAGTGCACCGAATTGCAGAAGCAAATTCCCACCTCTCCTTTCATCCTTGCCAGGAGGTTGAGAAGAAATTTCTGGTATGTAACGACAATTCATACATCATATATCAGGGAAACAATTGTACAAAAGTGATTCCTGACTTGAAATACTACTACAGTATATAACAAGTCTCTCGTTTCCATTCATTTGAACTACAAAGGATGGCATGTTTCAAAAAGGAAGTGTATGATACATGGTAAATTGCATTTACAGCAGCTGGCATTTTAGCTTAGGTAGATTAGCAACCGCGAAGGGAGACCATTTATGCTACCCAGAACATCGTATATTCATTAAATGGAGGTGTCATATCGGTTACATGTGTCTTTTGTTATTTTTCTCTGTTTACCAGAGATATTTGTTGACAGGCAGTAATTATAACTTTTGTTTTTCTTTGAGGCAACATGACAGGAGCACTGCCTTTCATTTAAGGAAGATAGAAAGGTTTACAAAAAACAAAGTAGCCTGCACGGGCCAGGTTGAAAAAGGTGACATTTTGGTGAATATGCTGTTAAACAGGTAGCCACTACGAACAGGACAAGGAATAGAATAGACGACGACATTGCCACACCTTATTTGCACACTTTTACAGAAGAGTAAAAGTGTAAAACATGAATAATTTTAATTAAAAAAGTCTAATATGCCTGTCATGATAAGCCTAATGTGTCATGTGTGCCTTTATAGGAAGAAATTTCATTAGGAGCACGAACATTTTGATATGAAATGACTGACCTTGTGCATTTTCTGCAGCAAAAACGACCCCTACTCTCTTTGATGATCTGCCTTCCTTAGCAACAAACGAAGAGAATCCAAATAAGTAAAAAGTGGTGATATAATGGTACTTCTAGACTTGTTAATGAACGAAGAAAGGAAATAATAATACATACTCTCTCTGTCCAGAAAAGAATGCAATTCTAGTGCAGTGCCACATTACAGTGTCTTGAGTTTGACCAATTATAAATAAAAAAGTATCAATACTTATGATATCGAATAAATACTATTAGATTAAGTATGAAATGTATTTTCATAATAAATTGATTTGAAGCCATAAATATGAATACTATTTATTGTAAACTTGGTTAGAGACGTTCTACTCTTACTGCACTGCCACGCAACCCATAGTTGCATTCTCTCGTGGACAAAGGGAGTAATTGGTTAAAAATTAAGAAAAGCAGCAGGGGATATATATATAGCCCGCTTGTAGACTCAGGAGCTAGTTCTCAGAAGATAGCCAGATATGTAGGGCAACTTACAAGGAAGAAATGGGTGGTGGGTCCAGTAAAGGGGCGGTGGGCAACGGCCGGGAGGAGAGACGACTCCGGCGCGGCGTGGCTCGGCGGGAGGAGGCCCCGACCGGACAGCACGGGGCCTGGAGACCGACGGGTGGATGAGGAGGCGGTGGCCAGGATCGACGCACGCTTGGGATGGGAAGAGGAGCAGGCACGCCATGGAGGTGGAGAACTGGAGGAGCTGCTGGAGCAGCTAGAGGAGATGTTAGGCTTGGCTTGCTGCCGTGCGGATACGGCGGAAGAGGCGCGGGGCAGGGCGCGGCCGGGCTCGCCGGCGGTGGAGGCTTGGTGCGACGCGCGGCCGAGCTCCACGGCGAGAGGACGCGGGTGCGCGTGGCCGGTTGGGGACGGGGTAAGGGATAAGGCCTGGGGATGAAAAGGAAAAAAAATGACAAATGGACCCCACCTTCGACGAAAACGGATCGATCTCGTCCTTCGTCGGCCAAACGAAAATGGGTCCGTCCCATCACATAAATCAAACACAGAATCGTCCCACTCCACCTTGCCCAATCAAATGCTCCTTAACAAAAGAGCCCTCTCCTCAGACATTTTCTTTCTGATCCAACCGTTCCTAATTGACTGTCCTTTACAGTTAGCAGACTAATATAATGTCTATAAAGAATATCAATCCTAAGTTTATAAAATATAATCTGTAACTCTAAATAATTTTATTATTTTATTATAATATTATATTTTACTATTAGATACTTATTAAGTATCCTAAATAATAATAGTTTTATATATTTAGTTAAATATAAAATTGTTTGACTCCTTAAAATGTCATTTTTTAAGACCGAGAGAGTGACTATTAGCTCAAGTTTGTTTCAATCCATTAGATAACATGTGGCCAAAATTGATTGATTGCCCATTATGTCTCTCCCCTCTCTCAGTCTCTCTTCTTTCTCTCCTTTCCGGTTAGATTTCTATCCCTGTCCTCACGGGCGAGAATTTTCTCCATCCATGTCCACGTAAATGTCATCTAGGATCATTTCTTCCTCATCCCCATCCCCGACGAGGAGTTAATCCCCAAATCCATTCCCACGGTCATTCACCGATTTTGGATCGAGTGAATGATCGAGAGACTCTCCACCATATGTTGCTCATTGCTCACGGTTCCGAGCCATACGAGACTGAAACACGCACGTGCTCGTTGCTTTTCTATTACACGGTGCATCCATCTTTATCTTTTTTTATTTTCTCCCTTTTTATTTATCTTTTTATTTTTTTATACATTAATCTATCTATTTTACATGATTATATGTTATCCATATCTAGTTGTAGACCAATAATATAAATTAGTGCATCATGTTTTGTCTTTTTTATAGTTTCATATTTCTTTTAATATACTATGATATTAATTTGTACATCTAAGTTCTTATATATAATTTATACGTCCAACTTTACATCTAAATCATTCAACAAGTTATATATCTATGTTATACAAATAAGATATTATTATAATACAAGTTATCAATGTTGACTTGTACATATAAATTTATTCATCTAACTTATAAGTTATACTACATAGTTATTTTCGTACGTAGTTTTCATATTTCTACTAATATGTTATGATATTAGTTTATACATCTAAATTTTTAAATATAACTTATACGTACAACTTCTTATCTAAGTCATTTATCAAGTTATATATCTAAGATATACAAACAAGTTATACGTAAAAGTTTTGGGTATAATTTTTGTACCTGTTGGTGCAGAAAGTGAGCAGCAAGTAAATATTTGTAGTTTTATCGTACGTTGTGATCGGAGGTGGCCTAGCACTCAATAACACAGGGTTTATACTAGTTCAGGCAACGTGCCCTATGTCCAGTTTGAGTCGGTCGGTGACTTTATTCCTGAGCCCAGGTGCTCGAAGTTTGCAGTGGGGTTACAAACGAGAAGGAGAGAAATATGGTGCACGAGAGGTCCAGTCGGCTCCGGTCGGAAGGGCCGAGAGCGACAGGAGCTCCCCTATGAGCTAAATGTTCAAGCGTGTGCTTGAGGTCCGAACCTGACGGTCCTGTGGTTGTGAGCTAGTAAACTTGATCGATCTGGATTAACTTGTATGAACTTGAATCAACTGAGTCTCTTGGGAGAGAGCGCATCCCCTTTTATAGATAAAGGGGATGGCCTTACAAGTGAGAGGAAGAGAGTACGTATGCTTCTAAGTCTTGTTGCTCATGTCGATGGGTACAAGATGATGGTAGGCGTCCACAACACTGTTGGATGTCAGATGCGCGTGGAAGGTTACGTCGTCTTGTTTCGGGTATGGCAGATGTCGGCACCTGCATATACTGTTGATGCCCAGAGGCATGTGAGGAGTTTCACCATGTTCACTCGGTACGGTAAATCTCGGCGCTCACAACACTGTCGATGCCCAGAGGCATGTGGGGGGCCTTACCGTATGGGAGTTAACGGCGCCCACAATACTGTAGAGGGAGATGTCGGCGTCTACAATACTGTTTGTGTCAGGGCAGTTGCAATGTACTGTTCCTACAGGTGTACAGGGTACGGTCCTTGGTATCACGGTTTGACTTTGAGTGCTTTGTCTTGCTTTCTCCGTTCGTTCCCTGGTCCTTTTCGGCGTGGGTGTTCCTAGTCGGTTGATCCCAGTCGGCTCTGGTTGCGCTAGTCGGAAAAGAGCAGTGAGCAGGGTCTTTGCATACCCCGGTCGGAGATGTGGGGTCGGAGTCGAGGTAGTGCTTTGCCAGGCCTTCCGGTCGGAGAGACCGTCCGGAGGCGGCTGGAGACCGAAGTGAGCGCTCAGGTCGGAGAGGTGGGCCGGAGTCAACAAGCGGGCGTTGTTCCGCCTCGGCTAGACATTCCATTCGGTGACTGGACCGCCCTCCTGGGCCTGTTGTTTAGACTCTTAGGCCGGCCCATGAGTTGTGCGCTGTCTGCTTGGACCGAGCCTTTACGGGGAAGCCGGTCCGCGAGGGACTCTAGATTTATGAACCCGACAGTACCTTTCTTAGAAATTATGTTGATAAGTTTGTTCCGCAAAATATTATACATAAAAGTTATGTGCATAACTTTGTCACGTAGTAAGTTACGTTGAAGACATATATTGAAGTCATGTGTATAAGTTTTACGTTGAAATTTGTTCCACGAGTTATACATAAAAGTTGTGATTATAACTTTGTCACGTAATAAGTTACGTTGAAGATATATGTTAAAGTCATGTGTATAAGTTATTCATTGAAATTTATTCCACAAGTTATACGTTGTGAGCATAGCTTTGTAACTTTTCAAAAAATGAAAGTTGTGGAATTTTTTTTTTTACAAAAAAAGAAAGTTGCTGGGACGCTGGATCGTTAATTCGCTGATCCCACATGTGCGCAGCGCAGCCGAGCGTGCAAAAACAGAATGAGCACGCGCAGCACCAACCAAATATAGAAAAGCGGTGAATTTTTTTTCCAAAAAAGGAAGCAGCGGCTGTCTAAATTTTGTTCGCTTGATTCGATTCCAATGAACGTTCGCGGATTAGTGTCGCTGGAATTAATCTCCATGAGGATTTCCGCCCCCGCATAAATTTCACACAAAATCAGCGATATATCAACAACCAACAAATCAACATGGTCATCAACTCATCATAAAAAAATTATTGATAGATCTTCATATATCTAGTGCACTACAGATTTATGAAATATGAAATAATAGATTGGTACAAAGATTTCACTTATAAATATAATTACAACATCGACAGATTGCATAGCCATCAGAATGAGAGTTTAAGTCACACACAAAAATAAAAATAAAAAAGCCATCGGAATGAGAGCACGAAACACGAAATCTATCGGGGACTATTCTTCTCCCCATTTCAAACCTCACGGGGGCTAAATTGGCACTATCCCTATCCCCTAATACGGGGATCAAATCCCCCTTGCCATCTCTAGACCAAATTAGGGCCAGCAATGTGCCGGTGCCTACAGCTAATAAGGGTTGGAACAAGGTTGGATGGCGGAAGAGTATTTCGGACAATTTGCTATAGCTGGGTTGCCTAACTAATGAGATACTTGTTAGCCAGATACCTAGCTAGTAATTAGTTAGTTGATTAGCTAGACCCCTTTGATACAAAATTGCTCCTTATTAGCTCTATGGATCATACAAGCCTATAGCATTAAATGTTTTACTTTGTTGAACAAGTGCATGCATAAAATAATATAGGCCCCATTCGCTGGGAGGAATTTGGAGGAATCTGGATGGTTTTGGATGAATCTGAAGGAATTTGTGAAAGAAAAACACTGTTTCAGATGAAAAAAAAAGCGGATCCAGCCGGGTTTAAGGGCACGCAAACAAGCCCATAAGGTGCAGCCACACTTAAGTTAAATGTGGCATGTTCCCAAAAAAACGAGATAGACAATATGGATAACAGTTCAACGCCACAGTTATTATATTATTAAGGCTAGTTTTAGTGAAGGTTTCATAAAAGTTTTATGGATATGATATAGTATAAATAAAGAGAGATGATAAAAACTTCATGAGATAGAATAAGTTTGGATAATCTACATTGTTTTCAACACATGAGTCTTAAAAACTAGGATATAAAACTCGCACTGAGGCTAGCTTAAGTACGATGACTAGTACCTTAACACTTCGACAACATGATTGTCTGTTTCATAAATTAAAAAGTAAGAATAAAATCATCATTGCAGTCTATAGGAGCAGAAACACCAAATTCCCAAAGTTACACAGAGACTAGACACGTATATTTGTTCGAAAGATGATTACATATTAGTCACATATATACTACAATAGATAATATAAGTTATTGTATAAATTATTTTGAACATTCTAAATAGCATCCATTATTAAATGACATGTGGTCATACATAATACTCCATCCAAAAGTCTAAACCATCTTAGCAAAATTGATTTTTTCAAAAATCGAAATCATCTAAGCTTCTCTCTGCCATTTTACTTGATTTCCGGCACTCACAGGTCGGATTCCAGGCTGAATCAATGCACGAGTGCTCTCCGGTTGAGTCCGTTACCTTTATTTATTCTCTCCGTCAGGTCTGTTTTTTCATCTAGAACCTCTGCATGCACCTCCGCATGCAACGGCATGAGAATATCTGTTTACATGGGAAAAACAAAAAGGACGCTAAGACATTAACAGGAACACGGTGATCAAATAAAAATAGCACGCTTAGAGCAACTCCAAGAGAGTTGCTATTCATAGTATGGAATCAAATTTAGACGTTTTGTGCTACAAAATAGACTCCAACAGACGTTGTATCTGGAGTTGTAAAATACCCAGCTGTCTATTCCGTGAATCTCGGTGGCCAAAGAAAGCTAGCGAGCGCCGCTTGCTATCTCGCTTTTCCGTGTGGCTTCGCACACATGCGGCCGGTTGCCGCGCTGTCCTGGCCGTTCCCCGTCGCGAGTCGCCGACTCGTCGGCTGCCCTTTCCGGCACTCCACACGCATGTTCCTCATCACGCTGCCCTACCCCTTCGAGCTCCACAAAAAATCACGCCGTGGCACTACGCAAGCTTGTCGCATCCACCATCTGCAGGAGCTCTGCCCTGCGTTGTACGTACTCGTTCCCAATCCTTCCTAGTCAGAACGGCGCTAATCCCTTTTCCAACTGGCTACATTCGATTTTGATAGATTGGACGACTCCTCCAAGTGCTAGCCAAGGCCGGATGCACGGGCGTCAAATACGTAGCATGGCCGCTGCTGTAGCTTGGGTGCAATTAGCCAACGAGCCGAGCTACCACCGTGATGGTTGTGTCAGGTGGCTGGTCACGGAGGAAGCAATGGCCCGGTGACGTTCCAGCGGCGGACTACTGCACCATGGAGCCTCAAAAAAGATGATGTGGTGAGCTATTTAGAAAGGCGGTTGCAGTTCACTTTCTTTTTTAGAGATTTTCTATTTTACATAATGGCTAAATCAAAGAATTTAACATCTATTTTTAGCGGATCTCTTGGAGATGCTCTTAGAGTCCTCTTTGGTCACTGTGCCAGTTCTACAGTAGATAAAACATTGTCAATAGGAGAAGCTCACGGACCGTCTGTTAACTACTCATTCTAAATTGTAAGTCGTCCTGACTTTTATAAGTACACAGCTTTTTATACGCACCTAGATATAATAGAAGCTATGCATTTGAAAAAAGGACTTATAATTTAGAACAGAGAGGATAGATAGCATCTCTGTCTCCATTTCTTGTGAAATAAATTCGTACCTGATACCTCTTCTAGACAGAGGATGTCACCCCACTATACACGCCCTCGAGATCAAACACTTGGGTAGTTGCGTGTGACTGTGATCCCCCGCTTTGTTCCTCATACTGGTCCATGGCACTTTCCGCGTGTATCAACCACTCAGGGTCAGCATTAAAATAACCGTTTTCTTCCTGTACAGAAATGGATCGGTATACTAGCATAATTCGACAACTCAATACTAGCTGAAGCAAGACCAAAGACTACAAACCAAGGTACACGATCTGGGAGCATGATCCATGTTCTCGATGCTGGCGTCAGATATCACTTCCTATGCATAAATGGATCAGTATACAAGCACAGTTCGACTATTCAAGACTAGCAAAAATAAACAACAGTGAGTACAAACCGAGGTACACGAGCTAGGAGAATGATCCATGTTCTCGATGCTAGCGTCAGATTTCACTTCCTGTGCATAAATGGATCAGTATACTAGCACAGTTCGACAATTCAAGACCAGCAAAAATAAACAACAGTGAGTACAAACCAAGGTACAAGAGCTAGGAGCATGATCCATGTTCTCCATGCTTACATCAGATTTCACTTCCTGTGCATAAACGGATCAGTATGCTAGCACAATTCGACAATTTAAGACCAGCAGAAGCAAAACAAGGACTACAAACCAAGGTACACAGAGCACGATCCATGTTCACGATGCTGCCGCAAATTTCACCACTTCTTCCCACCATTCAGGATCCTCCGCACCAGCCTCAATGATGGATTTACCGTTCATGTTGCCGTTTTCAATGTTGCTTTCCACGACATTGCCCTGATATTCTGTCTGGTATGATTCCATCAGCTCAGGAATCACATCCCAAGGTACAGGACGCAAGGGAGAACGGTAACCTACTCCAAGACATTCATGTCATGACTAAGGATAATCTGCGAACTGTTAACCGCTGCAATAATGGCCCTCGCTTACCTTGACAATCAGGGTCATGACACTTTTGGTAGTATGCTGCTCTTTGGAAATCAACAATGTAAAACACTGGTGCATTTCATGACACAATTAGTGATAGGATACTGGGAAAAACTATCAGGGTATTGGAGACAGCTGATGCTGCAGGAAAAGTTATATGTTGTTCTTCTAGATGTTAAAATGTTATTGTTACCATGATTGCTCTTATGCTCTCTTCCAATATTCTCACAGTATCTGCTCTTTAACGTGTTATAGATTATCAAACTCTCCTGAGAAAACCAGAACCAAGATCGAATTTTCCCTGCAATACAACAGATTATCAAATTTCAGTTGCTATCTTGTTGTTGGTTGCTTTTTGTTGTTGCGTGGCCCTTTTGGGGTCCTACTCTGTTGTAATGCCCAGTTTGGGTGTCTTCTAATTAATATAATCAGCAGCTCCCCTGCCTGATTCTTTAAAAAAAATATGTTTCAGCTAATAATATATATCTAGCTGTACCAATACTGACATCATAGAACGAAGCATTTATTTGCCTTCAACATTAAATAAGAAAATATGGTAACATAAATTATGTCGATATAATGTGGTCTTAATCTACTCTAAGATTAGCTTCTGTATCCCACAGAATGCCAACAATGTGCTCTCCTCTATGGAGTCAGGCAGAGTTTTCGATGTTGTTGTCCCCTAGGTATAGACAATGAGGTAGTGGATATTTCCTAAAAAAAAGAGAGGTAGTGGATAATAAGCCAGCTCTAGGGGAAGTATCTATATTTGGTGATACACACAGGCAGTTGTCTGTTTTGTTGGAAAAAGAAAAGAAAAATATTGGGACAAGATGTCTCTTGGACATGGATACATGTAAGCGGAATCAACTTGGATTCAGGTACTCTGCAAAACTGTTTGAGGTGAATGCACAACAGTTTCTCAGCCATGTTTTTAGATAAATAGGCTTTATTTATTTAAAATAAAATTCCAGTCTCTAACAGAGCGGTACACACGGCCATTACAAATAAAATAAAAAAGAAAGAAAGAAACCAACAGGGAGCTAGGGATCAATCAAGCCTACCATTCCACTTTGGGAAAAAATAGACATCATATAGAATTAACTGCTATAACATGACTGCACATGGCATGAACATCCATTCCAACATTTGGAAAAGTATAACACAATAAACATGGCAAACATCATCTTGTGGAATATACATAAACATATATTAGTCAAACAAATAAATGACTATCAGAACAAATTGAAAGGCATAATCAAGAGGAAGGCTGAACCTGAAACATTTCCAAAAGAAGCGATGGATTCTATAAAGCCATCCAAAGCTGGAAAAGGAGATTTTCCATAAGTATATGCATGAGAAAAATCACTTCGATATGTAGCAATGCGGTCCCTGTAGCTCCTTCCTTGAATCTGGTCATGGCAAAATACAAAAATATATACACAAAATCAGCCTATACTAAATTTAAATTGATTTTCTTAAGGAGAGAAAGGCAGACAAGCACCCTCTCAGTACCTCTCAAGGACAATAAAAAAGCTTACTGCATAACAACATTTAGGCACAAGCACATTTTTCAAGCTCCCAAACTTGAATACACACAAGTTTTCAGCATAGTGTTCAAGATTATTGCCATCAGTTTATACTTTCCCCACAAACCAAGAGAGTGACAAGTCCAAGCAGCAGAGGCCCCATAGTTCCTTGCACAATGAGTCAATGAATTCAGGTGACTGGTAGTGAAGAGGCAGAATCAGATGGCAAGCCGGAATAGGAGGGGCCACACATTTCCAAGCGAAAGGTGAGCTCCTCCATGAGTTAGTTTTGAGGTTTAGGTGGTTTGTATTCAGTTGGACATAAATGCCCCATCTACCGAACGCAACTTATGAGTAGCAACACAGACATCTCAGGGCTTTCAGGCCACCATGCTCGCAATACGTGCAGCTTACATGTCCAAGCCAAGGCTACTGAGGTACAAAAGATTATGAAAAGGAATTCAATGTTGCCACTTCAAGATAAAGATCTATAATCTCTGGTTAACTACAACAGAAAAGGTCATGTACTGTTTTTTGAAGTGCTGCACTTGTGAATTTAAAAACTACTTCCTCCGTTCCAAATTATAAGTCGCTTTGACTTTTTTGGTTTATCCATTTTGCTATGTATCTAGACATATTATTTATCTAGATGTATAGCAAAATAGATGTACCAAAAATATCAAAGTGGCTTATAATTTAGAACAGAGGGAGTATGTTACAATCTCCTTCCTCTCTTAATTGAAAAGAAGAGCTCCTGCCATTTTCCTTCAAAAAAACTGCCAAGAATTCCTAAGTATCAATAATTGCTTGCCGGTGCAGAATGATTTGTAATACTCCCTCCGTTTCCTTTTTTAGGACGTATTAGGATTTGAGGAAGTCAAACTTCAAAAAATTTGACTAACAATTGCATGCTTAGTGTATGAAAAAATATATCAATACATCGGTATCTCAGATTTTGATACAACATTGATTTTGTAGCAACTCATGACATGTTGTAAGAGATCGATGTCAAAGCACGCTTCAATTTTTCCACATGCTAATACGCCTTGTAAAAAAGAAATGGAGGTTTTTCCACATGCTAATATGCCTTGTAGAAAAGAAATGGAGGGCGTATGAAAGCAAGGAAATATACTAAGTTTCAGGTAATTTTCAGAAAAGTACACTAGCAGGAAAAAGTAATGCTGTGGTCCAAATTGCAAACACTTACTTGAGGCGTGCTGATTTCAGAGTCAAAATACAATGTTTTCTTGCATTCCAAGTCTAGTTTGCATATCAACAGTTTTTCACAGTTATCATCCAGTCTACAAATAAGTGACTCCATAAAGACATCTTTATCATTCTGTAATAATAAGAATACGATGTCACATGTAATAGGTGATATCGATATCAAAAGTTCATAAGCTTTTCAATAGAATGACATGCAAACAACTATTTGATGATGCCACGACAGAGATTTTGTAACAGATGCATGAAACTGGAGATCATATATAGCATTGCATCTATTGAGCAGATTTTACATTCCTCCAAGCAGCAGAAACAAAAGTGTGGACTTCTACTTAAATTGTCTATTACAATCCAGGATTAAGATAAAATACCTCAAAAGCATTTAGAACATTATAACAAAATATTATAGCAAATCAATCAGAAGTTAATTGTTTCTAAACATGATGAATTTTATCTTTGGCGCTAGAAAACATATTCACTTAGTATAAAAAATAGACCGTTTGATCAAGGGCTAACCATTTCCTGGCATTTGAAGCGTTTGGTCGGCACAAGAAATGATTTCTTCCCAGACTTTGATGAGAAAACTAAACGGAAACAACGATTACGAGAGTAAACTGCAGTATCCATAAAGAGCTGATCAACAGGACCTGAGCTGCTTTCTTTTGTAATATATAGTTTATCAAGGTCAGGATTGGCTGCACGCTGAGCCGCGATTTGTGAACAGACCTGCTGGTAAGAATAAAATGTCATTTGTAAATCAAAACAATATTTTGTTTGTATTCCAAGATAACATATATCGAAATACAACTAGTCCAGATGTGCAATAAAAACTAAGATAATTTACTTTTTCCCCCAAATACGCAAAAGATTTACGTATCATTGTAATTAAGGTAGAAATATTTGACCACTAGTCCAGATGTGCAATAAAAACTAAAATTTACGCAAAAGATAATTTACTTACAATTTTGATATGGACAGTGCTATTAGACAAGAAGACAAAAGGAAGTCTATGATGAAGCACAGCAACACACTAATTAATGGCTATTAGGAGCCACATAGCTGATCCACTTGTCAAAACAATTAAGGTACCATACGTCCCACTACACCTTTTTAGTGTACATGCGGCCTTTTTCCAGCACATGTCAAGTCACAGTACACCCGGTAGCACCATTGATGGCATATTCCCACGAATATCTTGAACTTCTTTGGACCTAGTGTACTGAAGCCTTGCATGTGACTTTGACATGTCTTACCTGCTTATGTATAAGCAGACAGGACAATAATTTTCGCTGACACTCTCATCCTCGAGTATATTCCTTTTTAGATCCTTATCTCGAGTACAAGTACTCGGACACAGGCTCGGGGCTGCAGGGTACATATCCTCTATGGATGTTTTTTTTTTCTTTTAGACCCTCTAACTCTTTGTTTTGCAAACAGCAAGAGGCTCGGGAGCTACACTTAGTGAGTGTACTTTTTCGAAAAATGCACGTCATCCGGAGGCTTTACAGAGCACCTCATGGCTTCACTCACGAAAGCACTCGAACTACGTTTGTTTCTACCCGGCAAGATCAGGAGGAATAAGAAGGCTTCCGAGTTCAACCATGACATGCTTGGGGGCTTGACGGACCAGGGTCCTAGGGGTTCCCCATGGGGGTACCGCTTGGATGGACCCTGAGGTGGCCCACGATCTATTGAAGGACGCAAGACAAGGTGGCGTGGACTTCTAGTTATTCTAGATCAACTTAGTCAGTTTACTATAAAAACTAGGTTCTGTAATATGACTAGGACTCTTCTCTTGTTACCGACTATGACTAGATACGTGCCCTTACCCTCTCCCTTATATAAAGAGAGGTACGGTGCACTCCCTTTAACCCTAACAATCATACGATCAATCCAACGCAAAAGGCTATACGTCGACTGGACGTAAAGGCTATTACTTGATAAGAGAGTCCGCACCAGTATAAATCATTCGTCTCTTTGCGTTTACCATCGAGTTCAGCGTACGCCGAAGCCCTTTGAACACCGTTGAAAGGTTCTAATGGCTAGAGGGGGGAGTGAATAGCCGATTAAAAATTTCTACAACGACACTTAGCAAACCGGTTAGACAATTATGAGGCGAAGCAAGTGTTGAGCTAGCCTACTAAAGTTGCAAGCCACCTACCACAAATCTAGTTTATATAGTTTCTATCCACACAATAGCTATGTCACTACACTAAGTTAGTGTGCTCTCAAAGGCTAACTAAAGAGTCACACTAACCAAACTAATAAGCTCTCACAACTAGCTACACTAAAAAGCTTGGCAACTAGTTTACGGTAATATAGAGAGAGAAATAGCAAGATAGTTATACCGCCGTGTCGAGAAATGAACTAATCAATCACAAGAATGAATATCAATGAAGACCAATCACCTCGGAATCAAATGATGACACAACGATTTTTTACCGAGATTCACTTGCTTGCCGGTAAGCTAGTCCTCGTTGTGACGATTCACTCACTTGGAGGTTCACGCGCTAATTGGCATCACACGTCAAACTCTCAATAGGGTGCCGCACAACCAACATAAGATGAGGATCACACAAGCCACGAGCAATTCACTAGAGTACATTTTGGCTCTCCACCGGGGAAAGGTCAAGAACCCCTCACAATCACCACGATCAGAGCCGGAGACAATCACCAACCTCCGCTCAACGATCCTCGTTGCTCCAAGCCATCTAGGTGGCGGCAACCACCAAGAGTAACAAGCGAATCCCGCAGCGAAACACGAACACTAAGTGCCTCTAGATGCAAACACTCAAGCAATGCACTTGGATTCACTCTCAATCTCACAAAGATGTTGAATCTATGATGAAGATGAGTGGGAGGGCTTTGGCTAAGCTCACAAGGTTGCTATGTCAATGCAAATGGCCAAGAGAGTGAGCTAGAGCCGGCTATGGGGCTTAAATAGAAGCCCCCACGAAATAGAGCTGTTGTACCCCTTCACTATGCACAACACGGGGTGACCGGACGCTCCGGTCATATCGACCGGACGCACCTTGCTAGCGTCCGATCAACGGATGGCTGCCACGTCATCCCTCTCTTCAAATATTGAGCGTCCGATCTCAACGGTCAAGTGATGACTGGACGCAGCACAGTGCCACGACCGGACGTAGGACCCTAGCGTCCGGTCATTTCTAGTAAGGTTCCAGCTACGACCGGACGCGTCAGTTAGATCATGACCGGACGCAGGACCCCAGCGTCCGATCATTTCCAGTAAGCCTCCACTCGCGACCGGATGCGTCCGATCAAGCCCGACCGAACTCACCCAACGTCCGGTCACACACTGTCTCCTCTGTGCACTGCCACGTCAGCAGGACCGAACGCACTCATCCAGCGCCCGGTCACAAAGTGACCCAGCGTCCGGTGCACTCTGTGAAATCCTGTCTTTTCTGTACAGCGCGCCGGTGAAGTTTCTTACCCTTTCTCAAATGTGCCAACCACCAAGTGTATCACCTTGTGCACATGTGTGTTAGCATATTTTCACAAACATTTTCAAGGGTGTTAGCACTCCACTAGATCCTAAATGCATATGCAATGAGTTAGAGCATCTAGTGGCACTTTGAAAATCGCATTTTAATACGAGTTTCATCCCTCTTAATAGTACGGCTATCGAACCTAATTGTGATCACTCTCTAAGTGTCTCGATCACTAAACCAAAAAGGCTCCTACCATTTATACCTTTGCCTTGAGCCTTTTGTTTTTCTCTTTCTTGTTTTCAAGTCCAAGCACTTGATCATCACTATGGCATCACCGTTATCATGACATGATCTTCATTTGCTTCGCCATTTGGAATGTGCTACCTATCTCATGAATACTTTGATAAACTAGGTTAGCACTTAGGGTTTCATCAATTCACCAAAACCAAACTAGAGCTTTCAACCGTACCGGGTACCCCCGTGACGGGTTGCCGGTCATCAAACACCGACAGTCGCCGGGGTGAGAGAGGGCGCCGCCAGGGATGGGGGAGAGCCTCCCACTCCCATGCAACACAGCGCGCACCACCTCCATGGATCTTGCCTGTGCTCCACGGATCTCACTGGGGTGGGGAAGAGGGCCACCGGATCTGTGGTGTTAGGGGCTCCCGGTGGATGAGGACGCCGAGGTGGGGGAGGACGCGCGCCGGGGTGGGCTAGAGAGAGAGAGTGGAGCAGCAGGGGAGCATGAGAGAAAGTCAGAGAGTAGCTCGTTAGGCAAGCGGCGCGTGCGGACCAAAGCGGAGCAAGGCGAGGCGGCGAGGGGTTGATTTTGTTTTTTTATTTATTTAGGCGAGCGGCGTGTCCGGCGATGAGATAAAGTTGTGATGCACATCATGCCACACGTCTGGAGAGGAGTCGTTAGCGTCGGACGTCGTGTTTGTAGTGTTACCGTTTTTTTAGACCAAAGGTCTATTGTCACTACATTCGCACTATTTCACCCCTGCTACCATTGTTGCCGTCTTTCTACTTTTTTTTCCACTTGCTCTTTGTCGTGCTTTTGTCTACGTGTGTCAGGGGTTTGAGGGCTTCGCAATGCAATGCATCCACATCAGTGACTTGAGCGGTCTCGTTAGTCCAAAAGCTGAAGCTATCACCAGAGCATGCGTTGGGTGAGAGAGGAATTGTTCCGCTGCTGTTTGCTATGGGGCAATGTCTGATCAAGTTCTGCAAAAAGCAAATAATATCTCACCAAAGGCAGTTCTTTTGAAGCAGCTTGCGTTGTAAAATTATTTGCCTCAAATGCTTTTGTGTGAACATGGCATCTCTTTTGGGTGAAACTACCACAAACTATTACTAACCTCCATTGGCCCTGACCTAAGAGCACCAGCAACGTAGATGAGATTTGAAACGTCAATCACGTGCCACGTCTGGGCGATGCTTGAGCCAATGAGCCTGCGTTTCTGTCGCAGTAGGTTACAAGCAGCATGGGGTCTACTTGGGGCAGCAGGAAGCTAACACTAGCCAGCGGTCTCACCGAAAAGAAAGGAACACGTAGACATTCCTCGAGGCTCAATTTCATCTCTATACTTTTAAAATATCTGTTTACTTAGACTTTAGTTTTAGACTTAATTTCATCCATAAACTATCAAAGTGTATTTAACTTTTATTTTCAACTCAATTTTGTTTATTCAAAAAGAAAACTTTATATTTTAGGCACAATTTCATCCATAAATTATAACTATAGATCTTCTATTGTTTTAATATATCCATCTATTCCTATAAAGAATAAGTAATGTTCGATGTAACTGTAATTGCTCCCACAAATATCATTTAGTCGGATATATATAAATGGTACAATTATAAGGTAACACTAAAAATAACAGCTTGGAATTATTAATGGCCACGAAAGAGTTTTTTTATGAATATTTTTTCTACCTCCAGTCGCTGGTGGTTTTGGAGCTAACCAGGTGCAACAGTGCAGTGTTCCACGTAGAACGTAGACAAAGTTGAGTTAAAAATAAAAGTTTAAAGAACAAAATACACTTTGATGGTTTATAAATGAAATTAAGCCTAAAATGCAAAGTTTGAGGATTAAAACGATTATCTTCATAGTTCTAGGATGAAATTGAAGCTAAAAGTAGAGTTTGAGGACTAAAACGACCGTTTTAAAAGTTCAGGGATGATGCTGAGCCTTGAGTAATAGTTGAGGGATCAAAATGACTATTCTATCTACTTGAGCTGATGTGTACACTGCACACATAGGTGGAGGCCAGGGCATACATCCAGGGTGGAGCGTTGGGCACGGCCTTAATTGAATACTAACTCTATTCCAAAAAAAGATGCAATTTAAGCGTGCCAGGGCCTTACTTGAATACTAACTCTATTCAAAAAAGATGCAATTTAAGCGTGCCAGGTTAAACGTCTCACGTTTAACTAAGTTTAAGCGTTTCACGTTTAACCAAATTTTTAATAAAATATTATTTATATTTATGACTCCAAATCAATTTATTATGAAAATACATTTTATAACTAATCTAATGATATTTATTTAATATTATAAACATTTATATTTTTTATTTATAATTGATCAAACTTGATATACTAAAACATAACACTGTTCCAGAATTGCATTCTTTTAAGATGGAGGAAGTAATAAAATACTGCAACAGCAAGAAATGAGCATCACAAGCAGCTCCTGCAAACAAATCGAGTGGACATCGGACAAACAAATTGTACTTTTTTCATTTCAAAGTATAAGATATTTTGATTTTCCTAAATACATTGTTTTAACTATATATTCTTAATTATAAGATGTTTTAGTTTTTTTAATACATTGCTTTAACTATATATCTAGATACATAAAATATTTTATTCACAAAAAAAAAAGATGCATAAAATGTTTTAACTATGCAAAAAATTGGAATTCGAAAAAGATAGTGCATTAGGTTATTTTGGAATACAGGAAGTTCAACTGCAAGGGAGGAAAAGGAGTTTCGCCACAAAACACACACACACACACACACACACAAGGGTCAAGGCGTGTTAGCAGTTGATGGTTAACACTTTTTTTCTGGAGTTGCTGCAATGCAAGGGAGGAAAATAAATTCTCTAAAATCTAAATCAACCAAAGAATTAACATGATTGTGTAAATATCTGTTTGGTCACAGCTGGTATACGAAAGAATTGCATGTGTATTTCTGTACAAAAAAGAATTAACAGATCTCCATATAGAAATCCTAGTGTAAATGTGAGACGACCCTATGTCATAGAATACACTGCTGCCACTCTGCTAGCTTGGCATCATATGCAATTAGACAATCACGTCGGAGCGAGTAGGAAACTCAAGGCCTTGAAGCGCTGGGATGTTGTGCAGATCCTCTGTAGAGTACAAGGGAACAAACAAGAGCAACTTTTTGGTACCAAAGACCTGCAGTAACCTGTATTACAAATGGCCGGGACGTATGATATAAAGATCAGCAGTGAATTATACCATAAAGATTACCTGCTCCAAGTTTCTTTTCCATCCTAGGTCATATTTCCATGAAACTGACTTCTTTCGTTCATAGACCTGGAACAAGATTGATCCAAAGCAATCATATTGTAATGTTTTTGGAATGCCACCAAGGAAACAAGGTATTAATCTACTGGGATGCAGTGCTGAAATTATTGACTGAGAAGCAAGAGTAGAAAACAATCAAAATCTGAATTAAAATGATTGGACAGTTTGGAAAGGCTTTGTGTGAGCTATACAATTCCATTTGACGAATACAGCATTTTGAATATTACAGTGCATGATGGCCACATTTGATCCACTTTCCAGATTAACAGGTAATTAAGTAGATGAAGATTGCTGTGTCATCAAGACATTTTTTTTATTTATGAATCATGCAAAAAGAAATTAAAGCAAGAGAACTAATGTCACAGAATCACCTCTATAGAAGTCGTATTACGTGTAACAAGAGAAGCGTGCATGCCAATGAAACAGAGGAGGCTCAGCGCAAATGCCAAATTGAGAACTGCAACAAAGACCAACTGTTACGTAACTTGCATAACTTTGAGGTAAGTAAGTTTGATGCTTCCAAGGAAAGGAAAAGGTTTACCAAAAGCAAGAAATAGAGTAGCAATATCCCCGGGAGAGCTGTAACGCCTACTTTCATCTTGAAAAAATTCAATAAAGTTTGGAAGTAGTACCAAGGTATCCAGCACAGTCTCAATAAATGTATACACCTATATAACATAGGAAAATCAACTTTAAGAGAAATAAATAACAAGAAATAAGGTATCTAAACAGGCAAACAGAGAACATCACTATAGGGGAGGTAAAAAGTAATAAAAATACAATCATGTCTCTTTGGTCTAAGTACAGACCTGGCCTCAACTTTTAGGACTGTTTGTTAATGATTGACAAACTTATCTAGTAGCAGAAAGTAGAGCTTGCACAACTGAATACTATTAATCGGTAATTGATTGTTGGTATGTCAGCACTAGGAAACAGAATTATTGCCAAGTATTTATTACAAGAACAACCAAACCAGTAGAATGGTTGAACTTCAAGAGAAATATTGAAGGCCTTGATTACTTAGCATTTACAGGTTCCTTATTGCAGGAGAATCAAATATTTTTTTCAGCATAAAGAGATGTATAAACAAATTTCTACATACAGTTTGGCAAGAAAATAGTGCTCCATGTCAAACTACGTGAGCTATCCACATTTTTTAAGAAATAAAGTCAGATTTATGGAACTGTGCAAATATAGTGACAGTTTCTGCAAGAACATGCCAAACAATAACATTTCAAAAACAGAACACTCTATGTGGCCACATGGTCAGGAAAACAGAAAAAATATAAAAAAATGAAGAGGGAACAAACAATGTTTAAGTGATACAAATGTGTAGAATAAGCACGAACAGGGAAGCCGCATTAAGTGTTTCAGTTGTACCAGAAAAAGGAGAAAATATTTGTAGTTCCTTGCTCCAACACAATTCACTACCCAAATGCAGTGATGGTCCATTTTGAGCACACATCTATTACCTGCATAGTCAAAAGAAAAGGTTAAAACAAGAACCTAGAGAAAGACTAGATGACATCTAACTTATTCATCCTAAATTTTATGGACGCAATAGAAATCAGGTAAGAGGATGGCAGATCCTTAGCCAAGCTAATAAAACCAGAAGAAAATCAAAGACTTTCTTGGCTATGCATGTATATCTTGTAGATTTGCTATACGATAACTGGTTAATGTTCAATGCCACTATAACCACTAGATATTTTGCAGAAATCTGACAGTGTTTGGTTTTTTTAATCATAGCAAGGAACATCAACAAGAACATCCGGATCAGGAACCAAAAATACTGAACAGTGCCAAGAAAAAGTTAACATAGATATGATAACTACCACAAATACTAGTTAACATGTGACTGGGGCAAAGAATCACTAATGAACAATCGTTTGGTTGCAACTTTTCAAGCAGTGGTCATAAGTTGAAAGGTTAGTTGCCATCCACAGGAAAGATGACTTACAAACAGAACAATGATGACAGCGGGGAGGTTTGCCATTTTGACAGCGAGAGCAATATCTAGGAGCACTTCCTTGCTCCTCTGAAGAGGAAAATGAAGGATTCCCACTATCTTCGGCATCATGTCTCCAATTTTCAGGTACAGCACCAGGATCAGTGAAAACAACCGCCAAATAGCACCAAAGAATCATTGCAAGCTGCAGAAGAAACAAGATCCCTGAAGAAGTTTAAGCAAGACAGAATCAAATATAATCATGATTCGTGTTTCTAATTTTAAAGTTCATGTTAGAAAGTAAAAAATATAATATATTCAAGGTACTGTGTATAAAACGAGATATTCTCAGTCTAGCTGGAAGAATCAAAGCTTTTTTCCCCTTATGAATCTAGGAAATGGAACATCCACTTCATTCAAGACATTCGCCGTCATTTAGTTAACCTAATATGCTACAGAAACGGGTGTCTGGATGGGTAGTATTTCATTGGATAAATCCCATCATTCCAAGGAAATTCCACCAAGACATTCACCGTCATTTACTTAACCTAATATGCCACAGAAACCTGGCACATGTGTAGTTAATGTTCCATTCAGAAATATACTCCGTATGATGTTAAAACGTGAAGACCATATTCGAGAAAAACAAAACGTGCAGTCAAACTTCTCTAGCTATGACTGCTAATATGAAAAACAAAGCATCTGGGGACCGCTAACTTATGTGAAAAAGGTATAGTTAAATTTATTGTTGAGAACAAATATTCCATGACTATTTACTGACATATTCATATGAAAAAGGCGAGGTCAAAGTTGCAGCTTGAGGATAGCAGAGATTGTAGTTATATGGTTTAGCCTCCAAGAACACATACCAGTTACCACCAAAAAAAAAAAAAAAGTCACTAATTAGTTTGGTGTCCAGCAACAGCTCAATCAGAGCAACCTATCGTTTCCTCGGGTCAACCACGATTAATCGCCACCAACTGATCCTAAACGAACTGTGACCCACAAATGACGGAGTTGTTTGTCACTTTGTAAATATCCTTTTTTTCTATTTATTCTACTAATAAAATCTCGGCAAAGCTTTTGCCAACCCTTCCAGAAAAAATGACGGAGTTGTTTCACAAGTCAAATACATTTTCACAGTTGCACAATAATACGGGTCTGAACAGAGAATACCACCAGCAACGCGTGAGTGCATCATAATTCAGTACCCATTGTACATGTCTAGGATGCACATTTGACAAGCATAGCTTAACTAACCCTAGAATCAATCCAAAGGAGTAACGGTGATAAATATGCAATCTGATCGATGGTGGGAATTTCTATAGTTAAGTCAAAACTTTGGACGGAAATGAAATCTTTCAGACTCTATAAGCTTATTGCAGATGTCTCACGCTGTAGTACTGAACATAGATCTTAACAGAAAGGGGAGAGGAGCGAGGGCGTCGGCGCTTACGAGTATGTGGAAGGCGGCGATCACGGCGGCAGCACCTGCCGCGGCTGCTCCCCCGGCGAGGACCATGGGGCCCCAGGTGTAGACGACGACGGCGTAGTAGGACAAGGCGACGATGGCGGCGACGAGCGCCACCACGAGGTAGCCCAGCCCGCGCAGCCCCGCGCAGGCGCGGAACGGGTTCACGTGCCGGCAGCAGTCCATCTCCTCCCGCGAGGTGGGGCACGCCTCGGGAGGAAGCAAAGGCAACGCGGCGGCGGCGGACCGAACGGGGCCGTGTGTCGGTGGCGGCGCGCGCTGGCTGGTTGTTGGCTGTTGGCCTGTTGCTTGCTGGTCTTGTTGCGTCGCTGACTACAGGGACCCCAGCAGCGACCTTGATGCCAGCTGGGCCTACCATACCAATCTGTTGCACCTAGTACCATTTTCTAGCTAGAGTGTGAGGGCATCTGTTTTTTTTTTGAGACTGGGTATCTGCTTTTGTTCACTAGGAGCAGTTTGACGAGTTGGAATGAGCTTTCGCTGGCTCATGTGCTTATTGGTAAATTTGCTGTAAGATATCTTTTAATATTAATATTTACTGAGATATATTTAAAAAAAATATTATTAGTATAATATTTTGAAATAAGTGGAAAAAAGTTAAGGGTGACCATTATTCTACGGACTATTATACTACGAACCTTAATTATTATTTAAAAAACTTAACTTTGGCATATTAGGCCGGTAGAGTTCAATGAGATATATAGTTTTGTAGTTGATAAGTTTTTAATTTTATACTATTTAGAGAGACAAAAAATCTGAATTTTTCAAATGACCATGGATGCTGACATGTCCATGGTCCATACAAACATAGCAGTTATCAGTATGATCTAAAACTTTTTAGTTGATTCTTTTTTGTCTGAAATTATTTAGACTCCTAATTATTTGTTTTATTTTTTTAGTTTTAAAATTCAAAAAGAATCTTCAAATGACTTCGGACGTTAACACAATCTATACACCTAAGTTGTTTGAAAAAATAAAATTTTTGAATTTTTAAAAATCTAGTAAAATAAAATAAACATTTAGGACTCTTAATGGCTTTATCAAAGAATATCAACTGCAAAGATATGGATCATATTGATAATTGTGTCGACATCTGATGTCGTTTAAAAACTCTAAATTTCAATTTTAAAATTCGAGAATTTTTTTAGAAAAAACTTTTGGTGTCATAAGTAATTTTAAATAAAAAAACTTGTTAACTATAAAGTTGTAGATCTCATTGAGTTGTACAATGTTGATATAAATTTCATCTTCAACTTCATATGTAGACGTTATGAGTTTTTTAGATAATTATTAAGGGTGTAAAATAATAGTCAGGGCATAATGGTTAAGACAATATTGAGCGGTGTCTATCAATAAATATCCTACAATTAGTTTACCCTATTTATTCTCCTGGTTGGGGCATTCTCTTCTCTATGGTAGCAAGAATATGGAGGGAGAGAGAATCTCGAGGGACCTGACAGCAGGACCTCTTGTGTGTGGCGTAGGGAAGCAAGGGGGACTAAGTCATGGTACGGTTATAGGGAGCTCGAGAGTCTTGAGGGAGAAGTCGTTGAAGGGAGTGAATGCGAGAAGAAGGAAGTGAAATCATATAACACCAGGTTGAGAGCGGCATCAAGATTGTATGGGCCAGTAACCATCTACTAGGTGATTGGCTACAAATTGGGAGAAGCAACACTATCCGTTCATATGGTGAACCGATGGCAGACAAAAAAGGTCAAACCAAACCAGAGGCGAAGGTAAGTTGTGGTTAGGGGTGCAAATGCACCCAAAAAAAAACAATGAACTTGATTAAAATTCTAAGTACTATATAAGTACCATATGAGACATGTTTATGCACCCACAGCCACAAGATATGTGAACCCCTTCTAATTTGTTATAGCTTCACCTGAACGAAACATCACCTAAACGCTTTTGTTTGAGCAGAAAACTAAAGAGAACTTTATATGTGGGCAGTGGGCATCACCGCCATCTTCTCGTCACTTGGTAGATTGTAAGAAATGAACATATATGAACCCATCTCAACAAGTAGTTGAATGGAAGGTGCCACGGAGTTCAAGCTTGACCTCGAATTAGGTACTTCTTTTATTCTTAATTATTAATTAAAAAACGTTTGTTTTTCCTAGCTAGGTTGCTCTCTCTTTTTTCAGTAGCACATGGTGCATCGAATTGTGTCGGGGACCGACCGTACCTAAGAGTTTGGCAATCGGCAGGATACCAAACCTCTGGCACACTGGAGAGAGATATAGGATGAGTTGGGTAGCGTGGCCGGCCCGAGCACGCGAACATGCCTCGGCCAAGACATCACGCATTTCCCGTGCACTCCTCGCCGGTTTGGGTTTATGCTAGTTTGTTTCTCTCACGCCCCACGGGGAGGGGCCAGCAGAGCCGGCATGAATCGGCGCGGCACGCACGACGCATGCTCGGTCCGTGGATCGCGGGCGCGGCGCCTCCCTCGGCCTCGATCGGTCACGCGTCCGCGGCAGCCGGCAGGCGTCTTTGGTTTGGTTTGGTTTCCTTCCTTCCCCGCGACGTCTGCGCGAAAGCACACCCAGCACGGCACGGAACGCCTGTGTGGACTTGAGTTGGGATGATGAGTGAGGGGCGCGCGCGCGCAGGCGGTGGTGTTGCTCCGACTCCGATCGATCCGCTGGGTTTGCGTGTTGGCAACAGGCAGATGCCACGACGCACGTCGTCTATCGCAGATCGAGACGATTGGTGGAGAAGGGAAGGGAATTAGCATTCGATCGTTACTACCTTTTTCCGGGTGGTTTACGTTAATCAATCAATCTGCGCTCAGCGGTACGTGCTGTCCCTGTTGCTTCCCAATCCATACCATGGGGTTGGTGGCTGCTGCTGGTGGAATGTGGATGGTGATGGGGCGATCCATCGATGGCGCCGGCCGTCCGCCGTGCCATGTACTAGTACTATAGGCGCAGCTAGGTATGGTTGTTGTTCGTCCGCTTCAGGCTTCAGCTGCTGCCGTCGTCAACAGCGATGGCATATTGATCTGTGCATGCTGGTCAGCGCATAGTTTGGCACACAACCAGCATGGATCTTACATATAGAAGCTTTTATCTATATATCTACTCAATCCGTTCCAAAATAAATGATGTTTTTTTTATTTTCAGACATATTATTTGACCATTCGTCTTATTTAAAGTTTTTTGTGTAAATTATAAAATAAATAAATCATTATTCAAACATCTCTAATGATAAAAATAAATCATAACAAAATAGATAATATTTATATAAAATTTTTTAATAAAACGAACGATCAAATAAGATGTCTAAAAGTAAAAAAAAACGTCACCTATTTTGAAGAGAGGAAGTATATAACAGGCCACCGTAGCATGCATCATCCAGCCGATCCAATTTGCTCGGGCTTTCTAATGCTTCCGATGTTATTCTGTTTGGATAAATCGATTCGAGCTATAAAATTTTTAAATACCGAAGAATTCCGAATAGAATAAAAGGAGAAAAAGTATGAAGGAATTCACGACTAGTATTATCTATGAACTTTTTCTTTCACTATAAGTGCTCCTATATATTTTGATGCTTATAAAAATCTAACGGTTCCTCATAATAATTGTTCGAACATGTGCAACAACCACCACTGGCTTTCGATAAGACACAGTTCGACGCGCATGTACGTGATGTACACAGCGCGTCCGGTCCGATGACGGCAATGGCAGATTGACAGCAAATCAGCGACCAATTAATATATAATCGCTGTCCAAGTCGTCCAAGGATGAGATGAACCAAAAGCAATGCAAATCATTGGGCACGAAAAAAAAACAAATCATTATTGGGGCATTCTTTGTGTTCCACGCATCATTGGACACAGCACGGGACGCCACATGCACGGTTCATGGTTGGGTCGAGTACAACCGGGTGATCCATCATAATGGACGAGCAGATCGAGCTGGATCCATGTAGCAGATCGTCGAGCCTCGTGATTGATCCATGAAGCAAGTGGTCGATCTGTATGCCGCTATACCTTTTTTTTCTCTCGCAAGTGTGCTAGTAGCATTATTATGCCTCTCGGCACAAAAAGATCGATAGAAAGAGTGGCGTAGCAGCAGCTAGCATTGGTAGTTTCGTACAGGGCGATCCAGCAGAAAGCCACGCATGTCGATCCATGGGACCTTAAGTATCAAATGATTTAGGCGCCACTATGTTTTAATTTGGTTCCCTCAGGTATTCATGTTTTCACACCGTTTTTTAAATAGTTGACGGGAGTGGACTCATTAGCGGAGCCAGAAGCCATTAGGAGCCTGGGCAATCCTTACTATGCAAAAATATTTAGCTAGAAAACTATAGGGTTCTACTTTGATATAAAGAAAATTTTCTTTTGAATGTCGGTTCTCATTTCGAGCCCTTATCTGCTAAGCCGCCCTCACAAAATTATGGAGCCATACATGCACAAATGGGCGGTGGCTCCGCCACTGAGTGGACTATAATTTAAGGCTACATGGTTATTATGTTGAAAACACATCTTTGTAGGTTACGAGGGTTATTTGGTTTCCCTCTGGTGTCAACCTGTCCTGTCCTCGAGTCGCTAGAGATACTCCATGCACAAATAATTGCGCATGGAAGCTCATCCAAGTATGAAAATTACTCCCCCCGTTCAAAAAAGATTGCAATTATAGAACAATGTCATATTTTATTATCTTATTAAATTTGACTAATTATAGATAATTTTTTTAACATCTATGATATCGAATAAATATCACTAGATTAATTATGAAATATTTTCATAACAAATTGATTTTGGAACCATAAATGTGAATATCATTCACTGGAATCTTGGTCATACATGAATCACTTTAACTAAAATCTTGCTCAAACATCAAACACTTTAACTAGCACGCAAGCCATAATAGAATCTTTTTGGGAGAGAGAGAGTACGTAAGATGACATCAACTCAAGAAAAAATCTGACGCATGTTTAAAGAATTGGTTATGATAAGCAAATTCTTTTATCCACGTACCCTAGAAAACTGGTGTTGGATTTTACCCCTGTTGCTTCACGCCTATCTCATGTGCATCAAACTGTCATGGGAATGTTGTAAAAAAAACTGTCATGGGAGGATTTTTTTTTCTTGAGGTGAGAAATTTAACCTTACTCCTATATCATGGTATACAGGGAGGTGAAATTTTGACCTTTGGCCGGTTAGTCATATCCTATACGGAGTACGTAGCACGTAGTACAGGATACTTCTAGTCGGTTAGTCCTATCCTATAGCTACGACTTGACCTTCGTATGTTTCCTGGAACGACCATACAGTACGCTGCAGCCTTGCTGCCTGCATTTCTTTCACTGCTCATACAGTCATATACGTACTCCTACGTGCACGGGGCGAGCTAAACGGAAACGAATCTTTCCCCTTTTGATTTGAGTTCTGACCAATGACCCTACCCTATCTTCCTGCCTGCGCCGGTTGCCATGCATGCACCTCTCGACCTCGCTGCGCGCACGCCGACGCCGAGCAGCAGGAGAGTTACGGGCCGGAAACACCCAGTGACGCTACGGGCCCACGCTCTCCGGCCCACATGTCAGGAAGCGTGAGCTAACCGCCAAGAAACAACTGCGACCGTTCCGTTCCGACTTGGGACCTACGGGCTCTGGAGCGTCGGCGGTCGCTTTCGGCCGACCGACCGACCGCCCACTGCGGAGCGGGCTCCAAGCAACGCAACGCAACAAGCGACCAACGCGACGCGACGCGACGCAAGCCCACTGCCTGCGCTGTCGCTGACGCGGTGGGGACGGCCGCGTCGGGGCCGGGTCTCCGGGACTGGACCGGTGGCGCACCCCGCACGCGCCCCCGTCTCCCGGACCACTGCTCCGCGGTCTCGCTGGACGCTAGTCTGTCTGGACGCGCCAAAAGGGCACCACGTTTACCAGCGGGCCTCCACCACGGTTGATGCTGTTTTGAGTCTCTGCCCGAAATTACGTCGATGCCCTTGCTTTTTTACTGCTGCCAGCTCTTTCCTTTAATCCTTTCCTTGCTGTTTTTGCTTTAACCACAAGCCACGACATTAGTTCTGGCGTGTGATGTCATTTTTTGTGTTTTTTTCCCTGCAATTGCTATAGTGGTCAAATGTTTTCGACGCGGGGAAAGCACGCGTGATGGTCGTGGACGAATGCACCACCTCGTAACACAAGACACTAATAATAGCTTTTCTTTTGCGCAGGTGACTCCTTTGAAAATACGCCTCATCCCATCTCATATACGTACTCCTACGTAGAGACGGGCGACCTAACGGAAACGAATCGATCCCCTTTGATTTGAGTTCTGGGACCAATGACCCTACCCTTGCGCCGGTTGCCATGCATGCACCTTCGACCTCGCTGCGCGCACGCCGACGCCGAGCAGCAGGAGAGTTACGGGCTTTAACACCCAGTGACGCTACGGGTCCACGCTCTCCGGCCCACATGTCAGGAAGCGTGAGCTAACCGCCAAGAAACAACTGCGACCGTTCCGTTCCGACTTGGGACCTACCGATGGAGCGTCGGCGGTCGCTTTCGGCCGACCGACCGACCGCCCACTGCGGAGCGGGCTCCAAGCAACGCAACGCAACAAGCGACCAACGCGACGCGACGCAACGCAAGCCCACTGCCAATGTCGCTGACGCGGTGGGGACGGCCGCGTCGGGGCCGGGTCTCCGGGACTGGACCGGTGGCGCACCCCGCACGCGCCCCCGTCTCCCGGACCACTGCTCCGCGGTCTCGCTGGACGCTAGTCTGTCTGGACGCGCCAAAAGGGCACCACGTTTACCAGCGGGCCTCCACCACGGTTGATGCTGTTTTGAGTCTCTGCCCGAAATTAGTTCGAAAGGCTTTTTTAAGCATCCCATCCATTGTTGTTAGATGTGTTGTGTAAGGTGGGGTGGTGTTTTTGCTTTAACCACAAGCAACGACATTAGTTCTTGAGTTCGAATGTCATTTTTGTGTTTTTTTGGCAATTGCTATAGTGGTCATTATTTTTTAAAGTTGGGAGGAGCTTTGCGTGATGGTCGTGGACGAATGCACCACCTCGTAACACAAGACACTAATAATAGCTTTTCTTTTGCGCAGGTGACTCCTCCGAAAATACGCCTCATCCCATCTACATCGTAGATAGATAGCTTTTGTTCCAATCAACTAGCTTGCTTTGAACCCATTATCGCTTCACATTATCCCTCGCTTTTCATTGCCATCTGTATGCAACAATACATGTTGTGTTTATGTTTAGATACGGTCAAACATGGTTAGCTTGATTATTCAAAAGTTGATTTTTTGTGTTGGCTTTTCATTCTCTTTTAGGAATGGTTTTCCAGGCTAATCTTAACACACTATAGAACACAAAGAATATCAACAAATCTATATTGCAATTTTAAAACACAAAAATAATACGAACCTGAAAACTTCTTTTTTGCAATGGCATGTCTAAGTACTTAAAACATGGGTATTTTTCGCAAAACATCATATCGTAACTTTTTTTTTTGCTATGTGAACCTACGTATTCATAACTTTCACAGTGTACGTAGGAAACCAAAACGACTACAATTTAGAATGAATGGAGTATTTGCTACTACAAAGAGTTTTTCACAAATAAAAAACTTATACATTATGATACTAATAATAATGATATAATTCAGGCATGCATTCTGCGTCTACACGACTACACCTGATCATTGCAGAATAAAAATCTGCACAGCGTACAAATACGGTGTGTGTAACTGGGTATACAACAAGAGGGCTAAAACGTCATTCAACACATTATCCTCACCCCATTTCCGCAATTTTCCAGCTCAAAAATCTTCTCCGAGAAATTAGTAGTACGTACTCCCTCCTCCCCTCCCCTCTCTCTCCGAGTCCGCTCCAATGCCGTTGCCTCTCTCCTCCACCTGCCGCTTCTCATAAACGCCTCCGGCCTCCCGGGCACAAACCCTAGCCCTCAATCACGCCGAGCTCGCCGGAACCCGCCCAACCCGAGCCCAATTCCACTCGGGTCCCGGCCGATCGGCGGCTCCTCACCAGCACGATCCGGGGCAGCGTCCCCCCGCGGATGCTAGCCTGATCGGGTCCCCACGGTCGATGGGTTCGCCCGGGTCCGCCAATGGCAGACGCGGTGAGTACGTGAGGATCCCGGAGGAGGTGGAGGTGGCGTCCAAGGGGGAGGGGGATGCCGCGGCGGCCGTCAAGGCGGCCGCGGCGGCGGAGTGCCCGAGGGTGCTGCGGTGCCGCGCGATCCGGTGGTGGGCCAAGGTCGCCGTGCTCGGGATCTTCCTTGCTGGGGCCGGAGCTGCTGCCGTCGTCTTCCTCGTCCCGCTCCTTATCAAGAAGGTGCGTGTTCTCGCCCCGTCCCGTCCCGTCCCGTCCCTCCTCCCTCCCCTCCGACGGCGCCTCCTTTGAGGGGATTGCTTGCATCACGGATCGTGCGGAAATTGCTCACGAACGCGAGATCTTTCCTATCACTTCTAAGTTCTGCTCCTGGTGTGTCCGTCGAATCGTCGGTTGCGATGCGGTTTCGATTTGTGCATGAATGCTGGGATATTTGTTAGATATATTTTGTTTGTTTGTGGTAGAAACATTTTCTTTGTTTTGTTTGTGTTCTTATGGTATTTTATTTCGTGGCTAGCTCGTGAGAATAGGTGAGATGACTAATTTTCCTTCTACCAATATTACCAGCAGAAGGATGAGGATGTCAGGAGTTTTAGGATCTCAATCTGAACCAGAGCTTAGAATACCAATAGATTTTGTTGAGATATCAGTTTTGAAGATGACTGGGGCCAAATAGGATGTCGTTTTCAAAGGGCGTATTTAGCATTATTCCCAACTGGAATACAGGAGGAGGAGACATGCTTTGCCAATTCTCGAAGTTCTGACATCCGCCAATGCCTCTCACTGGTATTTAGTGGCCCAATATGTGGGGTCTGCACGCATGGTGCTCTGGACCTCCAGTAGTGTATGTGCTTTCACCAAAAGGTGGAAGGGTAGGAATAGTCTCACAAACCACCTGGTTCTTGATTTTTTTTATGTTAAGATGTGGTACAGTGAACCTTATTGTTAGGAGTATCATGGCTAAATTTTTTTGGTGGCCTTTTACAGCTCGTTCGGATGGTCCGGTGAACAGTGTTTTGGATGGTTTTGGATGATTGAATAGTATTCTGTGAGAGAGAATAAGCTGAAACAAGCTGGAACTATACCAGCCGAACGCCCACTTAATAATTAAACAAACCCACTTTGGTTGAGAAAATTGTATTCGCAACAAGCAACTTCACATGGAAGTGATACCTGGAACAAGTACAGCTTGTGCGACCATTTGGGCTCTGGACCCACTTGAGCCTTCTTTGAAAGCAAACTCTGTTGTGAAAGCTATTCTCCAGAAGTAGTTGGGTAGAAATAGTTTTCCTTTTTCTGCCCATGCTCCTGTTATCATGGTTAACTTCAGGAGGAATACTTCACAAGTCTTTTTCGGCGATATGTTTTGGTTGGATTTTGATGTTGATGTAGTTGGTGATAATATTTTGCTAGCTTATTTTATTGTAGTGTTCAAGGATCTTAATATACTATGGCACATAATATTAGTAGATCTCTTCGGAAGTCAATTTTTTTGGGTGTCTAGATCGCAATGAGGGTACCATGTTAATGAGTAGACTAGACTTAAAATTGTGATAGTGTGCTACGACTCTTGGAAAACAAAAAATCTTGCCCGAATGAGCCATAACTTTCTGTTAATTCTAATCATTGCCTGTGATTGGCCTTTATATTTAAGATATGAACTGATGCTCCATTTGTGCTTGCACTGCAACGTAAATTGACTGGAATGGTCTTGTAATGCTATTAGTTGTGATATTTCTGGTTATAAAAAGGATTGAAATTGTTTTCAAATTAATGTTTACAGCTCTACCTACAATTACTAACTGAACTTTATTATCCCTTCCAAAGGTTTACAATATTAAGTCAGATCAGACACTTATGTACAATAAAGTCAATAGCATGTGCAAGGAGCAGTTGTAATTAGAGGTCATGTGCTTGTGGACACTACTTGTTTACGTCACTTCAAAGTAAATTATATGAGATAGTTCTCCAGAGAAGTTGATGATCATTTGTGTTATGCTAAAGCTTGGACATCTTCATTTCAGCTGATCAGAGAGCTTACAGTTTCATTCTGTTGAATTGAGTGAATAGCTGGTTGCATCATCTATTTATCGGCACCAATTTAGTGTGACCACCTTATAGTCCACTTGAACAGACCTGTTGGCTTTCTTTAATAACTTTCGATGCCCCGGATATCCCTGGATTGTGTTCTTAGTTTCTTGCTGACCTTGATTTCCATGTTGTCATTGCAGGTTGTTGCACCTATTCTTTACTGGGAATCAACAACTTTCAGCAGACCAGCTATTGCTCTAATATGTTTTGGCGCAATCGCCTTATTCCCAAGTGTTTTGTTACCTTCTTCGCCCTTCATGTGGCTTGCGGGGATGACTTTTGGATATCTTTATGGCTTTTTGATAATCACAGTGGGGATGAGCATAGGCATGTCATTGCCGTATTTTATAGGCTCTGCATTTCACTGTAGGATACATGTGAGTCAATTACCATCGTTTTTCTTATGTTTTATCCAAATAGAATAGGAAACAGATTAGCAAATTACTTAGTTTCGAAAATATGGTTGTTAATTGTTCTGCAGAGATGGTTGGAGAAGTGGCCAAAGAAAGCAGCTTTTGTTAGGCTTGCTGGCGAAGGAGATTGGCATCATCAATTTAAGGCTGTTGCATTACTAAGGATTTCTCCATTTCCATATATAGTTTTTAACTATGCTTCTGTGGCTACGAATGTCAAATATTACCCATACATAGCGGGTTCTATGGCTGGAACCATACATGAAACTTTTCTTGCGATATACAGGTTTGTACTTACCTCATGTCTTCTGTTCTTTTGATCTTGTGTTTTTTTTCTGCTCACCTGATCATGCCTGACACCCATTGTGGTGAATTTGTGTCAGCACTTTGGATGAAACCTTTAGCGTGTTATATCTGATTTACTCTTTGTGGTAGCTGGTTTTTCTAGTCACCTATATTAATTAATGCTGTTTGACGAGTCAGGATACATTGGTTTTGTTGAGTTGCTGGCTTGCTGCCCTTATATATCTTTTTTAATTCGAAACTTACATGCATGAAACTTGAGTGATGATGTGCATCCTATACGTGCTATTTTCATGTGAGCAGCTGAGCATAAACTCTATAATTCAAACATTATGTCTGAGCTGCTGTAAGATTATATTCACTTTATCTTGCATCGGTCAGGAGAAACTAATGCCAATTTTTGCAAACAGTGGGAAACTTCTACAAAGCTTGGCTGTAGCAACTAGCCATGGGTCCTTCTTGTCGTTGGATCAGATTATCTACAATGGAATCGGCTTTACAATTGCTGCAGCTTCCACTGCTGCGATCACTATTTATGCAAAGAAAGCACTTCAAAATCTCCAAGCGGAGGACGAGATATTTTGAGCGCATGAGGTCCAAGCCCAGGATCAAACCCATAACGCTAGTTTCCTTTCAGGTGTATTATATATGAACACTTGCTACTAATTTGGTTTGCTGTGTCAACTACCTGACTACTACAACCATCTGAGGAGGGGGGGGAGGGTGCTGCAGCAATTGTAAAGAAAATAGACCCAGAAAACACTTACGTTTTCCGTTCTTCTTGTTTTGTTTTCTGTAGAGAGAACTATCAACTTCATCAGTGTATTGCATTGCGCGATGTAAATTCCCAAGTCGAAAGTTGTTTCCTTGTCTTGAGAAGTATAACAAGATATGCATTGTTGGATGCTGGCAGCGTTGATATCCATTAGATACACTGCAGGCATGGTTTTGCGTGTTCTATAGTGATGCATCTTATGCGGATAAGTGATATTATATGATGAAATCTTCTGGGGGCTATTCTAAAACGTATTCGTTATGCTGGGGCTACCCAGAACATGAGCTGAGAAAATTTGCTGAGAGCTGTAACTCCTACGAAATTCAGGTAAAAATCATACATCTCGCATGCCCTTTGCTGAGAGTTGAACTCCTACGAAATTCAGCTAAAAATCATACATCTCGCATGAGCCCTTTTTAAGTTGAGGCTGGGAACACAGCTCCTATCGATGCGAAACGGGGGCGAGGCTGAACCGGTTGCTACGAGGCCTGGGAAATGCAATTGTTGCGTATTTCTTGCTTGCAGAACTAAACCGACTTATTGTTACGTTATACTCTTGCAAGGACAATTGATTTTGGAATCAGGCGTCCCCATCTCAATAAAGGGCGAAGTACCAGGTACAGAAACAATTCTCCATCAATACATTAATTAATATTGTACGATTTCCCACATTAGGCACATGTAACCCGTTGCCGACACGAAAATGAGTTATGCCACAACAGAATCTCACTGCCGATCCGTCAAGGCCAGTCTTAGTGGAGATTTTCATGTATCCACTCTTAATGGAGAGTTTCATTCTATGATTTCATTAACATTTAATTTCATGACACATAGAAAGTTGATAATCATGCCAAGAGAGTTTCATCGTTCCTTCTCTTTTTTAAATACGCTGTCATGTCATCAAAAATACCTACGTGGCAACATATTTAATGCAAATAAAATTCACATGAAACTCCCATGAGACCTGAACTGTTCTAGGTTGATAACTCTTGACATTCATTCAGCCAACTTTCTTTGGCCTACTATCATCAGTGACACAATCACTGTACATTCAGCAGGTAGATGATTAACTGAATCTCCACAAGGCATAAAATTATGGATCTTCCACTCTGTTATACAACTTATGAATCACGCAATTGCGCACAGGACAATAAAGGTGGACATCAAAAAGCACATCAATGCAGTTTCACAAGTTCTTCCACCGGCTTCTTGGGTCACAATGCGATACTGTCAGTTCAGGGAGGATTTATAAGATCATGCCGCATCGCCTACCTGAAGGCCGGAGGCACGACAAAGCTAAATCAAACTATACACCTAAGAGTGAAATTTTCAGTTGACAGCTAATAAGGGGAAGTTCTTGCGGCTTCCTCCCACAGACACTGGGGGTGCTTAATGAGGTTATAGCTAAGACCACACTACAGTCTTTTGGGGATTACATGCAATAAGAAGAAGGCGCTAGTTGCCAGCGTTGTTATGCTCTTTCTGCGACTACTAATGCTGCATCAATTATGTAGACTGCACAGCAGCTGGTGCTGCCACTGCAAGCTTCTTGCTACTTGGGCTCTTGTCATCAGCCTTCTTGGCACCTTCGGTAGCCTTGCCAGGAGTGGATTTTGACCCTGAAGCAGAATCGGGCTCATCGTCCTCAACGACAACCTGTACAGGACGCTTGCGACCACGATGCATATGACGTTCACAGTATTTCTCATTTGGGATAGTGCTTCTCCAACATCGCCATTTTTTACCATCTGTTCGCCGACACCTTCCTGGTTCTGGTTCTGGGTTCTTCCCAAAGTCCAAGCAGAGTGTTGCTAAGCCCATCACTGTACAATCAAGTTATCAAGAACGGTTAGAATGCCTCCAATAGCCCATATATAAATAATCTTAACTTTATGATTTAATAAGATGCTCCAAGCCTAACTCAACAAGGTTCCTTCATCACCCTTGGTAACATGTGCATCAAATTGCACTTCATCTGAACATTGCTTTGCTAAAAATATAACTAACTTAACCTATATAAAAAGGACAATTTCAGATGAGATTAATAAATTTATTTATTATACCATCCTACAAATCGCTATCATGAATATCTAGTGAACAACTTGGCAAAGTCTACCAAAAATCAACAGAATTTCATAAGAGCACACATATGATGAGACAGGTTTGAAGCATACATGTAGGGTACTTCTGGGCGCCTTCAGAGGATGCACCAGTTACACTCTTCCATACGGGGAAGACGAGGTGAGTAGGGACAGGTACTCGGGCAGCCATGTACTGATACACCCGGGACTGCTGCTCTAGCTCCTGAAGCTGCATGGCTGTGAATGCTGCCCCAGCACCATCAGGGATCGATGCCACAAGCGCTTTCATTTCTTCCTGAAGTGCTGCAGTTGCTGCAGCTGTAACCAGGGGGAAAAATCTCAGAGGCGCTCAGCCAAGAACTTCAGGCTAACTAAACATAAATCCTCAATTCATGGATGCATGCACGAGTACTTAATTCAACACAGAGAGAACAAAAATCAGGCAGAACAAAAAGGTTGCATACATGTAACTTTAAAATAAGCTTCAATTTCATGTTCACTGTATCAGGGAAAAGTAGCATAACAACAAAGAGGTGAAAGGAAGGAAGGCCTTCTGTTTATTGCATGACTACAAGTCAAACGATCGTGATAAAGGACTTTATAGAATAAAACAAACCATACTTTTCTGAAGCCTTCAACCCTTTGGGTAACTACAAGAGTTAACATATCAGTACAAAAGCAATAACTGAACTCAATCTCTGATCCTTTGCATGTATTCTCATGCAACAGAGCAAAGTTATTACAAGAACCCGAACCGAGCAAACGAAAAAAAAAACTCAAAAAGGTGCTACTCAATGTTTAAAAAGAACAATGAATACAGTGAACAAACAAAATCTACTTTACAGGCAGAAATAAAACAACTGCACAAGTACAATTAACTGGCAAGTAAAGTTACCAACCAACACCCAAAACAATATTTTCTTCAAATTTTTTTATTCTGTTTCTGGGCACCTGTTCTGTTCAGAAGGCAAAAGACGTCGACGAAGTAGCACTACTGTACCCATGCATCTGACAGCTGAGACACTAGCACCAACAGGGGCAACTAGTACTACTAGAGCCATGGCCGGAGAGAGAGACTGGGAGACTCTGCAAGAACGGGCGCCGTACCTTCCTCCGGATCCTCGACGGCGACCACCTCCGGATCCTCGACCAGGACCAGATCTCTGCACGCGGCGTCGACCTTCTCCCCCGCGCCGCCGCCCTCCACCTCTCGATCCGCCTTCTCCCCCTCCGGCTCTAGTCCCGTCCCCTGCCCTCCAGCCTCCTGCGCCGCTTCCCCCTGTGCCTGTGCCGGCGCAGCCTGCACTGCCTGCTGGTGCTGGGGGTTATCCCCTCCGCCACCGCCCGCCGGGTTCTTGCCCTCCCCCTCCGCCGCCATGGTCGCAGCAAAACGGCTGGCGGCGGCGGCGCGAGGACGGGGGAAAGGTATCTTTGGGCGCGGATCGAGGCGGCGGTGAAGGGAAAGACCGGTGATACGGCGCTCTCGCTTTGACGGGCGGGGGGGGGGGGGGCTAGGGGTGGGGGGAGGGAGTAGGGAGGAGAGGAGAGGGCGTGCAGAGGGGGAAAAGGTTTGGGGGCCAGGGGCACTGGTGGTTTTATCAGGTGCGGCGTTCGGGGCACGGGAAACGCCCGAACCCAAATTGCTAGGGGCACGCCGGGGGGTGGTGGGTCAGAGTATGGCTGCTGGATTTTGCGCATTAAATGGTGGGTGCATTGCAGCACTGGCATGGGAATTGTATGGTTTTACAGGCTTTCTATTTCTGGAGGGTGTGTGTGTGAATGTGAACTTCAGTTTCTTTTGCTAGTGCAATCAATCATATTGCGTTAGTCCGTTAGATTAGATTTATTTATTTGTTTGAGTACCAACGGCGAGGATGGAGGCTGTATGGGTTTCTTCGGCCTCTATTTTTTGTTTTCCAGACTGAAACAATCATGCAGAAATTATCTCAACAATTATGGATGATTCTTATTATTGGTAGCTAAACAGAAGTTGGGTGACACTAGTCATGACAAATGTAATGTTTATCGGGTAATTTTTTGTTCCGTGTTTTTCATCAGTTCCGTACTCATAGTATTTATTTATTTTATATGATCATACTTGATTGTTGATTGATGACTATAAATTTGATCATTCTAAAAATATGACACTTTTTTTTGAGACGAAAGAAGAATTATATTAGATCATAACTGAGTACATCATCACGTTACAAGCACACTGGAATACACTACGTATATCAAGAACCTGATCATCTAAATTGTACCCACGCTTTGTATAGCCCAAAATCTCAACTCTAAACCTGTATGATGATTCGTATAGATGACCGTAGATGACCGCACAGGCAAACACTCGACAAAAGGCCCTAAGAAATGACCTAGCATTATCTCCAGCATTTTGTGGCAGCACGCAAACCAATGCTTCTAAGATTATTTGTTTTATATCAGACTAGCAACAAAACATATTTGAATTTATGTAATGCATTTTTTTTATCTTCAACCAAAAGTATAATAAGAGCCATAGCTAGCTTTATTATTCTATCATTGTTGAATTGCTCATGCTTCTTTTTTAGAGCGTGTTTTACAAAGTCCACTCCAGTGCTGCTGCAGATATGGGTTGATTGGACGCATTATATTGTGTGAATGTGAAGGATCCGAAGTTTGATCGTGCTCTTGACACTTTGGAAAGGTATCTAACTTCAAATCCTTGATGACCATGTCTTATGATTGGAATAATGAAGTTATTCTACAGTTCTATGCCACTGTTTTGTATGAGCATCCCACATATGAGAAGTATGAGATCATGCATTTTCAGATTAAGGGACATCCCTATTATGTGTCTAATGCTCGCTTAGCTATATTCTTGGTTTTGATTTTGATGATTTGGACAAGCCCAGTTTGCATGGTGGGTATGAGACAGGGGTCATTGATCTTTGTTTTTTGCATACACTCGTGCTGCCTCAGCTTCATATATTTGCACTACCACCAACATGCAGAAGTATTACAGATATATCAATGAATCAATCTCTTGGTTCGTGCTACTCTGACACCCAAGATTGGTGATGCCTCTTCTATTCTATCCTCGATCCGTCTTTTGTTGTTGACTCTCAAGGATGATGACGAGCGGTCCTTCAGTGCTTTTGACTTTTTGTATAGGGAGATCAAGACCACCTATTTGGATCCCAGGAAGTCCTGCACCCATGCTCCTTACACCATGAAGATGATTGAGGTGGTCACCAAGAAGAGTTCCAACAAGGAGATGAGGCACGAGCCCTACAGGTTAGTGAAGATTCTTGTTGATCAGATTAAGAAAAGAGAGGTCGGAAACCTTGTAGGCCACAACCACATGAGTCTTCTTAGGGGGTGTTTGGTTGTCCCTCCTAAATTTTAGTCGCTGTCTTATCGGATGTTTGGACACATACATGGAGTATTAAATATAGACTAATTACGAAATTAATTACATAGTTTGCGACTAATTTACGAGACGAATCTTTTGAGCCTAATTAGTTCATGATTTGACAATGTTTTGCTACAATAAACATGTGCTAATGATGGATTAATTAGGCTTAAAAAATCGTCTCGTGAAGTACTGACGGATTATGTAATTTGTTTTTTTATTAGTATCCGAACACCCCATGCAACATCCTTCCGATACACCTTCTAAATTTTAGTAGCTGGATCAAACACCCCTTTAGTCTAGGAATGGCAACCGGGCGAGATGGGGCCGGGTGGAGCGCCCGCACACCCAAACTCGAAACCTGAAACTCAAACCCAACCTGACACCAAACTACCTTTTTGTTGTAAACCCCCACTTGAACCCGAACCCGTCAAGGACCCGAAACCAGTTGGGTCCCCTAAAATCCTACTCGACAAGACAGACACATAGCACTAAAATTTGCTCGCTAAGAAATGAAGTAAAAAATCGCACATCCTCTCAAAAAACTGCTCTCTAAAAATGAACTACACTTGCCCAATAAAACATTGCTACAAAAATGATTTGTTTGTGTCTATGGACAAGGCTATGATTTGTGTGGCCGAACCTCAGATAAATCATGTGTCCCCGTGTGCTTGTGTTCTTGAGATTATATTTCTTGTATTATTTGTTGTGGCGGCCTGATCTACTTTGTGTGTAGGCAATGGAGCAAGCGTAGCTTTGGAATCACTACATATCACTCATCTACGCATGTGGTAAAAACAAGTTTAAATTTGGTTAAGTTGAATTTCATAACCCTAGTTATCTCTACTTTCACCAGGGCCTAGAAATTGTTCCTTGCTAAAAATTCTGGACAAGACCAAAATTTCTGATCAGGACCAAAATTTCCGGTACCTAGAAATTTGATCCGCTGCAAAAGTTTTAAGTTTCTATTCACCTCACTTCTAGGCATTGTGATCCTTTCACTGTTGCTCGACCTTCAACTTTAAGTCAAGAATCAAGCTATTACAAGTTCCTGGTGTTATTACAAGTGTCATTCATCAAAAAGTGTTCAAGATTAATGAGCGCATCATAGTAAGGCCACATTTGATCAAAGAAGAGTAGATGCAAGTAGCGTGAATCAATTGAAAGCGGATGAAATTAGTTGCAAAATTAGCTACAAGGAGTTGCAACCGGTTTGAATTAGTTAAAATCAGTTGCAACCAGTTGAAATTAACTATAGGTAGTTGGAACAAATTGGAATCAATTAGAAAACTAAAATACCTTCATGCTAAGCTACACATGTAGTATAAGTGGTATATGAAGTACATGTGTACTTAAGTAGCAAGCCGGCCACAACCAGAAATTAGGATTCTTTGGTGAACTTGAAGCATACCCCACGCATTGATGTGGGAATTACGAATGGATTCAAATGAAATTAGATTAAATTATTTATATGAAGGAATAAATTGTTATAATTTAGTGGTAGTGGATGATGTGGCATACTAATGATGACAATTAAATGCATGTGATAGTGGACTGTTGAGGTAGGCTGCTTGCATGTTGAGATATATAGCCTGTTCACTTATTGGTTTCAGTCAGGGCTTATCAGCCAATCAACAGTGTTTTCTCTCACAATAAATCAGCATCAGCCGGGCTTATCAGCCTAGAAATCAACCAGCGAATAGGCTGATAATGTATAGTGGGGTTTAATATTATAAGATACTAAAAACATACCCATCGCATTGTTGCGGTAACTACTGATTTACAAGGAATTAAACTATTCATACAATTCTTAGGAAGGGGACTAACTATTATAAACTAATGTTAGTGGATAGCACGGCACACTGATGTGAACAACTTAATATATGTTAGTAGATGATGTGTCTCGCTGACATGAATATAATAATTGCCTATGCTAGTGAACTTTAATTGCAAGTCATGGTGGGCTACTGAGGTGGACACCTTGCAAGTGACAGTGGACTGCCGAGGTGGACACCTTGCATGTCAAGATAATATTCTAGTGGGGTTTAGGTTATAAAAGATATAGATATAGATATAGATATAGATATAGATATAGATTAGCTATCATCTTCATGAAGCATGTGAAATGGACTTCACTATTGGCTTTTGGAGAAATGTAATGGGTTTCATTGACTACTCTTCCCCAAGATAACAAAGGTATCATTGTAATGTGCATGTTCTTACATCCCTTGCTAGTATGCAGTTAGTGCACATAGCACACATTTTGTGTTAAGGACATGCATTAAAAATGAATTATTTTAAGTTCTAGCATTGCCACTATTACTTCTATGTTTATATGTTCTAGTGGCAGTGTTTAGAATTGTTCATGAGCTAGTGAACCTAAGTACTTGATCAAGTTGGATGGCAATACAAGTGATAAGTAGAACCTTGATAAGATAAATGTTTGTGGTGTGGGAGAAGCTTAGAGAGGGTTTAAATCATGACTTGAAGCTTATGCAATTTAATTAGAGCAAGTCATTGCGAAGAAAGCTCATGAAAATAATCTAGTTCAAGAATAAGACAATATTTCATTTTAAGTGGTATCCACACATTTTAATTGGTATCTGGACTTTTGTGCTTTCATAAGTGGTATCTAGATCATCTCAAGGTGGTATCCACAAGTGATCCTCGACTTTGAGTGATGCCCCAAGTTTAAGTTGTGTCACTCATTGATCTCAAATAATATTTGAGGTCATCCCTCCAAGTGGTATTCATTGTGACTTACAACAATTGCTATCTCATGGTGTCCGTCTCACCTCAAAGCACCTTCCGATAAGTTTCATCGATCAAAGTGATGCATCCTTTGTGGAAATTAATGACAAAGGGAGAGAGATTGCACAAAGATATGTGAAGATATGAAAATTGGTGCGAAGGAATGGTGATGCGTAAGTGGACAAAGATATTGAGAGCTTGGACAAAGGGGGAGAAAATGACCAAGATGAAGATGATAAAGGGTAGAAAATGCAAGATTGAAGAACACATGGGGATCCAATTTTTGAACAAAAGAAGCACACAAGTAGGGGGAGCAAGTGTAACACCCTAGTGTTAAGCTTGCATTTTTCACTTGCATTGCATGAACATAAGTATGATCCACTCATTCATGAGCATAAGCATAAGACTAGCATTTATTTATTCTAGGTTTATCTTCATGAGATGCTTAATTATACATGTATATGCCTTATGGTCATGCTTGGTTAATGTAAGCGGGTGTTGTTTGGTCACCAAAACAACTTAGACATACTTAGAATGAAAAATGGAACTAAGTTTGTATTCATGAGTTGACCAAAAATGCTTCTAAGTGATATTTCTACTAGAATTATCTTTATTAAGTTGATTGTTTGACCTATCTTGACCAATTACTTTGTTTAACGAGAAATAAAGTTGTAGTTTAGGTAATGTAGAACAAACTTTGTTTAACGGGAAAGAGCTGAATTAGTGCCTAAGTTGGTCAAATAGGGCTTTCAAAATTCAACTTAATGCTGTTTTGAAACTTGAAATTTTTTCTAAGTCATTGGCTGATTTACAGTTTCGAAGTAGCCCACTTTGGGGATTTTTAGTTTAAAAACCATTTGGAATTTGACAAAACTTCCTTAAGCAAACTTGGAGTACTCGTGTAGCTCTACAAAATGGTGAAACTGGTTTACCAAAATGCACCACGTTTTAGGAGTTTTAGAGGGTTGAAAACCATGTTTTAGACACCTGACATCAGGCCTAAAACCGGCCTTTGTCACGCGTAGTCATGGCCGACCGCGGGAGGCCAGGCCACGCGCCAGCCTGCTCACTCTGTCGAGCCCAAAGGGGGAGAATGCGGGCGCCCACACTCTCGCGCGCTCACTCACTCTCTCGCTCTACCTCTCTCTCGCCCGCGCTCACCAAAACAGGAGAAAAGCACAGCGCCGACCGCTGTCGTGCCTTCACTGGCCGCGTAAGCCATCTACGCCGCACCATCGCTCCATTGGTCTCACCCATAGCTCTGTCGAGTTGCACACTGTATCGTCGACCCGCTAGCAATGCCCATTGAGCACAGGTAAAGCCCCTAGAGCTATCGCCATGGCCACCGAGCTTGAGCTCGCCGTGGCTAGACCACCTCGCGCATGCACCGCTCTCCCTGTCTGCCGTTCCATAGTCGTGAGATCTAGTAGATGCTGTCTATCGAGGAAGGATGGGCACCGCACCACCATGAACCGACCGTGACACTGCTACGCACGTCACCGTGGCCACACTTGCTCAGTCTCCTTCCTTTCTCACTTTCAAGAGCTAGAGCACCGCCTAGAGATGGTGAAACTCATGGGGAAGACGAATGCATGATGCCATCACCTGGCTCGCCAGAATGCCATAGCACCGCCGTCGTGCTCACGCCACCGCGCCGCCATGCATGCGGCCGTGCTTCGTCGCTGACTCCTAGGGCCCTAATCCTAACCCTATATCTCCGCTAGACCACCTTGAAGCCGTAGCCGAGCTCGTTCGAGGTCGCCATGGCTGGAGATGGACGGAGCACCATCGTGCTCTCCCCGCCGTGACACCTTGCACGTGGCCGAACCACATTGTCGCTCCACCGTAGCCCCTAACCCTAACTCGAGTTTCCTTAAGGTTCACTAGAGCCTCCACCGAGCTTAGGTGAGCTCGACATTGTTGGAGACGACAATGGCGCCACCGCGCACCTTTGCCGCCCACCATTGTCACCATCGAGCTAGCTCCGATGAGCCCCTTGGCTGACCAACCCGTCCAGTAGATGCGCACGAAGGTGGAGAGCACGTTGGTGGTGACCTTACCGCCGGAGACCTTATCTTCGGCGAGCTACGGCCGGTCAAAGTGCTGCCCCTGCTTCTATGCCGGTGATAGGTGGGGCTGGGTTGACCCTGGGTCCCAGCAGTCAGCTGCACTAGGTGCATGTAGCATTAACCGATTTTCATATTTTCTTTAAATGTTTTCTAGATTTTGATGCAAACTTGTAAAATGCATAACTAAATCTAGGAGTGTCCAAATTGAGTGAACCAAATTTTGTTAGCTTCATCTTGATGAGTACTATCTATTAAAAATATGAAACTTGGTATGTATTACAGTTTTATGCCTTGTTTAAATTATCTTATTTATTCCCATTAACCTTGAAAAATGCATAACTTGAGTTTGGGAGATGCTAAAAACGTGATTCCAATTTTGCTAGTCTTGCATTGACATGCTAGAGCTAAGAAAAATGTTAAACCTATAGTTGGCCTACTTGGAATATAACTTCTTATTTTGGCTTAATTAAATGCTAGTTCTTGTGAAATTAATTATTTTAGATTTATGTAATTTATGGGCATGAAATAATTTCCACAGTGTTTTGGTATCATGAGGAATGTAAGAAAAATAGTAAATCTATTGCTTGACACTTTTCACTATGCTAAGTATATTTAAGTGGTAATACATCATGTAACTTGTCATTTTTGTAGAGGTTGTTGTACTTGTCCAAATGACATAAAATTTTAACAAAAGGCTTTTGAGAGCTTTATGGGCTACTATAATTTTTCCAGAATTTATTGAGCATTAGAAGTAGTAGTTCTAGTTTTCATTTAAATTAAATGAATTGACAAAGGCTTATAAAAAAATTGGTTTGGGTCCAACCATTATACTTTTAACATGTTGGGAATATATATAACCTGGTGGTGCAATTGGTTGTGCCTAGTTTCAATTTGTTGTATGCACTTAGTTAATTATTGCTCTATAATTCACTTGCATCTAATTTTCTTAGCTTGGTTGCTTTGCATAGACTTAAGGCTTGTTGTTTAGATGCTTAGGCTAATTGAGATAAGTTGTTAGCTGCAGGTTTTAGGTTTCTTACTGATGATGAACAACTTTACCTTAGGTTGCTAGACAGTGGTGAGCGTATGTTTCTTGTACTAGAGAAGAGATATACACTTACTCAATAAAATTTAGTTAATTATAGTATTACCTTGTGAAAGGTCTTAATATGGCTATAGAGAGGGTGAATAGCCTATTTAAGAATCTACAAGCCAACTAGAGTAATTTGATTAGTATGACAAATAGCGAAATACAAACTTGCTCTAGCTCTACAAGGGTTGCAATCCACCTATCCAACAATTCTAGTTAATATGATCACTAGACACACAATTTGCTAAGTCACTACTCACTAAGAGCTCTCACACTTGCTACACTAAAGAGCTCCACTAGATGAACTTAACCTACAAAGCAAGCTCTTAAATCTAACTACACTAAAGAGCTTGCTATAATTAGTTTTAAATGAAATGAGTAAGTAAGGTGATTATACCGTCGCATAGAGGAGTAAACCAATTACAAGATGAATACTAACTCAATCACCGGGATAATACCAAAGGGCAAGAGACAACCAATTTTCTCCCAAGGTTCACGTGCTTGCCAACAAGCTACGTCCCCGTTGTGTCGACCAACACTTGGTGGTTCGACGGCTAAGATGTGTTGCACGAATCTCGTCCACACAATTGGACACCGTAAGAATCTACCCACAAGTGAGGTAACTCAATGACACGAGCAATCCACTAGGGTTACCTTTCGGCGCTCCGCCGTGGAAGGCACAAGTCCCCTCACAATCACCTGAGATGGCCACGAACAATCACCAACTCATGCCAATCCTCCTCCGCTGCACCAAACCATCTAGGTGGTGGCAACCACCAAGAGCAACAAGCGAATCCCACAGCGAAAAACGACGAACACCAAGTGCCTCTAGATGCAATCACTCAAGCAATGCACTTTGATTCTCTCCCAATCTCACAAAGATGATGAATCAATAATGGAGATGAGTGAGAGGGCTTTGACTAAGCTCATAAGGTTGCTATGTCAATGCAAATGGCTAAGAGAGTGAGCTTGAACCGGCCATGGGGCTTAAATAGAGAGCCCCCACAAATAGAGTCGTTGGCTCTCTGTTCACTAAAAATTCAAGACGACCGGACATGTCGATCAGATCAACCGGACGCAGGACCCTAGCATCCGGTCGCGTGATGCACGCCACGTGCCCCCTGCTTCAAATGCTGATCGCCCAATCTCAACGATCATCAATACATTTAAGTAGTGACCGGATGAGCTACTCAAAGTGATCGGACATAGGACCCCAGCGTCCGGTTGTTTTCAGTAAGGTTCCAGTCATGACCGGACACGCATCCAGTCACGCCCGACCGGACTCACCCAACGTCCGGTCACTCGCCATCTCCTCTGTGCGACACCACATCAACACGACCGGACGCTGAACAGTGTTCAACTAGAGTTCGGTCACCTACATCCGGTCAAGAGACCGAGGATGGCCTTCACTACGCGCCATTGACCGGACGCAGACCCAGCGTTCGGTCACTGTGTGACCAGCGTCCAATGCACTCTGTGAAACCCTATCTTTTCTATACAGGGCACCGGTGGCACCGTCGGACACTCCACCGGTGAAGTTTCGAACCCTTGCTCCCATGTGCTAAAGACAATGTGTATCATCTTTGTGCATGTGTGTTAGCATATTTTCATAAACATTTTCAAGAGTGTTAGCACTCCACTAGATCCTAAATGCATATGCAATAAATTAGAGCATCTAGTATCACTTTGATAACTGTATTTCGATATGAGTTTCACTCCTCTTAATAGTACGGCTATCGAACCTAAATGTGATCACGCTCGCTAAGTGTCTTGATCACCGAAACAAAATAGCTCCTACCACTTATACCTTTGCCTTGAGCCTTTTGTTTTTCTCTTTCTTTTTTTTTAAGTCCAAGCACTTGATCATCACCATGGCATCACCATTATCATGTCATGATCTTCATTTGCTTCACCACTTGGAATGTGCTACCTATCTCATGATCACTTTGATAAACTAGGTTAGCATTTAGAGTTTCATCAATTCACCAAAACTAAACTAGAGCTTTCACCTTGTTATCATGTTGGTTAAGAATGTATATATACATGCATGCACCATATCATTCATATCATCCCTTGTGCATTCCCTGTATTTATCCATATCTTTATGCATATAGGATCATCAGAGGGGATAACACTTCTAGAGTTCAAGGGCGTGGGAGAAGAGGACCAGCAGGAGACCCAGCAGCAGGAAGTTTTAGAAGGCGAAGGACAGGCCCGGAAGAATTGCCTAAGTGCCCCGACCACCGACCCTCAGCTTTTCTGAAAGACAAGCCTCGGAGCATTCTAAGCCTCCTACGTTTTACAAATACCAATTTGAGTTTTTTATGTTTGATGCATTACGTTATAGGAGTTGTTTGGAAACACTTGATGCATATGACCTTCTTGTCTAGAAATATATATACCTTGAACCCTGTGTAGGTCTAGGATCGAATAAATGCTTAGACATGCTTAGTTTGGAGAAGTCAGATGATTTTCTGTCACCTGCGAGCTATAGGTGGATACCTAGTCACTGTTGGCTATATTTGCTATCATGGAAAAGAACCATGCGTTGATGTAATTGGAGGTCGGATTGAGTCTATGTTGTAGGTTGACTCATGTGATTCCGTCTGTGCCGCTTAAGGACCGCATCGCTGTTGGTCCTCGGTCATTTTGATCACAGCCTCTCACTTAGCTGGCCGGATAACTCATTCCGATCGTGAAGCCGAGTAGCTCAACTCAGGCTGGGAGTCGTTTTGTTTGAGTGCACACACTGAAGGTAGTAAGGATGTGCGGAGAGCCAGATGTGAGCCCAAGGATAGGCTGGGCCTGAGCATCCTGGCAGCTGGTCAGTCCCTAAGGGTGCGGCGCTGATCGAACCTGCGAAGTTGAGTCCTGAGTTGTACTAAAGGTGACCCGATGCTACCCCGACAGGGGAAGTGTGGGTTTGTGTTAGGATTTCTGCCCAGCTGGTCGCAATCGATTCGAATCGCCGTCTCTCCCGGATAGTGAGAAACTTGACTGAGCTTCCTTCTATCGTAGCAAGAACAATGAAAGTGAAATGACTATGATGGTGATATAATAAATGATTATGGTTACTATTGTTGTGCTACATAATTGTATAACACATGTTTGGCATAGGTTAGTTGCTAATCTAGAGTTGAATAGCTATAATTAACTTGAAGACCGAATTATAAAATGTGTAGTTCAACTAGTGGCTTTTATGCAAAATGTTGTCAAGCTAGCTCCACTTATAAAGCCTTGCATGATCTTTGGTGTCTCTTTATTCTTGGTTTATGACGGGTAAGTCTAGCTGAGTACCTTCTCGTACTCAGGGTTTATTTCCCACTTGTTGCAAATGGTACAGTGTATCATGGGTACTGCAAGAACTGCTTCTCTCCAGCTATGGACGAGGAGTGAGGCCATGGGCATGGCCCTTCTGTGTTGTCTTACCTATGAAGCTTTTGTCGGACTTGATCATGAACTGGCATGTATTTGAAACGTGTGTGTGATAATGGTTTCAAAACTATATTGCTTCCACTACTGCAGTTGAACTTGGTGTTGTAATATTTATATTGGAACTCCGATGTACGATGAACTATTTGTGAACTTTATGTAATGTATGACATGGATGTTGAATCATGTACGATCTTGGTTGGTATGTTGGATGTTTCGAGGTCCTTCGTGATACTCGACGGACTACTCGGGTTTATACGGGCTCAAGTATGACAGCGCGACCGCTCCATGGTTGACATTGTACTTGTACTCTTATAAATTGGTCGGTTCTGCCACAACAAGCTCACGAATATGATTGTTTTGTGCATAACATATGATTGCTTACATTGCATAGTTTAAGTACTTATATGCGTATGTGTGATGATTACTAGACATAAGCATGGATGATGAATTGAGTTGCTTTCTATTAATATCTAAAGCTTAGTTTGTTTCAAGTGGTAAGTAGAGCCTTATTTTTAAATGTTGATCTCACATGGCTATCGCTTGCCCGTCTAGCTGACATTGCCCGCCATTGTACTACCCTTTGGCGATATTGGATGGCACAACTGTGTCTGGCCTAGCTATAGCCGGCAATGGTCAACATTACCCTGGAAGGAGGCTCCTGGTGGTGGCTATCGGTTGACGCTAGCCACATGTGGGGTGGCATGCGTTGATGGTCGATTCTTTTTATTTTTTAGGAGCACATCATTATAAACTATGTTAGATATGTAACAAATATGCTATATACTTTTTTGATCACTTGGAATACTCATTGAGTTGCCAATAGAAGCCATTGGAGAAGTTCCTAGAACTATATCAACATTTTTATTTTTAGGAGCACATCATTATAAACTATGTGAGATATGTAACAAATAAGCTCTATACTTTTTTTATCACTTGGAATACTCATTGATTTGCCAATAGAAACCACTAGAGAAGCTCCGAGAACTATATCCGTAAGCATACATGGCTAGTAAGGACGAGTTTGGGATCTATAATTAAAAAATAGTCCATACTTTTAGGAGTAAATTATTGGAGGTACATAAAAAAAAGCTCCATACTTTTTTTTTGTCACGTGGAATATTTTTAATTTTTCCAAATGTTTTTTTAAGAAATTGTTGGAGAAGCTCTAGAATTGTATCAATAACCAGGAGCTTCTAGAATTGTATCCGTAACCATAGGCTACTAATAAGGATGTGTTTGGATTCTAAGACTAAAACTTAGTCTATCGTTTGATAATTGGCTAAATATAAACTAATTATGAGCTAACTAATAACCCTCCATTTATTAAAGAATATAATTCTCACTTTTGAGCAGTGAAAAGATATAAAGTTTGGCCAAAGTTATATAAAAATTACTAACATTTATAATAAAAAAATAAAGTACCATTAAATAAATTATCAAATATGTTTTCGCATTAAATCGAGTTGTTGACATAAATTTTAATACTATTTATATAAACTTGATTAAAATTAAGCTAGTTTGACTTGTACAAATTCTATATTTATATTTTTCGGATGGAGCCATAGAGGGAGGGTGTAGACTTTAACCACAAATTAATCTTATTATCTCTTATTAATTTATGATTAGTGATTGGAGTGAGAACTAACGAGGAGATGCCTACTGCCGAGACAGGCTGTGTGCCTGTGTCGCTGCCAGGCGCACCCAAGGAGTCAGTGTCAGCCGGGCACGGCGTGACAGCGTGAGCGAGCGCAGGCTGCAGGCAGCACTCAGCAGCAGACCAGCAGAACGGGAGCCGAGCCGGGAGGCACTCGTGAGTCCTGAGTCCTGAGACTCCTGACTCGTGACCACACCCACTCGCCGCCGGTGGCCCACGACCACACCACCGTCGTCTCTCTGGTCACGCTTCCCGTGTCTGGTCCCCATCGTTGGCGCCTTTGGAGTTGGACATGACGGGTGGGCGCGCCCGCGTACAGCGTACTACGTGATGCCCATCAAGGAAGGTGGAACGAACGGGCCGGCCGGCCGACCTCCACCCGCAAGAGCACCCGTTCGTGCCTCACCGGCCGGGCCTACCTTTTATGCCCAAGCCCGTACGTCAGTACACAGGCGGGCTGAAAAGAGCACAAAAACCGTCCACCGCGTCGCTTGGGCCTTGGGGTGTCATTACTGGAGCATCTCAGGAAATGGAACTACCCCTAGTTGAGCATGTTTTTTTTTCCTCTCAAAATAAAAGCTGAGCATGTTTCACAGCGTATTATTTAAGAAACCCAGTCAAATCAGTTCCGTTAAAATTGAAAATTGTTAATGTTTTTTTTACAAACCGAGTCAAACTTAAGAAAGTTTGACCAGCACAAATACCATAGCAACAAGTAAAAAAAGGATTGAGGGAGTATGAATTCACTGGTATTTATTTTGCACCATTAATTTTAATAAATATTTTTAATATAAAATTAGTTAAATTTAAAATTGTTGGACTACGTACTATATAGAATTGTATTACTTCGAGGAAGTGAGCAACTCCGGATGAAAAAGTTAATACTTCCTCTGCCCTAAATTATAAATCATTCTAATTTTTTGGAGGGTCATAGCATCTTAAGTTTAATCAAATTTATATAATAAAATAATAATATTTATGATACCAAATAAGTATCATTAGATTCTTCATTAATTATATTTTCATAGTATACCTATTTGATGTCATAAATCTTTATAATTTTCTCTGTAAATTTAGTTAAACTTGACTCTCCAAATAAGTTAAAATGACTTATAATTTGGAATGGAGGGAGTAAAATTTTTGGATTTTCTAATAAAAACGTTAACACAGTTTTAAATAAGGAAATAAGACGATATGAGTCGTGCAAGTTGCAACACGAACGCTGGTGGTAGCCTAATCTGTGATGAGCGGGGCATGTGCTCGCCACACACCCCAAATCCTCACCACGCGCCTCCTTCCGTCTCTCGCTCGTCCGGTCGTCCCCTCCCACCAGACCAATCCAGCCACCAACCAAGAGCCATGGCGTCCCCGTTCTGCGCCGCTGCCGCCGCGTGCCGCCTCGCCGTCCCCGCCCCGTCCCCTCCCGCCGCACGGGCGCCTAGGCCCCGGGGCGGCCTGGTGGCGGTGCGCGCGGAGGCCGGCGGCGGGATAAACCCGACCATCCGGAAGGAGGAGGACAAGGTGGTCGACACCGTCCTCACCGGCGAGCTCGCCAAGCCGCTCACCGCCTACTGCCGGTACGGCCAGCTTTCGTGAACTCACCGGGTTAATTCCCTTTCTCCTGCATGTCAGTATGCTTGCTTGACGCGGATCGAGGGAGGGGCTGGGGGAGTGGGGGAGGGATGGATACCCGATCGAGGGAGGGGCTGGGGGAGTTGGGGACGGATACGAGCAGAGGATGCTGTGTTGTGATTTAGATTAGTAATTTAACCGCGTTCTGATTGCACGGTGGAAATGGAATTTCTGCTTTTGTTGGGGATGCACCACTTGCAATTTCACACTCTTGTTCTTTTAAATGCACCTAAACATTTGTGCATGCTAACCTCTATATCGGGGCAACGTGTTCAACTCAATCTCAAACAATGTGTTCCCACGATAATTCTAACAAGAGGTCAATAGCCAAAAGCCCAGAACTCAAGGGCAGGTCTTCTTGTTAGTACTATTATATAAACGGAGGTACAGATGCTGCTTTCAGTTCTGCGTGTTATGGATAGCCATTCTATGATTTACAGAATACTTCAAGCCACAGAACTTTGACTCTTTTGAATATATATAAGTGTGCTACTGATCCTAATAGCAGCTTATACATTGCCTTCTCTATTGCCTTGAGAGGAGCTTAAAGAAAACTAGCTTTGAGGAGCTTAAAGAAAACCACCTTTCAGAATAAGTACATAGAAACTTCTACCCGTAGTACCTCCGAATTTTTTATATTAAACTGTCGATGCAACTATGCAAGGAGCCGAGGAAGAACTAAGCTAAAGGTAGTAGTTTCCCTGTGATCGAGTAATCTCTTTTTATGCTCTGCTTCGTAGTCCTCGGAACTCTCTGGAATTTGTTGTGCAAATATCAGAGATGCTGTGCCACAGAGCACAGTAAATTGTATCATGTACAATACGAAGGAGGTAATAAAAAGAATATGGAGCATTTGGCTGGAGTTAAACATCTCTGTAAACGAGCGCAATTGATTTATTGAGTTATATACTATACCGAATTATGACCAAACAGCAGAGGAACTTGCAGTGATATCATATGCAATTCTAAATGTCAGCCAATTAGAATATTTGACAGTGGAAAACAATCCAAACAAAATTCCTGTGTTAGCACTGGGGGGTCGGACATAGGAAATTTTACACATCCAACAGATTTTATTTGACTGAGTGAACTAAGAATGCTTATGATATCACCAATTTCAATATCAAGCATGGGCTTATTTTGATCCCACCTATGTGACCTATCTGTACGGGAGCATGCATCTGGTACTAATCTGCGTAATTAGAACCCAGTTCATCACAGATACTTTTACACAGATTGATTGAATTTATACTGCAGAGTGCAGATGTATGCATGTTCAGAGTTCTGAATGGTTTTAGCCAATTAGAGTACAAATTTCATAATTAATTTTGAGCATTGCATTTACTCACCGTTTCAAACTGTTCTGACTTTGATTGCTTTATGATAAGGTGTTGGAGATCAGGGACATTCCCACTGTGCGATGGAACCCATGTGAAGCACAACAAAGCAACCGGTGATAATGTTGGCCCCCTGCTCGTTAAGAAGTAGATGGGGTTTCCTTTGAGTTTTGCCCTAGTGTCATGTTGTGTGTTGAGCTGAACACTATCTGTATGTCATGATAAACTATCGAGACGCATCCTTCAATCAGAATAAAGTAAGCTGCTCATGTTAACAAGACTCAGCTTCATGATTGTGGGAGTGACAGGTGATACATGTAGTGAGATGTATGAACATCGGGAAAATATTTAACTCTCTGTGATGAACAATGAAGTCATGAGCTTATGATTTGCCGTGGTCCTTTTGCAGCGAAGTTATGATTCATTGATACAAGCTCTTGATGGTTGCTTTATGATTTTTGAGGTCTAGCCATCAAGGGACATCAATATAACTTAATGTCTGTAACTGCTAGAAGTACCAGTAGTACAATTGTACTACATGTAGATAGATTGTCCGGGCATTTTGTCACGGCAGTCAATGGGGTGTTTCACTAAAGAATATTTAGGGTGTGTTTGGTTGTTACTTGTTAGGTTGCGTATCTGGCTTGGGCACGGTCGGCCAGGTATCGATCGACGATTGCAGCCCCGGTCTTAAGAAATCGGATGTCTGGGAACATTGCTTGGGTCAGGCGATGCCTGGCAGGCGCAACCAAATAACCCCTTACTCTTTTCTATAACAAGAGAATGGCAGGAAGAGTCAGTTTATAGAAAGTGTTTCTGCTGCCAAAAGTGTTTCTGCTGCCAAAAAGTAAAACGCTAACCAAATAGGTGAGCCTGAAGCTGTTTTTACATAAGCCACTATTTTCACAGCACCTTAAACCTCGCTTCCGGCTTTCGGCTTGTGCTTTTCTAAAAGGGTGGAAATAGAGGGCTGATTCATAATTGTTTCGAGGGAGATGAAGAGAGGGAGTAGGTTTCATAGTCGTTTCAACCAAACGACTTACAACTTTTCACAGCACAGCTAACAACAACTTTTCTATATCTCACAACCGACAACAGTTTTTCTCATAGCTTATACCAACAGACCTTTCCTCATGATGTTGATTACTTTCAACAACTGCATATATCAAAATTGGGGTCATTAGGATGCCAGAGAGACAGGCACAAGATTTTTCTAGAGCTAAACTTTTAGTTCGAACCAAAAAATTTACCTAGACAGTGTTCCTCATTGAGACTTCCTCATGGTGTTGAAGTTAATTACCATTTCAACCATGAAGGGGTAATGTTATTTGCTACTGCATATATCAAAATTGGGGTCATTAGGATGCCAGAGAGACAGGCACAAGATTAGGTCGTGGTAGAGCTAAAACTTTTTAGGAGTTCGGACGATTTTTACTATGTAAAAAATTTACCTAGAGAAAATACAGTGTTCCTCATTGATAAAAAGAAAATTTTCCTTTGCACTCTGTCGATGAGCTCGGCCAGGGCGCAAATAAGATTAGGCTAATTCTAATGTACAATATCTTAGACACTAATGGGTTGCCATGTAGGACTCTGATATATTTGGCCTTTGATATTCCAAGAGTACAAAAACATGCTCAGATTTTGGATTAACTCTATTGAGTGACATAGAAAATAACATACAATACAACGCATTGTAGGAGTTGTTTGTATATCTTTTTCTTATCGCTATTCTATTGACATGATAATGTTGGATATAACACCCTGCTAGGGAAGGCTGCCCAGGAAACGAATTGCCATATAATATACATACCTGAAAAAGTAGCCCTTTATTTGACTAGTTTAGATTTTGGATTAACTCTATTGAGTGACATAAAACTGTCTGGTCTATTGTTTGTAACAATCCTATTCTAGACGTCCATTTTAACACTGATAACCACTGAGGTTGTTTAGATGGTGTCTGTCTGGTCTATGTAACAATCCCAGACGTCCATTTTTGATGACCACAGGTTGGATGGTGTTGCCTCGCCTGACAAGCTGGCTAGACCACCAATCAACACATGTCCTTAATGACTCAAAGAGATGAAATAAAACGTGTGGATGGCAAGTTTGATTGTGGCACACTTGAGTCCCGTAGATATCTATGTGCATCTTCATTGTCTAAGATTAGTGAAGCTTCTCTTACAGATAACAGTATTTATCTTGATTTAATTTTTAACCTAAGTACAGTAGGTTATTGGAGCACTTGAGATCAAGTACGTGCACATAGAGTAGTATCGTCTATTGTCTTTTGAAGCGCAGTTATTATCATTCGTACATCGTACCTCCTCCTACTCCTAGGTACAGTACGGCAGGAAAATAAAAACCCAGTCCTTACATAAGCCAGCGGATTGTATAAATATAAACAAGCAAATTGAAGTAAGCCGGATCTGGGTCCGTAGACAGTAGACACCCATTCCTGATCGGAATTATTGTACGAGCAACGGCAAGAACGCTGTGACACTGCCATATTTACAGTAATAAGTTTCACACCCTGCTCGCTCGATCGTATCAGCTATATTTATCAGCTATGATACAGTGTTTTTCTTTCATAATAAAACAACATTAGCCGGCTTATAAGTCACAGAAACGATTAAGCGAACATGGTACCCTAGGAAAAACACTGCAATGGACGTCTGTGACTTATAAGCCTGCTGCTGCTGTTTTGTTGTGAGAGAAAAATATTATATCATCACTTATAAACATGGTAATAGTACACTGCTAGTGCTGCTCCTGCAGTGGCCGTGCACTTGTTCGCATCATTGCAGTTGCAGGGTATTGTAACGCAATACGGTTTACTCTCTCGTTCTTTCCAATTTCCATGCTACGTTCTTGATCCTAAGCTCCTCTCCAGTCTCTCAGCATTTCCATTTCCTCGCGCAGAGGCTAGAAACTAGGATGCGTGCTTTACGCAGAGGCCAATTAATTATTAATGCAACTAACGACATGTAATTGGTTTCTTGTATGAGTTGATTCTGATCTAAGTTCAATTAGTAATTAGTAGTGCAACTAATGGCATGTAATTCGTAAGCTCACTATGATGGCAACGAACGGTGCCATCAAAATCTTAGGCGCATGCAAGAGGTCCAGTTTCTGTTTGATCCGAGCATTGTTCTTGGCAACAAAATACTGCATCATATCTTATCTTTTTGACCCAGGCTAGAGGTGAAGCAGAGCTGCAAAACATCACAGTGGCTTAGTTTCAGTTTTGATACGGCACAAATTTGATTTGTGATTTACCAAAGCCTTCAGCAAGAACTTAACTAGGCCATCGGCGGAGCCTCCCACTGAGACTGATGTTATCTTGCTTGTGTGTCACTATGGCCATTGGCGGAGCCTCCTAGAGGTGAAACTAGGCCATCCCCCCATTTTCTCTGCAACGCTTCTTTACTATGGCCTTGTTTAGTTCAGCGAATTTTAGGAATTTGGCTGCTGTAGCACTTTCGTTTTTATTTGGTAATTAATGTTTAATCATAGACTAATTAGACTCAAAACGTTCGTCTCGCAATTTCCAACCAAACTGTGCAATTAGTTTTTTTTTCCGTCTACATTTAATGCTCCATGCACGTATCGCAAGATTTGATGTGATGGCTACCTTAGCACTTTTTGGGAATTTGGTTGGGAACTAAACAAGCCCTATGTACTTGTTCTATTAGATAGATATGCTAATTAAAAAGAAAAGGAAGGTTGGTGCTCTATAGAGTGCTAATGTTTTCTTTTCATTAGGACAGTGGAGCGTCATTAGGATCGTACGTGTGAAGGCACAACGAAGAAGCTGGTTGCTCGTTATGGCGATGGCCGCCATGCCCATGGTAAAGAAAATGAGATGAACACATGTCATGATGTGCATTTATGGTGATAAAGATGCTTGTAGGACAACCTTGGAGGTTATAGATGGCAACCATGATGCAACAGGGAAAATACAGGAGGGCTGGGCAACACAGATACCTCGTCACGCTGTCGACGGCTTGCTGCTCAAGAACAACAAGGTGTACATCCCTGAGACATCACCATGGGCTCAGGCAGTAATCAACATAGCGCATGGGGTGGGGCATGAAGGGGTACAAAAAAACACTACAGAGAGTGAGGACATATTTATATATTCCACGTGACAAGGTGCTACTGCATGATTATGTCAATGCTTGTGCCACATGCCAACAAAACAAGACAGAACAACTGGGATCAGCTAGTTTACTTCAGAGTCTAGAGGTTCTTTCCATTCCTTGGTCGGACATCACCATGGATTTCGTGGAGGGTCTACCACACGTCCATGGGAAATCGGTGCTCCTTATGGTGGTGGATAGATTCTCAAAGTTTGCACATTTCATTGCTTTGGGCCACCCTTACACAGCCACGTCGGTTGCATGAGCCTTCTTCACATAAATCGTCAGGCTTCATCGCATTCCAGGCGCCAATAGTCAGTGATCATGGTTCACAAGCAATTTTTGGCAGTAGGTGTCTATCTTCACATGTCTTCGGCATTCCACCCTCAAATGGATGACAAATCAAAGGCCACAAACAAGATCATTGCCATGTATTTGTGTTGTCTGATGAGCGATAGGCCTAGCTAGCTTCAGTGGCTACCATGGGCTGAATTCTTCTACAACTCATCATTCCAAGCATCTCTGGGTAGTTCTCCATTCAGGGTGGTATATGTTAGAGAATGACCAACCAGCTCTATTGCAAGGCTTAAGAGGGCAAGTATACACAATGTACATATGCAAAGAAGCCCTCCAAGTAGAGGGAAAACACATACACCTCCTATACATCTAACACCCCTCCCTCAAACTCATGGTGGATCTACAACACTGAGTTTGGAGAGTAGGAATCTATGATGAGCCCGGGTCTATGCCTTGGTGAAGAAATCAGCTAACTGAACCTCTGAAGGCACATGGTGGAGCGTCACAACCAGATCATGCACCTGCGATCTCATGTAGGAAGCATCAATGCCAATGTGTTTGGTGAGCTCATGCTTGACTAGGTCTCGAGCAATACTGATCGCACCGGTGCTGTCAGAAGAGAGAGGATTGGGTGCAATGGCAGGCACACCAAAATCCTCAAGAAGTCATCGTAGCCATATTGTAACACCTCTGGTGTTTTGACCTAGAACTAAAACTTGACATGCCATCATGTGCATTGCAAAGCATTCATAAAGTAGAAAATTTTGAATGCATTCACTAAATAAGCTTTATTTCATAAGTTGTTATTTTATGTGATGTAATGTGATTCAAAACTCTGAATGAAAATCAGGACCACAAGGGTCAAATTTCATGTGATCATGTGAGACCATGTGTCATTTGACTCAAATAACCCTAATGGGCCATGTGATTGGTCAAAAACCATAATTAAGTAAAAAAATAAACAAATCAAATTGAAATCAAATTGAAATTATAAAAGTTCTTTTTGCCCCTTTTGTCTATTTCAAAATCCATTTGGAATTTGGGGGTGTGACAAAAAGCAAAGTTGAAGCTTATTTTATAAGGATCAACTTTGGTATTCAAAGTTTTTAAAGTTTACATATAAAATTTGGAGTAATTTTGAAATGATTCAAATGCTCAAATGCACCCTAAATTCAAATTTAAAAATGGAGATAGAATTTGAAAATGTTCACTTAAGCAAAGTTATAGAGTTTGAAAAGTTGAGCAACTTTCATTTTTAGAGATTTTCAACTTCTTTAGAAAAATTGAGAGTAATTTGCAAAATAAACTCAGTGGCAATTATGTAAATAATTCAAAAATCAAAATCGCCACCGTCAGCTTGTCACCGGCGCCACGCAGCTGCTTGCCGCCGACCTTCTTCGCCGCTTTCTCGTGCGGTGACACGCAGCCGGCTCCATGGCGAGTTCGTTTGTGAGCTGTCGACGCCGGACGTCTCCTTACCGTCTATAAATAGGAGCAATCGCCGCCGTCGTCCTTCCTTTACTCTCTGCTCTGTTCCGCCACTGCTCAGCTCCGCCGCTCGCCGTAGCCGCCGTCGAACCGCGTCCGTCGTGCCTAGCTACACCAGCGTGATCGCCTCGACCTTGCGCTCCTCTTCGGCTTGCTCGCATCGCTTGGATTGGCCGGAATCACCCAGCGCAGCGCGTTCTTCCCCGTGACTGGTCGAAGCTCCACCACGACCGACCTCACCGTGGCCAGGCCGCTCCAGTACGTCTCCGCCTTCATCAAGCACACCGTCGTGTTCGCGGTGAGCTCCTGAGCGTGATGTTCTCTCCGTTTTACTCTCTACCACGCTGTAGCCGGCGTTGTGTCGTGCGCCGCCGTGCCCGCGCCACCATGGCCGCCATGGCCGGCATGGAGCTTTCTCCGGTGCGCCTGCTGCTGTTCTAAGGGTAGAGATAGGTTCGTGAGGTGTTGTAGATCATGCAGGTACGGTCCGCCTCGCCGGAGTCTCGCGGTCGGCACGTTTTGGCCGATCGGAACTGATAGCGCCGTCGTGTGCCTTGTCTGTGTCACTAACGAGCGGGGCCTGGCTGTCAGTGAGAGAAGGGAGAGAACAGTGAGGTTTTGGTATTTTCTAAATATTGAATAGTGCAACAACTTTGGAAATTTGTAGGAAAATAATTACAGTTCAAAAAATTCTAAAAATTTGTGTGTAGCTTCTGTACATGTTCTAGTATGGTTGAAAATATGAAACTTGAGATTTGAATAAAATTTTAATGTTCAAAAATTCAGTCAATTAATTGATAAATGCAATTTCCATAATTTTTGTAGGCCACTGTATAACTTCAAAATTATGAAATTTATTTTGGTACACTAATTTGTCATGAGGAATCTTACATAAAATTTTGAGGTCATTTGGAACAAGTTTATTTTGAGCTTAATTCCCAATTAATTCAAAAATGAATAAAAGCAAACCCTAAGTGTTGGGTTAGGGTTTGATCTTGTTTTGGTCATGTTTTGTGACCAGTAGGGTTTCAAGATCAATTTGGTCAAGTCACTTAGGTCATAAGCCCTAGAGCATTAAAGTTTGGTTAGAGTTTAGTTAATGAATGATTTCATTCATTAAGGGTAGAACGTTGGAGTGAAACTTTAGGGTAATCCTTTAGAAGAATGTAGGGTTTCTTAGTAAACATTTTTGTGTGATCCTTGATGGTAGAATTGCAAGTTGGTTTTGTTGGCTTGCAACTGTACCGTGAAGGAAAGTTGTACTCAAGGTGTTATTACATTTCATGCACCATGAAAGCATCATGTTTACATTATCATCATGTTGAAGCATATGTTATTATTTCGTGTAGAATCCGAGAGTGAACCGATTCTAGTTGAGCAAGTTGTGAAAGAATCCCCGGTTGTCTCGGGATTTGATATTTGTGGTACTGATCCAGAACCCGAGATCGTCAACGAAGGCAAGCCCCGGTTTATGCATTAAACCATTACCTTGTTTACTTTGAAAAGTTTATCACCTATGTTACCTATTGCATTAAGTTGATTTACTCAAATGTTACTTACTTGATGCATTGCCTACCTTGTTAATTGTTTACCATCCTTGAAGATGATTTTATTTACAAAGGCGTAGAATTGCTTAGTATGCTTTATGGTAGGCTTTCAAAGTAAAAGTTATGATACAATCAAAGATGGCATACTGGCCAAAGAAAGAAAGAAGATAGAATGAACTAGAGACTAGTCGGGTGACTTATCTTGAATGTTGGGTAATGTTGCCGACTATATCGCTTAAAAGCCACTCATTGTGGATCTTTTGAACAAGACACTTTGTAGTACTGGTCACATACTCCGGTAAGCCTACTTCGGCTAATCTGATAATAAGGCGAATGCCCACGCACTGGGAGTGGAGAGATGGCGGGAGTAGCGTGTACCCTCGTGGCTGGAATGTGGCTGGATTTGAGGTGTGTTGTGCTCTCGGGTGGCATGGAGACGGCTTAGTATGGGAGGATCCGGTAGCGAGGTTGATATATGCAAGATTAAGTTCTACATATGTCGTGTGATAAGGAATCCCCAGCAAGGACTTGAATCAATTCAAATTGCCGGTGCTCCGCGGATATGGAGACTCGGTTCATTACAGAAGCAATGCAGGACTGCTGAATTATTAAAACATGAGAAAAAGGAATAGAATGAGAAGGATTGGAATATGGGATATAAACACTTAGTTTGAGATAATGAACTAAAAGGACTTAGGGGTAAAACTTGAAAATATGATCAAGAATAGTAAGCTTTTGGCAAAGAACTTTTGAATCTTGCTACATCCTTACCTTGCCCCAACACCTGCATCTCTAAAGTCCTCCACCCCCTTTTTCGTCGGGTCAGTCTTGTTGAGTACTTTTGTACTCAGGGTTTGTTAACCCTTGTTGCAGGTGAGTCATATGCGCATGCTTGTTTTGGTCCCTGCTGCATGTCAGTGTTTGAAGTCGATGACAATGAGGAATGATGAATTGCCTTTGGACAAGGCACTAGTTTGTGTGAAATAAATAATATTAATGTAATATTATCCCGCTATTATGGTTGTATGACACTTATGGTTTTGTAAGTTTGAAACCACTGGTTTGTAATATTAAAACTTAAGTCTTCCGCTTTACAATCTCTGATCTGTATATCAAAAATTGTTGTAATCTGCAATGTCTGTGATTGAGATCCTGTTTGAAAAAGATATATGGATGATTCGGGTTTCCCGAGGACACCCGACAGACCTGTTAAGTTGTTGGAAACTTGTGTACGCTATCAAAGGTCTGTTGAGACATCGATAGGTGCATGTGGGCCCAATTTCTTAGGAGGTTCTGCCACACATGTCACCTCCATAGTCATAGTTGCCATAGCACGCAGCTCAGCCTCAGCACTCGAGCAGGAAACTACAGTCTGCTTCTTGGTTTTCCAGGCAATCAAGGAGGAGCCAAGGAAAACACAATAGGTAGAGAGAGAGAGAGAGTAGCGATCATAGTGATCACTCGCCCAGGTCGCATCAGAATACGCCTGAAGCTGAAGAGAACTAGAATGAGGGAAGAAAAGGCGCCGAGAGATAGTTCCACGAAGGTATCACAGAACACGAAGGAGGTGAGCATAGTGGAGCTGGGTAGGAGCTGAGACAAACTGACTCAAGATATGCACAGAGTGAGAAATGTCAGGACGAGTGATCCCAAGGTAGACAAGACTCCCAACAAGCTGACGATAGCGAGTAGGATCAACAAATGGTACACCATCAGTGGGTCATAGGTGAACACCAAGCTCCATAGGAGTATCAACAATGCGGTGATCAGTGAGAGCAGCACAGGAAAGGAGGTCCTGAGTGTACTTCTTTTGAGAGAGAAAGATACCATCAGATGTGGAGGTGACCTCAAGACCAAGGAAGTAACGAAGGGGACCCAAATCAGACATAAGGAATGTCTCACTAAGACGCTGATTCACAAAATCAATGTACTAGGAATCATCACCCGTGATGATCATGTCATCGACATAGAGAAGAAGAAGGGTGCGACCATGAGGGGAAGTGTGGACAAAAAGAGCAGGATCATGATCACTTGGTGTAAAACCAGCATCGATGACAACAGAGGAGAAACGCTCAAACCAAGCCCGAGGAGCTTGCTTGAGGCCGTAGAGAGAACGGCGCAACCGACAAACCAGGCCATCAGGAATAGAGTATCCTGGAGGTGGCTGCATATAGACTTCCGCTCGTAGCTCGCCATTGAGGAAGGCGTTCTTGACATCCAACTGGGATATCGACCACTGACGAACAGAAGCAACTGCAAGAAGAGTGTGAATAGTAGTCATGTGCGCGACAGGAGCGAAGGTCTCCTCATAGTCACAACCTTGCTCCTGTTGGAAGCCGCGTGCCACAAGACGAGCCTTGTAGCGCTCAAGAGAGCCATCCGAGCGGGTCTTTACCTTGTGCACCCACTTGCAAGTGATAGGAGTGACGTGAGGTGGCAAAGGAACAAGATCCTAGGTGCCAGTACGTTCTAGGGCAGCAATCTCCTCAGCCATAGCATGTTGCCACTCCTAGTGAACGGTAGCTTCCCGATAGGTCGCGGGCTCAGCCAAGATGATAGCAGTGAGGCCAAGGCGATCGGGAGGACGAAGGGTGCTGCGGTCACGAAGAGAATAACGAGGAGGAAACTCCGGATGAGGTCCAAGGACAGATGGAGAAGAGTCAAGTGGTGGCGTAGGGCGTGGACGACGAGTGTAGTAGTGAGTGATCTCACGGGAAGGATGCAACGATGATGGTGGAGGAGAGACTGGTGGTGGAGAGGTAGGAGGAGGTGGTGAAGGTGGAGAAGTAGGTGGTGGTGGAGGCAGAGTAAAACATACCTGAGGTGGTGAAGAGGATGAAGACGCCAGTGGAAGATACCACTCAGGTAAAGTGAGGAATGAGAGGGACTTAGTGGTACCAGAAGAATCGGAAGGGGAACAGGGATAGTAAGGGCGGGACTCATCGAAGGTGACATCCCGTGAAATCCTCATCCGACAAGCAACAGGGTCATAGCAGCGATAACCCTTATGTTCCGTACTGTACCCAAGGAAAACACACTCAACAGACTGAGTAGTGAGTTTGGTGCGTTCACGAGGTGGAAGTAGGACGTAACAGACACACCCAAAACAATGAAGATGGCTATAGGAAGGAGGGGTGCCGAAAAGATGCACATAGGGAGTGCAACCCCAAAGACAAGTAGAGGGTTGGCGATTTATAAGAAAAACAGTTGTAGAAACCGCCTCAGCCCAAAAATGAGGAGCAAGCATAGAAGAGATCAAGAGAGCACAAGCAGTCTCAAGAGTGTGGCGATGCTTACGCTCAACAACACCATTTTGAGCATGAGCACTAGGACATGAAAATTGGGCAAGTGTACCTTGCTCAGCAAGGTAGGAACGATGAGTAGTGGAGATGTGCTCACTAGCAGAATTCGCACAAAAAACTCGAATGAGAGAGTTGAACTGGGTACGGATCATGGTGGCAAATTGCTGGTAAATAGAAAGAAATTGACCACGAGAAGACATCAAATAAATCCAGGTAAATCTTGAATAGTCATCAATGAAAATAACATAATATGATTGACCCCCCTTTGAAACAAAAGGTGTAGGACCCCATACATCAGAGTGAACAAGATCAAAAGGTTTCTGAGACTTAGACTCACTAGAAGGGTAGGGGAGTTGCAACTATTTGCCAAGTTTACAACCCATACAATGAAGAGTAGTGTCACCAGAAACAGGACCTAACACACCACTACCAACAAGAGTGGACAATCTAGAACTAGAGAGGTGGCCAAGACAACGATGCCACTGTGCAAAAGAAGTGGTAGACGAAGCAGCTGACACGGATGCTGGAGAACTGGGTGATGTGGGAGCCAAAATGGGTGAAGGAAGACCCAACAAATCAAGCTCCCAGAGGCGTTGGGAGTCCCGATGCCTAGGCCCCGTTCCCACCAAAAGGCCCATACGGAGATCCTAAACACAACAAGAATCAGACTCAAGGATTATGTGACAGCCATGATCAGTGATTTGACCCACAGACAAGAGTTGCATAGTGAGTTTGGGAACATGCAAAATAGTAGGAACATTAAACGAAGAGGTTGAAAGAACACCTCTCCCAGCAACAGGAAGAGAAGTGCCATCTGCGGTGCGAACAAAAATAGGTGGACCGGGGGAAGATAGAGAGGACAAGTGTGTTGCATGAGGTGTCATATGAAAAGAGGCACCAGAGTCGAGGAACCATGGGGATGATATACCTGACGGAGGAGGAGCGGAACTAGAAGCCTGAGCTGTAGTCCTATGACCGGAGGCCTGAGCTGCAGTAGTGAGGTGACGAAACAGGGCAAGAACCTCCTGCTCCACTACAGACACGGAACGAGTGCTCTGTGAAGTAGAGAAACCACCAGAGCCCTGATAAGAGCGTTTGCCATGACGCCCTGATCGGTCACCCTGCTTCTTGCGACAATCCTTCTCCTCATGGCCATAGAGCTTGCAGTAGCCACACTGAACACCAGAAGGTGCCCCCGCCACCACAGGAGAGGGCTGAGACGGAGGCAGGGAGACCTGGGGAGGTGTGACTGCTAGGACAGAGGGTTGCGGCGGAACACGAGTCACACCCCTAGCTCAAAGTCGTGTCTCCTCAGCTCGTAACTCAGGCATCGCCTCTGAGAGCGATGGGCGCGGATGACGAGTCAGCAACTGTGCCCGAACAGCCTCAAACTTGGGACGAAGCTGAGAGAGAAACTCGTGAAGGCGAAGAATGTCTCTCTAGTCCCGGTGACTGTCACAGCACCGGCAAGTACCACCATCGCAGAACTCAGTGCCCAAACTGTCCAGGCGATGCTAGACAACTATCATCTGATGGTCGAAGTCCTCAACTATGGAGTCAAGCTAACGAAGCGATTGAGCCTCCTCAATAACAGCAAGGTACATCACTTCGTTACGAATCTCATAACTGCGACGGAGGTGATCCCATATAAGGTGTGAAGTGGCAAGACCTCTAAGGGATAACAAGAGATCAACCTCCATGCTCGCAAGTAAGATAGCCTTAGCAGATTTTTCCTCACGCAGCCAAGTCTCATAGACACCGAGATCAGACTGGTAGCTCTCCATCTCAGCCTCAAATGCCTCAAGTAAAGCACTCTTGGCATCATCATCAGCATCTGGCGGGTATGTGGGCAGTGTGGGAAGAAGAGGACGAGGAGGATAGATCCGCTCACCCGTGAGGTAGCCCCACAACAGCTGCCCATCCATGTGGACCTCCATATGGAAAACAAAATCGCCCCAATTTGTGCCATTGAAAATGACGAAGCACCGAGGGACCAGAACAGCGCCAGGGCATCCGAGGGACGCCATGGAGGAGAGGAGGACCGGCCAGCTCCTAGCATGAGACCGACACACGGGCGTGAGTGAGCGGCTCGCTATACAAGCGCGGGCGAAGGGAGCCACGAAGCCACAAGGGGCGCACAATAGGGAGGCGTCCGACGCGCAGGGCCGCTCAGGAGGGCAGCGGGCGCAGAGGGCGGTGCAGTGGCGTGGGAGGGCGGCGCGGTGGAGCACAGGGTCACACGAGCGGCGGTGGGCCGGCGCATGAGGGCACGCGAGCGAGCGACGCGGTGGCGCGGGAGGGCATCGTGGTGGCGCGCAGGGCCGCGCCAGCGGGCAGCGGGCCAACACGCGAGTGGTTTGTGGGCTGGCGCGTAGGGGCGCGCGAGCATGCGGCGCGGGTTCATGATGGCTGCACGATGCGGTGCACGGATCGGTGGGATTGGTCTGAGGTAAGGAAACCCTAGCGCTCTGATACCATGTTAGAGAATGATCAACCAGCTCTATTGCAAGGCCCAAGAGGGCAAGTATACACAATGTACATATGCAAAGAAGCCCTCCAAGTAGAGGGAAAACACATACACCTCCTATACATCTAACAGTATATGGGCGTGATCCTCCTTCACTATGCTCATATGAACCGGGAGAAGCTCAATTGCCAGCTGTCGACCAACAACTCAGGGAGCGTGATGAGTTTTCTGGTGGAAATCCATGATAGATTGGAGTAGGCGCAACAGTACCATAAGGTTTAGTATGATAAACATCATCGGGAAGTCGTCTTCCAAGTTGGTGACTGGGTACGGCTTAGGCTCATGCAGCGCCCCGTAGCATCCATGGATGTATGCACTTGCAGTAAGCTCAGGCCGAAGTTCTATGAACCATGCCAAGTCATATAGCACATTGGAGATGTGACATATCGGCTCTAGCTACTAGCAGGAGCCAAATTTCACAATGTGTTCCATGTAGGCTTGCTAAAGCCACACTGGGGAGAACCGCCAGCAACAACAGCACTGCTACTATAATCAGCAAGGGAAGAGCATATCCAAAACCACAAATGGTGATCAAAGCTCGTATAGCCAGAGGTAATCAAGAAGTGTTGGTGAAGTGGAAGGGGTAGCCAATGTCCAATGAATCATGGGTTCCCATGACAGAGTTTCGCAGCTTGTACCCAATGTTCAAGCTCAAGGATGAGCTGTTTATGCAGGCTAGAAGATATGTCATGTATGGGTGATCCTATGCCAGGCATCGGGGAAAAGCGGTTGCAGCAGGAGAGGAACCGTGAAATCACACATAGATCGGTTTGTTCCTTCCCTTCACTTTCCTTGTCCTTTTGCTTGCAAGCAGCCTTATTGGGCAACGCCTTGCGGCCGTGAGTTCAGGTTAGAGAAGGCAGTTCATCACAAACACCCACCACCATCACAAACACCCACCTTTGACTTTGAGTGGCTATCCTACACACATCCAAGGTTCTAGGATTCAAATTGCAAAAAATTCAGAGCCTACCGAATTGGACGAAATTCAGAAATTTTGGAAAATTCGGACTAGGATTCACTTGAGTTGACTGGTCAAAAAAATTGTATTTGACAAAATTTGTCCAATTTTAAAAAATTTTTTAACTCAATGCATTTGCAGTAGCATCACTGATGCTTACATGATTGCATCGAACTACTCCTGTCCGTCATCCCATGGTTACATGACGACTTGAATGCCGGCGGCGCCGCCGCTACAGCACAGTCATCACACACACTGGAGGTCGCGGTTCCATGACAACTTGACCGCTAGCACCGCTACTGCCGCACAGTGGCTGGCTAGATGCACACACAGGAAATGGTGTCCGCATAGGCTCCCTTTACACGAAGGGCACAAAATTGCACTACAAATCCGATGGATCGAATGGGGGATTTAGAAAGGAAATGGTGAAGAGCTGCTACATGACTGGCAAGGAAGTGCGGCCAAGGAGATCTCACGCTTGGTCAGCCGTCGCTAGGTGAGAGAGGGAGGAGAAAAATAAAAAACTAAGGTTTCTAATGTGTGCTCCGCGCTTTTATGTTGTGGGAGGTATTTTGCGAGCTGGTTGACATATTCTGCTGCACTTAGAATTCAAATTGGGCTGAATTTTTTTGACCGATCCAATATTATCTTGGGCCCAACCAAAATGGATGAAATTCGGTGAGATTTGGGACTTTCGGGCCGACTCCCAGAACCATGCACACATCTACTGTGCTTTTTTGGGTACATGGCACGGTATACCACTCTAACTCATGGTGGCTATCTATGCCTGAATTGTGTATGGTTTTGTGGAGGGGAGCACCCCTGTATATAGTTCTAGGTGAGCCATAGACAACATGACAAGTGTCCATGCTCTAGGATCTTCTAAGGTTCTACACTCTTTTGTATTTATCATCATATGAACCAAGTTCTATAATGCTCTAAGAGAAATATCTCATACCCATGATGGAGAAGATTCTAGGTCTTTTGTCTTCTTTAACACTCCATCTCCATGGTAAATATCTTCTCTATGGTACTGTTCTGGTATGCATTGATATTTTCAACAATAACCAATGGCCATCATACAAGATACGCCATTTGTTTTTATATATGGCCTATCTAATACTAATATTAAATTTGAACAAAGTTTGTTTACGACTCTTTGCGGCCTTGTGTCTCTATCTTGTTCTCTTCACCTATGAAAGACTAAAATTGAACTATGGATGGCTTCTCACCTTTTTTTTTTTTATGAAAGGCACATGTTGCATCAACAAGGAAGTAGTTTTTACAATAGAGCATCTCAAGTAGTAGGAGATCTAATAATATCCGAAAGCAATAACAATTTGATATAAACAACCTTTCCAAGCTAGACAATAATACAGCTGACCAACACACCGATTCACTAGGATAGTCATATGAACCTAAGACACTTGCTTACTCCACACAATAACCATTGCCCAAACCGTATTGCGTTACACTGCAACATGTTATATTGCTTTGAGGGATGAATTTCTTTGTTGTAGCTTTCTCGATATTAGTTGACCAAAGTTTTATGTCTTTTCAACAAATAGTTTATTTGAGAACAACTTAGTTATCCTCATACTATGGATCTGCTCTTCAATACTTTTCTTTAAAAAAACATCGCAACAGAAAAGTTAACCCCTTCTACTTATTGCTTGCTTATCAACAGTAATATCATCATCTTCTTCTAGAATCCAGTCTTACAAAACAACTGATTCATATACCTCTCACCTTTATAGTTAAACAATATATTAAATGTTTCACGAAGTGCATCAGGGCCCATTCTTGTTCTACGAACTTTACCATTTGGGCAAAGAATGAATAATTCCTTTTGATGTTTATCACTTTAACCTTTCCAAGCATGTAAGACATACAATGCTTTATTCTCCGTGCGTTGCATCGGGGGCCACAATTTTTTGTATTGGACCTTAGTAATTAGATGCGGTCATGTGGGCTCCGAGGACTTCGTATCAGATGCAGACATGTGGATCCGGTCTTTGTATCGAAATCGAGTAGGACGTGGACACATGAGCTCTGAGTGAAGAATGATTCGTATCGTATATGGACACGTGAGTAGGGATCAAGATTTGGTAGATGACGACTTTAGAGTCTTTTTAGGTGTAGATTTCAACCCAAGGAATCCTTCTCTCTAGTCTTTTATGTATAAATAACTTCCTACTAATATTAGGGTAACTGATCTGCCCTCAAATTTGTGTGTTATATATCTTTTGAAACTAACCAAGCAGTAGAGCTGCCGATAAAGAAGACAGTTCAGACAGACAGGACAAACAACATCTCTAGAAGGAGTTTACAATAGACAAACAAAAAACAAGCAACTACAACAACTAAGACAACTCTGGTAACAACAACCAACTCCATAAATTTGAGTGTTATATAAAATGTTCCCCTAGTGGAGTCGTGGAAGCAAAGACTCTGACTCCATAATACCCAAAAACCATTATGCATGTCATATTTTAAACACCATATTGAATAGCTCCAATCCTAGTTTGGAAACTTTTTAAGCACCTATCACTAGATCCATTCTCAGATTTATCTAAGCGGACAATGACTTTATTGCTAACATTCATCTTTTGAACAATATCCAAAAGTTTTTGTTGAAGAAAAACTGTGGGGAAGTTGTGACTGAACAAAAGATATTTATTAACAGATCACTATCAGAAACTTTTTGCCAAAGGGTTTTCCATCAAAGAATTATAGGTTCAAACTACAATAAATTAGCATGGAGTTAGATATAATAAATTATATTATACAATAAGCAAAAAATATGACTCTATTGACAATAAACAAACAAATTATGATATATTGTTAATCATAATAATAAAAGAAAATTTCCTTAGGCCAAGTTCTTGCCACATGAATTGATATACAAGTATATGCATAATTCCTACTAAGAAAATTAGGGAGCACAACATGAACATGAGATTTAGGCAAAATAAAGCAAAACTTTGACAACTTTATGATCTATTTTAACCAACCCCATGCATTAGCTTTCTTCTTTACTAAACCACATAAGTACAAGCTCTGTTGTGAACTTCTGGTTGTGCCTCAAAGAAAAGGAAGTTCACGCATTAAAGAAGTATCGCAAGCAGCATGCAAACATTCTTGCAATAGTATATGCAAAGTACTTATTAATAGTAGTATAATAAGAAGCACACTAGTACAAATCAACATAACATGTGATATGACGCACAATATCACACACATTACAGACATCATTCAACAAACATGAACACAAGGGAGAGAGGGAGTGACCTACACACTAGAGCTAACATGACTACTCGCTAGAGGATGGGTTACGGGTAGCATACGACTTCAATGGCCCTCGATAGAGTGGGCTTACTCAATGAAATAAACAAGTATGACCAAACAAATAGCCCTATTGTGCGCCTATCCCAAAGCAAGGCTTCATCTATAATCTTCTGCATAAGAACTAAAGCAAGGCTTCATCTGAAATCTTCTGCACAAGACCCATAGATGGTAGCGAGCATCGTGCCATGGAGACACCAGACCACGAAGGAGGCATCGAGGTCAAGGCCTTGCCACTCGAAATGGATGTAGATGGTAGACATTTTTTAATGATGATAGATGGTAAACATATCTACTGAAAATCATAAACATTCAAAGAGCACAACATGCAAATAAGATTCATGGAAAAGACAGTATGGGCCTGTGATAACTTCACGATCCATTTTATCTGACCCCACTAAACAGTAAGCTTCTACTCTTTACTAAACCAAATAAGCTACTACAGAAATGTATCATGTTGATTATGCAAAAAAAAGATACTACAACGGTAAGCAGCTTACATATATTCTCGCACTATTGTCTTTAGAAACTCATGCGGAATGTAGAATAGAATAGCTAGCAAAATATTTCTGCCTCTTGTGAAACAAGATACTAGTGTAGTACTAACTCTTGCTTAAACACCTAGAGATTTCTCCCCTAAAAACAACAAGATATTTTAAATGAAAATGCTACTAACTATGAAAACTACCATTCCACAACAGAATGATCGGTCAACTAAAAATATATTTGATTTGGGTTGTGATACCTCTGTAGCAACCTTGTAAAATCATTACTTCTGAGCTGCTACAATAAACGGCATATGAATCTAACTACTGTCATTCAAAAGTCTAGGCAAACACACGAGGGCAACATATGAACTCATTGGACCAAATTTAGAATACTAGAAGCTTTCATTCAGATGGAAGATGTCCATCCACAGAGCCACCCAAGACCTCCCTAAAAGCTTTCTAAGTATGGTACAAAGCAACAACTATATGGAGGATCGGGCATCCTCGACCTTGGCTGCTTCAGCCAGGCACTCCTTAGGTAGCTCTAGTTCGAATGGCCTGAGGAAGGGTGCCCTTGGGTGAGAACTAACCCGCCATGTGACAACACCGATAAGCAATTATTTAGAGCAAGCATGATCGTCAACGTTGGTCGGAGAGATGAGACAAGATTTTGGCATTCTTCGTGGCTAAATGGAAGAGCCCCAGTGGACCTTGCTCCGAACTTGTACCCTTGGGCGTGGCGTAAGAATAAGTTCGTTAGGGAGGATCTGGCCAATGATCATAATTGGACAAGAGGATTTTGGATAATGGAGATAGTACAACATATGGTTGAATTTGTTCAACTTTGGGACCTCATTCATCAGATTCATCTTTTTGATCTGGATGACACAATCACTTGGAGGTGGATGGCAAACAGAGAATGTACCGCAAAACCGATCTGGATGACACAATCACTTGGAGGTGGATGGCAAACAGAGAATGTACCGCAAAACCAACCTATCTTATACATGTTAAAAGGCTCCTTCCTGCCCTTTCAATGCAAAATGGATCTGAAGGGCACGTGCGGAAGAAAAGCACAAATTCTTCACCAAACTCTTGGTACAAACAAAGATCTTAACATTCGACAAACTGGCACTGAGGAATTAGCCTCGTAACCCAATATGTGTTCTATGTGATCAAGCTCTAGAAAACGACACACTTATGTTTGTATTGTCCTTTTGGTAAAGAGGTATGGACACTTATGAGTTCTTGATGAGTGGGGCCACTTAGGTTCCAGACAACAAAGACTGTTGGTGGCTATTCTCATGCATACAAGTTGGAACGTTTGGAAAGAAAGAAACCGAAGAATTTTCGATAGACGAGAGCTAACACCAGTCCATGCATTTGGGCTTATCAAGGAGGAGATGGACCTAAGATGGCAAGCGTCTGGTCAATCGACTCTAGATTAAGATGAATCTTTTTATGAGCTTGTGTAACCTAGTTTTATTCATGTAATAAAATTTTGTAAAACTTGCATGCTTCCACTCCTTAAATGATATGACAGTGTTCCTGCCATTTTGTTTAAAGAAAAAATATATTCACAAAAAGAAGGCACAAAAGAGCCCTAATTTTTTCTTAAAGAATGGACGGAAGCAAATGCAATTCGTGTCGGAACCCAATGCCTCCCGGTCCTCGCCACAGTCGTCGTTAATAGGGTGTTTGGTTTGAGGATCGACTCCATCCTAGATGAGGTGGTACATCGTGAGTTGATTTCTCAAATTTGGTGAAATTGCTTTATTCCTAATAGTAGTAGTAATTATTGACTTATAAGGAACGAGACGTCGATGCATCGTTCTATTCTATTTCACAAACTAAATAAATAAATAAATAATGAATAGATGACGGACTAACTCGTTTTCAAGCGAACACCCTCTACATCTTTAATTCCCCGTACCAGTACGATGCGAACCCAACCACTAGAATCTGATAAAAAAACAGCAGTACTCCGAAACCCCCCAACTCAAACAGATCACGGCCCAAACCAGACCACATGGAGCGGCCCAAATTCGACCAAGCAAGCAGTTGGGCTGGGCACCTGCGCTGCGGTCAGCCGGTCACAGCCTCGCGGCGCCGCCCGAACCAGCGCCGTCGCTTTCGATCCCCGGCCGCCTCCACCTCTTCTCCCACAGCGCCGGCGCCCTCCTCTCTCTCCTCTCCTCTCTCGCCACGCTCCCTCCGTCCTCGGCGTCGACGGCTAAGAAACCCTAAACCCAGGAACGAGTTCCCAGCCCTCGGGGACCTCTGGCGATGCATCTCACTCTCGAATTCGGGTAATCCTTCTCTCTCGACCTGTCACTTTCCCCCGGATTCCTCTCGCCTTTGTGCGTAGCGCTGCGCTCCCGCGGTCCCTGACGAATAAAAGCAACCGCTGGTTGGGGTTGCAGGGGCGGGCTGGAGCTGCTCCTGGAGAACTCCACCAAGGTGCACAAGGTGGAGGTCACCACGCCCAAGGATGGCCAAGGCAAGGTGACGATGAAGTTGTTGCTCTCTTGGGTCAAGGACAATCTGATCAAGGAGCGCCCGGAGATGTTCGTCAAGGGCGATTCCGTGTATGTGTTGTTTCGCTCCCCTCTCTCTTCATTGACTTGTGTAGGTAGTATGATTAATATCCAATGGGCACTGAGACCAGAGAGATTGTGCGCCAAGCTCTTGGTATGCTTTGGTTGCTGCCACCTCTCTTATGATGAATGGCAGTTTCCTCATGGTTAACTAGTGTGGATTGATACTTAGTTCCTAGTACCAGTTAACTGTGGCTTGTAGTCTGCAACTGACTCCAAGATTTGATAAATCCAAATTATTTCTAACTCCCCTGTGGTTTAATTTGACAATCAACACCAACTAATTGTGCTGTGGTTTTTACTAATGCCTAGAGAGGGGTATTAATCAAAATTCACACCAACTAATTGTGCTGTGGTTTTGACTAATGCCTAGAGAGGGGTATTAGAGCTTGAAAGCACAAACCATTTACAAAACCAAAAAAGAGCTCTTCTCATGGGCTGCAGGTGGTGCAAAATATCTGGGAGCCTTTCAGTCCTGAGCTAAGGTAGGCTTTACTAGCTGTTATTGTTTCTTTCCTATTGCTTATTTCGAGACCAGTATCCCTAAGAGTGGCATTTTTTCCGCCCCTAAGAGAGTACATTCATGTGTCTTGTGATGTAGCAAATCAACGTGTTCCTTCTCTAAAATAAATATGCATGGTCCTCCCATGTATTCAAGGAAAAAGAAGGAAACACTGATCAAACTTATTGAATGTGTTGATTGCAAGCAAAAGCGAACTGCCATGAATACCTTCTTGCCTTTTTTATTTAACTTTCTTTCTTGCTAATGAAGTTGTATAAACATATAGGTTACTTTTTATTGGTGCAGACGTGTGTATGCTTTTAGTGCAGTAATTTTGGAGAGCATTCGATATATTTCAAAATGTAACGAGATAGAGATTCAGAAAATTTCTTCTTTTCTGAGTTCAGGCTCAACCAGATGTTTAGTTTTCATGGTTTTTTCTTCCTTCATGTATGCAGGAGGCCTGGGGTTCTTGTCCTTATAAATGACTGTGATTGGGAGCTGTGTGGTGGCCTTGATGCAGAGTTGGAAGAGAAGGATGTTGTGGTTTTCATCTCCACTTTGCATGGTGGTTAGTTTAATTATCAGGATGATACCATAATATGTTTTTTCCTGAAAATTGCATCTTGTATCAAGTTGGAAGGGATGGATTGATCCGAGTTTAAATTTCTGGAGATACTAATTGCAAATTGTGGAACTGGACTTGATGCCAATATCATCAAATTACAGTTCCATTTTCTTACTGGAACACAGACACATAATATAGTACACAACCGATCCTGTATTTTTGCAATACTACTGTGGTTTTCCTTCGTTTGCTGTATATACATAAATGAAAGGTCAAGTGCACTATTTCTAACCATTGTTCATTCATGTCAAGTGATGGAATATTCGCTGTCCCCCTGTGGATTTACAAGTGCTGCCCTCACTCCACGATTCATGTCATTCAAGAAGATCACCCGGTATTTTGGCAGCCTGCAAAGAAGCATACTTGTTGGAAGTACAGGGAATTTGGTTCACGAGTCTCTTCATATTTGGGCATGTTATGCGAATAGGAAATGATCCAACTCGGGCGTCTGTCCGTGACTCACGCCGCTCCCCAGGAGCGGGCCTCAACAAAAAAACAAAATCCCTCACTCCCTCTTATCCCCCCTCACCCACCCGCGCCCCAACTCTTTCGTGCTTATCCGCCAGGCCCCGAAGTAGCATGGCTGCTCATTGTCCGTGCCCCTTCCCCTACCGCGCCCCATCGCCGGCCGTGCCGCGCACCTGTCCTAGACACCTGTGCCACTCGCTCCCTCGCCGTTTGACCATCCGTCTCTGATCGTGTGCTGTGGCGCCTCAGGTCTTCCCCGGCCGCGCAAGGGCATGCACGAGCGCGGGCGGTGCTGGTGGTGCTCGCGCGTCGTAGCTCGCGGCCGACTCTAACCCCGACAGCCGAAATCGACCAGCCCGGCCTTCCCCTCCCCTATATTGAATATATATGTTTCAAGTGTTTCAGACGTTTCAGATATATGTTGTAATTGTTTTATCTTGATGTTGCAAAAAGTAGATTGAGGGATGTTGCACATGTTGCATATGTTGCAAGTGTTTTCAGAGGCATATTGCAAGCGCTTGTTCAAAATGTTTCATCTATTTCTAGACGTACGCTGAAATCATTTTTTTATCTCGATGTTGCATATGTTGCAACAGTATGTTTCCAAATGTTTCAATTGTTTTAGTCTTATGTTGCATCAAGTGGTTTAATAGTGCAAGTTGCAAGTGTTTTATTTTTTGGATGTTTCATATGTTTCACACACATGTTGTAAAAGCATGTTTCATCTGTTTTTAGTCTTATGTTGCATTCATGTTAAGTGTTTTATGTTGTTTGGCCAGGGGCGAGCCGGGGCAGCCATGGACGGGTGTTGTTGATCGGGCACGCTGGGCGCGTCTTGTCCTCACCGCTCATCCCAGCTCCCGAAAGTGCCACCAGCAGAGAGAGGAGGGGGTCAAGGCGACGCGGTGCGCAGAGATAGGGGCGGGAAAGCTGCGTGGGGCGGGCGGAGGCGGAGGGGGGGTTGGGGGGCTGGGGGCCTGTGACTGGGAGTTGAGTCACGGTTCAGTTTGCTGGGATTGGAAGTTGCGTCGTCGCCGGACGTCCAGGCACTAGTGCCTCCGTTTGCGAATAAGTAATCCTACATTGCAAATGTGAAGGTTACTGATAAGCACGTGAGAGAATCTGAAGGGCGAGTGAGCATGGCAGCTGTTTTTACTGATAATGATATCAGAAAAAAAAAATAAAGGGCGCACATAAGGCTTCTAAAACTTTGTGCTCAAAAGGTGATGATAACAATCCATTTACATGGCTGCTCCCTGTTTTCTAAGCTTTCGTTTTCTTTCAACCAATCTTTCATGGCAGTCCGAGGAAGATTTTTTTATGCTAATGATATAGAATTCGTCTACCATAATATTACCCTGTTCGGCTTACCCCATATTCGTCTTGTTCGGTTTTTTTTTTTAGCCGGAACAGTATTTTTCTCTCACAATAATTTAGCCGGAAACCGTGTTTTTCAGCCAGTTTCAGCCAAGTTTCAAACCAGCGAACGGGGCCGTGACAACTACAGGTTTAACAAATAGGAAGTGTTCTCTATCAATCACACAATCCATTGCTAAGCCTCTCTCGCCTTAGCAAATCTGTTCGTAGTTGCCGTCTCCAACACGAGACACACAGTGTACTTTGGTCTTTGGCCATGTACCAAACCACATCATTTCGACTGAACCAAAAGTGCCCAACATACCACACTTGCACCAATCCAAATTGGATGTTTAATTAATCTTCTTCCGTATTTCTGTTTTTTTTATCAGTTCTTCCCTATTTCTGTTAGCCATGATTCGAACATGTTGGTAAAACTAACAGGAGTTTTTTTTTTAACTTCCATGCCAAATCCTTCGGTCCTCTGAACTAAGTCATCTTTTGTGAGAACGACGCTTTTTTTAGCTTAAAAACCTGAATGTTTAGGCCTGGTTTAGTTCACGAAATTTTTTTGGGGTTTATCTTGCTTAAAAATAGTGTCTTGACTATGTTTTCCCCACCAAACTGTGCAATTAGTTTTTTTTTAAATCTACATTTAATCTTTTCCAGCGATGCGATCATGTAGAAGAATTTTTGGATTTTGAAATTGAACTAAACAAGGGCTTAGAGGTATGTAGTTTCAAGTTCCAATCAAAGCAACTATCCATGGACCATGACATCTCACGATCTAGAATTGCCTTGCACATCGAATTGACATAAAGTTGTCCAGTGTGGTTAAGCGACCACAGAGGGCTGACACAAGTTTCTTGCCTTTCACACGGACGGATGTGACCAAGTGCGTGACGTACTGGTACTGACGTCTAAGCAGCCACAAGTGCGTGACGTCTAAGCAGCTGACACATGCTCTCTGAAATCGGAGCCGTCCTGACGTCTAAGCAGCTAGATGAGCGCCTTGTTTAGATGCCATTCAAATTCTAAGTTTTTTTCATTCTCTCTTTATTACATCAATTTTTAGCTGCTTTTTATGGAGTATTAAATGTAGGTAAAAAAATAACTAATTATACAGTTTAGTTGGAAATCACGAGATGAATCTTTTGAGTCTAGTTGGTCCACGATTGGACAATATTTACCAAATAAGACGAAAATGGTATTATTTATCGGGTTCACTTTTTTTGCAAAGTGAACGAGGCCGAGACTTGTAATAATTCTCTCTGATTCCGCGTGATTCTGAGCATCCAGCGTGTCTGAGGTGGTACATTCTTGAAGATTAAATTGTGGGAGTCCTGAACAAGATGGTTTTCTTCGAAGCATCTTCATGATCCCTCCTGCTAGGATCAGGGACGCATCTACTCCTATATTGCCAAACGAAAAACTTACTTATTATTACCATCAAATTTTCATCATATATGCCGGCGGGTGGCTAGACAGACACCGAGTGCCGCACCCCTCTCTTTTGCATTGGGAATTGCTAGCGCTCGGATGTCCGATGGGATGGATTTCGTCGAACTGTAACCTGGGCACACTCCCACCGAAATGTTGTAGCAGAACGGTCCATCAGAAAAACTCTATCGCGTGACCCCGGCTTCCTCGGTCGCCAGCCCGCCCGCCCGCGCCTGCAGTTGCGCTGTTTGTTGCTGCACGCGCGCGTCCGTCCCCATCCGCCTCGTCCCGTCCTGCACGCGTACCCCGCCCCTAACCGCCTAGCCCACTCCGTGCCCGCCGCTCCTCCCCTTGACCCCCTCCTCTCTCCACGTGGGCGCGACCCAGGAGCTGAGATGAGGACGAGCACGCCCCATCCGCAGGACCCTAGGCGTGCCGCGCGCCCCATGCACCGGCCCGGCTCACCGTGCCCCTTCCCTCGGCGCCCGGGCTGTGCCCCCATGACTCTCTGAATATACCTCTAAAACACGAAACACTTGCAACATAAAACACTTGAATGCAACATACGTCTGAAGCAAATGAAATATTTGGAACATAGACTTGCAACATGTGTGTGAAATATATGCAACATTGTCGGCCCCTCAATTTGAGAGTCCTAAATGCATCCGTATTTGCGCCAGGATCACGCACAAATACGCACAAAATCACAAGAATGGTACATATATATATAATAAAAGGTTCCGAGTTTTATTGATATCAAGAAATAAGGTCTTACAATAGTGGCCCAAAGGGACATGGTCATAGGCTATATATCTAGCGGAATACTACGGCCGTGAAACGACATTATTGGTGGTTTCTAGAGCGGAATTATTATACAACGAAGCGGTGTCCTGTTCCACAGGCAACTTGAGCGTGGTCGAAACCCTAGCCTCGATGTCATACTCCTACAAACGTATTTCCTTGCGGGAATCCTAATCCTCGTGGTACGTTTCATCGTCGAAGTCATAGTCTTCTTCCGTGCCGAAGGTCAACAACGGGTGGGTACATGCGTACTGAGAAAGCCCTAACCATAGGGTGGAAATAGAAGTGTAGTGGTGATTATAATTAAGGGTTAGGTCCTAGAGGAGTTTTACCATTCCCACTAGTCCCCAAGTTAGCATCAATTCCAATACCAGTTTCATTACACATAAAAGTAAATCTAATCATAGTATCTCATCCTAGCATTTGCCCATTCTAAGGACGTGGCTATTCGAATAAGTTTAAGTAACTATGCAGAGATGTACAAATTTTCCCACATGATAGGTGCAACCTCATCCATGATCAGTGGACGAAATAGACCTAACGAGACCTCGTACCCGAATGTACGCGACCTTAGATGTCCATATAACTCTACTACGGCTTCTCAGAGGTTGAAAACACAAATACCAGGAAGATACCTAATCGTCCCAACGTGATGATACCTAATCATCACAAAAACAACATGGCTTGAACACGGCCAAAAAAAATCATGGGCTCGAATGCGTCCAAAAACCAGAAGCTTAACGTGGAAGATCACATAGCATCCATGCCAACCGGACCACGGAAGAAAACCTATCCCCCGTGTCGGCTCCTGATATTCCGTTGCTTACACCACCCTCCTAGTAGAAATTATACTTCTATCTAACGGAGTTTGAGATCAAGCCTACCCATATAGACATGTGGTTGTACGTAATATCTCAATAGGTGAAAATGACTACGAACCGGTCCTTATGTGACCGAGGCGAGTATCTCCCATAGGAATCCTCTCTAGGCATCCCTAGCATGGTAAACTACCTCCATATAGTTTACCACCACTCACCCCCTATCGGGGTTTAGTTTTGGGTTTAGCAATTTTAAGTTCCATTATTATCCCTAAGTCTATTCATAACGTGGAGCTCATAAAGTACAAGATAACCATTTATCTTAATCCAACAATATTCATATCACAATAACCGAGCTCATATTCTAGAATAATAATCTTATAGTCATGTTTTAGCATTTCAGTGGTTTAAAGCAAGATGGTAGGGAGTCGAGCTAGGACTTGCCTTCTTCGTTGTCACCTTCTGGCACGTCTACGAAATTTGGGTCCTCGTCCTCCTGATGATTACTGTCGTCTGTCGGGCGTACCGATCAAAATAAGACTACCGCTAACCACAAAAGAAAGGGAAAAGGCAAACATAGAACAATATGGTGGTACTAGGTGCAAATAATAGAGTTAGATTTTATATGAATTTTAGAGGTGGTTTCATGTAAAAAGGAGTTAGGGTTTGAAAGTTATATATTTTAGAAGTTTATCCTATATCTATTTAACTAAGCAATATTTTATATGTATTTTCTGGTGCATGAAAATATGTGCAAACTACATGATTAAATTCCTTAATGCATCTAGTTTATTTATCAATTTTCTAGAAAATTTTCTAAGCTAGGAAGATGCATTTTTAGCTCTCTGTGTACACTAGCCGGGTGTACCCAGCGTTTTCTAAAGCGTACCCCGCGCTGTGTGTGTGGTGTGTGTGCGGATGATAGGTGGGCCATCTAGCCACGTCAGCGAAGATGGCGACAACGGCGTTATGGCCAAGGGCCCATGCGTCAGTGAAAGAGAAAGAGAGGGGAAGGGACGGCCGGAAGGCGACGTTAGCGGCGACGCCGTCACGTGCCTGGCCCACACGTCAGAGACAGAGAGGGGGTGAGGGAGACAGCGACAGATGGGGTGACCGCCGTGATGCCATAACAGGGGAAAGGGAGGCCCGGCTCGTCGGAGTTGGTTACGCCGACAGCTTCGGCCCTCGGTGGTGACAGGTGATGGGTGCATGGTGCTCGTGGGGTCACGCCACGGCCAATGGCGGGGTTGCCATCGGCAACGGGTGCCTGCGGCGGTGGTGGCGGCTCACCGGAGGGAACGCGGCAGCGCTGCGCAGCGAACCCGGCCATATGAGCCTCTATCATCACAACCGTCAATGTGTACGTGAGTGCTGGTGAGTGGTGAGTGTGGTGGAGGTGTTGTGGTGCCCTGGGTGACCTTGCCGGTGATGGCCGATGGCCATAGCGGTTTAGCGAAGCAGGGCGCGCGGTGACAGCGCAACACAGAGAGGGAGACGACTAACTAGCTAGAAAAAGAGATAGGGGAGGTGCTCTGGGACTCACTGGTCACTCCAATCGGCCAAGGACACAACGGAGAAGAAGAAGAGAGGAGGTGGCGCTAATGGCGCCGACGAACTCCTGATTTGGGGTAAATCAGAAGAGGGCGGAGAGGAAGAGGGAAGAGGTGGAACGAAGGGGGAGATGGTGTGTTTCGGCCCTCAACGGAGCGGATGGTGGAGTGGGCAAGGCGAGAGCGTCGCCGGCCGGGCCTATTTATAGGCCGGCTAGGTCGGTTCCCGGTGGCAAGATATTTCCCCGGCCGCTCTTATCCACCACGCGCGCTCATGGTTGACCTCGTTAGGTCACTTCATCACAGCTAGTGCTTGCCCATGCGCACGGCGAAATGCCTTGGTGGCTATTCCGGTGGCTCAGCATGGAGGCGAGCATGGCGTCGGTGTTGACGAGTTCACAGTGAGTGAGGAGTGGGGAGAAGAGAAAAGAGGGCGCCTTGGGGTCCTGTGGTCTCATCGTGTCACCGTTTACCTCCGCTGGCACCAAGGTGGAGCTAGCGGGGCGTTGACGCGTGGCTGTGCCACGTACGGCTGCCGGCCGTGAGGTTGACGATGGAGCTGACGAGAGGGGCCTGGCGTTAGCGGGAGAGAGGGAGAGAAGAGAGGGGCACGGCGAGGCTAGGCCGAGCGCTAGGCCACGGCTGCTGCGGCGATGGCTGGGCTAGCCCACACGGGAGAAGGGAAGGGAAGAGGGGCTGCTACTGCGGGCCGAGTGAGAGAGAGGGGAGATTCATCCCAAGTGGCTTTTCTATTTTTCTTTCTCTTTTCTATTTCCTAGATTATATATGCATATGTTTAAATGATTTTGAATTCAAATTTGAATGCATGAGCATGCAAAAGTGTACCACCATAAGTTCAACAAGTCAAGCAAACATTCACACACAAAGTTTCACACATCAAGTTTTGTTTTCCTATGTTAAATTTATTTATAAATATTACCTATGTTGGTTATATATCCTAGTTCCTATGCAAGTGTCGGTGTTTTGGAACCGGGGGTCCTTAACCGACTAGTGAATTTGTGCTGCGTGCTCCCAATTCCGGATGGTGATGCAAAGAGACACAAGGTTTATACTGGTTCGGGCAATGGATGCCCTACGTCCAGTCTGAGAAGATGTTCTTGTATTCCTTGCACCGGGGTGCTCGTAGTAGGGGGTTACAAGCTAGGCGAGAGAGGGAGTTCGTCCTAGGTCTCTGTGAGGGGAGGAGATATGAATTACAGAATGAGGCGTGTTGTTCATGCGAGTATTCGTGACTCTATCCGCCATCCCTAGAAACGGTCCTGGCTGCCTCCTTTTATAGCCGCAGGGAGGAAACCAGGAGTACATAAGAGAGCTACACGTGGAGCGGACTATTCGATGACGATTTACTCTCGGAGCAAAGATGGCGTTGTCGTGGGAGTTCCCAGAGATGTCTAATCGGATGGTCTCCATCGCAAGTAACATGCTACGCATTTGTTGACTTGGTGGATTGCGAGGCTTGGCGGCCATCGTGGCCGTCGTCGTGCCGAGGCTGTTGCAGCCAAGGCCTCGCCGCGTCGAGGCCTGAGAAGTGACCGAGTGTGAGATGCGGTCTCAGCGCCATCAAAGCGGAATAGTGTGAGACGTCGCCCTCTGCTGTGATACTGCACTGTATTGTCGATGAGGGATGGTAAAAAGGTGATCTCGACCATTGTCCCATCGCTCCTATTGTAGCGCATCGCCGATCGTGGCTTACGTGGCGGTGCAAATGAGCATTAAATGGATGCGACAACCGCCAGAGACCTTTTGAGGCGGAGGCGACGAGGTTGCGGGATTTGAGCCCGGCCTCGGCGAGGCGGCGCGCCAATTCATCCGAGGCCCCTACCGGGGGTCTCGGGCGGGCGACGGGCGAGGCGGAGTAAGATCGCGAATCCGAGGCCCCTGCCGAGGGGCTCGGGCGAATCGCTGAATCGGCACTTCTTCCGAGGCCCCAGGCGAGGGGCCTCGACGAGGGGCCTCAGGGCGGTCTCGAGCGAAGCCGAGAATCGCTCGCTCATTGGGGGCTTCATGGCGACGGGTCTTGGGCGAATCGGAGATTTCGGCCGAGACCTCGTTTGTTTATTCCATTGGTTCTATTCTTAGGGTCTAAGCATTTTTTCGATCTTTGCTTGGGGTACCTCATTTTCTGGTATCCGACAGTAGCCCCCGAGCCTCGGGCGGGAGGAGTGTGGGATACTCTCCCAAGGTTTTTTCAGACTTTTGTTTCTCAAAGGCTCTTGTCGGGTTTGTTTTATACTCATGATTCTGATGGGTGCGTGCGAAAGACTCACTGGGTGTAGCCCCCGAGGCCTTAGAGGAGTGAGTTTACTCCTTTAGGGGCTTTTTCTTCGTTGAGTAAGGCACTCTATCGCATTCGCTAGACCCATGAGAGCGAGCTTGGGGTCACTTGTTTTTGTTTGGGGTGCGGGAGGAGCCCCCGAGCCTCGCCGAGCCCTCGCGCGATCCTAGGTCACTGGGTCTCGGCAAGGTTTGCGAAGAGCCCCGAGCCTCCACACGGAGTCGGTCGGGGAGTTCTCTTGGCTTCTTGTACGACCCTCGCGCATCCTTTTTTGCGGAAGGAGGGATGTTTGCCGAGCCCTTCGTGCGTATGCGAGCCTAGGCACTGGGGTCTCGGCAAGGTTGCGAAGAGCCCCCGAGCCTCCGCCGTAGTGAGAGGGCGATCAGAGTTCCACCGGCTTTTGTACGACCCTCGTGCATCCTTTTCGCTCGGAAGGAGGGGTTGTTTGCCGAGCCCTTCGTAATGCGAGCCTAGGCCGTTGGGTCTCAAAGAAGGTTGCGGAAGAGCCCCGAGCCTCCGCACGTAGCGAGAGGGCGATCGAGTTCCCCCGGCTTTTTATACGACCCTCGCCTATCCTTTTCGCTTTGGAAGGAGGGGTTGTTTGCCGAGCCCTTCGTAGCGAGCCTAGGCCACTGGGTCTCGGCAAGGTTGCAGTGAAGAGCCCCGAGCCTCCGCACATAGCGAGAGGGCGATCGGGAGTTCCTCCGGCTTTTGTATACGACCCTCGCGCATCCTTTTCATTTGGAAGGAGGGGTGGAACATGCCAGCTACCCCCTCGGGGGCGCGAGCGGTGACATTTCCGGTGAGCTTTTATCGGGTAAGTCCGAGTGGAGGCCCATGCCCCATTCGATAGGGGTCGGCTAGTGGTCCAGAGACGCTCCAAAAAAAGTACTAGAAGGCTTCTCTAGCGGGTGCTGTGGCCATTCGATTGGCCCTAGGGGCTCGGTGCCTCCCTACGGTGGGATCCCTTTAGAGAACTCCCTGCTGGTCTCGGACACGACTTAGGGCATCTCAAGCAATCGCTTGCCTGGGCCTCGGCCGTGTACGGGCTCACCCATAGTTGTCCCTGACTCTATTGTCCTAGGGCGGCTATCGAGGCCCTGGATGGCCAAACCTTCGTACCCTAGATCATAATGGGCTTGGTGCCCTTTTTCGTCGCGTTTTTCCGACCCTCGGGGTGTGAGAGGTTGCAGGAAGAGCCCCCGAGCCTCCGCACGTAGCGAGAGGGCGATCAGGAGTTCCCCTGGCTATTTGTATGACCCTCGCGCATCCTTTTCGCTCGAAAGAAGGGGTTGTTTGCCGAGCCCTTCGCTTGCGAGCCTAGGTCGCTGGGTCTTGGCAAGGTTGCAGGAAGAGCCCCCGAGCCTCTGCACGTAGCGAGAGGGCGATCGAGAGTTCCCTAGCTTTTTGTATGACCCTCGCGCATCCTTTTCGCCGGAAGGAGGGGTTGTTTGCCGAGCCCTTCAAGCGTGCGAGCCTAGTTCACTGGGTCTCGGCAAGGTTGCGGAAGAGCCCCGAGCCTCCAGCAGCAGAGCGAGAGGGCGATCAGGGAGTTCCTTGGCTTTTGTATGACCCTCGCTCATCCTTTTTGCTCGTAAGGAGGGGTGGAACATGCCAGTTACCCTCGGTGGGCGCGAAAGCGTGACATTTCCGGTGAGCTTTTATCGGGTAAGTGCGAGTGGAGGCCCGTGCCCCATTCGATAGGGGTTGGCTAGTGGTCCGTAGACGCGCTCCAAAAAAAGTACCATAAGGCTTCTCTAGCGGGTGCCGGGGCGCTCGATTGGCCCTAGGGGCTCGGTGCCTCCCTATGGTAGGATCCCTTTAGAGAACTCCTGCTGGTCTTAGACACGACTTAGGGCATCCCAAGCAATCGCTGTTCGGCCTCGGCCATGTACGGGCTCGCCCATAGTTGTCCCCGACTGCTGTCGTCCCTAGGCGGTCCGAGACCATAAACGGCCCACCTTCAACCTCTGGACCGTGGCGGGCTTTTGGCGCCTGCCCTTAGCTCGGAAGGAATCGGCTAGGGGTATTTCCCTTCCATCGGCTGACAACGGCGCGTCTTTTGAGGCGGTCTTCTCGGGAGCTGCCGTTGCTGCACGACGTGGTGTCAGTGGATGGGACATAACCGTCTGCGTGATTAAATGTGGAGAAGGTGGGTACGTGGGCGGAGATATCGGATCTGGATTATATGCGCGGATCCGAGGGAAACTTCCCGATTTCGTCACCCAAATGGTTTCGTCTTACCCCGCATAAATACGTAAAGAGCCTCGCCCTCCCCTCCTTACCTTGTTCGCATTTGCTTTCGCCGCCTCAAGCCGCTCTTTGAGAGCATAAAGCACCGAGAGAAGAAGGGCGAGAGAGATCGATTAGAGAGAGAGAGAGAGAGAGAGAGAGAGAGATTTACCGCCGTAGCGGCGTCCTCCCTCCACCGCAAGAATGGTCGGCGGTCTGTCATCCTCCCGCGGATCCCCTCGGAGCAATCGACGTCACCATGGAGAAGCTGCAGCGTTGGTGGACGCCGGTCTCCTCCGCCCGATCACCGATCCCCGACGAGCCGAGTGGATTGCTCGAGGAATGAGTCGGAACCGAGGCCACGTGATGGATAGCTGAGTCAGCTTCGTCTTCCACGAAGCGAGGCCTCGGCTTGCTTTGGTGGACCAGATTCATGCGGGCGCTCCCACACTACTACGGCGTGGAGCTCCACAACTTCAGCCCCAACTCCATCGCACACAGCGCCATCTTCACCGCCGCTTTGCGAGGGTACTGGGATCGCTCCCCCACCGGGAGCCGTGGCTCCATTTGTTTCGGGCGGTTTTACCACCAAGTCGGCGAGAGCGAAGGGGCTCGGAAGGCGTTGAGGGTCGGTGGCTGCACCCTTCAGTGCCCAAGACCGACATCACCTCGACATCCTAGCCCACCGGCATCATCCAACCGTTGTTGGTATGATAACGGTTTCCTCTCAGAACGGCGACGGCGGGCTTCCCCTTATATCGGGCGGGTTGTGGAGAGTCACCGAGAAGTGGGGGTATGGCGTCATCAAGCCCGATCAGCCCAGCTAGAGAACCGCCTCACGAGGGCCCCGGGTAAGCTGCGTGATCGCGGCCTTACGGCTGGTGTGGTCGTGGGCGCTTTTCACCGCCGGAGGGTGTTGCCACCGATGGCTCGACGGCGGCGCTTGCTTGAGATGACCCCGAGCGATCCGATCGAAGGCATCAAGATGTCCGCCTTCCCCTTCGATGAGGAGATCCTACGCCGGGTAAGGGAGGCGGTGGATGGGAAACCAAGATTGACGGCTTGATGCCGCTCCCGATCGCCTGTCGCGCGGTACATTTCTCGTAAGTTGGGTGTTGCCGAGGCCTTCGCGGCCTTCTTGCTCATTGCTTTTTTCGCCCGTTGCCTTATTTCATCATTTCTGCAGGGGATAAGGGACGTGCGAAGCTCCCCGCCGCCCGTTCCTGAGGACGCCCAGCGGCGAGCCATGAATAGGGCGTATGCCGAGGAGCAGAAGAAGAAGAAAGACGCCAAGGTGGCAAGGCGCACGAAGAGGACCGTTGAGCGCGAAAAGCTAGACACACGCCGCCGGCAACAGAGGCTCGACGGTCTCCCGTTGGAGTCGTCTCCCTCATTATCGGTGTCGGATTCCTTGGGCGGCGATGGCGAGGTCGAGGAAGGGAAGGGTACCCTGGACCACCTCCCCGATGTTAGGGAGGTGGCGACCGGGGTGTCTCTAGTAGACGTCCGTCTCATTGTCGAGGGCGACACGCCCGAGACGCGTGCTGTCAGCCCGGTGGGTTCGGCGGAGGAGGCGGAGCAAGCGACGCCGGGTGGCTCAACTATCTCCGTGGACGGTCGAGGGGGTGCCGGGGTCCGGCGGAGACCAGCTGGTACCGGCGGATATAGAGGCCGTGCCACCGCCGCCACCGCCGCCGTTGTAGAGGAGGGACGCTGTCTAGAAGCGGTTGTGTCCTCGTTCATGGTAAGTGTATTTTTTGGTGGAGTTTGTAGTATTTCCTGCTTGCCCCCTGGTCGTATGCTGACCTTTAGGAGCGTCTTTATTTCTAGCCAGAAGCGCCGGGTGGAGGAACCTGCCTTGGCGCCCCATAAGGCGCTCAAGGTGAGCACCAGCTCCACCGCTCATCGGCGGCGGAGGCGCCGGCCGCTGCCAGTCAAACATGGCCGGCGTCGGGCGGGTCGGCCCGGAGGAGCCATCAAGAAGGAAAGGGCACCGAGGTGGCCACGAAAAGAGTGGGGAGGACGAGTCCACGCCCATGAGGGTCATGGGTCTTGGGGCTAGAGCCCCAAGGCTTCCGAGGCTGGCGGTGGACGCCGGGCCACCGAGGTAGAGATGGCAGAGGCCAGAGCCCCTGTTTCCGCTGAGTCCGAGGCGGTCGGGATGTAGGCGGGCAAAGCCCGGCACTACCGGTTCGAATAATCTCGCTCGAGGATTCTTCCCGGGAAGGAGGCGGCGGACGCCAAGGCGCCAAAGACCATGGAGCGGCGGTCGCGACTCTCGCCGAGGGGAGTTCGGTCCTTGTCTAGGTCCGACCCGAGCCCATGGTGGGATAGCCGGCGTGTTGTATGGGGGAAACCGGGCCGACCACGAGGGGGAGCCTGTGTTTGCCCTTGAGGACGCCGCCGAGGGGGGGCGCTGGGACACCCTCGAGCAATACCGTGAATCTGGCGGTGCGATGCGATCGATGCGCACGGCGATGTCACGTATATGCAAAGGGACCTGCCCGGTGTTACCTGTGTATGCATTTCCCTTTCTCGTGTCGTGTTGTTTTTCTCCGAGCCTCCCTTGCGGTGTTTGACGACGTCTTTGCTCGCTCAGAGCTCGAGACCCGGTCCTTGGGAAATCATTGTTCCTCTCTGAAGGAGAGGGCGTCTCGGGAGCAGCTCCGGCGACAAAGGGCCTGCTTGCCAACGCCAGAGCTCTTGTCGGTGTAGAGTCTTGAAGTGGAGGACCTCCGCCTTCGCTGTGTCGACCTGAAGGCCGAGGTGGCCATGGCTAAGGAGCAGTCTGCCCCTTTGGTGGCGAAGATCAAGGAGCTGGAGGAGGAGCGGGATTCCCTTAAGTCCTGGGCCCAAGAAGCAACGGCCTCTGCCAAGGCCACCGCCGGGCAGCTGGGCACAGAGCAGAGTGAACATCAGCTGACAAAAGTCGCTTTGGCAGAGGCTACCAAGGCGGCCGAGGCCTCTCGAGTCGAGGCTTTAGCTTGGAAGAACAAAGCCGAGGGTAAGTTCAACTGAACCGCGCTCCTTGTTCCGTTTGCTCTGGTTTGCGTTCGACCCCTGACTCTTTGTCGTGGTGTAGGTCAGGAGAAAGAGGCCTCCCAGGCGGCTGAGGCCTCCGTCGCAGCACAAGCGACGCTGGACATTGAGGTCCAGGAGCACGAGGCTCTGACGCAGCGCCGCCCGTACCGCCTGCGAGGCTCTGGAGGTTGAGGGGGTCCAATCAGCCAGCTCTCTTGGGAACCGCCTGATTGCGTTGAGCGGCCACGTCCACGAGAGGCTCCGGGAGGCGTTGCACACGGGTGTCAAGCGCGCCCTAGCCATCGTCTCCTCGCACTACGCCGTCAACCTTGAGGCTATCAGTGATGGCTATGTCTTGCCGAAGATGATGAGGAGGCCGACGCAGAGGTCGCGAAGCTGATGGAGGTGGTGGAGGCTCCTGGCATAGCGCTGGGCAGCCTGTTTGAAGAAGAGGTGGTCCCTCCCGCGCTAGCCGCCGATCCCTGAGCTTTGACCTGGGCCAACAGGGGCCATGTAAACGGATTAGTTTAATTGTCACATCGTGACGTTTTGTGGCCGTCGAGGCCTTTTAAAGTATTTGCGTATGTGCGTTTTTAACCGCTTTCTTATTCCATTTCCGAGCCTGTGCCCCCTGTCTCGTTCTTGGATACCCGTGAGAGAACTTCCTCGAGCCTAAGCCGTCCCTTGGCGAAGGGGTGGTGAGGGAGTTGTCGAGTCTGGGGCATAGGCTGCTCATGGCTCGACCGGCCCTTTGGCCTCGTGGCACGCTTTTGGTCCTTAGGTTTCTTGCACGGTCCTGCCGAGCGCCTTGAGAGTTTGGCGTGGAATTTTTGAAAGGCGGTTAAGAAACGACATCTGGGACTTAGGGGTTCCCCCTTTTAGCCCCCCGAGGAGGCTCGGCTCTGCAGAGGCGAGCCGAGTCTCTCTTATAGCGTTATTGTGATGTCGAGCCCCTATCGATAAACAAGCTCTTTGCAAAGAACTTCCTCGAGCCTAAGTCGCCTCTTGGGCGCAAAGGTGGCGAGGGAGCTGCCGTAGCAGAGGCGTAGGCCGCCTCACTGCTCACCCGATCTTTTGCCTTTGAGACAAACTTTTGGTCCTTAGGTTCCATACAATCGAGTTGCCTATTAGGGGGTCCTCGAAGATTGTAATAACTAAAGAACACTTCTTTATTGTATTTCGAGAAACAATGTAAACAACGTTTGGAAACTTAAGGGTAGAAACGACGTAGTCGTTCTATGTTCCAAGCGTTGGTGAAGATTTCACCCTTCTCGTTGGCCACTTTGTAGGTTTCGGGCTTCAAAGATTTGGGCGATGATGTACGGCCCTTCCCATGGCGGGGTTAGCTTGTGGTGGCCCTTGTTGCTCTCTACCTCGGCCTCAAGACCAGTGTCGCCCACCTTTAGGTCTCGGCTCGAATGTGCCGGGCTTGGTAGCATCGTAGGGCTTGCTGGTATTTGGCCGAGTGTAGCAGGGCAACGTCTCGGGCTTCCTCAAGTTGGTCGAGGGCGTCCTCACGCAGCGGTCTTGCGTTGCTTTGCTCGTTGTAGGCCTGTAGTCTTGGGGAGCCATACTCCAAGTCGGTGGGGAGGATGGCCTCGGCCCCATAGACCGTGAAGAACGGTGTGAATCCCGTGGCTCGGCTCGGTGTATTCATCGCTCCAAATGACCGAGGGGAGTTTGGCGAAGCCATTTTGCCAAACTTTTTCAACCGGTTGTAGATTCTTGGCTTGAGGCCTTGTAGGATCATGCCGCTGGCACGCTCTACTTGGTCGTTTGTCCTAGGGTGTCCCACGGCCGACTAGACCACACGGATGTGGTGGTTGTTGCAAACGTCGTGAACTTGTGGCCGTGAATTGCGTCCCCGTTGTCGGTGATGATGGTATTTGGGATTCCGAATCAGGATGATATCCGTAAAGAACAAAGACCGCTTGCTCTTTCGGATTTGATTTGGGTGATTGGATGAGCCTCGATCCATTTGGAGAATTTATCGACGGCTACGAGCAGATGGGTATAGCCTCTAGGTGCCTTCTGCAGAGGCCCAACCATGTCAGCCCCCACACGGTGAATGGCCATGTGATAGGGATGGTTTGGAGGGCTTGGGCCGAGGAGGTGCGTCTGTCGAGCGTAGTACTGGCATCCTTCGCAGGAGCGTACTAGCCCCATGGCATCAGCCACCGCTGTTGGCCAGTAGAAACTTTGAAGGAAGGCATTTCCCACTAGCGCCCGAGGCGCCACAAGTGGTGCCCGCAGTTCCCGCATGCAAGTCCCGAGTAGTGATTGGCCACCTCGGTGGTGATGCACCATTGGAGAATACCAGACGGGCTACGCCTATACAACTCGCCGTTGCAGAGGACGTAAGTCTTGGCTCATCGCACAAGCCGTCGGGCCTCGGTCCTATCCACGGGAAGCTCTCCTCGCACGAGGTGATCAAGAAAAGGGACTCGCCAGTCCGTTCCTTGGTCAGCCTCGGGAGGCTCTGTGTCAATTGCCATGGCCTCGGGCTCGGGCGGCGGGGTCTCGGTGGCAAAGGGGGCCTCGGGCCCTGTGGTGGGCTCGACCGATGGGTCCTCTACCGTCGCCGAGTCATAGTCGATGGATGGCTTGTGGAGGTCTCTGGCGAAGACGTTCGGGGGGACCGGGGTCCGTGTCGACGCCATCTTTGCCAGTTCGCCCGCGGCCTCGTTGAACTTTCGCGCGATGTGATTGAGTTCGAGGCCATCGAACTTGTCCTCTAGGCGGCGTACCATCGTGCAGTATGCCTCCATCTTGAGGTCATGGCAGTTTGATTCTTTCATCACTTGGTTGACGACAAGCTGTGAATCGCCTCGAACGTCGAGACGCCGTACCCCAAGTTCAATGGCGATCTGCAGGCCGTTGACAAGGGCCTCGTATTCGGCCACATTGTTGGAGGCGGCGAAGTAGAGTTGGATTACGTAGCACATATGGACTCCGAGGGGTGAGATGAAGAGCAGACCCACGCCTGCCTCGGTCTTCATTAGAGACCCATCAAAGTACATGGTCCAGTACTCCGCCTAGACATGAATAGGTGGTAGTTGGGTATCGGTCCATTCTGCCATAAAATCGGCCAAGACCTGAGACTTAATGGCTTTTCGGGGTGTGAAAGACAGGGCTTCCCCCATGAGTTCCACGGCCCATTTGGAAATCCTTCCCGAGGCCTCCCGATTATGGATTATCTCTCCCAAGGGGAAAGATGACACCACGGTCACTGGGTGGGACTCAAAGTAGTGACGCAGCTTGCGTCGAGCCAAGATTATGGCGTAGATTAGTTTCTAGACGTGGGGGTAGCGCGTCTTGGTATCAGAAAGCACCTCGCTGATGAAGTAGACAGGTCCTTGGACGGGTAGAGTGTGCCCCTCTTCCTGCCTCTCGACCACTACGGCCGCGCTGACCACTTGGATTGTTGCGGCGACATAGAGCAAGAGGGCCTCGTCTTCGATCGGTGGTACCAGAACGGGGGGGGTTGAAGAGTAGCGCTTTGAGTTTGGTGAGTGCTTCCTCAGCCTCGGGGGTCCAGGAAAAGTTCTTAGATTTTCTCAAGAGACGGTACAGAGGTAAGCCTTTTTCGCTGAGGCGCGAGATGAAGCGGCTCAGGGCCGCTAGGCATCCCATAACCTTCTGTACTCCCTTGAGGTCTCTGGATTGGCCCCATATTGGTCACGGTAGAGACCTTCTCTGGTTGGCCTCGATGCCGCGTGCTCGAGACTTTGAATCCTGTGAGCATGCCTCGGGGACCCCAAACACACACTTTTCGGGGTTGAGCTTGACGCCTTTCTCCCTGAGGCATTTGAAGGCTACCTCCAGGTCATTGACGAGGTCATTGGCCCGCTTGGATTTGACAATGACGTCGTCCATGTAGGCCTCGACGGTTCGCCTGATGTGCTCACCAAAGACCTAGGTCATACACCACCGATACGTGGCCCCAGCAAGCTTCGAGGCCAAACGGCATAGTCGTATAGCAGTATAGGCCAAATGGGGTGATGAAAGAAGTTGCGAGCTGGTCGGACTCCTTCATTTTGATTTGATGGTAGCCGGAATATGCATCAAGGAAGGACAGGGTCTCGCATCCCGCAGTGGAGTCAACGATTTGATCGATTCGAGGTAATGGAAACGGGACTTTTGGGCATGCCCTGTTCAGACCGGTGTAGTCCACACACATTCTCCATTTTCCATTTTTCTTCTTAACTAATACAGGATTAGCTAACCACTCCGGATGGGACACTTCCTTGATGAATCCGCCGCCAAAAGCTTCAGACTCTCCTCCATGGCCCTCGCTTCTCCTCGTCGAATCGGCGCAGCGTTGCTTCACCGATCCGGAGCCGGCCCGATGTCGAGGGCGCAGCTCGGCGACCTCCCCTCGGTATGCCCCCGGCATATCCGAGGGACTCCACGTGAATATGTCGGCGTTCGCGCGAAGAAAGTCGACAAGCACGACCCCCTATTTGCTGCCGAGGGTCACGCTGACCCTCAGCACTCGGTCGTTTGAGCATGTGGGGTTGATCGGGACAAGCTTGACGGCCTCCGCGGGCTCGAATGTCCCGGCACGATGCTTCGAATCAGGCACCTCGCTGCCGAGCTGGTCGAGGTTGGCGATGAGGGCCTCGGACTCCACTATAGCCTCGGCGTACTCGATGCACTCAACGTCGCGGTCGTATGCATGCTCGTACGTGAGTAAATAGTGATGACACCGTTGGGGCCCGGCATCTTGAGCTTGAGCTAGGTGTAGTTCGGGACCGCCATGAACTTGGCGTAGCACGACCATCCCAGCATGGCGTGATAAGTCCCCTTGAACCCCACCACCTCGAAGGTGAGGGTCTCCTTGCGGTAGTTGGAGGGGGTGCCAAAGCAGACGGGTAAGTCTATGCGCCCGAGGGGTCGCACGCGCATCCCTGGCATGATGCCGTGGAAGGGCGCGGTGTCGCCTTGGAGTTGTGACCGGTCGAGCCCTAGGAGCCCCAGCGTGTTGGCGTACAGGATGTTGAGGCCGCTGCCTCCGTCCATCAACACCTTGGTGAGTCGGGTGTTCCCGATGATCGGGTCAACGACGAGCGGGTACTGGCCGGGGTTTGGGACATGATCGGGGTGGTCATCCTGATTGAAGGTGATCGCCTCTCGAGACCAGTCGAGGTACTGGGGAGTGGCCACCTTAACCGAGAAGACCTCTCGGTGTTCCCTTTTTCGCTGTAGCGCCGTGAGGCACATCGAGGGCCCACCGAAGATCATGAAGGCATTGTGTACCTCGGGGAACCCGTCGTCCTTGTCATTGTCTCCGTCATCCTGGCCCCTCTTCTTGGCATCATCGTTGGGGAGCCCGAGCTTGGCGTAGTATCACCGGAGCATGGTGCACTCCTCGAGGGTGTGCTTTACCGGGCCTTGATGGTATGGGCAGGGTCTTTTAAGCATGTTGTCGAAGAGCCCTGGGCCTCAGGGATTCTTGCGGTCCGCGGCCGCGACGAGCCCGGCCTCGAGGACCTCCTGTTTCCCCTGGCGTCCCTTCTTCTTTTTGGGGGGGGGCGAGACGTCGAGGCTCCGAGGGTCTCATCCCGCCTCTTCCCCTTGGAGTCGTTGTTGGGGAAGATGGCCCCGACGGCCTCTTCGCCAGAGGCAAAGCTGGTGGCGATGTCAAGGAGTGCGGACACCGTGGTCGGTACGCTCTAGCCTAATTCTCGGACCAGGTCTCGACAGGTGGTGCCGGAGAGGAATGCCTGGACGATTTTTGAGTCGCCGACGCTGGGCAACTCAGTGTATTGCTTGGAGAAACGTTGGATGAAGTCTCGGAGAGACTCGTCCGGCCCCTGGCGGCAACTCTTGAGGTCCCAGGAGTTCCCGGGGCGCGCGTAGGTGCCCTAGAAATTCCCGACAAAGACCTTTACCAAGTCGCGCCAGTCGTGGATTTGCATAGAGGGAAGGTGTTCGAGCCAGGCTCGCGCTGAGTCTGACAGAAATAGGGGGAGGTTGCGGATGATGAGCAGGTCATCGTTCGCACCGCCTAGTCGACAAGCCGACGGTAGTCGGCCAACCATAGCTCGGGGTTGGTCTCACCGCTGTACTTTGAGAGATTTGCTGGCTGACGAAACCGGGCGGGAAGCGGGCGCTGCGGACGGCCTTTATCGAAAACTCTAGGGCCAGGCGGCCCGGAGAAGGACCGCGTCCTCCCCATCATCATAGCGACCGCCTCGGTGCAATTGGTAGCGCCCGGCGGCCCCATCGTGGTCATGGCGCCGCCGCTCTGCCCACGCACGTGGTGGCGCTTTGCGCCTCGCGTTGGTCATCGAGGCGGTCGTGCACCGAGGGGGCCCTGTGGCGGTCGTGCACCGAGGGGGCCCTGAGGCGGTCGTGCATCAAGGGCTGTTTCGAGGCATCCCCGCGTCGTCGAGACGCGGAGCTTTCGGCCTGCTGCACCACGGCAGTCTCGAGAAGGCCCCGGAGTTCGCCGTGGACCCGTCGCCCCTCCGTGGTAGAGGGCTCGAGCATCGCTCGGACCAGTATAGCCGCTGCAGCGACATTATGGCTAGCGCGATTGAAGACAGGGGGTTGCTCGCCCCCCTCATCATCGTTAATCACGCGCGTTGACGTGGCGAGCCCCACCGGGCCGCTCCGCATCGCCGCGCCCCCGCTGCTCTTGCTCGAGGGTTTCTCAGAGCTGCTGCAGGAGGATTTGATCTTGCTCGACCTTGGTTTGAAGCTCACGGAGCTGCTCTAGGTCTATGCGTCGAAGTTGCTCGGGGGTGGGGACACCTGCCACCATTGGCGGGGACCCCATGCGTGGTGGTGTGGCGTTGGCTGCCCTTCCTCCATCGTTGCCCGTGCTCAGCATTCCAAGTCCGATGTGGAAACACTCACGAGTCGGATCGTAAGCGTCCTCGCCGTCGGAATCGGAGTAGCCGAAGTAGTAGTCGCTCGTGATCATGAAGCGGCGCATCGCCTCAGGGTCGCGAAGCCCGGAGAAGTCTGCTCCAACCCACTCCTCGTCCTCCTCCGAGGAGTCAGAGTGGGGGTGGATTGGAGTTGTGACTATGGGGTTATGGGCATGATGTTGATGAATGGAGACGAGGGCGGTGGCGTAGGAGGCGGCGACATTGGTCAGCCCAAAAGGGTACGGGGATGGCGCCGTCTCCAGGCTCAGCTCTGCCAGAGCTGGCTCCTCGGGAGGAGGCGGGACAGAGCTTGATGATGGGGCGTCGCTGTGCGCCACCGGCCCTTTTCCCCTGTCGAGGCTTAAGCCGGACAGGTCCCCATGCAGGGACCCTATGCCAGCAGCGGGGTATGGGATTCCGGTGGAGCACAGATCGGCGTTCTGTACTTGCGCGGTGTTAGGGTGGACTCACCCACCGCCGCGCGCTTGCGAGCTTGACGGAGTGGCGGCCCGGCACCGCTCTGCGATGGGCTGCCGGTGCATGACGTCGTCGTCGGTTGATGATGGCGCTCTGGGTGAGAGGAGTACCATGTCGCACTCGTGCCCTAGAGACATGAATTCTAGGCTCTCGAACCGCATTTATCGTCCCGAGACACAATGATCGCATACGAGATCTCGCCATCCGAATCTGGTGGGGGATGACTAAGTCGACACGCAGAGGCCCCTACCGGCGCGCTAACCGCCGGTGTTTCAAACCGGGGTCCTTAACCGACTAGTGAATTTGTGCCATGTGCTCCCAATTCCGGGATGGTGATGCAAAGAGACATAAGGTTTATACTTGGTTCGGGCAATGGATGCCCTACGTCCATCCGAGAAGATGTTCTTGTATTCCTTGCACCGGGGTGCTTGTAGTAGGGGGTTACAAGCTAGGCGAGAGAGGGAGTTCGTCCCGTGTCTCTGAGGGGAGGAGATATGAATTACGAATGGCGGCGTGTTGTTCATGCGGTATTCGTGACTCTATCCGCCGTCCCCTAGAAATGGTCTTGGCCGCCTCCTTTTATAGCCGCAGGAGGAAACCAGAGTACATAAGAGAGCTACACGTGGAGCGGACTATTCGATGACGATTTACTCTCGGAGCAAAGATGGCGTTGTCGTGGGAGTTCTCATAGATGTCTAATCGGTATGGTCTCCACCGCAAGTAACATGCTGCGCACATTTGTTGACTTGGTGGATTGCGAGGCTCGGCGGCCATCGTGGCCGGTCGTGCGTGCGAGGCCTGTTGTCTTAGAGGCTCACCGTCTGAGGCCTCGAGAAGTGACCAGTGCGTATGCGGTCTCAGCGGCCATCAGGGCGAATAGTATGAGACGTGCGCCTACAGGATACGGTACCTATATTGTTAGTAAGGGATGGTAAAAAAGGTGATCTGACCGTTGTCCCGTCGCTCCTATTGCAGCGCACTGCCGATCGTGGCTTACGTAGCGGGTGCAGCTGAGCGCATTAATTGGATGCGACAGCCTGCTAGAGAGACCTTTGAGGCGGAGGCGACGAGGTTGCGGGACGAGCCCGGCCTCGGGCGAGGCGGAGCACGGCCAATTCGTCCGAGGCCCTATCGGGGGGCCTCGGGCGAGGCAGACGGGCGAGGCAGAGTCAGATCAGTGAATCCGAGGCCCTGTCGAGGGGGCTCGGGCGAGCCGGAGCGGTCGGTCCGCTGATTCTGAGGCTACAAGAACCCGTTCTGACTCCCCACATTGCGATGTCCTTGGCGCAGGAGTTAGGCAGCACAGTGGTCGGTAACCCCTGCTCTGTGCCGTCGTAGATGGCAGGAGGTTGACGCGACTGGCGTGTAGTCGATCACTTACTTATCTTGATCAGCCATCGTCGTGTCCCGCTTGAGTGGTTGGGCGCTTGGATGCGACGTTCGGTCAGAGCAGTTTGGTCGAAGAGGTGGTCACGGGGCTGGTGCCGAGCCGGCCTCGCGCGAATCGGAGAATCGGCACTTCTTCCGAGGCCCCGGGCGAGGGGGCCTCGACGAGGGGGCCTCGGCGAGGCGGTCTCGGGCGAGTCGGAGAATCGTTCGCTTCCGTGGGGCTCGGCGACAGGGTCTCGGGCGAATCGGAGATTTCGGCCGAGACCTCGTTTGTTTATTCCATTGGTTCTGTTCTTAGGGTCTAAGTATTTTTTCGATCTTTGCTTGGGGTACCCCATTTTCTGGTATCCGACAGCAAGTTTTAAAAATTTCAAATTTTTAGTGACTTTTAAACTAGGTCAAATTTTTAGGGTGTTACAACATCCAAATAAAACACTTGCAACTTGCAACATGAAAACACTTATTGCAACATATGACTAAAACAGTTGAAACACTTCAAACATACTCTTACAACATATGTGTGAAATATGAGCAACATCCAGATAAAAAATGCTTGCAATAGACGTTTGAAACAGATGAAACATTTTAAACAAACGGTTGCAACATCCTCTAAAACACTTGCAACATGCCTCTGAAACACTTGCAACATATGCAACATCCCGATCTACTTTTGGAACATCCATATAAAACACTTGCAACATACATTTGATAACAAATGAAACACTTGAAATATATATTTGTAACATAGGGGGAGGGAGACGCCAGGGCCGGTTGATTCTGGCCTCGGAGTGGGAGCCAGCGCCGAGTGGCAGTGACCGAGCATCATCAGCATGGGCCACGCTTCGTGGGTGCCCTTGGCTCGGTGGGGACCGACCTGATGTAGGTTCGAGATGGCGGACTAGAGGGGGGTGAATAGTCCTTTCTAAAACTTAATCGCGCCGGCTAACCGAAACAAGTGCGGAATTAAAACTATCGGTCTAGCCAAGACTACACCCCTCTATCTATGTTCTCTAGCACCTTGTAAAGATCCTAATTAAGCAACAAAGGTGCCAAGCTAGCTAGAGCTCACCTATTTAATTCTAGGAGCAATGTCACACAAACCTATGCCACTTGTATTTTGCACACCGGGGAGCTCCTACATAATTCTAGTAAGCAAAAGCACAAAGCTCCTAAGCTCACTAGCAATGCTTAATAACAAGGCAACCAATGCCAAATTAGAGAGCGCAAATACATAGCTACACAAACTAATCAATATGACTAACATGGTTACACAAACCAAATTAGCCACGCAAGGAAGCTACTTTTATGCTACACAAGCAAGAAGGTAACAAGTGAGCTACACAAGCTAACTAATTACAAGAGCAACTACACAAGCACAATGTATATGAAAGTAATTACAAGCTTGTGTAAGGGGATTGTAAACCAACGGGAAGAACAATGTTGACACGGTGATTTTTCTCCCAAGGTTCACGTGCTTGCCGACACGCTATGCCCCGTTGTGTCGACCGCTCACTTGGTGGTTTGGCAGCTGTCGATGTTTCACCACCAATAGCCTGCCACGGGGGTACCCGGGGCAGTTTGTTCGGGCTTCAGCGTATGCAGAACTCGACGGTAAACGCAAGAGACAGTCGATTTATCCTGGTTCGGACCCTCGATCGTTGATCGAGTAATAGCCCTACATCCAGTCGGTGTTAGCCTTTGCGTTGGATTGATTGTCAAGTGTTGTTTCGTCAAAAGTCCCGTCTCTAGGAACCCTGCCCTCCTTTATATAGTCAGGAGGCCAGAATCTTAGTCGGTTTACAATGAGAGTTCTTAGTAGGATTACAGAATAATACTACTACCAAGATTACATGGGAAGAATCCTAGTTGGACTAGATCTTCTCCCTTCCTTGCGGGGTATCCCGTGGGTCCCGCACCGACAGCAGCTAATTGGCATCACCCGCCAAGCCCGCACGTCGGGCACCGTAAGAACCTACCCCGAAAGTGAGGGTAGCTCAATAACACGCTCAACTAGAGTTGCTCTTCGCGACTCCCGTGGGACGAGCACAATGCCCCTCACAAAGCTCTTCTCCGGAGCACCACACAAGCTTCTTGCGGGCTTCGACGGAGACCACCACCAAGCCGTCTAGGAGGTGGCAACCTCCAAGAGTAACAAGCACCACCGGCTTGCAAGACGACCATCTAGTGCCACTCGATGCAACCTCCCGATGCAATCGCACTAGAATCGCTCACTCACTCGATCGGATGAACACTATCAAGCTCAAGTGAGTTAGAGGGCTCCCAAGCACACTTACACAAGCCACCAAGGCTCAAGGTTACTCAGCTTATGGCCAAAGGCCGACCAACGCTTCTATTTATAGCCCCATGGGCTAAAATAGCCGTTACCCCTTCATTGGGCAGACTGCGCATCGACCGAACACGCAGGTCCACTTGAACGGACGCGCTGATCCCTGTGTCCGGTCGCTGCCATGCTTCCATGTGTCACTAGCCGTTTGAACTAACCATTGCTGCCAACGGCTATCTCCTACGCATGCCAGTAGTCACTGATCGGACACGCTGCTCAGCTTGACCTAACGCTGCCCCAAGACGCGTCCGATCACTTCCAGTAATGGTCTAGAGAAGCTTTCACGCGACCGGACGTGTCCGCTCCTGCACGACCGAACACAGACCAGCGTCCGATCAGCTCTGCGGCAGCGCGCCAACTCCAGCGCCGCCTACATCACCATACATCACCTGTGACCGGACGGGCCTTTGCTCCATGACCTGACGCACTACCTCCTGAGTTCGGTCGTTTCCAGTGAGCTCCCCGAGCCTCTATTTTGCGACCGGACGCGTCAGGTGAGTCATGATTGGACGCAGCACCTGAGTCCGATCCTTCACCGCCTACCACGTGTCAACGCTACGCCCACGCTACTGTGTCAGCGTACGTCAGAGACGACAGGAGGCGGCCCCTGCACGTCAGGTCACTCTTCGCGCTAGCATCCGGTCACTCACAGTGACCTGTTTTGCCTCCATTTCTTCGTCGAGTTGATCCGTTTCAACTCCAACTTCTTCTCCTTTGCAAATATGCCAACACCACCAAGTGTACACCACAATATGCATGTGTGTTAGCATTTTCACAATTATTTTTCAAAGGATTAGCCACTCAACTTGCCACGCCACTCGATCCTAGCAATGATGCAAAGTTAGATCACTCGTGTGGCACTAGATGACCAATATGAAAACAAGTTTGCCCCTCTTGATAGTACGGCCATCTATCCTAAACCCGGTCATCAACTTCTCTACACACCTATGACCGGTAAAATGAAATACCCTAGGTTATACCTTTGCCTTGCGCATTCCATTCCATCTCCTCCAATGTCGATGAAACACATGCACCAACACGATCAACAATGATATGATCCACTTCATATCATCACGTGATCATATTGGTTCATCGATCTTGACTTCAGTTGCTCTTCACCGTTGCCTCGGTCCATCGGCGCCAAGTCATCACTCAACTTGCCCTTCACACTTGCAACCGGTCCGTCGAGCCAAGTCATGTCTTGATCTTCTCCACCTTGATCACATGACTCAATGTCATGTCTCATGTGCAATGAGCTCCTTCATCATCACATGTGTGAGCTTTGCAAACATCTCCGAGCCATTTCCACCTCCATGGCATATGTTGCTCACACACATGTACCTGTGGACTAATCACCTGTGTATCTCACATAAATATAATTAGTCCAACTAGGGTTGTCACTTAATTACCAAAACCAAACAAGGACCTTTCACCTGAGGCATGCGACGACACCACCAGTGCTAGCAGAGGCGGGTGGCGCTGCCTCGGCCCGATCTCGTCTGCATCGCTGTATGACGTCGCCGAGGGAGGATGTGGACCGAGCTCTGTGTAGAGGAAGAGAGGCAGAGGCTGATTATTCGCCTCTCCTTGCCCAAGGTGTCGTTGGAGAGGGACGGAAGCGGTCGGGCGGGTGTGACGAATTGAAGCCACGCGATGAGTGAACTATGGTGGAGAGGGGGAAGGTGGCCGGCAGCGCTCAAGTGAGGTGGAGATGGAGGATGGTGGCCGGCCAACCACGGTCAAGAGCGCCGCGGGAGCGCGGTTACGTTGGAGCGTGGAAATTGGAATTCGATGACGAGTGGGGATTGGGGAATGACGTTTTGGGAGACTCGTGAATGAAAAAGACAACCGTACTTTTTTATCAAACAGCCGATCAGATGTGGCATCCGGGATAGTTGGGCCATTTGTACAGTCACAGCCCACGACAATGGGGGCGTCCGGACGATCGGACGCCCTGACCTAGCATTTCCGTTTGCCCCACTAGCTACTAGGATAATTAGGAGTATTAAATATAGACTAATTACAAAACTAATTGCATAAATGAAAGCTAATTCACGAGACGAATTTATTAACCTAATTAGTCTATGATTAGCGAATGTGATGATACAATAAACATATACTAATCATTGATTAATTTGGCTTAATAAATTCGTCTCGCGAATTAATCACGACTTATGCAATTAGTTTTATAATTAGATAATGCTTAGTCCTCCTAATTAACTTTTAAACATCCGATGCGACCCGGGCTAAACTTTAGCCAGTGGATCCATCCCCTTATAGTTGGATATTTTCTCACACAATGCATGGATGCTGATGCAAAGGATCAACCATGCCCATGCCCCATGCTTAGTTGCTGATAAAATGTCCCTTTCTCTCCCGTTTGAGGACACTAAACACTTACATACACTCGCGGACCACATGACCAACAAGGCACCTTGCGACCACATGCATGCATATGACAGATTGACAGTATATGACACTTAATGAGAACACTAAGGACCAACGAAATTGCTGCAATATCAATACTCAGCTGTGTGAGAGGCACACCGTACTTATGGCATATGTTGTTTGTTTCTCTAACCCACGAGATATATATATATATACCATGCATGAGGCTTTGGGACTTCGTATAGCATCTTGTTGGCAAATGAACAAGCGATCAACTTCGAGAGTGAGCAAGATTTTAGTCACGACTTATAACCGGATTCTCCACAGATAGGAATAGGATGATGAACGCGCCTATGCTGCTCGCGCAACACTCTCCGTCCGCCGCCGCCGCCGCTTGGCATCGTCGTCGGGCTCCATCACCCGCCATCTCGCGCCGCGCTCGCATTATCCGGCTGTCTCCATTCGCTCCGTCGGCCGCAGAGACCACCGACACGCGCACCGCCCCGGCCCCGGTCCCGGTCACTCCCGATCGCGAGGCGCCGCCGCTCCAGCTCCTCCTCCGTAGCGGGGTGCGGGCGGAGTCGCTGCCGCGGCACGTAGGGTTGGTGATCGACGGGCACGAGCGTTGGGCGCGCGCCCGGGGGCTGTCGGTGTCGGAGGGCCACGCGGTGGGGCGGCGCACGGTGGAGCGCACGGTGCGGCTGTCGCGAGCGTGGGGCATCCGCGCGCTCACCGTCTTCGCCTGCTCCCACGAGAACATGACCCGCCCCAAGGCATGCATCATCCATGGCTGGCTGCCAGGCTGCCGCCTACGCCGTCCATCAGCAGCTCACTTCACTTTCTGACATTTCTGTAACGTAAAGGAGCCTGACGCGCGCGGTTCTTGGAATTTCGCAGGCGGAGATCGACTTCTTCATGCAGCTGTACGAGGGGTTTATCCGTGACAACGTCGACGAGTTCTGCAGGGAGGGAATCCGGCTGCATCTCATCGGCGACTCGCCGGGACGGCCAGCGTCCTTGCTGCGCGCGGCGAGGGAAACCTACGAGGCCACGCGGAGCAACTCGGAGATGGTCCTGATGCTGGCGATCGGCTACAGCGGGCGGCGGGACATACTGCGGGCGTGCCAAGAGCTCGCCACGGAGGTGCAGCGCGACCTGCTGAGGCCGGAGGACATCGACGAGGCGCTCATCGCCGGGAAGCTGGGGACCAGCGTCGCCGGCGGCGGCGAGCTCTCCTGCCCCGACCTGGTCATCAGGACCAGCGGCGAGCTGAGGCTGAGCAACTTCCTGCTGTGGCAGTCCGCGTTCTCGGAGCTCTTCTTCTCTGACGTCATGTGGCCGGATTTCGGGGAGGACGAGTACCTCCGTGCGTTAAGTTCCTACCAGACCAGACAACGGCGCTTCGGCCAACGAATTCCGCGTCCGTAAACAATAAGTGCCTGTTTGGAAGTCCGGTTTTGGAAAAATTTTACAACTCGATCTAGAAAATACTACTGTATTTGGATGAGTGATAAGCCAGCCCACTTAGGGCTCGTTCGTTTAGCCCTCTTCCCAATGGATTCATTCCAGATGATAAAAAATAGTATAAATTTACATAATATTTTTGGCTGGAATCATTCCAGGCCTCCATTCCGTGAGAAACTCACGGGGCCTTAGTTTACTGTTGTAAGTATTAGGCTAAAACTGTGGGGGGAAAAATATCGTTTGAGGAGGCCCGACTCCGTGCTCGCCAGTTTAGCCCTAGCGGAGGCACCGCTCGTCTGCAGGTGCCTTGGCGGCGGCCAGCAGATCCAAGGGTTGATTCGTCGGCACTCGGCAGTGGCTACAACGGCGGATGGTTTCGACTCTGATATGATATGCAGCGACACCTTCACCCCTGTGTCGTGACCCAAGTCACGTCGTCGATCGGACGACAAAGGGCTTTCATTGTGGGTGGAAAAGCAAAAATTATCTGGGTATGGATCCTGATATATAGACGAGATAATTCATTGATTGACTAATCAGGAATCAAAACGTACATATATTGGCAGCCTCTCTCTTCTACTACTGTATAATCATACCGGCTTATGGAAACAGTATCCGGTCAAAATAATTAAGGAGGAGGTTGCTACGATATGTGAATGAACTCACCTAAAATAGTAGCATGCACATGCACGGCTGTGGCGCAGGTCAAGCAGCGATAATCAAGGAGCGATAATCAGGGATCCTGCTAATAGTAGTCTAACAGATCCGTTGTGAAATAATTTTAATTTCCATCTCAATGTATAACAGGCGGTTGATAAAGTTGGGCAAAATTTGATTGTTCCCGAGGTTGGAATGACTTTCGATTAAGAGGATAAAGCTTATGAGATGTACAATACCTATGCCGGTAAGGTTGGATTTATAGTATTATAAAGAGCAATACAAAGCACCGAGTAGATAAAACTATATATCAGAAACATGTAGTTTGTAGTAATCAAGAGCATCGAGATAATGAGTCATCACATAGGGATATTACAAGGACAAGTTATACTCGTGTTCAGTTTAGTGTCAACAAAGAGGCCAGGGATTTGGAAAGTGCAAAAGATTGTACTTGATCACAATCAATATCTTGCTAGTCCAAATAAGTTGCACAACTTGAAGTCCTAGCATTGTGACAGCTAATTGGTCAGATAAGGGAAGCCGGGATGAGTCCACCCCAGGTGTATGAGTTAATGAAAGAGTTTTATGGACGACCTGGCAAAGTTCTATTCACAAAGATGGATAGCAATAATGAGATCGGGCATGAGCGCAAGAAGTACTTAGAATCCAATGATGCACAATCATTGTTGGATTACCTGAAGAATAAGCAGAAAGATGATCCTATATTTTTTTATGCTACTCAAATAGATGAGGAAGATGACCGGTTAGCTAATTTCTTCTAGGTAGATGGTCAGTCTATTATAGACTATGCATGCTTTGGTGATGTTGTATCATTTGACACCACATTTCAGACTAAGTTTGAAATGCCATTTGCTCTACTCCTTGGAATAAACCATCACAAGCAAACAATAATTTTTGGGGCTGCACTAATACTTAATGAGCACTATTGAATCATTTGCTTGGCTCTTTGAGACCTTCGTAACAGCAATGTTAGGACAGCATCCCAGCACAATTTTCACTGATCAAGACGCGGCCATGGCAAGAGCAATTGCCTACGTATTCAGAAATACAAGCCATTGTCTTTATTTGTGCATATCTATCTTAATGGTGCTAAACAGCTAGGGCACATAATTAAGAATTATCCTTACACATTCTTACATGATTTTAAGAGATGCGTGTATATATTACAAAGACAGATCAGAGCCTCTGTTCATCCAGAAGTGGCAGGAATTGTAAAATATAACCTTGAGAACAACCAATGGATGACAAACCTATATGCTTTGAGGACAAAGTGGGGGGCTGTATACCGTGACTCTTTTACAGCTAACATAATTTCAACTCAAATGAGTGATGGTATGAATAATGTCTTTAAGAAAAGATTTCGTAGAAAACTTGGACTTACTAAACTCTCGGTGGAATGTGAGACGGTTTCCAACAGTCTTCATGAAAATGAGTTAGATGCATATTTTAATTCACGTCAAAAGGACCCTGTTACTTACATCCCAAAGTTACCTCTATTGAAAACCGCAGCCGAATCATATACAAGGAGGATGTATTTGGAGTTTGATGAAGAATTTAAAGAACATTTTTCATTCTCTTGTAAATTGTTACATACCGATGGGTCAATCTTGACATATATGGTTACGCATATGCTATCTAATCATGGAGCAACGTAACAACTGTTTTCAACAGTCCGAATATGTCATTACATGTTCTTGCAGGAAGTATAAATCATATCCATAGGTAGGTAGACACATTTTTAATTATTTTTTAATATGTCTGGTACAGGAGGAGGTCCAAATAATGCTGTAGAAAATCACTAATAAAAAATTGATTTTAGGAGACAATGTCAAATCATTTTTCGGAGGCACGCACACCTAGCGACCACCTCTATAAATGGTCAGGGGGCTCCAGGAAATTGTCTGCCTCCGAAAATCATTTACGGAAAACGACCATCTCCGTAAATCGATTTTTAAAGACGGACATCTTAAGACGACCGCCTTCATTAATCGCAGATTTTTGAAGGTGGTCGTTCTAAACGTCTGTATCCTAAAATCGATTGATGGCGCTTCTGTAAATAGTTGCGTCAAAAACTAAATTCATTACTTTTTCGTATGAACATGGATGCAGACAAATTTTATATTAAAATTGTAGCTTTTGACGTGATCTACAACTTTGCAGTTATTTTTTTAATACAGGTCTCTACCAAGACCACATACAAACACCACTAGACCAGGTCTGATCTGCCTGGGGTACTCTGTGACGCCTGCATGCATGAACCGAAGGAAAAAAAATTAATATACACCAGATAGGAGCCGAGAGCTACGTGACTCGCGGTGGAACCAACGCTGCCGCCGACGGGAGTGGCGTACGAGGCTAGGAAATTACGGGAGGCACTAGATCCCCCGTCATACTCGTTCGTAGCGCATGCGGTCTTCCAGGCCTACTAGATGTTAGGGAGAATCACCTTTTTATCTCAAACCCACCCGATCTATATAAATGTATATATAGATCCCCAGTCCCCACATTGTACCATCAAACCCAAGCAGATCGCCATCCAATCCAAGCCATGGCGCTGTTCAAGTGCCTGTGCGTTTTTCTATTATCTCTCCTGCTTGCCTTCACCTTCACCAATGCCGACGAAGAAGCTTCACGGCGGACGCTCCCGCCGATCCCCTGCATCCCAGGCCGGCCACGGCCCCCGTGGCTGCCACCCTGCTCGCCGCCTTCCCCGCCGCCGCCGCAGCCAGCCGAGTGCTACACGTCGCTGTCGGGGCTGATGCCGTGCGCGGACTTCCTCACCAGCACCGGGGTGCCGCAGGCCCCCTCCAGCGCCTGCTGCCACGGCCTCAGGTCGCTCGTCACCGACGCGCCCATCTGCCTGTGCCACGTCGTCAGCGGCGACATCAGCAAGCTCCTGCCGGCGCCCATGATACCGCGACGCATGGTGGAGCTCCCCCGCTTGTGCGCCGTCTCCTTCCCACGTGCCACGCTTCGCCAGTGCATTAGTGAGTCGATCATATACTAAGCAACAATTTTCCTTTTGAGTTTTATATATGGCTGCATTGTTATATTGATTGATTGAAACAAATCTACACGTGTCGATTTAATTTAATTAAACAGGGGGGCCTGTGCCACCGATGAACCCTCCACCATCGACTCCACCACCGACGCCTGAGCCAACCCCATCACCACCGACTCCGCCACCGCCGGAATCGCCATCGACTCCGCCAGCAGCATCACCACCGGAGCCGCCATCAACTCCGCCGGAAGCGTCACCACCGGAACCGCCATCGACTCCGCCGGAAGCGTCACCACCGCAGCCGCCATCAACTCCGCCGGAAGTGTCACCACCGGAACCGCCATCGACTCCGCCGGAAGCGTCACCACCGGAACCACCAGCAGCGTCACCACCGGGGGAATCACCGTCAACTCCGCCAGCAACATCACCACCGGAACCACCAGCAGCATCGCCACCGGAACCGTCGTCGACTCCACCAGCGGCATCACCACCGGAATCACCCTCTGTTCCTCCACCAGAATCACCATTGACTCCACCTCCCACACCAGCGGTGGCGCCACCAGAATCACCACTCTCGACTCCACCACCAGAATCAACCTCCACCCCACCACCGATGCCAGCGGCTACACCACCGGAATCACCACCCTCAACTCCACCACCAGAATCACCCTCCACCCCACCACCGACGCCACCAGCTACGCCACCAGAATCACCGTCCGATCCACCGCCGACGCCAGCAGCTACGCCACCAGAATCACCGTCGACTCCATCCCCATCATCTTAATTACGGCCAGTATTTCATGAGTAGTAGTCTAGTCAAATTAGATATGCTTTTTAGGATTCTAGCTGATAGGCGTCCAGTGTTCCTAGTGTTCACGTAGCATGCATGCAGCACTGCAGCCGTGTGTTAGCTGTAAGTAGTTGCATACCAGCGCATGTCGATCATATGTAAGTTTATTAGAAGTATTCTTAATAATAATATTTAGGAACTGTCATCCATGCAAAATATGCCACGGTGCATGCTCTATTACATAGACGGATGGCTAGCTGTCCAACCCAGCCCTAACCGGCTAACCCAAAGCTAAAATTAGGTCTCGCATCCCTGTCCAATGCTGCGCTTTCTACTAGTGGATTCGTTGAAGGAGACGGCGCCGCCGCGCCGACCATGCATTCCGGAGGAGTGGCAACAGGCGGACCAAGCGAACGGCGGCATCACCATCCCCCTCCTCCCCCGATCCTATTTTATCGTGTTCTGGCAGCCAGCGATGACCCTCCATCCACGGTTAGCCACAGGATCACCGGCTCAGGTGAGTGAATCACTCAGCAGTCTTGTCGAGCATCCACTAACTAAGCTGACCATGAACAAGCGTTGTCCGTCCCCACACACTATGACTAGAGGTTAAAGAAGGTGGAGAACAGAGCATACACACACAGTACAAGACACCAGCGTTGCCCGAAACCCGGTATGGGAGATGACAAATCTGAACTCTCTTTACAGAGTTGTCGTGCTAATCTATTTATACAACTCTATCCATCTAGTCCTAGTACAGCGCACATGCTGTAACAGTAACTAGATAACACAGCAAGAATGACTTCTGCGCCTATCCCTGCATGTGGCTACAGTACGACAGGTGAGCCGTTCGGCGCCTGCCTCTGACAACGGGTACAGTACCACAGCAGGGGGGCTTTTCGGCGCCGCATTCCCTTGCTGTGTGTTCACACAAGGAAGCAGTAGATTATTCTAACAATCTTCCCCTAATCCTACTGCTTTCCCTTGTACACCCTCCATGCCGATCATCTCTTCAGCTCCGTGAGTCGAAGACGTCCGAGCGGCTTGTTGAGGACGTCCGCGAGTTGCCGACCAGTTTCGACAAACTCGATGACGATCTGCTCTCCATCGACACAGTCCCTAAGGAAGTGGAACTTCACGTCGATGTGTTTGCTCCGGTCGTACAGAACCGGATTCCTCGCGAGGGCGATGGCGGGCTGGTTGTCCACCATCAGTGCTGGTGGGTGAGCTTCCACGCCGGTTAGCTTGCCCAGCAGCCGGCGTAGCCACACAACTTAGCACGCCGCTATGGTCGCCGGTACGTACTCTGCCTCGCATGTAGATAGCGCCACCACCTTCTATTTCAGCGACAGCCATGAAATTAGGGCCGACCCGAGGAAGACGAGCACGCCAGAGGTGCTCCATCGTCCGTCGATGTCCCCCGCCATGTCTGCATCGCTGAACACCGTGAGCTGTAGCCAACTCCCGCCGGTCTTGGGAAAGATGATCCCTTGATCCACCGTCCCCTTGACGTAGCGCAGTAGCCGCTTCACTGCAGCCTAGTCATCCTCTCTGGGATCCTCCATGAAGCGACTGACGTAGCCCACGGCGAACGCAATGTCCGGCCTCTTGTGGACTAGGTAGCGCAGACCGCCGACGATGCTCAGGTAGAGTGTTGCATCCACCTTCGCCATGGTGTTGGCCTTCATCAGCTTCAGCCACTCCTCCATCGGAGTCACGCATGGCTTGCACTCAGCCATGCCGCTCCGCTCCAACAGCTTGGAGGCATACGCGCTCTGACCGAGCATGAGTTCCTCCTTCCCCTGTCTCACCTCGATGCCGAGGTAGTAGGAGAGTGCGCCAAGATCGCTCATTCGAAAACGAGCCGCCATCTCGCTCTTGAAGCTGTTGATGTCCTCCGTGCGCGCGCCGGTGACGATCAAGTCGTCCACATACACGCCGACGACGAGATCCTCCTTCCCCCATCGCCGTGTGTAGAGAGCGTGCTCGGTTACGCACCGTTGAAACCCAAGCTCGCACAGCGTGGCTTCAAGCTTAGTGTTCCATGCTCGTGGGGCCTGCTGCAGCCCGTAGAGCGCCTTGCGCAGTCAGAGCACCCTGTGCTCCTCTCCCTTGATGGCGAAACCCGGAGGTTGCCTGACGAAGACCATTTCCGCCAGCTCGCCATTGAGGAAGGCCAATTTAACGTCCAAGTGATGGACACGCCAGTCCTTTGCTGCTGCCAAAGCTAGTAGCAAACGGACCGACTCCATGCGCACTACTGGCATAAAGACCTCCTCGAAGTCTATGCCCTCGCGCTGAACAAAGCCTCGGGCGACAAGGCGCGTCTTGTGCTTGACAATGGCGCCGAGCTCGTCCTGCTTGACCTTGTACACCCACTTCAGGCTGATCGGACGACATCTTGGAGGTGGATCGACGAGCTGCCATGTCTCATTTTCCTCGATCGCCTTCAGCTCCTCCAGCATCGTCCGTCGCCAGTTTTGTCCCGCTCGACACTGACGAGCAGCAGCTCTGCATCACTGAGCAGCCGACCAGCCAGTACTAAGGGTCCTGTGCCGACGACGATATCGTCCAGCCTGTGAAACCGCACCTCCTCACCTTCGTGGAAGGCATCCACGAACTCAGTGATGTCACTTGGAGGTGAGGCGAACTCGATCGACGTCGATGGAGTTCCCTGTTCCGCCGGAGTGCTCGGCACAGCACCTGGAGTGCTCGGCACTACTTCTGGACATCTCGTCATTACTCCTGCAGTACTCGGCACCACTGTAGGAGTGCTCAGCCTCAGTCTTGCAGTGGTCGGCACCACTATAAGACCTCTTGACTCCGCCACGGGAGTGCTCGGCATCCGTCCTAGAGTGGTCACCACCACTGCAGAACCTCCCGGCACCACTCCTGGCATGCTCGGCATCCCTCCTGAAGTGCTCGGCACTGCCCTAGGAGTGCTCGGTTCTACCGCTGGAGTGCTCAGCACTCCTCCCGGAGTGCTCGGCACCTCTTTCCCAGCGTCTCCACCACCGTAAATGACCAGGTTCTCGACGACGAAGGTGCTAGTGAAGCCGTCAGCTTCCCCCGTGCTCAGACTGGTCCAATCCCAAGTCGCCTTCTCGTCAAACACGACGTCGCGTGAGACAAGCACCTTGTCTCCGCATGGGTCGTAGAGTCGGTACGCCTTGGTACCCTCCGTGTAGCCCAGGAACACCATGGGTGTGCTCCTGTCCTCCAGCTTGGTGAGGTTCGGTTTCATCTTCCTGATGTGGCCGGTGCAGCTGAATGTCCAGAGGAAGGACACGCTCGGCTTGCGCCCATACCAAGCTTTGAACGGCGTCTTGCTCGTCAGGGCCTTGGTTGGAGCACGGTTGAGGATGAACACCGCCGTGGTCACCGCCTCACCCTAGAACCTTGTTGGTATGCCTTTGGCCTTCATCATGGATCGAGTCATGCTGACCATCGTCTGGTTCCGCCTCTCCACCACGCCATTCTATTGTGGCGAGTATGCAGCGAACTCCACCGAAGTAAATTCACCGCCACGATCAGTCCTCAGCACGTGGAGCTTCTTGCCACTCTCGATCTCCACGCGCATCTTGAACTTCTTGATCGCCGCCGCCGCTTCGTCCTTGCTCGTCAGGAGTTGCAGCCACATGTAGCGACTACAATCATCCACGAGCAGGAGGAAGTACCGTCGACCACCGTTTGTAGCTGGTGTGATCGGCCCGCAGAGGTCGTCGTGGACAAGCTCGAGAGCGTCCTTCACGTGATACTTGGCTGCCTTTGGAAATGATAGCCTCCTCTGCTTCTCGGCCAGGCAGCTGTCACATAGCTCGCTTCGTGCTTGATGTGGGTAGCCCTCGGATCATCTTCTCTAGCCGACCAAGCGCGTCGAAGCTGAGATGTCCGAACCGGGCATGCCACATCCATGGTTCCTCGGTGTGCCTTGCCGCTAGGCACACCGACTGCTCTACCTTCAGGTCGAGTAGGTACAACCGGTTCAGGGACCTCTTCACCTTAGCAAGAAGTCGCTGCTCATGGTCCCTGATCCTAAGGACTCCATCCTTGATCAGTACCTCGCTACCGCGTTCATCCAGCTGACCGATGCTGATGATGCTGGAACGCAGCTGCGGGATGTAATATACATCCGTTAGTGCGCGGTGCTCCCCATTCTGGTATCTGAAGATGATGGTGTCGTGCCCTTAGATTGCCACCCTTGAGCCGTCACCAAACTTCACCATACATGTAACATCGTCATCGAGCTCGGAGAAGGATGTCTTGGAGCCCATTATGTGGTTGCTGGCACCAGAGTCCAAATACCACCGCTGCTCCTGGTCGACGCCCACACGTCCGAGGTGGACTTGGGCGCGTGGTTCGTCGAGGTTGATAGTCTTTAGGGCCTTCCCAGGTCCTTCCACCATTGTCGCCTCTTCCTTCTCCTCGGCCTCGATGTCGTGCAGTGCACAGAACATCGCCATCAGGATAGTGGCCTCATCCTCATCATCAGCTTGCGCCAGATGAGCTTCGGCCTTCTTCTCCTGCTTGCGATTTGGGCACTCCCGTGCCTAATGGCCCATCTTCCCACAGCGTCGACAGGCGTTAGGGTCAACCTGCTTCTTCTTCTTCTCTAAAGAAGCCTTACCGTGGTGCTTACCATTACCACCGTGGCTGGAGGAGGCTGCTTTCCTAGAGTTCCTCCGAGCAGCCCACTCCTCTATCAGTAGCAGTTTGCTGCTGTCCTTCGTTGCTATCACCTGCTCCAGGTGCTCGTCCACCACCCACAGACAGTCTGTCACATCCTCAATGGTGAGGGTGAACAAGTCCAGCATCGCCTCTATGGAGAGAGCGATCTGGATGTACTTTGTCGGTACGGAGTGGAGGTACTTGGAGACCGCCTCCTCTTCGTCAATGGTGACGCCATAGCTCTTCAGCTTGTTGATGAGCGTCTGGAGGCGGAGGGAGAAGTCCTCCACCATTTCACCATCCTTGAACTTGAGATTGGTGTACTCCTGCTTCAGAAGCTGGGTCGTTGCCTTCTTTGCGCAGTCAGAACCAATGCGTATTGCCACAATAGCCTCCCACTCCTCCTTAGCAGAGCTCTTCATCCCCAACGGCTCCCTGTACTCCGCAGGTACAGCAGCGAGGATAGCCTCCAACGCTGACATGTCATCTTCCTCATTGTTGGTGCCCTTGTCAATAGCATTCCAGAGTCGACGGGCTCTAAGCTTGATTTTCATGGTCACCGACCACTCTCCATAGTTGGTGCGAGTCAGCGTCGGTCAACTGGTGCCGCTGACCTCCCGCACCGTGCGAACAACGACTTCCGGTCGTGGCTAGGCAGCCATAGCAGTGCCACTGCTGTCGTCCATCTCCGAACCGCCCGTCATCGCCAGCGGTTAGTCTGGCGACGGCGCTTGTACGGCTCTGATACCATTTGTTAGCCCACAGGATCACCGGCTCAGGTGAGTGAACCACTCACCAGTCTTGCCGAGCACCAGCTAGTCTTGCCGAGCACCCACTAGCTAAGCCGACCATAAACAAGCGTCGTCCGTCCCCACACACTATGGCCAGAGGTTGAAGAAGAGGGAGAACAGAGCATACACATACAGTACAAGACACCAGCGTCGGCCGAAGCCCTGTATGAGAGATGGCAAATCTGAACTCTCTTTACTGAGTTGCCGTGGTAGTCTATTTATACAACTCTATCAATCTAGTTCTAGTACAGCGCACATGCTGTAACAATAACTAGATAATACAGCAGGACTGACTTCTGTGCCTGTCCCTGCATGTGGCTACAGTGCGGCAGGTGAGCCGTTCGGCGCCTGCCTGTGACAGCGGCTACAGTACCACAGCAGAGGACCTTTTCGACGACGCCTTTCCTTACTGTGTGTTCACACAAGAAAGCTGTAGATTATTCTAACATGCACGTCCTCGATGGTGTGTCGTCCTCGAGTCTCGACAGGCGGCACATGAGGACCGAGGAGGTCCGTTCCTACACGCCCCCTCCATTGCCAAAGACATCAACCTCCTCCAATTCCTCCGTGCTATTCGTCTGTCCAACGGGCTCAGTCTCCTCTATGATGCCCACGAAAAACTCATCTTCACAGGCAAGTCATCTATCTAGGTTAAAAAAAAGACAAGTCGTCTATCTGCCGAAGATCAAAATCAAACTTGTAGTCCTCATCAGGATCATCAACAAGCACTTTCATTTTGGCTGAAATGAATGTCATCCATCGATGGGGTACCATGAGCAGAATCAGAAAAGATCACTGAAATTGAAAGGGATGCAGGAGATGTCATCAGGAATATCAAAACAACGTTGGCAAACTTGATCAGAGCCCGTTCCTATATGTATGCCAACCACACATTGGCAACACACTTACACTTGCACAACCTCAATCGAATTTTCACAACTTCATAAATTATTTAGGTACATTGGAATAAGCAAATTTGTAATTGATGGGAACAAATGTGGTTCGCATGCAAGGAAAATTTTCAAAAGAAGTTCGATGAAAACAAATGTTTTATCAAATTTATATATCTTGATGGGATCTACAACTTTGTAGTAACTTTTTTATTAGAAATCATTTCTGGTCCCAAGTTTATAATTGATGAAGTTCTTATATTTTTTATTAAATTCAAATTTTACAAACAATCTGGATGGAAAAATTAGCAGTAACAAAGTTGTAAATCTCGACGATAATAGTGTTTCCGTAGTAGTGAAACACAAGCGATGCCACAACACGTCGAGTTACATATACGGATCGGAGGGGGAAAAGATCTACCGATTGGAAAGCCATATACTAGAATGACATAACTCATCTAAGAAGACGCGTTTTATGTGCAAGAGACGAGAGAAAATTGGCATACGTAACGTTATTGCTGTTCATGGGACTGCTACAAAACCGTCTAACACGATTTTAATCAATATATACTAATGTATATCAATGGGACTTGTATATATATCCTCATATGTGCGGCATTGTTGTCGTTGTGAGTCAAAAAGATGCTGAGATATACGGATATATACTATATGCGCCTATATAGGGCCTGTGTGGCACAGCTCACAACAGTTTCATGAGCTGTTGTGAGCGGGTTTTTTTTTGCCAAACACTTTTTTTACAAAACAGCTTTATGAGTGAAGCTCAGCATAATATGGTAAGCACCATCCTAATCCTCTTTTTCACTTCACTTATTTTTCAGTAGATCGGTCTCCCATATGTATTAGTTATGTTCTTATTCAAGTCTGATCTGCTTTCATTTTGATTTGCAGTGGTTAGTAGAATGATGAGGTGCAGAAAGCGGCCGATCGGTTGGAATAGTTTCGTCAGGGGGAGTTAAGAGTTAGATTAGATTGCAGAAGTCTTCGTCCAATGCTGGTGCTGATTAGCGTAGCAATGTGTTAGGGATATCGGTCATTCATACATCGAAATTATGCACCATTATTATCTGCAGTTTAAACTTGTGTGGGATGTGCTTTGCGATTTTGTTTGCTAATTGTTTTCCATGAGGTCATCGGATTTGCACTGACGTGGTCTAACATGACACGAGTATCCGATTCAGCGGGGTTTTTTTTGACATACCACTGAACACCCAACGAAAACACAAAGCCCATGCGCGTATACATAGACTCCAACCGTCCAACGTGCTAGCACAAGGCCATGCCTATGCTACATAACCTTTTATCTTAGGCAGATGCTTGCACACGGTCGACCGTCTCGTCCGGACCCATGCCTTATTGGGGCGGCGCAGTGGATAGGCCCAACAACACCTCTATGACTCTTCTATCTCTGAAAATTTTCCCACTCGCACTCGCATCGGTGTCGCGGCGTCACCGCACTCCACCTCGCCGCGCCACCCTTATCCCATCGTGCGCACGTCCCCCGCTGCGCCGTGCCCTTCCCCCCACAGCGCCGCACCTGATCGCCGCCAAGTCGTGCCCTATCTCCCCCGAGCGGACGGCGCTGGGCAATTGCGGCGAGTAGCAGCGGCGCTAGAGAAGCCGCGCCGACGGGGCGTGAGCCTGGGCAGCAACCAAGCGCAGGAGAATCGCTGGAGGAGTGACGGGGCGACATCCTGCAGCGGAGGTGTACGCTGGGCCGGCGTCCCCTGACCTGCTGGCTACCGCAGTTCCCCACCAGGTAGGCCGTGGCCGACGGCGACGCCATATTTCAAGTGTTTTAGGCGTTCCAGACTTATGTTTTATTTTTTTTTGCGAATCCAGACTTATGTTTCAAGTGTTTGATCTGGACATTGAAAAGTATATATGAGATATTGCATGTGTTGCGATGACAATATACGCATGTTGCAAGCACATGTTTTCAGTGTTTCAGACGTATGTTTTAAGTGTTTTATCTGTATGTTGCAAAACTAGATTTGGGTGTTGCATATACATGCATGTTGCAAGAGTATATTTCAAGTGTTTCTGGTGTTTCATACATATGTTGCAAGTGTTTCATTTGAATGTTGCATATATTTTTGCAATGGCTATCATGTGTTTATGCAAGTGTTTCACGCGTATGATGCATGTGTTTTAGCTATTTTGGACGTATGTTGCAAGTGTTTCGTTTAGATGTTGCAAAAGATGTGGTGTTGCACATGTTGCAACATGACCCGTATACTGCAGTCACCTGCTGCAGCTGCTAGGGTGTTGTGCGTGCACGTGAGAAGCGGAGGAGGATGGAGGTAGGGGCCTGAGGGTACCAGGCGCGAGATGCGGATGGGGATGGAGGCAGGGGCATGCAGGCGTGGGAAGCAGAGGGGGCACGGGTGTAGATTATATATATGCCTCACCTCATCGACATAGTACATTTTGTTCAATGATACTATTCATGGGATATAGTATTACAAAGTTGACCCTATCAATTATAGTAACATTCGCTATTACGAAAACAATTTTTATAGACATCTCCGTTTTCTTTTCCAAGTCTCTAAAAATGGTTTTCTAAGACGATCGGTCTCTAGAGCTGGTTGGTGTTTCTATATGCCTCTAGGGCTTCTATTTTCAGAGGCGAGATGGCTAGCGTTTACAACCGCATCTAGAAATAGATGCATTTCTAGAGACAACTAGAAATATCACTCACCTGTAGAAATCAATTTAGAGGTGACTAACAATGTGGCCCACCTCTAAAAATAAGTACATCACAAATTTTTTTTTTCTAAATCAAGTTAGATGAAGACAAACTTTATATTAAAATTGTAGAGGTCAAAGAGACATATAGCTTGAAATTTTTTAATTTCAAATCATTTAAAGTCATAAAATTATGTTTTGAGTTCTTAGATTTTGAAATTTATATTTTTAAATTTGTCATACAGCCTCGGATGGAGAGAAACGCCCTAAACCAAATATGTTTTGAGTTTAAAGTCATAAAATCATGTTTTGAGTTCAGGTCGAGTAGGCACGCCGTGCCCTGCGGGCCGTGCCTAACAGGCATGCGGGCTTGATCTTTGGCCCAGGCACGGCCCTATGGGCCTTTTAGGTGCAAGGCCAGCCCGTCAGGCACGCCAGAATTTGCGGGCCATGCCAGCCCATAGCCCGGTTCACATAAAACACCTCAAAGAACACATCTTCTCAAAGGCTCAAACATTTTCACACTTTGGCAACCAAGTAAGAAAAAGATCATAGTAACTTTTGAACTCACAGTTTCACTTCCATACTTATGAACTTACAAGAACGACATAATGACATCGACAATTCAACATAGATAACAAGTATCAACTCACAAGAACGACAAGACGACATAGATAACAGAAACTTAGATAACAGAATGAGCTGTTTGTGCAATGCTGTCTCATTAAAAACCTTTCTAGGTAAAACTCACCCTTGTGAGAAACCCTAGAAAGAAAAAAAAGAGTGCAGCCAGCTCTAAAGATTGTATTAAATTATTACAGACCATTGTTCAAATGCAAATATTATACAAGTGAGTGAGTGACAAGTCCACTCTCAACTCACACAAAAGCACAGCAGCAGCAGCAGCTCCACCTTCATCTTCATCTTCATCAAGTATTCAAGTCCACTCTCAGTCACCAGCAGTAGCAGCTCCATCTTCATCTTCATTGAGTCCACTCTTAGTCTCACTCTCAGTCACCAACAACAGCAGCTCCACCTTCATCTTCATCAAGATACAAATTCTTGAATGCTTCTTCAAGCTCTTTGTTATCAGCAGCTGCATGTTGTTCTCTCTTTTCTCCTAACTCCCGGTTCTTCAAGCAGGTCAGCATCTCAACAGTTTCAGGTAACAAGCGCCGGCGCCGTTCTTCAATGATCCTTCCTGATAAGCTGAAACAAGAGGTTGGAGTACCCACAGAAGAAGAGGTTGGAGTACCGTTACCGTCTATGATGTTGGTGTTGGAGGCCACCGCCATCCCTGTCACCGTCGCCGCCGCCCCTACATCACTGCCATCTAGATCAATCGGAGTAGGGCCGCTACCGACGTCGACATCGAACAACACTGCAGCAGCGTCACGGACGTCATTGTCGTGCTCGGGGGACAGCCCTGCCGCGATTAGGTCCTCATTATCGGTGACAGGATAGACGATATCGTCATCCGCCATCGGGCCCTCGGCCGCGGACGACAGCTCTCCAGCCCCTTTCCTCAACGGTGCGCGTGGCCGCCTTACCCACTCTATGCCGCAGCTAGAGGACGAGGCATCAGCAACTGACCTGCAAAAGGAGAAGGTCAGAACTCAGAAGGATCAAAGGGTTAGGATTAGGGTTAAAGTTAGGGTTAGGGTTAGCTCTTACCTGCGCAACCGGAGCCCGACGCCGGAGAAGACGAGGGCCACACAAAGGCAACGAGACAGGGAATGGATTAGCAAGGACGGCGAGTGCCGGCGGAGGGAGTGACGGGGACACAAACTCACATGGTCACCGAGAGGATAGAGGACAGAGAGGGAAAAGGGAGGGGATCAGGGAACTCAGGGTGAGGTGGGGGAGCGGCGGCGAGGTCATTGGAGCTGGGGACGATGGTCGACGACGACGGTCGGAGACGAGCGAGAGTGCGAGCGATGGAGCGAGAGCGAGAGCGAGAGAGAGCGACGCGGCGGGGGAGGGGAGGGGATTTCTGAGTTAGAGTTTGGGGAGTGAGGGGGCAGCCGCGGCGCCTGCATTTTATATGGAGCGAGGGGTGCAACAGGGAGGGGAGGTGGGCTGGGCCAAATGCAGCGGGGAGTCGGAGAGGGGAGGTGGGCTGTGGTGCGGAGGGGAGGGGAGGCGGGCCAGCATCGGGCCTACTGTTGGGGAGCGGGCCATGCCGTGCCAGCCCACATGCCTAGGATGCGGCCCAGGCACAACCTGCTCCTCCGGGCCATGCCAGCCCGGGCCCGTCGGCCACCGGGCTAGGCCGTGCTTGGGCCGGGCCTCGTGCCGGGCTCATGGGCCCGGGCTGCATGCCCATATATACTGGCCCCTCACTTCCCTCTAAGAATCCCATGTCTCCTTGCTCCTCCCTATATCAGTCTTTCTTACTCTATAGCTTGCCCATACCCTATAGGCACACGGCCCTGCAAACCCTAGGCGTGTAGCGACACATGGACCCCATCCCAAGGCACGTGGTTGCGCACGGCCCCATTCCCTAGGCTACAATACACATCCTGCTTGGTTATCCTGATCCATCAATGACTCATGGCCCACGCATCCATGTCTTTGTCGTGGTCCTCACAGGCGTTGAGCAATATAATCCTCCAAATCCAGCTCTGCCTCCGAATAGGCGGCTCTACTCCATCCATGTTCACCCCTCCTCCTCCTCTGAGGTTAACCCGACGGTGGATGCCCCTACCTCTATGAGGTGAGTAGCACGGATCCTCCATCTCCCTCCCTCCCTCCCTCTCTCTCTCTCCTTCACTCCCCTCTCTCTCCTCATAGGTCGAATCTGGCGAGCCACACAGGGACGGAGATAGAAAATCAACATAGGGTTTAGGTTGTGGCTGTAGCTGGCGGCAGGAGGGGGCCAAGCTCATTGACGGCGACTTGATTAACACAAGAATTAAAGGTGGTCCCGTGTTGCAACTAGAGTATTAGGGGGTGTGTGGCCCCCTCCGTCTCTGGAACCACATCCACAGAGGACAAGCTACTAGAGCACGGATCAACACGGGGGGGCGAGTACCAGCACATGGATCAATGTAGAGAAAGGGTAGTGGCGTGACCAAGGGGCCGTTAGGGGTGGCGGCACAGTCGAGGGCTAGGCCCTTGGTGGGCCTCCTCAATGAGTTTGCTAGTCCTTTTTTAAAATTTACTAGCAAAAATGCCCGTGCGTTGTAACGGAACTGCAGTTTATTATGTTGTCGATAGCACGAGCATGGCTGCACCATAGACCCGCGCATGGACACAACGACTATGGCAAGGCGGTTTGGACCGTTCGCACAACGAACATGGTAGCACACCCGCGCGGTGTCGCCCGCCATGGCCACGCAGTCTGGGCTAGCGGCGCGGCGGCCACCATGTTTACCTGGCCAACAACGCGAGGTAGCACGGTGGGGTGGCACGGCTTCAGTTGTGGGTAACCGAGCACGACTCCTACGACGATCTCCGACGCGCAGACTCGTCTACCTCGGTCTCCGACACGCCGCCGTCTTGTCGGGCTGCGCCGCTGATGCCCGGCCTCGACTTCACCCACGCTGTCGTCTTCGCGCCCCCGTCGTTCCAGCCTCAGCATCTTCCTGCGCCGATATGCACCCGGGGAAAATCATACCCTGGACACGCGATGGGCCCACAGGAGCACTCGGAAGCAGATGAACCTTCGTTTTTCAACTTCCTCCTCTCCTTGCTTTCTTTCTTGATCAGTTCAAATTTAGAGCTCTGCCTTGGTCGATCCATCCTTTCCTTCTGTAGGTCTGCAACTTTACAGCCTATTTGGCAGGCTGGTTCGTTTCGTTGCTGGTTCATGAAGAAGTACCGCTTGGCTGATTTGTGTGAGAAGAAAAATACTATTTTAACTAAAAATTTACGATCATATACGACAAGCACCAGCCAACCAAACAGCCTGTTAATACTTTATCGTGTCGTACCTGGACTCCTATGGAGGTGGGCAACCATGTGGCTGACGTTTGTACGAGTCCTGATACGGTCGATATTCTTTACACAGCTTGTTCCACTTTTGCTACGACGGAAGCGTTTTGGTCACAGATCGATGAAAGCGTTTTGGTCACGTACATGCATGCCTCGATCGATCTGCTGTTGGTATCATACTATCAAACTTTGTTTTTGAGAGAGAGAGAACTGGAGGAGCCTTAGCTCCTATCGTACTATCAAACTTGCAGAGATGAAAGTAGTGGTTGTGCTCGTACATGCATGCAAGGAAAGGAAGAGAGACTTCGCTTCAGTCCCGGGCTCCTGGCCTACTGGACTTTACCAGGTTTTCATCCTATCTAAAGATATGATTTGGTGTGGCCACGACGGGCCTCAGGGTGGTCACGTCGTCGGCTTTTCGCGGCCGTTCGATCGGCCACGCGTGGACGGTCCAGATCGGGCGAGCCACGGTCGTTTTACGAAAAACCCCTTTAAGTTTTCGAAAATCAACCCGCGCTCTAGACGCCCTCTCAGAATTTTTTACAAAAAACACCTCGTATTATTTCCAAATCAACGCTCAGTCCAGACCGGATGGGCATTAGTTTGTTTGCAAAAAAGACCTCCACTTTAGCGAAAATCAACTCGCGCTCCCCAGACACTCTCGCCGTTTTTTTACGAAAACATCCTCAGATTTTTCTCAAATCAAAATACAACCCAACTTTGATTATATCTTTTTTTCCTCAAAAAAAAATACGTGTGGCCAGTGGACCGCGCGCATAGGTGCGCCCGAAAACTAGTATATATGTTGCAACTTGCAGGGCAAGTTACAAAGGCACGACGACGAAGTTTCGAGATTCATGCGTCGCTACTCGATCGTTACTGGCCCATGAATGAAGTCATCGTAAAGTTGTACTGCCAAGCTAGTAAACTACGAGTATTTCCCCCACACAAGAAGAAAAATTAGAAGAGGATTTCTGAGTGTCCTCCACTCCAGAGATCCCTTCCATCCGTTTGCATCTTTGAAATTGAATTTATTTTAATAATTATAATTTAGATATAGATTAATTAAGGTAATATAGTTGTATATAAAATACACTTATATATTTATTGTTAAGTATACAAGGAATATACTTATATGTTGTATTTATATTGTAGGGATGTGAGTTAAAGAGTGAGTTAAAGAAGCCGAACAAGTCGGCTTTTAAGGTCAGCCGAACGAGTTATTTGAGATAGGCTTATTTTTTAGTTTGAAAAAGTTATGGAATATCAAATTTCAAGCCAAATAGTTTAATCCATTGAGATTTCAATTCCTCTAAAATGAAGGGCTCCAAACAACCCTTAGTATAACAGTATATACGCAATATATATTAAACCTCGATAATAAATCATGGACAAGAGGTTGGCCATACAGGGCGCTTTGTGCAAAGTAGGGCATGCGACGACTAGCAGATGTCGCCGGCAGAACGCATATGCAGTTGCAGGTACCGGATTTTGTATATGCGGCGATCCTACGACGATGCGTAGTACTGTGTGTGGGGATCGGATATCAAAACAAATTCACTTCGGGCCTGTTCGCTTGAGGAATTCTGAAGTAATTTGGATGGTTTGAAGGAATGCTGTAGGAATTTGTGAGAGAAAAATACTGTTCCGATGAAAAAAGAAGCGGATCCAGCCAGGTTTAAAGGCACGCGAACGGGGCCTTCGAATCTACACAAAACCAAAAATAGATATCGTGTGTGTGTATATATATATATATAGACGTACTGTTCTGTGGCCACTTTGAGTTACAATAATTACTATACTAATTTACGAGATTATGGTAACTCCCTCGTAAATGATTTACTATAGCATTATGGTAAGCATCATCTTGAATTATAGTAACCCATATATCGTAAAATGTGTTTGTCATTATACACAAATCAAACCATAGAATAATATATTTATTGTGTATCTCTCTATATATATATATATATATATATATATATATATATATATATATATATATATATATATATATATATATATATATATATATATATAAGAGACACCAAGGCATGCAAGTAGAACATCAATATGTGCACATGCATGCAAATCTGAAGCAGAGGTACCACACGGATCATCATACATAGGTCAGCGACGTCACACAACAGCCAGGAGCTGCATGCACGAGTTGTGAAAAGTGAGGTTAAAGATAGGATCGGAGTAGATAGAAAAAAAGGCCAAGACAACTAAAGATTCAGTGATTGATATGAAAACCGAGGTCGATCGTGTTCCAGTGGCGCGCTAGAGTGAGAATGGTTGGAACCGCGAGCTCCTTGAGCGCAGCCTGTGCGACGCCGGCGGCCACCAAAGCCGCCGCGGGAAAGCGGGCGGCGGCGAAGGAGAGCTGCAGGAGCACGGCCCCTACCATCCACAGCAGGAATCCCACGAGGATGTGGTCGTGATCGCCCTCGCGGTGACCGTCGCCGGCGGTGATGATGAGCAACGAGGCGCCTAGCGCCATGTACGCGGCCGAGCACACGCGTAGCCGCTGCGCCACGACGACATGGCGGTCGGGGTCAAGGTCGTGGTCGTGCACGATCGGATTGTTAGGGTGGTGGTGGTTGAAAACGGCATCGGCAACAAGGGCTACCAAGTGGTTGAGAACCGCAGCCTGCATCTTGCTACCTACTAATAAGTGGGCAATGGGCAGTGGCTATCTGGCTACTGTATCTATGGAGTGAGCTCTAGCTCATACGGAGTACGTCGTTATATATTCGCGGTAAATCCTGTGGTCCAGCTGCTGCAAGGTTTTGCCACTTGATAGTAAAAAAATGAGCGTTGTTACTACTGGCATTCGAAAAGAGGACTTTTTCCAAAATCAAGCAAACACTACTTTCACACACACAAAAATAAATCCGCCTATCTAATTCTGATCTAATCTCCATCATATATTGTATTATTGTCCATCCATCATTGGCAGTTTGGCACTACTAGCAAATTTTTTTTTTGATAATTATACGGTACAACGTAGACGCCCACAACGCACGCACACTCAGCACTATGAATACACGTACGCAAATTCTACCCCTATGAGCACCTCCGAAGGACTGAGCCGGCATCACGAAGTCACCACTGGCGCCTTGCTGTCGACGGGGACATCACCTACCACTAAAAGCACTACCGGAAACCAGCACTTTGCCGAGTGCTGGAGGCTTTGCCGAGTGCATTTTATCGGGCACTCGGCAAAGACGGTCTTTGCCGAGTGCTAAATAAAATACACTCGGCAAAAAAAAACAATCAACAAAATGCGTCTTTGTCGAGTGCCTTTTTTCTGGCACTCGGCAAAGATGTATTTTGCCGAGTGCTATTTTTCGGCACACGGCAAAATGCGTCTTTGCCGAGTGCTTTTTTCTGGCACTCGGCAAAGATGTATTTTGCCGAGTGCCTTTGTTTTGGCACTCGGCAAAGAGACATTTTGCCGTGTGCATTTTTTTTTGCCCTCGGCAAATCAGTTTTTCAAAGCAATTTTTGAGGCCCTAAATGAATTCAAATGAAAAACTTTTCAACTACAAAGTTGTATAACTTCTCAAGATCTACAAAGTTTATTTTGGTCATTTCTTCATTTGACAAAACAACAATAACGTTGTTTATAAAATCTACATCTCTCATATTAGTTTCATAAAAGTAGAAGAGAGATTAAGATTTATGAACAATGTTACTACCACTATGTCGGATGAATAAATGACCAAAATAAACTTTGTAGATCTTAAGAAGTTATGAAATTTTATAGTTGGCAACATTTTGATTTGAAATCATCTTGTCATGCAAAAACGACGTTTGAATTTGAAAATTTGAAAATTTGAATTTTTTAAAAGACCTCGGATGGAAAAACTTCCTAAATGAAAATTGTAGATCTCCAAAAGTTATGAAACTATGTAGTTGACAACTTTTTGATTTGAAATCATCTTATCATGCAAAACTACATTTGAATCTCTTAAATTTGAAATTCGAATTTTTCAAACGACCTTGATGGAAAAACTTCCTAAATGAAAATTGTAGATCTCGAAAAGTTATGAAACTTTGTAGTTAACCACTTTTTTATTTGAATTCGTTTAGGGCCTCAAATAAGCAATTTACTCCGGTTTAGTATGATATATGAGGATAGATAACGGAATCTAGATACAAGTGACAGTGTAGTGCAGTGGTAGAGCAGAAGACATGCGAGGGAGAGGTCGTGAGTTCGAATCCCGTCGGCCGCGTTAGCCGTGAATTTAGCACAAAAAATGCACCAACTTCGATGAAGACTGGCTGGTGGCGGCCTCCCGAAAAAAAAAAAATTGCTATTATTTTTGGGTTTTTCGCATTTTCATTTTGCACTCAGCAAAGGCTTTGCCGAGTGCCCGACAAAAAAGCACTCGGCAAATAGCTGTTTGCCGAAAAAAAGATGTCGTGTGTTGTATGCCGAGTGTTACACTCGGCAAAGCAGTTGCCGGGTGTTTTTGGACCATTGCCGAGTGCCCCTAGCACTCGGCGAAACGACTGTATCCCGTAGTGAAGCATAGCGACGTTAAATCCTGAAATAAATCCTGAAAAATGCGAACACCTGTGCCAATTCGAGGACTTAAATCCGGATGAGTAGGTTTTACCATAAGAAATCTAACCAACTGATCTATGATTAGTTCGTGCAGTCAAAAATATGTCTAGCTAGTGTCTAAAATAATTTTGATGTACCTTTTAAATAATTATATTTCATCATATATAACAACTCGCATAGCTAGTAGTGCTCGATCGAGGTTCGACTCAGCATGCAATTAATTTGAGCTAGGTGAAATGCGAAAGATTAGTCTCTGACAGCTGAAAACTAGCCAACCTGATGAGTTGCTGTTTTGCTTATCAGTGTATTAATAATTAATGGGTGCTGTTTCAGTGCCTAAGTGATGGGACTAGAGAAGTATATATAATAATCTATGGTGACGTAGCCAAGTATATGATGGGAGGCAAAAGTCTATGCGGATACCAGTCATGGACTTCTTTTATGCGGCAATTATACACTGCCGGTGAAGGGATCAGTTTCAAGGTATCTTTCTTCTTATTGTTTTCTTATGAAAAGTTGCACTTGGTACCTAGAAAAGTTGAAATAATGCGCATTAGAAAACATATATAAATCTGCATCCAGTGATATCACCACTGCTTCGATGAGAGTTCATTTCTCAGGAGTTTCGTCTTTAATAAAATAGGGGACATAGGAATGGAGTTGAAAATATATTCAAGGGAAAGGCATCCCCGTAACCCCAATATTTTATTTTATTTTATTTTATTTGCAGACCTACTCCTAGTACAGATATAATGTCAACCACGAGAATGTTCCAAGAAATCCAATTTATCGTTCTATTTCCCTCGTCTCTCTTTTGCCTTCGGATGATCCAAAACTACATCCCCTCTAGCAATCTTGTAGTTTCAAATCCTGTAAGAATCAAAGGTAAAAGAGGCCTCTTTTCACTACCTCAACTTTACAGGGGCAGATATATATAGAATATGTTCAAGATTGGGGCTTCCAGGTTTTCTGAAGCAACTGAAATAATAATGTAGTTTGGTGATAGTTGTCTATGAAGGTTATTTGTATGACAAAATTCTCTATCATGAGCTTGCTCTAACCAATTATCTGTCCTCACTAAAAGTTAATGATCTTTTGTTGTTTATTGCCAATGCTTCATGACAGGACGAAAGATAGGTTCGTCGTCATAGAACAGCAAGATGTGGTTATATATAAAGGTTGTCTCCACTATCCTCATCAGTCAGCAGTAAGTTTTGCCTTTGGAGGATGTTCGGTTTTACGGTGACCCGCTGCTGGGCCAATGCTTATGTACATGCCTTGACAATCAGTCTCACAAGAGTTTAAGTGGGCATGCCTTTTGCTTTTGTTGAGCTTCTTCCCACGTAGTTTCTTGGAGACGAAGGGTTTAAAGTGTTAGCAAGGCTAATAATACAGCCGGTAGGCTGGCTGTAAGGATCTTTGTAGCTTTCTCTGAGCTCACTCATCATATATTAGTTAGCTCTTCACTATTAATTCATGATTCACTTGTCTCTCTCACGAAGTTTCTCGGTTCTCGTGTCTAAGCCGGCTATAAGCTTATAGCCCGCTTCTCTTCTCTCTCCTGTCCTCTCTCCTCCACCTCAGCATTCAGCCGACTTACAGCCTACTATTATACTTGCTCTTACCTAACAAAACCAATGGTAGGTTTATATATAAGACTAGAATTGGGAGAATTCTTGGTATGTATATTGCCTAGCCTAGTGGGTGGATTATATAGGAGTACATTGCTTATTAGGGGACAAGTAGTAGCCTTAAACTGGGTTGAAAATTGTCCTAATCCACCATATTTGGAAATATCTCGTTATTACACTACTCGAACACTGGCAGATCTGAAATATTTTTAAATTTGTAACTTCCATTGTTTATGGAGGAAAAAAAGCTTCATTGAGATATTGCCGTTTGTGAGTTGGCCCAGTATATATTATGGAGGAAATATTTGTTCTTTGAACAAACTATTTTGTGCCAGTTGCATGCCTGTGTATACGAGGACGTGGCTTTTAGTTTTATGAGCTAAGGCCCTTTTGGATTAAGGGATTTTTTTTCTGTTTCCTGCATTTTTTCTATAAAAATAAACTGATTTCTATGAAATTCTTTTGTTCTAAATGAGACAGTCTAGAACTGATCAGTGACTGTTCTGTTCTCACCAATTTATCCCGTTAAGTATTGCTGAACTTCTATCTGTCGGTAAGTGACCAATATAATGCTTGATGACGGAACGATAGAGAGAGGTCCACAATCAAAAGAACATGACACTAGCTAAGCGTGATGCAGTTGGACAATTGTGCTGCAAATATATATATTTATTATTATTTTAATTAATATAAAAAAGGTGTCTCCATAACCGTCGCCAATTAGCAGTAACACGGGAGGACCAGCGTGTTGTGTTATGCGGTGACCATCAGCCGATGGCCGGCTCTGGTGCATGCTTACATTACATGCCATGAAAATCAAACAAATTTAAAAGAGTACAAGTGGGCACGCCATTTCTCTTTGATAGCTCCAAATATGAGTAGTTTCTTGGACGCCGAAATGTTTCGAGTGTGGCCTTTTGGCGGTCGAAGTGAAGAAGCATTATATATAATATGATTCATTCTTTTAAATTACTAGCAAAAATACCCAGGCGTTGCTGCGAGACGTATAGTTTGTAGTCACCTGAGCAACATGAACCTCAAAAGATTTATTCAGCTATTGTGTCATGTGTTTTTATTTACCTTGGAATCAAACTCTATAACATGTCCGGACACGTTCTACTCGCATTCATATTGGCAAAGGACGCTTGAAGATTTATCTATTGATTGGGTCATGCGTTTCAATTTATATTGGGATCGAACTTTCTATCGTGTCTTAACACACTGCTCTAACTCGTAAAAGTATGGGAGAGGGCAAATGATTAAAACTCCATACCTTAATATTAGTATATATTACTTTTTTTAGAAAATATAGTTCATATTTGGAAATTCATCCAAAGCATTTCCTTCCCATACTCAAAAGTAGAGATCAGACAAACAAAACTTAATGATTCATGTATGTCTCTTCTACTTATCTTGTATAAGACTACACAATGTAATTTTTGGTGGAGATAGCATATAGGCCAAAAAAAATATTGATCTATTGCTTAACTTTTGAAAAAAAAATGATAGCGATTTGATTTTTTGGTTATTATATTGCAGGCAAGTTGAGCACCTACTATAACAATTAAAGAGGATAACTGTGCACAAAAACTAACACAACAGTAGTTTAGTGGTGAAATTTATCTATATCTCTTATAAAAACAAATCTCACTATCTTTCAATCTCCACATGCAGGACACCACATGGCATACTCCACTAAGTGCCATATCATCCCCTTAATAATTGCTATAGCATTTTCCACTTAATGCAATTATTATTTATAGTCTATCAATATGCAAGATATCCACATTGTACTATTTGTTTTCCTATCGCATTCTCCTATAACTTAATTTAATATTCTACAAATGTTTTATTTCAAAGTCCCGCAGCAACGTGTGGGCTATTCTTCTAGTTTGCTTAAAACTAAAGTTATGAATTTAATTCTCTATTTTACATTAGAATTTAATTCCCTCCTCTGCTTACAGGGAGAAAGAGAAAAAAAAAGAATGGAACAAAAAGAGACGAAACCGTAAAAACTCGAAGAAAAGCTCTCAAAGACTTAAAACTATAGGCTGTGTTTATTTGAGCTTCTAGTTTTGGACCTCCAAAAAAAGCTATTAGTAAAGCCAAAAGTTCAAATAAATCTATTAGTGCTAATTGTTAGCAACTAAACTTAGCACTAGTGAATCCAAATACCCTAGCTAAAAATATACTCCATCCATCCCAAATTTTAAGACGTTTGACTTTTTTGGCCCCAAGTTTGACCACTCGTCTTATTCAAAAAAATTGTGTAAATATAGTCAAATTTAAGTCATGCTTGAAGAATTTTTATTAATAAACCAAACCACGATGAAAGAAGTGATATTTTACACAAAATTTTGAATAAGACGAGTGGTCAAACTTGGTGTCAAAAAAGTCAAACGTCTTACAATTTGGAATGGATTGAGTAACTAATAACTCAAAATGAACTACCTAACTAATAAAAAAAAGTTATTGACTGGTTTCTCCTAGCTAAATACTACTAATTATTAAGGATCCAAACATAGCTCAACTAGTAGGTTAATTAGCTAATAGCCCCACTAATAAAAAGCTATTTGCTGGCTTACCTCTGCTGCTAGGAGCTAACTATTACCACTAATGGATTTAAAGAGGACCTTCATAAGATATGATCCATGTAAGCTTGTCCAGATTTTTGGAGGCGTTTGGGTCGATGGCCTGGTCAGGAGCCGGAGCAGTGCCAATGAATTACTGAAAACCATGTTTAGAAAGAGCTGTACTATGGCATGCTGCTCCGCGGCATGAGGTCCAAAAATTATTCATAAAAAAGTTTTTTTTTTATGAAGCCAGCTCCTTCAAAATGTTACTACTAGTTCATTTATCACTGGAGGGAGTTTGTAGCAAAACAAACTAACAGGACCAGGAAGTATATTAAATTTGTCTTCCTTGCCTTGGGAAAACGGATATGTTGGCACCATCTGTAATCCGATCTGACGAAGGATTTTATTTTATTACTAAATGTTACTCCATACTAGCTTTCTGATTTGTCCTATATATTATCAGCGAACTTTGGCTGTTAGGAATTACACTTTGCTTTGCGATTGGACTAACAAGATGCTGCGATTATAAGGACGTAGCATTAAACATGGAGTCGTCACCATTATCCAAGTCAATTGTTATGGGTTTCTCTTGAATCACAGTAATGCGTGGACACTCGTACGAGGCATGGTGGAAACATCTATGATTCTGATTTTGCGGTGGGTGAACTAGGTAGTTCTTATATTAGCTAAGCTCCCACACTTTCCTATGATTCATATGTATATCACACGCTTTCCTATGCTAGCATGATAGCTGCTCTATTTTATCTTTTTCTTTAATTTCATATACGAGCTAACAAGTAGACTCTATTGTTGAGGGTGCTCTTAGAAGTAGATTATATTAGCATAGGTTTGCCAGGAAAGCTGTGAAAGCCCTATTATCAGAGGTAAAGGTGAAACTCTTTATCTAAGCTTGTTTTATGTGTGCTATATGCCTTTTAAAATCCAATCTCTCTCGTTTTAGATTCCTAAATTTCATACTGCCGCTGTGTTGCGGCGTTAGATCCGTAAGAGGTGAAAAGGATTGTTTGGGTCGAAAACCTCCTAGACAGATACCGAACTAGAGAAGCACTCGTAGCCCCAAGTGTCTAAAATCAGACTTCGCGAATGTAGCGTGGGCCATGTAGCTCCATGGCACTAATATAAAAATAATTTTTATAGACACTTTCTTTTATTACAGAGGCAGTTTTTTTTTTTCCATCGTCTCATGTGACACATAAACTATTCAATTCTAAATAAAAGTATTTCTATCGGAAAAAAAACAGTTTCTAATAAAAAACACATTTGTGCTTGTCTTCGAGAACACTAAAAGTAGGGGAATTTTGAATCCTGGAATGTGGTTGCCATGGGTAAGAAATCAATTCTGACGTACTGTGAAAAAAGCATGGCTTCAATGTTAAAAGGATTAAAGAATTATCGCAAAGCATGTTCACAACAAGTTGAGATGGCCGAGTTGGTCTAAGGCGCCAGATTAAGGTTCTGGTCCGAAAGGGCGTGGGTTCAAATCCCACTCTCAACATATTTTTCCTCTTTTTAATAATTTTTAACATAACAATTTTGTTCTCTTTTTTTTGTTCTTTGTTTATTCTTCGCATTTTTTATTTTCTCAATATAACAACATTTTTTGCTCTCTTGTTTTCTTCTCCTTTTTTATATTCTCAACTTTGTAATAATTTTCAACATAACATTTTTGTTCTCTTTTTTTGTTCTTTGTTTATTCTTCTCCTTTTTAGTTTCTCAACATAACAACATTTTTTGCTCTCTTGTTTTCTTCTCCTTTTTATATTCTCAACATAACAATTTTGTTCTCTTTTGTTCGTTTTTATATATTCTCAACAGAACAATTTTGATCTTTTTCCCCTTCTCTCTTTTTTTTGATATTCTTAACATAACAATTGTTTTTTGTTCTCATTTTGTCTTCTTCTTCTTGATATAGGTAGATGCAACAAGATAAACAAAAATCATTACAAGACAATACAATGTTGCACGGCAATAATATATAATACAACACATGAAATGATTGAAAGAAAAACAACATAGAGAGCTTCCTGATACCTTGGAAATAGTGGTCAAGCAAAATAGTTGCCCCATGCATTGAACTTCTTCACTAAATAGCTTTACAAACATTTATACAATTCGAGTACATAGAAAACTACAAAACAGCACCATTTTGTTCTAGTCCTATTGCATGCTGTCATTCCCTTTCCCTGTCAAACTAATCCCCTGTATCAAAACTAACTTGTCCTTTGCTACAAATACATACCTCCGCTGGTATGACCTCAAGGATACTCTTGTGGCCATGAGACCCCTTGCACTGACCTCAATGAAGCTGTACATGTAGCACAAATATTTGGGCTTTCTAGGATTTGAGCTGTCTGGAACCTACCGAGGCGCTAAGCTTGACTGTTTGAGTGATTGACTTTGCTAAATCTTAAAGCAAGGCACGGCATAAAAAAAAGGTCTGAATTTGTTTGTAATATATAAGTTGCCGCCTTCCTATCAATAGTTGGTTTCTTTTTCAAATTAAACAGAACATGCCTAGAAACACGCATGCATAACTTAGTTGGTTTCTTTTTCAAATTAAACAGCACATGCCCAGAAACACGCATGCATAACTTCTTTTATCAATATAATAGGTGACTTCCCTCAACATGTATGAGTTCTTGAAAGGTGCTGTTCAGATGATCTTGGCAACAGGGGGGTCCGGGAATACTTCAACATCACTAGGAATCGAAATCTCTGGCACGGTGCACCAACAATGGCAAAAACTTGCTATAAGAACATCACTTGGGTAGTACAATCAGTGCTTTACAATGTGGTGAGCAATGTGACAGAGGCGAACCAGAAGCAATCAAGTGCTTTATTGAAACATTGTTTACTCATAACAACTCATAAAACTCTATCCAATCATACACCTGATATCAATCAAATAGCACCTTTGTTCAATCTTTTATGTCTGGAGTTACTACCAGAAACTCTTCATCCAGTTACACATTTGTGGCGCAAGACACAATAGGAAACTTAATATAATGCAAACTTACATAAGCAGAAAAACAAGCGATCCCTTATAGTCAAAGCCATCACAAGGAGGGCTTCCACCGCTTGACCCAGCCAGCACAACACCAACGCTGGAGGATGTTGAGCGATGCAGGCATGTTTGCTCGTGGCCAGAGTGAGATCACCAGAATGCTAATTGATTTTGTAACCCTAAAATAAGAATTTAAGAAAATCAGTTATCCAAAAATTAGCCTTACTATTTCGTACCGAAACAGCTGCTATGTACAGTTCACAAGTTTAGGACAGCACAAGCTTAGACAGCGAACGTGCGCTTCACTCCAAACAAAAGGATGTAGCTACCCTGCTTGTATGTGCCCTATATCTAGATTCTAGAATGTAGACCATGTTTAGTTCCCTTAATTTTGTGGCATATATCATGATTGAGCAAGGGTAAACAAACCAGTATAAAGGGTTGGCTTTCATTTAAAGTAGAACTTCCAAAACCACTAATTTAAAGCTGGAAAAAAAGGGGTCAGCATCGCAACCAAGCATGCTTTACTTTTCCTGAAACTTTGCAAAACCACAGCACCTATATAGTTCTACGCATCATTCTCCCTTAAGCTTTTCTATTTATACCCTTGTCTGGTTGTTGGTCTGAGAAAAAACATAATGTAAGCCAAAACATATACCAATGAAGTGCAAACGACGCGGGAAAGAAGAAAGAATATGCTTTTTCACTTCCCCTCCTGGAGTTCTTTGTGCATAATTATTAAAAAAAAAGAAACATACTCCTCCTGTGAACCGGGTAAGTGCTTGGAAATAGGTGGCATTGGAAACTTCAGTTATATCAGAATCAAGTGGAACAGAATCACAAGGTGAGGCATGGAAGCATGGAATCTAAGTAATTCGGGAAATCACATTGTGATTGAAGTACTACCTCCGTTCCCAAAAGAATGCAATTCTAGCACAGTGTCACGTTTTAGTACCTTAAGTTTGACCATTTATAGATAAAAAGTATCCATGTTTATGATCCAAATAAATACCATCAAATTAATTACGAAATGTATTTTCATAATAAATTAATTTAAAGACATAACTATGAATATTATTCACTAAAAACTTGGTCAAATGTGAACCACTTTTCGTGGCACGCAACCCATAGTTGCATTCTTTTCAGGACGGAGGTAGTATCAAACAGCCATGTTTATACTACTTTTTTAGTAGTAAATTGTGAACAACAATAGAATGCCTAGCTTCCTGGTGAGAGAGAGAGAGAGAGGTGTCACTTTGCGTGACAAGGGTGTGGAAGTGGACCCTCTTGAATGGGCTTAGGCATAATCATCAAGATTATGACAACTACCGTGTAAGTTGTCTTGAGAGTTGAGACTGTTAAGCGACTTAAAAGGTCCCAGGCAAAGTGTTTGAACTGTAAGTTAGAAATAGTCACTTGAAGAAAAGCAGGAGATTAACAAACAACCTTAAGAAATTCTCTTTGTAAAGTCACTAGTAACCATAGAGGTAACTGGCTAGAGGTTACCATGTCTATACACTGACATATGAACCAGTAAATCATTGAACAGTTGGATCAGCCTAATCTTAGATTGGACCATTAGATCCGTACTCACATGATCATTCTTAGTGGCTAATATTTCAACAATTCGTATCCGTACTTACACATACATCTCCTCGGGCTGCAATTGGAAAATTGGATTCCAAACCTAAAAAAAAGAAGAGGAAGAATAGGGATGGTTACCAGCAACGCAACAACAACCTCTGGTCAACTAATCTTGGTGCCGACGTCGGTGCGTGCTCCGACGGAGACCAAGGGCGGGGAGCACATACAGCCACGCCACGGAGGTGCAGAGCGCAGCCGCGGCAGCGATCTCCGCCGGCGCCGGCCGCTCACTGAGGCCGACCCCGCCGGCGCGCCACCGGCGGATAAGGATGTAGAGGGAGGCGACCGCCAGCGCCCTGTACACACGGTCGGGGTGGCCTCCCATCGCCGAGGCCGAAGCAAGGTCGCCGCCGACGAGGTGGGTCGAGCGCATGGCGAGATTCTGACGAGGGAGTTGGGGAATGGATGAGGAAACCAGAAGATTTGACTGCCGCGGGTCAAAGTCAAAGGTCGTTCGTTTACAGACACACAGTTCCAGTTCGCAATAAACCGATAACTTTTCAAAATTTCGTTTTATTATATTGATAATATTTTTCGACAAAGAAATTGTTTTATTGAATTCCAGAATTATTACAGAGATAAGTAGATTTGGTTAAAAAAAATCTTAGGGGCGTTTGTGAGAGCTCTAACTCCATCTTCTTCAAAGAGAATTACTCCTAACCAGCTAAACAGTTAAAATGTTAGAGAATCATTTCTCCGTTCAGTCTCTCTATTATATTTTGGGTGGGAATCAGCAGAGAATTTTATCAGCTCCGCACCCTGCTCTCCTAAGAATCTAACGAAATCACTTCATCGGAGAATAAGGGACCAAGAATCAAACAGCGGAGCTCTTCTAGGGTCTTAGAAATATCGTAGCCTTTGCGCTACAAAACATAAAAGGCTATAAACAATTAAGGAAGTATATTTATGTGAATTGAACGTAGCGTAGTTTGTTAGATTTAAAAAAATATATATATATCCTTTCATATTTAAATTCTTTAACTTAATATAAGTGGCTCATATTTTTCTCCTCGGTTAACTACCATGGTCAATTTAGTTTTGACAGAAATCGTGTTGGTCTTGAGTTAGTACAACATTAGCATGTTAAAGTATTTGTCGGCAGATCTAACGTACTATGGTACCGTTTAGTTCCACTCTAAAATGTTAAATTTTTTAAGATTTCTCGTCACATCGAATCTTTGACGTATACATGAAGCATTAAATATAAATAAAAAATAAAACTAATTACACAGTTTAGACGAAATCCACGAGACGAATCTTTTAAGCCTAATTAGACTATAATTGGACACTAATTGCCAAATAACAACGAAAACTACTATAGTGTCATTTTGCAAAAAAATTCGCCATCTAAACATGCCCTATATTTAACGATTAAAGCTAAAGTCGATTGTGGCGTGGCTAGCGCCCTAGCGTTGAGCACCCACCCACACACTGCCCCCTCACCTCCTCCTCGTGCTCACTATGAGCACCACACACCACGCTCTGCTCCTCGGTCTCGCATGCATGCAGCGCGCCCCTCTCTAATGCATGCAGCTGCAGGAGTGGTAATAATTTTTTCTCCGCACGCACGGTTCCCACACGAATGCGCTTCACTCATGAAGAAATGGAACGGCTCCTGCCTCGCCTACAACTATTGCGCCTGCACGCTCGCCCCCGCCTGCCGTATGCAACTGCTACGCCAGCAAGTTGTGCACATAACCGCGTCACATGCTTGTTGACGCGCCACACTCTCGCTTCGCTTGCCGCGCACGTGGAGACCGCTACGCCCGCGGGCCCCGCATCTGCATGCGCCAGCTTCCTAAGTCTGCTAATGTTGCAACATGAAAATACTTTTGTAACATACGTCTGAAACATGTGAAACATTTAGAAATATATGTTTGCAACATATGTGTATATTAATTACAACATCTAAATAAACACACTTGCAATATACGTCTGAAACAAATAAAACATTTTGAATATACGCTTGCAACATATGTCTGAAATAATTGCAACATATTCAACATCCAAATGAAACACTTGCAACATAGGTCTAAAACAGGTGAAACATTTAAAACATACACTTGCAGCATACATGTATAACTACTGCAACATATGCAATATCCAGATAAAACACTTGCAACATACGTTTGAAACAGTTAAAACATTTGAAACATACATGTACAACATACGTGTATAGCCATTGCAACATATGCAGCCACAGATCTACTTTTGTAACATTCAGATAAAACATATGCAACATATATCTAAAACGTATGAAACATACGATTGAAACATGTGCTCATCTATTTGCTGTCGCCCAATGGAGGCTAGTTGACGTGGCGCGGGAGAGTGCAGGGCGGCGCACAGCACGAGACGTGAGGCGCGGACGGCGCAAGGCACGGGCGGGGCGCGTGGCACGAGGCGCGAGGGCGCGGGGCGCACGCGACGCGAGGCAGGTCTGGTGCGACCGCGCGAGGCGCGAGGTGCAGTGGCGCACGGCGCAAGGCGGGGAGGCACAGGCGTGTGTGCGGTGTGAGGCGGGTCCTCCTGTCCCCGTCCGGACAGACGTCCTGATAGGAGCATTAACGAAATTCGGCAATTGGATACACCATCTTTGGATGCCATGGCCCATGGCCTTAAAAACTTAGGTTTGTTTGGAACGCAGAAGAAAATCTTGTTTCTATGTTTTTTTTGTAAAATTGAACTAATTTTTAACATGATTAATGTGAAATTTCTGGATTCCAAACCGGTGTAAAACACGAATGGTAAAAAAAGGACAAATGCTGCACAGCACTCCACGCTGGCGAAAAATGGTCCGTGAACCTAGCGTTCTGTTACCGTGTGTTTGGTTGCAGGGACGAAGTGGGATGGGATGGGACGGACCTAGGACGAGCCGTGTTTGGTTGGGAGGCCAGCAGGGTCGAGGACATCCCACATGCGAATATACCCCATCAGATGCCGGGCGTCCCCGTCCCTAGAAATTTCATGGACGGGGACGCCCCAGGTGGGACGAGCCGCGAGCGCGCACTATCGGAAAGAAGAGCGACACGGAGAAGAAAAGAGAGAAGGCCGTGGTCGGGCGTGGTGGAGGCCGGTAGGGGTGGAGGTCCATGGGCGACTGAGGTCCGGCGAGCTTCGGAGGTGGAGATCCAACGAGACAGAGATCCACAGCACACATGCGGCTGCCATGGGAGCAGAGCTCCGCCCTGCACCCGTCATGGTCGGCCCCGCGAGCTCCGCCCGGCGCCATCGTGCCGCCCGGGCCCGGCGCGAGCTGGGCTCGGGCCCCGCCTATGCCATGGAGGAGGAGGAGCCTGGCGGCTCATGCCCGAGCTTGTCGGCGGGGTGGCGCGCGGCTGAGCTCGCGTCGTCGGCACGGCTCGCGGTGGAGGCGGGTTGCGACCTGGTGCGAGCGGCTGTTGGGACGGGAGGATAAGGGGAGAGAGGGGAAGAAAAAAGGACAAATTATAAATGGGTCCTATTTGTCAGCGATAGATCCCACTTTTGAGGTCTCCACATCAAACAAAAAATGGATTGACACTATCTCTCATCAACCAAACAGAAAAAAAATCATCCCATACCACGAACCAGGATTAGAACTATCCCACCCCGTCTTATCTCTCAACCAAACGCTACCTTATGCCTTGTTTAGATTGGGGTTAGGAATCAAAAAAATATAAACTTTCGTCCCATATTATTGTCCAATCATGGTCTAATAAGGCAGACTTAAAAGATTGCCTCTCGTAATTTACAATCAAAGCGTGTAATTAGTTATTTTTTTATATTTTATCTCTCGAAAGATTTGATGTGATAGAGAGAGTGAAAAACTTACAATCTAAATCGGGCCTTAGGCCTTGTTTAGATTCCAAGTTTTTTCACCCTCTCTCATCATATCAAATCTTTTAGACATATCCCTGTAGACCCAATATAGTTTGATTGTAAATACCTTAGTCACAGACTAATTATCAAATATAAAAGCGAAAATGCTAGGTCAAAAACAAGGCCTTAGTCACAAACGCACAGGTCACCCAACTGCTCCCACGAATCGAACAACTACCACTGCCTCCACCCTCCACCCACGCGCACGGCGCACGAGAGGCGCGAACGCAAGCCACGAACTCTGCGCCCCGTCTCCGTGCACCCGCCGCTCCATGGCCACCGCCCCAGCTGCACCCGGAGGCCTTATGCACCTCCGTCCTCCGCCTCCGCGATGCGTGTCGCCTCGCGCTAGCGCCTCCCGCTCGCCGCGCATCTGGAGCCCCCTGCCCCGGCTTCGCCTTCGCCGCCGCCGGGCCCTGGCGCTAGCGGCGCCTTCGGTAGCGGCCGCGGAGGCGGAGGCGGAGGCGTACACGGAACCTGAGCTGGTGTTGCTCGAGGCCCTCCTCGGCGTCCAGGGCCGCGGCCGCGCCGTCGCGCCTCGTCAGCTCCAGGCAAGGGACTCGCGATTCACTAGACCTATGGCGAGCGCACCACGTGCTTGCTGACATGCAGGTGGGCGTGCCACTGGAGGTTGACGCCTTTTCGTGGTAGTTGCAGGAAGTGGAGAGCGCCGTGCAGGCTCTCGAGGCCCTGGGAGGCGTTCCTGATCCGGTGCGATTTATAATCTAATCCGCTTACCCGTGATACTTAGTGGTTAATTAGTGAAGTCAACTGTCAAAGATTAATGCTTCAGATGCGAATTAACAAATGGGTTAACTTAAATCTTCCATATTTAAGTTGAAGCCGACTGAACAGAGAAATTCTGCTGAGGTTTGAGCTAGCAGGTTTACTGCCTTAACAGCGATAATATGCTGGAGCTGAAGCTTCCTACTTAGGAGATTGTTTAGAGCTTCGTATGATATATCCTTGCACAGAATAAATCAGTTAACATCGTGTAATTAAGATTACAGACTCCACTAGCTTAACTGAATGACACTATTGTTCCTTTTGGTAGTATTGATTTGATTTGACAATGAATATCTGGAACAGCTAAACTCTAATTCTGGTGAGGCATTGCATTGATTTAGAATTCAAGATAAGTGACTCAGGGAGTTTTTAGTTTAGGAAAAAATAAACTCAAAACTCTGTTACCATATGTGCACCCAACAAAGCTCAAAATGTTCTTCTTGAAACTAGAGGAAAGCTTGCCTTCTTAGGCTTATTGTTTCTCTGTTGACGAGTTCAAGTTTAATCGAAGGTAGCTGGCAGCTCATCTTCACTACAAGACCAGGAACAGCATCACCCATTCAGGTGGAGTTCAAAATGCTTGTGTTGAAAATACATGTTCCACTTACTATTTGTATCTGTATTCTTTCATCTTTGGATTGTGAAAACTCTAGACGGATGACTAAATCAATTGTCGGTTCACATTTCATGCAGAGGACATTTGTTGGAGTTGACTCCTTCCGTATCTTCCAGGAAGTTTATCTTCGAACAGATGATCCAAGGGTGGTCAATGTTGTCAGGTTTTCAGAATCAGTTGGTGACCTGAAAGTAGAGGTAATTTCTGTGTCAATGTCACTTGATTTTTTTTGAAGGTCAACGGGGGAGGTGTTCCTTGCCTGATTTCATATATTGGCCCAAAATAGCCCGTTATATAGTTTACAAGGCATTTTGTACATTTCAAGGGCGAACGGCGGCACAACCAAAGATACATCAAAAGAGAGGAACTACAACACCAAGACACATAACTCTTCAATGATGCCTCCAAAGAGGTGAATGACGCTGCAGCGTAATCATCGTTGGCCAAGGAGCAAGAGGTGACTCCGCAGGGACTTGGCAAGGCTTTTGCCCGAGCCTTGTGCCGAGGAGTTGAGCAGACCGATCCAGGAGACGGCAGCAAGAGGTTCTACAATGACGCCTTCCTCGTCACTGGCCCAGACTGATCTGAGCTAAGTTTTCGCCCAGAACCTTTGCCAGAGAACCTGTTGACCAGCCCGAACCGGAGGGAGGCGCGCACCTAGGCGTAGGGGGGCTACCGGTCGCCGCCACACCACGCAGAGCCGTTACCGGACTCGCCCGCGAAAGTGGGAGGCGCGCATCGGCTATCGTCCTCACCTGGACGGAGAGGTGGGGGTGGGGTTGCCGGCCGCCGCCACACCGCGCGGAGCCATTCCCGCACTCGCCCGCGACGGTAAGAGGCGTGCACCGGCAAGCGTGTGCCGGCCGCCACCACACCGCGCGGAGCCGTTCCTGGACTCGCCCGCAATGGTGGTAGGCGCGCACCGGCACGGCGCCGGCACGCAGCCCCACTGCCGGCAAGCCCGTGGCCAAACTGCGCGCACCACGCCGCTGCTGCCCCTGCAAAAACGAGAGCTAAGAAAAAACGGGCACGCTGCCCCACCGCCGGCTCGTCCGTGGCCAAACTGCGTGCCCCGCTCTACTGCAGGGCCACACCCAGCCCGCCTCCGGCCAGCTGGTCAGCCAGCCATCCGGCCGTTCGTCGGCCGGCCAGCTAGCCAGCCAGCTGCCGGCCCAAGCCAGGCAGAACGCCAGGGACTACGGGGGTGGTTCGTTGGCCAGCACCTTGGTGTACTTGGCCATCACCGCCCGCAGCAACTCGCAGAGGCGCTTGGTCTCCATGCCGACGCGCAGGAGCTCCGCCTCGAGCGCCGGAGATCCGCAGCGGACGGCGCGCCAGTGGCTCGACCCGTGCACCAATCCCCGTCCCCGCCGCCCCAGGAGCGTGGATATGACAGATCCGAGGCAGGGGGCACTGGGTCCGACCCCTGCGGAGACGGATCCAGCTCCACGCCGGGGTCCCACACCAGTAGCTCCGTCGCCGGCACCACCGGCGCCAGCAGCGTTGCCCGCTTCGGAGGGAGGGGGGGCAGCAGATCCATGGTCGTGGGCACCGGATCAAGCCTCCGAGGGCACGGATTCTTCTCGTCGCCGGTCATCTCGACTGCCATGGGAGTAGAAAGAAGCTTGGGGAAGGAGAGGGTGGGGAAAGGAAAGGAGAAGGCGCGGGAGGCCGCCTTGTTGAGCGGCACCGCAGGCCGCCGCCACCACTTCGTCGGAGAGCAGTGGTGGCAGCCGAGGGGGCTAGCTGGTGGGGGCGAGTGCGGGGGCGGCGGGTTCGACATGGGGCTTTAGGGATTTGCATCTTTCCTAGTCGGTCTTTCATCTGTTTGTGCTTCCTGCATCCCTGATCCTGCCATTTCATTTACTATTATCTTTCATGTCAAACTATTTTTAGAGTTCAGTTCTCTGAATTAATTATGTATCTACATTCCATAAAGAGCTTTATTGGTTTACGTGCATTTGAATTACAGTGAAGTGTTGGTGTTACGTTCAATGTGTGTGTGCACACCTTAATTTTACTCCAACATAATTGATGAAATGTTAAATTACAGGGAATCAGGAAATATTAATAATGTATCTACTTGTTACGAAATATGTTATTAGACTTATAAATGTATCAAAGTGATGAAATTTTACATTACAGAGACTCAGGCAATATTAATAATGTATCTACTTTATGAAATTTGTTATTGAACTTATAAGCTTATCAAAGGGAGTGGATGCTTGTCAGATTTTATTTGGTATCCAATGCTAATTAGCAATCATGTCTGAGGTGTTACATGCACATACAACTTAGCATGTCAATACCAAATTCTCAACAAGCTTTAACAAGTGAAAAACAAATTGGCATTTAGGATTCTTATTCAATACATGATTAAAAATAATACTCCCTCTGTTTTAGAATATATAACATTTAGGACATGATAATTAGTTCATTTTTTGTTAATTAGCTTGTCTTAAATGTCATATATTTGGAACGGAGGGAGTAGATAAGATATGCACCTGACCTTGCCAATTGTTTATGACATCTATTCTGTTATGATAAACTGGAAACCTACACTCTTAGCATCACATTAAATGACAGTATAGCACACAGCTATCACTAAACCCAAAGAAATAAACTTCATTACCTTATCCCTGTTTTTGCTGCTATTCTTCCCAGGCAAAACATAATAGGCGGTAACATCCAAATTAATCTGTAATCGAAGAGGTTCTGCAACATTAACCATCAATCTTGTCATAATAAACATGGAGGATGTTGGAAACAAAGCATTGTACTGACTTAGTGAGAGTTAACTATAAAGAAATAAGGCCTTATACTGCCTTAGGGAGAGTTAACTGTAAAGAAATAAATACTTGTATTGCCTTAGGGATTGTTACTTTAAATTTCTTTTACAATACTTACAATAAGGTGTTTTATGAAAATAAAACCAGACAGAAGCAACTATTAAGGATGGAAAGCGCATACTTTTCCGTTTTGACCGAGCAGCATTCGCCTTCAAGTTTCTGCCATTTAAAGTTCCATACCCAGTGCCATTTAGACTTCTTGGAGATGAAGCTAAGGGTTGGCTTGACACAACATACTTATCCCACACTGGGATCATACGTATTTCAAGGGGAAACAAGGTACGATGACATAATCTTGATGTTATTTTACTACCTTGACAACATTGGAATGTTCATAAATGCAGCCTTGAAGCATTTAAGGTTTTGATTTGTTGTATATTCTCCTGATTTAGTAGAAATCTGCAGCATATCAAGTCCATAACCCTTCTATATGGAAACTATTTGGCTTTGTATAGACCTGCTTGTATTTCATCATATTTTCAAAACAATCTGTAGTGCAGGGAACGACTTTTGTCCTACAGAAGAGTGCAGAGCCAAGACAGATCTTATTGTCAGCTATATCTGCAAGAACAGGAGTAGAAGAGGTGTGTGATTACAGCTTGAATCATCCATCGTCGCACTAAATGGAGACAAGTTATGTGTACAAACTTTCTTTTTGGCTAAACAGGTCATCAATGATTTTATTTCAAGCCAAAATGGAACAAAGACTGATCTAAGCATTCTGGTGGGTGAATGGCAACTATTGTGGAGTTCACAGGTTAATCTGGATACTTAACTAGACTCTCATACTGGTTAAATTTGCATACATTTAGGAGTCCTGAAAGTGCTTTGCCTTTCTATGGTTGCAGCCTGAAGGTGAAAGTTGGTAATCTGTTGCATCTGCTGGTCTCTAAGGACTTCCAGGTCAGTTTTAGAATGAAGTCAAACAGTAAAGTGATTGTGTGATACTTTAGTGTGGTTTATTGGCACTTGGCACCTCACATGACTAATAGTAACATGGACTTTCTGTTTAGATTATAAAAGAAGACGGGAAATTAAAGAATTCAGCTAGCCCCTTCCCAGGTCTCACCCTCAATGCAACAGGCAACATAGGGTAAGTCTGTAGAGCCTCCAAGAATCAATGTTTATTTGTGTTTCCTGTCAAGGATAGTTTGCATTTGTGCAAGACCGTCTTAATGAAGAAAAAACAGAACTCCTTATTCCACTCCTCCAGCATGCGTGATCTATAGTTGTTGAAGCAGTTGGCCTTCTACCTGAAGGAAACATTATGCTATACTTACTTTTGTAAGTGCAAACATAAAAAATAAGCTGTGCACATACAGGGAGGGAAATGAACGTTTTGCAGTAAGACAGGGTGTACCAGAATGTACAAATTATTGCACGAAAGTGCATTTTGGTTTCCAGTTCTGAATCAGCTTCACATTGCACTTGCAGCAAAAAAGGGAGTGGCAACACCTTTACCGTGTCCATGAAAGGAGCTGTTCAAGTTGGTGGTTTGCAGTTTCCCTTGGATGCTCAAGGAGAATTTGTCATGGAAATATTGTAAGTCGTTCATGATTTCCTGAAATTTAAATATGCAAGTTATACTTGAGAAAAATTTCGGTTTCTGGTGAGTGGTGGCTCAAGATAGCAGAGAACTAATGCTTATTCTGAATGAGTTTTTTTCTCTCTCTCTCATTGCAGGTATATCGACAACAAGATAAGGATATCCAGGCTTAACCAGCACATGCTTGTCCATTTACGCATTACAAATACATGACACCCTAATGAAGGATATGTGAACATATATCTTAATTTCATTGATGAGCACACCTGATATCAGATGTGACTACTTCAAGCGACATATTTAAAATTTAGTGGTGTATAGCTGACCCTATTTTAGTAAAAAAAACTCAGGTTGTGTCTACTTAGTTTTCATGTACTCAAACCGTTTTCTCAAAAATATATGGAACCACAGTTTAGCATTTTTTTATTAAAAAAAGACAGCTGAGCATTTTTTTTTATGGCAACATTCTGTCAAGGCCTGTTTGAAACCAAAATGCCCTTTTGCAAGTAGAGTAACTTTTATTTTCTTGATGAGCCCGGACATCCAGTCAGGCTCGTGTTCGTGCTGCCGGATTTCTGTTTCAGGACTGAATATGACTGCTCGTCATTCTCATAGTATAAAATGGTGTCCGAATTGAGTGCCTGAAATCGTGCAGCCGTACCTATTAACCTGACGAATTATGTGCTGTTGAAATTTGGCACCCCTCCAGAACATGCAATCTATTTCCAGAGCAGCACGTAGAAAACGAGAAAATGTCCAAGTCCAAAGGACTAGTGATGAACATGTAACATGAGGCAAAACATAGCCAATATCAGATGGTTCAGATGGTTCACCGTCCACAAGAACTTTGTCAGCAACAAAGACGATAATGTAATGTAAATGTAATCGTCTGTCATCACACGAACCCATAAAAAACATCCAACCTAAATTGTGGTACATTAACTCAGCCAAGAAAAATTATTGACCGGTATGAACAATTTCTTCCTATCTCTATAAAGAATACAACAATATAAAAAGATTTTGACAGAACTCATATAAATTTTGAGTTTACACAATCCCGCCCCCCCCCTGGGATTGGGGTGGGTAGGAGCTACCACAAGCATGTGGCAGCTCTTCAGAATTTGCAGCTAGAAAGTATGAAAGGGACTCGTCCAGAGTCCATCTTCATTCAAAATTATCTATGCAGCAGCGAAACTATCACATAAGGTCTTGTATGCTGCGCTGCAATGCTTGAATTTCTCCTCCGCTGTAGCCTGTCCATCAAACAAACCCCATATGCTTAATTAGCTATGTAAAATAACAATATTAATTATTTGTGTTGTAATGTAGAACAATACCTTAGATGATCCACTGTGGCGATCTGGATGCCATCTAAGTGCGCATGCTCGGTATCTAGTATCAAAGAAAGGAAATAAATGATCAAATAATCTTCGGAACAGTTCAAAAGGAAGTATACACACAATCTCTGCCAAAAAGGAAAAAGGACTCAAAGACATAAAAATGCTCAAAGGTCTTATGCGCTTTTAACATCGTCAAGTTTTAGCGGACCAGAAGTGCTCAATCCAAGAGCTTGTCGTGCCAAAGATACCTCTGATGGAGCTGGTACTTCATCATCCTTGTCTGTTTCTGTTTCAGAACTCCAATTTCTGGATTTTTCTGAGCGAGCACGTCTGGAGTTCCACTGAAAATTATCAGATGAAAAAGACCAATAGTATGTGCCTTGGTCTCGGAAAACATTACGAAACCGATTCTCTGGTTCATCCTCATCACTCGTGCAAAAATCAAATCCTCCTGTAGCCAAACAACAAATAACTAAAGTTTACACTCCATAAGATCCATGGTATGCCGACTAGTAAAAAGGCATTGATATCATCGAAGTAATTCTAATATTCATAACATAAGATGCCTTGCACACTTATATACATCTGTAACATTTCTGACAAAAACTGTTGGACATTGAAGGCCAGCAGAAGAACTTTTCAATCCAAGTTACGATCTATAGAGAAGAATAACTGAAATATCTTATAAGATAGGAAAAGGAAAAGGTATTGAACCTTTGCTTCTGAAATTCCCGGAATAAAAATCATGTGTACGGAAACCATTGTTGTTTGAATTCCTGACCCAACAATGTCCTCTAAACCATGACGGCCCACTAGATGCATCATTTTTCTCATCTTCATCACGCCAACTCTGAACATCAAGAAAAATATAAAAATATAAATGGATCAGAACATTCTGTATCTGCATTAAGCATTTGAGAGACATTATTGAAAGCTGAACCAACATTTTCGCAAGAGTGAAATGAACTAAAAAATGCCTTAAACAATGGAAAGCAGAAACAGAACAGGGAGAGGGAGGGGGAGGGGGTTCAAAAATAAGTTGGTTCTTTCTTACTCTATCCCAAATTTCACAAAAAAGGCACATTCTTTCGTATTGAGTACTGGAGTCCTTATATGGACATAAAAGCCCCCAAGTGTAAGGCATCAAACACTACCCAGTCTTCTTGCATGAATATAAACAGCTGATTCCGAACAACTAATACCAAAATCTTCCAGGGATTCAATTTGCAATTGTTGTGCTATGATGTGGAATCTAGTAAGAGCTTCTGGAACCCACCACACCATTCTAATTCTTTCAGGACTCTTTCTTTAGTATGCAAGGGAATATGATAAAAATATAATACTTTAATATACTGAACTAGTGTGAAGAGTAACAAGATCAGAAGACTTACAGGATTTGTGATCAAAACTGAAATATCATGAAAATGTGAAATGCTTCATTACACTGACCTGGAAAAGATACTCTGCATACTCTGACATGTTCTGTAGCATCGACCTTTTAGTTTCTCTGTTCTTCCTACGTCTCGTATAATAGTTGAATCTCTGCTCAAGCATAAGGTATATCGCATTGGTTCTTTCTCTATTGAAAGCACAAACTATTTTGTAGTAAGAAACAACGTTGCTTGTGACTGATCAGTTAGCACAAGCTTCTAGAAAGATAGAATGCTATTTCATTGAAACCTAAGCAGGCAAAACAGAGAAACCGGCTGAACCAATCACTGTGAGTATAACATCGATTAAAAGATTCATCTTGAAAAGCACAGTGCAATTTACCACAAGTAGGGATGCACGTGGGTATTTAATGATTTTTTTCTGGGTCAGCTAATTAATTATGGTGCTGTCATTTTACTTCAACCAATCACTGTGAGTATCCTCAATTTTTGCATCTATCACCCTGTGCAGAGCAGGATAACAAGGAAAAACAAACACACCAGATAAAATCTAGTAACATTAGTTTTATAATGCGAAACTATCTAATAGGATTCTGCATAAACGCTTCACCAATCGTTCCCTGAATAATAGTCCACCATGTGATCCTCAAACGCACATCAATGGTGCGGCAGACCTGGTTCTGCACAGGCTTTCCATCCCATCAAACATATTCCGGGCCAGATAAAAATAACGCTCGGATCAAACAGAAGGAGACACCATTTGTCATCAAAGAGATTGCAGGAAAAGGGGGGCGGACGGAAGCGGGATTACGTATTTATACATTATGCCACTGGGTCTTGCGCTTTCGCTGCAGAACGGGTGTCGAGTGGAACGGCGCAGCGCCCCCAGCTGCTGCTGCGGGACCGCCGCCGCCGCCGCCGCGAGGGGATGCGTACGGTGGCCGGGGAAGAGAGCCGACTTGATGCTGTTCATCGTCGCCGGTACGGCCGCCCACGAAGACGGCGGCGGCGACCTCCGGGGACAGGACGGCCGGATGTGTGGAATCGCCGTTTGAGCGAGTGGCTGATAGCTGGTCCGGCCCGTTAGAGGCCCAGAAAGCCCTTCTACCTCGTTTAGGTCCCCTTGAACGCGGGATTTAACTCCCTAATAAAAAAACCAAAAAAATGACGCGTTTCTCAAGATAAAAAAAAACTAAAAAAAACTGACGCGGTTGATGGCGGCCGTACGATTTTTTTTGTCCTGAATTATAAACTCAGTTTCTAAACCCCTTCAACTTCTAAAAATCATTTATTTTTGCACCAGAGCGTTTTTTAAGATGGTTTTGCTGAGGATAAATTGAACCAAGTTAAAAGTTAAAGGGGATTAATTGGACTAGAAAATGTTTTCACAAAAAATACCTTAGAAATCATTTAAAAAAACTATCCAAATATATTTTTACAAGAAAGAATAATGCAATTAAAAATCATAAAACTATATTTAATCTTAGAAGTTTTGTTTTTAGCTTGGAAAACTATGAAACTAGCTTCGGTTTTTTTTCTAAAATCATGCTCTATATTATGGTGCATGGCTTGAAATTAGCTTGAAATTGGACAATCGCGATAGTTGAGGGGGGAAAACAGGAATAAGTTGGAAATGTGTATACAAGACGAAGGAATGGGAAGCACAGGAATTTTATAGTAATAGGTGTTTGGATCAACCTCGAAAAAAAAAACAAGGAGCGAGAAACATGCGGCTTAAGCGGATGTGTTTTCTCATGTGGGTTTCCTATGAAATCAAGTACAAAAGAAAGTTTTGTATGTTTTTCTGATTCCTACAAACCGAAGAACGTTATAGTAATTCAATTCATATATGAATTCTTCATTTTCTTTGTTTTCCCTACAATCCAAAGAGGGTCTTGCAATTTTATTAAAGCATATCCAATGGTAAAAGAATTCATCCTAACAATCTTAGTTTCATAACCTTTCTAATAACAAATTTAAAAATTGGGTTTTGCGATATAGGATGAGCCATGAGCCTTGTGTTATCATTTCATTAAGGTAGGATAAAAAAACACTGAAGGAAAAGAAACACAGCCTAAGTACAAACACACACTTGTAAATAAGAAACTAAAAGACCAACAAGACCAAACACCCATAACCTAAGATGCTAGACTCAATTACCAATAGAGGAAAAACTCCAACCTTAGATGCAAGCACTAGAGGCTGCACTCATCCTCATCTTTAATGGCATGTAGTAACTCATGAACATTTGGTAAAGAACACTCAAATACACAAGAACTCCGATGCTTCCAAACATCTCTGGCCACTAAGCTTATAAAAAATTCAGTCTCTTACACATATCCTTAGGCATACTCCCTAATACTCTTCGTTCACCAACTAGAGAAACAAGAGGATGTGTTTTGAGCAACTGTAATAATCAGGTGTAGATGCTGGAAGGGATGAGACACTACCGGAATCGCAAGCTTTGCCGAGTACCAAGAACTTTGCCGAGTTTTTTTTATCTCTGGCACTCGGCAAAGGCTATCTTTGTCGAGTGCCCAAACTCGAACACTCGACAACGACACGACCCTCGGCAAGGCTGGTCATTGTCGAGTGCTCAGGATCAGCACTCGACAAAGACGTCCTCTTTGCCGAGTGCTCAGACATACCCTCGGCAATCTTTGCCGAGTGTAAATGTCTGACACTCGGCAAATTTTGGCCCACCGTTAAACTAGCATGCTGTCGTCAGCTCTTTGCCGAGTGTACAAATGCAAGACTCGGCAAAGAGGCTCTTTGACGAGTGTCAAAAGCAGACACTCGGCAAAGTATTATTTTTTTTACTCCTACACTTCAAAAAATTTCACCTCTCCACATACCACATGTGGTACTCCATGCTTAAGTTTGGTGTATTTTTTAATTTATTTGCTATATTTAACTAATTAATTGTATTTCAAGCAATTTTTTGAATCAAGTTAAATTTGAACTGCAAGTGATTCAAATATTTGGAAAAAATGAGTATAAAATTGATATTCATGTTATTCAACCCGGTTTGAGGCCTTACCTATAATATTATAAGGGTTTTTGAACATCTTATTTCGGAAACACGACCCTGAGCATGTGATTGAATGGTTTTTAAATTCTATAAAAAGCAAAGGAAGTCCGAAAATCATAAAATTTGATAAGATGTCATGATATCATATGTGGAGTTTGTGGTAAAAAATTGAGAAGGTGTTGCATAAGTTCTAATGTACATTGCTTACAAACCGAAACATCTCCGAAGAAGTTTTATGATTGTTGAGAATGATCTGGTAAGATTTGGAGTGAAAGTGACGGTCAAGTTATGGTTTGACTCCAAAACTTTTTGTATAGCCAATAGACATCAAAAATCGTGTCATGTTAAATTTTAGTGATTTTTTGGATCCATTTGATAATTATTAATTTTTAATTGCAATTATATAAATGGAATTTGAGCTATAACTACATGAAATCATGGTCTATTTTTCGCTGAAGCATCAAATTTGCATTGTTGAGTGAATTTGACAAGGTATTTTTAAAGTGTATTGGAACAAATTTGGAAAAAAATGGTTAAGGAAAAGGGAAAGGAAATAGAAAAGTTTTTTTAAAAAAATACCTTTGCCTAGTGTCCTAGGGTTAGCACTCGGCAAAGTATAGTCTTTGTCGAGTGCCTTATCGGCTTGACTCTCGGCAAAGATTTTTAATGTTTTTTTAAAAAAAATCCTGGCTTTGCCGAGTGTCGGATTGCGGACACTCGGCAAAGGCCTGACCCAAGACTTAACTGGCACGGCCGAGACTCACTCACGCATGCACGCACACTCCCGTCCCCTCGCTCCCTCACCGCGTCCTCTGCAACCTCCCCTCCCCTCGCTCCCTCCCCGCCCCTGCCAGCGCCGCCCCCCGCCCTGCTCGTCATCCTCGCGCCGCCGCGCCTTCTCCCGTGCTGCCCCGCTCGCGCCCGCCCACCGTGCTCGCACCCGGCGTGCTCGCCCACCGGCCACGGCCCTGAAGCCACCTCCACCGGCAAAGTTTGGCCCGCCGGCCACCCCCGTCACCACCCCGCCCGCAACGCCGTGCCTGGACTCGTCTCACCCGCGGCCGATCTCCTCCATCCGCTCGCCGCGCCGCAACCCAGAGAGGAGACGACGCTCGATCGAGCACCACCTAGGGCCCAGCGTCCTCGCGACCATCTCCGGCACGACATCCGCCCTCTGTAGCCCCGGTGTCCCTATGACCGTCGCTGCTGTCCTACTTCGCCACTCGCCACTTTGGCCGGCGACGTGCACCCAAACCTTAACGTAATTCATAGGTAAAAAATCGTGCGCCTAAACCCTAACAGTAAATCAGGAGATCTCGAGCTCTGTTTGGTGGCAAGGGCCACATATTCTAGATGCGAATTTGCTCCATGCGCATGGTCAGGATTGTCTAGAATCGCATATCTGGCACTGTATTGTGTTGTTCTCTTGAACTGATGACTAGGTTAAGTTGAACTGACCCATATTTGCAAGACATGAACTGCATACCAAATTATGTGGTGAACATGTGGAGTTTTCTACTCTCTGCTAGCAAATATTATGAAACTGTGTGATTATATATGTAGTAGTAGGAGGAGGAGGAGGAGGAGGACTGGTGGTGGTGGTGGTAGCAGTAGTTGTGATTATATATGTTTATATGAATGTGAATCCAATGCATATGCATATGTGGTTATTGGCCATTGTGTCGTACATTTTTTTGCAGGTTTTAGAAACCTCACCGTGGGGAGGTTCTGTCAAAATTTTCAATTAAGCCCGTATGTTCTTTTTTTGCAGAGAAGAGCCCGTCGGAGCCGAGCCGGAATACCTCGGTGATCCCGATCGTATTCCTCGCCACTGCGGGTCTACCTGCACCGCGTTGCCTCACCACTGCACCGACCCACCACGGCCCCGCTAGCCTGACTCCACCGCCACCCAAGGTATAACCCCTTTTTCCGTATCATGTTCGTAGATCACATAACCAAGTTAGGTGTCTCCCGTTCGAAAGGGATACGGTTGGAAGTATGCAGATCTTTGCATATCTATAACCGTATGTGTTTCGAATTGTCCACATTTTTTGGACAGCCCAAGGATGCGTAGATGGGGTTAGTTTTCATGGTCTACTCCGATCCGAGATAGAGTTTCGGTATCATCTCCCTGTTGTTCTCCGGATACACAATCTCCCTGTCGGGACGTGTATTTAGAGAAGAGCGGGGAGGTGCTGCCGAAATTCTGTCTCGGATAGGAGTAGAGCATGGAAACTAACCTCATCTACGCATCCTCGGGTGGAATTATGACCTATCTTCACCTATTAGATAGTAGGATCCTCGTGTAGATGCAATGGATTCTTATATTACTCGTGTATATGGTAAAGGATGGATGACCGTGAGTGGATGTACACTGGCCGAAGGGGTTATGGAGACTGGACTGATGAATGGATGAAGAAGACCAATGCTTTTTTTTTGAAGCAGCATTTTGGGAGGCTAAAGAAATGGATAAAGTTTGGTGTCCCTACAGCGAGTGTGAGAACAGGCGTAAACAAACAAAGGTGGACATGGGTAAACATCTTAGCAAGTATGGATTTATGGCAGACTATACCTGGTGGACCATCCATGGTGAAGGACGTAGGAGAGACGAGGTCGTGAGACAACGCATCGAGGATCTTGATGCTGATGGCGGGGTAGGAGACATGTTAGGTGACTATCATGAAGCACGCTTTGGTGAAGGACGTAGGGATGAGGAGCCAGAGGCAACCGCAAAGGCGTATTACGACATGTTGTATGCGGCACAGAAACCCCTTCACAGCCAGACAAAGGTCTCTCAACTAGATGCCATTGGATGCCTTATGGCTTTCAAGTCCTAGTGCCACCTGAGTCGAGACGCCTTCGATGCTATGTTGACAGTTTTTGGCACTTTGCTTCCGGAAGGTCACATTCTACCAAGGAACATGTATGAGTCACGGAGACTCCTCCGTGTACTTAAGATGCCATATGAGCAGATACATGCTTGTCCAAAGGGGTGCATCTTATTTAGGAACGAACACGCGGAAGCTAAGCACTGTCCAAAGTGTAAATCCTCTAGGTTCCTTGAGGTAGACTATGGTGATGGTCTTAAGAGGCAGCTTGACATCCCCATGAAAATCCTACGGTACCTTCCGTTCGTACCGATGATCCAACGGCTATACATGACCGAGGAGTCCACGAAACAGATGACATGGCACAAAAATGGACGTCGATACAATCCAGATAAGATGGTACATCCTTCTGATGGTGAATCATGGAAACATTTTGATGACATTCATCGTGAGAAAGCTCTAGAGGCCCATAATGTTCATGTTGCGCTGGCAATAGATGGGTTCAATCTTTATGGAATGATGGCTGCCCCATACACTTGTTGGCCCGTGTTCGTTATCCCGCTCAATCTCCCCGACGTCATCTTTCAACGGCAAAATATATTCTTGTCGTTGATAATTCCTAAACACCGGGGAATAGTATGGGTGTGTTCATGGAGCCTGTGATTGATGAATTGCTCAATGCTTGGGACGAAGGGGTATGTACATATGACCGAGCTACAAATAGAAGCTTCAAGATGCATGTTTGGTACCACTACTCCCTGCATGACTTTCTAGCATATGGAATATTCTGTGGCTGGTGTGTTCACGGCAAGTTCCCATGCCCAGTATGCAAGACAGCTCTGAAGTTTATTTGGTTGAAGAAGGGTGGCAAGTATTCCTCATTTGACAAACATCGACAATTCATCCCTCTTGACCATGCATTCAGACAAGACACCAAGAACTTTATGAAAGGCCTCGAAGTTACGCACCCTCCACCGGTGATGATGACAAAAAGCCATGGTCCATACTCGATAGATGCTCTCGAGGTCAATGAAGTAGAAGGTGGTTTTGTGGGATATGGCGAGCAACATGCATGGGCTCATAAGTCGGGCTTGGAGAGGCTCCCCTATTTTGATGAACTTCTTCTTTCACATAACATTGATGTAATGCACACTGAAAAGAATATCACTGAGGCACTTTGGGGAACAATCATGGACACTGATAAGTCAAAGGACAACGTTAAGGCTAGAGTGGATCTAGCAATGTTATGCGACAGACCAAAGCAAGAGATGCAGCCTCCTAGAACTAGCAAGAAATGGACTAGGCCTAAGGCCAAATTCATGTTAAGCAGGCCCCAAAGGAGGGAAGTACTAGAATGATTCCAAACGTTAATGTTCCCTAATGGGTATGTAGCGAATTTGAGGAGGGGAGTGAACTTATCTACTATGCGAATCAATGGGCTCAAGAGTCATGACTACCACATATGGCTTGAGCGGCTTCTTCCAGTGATGGTCTTAGGCTATGTCCTAGATCATGTCTGGCAAGTGCTGGCAGAGTTGAGCTATTTATTCCACCAGCTTTGTGCTAAGGAGTTTTCTCGGGCCATGGTTGCAGACATGGAAAAAATGGCACATGTGTTGCTCTGTAAGCTAGAGAAGATCTTTCCACCAAGCTTCTTCAATCCGATGCAGTATTTGATTTTGCACCTCCCGTATGAGGCACGAATGGGGGGGGCCTATGCAGGGCCGTTGGTGCTATTCAATTGAGAGAACCCTAAAGGTTGTTCGAAAGAAATGTAGAAATAAATGCAAGATTGAAGCTTCCATCGCAGAGGCATCGATTCTAGAGGAGGTGTCAAACTTCACAACGACATACTATGGTGACAACCTTCCTAGCGTGCATAATCCACCCCCTCGTTACAATGTTGGGGAAAATGAATCGAACCTCAGCCTTTTCCGAGGGCAACTCGGAAGTGCAAGTGGTAAGACCCTCAAGACCTTGAGTCATGAAGAGTGGCACACTATCATGCTATATGTACTGACCAACCTCGAAGAAGTGGAGTCGTACATGGGGTAAGTCACTATTTTCAACAAACTTGTTCTCGACTAGTCACTATTCTGCATCCAACCTCCTTGTTTCTCGTCGGTACAGGGAATTTACTCATGAATTCTGGCATCGATCAAGGGCGCCTACCCCGCGGGAATTTCACACCCTTCTTAAACGGGGTGAGGGAAATGGAAAACCCAATTTCATTTCTTGGTTCAAATGCAAGGTATGTTCTAATTTAGCTCGTACTTAGTTTGACATTACAAGTTGCTCGTACGTGCGAATGATATAACAAACTATCCTGCTTGAGCTTGCAGGGCCAAACCGATGCATCTATGAGCACCGAGTTGAGTCAGGTTGCCGATGGTTGTGCCTTTAGGGTCATGTCATTTACCGGTTATGACGTGAATGGATATCGCTTTCACACAACAAGACACGAGCAGAGTCGGCCCAATCGAAGAACCACAAATACCGGAGTTTTCACGCCCACCCTTGATGGGCTCGATTATTATGGAAGAGTTGAAGAAATATATGAACTCACATTTTATGGCCGCAAACCTCTTAATCCTGTCATATTTAAATGCCATTGGTTTGCTCCTAAAAAATAAGATGGACCCCTAATTTTGGGCTAGTCGAAATTCGACAGGATTCCAAGTACCTAGGAGACGATGTCTATATCGTGGCTCAACATGCCACACAAGTTTATTATCTCCCACGGGCGTGCCAAGATGACCCGCATCTTAAGGGTTGGGATGTTGTGAATAAGGTATCGCTACACAGTAAACTACCTGTCCCAAACAATGAAGATTATAACTTTGACTCAAACACATATGACGGTGAGTTCTTTCAAGAAGAGGGGCTACAAGGGAGCTTTGTGATAGACATAACCAATCCGGTCAGAATGGAAGTAGACAATGAAAGGGTTGATGATGAGAACGATGGGGATGAGGTTCAAAATATTAAGGACTTAGAATTACTTCGACGATTAGAATTAGGCAATGACAGTGATGACAACATTGCTCCTCTGGATGGTCATGATATCAACATGGAAGTAGACATGCATGATAGTGATGATGAGACTTATGATCCAGCTAATGCCGATCATGATGATTATTTCTAAGACATGTAATATTATGTTAACTTCTAATTATGTTTTGTTCATTTTGTAATACGTCTTATTTATTTTACATCTCTTTCTAATTATGTTTTATTCATTTTGTAGGACTTAGAATTACAGGTGATTGAACAAAGATGCCAGGTGGCGGGGGTCTCTTAAGGAGTTTAAGGAAAGTAAAGTCGAAATACAAGAGGGTGGAGGAGGTAGCTCCTCCGCCACCGCCAAAGAAAGGCAGGGGTCGAGACAGCAGAGGCCGGGGTCGTCAGGCTCCTCCACCATAGAGGCAAGAGGAGGAGGTGGAGGAGGAGGTGCCTAAGGAGCACAAGGAGGCGGTGGAGGACGACGACGATGAGGTGCCTGAGGAGCACGAGGAGGCGGTGGAGGATGAGGAGGAGGTGGAGGAGGAGGACGAGGACGAGGACGAGGACGAGGACGAGGAGGACGAGGCTGAGGCGGCGGTGGGGGGGTTCCTCTTCCTATGGTGCGGCGGCAGGGGGCTCCTCTTCCTCTGGCATGGCTAAACTCTATCAGCGAGGTCCCTCGCAACTCCCGAAGCGACCGATACCTCTTGAGAGATGCCCAATGGTTCGACCGGTGGTTCAAAGTATGTAACTTTACATGTCATCACTATTTTCTCATTTGTTATGTTGAAACTAATAATTTTTCTTGATCACTTGGGCGGGGGTTCATGATTTGTGGGTGCGGTGGTCACGGATGCCATCCCAATGGCGTTCTTGGTCTTTTGTGCAAGACACACTTCCACGACTTTTAGGAGTGCGACAAATGGCCCAGACGCTTGCCCACTACGCCATCTCACAGCAGATGCATATGATCGGGATGGTAGGATCTATAGCCACAAGGCGGAGCGCGGGTGATTATGGAGCTGTGGTAAGTCTTCACCTCACTACACCGCTCAATTCATCTCATTCATTGGACATTCTTCAAATAATGATAGGATACATTGCGTCTACATACATGATTTCTTCTTTAGATGCGAGCCGAGATGGGAGGTGGCAGCGGCAAGGCGGCGGCTAACAAAGCTTGTCACAAACTCATGGGTGACATGCACTACGAGGCGGCGCCTCCAGTGCCGTCATGATACAACGCGACCTTCGAGTTTAGGAAGGTCACAAAAAAAGAGGCAAGAAAGGAGATGCCGACCAAGGAAGAATACATGAAGGTAAATATATAAGATTAATACTGATTTTTTCTAAGATTAAATAAGCTTAATTTGATCTACATATACTTGATGTTGTGTAGGTGGTTCCCGTGGTGGTGCAAGATGGGGCACTAAGACTGGGGAGGCAATGGTGGACAAGTGGTGCACCCCAAGTGGTGGGTGGGAGACGCACAACACTTGCTTTGAGGCGGCGTTGATGATGTCACGGCACCACACCATCAAGGCAACCTTTGCCTCCCGCCTCACGCAGCTAAATGGATACGTTGAATCCATATCTTTATTCTAAAGCTCAACTATGCAAATTTCTAATCATCATGTTGTTTCTTTCGCAGTCGGCGTCACATGGTGGCGCGCCCGTCTCCTAGTTCGAGGCGTGGGCAATGGCCCACAAGGGCAAGGCGACGTCCGACGTCCACTACAACCCGGAGGATCCGTCCGAGGCGTATAGCAACTCGTCCATCCACACCCGCCTCACTGAGTACACAGCGATGGCAAGGGAGGTCCATGGGCTAGAGTACGATCCCACCTCCGAGGACCTTGATGGAGAAGTCGTCATGAGGTTGGGAGGAGGGAAGAAGCACGGAGGCGGTGATCTTGGATTGGCGACGGTGCAATCGACCCGGCCTGCTTATATTAGGTCTCTCTCCGATATTTGAGCAAGGAGCATGAGCTCGAGCCCGCCATATGCACACGGGCCGGATGCATACAAATGTATTGCACACCAGTGTGTGGCACTCAAGGTTATTTCTGTTATTTTATGAAATCTCATTGATTTTTACATACCTTTGCTTTGTGTTGTAACATTGAGGTGAAATATTGTAGGCCGAGGTGGCGGAAGAGAGGAGGCCACGGGAGGAGGCTGAGGCGAGGGCTGAGGAGGATCGACGGAGGATGGAGCAGATGTTTCAGTATATTCAAGGTCTTGGAGCTTACTCAGGCTATGTTCCACCACTGATGATTTTCACTCCACCAAATGATACTGCTGTCACTCCTGTGAGTTTCTCTACCTTAAATCTAAATGTGAATGTGGATATGGATATATGAATGTGAATCCAAATGATATGTTGAGACAAATGCACCATTATATGTGAATATGCATATGTGGTTGTCGGCATCGCATCTGTTGTTTTGTTGTGGTTTTGACACACCTCACCGTGCGGGGAGGTCTTCTCGCCAAAAATTTTGAACCCATACTAATATGTTGGGTTTTTTCAAGTTTTTAGAACCTACCTTAAATCTTGTCTCACACATGCAATCATTTCTCTTTTGTGCAGGGGCAATCGGCGGCGTCGAATGATGTTCATGGCACACCTCTAGCTCAGGGCACACCTCCGTCGCAGTGGGACCGATGGAGTGGCCGTCAACAATAGAGGTAGATGGACTTGTGCTTGTGATGCTTATTTGTGAATGGTGGCACTTGGATGAATTTGTGGACTATATGATACTTGTGGACAACTTGTGATGATATTTGTCATGGTTATGGATTATATGCGATGGTGCGTGTGATATATGTGATTGTTGTGTGATATGTGATATATATGTGATGGTTGTGTGATATATGTATGTGTGGATGCAATAAACAAAAAATGCAAAAAACAAATTTCCCAAATATGCCGAGTGCAATCACCAAGACACTCGGCAAAGCCGGAAAGTTTGCTTAGTGCCCGGCTTTTGCCGAAAGCTGCTGGTTGTGAGCCATTGCACTTTCGCGCAAAGGCGAGGAGAGGCTTTGAGAAAATGCCACAAATAAGACACTTTCGGCAAAGCCTCCCCCTTTGCCCGAGTGCCACCATTAGACACTCAAAGAAGCGCCCACCTTTGCCGAGTGTAGTAGGACCGGCACTCAGAAAGAAGGGTACGGGCTTTGCCGAAAGTGTCCTCGGTCAGTCGCTGGCTTTTGCAAAGCTCGACGCGTCACCGCCAATTGGCGCCGTCATGCAACTTTTCTTTTTGCCGAGTGGTCTCACGGGCACTTTACGGCAAAGCCTTCTTACGAGAGTGTCCGACCGAAGAGACACTTCTCGGTGAAAAGAGGCTTTGCTTTGTCATCACCGGCTTTGCCCGAGTGCTCTTTGCCGGATCTCGATCGGGTTACACTAGGCAAAGGCTTTGCCGAGTGTATATGGGGATTTGCCGAGTGTCATAGGCACTCGGCAAAGAGCCTGAGTCCGGTAGTGAGAACTTAACCTCCTAACGAAGAATACCCCCATTGACATCTCTGGGGCAGTTGGCGGCATTATTTGTATGTCATGAACAACCGTAAAAAATATTTAAATAGGCCTATTTTATATTTTTAGGTGCAAATTATTGGAATTTCTTAGTGAGGGGTTATTTTTTCTTTATAATAATTTTTTGAGAAGTTGCAAAACCAGATTTTTGGGTTATATTTTTAGGTATATATGCTTGGACACGCTTGTAGTTACCTTTTTTTTGAAACTTGTCTGTCCATTCCTACGAACCACCGTCTGATGCCACCGCCGCCGCAACTATTCTTTGCCTCGTGCTCCCAAACCCATCGCTTTTGGGGCTTTTACATTTTTACCATTATTAAGATTGGTGCTCATCCGATTATCACTATTAGTTTGGCACTTACAAGTTTACCATATATGAGAGGTTGTGTGATATATGTTTGAGTTCTTAATTTCACCAAGACACTTTGGCATATGGGAAAGTTTGCCATGTGTTTAGTTTGCCGAAAGTGCACGGCCATTACACTCGACAAGAGGGCTTTGCCGAAAGTGCCACAAGCGCCACTCGGTCCTCCCCTGCATAGGCATGCAAAATGTCCTTGTTGCCCGACGTCACTCTCTCTCTCAATCTCGACACTCGGGCCCGCAAAAGCACTCCCTTTTGTCTCACTCCTTGCCGATGGTTACACTAGGCAAAGGCTTTGCCGAGTAATGGGGATTTGCCGGGCCCTACTGCCCGTGAGAACTTAACTTAATGTCTTCCACTCTCCGGGGCGAGTTGAATTTGGTCCTCAACAACCGTAAAAAATTGGTAGGCCTATTTTATATTTTAGGTGCAAATTATTGGCGCCGTTAGTGAGGGGTTATTTTTTCTTTCTAATTTTTTTGAGAAGTTGCAAAACTAGATTTTTGGGTTATATTTTTAGGTATATATGCTTGCACGCTGTTACCTTTTTTTTGAAACTTGGCAGTCCATTCCTCCACGGCAAGCTCCGATGCCACCGCCGAACGCCTCGTGCAAACCCATCGCTTTTGGGGCTTTTTACATTTTACCATTATTAAGATTGGCGCACCCGCCCACTATTAGTTTGGCAAGGAACATATGAAGAGAAGTTTAAGTTCTTAATTTACCACATTTGAGGTGGCACGCCACGCTAGCCCGAGCATTGCCCAACAAGATATGCACGCTGAAATGTCCTTGCCGCCTGACACCGCTCATCTCTCACAACCGGTCCACACCGCTCATGTGGCCCCACTCGTCAGCCTTTGTCTTCCACCTCCCAATCTGGGGCCACCAGAAAGCAAATACCCACCGCCGCAACAAGCTCACGGGGGGGCACATGCACCGGCCACGGGGGCACGAGCTCGAGCACAGCACGCATTGCGCCTCTCTCCACAAAGACAAAGGAAGGAGGGAGAGCTGCCCAGCCATGCCTGCAATACCAGGCTCTGCCGGGCTCGCTCATGCCAGGCCAGTGGACGCCATGGCCAGGCAGCCTCCCCATAGCTGGTCTCGTAAGCGCCGCCGCCACGGCGGCAGCGGCTCACGGCTCGGACCTCATGGGCAAGCGCAAAGATGAGCAACTCGAGGAGGAGGCTGGCAAAGAGCTTAGCAAGTGGCTCGCTGGCTGGTGGAGACCAAGGTGGTGGCTCACAAGACGTATGACTGGCCTGCCGCCATGGCCACCAACTCCATTGCCTCATGCGAGGACCCAGAGGCCAAGGGGTGGAAGACAAAGGGCGCCGCCATGACGAGTGGGGAGACCCACTGGGTGGAAGACAAAGCTAACGTGTAGGGCCCAGAGAGAGGGAGCAGAGACCCGGTTGTCGAGATGGAGAGAGAGGAGCAGTGTCAGCAGGGACATTTTACGCGTTTATGCCGATCGGACGCCAACGTGTCGAGGGGCATGGCGCAACAAATATGGTAAATTAAGAACTCAAACTTCTCTCATGGCCTTGTTTAGATTGCAAAATTTTGTAATCCGGACACTGTATCAATGCTTCGCTTGTATTTGACAAACTTTGCCATCATGGACTAACTAGGCTCAAAAGATTCGGTAAATTTACAACTAAACTGTGCAATTAAACTTTTTTTTACCTGGTATTTAATGCTTATAAGTGCCTAAAAATTGATATGATGGAGAGAGTGAAAAAACTTGAAACTTTGAGGTAATCTAAACAAGGCTCATATGGTAAAGTTGTAAATGTCAAACTAAGAGTGATAATCGAATAAACGTGAATTTTAATAAAAAATGTAAAAGTGGTAATCGGAGTAGCGTCAATTTTAATAATGATAAAAATGTAAAAGATCCGTCGCTTTTGATTCTCAACAGCGAAGCGGAAAAACAGATCACACCCCGCTTCGAGAAGCCTCCTCCCGCGTCTCCCCCATCCCCTTCCTCGCCAAGCAATCAATCCTCTGATCCTCTCCCGGAGTCCAAGCTCCGACCAGATCCGGATCCCCACCTCCCCCCCTCCGAACAAGCCCTAGCTAGGCATGCCCCGCAGCCGATGAGGTCGCTCCGCCGGGTCCTCATCCCGCTTGTCCTCCTCGCGGGACTCGCCTTCCGCGTGGACGACGGCGGCGCCGCGCTCCTCCCGCCCCCGCCCCCCGCGCTTCCCGCTCCTCGGCCCCGCCTCGCGCTCCCCGGAGGAGCCGCTCCGGAGGACGATGGGGCGGCGGCTTCGCGCTCCACGGAGATCGTCGCCCCAGCGGGGCCTAAGAAGCAGAGCCTCCGGGAGCTCCTTGTCCGGCTGCAGCCTGCGCGCCACGAGCCGGCTAACTTGGTTAGCGGCGAGGCGAAAGCCGAACCCAGGTGAGCCCCGTGGTCTCCCTTCCCCGTTCTCGTTGCGGTGGCGTCGTTTGTGCGCGGCTGCCGCTTCTTGGCCGAATTGGCGAGCTTTTGAACCAATAGACAGCACGAAATGTAGCATGAGGTTTCTTGTAGCGAAGGGGCTTTCTTGGTTTATCTCAAAAGTGAAGCATTCTGGGCATGTTCTTGTTTCGTGCTGCTCTGGAGCACGGAAGGAGGAACCCTTTCTGATTAGGTTTCTTGGAGTGTGGCCACTGGTTTGGCATGATACTTTTTGTGCTACTGAGGGCTACTCACTCATGTTTAGTACATTCTTGGGGCATCTGGAAGTGGCATACCAGTTATGCACCTAGGTTTGTTGGCATGTCTGATTGACTCTGGAATGACTTTTGATTGTCTTTGTGAACAGCCCTGTGCTCCAGTTTTACGACAATGGCACAATTCAGCTTGTGGACCAGTTGTCACAGTCTCCTCTGTGGGAGATCACCACAGGGCCTCCGCTCTCAGATCATATTACTACCACTGACTCTGGTCTGAATTACCTCATTTATCCTTTGAATGGGAATGGGACTGAACTTTGGGAGGTTTATAATGGGAACAACGTGGTATGATTTTCTCAGGCACAGTGCTTCTCTGAAACCTTCCTTGCGCAGATATGTGTTTCTCATCCTTGTCTCTCTATTCCTGCAGAGGCTCCCATGGAAATTGGAGGAATTCGTTGCCAGAAGCCCATATATTCGGGATTCTGTTGTTACTGTTGGATCAAAAGTTTCAACCGTTTTTGTAGTTAATGCTGATACTGGTGAGATTATTTACAGTCACAGTATTCCAGCAGCGTTAAATGAATTGGAAGGACCAGGGATTGAAGGAGCACCATCCAAGCTAAATACCCGTACTAGTGATGGCAGTGAGAAGATCATAGTGCTTGTGAGAACTGACTATTCTCTCAGTGCATCAGATCTTGGCAAGCATTTATTTAACTGGACAAGAACTTCTTTCACTGCAAACCAATATGTGAAATACAACCACCCTGACATGCTTGATCAGTCACCTTGCCTGCGAGGAGATATTCCATGCATTAGAACTGAGGGTTTGCCACTTGCTTTACCTGATTCAGATTCAGATTCAGCTAATGTAATTGTCTTGAAAGATGGTACCCCTTTTATTTCCATCCATGGTTCTGATGCTCTGGAACCAGTTCAAACCCCAAGGAAGCTACCAAACACTGCTGGGAAGTCAAATATCGTATTGGATGATTCTCAAAATCAAACTTATGATGGTGCTCAATCTCATGTCATCTCTGCTGATCCCGAAGCTACCAAAAACCCCACTAGGAACACTTATGGATGGTTATCCCCTTTGTTTCCCATATTTTTGGTCATTGGTTATCTGTTGAGCTTGATCTCTGCAAGCAAGTCATGCTGGCAATTTGTGATTCAGCTTATTAAGCCATTCACGCACAACAAGAAATCAGTGGATATTAGAGGCAGGTCAGAGGGAACTCCTAAAAGAAGAAAAACACGGAAGAAGGATGGACTTGTCAATAACCCTGAGACCTTGACAGCATCTGACAAGGAGTGCAGTGAAACTGGTGGGTCAACTGAGGCACCAATGGAAAATTCTGCGCTAACAGATGCCCTTGGTGGTCGTCATATTGGTAAACTATATGTCTCCAATAAAGAAATTGGTAGAGGGAGCAATGGCACAGTTGTTTTTGAAGGATCTTATGATGGTCGTCAAGTTGCTGTGAAACGTCTGCTGCGTTCCCACAATGACATAGCTGAAAAGGAGACTCAGAATCTTATTATATCTGATCGTGATCCTAATATTGTTAGACTCTTTGGTTGTGACCATGACAGCGATTTTGTTTATATCTCCCTTGAGAGGTGCCACTGTAGCTTGGCTGATCTAATCCAGAAACACTCATATTTGTCTTCTGGAGAGTCTATTTCTAACAATGAGGTCAGTATCAGCATCAAGTCAAAGATTTCAAATGTTAAGGGAATAGATGTGGAATTGTGGACGCAGGATGGGCTTCCTTCAGCACATCTCCTGAAGCTGATGAGGTACGTGAATGATCTCATATCTTTTCCGCTGGTGATGCTGATTAGGTTTTATGTTTTGTCGTATGCTTATGTTTTCAGCACCATTCCCTTTTCCATGTACAATTTCTATATTTAGGTCTTAGGGCATGTTTGGTTCACGCCTACATGTGCCACAGATCATCACGCCAAAACTGTGGCGTCTCGCAGCGCTGTTTGGTTGCCGCCGTGGTTTAGGCACACCGCACTCACGCCATAGGCTCATAGTTCATCGCCAACTCGCGCCGCAGGTGTGGTGGGCTCAGCCGTGGATTAGGCGAGGCGCAGTTCAGCGTGAAACTAGCATGCCCTTAGTTCCTCAGTCTCTATAGCTGGAACTTATCCTTGAATGAATTGTCTTGGCTTTTCCACAAGATTTTGTGGTTGGAGCTGTGTGCTCTGTGCTGATCTTATTGCGTAATCTAGTTAGTCAAGTTTTTTTACCAATTGTAGTACAACTTGTTTTTTATGTTGGCTCTGAGACAGATGTTGTAAACCTGTAATTAGTTACTAGGTAGTAAGGAAGCATGGTTTTCAATGGAAAAACAAAAGGATCCCATTAAAAGGTGCCACATTTATCAACATGTGGACTTATCTGCATTTTGTGCATTCTTGCTTCTGCAACATTCTATTTGGAACATCCTTAACCCGTAATATTCTTATACTTATTGTTATGTTGGGTATACTCCAATGAGTACCTGTAATACCTATTGCTGCTCTGATTTTTGTGAATTTTCTTATGCAGGGATGTGGTTGCTGGCCTTGTGCATTTGCATAACTTGGGAATTATTCATCGTGATTTGAAGCCTCAGAATGTCTTAATAAGCACAGAAGGACCTATTAGAGCAAAGCTTTCTGATATGGGTATCAGTAAGCACCTGCAAGATGACATGACTTCTGTTAGCCACCATGGTACAGGTAAAGAGGTTTACCCTTGCAGAGTTGAACTATTAGGAAATACATTCTGTATGTTGTTTGCCACACTGCTTAAGTGCATTTCTTAGCTAGCAGTTTAATCCTTGATGGTGCACTGCAGGAATTGGAAGCTCTGGCTGGCAAGCACCTGAACAGCTTCGTCATGGTCGTCAAACTCGTGCAATGGATCTTTTTAGTTTGGGCTGCCTTATTTTCTATTGTATCACTAAAGGCAAGCATCCGTTTGGTGAGTACTATGAACGTGATACTAACATTGTAAACAATCGCTTTGATCTCTTTTTGGTGGACCACATACCAGAAGCAGTGCATCTTATATCTCAATTGTTACAACCAAACCCTGAGATAAGGTAAGAACTAAGGTCCTGTGCAACCTAGATTCCCTTATTTTCAGAGGGTGTCTTCTTGCTTTACTGAATTGACTCTTTTTTAACGTTAACAGACCAACAGGAGTATATGTCATGCATCATCCACTCTTCTGGAGCCCTGAATTTCGCCTTTCGTTTCTAAGGGATACCAGTGACAGAATTGAGAAAACCAGTGAAACTGACCTCATAAACGCACTGGAAAGCATAGCCCCAGTGGCGTTTGGTGGGAAATGGGGAGAGAAATTGGATGCTGCTTTGGTTACAGACATGGGTCGTTATAGAAAATATAACTTCGAGTCTATTCGTGATCTTCTGAGGTATATCAGAAATAAATCGGGCCATTACAGAGAACTTTCAGATGATCTCAAGGTTTGTTGGTGCTGCACTTTACTGTATTTGATTTTGTCATGCTGTATGAATGCAGTTAAATTGTCGATTAGTTGCCGAACTAATTGGCATAGGCTGTGTGCGTTACCTGATAGTTTTGGCCAGATTTTCAGTCTGAACTGCATGCGAAAGAACATGCATGTTGTGAACGAATAGCAGAGAATTTTGAAGAATGAAGGATAAACTTTTAACTGAACAAACTATGGTGAATTAGCTTGTTTTGGCATTTCACTTTTCATATATTTTGTGCATTTCTGATTTCTCCATGCCTTTCGTCCTGTTCTGTTCTGTGCCGAAAAATGCTTTGGTTTGCTTAAGCCCATGTATGAAATTGCAGTGCAAGTTTCAGTTGTGAAGTATCAAATCCAGATTTAGTTGGCAGTGGTATTAGAGTTTGCAGGAGGAAATCCTAGTTCTGTTATGCCTAATTATGTTTTAATGACACTTTAAATTCATCATACATGGGAGCTAAATGATGGCTTTTACATGCAGCCGAATCTGATAAATTACATATTTTTTCCCTTGGTATTTTAAACCTTTGATACATGGCATGACACTTAGATCTGAGTAAGTAGCCTACCTCAGGTGGCAAGATGTTTGACTACCACCATATTGATTATAGAAGGGTATTGCTTGAGGGATCTGTAGGAATTAGGATAGTTCATCTTTTTTTAATCTTCCCTAGCATTTTTAGATTTTTTTTGTAAATTTCCTAGCCTACCTCAGGTGGCAAGATGTTTGACTACCACCATATTAATTATATTTTAATGACACAATTTATGCTTTATATTGCAAATTTGTTCTGTTCATCAGTCAAGTCAACCTTTGTTTTGACTCCTCAAAAGAAGTCAACCTTTGTTTTGTTCTCATAAGCTCACAATTGATGGATACAAATTCCAGGGCATACTTGGGTCATTGCCAGAGGGATTTGATCGCTATTTTGCTAGCCGATTTCCGAAGTTGCTAATTGAGGTGTACAAGGTCTTGTGGGTGCACTGCAAGGAAGAGGAAGCTTTCAGTAAATATTTCAACGGAAGCTCGTTATAGCTGGAGAGGATTGCCTTTTCTTACTGTACATACTAACCCTGATGTAGTTGTTGTATGTACACGTGATATGTATACCATATTACTTGTATTATAGAATAAAAAGAGCTCAATCTGTACATTATGTAGTATAGAACTGTGTTTCCTATAAATCCAAGCTTTACTGTTGAATGGTGACTATTGGTAACAAAATTTGCTGGATGGAAACACTTGCTATGGTAGGACCGTGTTATATATACACAGTTTATAATGCTCTAATGCTGGAAACTTTTACTGTTGATGGTGGTCATCATCTTAGCGGCTTGGACATTGTGCATTGTGTAATCTTTGTAATCGTTGTGTGTTTGATGGTGAAGCTCCTAACCTAGCTAGAGCACTATTGCTTGCTAGTAAGGAGCTTCTTTTTGGGGGGTTTTGTTGGGGGCAAGAGGCATAAATTTTTACCCCAGGGGCTGTTTGTCTATTGGTTGGTAGTGGTTGACTGGTTGTCTCTAACTCTTCTCTGCACTTCTGTAGCAGCTGTTTGAGCTGTGGGCCTGTGGCTGCTTGTTTTGCACAGTACTTGCTTGCTGAGAGATGTGTCTGGAGCAGGCAGCAACAACAGCGCTGAAAAGCACAGCCGAGGGCGCGACTGTTTGTTTAGGATCTTTGTGTTTTGTGTGGGTAAGTTTTTTTTATGGGTTCTTGCCCTATTTTTTCGTAATATAATGATATACAACTTTCGTGTGTGTTCGAGAAAAAAAATGCTGAAAACTTTTTAATTGGAGGCAAAATTTTGCCTAGCAAGTCACGAGATCCTGTTCTAACTTCTAACAAGATTTGGTGGACCGTCTTCACGGTGATTCTATGATTACGAAGTTTTAAGTAAATCTTTTGGTCTCCGTGCATCTATGACCAGAAAAGAAACTTCGATTAGTTTGTGGTGATTCCCCTGTTTCTAAAATCAAATATTAGCAATATAAATGGTTGCCAGAATCAGAATAGGAGGGATACATTAGAAATGGTTGTACAAAAGTGGGCATCTCTTGCCGCTACTTCCCGTAATCGTGAAGACGTAAATCACAGCTTGAGGAGCCAGGGTGTGGGTGTCAAGTTGTCAACCCAAGGGCCAAGGGCCCAGGCGGCCGCCGCCGATGGAGGCGCTCCTCAAGTGGGCGGCCGAGCTGGGCGTCTCCGACTCGCCGTCGCCGTCGCCGTCGCCCCCGCCCCTATCCTCCTCCCCCTCTGGAACCACCGCCTCCTCTTCGCCGTCCTCCTGCCTCGGCCGCTCCCTCGTCGTCGCCGACTTCCCCGACGCCGGCGGGTAAAACCCCGCCCCCCATCCGCTCGCGGTCCTTGGTCTCCCAGCGCTCGCCTCACCGCATTTACCTTGCTTCGACCGCAGGAGGGGCCTCGCGGCGGCGCGCGACCTGCGGCGCGGCGAGCTGGTGTTACGCGCGCCCCGCGCCGCGCTGCTCACAAGCGACCGCGTCACGGCAGACGACCCCAGGATCGCCGCCTGCGTCAACGCCCACAGGCCCCGCCTCTCCTCCGTGCAGGTTGGAATGGAAGGTGCTCGTATCAAGCTGCCCTTGACGTTACCAGGAATTGTTGGGATAAGTGGTTATTAGGATTGAGCAGCGAATTGTAACTATAGGGTAAATGTGTGATAGAATTTGCTCCACCATGCATTTGGGGTAAGTTTGGATACAAATTGTGGCTGTGCTACCAAGTTTGTTGCTTCGGACACAGTTGGTATGCTCAGCTTAAACTTATAGCGACCCTTTTTCTTATGTAACCAAACAAAATGCATATTAAAATATTCTGGTTTTATCACTAGCGAATTGCAAAATTATCCTGACTAGTATAAGATTCACTAGCAAATTGCAAAACTATCGTGACTGGTATAAAATACTGGTGTTTCTGTTTTTTCTTTCAAAGTGCCAGTATCAATCACTCTTCGTTTAACACTTTTAACTTGATACGTTTTCTTGAGCATCCCTTTAAATGCTTACTGGCCTCCTCTTTGTAATTCTACAGATACTCATAGTGTGCTTATTGGCTGAAGTGGGGAAAGGGAGGAATTCTGTTTGGTACCCCTATCTGTCTCAGCTACCCAGCTACTACACTATCTTGGCTACCTTCAACGATTTTGAAGTCGAAGCTCTCCAAGTATAACTTGGTAGATCTGTCAACAAATTTCTCATTATTCATTGTTTGCTGTACACTCCAAAAGCACCCAATGATTTTTGTTGTTCTCAGGTTGATGATGCTATTTGGGTTGCACAAAAGGCTAAAAGTGCCATAAAATCAGACTGGGAAAATGCGACACCACTAATGAAAGAATTGAAATTTAAACCTAAGCTTTTGATGTTTAAATCCTGGCTCTGGGCATTTGCAACGGTATAGTTGTTTTCATTCTCGGTTTGTGTCAAATACTTTTTTATTTTCATATGGTAGCTTTGTCTATTAGTTTAGTTACCATGTGAAAGCCATACTGACTCAGGATTTTATATAGGTTGTTTATATATATAGCCCTAGCTACAAATCTTTCCATTTACGATAATTTTATAGTTTAATTTACGTAATGTCAATACATATTATATATATATATATATATATTTATATAATAGTAAACTACATGTTTGTTTAACATAAAGTCTTGATTTTCTTGATTTTTCCTATATTAAGGTGTCTTCTCGCACATTACATATTGCATGGGATGAAGCTGGCTGCTTATGCCCTGTGGGTGATTTGTTCAATTATGCTGTTCCTGATGATGATACTTTATTGGAGGAAGAGGATACAGCTGAACTTACGAATTGCCAGCAGAAGAATGAGATGAACAATTCATCTGAGAGATTAACAGATGGTGGATATGAAAATTCTAATGCATACTGTTTGTATGCAAGAAAAAAATATAAAAAGGGAGAGCAGGTCTGTTCTTAGTTCTGCAAATATAACATTATTTTGTTTCTTTCTTTTGACATCTCTTTTTTTTTATACACTCATGTCATTTTGTTCAGGTCCTCCTTGGTTATGGAACATACACAAACCTGGAACTTCTTGAACACTATGGCTTTCTTTTGGGTGAGAACCCTAACGAGAAAACTTTCATTGAGTTAGATTTGGATATTTGCTCAGTTGGAACTTGGCCAAAAGATTTGATGTATATTCATCCAAATGGACACCCCTCATTTGCATTGTTATGTGCATTAAGGCTATGGTCAACTCCCGCAAACCGTAGAAAGGCTGTCAGTCATCAGATTTACTCTGGATCAATGCTTTCGACTGAAAACGAGATGGGGATTCTGAAATGGTTAATCAGCAAATGTGAAGATACTTTGCAACAATTGCCTACGACAGTAGAATTTGATGAAAGTCTGCTTGTCTTTTTACGCACAATACAGAACAGTAGCAACTGCAGAACAGATGTGAAGCGGTCAGGTTTTGAGCAGGAGTTTGCTGTGTTCCTCCGGGTCCATCAAGTGGAGCTGGATTGTTCTGGTAACAACCAACTCCCTGCTCGACTTCACAGATCTCTGGAAAGATGGGAACTAGCTGTCCAGTGGAGATGTAACTACAAGAAGATTCTGAAGAAATGTGTTTCGTACTGTGAAAGTTTAGTTCACGAGCTTCCCTGCAACTAAACCAGCAATAATAATCGAGGACTCAATCCATATACTCCATTTTATAATAGAGTCTCTGTCTTCATGAACTGACAGATTGCCTTTAACACCTTGCCATAGGTTAGGATGATCTTGGATCAGTAATTGTACTGCCAAATCGACAACTTTTTGGCATTTAGTCGGTTAAAGTGTGTGTTATGATCAAAGCTCGCAGTTGCCGATGTGCTCAGAGTAGGCCGTTACATTGTCTCCATTTTTTCTATGTTTTCAGGGGGAGTATAACAACATGGGAGACCAAATATATAAGAAAAATATTAATATTTATGGTACATAATTAGTATCATCAGATAGATCGTTGAATCTATTGTTATGGAGGACATGTATGGTTGGATTTCAATGGATAAAAATGTTGCTTATATTTTCTATAAATCTAGTCAAATTTAAGAAAGTTTTGACAGACACGCAAATCATAACGACAAATAAAAAGGGATAGAGGGAGTATGGCAGGACGTAATTCTTTGAGAAAAAGAACAGTGAAGATGCTTGTGAATCTATGAAGTCTGGTTGTGATCGAAGGGAAAGGAAAAAAAAAGGCTGGGCATACTTACTACTAGTTTGATCGAAGGGAAAGGCGAAAAGGCTAGGCATATTTTTGTTTGGTTTTGATTAGCTTGGCTCGTTATGGCTCGTTATACAAACGAGCCAGAAGACTAGCTCGGCTCAATTCGTTAGCGAGCTCAGCTAGCTCATTTGGCTCGCGAGCCAAAGCACAAAAAAACAGTACATAGAAATTATAACCGCAAGTTAGCAACAAACACATCACATGCATATTTAAAATAGAACAAACAAAATACATATGAATTTTGGACTCGTTGTAACACCCTAAAAATTGCTCTTTTTAAAATAGGGTTAAAAATATTTAATTTTGGATTTTTGTGCTCATTAAAACATAGGAAATAAAATTTTTCATGAAATTAAAATTTATTATAAGGTTTAGAAACATGTTTGTGCATACATGTTGCTGCATTTTTATTTTGTAGTGATTGGGTTTGATCAAAATTTCAAAAGAATTTGAATCTAATTTGAATTTGGTTTTGAAAATTTGTTTAAAAATAAAAGAAAAAGAAAAATTTCCCTCCTTCCTTCTTGGCCCAAAGGCCTGCTCTCTCTCCCTCAGCCGGCCAGCTCCTCTCCCTCATTTCCTCGCGGGCCCAGCTCCTTCCTTTGCGCCGAAGCCCAGCTTCGCACCGGCCTAAGCCGCGCACCGTCGGCCGTGTGGCCACGTCCACCCATTCTCTTCCCCGGACTGCTTCCTCTCCTCCCTTTCTTCCTCTTGGGCCGACCTAGCAGCCACGCCGCCACGTCCCCGCTCTCTCTCACTGATGACATGGGCCCAGCCAGCTATACTCCCTTTCTCCTACCTCCGATCGAGTTGAACAGGACTCTGCCGCCGTCACTGGGACTCCGCTCCGCCCACACCTCGCCGTTGCCGTGCCTCCCAAGCATCCCACCCCTTAAATAGGAGCGCCGTGTCGCCTGCATTGCCCCCGCATAACCCTAAACCAATCCGCTAAGCCATCCTATGCCCTAGCGCCGCCGCCCAAATCTCGCCGAAGAAGAAGCCGTCGTCGCCGCGTTGCTTAGCTGCTCCTCCGTCACGGTAAGAGCATCCCCGAGCTTTGCATAGAGTTCTCGAACCCGCAGAGCCCTTTTATCTCCCTCTTTCGTCGTGGTCCTATCTAGCTCCCAGTGCTAACCCCGAGCCAATTCGAGGTCGGTATCCTCTTTCCCCAATTTCTCCGACGAGAAATCTATCTTCACCGGTGAAATCACCGCCGCGCCGTCCCTGTTGCGGCCGGCCGATCCCCTCTCTCTCTCTCTCTTTCCCTTCTAATCTTAGCCATCCGTTTCAGATCCAATGGTCCAGATCTACCGGTACCCCTTCGCCTTGCATTTTATCAAAAAAAACCCCTTGGATTTTTAATATAGAACCCATCATCCCTGTAGTTTTGCTAAAGACCCCCTGCCTTTTTATAAAATAGTATCCGCAGTCCTTGGGCAGATTTAAAATTGGATTCGAAAACCAGGTTCCATCTATTTACAAAATTGTCACTATCTTCGGTAGGCCATAAAATCTCCGTTTTAACTCCGATTTGACCCGCTCAAGTTGTGTTAGATTCGTAATTGCGTAATCTACGTGTTTATACTATTGTTAAATATATTTTAAACTTTTAAAATTCGAGGTTAGATTTAATCTATTATTTTATTAAAGAAAATCTTGTATAATTCATAATTTTTTCATTATAGCTCCGATTAGAGTGTTTTTATGTCTGTGTATTCGTAGCAATGTGTAGAACATCTTTAAAACTTTTTTACTTGTTGTTTCATATGTTTGGTGTACTGTTCTAATTTAGTTCTATTGTTTGCTTCGTGTGTGATTGCATGGATGCTTGTGTGGTGTTTTGTGATCATGTCCAGTTGGTGAGCTTTGCGTTGGTGATATAAAAGAAGTTGGTGATCCAGAAGAAGTCCTTTGGAGGTTAAGACAAGTATAGCATGGGATCTTTCTTGTTGTCTTATTCACTTTAATGATTTAATCATATGCATGTGTCTACCTTGACAACCGTAGTAAGTTTTCTAGCTATTTAATATCCTGGATTCCTTGTTACCTATGGGGTATTGCATTGGGTAGTATGATGTTAGTGCTTAACTACAACCATAATCTTGTAACTTGACTAATGGAATATGCAATAAACATTAAAAGATGCTTTTTAGCAACATGGAACAAGAGGACTAGAGCATTGGGCTGTTTTTATGGTGCTCTAGATTTCTCTCTAAGGACTTATCTGTAAGCGAACATCTGAGACTTACAGTACAGCTGTGAGGGCTATATGGCTCTGGCTTTAGCTCAGTATGAGGACCTTTTTCTAGCTTGTTAGTGGTTATCTTTATTGGCGTAAGAATGACTTGACAAATCGGGTATAGTGCGACCTCTGTCCCCTTGTGTATAGGATGCGCGTCATTGTGCCACCGGGAAGGGGGCTCTACATTTGTTTACCGAGTGAATCTAATGGCCCTAACTTGTTAGACGAATCTTTAAAAGACTTCGTAGTGAACCCGGCCGACCTTCCTTGGAAGTGGGTCAAAGAGATTAACTATCTCGGGCGAAAGGGTAAATCACAACTCACAGTGAAAGCGTACAAACTCTGCAAAGTGTAAACTGGTATATCAGCCGTGCTCACGGTCACGAGCAGCCTTGGACCCTTACGAAATAGATGATGAACACTGATGACACTGATACTCACTAATGGTTACTGTTTATGCTATTCATTATTCATGTTTACCTGATCATGTGTTTGCATGGGCTTGTGAATAAACTTGTTGCTACTCAATTGCTAAAAGATGACTCGTTAAAAGCTAATCGCAGTTAAACCAGTGTCGGTCTTTTTAGCCTCATGAACCTCATGTTATATTTGTTGAGTACGACATGTACTTACGTTTGCTTTACTTTTTAAATCTTTGGAAAAATCCTGGATGGATACCAGATTGCTAGAGTTTGGAGGAATTAGACTTGTGATCAACCAGTCAATTGTCCCTGTGGAATTAGAGTCTTCACCCGAAGATCAGAGTTGTCTTTCCGCTGTTTGCTATCTAAGGTTATGTCCTTTATACTAAATATGTTATATATTGAGCATTGTCTTTTGATATTACCCTTATTTGTAGCTATATGTGAGATTTAACTTTCTATGCTCACATATTATGCGTATCTGGTTTTGTTCTTAAAACCGGATGCTACACTCGTTTCGCGTGAACATGATGCCATGGGGTAGGCCGGTGAGGTGACGGGTAGGGCCATGGGGTCTATTTGTCTAGGGTTTTAGTGTTTAATCGCGTTGGGCCATAGAGCAGATGGATATATGGACTATTTAAGTTGTGTTGGACTGGACCGAGAGATATATGGGCCGATTGCGGTTGTTGTCATGTGAATTAACTTGGCTCGTTTTGGCTTGCGAGTTGACTCGTTAATTAACTGAGCTAACTCGAGATGGCTTATTAATTAAAAATTCGAACGAGCCGAGCTCGAGACGAGCCACTAACGAACTAGTTGAGCGAGTTACGAGTTTTTCATCAAGCCCTGACTGGTTGTGACCGTGACTCGAAAAAGAGAAAAGATATGGTATTGAAAGCAGTGCATGCCTGCTATTGTCAGTGGCTACAGTAACAGCTTCTGAAATTGCCCCCTAATTTCAGATTTCACCCTCAGTCGCTGATACTTAACTCGGTATAATTTGTCATGGTAACTAATCAAGGCACTTGGAGTGAATTTGGCATTCCTGTTTTCTTTATTCCTAAACCACAAGCCACACTGTCACAGCCTAGTAGTACGTAGTAGCCTCCCACCGTGGATATAATCCACGCACACTTACCATCATTTTGGCTTTACGCTTGATCCAAGCAACTAAAGTAGTCTGGGTGACTGGGCATTTTTTTGACACGTAATTATTACTAGTTTACAGGTGTAAATTTTAGTCTACAAGTATGAGATGGTTTTTTTTTGTCCCTTGAAAAACAAGTTGTTTGGACAAAAGAGAAACCGCAATGTACATAGGTTTTGGCCCAGTGGTATTTGAGCTGGTTGAGATGGTCTTTGGGGCTTTTCATGTGGCACTTTTGGCTGAATGCTGATGGAGTTTTGCGCTCTGGGCTGTTACCGCTTTGGTCTTTTCGATAGGCCGTATGAAGCTGACGTCATGGGCTGATATGAGTGAAAATGAGAAAATTGAAGTATTGGTGAGGGATGACGGACCCATGGGAGCGAAGGACAGCTTATAGCTAAGCCTGTTCGCTTGCTCGTAAATGATCGTAAATTTTCAGCCAGAAACAGTGTTTTTCTCTCACACCAAACCAACCAGCAGTAAATAATCCACGATCGTTTACGGCCTCCCGAACAGGCTGTATATATGGCCAACCGGCCGCACGGCACTGGCACTGGCACCGGCACCGGCACAGCCATGGCCACGGCCACGGCAAGTACAGCCCGATGGCCCTATTCGCTTCTCTTATAATTTATTTTTTTCAATTTATTTTTTAGCTAGAACAATATTTTCTCTGTCACAACAAATCAGCCGTCTCTCACAACAAATCAGCAGAAACAATGTTTCGGCTTATTTTTTCAGCGAAGCGAACGGGGCCGATGAGGCACGGTGGCTTAGTCGTGCCATGCCTGATAGTGCCGCCGTGCCGAGGCTGCGGCCCAGACACGGCACTAGCGAGGCTTAGCCGTGCCGTGCATCTAGGCACGACGGCCCACAGTGCTCGTGCCGACCCTGGCCCGCCACGCCGTCGTGCGCCGTCGTCGCGCCAAGCCCCTGCACTCCCCGTGACGTTGGCGTCAGCCCGTGTCGTCGCCGCGCGTCCGCGACGCCGGCGCACCACATAGCCGCACTCCCGCGACGCCGCCACGCCACGTCGCAGACGTCGTGCCGACGTCGTCACGCAGTAGGCCACTGCTGCAGATCTCGTTGACCTGGGGAGCAGAGGGGTGCCGAGCAAGGCAGGTGGTGGTGGGGTGGCGGTGGCCGGGGTAGAGGAAGGTGAGGGCGGAGGGGGCAGCACCGCTCGGGTGCGAGGTCGCGAGGAGGAGAAGATGCTGTGGGGGAAAACAAGGAGGAGCGGTGGCCTGGGGATGTGCGAGCTGCGGCCTGAGGAAATGGAATGAGACAGAACTTCTCAAAAAAATGAGAGTGAAAGTGAGATCCTCTCAAAAAAGAAAATAAGAGTGAAAGTGAGAAAGGTGGAGGTGAGGAGTGAGAAAGATGAGGTAAGACGTAAGAGACCTGTGGAATTGAAGTTGAAGGGCGGACGTATTGACGTACTTAGGAGTGAGGTAAAGGTGGGGTCGAGAGCCGAAGGAAGAGGACCGCGTAGGAGTGATGGGCAGGCTCATTGGGGATTGAGGTACTTGAACAACACAGCACGGGGCCAGTCTTCCTTTGGCATTGACGTACTTAAGCAACAGAGCACTGGCCACTATCTTCTTCGAGTATAATAACTCATGCGTGTACGAGTGTTTCTTGTGTGGGAAAGGCTGCTCGTTGACTCTGCGTGTTCACATTCGCACCGTACCACCCTGCTCGTTGACTGATGACTGCAACGTACACGTACGCGTACAGTAATGCTCCTAAGCCAGTCAGTCATCGTCGTCATGTCCTTGCTTACTTAGCCCGCCAAAGGTTGTTCCACTTCCCGGCTTCCCGCGAAGGATCGTCCGCCTTCACCTGTTGCCCGTCTATAAATGCCGCGCGCCCACCTGGTGCAGTTGCTCCATCACAATTCACAAGGCAGCTGCCGGTTGCACCTGCACAGCATCGATCCATATCGGCATCCGGCGCGGCGGCCATCCCGTCCGTTCAGCCTCTACTCTACTCATCCTCTACTCCAAGGCCATGGTGCTGGCCGCCAAAGCAGACGGTAATACCACGTCCTTAATTCTCGACCCGTACGTGGATCGGGTTTACCAGCCATGCGTGTGGCCAGTGCTAGCCATGCATTTTAAAATCTGAGAGCATGCAAAAGTGAGGAGGTGAATAGGGATGGCAGCGGGACCTGTGGGTGTGGGTACTCGTGGGGTCGGTCTTGTGCCTGATAGATAGGGCACAAATATAAAATTCTAATGGTGAATCTATATGGATCGTGTATCCGTAACGAGACAGGTAGGCTGCATGGATTTGGTACCACCCAAAGTACCATAGATTGTGCAAGTGAATGTGTGAACTATGATACTTTTTCTTGAGTCCTTATGTTTTTTGGGTGAATTGTGATGTACTTGAGTCCTTGTTCTCTACTAGTATTTGTGTGTACTTTGACAATATTATGAACATTGAGCTACAATTACTCAACTCATGTCATTTATTACTGTTCATAAGTTCATGTTTTCATGTATGAGCACTGTTGTATGAACTATGAACCCTTAGTTATTTGCTAGTTTTGTTATTGCCTAGTGTTTAGATGGAAAAAATGGATGTAAAATCATAATAACATGTTATATGCCTCCCTGGAATTTTGGGTATGTTGGAACCTCCAACATCACAACACGTAGCCCTGTTCGCTTCTCTTATAATCCGTACTTTTCAGCTTGTTTTTTTTTTCCAATCGAAACCGTATTTTTCTCTCACAACAAATCAGCTGGAACAGTGTTTCGGCTTGTTTTTTCAGCCTAAATAAGCTTTCTCTCACAACGAAAAACACCATAACTTTTAGTTCTGGACTTCGATTTCGATGATCTTGGACTTTCTAGAAAGCTTATTCAGAGTGCTATCCAACCCAAACAAGAGCAAGCTCCAAGAAAAAACAAGTGCAAGCGTTGTGCTATGTGTTCCTCTCATGTTAGCACTCGGGTTTTGGACTTTCGGTTAGTTTGAGCACTTGAGACTTATCAAACTATTCATGTTGCATCCCTCTTAATAACAATACGACATACCTACACTCAAGATCAAAAGGATATGCCTATTTCCACCACTTGAGTCTTCAATATCTTCATATGCCATTTATTCTCAATATATCTTTATAAATATTGCAAAAATCTTTGTCTCGTTCTTAGGGGAGATAAGTCTTTTTCATTGCTCTAACAGTCTTCTAATAGCTCTCCTTTTTTATGGCCACCAATATCTCTCTCATCTCCCCTCAAATAAAGGGGAGTTACATCCCCCACTAGGATAGGAGCCTAGGACCCATCCCAAATGTCACTCACTAGATGACCTTCTTCTACATCGTTGTTCTTTTTCCACATTGCCGTAGGTTGGCCTCCACGGTGCGCTACGCCGGCTCATCCGCGACAAGCCGCTCATCGGCCTCCATAGTGCTGACATGTCTTGTGGGAAGGAGGAGAGAGACAGAGCCCACGACCATTACTAGCAGGATGTCCGTCGAGGTCTGGATCCCTGGTAACCCTTAGATGGGGAGCTGCCGCCCTTGGCCAAGCCGAGTTGTAGGTACCTAGGCCACTCGTCGATGCCCCAATCCTTGAGCTAGGGAAGGAGGTGGCGACGATGATTGAGCCGTGTAAGAAGTTGAAGGCTTGAGGGTGCGCAGATGGGATGAAAGGCATAAGAGAAGATAGAAGAGTGATATAGGGACCGGCAGGTGCGCTCTGTTTGTCAGATGGATATTGGGAGAGTTGTATTAGTATATTGTTGCATAAACTCTCCCAATAGTTACAAAACCAGTAATGGGACTACCCCAATACGACAATACTTGCTTATTGAGGGTAAAATTTTGGTGGGTTGCTGGAGATACTCTAAGTTAGTCCCATATAATTCGCATTGTATGACTATTCTACAAAATAGTAGAAAATGAGTACATTAACAACTATTCGAACAAGTTCCAAGTAAAAGAAAACAAATAACTCAGACACTTAAGTAGCGTTTGGTTGGGAGTCAAGGTGGAGTGGGATGGTCCTGTCTTTGTTTTATGGGATGGGACGGGACAGGATGACTCCATTTGCTGTTTGGTTGACAAGGGATGAGATTGACCAATTTTGTGTTTTGTTGAAGGGATAAATAGAAATGGGGTGAACGGTGGATTAACGCCGTTAGCCACTGTAGATATGAATCACATGCCAAATTATATATCTATCGACCTAATCATAAGGAGTTCAACAAAACTGAGTTTGCTATTTTATAATGTTTCTACTAATTACTATGCATTTTAGTAATTTTAGCCTATTTTCTGCATAAAGAAAAAGATAACAGAAAATAGAAAACCATTTTTCACCGGGGACCCTGGGGTTCTAAGGATTTGCATCACTATTCATATGAGTCACAGGATTTGCATCTGGAACCCTAGAAAACTTCCCTAATCTATTTTTCACCTTTCTTCTTCCACCTAAGGACTAGAGCCGAAACAGAGAGGCCAGGCCCGTCCGCCGCCTGCCCCAGGCCCGTCTGCCGCCTAGGCGCGTCCACCGGCCGCCCCAGGCGCGTCCTCTGCGACGCTGCCTGCCCCACGCGCGTGCGCTGCGCCCGCTCTACGCGCGTCCGCTGCCTGCCGCAGGTGCCGCCGCCGGAAGCTCCAGGCGCTGCCGCCGGCCGCTCCCCTGCGCCTCTCACGGCTCCTCTCCGCGCTAGCTGACGGCATGAATCGGGGATGACCCCGTCCCCTCGATTTGGAGGGACGGGAGTCATGCGGATATTCTACGAATATTCCTTGCGGGACGTCCCAGCCCCATGCGACTCTAAACCAAACAAGCTGAGGAAGAGGTCCATCTCATCCTATCCCATCAAATCCCAGGAACTAAACACTGCCTTAAAGCATAGAAAGCCAAAGAGAACCACATAGAAGACGGTAACTGAGAATGTCCAACCAAAGAAATAACGTGTCACGTTGTGACCTACAATGTTATACACTAGTCATGATGTCTTTTTTTTTTCTACGGTTTTGTTTGAAAGCATGATGTGTTTGTTAAAGCGCCTTTGCTCCTGTACTGCTCAACCGAACAATTGTACTTATTAGATTAGAAGGAGCTCTCAGAGGCTCTTTAACACTTTAACCAAAAAGCTGGTTTTGGAGGCACTAAACAAACTTTGACTCCCCCACAAAAAAACTCACCCTTAATCCATTCCCCTTTTTTTTAAAAACTACCACTTTTAACTAATTTTGTCTCCCGTTGTCACGTGGCCTACGCCTAGTCACTAGCCCGTTGTAGCCAGTAGTAGCAGCCCAACCAGAAACGGATTGCCAACAATTTGACCAAGAGGCAGACAACCATAGCCGGCTACAGACGCCTATATTCGGGTAGGAATGAATGAGCTATCATCCGATTGACCTGGTTAGGCAACGAGGCTCTAGTCAACTACCTGGCCCGGGACAAGTACTTCATTACATACACGAGAAAGGTCGTTGAGTTATTTGGTTGGCAGCCGGTTAGGCAACTTTGCCTACCAGGCAAAAATCCTACGCTGTTGATTTTGGTCGCTAGATAGTTAGGATCGCTATCTGGCAAGATTAGCTGTTTGCTAGGCTTCGAACCAAATAGGTGCGTCATGCACACAAAGGGGACAGGGGAGTTGGGAGAGGGCAACAACACATGCCATATCGGATTGGAGAAGAACGCATCTCATCGGCTCTAGCGAGAAAGATGGGATGAGGGAGAGCTTGTTTGGCCACCTATTAGAGCATTTTTTTTTAAAAACCCAAAAATAGTCAAGATGAGTCTTTTACTTAGCTTGTTGGAGGGCTCTGTCTCAAAGAGAGCAGAGCAATTTTTTTTTTAAAAAAGAGCGAAAGCGAATCCCCTATGTTGATATCCTACCAAAAATTAAGAATAACCATCATCTCTAGGACAATTGTACTTATTAGATTAGAAGAAGCTCTAAGAGGCTCTTTAACACTTTAACCAAAAACCTGGTTTTGGAGGCACTAAAAAAAACTTTGACTCCCCCACAAAAACAACTCACCCTTAATCCATTCTCCTTTATTAAAAAAAAACTACCACTTTTAACCAATTTTGTCGACCTGCTCTGATCAAAAGGTGTCATGTCACATGCTGCCACCCGTTGTCACGCGACCTATGCCTAGCGACTAACCCACCGTGGCCAGCAGTAGCAGCCCAACCAGAAACGGATTGTCAACAAGTTGACCAAGAGGCAGACAACCATAGCCAGCTACGTACACCTATATTCGGGTAGGAATGAATGAGCTATCATCCGATTGACCTGGTTAGGCAATGAGGCTCTAGTCAACTACCTGGCCCGGGGTGAGTACTTCATTACGTGCACGAGAAGGTCGCTGAGTTGTTTGGTTGGTGGCCGGTTAGGCAACTTTGCCTGCCAGGCAAAAATCCTAGGCTGTTGATTTTGATCGCTGGATAGTGTCAGGATCGCTATTTGGCAAGATTAGCTGTCTGTGAGGCTTCGAACCAAACAGGTGCGCACAAAGGGGATAGGGGAGTTGGGGGAGGGCAACATCACATGCCAAATCGGATTGGGGAAGAACACGTCTCACCGGCTCTAGCGAGAAAGATGGGATGAGGGAGAGTTTGTTTGGCCAACTATTGGAGCATTGTTTTTTTTAAAACCCTAAAAATAGCCAAAGGGAGTCTTTTACTTAGCTTGTTGGAGGGTTCTGTCTCAAAGAGAGCGGAGCAATTTTCAAAAAAAAGAGCGAAAGCGAATCCCCTGTGATGACATCCTACCAAAAATTAAGAATAACAATTATCTCTAGGACAATTGTACTTATTAGATTAGAAAGAGCTCTAAGATTAAACAAAAACCTGGTTTTGGAGGCATAAAAAACTTTGACTCCCCCAGAAAACAACTCACCCTTAATCCATTCTCTCTTTTTTTTTTTAAAAAAAAGCTACCACTTTTAACCAATTTTGTCGACTGCTCTGATCAAAAGGTTGCACCGTCATGTCACATGCTGCCACCCGTTGTCACGCGGCCTACGCCTAGCCACTAGCCCACCATAGCCAGCACTAGCATCCCAACCAGAAACGGATTGTCAACAAGTTGACCAAGAGGTAGACAACCATAGCCAGCTCCAGACACCTATATTCGGGTAGGAATGACTGAGCTATCATCCGATTAATCTGGTTAGGCAACGAGGCTCTATTCAACTACCTGGCCCGGGACAAGTACTTCATTATGTGCACGAGAAAGGTTGCTGAGTTGTTTCGTTGGCGGCCGGTTAGTCAACTTTGCCTGCCAGGCAAAAATCCCAAGCTGTTGATTTTGGTTGCTGAATAGTCAAAATAGCTATATGGCAAGATTAGCTGTCTACCACGCTTCGAACTAAACAGGTGCGTCGTGCGCACAAAGGGGATAGGTGAATTGGGAGAGGGCAACAACACATATCATATCGGATTGGGGAAGAACACGTCTGACCGGCTGTAGCGAAAAGATGGGATGAGGGAGAGCTTGTTTGGCCACCTATTGGAGCATTGTCTTTTTTTAAAAAACCAAAAAAATAGCCTAGGGAGTCTTTTACTTAGCTTGTTGGAGGGCTCCGTCTCAAGGAGAGCAGAGCAATTTTCGAAAAAGAAAAATAAAGAGCCAAAGCAAATCCTATGTGATGACATCCTACAAAAAAATAAGAATAATATAATTATCTCTAGGAGTATTATAGAAACGAAAACTACTAAACTGCGGAGTAATTCCATAGACTGTTGTTGTCCATGGAGATGGAGCAGCCAAACGGGTCGTGGACTCATGGTCGTGGTCAGTCGTGGCTCGTGGGAGATGACGGGACGGTTGTGTGATGGTGGGGACCACATCCACCGCACCTTCTTTTTGCGCCGAAAAGACCTGGTGGGCCCCCACCTGACCTGTTGATTTGCTGACGATTCCTTCCCTCCCCGCCTATATATATTGGGCCCTGCGGTGCAGGCTTCCAGCACCAGAGCCGCAGTACCAGTACACAGCTCCGCACTCGCAGGGCGAACCACGCGACAAAGGAAGTTGCGCAGACGGCGAGGCAGCCAGACGGCCGTTCCCTCTCCCCTGCCGCCGCGGCGGCCATTTCTTCGCATCTCCTCGCCGGCCGTCGCTGAGCGCAGAAGAAAGGTTCCCCCCATCGCTGTTGCCCACCTGTTCTCTGAGATCTGCGATGTTCGTTTGATTTCTTGGATTGTTTGGAGCTTTCCTTTTTTTTTTTTTTTTCTCGAACGCGCGGTGAATTCTTTTCGAGCGACGCGGTTTGGTTTGGGATCTGCTGGGTAACGGGGTCCAGCCACTGCAGTCTACGGTGACCTCTCGTCTCCCTGTGGGGACGATTGGAAAGGAAGCAGCCTGTTTGCTTGCACATAAATGATAGTAAATTTCTAATTTGGAATAGTGTTTTTTTTTTCACACCAAACCAATCAACAGTAAATAATCCACAATACGATACGATACGGCCTCCCGAACGAGCAACCCGTCGCTCGGTTGTTTCTTGGCTCTTTCGCTTTGTCTCGCACCGTCAGTTCTTCTTGATGATTACTTCTGTTTCTTGTTTTGGCTTTGTTCTGTTACAAAAGAAGCTCTCGTGGACACACGGTTTCTTTTCTTTGAATCGGTGGGGTTCTTGATCCATACCCATGTGTTCGAAGCTTCTGATCTAAGAATTTTCATGGATTTTCAGATGTATATGTTTTTTTATTTAAAAAAGACTGTCCGATGAGAACGAGGTTTTCTTGCCTACCACATGCTCTTTATTGGTTCCGCTCCGTGAGTCGTGGGGGTTTCGATGAGGAACAGTGCTCCATATTTTTATATCCAAAAAAAATCTTTAAGTTGTCGCAGTTCTTTCTTCTCCCGGAATTAAAGTTTAACAATCATTTATGGAATTTATGATGTGAGTCTTCTTTCATATTTCTTCTTGGATTCTTGGATATTAACGTCGAACGGTGAAATGCGATTTGTTTCCCTATTTCCCCGCCAGCACCTTCCATCTTTATTTCCGTCTCCGTTGCCTTCCTTTCTTTTCGTGCGAGTTGCAACTGCGCTGTACTAGTAGTTGATCATGGGCGCTTGATCTTTCCCAGGGGCGTGAGGCGTGAGCAACTGCCATGGCGAGTCATCAGCGCGGAGGAGGTCGGGTTGGCGGCCGGGGTCAGGCGAACCCCAACGTCGTTCAGGGCCAGGGGGCGGGGGCTACGGCGGCGGTGGCGGGCGTGGCGGCCAGTACTACGGCAGCGACGACAGCGGAGGCCGCGGCGGCGGACGTGGTGGCGGCAGGGGCGGTGGTCGTGGCTTCGACGGCCGCGGCGGCGGGTACCAGGAAGGGGGCCGCGGGGGCCGAGGCGGCGGAGGATTCCAGGAAGTACGTGGCGGAGGCCGAGGTGGCGGCGGCTACCAGGGCGGCGGCCGAGGTGGTGGTGGCGGCTACTACGAAGGACATGGCGGAGGCCGAGGTGGCGGCGGCGGCGGCTACCAGGGCGGCGGCCGAGGTGGTGGTGGCGGCTACAACGACGGCCGTGGCGGGGGCCGAGGTGGTCGCGGCTACCAGGGACAGGGAGGCAGCGACTACGGCCGCGAGCGTGGGCTTGGAGGTCTGCAACCTCCACGTCCTGATCTGCGCCAAGCCGGTCCGCCGCTTGCGGATCGCTACGCGGCCGACGCGGCCGCGCTGAGGGAGAAGTTCAAGACGATGGACATCTACCGCGACGCGCCCATGTTCCCAGCGCGCCCGGGCTTCGGCGCCGTGGGGACGCTGTGCGTCGTCAAGGCCAACCACTTCTTCGTCGGCCTCGTCGACAAGGGCCTGCACCACTACGACGTAAGACCGCTCTCCGCGCCGCGTTGTCAATCCATCGTGGCGTTCATCTGATCACCGTTTCCCACCGTTGCTATGGTGGTTTGTGTGTTTCTGCAGGTGACCATCTCACCAGAGACGACGCTAAAGGGCATATACAGGCAAGTCATGTCGAAGCTGGTTTCTGAGAACAGGCAGACCGAGCTTGGCGGCCGCCTACCCGCATACGACGGCCAGAAGTCACTGTTCACCGCCGGCGAGCTGCCCTTCAAAAGCAAGGAATTCGTGGTCACCTTGCCTGGCAGGGTGGAAAAGAGGTACAAGGTGGTGATCAAGCATGCCACGGCGGTCAGCCTGCACCCGCTGTTCATGCTCATGGCAGGCTACCCTACGGACATCCCGACGCAGGCGCTGCAGGTGCTCGACATTGTGCTGCGTGACATTGTGCTCAACGAACGCAACTCCATGGAGTAAGTACTTGGCTTGGGTTTATTTTACACCTCTCAGCGTTCTCGATTTGAGATAACGTTTTCATTCTATTATTTTGACAATGCGCAGGTACGTTGCAGTTGGCCGGTCCTTCTTCTCACCACTCATAGCGCCAGAGGGACCCAAGAATCTTGGCCTGGGTGTGGAGGGATGGAAGGGTTTCTATCAGAGCATCAGGCCTACACAGAAGGGCCTGTCTGTGATCGTAGGTATGATTTCACTTGTACATTGGAATTCTTATGATCTGTCTAAGTTTTCTGTGATATCTTGAGAAAACACGTCTGGGATGCTTATATGGTAGAAACGATCTGCACTGTGCAATTTGATTTCATATGGCTGGTTGACATATAGGGAGATCAACTGGAACGTCTGTACTTTTGTGTTTCAATTGAAAGGAGTCTTTCAGATTCCAGTTCAAATTTTTGTATGTTTTATTAAGATGTCTGACGGCTGCATATTTCCATTGCAGACATTTCTTCGACAGCTTTCATTCGACCCATGCCACTGATTGAATTTGTGATGGAGATTCTGAACAAAGATAGCAGGACCTTTAGAAGTATTACTCCCATGGATCTTGTCAAGGTAGGTTATTTTTTTTTCATTTCTAAGCTACAAAGAGCATTGTGCATGAGATGGATTTGGCTCTTCTGAATTTGCAGCTCAAGAAAGCCCTCAGGGGTGTGAGGATTGAAGTCACACACCGAGGAGACGCACGCCGGAAGTACAAGATTGCCAGCCTGACAACCAGTCCTCCTTCTTTACAGTTGTAGGACCTCAGCTGTTCCTCTAGGACCTCACATCCTTTTCCTCTATTGTTGAATAGAACATCCTTGTCTCCCTTGAGTTCAGAAATGCAGGGATCAAACTTCCAACGATGTTAGCGTTTATTTTGATACTTTTGATGTTGGAAAGAGAACAGCTTTGAATCGTCCGGGTATCTGGAGTTCAGTTCAGAAGTCTGTCGTTAGATTACTTTGAGAGAGAGGCATACAAGCTGGAAATGCACTACGATTTTCTCCCATGCCTCCAAGTTGGCAGTGATCAGAGGCCGAACTACCTCCCTATGGAGGTTACTGACTATGGACTTGAACTGTGGCCTATGCTTCAGCACTCTTTCCCTTCTATATTGTCTGCTCTTGTTTCTTAATTTCCATTTGGACTTCAGGTTTGCAAGATAGTAGCTGGACAGCAATACCGGAAGAAGTTGGATAGCCAACAAGTCTCTAAACTAATGGACTCAACCTGCCAGCGTCCATCTGACCGTGAGAACAACATTCGTCAGGTTTTTGCTATTTCTGCATTTTTTTTCTGTTTTATCTGATTTAAACTGTGGGTAAACAAACTTAAAGTTCTCTAAATCTCTTTTGCTTAGGTTGTTGAGCACAATGACTACAATAGAACTGAGCGTGCAAGTGAATTTTGCATGGAGGTTGACTATCGTCCTACTTCAGTTCAGGCTAGAGTCCTGCCAGCTCCCACTGTAGTCCTCCTTCCATGTGTCATGCAGTTTTGTTTTGTTTTTGCAAATGTGATGCATTTTTTATTATAACCATGTTCTATTTTTGTTTCTGTAGCTGAAGTACCGTGGCACTGGATCTGAAAGCTTGTGTAGTCCAAAGGATGGGCAGTGGAACATGATTAAAAAGGTACGTCATGAGCAGTTGAACAACCATTGACATTGCAGCATTTTGAAAACCTTATCTAATTCAATGTGCGGTCAACATAGTATTGTCTATGGACAAGTAAATCCTTTCTGTGCTAAATATCATGATTTATAGGTGAAACTTGACTCGTTGCTTGAGTTTTGTTCTCTCTATACTAGGCGTCTCTTCTGTCATTACCCCAATAGGCTAGCTACATGTTCACTCAAGTGGTCCTATTTCTTGCACTGGAATAATGGAATTTGTGAGGGTAAATATATGTTACTAATTTTTTTCATTGTCTTCACATTCTATTTTGTTATGTGCAGCAAGTAGTACATGGTGCAAGGGTGGGCCACTGGGCCTGCGTTAACTTTTGCCATGAATTGCCCAGAGATGTTGTTGGTAAATTCTGCTCTGATCTGGTTAAATGGTCTCGTACTACTGGAGTGGTAATCTACATTTACGTTATGCCTTTGATTGCCTTATCATCAAAGAACATTCTTGCATGACTCCCAGTTTACCATTTCACTCTGGTTTCAGGACATGGATAACTTGAGACTTCCAATATACCTTGTTCGTCCTGAACAAGTTGAAACTGATCTTCATAGGCTGTGTCAGGATGCCCGGAACAAGCTAAGAGTGCAAAAGATAGATCTTTTGCTTGCTATACTGCCAGAGAAAAACGGCAACTTATATGGTAATATTTCTTACAGCAAACTTTCTTTCTTCCCTGATTATCACATATATGTCATTCCTGACTACTCTGAACAACAGGTAATTTCAAAAGGATCTGCGAGACAGAGATTGGTATCATGTCGCAGTGTTGCCTGGATAAAAATGTTAGAAGTGCAGGTCCTCCGTACTTTGCTAATGTTGCTATTAAGATCAATGCCAAGGTTAATCTCAACTAGATCTTTTCACAAAATTTGTTGAGCAACATGATACTAATGTATTCACTCTCTCCGCAGTTTGGAGGAAGGAACTTAGAATTTGCTAATCCCAAAGAAAGCTTACCGGTTGTTTCGATTGAACCAACAATTATATTTGGTGCCGATGTCACTCACCCAGCTGCTCTAGATGATACTGCCCCTTCCATTGCTTCTGTAAGCTCTTTTCTGTTTACAATAGGGATAGTATCATCTCATTACAATAACACATTCTGCCTGGTTCCATGTAGGTTGTTGCCTCCCAAGACTGGCCCAAGGTGGCTAACTATAGTGGCATTGCCCGTGCACAAGGTCACCGTAAAGAGCTCATCGATGGCCTGGAAGACATTGTCAAGTACGACCATCGTGATCTCTGAAATTTAAATGACACCCCATTGAGAGTTTACACTCGATTGAGAGTTCCTTAATTTACAAAATATTTGCAGGGAACTCCTACTTGCATTTGAGGAACGGTCTAAGCAGAGACCCAAGCAGCTGATCTTCTACAGGTTAGTAACTTAGTATCTTGTTGCTTTTCTGACTGATGCCATGATAATTGACAAACCCACCCCTTCTTTCACCGTTAGGGATGGCGTAAGTGAGGGCCAATTCAAACAAGTGCTGGAACAAGAAATCCCAGAGATAGAGAAGGTAAAAACAAATTGAGAGAATGGCACTTCAAGTGTTCCCTCAGTTACAACATTCATACTTAATACCTACCCTTCAGGCATGGAAAGCTCGTTACAATGAGAAGCCAAAGATCACCTTCATAGTGGTGCAGAAGAGGCACCACACAAGGCTCTTCCCCAGTGATCGCCAATGGACAGACAGGAGTGGAAATATTCTACCTGGTTAGGAGTGCAGGCGTGTTTGCTGCTGTTTTTAGTGTGTTTTTTAACAATGATTTTGCTCAAATGTTTCTGGAATTTGCAGGCACTGTAGTTGATAAGAATATCTGCCACCCAACAGAATTTGATTTCTTCCTGTGCAGCCATGCTGGTATCAAGGTATGTGTGTAGCATGTTGCAACTAATTTTGACATTTTTTTCCAAATGCTTCTGAAGATTAGCTGCTTGCAAAATTGCAGGGAACAAGCCGTCCTACACATTACCATGTGCTGCGAGATGACAATAAGTTCACTGCAGATGCTCTGCAGTCTCTCACATATAACTTATGCTACTTGTAAGCATGCCCTTTCCTGCCATCTTGTTTTTTGCTCAACTCATTTGTCTGACGGGTCTCTCTTGTATTTTCTTCCAGGTATTCAAGCTGCACTCGCTCTGTGTCAATCGGTATGTTCTCTCGTGTCATCGAGAACTTTAGTTATGTATTTTCCAGTGCAAAACATTGCTATGAATTTTTTTTGTATTTAATTTAATATAAAACTGCTTCTGTTCAACATAAATACGTAACATATTATGAATGGAAAAAGGGATAAACTTAGGAAATAACCTTATTTTGAATTGACAGCTCCTCCCGCATACTACGCCCACAAGCTAGCGTTCCGTGCCCGCTTCTACGTCAACCAAGGCTCCGATGCAGCGACAAGTGTCGGCTCTTTTGGTTCATCTGCTCCCGCGGCTGCTGCTGCTGCTGGTCCGAAGCCACTTCCGGAGATCAAGGGTGAACTGAAAAGGCTCATGTTCTACTGCTAGTCCTTGACCACTGAAAACCTCCTGAACAAGGCTTTGCTACTGAAGTCTCAAGTCCCTTGACTGTGCTCTGAAGGAGACTTGGATAATAGTGTCTGCACTGGATGCATTTTTCTGTTCGCTGTTCCTTAAAGTACTGCTATAATTGCAGTGACTGATTTGTGTTAGTTTGTGGTTTGCATTTTATTTGATAAACAATCGAAGTCTTTGCTCAAGTTCAATACTATATCCAGTTATTCAGAATGGCAGTCGTGTATTCGGCATGCATGTACTGGTTTAACTTGCAGTCCTACTAAGGTTTCCCTTGAAGTAGTTGCATGAATTTTATTCATCACTTTTTTGACGGCTAGGGGTAATCAAAATAAAGATGATATACTCTCTATTCTAAATTATAAGATATTTTGGCTTTTCTAGATTCATAGCTTTTGTTATGCATTTAGGTATAGTGTATGTCTAAATACATAACAAAAACAATGTACCTAGAAAGCCAAAACTCTTGTAAGTTGAAAGGAGTATATTACATATGGCACGAGCAGGCAAGTCCCAGTATTTCCGTAGGAGATCAGCAATGCAATTGTGAATACTTGCAACACAAAAGATGTCACGACGAAATAGGCCACCAAATCGTTTCCGGTCTATCCTCGGAAAAAAAAAATTGTATCGGTATCTATGGAGATATATATTGGTGTATTCGGCTTTAGACACAAGTTCTCTGATGGTGCTGCAATAGATAAAAAATACATATGGCTGATTTGTTTTATCCATTGCTCCCTATATTCAAAATCGTAGACCATTTTCGCTTTGTCCTAAATTAAATTTCTGACCAATTAAATGGTAAAATACACCAATATAGTTTGTCTTCTGTCTCATTATTTTTTTCATAAAATATATCCTGATAACATAATTATTTGAACACCTAGATATTGTCATATGTTATAAAAAATTTGTCAAAATTAGAAGTTTAAGTTAAGACAAATCTAAAGTGATCTATAATTTGGTAAAGAATAGCGTCATGCTTACTTCCTCCGTCCCTAAATATTTATCGCCGGTGAAATAGCAAGATGTCCCGAAATAACTTTCGTTTCCACATGTAGCTGCACTGTCGAGCAGGAAGCCTTATCCCTCCCTTTCCTCACGGCCTCACATCACCATGCACATCCATTTTTTGTTAAAAAAAAAAATCCTAGCCTCATCCTCAACCTCGCCGGTTATCCATTCGGCCCCATTCACAAACCTCGCTGTCACGCCCGTCCTCTGACTCCCCTTCACCGAGATCCTCTTGCACCGGGCCACAGGGAGCCAGTAGCGCGGGCTCCTACTCCACGCGACGCTGTCATGGCTCTCCGACGCTTTTATTGCCACAGGGCCTGTTCGGCTGGTATTAAAGCCGGCTGAAACTATTTTGATTGTGAGAGAAAAATACTGTAGATTCTAACTGATAAGCTGACTGAAAAGATCAAGCCAACAGGCCCGTGTTAGAGAAATGGCGCTAGTTTCAAATTTTAGTTTGCTTTATTTGTGTAAAAATGGAGCCAGGGTTTATTTTGGCATTAAGTGGTGTTTGCCGCCAAGTGAAATGCATGTTTTGGTGTCCTCTTTGATTTATTCAAGGCAAAACAACGCACTCACGCGCGACAGTGAAAAAGTGGATGTGAACGGTGATTTATTTAATGTAAAAAAATCGGTGATGTGTGGCACGCGTGTCTTCTTCACATAAAAAATACAGTATTGATGGCATATCCATCCAAATATGCAGAAAATAAATCATTGCTATGTAGGGGTATATAGGTCTTTTGCCATTTGCATTGATTCCTAATAAGTCCAATCCTCCAACAACCTGTCTTCTTCTCCGCCGTGACACCCCCTCCCTCGCGGCCTCTGCTCCACCGCACGCACCCCTCCGCTGCCGTCACCTCCCTCACGCATCCACCACCCGCAGCAAGCGGCTTGCCGCCTCCCGTCGCCGTCTCCTCGACCTTGCCCTCCCCTAACCACACAATAGCCGTCAGTGAACTCTGCCCCGATGCCCTCGTCACTACTGGAGACTGCCTCTTTGCCGAGGGTCTCAAGCCCTCGGCAAAGGCCCATTAACCCTCGGCAAAGGCTTTGCCGAGGGCGGCCCTCGGCAAAGAGCTCTCGGGGAATTTTGAGTCGGCAAAGAGGGTTGCCGAGGGCCCTTTATCGGGCACTCGGCAAAGCCTTTGCCGAGGGCTGGAGCGGCACTCGGCAAAGAAAAGCAGCCGTCACGGCACCGGCGCCTGGGACGGACGGAGTCTTGCCGAGGGCCGTCTTCGGGGGCCCTCGGCAAAGAATTATTCTTTTTTTTTAAATCTTTGCCGAGGGCCTCCAACCATGGCCCTCGGCAAAGAAATGTTGCAGAATTTTTCCAAAAAATCTTTGCCGATGGCCCGTAAAGAATTATTCTTTTTTTTTGAAAAATCTTTGCCAAGGGCTTCCCCGCAGGCCCTCGGCAAAGAAATTTTATTTTTTTAAAAAAGTCTTTGCCGAGGGCCTCCAACCATGGCCCTCGGCAAAGAAATGTTCCAGAATTTTCCCAATGAATCTTTGCCGAGGGCAATGGGACAGCCCTCGGCAAAGAGGACCCTTCTTTGCCGAAAAATTTTGGTCATTGCCCCGGCCAAAGAGGCGAAATTTAATTTTTTTGTTTTTTATTCCATCGATATAAGCATTTATATATATATATATATATATATATATATATCAACCATCATATATATATATATATATATATATATATATATATATCACACATAACCCATTTTTTCACAATTAAAGCTACCAACCAACCAACCTCAACGATCTGACTTTAAAAGCCTGCAACAAATGTAGTGGGTTATGGCAGAAAATAATATCAAAATTAAACTGGAAGGTATTTGTCATGAGGACTTCGTTTTCTATTGCACAGAAGCCCGACAAGGCCATGCGATTTTGCCACTAAGTGCTTCTCTTCTCTGATTTAAGAGGTACTCATATCACTTGCCAAAACAAATAAAAGTACCAGCTGAGCGTCTGAGCTGCAGGCACACGGCGAAACAATTCAGAAACGCATAGCAGCAAGTGATCACTTGCACTTCTTGCAGGTGGTACAGATGGAGGCATGCATGCATTGTAGTGCAGTCACAAGGTCACCTGAACTGAAGCCTCCTGTACATGTACTCCTGGAGCAAGACAAGAGCATGAATTAGCTAGCCACCAAAGATGATAATGTAACTGGGAGAATAATCGTGAGCTGAAAAAGTTTCACTGTCAAGAAAATTTATGCAGAAAGCGAAATTAAAGCATGGGGAAATTCTTCCAGGCAATTCAGAAAACCACGCTGACCAAGCAAGCATATAAAAGTCCATGACAACGGAAGCAAAAGGAAGGAAGAAAAAAAAATGGTGTATCTATGAGTTAAATCAACTTGAGAATATCTAGACATGTGGATCACAAGATCAGTAAGCTAAGGTTGCCTTAATCTCAGTTCAATATCCCTTCAAAAAAAGGATAATAAGTTTATTATGTCCCTAGAACTAAATCATTGACCTAAAAAAAGAATGAAAGCATGAATCAGTTCTTTAGCAAAAAACATAACCACAAGATGCAAGCAACCACAGGCAACCTCTACTGAAAAAATCACTACAATAGAGAGAAGATTTCAAATTTGAGCTAATTATCATACAGAGTACAGGACCATCCTGCTTGTTGCATATTAGAAAAGGGAATGGACAGGATCTATTTACCTGTATACCATTGCACACACTGGTTGCAGTACCCTAATTATTAGATAACCATGTACCCTTTTAACACTAATTAAAACATTTTCAATAATGATTCTCTTTCTGTATAGCAAACCATCTTTAAATGATTCTTAAATTATCCTAAATTATTCCTTATGCACACATAAAATTATTCTCATCTATTAAGCGCTCTTTTTGTTTTGCAACTCCAGCAACTCCAAGGCACTAAACTGGTAGGCGCTAAGCTATATGGATTACAAGAGTCAAAATACATGTGAGTGGCACAAATAAGTAATCTGAAGCAAGACTGGCTAGGCAAGTCAAGGTCAGCAAAGACTCCAAACATGCCCTGTATCACCAGCCATGTAAACACGTCAACCCCTCCTATCTTCTGTCCTCACCATCTGAAAAATTATGCACCTCATGTGAGTTAAGAATTTCCTACTGTTTACAACAGTGTGCAGGGGAAAGGATATTTATGCTAGTGTCTTGTATATGGTGGAAAATTCTCAGACAACAAACTGCATCCTGATAAAAAATAGAACAAAAGTACAGAACACTTTCTAATATGTCAATTGTAGACTGAGTCAAAATTTGCAAGCAATTTTATTGAATTAAAGAGCTACTTTGCTAGCTGTCTAGGCTACTGAATGATAATTCATTGTTGGTATATCTCAACACGGATATCCACATACTCATCGATCATCTTGGCCTCCCCATTGCCCTCTTATCTGAAATGTCAGTCTCCTGAAATAGGCAACAAAAACAGGATCAATGAATCTTCAGATAAGTAGCGATCATTCCTTTTTCCGAACTGAAAGATGATCAATGATACATACCTTAAGCCCTTTTTATGACCATACAATTTTGTATGCACATGTGTGACAAATCTAAGTAGAAGCAGACCCAATGCATCCAGTACCAATGTATTTTTGAAGAAACGAACCAACTGGAAGGAAAACAATGTACTATACTTCACGTTGGCAATTTGGCAATAGGTGGACAGTTTGGTCAGGAATACCTACAGCTGAAGTGCATACTAACATCTATGGAAGCTAATTTTTTTTAATCTTCAAAAACAAACATGCATACTAACATCTAACGAAACTACTCAAAGTCCCGTTTATGGCTAAATCCAGTGCAAGGCATGAACTGAATGTATACCTTGTCATCCACGTAGCCACCGCTGCTATTGCCAGCGAGCGTCTCCAGGCGGGAGCTGGGCACCGCCACCGCGGGCGAGGTCGGCGCTGGGCGGACGCGACCTGCAGCACAGGCAGCTAGGGCTTACTGTAGCACGTGAGCAGCTGCGGAGCAGAGGGACGGAGAGTGAGGAGGGAGCGCCAGAGGGCAGCCACGCCGCCGGCAACCGGCGAGGCCCGCTCGCGCGGCGCCGTGGCTGGGGACGAGCACCACCGGGGCCCATGGGCGGGGCCACGCCGCAGCCTGGGGACGCCGTCGTGCGCCGCCAGCGCCTGGCGCCGTGAGGGCACGCCGCGACGCGAGGGGGAGATCGAGGAGGAGGAGGACGGCCGCAGCGGGGCTCGCCGGCGGCGGCGATTCGCCGCTGAGGGCGCGGCAGCGGCGGGGGTGGGCGCGGCGACGGCTGGGGTGGGCGCGGGGGAGCGGGCGTGGCTAGGGGCGTGAGGGTTGGGCCGGTGGCCTTTTAAGGCAATTTTTTTTTAAAAAAAAATCAACTTTCCCGAGTGCTCCCTGGGCCGGCACTCGGTAAATTTTTTTTTTTTGATTTTGGGCCCAAATTTTTTTCTAGGGCTTGTGACAGTATTTCAAACTCTATTTTAAAATTTGGGGCAATTTTGACTTTTTTTTTGATATATTTCATTCGTTTATTTCGTTTCGTCGAAGTTTTCGGGATATTTCAAATTTGAACCGCAGGTACATGGAATAATGGACTTTGGTCATCCAAAAATTGATACTCATGATATTTAGGGTATGTTTAGGCCGTATCCAGGAACTCACATGAAATCTCGAGCATCTCGTTGACGTAACACATCAAGGTACTTGCCGAAAATGTGATTTTAAATTATATAAAATGCAAACAAAGTCCAAAAATCACGAAACTTGTCAAGGCGTCGTGCTATCGCATGTGGAGGCTATGATAAAAAATTGAGAAGGTTTCGAGGAAGTTGTGACGTCGGATACTAAAAACCTAGACATCTCCACATATGATCACATACGATCACATATGGAGATGTCTGGGTTTAGGCATCCGACGTCACAACTTGCTCGAAACCTTCTCAAATTTTTACCACAGCCTACACATGCGATAACATGACACATCGACAAGTTTCATAATTTTCAGACTTCGTATGGATTTTATATAATTTAAAAACACTTTTCCGACAAGTTCATCGTCATGTTACGTGAAGAAGATGCCCGAAATTTGATGCGAGTTCGTGGATAGAGACTCAACATACACCAAATACCATGAATAACATTTTTCAAATCACTAAATTGCATTATTCCATCCACCTGCAGTTCAAATTTGAAATATTTGAAAAAAATCAACGAAAAGAAATAAATTAGGGAAATATATAAAAAGTCAAAATTGGCCCAAATTTTAAAATTGAGTTTTAAATAATGTATTATAGCACCACAAAAAAACTGGGTTCAAAAAACTAAAAAAAAATCTTTGCCGAGGGCCTAGCCTGGCCCTCGGCAAAGGGGGTCTTTGCCGAGGGCCTCACCAATGGCCCTCGGCAAAGAATATTTAAATAAAAAATAAAAAATATTTGCCGAGGACCTAAGCTGGCCCTCGGCAAAGAGGTCCTTGCAGAGGGCCTGACCAATGGCCCTCGGCAAAGAATATTTAAAAAAAAAATAAAAAATCTTTGCGGAGTGTCTGACGGCGGGCACTCGGCAAAGACTGACGCCAGTGGCCGCCGTGATCCATCCGGCCATATTTGCCGAGGGCCAATTTGCCGAGGGCTAGGCCCTCGGCAAAGATTTATTTTGCCGAGGGCCTCTTTGCCGAGGGACTAGCTTTGCCGAGGGCTCCTGGGGCTGGCCCTTGGCAAAGACCCCCTTTGCCGAGTGCCCGAGATCTAACCCTCGGCAAACCCAGAAGCCCTCGGCAAAGTGGCCGTCTCCAGTAGTGCGTCCCCGTCCTCGCCCTCGGCTTCCATCACCGGTGGCTTGCTCCTGCTATCTCACCGCACTACCTACCCCCCACCCCCGCCCCTCGTCCCCGTCCTCCACTAATCACAGGGCACCGATGAGCTCCACCATGACGCCCTGCCGCTAGCCCCCCAAAACCTCCTATAGTCGTCAGAGATGCCATTCCCTAATGCCGGAACCCTAACTACAACGAACTCTCGTCTCCGATGCCAGCGGATGGTTCATAGGCTCATGGGCTGCGTGGTCGCGCACTCCACCGAGCGCGACCAGACGCACGTTAGACTTTGCGTAAAGGATGCGGCGAACTAAAACCTCGCGAAACTCACCTAGCAGGCCTCACGGATTGCTCACAGCAGCCAGACAAGTGGCCCATCTAAGCACACCTTCGCCGTGGTCAAACTGGAGTCCCCGACGCGCGAGCTTAAGCTGCAGTGCAGTACGCGGCCGCAGAGCCACCAGATCAGACTACCTTCAGTTTGTGCAGACAACATCGTCATTATTAGGAGTTAGGACTGGTAGCATCGAGGCTGTCGTCGGGCTTGGACTAGAAGCATATCCCTCCTAAGCTAGCTGCACTCGCCCATGGGGATTTTTTTTTAATTTTAACATTTTTTAAAAACTAATTTTAAATCTAGCAATGCCTTTTTTTTTCTTCAAAACTAATACTTTTTGGCCGCACCTATTACCATGGCGCGGCCAAAAGCCTGTGCCGCGCCATGCATGGTGGCGTGGCAGGGGACTGACGTGGCGACGACCGGAAAGGTTGACGGTTGACGTGGCAGGGCCTGCCGCGCCACCCATCGACAGTGCCGCGCCACGGAGCATGGTGCGGTGGTACCTAGACGGTTTAATCGGAACTTTCCATGCCGATAGTGGGAGTTACTCTAGGTATTACTTGACGTAAAACCAATAGTGGATTTGTTTCTGTCTCTTGTTGAATCTTTTTCACGGTCGATTAGAGAATTTGATAAGCCAATGATTTTTTTTCGTCTTTCATAATACGGTTAACCACCATGTTAACTAATCGATTATGAAAAATTGGATTGGATTGAAACGAATATTTTTTTAAGAGAACTTATTTTTTTAAGCTTTTTGGCCCCCATATTGTAGGATCGGCAGCGACGCGACCATAGACCCCGGCGTCGAGATACCCCGGGACTGTCGCTTTCCGAACTAGTTACTACTTAATCTCGTCGGCAGTGTTGCCGCAACGCATTGAAACGAATATGAAGCAAATAAATGAAGTCCGTGCGCAAGTTGACAAGCTGCCACATAACATATTCATGGGTTTGACATAAGTTCGACATAACATAACCAACTAAGCCTGCAAGTTTCGGACGCCAATATTGATTCGACCTAACAAACTAAGACCAAGGAGTGTAAGGATCCCTCGGACGTCTCTGTCTCTTTGGATTTGTTGGCAACACATTGGGAGTATAGCCAACGTTGGTGTGGTCGCGTCGCCGGTGCGTACGGCTCGTACCCTGCAAGTATATGATATGCACGATTACTTAGAATTCTTTATGATCGTTAGTTCATGTAGCCTAAGTATTTAAAGAAACTACCTTTGTTAGTACATGTGAGGCTCCTTGGGAATCAAGCGGGGCACCACCTAGCTGAGATATGCCGATCTCATCCTGCGGCCAATCGTCCCACTGGTCGTGCTTGTAAGGAAAATGGACCCTAGGCCCATTTACTTTGGATTTTGATGTTCGATGACCAACACAACCAAATTGGACTAATGAATTTGCAAGTGTGTGTTTTGTAGTCCAATAGGGTACAAGACGTGACTTGGACGAAGACGACGTGATGATCCGATGATCAACACCTTAAGCAAGACCTTAGAAGCACAAAAGAAAACTCAAGATATCAAGCAAAGTCCAAGCACTAAGATAGGAACCAAGCCGTACGCAAGATCGCGAAGAAACGAGCTCGTAGAGGCGACCGGACGCTGGACCGGACGCACCGGTGAACAGGCTCGGCAAACTGGTGTCAGCAGCAGCGATCAGACGCTGGACCAGACGTTGGTGGCGAAACGACCAGACGTAGGGAAGCAGCGTCCGATCGAGTACAGAGAGGTTCCAGAACGGCGAAACTGCGACCGGACGCGTCCGGTGGCAGGTGACCGGACGCTGGCAGTGTCCGATCAGTGTTTCGTGGTTCAACGGTTGGGACGATCGGACGTGTCCGGTCAGGACGACTTCAGCATCCGGTCAGTAACAAAAAAGCGGGATTTCGTCCCCAACGGCTACTTTCTCAGTGGGGCTTATAAATAGACCCCCAACCGGCCATTTGAGGGGTGTGGAGCTGAGGAAACATATCTAGGGTGTTGATACACCATTTTAGTGATCTCCACTTGTATAGTGCTTAGTGATTCATCAGGTAATTAGCGTAGGTGCTTTGCGAAGTGCTTAGGTTGATTAGACCACCGCTCATGCGCTTGCTCTAGGTTTAGGCCTAGTGTTTAGTGAGGTTTGTATACCTCTTACCACTCGGTGCTTGCGCGCACCATTGTTGTACATCGAAGTGGCTTGTAGTCTTACGAGATCACACCAACCGTGTTTGTGGTATGGACGCCACAGTGTACCGAAGGGAACAAGGCCCGCGGTGTTTCGGCCGGAAGCTTGATAGTGAAGACGGCGGGGAGCATCCGGGAGAGGCTTGACGGAAGGCACGTCGGAGACCCACTTGCGCGTGGGGAAGGCTCGAGGCTATCCACGGAGTTACCCGACCGGGAGCTTGGCCCTTACGAGGGATTCCTTGCGAGGGGCTCCAACGAGGACTAGAGAAAAGGTTGCGTGCTTCTCGATACCTCGGTAAAAATACCGGAGTCATCGACAGAAGTTTGCATATCTCTACCTTGCTCTTTAGCTTCCGCATTTACATTGATTGCATTACTCCTTATGCGGTAGAGATAGCAACACACTAGCAAAACCGTAGTTGCACATTTAGATAGTTTATCTTTTGCATAGGTTTTGCTAGGGTTAGAAAAAGATGCCATAGTTTAGAAGTAGATTTTTAAGTTGCCTAATTCACCCCCCTCTTAGGCGTCACGGTCCCTTCAGTGCTGTCTGTGGAAGCCCGGGGGGTCGTCGTCCTCGTCCTCGGTTGCAGGGTCCTTCCTAGCGCTATGATGTGGTGGTGTACGCACCACGGAAGTGGCACCTGTCACCGGCTGAGAAGAGCCGGCTGGTGTCCTCAAAGAGGCTGAAGACGTGCCACCCGACCGCGCCGGGAGTGGCGGTTCCTCACAAGGAGTGTCCATGCGGCTCAGCTTTTGAGCTAGCTTCCTACAGCTCTTCTTCACCTTCTGCATAAATAGACGTTAAAGTTAGTGCATTTCCCAAACGCATATACACTAAAGAAACATTTTCGGAATGGACAAGTTTATGTTTACCTCCACAAAAGCCTCGAGAATGCCTAGCCCCTGCCCTCTAGACTCATGAAGCCGGAATGCTGCTTCGTTGGACAGCCTCGACAATTGTGTCACCTGGGTACAGAAACGCGGTTGAACAGTTTTAGTATACATACTTAATACCAAATGGATAACAAATTGTACGATTCAAGTATCTTACCACATATCTTTGTAGTGGGGCTCTCTGTAGCTGTGTGTCCTCTCTAGTGGCAACGTCGTACACATCTTCGATCACATCTTCCTCTGAGTCCTCGTAGATCTGTGAAGCCACCGCAGGTACTCGTCGAAGGTGTGCTGGTCGTGTGGAAGACCCGCATGGACCGGCTGCCGTTCCCTGTTCTCCCACAAGTGGATGTGCGTGTTGTGTGTCACGCGCCAATCCTTGGTCTTGTACATCTTCCTGCGGTCATACCTGCAACAAAATAATGTTAGTTGTACCACACACACCTCTGAATTGTAGCTTTGTTATTAATCAATAACGCACCCGTGCAATCCTTGGTTGGTGGAGTAAAGCGGTGGTGGGCAGCTTGTCATTCTTCCGAACTGTCTGCAGATCCTGATGGGCAAGTGAATCTCGACCACGTGGAAGAAAATAAGAGGGATGTTGCAGTGATACTCCTCTGACTCGTCCCTAGTGACAGGACTGAGATAGTACTGGAGCTCCGGACCATCCAAGGACACCAATGCACCTGAACATTTCGTAATTGAGTTAGGCTGTGATATAGTATACATCGAACAAGACACAAGTATGATAGTAAAGAGAGCGTAACCTGGTACTATGTCAGGACGTCGAGACCGTACGTTTACTCCCTGTACTTGCGCCTCACATTCCCTCTAACTAACTCTGATTCCGTCCAGATATATACAGAGCTATAGGGAGTGTATCCTGCCCGTTCCATTGCTGCATTGAACATGATAATGAATTAGCCATTAATAAACTCATCATATGTAACCATATCGAAGAATATAATGAACCGAAGTACTTACTGGTAAATCAGTATTAAGGGGCCTCCCAACGGGCCATCGTTCCCGACATCAAACCTAGAGTAGGTACGAGCAACCCCCAAGGTTCGCATACCCTGAGGTGCGACGACAGGCAACGCATAGCTGTCTATACGTCCATGCCACGACTGCGCAGCCCCAACTGTACGCCGCTATGTTCTCCCACGGCTGACGTAGTATGTCAAGTAAGATCCAGCTGATGGTGTTGCCCGAGGCGTCTGGGAAGAGGAAAGCACCAAGAAAGTGCCAGAGCCACACTCGAGCGAACCTGTCGATCTGAGCCTCCTCAACCTGTGGGTCCAAGTAATCAAAGCGCTCTGTGATCCAGGATGACGAAACACCGGAATTTTTCCTGAAATTGACCAAAGAAAATGAGACCCGATGGCTGCAGAAAAGCAATGCAAATATTAAATAGCCTTGAATTTCTCACTTATTTTTCTTGAAAGCCTCGTCGTCCCATAGAAGAAAGCTAGTAAACTGAGCCACCAGCTCCCTCCAGTGATCGTTGTTAACTATCCCTGTCACTGGAAGTCTCCCCAATCGAAGGCCAAAAATAGCCTTCACGTCCTGAATGGTCAAGGTCATCTCGCCACAAGGTAGGTGGAACGTGTGGGTCTCAGGCCTCCACCTGTTATAAGAATAGAACGACTGTTAGTTGTCTCAAATTTGTTACAAGAATATTTACGTACAAATAAGGTACTCGCACCTATCTACAGCTGCAGTAAGTAGTGCTGGGTCAAGGGGCGAAAACCGTAGTTGACAACACGGACAAGCTCGAGGAAACCGGCACGCCGTATGTACGGCGCGTAACGCTCGTCCCACTGGTGTGCCCTGATGTGCGTGCGGGGCCTTAAAGGAGGCAAGGCCACCTTTACGTTGTTGTTACTCAAGATGTGTGCTCGGTGCTGGTCGTCGTACTTCACCTTAAGAATAGGATACAACGGGTGCTGCGTGGGAGGGGCCATCCTGTTACAAATTGATAAACAAAGGGTTAGAGTATTCAAATTAACATTATGTAGCATTGCAAAATTTAAACTACTTGTTATGCAATACGAACACAATATGAAAGCACGTGTATATATTCAAAGTAACATTAACAGACATATTAAATAACTTCACTAGAAATATAAACATTTGACGAAACTTCATACTACAACACACAACCTCAAACCTAAAAACTAAATAACTAACTATAAACTAAATAATAAATACCTAACTATCTAAACTATACTACAACACACAATCTCAAACCTAAAAACTACCTACCTAAATCACAAACAAATTCACTAACCTAACTATCCTAAATCACTAACTATACTAAATCACTAACTATCATAAATCAATAACAATCATAAAATCCTAACTATCCTAAATCACTAACTATCCTAAATCAATAATAATCAAAATAGCATGAAATCGAGAGGGAGGTACCTTGGTAGGAGCGGGCGGCCTCGACGCGGCCGCCGCGTTCAATGGCGCGGCCAGCGCGGCTGCGGGCGGAGGGGCGGTATGGCGGGCGCATGAGCGCGGCGGCGCGCGGCGGCGATGGCGGGCGGGGGCGGGCGGGCGGGATGCGCGGCTCGCTCGCGATATTTATCTCAGCCCCGCCACGCCATGCTCGCAAGTGGCGGCATCGCTGCCCCAAGATGGGTGCGCGCGGCGCAGTCCTCCTCCACGTCAACCGTCAACCTTTAAGGTTGTCGCCACGTCAGCCCCCTGCCACGCCGCCATGCATGGCGCGGTCAAAAGTGTTAGTTTTGAAAAAAAAACAGACAGTATTAGATTTAAAATTAGTTTAAAAAAAGTGTTAAAATTAAAAAAAAATCCCCATGGGCCATGGCAAGATTGTTGGTGCGTGCAGCAGCTTACGGTATCGTGGGCACTCACAGAGCCCGCTCGACTGCGGCCTTCCAGTCCTAGGCGAGTTTCGCAGGCTCGTCGTCGGGATGATGGGATCGTCATGGACGGCGCAGATGCCGCGACTGTAGAGTGTAGAGAGACGTCGCGGAGCCCGACATCAACTCGAACAAGATTCTTCAGCTCCTAAAGTTTTTCCCTCTGTACGGCAACAAGTTATTGAAAAAGAGGATTAACCTATTAAATTTAGATCCACTCGGGCATTAGTCTAGAGCAAACTAATAGCGAATTGTTAGAAGACATTAGCTACCTTATTAACTGAGGAACCAAATAGATTATCAGCTAAACTTTTAGTAGCTACTATACTCCCTCCCGTTCGTTTTAGGAGGTGCACCATATAATTTTGTTAGATCCAATACAGAAGGTGTTTCCCATTAGATCTCATTTACAGTACCTTTGGTTTTTCATATAAGAGGTTTCGCGAGCAGTAAGTGCATAAGAAAAAGGATGAAAGCCCCTCGCGTATCTTGTCATAATCATAACTATCCTTGTACCGTAGTAGCTAGGGGTGGAAATGGATTGTCTAAAAATTCGAATTATCCGAATCTATATCTGTTAAAACTTGTAATATGGATATCTGTATTCGTATCCGTTTCTATTGTGGATGCTAAATGAATGTATCTGAATTTTTTTTCAGTATTTTTCTCTATCTGATTCTAGATCCGTATTCGACAAAAATATGGAATCTCCGATATTTATTTGTATCCGCAAAGAACAATGTATAATGAATCTATTTAAAGTTATTTGTCCATAACTAGTGTAATTATTTGATTTTAGTATTACTAATGATGCATTGAAACTATTTAGTAGTATATTTATAAGTAATTTTAATATTAATTTAAAACTATTAAAAGATACATAAATATTAAATTAATTTTAGTATTTTTCTAACTTAGTTTAAACCTAATATATTTGTTGCTGCAAATTATTTTAATATTTTAACTTATTCTATGTTGATGTGAATTATTTTATATTTATAATTTCATGATAAATATTATATAAATAATGATTCATTAGTTGATATACTTAATTATTAATTATTTATTGATAAGTATATTATTTTTAATGAGCTACTTTTGTCTATGTTATATACCCACATACTTTATTCTCAATCAGTGTAATATTTTTGTAATTACAAAAAAATTGATAAAGAAAAATGATTACCTGTTGCCTACCATTCTTATTTAAATTTCTTCACTTGACCTATTATTTTATTAAATATTATCCATTATAATTTAGTTCACTTTGATACTGGAGATTATTAGAAGTGTACCTTGATTTTACTTTTTTTTCATGTATATCAATATGCATTTTGAGTTGAATTGAGTAAATATCCTAATAGAAACCCGAATCCGAGACATCCATTTTGTATTCGTATTTGAAAAGATCTGTATCCGTATTCAAATTTAAATTAAAATGTGATAAAAGGTAATATTTGGATCCGATTCCATGCGAATCCAATTGGTTTCATCATCTCTAATAGTAAAAAAAGCAAAAAGTCAACCTAGGCAAGAGGACCTAGGGGTGCTTTTAACTGGGTGTCTGAATCTCCTCTGGTAATTTTTACGAGTCAAAATAATTTTCGAAAAGACGAGGAGCTTAGAGAAGCTCTCATGCGTGGACGAGCAGTAGCCTGTCCTGAAGAAGGAAGTTAATTTGCTGACGTGTCTATTTTCACCGTTTCGTAGGTTATACTACATACTGGGGATCAGAGGAGGGCAACTCACATCAAATTTCAAAAAAAAGTACTACAGTGAAAAACAAAAACACTTTTCCTATTGGTCTGTCGACTGAATTTTGGACTTCCTCTCAGGCGACGCCACAGCCTGGGATCCGTGCGCTGATGTGTTGGGTTTGCCTATTCTTATCAGGTCCGAAATGCACCAGCTAACATCACCGCCCTAACAACCACCCGCTCCTCTCTGTCTCTGTCTCTCCCTCCCACTCTCGACGAGCCTAGTCCCAGATCTGCCCACTCCTGTCTCCTCCGGCTCCCTGCCAAATGGAGCACCGACTAGGTGGCGCTGGCACATCCCGTTCTTCACTTCAGCACCACAGTGGTCCGGAGTGGAGCTGCTCACGGGGGGCCGAGAGTGGGTGGGTGGGGGCAGCAACGGTGGAGCAGGGAGAGGCGATTTCATTCAGGTCTAGGTTCAGGCGTTACCGACACGGATGCTGCTGAATCTCTCCGAAGAGCTCCGGGGATGCCCTATGGTGCGTGGTTGCTTCCTGTTCTTCCTCTTTGTACCCCCGTCTTTCCTCTTTCTCATCTGTTGCATCATGCATCTCATCCCTTTTCCTGATTTGGAATCCATTTGTTTGATTGATTCAATCTTGTAGCACCAGGAGGGCATAGGTTTAGAGTTTGATGGTGGTTGATGTATCCCATCCCCTTTCCTGATGTGGGTTCAGTCGATCTAGTTGTACGTTCATCCTATCGTTTGTTAATTGCATTTGTTTTGATGAACATAGATCAATGACTATGCCTTCATTTGTTATTGTTAGTTTGCCTTCTTTTTTCGAGTTGTAATCTAGTATGCGTCATGCTCTGGCCTTATCTGTGTCAAGCTGCTAAAGCACCTATTATAAGGAGCAGTTGGAGTTTTGCACCCATTCCTTTAGATCTGTTCAATTTAAAATCAGCAGGGGAAAGGGGTTAAGTTATGCCAAATTCCATTCACATGCAGAGAACTAAATTTCTTCAGAATGGTATTACCATTTTTGGCATCTGCAAACACTCCCAATGCATGTTTATATGAGTGTGGATCTGAAATAATTTGTGTGGTTCACGCTATCTCTGACCTTAGTTGGTAATTTGTAAAGAACTGTCGCTACATCTGAATTGTCTGATTGCTTCTCTCACAATGGTAGTGATTAGAGAGAAGCTCAGAGAGTCAGAAGATCAGTTGGTTTTGGTGTGGATGCTTGTGTGTGTCCCAGCTTGGTTTTCCTGATTTCTGTGTTTCCGGTGAAAAGGGGTGACAACTGGTAAGTAAATATACTCTGAGCATAGGCTTTCGTGAGTTGTCGATTGTCGTGGGCTCCACTTATGAAATCTATTGGTTTATGTGCTTGTGTGTTTGTGTGTGTGTGTGGAGGAGGCATAGGGGTGTGTGTGTGTCACCACGGTTTGCTTGCTTCTAAATCCCAATTGATGCACATTCTTTGCTTAAGCTTGCCATCATGCCTAATTGAGGTTGGTCCCTCTAGTGTTGCACAGTTGAGAATTCTGAATTTGTTTGTCCTCGCCTAGCTTGTTATCTGTTGTCTGCGCTAGTTGGTTTCAAAGAAATGCTATGCTTGGTCCGAACATCCACGCTTTTAGACATTGGAAGTATGAGTCAAGTGTGATTATGCTATCATTGCATTTTATTTTGATCAAGCTAAAAATGAATTTAGTTTAGACCTTAGTGTCATAAAAATCTAGCCAGCTAGAGGTTCCGAGCACCAAGAGAATAGTTTAGCTATATGCATGGACCGCTAGAGCTGCTAGGCTCAACGAAAACAAAACACATCACCTCGTGCATTTTTGGCCCAAATAATCTAAGGACATTTTATGATTTGCCTCCATCTTTCCTTGAGCTTCAGCTTGTTTGCGTCTTAGTCGTGAGATGTGAAAATCTATCTGTCAAAGACAGATTCTTTAGATTTTGTCGTGCTAATATTCCACTCTCCCATCTTGAAATTCTTGAGTTGCCCTCAAGCAATTATTGATTGGTTTGAACTATCCTCTTCCTCAAAGAACTCCAAACCAATGAGATGCAAAGAATGAGTTGTTTCGCTTGCTACTTTTGCTAAGACCGATGGGGCGCTTCAGATTTGAGCCACCATTATGCTTTGTGTTCTTTGTTCAAGCGGTGACACTAACTCTCTATCCGTCACATTGCTCTTGTGAGTGAGCGGCAAGAACCCCTGTAGTTTGTTGCTCTGTTTTTCTAGATCCTCTCACAACAATCCCGGTGGCCTCAGTATTTTTGGTTTCAGATTATGCACTATCTAACTATCCATTTGATTAATTTGAAAATCAGTAGCACTAAACATTAGCAAGTAGTGCTAGTACTTGCCATTCATAAAGTATTGTGTTGTCTATCCGTACATGACTTGCTTTGAGAGTCTCAAATCATGCAGACAAATCACACACCGACACACACGGTGTGACCCCACCCCGATGACTAACTGCATGCACGTGTACAAGGAACTGAAAATGATAGTAGTACTACATTGTCCATCTATCTCTTTCTCATGTGTTTGTTACCCTTTGCGTTGCCGCATGAAGTGTCTTTGTTTGCTAGTCTCCTTCCGAGGGAGGAGACGCCTAGCTATAGATGTACTCTAAAATTTATGGTACATGCAATAAACTATTAGTGCTTCTAAACTACATGCATGTGGCATCAAATTTGGTTAATGGCTAAACATTGCATCACTTTGTTGACAAAGCTTCCTAGTGCAATAGTGCATTGGCTATTGTCACTGATCCTAGTTAACAATGGCAACACATGGTATGGCATGTACATAAACAATATAGTATTCAGGTGCCTCAAAATGAAGGAAGAAATGATAGAAATATTTAGTATAAATTATGTCCATTCAGCGGTTTTTATGCCCACCGTCAGCGCCAAAGATAGAAATATCTAGAGATGTTCTTATTGAGCATCTTTTGTTCGATCATAGTGCTCATCTTTTGTTCAGCCATTGTGGCTTTGTCGGTGGTAGTCTCTCGTAAGATAGTTCTTTGAGTAGACGGCATTAGGGATTTCTTGCCTGCGTGTTGATTGTTCAAGTACCATTTATTTCTTTTTCCGTCTTTCAGATATTTGTGCAAAATATCAATTCTTTTGCACTTTTTCTACTCTTCTTCGTCGATTGAAATCTGGTTGTTCTTTCAATGATGCCTCCATCATTGGATGGAAGTTGCGATCTGTCGCTAGCTTGGTTTTTGTTGGGTCCGCTTATTGGGTCCAGCACTAGAGATTGTACCGCTAACAACACCGAATCAGACGATAGAACCCAATCCGCGCACACCAAACGATCTGTACATGACTTGATCTCCTCGGATCCTCCTTTTGTTTTCTAATCTAATGACACTTTGTCCCTATTTCTCGTCTTTCTCTACTATTTTTTATTGGAACTGAATAAGCATACACACCATGACAACACTGTTTTGCTGAAGAAAAGCACTTGCTACAGCTCAGTTTTCTTTATTTAGAACAATAGATCCACACTTGTATAGTGATCAGTTCTTTTAGTGGATCGATAACCATGGGTTTGTTGTTTGACTTGCTTCTACAAGCCCGTAATCAGTCTTTAGCTGAGACCACATTAGGGAGGATGTCTGATCTCATTGGGTCCTTCATGGCATATCCTAAGAAGGATGAGCCTAGAGGTAGTTAAGCCTTACAAACTCCCGATGGTTCCTTTGTTGTTTCTCACATTATTTCTTTTGTGTTCATAGATAACACACTTTGTTCACATTCCAAAGAACTCATAGCAGCAAGAAATAGATAGAGCTTTTCACTTTGTAGCAGCTGCTCTCTCTGGGGTCTAAAGGCTGAGCCTCGCTCTCCCGCCTCCACCGCCACCGCCATCCATTCATCCAAATCCAACAAGCTAAGAAGAAGGCCTCATATGGAGATGGACTTGGTTCAGGTTTCAGACTCCATGCATGCATTTCTTCTTCGTTCCTCCTCTTTTTTCATGGCTGAAAAGAGAATAATCTCGTCGGTGCTAGGAAAAGGTGGTGCTCTAGATCCCTACCATGACCAATGACAGAACAAAGCATAAGGTCATGGAAGCCATCACGGACATCTAAAGCAAGCAACTAATCCAAATACTAGTAAGGATGTCGTTCCTTCCTTGCTTCTTTGTTTTGCAAGTTTAATGAATTTGGATGAAAAAAGAGCTATAAAATATGATATGATGGACCTCTGCAGCTGAAACTAGATAGAAACATAGTCCAGATCTGGATGCTTGATTTAATTTCAATTTTTCTCCTTTGTTTGTTCGCCTTGTGAACTAGAGCTACTACAGTTAGGTCATAATGTTAGGTTGGTGGCCAAAATAGAATCCAATTGTGATGCCTGATTATAGTTTAGAGTTGTCTTTGTGCATAGGTGCATGACACCACCTTGTTTGTTTACAAAGTTTGTTGTAGTATATATGTGCATTTACTAAAAATGACTCCGGCCCGTGCTTAGGTGGTTACAACTCTTCCTTGAGAGGTCTCAAAGACAAACCCGATTATTGTTTATAGAATCAGATTTGTCTTTGTGCTAACAGTCTAGAGTTTTTTCATTTGTGCTTTTCTGTGTATTTGCTTTTCACCAGGACAAGTTAACTGTACTCAGTACTCATAGCAGGCTTCACATGTATGAGTCAGATTTTCTAATTATATACATATACAATATTATTACATTATGAACAAGCACTACTTGCACTACCTTAAATGTGCAATTTTCATATATATATATATATATATATATTCTGTAATTTTTTAAGATCATATATATTCATTGTACCTTGTTTATTGTTGGAAATATGTATTATAGGCATGCAATTATTGGGCTTGTGCTGTGTCCGTGTGTCCATATCTAGTCGGGTAGCCCTAGCTATGATTGGATTAGTATTATGGAGGTAATCATATTGGGTTAACCTAGACTTACGACCTACAAATTAATCATTTGCAGGATCGTGAGTAGGACCAATTTGTGGGTGGCTAAAGCACACTATTCATGTCCTTGAAACAAATTGTCTGTTGTGATTTGTGCTAACACATCTTAAACTTTGTTTATTGTGATTGTGGTAACACACACCTCTTATTTGTCCTTGTTATTTCATATAAAAAATTGTCTCTTATGATTTGTGCTAACACATCCTGAACTTTGTTAATTGTGATTGTGCCAACACACACCTCTTATTTGTCCTTGTTCTTTCATAGAAAAAATTCTCTGGTGATTTGTGGTAACACATCTTGAACTTTGTTAATTGTGATTGTGCCAACACACACCTCTTATTTGTCCTTGTTCTTTCATAGAAAAAAATTGTCTCTTATGATTTGTGCTAACACATCTTGAAATCTATTAATTGTTAGTTGTGTCAACACACATCTCTTATTTGTTCTTGTCCTTTCATAGGAAAAAAATTGTCTCTGTGATTTGTGCTAACATATCTTGAAGTCTGTTAATTATGATTTGTGTGAACACTGACCCCACCAAAAACAGATGGTATACCAATTAACTTGCATACACGGGTAATAAGATTGTATAAGCTTCAATGAATTAAACGCATTTTATGACTATCCTCGTACAAAAAGAACATTGTGTCATAAAATATGAAAAAATATGGTATCATCCCGTAAAAACATAGCACTATAGTGTTTGTGATTGTTTCAGGGTGTTGTCATTTTTTTGTCATCTCTGTGAAATTTCTTGATAACCTGGGAAGTAGGACTCCATTCATTCACCGCTAACTCCTTTGTTGATGTAATACAACATCTGTCAAGAAACTGAACTGCTCATTTTAATGCAGCGAGTCTTGAGATGAGGGACAGTGACCCCGAGACGACACTTGAGGTAGACCTGAAAGCGGGAGAGAGCTTCCTGAACCAGAGAAAACTGCAGCTAGAGATCTATGAGATGTCCCAGGCTCCCAGCAATGCAGGAGCAACACGCTGCAGCCTGGCCTTGTGATCATCTCACTGGTAAGTGGTGAACATAAAGTAGAAATTGCATTTTCAAAAAGTAATAGTTACCGTAACTGAAACGTGCAATTTTCTTTTGTATTGTATGAAATTATTGTCATGGTATAAATAGTAGAACAATTGATTATGCAACTGGTGGAAGAACTTTCAGTCTTAGTTACACACATATATCTGGTGTTGCAACTGAATGTAGGCCTTAGTTTTTGTGTGTGCGAAGTGTTGTGTGTCAGTTTGATCTCTAATTGGAAGGATGTGCTTCTAGCAGCTCATGCATGTCGATACAAATAGGATCATGCAAGAATGGTCAGCAGGATCTTCTTGTATAGATCAGATTTGTAGTTTTTGTAGCTTGTCACTGTCTTATTGTTTCTGACAAGTGGTAGTGATTAGAGAGTCAAGTTTATGCCTCTACGCAAGTCTAGGAAGCTCTCAAATGTCTTGTATAGTGATTATGGTCCACTCTGAACATCTAGTTCTTGAAACTTTGAGTAGCAAGTTACTGATAACTATTGTACCATATTTTCAGTTTTAGAATTGCATGGAACCACTTGTCATTGTACACTTTTAGCGTTGGCAAAGATCTTGCATTTGGGACCGTAAAAGCTTTGTTCGTACTCTCATAGTGGCCTATTTTTACTTGTGATCTTTAATTGTCCAGTATGGGAAACATTAAACTGAAGTTTCAAACAGGTAATTGCAGTCTACTATAATTTAAATTGCAAGATCCGCGCACTGCAATTTCAGTTGCGAGCATATGCAATATGTTGTTGTTGAACAAATTTGCCTCATGGTTGTCTTTTCAGCTAGTTGATTTAAGTGGCTGCTGATTTTTGTATTTTCTGCAGCTTGTCTTGTATGGAATGACGTGCTGAACTCGACAGACTATGCATACATGTGTTAGGAATACTACCTGCAGTTTGAGATAACCACTGTCAAATACATTTAGAGTGAGTTAGGGATTTACCTGTGAATTTCTATACTGTCAGACTGTCAAGATTTATGTTGCTTTCTTTGGTAGTTTCGTGGACATAATTTGCCGATTTACAAGTTCATGTATAGTTTTCCTTCCATTCTTTCTTGTGGCTCTGAGGTGTAGTTTATGTGTTTCTTACCACTAAGTTCAGTCTGTTTCTTCCCTTTGAGAAGTTATATTATCAGATTGTCAATATTTTGGTTTTTTCTTTTGTCTACCTGTTTATTTGTCGTCATGGTTAATTGACTCTCTAGTAAAATTGCGGTAATTTGTCTATATTGCCTGATGATTGCTCTTATGACTTTTCTCATGAGCCCCATAAATTCAGATACTTTCATTACTCCCTGTATTAATAAGATTATGTATTGTAGCAATAGATGGGTAGCTATCCATTCTTTTATCACAAATCACACTTATTGATGTTTTCTGCATGCTACATATTTGTAGCTCATGTCATCTAAATTAGTTTTGTAACATTTTTGATCAGTGTCATCTCTGCTAGTAAAATCACTTCGCTTCATAATGTTATCTAGAATGAGCAGCGTCTTCCATTATTGTTAATTGATTGCAATCACCAATAATATAAACTGCAAGGATAGAGCATTGCAAATGTAGTTGTGAGCATGTGCAATTTGTGGAATTTTAATGAACATGAAATCTGTGCTTGGTTGTATCTACTTATGATCTCTAAAAATTTTGCCACTTTGTTGTAATCTGCAGTCTGATGATGGACGTGAAATGTGTGCAATCATTATTTACTGTAAAAACATTGACAAGATGGATTGCTATGAACACCTATGCAAACACTAGGTACTCATTCTGTCATTGTTCTATTTTAATATATGCACTTATTGCAAGTCACTTAGGCTGATATGAAATTGTTCTTTGAGTCTATATGTGGAGAGGTTGGTCATTCTTTACTTAAAACATCATTTCCCTTGTGTATAGTTTGTGTTGCTAAATGTCTACAGAAATGACAATTTGACTAGCGTAGCTTCGTTGGCTCATTGTAATTTAGTTTCTAGACTGGTAGTAGTGTTTTAGCTTTGGAAACCCAATTTAACTGAGGTGGAAATGGATGTGCAACAAGACTTGGAGATTATGTAGATTGCAGTTTCAGAACCTATCATTTTTTAAGCAAAACTGGAGAATATTAGAACAATGAGTTTGGATCTTTGTTTTGTCAAATAAAGCTTTTTGAGAGATGCGGGATGATACTTTTCTCTGGATCTTTGTAATATGTTTTCTTTTTTCTGTGCTCATTAGAAGTCATTAATTATGAATATAGGGCACCTTCACTCTAAATCACTCCCTTGACAGAGCACTGTCTAGTTAATTGTAGCGGCACAACTACTGGCCTGGTATGGTTTGATCTTGAGTTGTCACCATATATGCATGCCCTACTTGTAATTGCTACTAGTAGCAATACTTGACAATAATACAAAAATAGGCAATCATGCAGGGACTGCTGGAACGTTGAAGGCATGCATGATTATGATATGCATGCTGACTGCTGGTGGGAGCTTCGCTTCCGAAAGACGCAGACTATGACAGGGAACCACCAATTGTGACTGCTATGGCAAGAATGGAGAGACTAGTAGCGGTTATTCATTGACATTGTTTACTGAGAACATCTCGTTGTGTATCTAGATTTAATCGTGGTGTTTCTTTCTTGCTGGAGGTCACAGTGGCAGATTTGTAAATTATGTGTAATATTTTACTGGCCCAATAGCTACGTTGTGGCCCAAATGAGCACTGAGTTGATATAGCGGGTATTGGTAACTAAACACGTTTAAGGTTTGGCGGGCTCAGTAGCGCGTGGGTTGGTTTTACGGGTTCATTCGCGGATCCGTTTGGCTTGCTAGAAGAAGAAAAACAACAGGGACATATCTGAGCCCTTGGATGCAGATCCAAGGGCTGTGGACGTCGACTGAAAAAAGATGTAAATTTCAGTCGACTGGGATATAGCAAGTCCCAAACAAAAATTACATTACTTTTATGGGAAAGTTACCAGATACCGTGGGACGCTAGCTCTATATAAACTGGGGGTGCACGCACGTCGTGCTGAACTGATTGCCTCCTCCACATTCCTTTTTCTTCTCTTCCAAGTACGTAACAGAACTCCTGCAGTCCTGCGTGCGCGCGAGAGCAGTTGCGCCCATGGCGAGGATTCACCGTAGCAGAGGGCGCGGGGTTCCGGCGGCAGCGGGCGAGACGAGGCGAACCCGAGCGGCGCTGAGGCGGGGAACCGCAACGGGCACGACTACGACAACAACTCGCGCGTCGGCCAGAGCCAGCCCGCCGATCCGCGCCAAGCCGGGCCACCCCTCGCAGAGGAGCCCGCCGCGCTGCTGTGGAAGGAGTTCAAGGCGCTCGGCATCCACGTCCGCCGCGCCCAGGGTACGGCGGCGAGGGGACGCCGTGCGTCGTCAGGGCCAACCGCTTCCTCGGCCGCCTCGTCGACGAGGACCTGAAGTCCCTGCACCAGTACAACGTAAGTGCCCACTCTTCGTTCGCTGTTCGCTTTGATCTGATCTGACCTAGCGCCATTGCCGTGGGTTCCCGTGTTTGTGGTGGTTCGTTTCGTTGTAGGTGACCATTTCGCCGGAGCCGACGACTAAGGGCGCGTACAGGGAGGTCATGACGAAGTTGGTGTCCGAGAACCAGCATACGGAGCTCGGCGGCCGCTTCCCCGCGTACGACGGCCGTGACTCGCTCTTCACCGTGGGCGCGCTGCCGTTCGGCACCAAGGAGTTCGAGGTCACCCTCTCTGCAGGCGGCGACAAAAGGTATGTAAACTCTGCTTCTCCCTTGCTGGCCGCTGCAGAGATGTGAATGCTATACAATTGCTCGACGAATTGTGCAGGATGGACACGAAGTACAGGGTGGTGATCAATCATGCCTCAGCAATCAGCCTGCTGCAGCTGAGGATGCTGCTGGCGGGCTATTCCACTGACATCCCCGCGCAGGCGCTGCAGGTCCTCGAGACCATGCTGGGTGACGTCCTCTTCAACGAACGCAATGACATAGAGTAATTGACGAAACATTCACCGTCTCTGAGTATCTCACTGTGTTTATGATTTGGGATGATAAATGTTCTTCGTCTGGGCTGTGAACAGACGCGTCCCGATTGGCACCAATAATCATACACTGGGTGTTGAGGCATGGAAGGGGCTCTATCAGAGCATCAGATCAACACAGGACGGCTTGTCTCTGATTGCAGGTCTGTGAGTAGGAACTACAGAGCTAGAACTCGATAAAGAAGAACAAGAATGTACGATAACGAAGAGTGCTTGATTAACAGGAATGTATTAGGGTTTACAACTTTCCGTCCTCCTTCTCTCACTCCTTTCCCATACATATATTCGTCTACTGACGCCACATGGGCCCGAGCACCCGTGGATTGGGCCGGACACGCCTCTTGGGCCTTGGCGAAGGACAGGAACTGCCGCGGACGCTGCCTCCAGCAGGGTCGTCGCGTCGAGGACGCCGACGAAACCGGTGCTGACATTCCCCCCTTCTTGTGAACCGGCGTGTCCCCACGCCGGAGCTCGCGGAAACTGGCGACGAAGCTCCTCGACAGGCTCCCAAGTGGACAGCGACGCCGGCATATGCGACCACTTGACGAGAACTTGGTGAACAGAGTGATCACCGGGTGTCCAGCGCCATTGCAAGAAACGTTCAGGCACCTGAAAGGCCACAAGATCAGAAGGCAACGAAGAACTCACGGTCTGCGAACTCGAGAGCTCTTGAGCAGCGATACATGAAAGACGGGGTGAATCGATGTCGTTGCCGGGAGGTCCAGAGAGATAAGCCACAAAGACCAACACGCTTGAGAACTCGGAAGGGCCCAAAGAACTTGAATGAGAGCTTGTTGTTTGAGCGAGCCGCAATCGACGACATCGCACATACGGCCGGAGCTTCAAGAAAACCCAATCACCCACATTGAAAGAGCGCTCAGATCGACGCTTATCTGCTTGTCTCTTCATGCGAAGTTGAGCGCGCTCCAGGTGTTGGCTGACAATGCGCTGCATCAAGTCCCGATCAGAGAGCCACTGCTGAAGATCCGGAACAGGAGCCGCTGAGGAAAGGTCCAACCCCAAATGCCGTGGCGGACAGCCATACAGCACCTCAAAGGGTGATCTTCCTAGAGCCGAGTGAAAAGCAGTATTGTACCAATATTCGGCGAGGGAAAGCCATCGCGACCATTGGCGAGGGGCGGCATGAACGAAGCATCTCGATACGTCTCCATACATTGATTCACACGCTCTGTCGCCCGTCCGTCTGCGGATGGTATGCGTAAACTCATGCGCGGAGGTCAGTCCTCGCCAATTTGAAAAGGAGCTGCCGAACTTGCTCGTGAACGGCCGATCCCGATCGAAATGATAGCCGCCGCAACCCATGCAACTTGTAAATCTGATCCAGAAAGGCACGAGCAACAGAAGCAGCAGAAATCGGATGGCGCAACGCTACAAAATGTGCAAACCTGGAAAATTTATCCACGACCACCATGATAACATTGGCAGAGCCGGAGAGAGGCAACCCTTCGACAAAATCCATGGAGATTACTTCCCAGGAAGATTTAGGGACCGGCAGGGGTTGTAGGAGACCGGGATAGCTGCTGTGGTCCGGTTTTGCCTGAGCACAAACAGAGCAAGACTGCACGTATTTAAGAACGGCAGCTCTCATACCAGGCCAATAGAAGAGTTGGCGGATTCTGGAAAGTGTGGCAGGAGCACCGGAATGGCCTCCAACGGCACTGTCATGAAGAGCTGACAGTACACGAGACTGCAGATCAGTGAAAGAACCCAACCAGACCCGGTCCTTGTACATGAGAAGCCCTTGGCGCAAGCTAAATGGAGGCTTAGCTGCAGGATCCAACGACAGCTGAGTTAACAGACTAGAGGCTTCAGGATCTTGCTTGTACCAGTCCTGCAATGCTGCTTTCCAGTCGTGAACAGGAGATGAAACTGCCAATAGATGTGCAGAAGTAGGCCGGCGGGACAAGGCATCAGCCACGGTATTATCTTCACCGCGGCGGTAGACAATGCGATAACGGAGGCCCAACAGGCGGGTGAACACCTTTTGCTGCCAAGGCGTGTGAAGCCGCTGCTCATTGAGATGCACAAGACTTTTCTGGTCAGTGTGGATCACAAACTCGGATTGCAACAAATAATGACGCCAAGTGTCCACCGCCATAAGAATGGCCAAATACTCCTTCTCGTAGACGGAGAGACCTTGATTGCGAGGCCCCAAGGCTTTACTGATATAGGCCAAAGGGTGGCCGCGTTGTTGCAAGACAGCACCAATTCCATATCCAGAGGCATCAGTCTCAACCTCAAATGGAATGGAGAAATCCGGAAGAGCCAAGACTGGGGCTGAAGACAGTGCTGTTTTGAGGGATCTGAATGCTGAATCATGCAGAGATGTCCAGATAAACAGAGAATCTTTCTTCAACAAGTCATTAAGGGGCTTGGCAATGACACCGAAATGACGAACAAATTTCCTATAGTACCCGGCAAGTCCGAGGAATCCACGAAGAGCACGGACTATAGTTGGGGTTGGCCATTCCTGAATCGCCTGTACTTTGGCTGGATCGGTTGCCAAACCAGCACTGCTAATGACGTGGCCCAAATATGACACTGAACGTTGAGCAAACTTACACTTGGAGAGTTTAAGCTTCCATTGATCAGCTGCAAGCCACTGGAAGACCGTGGCCACATGTTGCACATGCTCCTCAAAAGTGCGACTGTAGATCAATATATCGTCGAAGAATACAATCACAAAACGACGGAGCCCGGGAGCCAAAGTGGCATTCATGGCACCCTGAAATGTACCTGGAGCACCGGTCAAACCAAAGGCCATTACCCTGAACTCATATTGACCCAGGTGGGTTTGGAAGGCAGTCTTATGCTCGTCTCCGGCTTCGAGCAAGATTTGATGAAACCCAGCACAGAGGTCCAAATTAGTAAACCAACTGGCTTGGGAGAGCTCGTCCATCAGCTCATTAAAGACTGGAACCGGGAATTTGGACTTAGCTGTGAGAGCATTGAGATGGCGGAAGTCGACGCAAAACCGGTAGGACCCATCTTTTTTCTTGACGAGGAGAACTGGTGAAGAAAAGGCACTAGCGCTTGGCTGAATAATTCCTTGGGACAGCATTTCATTGACTTGGCGCTCGATCTCGTCCTTCAGGCCTGGTGGATAACGGTATGGCCGAATGAATATTGGACTGGCACCGGGCAGCAAGGGAATTGAATGATTGCAGGCCCTGGAAGGTGGCAGCTCCACTGGTGGGGTAAACAAATCAGGGAATGCATCAATCAAGGTTTGGATTTCTGGTGGCAACGGCTGCTGAGAAGAGATGGCACTGGAGGAAGTGGACAGGTTGTAGAGTTGCAACAGTAATGGAGAGGGAGGCTCCTCATCGATGCCTTGCAGCAACACGGAGTTGCCATGATACGGGATGAGCAACCATTTTTGGAGCCAGTGGACTTGCATTGGACTGAATGCAGATAACCAGTCCATGCCGATAATAGCATCAAATGCTGTCAGTGGAAGAATCCGGAAATCAGATGAAAAGGTCAGATACCAGTTCAATTCTGAATGCGGATTTTCCGTTTTACTTTTCAGTTACATGAATGCTATACAACACACGTATGTTTTAACGTAAAAAAACACATGAATTTTTTAGCATAGAGAACACACGGCGAGCGCACGCGGTGGCAGCAGCAGTGCGCTCTCTGCGCCTCGACTGGCTCAATGTCGAGCAGTGCGCAGCACCAGCAGTCCGCATGGAGAATCACGCCCTGGCTCACTGTGTCGAGTAGTGCGCAGCACCAGCAGTCCACATGGAGATGCGCAGCACCAGCAGTCCGCATGGAGAATCGCGCCCTGGCTCACTGTGTCGAGCAGTGCGCAGCACCAGCAGTCCGCATGGAGAATCGCACCCAGCCAGGGGAACACGACGTGACGACCCATGACGAACGGTGGAGGCTGTAATTTGTCGTTCCATAAAAAAAATTATTTTCTGTGATTTGTGATCTATGATCTATGAATCTGTGATCTTGTTATTGGCTGAAGGTAGAAGAAAGCTAGAGAAAGAAGAAGGTGGAGGCTGTTGGATCTTAATCTATGATGAATTTTTTTTTTCATATGTTGGAATTGTATAAAACACATGGTTGTCCAGTAGACAGACTCTTCAGTTATGTACAGTATGGCATAGGATGTTTGGATAGCAGAACTAGCCAAATAGGGGAATTTTGGATAAAATATGTACTTGTGTAAATTCATTTATGTGGTCGGTGGAGTGGAAATCATATCTATTTCAGATCATTTGGACGCTGTTCTTTCAAGTGATTGCTTTAAAGAAAAACTTTGGGCTGCACTTCTACATGGCTACTAGTAAATATTGCAGTTCAGAACTTGTCTTTGCTAAATTTTTAATGTGCTGTGATTTTTCCATTGTAGACGTGTCCTCATCAGTTTTCGTTCAACCCCTGCTGCTGATTGACTTTGTTCAGAAGACCCTAAAGACAGATATCGTGGATAGGAACTTGACTGAACCTGAGTATGATAAGGTATCCACGCTTCCTCCTGCCTTAATACAAAATGCACTGTGCAAAAGAACTTCAGATGTATGATGTTGTTTTCTGAATTCAGCTGTTGAAGGCCCTCAGGGGTGTGAAGATTGAAGTCACACACAGAGGTAATAAACGCCGTAGGTACAGAATTACTGGCTTGTCAGTGAAGCCTACTAATTTATTTGAGGTAGGATTGCTCTACTTTGCATTTATGTTCAACTTAGACTCTCTATTTCTGAATTATATGGTGCCATCAAATTGTGCAATCAGCACTTCTAATGAAATGTTTCTTGGATCCTTAAAATATCAGTTTTGAATCACCGGGTGGAGCTACAAAGACTGTCATTGATCACTTCAGAGAAAGGTACAGCCTGGACCTGAAATACAAATCTCTCCCATGCATCGATGTCGGCAGTGAGCAGAAGCCAATTTATCTTCCTATAGAGGTTGGTAATTATGGACTTCTCAACTTCAACATGATATATTATGCTTTTATATTCCTTACTCTTCCATAGATTCTGCTGCTATTTCTGAATGTCAATTTGAATTTCAGGTTTGCAAGATAGTTCCCAGGAAGTGTTACCAGAAAAAGCTGGAAGGTAGTCAGGTTTCTATTCTAAGGAAGTCAGCCTCCATCCAGCCTGAACCGGAGCAATCCAGTCGTCAGGTTCATGATCTCACTGCACTTTGTGTAATATTGTGTCAGCGGTAAACTGATAAAATTATCTTTAAGTTTTGTCTAACCTAACTTCCACTTGTCTTAGGTTGTTGACCGCAAACGCACTAAACGTGCAAATGAATTTGGCATAGAATTTGATGACAATCTTACAACAACAGTTGATGCTAGAGTTCTGCTGCCTCCAAATGTACTACTTCCATGAGGTCTGATGTAGTAGTTTTAGGTCTAATGCAGTTTGTGATTGCCTTATGTGCTCTCCTTTTGTTGTTGTTGTAGCTTAAGTATCATGATTCTGGATCTCAGAAAACGTGGTTTCCAATGAATGGGTACTGGAATATGAAAGACAAGGTATGTCATGAGCGGCTAAACCAATCTTAAAGTTAGAGGTTCAATGAAGGTCCATTTTAAGAACCTTTTCCACTAGTGTCATACTGTCATTAACTTTCTCTTATGCTCTTTAGCGAAGTAATGAATCAAGAAAATATTTTCTTTAATTTTCCATGAATTTTGATTGTACATAACTCAATATATTTCTTCTTAATCTGTAACCATTGTTTGCAGAAAGTAATAAATGGTGCTAAGATCAGCAACTGGGCATGCGTCAATTTTTGTGAAGATTTATCCAAGAAAGTTATTGAGGAGTTTTGCTTTAAGCTGGCTGAAATGTTTCACATTACTGGAGTGGTAATATGCTTTTTCATCATCCTTTTTCACACCGTCTCTAGGTCCAAACTGTCTTGTCTACCATTTTTCACTTTAATTTCAGGACTTTGACAATTTGAAGCTCCCAATATTCACTGCACGTCCAGATCAAGTTGAACATGATATTCATATATGCTATCAGGAAGTGCAGAACAAGCTGAGGGATCAGAAGATTGACTTACTGCTTGCTATTCTGCCAGATGAAAATGGCAGTTTATATGGTATAGTGTAGTGTTTATGATGGGACACATAGTTTCTTCATTTCTGTTACATATATGTCATGCATGATATTACTTCTAACCACACGAAATATTAAAAGGATCTGTGAGACAGATATTGGTCTCGTGTCACAGTGTTGTCGAAGGTCAAATGTCTTCATCAAAAGTAATCAGATATTGGCAAATATGGCTATTAAGATCAATGCCAAGGCTAGGTAAACCTCAGCTTCGCTTCTCCATCTATTTTTTCAAAAACTTGCTGTTCAACATGATATGATATATTCACCATGTTGACAGGCTGGAGGAAGGGACTCAGTATTCGATGATGTACAGAAGAGTTTACCGGTTGTTTCAAACAAGCCGACGATTATATTTGGTGCTCATGTTTCTCATCCTTCTGCTGTAAATGATTCTGCTGCCCCTTCTATTGCTTCTGTAAGGTTTCCTTTTGTTTGCTAAATGGATAGTACCTTGGTCATTTTCATCTCATGAAACTAACAGATGCTGCCTGAGGTTCTGTTTAGGTCGTTGCATCCCAAGACTGGCATGAGGTGTCTAAGTGTATTGGTGTTGTTCGTGCACAAGGTCACTGTGAAGAGATCATCAGTGGCCTTGAAGACATTGTCAAGTACATCCTTCAATCTATGTAACTATTTGAAACATGCATGCCACCACATTGGGTTGCCCTTTAATTTCTTCAACTTTTGAAGGGACCTCCTTCATGCATTTGAAAAGGAGTCCAACAAGAAGCCCCAGCAGATGATATTCTATGTTGGCCCACAGTTAGACTCCCAGACCACTGGCCCCAGACCACTAGTCTCTTAGACCACTAGCCCTAGACCACTAGTCTCCTAGACCACTAGTCTCCCAGACCACTCCGTTGGTCTCACAGGATCACCGGCTCACGACAGTGAACCACTCCAGCTGATCTTGCCGAGCACCGGCTCAGGCGAGTGGAGCACTTGACGGTCTCGCCGAGCACGCGCTAGTATTGCCGAGCACACACTAGCCGTGCAGACCACGTACCGGCGTTGTTCGTACCCACACACTACGGATCGAGCTAGAAGAAGAAGGGAGAACAGAGCAAGCACGCACAATACAAGACAACAACGTTGGCCGAGGCCCTATCTGTGTGATGGCAAATCTGAGCTCTCTCTATTGAGTTGCCATACATGTCTATTTATACAACTCTAACTATCTAGTCCATGTGCAGCGCCCATGCTGGCACAGTAACTAGATAACCTGACAGGGCTGACTCTGCGCCGGCCACTGCCTGTTCCTACAGTGCTGCAGGTGAGCCGTGCGGCGCCTGCACCTGCAGCGGCTACTGTATCACAGCAGGGGGCAAAGTCGGCGCCGCCTTCCCTTACTGTGTTCACACACAACAGACAGCTAAGTCGGCGCTGCCTTCCTCTGCTGTGTTCACACAAGGTGGCAGTAGATTAGCTAACATTCTACAGGTTCTTATCTTCCAGCTGATATGTGATGCGCTCTTTTGATCATCATCCCATGAAAATTAACAGTAGACTATTTTGTATTTGGTTGCTAGGAATCCCCCGAGCGCTCCAAACGGGCGTCTCGGGGGCGTCTCGCCGATGCCGCCCGGGACCGCCCCTTACGCCACCTCTCCGGCCACCGCCGCCGCCCTCCGGCGTGCGGCGGTGGTGGACCGCACAATCGGCAACCACCGCAGCTCCCTTCCTTCCTCCCCCATTACTCCACCACCCCTCCTCGCTCCACGCTACTCCGGCGGTCGGGCGGCCTTGGAAGGGTGGATCCGCCTCCCCCAGTCATGGATCTGGCCTCACACGGTGTTTGGCGGCCTCCCCCTCCTTTCGGCGTGGCTCCTCCCAGTCCGGCGACCGCTGTGCCCGTGGGGGCGCGCATGGGACTGCTTCTGGGAGCCCCAGCTACTTCCTCTTGCGAGTGGGCTGGCCGGCGGGGATGGATCCGCCCTTCCTGGGTCCGGATCTGCCCCCCCACGGCTGGTAGCGGCCTCCTCCCCTTGCTGCGGCGTGGCTGCCCCCGGGCTTCGTGGCGCATGGGGGTGGCCGCCGGGATGCCGAGCCGCACCCGCTGGCTGCCGTGCGGCTGGCTAGGGTAGGCCTACGGCCATCCGCCCCCCTCCCCCAACACCTACCATCTCCGGTGAACCGACCGGGCGGCAGGGCGGATCCGGGCCTCCTGTGGCCGGATCTGCCCTCCTCCGCCCCGGATCTACTGCTTTGCGGATGGTGGCGCGACGCTTCTCCCCCTCGTGGGGGCGATGCCTCTGGATGCATGGTGCTCTGGGCGAAAGCTCAGTCCGGTGGTGGCCGGGCGGACGACGGTGACGCCTTTAGCTCCACATACCTCCCTGGAGGCGTCGTTCTCTGAGCCCCATGCTCCTGTGCCACCATCGCCGGATTCTAGGCGAAAGCCCTGCCTTAGAGGCCTCTAAGGCCAGCGGTGACGGCGTTTAGGTCACTGCCATGGGCGTCCTCCCCTTCCTGAAGGCGTTGCTGAAGAATTGGCCTAGTTCCTGCCGTCGGTTCCTTGAGGAGTCCCTCACTGTGCCTATTGTGCTTCATTTCCACTCGCATTGGTCTGTCCTGCAGCTGTTGACCTCACTCGGTTTGTTGTCGTGGATACTGTAGCGATGCTTTGCCGCTACTGCTTATTCCCCGACGGATGCTTGGCCGCTGGTTGGTTCGTTGGCGGATGCTTTGCCGCCGTGTGGTTTGTTGGTGGACGCTTTGCCGCCGTTGTCGTTGGCCTCCTCTCTGGCAGATGCTTTGCTGCCGAGAGTGACCTGGCCCTTCCCCCGCTACGGATGCTTTGCTGTAGTGGGTGTCTTCGCTTCTTCCTCGGCGGATGCTTGGCCGCTGGTTGGTTCGTCGGCGAATGCTTTGCCACCGTTTGGTTCGTTGGCGGATGCTTTGCCGCCGTTGCAGCTGGACGGTCTTCTGTGTAGGCGACCTTTGCGATGTTGTATCCTTTTCTTATAGGCTCAGTTCGTAGGTTTTAGGTGTCGTGGGCAGTCGCCATCTTTTGTATCCTTTTTTCTTGTTCTTAGTTTCTACTCTAGGTCACTCACCACTAGCTTGGTGGTTTGTAATCTGTGCTATAAGGGTTCTCTCGTAGCTGCGTCGTGTAATTTCTCTCTGCTTAATGAAAAACGGGCTATATTAACCCGATCGCGAAAAAAATGGCATAAGTAACGGTCAGTTCAAACAAGTTGTGGAGAAAGAAATTCCAGCGATAGAAAAGGTAAAGTGATTTGAGAGCAAATAGTGCTTTCCATTATCGTATTTGATTAGAATATTTGATAATAATAATTGTTTCTTCAGGCTTGGAAAGCACTGCATGATAACGAGAAGCCACAAATCACCTTCATTGTGGTGCAGAAGAAGCATAGGCTAAGGCTGTTTCCCATGGACAACAAGTATAGGCACCGTTCTGCTACGAAGAAAATTGTTGAGCCTGGTTAGAACTTAGAACCACAATCTTATTTGCAACAGTCAATTTATGGTATCCTGTTTCATAAGCCATCTTAATCACATGTTTCTGAAAAAATTGTAGGCACAGTGGTTGATAGCGAGATCTGTCACCCAGCAGAATTTGATTTCTTCCTTTGCAGCCATGCTGAGATGAAAGTAAGATGTCAACAAGATCACAGATAACTTGAACTGTCTTCTTTCCAGTCTGTATCCTAAAGAATAAACATTTAGGCCTCGTTTAGATGCTGAAAAATTTTCAACCCGATGAATAGTACCACTTTCGTCTTATTTGACAAATATTGTCCAATCGTGGACCAACTAGGCTCAAAAGATTCATCTCGTGATTTCCAACTAAACTGTGTAATTAGTTATTTTTTTTACCTACATTTAATACTCCATACAAGCGGCTAAAAATTGATGTGATGGAGAGAGAGTGAAAAAACTTGGAATTTTGGTGGCATCTAAACAAGGCCTTAGTGATTATGGCAATGCAGGGGACAAGGCGTCCTGTGCAATACCTTGTGCTGCGAGACGACAACAACTTCAAATAACCTGTTCTACACGTAAGCATGCTCTTGTTTTTTTTAGGTTTGTGCTGTCCAGGTGTCTGACAGTTTGTCCTGTTTTTGTCTCCTGTCAGTTATGCAAGCGGCACTCAGTCGGTGTCAATTGGTATGCCATTCTTCTCTGTTTTCTCTGATAATTTAGTTTAAGCAAACTTTCCTCATATTTTTCCTGCTTAACAACGGTATCCAGTGAAATTAACATCCAGACTCCAGCTGTGTACTTCATAAAACTTGACAATTCTGGTTGAATTTGTAGTAAATCTACATCGATGCACTGATCCAGAAGCATGACTGCACAAGGATATCTGTATCATCAATATAGAAATATAATGTTACTAGCACAATTTTGCATGGTGCATGGAAGAAAATGTTAACGGTGATGCTTTGCTGATTGTTTGTAATGGCAGTTCCTCCCGCGTCTACCTCGCCCAAGGCTCTGACACGGCATCAGCGTCAAGCTCCGGCAGTGCAGCTGCTCCTGCTCCTGCTCCTGGTGGTGGTCTAGTCCTTATGCCTCCTGAATAGGCGACGCATTGCTCTAGTGAAAGATTTGAGTTGAGTGTGCTCTGACATCTAGAGAAGGATGACATTTGCAACGAGTCTGTCTACTACACGACCATATATTTTATACAGTTTCAACACATGAATTTTTTTACACCATAGGATTAAAATCCAACAGCCTCCACCTTTCTTCTACCTCCAGGCTCCAGCATCCACAGATCACAGATCACATATCATAATTTTTTTTTCTATGGAAGGATACATGCATGGCCATGGCCGGGCGCCGGCTTCTTGATTGGTCACCGGTGAGAAAGAGAGAGGGAGAGAGATAAAAAAATACATGTGTTTTTTTTGCTAAAATATATGTATGTTGCATAGCATTTCTGTCGAGTAATCCACAGTGGGTGAGATATATTGTATCGTTCACCGTGGTCTGCCATGCACTGCGCGTCTGCGCTGCACCAGAGAAAAAAACCCTGCAAAGCAACCTATAGGCAACCCTGCAAAGCAACCTATAGGCATCATCCTCTATTCCTGGTTTGCTAGTTGCCACTGGTCCTCGGTCCATTCTGCGCTCGGCATGTGTTGCTCTGGTGTTGGGTGCCCAGCAGAAAACCTATGTACATTCCTCTATAAAATTGTCACCGCCCCCACAGGCCACAAGGCAAGATCGACTTCTTGGTTCTGCTCCTGCCATTAATTCCTTGTTGCCATGGAGGCAGCGAGAGGTCTAATGATAATTCAAGCAGAGACGGCCGCACGGTCAGCCTGGGCTGGGACTCAAGAGTCAAGTCAGAGAGCGTATGGGTAGAGGCTTGCTTGAATTGTCGGTTTTGGAGACAAAGGTTCCATCAACATCTTTTCCTATATATTGTTGGTTGGTTGTTTTCGCTTCTTCACAAACAAGAAAGGGGGGAAGAGATTGTCGTGATTCACCCTCTTCCTGCTTTGGAGTCAATTATTCCTTCAAGTGATATCCTCTTTTTTAATCTTACCATATGAATCCTGCCCCCAAAAGCTGGCCAGCCAACGTGCCACATCGCGTGCTTCTCTTGGCCGTTTGATCGGGCGCGCGGACGGTCTAGATCGGGCGAGCCGCGGTCTTTTTGTAAAAAAACCTCGAACTTTAGTCGAATCAACCCGTAGTCCAGGTCTCTTCTCATTTTTTTTTTCAAAAAAGCCCTCGAACTGTATATCGTCGGACCCTCTCAATCCCGACGCGACCACGGCGACGGGCGCGACCGGGGTGCGGCGGCGTCGGCCGCCCTCCTCCTCCTGCGCCTCCTCCTCCTCCAGCGCTGCTCTCCCTCGCCTGCCTCTCACCTCCATCTCGCCCTCCCCTTCCTCTCTCTCTCTCTCCAGAGGCACCGCCCGCTCCGTGATCCCTCGCCGCAAGCGGCGCAGCCCCACGAGCTGATGGCTGATGGGCGCCGAGCCGGGGGAGCAGCTGCTCGTGGAGCCGCGCTCCGCCGAGGTCCCATCGAGCTTGCGCCGCCGGAGTCGCGTGCGCTTGGGGGATGGCCGCGCATGCGCCGCCCGCCGAGGGCCCACCGAGCTTGCGCCACTGGAGTCGCGTGCTCCCGGGTCCGGCCGCGCACGCGCCGTGGAGGCCTTTGGCCGAGAGCTCCTCGCCCTGCCACCTCGACCTCTCGGCCGAGCTGGTCGGTGGCATGGCCGCGACGTGCGGCACCGGCGGGACCCCGGGCTCGCTCGACCGCGACCGCTGCTGCCCAGTCCTCGCGATCTGGCTCTTCGCCGCACACGCGCACAACGCGTTGTCCGTGCCCTCGGCGCTCGCCCGGGAGGAGGGGCTGGAGCCCAGAGGTGCGTTGACGCGCTGGCCGCCGCGCTAGGGAAGCGCCTTGTGCCGCTGCCCCTTAACAAGCAGAAGTCTAGGCAATGGCGTGCTCAGATCCTGGCCAGGCCCAGCAGTATGAGCAACGGGCTACTGCAGTATAGTGACGGGAGTTCTCCATCTCTGCTGCGCGGCCACTGCCACATCCGCTACTCAATTCGCCCAGCGACGCAGCCGCGTTCTCCCGCTTGCACGATGCTCACCCGAGCAGGCAGGCCCTTCCACTCTGTCTTTAGGGGATTGGTCCGAGGAGGGGAACAAGCAGTGGACTCCCTGGTCCTGAGCAGTGTCTGCACATCGTGTGCTCGACGAAATGCCCATGAGAACTCCAGATAGTTGAAGAGTGTGAAAAGGCTCGGTCTAGCAGCAGGCACGGGAGCACGGCCATGGAGCTGATGCTTAGCCTGGAGCTCCAAGCGGTTCAAGCCACAATAGATGCAGTAGACCATGACGAGATGATGCCCGTATGATTATTGGGTCACATCATTTGTTTGAAATCTCAAAAGGTTTGTTTGCATCATTATATCCATCGTATCGTATTTCTGTTTTCCTTCAATCTTGGTTGACGTGTTTATAACAACTTAAATAATGTTTTTGCAGATTGTACGGAGCTATCACAAAGTCAATGACTGCAATTTAAGTATGTACAGGTACCGTTCTATTAAAGTTGATCCAAGACACATTTCTTTAGTATTCTAACCAGGCTGAGAATAGTCCCAAATCTGTAATATTTTACATCTCAGTTTTATTACCCTCGATTTGGAGCTTGACCAATTGTTTGCAGAAATAGAACCATTTGATGAATATAGAACCAGGCTGAATAGTCTCAAACGTGTAAGTTTTACATTTCATTTTATTCACATGGAGCTGATGTTGAACACAAAAAAAAATCAATTAGTTTTACCTCTTCAAATATTCTGGATATAATACCAATTAAGATACGTGGTAGAAATTTAGCGCTGATCCATTAGGACAGAAAATAGTTGCTTGAACATTTTGTCAAGATTTACCAAGATTTTACTGTTAACTACTACTACTACTACTACTACTTTTTCAAAAGTTACAAATCGAGTTCATAGTTAGCCTTCCTCATCTCAGATGTAACATTAGGTGCCGTTTATTTGCGTTGAACTGATCTGTCTTTAACATTGAGGTTTTGCTTCACACGCCTATTCCATTCGCAGTGAGAGAATCATATAATGTATCCATTTATATCTCCTGATGTGTATTGTCTACAAATTCCCACAAGTATTCATCTTTATTCTGTTAGCATTCTGATCAAGCAAATAAAATATAGCATTATAGATAAATCGAAATTGCCAAAATTTAAGACCACCGAGAATCAGCTTGTAGGGATTGTCGTTAGAACAAGAAGCTCTTATCAAATAATAAACTAATTGATTACTTATAGCAAGAAGAAACAAATCCTTGGTCCAGTTCATACAATCTCTACAACACTTAATATAGCCCAAGATATTATGAGGTCAACAGTTTGCTATTTCAAGGAACTTGAGATAGACAGCGGCAAACGTGGCTGGTGTTAAATTGGCATTTGTAGTATGTCTTTATTTCTTAAAAGTAAATATATCCTTCCTAAAGTTGATATCAAATCTGCCTAATGGTTGTATTCTGGATGTAAGAATAAAGTAGCCTAATGGTCACTCTGGAAGGATTTAAAGTTAACATCATTCTATGTACCTCCTCATCTTTGTACAGGCAAATTTTATGACAAGCTTGGGATTCCATAGATTCTAATCACATATCTAAAAACAAGGTAATATTGGTTTAATTGATCCCCAGTTTTGCAGTACAGGATATATACAGTTCATGAGAGGAAAAGATTATCTTCTAATCTGTCTTTTGAATTTTTAATTTTCCACCTTGCTAATTTGTATGTGTTATTTCTTCTTGCTACAACCTTGTGATTTCCAGGTTAGATATATCATGGAAAAATAAAACTACACTCAAATTTGGAGTACCTTTGAGATGAATACAGGCTAACACAAAGATCTGAAAACCTTGATTTTAAGTTGAAATTTGTTGAGGTAAGACTAATACTGTGATGTAGAACATTCCATGGTCGAATGATTTTCTGTTAGGAATGTTTTACTGCATGTATTTTGAACAAGAAGCTTGATTCTCTAGAATGGATTATCATCATCCTGATCAGCGTGGAGGTCTTAATATTTTTATGACAGAATCCAAGGAGCAGCTGTAGTGCTCAGCTTTGTCTTGATTACGAGAAGCATATTTTGACCATGGATATTGGCATATTGAATAATTGGAATGCCATTTACAAAATGGTAAAGGTTCGTCAAACACAACATGATTAATTGTGGCCCTCTGACCTCTAGAATCTGGTGTTCATATATTTTTCAGCATAATTTAGTAAGATTCAACCAGTGATTAATCTAGATGCATTGGCTGGCCCTCTCCAAGGAGGAGCGCGGCAATGCCGCGCCCGTACTTCTAGTTTGTCTGATTTCCGATTTGTCCTGCTTGAGAAAGAAATGAATGCTAGGGCCGTGTCTTTTACAAGCTTTTACACTACTGCTCATTTTTTTTCGAAACATCACACTACTGCTCATTTGGGGCTACCAGCAACTTGAATGCTTTTATTTAAAGACAATTTGCTTGTATGCCATTCTGAGCATTGCTTTGCGCCTTTGCACGTATACTACCACTCATTGATTAACTGGTGCTGTTGTGTTGCTGGAATTTTGTAGGAGTTTATATTGCACAACTCATGCGCAGCTTGTGATTTTTTTTTTGTAAAGACAGGATACTAATTCTGAATTCTATAGTTGGCAATCGTTGGTTGATCCTTCATCTAGCCTAGTAGGCACGTATGAGCACCGTCAAATGCCCTACCTTTATTATGGGCGCCTCTAAGGAACTGCCTCAACAGGTCTTAAGATTGACGAAGTTATCACATATGCCTCACGTTGACAGGTACGTTACCTACAACTGGGAAAATGTCATCATTAAATTTTGGAATAAATCTAAAAAATATGTACAAGTTGGAGGACTTCAATCTGGATAATCCAGATGAGGTAGGTTTTAACGCAAGAAAGCTAACTAGCTGAGCTACTCTAAGTTCACTGGTGAAACATGTTTTCATCTTTCATCTATTGTGTTAGTATTTGGTCAACAACAAGAAACCCTTCAAATTCATTCCAAAGTTCTAAAAATAACGGTGTTAATTTGAGAAAGAAAAACAAAAAGTAATATTACTCATCAATCTCATTATGAAAAATTAGTCTAAATAACCCTATAGCTAGTTGTAAACTACCCCCCACTACTATTATGAAAAAAACTAGTCTACACAACCCCTATAGCTATTTATAAATTGGTACCCATCACCACCATTATTAAAAAAAAGGTTAACCTAAAACACTACTATACCAATTTTATAAATTATCCACTTGCTATTATAAAAGAATAATCTAAAATACCCATATGTCTATTATAATTTACCCACCACCTCCATTAAGAAAAAAAATAACCGAGCATGTCCCTATGGATGCTTCTCAATTATCCATCTCTAACGTTATTTTATTTAAAAACAAAATAAATCAAGGAAAGAGAAGACCACATAATTTAGTTAATGCATAAATTGGTTGCACATGGTACACATTTAAGATATCAAGGTTGTAATTCAGATGATTGTTTATGTAAAATGTAACAAAAAAATGGAAACATATATAGATAGGTTAAAAAAGAAAGAAAAACAAAGATATGACCAAATTGAAGAGGATAATTGATGATATGTTCTATCATGGGAAAAATGAACATTCGCTCAAGTAAAATGAACAATGAAACTATTATCTCCCTCCCTAGACAATGTAGTTTTTTTTTCAAAAAAAAACTGTTTGACATATATAAATAGTAAACCATAATAAAAATATTTTTCCACTACACATATGGCATGCACAAAAAATTGACAAGCAAGGATATGAATATTGCTATTAATTGTTGTCATGCATTTGAGTTTATTTACATCATATAAACATATCATCTGCAGATGATTGAGGCCATAGTTGGTTTGAGGAGCATTGACAAAAGGGGTCAGTTGGGGTGGGGGTTACTTCATTAGTTTTTTTTTCTTTTTTTTTAAAAAGTATTGGATTCGTGCGAGATGAGGTGGTAGGGTAAATTAAAGGGATCGTTGCATTGTCAGGGCCAGGTCTCCCACCTGTGCGATTGGATTTTGAGGGAAAAGCTATGATTCATCCCAAAAAAAATTATTTAACTATCATAGCAAAAGGTAGCAATTATGACCTAATTATTTTGGGTCTTTTGATATCAAAAGCTTACACACTAAAGAATTTTTTCCGTTTCGCAATGCCAAAGTATGCTAATGTGCGCGGCACCTGCATCAGCCCGAAGCATGCTATTGGTGTCCATGAATCTTATAAAAAAACATATTCTTACATCCAAGGGTAGTCCAATTTTAATCATGAAAAAAAGAGAGAAACATTAACCAAATTGTCCCTTAAATATTTCTTCTTTCCACACCAAATTTATAGATGGTTCGTATCGATTGGTTGTAGCAAATTAAAGATAAAGCTCGATCTTGTGTAATTCACGAAGGAAAAAGGATTTATCTCTTAACCATGTTCACACTCCTATAAGATCATATATTGTACTTCCTCCATTCTAAATTATAAGATGTTTTGTTTTTCGAGATACATTATTTTTATTATATGTCTAAACATAGTGTATATTTAAATACATACCAAAAAAACTACGTATCTAAAAAAAAATCAAAACATCTTGCAGTTTGGAACGAAGGGAGTAGTAGGCATCATCTTCGTCATTGGTCCATTTGATCAGGAAAAGTGAATCCTAGCTAGTCTTGCTGGAAAAGCTGATGGTCCACTACGTTAACTAATGTGTCTCCAACTAATTACTGATGATGATAGGTTGATATGGAAAGCCCACTTTCATCTACAGATTCACTACTACAAAAACAAATTTGAGCAACATGTCTTTTTTTTTAGAAGCGGCTCAATCAAAATCTACCTCTAAAAATGATTTTCAAAATGAGCCGCCTTGGCTGGCATTTTTAGCCACCTCTAAAACTGCCCCTATCTTTAGATGCAGCTTGAGATCTAGCCGACTATAAAAATGAATTTCTGATAGCTGACTTTAAAAGGTGAATTTCTGATTGGATGCCTAATCTAGAGCCGTCTCTACAAATCAATTCGTAGAAGTGGTTGGATCTAGAGCCGTCTCTAAAATAGGTGTAGCACAGTAAAGTTCATAACTTTTTCTAATAAAGTTAGATGAAGACAAACTTTATATCAAAGCTGTATACCTAGAAGAGATCTACAACTTTATAGTTAACAACTTTTTTATTAAAAATTATTCTGTATCATATTTTGATTTTTTTTTAAAAAATTAAAAGACCTCGGATGGAGAAATGACCTAAACCAAAGTTATAGATCTTGAAAAGATATAAAATATTTCAGTTGATAAACTTTTAATTTAAAATAATCTATGGTCCTAAAATTCAGTTTGAAGTGCTCACATTTTAAAATTCAAATATTAAAATTCAAAATTTAAAATTCAAATATCAAATTTAAATTTTGAAATAACCTCGGATGGGGAAACAACGAAAACCAAGTCTCCTGCAACGTCGGAGGGAAGAATAACTGAATAAGTACGGGTTTACTACGAATGAGAGAGGCCATTTCCATCCAGGCAGCGTCGACACCGCTGCTTGCTTGCGCAATGTGATCAGGTCTTTGAAGCGGAAGGCCCATATATATACGTCGACGTCCTGAGCAGCAGCAAAGAATGTGAGTGGCTCAGTGGCCGTGCTGTCGTCGTCGTCCCCGTCGTCGTTGCAGAGGCATCACAACGTCATTAGCAGTGCACCCGGGCGCACCCAGAAGTGTCGCTGCCCACGGTGAAGCGATTGTCGCCGCCGCGTCTCTTTCAGTTTCAGTGACCCGCAAACAGAAGGGCCTAATACTGGCTTCGTTGTATATTTGTATCGCATCATCATTAGGCTAAGCCCCTTAGCTTAACTCAACAGAGGTGGGGATTATATATAATGGGCAAAACAGTGGTAATTGCTGACAAAATTGAAGACGCCGTACGTACGTACGGCAATCAGCAGGAGAGTTGAGGTACGACAAATGGAGGGGTGTGCCCATGATCAATTTATTTATTCCTTTATTCTTTTCTATATTTGGGTTTCCTAGCTAGGGTTGGGAAGACACCACGGGTAGGGTAGGATGCATCCTATACTTCATAAAAGAATCAGTATATATATATATATATATATATATATATATATATATATATATATATATATATATATATATATATATATATATATATATATATATTATTAAACATCCTAGAGGAGGCATTCTTGTATTTTTTTTTCTTTTCTTTTTCAAGGGTGATTGATGTGAAAGAATGACTTGTAGTAGGGATTGAAAACTCGAATGTAATTCTTCCCAAGAAGTGACTGATGCAATCCATAGCCAAAGCTTCTTTAAGAAAAGAGAGACACTCAATTGTAGAGAACCAATTCCAATTCCATCGATTGGTCTAATCCTATTATTATAGGAGATAATGCATCTTCCATGTACTACAATTATCTAGGCAGCTAGCTGGCTAGCACATATGTGTGTTTGTGCAAATTTGGAGATATATGCTGAACTCTCTAGTCATCTACTTCCTCCGACCCCATCTTAAAATATAAAACAATCTCACTCTACCTAAGTCAAACATTTTTTGTACCATAACATCAATATCTATAATTTTGTACAAATTGACCGAACAAGATTGACACTACTAGCTAGATCCCGGTCCCTTATTGTTAAAGACAATATATTTTAAAAGATATTGCTAGTCAAAGTTTAATTAGACAAAACCTATGGACCCATATTTACAATTTGAGGAAGTAGTAGTAAAAGGAAAATAAACTCCCGGTAAACTACAAAGTCATATAGACAACCCATAGTTTATCTGATCCTTTTAACCTATGACCCCTTGTGTTTGTAGCTCAATTTTATTTGTTTCTCATAGTTTATCTAACAGCTAGGTAGTGTACCGTACTATATATAGAAAACATTTCGCAACAGCTTTTTCACCAATAGTTCATTAAAAACCACTTATAATAATATCAACAGTTGGTTCATTATAGAACCGGCGGTTTTACCAATGGTTCTCGATATGAACTATTGGTGAAATCTTTACACTACTATAAAAGACATGTGAACTCCAGACACTAAATCCCATCCTTGACCCTCCAGCCGTCTCACATCCTCACCCGCCCCCTCTCAAACTTGGATCCTCTCACCCTTTCTCCCGCCTTAATGTGTGTTAGGGACGACCGAGAATGGGCTACGACGAGCCTATTTTTTGCGTTGTTTGGTTTGGGGACGATAGGGGACATGATCATCTCCAGAGGGAATATTCTCATAGATTCGAGGCCAGTCTCGTCCCTTGAAATTGAACGGACGGGGTCATCTTCGATTCATGTCGTTGTTTGCTCTGTTTTGCTTGAGTGTTGGGTGTAGAGGTTGAAGTTTGGTGCGGGGTGGTGGCCGGTCATGGGGGAAGCTTCACACAGGGACATGGCCGTCCGTGCATGGATCTTGGGGCAGGGGTGGCGGCCAGCCATGGGTTGGAGCATGGCGCGACCACAACGGATCTTGGCCTAGTGGCGGTGGACGGCCACGGGGTGGACCTAGGGCAGCAATGAAGCTTGCCATGGTGGCAGTGACCGACCATGGCAGAGCTTGGCACGAGGGCAGCCGGCTGAGCGACAGAGGTGCATGGTACATGGGGTGGCAATGGTGCATGTGGCGCGAGGCGGTGGTGCACGTGGTGGTGGCAGTGTGTGTGAGGAGTCGGCGACGATGGTGCGTGTGACCAGCAGTAGGAGGAAAGAAGAAGATAAGGTTGGTGTGTGGGGCCCACTACTGATATGTGGGGCCCACAAACTGTAGATGACGTGTAACACCCTCGGTGTTACATTGTACAATCTTTGATAAAACAATGCATGAGCATCATATTTATGTGTGAATGTATGTAATATAGGGTGTAAAGCAATGTATGTAACTTGAAACGATCATTAGAAACGCGAAACGAAAGTTACATTCTATGTCGCGTTATATTACTTAGGGTTTTAAACGAATTTTTATTGAACGAAAATACTATAGAATGCACATATGAAACTTTAATAGGGTTTGTAGTACAAGCTTCATAGGTGGCGGTGAAATACTTGCGGTCGAGAACGGGATTCACTAGCTAGCATACTTAATAGCTTGGAAATCGAATTTGACGCGAAACCGATCAAGACTTAGTCAAATTTCTAAAGTTAGAAAATGGTTTGATGAGGCAAAGTTTGGGAATTTTTGTAGGAGGATCGGGTTAAGGAGTGATGGGGTATTAGGGTTTGTTTTAGTAGCTTAACATGCCCTCTCAGGTATAGAATATGTGGTTTAGCAATGGGATCATTGAGTTGGATTTTTGGGACGCTTTGAAAAGCGTGCAAGGCACGTTCCCGGATGGCTTCAGCGTCTGGACGTGGTCACCATGCCTCGGTTCAGCTCGGCGCCGCAGCACTGGCTTGCCCAAGCGCGCACATCCACACCGCCGTCGCCGCACCCTGGCACGCGACTCATGCACGCATGCGCATGCCGCGCCCGGCCGGCCTGGCCGCTCTGCCATCACCGCTGGCGTCGCGGGCCCACTGTCCTGGCCAGTCCGCTGCCGCCCGCTTCGCCGTGTCGCTGCCTGCGTTGCATTGCATCACCGCGCTGCTGCTAGCCGTGGCCGTGAGTGCTGAGTCACCCGCGTGCACTCGCACTGCTTGCGTCACGTCCGCCTGAGCCGCTCTGCTGCCTCGTGCTCGCTTACGTGGGACCGTGCGCACGTGGCCACACTTGGCCTGCTGCGGCCGGCACATGGCCCTGCCTGCACCGTTGCCTTGCCGCGCATGGTCTTGCCCCGCCTGCCCATTGCCATCACATCCGCGCTCGATGCGACACTGCGCTGCTGCCCCTCCCTAGACCGGCGCCAGCCACTACGGTGCATAGGGCTGAGCCACCGTTGGCTTGTGATTTATGGCCATGCGGCCAACCGTTCTTGAGCATGTTTCGCTGTCCCCCATCGCCCTGTAGCAAGTGCGCGCTTGAACTCCAAGTTGATAGCCACGTCTTTCCACGACAACGTCGAGCCAAGCCATGCCTGTGTTTCCCCTGTTTCCCTGTCACCATGGTCACTGGACCCGCACCTTCAATTCAACGTGGTGGAGTCATCTCGGTCCAATTAACCCTGTCCATGGCTTCACGGTGTAGTCAGCCAGCCACTCGACCCCATCATGCAGTGATCCTTGCTGTGCCATGCTCCGATTTGGAGCTTTCTTTCCGCCAGGTCATTAAGACCGTCTCGGCATGCCTCGATGGCAAGGCCCCCACTCCAGAGCTACTCGTGTTTGTTCCGTTGCACCGCCAACTTTGCCTCCACCTACCCATCACCCGGCGCACCCTTGCCAACTTGCTATCACCTCCTAGCCACCCCTGACGTAGTCTTGCCACCGCGGTGCACCACCGCACCGTCCGTGCGCACACGGCCAGCTTGGCTCAGGCCGCCTCCGGTCGAACCACCACCTCGTCTAGGTCCGTGGTGAGTACCTTGAGCTCATGAGCTACCCCTACTGCTCCGGCGTCGTTGTGGCTAACCAGAACGGCACCGTTTTGCTTCAGGAGCTCCGTCGCCGTGGTCCGGCTTTACTACGGCGTCCCGGCTCGTGTTTTCTTCTCCAGCGTTTTGCGTTCGTGCCTAGGCAAGTATCGGCTCCTTAGATAGGGTAGGGAGGGTCCTGGGTGCCCGGCGGGGGCCATCGGTGCCACTGGCCGCTGCGCTGGCGTGCGCAGCCAGGTCAAGGACCTCCCCGATGTAAAGATAGGTTGTTGCCGGGGCTATTTTGTGTAATCGCAGACTGAAGGAATAGTGCGCTTAGGGCTCACGCTATTACCGGGTAGTTCGAGGGCGTTCTCGTAAGATGACCGGCGCGCGCGGGGCTCCCGGTTGCGGGCCGTCGTCGCGCGGCTGGGCCGCGTCCGCGTGCGCGCGCGCGATGCATGGGAGTGGGCCACGTGGTGGATTTAGTTTTCCTTTTTCAAGTGAATTAATATATGTTTATTCAATTTAGTTTTGAGCTGATCTTTGTAAAATTATAGTAAATTCTATGGGTGTCCAAAAATAGTGAAACAAAATTTGTTAGGTTCACAAAAATATTATCTATCTGTTGGTGTAGTTAGTTTACAGTTAGCTATGATAATGATAGATTCATAAATTCACTTTAGAAAGTTTAGTATTATTTAGCTTAATATTTGTAGGAATTTTTGTGGTAAATTGGTGATAGCTTTAGCCATGAAATTTTTACAGTAGACTCATTAGATTATTATGTGCTCACTGTAATTTTTATAGCCCTCGAATAGATTGATAAATAGAATAGCTAGTACTCCTTGTTTTATCATATATAGGGTAAATCGATATTAAAAATAGGGATTCATTTAGTTGCTAAGTTAATACATGAAATGTTTTATACCTGTTTAGTGGGAATGATAGGTAACGTAGCGTCTTAGTCGGTAGAGCTAGTTTAGTAGCTTGACAGGTGTATTCATATTTTAAGAGTTGCTGTTGCCGTATTACTAAGTGTTGCATCATCATTTCATGCATTTAGATAACGAGTTGGTAGAGTTCGTGCCTATGAGCGAATCAGGAGTTCGAGGAGATCATTGAGGAGTATGAGGAGGAGATTCTCGTACAGGAGGGAGCCCCGGAGCCATTCATTGCTGACTTTGTTGACACACCGCCTGCCCAAGGCAAGCCCCGATGCATAACCCCTATTTTTAAATGATTATTGAATATATATATGATGCGCATTTACGTAACAGGAATTTTATGGAAACTACATGCATAGATATATCTACCTATGAGTCCTACTAGTATTGGTCGAGTATCTGCTATGCTCAGGGTATCGGTAGCGTGAGTAACATGCCGTTACTCACAATAGGTGATAATTATGATCACTTATGATAAAATGGTGGAAAGGAAAATGGAGACCGGGTAGGGATATGGTTTGGATATTAGTGGGTGTAATAGGTTGTGTCCTGCGGCCAACAGGGCATAGCTTGGTTACACTTTTTCCCTGTCTATGTTGGTTAATGACCGGCCGTTTCATTGGGTTCTAGGCAAGTCACTGATTTATTATCCCGAACACATACTTGGGTATGGATATAGGGAAGACTTGTTGTTTTCTTGTCGTAGGTTTCGGCTCTTTCCGGACCGACTGATTGGAGGCGGGATAGTGAAGATCTAAGCACCGCACTGAGTCCGAGACTCAGGAGCGGGGGCTTGGAGTCTAAGTTTGAACAGAGACCTGGACCCGTGACAGGAGAGTGATGGGCTGGTCCTGCTTGTGCCTAGGGTATAAGTGGTGCATGTGTTTTTTGGGTACCCAGCTGGGGGCATTGATTCACGAATCACCGACGTTCTGGTATGGCTTGCCTACAGTCTAGCACCGTCGTAAGAACCGAAAGATGAAAGGTAATGAAATGGAACTGATTGCTCAACCCTTGCTCGAAAGTAGAACATGTGCATCCATAGAAAGGCTAGATAATAAATCAATCATGACCGCTAATAATAACATAAATAAGGATTCACTATTAGTACTGCATTCTACAAAAAGAAACCCAGCAAACCATAAAGCTTATCATATCCCTTGGAGTCAGGAAATTATTCCCACTAGTCGGATAAGTCTTACGAGCACATTGTGTATTCAGGGTTTATTTACCCCTGTTGCAGATACTGCTTGAGAAGTAGCCATTGTGTGAATGATTCTTCTGGTGGACACAGACGGATCCTTGTTCATTATCGATAGATGTTTATTATCATTCCGCTGTTTAATATTCCGTACTCTGAATTTGGTAATGTAATAATACATTTCTAAGAACTCTTGATGTATGAAATAGACTAAGTATTGTAACTCGTTCTCATTATTAGATTCTTGGGAAAAAATGTGGACTATTTAGGCTCTCCCTTGGGGTGTGCCCAACGAAACCCGCCTGCTGTAGCTTGCTTTTGGGTTGCTTAGTGTCTGGTGGAAGACGAACGCCTCTGTAAGTGCGTTATTTCGGGCGGTTCTGCCATACGACGGTGTTAAAGTTCTATCTATTATATCTCTTTCTATCCCTCCTACCAAACATAAAATAGAGACCGTCCCATTTCCTCAACCAAATAGACAACTAGGACCGCCCCATCCCTAACAATTAGGTCTGTCCCATCCCACCACGTCCACACACACTTAGTCGCATAGATCTGTGGAGGTGTGGCGGCCGCACACGCGTGGCCTGTAGGGCTAGAGCGGGGTCCACATCGGGGGCCGTGTTCCCATGTGCGTGCATCGCAGACAATGTGAGGGTGAGGCGTGGCGCTGGCTAGGGCAACGGTTGGCAGTGTGCAGCTGCGGGTGGCCTCCGCGCGTGAGGCTTGTCACTCCTTTCCATGGCAATGGTGGCACGGTCGAGGGCAGCAGTCGAGGTCAGCGGCCTTAGTGGGCTGCTTCGATTGGCTTGGTGAGCCACCTCTGGGGCTCAGCTGCCTTTTTTTAATTTCAAAAATCATTATCAACCAGTACTACACAAGGGATTTGTAGAGACGGCTGGCTAGTCGTCTGTCTCTAGAAACCAATTGTAGAAGCATCCAAAAATAGGAGTGCCTCCACAAATCTTTGTTGCTGCTACAAATCGATCTGTAGAGCCGACTCATTTTCTAGAAATTATAATCAGGGCCAAAAATAGCGAAAAAAATTAATATGAGGAGCCCCCACCAGGAAAAATTTTCATGCACGTGCGACCATATGGGTGAACCCACGACCTTAGGCATAGTGTGTAGCTAGTCTGACCGCTTCACCCCAAAGTCTGACTAAAGGCTAGATAAATTCCTTTAGGATTCACTCTACTGGATTTTAAAATGTATATTTGGGATCTTAAATGAATTTAAATAAAAAATTTCAATTGGAAAGTTGTAAATACTGTTAAGTACCGCGACCTCGGTTATGGCCACTTCTCCATCCGAGACCATTTAAAAAAATAAATTTCAAAATGTGAGAAATTCAAATAGAATTTTCTTTGGATAAATAATTTTAAATAAAAAAGTTATCAACTACAAAGTTGTATAGCTCTTTGAGATTTACAACTTTGGTTTTTATCGTTTCTCTATCTGATGTTGTTCAAAAATTTTGAATTTCAATATGTGAGGACTTCAAACTGAATCTTGGGATCATAGATTTTCTTTCGAATAAAAAAGTTCTCAACTGCAATATTTTTGACTTTTTTGAGATCTATAAGTTTGTCTTTGATCATATCTCCATCTGAGACCGTCATTTGAAACATTCAAAAAAATTGAATCTAGAAATGTGAGAGGTTCAATCAAAATTTATGGCATTTAAATGACTTCAAATAAAAAAGTTGTCAACTACAGATTTGTAGATATATTTGATATATACACAACTTTGATATTATGTTTGTCTTCATCCGACTTTGTTGGAAAAATTATGAATTTAACTGTGTCACACCGATTTAGAGACGACTCTAGAAGGAGCCCCATTTAGAAATTGATTTCTAGAGGTGGCTCTAGATCCAGCCACCTCTAAAGATAGAGCCATTTTTATTTTGAGGCAGCTGTAAATCAAAGCTGCCTCTAAAAATCGATTTCTAAAGGCAGGCTTGCTCGGGTACTATTTTTAGATGTAGATTTTGATAGAGTCACCTCTACTAAAAAAATGAATCCGTTAAGCTAAAAATCATTTGCGTGATGTAATTGTCAGTGGGTAATAGAAACCGGTTGTGATAATGGATTATCACCTGTTTGAAACTAGTGGTGGATAACTCTTACTATCGCCGCTGACTTTCACCAATAAAGGGCAAAACTTGCGTGATGAGGGTTTTCAAAATGTTTGTGATGAGCTCTCTGTGCGGTAGTGGTATGTTATGTCTCTTGACTCCTAATTTTTTATCTTATCAGCACAGAACTCATCTAATAATGTAAATTATAAGATATAAGCAGCAGACCCAACTATCTGAATAGATATAAAGATTGGTTGCCTAGTACGTGGGGGTTGACTTGGTTATTACTTGCTTAGGTAGCTAACTAGTGCACGACATGCGGATTAACTCAACAGCACCATTGAAGGAAGTCAACTGTAGTAGCTTAGCTAGGAGTAGAGATTGTGGCCATGATGGTTTCTACCTGTCGATGCCATAGCGTTAGAGAGGCCATTCCATTAAGTTTGACACCTTGAATTGACCCCCTGCCCAATTAGTGATTGAAGAAATTAAAAAGTATTTCCTTTTGATCACAATGGCGTGCCGTACATGGTTGGAATTTATTCTGTTCGGCTGATACATAAGCCAGCTGAAGTTATTTTGTTGTGAGAAAAAAATACTGTAGATTCTAGTTGATAAGCCGGCTGATAAGTTCAAGCTAGCGAACAGGGCTGAACGCGTGGCAACGCGTGGCCATGCACACAGCATTATCTATCGTTTAGCAAAAGTTGGCTAATGGAGGGCGCTTGTGCTGACGTGGCACAATATATATTATACTGATGTTCTTTGTTTCCCATACCACAAAAGTAGGATTGTGTTGGGCACGGGGGCTTCTTATATATTGATGAGGAAATTAAAATAAGCAGGAGAGAAGGCTGTGTGGAGCAAGAAAGGGCCTAGACATTATATATATATATATATATATATATATATATATATATATATATATATATATATATATATATATATATATATATTAATTAACTAATAAAAGTAAACTTGTAGACTTTTGTTCTCCTTCTTACAACATTCCTTTCAGTTATGGAATGTCTTTCGTATACCTAACTAAAGTTGTTTGGACATTTGTATCCTCTGGCCCGGGTACGTTATATATAGAGTTTAATTTGCAGTGTTGATCGTCGTCGTCGTTGCCACGTATACATGCATATGTAGAGTTTTTACGTAAAAGCGGCATCCTTGTGGAGAAAAATGCGTGGTATCTACTCTGCATTCCAAATTATAACGTGTTTTAGCTTTTTTAATGCTAAACTTTTGCTATACACTTAGATATATATTATGTCTAGATACACAGTAAAAGTAATGTATTTAGAAAAATCAAACCGTCTAATAATTTGGAACTGAGAGAGTATTTCTTTTCTTTTGTGGATAATTTGGAGGATCCCTTTTTCATTATTATAAATTGATGATTCAGTTCATTATATTTGTATAGATACATACATACGCAGCTAGAGTCAACCCCACTCTATCTAGCACTCAAGTGAAACTTTAGCGCACCTTTCATACAACGAATTAATATTGAAACGCAAGATGAGGAAACCAAACAAGACATGATCCTAAAAGCAGGCACGCATATGTAAGACTATCTCCAATAATAACACTCAAAATATAAGACTCATTCAATGTTTGGGTAGCGCTACAGTTAAATGGTTCAATATCCATTCGACATCCTCTCCAACAACAGGACACAAAAGAGAATCATTTCTACAAATGGGTTTTCAGGAGAGATGATACTCATATTTGGGTTGTGCTTCTCAGACAACCCAAAATGGGTCTCCCATATAGGTACTCTGTTGGCGGCTAATTTTAGGTCTCCTGCTACTTATTTTGGGTTTAGATGCGCATATGGGTCACCTGTTGGAGACCGTCTAACAAAGCCCAGGATCATAGCGACAGGTGAGTATTGTAGTGGGTTTAGGACTCTGAATAATTGGAGACTGATTGGAGGGATGAATGAGATAATATTATTTTGGCGTGAGACGGTGGTTAACGATGGGAGGAAAGCAATCAACTCAACTCTATACTGTTATGTTAATCTGATTTTTAGAGAGAGAGGAGGAGAGACTTGAAAAGGTGGTGAACGCTGAAAAAGCATGCTCGAGTGGAGAGAGATGTCACACGATTGCATTGTCTAAACGGCTAAGACAAGGCCGGCCCACCCTGAGCCTGAGGTGGTGGTTTGTGGGGAGCCACCACTCCCCTGTCACAACCACCAACTACATCTGGTCTTCTAACCTAGAAACTGTTTCGTACCAAACATGTCTTTTGCAAATAGCTTCACAGGTCTTACGTGAGATAGACGGGAGATGAAGCTGAAAATAGTGGCTCCTCCCGGCTCGTACTAGCACAAGAAGGCCATGGACTTAGAATTATGCTTGAGAGATGTCTTTAGCAAGAGAGAGTTACGCTAAGAAGATTCGGATGACACCATGGACTCAGAATTATGCTTGAGAGTTGAGCAGCTTAACTTGAGCATATATAGTCATTAAAGTTTTAAAGCTGGTGACAGAGCCTACTTTGGACCAAGAAAGTGAAAAGGCTCCGTTGAAAGGTGAATATTTTAAGAAAGAGAATTGATGGTTTGGACTGAAAAGGAAAGGTGGCCTAGCGATTGGAGTACTTGAGGGGTGATTGGAGTATCGGTAAAGATCTTGGAATCAGTTTGACAAATTACTTGGAGTAAGGTTAACAGATATGCAAAGTAAAGAAGAATCCCAATGCGGAGTATCCATATCTCTTTGAACACCATCGTCCGAACCTCGAGGATGAGATTCATCTTAAAGGGGTAGAATTGTAACACCCTAAAATTTGCTTCTTCTGAAATAGAGCTAAAATGATTTAATTTTGTATTTTTGTGCTCATGAAAATATAGGAAAATAAATTTTTTCATTAAATTAAAATTTATCATAAGACTTAGCAATATTTTTGTGCATACATGATGTTGCATATTTATTTGTGATGATTGGGTTTGATCAAAATTTCGAAAGGATTTGAATTTGAATTAAATTTGGATTTAAAAATGTGTTTAAGAAAATAAAAAGGAAATTCTTTTCCTCCACTATCTCTGTTCTCGGCCCAGCAAGCTAGCAAGCCCAGCTCCACCCCACTCGGCCTGCCCCGCTCCCTCGCATCGGCCCAGCTCCGCCCTCAGCAAGCAGCCCAGCAGCAAAGCCACATGTCCGCGCATCCCCGCCTCCTCTCCCCTCTCTTCCGCTGACGAACCGGCCCCGCTCTCTCCCTCACCGCCATCCCAGGCCCACGTGTCAACTACGCCGCCGTCTCCTGCCTCCAGACCGAGCCGGACTCTCCGCCGCCGCATCGGTGTCCGCCGCCGCCATGCCTCCTCCCTTTGCCTTGCGTCCCAAGTCGCTTCCGGCCATAAATACCGAAGCCCGAGCCCGCGCCGCCTCCTATCCCGAGCCTCGGAGCGCTGCCCTCGCCTCAAGTCTCGCCGAGACGCCACTTCACAGCAAGCCCTAGCCGCTGCTCCGCCATAGCCGCCGCCGCCAAGCACCGAGCTGCACGCCGTCTTCACCTTATCTTCGACCGTGAGAAGTGCCTAGGTAAGTTCGCAGTGATCTTCTCTACTTTTTGGTGCCCTTGCTTCGTGCTATCGTGGCCCGTGGGCTCTTCTTCAAAAACGCCGACAAGCTTCTCAACGCCGGCCATGGTGCCACCGTCTCCTCTCCCTGTTCTGGCACCGGTTGCGCCTTCTCTCTTCCCTGTCTAATCCCCACCGTCCATCCCGAGATCAACGAGTTGGATTTAAAGATACCGGTTCGGCCGGCATTCTTTTAAAGAATCCCTGTCTTTTCCAAATTTTGAACCCGCAGTCCATAGCATATTTCCAGAATACGTCTTTTTCTTTGGAAAGCGTAGTTTCCTTCGGTTAGATTCAAAATATATTTTTATCTATTTACAGTTTTGCCACTAGCCTTGTTTAGACCATAACTTCTTCATTTTAACTCTGTTTTGACCAATTCAAATTGCGTTAGATTCATAACGACGTAATCTAAGTTATAGTAGCATTGTTTAACATGCTCTATGCTTTTCAAATAAAATGTTAATTTGATCAATCTATATGCAATTAGTTTTCCAATTAAAAGCAATTAGTTTTCCAATTAAAATAAGATTAGATCTAACTTGGTTTTCCAAATCAAATATAATTTGACTTAATTTCATTTGGATATTTCTCTAAAATATCTTATATATATGATTTTATATAGTTAAAATAAATAAAGCGTGTAGCTTTCTTCTTCTTATATGAAGGTGAATCTCCCGGTAGATGTTTTTTTTTCATCGTAGCTCCGATTAGCGTGTTTTTTGTGTCTATGTGCTCGTAGCAATGCGTAGATTAGTTTTCAAACTTCTTTATTGTTTGGTGTATTGTTCTAATTTAGTTTTATTGTTTACTTCGTGTATGATTGCATGGATGCTTGTATGGTGTTCTATGATCATGTCCAGTCGGTGAGCTATACGTGGTGAATCCAGAAGTAATTCATTAAAGTTTTGGACTTGAAGAAGGATATGAGTTTAAGGCAAGTATAGTATGGGATTTTCTTTGTTGTCCTATACACCTTTAATCATTTAATTCATACTGCATGTGTCTACCTTGACTACCACTAAGGATATTAATGTAGACAAGGCCCGATCTTATGATACGTACGATAGCGTCGATTGGTGGAGACTCGACGTTCACGATCTAGGCTTCGAATCAATACTGATTTGGACCCTCGCAACCGTTACACCACTGCTCCATTGGTTATCAACCACGCGAACGCGATTGACCTCGCCGAGAAGGCTTTCCTGCAAGCAAATCGAGAACACAAGCAAGAACAGGATGAACGCAATCTAAAATTACAAATAAATATGAGGTTTGTGATAACGAGAAGGAGTTCAAGTCTTAATTCGAAAGGACTAATCGCCACATGCGAACAAGATCAAGAATAAGGGCCCTGGTTCACAACAAGCGGCCTTGGCGGCACAGTTGCAGCAAAACGACGTCTGTTTCACGAGAAAATCAAGAACTAAACAAAACCCAAGCCCTAAGGAGAGCGACGGCTGCTAATTATAGAGCCCTGGACGTCACCCCCTGGACGCGCCCCCTAATGGGCTCTAAGACGATACACGGCCTAACGGACCAAAAGACGGTGTCGCAGCACCCTGGTAGATTCTGGACGCTGACTTATTTCAACGATTCCCGTTGATTCCGAAGGGATTTTGACGTGAGACCACTTGCATTGGCTTCCTTATCTAATTAGCTTTCCATCCATATGTGGATCGTCGAAAACAGAGTCCGGACGCACCCGCGTGACCAGTTTTATGACAGACTAGTCCTGAAACCCGAGATGGGCTCGAACTTGATTTGGGCCTCCACCTTGGTGACTCGAACTGGATGAGCTTCGGGCCTCCTTCTTGGTTAGGACACCCTCGCTGATCTCCTCGTCCTCTATCTCCAAGCATTGTCGTATGCATGGAGCTCATATCCTTATCAGATATCGTAGTCTTTTGTACTTGTATCTCGATACCTATGGGGTATTGCATTGGGTAGTATGATGTTAGTGCTCAACCAAACACATGATCTTATAACTTGACTAATGGTATATACAATAAACACTAAAATATGTTTTTTAGCAACATGGAACAAGGGGGCTAGAGCATTGGACTGTTTTTATGGTGCTCTAGATTCCTCTTCCTAAGGACTTATCTATAAGCGAACATCCGGGACTTACAGTACAATTATGAGGGCTACATGGCTCTTGCTTTAGCTCAGTATGAGGACCTTTTCTAACTTGTTAGAGGTTACCTTTATGGCGTAAGAATGGCTTGCCAAATCGGGTATAGGACAACCTCTACTCTTATGTGTATAGGCTGCGTGTCATTGTGCCATTCGATAAGGGGGTTCCTATATCTGTTTGTCGAGTGAATCTAATGGCCCTAACTTGTTGGAGGAACCTTTGAAAGGCTTCATAGTGAACCCTACTGATCTTTCTTGAAAGTGGGTCAAGAGATTAGCTACCTCGGGCGAAAGGGTAAATCACGACTCACAGTGAAAGTGTACAACCTCTGCAGAGCATAAAACTGTTATAATAGCCGTGCTCACGGTCACGAGTGGCCTTGGACCCTTACGTAATAGATGATGAACACTGATGATACTGATGATGAAGATGCTCACTAATAATTACTGTTTATGCTATTCATTATTCATATTTATCTGATCATGTATTTATGTGGGCTTGTGAATAAATTGGTTGCCACCCAATTGCTAAAAGATGACCCATTAAAAGATAATTGCACGTAAACCAGTGTTAGCCTTTTGAGCCTCATGAACCCCGTGTTATATTTGTTGAGTACGATATGTACTTACGCTTGCTTTACTTTTTAAATCTTTGGAAAAAATCCGGATGGGTACCAGATTGCTAGAATTTGGAGGAGTTATGCTTGTGATCAACCAGTCAGTTGTCCCTGTGGAATTGGAGTCTTCACCCGAAGATCGGAGTTGTCTTTCCGCTATTTGCTGTCTAAGGTTATATCCTTTATACTAAGTACGTTATATATTGAGCATTGTCTTTTGATATTACCCTTATTTGTAGTTATATGTGAGATTTGACTTTCTGGCCTCACATATGGTGCGTATCTGGTTTTATTCTTAAAACCGGGTGCTACAGGAAGGAACACACGGGCTCAACCGCCGGAGCCGGGAGTGCAAGCGCGAGGGCCACCGGGGATCGCAAGCGCGGACGTGTCAAGAACAAAGAAACGAGGAAGACAGGATTTGGGAAAGAAAGAGAGGCTGTGGGGAAGCAGACGAGGAAGAAAGAGAGACCATGGAAAAAAGGAACTATGGTCATTTAGTTATATTTTGTCTATAATGAGAAGCAGCTTTACTAAACGGTTCACCAAAACAGCTTTAGCTCTATTAGTAGAGCTACTCGTTGAGCTGAAGCAAAAAAAAAAGTTACTACATAGTGATGCTGAGCCATGCTAAATAAAGCCTTAATTCTAGCAATAGCATTGCTGCTGATGGTGAGGGGAGAGTAATAAAGCTTATACGTGACTATCCGATCCTATATTGGGTCCTTTTGGAGGAGGAGCCGAGAGGGGCCGGGCCTCGCTCGCTCATACGTACAGTATATTGTAATTCTTATTCAAGTCAAGTGTTGACAAGATTGCGATGATTACTGCTCAAGTTTCGTTATCGATCGATCGCTTTGCAAACCTAACCGCTATGATTGGTGCAAAAGGAATGTTCTTGCTTGCTGGATATGAGGGGAAAGGGGATGGAGAGCGTATGTACCACCTAATTACTTGGGGTACACGTACGGTTATGATGCGTCGGAGTAGTCCAGATCTATCTTATGCATGCATGCATAGATCGAACTACACTCATGATCGCTAAAGGTAGGAGCAGCAGCGACAAAGCATGCTAACTAGTCAACTGTAACACTCAAGCGCATGCACGCGCGCACAACGATTTTACTTACTTTGTAGGTGTAGTGTAGCTTCACTAAGCTAGCTATATTATAGTAAGCTAGTATAGCCTAAGCATGCCTGCATACATGTCCCATGCATATCTTTTGCCTCTGGAGGTCATCAGTTTGGTAGCTAGTAGGAATATAATGTATTTAAGCTTGCTGCTCCTTGCAAAATTTGGATGGAGAACAGTGATGGGTTATTCCGCTATGCATGCATATCTGTGTGACTGAAACACTGGTTGGAAACACGTACGGTACCTACTTACTGACTTTTATTTGCTTGCTCAATCAATCAACAGGGCAGACAAGGAAAATTGAAATGAAAGGGACGGTCTATCCCTTTAGAAAAGGAATTTGCATTGTCTCGGTGAATCCCCTATCGGTGGCACTCTTTTGTTTCTTCTGTCCTGCGCAAATGAAGGATAATAATAAGATACGATGTGACACTAACAATTGATTTAAAACTATTTTGAAGGCTAGCTACGTAACTTAATTAGTAGCTAGGTAACTACTAAGCAGTTCCGTTTGGTACAGTGATGATTTGGATCCATTTCGGGCTTATTCGGTTCCTCTGGATTGAGGCCCTGGAAAACCGAACGAAGTCTTCATCAGATTGCTTCAGCTCATCCGTCCTGTCCTATATATACGTACGGCTACATGATTTAATTTGGCTAATTAATATTAATATAATAATTCATATTGCTATAATTTGCTGCAATTAATCTCTATATAATATAATATAGATGATGTCAACCTCATGCAGATCGAGCAGAGCAGTTGGCAGACGACGACACGGCACACGGGCCCTAGCTTTGGCGCGTCGTACGTCGTCGTCGTCGATCGGGCGGGCGGGCGGCCGGCCGGCCGGTAAAATCGCCGTGAAAGGACGGCGGTGTCGCGCGTGTGTGACCCCGCCACTGGGCAGACATGTCCAGTCGAGCAGTTGGCATGGTCGGTCCGGCCAGCTCTCCGGATTCACGCTTTCAAATGCCACATGAAACCCTTGTCGTCGTCCTGCTTCAATTCAATCCTAGCTTTCTCGCACACAGGCATCGTGTACTACAGGTATGTACACACGGATACCCTATCCTAGCTTGGTTTTGGCTTGGAGATCAGCTGCGTGCTGCATTATATTTTCGGAGTAGTGCAATAATCATCTCATCTATCATCTATTTTCGACCGAGGAAGATTCTATTAGTAGCAAAATAACGATACAAAGTATTGAAAAGTTTTTTCCGACCTCTTAACTGAAAAAGCATATACAGTCATAAAAACACACTACTGCAAAAACCAGTTTAAAACCAGCTTTCTGAGGCGGACAAAAAAATATTATTCGAGACGGCATTGGTGTCTGCCTCTTTCTCTTCACCTCTATTAATCTGAGCATACACACAAGTGCACATACAGTACCTGCCTTTGTTAGTAAAAAAAAAAAAAATACAGCCCACCATCGAGGCCGTTGTTGACCCCGACACACAGATCCGCTATCGAGTCTGTCGCCCGCTGTGCAAATCCGGTGTCGAACATATGCCCGAAGACGTTGCAGTTGCTCTAGATCTCCTTCTGGTTCTGGTGCACCTTGGGGTGCTCTAGATGTCAAATTTGAAGCCATGCAGATATCCATCCGAGACCAACAGGTGTTTCTAGTCTCCCCTTCATGCATTAGCCTCCTGCATCCCCTTGCTATGGATCTAGCGCCCACTACCAAGCCATGGCTGCCTCCCAGTTGTCTAGGGAGTAGAAGTGCACCATCCTATCGGCACTGTGGCCGTGCCTGAGGAGCTTGAAGCACGTTGTCGTTAGGAAAGCGGTGCACGGAATGTATGGCATGGCGGATGAACGGCGCTAGCTCTGGCTCTAGAGTAAGGATCACAAGGACTGGGAGGTCGTGGGAGACGCATGAATGGATGAAGTTCAAGCAGGGACGTCATCCGCCTTGGGCACCATGCTCCTAGATGTCATCCCTGCCGGATCGGGTCCACCAGTAGGGAAAGGACGGACGCAGAACGACAGGCGTGAAGTAGGAGCAGCAGCGGTGCAGAGAAGTGTGCGGTGAATCCGATAGTCTCGCGTCGGGGTGGGGGCAGAAGTGACATACGAGGAGGGAGAGAATAGAGAAGTGTGTAGCGGCGGGTGTGGAGGGAGACAAGCGGTGTTGGGGACCAATACTAGGGTACCCGAAAAGGAGGAGCTAATGACCATCAACATTGATTCATCCGACGCAATCAAGAGCGCGACTACAGCTCCAACCGATCCCCAGCGCGCAAGCTCTGCTTCTTCTGGCCTCTGGGTCTGCGTTCCGCCTTGCCCGACCATTGGGTCTGCGCTCCGCCTCACCCGGCCTTTGGGGGAGGGCTCCGCCTCACCCGACCCCGAGGCCGCGGGCTCCGCCCCGCCCGACCCTTGGGTTTGCGCTCCGCCTCGCCCTACCCTTGGGCCTGCGCTCCGCCTCGCCTGACCCTTGGGTCTACGCCTCGCCTCGCCCGGCCTCTGGGGGAGGACTCCGCCTTGCTCGACCCCGATGCCATGGGCTCCGCCTCGCCCGACCCTTGGGTCTGCGCTCCACCTCGCCCGACCCTTGGGCCTGCGCTCCGCCTCGCCCGGCCTCTGGGGGAGGACTCCGGCTCGCCCAACCCCGAGGCGGCGGGCTCCGCCTCGCCCGACCCTTGGGTCTGCGCTCCGCCTCTCCTGACCCCGAGGCCACGGGCTCTGCCTCTCCCGACCCTTGGGTTTGCGCTCCGCCTCGCCCAGCCTCTGGGGGAGGATTCCGCCTCACCCAACCCTTGGGTCTTGTAGCACCCTAAAATTTGCTCCTTTGAAAATAGAATTGAAATGATTTATTTATGAATTTTGTGCTCAAGAAATATAGGAAAAGAATACTTTTCATTATATTAAAACTCATCATAGGGTGTAGCAACATTGTTGAGCATACATGCGATGCATTTGATTTATTTGGTTGAGTAGTTCTAATTAAAATTTAAAATGGTTTAAATTGCTTTTGAAAAATAAATTTGAAAATGGCTTTGAAATAAAAGAAAAGAAAAGAGAATGGGAAAATAAAAGAGTTTGCAAAAGTTTAGTTTTGGAAATCTCCCAAAAGTTCTCATCTTGAAAAGTATATTTGAATCTATATTTGGATTTGCATTTGGTTCATAATTGAATTTGATTTTGAAAACAAAATAGAAAAGGAAAAAGAAAAATCCTTTCCTATCCCTCTCCTCTCCATTCTCTCGGCTGGACAGGCCAACTAGCGCCTCCTCCTTCCCATATGCCGGAGCCCAAGTCACGTTCGACCTAGGTGGAGAGCCCAGCTCGCCCGAGCAGGCCCTCCTTCATCTGTTTCACTGCCAGTGCAGCCCCACGTCCTCGCTCGTTGACAAGTGGGACCCAGCCGTCAGCCCCATCTCCTACCTCCATCCGAGCCGGACTCTCTCTCTCTCTCCCTTTTGGACTAATCCTGAATCCTCCGGGATACGGTGTGCTCCCCACGCCCAACGCCCCTATAAAGACCCAAGGCACCAGCCGCATCCCCGTTTCCCATCTACGTCGCCCCAGAGCCCTAGCCTCGCCCTACCTGCTGCCGTCTGGATCTCGCCGCGAAGTCAAACTCACCGCCGCCGCCATTGACGCAGACCGCGACCGCGACCGCACGGGTCTCCAAAACCGTTTGCCGAGCTTCGCGACCTGGTGACGAAGCTGCCGAGCCCTCCCCTTACTCTCTCTTGGTCTTGGTTGCTCACAGGGCTTTGTCGTGGTTCACCGAAAGAGGCCGTCCGCCACGACGAGCCATATGTCGTCTCGGAGCTATCCCTGTCGTCGGGAACACCCTAGGTGAGTTCGCCGTGCTCTGCCCTCTCTCCCGGTGCCTTCCCCGTGTCGTAACATGTCCCGTAGGCGCTTCCCCGTGCATGCCGGGCGAGCTCCTTGCCATCGGCTATGGTAGCCACCGCGTCACCCTTCCTACTCCGGCTGGCGCATCTCATCCAACCGTTCCTAGCCGTCCGATCTGGATCGGACGATCCTAAATAAAAGATATCCCTTCGCCGGCAATTTTTCTAAAGAGAACCCCAGCTTCCTGTAAATTCCGCCCACCGTCCTTGCATGTTTTCTAAAGAGCCCCTGCCCTTCTTCTTATTTCTACCTGCAGTCCCTCCGTAGTTTTAAAATCAAAATTTGATTTATTTTAAATTCAAAAATCAAGTTCCATCTATTTACACAATTGCCCCTACCTTCAGTAGGCCATATCTTCTCCGTTTTAGCTCCAATTTTACCCGTTCAAGTTGCGTTAGATTCGTAATGACAAAATCTACGCATTAGTATTAAGGTTTCCATATCAAGAGCTCTGGAATTTTATGGTTTAACGCCTAACTTGAATAATGATTATGCAATTGGATTTTTCTAATTAAAAGTAACTTAGGCTTTTCACCTTGGTTAATTATATGAATTGTTCTACCTTGTTTTTTAAATCAAGTATAATTTGATTTAACTCAATTAAGGTAGTTCTCTGAAGTATCTTATACATGTTTTATATAGCTAAAATAAATAAAGCTTATAGTTTTTTTTTCAAGCAAACCTATTGGTAGATGCATCTTTTTTATCGTAGCTCCGATTAGAGTGTTTTACGCGTCTGTGTGTTCGTAGGAACCTGTAGAACATCTTTAAAACCTTTTTACTTGCTGATTCATATCCTTGGTGTACTGTTCTAATTTAGTTCTATTGTTTGCTTTGTGTATGATTGCATGGATGTTTGTGTGGTGCTTTATGATCTTGTCTAGTTGGTGAGCTTTATGTGTTGATCAAGAAGGAGTTCCTTTGAAGTTTTGGACTTCAAGAAGGATTAGAGTTTAAAGCAAGTATAGTATGTGATCTTTCTTGTTGTCCTATACACCTTTAATCATTTAATTCATACTGCATGTGTCTACCTTGGCAATCATAGTAATTTTCCTAGCTATTTGATATCTTGGATTCCTTAATTTCTATGGGTTATTGCATTGGGTAGTATGATGCTAGTGCTCAACTAAAACCATGATCTTGTAACTTGACTAATGAAATATGCAATAAACATTAAAAGTTGCTTTTAGCAACATGGAACAAGGGGGCTAGAGCATTGGGTTATTTTATGGTGCTCTAGATTCTTTTTCCTAAGAACTTATCTGTAAACGAACATCCGAGACTTACAGTACAGCTATGAGGATTACATGGCTCTGGCTTTAGCTCAGTATGAGAACATTTTCTAGCTTGTTAGAGGTTACCTTTATGGCCCAAGAAGGGTGTGTTTCGGGTTGTATATAATGCGGCCTCTGTCCGTTAGTGTATAGGATGCGTGTCATTGTGCTTGTCGGAAGGGGAGCCCTACATTCGCAGGGCAGAGAAACCTAGCAGCCCTAACTTGGACCCTTACGGAATAGATGATGAACACTGATGATACGGATAATGAAGATGCTCATTAATTATTACTGTTTATACTATTCATTATTCATGTTTACCGGATCATGTGTTTATATGGGCTTGTGAATAAACTTGTTACCACCCAATTGCTAAAAGATGACTTATTAAAAGCTAATTGCAGTTAAACTAGTGTCCACCTTTTGAGCCTCATGAACCCCATGTTATATTTGTTGAGTACGACATGTACTTACGTTTACTTTATTTTTTAATTATTTGGATAAAATTCCAGATGGGTACCAGATTGTTAGAGTTTGGAGGAATTAGGCTTGTGATCAACCAGTCAGTTATCCCTGTGGAATTGGAGTCTTCACCCGAAGATCGGAGTTATCTTTCCGCTGTTTGCTGTCTAAGGTTATATCGTTTATACTAAGTACGTTATATATTGAGCATTGTCTTTCGATATTACCCTTATTTGTAGCTATATGTGAGATTTGACTTTCTGGGCTCACATATAGTGTGTATCTATTTTGTTCTTAAAACCAGGTGCTACAGGTCTGCGCTCCGCCTCACCCGACCCTTGGATTTGCGCTCCGCCTCGCCCGGCCTCTGGGGATGGACTCCACCTCGCCCGACCCCGAGGCCGCGATCTCTGCCTCGCCCGACGGAGACCCATACTGTCGTCAACTACTCCAGGTTCAAGCGTATGGGCCTGAGTCAAAGCTCTGACACCAGAGAAGAGACCTGCACGCCCCGATGTAACCCGTGGTCTTGACGGGCCATACCGGAGGATTCACATCAAGAACATCGTTGGGTGTACCGGTGATGTTCTGCCTAACCCCCGTATGAACACTGATGGGCATGCCAGTTCACCACGACGTTCGCTAGGACGGAGTTGAGTGCCATGACCGGCATATGACGCTTGTGCATGGCGCTAGTGACGGACAGGACCACGACGCGAAGCCGTCCCTGTTGACATCTACAGGGTCGGCAGGACCCGGATGAAGAAGAAGAAGGACCCGGCGATCCTGAAGACCTTCGACTCTCTCTCTCTCTCTTTTTTTTTCTCCGCTGTAACCCATGCTTTCCCTTGGCCTATAAAAGGGAAAGCAGGGCGTCCTATAAGGGGCATCGCAACACATCACATCGATTCAGGCTAGATCCGATCGAACCATCACGAACCCATCGAACCCCGAACATACGGCTGAGTAGCAACCAAGCTCTCTCAGCACCCATTCATTCCTTTCACCAGAGACTTGGGACCTGTCCCTCTCTAGTCCGTTTATAACCCCTACTACGAACTTTCAGTGCTAGTAACACGAGCAGCAGCAACGAACTGGACATAGGGACATTCTGTCCGAACCAGTATAAACCTCGTGTCCTCTAAGCACATCATCCGAGCCAGACACGCAATATTAGAAATTTACTTGTTGGTGGCAACTCAAAACACCGACAAGTGGCTAGGCCGGGTTTCTCACCCTCTGTTTATATACTGTGAGGCTGGTAGCACGCCAAGACCGGCCACATGACTAGTAGTAGGTTAGACCTCAATTAACAGCTTTTGAAATAGTCCCGATGTATATGTAGGATCTTGTGCATGGTCACCATCCTTCTGTAGAACCACCGGACTTATGCCTTTCCATCACGGGAGCTTTATTTCCCCAACACCAGATCGTCTGATAGCCGGAAATCCTGTTCCTAATCTTTTGAGTGTCAACAGAATATATATAGTTCTGAGTGCATTATATTGTGCTAGATTTTGCCCTCCACACGCACGCCGGCCCTTTGGGCAGGGAGGTTGGCAAAAACCTAAACCCTAGCTGAGCTCCAGACCCTCACGTGTGGTCGTCTCAGCTCAGCGCAGGCTGTTAGCCTGTTACGCGTTACGCCAACAGTGAGGGACTGTGACAAGATTCCATGCGATTTGTTGTTGCTGCTGCGGCTGGTGATTTTGACACTACTAGCAGGCTGGCTGCTAGCTAGGGTGGGTGCTGTGGTCCTCCTTGGCGCGCGTGTGGGCGTTTGGCCGATGGCGATGTACTGATGCACTCCACCACAAGGGAACAAATTTGACACCACCACATGCTCGTCAGCTGGGAGTTGTGCACTGGACGTCTGGACCTAGCTAGCATTATTGGTGACGGCATGTTCTCTCTGATCATCGGTCGGCGTGGTCAAGTGCAAATGCAGAATTTTGCGGGGCCCAAATGTCGGTTGCTGCTAGCTAGGGTTTCAGAAAGATAATAAGCATGGTGTGTTACTTCTAATCACAAATTTTTGTTTGCGGTGCTCTTGGTTTAAGTGTACTGACTTGGAACAATATACCGTTTCTACCTAATATTAAAAAACAAATGTTTCTTCTAACCTGTTTTTTTTAATTTTTAAAATACCTTTACGCCCTTCATATCTCTTAGGTGATTCGGATTCACGACCCATGTTCATACGAGTTACAACGACTCAAGTCAAGTAATGGTACAAAATCCGATTCCAAAACATTTGGGTCCCGTTACAACGTACAACCATATTTGCTAGTATATATGACCAAATGTTAATATTTGTACACTTGCTTATTATCTGATGTATGGTACGTTATAGGTGCAGTTTACCCCCTATATGACGCAGCAAAGATCTCAACCATTCTCAGAAAAAAAAATGTAGATTGTTCAATAATAAAGTCAAACAAAAGAGGGGGCCAATTAAGAGAAGCCACGCTACGCTGCTTGGCTATGAGTGGGTATCTGAATTTCTGCTTTTTTTAATAGGTGAATTTGTGCGTTGATATATACGAAATAAAAAGATGCCTAATCATCACCTGGTGCTTGCATTGCTTTCTAAGATTCTCTTTTAGCATCAATCAGCATGTTCATTTGTTGGTTTCAGCCAGGGCTTATCAGCCAGCCAATAGTGTTTTTCTCTCACAACAAATCAGCACCAGCCGGGCTTATCAGCCCAGAAACCAACCAGCGAACAGGCCGAATGAGGGTGATTGATACACCTCACTCACTGGTTTCAAACATAGTAGTAACATGTGCTTTCAGCTCCAGATATTAATATATAAAAATATTTGCTCATATCACTTTTTTTTGCCCATATCACTATTTTGAGATTTAGCCTTTCTAAAAAAAACTATTTTGAGATTTTTCACATGGTGTATTTGAACATCCCCAGATATGCACCTGTTATACTAGTTATAAGGTCAGAATGTGTGACAAGAGTTTGTGACCGCTATGGATCCAAATTTGCAACCTTTAGTAGTGCCACTGCTGGTATAGTATACCTTAACACCTCTCTTGAGCACCGAGAGTACCACATCATCTAAATCATTTGTTGATGTTTTAGATAACAAATTGTAATTAAGAATTTAATTAGTTATTGATTAACTATTCAGAATGTCTCAAAATCCTAGTTGATCGACTTTGAGGTATGCACCTCAAATAAAAAGGTAAATAAACACATACATCTTCCTAGCATCGACGATCACATTTAGTCAAACTTTGGTGACATACATGTTCTGTGTACAGGGTATTTTGGGTGCCCATGCCTCGTTGTGGTGTTATTGGCATGCAGAGTGCGATCGACCTGAGTGTGCGTAAAGCCTAATCTTGGATGGTAGTAGTAGTGAATAAGGTCATCAGATCCAAAGTATTTCTCCTTTGCCGCAGAATTCAAGCCCACACACCCTGTCACTGACTGCAGCAGCAGCTGTAGTCGCTTTCAGAGCACATCGTTTGCTCCTTTGACATTCTTCTGTGTGGTCTTGCATGCACATCCCCCTCAATTCAGTCCAAATCACATCCATATCACCCAGACTTTTAAGGTACCAAGATACACCAACACCATATATTGTACACATCTGTGGCGCCATTTCATTCCATCATGAATATATCTTGACACACATGTATGTGATATCTTGGAACAATGACAGGATAAAACTTGGTAATTAAGTCAACCACCAGCTTAGTGCAGACATGCAAACCTCACTAGCTAGCTAGGTTGACTATTAAATCTGCATGAAAGATATAGAAAATTCAAGGAGGGTTGCATATTAAATGGAAAAGGAAACGCACCATTTGTTTTTCACATGATGTAACCTTGATCCATAAAAGGAAAATGGCATAAATCGATGTCCTTTTTTCTAAAACAAAAAAAGTAGTGAGCCTATACTATACACTAATAATAATAATAATATATCAGGTGCTTTATGTTTTTCTCACCATAAAATGTCTTTGCACTTGTGAAAATTTTAGTTATAATATTTTACGACCATAGAACTGAGTTGACACTTGACACCGATATTAGTGGGCGACACAAATAAATGGGAGAGCAAAGGAGGAAGACGGCTTTACCAAGACTTGTTAAGGTTGACAAGCAATAGATGTCTAAGTTTGAAAACCCTTGTTAAGGTTGAAGTCTCCACTTGAGCCACCACCACAACAAGCATGCTTCAACTTGCTTGCCTTCCCCCCCTGCACCTTTCATACTCCACTAGGAGTTGAGTCCCATAGGTGGAGGTCAAAATTTAGGTAAAGATTCAAATTTTGAATAATAACTGGGTTTTCCATAACCCCGAGTAAATCCAAACCTGAATGACTATCATGCATGCCTGGTGATGCGGACCACCACCAATTGTTTTGACAAGGTAAAGGGAAACTAAAAAGATAGATATGCTGGCTAGCTAGCTGCTGAAGGAGATATTAATTCACATGTTGATGTGGACCAAAGATAACTCACACAGGCCATCATTGTCTTCAGGAACAACTTGTGCACTCTACACCTTTAGGGTACACAGTTTTCATAGAGGACTTTGTTTTGTTTTTGCCTAAACGCTGCATGACTCCAGACTAGATTGGCATGTAGTGTAATACTGTGTCCTCCTATCCGTGACTGTCGTAGTCGTACCTTTTGTTGTGTAATCCAGGTGCATGAATGTTGCATAATATTGGCATGGTTTTGGTAAATAAAAAAGAGATTGTCTTGGCAGGCGTGGCTTCCTGCAACAGTAATGGGACATGATATATAGCTAGAGTTGAAAGAACGTGCAACAGCCAACAGGTAGAGGTAGCGCAGCACCAGAAACGGCAGAATCAGCAGTGATTTCTGTGCGTGATAGGCCACTCTTTCTACATGAGCATCACTTTCGTTGTAGAAAAGCTTAGTATACGAGCTTTTTGCTGGTACCCACCAATTATTACAGACCATGGATTTTTTATCCAACGGAATGGATAAAATTATTAGTTACAAATTAGGTGCCGGGTCCTAGTCTCTTAGTGGTAAATATATTGATTATATATAAGCAAAACAAAATGCTTGTAGCTGACCAGCATACTCGATACAGTAGTTCGATGTCAATGTAATTGAAAGGTACTGACTCTTCACCTTATTTAAATTTTGGCTTAAGCAGAAGTCATACACACATCAGCCCAACTAGGACGAGGGGAAATCATCGTGCTTTCTCCATTCCAAATTATAAAAAGTTTTGAGTTTCGTGCTAGATACATAGATTTTGCTATGCACTTAGATATTTATTATGTCTAGATACATAGTAAAAAAAATGTATCTGTAAAAACCAAAACATCGTATAATTTGGAATGGAGAAAGTAAGCTCTAACGAATATTAATTATCAGAACGTTTATATATTGCTTTATCCAGGCAGACAGGCACACATATATATGTGCATGTGGCATGCGCACGCCATCGTGCTGCAATGATGCCACAATCTGCAGGATCACTACTGCAGGGTGTGAGAAATTCCTGAGTTCATGGTAGGGTCAGAGATGAGATAGAGAATCCAGCGATAACGATCGAGCGCATGCTCCAAATTAAATCATAATCTGAACTCCGAAGGCATCGTCCTATGCACGTTCAGTTCTACCTTTGACTTCATCTAGGGTACGGTTTCATCTTAGCTTCTGCTTGAGGCCGTGGAGATTTCGGTGGTGGCTATGGCAGCCACGGCTACGGCAACAACAACGCTTCTGGCTTCGGTGGTGGCTGGGGCTATCAAGAGGCTTCGACGCGTACGAGGCTACATCAATGGGCTCTGGCCCCAACCCCAACAAGTTCAACATGAGGCGACGGCCAAGGCTAATTTGCTCCTAGGTACTAGCACAGGGTTACAGGTTCTGGTATTATTCAAGCAGGGGAAAACGCAGGAGACGGGGTATTTGAAAATGCAGATGTTGCAGCTATGCAAATTGACAATGAATCAAGTGCTATTGCTCCAAAGAAAGGGAGTGGCAAGAATAAACCATTTTGCTTTCGTTGCCTAACTAAAGGGCACGTAATGAATGACTGCAAAACACCAATCTGCTGTGACATGTGTCACCAAAGCTTGCCCTTTCATGAAGGGTGCAAAACCTACAGCAGAGCTATGTGGTTATGCAGTTCCAGGTTTGGGTTTTTATTATATCCCTTTTTCAGGTAACCAAAAGGCAAAAATTGAGCCTACAGAAGCAATAGTGAAGGTCTCTGATGGTTCTCTTACTGTGAAACAAGTCACAGTAGAGCTTGAGAGACTCGTACCAGGCTGGAAATGGGTTGTGGAAGAAATTAATGAAAACTCCTTTGCCACAACTTTTCCATCTAGTGTTGAGTTAAAACGGATGGATGATTGGGGTCCTGTGGAAGCAAGGAGTGCAAAAGCAAAATTGACTATTTCAAAGATAAAAAGATGTAGAGGTGTACAAGTATGAAATTCCTAAAGTTTGGGTACAGTTCCGTGGTCTCCCGAGCGACTTATGGAATTTTCGTATCATCTGGGCTGTGGGTACTATTCTTGGTGCCACAAAGATGGTGGACATGAAATTTACCAAGCGATTTGGAAGACCAAGGCTGAGAGTTGCTGTACTAAGTCCAGAACTAATTTCGGATTTAGTTGACGTTGTAATCGGAGAATTTGTGTATGAACTCCAATTCAGGCTAGAAACAGAAGAGGAGGAAAATGACCCAAGACTAATTGACATGGATAATCAACCAGGTGAATCCGGCAAAAAAGATGATGGTTTGGACAAACTCAATAAAGATTCAGGACCTAATACTAAGGAATTAGACTCCAACAAGGAGAACACAAAGAAAGATAAGAGAGATGGGAGTTCTTCTGCTCCACCAGCAGCAAAAAAATCTAACAAAGGGACACATGCTGTTGTTCTGTCACGGCCCATTTTGGAGCTGAAGTCGACCGGGTTATCTGACTCGACCAAGGCTTGGGTAGTTAAATCCTCCCATGGGCCTTTAAATTTAGAACCCCTGCACAAACCCTTGCTGAGAATACCACGCCTACCCGTAGAGAGCAAGCACAATGTGGCGATATGCGACCAAGACTCGACTGAGAGAGCGGCTAAGCTAAAGGCACGTAAAAATTTGGAGGAACCTAATAATTCAGGTAACATTTTAAACACATCTTTTCTTTCATTCTCTAAAGATGTAGTTGCTCATAACATCAGTAAGGTGGGGGTTTTGTTAGGTTCAGATGATACTAGTGTTAGTAAATCGATTAACAACCTTAAATATGTGGAAAGAAGCAGACTGCATGTGTTGCCTAAACAAAAGGAACTACATGCTAGTAGCAAACAATTGGATTGTAACTTAACAAATTCGGAGGATGAACTTGATCTCTTAGCTATTAACCAGCTTTGTGGTGAGATAGCCGAGGGTATGAGTGAAGAGGAAGCCAGTGATCTATATGATCTACAGGTGGTGCCCCGAAAAAATAAATCAAGTTCAAAAAAGAAAAAGAAATTAGGCAAGAGAAAATCAAAAGAGAACCTTTAGTTTAATAAATGAAGGGCATATTTTGGAATTGTAATGGGTTAGGTGACCCAAAAAAAACATAGATTTGTGTCTGATTTGGTGCGGAAAAAGGAGCTAGGTTTTGTTGCTTTATCAGAGACCGGTAGGAGAGACTACTCACCAAATTTTCTGAAAAAATTTGTGTGGTGGCAAGGACTTTTTATGGCACTGTAAACCTCCTCGGGGAAGATCTGGTGGCATGCTAGTAGGCATAAACCTTCTAAAGTTCGACATTGGTGAGATAGAAGAAGGAGATTTCTTTGTAAAATTGAAATTGAGAAATAAACAGGATGGCTTTCAGTGGTTGCTTGTGTCTGCCTATGGGGCAGCTCAACATCATCTTAAAGAGGCATTTTTAACAGAGTTAGTCCAACTATGTTCTAAAGAAACCTTACCAATTTTGATAGGTGGTGACTTTAACATCATTAGAGGGCCACAAGAGAAAAATAATGCCAATTACAATGATAGATGGCTATTCTTATTTAATGCTATCATTGATGCCTTTAACTTAAGGGAGTTGGAACTTTCTGGAAGATAGTTCACTTGGGCTAACAACCTAGAAATTCCAACATTTGAAAAGTTAGATAGGATTCTTTCTTGTACAGAGTGGGAATTAAAATTCCCGCGTACCACTATCCAAGCTCTATCAAGAGAGATCTCTGATCATACACCCCTATTTATTAATACAGGGGAACCTATATCTAATAATAATCAATACTAATTTAAATTCGAGTTGGGTTGGTTGTTAAAAGAAGGGTTTGTGGATTTAGTTATAGATATCTCGAACAGTGTGGATGAGGGGCATAACTCTTTAGAGCGTTGGCAGGCTAAAATTAGATGTCTGCGTCAATATTTGAAAGGGTGGGCCAAAAATACAAGTGGTGCTTACAAGAAAGAAAAGAAAAAGTTGCTAGCAAAATTGGATGAATGGGATAAAAAGGCTGAATCAACTTTATTAGATCAAAATGAATTGAATCTTAAGTATGTCTTGAATGAAAGATTGTCCAAACTTCTAGGAGAGGAAGAAATAAAATGGTACCAACGTGCTAAAGTAAAGAATTTATTAGAAGGGGATGCAAATACAAAATACTTTCGGTTAGTAGCAAATGGGAAACACAGGAAAACTAGAATATTTAGGCTGGAGCAGGAAGGTATTTTAGGCCCGAATATTTTCAGCTGATCATAACAATTTAGGCTGATCATACCAAATTGTTATGGTCACCTAAATACTTTCAGCTGTAACTAGAATATTTAGGCCCGAATATTTAGGCTGGAGCAGGAAAACTAGAATATTTAGGCTTTAGCAGGAAGGTTTAATTCACGGTGACGCTAAGCTTAAAAAATATATCACCACTTACTATAAAAAATTATTCGGGCCATTTGATCATAACAATTTGGTGATGGATGAGTCATACCGTGATGACATCCCTCAAGTTACAGCTGAGGAAAATGATCTCTTGGTTGCTGAGTTTACGGAGGAGATTGGAGGTGCAATTTTCCAAATGAACCATAATACGGCTCCAGGTCCTGATGGCTTTCCTTCAGAGTTTTATCAGGTATTCTGGAATGTAATTAAGGATGATCTGATGGCTTTGTTCTCAGATTTCCATAAGGGAGAATTGCCTCTACATAGCCTAAACTTCAGAATGATCATTTTATTACCAAAGTCTAAAGAAGCTAAACAAATACAACAATATAGACCTATCTGTTTGTTAAATGTTAGCTTCAAGATTTTTACTAAAGTGGCTACTAACCGAATTGTAAAGATAGCTCAACGCATAATTAAACCATCCCAAACAACATTCCTACCTGGGAGAAATATAATGGAGAGTGCAGTTATTTTACATGAAACCTTACACGAGTTACATAAAAAGAAACAAAATGGAATTATCTTTAAGATTGATTTTGAAAAGGCATATGATAAGGTGAATTGGAATTTCTTACAACAAGCACTAAGAATGAAGGGGTTTCATCTGGTGTGGTGTGATTGGGTCAAAGTTTTTGTTCAAGGTGGGAATGTGGGCATTAAAGTTAATGACCAAATAGGCTCATATTTCCATACCAAGAAAAGTCTTAGACAAGGTGATCCTCTGTCACTGATCCTTTTCAATATTGTTGTCGATATGCTAGCTATCATTTTATCTAGAGCCAAGGAGGAAGGCCAAATAAAAGGGGTTGTTACACACCTAGTGGAAAATGGCTTGTCTATCTTGCAATATGTAGATGACACGGTTCTATTTTTCGACCATGATATTGAACAGGCAAAAATTTGAAACTTTTGGTTGGTACTTTTGAACAATTACCATGTTTGAAAATCAACTTCCATAAAAGTGAATTATTTTGCTTTGGCCAAGCAAAAGAATTTGAGGAGCAATACTCATATCTATTTGGTTGCAAAATGGGATCATACCCTTTTCGATATTTGGGCCTTCCTATGCATTACAGGAAGTTATATAATAAGGATTGGAAATTAATTGAAGAAAGAATCAAAAAGAAGTTAAGTGGGTGGAAAGAAAACATTTATCATATGGGGGTAGATTAGTGTTAATCAATTCTGTTTTGTCAAGCTTACTTATGTTCATGATGTCTTTCTTTGAAGTCCCAAGAGGTGTTCTAAAAAAGATTGAATATTTTAGATAAATGTTTTTTGGCAAAATGATGAACACGAAAGGAAATATTGACTGGCAAAGTGGAATATTTTGTGCCAACCAAAAGAGCAAGGTGGTTTAGAAATTTGTGGGGGGTACGATCCCGGATACCCACGGTAGGCCACATGGGCTGCGCCCCCAGGGGCGGTCCAGCCCACAAGATGAAGCCTTGCGGGGCACGACGCTGCTCAGCGTCTCCCGCAAGACACCGGGAAGATATCCTGAAGATACTATGAGATCTGTTAGGATACGTATGATCCTATGATTCCTGTAATCTGTTATTACTTTCCGGTTATCTCCTAGATCTAACCGACTTGTAACCCTGCCCCCGGACTATATAAGGCGAGGCGAGTCCCCCTCCAAACTCACACAATATCATACGATAGCCAATACAATCCAACAGACCACAGGAGTAGGGTATTACGTCATATTGATGACTTGAATCTGTCTAACTCGAGTGTCTCTGTTGCCTTCTTGTTCTCGATTACACGCATCTCTGCCGATCAATCTACCTTCGTGGGATATCCCTCGGAGGACTGTCGACGATATTATGTTGATAGTTGGCGCGCCAGGTAGGGGTGTGCATTGACAGTTGGCGCACCAGGTAGGGGTGTGCATGCTGTTTCTATATTGAACAAGATGGTATATTCTGCAGGCTCTTCGTTCCTCCCACGGCCCGGCCAGATCTTCACGGTCGGATCGATCTCGTGGATCATCAACACTGACGGAGTCAGAGAGCTCATCGAGCCGATGCAGATCGATTCTACGCCAATCACCCCAACACCTACGACTACAGATCTGATCTCAGAACTGCCTCCGAGGTCATCTTCATCAATAATTCGTCGCCCGCTCCCCCGCTACCAGAGGAGGCAAATCAACAATGATGATCTGATCGCATCCATCGGTCGGGTTGGCTAGAAGCTCACCAGTTGCCTCTCCATCATAGAATCGGCTCGGACCACTCTAGTTCAGCGCCGACCACCCTCCGATCTAGATCTATCGGAGGCTGCTCGGGAAACTCCAGGGGCTATGGCCCTACCCTTTGGGCTCACCAGCGATCGCCGCCACCTACCAAGATGCCCTAAGGGGCAAGTTCGCCGACCAGGTTGGAGATGTCCAACCTCTCGCCGACCGCCGACCTCCTGCGGCTGTTAACATGCTACATGTCGGTCGATGCCCCGGAGCATCCCTCCAAACCATCTTGGAGGAGAATACAGACTCCAAGTCCTAGGGCTCTACGGAGATTGTCATCGAGACCATCACCGAACAACTTCCTCTCCCTCCTTTTCATGGTGGCGCAATCTTCAACGTCAGCGTCGACAACCCCCTATGAGAAGGGGAAACTGAGGAGGACCGCGCCGCCCGCGTCAACAGGAACGTCAACCATGCGCAGCGCCGAGCAAACGAGGCTGCCCTTGCGATGGCCGAGGCTCAGCTTGACTCACAAGGAAGGCCACGCCAACTCGAATGCAACCTCGATGACGAGTTTGTCCACGTTGACGGCCATGATGTCTACAAGACCCCAAGCGCCAACTTGGCCGTGGTCGCCAACGAGCTCGCCTGGCTCCCGCAGACACCGGAGGTCACCAAGGTTGCCGCCATGCTTAAAGCGGCACACTACCAGGTCAATGAGATCCATCTGGATCAAAGACCTTCATACTCCACAAGCTCAATTCGCTGATCAGTCGCGACCGAGATTTGATCACCGCCCAAGTTGTTTCATCGACTAGCACCGTGACAATAGACAACCCCTCCAGGGGGGAGCTAGGGGCAACCGCATCGAACATCACCGCCAACACGTCCAAGAGGTCGACCAGGACGTCCGAGTGCACCTCAACAATCTCTAAGATGCACGACGACATATCGATGAACGCCACTTCGGTCGCCATGAAGAAGAAGTATGCCACCGTCAAGAGTACGAGCAAGAGTTCGATAACCCGGACTCAGCTCTCCAGCCGCTCAATGCCGGCAACACTGCAGATGACAGCGCCGACAACCTTGAAGGGCCCCTAGCATTCACGAGGGCACTCTGAAAACTTCAGTGGCCCCGTGGTTTCAAAATCACTAGGGTCGAGCCCTACGAGGGAAGGATGAACCCAACATAGTGGCTATAGACTTTCGCCATTGCTGTTCGCGCCGTCGGAGGAGACACCAGTGTCATGGCAAACTATCTTTCCGTCATGCTAACGCCAACCGCCATGAACTGGTTCACAAGCCTCGCCCCAGATTCCATCAGATCCTGGAAAGAGCTAAAGAAGGTCTTCACTGATAACTACATGGCTACGTGCACTCGGTTGGGCACCAAGCATGATCTAAACCGCATCTACCAAAAGCCGTCTGAGCTCCTCCGTAGCTACATCAGACGCTTTTCCAAGATGAGGAATTCTATTCCTAACATCACGGAAGTTGAGGTCATCACCGCCTTCGTCCGAGGACTCCATCACCGTGATCTCCACTCCAAGTTTAACCACAAGCTGTAGACGGGGATTGGTGAGATGATTACGACTGCCAACCAGTACGTCGACGCCGAAGAAGCCAAAGTGTGCTTCAACAAGGATGCGGGCATTCATCACTCAACTGACTGTAGCGACGATCGCCTCGACGACCGGCGCCACAGCGACCGCTGCTACGATGACCGCAGTCACCATCGGGACAGTGGCCGTGATCGGCCAGAAGGTTCCAAGTCTGGTCAATATCGCCACCGCCGACTAGACCACATCATCGCCGCCGTCGAAGAGCCTCGAGCCAAGCGCAACTACGACGAGTAGTACAAGAAGATCCTCGATGGCCCATGCCCTCTTCACAAGAACACCAAGCATAAGATGAAGGACTGCCTTGGCTTGGCTAAGGAATTCTAGGCCAAAAAGCTAGACGACGACAACAACGACGTCGCCGAAGGCCGTCGACCACCTAGGGGCAATAACAATGCCTTCTAGGATCACAACAAGGTGGTCACCACCATCTTCGGGGGCCTCTCCTCCAGAGAATGGAAGCTCGCTGCCCGCCGGGTGCTCGCCGTCAATACGGAAGACGTCGCCGCCAACCCCAGCTATCGCCCCTAGTCCGAGGTCCCCATCACCTTTAGTAGGGCCGACCAGTGGGTGGACATCCCCTACACAGGGTGTTTCCCCCTCGTCCTTGATGCAACCGTCCAGGAAGTGCTTTTCAAAAAAGTGCTCATCGACGGTGGGAGCGCTCTGAACCTCCTCTTCGCTGGAGCCCTAAAGGAGTTGGGCCTTGGGATAACAGATCTCACACCCTCTGACTCCTCCTTCTAGGGTGTGGTACCTAGCATGGCATCTAAACCGCTTGGAGAGATCACCCTACCAGTATAGTTCGACATGGCAAGCAACTACCGCGTCGAGCACATCAACTTCTACGTCACCGACTTCAACACCTCCTATCATGCTAAACTTGGTCGGCCAGCTCTGGCCAAGTTCATGGCTATACCACACTACGCTTATCTGGTGCTAAAGATGCCTTCGCCTACAAGAGTCCTGGCCCTACGGGCCAACCTCTCCATCACCTACGCCTACGAGATAGAGAGTCTCGCCCTCGCCGAAGCCACCGACCTCTCTATCTAGATGGCCAATGTGGTCACCGACGCCAAGACGGTGCTCGCCGATGACCTGGAGATCCATCGCTGGAACCTCCTCATGCCTCCGCCAAGTCTAAAGAAACCAAGGAAGTCAGCCTCGGCCTCGATGACCCCTCCAAGACAGTGAAGATTGGGGCTCACCTCGACCCCAAATAGGAAAGCACGCTCGTCTTCTTCCTACGTGCCAACACCGACGTGTTTGCTTGGAAACCTGCATACATGTCGGGGTACTACGGGAGAAGATCGAACACTCCTTGAACGTCTCGCCGACCGCCAAACCGATCAAGCAAAAACTCCGATGATTCACACCAAACAAGAAGGAGGCTATTAGGGTAGAAATAAAATGGCTCCTAGCTGCTGGATTCATAAAAGAAGTGTATCATCCTGAGTGGTTAGCAAACCCTGTTCTCATTCAAAAAAAGAATAAAGAATGGAGAATGGGCATTGATTACACTGATCTTAACAAACACTTCCCTAAAGACCCCTTCGGTCTGCCTCGGATAGACAAGGTTGTAGACTCCACCACCGGCTGTGAACTGCTCTGTTTCCTCGACTGTTACTCCAGCTATCACTAGATTTCCCTCAAGGAAGAAGACTAGATCAAGATGTTGTCCATCACGCCTTTCGGTGCGTACTGCTATACCACCATGTCCTTCGGACTCAAGAACACCGGGGCGACCTACCAAAGGGCCATCTAGATGTGCCTCGATCAACAGATCGTCCGCAACGTCGAAGCTTACATCGATGATGTGTTGTCAAGTCCAAGACCACCGATAATCTCATCGCCGACCTCGATGAAACGTTCACCAACCTAAAAAGGTACCGATGGAAGTTGAACCCTTCAAAGTGCATCTTTGGGATTCCATCCGGTATACTCCTGGGCTACATCGTCAGCGCCCGTGGCATCGAACCCAACCCCGACAAGGTCTCCGCCATCACCAACATGAAATGACCAACATGCATCAAGGATATACAGAAGCTTTCAGGTTGCATGGCTGCTCTCAGCCGCTTTATATCGCGCCTTGGTGAAAAGGGACTACCTTTCTTCAAACTCCTCAAGGCCTTCGAGCGCTTCTCCAGGTCGAATGAGGCAGACATAGCTTTCGAGCAGCTTAAGTTGTTCCTAACAATGCCTCCGATCATGACGGCACCTCGACCAGATGAAACTCTACTGATCTACATCGCCGCCACCTAACGCTTCGTTAGCATAGCTATCGTCGTCGAATGCGAGGAGGCCAGGCACGCCTACAAGGTGCAACGTCCGGTCTACTTCATCAGCGAGGTCCTTAACGAGCCCAAGACTCGTTATTCTCATGTTTAGAAACTGCTATATGCTATTCTAATCACGTCACGCAAGCTCTGCCATTATTTCGAGTATTACAAGATCGTCGTGGTCACTGAGTTTCCTCTGGGGGACATTCTCTACAACAAAGAGGCCAACGGCCGCATCATCAAGTGGGCTGTCGAGCTCGACACTTACTCCATTGAATTCAGAAGTAGGCCTACCATCAAGTCACAGGCGCTCGTTGATTTCGTCGCTGAGTGGACTGACATCCAAGAGCCCATTGCCGCTACTTGCCCCGAGCACTGGGTGATGTACTTTGACGGCGCCCTCAACATCAACGGTGCTGGTGCGGGCATTCTATTCATTACGCCGACCAAGGATAAGCTCTGATACATTCTCCGAATACATTTTCCAGCCTCCAACAACGCCGCCGAATATGAAGCATGTCTCCATGAACTCCGTATAGCCATTGAGCTCGGTGTCAAATGCCTAATGGTATATGGGGACTCCGCGCTGGTCATCAACCAGCTCAACAAAGACTGGTCCTGCTCCAGTGAGAAGATGGATGCATACTGCGCCGAAATCAGGAAGCTTGAAGGGAAGTTCTACGGTATCGAGTACCACCATGTGGTACGAGATCAAAATCAGCTCGCCGACCACCTATCCAAGATAGGCTCCTCTCGCGCCACAATTCCGCCTAGGGTCTTCATTCAAGATCTTTTGGCGCCATCCATTAAGGAAGAGAAGGAAGTGCAAGAAATTCCCCATGCCAAGTAGCTAGTACTTACAGTACCTTCGTCGGCCACCGATTGGACGAATAGTTCATCAAGTACCTCACCAGCGCTAACGTACCCATGGACAAGACTGAAACCGAATGCCTAATCCGTAGAAGCAAGCATTACGTGCTGGTGGACGGGAACTTGATGAGGAAAAGTGCCAAGGAAGGATACTGCAGAAATACATCACCCAAGAAGAGGGAGTAAAACTACTTCTTAAAATTCACTCTAGTTCCTGCGGCAACCACGCGGCCTCGAGAACCTAGTCGGCAAAGCTTTTCGAGTTGGTTTTTACTGGCCCACGGCTATCTCCAATGCAGAAGACCTCATCCGACGTTGCAAAGGCTGCCAATTTTTTGATAAGCAAATCCACATGCCAGCACAAGAACTGCAGACCATCCCAGCTTCTTGGCCCTTCGCATGTTGGGGATTGGACATGATCGGGCCTTTTAGGCTAGCGCCAGGCGGTTTTCGGTACGTGTACGTCGTCATCGACAAGTTCTCCAAGTGGATCGAATACAAACCGCTTGTTTTGGGTACTACAAAGAAAGCAGTTGAGCTCTTCGAAGATATCATGCACAGATTTGGTCTCCTGAATAGCATTATCACCGAGCTCGGAACTACATTTACTGGTCATCATTTTTAGGACTTCTACGAAGACCGATGCATCTTCATCAAATACGTATCCGTTGCCCATCCTAGACCAACGACCAGGTCGAACGGGCGAACGGCTGATCCTTGATGCCCTCAAAAAGAGGCTATATCAGAAAGAAGAAAAGCATCCTGGAAGATGGCTCAAAGAGCTCCCAGCTGTGGTCTAGGGACTGCATACTCAAGCTAGTCGCAGCACCGGTGTGTCTCCATATTTCTTGGTCTACGGCTCAGAAGCCATACTACCAGCGGACATTGCCTTCAGAGCACCTAGGGTGGAATATTATGATGAAGAGCAAGCCGTAGCTGTTCGGACAGAGGATGTTGACAGGGCCAAGGAGGATGTAACACCTCGGGTGTTAGCCTTGCATAACTTGACTTGCATAACATGAGCATGAGCATCAAGCATTCATAAACCATCATTTACAATTGAAACATTTGATCGAAACATATGAAACATTGCTTGTTATTCCGTGTTTCTTGGAACATATGCATATGATCATGTGCAAATGAATGCAAGTGGGTAGTGCTCGTCACTAAAACACCTTAGCTACACTTAGGTTAACAAAAGGAACCTTGTTCATGAAGGCCACATTTCATGATCAAGCACTTAAGTGATATTTCATGTGTTGACCTGAATAGCTATATGAGTGACTACTACATGAAATGCTTAAATGACCTTGCAAATTGTTTAAACATGCTTAGGATATCATTAGGAACAACTTTGGTATTTAGTGCTAAGGCTAGTTTGGTCATTTAGCCATGGTTTGTGTATGTATCATGTTTTCAAAGTGACATGTTTGACTAAAGTTGAACTAGGTGTTAGAGACCTTGCATGGAGGAGTTCACTAAAGCAAAGTTGTAGTGTTTGACATAAGGAACAACTTTTATTTTCGGGTCATGGACTGATTTAGCTTCTAACATGCTTGAATGGGTCCCACAAAACCGTAAAAATCCAACTTCCCCACACTTAGCAAATTTTCTAAGTGGTTGATCGACTAACCGATCGACAACCGATGTTGAGCACGATATTACTCTGCTCTCTCATTGCGAATTAGAACAAGGTGCTTGAACCAAAGTTGTAGCTGGTACTTGGGCTACAAAAACCATGTAGATCGTTTTTCTTTGAGAAGCTACGGATTAGCGGTTAAAGGAGTGTCAAAACTCATCGTCGAGCCTTTGCATCGCGGCGCGATGATGAATCGAATCGACCGCACAATGGCCGACCGGTTTCAACACATGTCCAAGCGCGAAAACGCGCCGCAGTCACGCCGCTGGTCCGTCTGCCAGCAGCCATGCAGCGCTGAGCACGGCCTTAACCCGCCAAATCCCGACCCTTCCATGCTCCATTTTTCGTTTCCTCGGCCTTCTTCCTCGCCATCGCAGCGACCATTCCCTTTTCAGAGCCGCCACGCCATTGCCGACGGCAGCTCGTCCTCGCTGCTCCTCCGCCACCGCAATAGCACCACCGACACCCCAGCAAACTCCCGCGTCCCCATTGCCCATTGTTCAAGCTCGGTAAGCGCAGCAGCAACCTGACACGCTTTTGCCGGAGCTCGCCGCCGTGGTCCGTCATCGTGGCCACGCCGTTGTAGTCTACCTTTCCGCATGATAGCTGGTGCGCTAGGTCCGCCGTAGTACCCTGGTGCTCGTCCGAGCCTTAGATCGGGCCCCCGAGGTCGTCACCGGCGTTTTGCCGTGGTCTAGCCCCGCCGTTCCGCCATGGTCGCCGCCGTCAGCTCTAGGGTCGGCAATAGGACCGGCCAAGTGGCTCAATCGCCTTCGCTAGGTCACGTGGGTCGTGTGTAGTGAAGACGTTACACCAAGCAAAGCTCGCCGTCGACGAGCCACACCCAGCCATGCCAGCAGCCACACTGCTGCTCTGCTCCGTGTCACTGACGCGTGGGGTCCCCCGACCAGCGGGTCCCACCGGTCAGCGACAGCTGTGTTGTAGGCTAGTTCAAATGTTCCAGTTTTTGATTTGTTTTGCGAATTTTGTATCATCAGTTTGGGAGCTCCTAAAATTTTGAAATAAATATGATTGTGTTGCTTAGGAAGTGTAGTATTTAAGAAAAATATGTTCTTGGATTCAACAGTAGAAATTTCTGGAGATTTAAATAGGGATTTGAAATGTGCTTTTGAATGCATTCAAATTTGTTTATTTTATATCTAGAGTTCCTGTGCTCCAAAAATTATGAAATTTTTGTGGTGAACTAATCTTAGCATGTGTGAACTCTGGTAAAAATTTGAGGACCAGTGCATGGGTAGATTTAAAGTTATAGATTTTTCTTTTATGACTAGTTAATCCTTGCATGAATTTTCATAAATTAAGTATGAGTCCAAAATTCATGAAATTTGTTGGAGGTAATCCTAGTACCATATGGATGCTAAGAAAAATATGAAATCTGTTGCTTGACACTTTTCAATAGGATTTTCCATTTATGCTATTTCAAGCCTTGCTGCCTTGTCATTTTTGTATAGAATGTTCTACTTGGTAAAATGACATGAAATTTTTACAGTAGTCTTTTGATAGCATTAGTAAGGCTCTGTAAATTTTTGAGAATTTATTAAGCACATCTGATATATATATTTATTATTTAACCTAGATATCTAAATAAAATAATAAAGGCAATTTAATAAATAGTTTGGGCTTCACCATTATATCATCTTAACTGTATTTGGTATGCTTAAACTATTGGTAGGTTCTAGGTTGTCAAATTTTGAATGATTACCTGAAGTAGAAGTATTCTTACTTTATATTGCATGTTAAATCATTTCCGGACTGATTCTAGAGTGTGATGAGTTGCATGTTGAAACTGAGGTGTACTATAAAAATGGTTAATAGCAAAGTTGTAGAGAATTTGATAAGCTTTCCAGAAAGTCCAGGATCACTGGATTTGGATTTGTAGAACTCCAGTTATGAGTGAAACAAGTAGCTACTGTTTGTGGCATAGTCGATGCATTGTAGAAGTAGTTAAGTAATAATCGAGAAGAGATATGCACCTACTCAAACAACGTGATGCACTTGTTAACATGTATGCATTCGTAATACTTATACCATACTCATGCATCTAGGATTGGAGGAAGAGATCACGTTGTTGGAATTCAAGAAGCGGAGGAAGGAACCCGCAGGAGGATCCGCAAGCCGCGCAGCTCCCGGCGTGGAGCGAGAACCTCAAGAGCTTCCGGAGTGCCCCGACCATCGCCTCTACTTCCTTTCTCATGAGGCAAGCCCTTGAGCATTATAAGTCTCCCAGTAATTTATCAATGTTTACTTAAGTACTTATGATTGCTGCATTAGGTTATAAGAGTTGAATGAAACCACTTGATGCATGTACATTCCTTGTCCAGATATTACCCCTTTAACCGGTATAGGTCCAGGATCGAATATATGCTTAGCCATGCTTAGACCGGTAGAAGTCGGGTGATTTCCTGTCACCTGCGAGATATAGGTGGATACCGGAGCACGGTTGGTTATCATTGCTATCGTGGAAAGAACCATGGTTAATGTAAATGGAGACCGGGCGGGATATCGATAGAAAAGCAACAAGGCATGGAGGTCTTGGGTGTGGATCTATCCCCATCTGTGTCGATCAAGGACCGTACCGTTGTTGGAACTTCTGACAAGATTGAACGCATGCCTCTCACTTAGCTGGCCGGATAATTCGTTCCGACCGCGAAGCCGAGTAATTCAACTCGGTAGAATCGTTCACAGCGCGCTCCTTCCGGAAACGCCCGGTCGAGCCCAAGGGCGTGCTTGGCCTGAGCATCCTGGCATCCGGTGTTCCAGATAATGCGGCGCAGCGACGGGACCCGCGAAATGTGTACCGAGTTGTACCAAAAGGTGACCTAAGGCTATCGTGGCTGGTAGACACAGGTTTGTGTTAGGAATAAATTCCCGGTGGTTGAAATCGATTCAATCGCCGTCTCTCCCGGATAGTGAGAAACTTGGCTAGCTCCAACATCGTAGTAATCAGATTATGGAACATGATGGTTCGGATGAAAATGGAATTTCAATACCGCTATGGTTACTATTGTATGCTTCTAAATGATACCACATGTTTGGCACAGGATAGTTGCTAATCTAGAAATGGATAGTTATAATTAACTTGGTAAAGGAATCATAATTGTACAACGGATCAGTTGCCTTTTTTCGCAAAATGTTGTCAAGTTACGTCCACTTATACAGATTTCTTGCATACTCCTTGAGTCATTTTATTTCTGGTTCATGACGGGTAAGTCTAGCTGAGTACCTTCTCGTACTCAGGGTTTATTTTCCCATTGTTGCAGATGGCACTGTGTATCATGGTTATTGCAAGAGTTGCTTCTATCCATTGTGGATGAGGAGTAAGCCTTGGGCGTGCTTCTTTAGTAATTCCTATCCTTGCTTTTGTGGACCGTGATCTAGCTTGGCAATCGTATCAAACTATGTTGGAAACTTTATCTTCGAACTTATTTGCTTCCGCTTTATTTATCAAACTCGGTTTGTAATAAATTTTATTCGTACTCTGATGATGAAAAGTATCTGTGAACTTTATGTAATATGTGGCATGTATGTTGAATCCTGTACGATCTTGGTTGTTGTAAATCGTTTATCGAGACCCGTCGTGGTACTCGACGGACTACCGGGTTTATATGGGTTCAAGTATGACAGTGCGACCGCTTGCGGATTGCCATTGTACTTGTATTCTTATAAATTGGTCGGTTCTACGACAGAGGAACACCTGATCACCTGCATCTGCACAACCAAATATCTAGAAGGCTTGCGGAGATACTACAACCGCAACATCAAAGGTCGTTCATTTACTGTTGGCGACCTCGTTCTCCACAGAAAATAGAAAACCAAAGGGATGCACAAGCTCTCCTCCCCCTAGGAAGGGCCTTACGTGGTCAAAGAGGTTACCCGACCAGGGTCTTATCGGCTATGTGACTTGGACAGAATCGATATCCCCAACTCATGGCACATCGAGCACCTTATACGTTTCTATCCTTGAAACGCTCCAGATATGTATTCTCCACTTTATGATGAATAAAAATTTGGTCGCCATAACTCGTCTCCATTATTTCTCCATTACGGTTTATTCTCCAGCTACGGTCGCCGAGCTCTAAGCTACTCCTTAACGAACTCCAATATGTGATCGCCATAAACGCTCCGCCACGTTCCTCCATATCCCCAATATGTGATCGCCATAAACGCTCTACCATGTTCCTCCATATCTCCAATATGTGATCTCCATAAACACTCCACTACGTTTCTCCATATCTCTAAAATATTTCGCCGACCACCGAGCAGCACACGCTCTGTTCAGTGCTCTATAGAGAAGACCCAATCTGTGATCTCTCCCTACACGTGCTACGGGCTCCGCGCTCTGCATTATGGGTGGTCGGCTGTGGTTCCTTGGTCACACCTGTTCCTCCTACACGTGCACGGGCTCCACGCTCGACGTTATGGACTATGGGTTAGCCAAGGCCGAGAGCTCAGTAAAAGAACTAACTGTTCAGACGGCACTTATACTACGTATGTCTCCAAGTTATTTTGCCAACCGCCGAGCAGCACACGTTACGCTCTGTTCTCTATGGAGAAGACCTAGTCTCTGATCTCTCCCTACACGTGCTAGGGCTCCGTGCTCTGTGTTATGGGTGGTCGGCTATGGTTCCTCGGTCATGCCTATTCATCCTACACGTGCACGGGCTCCGCGCTCGATGTTATGGACTGTGGGCTAGCCAAGACTTCAGTAATGAACTAACTGCTCGGACGCTACTTATACTATGTATAATTGCATTAGGGTTAACACTACAATGATTTTTTCACCGCAATACCAGCAAACTGCATAAACATGCACATGTCAACATTTATACATATATATAAATGATTGTCTGCGCCCTTGCGCGTTTTAACTATCCTATTAAGTTATTACAGCATATTCTCTGAACAGATCATCGGGCTTCGCCATCGCCGTCCATCTTGCCAAACAGGTCGATGTCGCCGGTCAGCTTCTTCACTGCGTCTTTCGCCTCATCTTCCAGCTACTGGTGCTCCGTCATGCCCTTCCCTCCAGTGAATCCAGTCCCTATCGCCTAAAGGTCAATGGCTAGGTAGTGGGACCGGACCACCGCAAGGGCGTGAGTAACGGCGGTAACAATGGCATCATGGTTGAAGCTCTTGAAGTTCTCCCACGCCGCCTTGCACCTCTCAATGATGGTGTCCGAACACGGTGGCCTGCCGTCGGGCTGAGAAGCCACCTCCAGGTCGACGTAGTCGAGCACCGGCTTGATTCCAGCAACTATGGCATCGAGCTTGTTCCACAGCCTCCTGATCCAGCACATCAAACTGTGCCTTGACCCTTTGACGGTAGTCTGCAGGCATCACAAGGTTCCATCAAGCAAGGAAATTACTCCAACAGTAACTCCGACCACGGAGTACTCACCTTTCAGCTCCTCGGCCAACTTCTCCGCTCGCCCTGATTCCTTCGCCTTCTCCTCTCGGAGTTGCTCGATGGTTTGGCGCAGCTGGCCAAGCTCTCCATCTTGCTCTACAAGCACAATGGTCGTCAGCAACAATATGATTTCAGCAATGTAAAGTAATTTTGCCGATCTGCCATACCTTTTTTCTACTCGAAGACTTTCCGCAGCTGCTCGGACTTGGTCTTCAGCTGCTCGGAAGCACCCGTCAGCTACTCAGAGATGATGGCTAGCTGCTCGGACTTGCCCCATAACTGCTCGAACACAGTCACCAGCTGCTCGGATAGGATGCCCTTCTGGTACTCCAGGTCCCATGTGTTGGATCGGCAAGATCACGCTCATGCTAGGCCCTATGGACGTTTTTCTCCATAAGTTTCAGCACCTCCTTTAGTTTTTCATTCTCCTCGGCGAGGGGCTCCATCCTCTTGATCAGCTGGCGCCGTTGTTCAGCAATCCGAGCTATGCCCTACAAAAGCAACAAGATTATGAAGAACTCCAGTCTCCGACAACACAGACAGTCATCACCAATGCAATACTGACCTTGATCTGCTTCACCGCTGTTGATAGGGTGGACTCTAGTCCCCTAAGCTCTCTGGTGGTGTCCTCCTCCTCAACGACCACCACTTTGTCGCCTCACTTGCGGAGGATTCGGATAGCTTGGGGTCATGATTCCTCACGTTCGATCTCTTCCACCTTGTCCTCCTCCTGCAGGCACCGGAGGCACCACCTGGGGGCTCGGTGGCCAAACAGAGAGTCCGACCACGCCCTCTGACACTTTAGGGAGTGTCGTTTGCTCCCCTGGCACCGCAGGCTTCTCTATTTCAGATTTTGGTGTGGCGTGGGATACTCCGGCCTCTGCTCCTGAGGAACCGGCGGCCTCCGCCGTTGCTCCAAGCTTTTGCCACCACCAAGTCCACCAGCAGGGGCGGTAGACTCCTCCGTAGGCTGCCGAGCACCCGGGGACTCCGGGACAGGAGCTGCCGGTGTTGCCTCCACGTCGGGACCAGCCCTCGGCTGCTCACCGGTCTAGATGGATGGATTCAACTCCTCCGTACGCCTTGCTCTGCATCAGATTAGCTCATCGATCGCTACCGCGATAAGGATTCGATAACAAAATAACTCCAAGACAAGGATACTTACGTGTTGGCTTGCCGGTAGACTTTTCTAAACCAGCATTGCCTACCCGAGCCCCCAGGCGTAGCCCTAGGGTCGATTCCCGTGCCCTGGGGTGGAGGTCTCACTGTCTCGCCGTCGGCCTCTCCTCCGCTTGCTGCTCTGGGACTCCCCTCGCCTGCTGCTCAGGAACTCCCTTCACCTGTCGCTCGGGGACTCCCATCGCCTGCTACTCAGGAACTCCCTCCTTTCCCTTCGATTGCTCCTCCACGCGCGTGGTGCGTGGAGGCGCCTTCGTGCTCGGTGGAGGAGCCATTAGAACTTCGTTGTCATCCGACCACTCGGACATCGTGGTACTCCATGTCCGAGTGGTCTGGTCGCCGCCAAGCGAGATACCGCTGGCTTGCGGGGGACAGCACCCGTTGTTTTCCTCTTCTTCAAGGCTGGCTCATCTACCGCTGCCCTCTTCCCCGGACTTTCTCCGACACCGGGGGGTACTCTCTGTCCGACCAGCGTTGATGCCTCCGGATTCTGATGAGGCACTGACGGCACCCTCCTCAGCCTGTGTTGGTGGCCGGGTGTCTATTGCCTGTGGCCAATCGCCCCTTGGCACGCCCGAGAAGTACACCGCTCATTCCTGCAAATGGATCTTTCCATAATTGAATCTGTTCACTGCTTGGGAATGGTACAGGATAAAAAAGGACCAGGAACACACAATTGAGATGTTTACCTGAGGGGGTGGGTTCTTGTAGTTAAAGGGTCTCGTCATCCCTGACATGTTGAATGAGGCAAATGGAGCGAGTAGCTCTGTGGCCCGCTCTTGCACATCGTCCCTCAACATCTCCGTCCTCTCCCGGGTGTCGTCGATGTCGCCCTTGAAGTCAAAGCCCGTGTGGGCCCTCTCCTTGCAGGGTTGGACACGATGCACTATGAAGCTCGCCGCACAAGTCCACTATTATTCTTCACACCCTTTATTAGGTCAAGGAGCTCTCTCACCTGCTCCATATCAGCACTGCTTGGCCTCTCCGACCAGCTTTTTTGGCTCTCCGGGATGTGGTCGGCGTCGCAGCGGATGGCAGGGTGGCTCTGCTTCATGTAGAACCACTTGGCATTCCACCCCTTTAGCGACATGTTCAGCGGCACAATAAGGTACTCGCCCGCCATTCCATCGCATAGCTGAAGATACACGCCGCCGACCACCTTGGAACCACCGCCGCCCTTCTTCTTTAGTCAGAACGGGTGACGGAAGAGGTTGAAGTGGGGAAGGATTCTGAGATACGCCTCACAAAAATGGATGAAGATAGATATGTGCAATATGGTGTTTGGGTGGAGGTTGCACAGACTGACTCTCCAGAACTCCAATAAATCTCTCAAGAAAGGATGAACAAGAAATCCCAACCCACGCCAAAAATAATCCTCAAATACTACTGCTTCATCGGTATGAGGCATTGGGTAGGGCTCACCAAGGGCCGGCCGCCATCCAACGGTGACGCGGTCAGGAAGAACGCCCGCCTCCACTAATCGTCACGGCTGGCTCTGGCGCTCGCCTTCTTTGGGTTCACGACTCCCCTCTTCGGCGCAATCTCTCAGATCTGGATTGGGGCTGGCGGTGAAAGCGCGCGTGGATATGAATCTAGAAGTGCGAGGGTTGAGGACGAAGATGAAATGGTAAAGAGGCAAAGGTGGGAGCGTGGGGTGTGGCGGCACAGTTATAAAGCACTCCCCCAACTTTCGCATTCGAGGGTTTTTGGGAAACCGCTCCCATGATTTGCGCCTCTCCAAATTCTCCACAACAGTGTGGTGGGCCGTTACCTGGGCTTTCGCGCAACCGCGGCCTGTATCGCCCATTTATCTCCACAATTTGTTACTGCTCACCAAATATTCGCCGACTTCTCCGCCAACCGTTATGGCTTAGTAATTACTACTGTACAACCATTACTCCGGTATTTTCTCCGTGATTTGTTTTCTCCAAAATTTCCACTTGTGGCTCAGGGACTACGTCAGCAATATGACTTGGATCTTCACCGCATTGGGGACTTTCTTCTGATGAATGCTGTTTCTGACCCTAGCACCACGTGACTACATCACCAACTGTTAGGCTCGGGGACTAAGTGGGCACACTTCACCTAGCGGTGAATGTGCTTTTCTCATTTCGGGGCTACGCCCGGGGACTGGCTGCCTGCTCGGCTGGTCTTCTACTTTTCTTCTACTTTGGACCCTGGCACCATGTGACTACATCACCTACTGTCAGGCTCGAGGACTAAGTGGGCACACTTCACCTTGCGGTGAGCGTGTTTGCTTTAATCTGGAAGACTCCGCACCTCTTGAAGCTGAAGAAGACTATCTCCCTTTCTCGTGGTCGAACCCTAAGTGGGCACACTTGGTCCACTGTGAAGAAATTTTTGATTCTGAACTTGAGCTCCTTACATCCTTATGGCAAGCCGTACTTGGGTTACACTGCTCGGCGACGGTTCACGCTGCTCAGCGATGGTTCACGCTGCTCGGCGATGGTTCACACTGCTCGGCGATGGCTCACAACTGCTCGGCAACTCATCACGATGGTCGGACCATGAGTTTGACTGCTCAGCTTTGTTCGCACCTGCTCGGACAAGCTCAAGACGACGTTGCACAATAGATACAAGGTGCTCGGGGACTAGCTGTGGGGGGTACGACCCCGGATACCCACGGTAGGCCACATGGGCTATGCCCCAGGGGCGGCCCAGCCCACAAGATGAAGCCTTGCGGGCATGACGCTGCTCGGCGTCTCCCGCAAGACACCGGGAAGATATCCTGAAGATACTACGAGATCTGTTATGATACGTATGATCCCATGATTCCTGTAATCTGTTATTACTTTCCGGTTATCTCCTAGATCTAACCGACTTGTAACCCTGCCCCTAGACTATATAAGGCGGGTAGGGACCCCCTCGAAACTCACGCAATATCATACGATAGCCAATACAATCCAACAGACCACAGGAGTAGGGTATTACGTCATACTGACGGCCTGAACCTGTCTAACTCGTGTGTCTCTATTGCCTTCTTGTTCTCGATTACACGCATCTCTGCCGATCAATCTATCTTCGTAGGATACCCCTCGGAGAACTGCCAACGATATTCTGTCGACAGAATTCAAAATCTAGATTTACAAAATAAGTGTCTTTTAAGCAAATGGCTTTTTAAGTCTTGGGCACTTGACAGGAGTTAATAAGGAACAAGTACCTAAAGAACAAGACTCTTAGTCAAATTGAAAAGAAAAATGGGTTTTCAAAATTTTGGAATGGTTTGCTACGAGTCAAAGACATTTTCTTAAGTCTTGGGAAGTTTAAACTAGACAATGGAACTCAAATTAGATTTTGGGAAGATAAATGGTTGGGCTCCCAAGCCTTGAAAATCCAATACCCGAATTTATTTAATATAGTGCGGAAGAAACAAGCAACGGTGGCTGATGTACTTAATTCCACCCCTCTCAATGTGTCTTTTAGAAGGGCACTAGTTGGGAACAAGCTGTTGGAATGGCAAAGTCTAGTTGCGAGAGTTGCTTTTATTAACTTAAATGAGGGTCAGGATACTTTCTTCTGGAACTTAAATAATAATGGCTTGTTTTCTGTTACATTCATGTACAAATACCTAGTCAATAACGGGATTAAGGTTACCCCGGAAATTTGACATATGAAAGTGCCCAGAAGATTAAGATTTTTCTTTGGTTCTTAAAGAAGGGGGTGATACTAACAAAAGACAATCTTGCTAGAAGGAATTGGAATGGTAGTAAGGCTTGTTGTTTTTGTAGCACACCTGAAACTATCCAACACTTGTTTTTTGATTGCCATTATGTCAGTTTTCTTTGGTGTGCTGTGTTTGTTTTGTTTGGCATTAATCCTCCAAGGAATACGAAATATCTTTTCAATAGTTGGTCTAAGCTAGGAGGTTCCAACCATAATCATCTTTTATTGACTGGGGCTGTGGCGTTTTGCTGGGCAATATAGATCACAAGGAACGATGTGGTTTTTGATAAAGGTCACCCAAAAACTTTTTTGCAGGTTCTTTTCAGGGAAACATACTGGTTACGGTTTTGGGCTCTATTGCAGCGCTCGAATGACGCTAAGGAACGGATTCTTGACGCTTGCAAGCTACTAGAATCGAGAGCCATGGAGTTCTTCTCATCGCATGGATGGTCTTTCATTTACCGTCTTGGACTTTAGTTTTGAATATGTAATAAGTTTTAATTATGGGTGTGCTACTGTAATAAGTTTGGACTGATGCTTCTTCTTTTTAGAAGAAGGTTGGAGCCAAAAATTTTCCATTATCTAAAAAAAATTAGATTGCAATGATGGCTCGGATAGAGAGTGTTATTACTGTAGTTTGTTATTTAAGTGTGTATCCATGCATGCACTACTGATCATGATCGATTTCCGAGGAGTTGCCCATGATAATGATGGATATAAACCTACAAATATATTTTGCATACCGTTAGTTGTTTCCTAAAATAAAAGTGTCGTTGAGGGAACTTGATGCATTTAAATTTAAGCCATTGTTTTAAATTTGACCATGGCAAACTCTTCATGAATAAATTTAGAGTTTTTCTGCGTGTACGTTACCATTTTCTCAATCCTCTAAGTCAATGATTGATAATTTGTCTTCTTATGCCTCACTTTTTGTTACTGATATTTTTCATAGTTCATCTCGCGTGTGTACGGTTGGTGGGATGGTGGAGAATGGCATGGGTGAGCCTATATTTCACGTTGTTTGTTTCCGAGGTGAGTGGGAGGGAACTATCCCTAAAGAGGACAAGGGAGTATTCCCTCTAGATGTGGGGTTTCCTTCAAATCGGGCGGACGGCTCAGTCCACTTGGGCACGACAAGGGTGAATCTAAGTATGGAAGAGAGTGCGAGCATTTGTGAGGAGGAAGAAGAGGTCGGGAGAGGGCAAGAGAAGCGTGCATCGGTGGCCTATGGTGCATGAATGCTGGAGCAATGAGATTCTGGAGTTCGTGTGGGAGAAAGATTAGGTCAAAGGGAGGAAGCCCATGTCTGCATGTGGAGAGGTCGATGGTCGGCAAGGAGAAAGAGGGGCACACAGAGGTCGACAACTGGTGAGAGGAAGCATGCCATAGTTCTCTAATAGGATTTGGCGCAAAGCCTAGCCGCACTAGCGGGCTTAGGGGTGCGAGCGAGGAGAATTAACAAGCTTGGAGGGGGATTGGTTATTGGCTAAGAGGAAGACAGGCGCGCAAAGGTCGGCAGCTGGTGGAAAGAAGAGGGGTGGTCGGGCGCGCTGGGCCGTTGCAAGGAGCGAGTTGATGCACAGAGGGGTTGAATAGGATCAACAATAAAATTAGCAACTTAAAAACAAATTGAACATTGCATGCCATTGTTAGTGGCGGAGCTTGGGCTAAAATGGAGGAGGGGCCAACGTCCATCGTAATTACCCATGACAGTTGTGCACTAGTGATAGGTGAAACAACCCCGATTTCCACGAAGGGAAATCCAAAGAGTCAAAGTGTAATAAGACCGTTGTAGATCATATTACCCAAATTCCAGTCGAATATCATATCCATACAACGATAATATCAGAGTACAAATAGTGCGGAATTACATAATTTATTACATCGCCGCTTTGGCGGAATCAAAAGTAGCATTCATTCAGAACAGCTTGAAGATAAGATCGCCAAACTCGAGCGTAGGAACGAACCCCTCAACCGTCAAACTCCTCGGAGCTATACTCCTCAGCAGAACCTGTTTGCCAAAATTTATCAGTACGATTTGTACTGGCCACTCCCAACCCTATGAGCATTGCTTTGTGGAAATTGGATGCAAATTGGTTATAATCAAGAGGAACCTAAAAGGCTGGGGTTTCCTATGCATTAACATACCAAGTATATAATAATAGTTGGTCAAGTTTTAACACCACTCACACACATTCCACCCCATTCCCATTCCAGAGCCAGGTTTCGATCCTAGGATCGATAAACCACCATTTCCACACCATCACCATACCACAGCCATACCATCGCTCAGTCGACAGGCCAACTCCCTCTTGGCACAGTCTTAAGGCCCGTAGCCCCTGGCTACGTTCGAACACTCACTCACGGGGGAGAATAGAAAGACTCATCTCACTATCTAGTTTAAGCGAAACCCAGGAAAGGTCCATAGCCGACAAGTTGGCATATGTATCAATCGATCAACCATACACTCTGCAGAGGTTTTACATAACCACAAGATCCGCCTTCCTCGCTGACCGTCGTCAACTGGGCTGATTCCAGCCGCTTGCTAGCCTAGGACAATGCCACTCTACCATTCAGCCCTGGTACACCCCAAGTCCGGTCTGGGGTGGCTGAAAGTGTGAGTCATGAGCCGGGTCCACAAGGTCTCCATGAAGTCTTGGAAGGGTGTGGGGGAAATCCTCCGCACCTCGTACCTCCTTACACTGTCCGCTAACAACCTAGCAGTAGTGGCAATATCCTACCAAGTAGTCCGGCCATCCCGCACCATATAGGGCGAGTGGTACGTAAGGCTTCCCGGTGAATCTGAGTACTAGTAAGTCCTTAGGGATGACCAAGCCAGAATATCTTCATTAGGGTTTCCATTTACCGTGCCACCACAGCACCTCCACCCTGGGCTCCTCCCATCACAGGATCACACCCAAGGCCACCTCATATACCATTTACCCACCACAGGTATCCATTCCAGGGGTGCCCAGGTAGCACCCCATGGCAGGACTTGCCCCAGGCTAATCGTATACTCCAACTTGGTCGACACAACCCTCACCCTCCATGCACCCAAGTCACACACGCAGCACTCTCCCCAATTACTAGTTTCCACCACGCATCAATGTAGTGTAAGCGTAGTAGAAGTAATAAGCAATGAAATATAATAGCAAGCGTGTGACTAGCCTAACAGCAGGGTGAGCAGGGGTCAAGGTAAAGGCCATCAAGAAAGCATACTACCATGCGAGTCCTACCATAGTGTGATATGACAATAAAGTAAGCACTAGCATTTCTACTTTAGCCATGCGTAATAGGTGCTACGAGATTGGGTGGGATGTGGCACCTTCAGTGTAGTCATCTCCGTACTCCTCACGGTACTCACGATCCTCGTCCGTCCGGTTTTCCTCCGAGTCTGCAAACGACCGCATTATAGTCGCGTTAGCGACGTCTATAGAATAGCACAAAGAACCAATGAAAATTCAAAAGAGCCAAATGCACTCAAACATGGGTCCATTGCGTAGAGCTCGATTTTAGATGAATTTTGGTCCTAGTTTCGTATTTTTCCGAGGTCGTATGAATTAGTTACGAATTTCCGAAGATTAAATCTATTTCTGAAAATGGAAAAAGGCTGAATTAATCCTGGGCTGACATGTGTCACGCTGTGGTTGGTCCACGTGGCTTGCTAATGTCAGCATGACATCATCAACGTCATGCTCACCGACAGGTGGGTCCGGTCAAGTCAACGTCGGTCAACGGTCAAAACGGGCTGGGTCCGAACTGGGCTCGGGTTGGGCCGGTCTGGGCCGGGCCGACCCGGACACGTGGCGTGTTGTGGCTCTGCCACGTCGTAGTCGTGGGCTCTTACTGGGCTGTGGTCCACAGGCGTGGTCCACGGTGGACGCAAGTTCACGGTCCATGGACCTAAGGCAGGGTCCATGGTGGACCAAGTCCATCTCTCTTCTCTCTCTCTGTGGTTCACGTGCACTGGGTGCATGGGCATGTGGTCGACGAGGGGAGGTGTTTCCCTGTTTCTTACCGCGGCGGTGCTCCTACCGGCGGCGAGCTCACGGTGAGCCCCAGCGGTGGCGCTGGTGTCCGATTGAGGAGGGGAAAAGCTTCCCTGGGCCACGGCGACTGTGTTAGTGGGGTCAAAGTGGCGGCCAGAGCTTCCCCAAGGTGCTGGCCACGGTGAGCGGCGGCTCGAGCTCCACCGACGTGCGGGAATGGCGCGGGGCTGCGGCATAGGCTAGCTCTGTGGTGCGCGTGGGCGACACAACGACCCAACAGGCATGTTGGGTAGGTCGAGGGGTCCCCCAGGGCCTCCGGTGGCTTTGGCCACGGCGGCTCCCTTCCGAGCTCGACGACGGTATCGGTGAGGTGTCTACGGTCATGGTAAAACATCTCGGCAGGGCGTGCACGCTTCTACGGATTCGTGGGAACGTGGCGAGGTCATCTAGACTCAAGGTGAGGCTCGGATCTTCTGTGGCCGATGGGGACATCCCGGCGGCCACGGCGACGGTGAAGACGACGGCGAGACGCGCGGGTGAACCACGGGACTCCAGCGGGGTGGTCACGGCGTGCGCGTGAGTTACCCGCGGCTTTAGCGAACAGGATGGGCGAGTCAAGGAGGCGCCTGGCGCTCTCAACAGTACTGGCCATGGTGGTCGGTGCTCTGACCGGTGGTCTGGTGCTCGAACCAGTGGTCTGGTGCTCGGCACGGTGGTCTGGTGCGCGGCACGGTGGTCTGGTGCTCGGACCGGTGGTCGCGTGCTCGTACTGGTGGTCGCGTGCTCGGACTAGTGGTCTGGTGCTCGGACCGGTGGTCTAATGCTCGAAGGTTGTCTGGTTAGCCATGGCGGCGGCATCGACGGCGATGCGCATGCTGGTGCGCTATTGGCTCCAGTGGGGTGTCACGGTGATCTCGGTGTGCGCGTGGGTGCATGTGTTCCAAGTGGCTGAGGCAAGGCACTGGCCTACGCGCTTCTAGGTGTGGAGCGCCATGGCTGACGGTGAAGACGACGGCAGAGAGGGATCGGAAGGCTCACCGTAGGTGTTGTGGGAGATAGGATGGCGGTGCAGTGTCAATTAGAGGTCGTGTAGCTCCGGAAGCCATGCAGTGCCGTGCCGACCCACGTCGGTGATGTAGCCGACGGCGTCGCTCTTGGCTCTGGCGATCTCCTCCCCTACGGCGGCTTTGGCGTTCTTCCCCCCCCTCCCTCTTCTCCCTCTTCTCTCTTGGTTTGGGTGCGTAGTGGATGGCCACCGAGGTGGCGGCGGGCAATGGAACGAGCGCTAGGGCTCCGAGGACCGTGGCCTTTATAGCCGAGCTTGGCCATGGAGCTCGGTGATCGGCGGACAGGGATCAAGGGCAATCGCGACGCTTGCTTGCATCCTATGGTCACGAGGGGTTGCGTGGGCGCGGCGCCAAGGGGGAGACAGGTCCATGCCCCGAGCATGACCCCCTGGCCCGCCCTGCCACCGTTGTCGGCGTTCTGTCGGAGGAGGGATTTGGCGTGGGCGTGGAGAAGATGCACAGATGCGCGACGACAAAGGGTCCGTTAGCGGCTAATGGCGCGCGCGATAAGCGATAAGCGGGGGGGCAAGGCCGACGCGCTGGGGCCAATGTGGCAATGACTATCAAGGCGGGGTGACGGGGTCTTGTGAGCGTGAGCGGCCTACTAGGCCGGCTTTCTTTGGGCAGCGTCTTGTGCCACGAGGTCGGTCGGGTTGGCCATGGCCTGGCCAAGCAGTCGAGCCCATGAGGCCTTCTTCTTCCTTTTTCTTTTTCTGTTTTACATTTCTTTTTCCATTGTTTGAATTTCAAATTTGGTTTAGAATTTGAATTCAAAACTGAGGTAAATTATTCATTGGAGTTTAGAGAATTTTGTTTAATAATAACTTTATGATTTATTATTTTAATGGAATTGTTAGGCATAACATAAAGCAAATGGAAATCCAATTCACAACTTGAATTAACAATGTATGCAACATGTTATTTGTTGAAAATTTAATAATCATAATCAACAAATGATATGCCATTCTTATGTGTTGACTTAGGTTGGGTTACTTCTAATGCAACTCTTAGGGTTGGCTCCTACAGTGTCACTCATCATCACATGGGAGTTTTAAGAAAAATTTTGTAGTTGTGATTTTTGGTGTGTGGATTTCTGGGTTATTACAGTCCTACCCCCTTAACAGAATCTCATCCCCGAGATTAAAGCATAATGTACTCTTCAAAGAGGTAAGGATATCATAGCCGGAGGTCAGACTCTTTCTCCCATGTTGCTTCTCTTTCAGTATGATTACTCCATTGGATCTTGCACATAGGAATAGTCTTGCTTCGGGTTTCTTTGGCATCTCTGTCCAGAATTCTGATAGGATGTTCTCTATACTCAAGTGTATCTTGAATGTCAAGTGTATCAGTCGGGATTACTTCGTCGGGCACTCTCAAGCATTTGCGTAGCTGTGAGACATGGAATATGGGATGTACACCCGCCAATTCCTCAGGTAGCTCAAGTTTGTAGGCGAGCTTTCTAATCCTTTTGCAAATCTTGTACGGGCCAACAAATCTAGGTGCAAGCTTTCCTTTCACATGGAATCTGACAGTCCCACGTAGCGGGGATACCTTGAGATAGACGAAATCCCCCACATTAAACTCAAGTTCTCTTCTCCTTTTGTCAGCATAGCTCTTGTATTGACTTTGAGCAATTCTCAAATTCTCTCTTACTTGAGCAACTCCTTCTTCTGCTTCTTGAATCTTAGTGGAGTCAAAGAATGATCTCTCACCCGGTTGAGACCACATCAAAGGTGTCTTACAAGGTCTGCCATACAGAGCTTCAAACGGCGACATCTTGATACTGGCTTGGTAGCTATTATTATAAGAGAACTCTACATAGGGTAAGCATTTCTCCCAATCAGATCCATAATTCAGCACACTAGCGCGAAGCATGTCTTCTAAGATATGATTTACTCGTTCTGTCTGTCCATCTGTCTACGGGTGGTAAGCGGTACTGAAATCAAGTTTGGTTCCAATGGACTTGTGCAGAGCTTCCCAGAATCGGGACACAAACTGAGGACCACGATCAGATACAATACTAGAGGGAGCTCCGTGCAGTCTGAGAATATGCTCGATATATAGATCTGCTAATTTTTCTACGTTGGTCTTGGTCTTCACTGGTACAAAGTGAGCAATCTTGGTCAAACGATCAACAATCACCCAGATGGAATCATTGCCTTTCTGTGAACGGGGCAATCCAATTATAAAATCCATGGATATACTCTCCCATTTCCACTCGGGAACGTCAAGAGGCTTTAGCAATCCTGCAGGCCTTTGATGTTCAGCCTTGACTCTATTACAGGTGTCACACCGTGCCACATGTCCTGCAATGTCTGTCTTCATGCCTTTCCACCAAAAGTGTTTCTTCAAGTCTTGATACATCTTTGAATTTCCAGGGTGAATACAGTACTTAGAATCATGGGCTTCTGACAGAATTTCCTCTCATAGGGCTGGATCAGAAGGTACATAGATTCTGTCCTTGAACCAGATGGTCCCTTGTTCATCTTCATGGTGGTTGGTCTTGTAGCCTAGTTTCATCAGACCACGGAGGTATTCAATCTCCTCACACTTTTTCTGAGCTTGATAGATGCGGTCTGTGAGATCATACTGTATGCGGAGCTCATTCAACAAACCATGCGGTAATATCTTAAGTTGGAAATCATCAATCTCTTCCTTGAGCTTAGGTGGTACGGATTCAGTGATCAAAGTGTGACAGTAACTCTTTCGACTGAGAGCATCTGCGACTACATTAGCTTTCCCCGGATGATAGTGAATTTCCAGGTCGTAGTCCTTGATCAACTCTAGCCATCGGCGTTGCCTCATATTCAAATCCTCTCGAGTGAAGAAGTACTTCAAGCTCTTGTGATCAGTGTAGATATCACACTTATTGCCTATCAAGTAGTGCCTCCAGATCTTCAAGGCATGCACAACTGCTGCTAACTCAAGATCATGAGTTGGATAACGGTTCTCGTGTTCTTTCAACTGTCGGGAAGCATAAGCTATCACCCTTCCATCTTGCATCAATACACAACCAAGTCCTTGACGGGATGCATCACAATAGACCACGAAATCTTTTGCTGATATCTAGCAATGCCAACACAGGAGTGGTGGTAAGCTTCCATTTCAATTCCTGGAAGCTTTGTTCGCACTCGGGCGTCCATTCAAACTCCTTGGTCTTCTTCAGAAGGTTGGTCATCAAACGGGCTAACTTGGAAAAGTTCTCGATGAATCGGCGATAATATCCAGCCAGTCCCAAGAAACTTCTGATTTCTATCACATTACGGGGTTGTCCCCATTCTTTCACAGCTTCAATCTTAGCTGGGTCAACTGCTACACCTTCAGCTGATAGTACATGGCCTAGGAAAGCAACTTCCTGTAGCCAAAACTCACATTTGCTAAACTTTGCATAGAGCTGATGTTGGGATAGTTTCTCAAGTACAGTTCTCAGATGATGTTCGTGTTCTTCAGTGGTGGATGAATAGACAAGGATGTCATCAATGAATACTACCACGAACTTATCCAGATCATCCATGAAAACCTTATTCATCATGTTCATGAAGTATGCAGGTGCATTCGTGAGTCCAAAGGATACCATAGTGAACTCAAATTGTCCATACCTAGTCACGAAGGCTGTCTTCGGTATGTCACTCTCTCGAATCTTCATCTGATGATATCCAGATCTGAGATCAATCTTGGAGAAGTACTTGGCACCTCTAAGCTGATCAAGCAAATCATCAATCCTCGGCAGGGGGTACTTGTTCTTGATGGTGACTGCGTTCAAGTTCCGGTAATCAATGCACATTCTCATTGAGCCATCCTTCTTCTTAACAAACAGAACAGGGGATCCCCAGGGTGAAGCACTGGGTCTGATATACCCCTTTGAGATGAGCTCATCAAGCTATTTATTGAGCTCGGCCAGTTCATCTACTGACATGCGATAGGGTCTCTTGGCAATGGGTCCTGTCCCTGGCAAAAGATCAATGATGAACTCTACATCACGGTCTGGTGGCATACCCGGTAACTCTTCAGGGAATACATCGGGATAGTCTCTGACCACAGGCACATCATGAACTGTCTTTTCCTCTTCTTGTGATTCTGAACTTGCTTTAAGGGCACATAGGATAGAGGTGGACTTTCCAGACTGGGGTTCACATCTAATAATTTGGCCTGATGGATGGGTCACTTGGACGTATCTAGGTGAACATGATATGATACCTCGGTGAATGGTTAGCCAATCCATACCTAAGATAACATCTAGGTTTGTGGAAGGTAACAGGGTTAGGTCGGCTTTAAAGGTAAGACCCTCAATGGTAAGACTCACTCCCTTATAGATGTGGGTGCATTTTAGGTCTCCTAAAGGTGAGCTGGTGATGATAGGCTTTTCACGTGGGGTTACAGGTAGATCATGTTCTCGTGCAAACTTGGATGATATGTATGAACAAGTTGCTCTAGAATCAAATAGAACTGATGCAGTATTGCCATTAACTAAAAACATACCGTACACCACGTCAGGGGCAATCTGTGCTTCCTCAGCGTCCAGATGGTTGAGACGTCCACGAGTAGCAGATCCCTTGAACTAAGATTTCTGAGCAGCTGAGTTCTGAGGGCATTCTGCGGCTTTGTGACCTGGTTGGCCACAAGCGAAGCAGGTGAAAGACGCACCGCCTGTAGGGGTTGGCGCGGGTGCCTTCCAGTTTCTAGTGCCTGGTGCGGAGCAATTCTGTGCTGGGCGTTCATTCGCTGAGCGGGAATGGTTGAAACGATCCTGAGTGTTGCGGTCCTGAGCATAACGGTCCCTGGTGTAACGATCCTGAGCAGGGCGGGAGTATTTGGTGGTGTAGCCTCCACTTCCCTTACTTGATCCAGGGTTGTCATCCCTATTGTGGCGTGAGCGTTCCCTGGATGGTGCGTCTCTGCGGAACCTCTTGCTATCACGGCCACGGAAGGACTCCTCAGGCTTACGCTTTCTCTCCTTATACTCTTCTCCAGCTTCAGCATGGTCTTTCTCAATCTGGATGCAGCGATCCACCAGAGCATGCAGTGTGTTACTCTCAATACCGCCAAACTTTAGCTTGATGTGCGGGTTAAGTCCCTTGCGGTAATAATATAGCTTCTCCTTCTCAGAGTTCACAACATAGGAAGGTGCATAGCGCAGAAGGTTGGTGAAATGAGTAGTGTACTCAGTCACCTTATCCTTTCCCATCCTGATGTTGCGGAACTCCTCGGCCTTGGCTTCCATAATACCCTTGGGAATGTGGTACTCAGTGAATGTTTCGGCGAACTCATCCCACGAGATATTGGCAGGGTCCTCATGGCAATCACTGAAACTATCCCACCAGGCGCGTGCTGCACCTGTGAGCTGGTGTGTGGCAGCTCCAACACACTCATCGTCGGTGAAAGTAGTGAGGTCAAGCTTCTTCTCCATCTCCTTGAGCCAGTCATCGGCTACAAGCGGGTCAGGATCGGTGCCATCATAGGTAGGTGGCCTCAGCTTCAGAAATCCTTCTAGCTTCCTTTGAAAGTCATTCTGCTGACCTCCCTGGCGATGGTTTGCTCCTTCAACAAGAGCTGCAAGAAGCTAGGTCTGCTGTGCCATCACTTCTGCCAGGTTCGGTGGTGGTGGTGGAGGAATGTTCTCCTCAACAGGCGGCGGAGTATTCTCCAGGTTGAAGGGTATCCCTCCACGTCCACAGCCACGGTTGTTGCCACCACGGCCCCCGTTGGGTTCGGCTGGTTCGGGGATGGGTGCTCGTCCATGGTTCATTAGGTGAGCAGATCGGCGGTTCAGCATCTGCAACACGGACCATAAGAATTTTAGTGCATGTGCCATAAGTGCTTATAGTTCAATATAATTACATGATTTTGACGATTTAAGAAAAATCATTATACTATCCAACACTCATTACAAAGAAGCAATAAGATCCATAAGACGCAATAAGATCCAAATCATTCATTACATGGGTTTTATTACATAGCATCATCTCCAGTAGCTACACTTGAAGACGTGCGAGAATCGTACTACGCATAGTGTCTTATAATACATCTCATAAGGGGTACATCATGGGGTATAACTCATGGAAGCTACTGACATATCTCATGACCACGCAGGGTCATCTACTCTAACTCGTACACCACAGCAGGGATACGACTGTTCTCGATCTCGATCTCCTCGTCAGACTTGTGAAGTCGGGACACATACTTCAAGGCCTCGGCAAGCTCCTCAGTAGGCTTAGCTCCAGGTAGGGTAGGGCAGGCGTCTAGGTTGAGGCGAGTCGGGGCTAACTCAAACTCCTCCATCCTAGGCCTCGTCTTGCTACGAATCTCCTTGGGTAGCTGATCCCACATACCCTTCATCTCCCTGAGGCGCTTCTTGTCAGACTTCTGCCAAGCCTGCCATGTCCTCTCACACTTGTCCTATAGGTACTCGGTCTGCCTGAGTGCCTCGATCAGGTGACCCTGGTTGCGAACGGCCTTCTTCCTGAACTCCTCCAGCTCCTGGGTCAGGGTCTTGTTCCGAGTTTGGATTTTCAGCATATCAATTCCCTTGGACCTCTCTCGGTCTCCTCTACGGTTGAACTCGGCCTTCTTGTCGTCCAACTCCCTCTACAACTCCAAGACCTTGCTGTCGAGATAGCAGTTCCTGTTGCCTAGGTCGGCTGCTTTGTCCTGTAAGTCAACGACCTTGGCTCTGTGGACTTCCTCACGACGGTTGAGCTCATCCTGTAGCTTGGCAACTGCCTCGAGCAGACTAGTTCGCTCCAGTGCTCCCTGCGAGTCTCACTCCTGGCAATCCCATAGAAGAGCCCAGTCCTGACGTCTCTTCTGCTCAAGCTGGGTCACGTACCTGTCCTACTCTAGTAGGTGAATAGCTGAGACACGAAGGCATCTGTCCTCCTCTGCCAGGATAACTCTGCCGGCTGCGAAACTCTGCTCACTAGGGGTAAGGCTGAGGTCGAGGGCCTGGGGAAGTAGACGAAACTCTATCGTCTTCAGGTGCTCGTAGTGATCCCTCATTACTCTGCGAAGTGCCTTGTGTGAGACAGCTTGCAGTCCCTCCTCAACTGTGTCCTCTATAGTCAACTCGGTGAAAGCTGGGACAGTCGGTAAGGTGGTGCTAGCTGGGAACTCGACTGAGGTGACCACTGGTCCTTCGATTCCTCCTCCCTGAGTTAACTTCCCAGTATAGGTGACCTTGATAAACTCATCGGGAACTCCTAGCATGACGAGAACTCGACAGAGGGTCTGTGCAAAACCCCCGAGCTCACGTAGGTCAAAGGTAAGCTTGGCGTGGTCCAGAGGTAGCGGTCCTAAAGGCGGCCATTCGACGTTCGTTGCCATCTGCATGTTTTAAGGAACAGGTGTTAGCAGGTCAATAAATAGATAAGCCTTGCATAAAAGTAAATGTAGGGTCGGTATATAACCGAAAGAAGGGCTATCCATGTCCTATTCTATCGTCCATTTCAAAGGGTTTCGTCCTATGGTCAAGTATGGCTCTAATACCAACTGAAACAACCCCGATTTCCACGAAGGGAAATCCATAGAGTCAAAGTGTAATAAGACCGTTGTAGATCATATTACCCAAATTCCAGTCGAATATCACATCCATACAACGATAATATCAGAGTACAAATAGTGCGGAATTACATAATTTATTACATCGCCGTATTGGCGGAATCAAAAGTAGCATTCATTCAGAACAGCTTGAAGATAAGATCGCCAAACTCGAGCGTAGGAACGAACCCCTCAACCGTCAAACTCCTCGGAGCTATACTCCTCAGCAGAACCTGTGTGCCAAAATTTATCAGTACGATTTGTACTGGCCACTCCCAACCCTATGAGCATTGCTTTGTGGAAATTGGATGCAAATTGGTTATAATCAAGAGGAACCTAAAAGGCTGGGGTTTCCTATGCATTAACATACCAAGTATATAATAATAGTTGGTCAAGTTTTAACACCACTCACACACATTCCACCCCATTCCCATTCCAGAGCCAGGTTTCGATCCTAGGATCGATAAACCACCATTTCCACACCATCACCATACCACAGCCATACCATCACTCAGTCGATAGGCCAACTCCCTCTCGGCACTGTCTCAAGGCCCGTAGCCCCTGGCTACGTCCGAACACTCACTCCCGGGGGAGAATAGAAAGACTCATCTCACTATCTAGTTTAAGCAAAACCCAGGAAAGGTCCATAGCCGACAAGTCGGTATATGTATCGATCGATCAACCATACACTCTGCAGAGGTTTTACATAACCACAAGATCCGCCTTCCTCGCTGACCGTCGTCAACTGGGCTGATTCCGGCCGCTTGCTAGCCTAGGATAATGCCACTCTACCATTTAGCCCTGGTACACCCCAAGTCTGGTCTAGGGTGGCTGAAACTGTGAGTCATGAGCCGGGCCCACAAGGTCGCCATGAAGTCTCGGAAGGGTGTGGGGGAAATCCTCCGCACCCCGTACCTCCTTACACTGTCCGCTAACAACCTAGTAGTAGTGGCAATATCCTACCAAGTAGTCCGGTCGTCCCGCACCATATAGGGCGAGTGGTACGTAAGGCTTCTCGGTGAATCTGAGTACTAGTAAGTCCTTAGGGATGACCAAGCCAGAATGTCTTCATCAAGGTTTCCATTTACCGTGCCACCATAGCACCTCCACCCTGGGCTCCTCCCATCACAGGATCACACCCAAGGCCACCTCATATACCATTTACCCACCACAGGTATCCATTCCAGGGGTGCCCAGGTAGCACCCCACGGCAGGACTTGCCCCAGGCTCGTCGTATACTCCAACTTGGTCGACACAACCCTCACCCTCCACGCACCCAAGTCACACACGCAGCACTCTCCCCAATTACTAGTTTCCACCACGCATCAATGTAGTGTAAGCGTAGTAGAAGTAATAAGCAATGAAATATAATAGCAAGCGTGTGACTAGCCTAACAGCAGGGTGAGCAGGGGTCAAGGTAAAGGCCATCAAGAAAGCATACTACCATGCAAGTCCTACCATAGTGTGATATGACAATAAAGTAAGCACTAGCATTTCTACTTTAGCCATGCGTAATAGGTGCTATGAGATTGGGTGGGATATGGCACCTTCAGTGTAGTCGTCTCCGTACTCCTCACGGTACTCACGATCCTCGTCCGTCCGGTTTTCCTCCGAGTTTACAAACGACCGCATTATAGTCGCGTTAGCGACGTCTATAGAATAGCACAAAGAACCAATGAAAATTCAAAAGAGCCAAATGCACTCAAACATGGGTCCATTGTGTAGATCTCGATTTTAGATGAATTTTGGTCCTTGTTTCGTATTTTTCTGAGGTCGTATGAATTAGTTACGAATTTCCAAAGATTAAATCTATTTCTGAAAATGGAAAAAGGCTGAATTAATCCTGGGCTGACACGTGTCACGCTGTGGTTGGTCCACGTGGCTTGCTGACATCAGCATGATGTCATCAACGTCATGCTCACCGACAGGTGGGTCCGGTCAAGTCAACGTCGGTCAACGTTAGTCAACGGTCAAAACGGGATGGGTCCGAACTGGGCTCGGGTTGGGCCGGTCTGGGCCGGGCCGACCCGGACACGTGGCATGCTGTGGCTCTGCCACATCGTAGTCGTGGGCTCTTACTGGGCTGTGGTCCACAGGTGTGGTCCACGGTGGACGCAAGTTCACGGTCCATGGACCTAAGGCAGGGTCCATGGTGGACCAAGTCCATCTCTCTTCTCTCTCTCTGTGATTCACGTGCACCGGGTGCATGGGCATGTGGCCGGCGAGGGGAGGTGTTTCCCTATTTCTTACCGCGGCGGTGCTCCTACCGGCGGCGAGCTCACGGTGAGCCCCCGTGGTGGCGCTGGTGTCCGATTGAGGAGGGGAAAAGCTTCCCTTTGCCACGGCGACTGTGTCAGTGGGGTCAAAGTGGCGGCCAGAGCTTCCCCAAGGTGCTGGCCACGGCGAGCGGCGGCTCGAGCTCCACCGGCGTGTGGGAATGGCGTGGGGCTGCGGCATAGGCCGGCTCTATGGTGCGCATGGGCGACACAACGCCCCAACGGGCATGTTGGGCAAGTCGAGGGGTCCCCCAGGGCCTCCGGTGGCTTTGGCCACGGCGGCGCCCTTCCGAGCTCGACGGCGGTATCGGTGAGGTGTCTACGGTCATGGTAAAACGTCTCGGCGGGGCGTGCACGCTTCTACGGATTCATGGGAACGCGGCGAGGTCATCCAGACTCAAGGCGAGGCTCGGTTCTCCTGTGGCCGGTGGGGACATCCCGGCGGCCACGGCGACGGTGAAGACGACGGCGAGGCGCGCGGGTGAACCACGGGACTCCAGCGGGGTGGTCACGGCATGCGCGTGAGTTACCCGCGGCTTCAGCGGATGGGATGGGCGAGTCAAGGAGGCGCCTGGCGCTCTCACCAGTACTGGCCACGGTGGTCGGTGCTCTGACCGGTGGTCGGGTGCTCGAACCGGTGGTCTGGTGCTCGGCACGGTGGTCTGGTGCGCGGCACGGTGGTCTGGTGCTCGGACCGGTGGTCGCGTGCTCAAATCGGTGGTCTGGTGCTCGGACAGGTGGTCTAATGCTCGAAGGTGGTCTGGTGCGCCATGGCGGCGGCGTCGACGGTGATGCGCACGTTGGTGCGCTATGGGCTCCAGTGGGGTGTCACAGTGATCTCGGTGTGCGCGTGGGTGCATGTGTTCCAAGTGGCTGAGGCAAGGCACTGGCCTACGCGCTTCTAGGTGTGGAGCGCCATGGCCGATGGTGAAGACGACGGCAGAGAGGGATCAGAAAGCTCATCGTAGGTGTTGTGGGAGATAGGATGGCGGTGCAGTGTCAATTCGAGGCCGTGTAGCTCCGGAAGCCGTGCAGTGTCGTGCCGACCCGCGTCGGTGATGTAGCCGACGGCGTCGCTCCCGGCTCCGGCGATCTCCTCTCCTACGGCGGCTTCGGCGTTCTTCCCCCCCTTCTCCCTCTTCTCCCTCTTCTCTCTAGGTTTGGGTGCGTAGTGGATGGCCACCGAGGTGGCGGCGGGCAACGGAACGAGCGCTAGGGCTCCGAGGACCGTGGCCTTTATAGCCGAGCTCGGCCATGGAGCTCGGTGATCGGCGGACAGGGATCAAGGGCAATCGCGGCGCTTGCTTGCATCCTACGGTCACGAGGGGTTGCGTGGGCGCGGCGCCAAGGGAGAGACAGGACCACGCCCCGGGCATGACCCCCTGGCCCGCCCTGCCACCGTTGTCGGCGTTCTATCGGAGGAGGGATTCGGCGTGGGCGTGGAGAAGATGCACAGTAGCGCTGACAGGCGGGGTCCGTTGGCAGCGGCTGCGGGCGAAGCTGATAAGCGCGCGGGTGGGCAGCGCGCGGCTGACGCGCGGGGCCAATGTGGCAGCGACTGCTGGCGGGGCTGACGGGTGCGCGGGCGTGAGCGGCCTACTGGGCCGGCTTGCTGGGCCGCGTGCGCGCGCGCTGAGGCTGGCTGGCCGGCGCGGGCCGAGCAGGTCGAGCCCGCGAGGCCTTCTTCTTCATTTTTCTTTTTCTGTTTTACATTTCTTTTTCCATTGTTTGAATTTCAAATTTGGTTTAGAATTTGAATTCAAAACTGAGGTAAATTATTCATTGGAGTTTAGAGAATTTTGTTTAATAATAACTTTATGATTTATTATTTTAATGGAATTGTTAGGCATAACATAAAGCAAATGAAAATCCAATTCACAACTTGAATTAACAATGTATGCAACATGTTATTTGTTGAAAATTTAATAATCATAATCAACAAATGATATGCCATGCTTATGTGTTGACTTAGGTTGGGTTACTTCTAATGTAACTCTTAGGGTTGGCTCCTACAGTGTCACTCATCATCACATGTGAGTTTTAAGAAAATTTTTGTAGTTGTGATTTTTGGTGTGTGGATTTCTGGGTTGTTACAATAGGAGCGCGAATCAGAAGATAAAATGGAGGAAGCTCGCTCAGATGGTCCGGTGAACAGTAGATTTTGGCTTGTTTTGAATGATCGAATAGTATTCTGTAAGAGAGAATAAGCTGAAACAAGCCAGGACTATACCAGCCGAACGCAGAGGGTCATGAAGTCATATATATATATATATGATCGAAAACGGGTTAAAGAATGACAGATGGTCATGAAAATGGCTTCAAGAAGTATAGATTGTGAGGAGGCAGCGTATACAAGATTAGCAACAAGAAGGTAAGACCACTTAGAGACAAAAGCAGGGAGTGACACGCGCTTACTGCCGGACACCAAAACCCCTGGCCGAAAAGGATAGAGATGTCCAAAGCCAGACGGACAGGGACTATTCCGCACTGCTTGGTAGGCCAGGTGATGTCACCACAGCGTAGCTATCCATTCCTCCTCCTTTAAAAAGCTACTAGTACAAGTCTCACAGCCCACAAGCTGCACTGCAATGTGCTCCTCTCCTACCACCTGACCTCCACACAATCCAAGTTCACTCATACATACCATACTCGTTCGTTCTCATCTCCCCCACCACTACACCGCACGGCGCAACAAGAGCTAGCTAGGATTGGAGCTGAGCTCATCAGCTACCTAGCTACTAGCTAGCTAGCCTGCACCAACTGCCGCTGCCCCGGCCGTGTGCATACAGTGCATGGCGCAGGAGGGCTCCGAGGCCTCCGTCGCCAGCTCCCCGCCGCCTCCACCGCCGTCGGCCTCCTCCTCGTCCACGTCCTCGGCTGCCGCCGTGGCCTCCTGGTGGCGTGACAGCATGCACCCGGCTGCCTACGGCGCGTGGCCGCCCCCGCCCCCCGCGGCGACGACGGCGAGGTGGCCCCCGACGATGGCGCCGCACCAGCAGCACGGCACGGCGGCCGGACGACGACGTCCTCCGGCGGCGGCGCCGACGACGACCTCTCGGTCCCCAACGCCACCATGACGTCCTTCACAAACACCTCCACCACCAACTACTCCGGCCTCAGCATGGACTCCGGCGGAGCCGAGGCGGCCGCCGCCGTCGCCGCCGAGAGCCACCTCTGGAACCAAGTCCTCATGTGAGTACGACACGACACGACACGCGCACGAACGTATATCCGTACACACATACCACCATGTATATGTCTCCATGAACACATGTCAAAATCAAATCAAATAATAATACTAGTGTAGAAGAAAGATTCGCATGCATATTCGATTCGGAGGCGGCCGGCAGGAGGGGGTGACGAGAGAAATGAAAAGAGGGCATGCGTCCACTACCCTTTGTCCGAGTGCCTCCAAAGCAGCCTCGCTTTGCCTAGCTAGATTCTAGCATCTAAATTTCCTTTCCACGAATATATCTACACACATAGCTAGCTAGCTGATGCTGCTAGTGACGCCGATCGATTAATCTTTGCTGCTTAGTTATTCAGAGAACAAGAATACGTGCTGCAAAGTTAGTGTATGTTTGCGGTAGCGTAGTCGTCTAGCTAGTGGCAGGCCAGGGGAAAGAAACTAAAGCACACAAAGGATCAGGAACCAAAGCAAGCAAAGCGAGAACTAAAGGGGCTTTCTTTTCGATTTCGAAAATATAGCGGGGAAAGCGCGCGCGGGGGCCGGGGTTACATGTGTACAAACAAATTACAAAAATTATTGTGATTTGATTCTATGGCTATAAGGTTCTTTGCTTGTGGCCCAGCTAGGTTCGATGCAGATTAAAGTGTTAGCAAGACTTGCATATATGCAAGTCCACTGGATTCGGAATTGGAATTGGAATTTGCATATATAATATATATAGTTGTGAAGTGAGATTGGTTGCAAACTTGCGATACAATTTCACACACATATATCATATATATATATATATATATATATATATATATATATATATATATATATATATATATATATATATATATATATATATATATATATATATATATATATATATATATATGTTAAAGTTGTTGCTGCCTAGGTAGGGTTGGGTAGAAACATAACCCAGCTAGCTACATATATAACAATGCCAAATTAGCTAGCTAGATAGCCACTAATTATTTTGTGTGAAGAAGCTGATAGACCATTAGGATCGACTAAGTTGCAGATCTAGCGGGTGTAAACTGTCATTTAGCATATGGTAAACCCTAGAACATGAACTAGTATGAGGAAATAGAGAGAGAGAGGTGCGGGTAGCAAACCATCGGTCTTGGAGGAAGAGGAAGCTATAGCATCGGTGGAGACGGGTGGCGGTGAAGGAGTAGCGGTGGAGTCCGGCGTCGGTGATGTAGATGGCGCAGTCGCAGAGGCGGCGGTGCAGAGGCGCCAGTGGCGGCTTCCCGCCGCTGGCAGCGCCCCTCTCTAGATCGGCTTAGGGTTAGGAGTGTAGGTGGAGTGTCTGGCGGCACAGGTGCACCTCGTTCCTTGTGCCCGGCCCCCACCTCCCTTTTACGGCGCTGTGCGACGGGGGCCCACCAACCATAGTTAGGGTTGGGCACCCCCGACCAGGGCGTGGATCAAGGCCCAATTGGCCGTTGGGCCAAACTGGTGGGATCAATCTAACATTATCCCCTTAATCTCACCTTATGACTTAAACTTAACTTACTTACTTTATCTTGTTTTTATTCCATCACAGATCAGAGTATAGAGCGTGCCTCATCGTCACGATCTGTTGTCATTAGATTAAACAGCTACAATGCACCTCTCTGTTTTGAAATAGATTCTCAACTAGGCCCTCATTGTCCAGGAATCATAGGCTTTCCTTTAAACCCATGTCGGCTAAGTGTTTTATGAACACGTTGGGTGGTAAGCCTTTTGTAAGCGGATCCGCTAGCATCTTTTCCGTTCTTATATGCTCAAGACTAATTATATGATCTCGGACTTTGTCTTTCACAACATAATACTTTATGTCAATGTGTTTCTCAGCACACTTGACTTACCGTTGTGAGCGTAACATACTGCTGGATTATTATCGCAGTATAACTTGAGTGGTTTATATATATCGTCTACCACTTTCAACCCGGGCAAGAATTTCTTTAGCCAATTCACCTGCCCTGTGGCCTCATAATATGCTACAAACTCGGTATATATTATGGACGATGTAGTGACAGTTTGCATTGAGCTTTTCCACGATATAACTCCTCCTGCGAGAGTGAATATATATCATGACGTGGACTTTTGTTATCTCTCGTATAATCAGAATCTGTATACCCCTCTATGTGCAGGGAATTATATCTTCTGTACGTTAGCATGAGACCCTTCATACCTTGCAGGTAACACAAAATTTTCTTTACTAATTTTCAGTGTTCTATTCCTGGATTACTCTGATATCTGCCAAGTAACCCGGTAACAAATGCTAAGTCAGAACGAGTACATACTTGAGCATACTGTAAACTTCCGACACTTGAACTATATGGAATCGCTTTCATTTGATCGATCTCATATTGGTTCCTAGAACATTAAAATTCCCCGTATCTATCGTCCTTGACTATGGGAGTAGGTGAAGACTTATAATTTTGCAAACTGTATTTCTTTAGAACTTTTTCTAAGTATGCCTTTTGTGATAATCCTAAAACCCCCTTTTCTCTATCTCGGTGAATCTCTATTCCTAGGACGAACGAAGCTTCACCGAGATCCTTCATATCAAACTTCGAGGAAAAGAACTTCTTTGTTTCTAGTAGTAGATTAACATCACTGCTAGCGGGCAAGATGTCATCCATATACAAGACTAGGAAAATGTATTTTCCATTCTTGAACTTTGCATAAACGCAATTGCCCTCTATATTTTCTTGAAACCCAAACTTTCTTATTGTACTATCAAACTTCAAATACTATTGTCTTGAAGCTTGTTTTAATCCGTAAATGGATTTCTTCAAGCGGCATCCCATACGTTCTTTTCCTTTCACAACAAAACCTTTTGGTTGTGCCATGTAAATATTTTCCTCTAGATCCCCGTTTAGTAACGCCGTCTTTACATCTATCTGATGTAATTCTAAATCGTAATGTGCTACAAGCGCCATTATGATTCTAAAAGAATCTTTACATGAGACCGGAGAAAATGTCTCATTATAATCTATACCTTCTCTTTGCGTGAAGCCTTTCGCCACAAGTCGCACTTTGAATATTTCTATATTCCCTTTAGAGTCATGTTTGGTTTTATAGACCCATTTACAATCTACTGTCTTGGCTCCTTTAGGAATTGTTTCAAAGTCCCAAACACCGTTGGTTTTCATTGATTTCATTTCATCTTCCATGGCTTCAAGCCACCTTAATGAATAAGCGCTTCTCATGATTTCTTCAAATGAGGTGGGATCACCCTCCATTTGAAATTTCTCACAATCATAGACTTCGTAGTCATTAGGAATGGCTGATCTCCTGACTCTTTGAAACCTTCTAGGGGCCTCATTAGATGACTCTTATTTTATATGAGGCTATTGTTGCTCCTCCTCATGTGTGACAATGGGTTCTATGGGATCCTGAATGATAGATTCCTCATGTTCATTCATTGTTGTCACAGGAGAATTAATAACATGTGTTGTTACTACAATGTCTTGCACTGTTGGTATGGCAACAACAGGTGGCGTGTACCCGCTTCTCTTTAAAATTAATTTCTCGCGCTACCATGCTCCCTTTATCATATCATCCTCCAAGAACACAGTATGTCTTGTATCTATAATCTTTGTTGTCTATCAGGACAATAGAAGCGATAACCTTTTGATTTTTCTAGATAGCTAATGAAATAACAACTGACTATCTTAGAGTCTAGCTTCCCTATGTTTGGGTTAAAGACTTTAGCCTCAGCTGGACAACCCCACACGTGTAAATAGTTAAGTGAGGGTTCCTTTCCAGTCCACAACTCATACGGTGTTTTGGGCACCGACTTGCTTGGCACTCGATTAAGAATATGAATGGCGGTTTTTAACGCCTTCATCCATAAACTTATCGGTAGGGTAGACTAACTTATTATGCTCCTCACCATATCCATTAAGGTACGGTTGCGTCTTTCAGCTACTCCATTCTGCTGAGGCTCGCCCGGTGTAGAATACTAGGCTACTATGCCATTTTCCTGTAGGAACCTTGCAAAGGGTCCAAGAACTTGACCATATGGGGTGTGTCGACCGTAGTACTCTCCCCCATAATCGGATCTTACTAACTTAATTTTTAAGTTGTGCTGATTTTCTACTTCAGCCTTAAATATCTTAAATTTATCCAACGCTTCTGATCTTTCTTTAATTGGATAAATATAGCCAAAACGAGAATAGTCATCTGTGAATGTTATAAAAAATCATAACCATCCATACTCTTTATAGGAAAAGGACCACATATGTCTGTGTGAACTATTTTTAAAATTCCTGCGCTTCGTTTGTCATCTTTCTTTATTTTCTTAACATACTTTCCTTTTATACAATCTATGCATTGTTCTAAATCTAAAAATTTTAAAGGCGGAAGAATTGATTTCTTAATCAATCGCTCTATTTTCCCCCTCGAAATATGGCCTAAACGATAGTGCCATAATTTCAATGATGTATCATGAACTCTCTTCCGCTTATTACCTGCATTCATAGATGAGGAGACATTCTCATTCTTAGTGCTCACAGCATTCACATTCTCAGAAAAGTGATAATAAATAAAGCTTGTCTTGTCGGAAGGCAAGACCAACACACTTATTATTATACAAAATCCGACATTTGCCATTACCAAAATGGCAATCATATCCGTCATCATCTAATCGTGAAACACTTATCAAGTTTCTACGCAAAGAGGGTACATAAAGACTATCTGAAAGCTGAAGTCTAAAACCATCATCTAATTCTAGAGAAAGATTTCCAATGGCTTCAACTTCAGCTTCAAGTCCATTTGCTACTTTAATTTTTTTCTCCTCTTTACAGGGTCCTCCTCGAATGGAATCCCTATAATAAATTTACAACATAAACAATAGCACTTGAATCAATCCACCAAGTAGATTTTACATAACTTAAATATAAGAACTTATCTATAAATGTAATGTAGTCCTCACCTCTCTTCAGAAGGCTCTTCAGAAAGTCTGGACAGTCCCTCTGGTAATGCCCATGCTTCTTGCACCATTTGCACTGATTCTTTTCAACTTGGGCATTGTTGTTCTTCTGATGATGCTCAGTCTGAGAGGCTTTCCCTTGAGGTTTGGCATTCTTATTGAAATTCTTCTTGATGTTGTCCTTCACAAGGTTAGCAGAGTCACTCTGTGAGCTTTTCAGTCTCTCCTCTTATTGAACACACATTCTCTCGCCCACCTAGGCTAAAAGTTGGTCCAGCGAACGCCGACCGTCGAATCAAATCCAATGGCTGTCCGCACTGATCGCCAGATCAAAACCGCCCGGCCGACCCTCCCCTTTCTCTCTATACGCCATGGTAGTCGGTTCTCTCTCCCCTTCTCACCCAAAACATGGCGGCCGGAGAGAATGGTGGCCATTTCCCAAAGTTGATCCCTCTCTTTGCTTGGTTACATTCTCACACATGCGCTTCGTCATTTCGGGGAAAGTTTTGCCTCCACTTCCTTAATCGATTGCTCAATGATAGATCACTTCTAAATCAGTGCTAATAATTAATAACAATAAGCAAGGGTTCATACACAGCACTTTTTCCGGCATTTCGGTGCAATCAGCAACTTCTGCTGCTGCTTCACCTTTTGTTGTTCTCCCTCTCTCTTGCCGCCTGCTGAGCCCCTCGTTAGCGGCCTTCGCTGCCCGAGGCTGAGCGTGCCGCCGTCGAGTGGCCTTGCGACGTTGCCCAGAGCCCGAGCCACTGCGGCGGCACTCTGTGCCCGACGACGCCTCGGCTCTGCTCGGCGCTCTCCGAGCATGGCCAGGCGGCGGCAGCGGTGGCGCAGGCGGCGGCGGGTGGCGGACTTCTCATTCGTCAGCCGCCCTGGGCGCTCCTCTAGATCGGCTTAGGGTTAGGAGTGTAGGTGGGGTGTCTGACGGCGCAGGTGAACCTCGTGCCTGTGCCCCGCCCCCCCCCTCCCTTTTATGGCGCTGTGCGACGGGGGGCCACCAACCATAGTTAGGGTTGGACACCCCCGATTAGAACGCAGATCAAGACCCAATTGGCCGTTGGGCCAAACTGATGGGATCAATCTAACAGAAGCAACTAAGGCCTATTTGGTACGGATGACCAAAAAGGTGGAACCATATCGAGCAGCATCCATGTCCCCCTTGTTAGTACTTTATTTAATCCATTTCCCAAAGTTGATCCCTCTCTTTGCTTGGTTACATTCTCACACATGCTCTTCGTCATTTCGGGGAAAGTTTTGCCTCCACTTCCTTAATCGATTGCTCAATGATAGATCACTTCTAAATCAGTGCTAATAATTAATAACAATAAGCAAGGGTTCATACACAGCACTTTTTCCGGCATTTCGGTGCAATCAGTGCAACTTCTGCTGCTAGCTTCACCTTTTGTTGTTCTCCCTCTCTCTCGTCAGGGGAGCCGGCGGCGAGGTTGGAAGGAGCATGCAGGCCGTGCACGTCGCCCACGACGACAGCGAGAACTTCCTCGAGCTGCTCAACTCGAGGACGCTCGCGCCGGAGCTCTTCGCCGAGCCCCCGGCCTGCGACTACCTCAAGAAGATGGAATACGGCGGCAGCGGTGGTGGTGGCGGCGGCGGGTGGCCGGACCACCATCAGTTCACGACAGCCGCCCTGGAGAAGCACCTGAGCTCCGGCTACGGCGCCGGCGCGCTCGCGCACCAGCACCAGTACAACGTGAGCAACTGGTCCATAGCGCCGCCGAGCCCGTGCCTCGACGACGCGCACCACCACGCCGGCGTTGCCGCGGCATGCGATAACAACGCCGCCGCGGTGGCCGCCTTGGGACACGGCGCCAAGGCCGGCCTGTTCCTGGACTCCGGCGGCGGCGTCTGCAAGCACGAGATAGGCGGCCACGGCCACGGCCACGGCGCGATGCTGGAGGAAGCGGCGTCCGGGGGCAGCGGCACCGGCGGTGGCGGCCAGGAGTTCCTCCGGCCCGCGGGGTACAGCTCCATGCTCGGGCTCAGCAGCAACAGGATGTATATGGACGTGCCGTGGAGCAACAATGCCGGCGCGGCGAGGAGCCTGTCGGACCTGATATCTTTCGGCGGAGCGCCGCTGGGAAAACCAGAGCAGCCGGCGCCGGCCACGTCAACAAAGGCGCAGGCGGAGTACAAGAAGCAAGGGCACGAAATCTCTTCGCCGGTAAGATCGACCGTCGACGACGGATGCAAACTATGGTTTCTTTTTCTTCTTGCCACACAGTACAACGTAATGCTAAGCGGGCAGAGGATGGAACCCGCGCTGATCCATCTGAGCATTTCTTCAGGCAAAGACAAGCAGCGGAGGTGGCAGCAAGGGAAGCTCGGAGGGGAAGAAGAAGAGATCAGAGGAGCAGCAAGGGTCGGAAGGGAACGCCAAGAAGTCCAAAAATGAGGCCTCCTCGCCCACGTCGTCTCTCAAGGTACACACACCTAGCTAGCCTCTACACGCGCATGCAGTCATGCAAAGTCTTCTTATCCATTTAGTTTACACGTACATATGCAATAGAAAGTGGGCCATGGCCTCCCTTAACTTAGAAAGTTTATTAATTAAAGAAATACTTAATTCCACCACTTAAGTGCTGATACATTGCTAATCTAGCCTCCTCTATTATTGTCTCAGGTTTAATTAATTGGCACCCCTTCTCAATTTTAGTTAAAGCTCTTCCACTGTGCATTCCTACTTAGGAGTAATTTGTATTATATGCATTTTTTTAATTTCTAGAATTTGACTCTGATCCAAAGATTGATGCACTTATATATATAAATATCTTTGGATGACAACCTAAAGTTTCTAAATACTTCGTCCGTCTCAAATTATAAGTCATTCTAATTTTCTTGGAAAATTAAAGAGCGTCTCAAGTTTGACCAAAATTATATAGAGAATTACAATAATTTATGACATCAATAGGTACAATCTAATGATACTTATTTGGTATCATAAATGTTATTATTTTGTTATATAAATTTGATCAACCTTTGATACAATGTTATCCTAAATGCTAAACGGTAAACAGCAAGTCATTTGTCGTTTAGCCATTATTGGGTCTAAACAGCCAATTAAACGGGCAAAACGGCCGGTTAAACAGGTTAAACGGCTGATTAAACGGAAATGCTATACCACTGTGTAGCGTTTACACGGTGTCTAAATGGGATAAACAACCGTTTAGGCAAACAGTGCTTTGAGATGCTTTGATTCTCCAAAAAATTGAAATGACTTATAATTTGGCATAGGTGGAGTAGTATACAATAATTCACTTTCGGCTGGTCTTGCTTCACTTTCGGCTGGTTAGCAAACACAAGTCACTGTTGCTACAGTGCTCAAAAGCAGCTGAACGGCTGGCTTCTAGAGCAGCCGAACGAGCTTAGAAACGGATGCTTAAAGAGAGAGAAGATTGTCATTTCATTAAGCATCGGATAGGCTCAGCATCCTTTCACACATATTGAGCATTGATGCTAATTTAAACATCTTATCCACCTTTTAAGCATCAGGTGCCAATAATGGCATAGTGAGAAAATTAGCTTTTTTTGCTAATCACCTAGCATCCTCATTGTACATGCCCAAAGGAAGTTAAGCATGAATTTCTTAATCCAGATGATCACTCATGGGTCTCACTATTGAGCTCGACACTAGATTTCGAAGCATAGCTCCAAGCCTCATTCTTCCCCAATGCTACAACCTTACCACTTGCTCCCATTAGCGGATCCACCACCTCACTCCATATCGTCCCACTCCCACCTTGATCCGCGGCTCCGCCCAAGCATCCCCACTAGCTTTCCTCCACCACTTTGACCATTGGCATCATTGCACCCATTTCCCCTATATCCACCATCACCACTTGCCCAACTTATCACTGTGGCAGCATTCCCTCTAGACCGGTCACTTTCTTGCGAAAACCCTCAGCCCTAAGCTTGAACTTCAACTCACTAGGAAGTTGTCAGAGCTACGGAGAATTCCTTGTGCATGATGGATGGGAGAAGGGAGAAATCAAGTGTCAAAGCCAGCTAAACATCGAGTAGGCGATAGCTTTTCCCTTTAAATGAAATCCTATATATGCTTACCATGTAATAAACATGTGCTTTGTATATCCTCAAATGTAGTGATGGTTACTATGAATATAGTTTGCCTTTAAATTCAACCACTATAGCAACACTGCTTAAACTTCGCTTGGCACCACATGTGTTTATTGTTTCCTTCATTCCCAATTATAGGTTATTTTAGCTTTGTCCTAGGTTAAATTTGTCCAAATTTGATCAGTTTTTTAGAGTATATCAACATCCACAATACCAAATAAATGCACTATCAAGTATCATCACATGTTTTATGATGGATGTAATTATCCTAATTTGATGCGTTGTAGATATCCATGCATTTTTGATAATTTTGTTCAAAGTTAACATTTTTTTACTTTAGGACAAAACTAAAGTGACTCATAATTTGGAAAAGATTAAGTACTTCTAATTTACATTTTGCTATCCTCGGATGCAAACCACTTCGAGTAGAGAGTGAACAAAACTAGAATGTGTTTCACTAACGAACTCGGGTTTCAGATACTAACTGAAGAGCTAGTCTAGCTAGGGTGTAACACACACACACTGGCCCCGTTCGCTGGTCTGAACTTTGGCTGAAACTTGCTGAAAACACTGTTTCGGCTGAATTGTTGTGAGAGAAAAACACTGTTCCGGCTGAAAAAATAAGCCAAACAAGCCAAACTTTAAGACAAGCGAACGGGGCCATATAGAACTAAGCTCAGATCAAATGCAAGAGTTCATATTATACGATATTTTAGCGACATAAACATAAGTACATAGTCGCTATATAAATATTTATTGGTTGGGATGTTGATGTTGCTTAGTTTAACAGGCATCGCAGGTGCCAAAAGTGAAGTTAGGAGATAAGATCACTGCACTGCAACAGATCGTTTCACCATTTGGAAAGGTACGCGCTCGCACGTACTGCGTATACGTATGTGTTATTTCGAATATTAATTAGTTTAATGGCCTTTTGCATGCATTGACCTACCTGTCTTATGTGCGTATGTCTTATTAGACCGATACCGCATCAGTTCTGTATGAGGCGATAAATTACATCAAGTGGTTGCATGAACAAGTGCAGGTAACTTGGCCATATATATTGCATATATACTCCTGAAAGTTTAGTCATCTTATTCATCTTTCACATAGCTGGTTTTCTCATGCTTTTATAAATATACCTGAACTAACTTGATTATTGACCTTGTATGTATAGTACCAGCAGCCTAGTCTTTTGGTAGTATCCATTTTTATATGTGTGCGGCATAATAAGCTGCTTAAAGACTTCAATCACTGATCGGGAAAGAACTTTTTAAAATCTTTCTAAAATCGGCATATGTTTTGTGATGCAGAACTTTTTAAAATCTTTCTAAATCTTCCATAATATAAATATAGACAGTGTGCAATTATTGGCTTGTCAAAAAGGATTGAAAAAGGGCCCTGGTATTTCCAGGGAGGGGGGGGACCTGGGATGGTATCATCATGCAATGCGACCAATCACCAGAGGACACGTGTCCTACCTCCAAAGCCTATGTCGACTCATACCCTTCCTGGTGGGCCCCCAGCAGGGGCTCCCCTTTGTTCGTATTTTGCACAACATGGGTGTTAGTAGTACGCTGCTGCTTTTGTGTAATGGAATGCATGGTCATGGCCCCCTTAGACACCACCTCCCCGGCCCTTTGGCAATTTGGCTCTGCTATCACTTCATCATACAAAACGTGGAATGCTTTTCTCTGATGAATTGAGTCTCATTTTGCTTTTGTAGGGTTTTTTAATTATTTGAGCTGAACTGACTAGCTTCTCTTTCTGGTTTGTTGCATGCAGTTGCTGAGTGATCCATACATGAAGACAAGTAGTAGCAAGGTACGATATATTTAACAAAGCTGCCTACCTCTTTCCCACTATGCATGCCTTTGAGCCTTTGCATCGAGGGTATACTATATCTCCAGTCAAGTTTACTTTGACGTTGCAGACAAAAGAAAACAGCTGTTTCATTCTTGAGATTGTTGTCTAAACGTCATGTTTAATTGACTGGAGGCAGTATATATATTATAGTAATAAGTTATGAATCAACTCAAAACGGGATAATACAAAGTACGTACTCCCATATTTTAAATTTATAAGATGTTTTTGTTTTTCTAGATACATTGATTTTATTATGTATCTAGATATAGTGTATAACTATCTAAGTTCACAACAAAATGTACGTATGTGAACAGCCAAAGTCTTATAATTTGGCAAGTATAGAATATGACAGTATAGTAACAACATATAGCAAGTAGTCATCATGCTTCATTTGTAACTACACGTTACATTTTTAAATTGTTATGACCTAACAGGTAGTAACCCTATATATTATTTTGTCAGGACTACAACGCATCGGGAGGGTTGGATAGGAAGGAGAAATCGGAGACAGAGATTGACCTGCGAGGTAGAGGCCTGTGCTTGGTACCCGTCTCATGCACGCCTCAAGTGTACAGGGATAACAACGGTCCAGATTACTGGACGCCCCCATATAGAAGCTGCTTATACCGATGAGCTGATTCCTAGCTATTTATTCGATTGGTTACCTTACTGAGTGGTAATAATTTGTGGTGAATATATTATTGTTAAAGAAGACAAAATATGATGATTAGCCTTATAAGTTTAGAGTTCAATTTGTGTACAACCACGATTTCATTATTTAAATTAAAACCTGATGTATCTGGTTTTATTAATTAGAGGCTTCGTGACATTAATAATTTCATCATCATCATTGACATTGATGTACTAATTTTTTGTTAGTCCGAGCGAGAGATATGTTATCAGCTAATTTAGCTTTGTCTAATTTTCCGTTTCTTATATATAACTAATATTAAAGAGCAAAATTTTATTTCTTCCATCTCTCGCTCTCTCCACCGTTTGTCTATCCCGTGCTACTCTCGTCTCTTGATCCATCATCCCTCACTCTCACCTTTCTCACCTCATTGCCACCCTTCTCGCTTTGATTTTAGAGTTGCAAAACCTTGCATCGCCGAGCGTGTTCGTGTCACATGTGTGGGTGGCACGCCTTCCACCTTTTTAAAAACTCAAGATAAATGCACTCATAGTCACCTATTTAAGTTACATTACATGTCAATTTTCTATACGAGATTAATCCTTTACCACACTAGCATTTGTTATGGGCCTACGAATTTATTTGATTTAAGGTTGGGCCAAGCCCAATTAAATCTAACAAGAAATAGCTAGCTCGTTTTAGTCGGCATGAGCATGGCACAACAAATTGTATGTTCCGTTATAATTCATGGGCATGTTTTCTAGTAATTTAATTATAATGAGGAGGTAGAAACAAATCCTACAATATCTACAAGGGTGAAAACCCTAGTTTTTGGTTTTGGTAATTAAGTGACAACTAGTGAATTAATGCTTTTAATTGGAGATAACTGAGTTAGGGTCCATAAAATGGAGTTGAGCAAGGCTAGGAGCATGGTGGAGTTGATAATGACCATGGTGCAAGTGTTCAACAAAGAGAAGAGAAGAGTTGCAACCATTGCAAGGAATTGGAAGGAGTTCAAACAAGCCCCAAGACAAAGGTATAATGTATAGGGTTTTGTTCGCTGGCCAAAGTGCAATAGAGTACTAAACAGTCGTGTTTAGGATATAGATAGGCGTAGTATTAAGAGGGGAACTCTAAAGTGATTACGATTATCTAGTGCCATTAGGTGAGAACTAACATTGCATATGCATTAGACATAGTGACGTGGTGTGAAAGCAAGTGAAAATGCTTTAAAAAATATTTTGAAAATGCTAACGACCCTACCGGCTGTAATCACCATTGGAGCTAACAGGGTGTGTAGCTACGTGGATGGGAAAAATAATAGGTCAAGGTTGTGCGTGTTGTTAATTATCGTTTCTCAGAACCTCATGCGATGGTCAATGTGATTGATCCGGTGAAAACAGAGACGTTTGGAATGGCCCAGAATCAGCTTGTTTTGATCAACCTCGATTAGAATTTCATAGCGATTTCATACAACGCATAGATTATTAGGGTCTTAGGGCATGACCACTAGTACAAAAACAAGCTGTATTTCTGGTTGGGAAACTCCTTCAGTTCCGGTTTCCCAACCGGGAGCACGAATCCAGGACTAAAGAGCCCCTCCTTTAGTCCCGGTTTCGCGTCCGGAACTAAAGGTTAGTCCCAGTTGGTAATACCAACCGGGGCTAAAGAGGCCTCCCGGCCTGGCCACGTGGGCCGGCCCTTTAGTCCCGGTTGGTATTACCAACCGGGACTAAAGGTTTTCTTTTTTTTCTTTATTTTTTGTTTCTATTTTCAATTGATGATTTATTTTGGTTTTCGAATAGGCTTTCGAATACGCATTCTACGCTGCTAATAATATACGTATTCTACACGCTTATAATGTTCGAACATTTTATACAAACTAAAGTATGAAACTAACGTATATATTATATGCATATACATATATTGTATGTTATTTTATGTACATATAATATGTATATATATACATTACAAATAAAACTTGTATTGTATATTCTATCATATCCTTAGGATAACAAATTCACTCCATTTGGTTTGGCTTCCATGTTTCGTTCACGTCATTGTAGAACTCGCCGGTAGGGTTTAAGACCTGGTCATTAAGAAATCCTGCTATGGTCTCTTGAATTGCTTTTAGTTGGTCACTTGTATAACTTTTTCCTTCAACCATAGAGTCTTCAATAAAAGTTAAATGAAAAGTATTTATATATATATATATGTGTTGGTCACGTGATTACTTATATATATGAGCAATAAAAGAAATTGTGAATATATGAATATATTTATATAACGTACTTTGAAGGTCTCTTTAGGAGTTCTTTTTGCGTACGCCATGATGAACTCGTAAACATAGTATCCACATTAGTTGTTTCCCTGTTCTTGCCTCAGAACCCACTTTTACGAGAAAAAAGATCCGGTGAATTGAAAGCAAGTATGGTGTTAATTGAATTATATATATATATATAAATGTAGCTAATACTTACTTTGTGTGCGATTACATCCAGTGGCGCTTTGCAATGTTTCATGTGGTGTTCCTCAATGAAACTTTTCCAAACACTACGCCTAATAAAATAAATAATTAATTTGGCCTTTAATAATTGTTGTAGTTAAGAGATCGGGGTATATATAGTTGCTAGAGAGACCAAATTACCCTTGGATAATATCTATCATGTCTTGGTACTCTGTTTGCTCTTTTCTTAATGAGTCTAAGATGCTCAACCGACTATTGGCCATATCGATGACCATCAATATCCAGTGATTGCTGCATATGTTTTTATACATAAATATAATCGACATTATCTAGAGTCAACATATATATATATATGGGAGATAGCTTAGCTAGTAAACAAATAATTGAACAAATGTCTACATTAATTATTTAACACTCACTTGAAGTTGTAGGGGAAGAGTATGTCCTTATTTTGTTGGTTCACTAAGAACCTCATGAGATTTTTCTCGAGTTCAGCTTTTTATTGAGGCGGGGGATTAGGGTGTTTGAATACGACATTTGGATCAACGAAACCAATATCATTATCCTTTCTCTTTCTGAGTTCTGTCATCTCATATCTGCATATATAAAAATATAGTGTGAGAATATATAATTTATATATATACATGTAGCTTTATATATATACACTTTAATAGTAGAAAATAATCACACTTATAGACAATAGCAGCTAATGAGACTTTTGTCGAGAGAGTCCAGGTGGCATAGTTGGTGTAATTCTAAAAACTCGACATATATAACGTCATCACCACGGAAGTAATATTGGTTTCTAATTCTGACAGAAATAAAGTTCTCTCCTCGTTCACACGCCGCCATGTACCACTTGTTTAGCAGGTACATTTGCGTACCTAGTTCACCTAAGGCCTCAGGGTTGTATAGACTCTTTCCATGTTCAAATTTCTTCTAAGGATCCACTTTCGGAGCAAATGGTCCTTCAGCGAGCACTTGGGCAAGGTCCAAATCGGTATCCTCGTAAAACCGAGCCAGGTCCTCAAAATCGACGTCTAGTAAGTCTAAGTTTGAACCATATTCATTACGAACGACAAGAGGGGGGACTGATTGTTGCGATTGTTGTCCGAGTTGTGCAACACCTTTCCCTTCTCTAGTCTTTTTCTACGCTGCCTCAAATGACTTGGTGAGAGAGCGGTCGTAGTCCAATTTTGGTAGGGTCTTTTGAGATTCCCTCTTTTTCTGGTCCACCTTTTTTCTTAGAAGATCTGGAGATAGGTTGAAGTACGGTTTCTCCGGGTTCTCCCTCGCTTCTCGTCGCTTTCTTACTTTTTCGAAGAAACTGCTCACATCTTTTTGTACTGCAGCATTTAATTCCTTTTTACTTTTCTCGTAAGATAGTTTTTTGGGAATAACTGGATTAGAGGAGGCTTTCTTCTTTGCCTACTGGTGGGCCAATGGCTTCATTTGCGGGGCAGACCTCTTAGGAGATGGCTGCTTCTTGATCATGAAGGGAGGCGGGGCAGCCGTTGAAGACCTCCTTGGAGGCGTTGGAGACCTCCTTGGAGGTGGCGGACACGTGTCCTACCTCCAAAGCCTATGTCGACTCATACCCTTCCTGGTGGGCCCCCAGCAGGGGCTCCCCTTTGTTCGTATTTTGCACAACATGGGTGTTAGTAGTACGCTGCTGCTTTTGTGTAATGGAATGCATGGTCATGGCCCCCTTAGACACCACCTCCCCGGCCCTTTGGCAATTTGGCTCTGCTATCACTTCATCATACAAAACGTGGAATGCTTTTCTCTGATGAATTGAGTCTCATTTTGCTTTTGTAGGGTTTTTTAATTATTTGAGCTGAACTGACTAGCTTCTCTTTCTGGTTTGTTGCATGCAGTTGCTGAGTGATCCATACATGAAGACAAGTAGTAGCAAGGTACGATATATTTAACAAAGCTGCCTACCTCTTTCCCACTATGCATGCCTTTGAGCCTTTGCATCGAGGGTATACTATATCTCCAGTCAAGTTTACTTTGACGTTGCAGACAAAAGAAAACAGCTGTTTCATTCTTGAGATTGTTGTCTAAACGTCATGTTTAATTGACTGGAGGCAGTATATATATTATAGTAATAAGTTATGAATCAACTCAAAACGGGATAATACAAAGTACGTACTCCCATATTTTAAATTTATAAGATGTTTTTGTTTTTCTAGATACATTGATTTTATTATGTATCTAGATATAGTGTATAACTATCTAAGTTCACAACAAAATGTATTATGTGAACAGCCAAAGTCTTATAATTTGGCAAGTATAGAATATGACAGTATAGTAACAACATATAGCAAGTAGTCATCATGCTTCATTTGTAACTACACGTTACATTTTTAAATTGTTATGACCTAACAGGTAGTAACCCTATATATTATTTTGTCAGGACTACAACGCATCGGGAGGGTTGGATAGGAAGGAGAAATCGGAGACAGAGATTGACCTGCGAGGTAGAGGCCTGTGCTTGGTACCCGTCTCATGCACGCCTCAAGTGTACAGGGATAACAACGGTCCAGATTACTGGACGCCCCCATATAGAAGCTGCTTATACCGATGAGCTGATTCCTAGCTATTTATTCGATTGGTTACCTTACTGAGTGGTAATAATTTTTGGTGAATATATTATTGTTAAAGAAGACAAAACATGATGATTAGCCTTATAAGTTTAGAGTTCAATTTGTGTATAACCACGATTTCATTATTTAAATTAAAACCTGATGTATCTGGTTTTATTAATTAGAGGCATCGTGACATTAATAATTTCATCATCATCATTGACATTGATGTACTAATTTTTGTTAGTCCGAGCGAGAGATATGTTATCAGCTAATTTAGCTTTGTCTAATTTTCCGTTTCTTATATATAACTAATATTGAAGAGCAAAATTTTATTTCTTCCATCTCTCGCTCTCTCCACCGTTTGTCTATCCCGTGCTACTCTCGTCTCTTGATCCATCATCCCTCACTCTCACATTTCTCACCTCATTGCCACCCTTCTCGCTTTGATTTTAGAGTTGCAAAACCTTGCATCGCCGAGCGTGTTCGTGTCACATGTGTGGGTGGCACGCCTTCCACCTTTTTAAAAACTCAAGATAAATGCACTCATAGTCACCTATTTAAGTTACATTACATGTCAATTTTCTATACGAGATTAATCCTTTACCACACTAGCATTTGTTATGGGCCTACGAATTTATTTGATTTAAGGTTGGGCCAAGCCCAATTAAATCTAACAAGAAATAGCTAGCTCGTTTTAGTCGGCATGAGCATGGCACAACAAATTGTATGTTCCGTTATAATTCATGGGCATGTTTTCTAGTAATTTAATTATAATGAGGAGGTAGAAACAAATCCTACAATATCTACAAGGGTGAAAACCCTAGTTTTTGGTTTTGGTAATTAAGTGACAACTAGTGAATTAATGCTTTTAATTGGAGATAACTGAGTTAGGGTCCATAAAATGGAGTTGAGCAAGGCTAGGAGCATGGTGGAGTTGATAATGACCATGGTGCAAGTGTTCAACAAAGAGAAGAGAAGGAGTTGCAACCATTGCAAGGAATTGGAAGGAGTTCGAAACAAGCCCCAAGACAAAGGTATAATGTATAGGGGTTTTGTTCGCTGGCCAAAGTGCAATAGAGTACTAAACAGTCGTGTTTAGGATATAGATAGGCGTAGTATTAAGAGGGGAACTCTAAAGTGATTACGATTATCTAGTGCCATTAGGTGAGAACTAACATTGCATATGCATTAGACATAGTGACGTGGTGTGAAAGCAAGTGAAAATGCTTTAAAAAATATTTTGAAAATGCTAACGACCCTACCGGCTGTAATCACCATTGGAGCTAACAGGGTGTGTAGCTACGTGGATGGGAAAAATAATAGGTCAAGGTTGTGCGTGTTGTTAATTATCGTTTCTCAGAACCTCATGCGATGGTCAATGTGATTGATCCGGTGAAAACAGAGACGTTTGGAATGGCCCAGAATCAGCTTGTTTTGATCAACCTCGATTAGAATTTCATAGCGATTTCATACAACGCATAGATTATTAGGGTCTTAGGGCATGACCACTAGTACAAAAACAAGCTGTATTTCTGGTTGGGAAACTCCTTCAGTTCCGGTTTCCCAACCGGGAGCACGAATCCAGGACTAAAGAGCCCCTCCTTTAGTCCCGGTTTCGCGTCCGGAACTAAAGGTTAGTCCCAGTTGGTAATACCAACCGGGGCTAAAGAGGCCTCCCGGCCTGGCCACGTGGGCCGGCCCTTTAGTCCCGGTTGGTATTACCAACCGGGACTAAAGGTTTTCTTTTTTTTCTTTATTTTTTGTTTCTATTTTCAATTGATGATTTATTTTGGTTTTCGAATAGGCTTTCGAATACGCATTCTACGCTGCTAATAATATACGTATTCTACACGCTTATAATGTTCGAACATTTTATACAAACTAAAGTATGAAACTAACGTATATATTATATGCATATACATATATTGTATGTTATTTTATGTACATATAATATGTATATATATACATTACAAATAAAACTTGTATTGTATATTCTATCATATCCTTAGGATAACAAATTCACTCCATTTGGTTTGGCTTCCATGTTTCGTTCACGTCATTGTAGAACTTCATGGGTAGGGTTTAAGACCGGTCATTAAGAAATCCTGCTATGGTCTCTTGAATTGCTTTTAGTTGGTCACTTGTATAACTTTTCCTTCAACCATAGAGTCTTCAATAAAAGTTAAATGAAAAGTATTTATATATATATATATGTGTTGGTCACGTGATTACTTATATATATGAGCAATAAAAGAAATTGTGAATATATGAATATATTTATATAACGTGCTTTGAAGGTCTCTTTAGGAGTTCTTTTTAAATGCATACCATGATGAACTCGTAAACATAGTATCCACATTAGTTGTTTCCCTGTTCTTGCCTCAGAACCCACTTTTACGAGAAAAAAGATCCGGTGAATTGAAAGCAAGTATGGTGTTAATTGAATTATATATATATATATAAATGTAGCTAATACTTACTTTGTGTGCGATTACATCCAGTGGCGCTTTGCAATGTTTCATGTGGTGTTCCTCAATGAAACTTTTCCAAACACTACGCCTAATAAAATAAATAATTAATTTGGCCTTTAATAATTATTGTAGTTAAGAGATCGGGGTATATATAGTTGCTAGAGAGACCAAATTACCCTTGGATAATATCTATCATGTCTTGGTACTCTGTTTGCTCTTTTCTTAATGAGTCTAAGATGCTCAACCGACTATTGGCCATATCGATGACCATCAATATCCAGTGATTGCTGCATATGTTTTTATACACAAATATAATCGACATTATCTAGAGTCAACATATATATATATATGGGAGATAGCTTAGCTAGTAAACAAATAATTGAACAAATGTCTACATTAATTATTTAACACTCACTTGAAGTTGTAGGGGAAGAGTATGTCCTTATTTTGTTGGTTCACTAAGAACCTCATGAGATTTTCTCTCGAGTTCACTTTTTATTGAGGCGGGGATTAGGGTGTTTGAATCGACATTTGGATCAACGAAACCAATATCATTATCCTTTCTCTTTACGAGTTACATCATCTCATATCTGCATATAAAAAATATAGTGTGAGAATATATAATTTATATATATACATGTAGCTTTATATATATACACTTTAATAGTAGAAAATAATCACACTTATAGACAATAGCAGCTAATGAGACTTTTGTCGAGAGAGTCCAGGTGGCATAGTTGGTGTAATTCTAAAAACTCGACATATATAACGTCATCACCACGGAAGTAATATTGGTTTCTAATTCTGACAGAAATAAAGTTCTCTCCTCGTTCACACGCCGCCATGTACCACTTGTTTAGCAGGTACATTTGCGTACCTAGTTCACCTAAGACCTCAGGGTTGTATAGACTCTTTCCATGTTCAAATTTCTTCTAAGGATCCACTTTCATTGCAAATGGTCCTTCAGCGAGCACTTGGGCAAGGTCCAAATCGGTATCCTCGTAAAACCGAGCCAGGTCCTCAAAATCGACGTCTAGTAAGTCTAAGTTTGAACCTTATTTATTACGAACGACAAGAGGGGGGACTGATTGTTGTGATTGTTGTCCGAGTTGTGCAACACCTTTCCCTGCTCTAGTCTTTTTCTACGCTGCCTCAAATGACTTGGTGAGAGAGCGGTCGTAGTCCAATTTTGGTAGGGTCTTTTGAGATTCCCTCTTTTTCTGGTCCACCTTTTTTCTTAGAAGATCTGGAGATAGGTTGAAGTACGGTTTCTCCGGGTTCTCCCTCGCTTCTCGTCGCTTTCTTACTTTTTCGAAGAAACTGCTCACATCTTTTTGTACTGCAGCATTTAATTCATTTTTACTTTTCTCGTAAGATAGTTTTTTGGGAATAACTGGATTAGAGGAGGCTTTCTTCTTTGCCTACTGGTGGGCCAATGGCTTCATTTGCGGGGCAGACCTCTTAGGAGCTGGCTGCTTCTTGATCATGAAGGGAGGCGGGGCAGCCGTTGGAGACCTCCTTGGAGGCGTTGGAGACCTCCTTGGAGGTGGCAGCGATGGCGGCGTTGCATAATCATTGCCTGGAGCACTATGATGATCTGAAGATTGAATAATTGGACTTAGGTTGGCGGAGGCCCTGCTGTGTGAGTACAAAAAAGAATAATTAGGTATAAGAAATTATTATTATTAATCATGCATGTCAATAGAAAATTAGTGAAAAAATTATTTCGTTCACTTTTGTCCGCACCTATTGTCTGCCAGTTGAGGAAGCGACGGTGGACTAGTGACCCCGGGAATAATGATATAGCGCTTGCGCCATAGTATGAATGTCTTCTCTGCTTCTCCTAGAGTCTTCTCCCCATCATCTCCTGGAATGTCAAGAGCCAGATCACTAAAACCTTTGTTAACTCTATCCACTGAGATGCTAACATATACAGGTGGTATTATTGCCCCATAGATTCTTGGTGTCTTGGTAGGATCTGGAGAAGAAAAAACACTGAGAGCCACCATGATTGTGGCATTCCCTTTTGGAATATGTAGCTCACATGATGTAAACGGTGCATTGATGTCATCCACGGGGAAACATAGCATTGCGTCATCTTGATTTGGTAACTCTGTGGAAGCGCATCTGCTTTTCAACTGATCAGGGGGCTAATATTAATGTTGATTCCTGGATCTGATGCCTGCCTTTGGGCACTCATTGCTATTTGCACTTGCTTTATGATTTCGTCCTGCATTCTAACTTGCATGTCTTTTTCGTGCTCCTGTGCTTGAAGCAACGCCTCCCGTGACTCATGAACATATTCCTCCAACCTGCTAATACGCGCTGCTTCCTCATCCTTCCTTCTCTGCCGGCTTCTGTAGGTATATCTGTCATTAGGGAAACCATACTCCCAAGAAATGTTCCGTCCTAAACCTCTTGTTCGGCCACTGTGTTCAGTAGTCCCGATGGCATACGTCAGTTCATCCTTCTCTCTATTGGGCCTGAACGCACCAATAGCTTTAGCTTGTAGAGCATAAGAAAATCTTTGTGTTGCTCTTTTGAGTTTTGGGCCATGAACCAGCTTCCCGGTCTCTATGTCCAGTCTTTCCCCATGAGCGAAAAACCAATTCTTCACGCGTTTGGGCCAATTGAATGATTCTAGTGTGATACCCTTGGCAAGAATATCCGCTTCCATTTTTCCACTTGGGAATGGCAATCACATAGCCAACTGATCCCATGCCATGGTGGTATACCTTCTGTTGGGCATTCTCTTGGTTCCTTCTCACCCGTTCCTCACCCTCTTCCGATGTCTTGTACTATATAAAATCATTCCAGTAGGGCCTCAACTTCGCGAGCGGGCCACTAGTATTGAAATTGGACGTTATGTTCTTCTTGACGTATTTCGTGTATAGGGATTTCTTCCAAGTCTAGAATTGTGTGGCCATCTTCTTCATAGCCCACTTTCGAACTAGCTCCTTCAATTCATCATCATTGATATCATCATAATCATCCGCTTGCAACGTGAAATGTTGAAGGATATCATCCCAAATTAAATTCTTATCAAGATCAGAGACAAAACTAACATGAAGCTCGTTGATCTTTTGCTTCCATTCACGGACACTGATCGGAAGTCTGTCCCTTACAAGGCACCCACAGTGTTGCACGAATTTCCTTGCATGTGGACCAAGTGGTTCGCCTGTCTCGATATTGAATTCCGATATTATGTAGCGCCCCTCCAATGGTTTTTTCGGGCCTCGAATATTTTTGCTTTTCGCCGTTGTGGTCGTCGATCCAGAGGGCTAAGTTTAAAAAAATAAATAAATATCATGTGTACACATAATAGATGATAGATATTCAAATATATATATATATATAATATTCAAATATATATAAATATATATACCTCGCCAGTATTTTCTTGCACAATATTTTCTTGGTTATCTTCAAGAGCCAGGTATTGACTCCCGTCATCTACATCCTGCTAGTCACCATCGGCAAATTAAGTGCCGGTGTTGATAATATCCATCATTTCTTCATCCATGTTGTCTCTCGGGGTAGCCATCTAGCTCTTACACAACTAGATATATCTATAAAAAATAAAAACTATGTCTATAAAATGGACTCCTGCAGGACGTGCCACCTCGAGGATAGTAACATTTGTAGATGACATTTGTAGGTCTGAAGTTATCAAATATCCATCAAATTCTAGCTCAAAAACATGTTTAAATAAATAACCATCCGTACTAGTTGACCTTGCTTACGTGATCATATCGGTGAGCATTTCTCCACCGGACGGCACCGTACTTGGCCACGGAAGAGCTCCGATTCTACGAGGAAGGGAACACGGTCTTCCACGACCGTTGCCGCTCTCCCTCATAGAATCAAAGCTCCTCCTTGACGTCCATTACCGCTCGACAAAGAACATGCTAGCCGAGATGAACACGGTCCGCAAGTTAAACTAGTAAGCATTTTCTACTATTTTCTAACTATTTTCTAAGTATTTCATTTCATGGAAAATTTAATTCTAAAAAATAAAAGGCATGATTTCTAAGTATTTCATTTCATGGAAAAATTAATTCTAAGTGACATGCTCGACATCGGCGAGCTCGTGGGCGTTTCATGGAAAAATTAATTCTAAGTGACCTGCTCGACAAAATTGAGAAAAAACACACGCTCTCAACACCTCACACATCTTCTAAGATCACGTAAGCCGCCGCTTGTCGATCCGATCCGATGGGGTTTGACCAGCGCTGAGCGTCGTTTAGGTTGCCTTGTTTGACGGTTCATTCATGATTCATGCTACTGACAGGCACATACAATAGATCAAATGAGCCCTAGTCGTCGTCTTCCAAACACAGACCCAATTGATGTCAAGCCGCAAGAAATCAAAACAAGCAAAACACAGACCCAATTGATGGCTCCGGGGCTCCTCGTCCTCGGCGGTGCGTCGGCTCGGGCGGCTCCTCCGCAGCGGCGTCGCTCAGGCCAGGGACGCTCAGCGTGGGGAAGGCTCGGGCACGCTTCGGTGAGGCAGTGCGGGGAAGGCTCGGGCGCGCTCCGGTGAGGCAGCGCGGGGAAGGCTCCGGGGCTCTTCATCCTCGAAGGTGCGGCAGCGCGGGGAAGGCTCGGGCGCGCTCCGGCAAGGACTGCGGCGACGATGGATGAGGATGAGCGAGGCGTGCGCTGGCCAGCCGGAGAAGAAGCGCGTGTGCGCGTGGGGCCGGTGACAGCGTGCGCGTGTGACGAGGCGAGGCTAGGGTGGTCGCCTGGGGGTGGCGGCGCTGCTGGATCGGATCGATCTGGTGGCAAGATGAGGCGACGGCGTGGCGGAGACAGAGAGAAAGAGAACTAGAGAAGGGAGAAGGGCATGGTTTATAAAGGGAGACCTATAGTCCCGGGTGATGGTTAGAACCGGGACTTCCCGGGTGATGGTTAGAACCGGGACTAAAGGTCTGACCTTTAGTCCCGGGTGTAGCCACGGCCCGGGAGTAAAGGGGATTTTGGCGGGCCACGAAAACGCAGCCCACCTTGGCAAGGTTCTTTACTCCTGGGTGATGCTTAGAACCGGGACTAAAGGTCTGACCTTTAGTCCCGGGTGTAGCCAGGGCCCAGGAGTAGCCCACCTTTAGTCCCGGGTGGTTGATCCACCCGGGAGTAAAGGTGGGCTACAGTTTGGCTTCTCGCTAGTTTCAAGCTCCATTTGTTTTTTTATATATTTCTTTCTATAAAATGCTAAAGTCTTTTTAATTGCACAGTAAATTAAATACAAGGCATAAAATTGTTTTAAAAGAATATGGATTTAGTTTTGCTTTATTGCACACAGGAAAATTGTGTGACCTAAAGTTTTTTGTTTTTTCTTATAAGTATTGAAACATAATGTCATTAATATTTACTATTTCATTAATGCAAAAATGTAGTGTTTAATTTAAATCATTAAAACTTTTGTTTTCTATTGGAAATTTGTTTTCACATCATTTTGACATAAATCTTTTCATTTTTTCATCACTCATTGTCCAAAAGCGACATGGAAATCCCACCATCAAACACAAATTTAATCTGAACATAGAAAAAAAAGGAAACACCTAATAAACATCTCTGAATTCACAATTATTACATAATACCTCTAATACACACTATTAAACATCACTATATATATCAAGCGGGCACGATAGTGAACTTCTTCTTAACGTATATCCCTTGGTTATGATTGCGCCGTAACCATAGAGTGTCCTCATCATTTAGCTGGATGCTTGGGTCTTTGTTCACTGTGAAGGGTGGAATTCGGTCACCCTTTTCATAATCTTCTGATATGTCTAACTTGTCTTTAATTCCGACAATGTTTCTTTTCCTTGAAAGAACTATGTGACGTTTTGGCTCATTGATTGGGTCGTTGTTGTTTTTCCCTCTCTTCGGTTTTATAGACATGTCCTTGACATAGAACACCTGATTCACATCCTTGGCAAGGATGAACGGTTCGTCTTTGTACCCAATATTGTTGAGGTCCACGGTTGTCATTCCATACTGGTTGTCGACTGCTACCCCACCTCCAGTCGCCTCTACCCATTGGCACTTGAACAAAGGTACCTTAAAAGTAGGTGCATAGTTTAGTTCCCATATCTCCTCTATATGGCCATAATATGTTTGCTTATTTCCATCAGGGTCGGTGGCATCTATGCGGACACCATTGTTTTGGTTGGTGCTCCTTTTATCTTGGGCTACTGTGTAAAATGTATTCCCATTTATCTTGTACCCTTTGTATGTGAGGATATGCTACGATGGCTGCCTAGCCAACAAATACAGTTGCTCATCAATTCTCTCATCACCCTGACATTCTTTTCGCAACCAGTCGCTGAAAGTTTCCATGTGCTAACACGTAATCCAAGCTTCAGACTTCCCTGAAAACTCAGATCAGAGCAACTCTTTATGTGTCTTGATATATAGATCCACCAAGGACGAGTTTTACAGAACTGTGTAGTGTGCTTTATTAAAATAATTGTTCTACGTACCAATATATGTTTTCTTCCCTAGTGTCCCCTTTCCACTTAGTCTTCCCTCGTGTCGTGATTCAGGAACACCAATCGGGTCAAGATCGGGAATAAAGTCAACACAAAACTCAATGACCTCCTCTGTTCCATAGCCCTTGGCGATGCTTCCTTCTGGCCGAGCATGGTTGTGAACATATTTCTTTAGGACTCCCATAAACCTCTCAAAGGGGAACATGTTGTGCAGGAACACAGGACCGAGAATGCTAATCTCCTTGACCAGGTGAACTAGGAGGTGTGTCATGATATTAAAGAAGGAAGGAGGGAACACCAACTCAAAGCTGACAAGACATTGAACCACATCATTCTATAGTTTAGCTAGATCCATTGGATCGATTGCCTTCTGAGAAATTGCATTGAGGAATGCACATAGCTTCACGGTGGCTAGACGTACATTTGGAGGTTAATGCAACTGGAAGCAATTGCGTCATGAGCACGTGGCAGTCATGGGACTTTAAGTTTAGGAATTTCTTCTCTGGCACATTTATTATACCCTTTATATTCGAAGAGAATCCAGATGATACCTTGATGCTTGCTAGGCATTCAAACATGCTTTCCTTCTCTTCTTTGCTAAGAGTGTAGCTGGCAGGACTTAAGTAATGGTGTCCATCATCTGTCTTCTTTGGATGCAGGTTGTCTCGTTCTTTCAAACACCATAGGTCCTGTCGTGCTTCAAGTGTGTCCTTAGGCTTCCCATACACACCCATGAAGCATAGCAGGTTCACACAAAGATTCTTCGTCAGGTGCATCATGTCGATCGCGCTACGGACCTCTAGGACTTGCCAATAGGGTAGCTCCCAAAATATGGACTTCTTCTTCCACATGGGTGCGTGACCGTCGGCGTCGTTCGGAATAGGTTCGCTGCCATGTGCCTTTCCAAATACTACTTTCACATCCTTGACCATATTGAGTACATCCTCACCAGTTCGGTTGCCCGGCTTGGTCTGGTGGTCTGCCTTACCTTTAAAATGCTTGCCTTTCTTTCTTAGGGGGTGATTCGCAGGAAGAAATCGACGATGGCCAAGGTACATGACCTTTCGACATTTTTTCAAGAATATACGTTTAATGTCATCGAAATAGGGTGTGCATGCATTATATCCCTTGTTTGATTGTCCTAAAAGATTACTTAGAGCAGGCCAATCATTGATTGTTACGAATAACAATACTCGCAGGTCAAAGTGCTCCTGTCTGTGCTCATCCCACACACGTACACCTGGTCTGTTCCACAAAAGTAGAAGTTCTTCAACTAGTGGCCTCAGGTACACATCGATGTCGTTGTCAGGTTGCCTTGGGCCTTGGATGAGCACTGGCATCATAATAAACTTACGCTTCATGCATAACCAGGGAGGAAGGTTGTAGATACATAGAGTAACAGCCCAAGTGTTATGACTACTGCTCTGCTCCCCGAAAGGATTCATACCATCCGTACTTAAAGGAAACCTTAAGTTTCTTGCGTCATTTGCAAACTCCAGGAATTCTCTATCGATTGCTCTCCAATGGGACCCATCAGCAGGTGTCTCAACATATTGTATACCTTATGGTCTTCTTTGTGCCATCGCAACAACTTTGCATGGTCTTTGTTTCTGAATAGACGTTTCAAGCGTGGTATTATAGGAGCATACCACATAATCTTGGCAGAGATTTTCTTCGTGGGATGTTCGCCCTCAACATCACCAGGGTCATCTCGCCTAATCTTATACCGCGATGCATGACATACCGGGCATGCATCTAACTTCTCGTACTCCTCGCCACGGTAGAGGATGCAGTCATTAGGACATGCATGTATCTTTTGGATTTTAATCCCAAAGGGCAGACTACCTGTTTTGCTTCGTACGTAGTGGCGGGCAATTCGTTATCCTTCGGAAGCATCTTCTTTTGGATTTTTAGTAACTCCCCAAATCCCTTGTCAGATACACCATTCTTTGCCTTCCATTGCAGCAATTCTAGTGTGGTACCCAACTTTTTCTGCCCCGCGTCACAAGTTGGGTATAGCAATTTCTTGTGATCCTCTAGAATGCGCTCGAACTTAATCTTCTCCTTTTCACTTTCGCATTCTCTTTGTGCGTCACGAATGGCCTGACCAAGATCATTAGCGGGCTCATCTTCTGCCCCTACCTCTTCTTCAGCTTTCCCCATTGCAGTATCATTGAAGGCACCATATTTAGCAATAATGTCATCATCGTCCCATTGTTCTTCTTCACCTTCTTCCATTACAACCCCGGTTTCTCCATGCTTCGTCCAACAAATATAGTTTGGCATGAAACCCGACTTCAAAAAGTGTGAATGAAGACTCCTTGAGCTAGCATATTCCTTCAAATTCTTACATATGGCACATGGGCAGCACATGAAACCATCGCGTTTGTTTGCCTCGGCCACACGTAAGAAAGAATGCACGCCCTCAATGAACTCTTGGGAGCGGCGATCAGCATTGTACATCTAATGCCGGCTCATCTGCATTACATGACATACATACCATATTAAAATATAGAACATAATTAGTTAATTATACAACATTCATGCCACCACACAAGGTATTAATTTATGAAAGTCTCGCTACAATGTAGACAATCCCAACTACCACTAAAAAACCTAAAGCTAAAATGCACTTCAGCAGCATAAGGATTTCGCGACCAATCCCAACTAAAACAGACAGATCATGCGTTTGTTCAACATCTATGAGCTTCTTCCATAGGATCACTGCCTCATCTGCCGCCGTAGCCGTCTGTGCAAGAGAGTTTTGCATGTGTTCAACATACTCTTCCTCCTAGTACCAGCCTGAACATCCAGTGCCATCCCACTAAAATTAAAACAAAAAATTAGAACTCTAATCACAATCATCATGAAAATAAGTATAAATTAACCATAATCATCAAATGCGATAAAATAACTCACATTGTGATCCAGACACTTGTAGAAGATACGACCCTTGTTGGGACACTCCTTCCTCACCCGGTACTCCATCACAATCTTCTCCTCACACTTGCCGCATGCAATGAGAGGGAGGTCTGGCCTCAGTCGCTTTGGAACCTGATGAGAGGCCGAGGACCCAGAAGCAGTTGCCATCTACTCTCTATACTCATTTTTAATATAATATAAATTTCTCATTTTATAAACAAATAAAATTAAAAAAAAAATCTAAAATTCTCTATATCTCTAAACCATGAAGTGTGCTATGCATGCTAGAAATGAAAGCTGAATACTAGTTTTGAATAACTACTTTAACCTTCCTTCATCCAAATATGCAAACTTTAAAGTGATTTTGAGCTTAAATGGCTTACAAATAAAAAAACATGTATAAAAAACCACATATATCTAGTCCACAAAATGAGATATGCTAATAATGAAACATGAGAATATAAAGTTGATAACCTTTAGAACCGAATAATCGATGGAGGAATCGAAGAAATCTTGTGATTACCGGCGATGAGGAAGAAGAGAGGCCGGTGATATGAAGCAAGAACACTGAGCTCAAAGTGGCTTGGGCTCGGGGAGGAAGAAGGGGTATATAGGAGGGGACCTTTAGTCCCAGTTGGAGACACCAACCGGGACTAAATGTCCCTTTCTAGTCCCGGACGGAGCCTCCAGCCGGGAGTAGACTTTTACTCCTAGTTGGAGGGACCAACCGGGAGTAAAAGTTAACCTTTAGTCCCGGTTGGTAGCTCCAACCGGGACTAAAGGTTTCTCTAGTCCCGGGCGTGAAAAATACCGGGACTAAAGCCAAATTTCGAAGTGGATTGAAGGTCGTTTCTCTACTAGTGGACGTTGGGATCTAGGGCATTGGATGCCACCCAACAAATAAGAGACATAGGATGTGATTAGCAAATGTTGCTTACCTATGTCGCTAGGAAATTGCAGATCAGTATAGTCCAATAGCAAACTAGTAGAGATCAGGCCCATAGAAAGAATTGTCCTGTTAGCAGCACTTTCTGGAGGCACAGCGACCAGGCCAGCTTGCCCAGGAGATTGATTTATGAAATCAAGATTGTGTCTCACCATGTCATGATAATATATTTTTTATTTTCCATCTCCAACCGTGTTCATCATCTCTAATATACATGGGCGTTGTTGCTCTTCGCATCTCGCTTCTTGTCCCTCTTCTTCGCGTCTGCTGTTATGAAGACGTTCGTGTACGACCCTACTCACCTTAAGACGCCGCCAACATGGTGGTGAAGATGAATGCAACCTGTTGACTATTGACTGCTGACTGCTGAGTACACTCGCTATCCAATACATTGTGTGGTTTTAAACAGTGGCTAGAATGAACACAGAAAATTTGCCCTTAGGGGCATATGCTCCTTATGTGCATCACCGTTCGACCAAAAACAACATTACTAGGCGATAGGTGTTATCACTACCAGATTTAGCTTCTTTGGTGAGTGCCTCAGGCACTCAGCAAAGGTCGATATACACTTGGCAAAGCCCTCGACAAAGGGCGTTTGGTAAACAGTTTATCGGCAAAGACCTCTTTGCCGAGTGCACTTTATCGGGCACTCGGCAAAGCCTTTGCCGAGTGCTAATCTGACACTCGGTAAAGAAAAGTTGTCGTGACGGCGAGCGCCACTGTTACGGCGGCTTTGCCGAGTGTCAAGGTCAAGCACCCGGCAAAGGTCGCCGCTTTGCCGAGCGTCGTTGACTCAGACACTCGGCAAAGGAGGCCACTGTGCCGAGTGCCACCGACAAGACACTCGGCAAACAGGTGACCTTTGCCGAGTGCCTGGCCCATGGCACTCGGCAAATCTATGATGTTTGCCGAGTGCAATGGCCTTTGCACTCGGCAAAGTGACTGAAAATAGCCTTTTTTATTTGTTTTTTACATCCCATCCAAACAAACAGAAGATATATATAACAAACATCACCAACATCACATATATATCATCAACACAACATATATATCACCAACACCACATATATATCACAAACGTCACATATATATCACAAACGTCATGTCTCACAATATATCACAAATAAGTTCACAAGTAATCCAAGTGCCCCATCATCTACAACCATAATTGCAAATAGAAGTACCATTAACAAACACAAGTATCATCACCAAGTTGGCCAATGAGACTGATTTGGTGAAGGATTCACTGAAGCATGAGGATCGTTCGATGCCGCCGATTGATTTTGCACAAAGGAGAAGAGATTGCATGTGTGAGACAAGATAAATATATACCATACATGAATAAAACTTTCATACTCCACTAGGTTTCACCGTAAGCATGAACATACAAACTAAAACATTTATACTCACAGGAGTAGAATAGTGAGGAGATGGAGGTGGAGGTGGAGCGAATAGCGAAGGTGTCGGAACTACACCCGTAGCGGCGCTAAGACTTTGCATGTACTGAAGAATCTCTGCCATCCTCCGCTGCTCGGCCTCCCGCTCGGCCTCCACCCTCTCCATCTTCGCCTGCATCTACTCCCGTATCCTCCTCTCTTGTTCCAGCTAGGCCTACAATATATTCACCCCAATGTTACAATAATGCAAAGGAAAGGTATGAAAAAACCAATGAATGATGAATAAACCAGGAATAACCTCGAGTGCCTCCACCCGGTGGTGTGAAGTGTCCTGCCGAGGTCGTATGGCCAGGCTCGTGCTCGTGCTGCTTGCTCGAATCTGGGAGAGACTAGGAGTAGCGGCCAAGTCAATTGCGACGTCGCTAATCCAGTACCGCCCATGCTTCTTGCCTCCTCCCACCCTCATGACAACTTCTCCATCAAGGTCCTCGGTGCTCAGATCGTACTCTGGCCCATGGACCTCCCTTGCCATCGATGTGTACTCACTGAGGCGGTTGTGGACGGTCGCATTGCTGTACGCCTCGGGCCCATCCTCTGGGTTGTAGTCGACGTCGGATGTCGCCTTGCCCTTGTGGGCCATAGCAAATGCCTTGAAGATGGAGCAAGGCTGGCCACCATGTGACACCGACTGCGAGAAAAATAGCAAGATGATTAGAAATCATGTAGAATTGAACATTAGAATAAATAAATGATTTCGTGTACCCATGTTTCTGCGTATCCGCTGAGGCTACGGCTGCCTTGATGGTGTGCTACACCTGGCATCATCAAACGCCGCTCCCAGCACAAGTTGTGCGTCTCCTCCCACTCGCGTGAGCACCACTTGTCCACCATCTGTACCCAGCAATGGGGATGCACGGCGCACCAATAAGGAATCATCTACAGGCCATCAAGTACATGACATATCAGAAGATGAAATTAAGCCTACTTAATCTCAAAAGGAATCAGTATTAATGTTCTGTATTTACCTATAGGTACTAGTCCCGGGTCAGCGTCATGGTTCTTGCATCCCTTTTGGTGACCTTCGTTCCAAGGATGGTCCCGTGGTAAGTTACAACGGCCTAGATGCGCACCTTGTATTGCATGTCCACGACGAGTTTTTTGCACCGTTTGGTAGCCACCTCATCCGCCCTGGCCTCATGTCCATCCTGGCATCTAAAGAAATCCTGCATACAAACATGAGGTATCCATTCATTATTTCAAGAATGTCCAATGAATGCGATGTATTGAGCAATGTAGTGCGAGGAAGACTTACCCACAGCTCTTGCTTCACCCGCTCCGCCTTGTTGTTGAATACCCGCGGTCTCGATCTGCAGCATCGGGGGCGGCGGCATAGTGGTCAAACGAGTAGGCCGGCCCTATCACTCCGGCGTACTCAACCAGGCCAGGGAAGTGCTCCTTGCACAGAAGACCGAGGATGCCATTGACTTGGCGTGTGTGAGCACCTCCACTTGCCACAATCGTCCAATTCCTACCCAAGTGATTAAGAAAAATTATTAGTTTCTATTTTGATTTTCAACATATCATATAAAGTAGTGATAACATCTAAAGTTACTTACTTTTCCCCCTCGGGTCAAATCAGCGGGCGTCTCGCATGAGGTATCGGTCGCTGAGGGAGGCTCGTGGGACCTCGCAAGTAGACGCTCGACGAACTAGAGGAAGCGGAACCCCCTGCTGTCACCTCATCCTCGTCATCCTCCTGCGTGTCCTCCTACGCCTCCTCGGCATCCTCCTAGGGCACCTGCTCCTCCTCACGCGACGGGGCGGCAGGCGATGGCTCCCTCCTGCGGCTGCTCCTCCTCCTACTCTCCCCTGGTGCAGCAGTCGTTGTCCTTCCGTACAAGGGTGATAGCTTCCTCATCCCACCGCCCACCATCTTTGTTCAATCACCTACAATTAAAAAGAGTAAACCAATAAGCACAGATAAACAAGATGTACTTAGAAAGAGATGAAAAATAAACAAAACATAATTACAAAATAACATAGTATCACATGTATTAGAAATAATCTTCATGATCGGGATTAGCTGGATCATAAGTCTCATCATCACTATCAATCATGTTGAAATAATCAACACTATCCGAATGAGCAATGTTGCCATTGTCATTGTCTAAATGTAATCACTCAAGCATTTGTAAGTCCGTCACATTTTGCACCTCATCTCCAGCGTCCTCTTCAATAACTGTTTCATTGTCTACTTCCATTCCGATCGCTTTGGTTAAGTCTATCTCAAACCTCCCTTCTAGTCCCTCTTCTTGAAAGAACTCTCTGTCATATGTGTTTGGGTCTAAGTTGTAATCTTCATCGTTTGGGACATGCACTTTACCATGTGGTGATACCCTGTGCACAATATCCCAACCCTTAAGATGCCTTTTGGTTTGACACGCATATGGGAGATAATAAACTTGTGTGGCCTGTTGGGCCACAATATAGACATCGTCTCCTGGTAAGATGGAATCCTGTCAAATTTCGACTAGCCCAAGATTAGAATATGTCTGTCTCGTTACTTTAGGATCAAACCAATGGCATTTGAATATGATGGGATTAAAAGGTTTGGAACCATGAAACTTGAGTTCGTATATTTCTTCAATTCTTCCATAATACTCGACCTCATCAATGCCGGGCGTAAAAACTCTAGAACTTGTGGTTCTTCGATTGGGCCGACTCTGCTCATAGCTTGTTGTGCGAAAGCGATATCCATTCACGTCATAACCAGAAAATGACCTGACCCTATAGGCAAAGCCATCGACAACCTGTCTCAACTCGGCACGCATAGACGCATCCCTTATGCCCTGCGCTCGGGGGCTAACTAGTCGTTGGCTCCATCTGACCTTGAAGTCATGGAGGTTGACGAGGATCCAACAACAAAGCCCGACCCTCTGAGCGACGGGAGGATGCCTTACCTTGACTACCTCCTCCATGAGGTGCTGCCAATGGACAAAACGGAGGCTCGACGGCTCGTGCGTCGCACCAAGTCCTTTGTCCTTTTTGAGGGTGAGCTCTACAGGCAAAGCCACACTAGGACCCTGCAGCGCTGCATCCCCATCGAATAAGGGAAATAGTTGCTGAGCGATATCCATGGTGGGGTCTGTGGGCACCATGCCGCGCCTAGGACCCTGGTCGGAAACACATTTCGACAGGGCTTTTACTGGCCGACCGCAGTAGCCGATGCTGAACAGATTGTGCTCACCTATGAAGGATGTCAATACTACGCTCGGTAGACCCACCTATCGGCCCAAGCACTCTAAATGATCCCCATCACGTGTAACACCTCGGGTGTTTTAAATACTAAACCCTGCCATGTCATCATATGCATTGTACATCATTTTGTATTAGTGAAAACTTTGATATGCATACACTAAAACAAGTTTACAATTATGTTATATGTATTGCCTTGTATGGTTTGGATCGAGTTCAAAGTTTTCTTTGGATTTGGATTTCCGAAAACCCTGATTTCCAGCAATTAGTTTTACCCGAAAAACCCATTTCAAAATCTAAGCACATTTTGGGGTTGAGCCTTAAAGCAAAAGTGTAGAGCTTGTCAAGTTGTACAAAGTTGGTTTTTGGAGTTTTCAAAGTTGTTTTATAAAATTTGAAGTAATTTGAAAAGGCGTAATTCTTTAAATGTCCCCTTTTTGAATTCAAATTTGCATTTCAAAATGTAGACCGAATTAGGGGGTGGTTATAAAAGAAAAGTTGTAGAACTTTTGATTTTGAACAACTTTTATTTTTGGAGATTTTTGAGTTGTTACATAAATTTGGGAGTAATTTGAGTTTCAAATTGGATGGCAATTCTGTAAATATGGTGAACAGTGCTCGCCGCTTAAGCTACACCGCCGGCGACCTTTTTCTAGCTTCCAGGCGTGCTCGTGACCGCGTTCAGCTCCGTGCTGGCATGGGCAAGGCCGCGGCGTGGCTTCTGCTTGCTTCCTGGCCACCATTTAAAGCTTGTGTCGTCGCCGTTCTTCTCATTTCTTCTTCTCTGCTTTTCCCGTCGCCACCGCTCAATTCCGGCGAGCCCGTGTTGTCGCCGTAGTGCCTCCATCGTCTCGGTAAAGCCAGTCCCAGCTTTGCCTAATCCTTGCATACCTAGCCAACCAGCCTAGGTCGCTTGCCGTCGCTGGGAAACACCGCTCGACGCTTTTCTTCCTCGCGGCCGGCAGCACCACCGTTGCAAGCGCGTCACCGTGGCCAGCGCTCTCCGGTGAGCCTTTGCTCTTGCTCAGCGTAGCTCCAGCTTCGCCTTGATACCGTGGTGCTTAATACCTTGTTGCTTGGTCATTTTGTCCATCACAGTCGCCGGAGCACCGCCGTCGTCGTAGCTTGCTCCGCCGTCGCCGCTGTGAGCGTCGACCCGCATCACCATTGCTTCTCCGGTCTTGCTCTTCGCTAAATCATGTTCGGGGTGAGCTGATGAACCTTCCCGTGCCTTTTGTTTAAGCTCTACTGGCCTTGTTTCGCCAGCGTAGCGCCACCGTGTCCGCCATGGCCGGTGTCAAGCTCGAACCACGCCGTAATTAGTCCAGCTTGTGCCCCAAATCGATGCGCCTTGTCTTTGTGATCATGTTGGTACTCTCGCCGTCGCCGTTGGTCTCACTGGCGGCGAGAAATCGTCAGTCAGCGCCGTCGTCGCCGTAGTCAAAGCGGGAGGAAGGGGATGACGGGTGGGGTCACCTTGTCAGTGACCGTGGGTTTGAAAATGAATTTTTCCTTTTTCAGAAATGGATGAATAGTATGAGTTTTTATTATTTTTGTGTAGAATTATTTAGAACTCCAAAAATTATGAAAATTTTTGTGTGACCTCTCTGTGATGTATAATATTTAGGAAAAATATGAAATATTGTTTTTCAGTATTTTTGAATGTGATAAAAATTGCTCAATTAATTAATAAATGAGTTTACATGATTTTTCTAGGCTTAAATAATTATCCAAAAATTATGAAAATTGCTTTGCCACTTAGTTATCATGTGATGAACATTTATAAAAATTTTGGGCTCAATTGGAACAAGCTGATTTATTTCATAATTTTTAATTAAATAATTAATTCATAAAAGCAAATAGTAACCTTTAATGATTTAGGTTTTGATTGAATTTTGGATTGAGTGATGACCTTGGGTCACTAGTTGGTAATGATCCTTGGCAATTGAAGCATGTGTTATGAAAAAGGTTTAGTTAGTTTGACTTGTAACTGTACCACGAAGGAAAGTTGTATTCAAGTTGTTAATTTTTCATCCATCATCGAGCATCATGTTTTATATCTCGCATCATGTTAAACATGGCATTGTTACTACGTGTAGTGAACGAAGGTGAGCACGTGGTAGTTAATCAAGTTGTGGAAGAAGTTAATCCGTCTGTGGAGGTTGGAATTGAGATAGGTGGAACGACTCCGGAACCTAACTTTTCCGTCAACGAAGGCAAGCCCCGGATGCATTTAAACCTACCTTGTATTTTACAAATTGATTTCGCTTTTGCTTTTCTTTACTGCATTAAGTGATTAGGAGTTGAGTGCAAACCTAATTGGTGCATTACCAACCTTGTTTTTCCATATCTACTTTGTTACCAGTTTTAATTCGTATATGCCTAGTTATGCTTAGCTATGCTTAGAACGATGAAAGTCGGGTGATTACATGTCACCTGCAAGTTTTAAATGGAACTTTGGTTACTTATGTTATCATGTGATATGGGAATGTGGAGTAATAAATCTAGACCAGGCAGACTCGGTGTGTGAGAGCCACAAGACGTGGAGGTCTTGTGAGCAGGTTCTTTCTGTCTGTGTCGATTAAGGTCCGTCCGTTGTTGAATTGCATGAGGTGAGACTTTGTAGTACTAACCACATACTCCGGTAAGCCTTAACTTGGCTATTCTATTACGAGAATGGCTACTCACGCACTGGGAGTGGAGAGATGGCCAGAATAGCGTGTACCCACATGGCAATGGGCTGGATTGGTGGAGTACTGTATTCTTGGGTGGCGTGGACCCGTTCTTGTTTTAGAGAATCCGAGGGTAGGTTGATATATTTAAGTCGGGGACCTGCATATGTCATGTGGTCTAGAATTCCTAGCTAGGTTTAATTGGTTCGAATCATCGTTGCTCCTCAGTTATGGAGACTCAACTCACTGTTCATCATCGTAGTTAATAACTGAAATTTAAGCTGGTTCTGAGAAAGAGTTTGATGTGAAGTTCATGATCTCATTACAGACCATGGCAGATTCATATGTGGTTTTTATGAAGTTTTATATGTCGAAGTAAAGAATTTTATTAAAGAGCTTTTACGCAAAAGAACTTTGATTATTGCTAAAGCCATACCTTGAATCCCGAGGACACCCGGCAGTCTTCTTAAGTTATCAGGAACATATGCATAGTCGTCAGAGGTCATTGGACAGTGACAGGTGCATGTGGGCCCTATAATTTAGGAGGTTCTGCCACAGAATGGTATCAGAGCGATGGTTACAAAGTCTTTGTTGTATTGTTTTACAAAAACTTCAAAATGATTTGGGATGACTAAATTTAACTTGTTAATTTGGTCCAAATTGCTTCTGACTTATCTTATTTCTTTCTCACCATTCCTTATTTGATTAAAAAGGCTTTGTGTGGTGGATAAAGATGGCAATGGGTAAAATCCGCGTGGATACTAGCCCCAGATATCCATACCCGCGAGCAAAAATCTGTGCCCGCGCCCGCGCCCGCTAACCGTCACGGGTAGAAAACCATGCCCGTGCCCGCTATCCGCGGATATCACATGCCCGCGGGCACACCCGTATACCCGCAAAAATGAAGCAACAAAGCACCCAACCATATCTTAATAGCAAGTAAGAAACAATATATCAAAAAATAAATGTCTATATCTCAACATTAGATAAAGTATGACACATTGACCATACAAGAGTCATCAAAAGTCTACATTAGTGTATCTCAAGTCATCACAAATTAACACGAATAAAGACATACAACCATATATAGAGTCATTGGCGTGGGTCTAGTGGGTTTGCGGGTGCGGATATCATTTTTCCATGCCCACGAGCAAATATCCATCGGGTTTAGAATCACACCCATACCCGTGCCCGTGGGCACAAACTTAAACCCATATCCATGCCCATCGGGTTTTCTATCCGTGGGCACGCGGATATATTTGTGCCTGTTGCCATCTTTAGTGGTGGAGTAGTAATATTATTATGCCCTATATAAAAACAACTGTTGTTTATGTACTTTATGAGCTTTGGTGTTTTTGTTCGTAAGAACGATTCATGCATCATGATTAATTCACTTGTTACTTCCTTCACCTCTGAGTCTGGGTTGAGTTGTGTAGTCCACCCTTGCTGCTCTTGAGACTGTTGTCAGATTGTCTTATTTGCGATCTGGGGGCTCGATCTGGTCAGACCTCGCAAGAGGGCGCCTAGGGGCTATACGCACTTGCTTATCGCCATAGATAAGTTTATAAAGTGGATAGAGGCTCGATCGATCTCTACGATCAAGTCCGAGCATGCCATGCTATTCTTCCTAGACATCATCCATCGCATTGGGGTCCCAAACTCCATCATCACGGACAATGGCACGTAGTTCACCAGAAAGAAGTTTCTCCGATTCTGTGATGAATACCACATCCGCGTCAATTGGGCCGCTGTGGCGTACCCCCCGCATGAACGGGTAGGTCGAGCATACAAATGACATGGTCCTACATGGCCTCAAACCTAGGATCTTCAACTAGTTGAACAAGTTTGGCAGACGATGGGTCGCAGAGCAAACCTAGTGCTCTAGAGCCTAAGGATGACCCCTAGCCGGGCCACCGGCTACGCACCATTCTTCATGGTCTATGATTCCGAGGGTATCCTCCCGACCAACCTCGATTATGGAGCACCGAGAGTCAGGGCGTACGACGAACAGGGAGCCGAGGAGTCCCTCGAGGATGCCATGGACTAGCTAGATGAAGTGCGCGATGTCACCCTCCTTCACTCGGCCAAGTACCAGCAAGCGTTGCGCCGGTATCATAGCCGTCGAGTGCGGAGTCGGGCCTTCAATGTCGGGGACCTGGTGCTCCGCCTCATCTAGAGCAACAAGAACCGCCACAAGCTCTCTCCACCGTGGGAGGGACCGTACATCGTCGTGGAAGTGCTTCGACCAGGCCCTACAAGCTCAAGACCATCGATGGTGAAGTCTTCGTCAACGCCTGGAACATCGAACAGCTTCGCCGCTTTTACCCTTAATATACGCACACTTTCTCTTATCAGTTTTTGCTGTTAACTCCCTGATCTTTAGTGACACCCAACCCTAGCAACGGTAGGGGGTCGGGCCTCACTCGGGGCTGATAAGAGCTTATCTATCTGCTAGCCATTCTCTACGCCCAACCCTCTCTCATGTTAAGATCTAGAAGATAGGGTTGCGAAAACGAGAGCTAAGTAAAACTGGTCAGACTGCAAGAAACCTATGCCCTAGCGGCTATGGTATTTTTGCTCACCAGCGTGATCAGAGTTTGTTCACCCACACCTCGAGCTTTACAGCCTTAATGATGGATAGGGTCAGAATGCATTAACCTTTTTATACAAAAAGGGGAGAAGGGCTAAAAACATGTTTGGCCATAATGAAATTTAAGAGCTTGTTCACTTATTATGAGTTTGCCACCTAGCTTATCAACCTAAATAAAATTCTTGGGGAGGATGATCTCATCCTCTATCTATGCAAGAAAGTCCTATGCCAGTGGGCCACCTGAGTCGGTCTCTGGAACGACTCGGGCATCTATCGAAAGGCAGGTTAAGGAGCAGTGGAATGCTACATGAGGGCTATGCCAACCCCATCACGAATGACGGACCTAGATTCCACTTAGACATATCCGGTAAGGGCTCTTGAACCCATCACTCGAGCCATCAAGGTAAGTATTGTGCCAGCGGGTCACCCAAGTCAATCGGACGGCTCGGGCCGCTGCCGAGAGATGGGTCACCTTTAAGTGACACCCGACCCTAGCAACGACAAGGGTTTGGGCCTCACTTAGGGGCTGGCAAGAGTGTCTATTTGGTAGACATTCTCTATGCCCGACCCTTTCTTATGCTAAAACCTAGAGGCAAGGTGTGTGAAAACAAATGCTGAGTAAAACTAGTCGGACCGCAAAAAACCAATGCCCCAGCGGCTATGGCATTTTTGCTCACCAGCATGATCAGAGTTTTTGTCCGTGCACCCTGAGCTTTAGCCTCCGCCTTCCCAGAAAGGGTTTGGAGGGGCCCACCGGTGGAATCTCCATCAAGGAGAGGCCAGCAGGTCACCCAAGTCGATCGAACGGCTTGGGTCGCTGCCGAGAGACGGGTCATCTTTAAGTGACACCCGACCCTAGAAACGGTAAGGGGTCAGGTCTCACTCGGGGGCTGGCAAGAGTGTCTGCTTGGTAGACATTCTCTATGCCCAACCCTTTCTCATGCTAAAACCTAGAGACAAGGTGTGCAGAAACAAACGCTGAGTAAAACTAGTCGGACCACAAGAAACCTACGCCCCAGCGGCTATGGTGTTTTTGCTCACCAGCATGATCAGAGTTTTTGTCCCCGTACCCTGAGCTTTAGACTCCACCTTCCCAGGAAGGGTTTAGAGGGACCCACCAGCGGAATCTCCAGCGACGAGAGGCCAGCAGGTCACCCAAGTCAATCGGACGGCTCAGGCCACTGTCGAGAGATGGGTAGGGAGCAGCAGGATGCCCCATGCGGTTTAGGCTGACTCCGTCACAAATGATGGACCCAGATTCCACTCAGACATGCCCGTTAGCGAGCTTGTCGAGTGTGACACTCGAGCCATTGAGGCAAGTATCGTTAGCTCAACCCCTCCGGTTATGGAAACCGTGGATGGGGCGACGCATAAAACACGTCCGACCCCTACCGAGCCTATCGGGGCTCGGGGGCTCGAGAAGCCCGACCCCAACTCGGGAATCCAACCGATCGAGGTTTGAAGGATGGCCCATGAAGGGCTCGAGGCTGCCTCGCATCAAACAAAGCCAGGGAAAAAATGTAGATGAGCCCCAGCAGCCTTTGCCTGACCGCTCAGAAGCAAACAGCGTCATCTCGACCATCTCGTTCGATCCTAACCTCAAGCCAAGCACATAGAATCTCCATCGAGGGGAGGCCAGCGGGCCACCTGAGTTGGTCTTTAGAATGACTCGGGTATCTGCTGAGTGGTGGGTTAAGGAGTAGTGGAATGCCACATGAGGGCCATCCCGACTCCGTCATGAACGATGGACCCGGATTCCACTTGGACATGCCCGTTAGCGAGCTCACCGAGCGCATCACTCGAGGCATCGAGGCAAGTGACGTTAGCTCAACCCCTCTAGTTGCAGAAACCACGGATGGGGTGACGATCACAAAGATGAGCCGACCCTCGACCGGACCCCGCTATGCACGGGGGCTCGAGAGAAAGTTGGACTCACAAGGAAACCGAATGTGCGGTCGTAGTACGATGGATCAGATCCTAGGGAGGGGATACATACGAAAAACTAAGGATAACATTTCTAAAACAAGAGACGCTTTCTCCTACTAGTTTCGCTATCGTCTCTCTCGATCTTCAGTGACACCCGACCCCAGCAACGGCAAGGGGTCGGGTCTCACTCGGGGGCTGATAAGATAAGGGTATATATATACCTTTTCTAAAATAGTCGCCATGCCCAACCTCTTCCTCACGTTAAAAACCTAGAGGCAATGTTTGCGGAAATGAATGACTGAGTAAGGTCAGTCGTACTGCAAGAAACCTATGCCCTAGTGGCTACAGCACTCTTGCTCACCAGCATGATCAGAGTTTCCCACCCACACCTCGAACTCTATGGTCTTACCAATAGGAAGGGTCAAAACACATTAACCCCTTGTTACACATAAAAAGGGAGAAAGATCAAATCTGTTCAACCAAAACAAAAGAACAGATTTGATCAAACAAAACAAAATGACAAGCTTGTTTAAAACACAAGGGTCAGAACTTGTCCGCTTATTACAAAAATGACCACCCGACCTATTTAACTAACTAGACCCACTAGGGGAGACCTATGCCTTCTTGTCTGCCAGGTCCTACGAAAGGGGAGCCACCACCGTTTCCATCTCCTCCAGCTCGTGGACTTCATAACCGAGCACATAGCCATGGCTCATCGCCTCTAGATCGATGTTGCCTCCATAATGAGAACGAGCAATTGCAAAAGACTGATTGACCCTGGCACCAAGGGCATTCCTCTCGAGCTAGCACACCCGAGCCGTGATCTCGATGGCACGAGCCATGAGCGAGCTGGTCCCCTCCGACCGCACCACCTCAAGGACGTCGCAGACCACTCTAAGGGTGGCACTTAGGATACCGAGCTCGTCACTCTTCGCCTGAAGATTTCTCCTCACCTTGGCTAGATCCACGGCTAGCTCGACTGAAATGCACTTGGCCTCCAGCTTTTAGGTCATCACACTTTCGAACTCATCCTAGAGGGAGTTGACCTTCTGCTGCGTGTCATTGCGCTCTTGGCAGGCCAGGTCACACTCTCAGAAAGCCTGGTCACGCTCCTCGCGAGCCGTGCCACGTTCCAAGCGGAGCCTCTCTGCGGTTTGGATCAGCTCATCCCGCTCCTTGCGCAGCCGAGCGATCGCCGCGGCATCCAGGCTCGCCCTTTTCTCTAGGGCCGCAAGTTTCTCCTCGGCCCCCAGCTTCAGATCCCTTCCCTTCTCAACATCGCCCAAAAGGTCAAGCATCCACTGGCGGGTCTCGGCATCCTAATAGAGCAACTCATCCCGCTCCTTTCTGACTCTGGTAGCTTCTTTGTCATCCTTCCGTGACCTCGTCGATAGGGCCTCGAATGAATTCTCGGCCTCGTCAACATCCCGATGGGCCTCGGCCATCCATGACTAAAGATTGGCCACCTTCTCGGTGAGGGGAGCCAGCTCGAACACCCTCTACTGGGCTACAATGAGCTGAGCTATCACCTCCCCATGTAGCCGTGCCTCCTCGATGAGGCAGTCCTAGGCTTCCTCCTGTTGACGAAGGAACCGCGATTTCCCCGGGCTGTGAGATATAAGGGACTATAGGGAGACAATGGTTAGGATACAAAAAGTATATAAAAGGAAGAAAAGGGCAAGAAGCAGGACCAAACAATACCTGGCTAGAGGGAACAACAACGTCATGCAATGCGCCCATGGCGTAGTCCAGGGCCTCAAGCACGGACGTGATCCCTATGTCGAGGCTCTCCTGCTCCATGCTCTTTGCAGCGATGTCAAGGGGTAAAAAGCATCGACGCCGGGGCCTATGGATCCATCCACTAGAGCAAGGGCTCACCCTACGCGGGCAAGCCGCTGCCCACCGATGTCAAGGTCAGGGACGACTCCCCATTGGCCCCAAGCGCCACCGACCCCTCTCACCGTGATGTCCCCGCCAGGACACCCCCTCCGTCTATGGAAGGGGTCAGTGGTGCAGACATGAACCTCTCTCCCAGCACCGCGACTCTTGGGGACCCCTCGGTAGCATACCCCTCTGTCCGGCCTGTGCCAAGCGCCATCGCTTTGGCCGTCGATGGCTCGGGTCACGCCAATGCCTCAGGCGACGCTGTGGTTGCGCCCGGCTGTGACCCATCTGTCACGGCCGCCGCCACCTCCACCGCGTCGGCGGGGTCATGATCGACTGTGTCACGGCCACCATGGTCGGTGCCATGAGCACGGTCGGCAACCCCGTTCGCCCTACCATTGGCAGCGGTATCGCAGCCATCAACGACTTCCGAGGAAGCCCCTTAAACGCCTCGCGTCCACCCATCCCACCGAGGACACAGGCGCCACCATGAGCGACGCCCGACCGGCCAGTGACACGGTCACACTAGTGCCGCTCCCACCCAAAATGGGCGCGACACCAGCCGACGATCGCCGCCCCAATTGAAGGGTGATGCTCTTCTTCGACTCTAGCACCAAAGGATTCCGGTGCCTACCGACGCTGCAAGGGACAAAAACATAAGTCACGATGAAATCCGACTACAACAGAAAAAACAGAGGAATTGATGACTCACCTCAGTGCCATCGGGCGACAGACGCGTTTAGGGGATGAACCCCCCGACCCTTGCTCCGCCTCATCGGTACGAGGTTGTTTCGAGCCCACCCCCTGGTAGCTCCTGGGGCACATTAGCGAAATGCCCCGCTCCCTTAGCGCTTGGGGCACGATGGTAGAGCCGCCCATCTCCGCTGGCACCTCGAGTGTGAAGGCAGAGCCGCCCGCCTCTGTTGGCTCCTAGGGTAGGCCGACGGTATGGCCCACCTCCGCTGGCTCCACAGACGTGCCCTCCCCTCCATGGAACAGGAAGGGTCCATGAAAGCATCTAGGCCCCTAGTTGGGTTTCGGTGATTAATGACGACACGAGATTACTATGACTAACGTGTGTTTTGCAGAGGCAATGTGAGTTAGGTCATGGTAATGGAAATTGATTGGGCAATCATGGTTGTCATGCCCTTGACGATGAAAATCATTTCGGTTTTCAAAGGATGGACGACAAGGTTAAGGACGGACTAGTTCTAAGTGTCATTTGGTGTTGGAGAGACACTTAGAGTAGTTTAGGACTTTGTTTTTCCTTGACCATACTATTAAGGGGGGTATGGACTAGTAGCTTGACCTAGGTGAGTAGTGGGTTAGGTGTGGTGCACACTTGTCAAACCTAGCACTAGGTAGCTCAGGAATAGCCCTAAGATCAATTGGAGTCAACTTCATTCACATAGGATTTTGAGTTGGAAGTGAATGGAGGGTCAAATGACTGACCGGTCGCTGGAGGGTGAGTCCGGTCTGTTCATTTGATCAACTATAGTCATCTGGTACTGATCGGATGCTGAGTGGAGGAGCACCAGACGCTAGGGTGCCTACGTCCGATCAACTCCAGAGAGGTTCCAGAGAGGCTTTTGCTTGACCAGACGTGTCTAGTGGGTACTGACCGGACGCTGGGGTGCCTACGTCCGGTCAACTCTAGTAAGGTTCTAGAAAGGGTTTTTCTTGACTGAACACGTCCAGTTGGTGCTGACTGGATGCTGGTCAGAGTCTGGTCAGAACTTAACGGCTCTTTCTGACACAGTGGCGGGAATAACTGACCGGAGCGTCCGATCAGCCCGCAGAAGTGATAACTCAGCCTCCAAACGTTATGTTTTGAATGAGGGGGTATAAATACTTACTCCACTCGTCCAAGGGAGGTCTCTTGCCCATTTGTTCAGCTGAGAAACACCTTTGAAGTGCAAGGGAGAGCAAGAGCCTAGTGAGGTGATTAAGATTTGAGAATCCAAGATTAAGGACCTCATTAGTGAATAGAGAGTAGCAAGTGTGCATCCACCTTTCTCATTAGGTTTCTCTTGGTCAAGTAAGAGTTTGTGCTTGTTACTCTTGGTGATCGCCATCACATAGATGGCTCGGTGGTGATCGAGAGCTTGGTGTTCATCCGATGGAGCTTGTGGATGACCCAAGTCATGTTGTGAGCGGTTGTGGGCGATTCACCACGACAGAGTGTCAAAGAATCAGCCCGTGGATCAAGGGGGAGCTACACCCTTGTGCAGGTGATCCAATGAGGACTAGTGGAGAGTGGCAACTCTCTCGATACCTCGGGAAAACATCGCCATGTTCTTTTCCCTCTCTTTACTTTGAGCATTTATATTTGAGCAATTCATTTCATGTCTTTACATTCCTAGAATTGCTATACTAGAGTAGGATTGAAACCTAGGGTGCAAAAGTTTTGTGCGGTAGAACAATAGAAATACATTCTAGGCACAAGGGGTGAAGTGGGCTAAGTGTAGGACTTAATTGTTGCATAAAATTTAGAATTAGCCCAATTCACCCCCCCCCCCTTGGGCATCTTGATCCTTTCAGTATCGACGCCTACAAGGACGAACCGACGCCTATCAGCATGTCCTCGTTCTCTAGGTTGTCCCACTCGATATCGTCGGCTACCTCCATCACCTCATTGTCGTCACCATTGTCATCATCATCATCACCGTCAATGTCCTCCCCTCGTTCCCGTGCCCTGCAACTTCCGTAGCTTCTTCCTCTTCTTGTCCTCCTTCACCTTCCTTGGTCGCTTGCCCTCGGCGTGATTCACCACCCTCATGGCCGAATCCCTCGGCAGCGACGTCGGGTGATCCGTGAGGATGAGGTCCCTCAGGTTGGTCTCGCCCCTCTCAAAGTTAGTCTCACGGGGTCGGAAATCAATTGAAGAGAAGGCAAGAGAAAGGAAAACTTACGAAGACAACATAGCCTGGATCCGGCCGCACCGGAGGATGCCCCAGCACCGGGTAGATGAAGTCAAGGGTGGCACCCACGTCGTCCCACAAAGCCTCTATCGCCTCCTTGATGCGTTGCACAATCTCAGAGTCGGGGAGCGTTCCCTCAGCGAGCGTTGTTCCATCGAACGACGCCTCGGGCGCCATCGCATATAGCGGCAGCGCGCACGTCATCAATGGCGCCACCCTCCTCACATGGTAAGCCTCGATGACGCCCGACCCTTTTAGGCCATTCTCCTTCAGGATGTGGATGGCGACGATGTGGTCTCGAATCTTCTTCTTATCCTTCTCTAGGACGCCCCACTTCCTTCATCGCTCTGGGGCCTCTTCAATCAGGCGCCCGATGAACTCCAGCAGAAGGGCGGGTAAAACCACTATGAGTGCCACCCCTTATTGGACATCGAGAGCCATATGGACGGGTACTCGCTGACCTAATTGTTCCAAAGTTGGATGCCGACGCACCCCATCGGCATGTGCAGCTCCTGCCTGCCGCCCTTCTCCCTCTTCTTCTGGAGGCTGATGGCGAAGAAATACCTCCACAAGTTGAAGTGGGGGCTGATCCCTAGGAATCCTTCGCACAGCACGACGAACATCGCCATGTGCTAGATCCCATTGGGAGTGAGATGCTGCAGCTCGATCTTGTAGAAGTGCAGCAGCTCCCAGAGGAATTTGTGGGCAGGGGTCAGGAGCCCACGCTCACGGAAGTGGGCGAATGACACCACGTAGTCATCAGGCGGCGACGGTGAATCCTCATCGTCGGGCAGCAACCACTCCTCAGCCGAGGTCCACGAGTGGAGACGACCGCGACGGATGAGGCTCGCCATACGCTAGGAGGTGATGTCGGAACGGCATCATGGATCCATTGGAGGTGGAGGCAGATTGATGCGAGCTCAACGGCAGCAGAGGAGCGGAGGCTATGGATCTAGGGTTCCAGCGACTGACTAGCAAGAATGGTAGATCTGAAACGGTGGCGGCGGAGAAACAGAGAAGGTAAGGTTATGGTTTTGGTGTGTAGAGACATCAGGAGAAGGCCGCTATTTATAAGGCGGAGCGGGGCGAGAAGGCGAGATTCATGCGCCCACTATACCACGACACGACACCTCCCTCCAAAGATCATGCACATGCAATCTCTGGCCGTGCCCTCAAAGGACACGCCGGATAACGATTCGCTCAATCGATAAGCCAAGAACCGTCGTAGGTAAGAGGGGCACAGAGCTGAAAACGCTCCTACGACCTGTCTAGGCCTAGGAGTTCAAAGGTTGGCCAACCGATGGGTTCGACAACCACTCTGGGCCCGCTAGCGGCTAGTACCGGGCACACGAGTGCCAGTGGGCATCCCGACCCATGTTCGAGTCTCGGCGGATACAATCCATGGTTTTTCCTCAAAGAAAGGCAGAGAGCCCTCAGGACCGGTCAAACGGACTCGAGAACTATATGGTTTGACCACTGAGAATCTGGAGTCGATCACTAGCTGACCCAAGCTGAACCCCCGTGAATGGGATGCTGGGGCCCCACTTGGACTAGCCCGTGAACAGCTCACCGAGCACCGTGATTCATCCATAGAGGAAAATCATGGCACGGCTCAGCCCCTCTGTTTTAATCGAAAAAAATGCTTGAGGGAAGACGATCACAAAAATGAGCCAACCCTCAATTGGATCCCTACTACGGATGTGGGCTCGAGGAAAGTTGAACTCGCAAGGAGACCGAACGCGCGGTCATAGAACGACAGACCCCCCAGGGGTCCAATAGCGACGAAAGGGAATCGTCGTCCCCAGGGCACACAGTGGGCGACAAAAGAAGGACAATGATGAGGCCATCACTCTGTCACATAAAAGCCAAGGAGAGGAGGAGGTCCAGCATGGGCGTCCAATTCATCTTTCTCATGGTGGAAGCCCAGTCCAACTGAAGTTGGAGCCCATCTCGGGTTCCAGGACCAGTCTGCCATAAAACTAGTCACACGGGCGTGTCCGGGCTCTTTTTTCGACGATCCACATATGGATGGAAAGATAATTATATAAGGAAGCCAATGCAAGTGGTCTCACATCAAAAGCCCTTCGAAATCAACAGAAATTGTCAAAACAATTCAGCATCCAGAATCTGTCAGGGTGCTGCGACACCGTCTTTTGGTCCATTGGACCGTGTATCGTGTTTGGGCCCATTAGTGGGGCGTCCAGGTGGGGGGTGACGCCCAAGACTCTATATTATACCACCATCACTCTTGTTAGGGTTTGGGGGTTTTGTTTAGTTCTTGATTTCGTCGTGAAACAGATGTCGTTTTGCTGCAACTGTGCCGCCAAGGCCGCTTGCTGTGAACCAGGGCCCCTGTTCTTGATCTTGTTCGCCTGTGGCGATTAGTCCTTTCAAATAAAGACTTGACCTCCTTTTCATTATCATAAGCCTCATATTTATTTTGCAATTTCAGATTGCGTTCTTCCCGTTTGCTTGTGTTCTCGATTCGCTTGTAGGAAAGCCTTCTCGGCGAGGTCAATCGCGTTCGCGTGGTTGATAACCAACGGAGCAGTGGTGTAACGGTTGCGAGGGTCCAAATCAGTCTTGGTTTGAAGCCTAGATCGTGAACATCGAGTGTCCACCAATCAACACTATCATACCTATCGGAAGATCGAGCCTTGTCTACATCAGCCAAGGCCCTCAGAGTCCTCCCATTTGAAAAAGCCTCTGAAGGAGTTTTCTACTCCTCCGCAGGCTTAGGGGCTATTGTTCAGGACTAATACTAGGGTACCCAAAGAGGAGAAGCTAATGGTCATCAACATTAATTCATCCGAGTAGTCAAGAGCGCGACTACAGCTCCAACCGACCCCAGATGCGCGGGCTCCGCCTCGCCCGACCCCAAGGTCACGGGCTCTGTCTCGACTGACCCCAAAGGTCGTGGGCTCCGTCTCGCTCGACCTCCAGGTCGCGGGCTCTGCCTCGCCCGACATCAAGGTCGTGGGCTCCGTCTCGCTTGACCTCCAAGTCACGGGCTTCACCTCACCCTACCCCGAGGCCTCGGGCTCCGCCTCGCTCGACCCTAAGGTTGCGGGCTCCGTCTCGCCCGACCCCAAGGTCGCGGGCTCTGTCTCACTCGACATCCAGGTCGTGGGCTCTGCCTCGCCTGACCCCAAGGCCGAGGGCTTCGCCTCGCCCGACCCCGAGGCCATGAGCTCTGCCTCGCCCGATCTCAAGGCCACAGGCTCTGCCTCACCCGACCCTTGGGTTTGCGCTCTGCCTCTCCCGACCCTAAGGCCGCAGGCTCCGTCTCGCCCGACCTCAAGGCCACGGGCTCCGCCTCGCCCGACCCTTGGGTTTGCGCTCCGCCTCTCCCGATGGGGTCCCATACCGCCGCCAGCCACTCCAGGTACAGGCGTATGAGTCTGCTTCAAAACTCTGACACAAAGAAAGAGACCGGTATGCCCGACGTAACCCGTGGCCATGACGGGCCATACCTGAGGATTCACATCAAGAACAGCGTCGAGCATGCCGCTGCTGTTCTGCCTAACCCTCATACGAACGCTGATAGGCGCGTCAGCTCACCACGACGTCCGCCAAGATGGAATGGAGCGCCATGACCGGCAGATGATGCATGCGCATGACGCTAGTGACGGACAGGGCCGCGACGTGGAGCCATCCCTGTTGACATCTATAGGGTCGGCGGGACCCGCGTGAAGGAGAAGAAGGACCCAGCGATCCCGGAAGCCTTCCACTCTCTCTCTCTCTTTCTTCCCCTTTCCCTCCGCTGTAAGTCTGCGCTTTCCCTTGGCCTATAAAAGAGAAAGCAGGGCGTCCCATGAAGGAGGGTGATTCAAGCCGGATAGACCCGATTGACCCATCGATAGATCAAGCCAGATACACACAAGCGCATGGCTGAGCAGCGACCGAGCTCTCAGCACCCGTTCACTCCTTTAACTAGAGACTTGGGACATGTCCCTCTCTCGCCCGTTTGTAACCCCTACTACAAACTTTCAGTGCTAGTAACACGAGCAGCAGCAACGAACTAGACATAGGGACTTTCTGCCCGAACTAGTATAAACCTCGTGTCCCCTAAGCACACTATCCAAGCCAGACGCGCAATACTAGAAATTTACTCGTCGGTGGTGACTCGAAACACCGACAGATCTGTTTGAGGACCTTGTATCTTCTCATGTGAATGTGGTTAAAGACAACAAGAAAGCTAAAGGAAGCAAATTGAAGACACTGGCTATATCTAGACCTGTACAGGGAAGTGATGAAGAGGACACTAATGATGAAGGTTTGGACCTTCCTAGAATCAGATAGGGAAGGTGATGTGGGACTGAGGTTTACATCTTTCAGTGAGGAGGATATGCAAAACCCAACCTTTCATGTTGGCTTAGTGTTCCCAACTGTCCAGGAGGTTAGAGAAGCTATCACAGAGTACAGTGTCAGGAATAGGGTTGAAATTAAGACATCCCAACCTTGCAGCACTCCTCCAGCGGCAGCACCTTCACCAACCCATACAGGAAGCCGCTCGCGAATAGGTCGCCGACCACCGCGTGACAGCGATGGACCTGGCCGCGGCTGGCGCCCAGCCGGCGCGCTTCCTGGATGCGGCCCCCGACGGTGATAGGCTGCTCCTCGTCCGCGCTCGCCACGGCAGCCTCAGCCTCGCGCTCGCCAAGATGCGGTGGCGACGAAGATTTGGCGCCGGTGTCCAAGAACAAGAGCGAATGGGGATATTTTCTTTATGTACCAATTTGAGGGGTGATCTGCAAATATAACAACGGACTACACTCGGTTAGCACCATTATGGTTTTAAACGGCACAAAAACTAAGATTATGTACTTAATTAGTCATTTTGAGAGTTTATGGACCGGGTTGACACACCCCAACAAGTATAAGGACCGGGTATGCACTTTGCTCCTTTTGCTTTATGGCTTGCTACGAAAGTTCTTAGAATTTATGAGATAAATTACAGAAGAATCACTATTTGATTTAGCAAAACCCTTTAGTGATTAGATGCCAACGATGATTTCATTTGGAGCTACTTTTTTTACTATGTGAGATGGACTCATTCATGTTTAATCAGAATTATCGTCAATAAGAGAAAAAAGAGAGTTAAATGCACCGCAGCTCTTGAACTTGTAAGTGTATGTCACATATGTCCATGAACTTTCAAAATGCATTTCTGCGTCTCTAAACTTGTTAAGTGGTGCACCCTGGTCCACACCAGCCATGTGGACAAAATTTGATGATGTGGCATGCTTGCATGGCATTCATTTTTCATTTAACCTCTCACATTTATTTTTCTCGTAAAAATAAACCCTTTCTTCCCTCTCATCCTACTTTAGCTGGTACTACGGCGTGGGCAACCTGGGCGTACTCACCTCGGGGACCCTGCTGGTCTGGGTCGAGGTCACGAGGACAAGGTCAGCTGGGGGCTCGGCTAGGCGTCTGCACGTCGTTCGTCGCGGTGGTCGTCGTCGGACTCGCCGCGACGTCGCCCGTGTACCGGCTCGTGCGTCTGGTGGACAGCCCCTTGAAGGGCGCGTGCCAAGTGCTCGTCGCGTTTCGCTCGCAAGGTGAACGTGAGACTGCCTGATGATGCTGCCGAGCTATGGAGGAGAATGTCAAGGCGTCTTTGCTTCAACCGGCTCGCGAATTGTTAGAGCACACGGACCAGTTCTGGTGCTTGAACGGAACTGTTTGTGGGTTTTACTCTAGTAGTATATTAGGAGCAGTATAGTATGTATTCAATGGGAGGTGGTACACTAGTACTCCGTCGACTGTTAGTGCCTCCCACCACTCGAACTCGCTCACCAGATTTGCCACGAAGTACTCAAGGTAGAGCATCGCCGGCGCGAGCCCTGGGCAGATGCGCCTCCCAGTACCTAACGACGACATCATCTTGAGCTCCCTGGTGCAGGTCAAGTCCGCGTCCTCGCCGGCCCTCCGGGCATGAACCGCCCCGGTGTGAACGACATCGGGTCTGACCATGCCGCCGGGTCGCGTCCGATCTTACCAACGAGGAAGTTCAAGGTCGTGGCTTGCTTTCCGGTTCCTGACCTTGGCTACGATTTCCAGGAAAGGCTCTTCTTGCTGTTGCCTAAGGGCAAGAAGGTGGCGCCACCATGACAGGGAACCTTGGAACTTCTGCATGGCGCGGATCGGAGACGATGTCCTTGCCGAAGCACATCTCGGCGAGGATGGAGTACACAGCGAAGTGAAGGCTCTCGCCAGCCGGGGCGCCGCTCTTGAGCGCCCCCACGAGGTCCCCGAGTACGCGAGCGCGGGCGTTGCCGAGCAGGAGGAAGCGGGAAGGGTGCAGCACGCCGGCGGCCACGTGGCTACGGATAGCACGCCAGTAGGGCCCGTCGAGGAATGCCGCGCTGTGCTGCAGCAGGGCACAGCGGCGCGCCATGGCGTGCCAGAGCGAGCACCGGTGCAGCAAGTTGTCGCAGTGTGGCCGCCGTGGCGTCAAGTTTGTGGCTGCAGCCAATGAGGAGGAAAGAGTGGTTTATTTTTTTATGAGAAAAATAAATGTGAAGGGTTAAATGAAAAATAAATGTCATGCAAGCATGCCACAAAAATTGTCCATGTGGCTGACATGGACCTGCGCCGCTTAACAAGTTTAGGAACCCAAAAATGCATTTTGAAAAATTTATGAACCTGCGTGGCACAAGCTTACAAATTCAAAGGCCGCTGGTGCATTTAACTCAAAAAAAATACTGCCGCTGCTAAAGATTTCGATAATGATACACCAGGAGTGTCCGTCCGGATGGACCGACCCATCTGCGCTGCGCACCACGCGCCTAAACCCACATCGCCCATTCGCGTCATGCGCCGCACGCCCCCGTCCCACTCTGTGCTCGCTAGGGCCGCCCCACTCCACCTCGCTCCCTCCCTCCCGTCGCACGCAGCCTGCTCCCACCCGTCGCGCGCCACCTGCCGGGCTAAGCAAAGGCCGGTGCTAGTGGCGCTGATGATGGTGGTGCTCGTGCGCCGCCGCTAGTGCTGGTGCGGGTGGCGCTTGTGCGCCGCTGCTCGCCACCGGCTCCCACCCCAACGCCTAGAATCGACCGGCCCCGACCTTCCCTATGTTGCAAAATGCATGTTTGAAGTGTATCAGATGTTTCATACGGATATTGCAATGATAGTTTTCGGATGTTGCACATGTTGCATTGGTTATACACGTATGTTGCAAGAGTTTGTTCAAAATATTTTATCTGTTTCAGACGCGTGTTGCAAGTGTTTTATCTGGATGTTGCATATGTTGCAATGGCTATGTTGCAAATGTATATTCTAAATGTTTCATCTAAGTGATGCAAAAATAGATCTGAATGTAGGGTTGTTGAGCACGGAAGAGAGAGCTAGCGCGGGAGCCATGGCGGTATCAATGTGCGGAGGAGGTGTAGGTCGCGCAGTATGAGTGTGGAAGGGGGTCATCCGAGCAGCGTGGAAGAGGTGAGCGCAAAGCGGTGTGGAAGAGGCGAGCGAGGAGCCGGTATGGAAGAGACAGGGCGAGTCGTCTGGACAGCATGGGCAGCGGAGCGGAAGGGAGCGGTATAAGGCTGTGTTCGGCTGCTCGTATAAGCCGGCTTAAGCCATAGTACAGTATTTTTCTCTCCTAACAAATCAGTCGTATAAATCAGCACAAGCGGCTTATAGACCAGCCAAACAAGGCCTAAACACGAGCGCATGAAGCGGAGTTGGCGCGGCCAGCAGAGCTAGCACGTGAATCTAAGAGACCATGGCCGAGAAGGTGCGGGCGTCCTGAAGGGTGCAACCATTCTGACGTCGAGGCGCTAGTCTTTATGGAAAGATTTACTTAACCCATGACGCACTTCTTAAACCGCTCCAAAATACTCTTAAACCACCTCCTGCCACAAGATCACACATTGAACGCATATGTAGATAGCCACAATTGTGTGTCAGCTACCCGTTGTCTGCTAGTTTTTCAAACTTGCTGGTGCACATATAGAAAGCTCTCATGTGACATGCTCCGTTGCTCCCTGGATTACAACAGTAGCAGACCCAAATACTTCTGTTGGCATTCCTTGAACATACTGGATGTAATCATGGCCCCTTCCATATCTGGAGGATTACCTATCAAGTCTAAACAATTCAAAGTAACTGACCCCCACTAAGCATATATATTAGAAAAATGACCCTCACATATGTATGAATTCATCATTACAGTATATATATATGATCAATAGAATTTCATTATGATTGCAATTCTAATTTCTATAAAACAAATCAAATAAAGGCAGAGGGTGGTATCAGACACCAAGCAATGACAGTATTTCATATATCACTTAAATAAGAAATGGTGGCTCAGAGATCTGTTATGAAGATGGTGATATATGTTTTTTGTTGATATACAGCAGTGAGCTACGTATATGTTTACACCAAAATTTAGAAGAAGAGTCGTAGGGACTCGAAAGCTCTCAAAATCATGTCATCAAGGAATCAATTGCGTACAGATCGGAACCAACTGATTCGGATGCGAAAACTAGAATCGGCTTTCTTCAGATAGCGCCAGCAGATAACGACAAAGGCTATGATTCGGCGCCAAGACGAAACATGCTGGACTCTACGAAAAGAAAAAGATTAGAATCCAAGTTATCTTAAATTAAGAATATTTTCTTTAGGGTCAAAAATTGTGATGAGTCGTGCTTAGACAGGAGTCGTGCGCAGGTCCCGGGTATAAATATCAAGCCCCGGCTATTGTAAAGGATCATCAATCAATCCAATATACAAGTTATTTACTTTTTTCAGGCTCCGGCCACCCCTTAGAGTAGGAGTAGAGTAGATCTCGGCGAGTTCTTCAGCAAGTATGGCTGCATCGATCCGGTCGACCTCCACTACTTGTTGTAAGTACCGTCATGGCTTATATCTCTGTTCGTACGGCTGCATCGATCCGGTCGACCTTCACTGCGACTCTAGTATAAGTTAGTTATCGATTCTTGCCTAGTTCAAAGTATGGTTGCATCGATCCGATCGACCCCCACTGCATGAACTAGATCAAGGTCAAGTTATCGGCTCTACCTTAGAATGGCAGTCTTTGATAGATTCATTAAGTTACCGATATTGTTTATTGCTTTTATTATTAATCTAATTACAGCAATATCACTCTGCCCGATTAGGATTGATCTAGATCGGCCTTATATCTTGTTTAGCCCATCGTTTGCTAATCTGAATTATCTAATCTACATCTTAAATGATAAGTTATGTTTATGTCAATCATGATCGTGCATAGCGTGCGGTTAAGGCGTGTTGCGTCTTGAGTAGATTTATTGGCTAGTGAGAACCGTTCCATGGTCCGTTATCACGGCCTATGTGATTCTGGCTCATACCCCACTGTTAGCATCGTGGAGTAGGGATCGTTATTTAATATATCTATTTCTGATAATGCATAACTTTAGCTATGCGCTATGTCTGAATCGGTTGTTTTAGCCGATATCGAGTGCTTCCACGAATAGTTCGCATCACAAGACACGTTGAAGTAAAGATAGGTTAAAAGCTATGTTAGCCCCATGATCTTATTATTGTATTACGGCCTGCATAATTCTGTCTCATACCCTACTGATATTAGTAATGAGTTAGAATCGTCGAGTCTATTGTTATTTCTACGGCCTGCATGATTCTGCCTCATGCCCCACTGGTCATAATGATAGATAAGATCTAACATGTTCATTAGATTTATCTTTATTAAACGGTTAAATGGTGTTGAATTGTTTCTTTATATAAAAAAGGGTTCGGTTACTTATAATCATTGGCTCAGCACAAACCGATCATTTTTTACATCTTATTGCCATTGATTAATATCTGTTCGATTAATGATATTTGCCCTGAATGATAACCGATTCTTCTTACACAACCCAATGAGCTTTAATCGATTTATTCTCATGAACATGTTGGAATCGACTATTTAGTCGATCTTCTTTCATATCGGCTTTTATAGCCGCACATTCGGAACTGTCTGGTAACACCGACAAGTTCCGCCCTTAATTACTGATGAACTTTCTCTCCTTGTCAATTGCAGGGTCAAATTGACTGACACGTCTCGGGAGGATTGCGCAGGATCGACCATCCCTGCGCTGAAGCTAGGCGGATCTGCTCCATCGAGCGGACCCTTCCGGCTTGCTGTGTGTGTCCTCGGCACGGGATGAAAATTCTATGTCAACAGTATATAACAAGCAAACAGGCTATAACACATACATCAGAATGCTATAAGATGTAAAGCATATATGAGTTACTAAGTAAAGATACACACTAATCTTTCCAATCTATCTGGATTTCTGTATATTGAAGCAAACCTGGCCCACTTCTGATCACCAGGCATATTTGCTTCAAGTTTCAGAAGGTACAACTAAATCAACCTTTCTTCTGAAGTATAAAGTATAATAAAGCGATCCTTTATGTTTGGTACATATCATTTCTTGACTAACTGAACTGCAACATTATTTTTTCCAGTCTCTACATAAGAAACCAGTGTAGTATGCGAGGGCATAATAGGCTCATTATTTCTGTATTCAATAAAACCATTTGTCTGTAGGCCTTCCAATGCTCCAGGTCTCCCATAACAAGTGGCCAAATGGATGCAAGTAGATGTGTCTGGCTTGAGACCCAGATCACGCATCCGCATGAATAAACCGAAAGCTTTTTCCACCTTCCCACAGGAAGCATAGACCTTGAAGCAAACATTATATGCACATGCATCCATTGTCCACTGTGGCATTAACATTTTCTCGCAAATCTCTAATGCAGCAGCATGCATGCCAGCTATGGAGAACAAGAATGCAACAACAGCTTGCTTGGCAGACTTCTTGCCATCATTATATACTGATTCTAGCTGTAAAACTTCTTTTGTTGAAACATGACCATTTTTCAGTAGAGAAAATATCATTCCAAATGTTGACGCATCTGGTGGGATGTTAGCCAATACCATTTGATGCACTAACTCTGCACAGTCTCTAAGGTTGCCCTTAGCCCCATAACATGCCATAACAGCATTGCATGAAGCACAATCAAATAGTAAGCCTGACTTTTGTAATTTGTGTGTAATCCTAATTGACTCACTAAGCAAGCCCATGCTCTTGTAGAGATATGCCATGGTAGTGTATGAAACAGCATCAGCACGACTATTTCTTCTTAAGCTGTCAAAGATTTCTTTTGCCTCAGTGACCATCTCAAGTTTTGCATAAAGGTTTAGCATGGCATTGGAGGCAATGATGTCAGGGCCGCCATCCATGTCATTCATCCTTGAATACAAATCCTGTGCTTCCTTCCAGGAATTAAATTTGCTGTAGGCTTTTATAAGAGATGTTAGGACAATATGGTTCGGAGAGATTCCAGATTGTTCCAACAGGTTACTATAGTGAAGTGCTTCCTCAACATTCCCTGTCTCTGCAAACATGTCAATCAAAACTCCATAAACAACAACATTCGGCTCAACACCTGAGGTCTTCATTTCATTGAACAGATCTATGGCCTCTGGTACCAAGCAATGGCGAGAATAACTTCTAATGACGGCACAGTATGTCTCACATTTTGGTTCAAATCCTGCATCTTTCATTTTACCTAACAGCTTCTTAGCTCTGTGCGGAAATCCACCAACAGAAAACATTTGAATCAAAGAATTATATGTGCACTCATCTGATGAAACACCAGATTCCTCCATGCTCTCAAGCAGAGAAGAGACTCTGTCATACTGCTTTGCCTGACCATAAGCCTTTATCATCACATTATATTCCACAATGTCCTTCTCATTCTCAACTCCTCTTTCAGAGCAGAAGATATGCTCAGCTTCTTCCCACAGACCCTTCTCTGCAAAAGCATCCATGATCGCACTAAAGTTCTTGGATGAGACCCCGTTACCTCGGCAATGCCTCTCAAAGAATGCAGTCGCCTCATCAAGCAATCCTAGATCAACATACATCTTCATGACAATAGGCAGGGACTGCTCATGAACAAAACTGCCGGAATTGAGAACCCCTTCAATCACATCTTCTGCTTCGCGTGCCATCTTCCTCTCACATAGCACCTGCAGCAAAATCCTATAGCTCACAGCATCAGGATGTAAGCCTGCCTTCCCGATTTGACAGTAGTACTTCAGAACTCTCTCTAAATCCCCAATTGATGCAAACACAGTCATCATTACATTGTATGTCTTAGTATCAGGCTTGACACCCCTAACCACCATGCTAGCAAACAGCACCTCTGCCTGCGCTGAATTGCCAGATAACCCAAATATGTTGATTAGTGTATTGAACGTATATGTATCTGGCATAACCCCATGAGCAGGCATGTCCAGAAACATGTCCAGGGCGTTCTTCAGCCTCCCAGCTTTCCCATAGAGATCAATCAACGTGTTATATGTCACCACAAGCTTCGGCTTCCTAGGACGCTCCTGTCCCTCCATGGCTGGTGCACCACCACCACCAGCAAATTTGTCGTCACAGATGTCAGCAAGCAAGAACTGCATAGGACCGTCCGAATCAACCGTGATGCAGTCAAGATCAACGAAATCGACCTCGAACCTGCCGTCGCACCAATTGTAGAAGAGAGCGAGCGCGTCGTCGTAGCGGCCCTCGTCCTTGAGGATGCGGACGAAGGTGTTCATGGACACCTCATCAGGCGCAACGCCCCGGGCCCGCATGTGGCGGAGCAGCAGGAGGGCCCCCCGCGCCAACCCGGCCTTGGCGAGCGCGTCGGCGAGGGCTGCGTATGCCGGGTTGGAGGGCGGGAGGACCATCCCGAGCCAGGCGCGGTGGAGCACGTCCCACCGGCGCGCGCGAGCTAGGTGCCGCAGGAGGACGGCGTCGTGGACGGGGTTGGGGACGTACCCGGAGAGCGCGCGCAGGCGGTTGAAGAGGTCCCGGGCGCGGCGCCAGCAGCGCTGCCGCGAGAGGAGGGAGGTCTGCTGCCGCGGGGACATGGAGGACAGGGCCTCGTCGGAGGGCTGGAGGGCGGAGGAGGCGGGGCTGGGGAAGGGGCTGGTGGGGGTGCTGGAGGAAGAGAGAGAAGGTGGCGGGGCTAGGCGGGGGAGGTGGATATGGGAGGCGGCGGGGGGAGGAGGAGTGAAGGAACTGGAGCGGGAGCCGACGATCGGCGCGCCCGCTCCGGTGACGGCGGCACCGCCGCCGGCGCCGGCGGCCGGAGGGCAGGGGGCAGAGGGAATCATGGGCGAGTCGGGGGAAGGAGACAAGTGACAAGAGGTTTTAAGGCCAGTGGGGGCCACTGCTCAGACTGAGTAAGCCGACGAGCAGACCTCGTCGCCGCATGGTTAATCGTTCTGGGCTGAATGCGACACATTTTTAGGCCCATGCTTTGATCATTGACTTTTTTTTTGTCTCCATAACACCCCATTTTACTGGGCCAGAACTGGAGGGCCCAAGAGGAAAGTTTGTGCCTACGCTCCGTGATCATTAATTCGGTTTTTGCAAAAATAAATGCACAAATGAAAATTTTGCAGAAATGTACACTGACCAAGAGGGCGAGATGTACACTTCATCTTTTCAAACGACGAGATATAGATTTCAATTTCTATATGAGCTGAATGGAGATAAAGTTTCTACGAAAAGTGCAGATTTGATTATCACAATTTCGTAGTCCATCACCCCTTTGTCCTTGTTTATAACCATCTTGGTGCCGAAGAAAATAGATATCAAGCTCTCTATTTTTTATATAAATTTTATCTTCATCCAAGCTCTCATGGAGAAGTTATCACCATTTGAAATGGGGAAATTTATATCTAGACATTTCAGTTGCATCTCAATATGCTATGAACAATCAGATCTGCCCACATTCATGTTAGTATGTTTAGGGGGTGGGTTTTTTCAAATTTCACGCATTTTATCAAGAGGATTTGTTAGTGTTGCAACGCATCAAAATGACATGTAAAACACTAGAGGACTCTGGCGACCAACACAACGCCCAACAAGACGGCAAACACAGCTAAGCGCAGGACACTGCGGAGGAACACCATAGCACTACAAATCCCTGGAACTAGAAGCAACTACGCAAGGTAAACTTCAGACGCTAGGGCAACTGATGCACACCAGGTAGTATGAGTTCCAAAAGCAATTCATAAACTATGGTACTTCAAGCAGCGGACTGACAACTTGCGGCACAAAATTGACAGTCCACAAGGTATTCACAATCGAGAGAGAGACCAAAAGAACCATATCTAGCCATTTTACAGTGAAGTGCTAATGCTAATGTTGCACATCTTCTCCAGTAAATCCAGACTATACAGGTCCAACATGTTGCCTAGTCCCTTTGAAGCACTAAGAAATCCCTTGCAAGAATTCGCCCCACACAAAAATTGCCTTGGAGTACTGCCGAAGACGTCCAACCTGATGCTCGGTGCCACCGTCATTTTTTTGAAGAAACTAAAGAACTGCGTTTGTGGAGGATGGTGTGACACCACTGCCAGAATCACCTGTTCCAACAAGTAATCAGAGGAAGGTAAGTACATGTGTTACAACTACGGCCCGTAGGTAGTTGCTTAGTGTATTGGCTTAGTGTATTGGCAGAGAGTTTATCAAGATGAACTGTGCTGCTGGATCCTAATATGCAGAGTCATTGTCCCAGCAACTTACTGCATGCTATCAGCTGAATTGCCATCATAATCCATAAACATCAGTCATCTGGAACCTAATGTGTCTAATCGTTGTCCATCTTTGACGCGGTTGATTTGTCTGTTAGTGTTGCTGCTGTTTCTTATCACATAATGCATATGCTCAGGTGCAGCTACAACAAGTTTGCTTGGCATAGTGTTCACTTTTAATTTATATAACTGTTTTGTTTTACTATTCCAGATGTACTGAATATTGAGAAGAACCTTTGCAAAGCCAGAAATGTAGATATTTTACCCACAAAAAAAATAAATATATATATTTTATACAAAACTATGATTTGGGGCACCTTTTTCTTTTTCTATACTTATTGTGACCTTGCTTAAATGCTCCCCGTCCACAATAACTACCTCAATTCATGTAGGTTAGCAAGATTCAGGTGAAAAGATCCTAATCAATGAGATTTACCATTTGTTGAACTTCCAGTACTTGGCTGAGAACTATTATCACATACTGAAGGATCAGCATGACTGACAGAACCTCCATGTACTTCAACATGGCCAACCATGGACTGCTCTCTTATCTCAGAGGCTTCTTTCTCTAGAAATTTGCTTTCGTCCACAGAACTCAAACTAGGTCCAGCTACCTCACTGGAAGAAGCCTCCATTCTTGATGGTGAAACCCCTTCTTCGATGCTTGCTTCAGCATCAGTACGAGCATGACCTGAAATTTGATTCTGAACTTCAGGAAAAAAGAATGACAGCGTTATGTCACGATTAGAACTGATTAATTCATTGTAGTCTTTGGTTACCATCTTTCAAGACAGGTCCATCAATTACTAAACCAATAGGTGCGGGCCTCTCGCTTCCCGAAGGACTTGAATCGTATAAAGGATCCAGAACGTGGGTATCATCAATGACGACCACTTCCTTGGCTAGAAAGTAGGAAAACACTTATAAAATGTGGGATTCATATACAAATCGCTAGCTGAAAAAGGATATATTACTCTATGGTACCTGGTGGTTCAACGTCATTCACTTCAAAAGGATCATCAGTGGTTTCGGTTGATGACGACGTCAGCTCGAGATCATTTGAATGTGGGGACATCTGATTCAATCCATTGCTTGTCATATCTATTTCTTGATGGTGTTGCATGACACTAGGATCCTCTAGCAATGTATTCTGAGAAAAACTGAATTTTTCACTCTGTTGTGCTTCCTCCCAATCATTTATATGTTCACCAGACAGTGATATGTCATCATCAGAGGAATCACTAATTAATACAGGTGGCTCCATGTCAAGGGCAAGAGAAACCTCCCTTACATGCCGAGCTATATGTGCATGTTCCTCCGTTTGAGTGAAAGAAGATTGTTGTCCTTGGTTTGAGCAATCCTCCAGAACATCCTTCTGGCTTTCTTGGTCGGCAACTGAAGAAGTACTAGCCGAGTCTTGAGCAGAACTGGCCTTGGAGTTGCTCTTTTCACTAGTTTCTCCTTCAAGAACTGGATCTGTCATTTCCTCGTTAGCCATTTTTTCTGTCATGAAGTATGGTCTGAATCGGGAAGGCTGCGTATCTTGCAAAAATTCACTAAGGAATGGTGCTCCTTCAGTGAAGCTCTCATGCCTCCTCAACAGTGCACTCCTCTGTAGATGACATGCTACAGGAATAGGTTCAGCATGGCTTGAGTTGGCTCCTCCATTGGAGCTGCTCTCATTTGCTTGCTCACTTGGTAGATCAAATGGGTTACCTGTTTCCAACAACGCAGATGGAGCAGAATCTGGGAAGTTATCTTCATTGTAAGGAAGATCGAAAGGATTTTTCCTAGGAGCGAAAACAGCAGGAATTTGAACATTAAACTTTGATAGTTCTTCAATAGTGGGTAAGGAATCAGTGCTACCAAATTCGATCAAGTTCCTGTCTGCGTATTTCCTTGCCCGACGCCTAGCAATTAGGGTCTCCAACCTTTGGTTACGCTCAATCTCCAAGCACCCGATTTTCAGTATGTTCTTCTGGTCGTCAGCAGTCCATGCTACAACTTTAGCATGCTGTTTCCCCTTGTGTACATTGCCATCATTGCCCTGTTGGTTTTCCGCTCCATCTTCAGTGCTGCTGTCATTGGAGTCACCATCTTGAGAGGACTGTGATGAACTGCTGCCCGACCCAAGATGACGAAATGCGTGGAGCATTGGAGCAGTATCTATCTGAACCACCTGACTCACTTGATCCTGGTTCCGAAGAACAAGCAACACCATGAGATCGCTTTCTAATTTTCTTAACCCTGTTTTTGTGCTTCGCCACTCTCTCTTCACCGGACGGAATTGTAGGAAGAGGTACACCCCTAAGAGATTTGCTACTATCATGGATATCCGAACTCCGAGCATTCTCAATTTTTTTGTAGACATCTTTTTCAGGATTGTTCGGTTCACCGTACGCCAGGATGATTCCAAGAAAGACGCCAGTGATTAGGAAGATAGGTGATGTGGTCACGATGAGGGTGAACCAGCCAAAGAAGTACTTGTACAACACAAGTAGGAAAATCAGTAAGCAGAGAGCTGAAGGATGGCGTCGAAAGAATCTGCCTGTGGACCTCAGTGGTGCCATTTCCCTCAAAATATTTCTCCATTTCATTGCAGGGTTTCCACGCTCTGCAATGTGTAAGAAATGACCTTCTATGTTAGCATCTGAAAAGATTTATAAAGCACAACAAGAAACAGTTATTTTGTGATTGTAAATCTCAGATGTTGCACGTTTGCACAAGCAAACTAATAAATAGTCACACTAGTATTTATGTGATTACTGCTTTGCACTCAAACAATGATTACAGTTCTTCTGAACAGTAAAGCAATTGCATTCCTGTTCCAACTCAATCTTCATCGGTTGTATATTTATTTGCACACTTCGGTTTACATACCAAAATTTCTGATTTGAACTGAACCCATTCAAACGGTGTCATGTGAATGAACTTAAAAGCTCCCAATTATCCTTTTTTCCTTTTTTATTATTTTTTTAAAGTACCATCAGTACCCAATGTAATTAGGCTTATTTTCAAAAAAAAATATACATTGACATTAGGGTGTGCATGCGTGTTGAGCATCTGTGTCTGTGCTTAATTAGAAAAGAAAAAGTAATACTACATCAACAGAACGAAACTCCATGCACGCTAAAAGGAAACACCATGGGGAAGCCATCTAAAATATACTGCTTTTACGCCCTAGTTTCCAAATAACCTGATCCCCAAAGAATCACATTGCAGCTGGTTACACAACCGATTTCTCACATTACCAATGTATTACCGATTTGTGCCGCCCCGCTCGGATTGAAAGCTTCCATCAGGAATGGCCACATTTCTCCGTGCAACAAGCTTGGCTGTCATATTTTGTGCGGGAAATGATTCTTTTGACGGAACAAATTTGCCGCATCACCTTATGATTTACGAATTATGATGGTTCTATTCTAATCACTATATAATAAGGCGCGCGATCGAAGTTGCTGGAAACCAACAAATCTAGAAATGCGGACATCAAACAAATCCGCGACAAGGTGGGCGGGTCAGAGAGAAACGAATACATTAGAATCGAGGGCTGGAGACGAAGAAAATAAAAATAAAAAGTGTCTGCAGAATGAACGAGCATTTCCAGCCGAGTTTCCTTACCGACGAGAGAAGAAATCGGGCAGAGTTAGGGTCGATCTGCGCTCCACGGCAGCAGCGTCCGCAAGGCTGGGACGAGGACGACGAAGGCGCCTACGGGAGGGGACGAGGAGGAGGAAGAGCGGCGAGCCGTGTTCGGCGCGGAAGGCTCCTGCCTCCTGGGGAGTGGGCTAATGCATGCAGTGGTACCGTGCACATTTTTATAGTCTTTGCAATTTTAAATTAGCAAACAAAAATTAATTCTGCGCTCCATGACATACACCTATTACTCATATTTTCTTATTTTTAGTTTTTAATTTGGTTTTATATAATGAGCCTCATTAAATATAGTTAAAAAAAATAATTAATTTCACTAAATTGAGTGGACTCATGACAGTTGGAAATGGAGTCATTCCTCCAGATGAAAATCTTTTTCTCAAAAATATGTTAACACAAACTTGGATGTGTGATTGGTTAACTCCTTTTCTCAAAAAATGAACACATAAAAAAATTGAATCTAATAACCTCCAAATGCTCTAATATTTACCAAATAAAAACAAGTCAGCATAGAAAAGATGGCTACTATTTATTTGATCCATTAAATTTTTTCTTTACCATGCAATCTAAACATGTCCCTCAGAAAATTGTAAAAAGGACTCTGCTAATGCATGCAGTGTGTGAGTACGGCGTGCACATTTTTTACGAGTCTTTGCAATTTTTAGTTAGCATTAGCAAACAAAAATTAATTCCTGCGCTCCATGACATACACCTATACACTTTCATCTTACTCTTTAGTTTTTAATTTGGTTTTAGAATATAATGAGTTGATCCATCACCACATCATTTCTCATAAACTAATAATTATTAATAGTACAAGAAATGAAGTCATTTCACTAAATTGATAAATGGACTCATGACACACTTATCTAGAATGGAGTCATTCCTCGAACCAAACACTCCATAGATCGAAAATAACTCCTTTTTCTCAAAAATATGTGAACACAAACTTGGATGTGTGATCGCATAGACCGAAAATAACTCATTTTCTCAAAAAAAAGAACACATAAAAAAATTGGATCTAATAACCTCCAAATGCTCTATATTTTCTAGCACCACTATAAAAACAAGTCAGCATAGATAAAGATGGCAACGGGCCCGAAATACTTGACACCCGATGGGTATTTGATCCATTAGGGGATGGGGATGGGATCATATCTTTACCCGCGGGTATCTAAATAGGCAAGAATCCATCCCCGATGGGTATATGATCGTAATAAGTTTAGCGGTCACCATCACATATTACATAAAAGTTCACGATCTATGGGAAACGTTCCTGTTTACCCGCCCCAGTTACTGTTGGGGAACCCGACTATTTGAGTCATTCATCTGAGTATTAGGCCCAAAGAAGCTCAACATAGGTATTTTGGCCCAAATCTCAACAATCATATATATAGTTTGTGTGTTCTAGGAACTCTAGTTTAATTTTTTCTCACCATCTCCGCCAAGAACACATGAATAAACACGCCTACCTCACGAGCGCCGCGTGCCCTCGCTTTCTCGAAGGATTCGATCTCTACGCCACCTTTGCTCGTCCTCCTTCAAGGACCTCGCTTCTTCTCCTCGGCATCTTGAGACTCCGACACTTATACTATAACATGAAGAAGAAGAAACGTCTCCGATTGCAAAGCTGCGACCCCAAGTGTCCTTGTTTATCGGGTATGCAGTACTTCCCATCCAAGATCGAGATCGGTATCTCGTAGCTCGCGCCGAACACCAAATCATGATGCCCGACGGCAAGTGCGAGGATGGGCAAGAATCTATACCCGAGATAGTTAACGGGGATGGGGACGGGATGAATTCTATGTAGGAAAGAGAACATTTCGGATACCATTCAAACAGAGTACATCCCCGTTGCCATTCTTAAGCATAGATTGGCTATGTTAGGCCAGTCACTAGGCATCAGTAATTCTTGGAAACTCTGTAGATGATGTGGTATTCTTAGAAATTGTGAAATGTAACTTTGCATCATGGGGGGATGTCGACATAATATCGTCTTCGAGAATGACTCCTCGAGGGGTATCCACGAAGATAGATTGATCGGCAGAGAAGCGTGTGATTAAGAACAAAAAGGCATATCTTATGAAATGTTCAGAGACACGAAAGTTAGAATTTCTTAATCACACTGTTCAATAGCAACGTTAGTATGACGTAATACCCTACTCCTACCATGGTGCTGTTGGTTTGTATTAGCTACCGTATGATATTGCGTGAGTTTGGAGGGGATCCTTGCCCGTCTTATATAGTCCGGGGGGCAGGGTTACAAGTCGGTTAGATCGAGAGATAACCAAAAGTAATAACAGATTACATGAATCTTAGCCTATATATTTTTATACACATTTTTCAAGATCATCGTATCCTAACAATGAATAATGATCTCGTAGTATCTTGAAATATCTTCCCGGTGTGTTGCGGGAGGTGCCGAATGAAAAGAAATTTCAGAGTCGTGTCCCACAAGGCTTTGTCTTGTAGGTTAGGGCTGCCCGGCCTTTACCGCGGGCGCATGGCGGCATGAAATCCTGCATGTGTCTCGCCTTGGCAATAAGCAAGCGGCGCAATAGGTGTGCGAGGGGGTCGTACGCAACAGCCCCCACGGCTGAGTCCTCGGCGCCTTCGGAAAATGACGCTGGTACTTAAGCAGCAACGCTGTCTCAGAGCTGAGCTTGTCCGAGGCGAGTGAGCGAGCTGAACAAAGTCGCGAGCAGTCAAACTCATGGTCCGATCACCATGACGAGTTGCCGAAAGCAGTTGTGAGCAGCGGGCTTAAATCCAGAAAGCGAAGAACCGGCAAAGATTTTCAAATAAATTTGAATTCCGTCCATTCAAACGAATTTTTGGACTAAATCAAAGCAGAGCTTTGGGCCAAAAATAAAAGTTGCTCAAAATTTTATCCTCTACAATTTGATTTTGAAGACCAACGCCAAGCATTATAGATTTTGAATTATACAATTAAAGTCAATTTTGCCATAAGAGTGTAAGGAGCTCACGTTCATAATCGAAAAACCTTTCTTCAAATTGTGATAAACAATTCAAGTGTGCCCACTTAGAGTCAAGCTCTACCATGAGAAAAGGAGATAGTCTTCTTCAACTTCAAGAGGCGCGAGTCTTCGAGAATGTTTCAAAGCAAACACATTCACCGCGAGGTGAAATGTATCCACTTGCGATTATCCCCGAGCATAACACCGGGTGTTAGATGGCGTAAGAGTGTGTGGTGCATAATCGTGGTCTAAAGTAGAAGAAAAGTAGAAGACCGCGAGTCTTCGAATAAAGCAAACACATTCACCCCCACTCCCTAAGCGTAGATGGCGTAGTCATATGCACATTCACCTAGAAGGTGAAGTGTATCCACAAAAGCACATTCTCCGAGGTGAAGTGTGACGATCCCCTCGAGGTGGGTGACATGGTCACGTGGTGCGTGGTCGAAACAACGATCAATTTGGAGAAAACAGAATCACGGAGAAAACACCGGAGTAATGGCTGTACAATAGTAATTATTGAGCCATAACGGTTGGTGGAGATGTTGGCGAATATTCGACGAGCCATAACAAATTGCGGAGATAAATCAGCGATACGGGCCGAGGTTGCGCAAAGGCCCAGGTAACGGTCCACCTTCAGTTGCGGGGAATTCGGAGAAACGCCAATCACGGGAACGGTTTCCCAAAAACCCTCGAATGCGAAAAGGTGGGGGCAGTGCTTTTATAACTACGCCGCCGCACCCCGGGCTCATACCTTTGCCCCTTTGCCATTTCATCTTCCTCCTCCGCCGTCGCATTTCCAGATTCACATCTACTCCTGCTTCCGCCGCCAAAACCTAGCCAGATCTGAGAGATGGCGCCAAGAAGAAGAGGTGCAAAACCGAAGAAAACGAGCCCCTAGAAGGAGAGGGCCGAAATCCGGTGTGACGAAGAGTGGGTGCCGTCGCAAACGGGAGAGGCGGAGCTCAACAGATTGGTGGAGGCGAGGCGTTCTGCCTGACCACATCACCGCCGAATGGCCGCCGGCCCTTGGTGAGCCCTTCCCCATGCCTCATACTGATGAAGTTGTGGTATTTGAGGACTATTTCTGGCGCGGGTTGGGATTTCCTGTTCATCCATTCTTGAGGGATCTGTTGGAGCTCTAGGTGGTTAGTCTGTGCAACCTCCACCCAAATACCATATTGCATATATCTATCTTCATCTATTTCTGTGAGGCGTATCTCGGAATCCTTCCACACTTCAATCTCTTCCGTCACCTGTTCTGGCTGAAGAAGAGAGGCGGCGGTGGTTCCAAGGTGGTCGGCGAGTGTATCTTCAGCTGCGCGATGGAATGGCAGGAGAATACCTTACTGTTCCGCTAAGCACATCGCTGAAAGGGTGGAACACCAGGTGGTTCTACATGAAGCAGAGCCACCCTACAGTCCGCTGCAACGCCGACCACATACCAGAGAGCTAGAAGAGCTGGTCGGAGACGCCAAGCAGCGCTGATATGGAGCAAGTGAGGGAGCTCCTTGGCTTAATAAAAGGGCGTGAAGACCAACGGTGGATTAGTGGCGGCAAGCTTTATAGTGCGTCGTATCCAGCCCTGCAAGGAGAGGGCCCACTCCGCCTTTGAGTTCAAGGGGGAGACCGATGGTACCCGAGAGAGGTCGGAGATGCTGTCGATGGATATTGTGCAGGAGCGGGGCGCAGAGCTGTTCGCTCCACTTGCCTCATTCAACTTGTCAAGGCAGACGAAACTCTTTCACTGCAAAAATCTGCCTCCTCAGGTAAATATCTCATTTGTGTGTTCCTGATGCTTTTTTATCTTTTGTCATTGCCGAGCAATTGACTGATTTACTCATGCAAAGATCCATTCGCAGGAAAGAGCGGCGTGCTGAGGAGCGATTGGCCGAAGGGAGTAGACGCCCGGCCACCGCCGCAGCCTGAGGAGGAAACCGTCAGCATCTCGTCGGAGAGTCCATCCCCGGTGTCGGAGAAAATTCGGGGGAAGAGGGCAGCGGCAGACGAGCCTGCCCGTAAGAAGAGAAAGACGGCGGGTGCCGCTCCCCTCAAGCCGGGCGGCATCTCGCTTGGTGGTGACCAAACCACTCGGACGCGAAGGACCGCGGTGTTCGAGTGGTTGGATGACGACGAAGTTCCGTGGCTCCTCCACCGAGCACGAAGGCGCCTCCGCGTAGCACGCGCGCGGAGGAACAGTCGATGGGAGGGCAGGAAGTTCCCCAACAACGAGCGATGGAAGTCCCCAAGCAGCAGGCAAGGGGAGCCCTGGAGCGGCGGGCGGAGGAAAGTCCCCGAGCAGCAAGCGAGGGGAGCCCCGGAGCGCGGGTGGAGGAAAGGCCGACGGCAGAGACCGCGGGACCTCCACCCCAAGACGCAGCGTCGACCCCAAGGCCGCGGTTGAGGGCTCGAGTAGGCATCGCCGGTTCAAGGAGGCGCTCAACAGAAATAAGAATGCTAAACTAGCCAACTCCCGCTATCTTGGAAAGGTGGGTATTGGATGTCATATCAATCAATCAACCTGTTTAAGCTTTTGGTTTCAAATGAGCTTATCGGCCCGATAACAAGATGTTTTTCCCTCTCACAACAAACCGAAGACCGGTAGGGCTTATCATTGAAAACCAACCAAATGAGCAGTGAATCTAAGAAATGCTTTAGCCAGTGAGCTAGGTTTTGATTTAAGAGCGAATCAGATTTTTGCATATTACTAACTGTGACTATTTTGCCAAAATTGCCTATCCCACAACATGATGAAAAATTTAGATATTCAAATTAGTTGTCCACCACTTTCAAGTTTCAATGCAAGTTCACCCATGTCCATACTGTTCATACTCTCTTCCACAACATTTAGATATATAGTCGTCTCAGATAAAAATGATAAAACGTTCAGATATTTAGATATCTGGGAGCCCAGCATGACACCGGCAATAGCGTGTTGAAGATATGTGGCCGTCTTGGCGGTTCCATGGTGGAGGGGCACCCCAGCCGCGCTTCGGCGAAGCCTCAATGAAGGGGGCACTCAACGGTCTCGGCGCGCCTGCAAAGCACTACGACAACCTCAATAACAGCGACACTTGCGGTCTAGTTGTGGTGTGCCAGCTTGATTTGTGGCCAAAACCCTAGGTGCATGGTCCCCTTGATTCACATCGCTTGAATCGTGCCTCCCCCAATCCATCTCGGCTGATGCACATGTGGTTTCTTCGTTGTTGCAAGTGGTGATGACTGCAAGGGGTGGCAGTGGCGGTAACGCGAACGCGAACGCGAGGGCCAGTTCCAAAGATATGGAGCTCAAGCTCAATAAGCCGTTGCTCGACCTATTTTGTTGTTGCCTTTTTCCTCTACCTTTTTATGGAGCGCAAAGTTTCCTAAGTTGTTCTTAGCTGCGATATCACAGGCCTCAACGACACCTTCATCGCTTGTGATGGCATCAAGCACGTCAGTGGTGGGCAGGAGGGGGTAGTGAGGAGGGGTGTTTTTTTTTAATCTATTTACGTAGCCGGCCATATTAATATTAATCACAAATGTGAATTGTATAAGCGACAATTGTGATAACCTCTGTCAAATTTGATTGACAGAGACCCATCTTCCTAAAGGCGGGTAGGTGCAACCCCTGCCTCTAGAAATGAGTTATACCATCTGGCCCAACTGTCCAAGGTATGGATGGTATGTGCTGATCGATGGCTATGGACACTTCAATCATATTTTTAGAAGTTTAGGCATTTTTTTTCAAGCAAAGGCCAGAACCAAGTACTCTCCTCAATCACAATTCACAAATATAAATAGGTGATCTTTGTTTTAGCTACGGTCCTCGAATTGCAGATAAGAATAAGTGATATTTTTGTTGCTATGGCCCTTTAATACGAGCTTTGATCACAAATTACGTTTGATGTAGAATTTGAGAACTATAAGTTCATTGTTTGTAGGTAGTTCAATAATCGTATGATTTTGCTGTTTCATGAATACATTTACTGTGCAACAAAAGTTGGTTATCAAAATCGAAGTTAATTTTTAGGACTAGGTGAATGTCATATATGTAGAGTACAAACTATACATTAATCATCGTTCCATTTGAATCATTCACAACAAGATTGAGTAAGACAGACGAGCAAATGCTCAAGCTAATAAAGTTATGACTTCTGCGAATATGATAAAATGTTTCGAGAAATTGAGCACCAATATAGTTTGAACACATAAAGTGGAAAAAAAAATCTATCTATATGATTGTTCACTACAAAATGAACATCAAAGAATAGTTTTATACAACACCTGTCCCGCTTTTTACAAGCAAATCTCAAACCATAAATAAACCAAACAAAAATGTCAGACACCCCTGCTCAGATAAATGGTGATCCGTGTTAAATGACATTGAAATCTCTTTTTCACTGAGAGCAGAATATGAACATAATCAAGAGAGATGCCGTGTGACTGGTCAGAGTATAATTCTTCCCTTTCCAGTGCATCCACCATAATAGGAACAACAATCTTCTGCTGCTACTGCATATACAAGTATATTCCCAAAGAGATTCCATATTTACCCACTAAAATGTCCAAAAGAATGCTATGTAATTCTGAGTGCAGTCAATCTGTGAGCATTAATACAATTTGTTCCAGGGTATGTATAGGGAATATTTACTTCCGTGTAAGTTCTGTGGGCAAATACAAAACTTTGTACAGTCAGAGGGAATGGAGATATACAATAACGCCAGCTGGTACCTGCCAGATCCTCAATCTTGAGGAAGGTTGGCCCTGGATAAGTAGTTATTATCCTCAGCAATCAAATCAATAGTAGAAATTTAATGCAAAAGAATTAGCCTCTCCACAATGAACATATATCCAAGCCAGTGAAAATAGGTATTTCGTCAGCACTAGCATGTGATGTATCACCTGTATTTCCCGATTTGCACTTTACTCATGCTGCTCTCCAACCTCTGTATGCTTGCAGCAACCCGACCAATGTTTGGTTTTGAGTCAACGCTGTAATCATCGCTGCTGTCGACACTTCCAATGTTAGTCTGTGCATCGGTGTTCTTGGCATCACTGTTTGCAACAATTCCAGTGTTGGATTTCACATTAGCATTGATGGTGTCATTGCTCTTAGCACTGGTGTCATTGCTCTTAGCACTTCCGCTGATCGGTTTTATGTCCATACACTTGGCATTATCAGCACTGCTAACAATTCTAGTGCTAGATTTCATATCTGATGAGTTCTGAGCATCATTGTTAGCAGGGCTTCCAGTGTTGCATTGTGCATCAAAGTTCTTGATATAAGAATTAACAACACTTCTAATGCTGCGCTTCACATCTTTGTTGACAACACTGGAAGTGGTGGTGTCCACATTACTGCTCTTGTCATCTCTACTGGAGATGTTATCAGAGTTGGGCTTTATATTGACAGTTTTGGCATTTCTATCAGTGATGTTACCAGTATCCAGCTTTGCATTAGAGCTTTTGGCATCACTGATGATGATGCTTCCAATGTGGGGCTTCATATCAGAAGTCTTGGCATCTCTATTAGTGATGGATCCAATGTTCGGATTTACATCAACATTTTTGGCAAGTCCGTTCGCAATGCTTCCAGTATTGGGCTGTACATCAGTGTTCATGGAAGCATTGCTGGTAATGCTTCTGGTGTTGTATTTTGCATCAGCAGTCTTATCACAAGTTCCAGTGGGGCCGCCTTTTTTGCTCGTCAAATCAATATTTGTACAGTCACCACTGGTGATACTCCCTGTGCTTTGGGCCAGATCAATGTTCTTGGCATCATTATTGTTAAGAGGCCCACAAGTTTTATCCTCGTTATATCGAAGCCATGGATGCTTTAGGCAGTCTAAAGCTGTTGGCCTCTTCTCTGGTGCAAAGTCGAGTAAAGGGCAAAGAAAACTGGCAAATTCCCGGGCATCAGATTCAGAAATTTTGTATTTGTCAACAAGGACACGTTCAATGGATGACAATTTCAGCCTTCTTATCCGCTTCAGATCTCCATGGCGGTCAAAATATTCCTTTGGTCGTGTTCCCATGGTTGCAATCTGAATTCATTTGGAAAATTGTACAGGTAGTTCCATCATTAAAGGAATGCTTGATATTTCAGAAACAAAGAATTGAATTGCAAAAGGAATGCTGGGCTTACCTTCTTCGGCATCTTGCCAAGTAGTTCCATCATTAAAGCCAAGTGATCCTGCAGACAACCTTCGGTCCTCAATAAAAGTAACTAAAGGGCTAAAAGATAATAATCAACTAGAGTTTGCAAGGCTTAGCTTTCATGCTCTCAGTGCTCATGATAATGTCAATATGCCAAATGTAACAGAAGTTTCAATATCTATTGGCAGTTGGAACTGGCATTTCAGAATATTGTCGATTAATCTAATATTCAAAGTAGAGAACATTAGCAGTTTTTAATCTTGAAGGCTGAAAGGAAAACCATTCCCCTGATATTTTTTGGGTGCACATATTATTTGTTGTAGCTATTCGAGGTAAACAGGATTACAGGAGTAATGGAAAAAAAATTGTCCAGCTCCAAATTCTAATGCTAAGCATATTCATGTTGACTATGGTTGTTTTCTGAGTTTGGACATACTTCTTTGTGTCCATGTCAGTGCTTACTTTTTCACTTCATTAAATTGGATAAGTCTATAGTGGGATTACGGGCATGCACTGCGTAATTGAAGCCAACTCAAAGATGAACGAAATAGCTAGGCTCATGAGGAATGCAATATATACCTCATCTTCACTGTATCCATGGCCTTCCTTGGGTGTAAATAGCATTTCTCCTGTTGCGAGCTCAAAAGCGATACACGCAAATGACCACATGTCAACAGAAAATGAGTATCCTGCACCTAGAATGATCTCTGGCGCCCGATACTGCCTTGTCTGAATAAAATCTGTAAATTGCTTGTCGGCCCAGCAAGCATTCCCAAAGTCCACAATCTTGCATGTAAGATCAATTCCATCCAAGCTCCTTTCTGAGCGCGAAGATTCCACAGCTGATTTTCTTTTCTCAGCAAGCTTTGCAAGCACCCTCCTTGCTCTCATCTTTAGCTTCTTCTCAATAGCGTTAAGGCCAGCTTCACCATTAGGGTTTCCCTCAGGCCTCTCGAGGTTAGGTTTAAGCCCAGAGCGAATGGGGTCCTTGGAAGGATCAATGGTTGAGACAAGGAGAACGTTCTCAAGCTTCAAATCTGAGTGGATGATGCCAAGCTCATTGTGCAAGTAATCAAGGCCTACCAAAATCGACCTGCATATTTGCCTCACCCTATCAAGCCCGATGCCTTTGTAACGGTTGTACTGTACCAGCTTAAGCAAGCTATCTCCCAGTAACTCGAAGACGAGGCAGATATGCTGCCCGTTCGGCCCCGCATGCTTGAAGTGATCTATCAGCTGAATGATGCATTTGCAGTTTGACGGGTCCCTCTTGGTGATCTCTGACAGGAACTCGATTTCATGAAGAGCAGCTTGCGCAAACTCAGGCGCACTCTTTTGGATCTTCAGGGCCACGTATCTCTGCAGAAAGGAGAATACATTTGTGAAAACAATGTTCAATTTTTCTTCTGTCCAATTTTATAACTCTAGTCAACGACACCAGAGTATCCATAGCGATAATTACAATCATTGTTATATTATAGTTAATCATGGTTATAGTTTAACGTAAGCCACATTACTAGTACGAGAAAAGAGGGACACTAAAAGAATTTGCCCCTGGTACTGGCAACTGAATTTATTTTTGTATTGTACTGCTCGAAAATAAATGAAAAATTCAATTTGGCATTGTTTCCCTCCAGCTCCAGCGTGTAAGACCTGACCTGAACCCACCTGTGGTTCTGGTTGTTTTGTATTATTACGAAAGAGTAAAGGCTTTCCCAATGGCAGCGGCAAACGGATGAACCAAACTCCCAAATGGGGAAAGAAACGACAAACCGAATCCCTAGTCTAGTGAAACGAAGCCTATAAAATCCGAGTGAGTATCCGACAGCCCCGTCGCAATCCCAATCCCAAGCCCATTCCCCTGGCCTCGCGTGGGGCCCGAGGGCAGGGCAGGGCGCGCGAGGCGGTAGCGGTACTTGCGATCCGATCAAGCGATCGATCGGTGCGCCGCTAATCGACAAAGCGCGAGATCTATTCTAGACGGGCAATCGCATTACGAAGCGGAGGGGGAGCGATCGCGCGGCGGGGGAAGGCGGGCGATCTTGAGCCCCTCCTCGATCGCCGGGGAGACGGGCGGGGAGATGCCGCGCGCGATCTCATGCGGAAGAGGCCAGCAGAGGGCGCGCCGCGCCTACCTGTGATTGGACGTCGAAGGCGAGCCAGACGGTGGAGAAGTTGCCCCAGCCGAGCTTCCGCTGGGCGACGTAGCGGCCGGCGGCGAACTGGTCCCCGTGGCGGACGGCGTGGTAGCCGCCCTTGCGGTAGCCGTCGACGCCCTCGTCCTCCTCTTCCTCCTCCATCTCCACCTCGTCGCCCGACAAGGACGGCGACAGCGACGCCACCCGCGACATGCTCCTCCTCGGTTCCCTCCAACGCCCCCGTGTATTCCGGGGATTCCAAGGCAAGGCGCGCGCGTAGGTGTCCGGCGATCCCACCGGTGGCGTGGCGAGCTCTTCTCTTGTGTTCCGGGTCAATTGGGCTGGGAATCGCGTAGGCAGGCGGTTGTGGGTTTGGTTGGTTAAAACTTTTTTTTCTTTCTCAGGTGGTGGGGGAGGGAGGGGCGGAGGGACGGGGAGCAAGCATTCCCTGGACGACGAGAGAAAGGCAGAGGAGGACGCGGGGAGCTTTCCCACGTCGCTCCTCCTATTTTGGATGTATTGCACGGTCACCCACGACGACAGCTTCTCCATTCCAACATCCCCCACCGTACCGTATCCCATTGCCATGCCCAATCAACCTAGGGCCTGTTTAGTTTCCTCCAAAACTTTAAATTTTTTAAGATTCCCTGTTATATCAAATCTTTGATGCATGTATGAAGCATTAAATATAAATAAAAAATAAAACTAATTACACAGTTTAGACGAAATCCACGAGACGAATATTTTAAACATAATTAGATTATGATTGGACACTAATTACCAAATAACAACAAAAAGCGCTATAATTACATTTTGCCAAATTTTTCGGATCTAACCTGGGCCCTATTCTTCGAAACTTCTCTCTCTTTTCCATCCTGAACAATCAGCAGATGCAGATCATCATGTGCCTCTTTTTTTTCTGAAAAGCGTAACTTGTAATGCAATTTAGAATTTACATTAACCCTCTGATTTCTGTCATTTTTTTACTCACTTTAGAGTCCATTCCCATTCGTGATTTAGCTCTGTGAAGCACCTTACATTAAGTCAGAAAATGTCATATTACAAGGGGGGCATTAGTTGGTCAGCGAAATAGCTAGAACTACAGTACATCATCTGTGTGTTAACATTTGGACAACTATGGTGTCAATGTAGAGGCTTATATCATAGTATCAGGCGCGAAGCAATGGCCCTGTTCGCTTGAGCTTATTAGCCAGAATTAGCCCTACTTTTCAGCGATGGGAACCGTGTTTTTTTCTCACAATAAATCAGCCATACAAATCAGTCGCAGTAGCAATAAGTCCTACCGAACAGAGCTATAATATTAGAAATTGATGTAAAGAAGAAGGTACGTAAAGGTGCCAATTTTACCATGTGAGACACTCGTCACAATAACTATAGCGGAGAGCCAAGGAGAAACAACATCCCTAACAATGACATGAATCGATTTATATATGGATGGATGTAACAAGAACAAGAGTGAAACATGACGACGTACTATCTAAGCTCTCTCTTTTTTTGATAAAATGATACAATTTGATTATCGAAGGTTTGCTTGATCTGAAAGCATAAACCTTGAATGTAATAATTGTGTCTTCGGCTATATTTACATGTTGCAAATTATTCATCAACAAAATGCTCCTTATGAGAGAAGTCAAAAGTGGGCAGCATAGCCTACTCTACTCCACCCTATAATACACCGGTTAGAATAAATCTACAGCAACACAACAAATGATTGCTCCACAGTCATGACATATGCTATATCCACATCCATGAATACACCTAGAAAATATAACACCACCAAAACGGATGCACCATATTATCTTTTAGCCATTCTCTCTCATTACTCATCCAAATCTGACGGCTCATGTTTAGTGTGTCTGCCCTCCATCGCCCTCCCGCGGACCTCCGCCCCACGCCAGCGCCACGTCCACTTCTGCTGCAGGCACAGATTCGATTCTCGGTGGCTCAAATGTCTTTTTTGCGAAAGAAAAAAAAAAATAATACCGCCTCTCCCTCACTCTCCCAAGGCGGCGGCAGGCACAGGGCCATCTCCGTCTTCCCCGGCGGCGTCCCGGCAAGCACCCCTCCAAGGTCACGAGCAGATTCCGTCTTCCCCGACGAGAGAGCTGCGCCCCACGACAGCCCCGGCGGGCGCCCCTCTAAGGATCCGCACAGCCTCTCCGCCACTAGGTACGCCCGCCCCTTGGTCGTCCCTTCCAGCTGTGCCAAACCGAGCACCCAAACCCTAAACTTACTATTTGTGCTCGGATCTGATCTAACTACTGTGGCGGGCGCGAGGCCGCCCGAGGCGTGGTGGGGACGGGCCTCATGTAGCTAGCCCGTGGTGGTGGTGGCGCACTTTCAGCCACGACAAGCTAATCGGCTTTGGTGGGGCGCCTCCCAGCATGCATGGCATTCTTGGCTTCGGCTAGGCGCGCACCACCGGGCGCTGCTGCTGGCTGGCCTTGACCGCTGAGGTCTTGCCATAGTCGCCAGCCACACCCGCAAGCACGTCGTCGACGGCCTCCTCGGCACCTCCTCCCATGGTTGGCGCTGTAGCTGCAGCAGTACCAGTCGGGACAGCAGCCGCCATGACCCAGGTCGTCCTCCCCATCCTCGCCTCTCAATTTACTGTGAAATTTGCTCCTGCAGGATGGTTGGTTCAGTTATGCTGTTTTTTTTATTGTTATTGACAATTCCCACCCTTGATTACTAAAGTGAAATTTGCTCCAGGTACTTTTATCTTCTTTCTGGTACACTATGGGATTATTCAGAATTAAGGTTCTTAAGTAAGAACTTTTACTTTCAGATGAGATCAAATGTGAAAATCTGTAGTGTTCAGCTACTGTCAAATGCTTATGTTTGTTAGTAATTTGTTGTCAGGTGGCACTCTTCTTTTTTTAAGTTGGTGTTTGGTACAGCTGGACTTGATTTTTTTTATTGTTAATGTACTCACGATCGGTTCCAATTTAAGCCTATCATAAAACATCTCTTTCACATAACTATATATTTAGTATCAGCTAAGTTAGTGGTTTTCTGCTGGTGTCCTGAGATAGTTGGTGAATGATGAATTGGAACAACAGTGCGGTGACATTCTCCAAACATAAATGCTAACATTTTTTTTGGTGGGGGTGGTTTCACATCCAATTTACACCAACTGTCTGTAGACCATTAATTACCTTTGGTCAAAGTCATATTTGTATAGTGTTGTCATCTCCAGATATTAGACAAACTTACATGGATTTTGTCAGTCAGGATTTTCTATTTTCTTGTATGCTAAATAAATTTACTACCAAAAAAACCACCATTGTGATCCTCTGGAGATCACCCTGGCCTCCAGTCCACCTAATTCTTAATATATTTGGGTAGAAAATAATTTAATAAGATTTTCTTCTACATGAGAGACTCACAATGGCCTCGAGAGATCACAATGGCTTGACCCGACAACTTCTGGATGAGGTAGGTGCAGAACATGATTCATTCATGGATGTGAAAGCGAGATTCATGGACTTCAAACAGAGAAACTATGTGTAAATGGATCATTCACCTTAATATTTCATAGTTGTTCTTTTTATTTGTTGAAATTGCTATATCTGGATCTATGGACACGGAGGATTTTTCAAATTACCAAAGTCATGCTCAGCAACAAACACCAAAGGTACATGATAATGACTTTGATAGCAAATCATTTTTGATATTGGCATTATTATTAGCCTCATGGGATTACTTTTGGTTTTATGTTCTTGTGTGCAGTTCATGGTGGTTGACATTGCTATATCTGGATCTATGGACAGGGAGGATTTTTCAAATTACCAAAGTCTTGCTCAGCAGCAAACACCAAAGGTACATGATAATGACTTTGATAGCAAATCATTTTTGATACTGACATTATTATGAGCCTTATGGGATTACTTTTGGTTTTCTGTTCTTGCGTGCAGTTCGTGGTGGTTGCTTGTGCTAACTCCAGGGTCTGCCCTACGGCTGTTTTGGGGTTTCAGCCTGGGGAAGCATTTACAGTTCGTAATGTGGCAAATTTGGTACAATTTTTTTAAAAGTGTTTCATTGACAGTAAGTATAATGTTGCAATACCAGCATCGCGGCGCATCCACGCATGAACAAGATTATTTTTCTTTTGATGGAAGGGGTCTCTATTATGTAAATATGCATAGGTCTAGATGTCGATTCCTAGAACAATATATAGTAGACATTTTTAACTGGTTGTCCCTCAGGGGTGGACGCCACGCGACATCGTCAGCAAGTCCGTCTGGGCAATCCTCACCTCGTCGTCGTCATCTTTACTTGGTTTCAATTCAAGGTGTCATCTTTGCTTTAGTCCCTCTGCTGTTCAGTCATGATTGAAGTTCCTTCGTTTGTCTAATCTCTTGCGTGCCTTCATCTTCTGTTGGGATCTTTGTGCTGTTCTTGTCTCTATTCTGACACATCAGTTCTTGGAGCATGGCCATGTATATAGGGGATTTTGAGGACACAACTATGTTGGGTGAATCAAGTAATGTGAGTGTCTTATAATCCTTTCAAGTACTTATTAGCCCTCTAATTATTTTGACGCTCCTTTGGAGAAAGGGTTTGTTTTTTACCAGATCGATGCAGCCAAACAATGCAACCAAAAAGGAGGGAATGACAGTGGAATTTTCTGCTGGTAAATGACTGATGATGGCTTCTGAATTGACTGCAACTATATGGTGCGTAGTTAGGCATACCTGCAAAAGTGACTGAAAATTCACTCTTCTTGTTTGTGAGGGTCTTCTGATCTTTTGATTGATTGAAAATGCTTTCTTGTATTGCAGGTTTGTTTTTAATATATTTAAAAGGTGGTTCTTTACTGTGTGACAGAAGTCATGCCTATCCATGGCTAATCAAACATCTAGCAATTTCATTGGAGGGAAAGGCTCCTAGGCAGCTAGCCACCAATGTTTGTAATAATTTGATCTTTCTTTTGCAATTTGTTTTTGTTACTGCCTGCTATTGAGAAAGCACAATGCAAGTTATTTGCCAATGTGTCAATACCATTTAAGAAGTAAGAAAAATCTATTTTTGTTACCAAGGATTGTTCTCTGTAACACATTATTTGCTTCAGGTGGCTGTTATATTAGCTAACACCAGATGTAAACTGGCTAACAAACTACTCTTGTACAGGTACTCGGCTCTTGAGTATTGATGTCTATGTACTTCTCAGATGCAAACGTGCTACATCAATCAGGTTGTCTGTACTGTATAGTTTTCATGTGGTTTGGTTACTGGTGAGATGGTTAATACACTAAGGTGATGAAAAGTGGGGATTAGTAGATGTGGCAATGTTGCTATTTTAGTTAGGACCTACAAAATAATTAATGATTATGTAGGAGATCTGAATTTTCATAATAGAATGATTTTTTAAAGACATATTCTAATTTTCATGTATTGATTTGTCAATTTTCTTGTTATTATCTTATCCATTAATAAATTCTTTTATTTGATAGACACACGTGCGGGTCGTACGTCCATGTCTACTATGAATCTTAATATCTCATTCTATACTTGAATATCAAGATATGTCTTGTCTTTTGCTTGTTTGATTTGCATTATAAAATATCTCGTAGCGTTGGCACGGGCAATATACTAGTACTAGTAAAGATGCCGGTCTTGGTTGACCATAATTTAACCAGATGCCAAAGGGTTGCACAAAATTCCCTCACTGTACCTTTGACACTTCTGAGATGACGGTGCCTTCGTTGAAAAGCAAAAGTATTAATCATAGTCCATCCAGAGCAACGTTACGTTAAAATGGATCCACCTGTGATAATTAGGAACTGTGAGATGCCATTTGTGATACAGGGAAGAGTTGTTGCGTAGGAATTCAGGAGGTTGGTGCCGTGCACCTTTGCAGTGTCATCTCCCAACGTCGTGGCTCGTGGGTTTGGTAGATTCTCTGCTGCAGCTGTGAGCAACAGCACAGCAGCCAGTCCATCATTGATCATTTGCTGCAAAATACCACGCAGCTTATCATTACTCAGTTGTATGGTTACCGTTCATATCACATCGGATGTTTGATATTAATTTAAAGTATTAAATATAAACTAATTATAAAATTAATTACATAGAATAAGATTAATTTGAGAGACTATTTTATTAAGCCTAATTAGTCCATAATTTAACAATATTGTGCTATAGTAAACATATGCTAATGATGTATTAATTAGACTTAATAGATTCGTCTCATAAATTAGTCTTCATCTGTGTAATTAGTTTTATAATTAATTCATGTTTAGCCTTCCTAATTAGTATACGAACATCCGATATGAAAGGACTAAATTTTAGTCCCTGGATCCAAACAACCTCACAGAGTTGAAATTGGAACTTCTGGTTTCTAACTTTTCATGAGGATGGAAGTTTAAACATGTGCTAATGATGGATTAATTAGACTTAATAGATTCGTCTCATAAATTAGTCTTCATCTGTGCAATTAGTTTTATAATTAGCTCGTGTTTAACCTTCCTAATTAGTATATGAACGTCCGATATGAAAGGACTAAATTTTAGTCCCTGGATAAAAAAAACCTCACTAAGTTGAAATCGGAACTTCAACTGAAATCGGCCTCGTTCGCTTGGCTGAAATTGGCTGAAAAAACAAGTCAAAACTAAAATGTTGTGAGAGAAAAACACTGTTTCTACTAAAAAAAAGAAGCCGAATAAACCGGCTTTTAAGGTAAGCCGAATGGGGCTCTGGTTTCTAACTTTTCATGAGGATGGAAGTTTGGCCACATTCTTTTATTGAGACAATTCACAAATCCTTATGTGTTGTCTTTTTTTTTTTCTAAAACACACTTTAAACATCCACACACGCATATTTATGCTTAAGAATGTACGTATGAAACTAGATCTAAAGATTTTAAGATTAAGAAGCCACTATACAATGTCTCACTATTGAAGGAGTATATTTTACATATCATTAAAAAGATAGTTGCATTAATAAGCCACGTAGGCCATCAAACCTTTGAAATTGATTGGATGGCTAAAAGGCGCAATCAAACCATCCAAGCAAGTTATTAGTTCTCAATTTCCATTTGGACAATCGAATTTGTTTTTGTTTCTCACCAGAATCACCCGAAACAGTGCTAACCAAATAGGATTGGAGCACAACAATTCAAAAAGCGGAAACATTTCACCTTTCTATCTACAGTGCTAGAAATGGCCAAAAGGTGGTTTCACATCAATTCACATTGGGATATCACCTTGCTTCTCCTAACATTTGCTAATAAATTCAGTACTCGCCATGCCTTGTCTACCTCAGAGACAAGCCGCACTAACTAGCAGATGGAGTTGTAGCGACACAACTATGATTCTCCACCATTGTGCCTCCCACGTGTTGTTGTTGCATATCCCCGTCATCCAAGATCCATGTGGACTTGCAGCCAAAGCTACAACAACGCCACACGAGGTTCGCCACTAGTCGCCACCATGAGAGGCACCCCAAGCTACTGATGTTAACCCCAAGGCCCCAGAGTGCTGAGAATTTGTTGTCCAACTTACGAATTGTTGATAATGAACCGATAACATGAGAAATTGCATTTGATTTCTATAAATATATGTTGATAATGTATAGCAAAGAAAAAGTACCACATCAATCTCAAAGGCACTTTGGTCTATTCCGCCACATTCTGCTCTTATCAGAATATGAATCTAAGTAGCCAGCTAAATGGTTGTAGCAGGTGGTTCTATTTCTCTATATAAATGTTTCGTAGGTGGTTCTATTTCTCTATATAAATGTTTCCAAAGAGATCTGGATCTTAAGTGTTCCTCTATGAATATAAATCCCTACCAAACACATTATAATCAAAAGAAAGAAAAAGAAGTTTTTAGCTATATTGGTTGCCTATTTGGACAAAGCATGCTTCGATATCAGATCCACTAAAAGAGCCCAATGATATTGTTTCTTTCATTTATGCATTATAGTATCTTGATGAAAAAAGTAGTGTCGGGGACCTAATACCGGGTACCAAATGAGGTGGAATTAATAACCATCGAACGTTGACGCTTCCGGTCAGACAAGAACGCTACTACACTTATTACCCGAACGACGAAAAATTGGTCCCGCCTCGCCCGACCCCTAAGGGCTAAGACTTCACCTCGCCCAACGGCTGAGGGCTAGCTCCGCCTCGTTCGACGTCCGAGGGCAGGCCCCACCTCGCCCGACGCCCGAGGGCAGACTCCGCCTCGCCCGACGGCTGAGAGCTAGCTCCGCCTCGCCCGACGGCTAAGGGCAGACTCCGCCTCGCCCGATGACTGCACCCTGCTCCTTCATTAAGACGAGCACAGGGTACGACAGGACATTCGAGTCAACCGCAGTACCGAGGGCCATGCCCTGCATGCCTGCAGTAAGGTATTGTCAGGATACGACGGGACGGACGCTTTAGGCCCTTTCCGACCTGATAGAGCCCGAACAGTGTTGTAGGCGTCGACTTTTGTCCCACGGTGTTGTAGGCGCCACCATCAGCCCTCGGACGCGGATACTAACACAAGCATACGACAACCACTACGATCCAAGAAAGAACTCACATTATCTACAATGACGAATGTATGGTCACTTCCCCGTCTACTCTCCGTAGGGTCACAGCTCGGCTCTCTGGCGTGCCGCACCGTCCACCGGTGTGGGATAGGATGCACCCACTTGCTGAATAAGGCCAAGGCACGACCCTATGAGGATCAACGAACACGCCATCCCTGACACGGTCTGCCATGTTAACAGGGCAGGCACAGGGAAAAAGGAAGACCCGGATCCTCGAAGGACTTTCTCTCCCTTTGGTTTTGTCCTCTTTCTCCCATCTGTAAACCCCTGCTCCCCCTTGGTCTATAAAAGGGAAGACATGGCACCCCACTAAAGGACCGATCGATTGCTCTTGAGACACAAGACGACGAATCGATTCCACACAACACACAGTCAAGCAGCAACCGAGCTCTTGGCGTCCTTTCGACCTTTCCATCAAAGATTTGGGACATGTCCCTCTCTCGATCGTTTGTACCCCCTACTACGAACCTTTTTCTGGTACTAATAACATGAGCAGCAGCAAACTGGATGTAGGGACATTCTGCCCGAACCAGTATAAACCTTGTGTCCTTTAGCACACCATCCGAGCCTATTATAAATTTACTAGTTGGTGTTTGTTCAAAACACCGACAAGTAGTTAATCATTGTATGTCCATTTGGATTTCAAAGTAGTGTTCAAAGCTTACCTCCAAGTTACTGGTGAGTTAACTATGGGCAACAACCAAATATTCCACCACTTTTCTGCCATATGAACCAAAAGTGGGGAGTGCTCGTTTCACCTTTCAAACATTGTCACACTTTTGAGAAAATATTTGCTCTATAACATGTACTTAAAGATCGTATCTTTTGAGAAAAAATACCCCACCACCTTCCCCTTGCTTTGTGTCTAGGCCAGCAACGCCACCGGGGGCGATGGCTAGTTGTGCGAAGTCGAGCAGGAGTGGTAGGCAAAATCGGGCATGGCGGGTAGACCTCGATACGAACGACCATGGCGTGGAGCAGGGGAGGGGTTGCCGCGGTAAGCAATGTCGGGGCAAGGAGGATATGCCAAGCAGAGTGGCGTGGTTGGTCTGAGCCGAGTAGAGCAGCATGCAGAGCTAGGTGGCGGTTGGGCGTGAAGAGATATGGTGACCTGGTCTGCTACGAATCCTCTGTCGCTCCATGGAAAAAGCAAAGAGAAAGAAGTAGAAAACATGGCTGGCATCTAGTTCCCACTCTAACCATGGCTAACGAATCATCTCCATATCCATCTCTTCTACCAAACACAAAATTACAAAGCAATGATGAACCCTCTAACCAAACAAGAGATTGGATCATTCAATTTTAGAAAACTAGAATTGAACATTGTCCTACATACCTCATCCCTAAACCACACAAGTCAGGTGGGCTTCAAGGTGCTATTACTATTAGACATGTCTATATAAAAGAAACATAGTGCATTGTGAGACACAAGACTATGGTAAAAGAGAATATAGATTAAATTATTCTAACATTTATGTATTAGGTATACGAGTTAGTTTAGACACAAAATTTTAGTTATTTTCTTAAACCAACATATGAGAGCTAACCTCTTTTGTGTGTCTTTTTGAGCGGTCATTTGTGCATTTGTTGTTTAATGACATGATTGACGACATAACCTTAATTGTCACCTAGCTCCTTAGCTATAGGTGGTTGCTATATACATCATCCTCATCTAAACTATTGCGTAAGGGTCATTGATGTTCTTTTTTATCTTATGATATTCTATTATTCATTACTAGCAAACACTTAACTGCAAAATGATAAACTTTATAGCATGTGTTTTAACAAAAATGAATTTGATTTTAATACTTAAATTCAATTTTAAATGTATATGGCTAGTTAACAAGGACAGATGGAGTCAAACATCTTCAGCAAATCCATGATTGGCTTCAAAATGAGATTTGATCTACTACTACTTGGAGGTAATTGGAGTTGACCTCGGGATTCACCTCCATTCCCCGGGTTGTAAAGCTGTGACCGTTGCAGACATCCCACGCTAGACGCTACTGCCACTACTACAGTACCGCTCGATCGTAGGGCCCACCTGTCAGCTACAGGTGGCACGGCCGGGATCCAGCTCGTCGTGTCACCCCCTTCTCCTTGCCACCGACGGGCGACGGCGACCGTCCTCCACTCCTCTCCTCCCCGTCCGCCTTCACTGAGGTCACCTGAGATCCGGGTTTCCTTCTCCTGGCAAACCAATAATCTCACCACGCCTCGCGCCCAATCGGACGGAAACACTCCTGGTCCAATCCCCTCGAGCGGAGCAGATTTGGATCCGGCTCGGCGAGATGGATCCCGAGGACACCACCCCGCCGGCGCCGAGCCAAGGGGATGCGGAGACAACTCCGCCGCCGGTGCTGGAAGTGGCGGCGGGGGAGGGCAGCCTGGCTAGCGGGGGCGAGGCGGCCAAGCGGGCCCACGAGGAGAAGGAGGAGCTCGCGCGGGAGGTCATGGAGCTCGGCCTCCAGAACGAGTACCTCAGGTCCCAGATTGCCGGGGCCCGGCCGACGGGTGACGCGGAGGAGGGACCGGAGCTCGCTAGGGGCTTGAAGGAGCAGGTGGAGAGGCTGAGCAGGGAGGTGCAGGAGCAGCGGCTGACGCGGGAGGCCACGAAGAAGGCCCTGGAGCACGTCAACGTGGCCTACGCCGAGGCCGACGGCAAGGTGCAGGAGCTCACCGCCAAGCTGGCACAAGGTTAGCCGCCATTTCTCCTGAGGCTCCGAAGATGAATTGTACTTTTGCTGAGCTTATTGTTATGTTTTGTCCCTACTTTCCTTGCTAGTTTGCCACATTGCGAGTAAGAACCTGTCCTTGCGTGTTGTCAGTGAAAAGCTGAAAACCCAACCAACAACTGAATTTTTCCCTGCACTTATCAGCAAGGGCGCAGCTTCATTACGTTGAATTATCCATCATGATTGTAGGCAGTGGATTTGCTATTTGAACTTGTCTGTAATTCCATATTATTGGAATAACTTTTCTTACTAATGTATGCTTGGGATTATGAAGTACAGGCTGTTAAAATATCCACACCAATCACAATGGCTAGAGGATTGTTGGTTTTAGAAAATTGTATTTATCAGAGGAGCGAATCCATTAAGAACTGATGGGCATGAGGTTTCTCAGATTAACATACACTAATAAGTTGTTAACAATAAAGGTAACAATGAAGCGAATACCCCAACAGGATGACTCTGTTGGCAGAAAGACACAGGTCAAAAAAGGGTTAATATGAAAGTTGAGAAATCTTATTTACCTGGAATCACCAGATCATTTTTATAGATGATGTTGGCTGTAGCATATTTAGTAACATAGTCAGGTAAGCTCAATCTGTACTCTACTGTCTTAGAGATTTCTGTAATGAAGGAGAACAAATATAAATACTCCCTGTGCTATATATTCCTCTGGCCGGCTGCTCCTCTTGCTATACTCAGAAATTGGTCGTCAATAGAGTGGGCATACACCATGTACCATACCATACTAGAAACATCTATACTAGACTGAACTGTGACCACAGAGCTTATTTGTTCTTATAAAATTAAGGTTCTTGGTTTTTGTAACTGCCTATAAAAACTCAGTGCTTACCCCAACTTGCTTGAATTTCTTGTTGTTATGGAAACTCTGTAAATTCTCAAATGTTTTAAAAGGTGCTCCGGATGTTTCAATGAGCCTGCTTGGCTGCCATTTTTTACAGCCATTTGGGCTGCAGCTGCAAGCTAGTTAGCTTATGGCACTGTTGAGGTGTTGTTGGGCTCCTGCAGCTGCAGCACAGCCACATTCATCTGTTGCGATCACATAGGATCCTTTGTTGTTGGCGACACTGAATATTTGTTGGGTGTAATAGCCACATAGGATCCTTTTTGTTGTTGGCGACTTGAAGTAGCTGATTAGGGTTTCAAAGTTACTTTTACTTTTCTAGGCTAGAATACAATCAATGTTGATCTTTAATATCTACCATGATTAGAATGACTGCAATGGCATAATAGATTAAGGATGAAGCTTCTGTGATATGACTCATGGACTATGAATGCATTGTTATAATTTTGAGCCAATCACATGCTAATGTGTGCATGATAGAGTAATGACTGCAATTTCATAATGGATTAAGGATTAAGCTTCTGTGCTATGACTCATGGACTATGTATGTGTTGTTATAAATTGACCCAATCACATGCTAATGTGTGTGATAGAGAAGAGGGAGCCCTCTGGGCATATGCAAGGAACAGATGGTCATGTTTGTAGTTCATTACAACTCTTCATCATGTTGGTCATTTGCTAAAAGGGTTTAAAACCGAGAAAATTGTAATTGTAAGGCGACTGTGAGTACATTATCACTTTGCAGTTTTGTTGTGCTTCATTCCACCTAGATCTGCCAACAGATAGTGGTACAATGCATTAACTACTAAAGTGACATTTAGATCTTCAAGAGGATAAACCTCTGTTTAGGTTCCGGTTACACTTATTTTTTTGAATTTTACTCTGGAATTGCTGTATCTTAGCTTGATCAGAGTACAGCTTGCTATATCATTATAATCTGTAATACAACCTAGTCCTTGCTGCCCCCCTTTTTTTTGGTTTCAGAATCTAATTCATCATTAGTTCCATGCATGTAGCTGAACAAAAAATGGAAAAGGAACTAAAAGAACGCGACGACAAATATGTTGAGCTGGATACCAAGTTTCAGAGGCTTCACAAGCGTGCAAAACAACGTATACAAGATATACAAAAGGTAAGAAGTAACCAAATTTTGATCTGTCCTATCTTCACTTTAGCTTGAAAATAGTACATCTTTTACTTCACTGCCTCAGTCTCTCCCTAAATATGGATTTTTTCAGCTGTCCTATGTGCACGTTAGTTTGAGAATAAACTAGTACAATTTGATTCAACGATTGTTGTGGTGTAATCGACTCTTTGCTGCCTGTTTCTCATGTTTTGTGAATATACTGAATTATTGAAACAAGAAGTTGATCTTTAGTGTTTTTTCCTACACATTTTCAGGAAAAAGATGACCTGGAAGCTCGGTTTAATGAAGTTAATCAGAAGGCTGAGCAGGCTGCTTCTCTGCAATTAGCAGCACAGCAGGAACTGGAACGTGCTCGTCAGCAGGCTAGTGAGGCCTTAAGGTCAATGGATGCTGAAAGGCAGCAGTTGCGGACAGTGAACAGCAAGTGAGTGACTTTATTAATCTCATTGTACAATGTATGTGTCATCTTTTAACATTGTGCAAATATAGCACTAGGCCTGTCGTTTCTCTCCTTGCTTGGGGTGGGTGAAACTGAGTGGTATAGTTATATGAAACCTGAATATGTTGAAGTGCAGCTCCTCCATTATTGTTATAACCCTATATCTTATCATACAATGCACGTACCATCTCTTAACATCGTGCAATAGCACTAGGTTTTCGTTTCTATCCTTTCTTGGGGCGGGTGGAACTGTATAGTTACATGAATCCTGACTACGTTGAACTGCAGCTCCTCCATTATAGTTATAATCCTATATTTGTATCTGTAGGCTGTAGCTCCTACATTGCTGATGTAAATAACATCTTCAGTCCTTTCCTGAAGATTTCCACAAATGACATGTTTATTTTCACATAATATACATATTAAAGTGAATGCGAACCATGTGTAGGTTGAGGGCTAACCTCGATGAGACACGTCTTGCCTTGGAGGCCAGAAACAATTCTCTTGAGAAACTGCAACAATCAGTGCTTGAGAAAGAGCAGGTATGCAAATGTAATGTTTCTTGCCAATTTTTTTTTTGGTGATCTTTAATAGTAGAAATGCATGGCCTAAAATTAGATATTAAGGTGTTGCAGGGCACATGATTGAATTCTAAAAAGTTCTTTTATTAGCTTAAGGCGAGTGCCAAGATCTTCTATCTGGTGCTTATATGGAAGGCGGAATGGGACATAGTTCCAGCCAGCTAGCGTTAGGATGACATTGACTGGGTGAATGCAGTTACTTATTTCTAAGATGTTGGTTTAGGTATCTATATATCCATCTATCTCTTAGCTGAAATGTCATGTGGGGCCACTACCACCACTCAAGCAGCGCAACAATGACGTGAGGCGGATCACCAGCAGGCCTTGTTGAGCCTTGACCTACGCCTGCCAAGCACGCGATGCGCAGGGAACATCCAGTGGCTAGGATAGAAAGAAGGAAGATTTGATTTGCTATCTTTCCCTAGAATCAAGGATTAGTTAGTTTCCTTTTCAACAGCCCGAGAGGCTATATGTATGGATCTAGGGACATTTGAAAAGAGGAAAGATCAGTTATCCTAAAACCTTCCTCTCTTCCCCAAAGACTCTCAAGCCCGATCACCGTGAGGGGTATAACCTCCAGATCGGAAGACACGGTGGACGGCGATCTCACGAGTGGGCACTTACCCACGATCTCCAGGCCCTTGACAACCTGGTATCGGCTACCAGACGATCATCCTCCGCTACACCTTCCACCGCCATCAAGATCGCCTCTCCACGCCAAATACCCACCACCACACTCCCCATCCGCATCCACCGCTTAACAGCCATGCCATGGCGAGAACCCACGCCGGTGATCTTCCTGCCCAGATGCAAGCCATGACCGCCGACCTTCTGCTAGCCATTGAGACCGACATGGCCTCCGTGAAAAACACTGATCCGAAGTCGTCCCGGATCGGGCGCCGATGGTACCGTCGATTCGGGCCGCGCGAAAGTTTCACCCAAACACAAGAAGTGGGATTTTCCCGCCGCAGCACCATCCGATCCGATGCTCTTCATCAATAAGTGCGAGGCCTATTTCGCCAACATCGCACCACAGTCGACGAAGCGCGTGCTCATGGCGTCGTACCATCTGACGACGTTCGCGCTCTCGGTTCATCCACCGCAGACGGATGATGACAGACGCCGAATCGGAGCCACTTCAAGGATCTCTCAACTGCGGTTCGGCCCTCCCCTCCGCTCGCGCCCATGTTTGAGCTTCGCCAATGAATCTTGCGGCAAGACGGCACCGTGGCGGACTACTCCAACCAATTTCAGGCTCTCCTTCCGCGCGTGGTCCGGCTCGAGGAGTCGCAACGCGTCGAGCTCTACACCGGGGGCCTTCTCCCACCGCTCAGCCACGCCGTCCGGCTGCACCACCCGGCCACCCTCGTCGAAGCCATGAGCCTGGCGCGTGAGGTAGAGATGATGGAGGCCTTCCGTCCGCCGCCTTCGCCTTCTCGGCGCCCGGTAGCGGCGTTTCTGCTTCGGCGGCGCCACGGCCGGCGTTCTTCCCCCCCAACCCCTGGCGCTCCGGCGCTGTACATTTGACAAGCAGGGTCGCGGCGAAGGACCTCCACGTCTACTCTCCCCGGCTGAGATGGCGGAACGGCGCCGCCAAGGCCTCTGCTTCAACTGCAACGAACCATACACCCGGGGCCATAACCGCTTCTGCAAACGCCTCTTCTTCGTCGACGGGGTGGAGGTCGATGACGCCGTGGACGCTTCGGTGGCAGCTCACGCCGCGACGGAGGCACCAGGAGCCGAAGCACCCTGCTACTCCCTCCATGCCGTCGCTGGCGTTCTTGTCGCGGACACCATCCAGATCACGGTGTCCGTGGGGGCGGCCTCCCTCCTCGCCTTGCTCGACAGCGGTTCCACGCATAGTTTCATCGGCGAGGACGCGCGCGTCAGCCGCAATTTGGCCGATCCGATCAAGACCGACGCCGATCGCTTACGGTGCCGCAGCGGCGAAGCGCGCGTTCGCTACCGGCGTCATTAGAAACGCCTTTCTCCATCCACGCACGACTTTTCCACACCGATCTCTTTGTGATGCCTCTTGCGGTACGAGGTTGTCTTTGGGCACTCGCTTGGATGGGCACACTCGGTCCCCATCGTGGTGGAACTTGCGATCGCGCGATGTCCTTCCACCAAGACGGCCGCACCATCACGTGGGCGGGCGTGCCGTCCTCGTCCGCCGCCAGCCTGCGCACCATCGCGGCGGCCAGTGGGACGCTCCTGGACGAGCTCCTGACCGCCTATGAGGACGTCTTCACCACACCTTCGGGCCTGCCGCCACGCCGCACGCGGGACCACGCCATCGTCCTCAAACCCGGCTCGGCCCCCGTCGCCGTGCGGCCCTACCGCTATCCCGCGGCACACAAAGATGAGCTGGAGCGCCAATGCGCCGCCATGATTGAGCAGGGCGTCGTTCGTCGCAGCGATTCGCCTTTCTCCTCCCCGGCCCTCCTCGTCCACAAGGCCGACGGCTCGTGGAGATTTTGCGTCGATTACCGCGCCCTCAACGCGCTGACCGTCAAGGACGCCTTCCCTATCCCGGTGGTGGATGAGCTCCTCGACGAGCTCCACGGCGCGCGCTTCTTCACCAAGCTCGACTTGCGCCGGGCTACCACCAAAAGCGGATGCGCTATAGAGACATCCACAAAGACGGCGTTCGCGCCCCACGCGCCTCTCTACGAATTCTCGGTGATGCCGTTCGGTCGGCCGCGGCAACGCCTACCCACGTTCGAGCAGCGATGAACGACGTCCTCCGGGCTTACCTTCGGCGGTTCGTCCTAGTCTTTTTCGATGACATCTTGATCTATAGTACCTCCTGGGCAGATCACCTCCGCCACTGCGCGCGTCTTGAGCTCTGCGCCAAAGACCGCTTTGCTCGTCAAGCGCTCAAGTGTTGTTTTGGTGTGGACGTCGTTGCCTATCTGGGCCACACCATTTCAAAGAATGGCGGCGTCGCCATGGACCCCAGCAAGGTCCAAGCCATCCACGAGTGGCCTCGGCCCCGTTCCGCGCGGGCGGTCCGGGGCTTCCTTGGGTTGGCGGGCTACTATCGGAAGTTCGTCCACAACTACGGCTCCATCGCCGCGCCCCTCACGGCGCTCTTGAAGAAGGACGGCTTCACTTGGGGCTCGCCGCCGAGAGGCGTTCAGACGCACTCAAGGCCAATGATAACCGGCGCCGGTCTTAGCTTTGCTGGACTTTACCAAAGCGTTTTACCGTGGTGGAGTGCGACGCGTCGACATACGGCTTCGGCTTCAGCGCTCCTTTTGCGGAGGGCCATCCCATCGCCTTCTTGACAGAATGGGTGGCGCCACGACACCGCTCCCCTAGCGGCGTATGAGCGGGAGCTCATTGGCCTCGTGCTTTCGCATGCGGCAATCGAGGCCATATCTGTAGGGCCGCTTCTTCCTCGTCAAGACGGACCACCATAGCCTCAAGTTTCTGCTGGATCAACGCCTTGCCACCATTCCCCAAACCATTGGGTTGGCAAAATTCGCTTCGGCTTCGACTTCGCCGCCGAGTACAAGTCCGGGGCAACCAACGCCGTGGCGGGCGCCTCTCGCGTCGCGATCTTTGAGGAGGACAAGATGGACGGTCTCCGCGCCATCTCGGCACCGCTGCGTTTTGACTACATCGGCTGTCTCTCCGCCAGCACAGCCGTCGACCACCGCCTGGTCGCGATCCACGACGAGGTGCGCGGGCTCCGTAACCGCCTCCATGGGCGGTCGTGGGCGACATGGTCCTCTATGATGGGCGCCTCTACATTCCGCCTACATCGCCTGCTCCGAGATTGTTGCTGCGATCCATGACGATGGGCATGAAGGCGTTCGGCCTTACACCGCACCGCATTGCGGCAGCGATTTCCACTTCTAACATGCGCCGCGATCGTCCGGACTTCGTGCGGATCGCGCCACGTGCTAACGATTCAAGTCCGAGCATCTCCGTGCGGCGGGTCTCTTCGCTGCCCTCCCGATTGCCCTCTATGGTCCGGGCCGACATAGGGTTGGATTTCATCGGTGCCGCTTAAGGTCGACGGAAGACGGTCATCCTCTCCGCCGTCGACCGCTTCAGCAAGCTTCGCCACTTCATCGCACTTTCGCATCCGTGATACCGCCGAGTCCGTGGCCCGTGCCTTCTTCACCAACATCGTCCGCCTCCACGGGATGCCTCGATCCATCGTCTCCGACCGGGACCCGGTGTTCACGTCCGTCTTTTGGCGTGAGCTCATGAGACTCATGGGCACCAAGTCGCACATGACCTCCGCCTTCCACCCCGGTCGGATGGCTAAACCGAAAAGCGAATCAAGTCATAGTCATGTATCTCCGTTGTTTCACGAGAGATCGCCCTCGCCGATGGCTCGGGTGGTCGCCATGGGCGTAATACGTCTACAACACGGCCTTCCGGTCGTGCCGCCGGAGACGCCGCTTCGGGATGGTCTAACCATACGCTTCGCCAGATGAAGCCGGGCGAGACCTGTGTCGCAACTGTGGCCCGCGACATGGGAGGAGCGCGAGGAGTTCTCGCCGAGTCCGCCATCGCTTGGAGCAAGCCCAGCGGTGCGAGCTGCACCTACGACCGCCATCATCTCCAGTCGCCTCGCACGCCATTGGCGATTGGGCCTTCTCAAGCGTCTTCATCATCGCCAGCGCCGCCCCTCCCCGCACCACGTCCTGGGCAAGTCAAGGCCCGCTACTGGGCCCTACGGGTCATCGAGAAGATCAATGAGGTCGCGGCGGCGCTTTGAGCTCCTCCGCAAGCCCGTATCCACGACGTATTCCACGTCGGGACCCTCAAAGAAGTTCATGGCACTCCACCGGCCACCCCACCTCCTCTGCCGGACATCCAGCATGGCGCGGTGCTTCCAGCTCCCGACCGAGTCACTCAGGCTCGCCTAGCACGTGGCGTCACCCAGGTCCTGGTCTTCTGGCGCGGCGAGCCTGCTTCTTCGGCCTCCTGGGAAGACCTCGACGCTTTCCGCGCTTCATATCCAGATTTCCAGCTCGAGGACGAGCTGGGTCTCGAGCGAGATGTCATGTGGGGCCACACTACCACCACGCGTCAGCGCGCAATCGCGACGTGAGGCGGATCATGGAGGCCTGGTTGGCCTGACGCCCAGGCCAGCACGCGCGATGCGCAGGGAACATCCAGTGGCTAGGATAGAAAGAAGGAAGATTTGATTTGCTATCTTTCCCTAGAATCAAGGATTAGTTAGTTTCCTTTTCAACAGCCCGAGAGGCTATATGTATGGATCTAGGGACATTTGAAAAGAGGAAAGATCAGTTATCCTAAAACCTTCCTCTCTTCCCCAAAGACTCTCAAGCCCGATCACCGTGAGGGGTATAACCTCCAGATCGGAAGACACGGCTGACGGCTACGATCTACGTAGCCGTGGGCCGCCTACCCACGATCTCCAGGCCCTTGACATGAAATAAGCAAGTAACAGAGATTCCTGCTCATTTCAATAGTCCAATATATAGTTGCTTGCTTTTTTCCCCTCGAACATGCACATAAGCTGCATGCCATTGCATTATAGAAAAGATAATAATAATACTAGGCTAGTTCAACTGCCTGCCACCACACATGACACACACGGACTTAGAACAAGCACACCACAAGTAACTGCCTGCCAGGCTGGAAACTATGAAGAGAACCCCAAAATGTGTTGCTTGTATGACAGGATGTTGATGTATTTGGTCAGAACTAGCAATTGTCTGTTTTGTGAGTTATACTGGTATCATAGGGTCAAATCTACAGAACTGTTAATATAATAGTATTCTCTTATTTAGTTTATTTGACATGGACAGAAGTGGGACTGATGTGATGTTTGTAAAGTTGCTAGAGAAAGTTCAAGGATCCCTTCAATTGGCTGAAGATAAGAGGATGGCAATAGTTTCAGAGCTCACTGCTAAGCATCAGAAGGTAAGAGAAAAATCCAGGAATGAAATTTGGAGAGAATGATTTCACAAAAAGCATTAAGGTGATCTAACTTCGCCTTTTGTCCTCAGCAAATAGAAAGCTTGCAGGCGCAGCTAGCTGAAGTTTCTGCAGAAAGGACAAAAGCATCTGAAACCATACAGTCTCTACAGGTAACTCCAGTGTATAGCATCATAATATTATCATGAAACTATAATTTCCAGGTAGTATTTAGCTGTGTTAGTCTATTAGGTTAATGCTTGTAAACATTACCATTTTCTGTTGTGCTTTACTGATAGCAAAGTAGTGACTAGTGAGTAGCTGAACAAGACTGATCTCAGTACGCTGGGGAAAAATGGTGAATTAGAGTAAGCAATCATATTTACCTTCAATGTTTGCATATAATTATACTTTTGCAGGTGGTATTAACGGAGAAAGACTCAGAAATAGCTGAAATCGAAGCAGCATCAACAGGTGAAGCTGCCCGGCTTAGAGCTGCTTTGGAGGAGGTTAAAGGGGAGCTTGCTCATCTAAAGGATGAACATGTATGTTTCTCTATTCTGTACTGAAACATGCCATTGCTGTACAAAGTTGAGCATACCTTGTTATAGATGCCAAATTCAAACTGGCGGACATATGAGCAGCTCTAGTTCTAAACTTCTAATGCTGATTAATTTTATATAAACTATGATAATCTGAAATTGATGAGATTAGTGCGTGCTGAGGATGGCATAATCGCACAACAAATGCTGAATGAAGTGACCTTGTGTGACTTAGAAACACTGCCCATTATTCAGAGCGGACAAAATATATGGACATTTTTAGTAGATGGCGGTAGCCTTATAAGTTTAAAAAGATTGAAACTGCTTGTAGACCTGACTTGAATTTAATTTAGTTTTGCTTCTGTTTGGTCAGAAGATCATTTATGATGTATGTGGGAACTAAGTAGAATTCGTCTAACTTCTACAATTACTCAGGAAAAAGAAAGGCAAAGCTGGGAGGCTACTTGTGAATCTCTTAGGTCAAAGCTGGAAGCATCAGAAAATGCATGCCTTAGATCTGAAAAAGAATCCGCCAAAGTTAAAAGTACGTCTTTCAATACTTACTATTTTGATTTTGGTGCAAAATTGTTAAATCTATAAACCTGTTTGGAGAAGGGCGGGCCTGGTGCAAGCGGTAGAGTCTTACCGCCTGTGACCGGAAGGTCCCGGGTTCGAGTCGCGGTCTCCTCGCATTGCACAGGCGAGGTTAAGGCTTGCCACTAACACCCTTCCCTAGACCCCGCACAGAGCGGGAGCTCTCTGCACTGGGTACGTCCTTTTTTTTATAAACCTGTTTGGATATTCTGCAGGTCAATTGGAATTAGAGTTGTCAGCACGAAATCAATTGTTACAAACCAAAGATTCTGATCTAACGGCTGCAAAACATGAGGTATATTGGTATGATGAGCTAAAGCTTAGTGAATATGAAACAAAGTGAACTTGCCCTGATATTTTTATGGCAAGTTTTGCATGACCCATATATGTCTAGGCCCTGCACAGCTGGAAGAGTTCATGTTGTTCATTCCTTATCCTTAGTGCCACTTTTTAAGGTCTTGTTCCTTGCTTGTTGTACACAATATCAATTAAAAGATAGGAAAACCTTCTTCCGTTCTTATATTGTAGTCTGTTTCCAGTGTAGAAGTTGTATTGGGCGTTGAAGCTGCACATTTATTCTATTACGCTACAGTTATGTATTCATGTTTCTCATGTGGCATGTTTTTAGTTAAGTGACAGAAAACAATGCTATGTCATGCATATCTTTGCATCATTGCATGCGCATTTGGTTTTCTGGGGTTTAACATCATGGTCTTCTGTGTGGAGGATTGGCATAGGGGACTCTAGAGTTCAGATGCTGGATGAAATAATAGATGGCTTCTCCTTAACAGCAGTGAAACTTTATTAACATTTGGAGTTAGAGAAGGGGACACTAGAGTACATAATAGATGTCTTTTCCTTAACAGCAGCGAAACTTTATTAACATTTGGAGTTAGAGAACTCACTTGTGAGAGACCTGGCTTGGCACACAGATGCTTATTTTTAAGCCTGAAAAGTACGTTCAAATGGTTTTGAATCAGTTCATGGGGGAGGCCTAATGCTAAGGAGTAAGGACAAGTTTTCATTGACATTTTCAAATATAAATAGGGCATGTGCTGCAGCTGATAGTTGTATAAAAAATTAAAAAGAAACTTCAAATTAAGCCTTTTGTACTTTGCAGATTAGTCGACTGGAAAGTGAATTTTCTGCATACAAGGTCCGGGCACATGCACTTCTGCAAAAGAAGGATGCTGAGCTTACTGCAGCTAAAAGTTCAGATTTGATTAAAGAACATGAAGAGGCCATAAGGGTAATGCCATTCTTTTATCTAGTTATCTGATGTAACCAAAGATTTTGACTGATTTGATTGTTTGCTATCGCTTTTAATCAAGGAAGCTGAAAAGGAGGTGGCAGCTGCTTTAGCAGAAAGAGAGAAAGCAATCGATGATCTCCAAAAAGCACAATCCAGACATGGTGATGAAATTGAGGCAAGGTGGGGCCACTAAACCTTCTGCTCAGCAAAATTAAATCTTACAGGCTTCCATCAGTGCTTGATGTTCTTCATGTGAACCTTCATAAAGGAAATTATAGTCTCCAACTTAGTTTGTTAAATATGCTATCTGCAGCAGTTGCAGTTCTTTAAACTTTAACTATGCTTGGAGGTCACTAGCAAATGTAGTACGCATTTTATCAAGCCAGCAACACTAGGCATGTTATTAGTGTTGTACTCTAGTTGTTAACTTACTGTTGTTCGCAACGCTAATCCTGTTAGTTGATGTATTATGTGTTATTCCATCAACATTTTCCGTTTGAGTTTTTATTGTTTACCAAGTATTCACTATTTATTTTTCATTCAGAGATAAGGCTCTTGCTGATGCTGAGAAAAAGCTAAAGGATGTAATGAAGAAGTTAGATTCTGTTACTTCTAATTTCATCTCAGAAAAAGAATCCTGGGAGAAAAACTTGGCGAATGTAGAGGAAAGCTGGAGATGTAAGATGCTGAATCTATTTACTTTAGAAATCTCTCCTTTCTTTTGATGGGAACCAATGACAAAAATTATGAATGCCAATGGTGCAGTGAAATGTGAGTCTTTGAAGGCTCAGAGCAATGGCCATGTTGACGATGAACTTCAAAAGAATTTAGGAGAGTTGACACTAAAATATGAGAAACTGAAGGTTTCTTCCTGGACATCACTCATGTTATCTGCATGCCTTATTATGTCTTCGATCCAGTATTTTAATATATGTGTTTTTTCAGGAAGAGCATCAATCATTCCGTGATATTGCTGATAGAATGATTGAAGACAAGGAACGAGAGATAGCTAAACTCCTCAAAGAAAACAGGGACCTTCACCAGTCTTTAGATGCTAGACCAGCAGTAAGTTGTTTCCCTTAAGTCTCTTATTGCTACCTTTGTTAGCTATAGAGAAGCAGCGGTGGAAGAACCATATCAGAACCGTGTCGATGTCCAGATGTGGTCAAAGCACTTAGGGCCTGTTTGGATGTTGTTGTTGAGAAAAGATGTGGTATCAAGAAACTAGAATTTTAGAAATCAGTGAGACAGTATCATATGGTTAGAAAAAAGGGGTCAGGAGTGGATTTTCTAAACTACAAAGCACCACCTTTTAAGCAATACTATGGTTTTTAAAACTAAGAGATCTGTTACATTGGAGCATCTTCTAGTTTTGAACCCCCCCTCCCCCACCCCACACCCAAAAAAAACTGTAGAGCTGCATTATTTTTCAAAAACTCGAAAAAACTCTTGCATCAAATTAAGGCTCTACTAACTACGCCCACCATTCCTTGTGATACTTTGTATTCTACAAAATTTAAAATAGGACCTATTATTTTGAGATTTTGTTGATGATATTATTGCATTGATGTCACAGGTTAGCAACAATGATTATCAAAGTCAAGGTAATTTATTATTATTTGTATCATGTTTTATTCTCCAATCTTGCCTGTATTCTCCCTCAGTTAAATGGCTGTAGTTTTTTCCACTAATAATTATCATTGCCCTGTATTTGCAGGACCTGTTAAGGATTCAATGAGTGTTGAATTGGCTGAGCAACAAATTTTGGTACTCACCCATTCCCCTGAAAAATGAACTAGTAAATGCATATTAAATGTTGCAATTGGGATTAATTGGTATTGTATCAACGGTGTTAGTCTAAAATAGGGCTTTTACCCTGTATTTTGCACCTTTCTATGGCTGATTTGGTTGAGATAGTGCTTTGATGTTGGACCAAAACTTTAACTATTCATTCAAACTAGAACACCTTGGTGCTTAGTGATACACTGGTAGAGTGCATTTTCTTAGATGAGAGATTATTAACTTATACTCCATGCCTACATTTTCAGCTTCTCGCATGGCAACAAGCCAAAAATTTCAACTATTTATTCAAACTAGAGAACTTTGGTGCTTGTGATACTCTACAACAACATCAACAAAGCCTGTCAGTCCCAAGCAAGTTGGGATAGGCTAACCCACCAAGAGCCCATAGTCATGGTTCGGGCACTTTAATAGCTGCTTTCCAAGCACTCCTATTCAAACATAGATATCTAGGTATATCCTAAGCTTTCAAATCTCTTTTTATTGTCTCCCCCTATGTCAATTTTGGTCTACCTCTACCTCTCCTCACATTATTAGCTTGGCTTAGGACTTCACAATACACTGGTGCCTCTGAAGGTCTCCTTTGGACATGGCCAAACCAGCTCAACCGATGTTGGACAAGCTTTTCTTCAATTGGTGCTACCCCTAGGCGGTCACGTATATCATCGTTCCTAATTCGGTTCATTCTTGTGTGACCACAAATCCATCGCAACATACGCATTTCTGCAACACTCAGTTGTTGAACATGTGAACATGTCGAATCTTTGTAGGCCAACATTCTGCTCCATACAACATAACTGGTCTAATCGTCGTTCTATAAAATTTGCCTTTTAGCTTTTGTGGTACCCTCTTGTCACAAAGAATGCCAAAAGCTTGTCGCCACTTGATCCACCCTGCTTTGATTCTATGGCTAACGTCCGCATCAATATCTCCATCCCTCTGTAGCATCGATCCTAGATAACGAAAGGTATCCTTCTTAGGCACTACTTGACCTTCCAAACTCACATCTCCCTCCTCCTGTGCAGCTCCGCCAAAGTCACATCTCATGTCCTTGGTTTTAGTTCTGCTTAATCTAAAACCTTTAGACTCAAGGGTCTGCCGCCACAACTCTAGTTTCCTATTTAGTCCCGCCTGGCTTTCGTCCACTAACACTACATCATCAGCGAACAACATACACCAAGGATATCCCCTTGAATGTTCCTGGTAACCTCATCTATTACCAAAGCAAAGAGGTGCGGGCTCAAGGCTGATCCTTGATGAAGTCCTATTTTAATCGGGAAGTAAGTTGTGTTACCATCATTTGTTCGAACACTAGTCACAGCATTGTTGTACATGTCCTTGATAAGGGTCACGTACTTTGATGGGACTTTATGTTTGTCCAAAGCCCACCACATAACATTTCTTGGTATCTTGTCATAAGCCTTCTCCAAGTCAATGAAAACCATGTGTATGCCCTTCTTCTGCTCTCTGAACCGCTCCATAACTTATCTTATTATGAAGATTGCTTCTGTGGTTGACTGCTTAGTGATACTCTGTCAGAATAAATTTGCTTAGATGAGAAAGATTATGAACTTATACTGCATCCCTACATTTTTCAGCTTCTCGCACGACAACAAGCACAACGAGAAGAGGAATTGGCTCAGTCACAGAGGCATATCTTAGCGCTTCAAGTATGTTATCAACTTAGCAGGCATTCTTCACATTCTTTCCAGTTTGGGTGTCAAGTGAATAAGCTTTTGTTTTCCTTTCTTTTCTTCAGCAAGAAATTGAAGAGCTCGAGCGTGAAAATCGTCTCCATGATCAACAGGTGGGTCATTTGAGGTTTGAGTTCTCCATAGTCAATACTTTTTTTTGGTTGCATACCTCTGATTAGTTGTGCGAAGTGATCTGGCCATTCTGCATCTGATCCTTCTAGTTATGGAATGTCAACTAGGATTAAATTTGATTTCTCCTTTACCAAAATTTCTTCAATATGAAGCACCATACCATGTAAAGAGTATCTGTGTTACATGTCATCGCAATTTCCTCTTATTATTCCTGGAACCTGAAGTAGCTTTTATTTAGCTAATTGTGTTTACTATTGATACCGAAGTCATGTTTTTTGCCATGTATAAACTATTTGGATATTTGGCCTTCTTGTTGCTACTGCAGCGAGAAAAAAAATTATACAATGTTTAAGAAGTTGGAACACATAGCATTGGGACCGAATGGTGTTCTAGAAGCTTATTGATCCTTAGGCCATAGCTCTGGAATATCACTGGCTTTCTGGAATTCCAGGTGCTGCAGATCTAGTGAGTTTTACACGAGGCAATGATAGTGTAAAGTAAGCATGTGCACGTTAGTGTTCACTCATTTATTACCCAAGGGGTAGTTTTTAAACTTGTTTAAACCAATAAACATATCTTCTAGTTATTTGCCACATTAAGAAGAAGCTGGATTATCCAGATACGAGTTTGCAGAATTCACCTTAGTGTGCTCTAGAATTCCAGATATTTAGTTGTAGAAGACATAAAGATCTGCCCCCCCCCCCCCCAAAAAAAAAGAAGACATAAAGATCGAGTTGAGATGTTGGTTTGATCCCCTTATTTCACTGTAATAAAGATCGAGTTGAGATGTTGGTTTGACCCCCTTATTTCACTGTAGATCTTAACAACAACAGCTTGTGTGTGTAATGTCAGTTTATTTTGGTCTTTTATGTTTTGAGTTACTGATGTTAATCTTTTTATCTGTATTATTTCTGGTGTTTGTAATCTTGCATACTTAAAGTATATTTGTTTTGTGTCATGATAAAACTAGAAAATGAGTTATTGATTCATTGGTTTGAGTTTTTATATATCTTGTTTTTGCTAGGAGGCTTCATATCGGCATGCCTTATTTTGCCTGATTTTATTGTAGGAAGCAATGTTGAAAACCGAGCTTCGGAATATGGAGAGATCACAAAAGCGAGAAGGAATAGATATGACATATCTCAAAAATGTGATTCTAAAGCTTCTTGAAACAGGTAATTGAAACTTTTTATTCTCTCTAGTTGCTGCAGACTGACAGATGATATAATATTATCAGTTGGAACAAATCCATTTTGTCTCCTTAACTCTTGCGTTTGTCTAATTTTGACCTCCAACCACAAAACCGGCTAAATTTGGCACCTTAACTACCAATACCGGTCAATTTTGGCCCTTCTGTCTGGTTTTGGTGGATTTCCGGTGGCTTGGGCCCATCTATCAGCATGGGCCCACATGCAAGACGGTGTGTTGCCTCCCTCTCAATGTCCATGGCACTGCGCTTGACCACACTAAAGGAGGCGTGCGCTCAGAGTCTTCACTCCCTTTTATCTTCTGCTGACCCTCAGCCCCCTCCCTCCCCCATATCTCCCGTCCAGTGCATGGCGAGATTAGCCTCACAGCTGCCCCCATGGCTGACAGTGCTCCATGGCATGGCGGTGCCCTTTCTCCCTCCATATCTCCTGTGACGAGCAAGGGATGGTCTATGGCTGCACATGGGTATGATTCGACAGGGTGGTCTGCACACAGCAGAGGCGAGTGCAGCGGCTGCAGCAGCACAAAAGTGAGCACATTGGACACAGCTATGGGATGGTGGTGTTGGGAGAGGGAGGCATGGAGGGAGAGATGGAGAGACAGGTGGGGGTTCGAGCTACTTGAAAACCACCAAAACTAGACCCGAGGGGTCAAATCTGAACAGTATTAATGGTTGATGTGCCAAATTTACCTGGTTTTGTAGTTGGGGGTTAAATTAGATAAACGTAAGAGTTGGTCCAAAAATATACTTGTTCCTTATCAATTTGATTTTTTTTGGCACAGGGGAAGTGGGGGCATTGTTGCCTGTGGTTGGGACGTTACTACAGTTTAGTCCTGACGAGGTAAACTCTGTATATTCTCATGGAAGTTTATTCTTGCTGCTGATGCAGTGCCGCTTGCTTTTATGTAGCTTCTTAGTTCTGATATGGTTGTTTTTACATGATTATGATATACTACATAAAGGATTCTAGTTCTATTCTACTAAGTTAATCTCAGGTATTGTAAGGGTTAGAAAAGACATGGTATTCATGAGGATATCAAAGTACTAAAATAAAGTCATGCAACATGTTTCCATAACATATCATCAATACTATGTTAAATATCCTTTGATAACTACAATGTTTTTCTTTCTAACGTGAGAGCTTAGATCTCATTTGCTGCACAGAACGGTCTGTTTAATTGATTCTATGTGCTTGCTGGGCTCATTTATGGGTATATAAAGCTAGAGATCCCATACTATAGTTGATTTGGCTGGTTTTATTCACGAGCCAGAATCTGTTCTGCCATTGTATTTATAAAGCGTCATAACGGTTAGAAGTAGTGAAATGATGGGCTAGACCTTTATCTCGTATTTTTTATGACTTTGGGAATGCTCAACCCATAGTAATGCTCAACCCATAGTAAGCTGCTGACATTAAGATTTTTATACTACTCGTTAAAGCATAGCTAACCTTCCTTTTTATCAGTGGTGGTGGGGATGCTGAACACTCCTTTTAAAAAATATTTATGTATTCAGTTTGTGAAAGAAAAATTTTGTTAGGGCAAGCTACGGCTACGACCATTGTACCCATGATGTTGGAAAATGCATACTAATCGCCAGTTTAATCATTTTGAATGTGAGATTGACGCTTCCTTGTTTGAAACCTGGCAGCTCAAGAAGTGCCAGCAAGGTGTCCTTTCAAGTGTGGCTTCTTCACAAGCTGCTGCAGTGTCAGATGGCACAACCACACCGAATTCATTCTTTGCCAGATTCTCGTTCTAACGGAGGTTTAATAAGGCTTTGCTCTTGAAGATCCGCAGTCTAGCTGGGGGAGAGGATGTCCTGAGCCTTCAGATTCACAGTTTTGCTGATTGTAGAGAACGTTTATTCATTTATTATTTACAGGCGTCCATTCCCCTTCTCCTTTTGTAAAAGTAGTGTATATTAGAGGTATAACCACATGGCCCACAGCAGACTCAAGATAAAATGTAATGTATGATATATTGTGCTACTGACATATATAGCAGCTCATGTTAGGTCGTCGAATGTCGAGGGGAATGGTTTATAGACTGTTGTATAATTTTTATTGAACATTCTGAGGATTCAGGAACAATTTTCCACTTTGAACTGTTGAGTTTTGTCTCCTCCGTACGCGAAGTCAAGAATTAATCAGAGGCACAGGTGGTCTTTTTTTTTTTTTTTTTTGATAACAGGTGGTCTTGTTTGATACAACCTTGCACATTCTATGGCAATGCACAAGGTTCGTTTCAAAACCAAAAGTTGAGGGAAAAAAGAGAGGAAAAAGAAGAAAATTCCAAACGCTTTGGGTTCTTTCCTCAGGTGAGCTCCTAGTCATTTCTATGTAACTTTTTTTTTTAAGAAATATAAGTGGACCTTCGCCAGTCAAGCCTTGTACTTGGGTGGGGAGTTTGTTGGATTTGGTTCTAGTCCCTAAAGGGAATCATTGTTTTGAAACGAAAATTAAAAAAAGAACATACAAAACAAGATAAAAAATGCATTTCTTTGAACACATGAATATGTGTAAATACAAGAAATATTCTCCATTACAACAAGCCATGGCATTAATCTGCAATGGCGAAATGGCTGATTTATGGATCGTCCAACTTATTTCCTCCTCATATAATAACACAATTGCTACCTGCTACTACTATACATTGGCCAAGGGAGATTTGAGGAAATCACTGAATGCAAAAATATACGTTGGCGATTATACCATAAATAACCGCGGTGGCGCCCACCATCATCAACCACCCTAATCGCCGTGATTATCATGCCATAAACAGCGCGACTCCGCACATATCGGAAGGCCCAAAGGACAGTGAGAACACCCAGGGCCGTGGGCCGTGGGCCGAGCCGAGCCGAGCCGTGACAAACGGCCACGCTGACGGACGCAGCAGCACGCAGGATTTTTCGAAAGGGGTTGGAAGACGCAAGACGACCGTTGGAAGAGCCACCCCTCCGCCTCCGCTTCAAAAGCAGCCTCGCCTCGTCTTCCAAACCCGAGAGAAAAGAAAAGGAGCGGAGGCCGGGAAGCAATCTCTTCGTCGGGCCAGGCGACCGATCGACCCATGGACCGCCGTCCGCCACTCGCCGTGTCCCCGCGCCGCCTCCGCCCGCGCCCGCACCGGGTGCCCCGCCCGCCCCTCACGCCGGCCTCCTCCGTGCAAACGCCTCCAGGTACGACCGCCGGCTGATCCCCCATCCTCCCTCCCCCTTCGTGTTCCGATTCAGTTCTCCCGATCCGACGCGCGTTCCTCTCAACTCTGCAGGATCGATGAAGAAGGCGGCGGCGGCCCTGATGAGCGCGTCCGTCTGCGCGATCCCGTCGCCGGTCCGCTTCGAGCCCAGCCCGATGCGCGCCTCCATCTCCGCCCTCCCGTCGCCGATCCGCGCCGAGCCGAGCCCGATGCGTGCGAGCATGACCTCCGCGCTCCAGCCCCCAAGGCGCGTCAAGCTCGACCTGACTGTCGCGACGAGGGCGGCGGCGGCCGAGAAGGAGAACTTCCTTCCCGCCGCGGGGCCGCCGTCGCCGCCCCCGGCGGCGAGGGCGAGGGCGGGGTTCGAGAAGGAGAACCTCCTCCCGCCTGGCGCGGACGCCCACGACGAGCTGGTGGCGCTCAACCTCGCCGCGATAGCCGCGGGCACGCCGGCTGGCGGCCCGCTCTTCGTGCGCGGCAGGCTCTACGACGTCTACTCGGCGCGCCGCGACGAGCGGCTCAAGCGCAAGCAGGGCTTTCCCTACTACTGCGAGGAGTTCGCGCCCGCGGCCTCGGTGGACCCCGAGGTGATAGCTGAGGACCCCTGTGTCGCCGTCGAGCTGTCCAAGCGCCGCGTCGCCAAGAAGGCCTACACCGCCAGCGGCGCCGAGTTCGTGAGGAGGTCTGCGCCAGCAGTCGACTTCGCGGCGGGCCACGGCGGAGGCCTGGGGCTGAGGTCGTCACTCAGGAGCAGCAAGGAGATGAAGAAGCCTTCCGCCGCGTCCGGCGCCTTTTCCGTGGCCATCAAGGAGAGGAGGGTCACCCCCAGGTCGTCGGCTCGCCGGTTCTGAGGGTCGTTTTCTGAATTTGGTGGTCGGAATTAAGTGGGTTCAATCATATGGTCGATCTAACATTTTTTGCATATATCTTGCATTCTTGTGGTCTGTTTTCTGAATTTGGTGCTCGGAATTATAATCATGCTCTTCTGTGGTTCACAATTTCACAGCACTAGTGTAGCATGCTTGACTGCTTGTCAATTGGCATACTCCTACAATTTATGCTGAATAGGTGGGATGAACTCTATTGGCAAATTCAGAGCCTTGCTGTGTGCTTCCAATTGTGATATGTTGTTATCAATTGGCCTACTCCTACAATTTATGCTGAATTGGTGTGATGAACTCTGTTGGCAAATTCAGAGCCTTGTTGTGTGCTTCCAATTGCAATATGTTGTTAGTTTGATGCAACATTGTTTGTTGATGCTCTTCAGATTACTATTCTTTATAATTTGTGTGGTCCACTGGCCACAATTCCAGATCGATCAGTCTTTCACACCTCTCAATTATTGTCAAAACTGGCAGCAATGATCCTATAGCTATCTGGTCCTCGAGGATGAAAAATAAGTTGAATCGCCTCTTCTGAACTTTTGCACTGTTTTTTGTTTGTTTGCTTGGGTTCACATTTCTTGGGCAATTTTATGAGTTGTGTGCCACACAGTGCGGTGATAAAGCCGGTTGAAGCTGATTTAGTGTGAAAGAATGTACCATGGCTGATAAGTCAATCTGATAAGTTCAAGCGGACAGGGCCTAAAGTGGTGTATGAGGCATGAATCCAGAAGCAGACAACTTGATTTCACAATTTACTGATCTGATTCTGAACTGACACAATCACAGATCAAGCCTTCCCAAAAACAACACCCTGTACTGGTTGTAGAAGCTGCACACCTGGTGCTCAACATATCCACATCCATTCAACCTGAGGAAGATTAATCTTTCCAGAATGTTAGTTCTAGATGTGCCTCTCATTATTGGGAGCATATTATCTGTTGTTTTGGACAGGAGCAACAATATATAGGAAATTACTTCCTCTTAACGAAATACGTGCTTAGGCACAGTCGCGAAAAAATATATAGGAAATTAAAATGAGGAGGCATTAGTTAGTTAATACAGTACATGTCTCATAGTACAACTATTAGAACACAATCAGGACGTTGCTGCAGCTCCTGCAAGCTTCCTGAGTAACCTGCTAGCTGCCTCAAGCCCATCCCCAGCCTCCTCACCACTGCTACTTGCGGCATTGTCATTTCCATTCCCTTCTTCTTCTTCGTCTTCGTTGTCGTCATCCGGGAAGCAGTATGCAGGTGCCTGCCACTGCGCGTCCTCTAGCTCCACTCCGGGCTCGAAGCTCATCACGAACTGCTGGATCCCCGTCACTGCAGATCAGTATAAGGCGGATGCCATGCGATTTGATTGTTAGTTAGGGAATGAACCTCATGAGTTCATTTCATGGCAATCAAATCAAGCCAAAAAAATTGTTACAGTACCATCGACGAAATCCCAGCGCACGGGCCGCCCCGTGCGCGCCTCCTCGTAGTAGAAGATGAAGCCGGCCTTGCCCCACACGTGGCAGTCGATCCCGCCGGCGACGCGGCGGCCCAGGTACTCGGCGCCGCCACCGGAGAGCCACCACGGCGGCAGCACGCCGACGGGGAAGCGCTCGACGCGGCACGCCGAGGAGTCGAAGTAGAAGGTGGTGCCGTTGTTCCACTCCACGTCGTAGAGCGGGTCTGACGACAGCTGGTGGCGCACCAGGTTCAGGTTCCGCCGCCGCGGCCAGTCGTAGTAGAGGTCCGTGATGCGCAGCGGCGGGCCCGTGGAGGCGTCCGAGTAGTTGGTCAGGTTCGTGAACAGCACCGCGTGGAAGCGCTCCGGCCACGGCGTCGGCGACGGGGCCGGGGGCTGGTCGGACGGGTGCTCTGCCGTCGTGTTCGTCGCCGTCGACGTCGCCGCGGCCGCCGCGAGCAGGAGGAGGAAGAGCGGTGGGGACCATCGGGCGGCGGGCGCCATGTCGCGCGAGCTGGGGACGGCAGTAGGGAGCGGGCCTTATCTCTGTTGTGTGCTCGTGGCGGCTGCTGGTGGTCAGTGGCTGCCAAATCAAGTGACCACAGAGAATTGAAATTTTTCTTTTTTCTTTTTTCTTTTTTTTTAAAAAAAATGGAGAACAAAACTCCTTCATTCGCGTGTTCCCTGACAAATTGCCGGACACCAATGAAGCTACAAAGTCTGGCATTACAAATTCAGGTACACGATAAATAGAACAGAACATTCAGAGAACTCAGAAGTCAGAATACATAAAAGGTTTTGATCTCCCTCAACAGATTTGTGGAAGCACAGACCCTTCAAACAAGCGGTTGCTTCAGCATGCCGAGCCTGCTCCTGCGGCTACTACCATGCCGACATGACTTCTAATGATAAAACCCCACCGAGCTTTATGCCTTTATTTGATTATCAGGGATAATTGTGTTGGCGGCGGGAGTAGGCGGTGGTGTTTGGTTTTAAGTCCGCTGCCGGTTTACCTACTGACGGCACTGAAAGCTCCGAAACAATTCACTGAAGATTTGGACAAAGCCCGTCGCCAACTTTCCAAGCTCATTTGGAACATGGACACGGTCACTCATGCAAAATGAGTTCTGGACGGTGGATCGCTTGTTTTGCGCACTTTGTGGAAGAAACCTGAAGGCCGCGCTACAGCTCGTCGTCGAATGCATATTCCCTCGATCTCGGGCGGCAACTGCCCAAACAAATGCATGAGATCGACCTCTTGCCTCTTGGATGGACAGACAGACTACAGAGTACAGAGGAGGCAGGAAAAGAATCTTGGTTCCTGATGGAGATGGAAAGGGCTGCCATGTCACGTCCGATTTCTATCATCAGCATGATTTGGAACCTTTTATTATACTTTGTGAGACGATCCAGATCAAATGAATCAAAATAAAACATATATCAATAATATAATTTTATTATCTAAAACAAACAAATTTGCTTATTTCTATAGATTATATTATCTAGAAGATATTAATAGGTACATATGACAAAAAAATTGTATATAAATCTTCCTCTTAATATAAATAAAAATATTAAGTCATACTACTAATTTTTTTTTTTGTGAAACATTGGGGGCCTGGCTCCGCCAGTGTTCCTGACTATGGAAAGGGGCTGTCTATGTCACGTCCGGGCGATACTCGGCCTTCTGTCACCCGGGTGACAGCGGCCCAGAGAACACTTGATTTGGAACCCCAAATGGAGTGTTTGGGGGGCATCCAACACTCAGTTGTTATGACCATAGGATCCAGATCAAATGAATCAAAATAAAACATATAAAAATAATATAAAAATATTAAACAAATAAAATAAACAAATTTGCCAGATTATTTCTATGGAAACCAAATTAGAAAATACCAAAGAGGAACCAAATAAAACATATAGAAATAAAAAAGCCAAAAAAATATCAGGTACTTGTTCGAGTAATTCTAACTATTCTCATTTATAAATAATAAATTTACATCAATTAAATACATAATTTATACCTAAACAGAAGTGGTAAAATAGAGTTCAATGAGATGTAATCTGCTCCTGCAACAAAATTGCTTGTGGGGACGAAATGACTGACAGCGCTGGGTCACATGCACCTGACCATCCTGCGTTGAGGTGTCCAGCTGCACCACCTGACCACCGTGGCCCCCACCTGACTACTACAGCACAGACACAAGCACAGTGCTGACGTGCACCATCTGACCACCCCTGGGCCCAACGGACGCTTGCTGCACTCCATCGCCTCCGTTCGGGCGCAAGATCTACGGTACAAAAATCTAGTGACAGGATGCCGAGAATCACTCGAGTGCTAAATAGATTTAGCGGATGGAAAAGGGCAGCGATTAAGACGACACCACACCATGGCAAGGCAATGGCAACTCTAGTCCATCTGGAAGCAAAGAAATGAAAGTTTTTTTTTTTTCATTTCCCAAAGGATGCGACTCACAGTCAGAAAACAAAGGAAGAGACGAAGCTTGCGCTACCCCCACTCTGCCCCCCCTCAAAGCAGTACAATGTAGGAGTAACTCTCTGTCCTCCGCTGCACCGACAAAACTCGTCAGGTCATAAGCATTTGCCCCTCCTGATTTTGTACACCTCATCATCAGGTTTCTGAAAGAGTGAAAGTGACCTCCCAGGCAGGCAACAAGCAGAGCGTAATCATCAATTCTCAAATCAAACCATACAAGACCCATGGCTAAATTTAAACTTTGATGATTAACGCGGGCTAAAAGGAAGGGACTCATGCATGCTGGGCTTTCGATTGTGAAAGAAGAGAGAACTCCATGGACGTTGCCAAAGAAAGATGTCCGGCCCATAAGGCAACCACTCTATGTCTCCGTCAGCCCACAGGCCACAATAACCACAACCATTCATCTCGGAGCTCCGCTGGGCCCATAAAAACAGCGTGGAAACTGGACAGCAGCCGCAGCATACAGTCAGCACCCCCGGCCCGTGCTGCCGTGCATACATATGCCCTCCGATCAGCCTGTTCGGCCGGTGCTGATACGATCGTATGCGATCGTGGATTATTACTGTTGGCTGGTTTGGTGTGAGAGAAAAATATGGTTTTGCCTGAAAATTTACGATCGTTTACGACCAAACGAACAGGCAATTGCGGACAGACAACATCGCTGCCTGGACCAGGTAGCTTTGCTAGGGTCCCAAAGAACGAGGTCTCAAAGAACGATAATGGTACCTCGGGACGTCCGGACAGGACCGACCCTCCTGCCGCTGCGCCTCATGTCGCGCGTCCCAGCGTCTCACGTCTCGCGCTGTGGGCCCTCATCCATGCCTCACTCCGCGCACCCTCACTCGTGCCTCGCGCCGCACTCCCCCGCCTGCGCCGCGTGCCTCGCACCTCCCACAAAGGCCATGATCCATCCGCCTGTCCACCTGGGCAACATCGAGCTCCATGCCAGCGTCAAGCTCCATGTCAACCAGCGTTCATTGAGATGTAACAAGTAGATGATCACATATTGCAGCCGTATGTTTTAGCGTTTCATATATATATTGCATATGTTTTATCTAGATGTTGCAAAAGTAGATCTGATGTTGCATATGTTGCAATGACTATACACGTACGTTGCAAGTGTATGTTTTGAATGTTTTAGCTGGTTTAAACGTATGTTGCAAGTGTGTTTATCTAGATGTTGTATATGTTGCACAGGCTATACACGTATGTTTCAAGTATATGTTTTAAATATTTCAGTTGTTTCAAACGTATGTTGTAAGTGTTTTATTTGGATGTTGCATATGTTGTAGTGTCCATACACATATGTTTCAAACGTATGTTGTAAATGTTTCATCTGTTTCGAACTAATGTTGGAGCAAATACTTTATGTTGCATGTATTCCATGAGCAGGCGCGACAAGTGCGCGCAGGCAGAGGTGGTCCCCTTGGGCTCAGCAGTCCCCACATGCACGGGGAAGCGAAGCGGGCGCGGCAGCAGACGCGGAGCACAAAGCTATATATCCATGGGCATGGCAGCAAGCGTAGAGCACAAAGCTGCATCCATGGGCGGGCAGGAGGCATGGAGCACGAGGCAAAGCAGAGCATGAAGCTGCATCCATGGGCGAGCAGCAGACGCGGGGCACGAAGTGTTATCCATAGGCGGGCAGCAGGCGCGGAGCGCGAGCAAAGTGGAGCACGAAGTTGCATTATGGGCGCTCTGAGGGTTTTATTATTGAAAACAGGCGTCCCGGCGCTAAGCTCTCTAAACAGCCCTAGCAGGGAGCCCTACAAAAGAATAAAAAAAAAGCATCTAGCCAATGTTTCAGTCACGCATGTGGAATAAAAAAAAGCATCTAGCGACCCAGAGTCTCCACACACGCGTCACTGTTGATCATCACAAACCTAGCTATATACGTATACGTACTTGCCAAGTATAATCTCTAATCCCATGGATATGCATATGTTGTCTTATGTTGTTCCCCTTGTCCTTAATTTGGTCCCCGGCCTGGTGGTTTCAGTTCGTTTCGTCGTAAATGATCGTAGATTATTTATTGTTGGCTAGTTTGGTGTGAGAGAAAAATACTATTTCAGCTTTATAATCCATGATCGTATATGAGCAGGCCAACAGGCTGAAGAATCTTGGCTTCCAAATATGTTCCATACTCCCTACTAGTACTAGTGTATATGTACTCCATCCAATACTAGATGTCGTTCGTGAACAAGAATCTCTGCTCGGCAACTGTTCTTAATTAAGTAATCTACCAAACAAATTAAAACATCACCTAACCAATTGATTGCACGCACCGTACCGTGCGTTCTGCACTTATTAGGACATGATGATTGATAAATTTGTCATCTGTAACATATGGACAATAGCTAACACTTAATAAGAGCAACCAGTTTTCTCACCATAATGATTCGTTTAGCATCAATCACCGCCTCACCAGCCGCCGCCGCCGGCGGCAGGAAAAATTCGACATGTTCGTTGGTTTGTTTCTGGGTTGATAAGTTCAACTGTGATAAGTCCGACTAATGTTGATTTGTTATGAGAGAAAAATATTGTGCCATACCGCGCCGCTGCTCATCACCCTGCCCCGCCCAATATCTGCAACGAGCTCTGCACAGTAAAAATCAGCCGTCCCCGTTCTCGGTTTTTGTCCCCCCACCCCCACGCCTGTATGAACAACAACAAATACAAAAACAAAAAAAACTCCAACTCAAGTTGCACTAGGCGCATGTCGGTGCTACTCCTTTTTCTATGCCCTTGTCACAAGGGTTCATCAATTGACTATCTAGAGCAAATTAAATGCAATGTACCTACAGTTCTCTGTCACATCAAACTTACAGCTTTGGCTAAATGCTAAGACAGAGGAGAGAGAGAAAAAGTGGGGGCACAAAAACCAACAAATTTTATAAGAGAGACAAATAAGTCATGTATTAATAGTGAAGAGCCGATTACTATATGAGTTGACTAAGAAAAGGCTACGAAGAAAACTAAGAAAAGGCTACGAAGAAAACCTTAGCCTTGCTCTAACATAGTACAATTTGGTACTTAGCTATAGCATCTGTTCGGTCCTTCTTAATATCGCCATTTTAGCATCACGCGAAGGTTCAGAACGCCACGCGAGAAAGGTTCAGAACGCCATTTTAGCATCACGCGAGAAAGAGAAAGGTTCAGAAATTATTTGCTTCCACGAAGCAAGCGGTGCAGAACCGGGGTCGAACCCGGCCGGCCAGCTCCAACCACCGGAGCTCTGCCACTACGCTACACGCGTGTCCGCCGGTACTTATCAATTTTTGCATGTCTTAATTCGCTCGCATTTAGGGTTCAAAAGAACTGTCCATCTCAGATCTTGAGAGAAGTAAACCTTGCGTGACAATATGGCAGCTTCCCACACCCATCCCCCACATCACTTAAATAAGTGTTGCATATGTATCCGTGGACCAATAGAATGTAAAATATCACTTTGGAATTTTACTATTTCTGGTTAGAGGTCTCAATGTAGTCTTCGTATTAATTAGTTTTCACCAGACTCACTAACAAAAAGACAAATGCAAGAAATCTAACGATAACTACAAACATATAGACTTTAGTATGGTGGACTCTGATTGTCATCTCTAATAAAGTAATAATAACCATGGGTCTATTTTGTTTTATAAAAAACTACCCACATTTACTATTATAAAAAGTTTAAAATACATAAAGTAAACCTATAATTTTGTATCTAATTGTCCACCTCCACGAAAGATAATTCAAAATACCCCCCTATTTTTTATCTAAATTGCCCACATCTACTATATATGAAAGATAATTCAAATAACCACATAGACTTACATTTAAATTACCCACCTTTGCTACTATAATAGATAAGTCAAAATGACCCCCTAAAACTTATCTAAATTACTCACGGCTGCCATATATGAATGATAATTCAAATAACCCCTTAAATTTGTATCTAAATTAACCACCTCTATTATTATGAAAGACAATTCAAAATAATCCCCTCAATTTATATCTAAACAGCCCAACTATGCCATTACAAAAGATAATTTAAAATAACTCCCTAATGTTTCTTTTAAATTACTCACTTATGACATTATGAAAGAAAATGCAAAGTAACCTCTAAGTTTGCATTTAGATTACCCATATATATCTTCATAAAATATAATATAAAGTAACATATTTTTAATTTGCATTTAGTTTATCCACTTCAGTAGTTATAAAAACTAAAAAAACAGTCAAATCTACATGTAACTGCGCTATTATGAAAAACAATTTAATATATTTTCTAAATTACATACTTCTATTATTGCTAACTTGCTAAGTTAAAAGTAAGCATAATGATATGTTTCACCATGTAGACCAAGTAAACATGCATACATTGGGATAACCATTTAATTTAATTGCTTATCATGCATGGGTGAAAAATGTTGTCTTAACAAACCACATAATAATGACACTGACAATTCACTTTAAGTTATTAATGCTCCATAATAATGAATTTTGTAAGTTTTTATTTTAAATAAATGTATACATCTTTTTGCAGGAATATTATCACTATTACACAGGTGGGCTTCAGTCCTGGTTGGGAATTGGCTTTAGTCCCGGTAGAAACCTGTCTTACCAACTCAACTGCACACCACATGTGACAAAGTTCTGGACGCTCTCCTTTTGAATTGAGTCGTGGGGGACCTTTACTTCCGGGTGGAAGACTTTTAGTCCCCGTTGGTGTTACCAACCGGGATAAAAGGGCTTTCGGTGCATGTAAAATTTAGACCCAGGACTAATGCTCACATTAGTCCCGAATCCCAACACAACCGAGACTAAAGGTGCGAACCGAAAGTCATTTCTCTACTGGTGTATGTTATATCGATATCGGTAATTTAATTTTATTCACTCTATGTTTTATAAAACAATACTACTATATATGATTCTTTCATATAACAAATTTAAACACCTTTAGTGCCGTAGTGCAGCCTGAAAAATGACTCTTTATGCCATTATACGAACTAGCCACTCATGCCCGCGCTTCGCTGCGGGTGACTCTTTTTGGATATATTCTATTTGGATCTTTATTAATGGGAACGGACTTGCCCCTCTTATTCTATCATTAAAGGCATTTGTATCTCTTACCAAAAAAATATTTATCATTTTTATGTACCTATGACAATTTTTAATGCATTTTGTTTTCTTAGTTTTAATGACCATATATCATTTTTATTTAGCTTAAATTTAGGAGAAATTTTTAGTTCATATTCATATTTAACAAAGTATTTTTAAAACTTATTTTTCCTTGTTGTTCCTCAAATTAAGGGTCATGCATGACTATGTGATAATCAGTTGAGTCTTGCTTCAACTACATGCACATAATTTATCAATAAGAGGACCCTAGAAGTTCTTCTTATTTATATATAGTTTACTTATGATCAAGCAACAATGTTAATGTTAGGATTCGCAGTATCCAACATCTCTAGATATTTGACACTACAACAAAGGCATGATGTCATGAGTATTAGATTAGGTTAATCAAGCATATCTAATTTGTTGTGCTGTTTTTTGCTAGTGGCATTTGTCCATGACCCGTAATTGTGCAATTAGCCATATTAATAATCACTAAAGTTGCAATTATGTTTATTCTACGAGGCAACTGCATGCATGTCTTTTATTTATTGTGAGTGGCCACCTAATCTATTATACTTTTTGGTACCACGTGCATTGAGTATGAGACGCGAAAAATCAAGAGACTGAGCATGTCTACATATACCCATTTTGATGGTAGTGTACCCAGTGGACATACATCTACTACGCCATACATACATGTACAACATGGCCCCACAATGGATAAGGCCATGCTGTCCTACCTCCCCAGGGTGCCCTGATGCACTTTCCCCTTTCTTGTATCCCAGTGATCGTTTGCGAACGCAGATTTGTTCTCTACATTCTGTCTAAAACATATTTTACTTTTTACTTAACAACTTTGCCCAAACTTTCCCCTTTCTAGAAAAATGAATTTTATTCCAGCCGTTGCAAAAGTCATGCATTTAACCAATCTACAAAGGTAGCCTCTGGTTGGCACAAGCAACTTCTCAAAAGGCTCTAAAAACACAACTCAAGTAGCAACTAAGCACTAATTAAGCCCATTAGAAAATGGCCACACCCATCTTTGGGGAAGACCTTCGTTATATTGTTGCACTCCTCTAGCATACGACATGCCCATTTCAAATCTCGGCCTGTGATTCTCCTGTTGGAGGGTGGACGAGTAGATTGTCTCATAGGTAGCCATGAAAATGACATAGAAATAAGAAAGGGTGTCTTTTTTCAAAAAAAAAAAATTCTGACACTACCAAATAGACCATATTATTCGGTCCATTCGCTCCCACACAAATTTGAGAGCACTTTAATTAAAATGAATGAACTAGATCAGTCTACATTGCCATATTGGTCCTTAGTTCAGTCCCAACCCATAAACCATATACTGGTTTCCATAGCTGCCACATAAGCCAGAATTATTTTTATGAAGCAAACGGGGGGGGGCTCCCCACCTAAATATATTGCATTGGAGCGATAATTAAATTACCACTTAGGAAAATACAACAGAGAATGCACACTTACAACACAACACCACCAACAACACGCACAAGACAGAGCAGAGGACAATCACGAAAAACATAGAGAGGAGAACAAAGAACTCCTATGATAAGCATGTAGTTGTTCACCAACTAACACCACCACCAAGCGACTCAACTTCGTGACCTCCACTCTAACGGTGACAGTTAAGCTTCGAGTCAATATGACAGACGACAGTCGTGATTACAATGTCTTTAGAGCACATCCAGGACCCAATTGACGTCCGCCAACGCCCATTATGGGGACGAAACCACAATGGAGGGAGGGCAAGCAAAAGGGGTGCGAGGAGATCCAAGAGAGGGGATCATGGTCTCGTTTCCGGCATTTGTTGAGACAACGTAATCAAGGATCATGGAGAATGGCAAAGCTAGAACACTGGCAGTGTCGTTTGCTGGTTAAAAGTTGTGCATAATCATCAGAGAGGAGGAGGGTTGGATCCTCGGCGCAGGGAGGTGCCAATGATCTCCAAAGCAACACCTCCAGAAAGGGAATGACATGAGAAGATGCCACCATTGCTTGTCCGGGATCACCAGTTTGGGGTTTTCACCCGGAGATCAAACTCAACAGGATGGTAGATGGAACCTCAACGACGCCTCCAAGAAGGAACATGACGCATGCGGGCGCCATCGTCGTCGGCACCGACAACAAGCCGAGCAAAGACTTTCGTCTAGAATTCATCGAAACCGCCCTGCATCACAGCAGCAAGGTCCCGACACCTCCACCATGCTGTCACCGCTGCCACAGGCACAAGCATGACGTCTTCGTTGTTCCCACCCGATGCTCTGCCCTCCCCGTCAAGAGGTAGAGTAGGCTCTTAGTGGCTAGAGATGGCCAAAGAGAGTGGCACAGAGGGGAGTGCCCCCACGGGCATGCGGCCCCACCGCCGGCTTGCCCGCGACCAAACCACGCGCACCGTGCTACTGCTGTCCCCCTGCAAACGCACGCGTCGAGCACGCTGCCCCCCGCCTTCTCGCTCGCGGCCAAACTGCGCGCCCCGCACCGCTGCAGGGCCCCATCACACTCACCTAGTTGACATCACTAGATCCAGCCGAGTGGCCACCGGATCCAGCGAAGGGACGCTAGATCGAAGGCCGAACGCCAAGAACAAGGTGCTGCAGGCCGAAGAACCACCATGGCAGGGGGAGGGAGGGGCTGGAGCGCTGATGACCCATCCACGATGTCCGGACGAGGCGGACCACTTCCAGCCGCCGCTCCCGCAGTAGCACGACCGCCGCCATGTGCTACAACAGCAGCCGCCGCTGTCGCCGCCTCCACAACTGAAACAGCAACCAGGATCGTCCCGGAGTCACTTTGCCGTGCCCACACCATAGATCTGGCGCACACATGCGCTGATTCGGCACTCAAAGGCGGGGGTCTGGCTGGAGCAAGAACAGATCGAGAGAAGTTTGGAGTTGGGAGAAGGAGATGTGGTGGAGGAAGGAGAAGCATGCAGGGGCAGCTTTGTTGGGCGCCGCCCGCTAGCCGCCGCTGCCACGGCCGTAGTGTCGGGAGCCACAGCGGCAGCAGCTGGGCTAGCCGGGGGAAGGCGCGGTTGTTGGCGGCAAGGTGTCGCCCCTCGAGTCGCTCGCGAGAGAGACTACCATAAGCAAACAATGCATTGTTTGGTACGTGGGCGCTTAATAAAATTCAACCAACCCATTCTTTTGTTTTCTCCCTTCCCAATCTTCTCTCTCCTCCCCGTACCCATTTTCTTCTACTGATTTAGAAAGATCCATGCTGCCTGGTCCTCTTCTCATCAGTGGCCTGACATACAGGGAGCAGCGGATGGCAACCAGCCAGTGGGCAGTGCATGTGAGCGGGTGGGTGGCGGGCCTGGCCCGGGCGGCATGGCGGCGCAGCATGAGTGGGCCAACACGTCGGCAGGGCTCATGAGGACAGAAGGAGACGGGTGAGCGAAGTGGGCAATGTGGCTTGTGACGATGCCGCGCGAGCAAGGAGTGTGACGGTGGCAGTGTGAGGCGAGCTCGGCCAAGTGTGGCGGGCTGGTAGCGCGTGGCTCGCTCATCGAGACATGAAGGGGCACGCCGGGAACGCGGTGAGGCGGGATGTGAGCTGGCCTGGCGGCGCTTATGAGGACACCACAGGTGGTGCGGCCAGGCAACGCTAGCCATGGGGGGCTAGCGGCGATGCGGACCAAGTCGGAGTTGTAGAAATAGGTAGTTTCTCCCAACGCGAAAGCTGCAGTTTCTTGGCTTTTTGGTTGCACGGCGGAGGGCCGATGTGGTTCCTCAGGGAAACCATTTGCACGGCGGAGGGCCGATGTAGTTCCTCTGGGACACCATTTTCTTCTATTTCCTCGTTAGCTTCGCCATCCTCCTGGCAAAAGGGGGCCAACAGTTGAGGTCACAATATTTGGCACAAATGTTGCAAGTCAAGATGCTTCATTTCAGTACGAAGTTAACTCTGTGTTGTTGTTCTGTGGCTCAATGTTATGGTTATGCACAGTTTTGGTACCAAGAGCATGGAAGAGAACATATTCATGTGAAGGAGGCCATGTTTATTTTCATGTCTGATGTAGGGGAAGCAAGGTACGCCAAAGAAGGCAAAGGTGGTGGAGGGGTGCAATGGAACAAAGGTAAGGTCATGTTTATATAGGCAAGAGGAGAATCCTGGAATTCACTGTTAGCAGGAACACGATAAATAAGAACTAGACATGGCCTAAAAAATCAAAGTACAAGAAATTAGTGTGACATGACTTGGCATTGCAGTACTTGGCATTATGTAGATTCATGAAAATGCATTGGACAAACACAACCTTCCATTTCTCTACTGTGTAGTGAAAGTGAAATATCATCCTGGCTTAATGAGACTGTCCTCTCGATTATTTCCTCGGTTCTCAGTTCACTATAAGCAACATCATATTGTAATGTGACAACATATAGATATATGCCGTTATTAGGAGAGTTACCATATGGGTTCAAATCTTATTAACCCACATTGTTCCATGATGCCCAAATAAATTGATTGTACCAACTAAACTCTCAGGAACAATGATCAATGTTCAAAAATACCAAAGATAATAATTGAACGCTTGATGAGTTTTTTCATGCTATGATGCATCATTTATACAAACAAAAGATCATAGGAGTGACAAATATAATACTCGCTCCATGTTCCTTGCAGCGATGTATCAATATTGCAAGAAGACAGAAAATTGTAGCATGAAGGGTCAATATCATGAACAGGTTTGGCATGCAATGTGTTGCTATCTAGCATGGATGGATGCTCTTCTAGACAAAGAAGACAAAAGGGCATCAGACAAGATGCATGCATGAAATGTCACAATCATACTCTCTTTCTCTCTCATATATTACTATGTGGTGAGCTTGGCCCTGAATAGCTACAGTTCTTTTTACCTTATCATGCATAGGCTCTACTTTGGTCATAGAAAATTGTTATTTGCGGTGCAATTAACTTCATCATACATATTAACTTATCAGCGCCAATCAAGTACATGGCCAGGCTTTCAAATCTTTTTCCGCGCTAGAATGTGTCATTTCTAGATGGAGCGCTGTTTTTTTTTTCTCCTACTTATAAACAATGCTAGAGCGATAGTATTAGATATCACCACCAGACACATATAAGCATCTAATTTTGGCATGCATGTTTTAACCAATAGCGTTGATGTTTTCTACAAGAAGAAGCCATAAGGACATGTTGCAGCAGAAGAGAGGCATGCATGTCATGGTGACCACTACAGCATGCAAGCATGCATGGACTATCTAAACGACTGGCAGCATGAAGAAGAATCTAGGCTGCTGTGCACTACCAGATTTTGATACGCTTCTGTGTTCAGCAATCCCACACAAATCATATCAGACGGCGCTGGTAGAACAAACTAATGTGGCCATGCTCAGAGGCCGCAGAGACGGCGCGGCCTCATACTTTTAATTACGAGGGTGACATAGGACCTATAATATTTTTAGTAAAAAGTAAAATTTTGAGTAAAAGAACAATAAGCACTGGAGTTTCAACTTAACATAATGATAAAATAGTCACAAAAATACATAAGGATAAAATGAATTACAACAAATGGATTAAAAGTTGAAAGCTAAAAATAGACTCATTATGTTATAGAAACAGATACAACAAGAGTCTATATAACTTAAGCTTATGTTTCAATGCTAACAATAGATAAATCTGGGATATCCCTCTCATAGATAATCCTCACAGATAGACTCTTGTTGTATCTGTTTGGATCCATTAGCACTAAAAATTAGTGGCTAAAATTAATATTCCATCCGTCCAAAAAAGAATGCACTATGGATTGCGTGCCGGTTAAAGTGGTTTCCATTTGACCAAGTTTTCAGTGAATAATATTCATATTTATGGCTCTAAATCAATTTATTATGAAAATACATTTCATAATTAATCTAATGATATTTATTTGAAATTATAAATATTAATGTTTGTTATCTATAATTGTTTAAACTTAAGATACTAAAATGTGATATTGTGTTAGAATTGCATTCTTTCTTGGACGGAGTGACTACTAGTGTCAAACGGACCTGCTAATAAACCTACTAATTATTATTTGGATGGTTGCTAACTATTAGATTTTCATTAGCAGGTTTGGAGTTGCTAATCCTTCAACTCACGATTCAACCATCTATTACTAGGTGCATCTAAACGGTTCTCTATTAAAAATTAGGTAGCTAAAACTTAGCAGTATTAGTTAGCTAATTTTTAATACTAATGATCCAAACACGTCCTTGATTTAATAATAATGCCACACTGACCTGTGACCACCATCCCAGGCCAGAGATAGGTGCAGGTGGTCAGCATGAACATGAACAGTGATCCCGTGGAACATATCTAGTCCACAAAGAAGTGCGTGGAAACTGGGCATGCCGCAGCCGCAACACTACCGGCCCGTGCATGCACGTATCAGATATCAAGGTCTGTGTGCCCTTGGACGCAGGGATGCCTACAAAGGTTGCAATCACGCCGGACAGACGAATCATGCATGATCGTGAAACATGCGTCGCTTTCATGTGTCGCCGATCCCATCTTGCCTTCCATCTCTTGTTCTGTTGCTTCCCTTGTCCTCTGCTGTCTCCTGCTTCCTGAATCCTGATCATGGGCTGCTGCTATAGCCCTGCTACCCGTGCTCGGCACCAATCAATTAATCTTGCAGTTAAACAATTGCTGTATGAACGAGAGAATCTTCTAAACAATACTTGATCGATGTGTACACTATACACTGCTCTACTAGTCCAATGCAACTAGATAGTCACATGTGTGCACGCATGGGCATCTATCCTACTGCTGTTGTTAGCCTCTCTTGTGATCTTTGTCGTGGAGCCACACACAACTTAATTAGGATTTTTAATCCGAAACTGTCAGGACCAAACAAAATCGCCTAATTACTTGATTGGATTCTGTTAGCTATCATGGGCAAATGGCGACAAGGGCAAGAGAGCGAGTTTGCAGCGAAGGAAGTCAGATACAGATCGAGTAGTTGGTAGCTACTCCGTAGGAAGGAGAGCTACCAAAACACTTTTCTGACCATTCATCTGTTTCTACCGCCGCCGGCCGCCGTGGAAGAACGTACCGCCCACCGGGCATGCATGCCCCTGCGTTTCTTCGGCCGACAGTTCACTAGGTAAGTGTACGAGGTGTGTGATACGGCCCAAATGAACTTGTCGAGCACAAAGGTAACTGCGAGGGTAAATATATCTGTGATCTTTTATAATAGTTGGGATTGCTTCCTATTGTCTCCCATCACCTTCGCAAAATAGCTATTTTTATTAATTTTATTTGTCCAAGGGCAATATGGTTTAGCTTTTTTTTTCTACTCCACAGTCGTACTAGTAAAATATCCTTCATCTGAGGTTTGGCTGCGTACGTAATATTTTAGTCACCGTTTGTGTGTCCACATTTGATTTATCGTTGTTTATTTGGCAACCTTTATTTGTTTTCCGCTAATGCTTTGGTTTATGACGTCCGTCCGTCCTGACACGCATGATGACCAAGAGAAAAAATGGTGCGCGAAGTTACACTCAGGGGCGGTCTGCACCGATCCTTTTTGTGGGGCAGTGCATGGGAGCATGTGCGGCCACTCGTTCGATGTGGGGTACACGTGGCACGGGGCAGTGTATGAGAGCTCATGCAGCCACTCGTTCGGGGCAGAGCATGGGAGCTCGTGCAGCCACTCATTCGACGTGGGGCGCATGGGAGGCATGCAGCAAGAGAGAGAACGACCGACAGAGAGAGAAAGAGCGTGGGCCCGCATACTCCATGGCATTGAGCTCCGTATGTTTCAAACGTTTAGATGTATGTTTCATATGTTTTATCTGGATGTTGCATGTGTTTCATCCGAAAGTTGTATGCGTTTATCTAGATGTTGCATATGTTGCAATGGCTATACACGTATGTTGCAAGTGTTTTATTTAGATGTTGCATATGTTTTAGTGGCTATATACATATGTTGCAAGCGTCTATTCAAAATGTTTCATCTGTTTCTGGATGTTGCATATGTTGCAGTTGCAAGTGTATGTTGCAAATGTTTCACCTGTTTCAGATGTATGTTGCAGAAGTGCTTTATGTTACAACATTAGCAGGTGCACGAAGCGGGCACATGCGGAGGCGGTCCCCACGGGCGCAGCGGTCCCCACATGCGCGGCAAGCGAAGCGGGCGTGGGTGGTCCCCACCTGCATGCGCATCAATAGACACGAGGCGGGCATCAGCAGGCACGACGCACAACTGCATGCGTAGGCGCACCAACATGCGGGGGTGGTTGTGCAGGCACAACAGTTACATGCGGGGGCGGATGTGCAGGCGCAGCAGTTGCATGCGGGGGCGGACGTGCATGCGGGGCATGCTTGACAGGCGGGACGGGCACAACAGGTGGGGTGGGCGCGGGCGTCCGGACGTTCCACCGGTGACAAAATTGTTTTAGATAGATCTCTCGCTTTTATGTCGGCATGCAGTACTTGCAGCTGCCTCTCATTTCGATGCTATCATCGTAAGGCTTCAGCAATTGATTGTGTACTCGATCTCCTTGTACTTTCTCACTTCAAAGGGTTCCGAAAAACCATCTTAGTAACTCCAACAAGACCTCTATTGAAGCCCTTATTATATTGTTAAAAGCCTTCAAATGCCCACGCCTCAAAGGCTCAAACCGTCATTCCTAGAGGCTTCGGAGGGGGCTACTATTTCTATTGTCCCTATGGATGGCCCATACGGATTCCCCTCTTGGCTGAAAGCTCCCTCTGTTATCCATTGTCGCCTCCCTAGCCGCCACCGGCCGCTCTAGGCGTCTCCGTACCTTAGTTCTAGTGCCGGTCTCCCTCTAACCCAGTGCTTTCCCCTCTCCTTTGCTCGGATCCTCCATCCCCGGTGCAAGCAAGGTCCCCGGTGTCGACATCCCTCCTCCCAGCTCCCATGGCGGTGCCCCCCTCCCGGTCCTGGAGTAGAATACGCATAGAAAGTCAGAAAAGAGAGAAATTAAGAAACACAACCTAACGTGGAGCTATTGCTGGAGTTAAGCTCAGAAAACAGGATCCTCAAATGTAGATGCAATCCTTAGATAGTAGAGGGCATTATTTTAGGGGACATTGTTGAGTTGCTCTCCTTCTATTCTATCTCGAAAGAAACACAAGTTTGAATGGCATTGCACTTTTCCTTGTGCAAGTTGTAATAGCCGTTGGTCTGTCCAGAAGGTCTATGCATGACGCCCTGTTAGTTGTATAAAAGGTAAACATATATAGAGTAGTGTATAATCTTATTGTTTAAGGCCATGTTCGCTTGTCTTATAATCCGTACTTTTCAACTTGTTTTTTTTTTCAGCCGAAACCGTATTTTTCTCTCACAACAAATCAACCAGAACAATATTTCGGCTTGTTTTTTCAGCGAAGCGAACGGAGCCTTGGTGCTTATAAATAAAAGAAGTTAAAACGCAAAACAAAATATCCTGTTCTTCATGTGGGACGTAGCTAGTAGTTTCCCGAATGGGTTCTAGATTCCCGCATACGTTTGTCCGCGTGCAATCTATTTTCTCTTGTCAAGGGCGGTGCATGCTTTGGCTTGTGGAGACTTGCAGGAGAGGAGAAGATCAAATGATTTGGCTGCTTAATTGTTTGCTACCTTCATGTTCCTAAAGAAAATTATTTTAAGGTTATTTTAAACTTTAATTATAAATAACTTTTTTTGGGTTGAGTTTGAAAATATAAAAGTTATATAAGTAGATTAATCCCGAAATATAGTTTTATATATTAACTATATTTTATAATATTTTATAGAAAAAAATAGTGATCAAAGTTGTTTCGAATGTCGATGTTCAAAACGACTTCTTTTAGGGATGGAGGGAGTATATGGTTTGCTTTGTCACGGGTTTAAAATCAAATGATTTGGCTGCTTATGGCTTGCTACTATATATACCCTTCGTTATACTTTTGGGTTAATTGGATTGGTGCCATTATAATTCTCGTGTTTCTAAGAAATACCATTACTATTAGTCTTATTGTAAGCATGCCATTACAATCACATTGGAGTCTGAAAAATGCCATTATGTACACTTGCCATGACCTGTGGCCCACGTGCAGGTGTATACATCTAGTACGTGCATTCGTATGGACCCTTTTGCCCCTAGCTTCTCCATACATGCGCCCGTTTGATTGGATCGAGTCAATCCATCCATTCCCCACCGCGTCCTCTCTCTCTCGCTCGAACCCTAGCTCATCGGCCGCGGAGGCGACTACGACCGGCGGCGGCGACAACTACTGCTCGCGGCGGCGGCGGCCGCGACTATCGTAGGCGCCGGCGTTGACCGCGACTACTGCTGCTCCTTCCCCACCCCATCTGTTGAGCGGAGATGGCATCCACAGCTACCAGTTCAAGTGCTAGCCAGGTTGGTGGTCTCCCACGGATCAATTGCCCCAAATGCAAGATCCAGGTCATTAGGCGTAAGAGCAAGGCTGGCAATATGTATTACATTTGCCCCAACAATTTCTCAGTAATTTGTCTTGCTTTTCCTTTGATGTTGGGTTCCATGTTCGTCTAGCTGCAAATAATGTTAAGTGGGTTGGGATTTTGATTGTCAATTGCAGAACGATGACACTTGTGCGAACTATTGGTTTGAGGATCAATACCTAGCCTATCTGCGCGTCAATCATCCAGACAAGCTCGGGGATGTGGAAGTGGAAGGTGTACAGGGCCCTTTTGTTGCTCCTGCGGTTCAAGGCATAGAACAGAAGAGTGACACAAAGATTGGGATGATGGACTTGAAGGTTCAGATCATTGACTTGAAGGCTGACATTTTAAAGTTGAAGCACGAGATGAAAGAATTAAAGAATGAAGGATTGAACAAGGCTTTTAGCTTAGGCAATGCATTAGTTGCTGTGGTGATGCTAAATCTATTTGTAAGCCTCTTGATTGCAACAGTTTGGAAATGAAGTAGTATGCACCTTGGTTCCAGTAGTTTGGAGTTCAGTGATCTTAGCCTGTAGGTTGTCAAGTGCTACTACTAATTTATGTTTATTTCTATCTGTGCAACTGTGTATCTGTGATCAAGGAATGCATGTTTCTGTAGGTTTTGTGAATCTATGAATTTGTGATAAATCTATCAATGTGTGCAACACAACTTCTTTTTCTTATAATTGTGATCAATCTGTGAATTTGTGATGAATAAATAGATGTTTCTGTTTGGAGCAGCAACTGTCCATGCACGCCATGAATAAATGAGGCCATAATTTACATGCTTATATCACACAAGGTGGTTCAGATTCATTATAAAACATCCAGTCATAATCAGAACACACAAATAGGTTCAGATCCTAGCATTCGTCAAGTTTAGGCCATTACTAAACAGAAATAGGGGGTGGCCATAACAAACATTCGGTGCTGACCATAACAGACATCGAGTTTAGGCCCTAGCATACATGAAGTTCAGGCCATACCATACATCAAGTTCAAGGCCTACAATACATAATGTTCAGGCCATAAAAGAAACTAATTTTATGCTTATGATCACAACATATCACATGGTGTTTAAGAAGTCCTTCAGGCTTCTCACAACACTAGCTGCTGGAGCAGCAGCTTTTTTTTGCTGCTTCTTTTTCTTAGGTGTCTTCTTCTTCTTTGGTGTTTTATTCTTCTTGGGTGCACCCTTCTTCTTAGGTGTTGTCTTCTTCTTCATTTGTGAAGGTCCAACACTATCATCATCTTCCAGCTTGTTGCTTTTTCCTACAGATGCACACTATGATTAGCAAAAACTAGGGAATGCCACAAGAATTGGAAAGAGACATACAAATCATTTTACCTTTTTTCCTTTGAATTCAATCCAACTTCACCATCTTCTCCTAGCTCTGGTTGTTTGCAAGTCTTAGAGAAGTGCCCAAAATCTCCACACCTTTTACACCTAACCTTCTTGATAGCATTTTTCTCAAGGCAACCTTTAATTCTCACCACTCTCGGCCTACCTGCAGCTCTACCTAGTAGAGGAGGGAAAACTTTGAAGCCTAGGTCAACCTGTGACCACTGTGACCTGTCTGGCAATGGCTCTACTCTAGAAGCATATGCGGCCCTGAATCTCTAAATAGAGTAGTACTCATGCACAAAATCTACTATTTTAATCCATCTGTTGGAAAAAATCCATGCCAGGGCATGTTTGCATGGTTTTCCTATGATTTGCCACTCCCTACATGAACAGGAGTGACCTTGCAGGTCAACCATGTGCCTCTTGTGGTTGTTCCAGTCATCTATAAGTGTTACTTCAGCTATGTCTTCATCACTTCTTGCAACCTTCACAACTTTGAGGTTTTTGTTTATAGTGTTCAGGTCTTTGATGATTGGGCAGTATACCATCCTGCATATTCTTACCAATCTGCCTTCTTAAATACCTCTTTTCTATTATGAGTTCCCTAATCCCATCTACCAGTTCATGCAGCAAAAGTCCTTTCAACTTCTTTATTTGAGCATTGAAACTCTCAAAAACATTATTGGTCAAATAGTCATATTTACTTAGCTCTGAAAATCCACACCTGTACCATATCAACTTGTGATGTTGCTGAAGGAAGTCAATGGCATCTAGGGCAAAATCTGCTATCTTCTGCATGTGCCACCTAAACAACCCTTCTGTGTAACTCCTTGCAGCAGGGTATAGGTGGTCAGTAAACACATCTCCTTGATAATGCTTCATAAAGTTGCTATACATGTGCCTCATACACTCTCTGTACTCCACTTTAGGGAACACTGCACCCACAACCTTCTCAAGTCCTTTACAAGCATCATTACATATGACTAAACCTGTAGGTGAACCCACTACTCTATGCAACTGCTGCATGAACCACTTCCAATTGTCTTCTATTTCAGAATCAAAAACACCATATGCCACATGGTATAACCAGTTGTGCCCTTCCACAGCAGTTGCTGATGCCAACTGCCCTGTATATCTGCCACGCAATGCAGATGCATCTACACCTATAAATGACCTACAACCAGCTAAGAAGCCATCAATACATGGCTTTAGGGCTACAAAAATCCTCTTGAAGAGCTTCTTCTTCTTCCCTTCTAACTCTATCTCTACAATGCTTCCAGGAGAACTTATTTCTATCTGTGCTTTCCAATTGAACAATAGCTGAAAACTTTCTGAGTACTTCCCATGAACCTATTGTAGGGCAACCATCAAACTTGACCATGCCTTGGAGTATTTTAGTTTAATGTCATAGTCTCCTTCTAGCTTTTCCTTTTCATCCTTAGCTCCTTTATTTGGGTTCTTCTTGACCCAGTCCGCCAACCTATCTACACACCAACCTTGACTAGCCATCTGTCGATGTTTCAAGTAAACACCAACGAGTAAATTTGTGTTTTTGTGCGCGTCTGGCTCGGATGGTGTGCTAAAAAGACACAAGGTTTATACTGGTTCAGGCAGAATGCGCCTACGTCCAGTTCATGGCTACTGCTTGTGTTATTAGCACTAAAAGTTTGTAGTAGGGGTTACAAAAGGACGAGAGAGGGACATGTCCCAAGTCTCGGATGGAAAGATCAAATAGATGATGAGAGCTAGGTCACTGCTTAACTATGTGTTCGAGGTTCGATGCTAGTGGTTCTGCTGTGATGTGGTGTGATATGTGATGCGATGAATCGATCCCCTTAGTGGGGTGCCCTGCTTTCCCTTTTATAGGCCAAGGGAGAGCAGAGATTACAGATGGGAGAAAAGAGGAAAATCAGAGGCAAAGGAAGTCCTTCAAGGACACCGGGTCTTCCTTTTCCTCTGTGCGGGCCCTGCTGACATGGAAGGCGGTGACAGGGATAGCTCCACGCTAGGCACATGTCTGCTGACCCTGATAGGGCCATGCTGGGCGTCTATCCGTTGATGATGCCATGTCCTAGCATTGTCAGCGAGTTGTCACGTCCCATCCTGCCCCGGCGGGCGGCGTGGCGGACCAGGGTGCTGATCAACGGCCATACAGGGAGCAGGCAGCACAGTGACCGCACATCCGTTAGTGTGGATGATGTGAGTTTCCTTCTGGACTATAGTGATTGTCATGAGCTACCGTAAGGATCCATGCCCGAGGGCAAATGACGGCGCCCACAACACTGTATGGCAAATGTCGGCGCCTACAACACTGTTTGGGCTTTGACATGCCTGGAAGGTCGCAAAGCACCCTTCTGGCATGGCCTGATGGTACTTTCCTATAAGCGTGCAGGGTACGGTCCTCGGTATTATGGTTGACTTGAGTGCCCTGCCTTATCTACGCGCGTCGTTATAAAGGAGTCACGCTCAGATGTCGGGCGAGGCAGACCCAGCCCTCATACGTTGGGCGAGGCAGAGCCAGCCCTCAGACGTCGAGTGAGACGGACCTAGCCCTCAGACGTCAGGGCGAGGTGGAGCCAGCCCTCAGACATCGGGCGAGGTGGAGCCTGCCCTTGGACGTCGGGCGAGATGGACCTAGCCCTCGAGGGTTGGGCGAGGCGGAGCCAGCCCTCAGACATCAGGTGAGGCAGAGCCAGCCCTCAGACGTCGGGCGAGGTGGACCCAGCCCTCGGGGGTAGGGCGAGACGGAGCCATCCCTTAGGGAGTCAGCCAAGGCAGAGCCAATCCTCGGGGGTTGGGCGAGATGGGGCCCATGGCCACAGCACCCACCGAGGCAGAGCCAACCCTCAGGGGTCAGACGAGGTAGGGCCCACCGCCTTGGTGGCCAAACAAGGCAGGACCCGGCAAGCGGTGTAGTCACGCTCCTCATCACGCGGATGAATCAACGTTGATGGTCATTAGCTCCTCCTCTTTGGGTACCCTAGTATTGGTCCCCGACAGTAGCCCTCGAGCCCCCGGACGATTCAAGTAGAATCGCCTAGGGGATTTTCTGACTTGCCAGTGGGTGAGAACGAGCTTACCCAGTGGGTGTAGCCCCCGAGCCTACGGAGGAGTAGAATACTCCTTCGAGGCTGTCGATAGAATATCATCGGCAGTCCTCTGAGGGGTATCCCATGAAGGTAGATTGATCGACATAGATGTGTGTAATCGAGAACAAGAAGGCAACAGAGACACACAAGTTAGACAGGTTCAGGCCGTCAGTATGACATAATACCCTACTCCTGTGGTCTGTTGGATTGTATTGGCTATCGTATGATATTACGTGTGTTTGGAGGGGGTCCCTACCCGCCTTATATAGTCCGAGGGGCAGGGTTACAGGTCGGTTAGATCTAGGAGATAATCAAAAAGTACTAATAGATTACAGGAATCATGGGATCATACGTATCCTAACAGATCTCATAGTATCTTCAGGATATCTTCTCGGTGTCTTGCGGGAGGCAACGAGCAGCGTCATGCCCCGCAAGGCTTCGTCTTGTGGGCTAGGCCACCCCTGGGGGCGCAGCCCATGAGCTCTGCCATGGGTATCCGGGGTTGTACCCCCCACAGCTAGTCCTCGAACGCCTTGTATCTATTGTGCAACACTGTCTTGAGCTTGTCCGAGTAGGTGCAAACAAAGCTAAGCAGTCAAACTCATGGTCTGACCACCGTGATGAGTTGTCGAGCAGTTGTGAGCCATCACCGAGCAGCGTGAACCATAGCCGAGCAGCGTGAACCGTTGCCGAGCAGCGTGAACCATTGCTGAGCAGCGTGAACCGTCGCCGAGCGGTGTGAACCGTCGCCGAGCGGTGTGAACCGTCGCCAAGCAGCATGGCCGAAGTACGGCTTGCCATAAGGATGTAAGGAGCTCAAGTGCAAAATCTGAAAATTCTTCCACCTAGGTGAAAGTGTAGCCACTTAGACTCCGTTAATAAGGAGGTTAAATCAAGAAATAAGCACTACATTCACCGCCAGGTGAAGTGTAGCAACTTAGTCCCTAAGCCTGCTGGAAGATGAAGAGTGAATCTTGTAGCAAGGTCAAAGAAAAGAAGTCTAAAAGCTTGTCGACGTTATCTGACATGCGCGTATCAAGACCCTAGATGTGCTGCCCAATATCAGCACCCTGATCCGAACAGCATGGAGCAATTTGATAGCACACCGATGAGACATAGCAAGATCTGACCACTAAGGGAGTCTTCCGCTTAGCCGAACGATGCTTGCACGAAGAATCCAAACACCGAGGAGTCCCCAACGTAGCTGGCGATGCCCGAGCGCCGAGGAGTCCCCGGCGTAGCTGGCGATGTCCGAGCACCGAGGAGTTCCCAGTGTAGCTGGCGATGTCCGAGCACCGAGGAGTCCCCCGCATAGCTGGCGATGTCCGAGCACCGAGGAGTTCCCAGTGTAGCTGGCGATGTCCGAGCACCGAGGAGTCCCCCGCATAGCTGGCAATGTTCGAGCACCGAGGAGTCCCCGACATAGCTGGTGATGTCCGAGCACCGAGGAGTCCCCGGTGTAGCTAGCGATGTCCGAGCACCGAGGAGTCCCCGGCGTAGCTGGCGATGTCCGAGCACAGAGGAGTCCCCAGTGTAGTTGGTGATGAAGCACGAGCGACGAACAGTCTGGTCAACTGGTCGGCGATGAAGTGAGCATTGAGTAGAAGCGACCGACAAATAGTCCGATCAACTGGTCGGCGATGAAGTCCATGAACCTAGTGGTTCGACCAGTTGATCGGTGGAGAAGTCCGGGCACCAGGTGGTCCAACCACCTGGACGATGATCCTGTAATACAAATATGTAGAACGGGTAGTACATGATGTAAAAATATATGAAATCCGGAGAAGAATCTGCAATGGTGATGAAATAGCGTATGTACCTCGGCGATCAGTTGGTGTGAAGATGCATTTATATTTAATATAAACTCCCCGACCAGTTAGTGTGTAGCTAAGTCTCCAGCACTAGCTAGCCTGTTAACCATAACACGGAGCGTGGAGCCCGTGTGCGTGTAGGAAGAACAAAGCGTCGCTAAGGAGCCGCTGCTGACCACCCATAACGTAGAGGGCAGACGCTCGTGCACGTGTAGGGAGGAGCCAGAGATAGGGCCATCTCTAGAGACATCCGAGCATCAACATGACTGTTCGGGGGTTAAGAAAATCATTTGGAGAGCAAATATGGAGAAAACAGCTTAGAGAAACATTATGGCAATATACGGAGATTGGAGAATATTTAGAAGAATATTAAAGCGTGACTTAGCTTTAGACAGAACGTCTGGTCGGTGGCGTATGGCATTGTCTGGTCAGCATTGTCGGCGAGCACCCGGCGGGCGGTGAGTTTTTGATCTAGGCTGTTGGTCTTCGCACGGCAAATCTCCGTGTAGACGTCGCAGGCAAGATGAAAGTCAATCTCGCTAGGACATAAATCTTGAGATCCCATCTGGTTTGCCATGGATCAGCACGCACAGCCCCATGGTGGGCACCAACCTCGGAGGCGGTTCCAAGATTGGATCTGCAGTCATAGGTGTTGGGGTGATTGGCGTAGAATTGATCTGCACCGGCTCGATGAGCTCTTCGACTCTGTCAGCGTTGATGATCCACGAGATCGATCCAACCGTGAAGATCTAGCCAGGGTGTGGGAGGGAAGAAGAGCTTACAGAACGCACCATCTTTTCGACATGAAAACAGCATGCACACCCCTACCTGGAGCGCCAACTATCGATAGAATATCGTCGACAGTCCTCCGAGGGGTGTCCCACGAAGGTAGATTGATCAGCAGAGATGCATGTAATTGAGAACAAGAAGGCAATAGAGACACACGACTTAGACAGGTTCAGGCCGTCAGTATGACGTAATACCCTACTCCTATGGTCTGTTGAATTGTAGTGGCTATCGTATGATATTGCATGTGTTTGGAGGGGGTCCCTGCCCGCCTTATATAGTTCAGGGGATATGGTTACAAGTCGGTTAGATCTAGAAGATAACCGGAAAGTAATAACGGATTACAGGAATCATGGGATCATACGTATCCTAACAGATCTCGTAGTATCTTCAAGATATCTTCCTGGTGTCTTATGGGAGGCACCGAGCAGCGTCGTGCCCCTCAAGGCTTCGTCTTGTGGGCTAGGCCGCCCCTGAGGGCGCATCCCATGTGGTCTACCATGGGTATCCGGGGTCATAGCCCCCATAGAGGCTTTTTCGAAAGAGGGGATTCTGAGGGCCCTGGCCCTCTATTGTTGCCCACAGTGTGTCCTGAAGGCGGTGATTCCTTTTCGCCGAGGTCGGACCCTTTGCGGGTATGGCCATGCGATTTGGTGGTTGTTTAGCTAGATGGTTTGATTTGGGTCTCGGTATCCCATTTGCGGGAATTCGGTCAGGGTATGCCTGGCTGAGACTCAATCGTGGGCCGAGATGCCCGTGGCACTCATGCGCTTAGGGTCTGGCCGCTTGCGGGGCCCAGCTCTTTCCATCCATTATTGTAGGGGTGCTTGGAGCGGCTGTTGGACCCATTGATGGGCGAACCATCGAACCCCTAGGCCTAGACAGGCCGTAGATGCGTTTTTTGATCCTTATTCCTTTTACTTGTAACGAGTCCCGGTCCGCCCGGGGAGGCGAAATGTCTAGCGAGTTTCCCGAAGGAAAGGATAGGGATTGCGTGTGCATATCCCATGGCGTGAGATTGTGGTGGATTATGGTAGGCGCGGAGATCTAGGTGGATGGTTGGTTTCCTTGCATCCGTCGCCCCTATAAAACCAAAGGGTTCGCCTCCAGGGTTTCATACTTTGCCTCCTTGCCTTCACATCTGCAACCTCCGTCGCCAATCGTCTAAGCTCCCTGCATCCACGTCTCAGCCTCCGTTGAGTTCACATCCACCCACCCCCATCTTCCAATGGAGCCATGGTGCCACTCTGATATCACCCCAGCGCATGGAGAGCCTTGTCCGCCGCGGTCTTCTCTGTGCGTGGACCGCCACCAAGGAGTGGCTGCTACCCGGCGAGGAGGACGTACCGTCGCTGCCCGATGGCTACGTTGTCTCGTTCATGCACTTCCATGAGCAGGGGTTTGCTACCCCTGCTCACAAATTTCTTCGGGGGTTGCTGCACTACTACCAAATCGAGTTGCAGCACCTCAATCCCAATGGAATCTAGCACATGGCGGCGTTCGTCGCCCTGTGTGAGGGATTCCTGGGGATTAGTCCCTACTTTGATCTATGGAGGTACTTCTTCGCCGTCACCCTTTAGAAGAAGCGGGAGAAGAAGCAGGAGTTGAACACATCGATGGGATGCACCGGCATCCAACTCTAGAACAACCGGGTCGATGAATAGCCGCTAATGCGTTTGTCAACCTCCAACAAGGGGTGGCATTTGCAATGGTTCTATCTCAAGAACGATGTAGCCGCCCTCCTGTTAGAGTTCACCGGGTGCCTAGTCAAAGAGGTCCTGGACTCGTGGAGGATGTGGGGTGTCCTAGAGAAGGACAAGAAGAAGATCTAGGACCACCTCATCGCCATCTGAATCCTAAAGGAGGGGGGCTAAAGGGGCCGAGCATCATCAACGCCTACCATGTGAGGAGGGTGGCGCCACTGATGAGGTGCATGCTTCCCCTATACGCAATGGGGCCCGGGGCATCATTCGATGGGACAACGCTTTCCGAGGGGGCGCTCTCCCCCTCCGAAGTTGCGTAGCGCATCAAGAAGGGGATGGAACCTTCTCGGGATAGCGCCGGCGCCCCCTTGATTTTGTGTACCCGGTGCCGGGGCATCCCCCGATGTGGCCAGAATTAGGATACATCGTCCTTGTAAGTTTTCCCTTCCTCATGCCTTCTCTTCAATTGAACTCCCGACCCCTTGATACTGACATTGAGATTGGGGGACCAGCCGAGGGACCTCATCCACAAGGATCACCCAACTCTGTTGCCAAGGGATCCATCTGTGAGGGTGGTGAACCGTGCTAAGGCCGAGCAGTAGAGGAAGGCGAAGGAGGACGAGAGGAAGAAGAGGCAGTGGAAACTGCTAGCACGGGAGTGAGGGGAGGACACTGACAGTGACGACGGCGATGACAAGGAAGATGACAATGAGGTAGTCGACGACATCGAGCATGATGACCTAGAGAGCGTGGATGTGCTGATAGGTACCCGCTCATCCTTGCAGGGGTCAGGACCCTTCCTATTTCATGGATGGGAAGGCGCGTTCATAAGGCCAGCGGAGACGGACCGGACCGTCGGCCTGCCCTAAGAGCCAACAAGGGCGGGCGGATATGCACTACGTCTGAGGCGCCAACGAAGGAGGGTGGCTCTACCGCCGCACCCCAAGAGCCAGCCAAGGCATGCGGATCTTCTAGTGAGGTGGCAGCCATCGGCTGATGTCGCACCCATTTTGGGCGGGAGCGGCGCCGGTGCGATTACGTCACCGGCCGGTGAGGCGACGCTCACTGTGCCACTTGTGCCCTCGATAGGACAAGTGGGCACCGGGGCTGAGGGAATGCCCTCAGAGGTCGATGAGGAGCCGGTGATGGAGGCAATTCCACTACCGACGACGGGGCGGACAGAGCTGTCGACCACGCTTGTGACACCACCGGTTGAGGCCCTGCCAACGTAGGTGGAGGTGGCAGTGACTGTGACAGGCCAGACATAGCCGGATGCAACCGTGGTGGTGGCCGAGGAAGCGGCACAATCTGCGCCACCGGTGGCCCAAGTGACAGCGCCCGACATGGGCTGGACGGAGGGGGACCCGGTCGATGGGTCCCCGAACGTTGCGACGATGGTGGAGAGGACCGGTGGGAAATTGTCCTTGGCCCTGACCTTGGGGGTAGCCGTTCGCCTATGTTGGATGAACCCCTGCTCCAGTGGACGAATCCACAAGACCCGACGTCAACACTCTTCGCCCTCGATGATGCCACTGAGAGCATGGAGCGGGAGAGTCTCGACGGGGGGATTGCGGCCGTGCTAAAGGCCTTGGACCATGCCAGGGGTGCCCTACGCGAAGTCGTCATTCCCACTGGCTAGGTATTCACTTGCCTCTTGCCTTCTTCTTTCTTCATGTATTTTTGTGTTCTGACATTTATCTTTTTTCAGTCCCTTATCGCTCGTAGCTGGAAGAAATCCCGATTCCTTCACGAGCAGAAGGAGAACTTGGACCGCCTCGCCTTGAAGAGGCATGGCTGCACGGGGATGTGACCGCCTAGCTCATTGCCGCCCAATACCCAATAGAGGGTGGCCAAGCTGACTCCCCTTGTCGAGGAGGTGGACAGTCTCCGACTACGAGCGACCAAGGCCCATCGGCATGAGGAGGCGACCGAGAGGGCGTTTGAGGCCCTATCGACGAGGGTGCAGCAAGATGAGTTGGAGGCCGCCAGAGTTAGGAGGGAGCAGGACGAGCTGCTCTAGAGGGACACTGAGACCCGCTAGTGGGTCCTTGACCTTCTGGCCGATGCTGAGAAGGAGCGGGAGCTAAAGCTAGTAGCCGAGGAGAAGCTCGTAGCCCTGGAGCGGAGTGTAACAAAACCAACCAATTATACGAGATTAAGTAAGAAAATCTTCCACCGAAGCAGATAATTTAGCAAACTTAAACCCGTATAACTGGTAGTCTGTGAAACCACGACAGATTTCAAACCAATCGACATAAAACCAAGATCGTACAAGTTTAGCAAGTACCATCACACGTTACATAAAGTTCATAGCGACGCTTAATACATCGAGTTTGGAACATAAAGTTATTACATACCAAGTTCGAATCAAATAGCGGAAGCAAATAGTTTTAAAGCCACACACACACTTTGGATTGAGATACGATGCGGTGGGTAGTCATCTCCAACAAAAGCATCGAGATGAGAAATATGGAGTGACCATTTGCCCTTGGTCCTAGTTGTCACCCATCACGGATATAGGCGATTAATGCAATAGCCGTAGTACATTTGACCATCTGCAACAACAATGGGAACAACGCCCTGAGTACGAGAAGGTACTCAACTAGACTTACCCGCCTTAAACCAAAATAAAACGACACCAAGGATTATGCAAGGCTTTCTTTAGTGGACTAGCTGACTCTTTTGCGAAAGCATAAGTTATCATGAATAAACCATTTTAAGTACTTTGCATCATATTTATTATAACCTACCCATCTAGGTAAGCACCTGTACTATAGCAATCACATGATTAACCAATAACATCCAGTTACCAATTTAGCTTAGCATAACTCACATCATCCAAATAACCATCATTGTTCCATAGTAATTACTACGATGCCATAGCTTGAGTCAAGTGCTCACTATCCAGGAGCGATGGCGATTCGAATCGATTTCTAACCAGCTGGTGATTTATTCCTCACACAAACCATGCTTCCCCTGCCAGGGTGGCTTAGATCACAAATGGCACTTTTCAGGTAGCCACGGGATAATCTGGAGCCACAGTACCCAGGGACCGCCCGACTGCCAGGAATCAGGTCACACCTGCCCTTGGGCTCACTCTTCGCGCCCCTGTCATGCCCCCATCAGCATCAATACGTGCACTCGTGTAGATCCTAGCCCGAATAGTGCCACTAGCTTCGCGGTCGAAAGGTACTTTATTCGGTCAGCTAAATGTGAGGCATGCGTTCAACATGACAAGAGGGACGAGCAACGATCGGTCCTTAATCGACACAGACGGAAACTAACAGCACCCTAGAACCCTGTCTGGTTGCCTCCAACTATTCCGTCCGGTCTCCACTTTTCCATCACATATGGTTAATTCCAGGATATCATTCTTTACATAGCCAATCTCTTCCAGTAACCACCTATAATGTAGGTGACCGGGTATCACTGATCGCTACCGATCTAAGCAAGGCTAAGCAGTTATTCGATCCTGACCTAACAGGGTAAAAGGTAATAAGGTAGGCAAGGATAGTAATAAATGCATCAACGGTTTCAATCAACTCCTACAACTTAATGCAACAATATATAAACTCATATATATAGAAAGAATTGCTTTTATAAAGTAGGAGACTTAGAATGCTCCAGGGCTTGCCTCATTCGAACGAACTAGGTTGATGATCCACGCACTCCGGCAAGTCCTCTCCTTGCTCCTCTTCCTCTGGCACCTCCTGTGCCTGGACTTCTTGTGGATCTGTCCCGGTCTGCTCTTCCTGAACTGCTACTAGCAACTCCTCCTGCGATCCTGTATGATGCAGATGTATAAGTGCTAATGCATAGGTGCATCGGAGAGATGACATATACTGATCATGATGCATGAAATGTAGATGACCATATTTAACTTTATTGAACATAGTAGTAGCAAAGCTCGTCTACAAGGTAGTCGACATCATCCAAGAACATGTACTACTATCTACTACGACAACCATTGGACTAACATGTCAAATCACCACAGCAAGTTAAGATGCTTCAAAGATACACCAAAGCAAACATTATTAACTAAACATGTATTAAAGAAGATTATTTTATTTCATTTTAAACTAGGGCTACACAGCAACATATATTTCTAGTGCTCATAAAAATCTAAGAAAATTACAGTAGCATAGTACTACTCTAAGTAGACTGCCATAAAATTTTCATGGCATTTGGATAAGTAAAATAGCCTACACAAAAATGACAAGCTATGGTTGATAATTAAGCATGAAAATACTTTGTACTATGAAAAGTGTCAAACAACAGATTTGATATTTTTCCTATGTTCTACACAGTAAACAATCACTGCACAAGAATTATCATACACATGTTTTATACAATTTTTGCTCTCTATCAAAATAACAAAAATCATCAATTAAAGGCACTTGAACTACACATCAATATTTCTCTACAGAACATGCATGACATATATTTTTCCTACAAAGTACATCACTAAAGGAGATTAACAAAACTAGAACCACATTTTTCTGATGCATATTCTATTTACTAGACATTTTCTAAGAAATCAGCATTTATTCAATTTAAATAAAACTACACAGAAAAGTATCACAAATTTAACATGCAATATTTTTAGCAGATAGATCTAGTCACAAAAAACCTAGCAAAACTTATTTCAACAAATTTGGAGCCATTTTGAGCAAGTTATAAATTTCCAAAGCCTTTAAACAAAATCTGTAAATCATTTCTTTTATTCTTTTCTGAAAATCCCGGTTCAAAAATGCTAGATCCACCCAGATCTCTACCTGTGCTTGCACCCCAGCCGGCGACACAAGGTCCCCTGCCCCACCGGTCGATCCACTAAAAGCGAGGAGGCGCTCGGCCATGGCGGTTCTCGCCGCCGGTGAACTTGCCGGCGGTGAGGTCACCACCGGAGGCTTCCCCGAGACAAGGCGGACCTAACGGTACCCCTACCACGGCCAGTGGAGCTCGGGAGCAAGCTCACCGGTGTCCATGGCGGCGAGGTGGCGTGGCTCAACGTCGGCCGGCTAGCTCCGGCTGAGAGGTGGCGCGGGGAGTGGCTGGCGAGCTCTACCGCGTCAGTGCGGTGCTGGTGCGCTCGGAAAGAGGGAGAGGGGTGAGGCGGGGAGGCGAGGCCCAGGGAGCGCAGCATTCTAGCGAGGAGGAGCTCACTCCAATGAGCGATTGGCGAGGAAGGGGAGCTCCCCAAGGCTTACCGAGGCGAGCACGGGGTGCGCGAGGTGGAGGCGGAGCACGGGGCGAGATGGGGTAGTCGACGGTGAGCTGGAGCGGCCGGAACGGCCAACTCCAGCGAGGCGCTGGTGCGGGCGGTGCTAGAGGCGAGCGCGTGCGCTGCTGCTGCTGCTGTCTGAGCGAGAAGCAAATGAGATGGAGGAGAAGGAGGCAGACGCGGCGCGGCGGGTGTAGGCGCGATAGGAGGGGCGCGGGGGCCACCGGTGTCCACGAGGTGAGCGACGACGACGGCGTACGGACACGCGGCCGCCGAGCTGTGCGGCTGGTCGGGCGCGGCGCGGCGCGTGGGAGCGGACAGCGGGCGCGGAGGCAGGCCGGGCCGGCCTGTGCTGTTGGGCCAAAAAGGAAGCGGCGGCCCACTAAGGAAAATAATAGGATTTTTCTTTTTATTCTTTAATAAACAGAACTAAAATTCCATTTTGAGCCATTTTAAAAGCATTTTCACAAGTTGGTGTAAAAATGAAAGTTGTTCAGAAAAAAGTACTCTACAACTTTGCCAAAAAGAGTAAGGCCAAAATCCAATTAGATTTTGAACTATAGATTGAAAGTTAATTTAAATCAAAAACCTAATTTCAGAAGGTTATTTTTAAAAGCAAAATTTTGTGAAAACTTTGAATAAACACCTTGCTCCAAATTGCATCTTAGCTACTTCTAATTGGTCTAAGTGATCAACCAAGGTACACACATGGCAAAACAAACATAGCATCCAATCTATCAAAACAAAACTATGCAACATACATGATTCAATAGTATGCTTCCATTCTATATTTCATGTCATGCGTATGCATGCAAATTAATGATCATGCTCATGATTTGCCAAATGCTAATGCATGCTTAACACCGAGGTGTTACACGGAGGGCGAGTCAGGATGCCGAGGTGGTCACCTGGCTGCGCAAGGAGCGAGACAAGCTACTCCAAACCGTGGGGAGGCTCTGCTCGGAGCGTGGTGCGGCCCACGAGGAGCACGACCAGACCGTCTGAGAGCGCAATGAGGCCTAGCAAAGGATCGGCTCCCTCCGAGCTGAGCTCAGTACCGCTACAACCCGGAGGTTGGAGGCCGAGGGCATCTCTGTTGGGCTGGCCAAGGAGCTCGCTGAGGCGAGGAGAAACCTTCAAGCGGAGAGCGACGAGCTTGGTATCCTGAGCGTCGCCCTCGGAGTGGTCTACGACGACCTAGAGGTGGTGCGGTCGGAGGGAACCAGTTCGCTCGCAGCCCGTGCCGTCGAGATCATGGCGTGGGTGCGCCAACTTGAAAGGAATGCACTTCATGCTGGGGTCAACCAAGCCTTTGCAATTGCCCACTATCATTACACAAAAAGCATTGACTTGGAGACGATGAGCCTTGGCTTCGCTCCTGGCTACGAAGCCCATGAGCTGGATGAGATAGACACGACAGTGGCTCCTCTCTCGCAGGACCTGACAAACAGAATTGAAGACATAGTTCTCCCCGGAGGGGGTAGTTAGTCGAATAGGTCGAATGATCACTTATTGTAATCAAAGGACAAGTGGCAACTCTTATGTATCGTAAAAACAAATTCATAACTTTGTTTTGTTTGATTGAACTTGTTTTCTTCCCTTTTTGTATGCAAAAAAGGGGCTCACGTATTTTGACCCTTTTGTTCATTAACACCATAGGGCCCGAGGTGTAAGAGGGAAACTTTGATCACGCTGGTGAGCATAGACACCGTAGCCGCCAAGGCATAGGTTTTTTGCAGTCCAACCGGCATGCTCAATTATTCGTTTCCCCAAACCTTGCCACTAAACTTAACGTGAGGAAGAGGTCTGGCACGGCAACTACTTCAAAAAGGGTGTATTTATATCCTTATCAACCCCCAAGTGAGATCCGACCCCTTGCCATTGCTGGGGTCGAATGTCGCAAGCTCAAGGAGAGGATAACGAAACTAGTAGGAGAAAGCATCTCTTGTATTCGCGCGTACCCCCTCCCTAGGATCTGAGCTGTTTATTTTGCGACCGCGCATTCGGTCTCCTTGGAAGTCCAACTTTCCTTGAGCCCCCGCGCGTAGCAGGGGTTCGGTCGAGGGTTGGCTCATTTTTGTGATTGTCGCCCCATTCGTGGTTTCCACAATCGGAGGGGTTGAGTTAATGTCACTTGCCTCAATGGCTTGAGTGACGCGCTAGATGAGCTTGCTTACGGGCATGTTCAAATGGAATTCGGTGCCATCATTCATGATGGGATCAGAAAAGCCCTCGCATGGCATTTCGTTGCTCCTTAACCTGCCTTCCAACAGATTCCCCCTCAATGGTGATTCTATGGGCTCGGCTAGAGGCTAGGATCGAATGAGAAGATTAAGATGAGGCCATAGGGGCTCATCTCGCATTTTCTCTCCTGGTTCTTGTTCGACGCAAGGCGGCCTCGGGCCCTTCGCGGGTCAGCCTTTGAACCCTGGTCTCCCGATTTAGGGTCGGGTGGCTCGAGCCCCCGGGCCTAGTGGGTCTTGGTAGGGGTCGGCCATGTTCCATGCGTCACCCCGTCCTTGATTTTTGCAACGAGAGGGGCTGAGCTAACGACACTTGCCTCGATGGCTCAATTGTCGCGCTCAGTGAGCTCGCTAACGGGCATGTTCGAGTGGAATCTAGGTCCATCATCTACTAACGGGGTCGGTAGAGCCCTCATGTGACATTCCACTACTTCTTAACCCGCCTCCTAGTAGATGCCCGAGCCATTCGATAGGCTTGGGTGGCCCATTGGCCTCTCCTCGATGGAGATTCTGTGGGCTTGGCTCGAGGTTAGAATCAAACGAGAAAGGTCGAGATGTCCCTGTCCGCTTCTGAGCGGGGTCGGGCAAGGCCGCTGGGGCTCATCTCAGTTTTTCTCCCCTGGCTTTGTTTGACGCGAGGCGCCTCGAGCCCTTAGTGGGCCAGCCTTCGAACCTCGGTCGGTCGCTGCTCATATCAAATGAATAGACTACCGCTTCGTGATGCGACGCGAAGCGTTGTGATGCGACAATTGCATATACAATGCTTGGATGTATGTGATGAATGTATGAATGAATGAATGAATGTATGAATGTGTTTACACCAAAATTTGGAAGAAGGGTCATAGGGACTCAAAAGCTCCCAAGATCATGTCATCAAGGAATCAATTGCATGCAGATCAGAACCAGCTGATTCGAACGTAAAACTAGAATCGGCTTTCTTCAGATAGCGCCAGCGGATAATGACAAAGGTTATGATTGGCGCTAGGACAAGACATGCTGGACTCTACAAAAAGGGAAAGATTAGAGTCCAAGTTATCTTAAATTAGGAATGTTTTCTCTAGGGTAAAAAATTATAATGAGTCGTGCTTAGACAGGAGTCATGCACAGGGCCCGGGTATAAATACCAAACCCCTGCTATTGTAAAAAAGAACAATCAATCCAATATACAAGTTATTTACTTTTTCGGCTCCGGCCACCCCTTAGGAGTAGGAGTAGAGTAGATCTCGGCGAGTTCTTCAGCAAGTACGGCTGCATCGATCCGGTCAACCTCCACTGCTTGTTGTAAGTACCGTCATGGCTTATACCTCTGTTCGTACGGCTGCATCGATCCGATCGACCTCCACTGCGACTCTGGTATAAGTTAGTTATTGATTCTTGCCTAGTTCAAATATGGCCGCATCGATCTGGTCGACCCCCACTGCATGAACTAGATCAAGGTCAAGTTATCGGCTCTACCTTAGAATGACAGTCTTTGGTAGATTCATTAAGTTACCTATATTGCTTATTACTTTCATTATTTATCTAAATTACAACAATATCACTCTGCCCGATTGGGATTGATCTAGATCGTCCTTATATCTTGTTTAACCCATCGTTTGTTAATCTAAAACTGATCTAATCTACACATTAAATGATGAGTTATGTTTTATCGGCTGTTTTACGTTAATCTTGATCGTGCATAGCGTGCGGTTAAAGCTTGTTGTGTCTTGAGTAGATTTATTGGCAAGCGAGAACCGTTCCATGGCCCGTTATTACGGCCTTTCTGATTCTACCTCACACTCCACTGTTAGCATCGTGGAGTGGGGGTCATTATGTGATAGATCTATTCCTGATAAGGCATGACTTTAACTGTGCACTATGCCTGAATCGGCTGTTTTAGATGACATCGAGTAGTTTCACGAACAATTCGCATCATTAGACCATTGAAGTAAAGATAGGTTGAAAGATATGTTAGCCTCATGATCTTATTATTGTATTATAGCCTGCATGATTCTGCCTCATGCCCCACTGATATTAGTAATGAGTTAGGGTCATCGAGTCTATTGTTATTTCTACGGCCTGCATGATTCTGCCTCATGCCCCACTGGTCATAGCGATAGATGAGATCTAACATGTTCATTAGATTTATCTTTATTAAATGGTTGAGTGATGTTGAATTGTTTCTTTATATAAAAAGGGGTTTGGTTACTTATAATCATTGGCTTAGCATAAACCAATCATCGTTGACATCTTACTGCCATTGATTAATATTTGTTCAAATAACGACATTTACCCTGAATGATAACCGATTCTTCTTATACAACCCAATGAGCTTTAACCGATTTATTCTCATGAATATGCTGGAATCAGCTGTTTAGTCGATCTCCTTTCATATCGGCTCTCAGAGCCGCACATTCGGGACTGTCTGGCAACACCGGCAAGTTCCGCCCTTAATTACTGATGAACTTTCTCTCCTTGTCAATTACAGGGTCAAATTGACTAGCACATCTTGGGAGGAGTGCACAGGATCGACCATCCCTGCGCTGAAGCTAGGCGGATCTATAGCTCCATCGAGTAGACCCTTCCGGGTTGCTGCGTGTGTCCTTGGCACGGGACTAAAATTCTATGTCGACACATGTTTCTGGCACGCCCGTGGGACCCCACAATCGTCATGATGGTTCACAACAACAACGACATCCTTATGCTGTATTATGAAGATCTACCTGATGGGGATAAGGGTATCATCAACAAAGCTACAGAAGAGTTTCAGAATAAATGTTTGTTGTCCTACACCAAAACACGTGACAACACAATTGTTTAGAAATTTCCACTACCAAGAGTTCTACTACATGGGCAGACAGATACAACTGAAGATGAAGACATGCATTTCCTTAAGGAAGTTGTAGACAAATCTGTTCGTGATGCCATATCAAGCCATAACGAAGCTTTTGTGGACATATTCCACAACGCCATGAGAGAGGCAGTTCATGGATTTCCAGTTGGTCAAGGCGGACCGGCTTATTACAACATTCCAGATCCATCGACCCAAGGAACCAATCAAGTTGGTACCAGCCATCAAGAAGCAGCACCAGCTGGTAGTGGTGATGTCCAAATAGTTCAGGGTTCATCTAAACAGGCTAAAGGAACTACTACGAATCAGATACAGTACAATCTAGAATCGTCAGTACAGCATGTGCAACAGCCGGTGGGGCAAAGTCAGAACCAGGTGATCAATTTTGGCACATCAGTTCACATACCGTCGTTGGCTCAAAAAATAGCACCATCAATCCAAAGGATCCGTAGAGATATAGATCCTTATGTCTACAATCAGAGACTTCAAGCAGCAAGCCAACAAAGGGCCCAGCAGATTGAGATTCCATAAGAGTATCACTATGGCATAGATTATAATACCCTCCACATGATGCCAAATCCAGGATATCAAGGCTCGTAGGATTTCAATCCACAGATGGGTCAGCAGGTGCAGAGGAATTCAAATCCACAAGCTGATGAATTATTGCTGAGGGTGACCGAGACGATAAAGAATCAGTTCGGTCTGAAGCCAAAAGGGATGACCTTTTTGTACAAACACCCTTATCCAGAATGGTATGATTGGGTCGCTCTTCCCATAAATTATAGGCTCCCAGAATTCGCAAAGTTCACTGGCCAAGACAGTACAAGCACGATAGAACATATCAGTCGGTATCTTACACAATTGGGCGAAGCGTCAGTTGAGGATGCCCATCGAGTTCGTTTCTTCTCTCTGCCTTTATCAGGGCCAGCCTTGACTTGGTTTTCATCATTGCCAGTCAATTCCATTGCCAATTGGGCTGACCTGGAGAAGAAGTTTCATACATATTTTTACACTGGGACTGGAGAAAAGAAGATTACCGATCTGACAAATATAAGACAGAAGACTAATAAACCGAGCACTGAATTTCTTTAGAGGTTCTGAGAAACCAGGAACTTATGTTTCTTCTTAAACTTGGCCAATGATCAACTAGCTGTTGTAGCTGTTCAAGGAATGCTACCGATGTGGAAAGAAAAGTTGTTGAGACAAGAATTTGACAACTTAGGTCAATTGGCTCAACGAGTAGCAGCGCTCAATAGCCAATTCCAGAGTATGCACAGAGATACCCAGTTCCAGAAGAGTACCACAGTAGCTGAAGCTTATGATCCATACTCAGTCAATGACAACTATGAAGATAAAGAAGAAGAGGTTGCTATGGCTGAATGGAATTGGGGCAAGAAGACAGTGATGGTGCCAAATCCTTGGGGAAGAGGAGTCGAGGAGAGTTATAACTTTGATGTCACCAAATCAGATAAGCTCTTCGATTTCTTGCTTGAGAAAGGGCAGATCAAGTTGCCCGATGGTCATATCATGTTGCCCCCTGATCAGTTGAAAAATAAGAAGTTCTACAAGTTCCATAATGTTACTTTTGATTCCACTAATGAATGCATAATCTTCAGGCAGCATATACAGAGAGCTATTCAGCAGGGGAGGCTCAAATTTGATACGCCTCGGAAAATGAAAGTTGATGATAATCCTTTCCTAGGAGATCAAAACATGGTTGATGCTGGTCTATTCAAAGGAAAAACTAAGGTCCTAACATCAACCAAATCAAAAGAAGCTAGAACAGTCGATCCCAAGATGCAAATATCGGCTGACGAGTACAGAGAGATTAGAAGACGTCGTGCCGAGCAAAAGAACCGATATGAGCAGGGGAAGACATAAAAAACAGAGACAACAAAGCCAAGGGTCACATCTCTAATTCTGTTGAATAAATGGCAGCGGCAGAAGGAAAAGGATTATCAGCATTGCTTGAAAGATCAAGCGTACCAGCATCAACTGAAAGAAGAGAGGTATGAAAGGATACAAGCCGAATTACATTAGAATTGTCCTTTCTTCAGACATTGCTGTGAATGAAGGTTTGAAGTTGCCTTCCAGACATGACTGTCTAGAATGTAGCAATCAATATCGGGAATACAGGCAGTCTCAAACCAACCACTGGTCTATCCATGCTCAAGATGCATATCATCATAATAACATGGATCGGTGCTTAAAAATAAAAGTGTTCATGATCGGCTTGGAAAAAGAGTCGTTGATCAGGACTGGGCTGATCATGAAGAGGAAGGAAACGGAAGAAGATATGTGTGGCAAGAAGGCCAGTGGTGCCCAGGAGGTTTAACAAGAAGCCAGAAGAGAAGGGTGCAACACCCAAGGAATAAAGAGATGGAACAAGCTCGGGCATCCGGTAAACCTCAAGCATGGCGTACCAAGCAAATAGCCGATGGAAAGCAACCATCGGTTAATATCCAAATGGTTTTTTGTTGCCATCAGAATTCAGAGTCAATGGTGAAAGCCAACAGCCGATCCAAGTAGTTGGCTTTGAAAATTTGTATTAATGGATAATCCAATAGATGGTACAGATGGCAAACTAGGACTTGGCTTCACGTTGGCCGATGAATTAGAAGAAGTAGATATTGGTCCTAGAGATAGACCTAGGCCAACGTACATAAGTGCTAAGTTGGATCCAGAGTATAAGCGGGAAATAATTGATTTATTAAAGGAATTTAAAGACTGTTTTTCTTGGGAATACTATGAGATGCCTGGTTTAGATCGGTCAATTGTTGAACATCGGTTGCCAATCAAACCTGGATATCAGCCGTTTAAACAAGCTCTAAGGAGATTCAACCTGAACGTGCTTGATGATATAAAAAAGGAGACTTAAAGGTTACTAGAAGCAAAATTTATCCGACCGTGCCGATATGCAGAGTGGATATCGAATGTTGTCCCTGTATATAACAAGAATGGAAAATTGAGAGTTTGCATTGATTTCAGGGATCTGAACAAAGCCACACCTATGGACGGTTATCCGATGCCGATAGCTGATATGTTAGTAGATGCAGCAGCCGGGCACAAGGTTATTAGCTTCATGGACAGTAATACAGGATACAACCAAATTTTCATGGCTGAAGAAGACATAGCAAAGATCGCTTTTAGGTGCCCCGGCGCAATCGGTCTATTCAAGTGGGTTGTGATGACCTTTGGTCTGGTGAATGCCGGTGCAACTTATCAAAGGGCGATGAATTACATTTTCCATAAGTTGATCTGCAGGATTGTTGAGATCTACATCGATAATGTGATGATAAAATTCAAAGGGCACAAAGAACACCTGGCTGACTTGCGTGAGACTCTGGAATGCATGAGGAAGCATGGTTTGAAGATGAATCCTAATAAATGTGCTTTTGGAGTATCAGCCGGAAAATTTTTAGGATTCATGGTCCACGAGAGAGGAATCGAAGTTGGTCAGAAAAGCGTGAAGGCAATTGATGAAGCAGTTCCCCCGACTACCAAAACAGAGTTGCAATCTCTGCTTGGTAAGATTAATTTCATCAGAAGATTCATTTCAAATTTGTCGGAAAGGATCCTGCCATTTTCTCCCTTGTTGAAGTTGAAAAATGATCAAGAATTCAAGTGGGGTGACATACAACAAAGGACGTTCAAAGAAATAAAAGAATATATGAAATGTCCACCTGTGCTGGTCCCTCCTCAGCAAGGTAAGGCATTTAAGTTGTACATATCAGCTGACGACAAGACAATTGGATCGGCCCTGATGCAAGAATTTGAGGGAAAAGAGAGAGTTGTTTTCTATCTGAGTAGAAGACTATTGGATCCAGAGAAGAGATATTCTCCCACCAAAAAATTATGCTTGTGTTTATATTTCTCTTGCACTAAATTGCAACACTACTTATTATCGGCCAAGTGTACAGTTGTTTCCAATGCTGATGTGGTTAAGCACATGTTATCAATGCCAATACTGAATGAAAGAGTGGGAAAGTGGATTCTTGCATTATCGGAATTCGACTTGAAGTACAAATCGGCTAAAGCAGTCAAAGGACAAGTAATAGCCGATTTTATCACCCATCATCACAAGCCAAGCATTAGTTATGTAGAGCCAATGTCGTGGACGTTGTTCTTTGATGGGTTATCATGCAAGCAGGGTGGTGGCATTGGTATTGTTATTATTTCGCCTCGGGGGGCAAGTTTTGAGTTTGCTTTTCCAACTGAACCAATGATTACTAACAATCAAGCGGAGTATGAAGCTATTCTCAAGGGACTTCAACTTCTTCATGAAGTAAAGGCCGAAGCAGTTGAAGTGTTTGGAGATTCACAGTTAATTATTAATCAGTTGATCGACCTGTATGAGTGCAAAGAAGAGACTTTGAAAGGATACTATGATGAGTGCCAAAAGTTGCTCAAGGAGTTTCTTCATATCTCTTTCCAACATATTCCAAGAGCGCAAAACCAAGAGGCTAATCGACTAGCTCAAAGTGCATCAGGGTATCGAATGTTTTAAGAAGTCTTGAGTAGTGAAACCTCAAGTGATGACTAGAGGGTTGAAATAGCCGATTACCTTAGAGATCGGTCTTGAAAAGTTACCAGGAGGCTAAGGTATAAATCGGCTAAGTATGTTTTGTTAGATGATCAGTTATATTATAAAACAGTCGATGGGGTATTGCTCAAGTGCTTGAACCAAGAAGAGGCTAAGGTGTTGATGGGTGAGGTGCATGAAGGGATATGTAGAGCTCATCAATCGGCTTATATGATGAAATAGATTATTCGCAGAACTAGATATTTATGGCCAACGATACTAAAAGATTGTTTTGAATATTACAAGGGGTGTCAGGACTATCAACGTTTTGGTAATGTCCAGAGATTGCCTGCATCGGCCATGAATCCAATAATCAAACCATGGCTGTTTCGGGGTTGGGGAATTGATTTAATTTGCCAAATTTTTCCACCTTCAAACAAAGGACATAAGTTCATATTAGTGGCAACAGATTACTTCACTAAATGGGTTGAGGCAATTCCTTTGAAGACGGTAACCTCAAAGAACATGATTGATTTTGTTAGGGAACACATTGTGTATCATTTTGGGATTCCTCAAACTATAACTACCGATCAAGGGACAATGTTCACATCAGAAGAGTTCGGGGATTTTGCTGCCAGTATGGGAATCAAGCTATTCAATTCCTCCCTTACTATGCCCCGGCTAATGGCCAGGCAGAGGCGTCCAACCAGATTATGATTAAGCTGATTAAGAAAAATATCGAGGAACAACCAAGGAAGTGGCATTCGGCGCTAAATGAGGCGCTATGGGCATATAGGATGGCCTGCCATGGATCAATTAAAATGTCACCTTATGAACTTGTGTATCGCCATAATGCAGTTCTTCCTTGAGAAGTTAAGACTAGATCGAGGCGTGTTATGCTGCAGAATGATTTGTCAGCTGAGGTCTACAAGAATCTTATGATGGACAATTTGGAAGACTTGAGTTGCCTTCGGCTGCGTGCTCTTGAAAATATCGAAGCCAATAAACTGAGGGTTGCGAAATATTACAATAAAAAAGTCAAAATTAAGCAATTCTCTGAAGGAGACTTGGTCTAGAAAGTGAAATTGCCGATCGGATCAAAGGACAGTAAATTCGGCAAATGGTCACCTAACTGGGAAGGACCCTATTGGGTCAAATGATGTGCGCCTGGTAATGCTTATATTTTGGAAACATTAAAAGGAGAGAAAGAATTTGGCCGAGCAATCAACGGGAAATATTTAAAGAAATATTATCCTAGCGTTTGGATCAATACTTAATAAACAATATGTTCGGTCGATAACTTTAATAGCCAATATTGGAAAGGTATCGTCTCCAGTGCAAAAATGAACCCAAAAGAGTAAAAGCCGATACGATGTGTATCGCCTATAGAAGCAAAGCAAACATGAATGAAGTGATGGGTATGAAGCACGAAACAAAGGAAAATCACTCAAGGCGAGGAAGTTGTTTGCTAAACATCACCTATTACAAGCTACGGGCCGGAAAACACTTTGCCTACTATATCATAGGCTAGGGTATTGAAATCTATAGAGTTGGTGGCGCTCATAAAATCCTCAACCAAGCGCTCATGCTCCCCAGGGTGCGCTGCGTCTCGGAAAACCATGGGGAAGAAACCGAACGGGCTTGTGCAGCAGCCAACGCCATGGCAGTGCCATGACAAACGCCATGAAGGGCGATCTCCCTGACACGATTCAGGATGTCATGCAAGCGAACCACCGAACGACACCCCTAGCATTGACAAATCCCGCCGCACGATCCGCGGCTGATCGAAGACTCTCCAACTGAGCAGTTAGATCTAAAATATTCAAGGAAAGAGTGATCAAAAATCTTGAGGGTAAAATCAAGGAAAAATAGAGAAATAATGATAGACATCTCACCTATGATTCTAGCTTCAGCCCTAGCCAACCTTTCCCTCACTAGGCTGACCTCGGGGGGTGATCGGTCTTCAATCATGGCCAAAGCCAATTTCGCTAGGGAGAGGCAATTTGCTAGATGCTGGTCGGTCCGATCGATGGAGGCCAGCAGATCATCATTATCTATCTGTCGCCCCGAGTGATGAGGAAGCTGGCGGCGAATTAGTGCCAAAGATGACCCCGAGGGCTGGGTGGAGTCAGCCCTTTGATCCGAAGCGATGGGAGCACCCCAAGATGCGTCCTCTTGACGACGAAGACATTGGCGTGATGATGTAGATCTGTTGAGGGCTTATTTAGCAGACCTCTTGTTGTTCTCCATGACCTCGAACCTACGGAAAGGCAGGAAATATACTGAAGATGAAGAAGGATTGAGACGAAGAGGGTTGTTTTTTGATCCACAGTCGTAGCCCGTATATATAGCCCGGGAAAGCGAGAAGATAGATTTCAATGGAGGTGTGAAATTGAAATAAAAAATGGAAATGGATCAAAACCCCAAAAATTCAGGGGACGGATAACGAAGAGATAACGGACTCGAATTTATTGCTTCCCCAGATTACAAAATATCATGGGATGGATACATTGACCAGAGATTAACCCACCAAAACTTCTTTGGATTGAAGGGAGTCCGGATCTCCACAAGGCTGAAACTCATTGTGAACTGAGTCACATCGGCCCATCGATAAAATTATACCAGAGGAGAAGAAAGGTCGCCCGCCTAACATATGCTCAACAAATTTCTCGATAAATTGAGGAACTATGCGAAAGAAGCCTGAGGCTTTCTCGGTGGGTGTTTGGAGGAGCAACAAGGGGAAGGTGTCCACACATTCTAGCCCTCGCAAACACTAGAACAACTTTGTGAGCATGGAGAGAAGACTCAGGTGATATCACAAGAATTCTTCTAACCGGATTCTTCTACCTCGGCACGGGACGAAAATTCTGTGTCGACAGAATGAAAATGGATGAATGAATGATCATATAAAGAAAAAGTGGGGGTCGGTGATGTTTCCTCGATGGCACGAGTGACGGGTTCTAGGAGCTCTTACCGGATATGTCCGTGCAGGGTCCAGGTCCGATGTTCGTGATGGGGCCGGTGTAACCTGCACGAGCATCCTAGTCTTCCGTATCTGTCTCTCGGCAGCGGCCCAAGCCATTCGATCGACTTGGGCAACCTGACAGCCTCTCCTTGATAGAGATTCCACAGGTAGGCCCCTCCAAACCCTTCCTAAGAAGGTGGAGGCTAAAGGTTGGTGTGCGGAGATAAAGACTCTGATCACGCTGGTGAGCAAAAATGTCGTAGTCACTAGGGCATAGGGTCCTAGTGGTCCGACCAGGTTTACTCAAAGTTTGTGCCCGCACACCGTAGTTCTAGTTTTTTAATGTAAGGAGGGGCCGAGCAAAGAGAATATCTACCGAATAGACACCCCCGCCAGCCCCCGAGCAATGTCTGACCCCTTGCCGTTGCTGGGGTTGGAGGCTCGATAGTGAAATTAATGCATAAAGTAAGGGTGCTTGTCTATTGGTAGTGGTTTTGAGCCATTCGATCGACCTAGGCACTGGTTTTACCTCGGTGGTAAGAGTGATGGGTTTGGAGAGCCTCCCCCGGAGATGAGCGGGATCCATGTCTGCTCCCTACCAGTTTCTTGGTGGTGGCTAAGCCATTGAGTCAACTTGTGCTACCTGCCGAGACAAGATTTTCCTATGGAGATAAAGGATGAGAACATCCCACGCAAGAATTTAGTTAGGCAGATAAGCCAGGCGGAGAAACTTGTAACAAATGGATAGGTTTTCAAATTTTGTTATAGCAAACAGTTTTTTAGCTCTTCTCGCCTTTTTGTATAAAAAGGTTAGCGCACTCCGACCCTTTCCGTTTGTTAAGGTCGTAAAAGCTCAGAGTGCGGGTGAGTCAATTCTCATCACACTGGTGAGCAAAGACAACATAGCCATCGAGGCATAGGTCTCCCATAGTCCGACCAGTTATACTCAGAGCTTGTTCCCGTAAACCTAGATTTTAGGTCTTAACATAAAAAGGGAGGTAGGCACAGAGAATGCTTGTTGGATAAATGTGCTCATATCAGCCCCCGAGTGAGATCTGACCCCTTACCGTTGCTAGGGTCGGATGTCACTGAAAATCGGGGAGTTGGATAACAAAACTGATAAGAGAAAGTGTGCATTTATTAGGGGTAAAAGCGATGTAGCTACTCGATGTTCCAAGCGTTGACGAAGACCTCGCTGTCGATGGTCTTCAGCTTGTAGGTGCCTGGCCAAAGCACCTCCACAACTATGTATGGTCCCTCCCACGGTAGGGAGAGCTTATGGCAGTCTTTGTTGCTCTGAACGAGGTGGAGGACCAGGTCCCCAATGTTGAAGGTCCCACCACACACTCACAGCTGTGGTATCATCGCAATGCCTACTAGTACTTGGCCGAGCAGAGAAGGGCAATGTCACGCGCTTTGTCCAGCTAGTCCATGTCGTCCTCGAGGGACACCATGGCTCCCTGTTCATCGTACGCCCTGTTCCTTAGCGCTCCATAGTCGAGGTCGGTTGGGAGGACAGCCTCGGAACCATAGACCATGAAGAAGGATGTGTAGATGGTGGCTCTACTAGGGGGTTCTCCTCAGGCTCTAGAGTACTACGGGAAGCTCGGTGACCCATCGTGCGCCTAACTTGTTCAACCGGTTGAAGATCCTAGGCTTGAGGCCCTATAGGACCATGCCATTTGCGCGCTCGACCTGCCTGTTCGTTCGAGGATGCGCGATGATGGCCCAATCTACCCGGATGTGGTGTTTGTCGTAGAATCAGAGGAACTTCTTTTGGTGAACTGCGTGCCATTGTCCGTGATGATGGAGTTCGGGACTCTAAAGCGATGGACGATGTCGAGGAAGAACAACATGGCTTCCTCAGACTTGATCGCGGAGATCAGTCAAGCTTCTATCCACTTTGTAAACTTGTATATGGTGATAAGCAAGTGGGTGTAACCTCCAGGCGCTTTTTTGAGAGGTCCAACCAGATCAAGCCCCAAGACTGCGAATGGCCAGGAGATGGGGATCGTCTGGAGCGCTTGGGCCAGTATGTGAGTCTGCTGAGCATAGTACTGGCACCCTTCGTAGGTGTGTACGATCTGCTCGGTGTCGGCTACTGCGGTAGGCCAGTAGAAGCCCTATCGAACGTGTTTCCGACCAGGGTTCTAGGCACGGCATGGTGACCATAGACCCCACTATGGATATCGCCCAGCAAATGCTTCCCTCATTCGATAGGGATGCAGCGCTATAGGATTCCAATGTGACTTCACTTCTAGAGTTCGCTCTCCACAAGAACAAAGGACTTGGCATGATGTGTGAGCCGTCGAGCCTCTGTCTTGTCTGCCGGCAGTGTATCATGGAGGAGGTAGTCAAGGTAGGGCATCCTCCAGTCAACTAGAGTGTTAGGCTCTATCGCTGGGTCCTCTTCAACCTCCATGACTTCAGGGCCGGATGGAGCCGACGGTTGGTCAGCCCCCGAGCCTAGAATGGGTGGACCGCCACCGACTTGTTCCGACCTCTCGTAGCAAACTGAGGGCTTGTATTGGTCACTGGAAAAGACACCCATTGGCACCGGCTCCCGGCCAGATGCCGCCTTTGCCAGCGCGTCGACTGCCTCGTTGAGGCGCCTCGAGATGTGGTTGAGCTCGAGGCCGTTGAACTTGTCCTCCAGCTAGCGGACTTCTTGGCAATATACAGCCATCTTGGCGTCATGGCAGCTTGACTCCTTCATGATTTGATCGACGACCAGCTGGGAATCTCCCCAAACATCAAGGCATCGATGCCCAATTCGATGGCAACGCGTAGGCCGTTGATGAGCGCATCATATTTGGCCACATTGTTGAAGGAGGGGAAATGGAGATGAACCTCGTACCTTATACGTACCCCAAGGGGCGACACGAAGACCAGCCCCATGTCGGCGCCCTTCTTCATCAGTGACCCATCGAAGTACATCGTCCAGTACTCTTGTTCGACGACCGCTGGTGGTATTTGGACCTCAGTCCATTCCACGATGAAATCAGCCAACACCTGGGATTTGATGGCCATTCAGGAGGCATACGCAATGCCCTGACCCATCAACTCGAGTGCCCACTTCATGATTCTTCCTGTGGCATCCTAGTTTTGGACAACCTCATCGAGGGGGGAGGACATCACGACTGTCACCGGATGTGGCTCGAAGTAGTGGCGTAGCTTCCTCTTGGTGATGAGGACGGCATACAAGAGCTTCTAGGTTTGGGGATAGCGGGTCTTAGAGTCAGATAGGACCTTGCTAATGAAGTACACATGGCACTGTACTTTGAGGGCATGCCCCTCTTCCTCTTGCTCCACTACTAGGGCGGCGCTGACCACCTACGTGGTGGCCGTGACATAGAGCAGAAGGGGTTCTCCATCGGTAGGAGGAACCAAGATGGGAGCCTTTGTCAGAAGCTGCTTGAGCATGTCAAGTGCCTCCTGGGCCTCGGACGTCCATTTGAAGAGGTCAACCTTCTTCAGAAGTCGATAAAGGGGGAGACCTTGTTCGCCAAGGCGCGAGATGAAGCGGCTAAGTGCGGCGAGGCACCCTGTAACCCGTTGTACCCCCTTCATATTCTAAATTGGGCCCATCCTTGTAATGGCTGAGATCTTCTCTGGGTTGGCTTCGATGCCACGCTCGGAGACGATGAAACCAAGCAGCATGCCCCTCAGGACGCCAAAAATGCATTTCTCAGGATTGAGTTTAATGTCGTTTGATCGAAGTTTTGTAAAGGTCTGCTCAATATCGGCTATGAGGTGGTCAGCCTGTTTGGACTTGACCACGATGTCATCAACGTAGGCCTCAATGGTTCACCCGATGAGGTTCCCGAAACACTTGAGCATACAACGCTGGTATGTAGCCCCAGCGTTCTTCAGATCGAACATCATTGTGATGTAGTAGAACGATCCGAAGGGGGTGATGAAAGATGTCGCGAGCTGGTCAGACTCTTTCATCATGATTTGATGGTATTTAGAGTACGCATCAAGGAAGCAGAGGGTTTTGCACCCTGAGGTAGAGTCGACTATTTGGTCTATGCACGACAAAGGAAATGGACCCTTCGGGCATGCCTTGTTGGAACCCATGTAGTCAACACACATCCTCCATTTCCCACTTTTCTTTCATACAAGAATGGGATTGTCCAACCACTCTGGGTGGTACACTTCCTTGATGAATCCGGCTGCCAAAAGCTTTGCGATCTCCTCACCGATGGTCTTGCGTTTCCCCTCGTTGAAGCGACACAGGCGCTGTTTCACTGGCTTGGAGCCTAGGTGGATCTTCAAGGCATGCTCGGTGACTTCCCTCGGAATGCCTGGCATGTCCGAGGGTTTCCACGTAAAGATGTCTTTATTGACATGGAGGAAGTCGACGAGCGCGCTTTCCTATTTAGAGGAAAGTGATGTGCCAATGCGTACCACCTTGCCCTTGGGGCTGCTAGGATCTATGAGGACCTCTTTGGATCTCTCCGCTGGATCGAAAGACCCGACCGACTTCTTGGGGTCGGGTGCTCCTTCGGTGACCTCTTTCCTGATGGTCGCGAGCTCTCTGGAGGCGATGATTGCCGTGGCGTGATCGCAACACTCGATGTCGCACTCGTAGGTGCGCTGGAAGGAGGTGTCGACGGTGATGACCTCTCCGGGGCCCGGTATCTTAAGCTTGAGGTAGGTGTAGTTGGGAACAACCATAAACTTCACGTAGAATGGTCATCCTAGGATGGCGTGGTAAGTTCCGTGGAACCCCACCACTTTGAAGGTGAGGGTTTCTGTCCTGTAGTTGGATGGACCCCCGAAGGTGACGGGCAGATCGATCTTCCCAAGCGGCATGGCCTGCTTTCTAGGCACGATGCCATGGAAAATCGCTCCGGTTGGCCGAATGCGCGCTCGGTCGACGCCCATAGCGTCGAGCGTCTCGGTGTACATGATGTTGAGGCCACTGCCTCCATCCACTAGTACCTTGGTGAGCCGCTTCATGCCGATGATTGGGTTGACCATGAGTAGGTATCTCCCTGGCTGCGGGACGCTCTCCGGGTGGTCGATCTGATCAAAGGTTATAGCGGACTCTGACCACCGAAGGAAGGTAGGTGTGGCTGGTTCGATCGTATAGACCTTGCGGCGCATGACCTTCTAGCGGCACTTGGAGTCATAGGCCGCCGATCCTTTGAAGATCATGAGGTGGCCATCTAACACTGGGAAGCCGCCGTCCTTCCCCTCGGCATCGTCCGTGGTAGGGTCGGGGTCCTTCCCATGCTCCCGTTTATTGGAGCCTTTGGACAAGAACCACTTCATGAGGCCCCAGTCCTTGTATAGATGCTTGACGGGGAAGGCATGGTTTGGGCATGGCCTCTCGAGTAGTTTTTTGAAGTGGTTCGAGTGCCCTTCGTAGGCTTCCGACCACCCCTACGGTCAGCGGCAGCCACTATCGAGCCCTCACGCTGTTGCTTTTTCTTCTTCTTAGCGGGACGATTGGAGGCGCCTTCATCGGCGTCCTCGTCCCACCCCGCCTTGCCATTGAGGCGGTCGAAGATTGCTCTGACTGCTTCTTTGCCCGAGGCATGACTGATGGTGATGTCGAGGAGTTCCTTGGTGGTTCGTGCTCTCTTGTGTCCCAGTTTGTGTACCAGGGACTCATAGGTGGTCCCGAACAGAAAAGCTCCTATAACATCATCATTGGCGACGCTAGGTAGCTCGTTGCATTGCTGGGAGAAGCACCGGATGTACCCATGGAGGGTCTCTTTGTCCTTCTATCGGCATTTCTTGAGGTCCCACGGGTTCCCAGGGCGCTTGTATGTGCCTTGGAAGTTTCCCACGAAGATCTCCTTCAGGTCTGCCCAACTTTGGATTCTGTTGGACGGAAGGTGTTCCAACCATGCTCGTGCCGAATCGCCCAAGAACAATGGAAGGTTGCAGATAATGAAATCATCATTATCCACACCACCGGCTTGGCTAGCAAGCCGATAATCCTCGATCAATAGTCTAGGGTTTGTTTCCCCATAGTACTTCAGGATGTTGGTTGGCGGTCGGTACCTTGGCGGGAAGGCAATGTTGAGGATGTGTCGGCCGAAGGTCTGAGGCCCCGGCAGGCTAGGGCTCGGGCTTCGGTCCTCACTGCTGACTTAGCGTCCACCATGATGAGGGTGATAGCCGCGGCTAGCTCCGCCTCTCGAGTCGTCGTAAGTACACCTGCAGGCGTCGAGGGTGTTACGGGCGTCATGGTTGCGGCCGAGATGCTGACGCACTGGGACCATGGTGCGCTGCCTACCTCCTTGTGGCTCCTAGTGGACCGACGCGTCCCTATCGGGGCACTCCAAGGGCGTGTGCCTGCTGGTGTCGAGCTCATGTCATCGAGACAATGAGCTCTCTGCCTGCCGTGCCACCGCACGCTCAAGCAGCGTGCGAATCTCATGGTGGGCCCGATGATCCTCGGGCGTCGCGGCCTCTGGAAGACCATGGAGCAAGGCCGCTGCAACGGCGATGTTCTGTTTCTCCCAGGCAAAGCGAGGGAGGGCTTCTTCGTCGGCGATGATCCTCTGGTTCTTGTTGTGGGCCATGGTGCATGCGCACCCACCGTCTCTGCGGCGCTCGATCTCCTGATTGAGCTCCATAAATTCTTGCTCGAGCTAGAGTCATGCTTCCTCGATCTCTCAGTGTCGGGCTTTCAGCTTCTCCACCTGCATGCGAGGTAGGGCCGTTGTCTCCCCCTCGGACTCGTCATCGAGGTCATTCGTTGGGATAGCCTCCTCCTCGTGGATGCTTTTCACGTGTCCCTTGGGGGTACCCATCATGAAGCATTCACGAGAGGGGTGATGGCTCCCCCTACTAGAGTCAGAGCCGGAGGGCGACTCTGGCTCCTCTGCGAGGAGGTCATGGAAAGATTCTATGACATGTTGGATCACCCCAAAGAACTCATTGTTCGTGGGGATGGGATCATGCGCTGCGCCACAAGGTGGCCAACAGTGTCTACGGTGTTGCAGAGACCGAATGGGAGCACTGTCGGGGCACTCCTGATGAGGTATTCTGGGGAGAATGACTCTCTCCCAGTAAGCTATGCCACGACATTGGCAAATGAGAAGGTGAAGTGGCGCAGGTTCTCCTAGGATAGTTGGGGTCCTAGGAAGACGCCGAGCTGACGCTCCCACCTTTCATAGTCGAAGTCGAGGAGTTGGCCGCTTCCGGGGGAGCGGGCCTCCGACGCATGCAGCCACAGCTCCTCGAGCATCTTGGTGATCGCATCAAGGCCGGTGGAGTGGAAGGGTTGAACGACAACGGGTGCCCACGCTAGCTCTCCCTCCGCCGTGACGATGAAGTCCAGGTCCCGTCCCCAAAGCGCACGTGTGCGCCCGAGATCCAGCTGATGTCGTGACTAGCCATCAATGCCTAATGTTAATGTTGGGATGCACAAAGGCCCCTACCTACCGCGCCAACTGTCAGTGTTTTGAGTAAACACCAACGAGTAAATTTGTGTTACGTGTCTGGCCCGGATGGTGTGCTAAAAACACAAGGTTTATACTGGTTCGGGCAAAATGTCCCTATGTCTAGTTTGTGGTTGTTGCTCTTGTTATTAGCACTAAAAAGTTCATAGTACGGGTTACAAGCGGATAAGAGAGGGATAGGTCCCAAGTCTCTGATGGAAACATCGAATAGATGCCGAGAGCTAGGTCGCTGCTCAGCTATGTGTTCGAGGTTCGATGCTAGTGGTTCTGCTGTGATGTGGTGTGATATGTGATGTGATGAATCGATCCCCTTAGTGGGGTGTCCTACTTTCCCTTTTATAGGCCAAGGGAGAGCAGAGATTACATATGGGAGAAAAGAGGAAAACCAGAGGCAACGGAAATCCTTCAAGGACGTCGGGTCTTTCTTTTCCTCTGTGTGGGCCCCGCTGACATGGAAGGCGGTGACAGGGATAGCTCCACGCTGGGCGCATGTCCGCTGACCCTGACAGGGCCATGCTGGGAGTCTGTCCACTGATGATGCCATGTCCTGGCATTGTCAACGAGTTGTCACGTCCCAGCCCGCCCCGGCGGGCAGCGCGGCAGACTAGGGTGCTGATCAACGGCCATATAGGGAGCAGGCAGCACAGTGACCGCACGTCCATTACTGTGGATGATGCGAGTTTCCTTCTGGACCGTAGTGATTGTTGTGAGCTACCGTAAGGATCCATGCCCGAGGGCAAATGACGGCGCCCACAACACTGTTTGGGCTCTGACTTGCCTGGAAGGTCACAAAGCACCCTTCTGGCATGGCCTGACAGTACTTTCATATAGGCGTGCAGGGTACGGTCCTTAGTATTGCGGTTGACTTGAGTGCCCTACCTTATCTGCGCACATCGTTATAAAGGAGTCGCACTAAAATGTCGGGCGAGGCGGAGCCAGCCGTCAGACGTCGGGCGAGGCGGAGGCAACCCTCAGACATCGGTGAGGTGGAGCCAGCCCTCAGACGTCGGGTGAGGTGGAGCTAGCCCTTAGACGTCGGGCGAGGCGGACCCAGCCCTCAGGGGTCAAGCGAGACGGAGCCATCCCTCGGGAGTTAGCCAAGCAGAGCAAACCCTCCGGGGTCGGGTGAGACAGGCCCACAGCCGCAGCGCCCACCGAGGTGGAGCCAACCCTCGGGGTTGGACGAGGCAGGGCCCACCACCTCGGTGGCTAGACGAGGCGGAACCGACAAGCGGTGTAGTCGCGCTCCTGATCACGTGGATGAATCAACGTTGATGGTCATTAGCTCCTCCTCTTTGGATACCCTAGTATTGGTCCCCGACACCATCTTTCCCTCCCTCATCTTTGTAGTGGGACAATTATGTTCAACAGGCAATGTTTTAATCTACATAAGAAATTAAGATGAATATCATATGTATAACTGAATAAGTTACAAACAGTAAGAAAAGGACCACACCAACCTGTATTGTTTTCTTATAAAAAATCCTAGATGCATGAATTCTCCATGGGCACCCTTCAGCAACACAATGTGCAATGAATCTTGTCTTGTCAGTTTGCAACTTAGCTAACTCAAAACATTTCTTGACAGCGTAATGTCTAATAGCTTTCCTGAATGTTACTATATCAGAAAACAATTGTCCCTTGATAATCTTTGGATTTTCAGGATCATGGAGGATAGTTATTTCCTAGGGATCTGCATCATCAATTTCTGCCTCAAGAGGAGCACCTCCATCAGCAACAACAGGATCAACATTATCAATAGATGCTTGGGCACTGTCAGTGTTGGTTGGGTGTGTAGGTGATACTGAAATGTAGATGTGCTCATCATCAACCCCAACATACTCCTCTTCATTGTCAAAGATGCCTGGCTCCCTATCAGGCTCTACGTTCGACTCATCAGCAGTACAAGGATTGGCATCAGTAGAAGCTTGGGCATTTGGAATGGCAGAAGACGAAGCATTTGCATTTGGACTGGCAATAGCTAAAGCATTTGCATTTAGAATGGCAGCAGTTAAAGCATTTGCATTTGGAATGACAACAGTAGAAGAATTTGCATTTGGAATGGCAACAGTAGAACCACTTGCATTTGGAATGGCAGCAGCACAAGCATTTGCACCAGGATTGAAATCAGTAGGGTTGACTGCTCCATCATCAGGTGGAGTAACACATAAAGGCTCTAACAACTCATACTCAAGTGCATCAGAAAACAACATTATCAAAGACTCCTACCAACACACGGCAACACATTTCAGACTTATACATGTCAAATAAATCTATCATCTGAATGTCACTGTCTAATCTGACATCTTCTTGCACATTTTTGTCAAAGAACCACAGAGATGCAGACTGGTTAGAGGCCCATTTAACTTCATTCCGCAAGCTTTTCCTCAGCAAGTCTAAAGAAAACGACCCTATCTCGACATCCCACTTAATCACAGAACCTTTGGTGTAAACTTTCCTACCCAACGCATCTGTTGTATTGAAACCTTCAACTTTAATCTCTAGCGAGAAGAGGTCGGTCCTAGTAGGAAGTAAACAGATCAAGTCAACGAGTTCTACAACAAATTACAGTAACAACTAGCCTATTCGTCGATGGAAAGTCATGTCAGATCAAAATGGTTTCAGATGCATACCTCGGTATGCTGTCGTCCATTGCCGCAGCACGGTTACCATGCGCCTCATCCTCCATGGAGGACACGACCGCCATAGTACTCAAGCTTGCACCATGATCTTCAATCGACTACCATCGGTCGTGGTCGCTGCCGCCGACGAGCTAGGGTTTGAGCGAGAGAGAGGAGGTGATGGGGAATGGATGGATTGACTCAATCCAGTCAAACAGGCGCATGTATGGAGAAGCTGGGGGTAAAAGGGTCTATACGAATGTACGTACTAGCAGTATACACCTGCATGTGGGCCACAGGTCGCGGCAAGTGTACATAATGGTATTTTTCAGACTCCAATGTAATTGTAATGTCACGCTTACAATAAGACTAATAGTAATGGTATTTTAAAAAACGCGAGAATTATAATGACACCCATCCAATTAACCCTATATTTTTCATCTCAGCGTGCATGTACATTCTTTGACGCCGTCGTTCTTTAATTTGGACCAAGCCAACACATGAAAGAGCAGTGTGTGAGCTAGCTGACGGATTAGGCACGCTAGGGACCTACCTCACCCTAGCTTCCATGGAGTTTGTAATCTCCTAATTGGATATTTGTCATAAATAATGCCAATTATATATATATATATATATATATATATATATATATAGTGTAGCTCTACGTAACAGGTCTTTTACTGTATAGTTTTGCTGCATTTGTTTTCAAACTAGCAAACATAACCGAGTGTTGCAACGGAATTCAATACATAGTGAGTTGTAGCACGGGTCATGAGTTTGAGTCAAAAATTAAATTAATTAGTGCTAAAAATCTTTGTTTCTTAAGAAGTCAAAGATTAAAATGGTTGTGATATCTTATTTATTGTTTGTTTTTACTCTTATTATATTTATTAGAACACGAAAAAACCAGGTGGAGAAAACAATGAAAACAAAATAAAAAAAGTCGAGCTAGTGTAAAACATCCACGAGGAAAAAAATCTGAGTATACTCGAAGCCAGGCGAAAAGCGTCCAAATGAACGTAAAGCAACACATACTCGAAGCAAGTAAAAACGGACAAACCAGAAAAGGTGAAAAAAAAACCAGAAAAGAAATGAAACAAAAAAAATTCTACCCTTCTTTCCTCTTTATTAGATTTCTATTCTTATATTTTTGCATTTGGATTAAGATTCCTATTCCGGTTACTCGGAATTGGAGATATCTAATTGGATTAAGATTCCTAGTTGTCCATATTATTATATTTTTCTTATTTTGATTAAGATTCATATTCACCCAAAATCGGAGAGATCTAATTGGATTAGGATTCTTAGTTATATAGAGAGAAGGGCTATAGGCGGTTTTCCATAACACAAAGTTAAGGAATGATCGGACAAAAAAAAGATGAAGAGAAATTTTACCTTTTTATTATTAGGTATAGATATAGATATAGATAGATAATGTTCAACATGCAGGTGCATTCAATCAGGGAGTGCAGGTTACGGTGATAAGTTTCTTCTTTTTACAAAAATCATCATCAATATGAATATATTTAATCATATCTGACTTGCGGATCATTAATTATGGAATTTGAACAAATCAATGTTTCCATGCCTTTAAATAAATTGTTATGGAAGTTAAAATTACCACTCAAAATCAAGATATTTATTTAGTTCTTACTAAAAGAGATAATTTTAACCAAAGACAATTTCTTATTAAAAAATAATTGAAAATGAGATGATAGATGTTGTTTTTGTAACGATGAAAAGCCATCCAACATTTGTTTTTTTGATTGTTATGTGGTGAGATTTAATTTATTTGGAGAGGTACCAAGTGGCATTTGGTTTGCAACCACCTAAAGATGTATCCGACTTATTTGGGGTATACTAGTATGTAACAAGTAGTATGCTCTCAATGCACGGTAAAACAGCTAGAGGTTAGGACTGTAAATCTGTAATAAGGGTGAGTTATTTACGGAACTCTTGTGGTGACCAGAATGAAACTTTCTTTTTAAAAAAAATCTTTATTTGCAACCAGATGTCACACTGATTAATTTACTATAGCCATGTCGGCATGAACTGCATGCTGTGTGGTGGAGCAGACGTACTCCCATACAAGAACGACAGTGTACTAGAAACCCGACTGACCAAACGTGCCCTTGGACGCAAGTAACCCTACAAAAGTTGCAATTAATCATGTATATCCATGTCGGTCGACGGGATTAACCTATAGCTAGGCTGTCTACTCCTCACTAGAGAATAAAATCTGTAGTAAACAATAAGATTAAAATTTGAAAAAAAAACAAATTTTAAATTCATTATATCATAAGATATATGGGCTGCAATTAAAAAAAAACTGCTACAGTTTAAACTAAGATTTCAGTTTAGGCCACGTTTAGTTCGGCCGGAATCGGCATTTGCACAGTGTTTGATGTGACGGCAAACACTGTAGCAGTTTGTTTATATTTGTGAATTATTGTCCAAATATTGACTAATTAGGCTCAAAAGATTCGTCTCGCAAAGTTCAACCAAACTGTATAATTAGTTTTTGATTTCATATATATTTAGTAATCCATATATATACTGTAAGTTTGATATGACGAGGAATCTTCTTTTTGCATAGTGTTAAAGTTGAGAGTTTGGAGGAACTAAACGCCTTAGCTGATAGGTTAGCAGTGTAATCAAAGCCGTGTTCTTCATGGGACCTACTACTGGCTACTTACTAGTAGTAGTAGCTAGTTTCCCGGATAGGTTTTTGGATTTCTATTGTCCGCGGTTGTGCTGTTTCCTCCTGTCACGGGCGTACGTACGTCTTGGCGTGTGGAGACTGCAGGGAAGAGGAGAGATAATCAAAATGATTTTGGCTGTATGTGGACTCCTAAATCCTAATTGACATGGACCTGACTTACTGACTAATTGGATGGATCCATGGACGATGTGATAGTACGTACCCTCCACGATTCATTCGTTCCATATATATACGCATGCACATTCTTTGACGTGTTCGTTCTTTTGACCGAGCCAACACTGCAACGCATGGAATATATATGTGCAACATCTAATAGCTGGCACAGTGAGCAAGCTGTCAGTAGCCCATGAATAGACACAAACCCTAGCCAGTTTAGGCGACAGGACCACGTAGAGCAAGTATGATAAGGTGATGTAAGTTGCTATAAGAGCTAATTACATCAGATTTATGTTGAGTTGGAGGACAGAAAAAGAATTGAACGAACTTGGCTGTAATTATAGCTAGCTAAAACATAGATTCCAACAAACTTTGTAAGAGAATGTAGTGGATCAGATATTAATAATGTAGTAGCTAACCATTATACAATTAAGCAAGCTATTAGATTGGCTCAATGTGATATGACACAACATATAGCCCACAATGGGCTATGTTATCAACCATACTCGTATGGATTCATCGCTACAAAACCACGAAACACTACCAGTTGTAAAACACATTACTACCATCCACGATCACCGCTGATAATACTAACTCGGTGCATGTGCTCAATCTTGTTCTCAACTCCCCCCAAACAGCCTTCTCCTCCACCGCTCGGCTAGTGGCGCCAGTGCCACCTCACCTCACTGTGCCTATGCTACCACTTGTGCAAGGCCAGCCTACCATCAACGACTATGGACAAGGGTTCAAGGCCCCCTATTTGCTAGAGCTCTATGGAATGGAATAAATAGAGAGGGGGAGGAAGGGGAAGAGAGAAGATGGTTACGATGAAGGGGGTGGAGCTAAGGCGGAGGAAGAGAGGTGAGTCCATCGTGACAGCGGTCTTTTCTCTAGGAGCCATATCCCTGTCAACTAGAATTGCTTGAACTTATCAGCCGGCTTATCAGCTAGAATCTACAGTATTTTTCTCTTACAACAAAACAGCTTTAGCCGGCTTATCAGCCGGCTTTAATACCAGCCGAACAGGATTGGCATACTAAGAGAGAGAGAGAGAGAGAGAGACTGTGACTCTGTGAGGCTAGATGATTTGACGCTACAGCTCTCCACCTGCAGGGGCAAAAGCAGTATGCACCGAGCGCGCGCATGGTGGCAGACTGCCAGGCACCTGCCGTCCATGTCAGAGGGGAGGAGAGGAGAGTGGTGTGTGGTGTGTGGGCCTGCTACCGCTTGCACGTCTCATCACCTCCGTCGCAGCACATTATCTGACGGCTCCAAGGTCGGCGTCAAGATCTGTGGCGCCGAGCTCGGAGCCATGTATTCTGGCGCCGAGGTACCGGCCACGTCAACGCCACCTAGGATGCCCTGCTGTGCACGGCCAGATACCACCTCGGAGCCAAGATCTGTGGCGCCGAGACGTGTTACGTCGGCGCCATGAGTTCTGACGCCGACTCCTAGGGTCAAAAATGAGTTTACGTCTCTTAGGAGGCAAAACGTAAATTTTCTTAAAAAAAGGACTAAATTATAAAAAATTAGGGAGAAATGCCGGTTGCTTCTACTTGGGCCAGGAGGGCTGCCCCTGCGCCGCGTCGTCCGCATGCTGCACACGCACAGAATTGGCAGCATTGGCACTTGTCCACACTAGCTACACACACTGCAGTATACTACATGCTTTTGGTTTGGTGCCGCCATGAACATGCTCGTATATACTCTCAAATTTCCAGCATTGTCTTTGTCTCTTCTGTGACGTGCATATACATTCTATTTCCAAGTAACACTGTTTCCCTGGATGGGCGAGGTACGGCATGACTAGTCGACTTGATCACAAGATATATATAGTTAAATTAAATTAAATTAAATTTAATTATAGTACTACACACAAAGCATGTTCCAGATTGAGGAGTTTGGCTTCGCTTTATTAACAAGGGCAGCTTTAAATTAAATTATATAGTTTGTTTTGCAGGTCATGGACATGGAGTCCATGTGGGGACTTTGACTTAGCGCCATTTTGTTAATTCTTCTAATTGTTTGATAACTGCTGAGCTGCATGCGAAACCTTGAGTTCGACATAGCAGTCGTTTTCAGGCAGGACTTGTAAAATCTTTACCTTTTCAATACGTTTATTAGTGTTGAGTGTTGACCAAATAATAATACAATATTTCTCGTTTTGTGCCATAGCATTAGCTATATTCTCGATCGATAGACAAGTTTCTTAATTACATGTCAATCCATCTTGCATAGAATTAGATTATGAAGTGCGGCGAGAAAAGGTAGAATCGGACAGAACTGCATTATCCAGTTCTTCTGCTCTTCTAAGTCATTTCTCTCGTTATATATGCTCAACTTCCATTAGAGCAACATGTGTACTCTGTTTGTCTGTCTAAACCCAGATTAAATGATTAATAGATTCATCACTCATTCACTATAGGGTGACGTGCATGCCAATTCCTAAACACTATCTCTGTTTCTTACTCACTTTTGTTGCAACAGCCATGCCAATTTGTTCGAGAACGAAACATTAGAGCAGGTTTGTAATTGAATAGAGCCATATACTGATATACGTACAGGACACAGGGAAGAAGAGAGCACCTTTATGGCAGGTCTTCTCCTAGCAATAAGGCTACCTTATACGCTTGTTGCAGAAAAAGCCAGATGAATAAAGAAAATTGATACAGTTGGTACAAATAAAAACAGATCCCTTTTTGTTTGTTTATTTTTTTAAAAAGAAATGTTAAATTGACCTCGCACTCATCGAATAAGTATGACTTCACAGCTTGCAAGCCTCATTCGCTTGTCTTAAATTTAGCTTGTTCGACTTATTTTTTCAGCCGGAACAATGTTTTTCTCTCACAACAATTCAGCCGGAACAATGTTTTTCAGCCAGTTTCAGCCAAAGTTTAAACCAACGAACGGGGCCAATAAGGGCGTGTTTGTTTGCTTGGACACCCCCAGCCTGCATGTACCACCCTAGCCAGGCTGGGTAAGGCCAGGCCCAATAGGTGCAGCAGCACCTTGTTTGGTTGTTTTTCTCAACTGGGCCAGACCCATGCGGGACTATGTTTGTTTGCCTGATTTTGCTGTTAGTGTTCCCAACCACCTCCCAACTGCCCGGTTGGGAGTGTGTTTGGTTGCCTGGACAGCTCCCCATGCAGCCTAAGTTTACAGTTTTCATACACAAGACAATAGAGGAGGTGTTCCAACATTTCAACAAATAGACATGGCAAAGAAGTTTAATAGTGGTAATCAGGTGACAGTTTACACAAGTTCTGTGACATTACAACATGATAAATCACATATTACAATTACTAAATATTTGATACATCCAATAACAATTATTCTAACAGCTATTGCATCTGTTTAGCCTCATCCACATCACAGCAACCAAAGCACAAAGGAAGAGTATGATCGTATTTTTGTAACTCATTGGAGAGGTTGTTGCTCCACTTTCAGTGACACTTAAAGAAGAATAAGGTTTAGAGGAAGGCATTGAGTTGATTGTTGAGTTAAAAGTAGCCATTGCTTCGGCATAAGAGTTGTACTTCTTATGAACAGCTCCACGAACACCCGGTACATGCTCACTGCACTCAACCCAACTAGTGTACACACCATGTTGCTTTCCAACAAAAACAACATACGAAGCACACATGGTTCTGCAAGCATCAAAGCCTCAGTCAAAAAAGTTTCAGGTGGAAGCCATCGGTTTGTTCGATGAGGCTGTCTAGTCCATTTCAAGTGGTAGACAAACTCAAGAAACAAACTATTGGAATGCACATGGTAAAGGTGCAGTTGACATCACAAGCAACTCTACAAATGCCTCAGTTGTACATCTATTGCATCATAGGCAAAAAAGAAAAATTATGTGGCCTCAGACTATATCATGATTTAATATCTTCTCATAACAATCACTGGTGGCACTGATAGAGTAGGAAATAGAACAAAACAGAGAAGGGCGTGTTTGTTTGCCTGGAGAAGCCAAATAAAAACCAAGATCATGACAGCCATGGAATCATGAGAGACGTCCAACCCAAGCCATCAGAGCATCAGTGAGAGTAGTTGCTTGGGTATGGACGTCTCACATGTTTTAATGATAGGCATAAGAATAAGAAACCAGCACCAAGTTCATAACAGCCATGGAATCATGAGACACGTCCAACCCAAGCCATCAGCAAAGAATAGTAGGGGTTGTTGCTTGGGTATGGACATATCTCATGGTTTAATGACAGCCATGAGAAACACATACAACTAAGCATAAGTAGTGCCACTATATATAAGATTGTATCATTATCGGCCTTAAAAACAGAATCAGGACAACAGCAAAAAACCCATCAAAGTCAAAAGAACCAAGCTCATGACAGCTCATGGAAGCGTGAGACACATCCATCCCAAGCCTTCAGTGCATCTTTGACAGAGCACTTGCTTGGGAATGGACGTGTCCCACAGTTTGATGATAGGCATGAAGATACCAGTAAGAAAAACAGCAACAATATTAGGTCCAACTACTTATATTACAAATTACATGGCATGTAGCCACCGAATTGTTCAAATGTTCAAATGCCAGGGGTCCATGGAGCATCCCCAAATAAATTCCCATTACATGCCAGCTATAGTTACCCACCTCCTCAATTATAAAAGAACCACAAACCTAAAAGTAGTGTGTTAGGCCATCAGTGTTGCACAGCTAGAACACACGAGCAAAAGTCTCCAAAAGTCAGTCAAGGAGAGTGATGGAGGGTGGAGGACTGCATATATAATCCTCAATCGCTTCCCTCCAAGTCCAGGGCAGGCCCTAGAGCATCTACATGTAGTAGTGCTTGGCCAAGAAGGTCCTTAGCCATAGAAGCCTGTGACTGTCAACCATGTTGACATAGGCAGTGACCTGGGCCTTGTTGTCTAGTAGGTGGGATAAGGCAACAATGAGGGCTTCCTCACTAAAGCCAGGCATGTCCATCACAGCATGATACAAGTCAACATTCACATGAGCAGGGCCAGTCTCTCTAAGGGTATTAGCTACATTGTTCACTACATCTGTCATGTTGGTCATGATGAGGACCTCCTCCTCACTAAAGTAGAGCCTCTTCCTACCACCATTAGAGGTAAGCAGCTCAGTTGCCTTACTGCCTTCCCCTGATCAGTCTTGTCCCTAGCAGCATGGTTGCCATGTGACCCTTCCACTTTTCCTAAGCCACAGTCAGCCTGGTAGGAGTTCACACCTAAGGGCTCATTTGAGCCAACAACAAACCTACCAATGGCCATACCACTACCAAAGATGGTTTGCATCTCATTATAGAACCTTAGAGGAGTGTTTAGAAGCTCAGCATCTTTTGGGTGGTCATGCAGTTAGTGTTTCCTAGGGTGTTAGTCCAGGCAGTGAACAAATCAGAGGTAAGAAGAGAGGCAGTTTACTAATGAACAAATACCTTGATATGGCCAATGTAATACTCAGGATCTAGCATGATTGCCCTCACATCCTCATCCCACATGGCTCCACTAAGGTCCTTAAGCTTGCAGATTCTACCCCACCTCTGCCTCCACTTCCTCAGGTGATTGTACACCTATGTGGAGGTTACTTCCTCACCACTGTACTCTCTCAGGAGCTTGGCTACCTGGTTCACCTCCTTCTCCTTAAACACCTTATCAGCTCTAGCCCCACTCTCAATCAGTTGGCTCATCCTCCTAAGGACAAAGCCTGAGGTGTTGGTTGTCCACCTCATTGCTCCCCTAACTGCTGCACTAGCACCATCAGCAGCACCAGCAGCAGGAGAAGCGTTAGCAGGAAGAGCAGCAACATCAGTAGGAAGACTAGTAGCAGGAGGAGGAACACCAGCATTTGCACCAGCAGGGGCAAAGGCAGACCCACCAGGCAGCATTGCAATGGCAACCACAAACCCAGCACCAGCACCACCATTCCCAGTCATCTAAGTTTCCATATACAGTACAACAGTCATGATCCAAACACATCATAGTGAATAGAAGGGAAATAAGGTTTGAATAAGCAATACAGGTCTCAGGTGGTGTCCACAAATAAAATATTACACATGTCCAGCAACGAAACACTAGTTCCATACAAGACAGCCTTAGTTTATTACAAATGTCCAGCAATAAAACATGAAATGCATAGCTAAGTCCTAGAAGCACCCCTAGATTCCCACATGGCATCAGAGATCCCATCCCTAACTGATGCCATGCTTGGCACCTCTTGTGACTGAAGAACATTGATAGTTAGACCAGAAGAAGAAGAAGCAGGGTTTGCAACCCACTCTGCTTTAGTTGGGACCACATGGTCAAACCCAAATCCTAGGATCCAATTGTGTAAAATGCAGCAGGCTTAAACAAGCTTTACTTGAGTCTTGTACCTATGGAAGGGCTTGTTATCTATGACTCGAAAATTTTCTTCAAAGCACCAAAGGCCCTTTCAATGGTCACTCTAAGGGAGTTGTGCCTCAGGTTGTATAGCTCCTTGGTATTAGTAGGGTTATGCCTAGTACCATATTCAGACAGGTGATACCCGACACCCCTGTATGGATGCAGGAACCCTGGTCTACAAGCATAACCAGCATCCACTAGATAGAACTTCCTACAAGGTAGTGGTGGATTGGCTTACCAGACATATCATAAAGGCTTAAGAACAACTTGGCAATGGCAAAATTTGTTACCTTTAGGAACACTCAAACCCCATCTCTCTCTATGGCTTCAGCTAGAACCAATGCATCATGTGCAGAACCCTCCCACCCAGCCAACACATATGTGAACTTCGGATCAAAATCAATAGCTGCCATCACATTTTGTGTGCATCTTTGTTTCCTACCCCAGAATAGCCCCTGCATGTGCCTGGGCACCCTTGCCAACACATGGGTGACATCAATGGCACCAATATAGTCCTAAGATGAAGATAAAAACATAAGTATGGAAGTGCAATCCTCAACCCAAAATAATGGAACCAAGGTAGCCAACAATTACCTTAAAAAGGGTTCCATCTATGACTACCCAGAATTTTGATATGTGTTGAACCAGATGGTGGTTTGATTAGCTCATCCCTCAGTTCCCCAATAGCATATAAAACCTGGTGAAAGTGTCTGTTAACTGTCTCTATGGATCTTCTAAAGCTCTTGTGGACAACTCTAAACCTCTGATTGCGCCCAACAACATGTACAAATATGGCTACCTGTTCCTCAACTGAGGAATTAATTGAGTCCACAACTAAACCTGTCTGCATAAACAAGTTGCATAGTGAGAAAAAGGTGCTCTACTCATCCTAGACATGGCTATGCACTCAGCATCAGTTGAGTTGTAAATAAGAGAAATGTTCTTCTCTCTATGCCCATCTACTTCTAACCTAGGACCATAACAAATGGGCTCATCCTCTTCTCTAGCCCTTTTGAGTTTAGAAGAAACAAGGGCAACCATCACAACTACCATGGAGGCAGTTTGGGATACCATGGAAGATCTCTACTGCTGAAAATCCATCTACATGCATGAATGAAAGATTGATTTTAGGTTAAGGCATGCCTTGCTGGCCTCAAAGTGCACATCATCGTAGACATAAATAAAAGTGGAGGACACCTAGGGCTTCATGGCCTTGGCTGCAATGTGCATAGCACAACATCCTAGAGGCTCCACCTCAACATCATCGACCTCAAATAAACCCGCAACAGACACATCCTAATCTCAAACCATGTCTATCAGTTAACCCTAGCTCATAAGTATCATCACAGTGGAACAAGAACATGGAACTATCATCAATTGGGACCAATAACTCACAGATCGACCAAACATAAACCAACAAGAAACACACCCCAATCTCAGGCCATGCAAAACAGTAAACCCTAGCTCATATATAGCATCATAGTGAAACGAAAACATGGAAACATCATGGATTGGGCCTAAAACTCTGCCACGAGCCAAGCATAAATCCCACAGAAACAGCGCTATGAGCACTTTGACCGCTGAAATTGGGTCAAGTGTAAATACTTCACAACGCTATGAGCACTTTGACCGCTGAAATAGGGCCAAGTGTAAGCAATATTTCAAGATTTCACCTTGCTTTGGGGATGGAGAGGAGGAAGAAGCCGGCGGCTTGGGGAGGAGGAAGCAGATCTGGAGAGGAAGCAGGTGATGGCTTGGGGAAGATGAAGTAGCGTCCACCATAGGGCCATGTCCAGGCAAACAAACACAACCATCAGCAGTAGCACCCACTCATCTCGAGGAAGAAGAAGAAGACGACAAGGACCACCACCACCCGTGCGCCAACAAGATGGAGAAGGAGGAGCCGACGTGAGCCACGCGAGGCCGTCCTTGTTTGGTGACCTAATATGTGTTTATGTGAGATACACATCCACGCCATCACGCCATGACCGAAGACGAGGGGCACACATGAGAAGGAGCTCATTGAGGAGAGACATTGAGAGCGGGAAGGACAAGACTTGTCTGAGGAGCGAAGAGGATGAAGTGGAACCCTAGCGGAGTGAGCAGCGCCGACCTTGCTTATAAGGTGAAAGGTCCTTGTTTGGTTTTGGTAATTGAGTGACAACCTAGGTGGACTAATATGTGTTTATGTGAGATACACAGGTGATTAGTCCACAAGTACATGTGTGTGAGCAACATATGCCATGACTGTGAAGATGGCTTGGATATGTTGCAAGGCTCACACATGTGATGAAGGAGCTCATTGTATATGAGACTTGACATTGAGTCATGTAACTAAGGTGGAGAAGATCAAGACAAGACTTGTCTTGAAGGACCGGTTGCAAGCATGAAGGGCAAGTTGGAGGCTTTGGAGCGATGGACCGTGTGGCGGTGAACCTTGAGCAAGACTTGGCACCGATGGACGAAGGCAACGGTGAAAAGCAAGTGAGGTCAAGATCGATGAACCAATACGGTCACATGATAATATGAAGTGGATCATATCATTTGGTGATTGGTTGGTGCATGTGTTGCATCAACAATGGAGGAGTTGGAATGGAATGCGCAAGGCAAAGGTATAACCTAGGGCATTTCATTTCATCGGTCATAGGTTGTGTAGAGAAGTGCTTGACCGGGAAGGTCGGGTTTAGGATAGATGGCTTTGCGGGTCACTATCAAGAGGGCAAACTTGTTTGCATATCGGATCATCGTGTCATCCTTGTATTTCCATTGGTTTGCATCCTCGTTACTTGTATTTACTTTATTTACATTGTGATCTAACTTTGCATCGTTGCTAGGATCGAGTGGCGTGTGGCAATTCGTTGAGTGGTTAACTCCTTGAAAAATGTTTGTGAAAAGCTAACACTCTATAATTTGGCGTGCACAAGGTGTTGAACACTTGGTGGTGTTCATAAATCATCACACATTTGCAAAAGAGAAACATTGAAGTTAGTGAAGAAAATGAGTTGAATCACCTTTCATGATCAAGCACTTAAGGTGTTGACGACGGATAGCTATATGAGTGACTCTACATGAAATACTTAAATGACCTTGCAAATTGTTTAAACATGCTTAGGATATCATTAGGAACAACTTTGGATTTAGTCCTAGTTTCATTTAGCCATGGTTTGTATATGTATCATGATTTCAAAGTGACCTAGGTGTTAGGACCCTTGCATGTTCACTAAAGCAAAGTTGTAGTGTTTGACATAAGGATAACTTTTAGGTCATGGACGATTTAGCTTCTAACATGCTTGAATGGGTCCCACAAAACCAGCAAAATCTTGATTTCAACACTTAGCATTTTTTCTAAGCTAGGTTGTCGATTTTCTCGGTGCGGATTAGCACGAGATCATTGAACGACATTTGTAGCGACCGGCCACGGATTTGCAATAAATCAATCAAAACCGCTTAGCGTTAGGTCGTGGTGACGTGGGGGCCACGGTGTTGGTCTAGAGAGGACCGGACGCAGGAGAACGTCCGGCCGGCCACGCCGGCGCCGCCGCTTCACCGACGCATTTGCTTCGGTCGTAGTTGAGCGGCTCGGCTGGCCAGCTCTCTCGACACCGCCATAGCTCCACCGCCTCCCAAAGACCTCCCGCGTGCCCGCCATTCTGTTCGTCGCCGCCGCGGCAAAGGCTCACCGAGCTTCACCGCCGTCGCTGCCGATGCCGTTGTCGTGTCGAGCGCTGTTCGAGGGATGTTGGGCGGCAATGGCTACTTTGTTTGAATGGGACACATGGCGGTCAATACCAATTCGTGACGTGATGATGTCATCACTGAACTCGGCCGGACGAGAGTTTTGTCGGCCGTCACACCATACGCATCCGGTGCACACACATGTTTTGTTACCTTTAGTTGGTAGCGTGTTCCGATCATCCCGAAAAAATCTGCCCTTGGTTTCAACAGTGAAGGGGTAATTTTGAAATGTGCTTTTGATTTTTAGCCCGTGGGGCTATAAATAGAAGTGTTCCTTTATGGCTAGTCCTTTGGATTTTTATAAATTAATTATGAGTCCCTTCATGAGCCTTGGTGGCTTGTGTAGGTGTGCTTGGGAGCCTCCAACTCACTTGAGCTTGATAGTGTTCATCCGAAATCGATATCTAAATAAAATAATAAAGGCAATTTAATAAATAGTTTGGGCTTCACCATTATATTATCTAAAATGTGATGCGATTCTAAGTTGTCAAATTTGATTGCATCATGATGTTGCATTGAGTGGCACTAGGTGATCAAGTTGAAACAAGCCGGTGGGTGCTTTGTTACTTTCTTGGAGGTTGCCACCTCCTATGACAAGGCTTGGTGGTGGTCTCCATTGATGCACTTGTTAACATATATGCAGAAGATTGTGTGGTGCTCCGGAGAAGTGATTGTGAGAGGATTGTGCTCACCCCTACTTCCTTTCTCGCGAGGCAAGCCTCCCCAAGCATTTACAAAGGTTTAGATTTAACTCTAATAGAGTTGAGACACGAAGGCGACAATTATATGCTTAGCCATGCTTAGCCGGGTCAAGTGCTAGAGCTTGTGGTAAGCACTCCATGTGAGAGAGTGTGACTTGCGGGTCACCACTAGCAAGAGGACCGATGGCAACCTTAGAGCTTGTCTCAACGGGGACTAGCATGTTGGCAAGCACATGAATCTCGGGATAAAAATCATCGTGTCATCCTTGTATTTCCATTGGTTTGCATCCTCATTACACAAGCTTGTATTTACTTTATTTACATTGTGCTTGTGTAGTTGCTCTTGTAATTAGTTAGCTTGTGTAGCTTGCTAGTTACCTTTTTGCTTGTGTAGCATAGAAGTAGCTCCCTTGCGTGACTAATTCGGTTTGAGTAACCTTGTTAGTCGCATTGCTTAGTTTGTGTAGCATAGAAGTAGCTCCCTTGCGTGACTAATTCGGTTTGAGTAACCTTGTTAATCACATTGCTTAGTTTGTGTAGCTAAGAAATTTGTGCTCTATAATTTGACTTGTGTAGCCTTGTTATTGAGCATTGCTAGTGAGCTTAGGTGATTTTGTGCTTTTGCTTACTAGCATGTGTTGGAGCTCCCTCGTTGCTTGAAGTACTAGTGGCATATGTTTGTGTGACCTTACTTTTAAAATCGGTTAGGTGAGGTCTAGCTAGCCCGGCACCTTTATTGTCTAATTATGATTTTTATAAGGTGCTTGTGAACTTTGATAGAGGGGTGTAGTCTTGGCTAGACCGATTGTTTTAATTCTACATATATTTTGGTTAGCCGACACGATTAAATTTAGAAATGACTATTCACCTCACTCTAATCCGCCATCTCCACCCTACATAAGGGACTCCAACCCTAGCGGCGAGGAGGAGAGGGGGGGGGGAATTTTCACCGTAGGGCGCGAGACGAGAGCAACAGCCCGCCAACAGCCAAACCGAGCCCGCAAGTGGCCGAAATGAGCCTGGCTCTAGAGAAACGAGGGGAAGGGGCGTTTCCAGCGGGCCTAGCTCACGGCTGCTTTAAGCAGCGTGCCGGCTAGGCCCAAATAATGTCCAGGCAAACAAACAGGGCTAGCTGCACCCCCTCAGCCTGCATCTTGTCCATGTCCAGGCAAACAAACACGCCAACAAATGGGCTTAGATGCCTCTAAACATTCAGGGGCCGGTGACATCCAACAACCAGGCAAAAGCCCGAAATGTATGGTACTTGCCACAAAAAAATTTCTACTCTTTTGAGGCCTAGTCACAGTGGTATGGTAGTGTTACCAGATGTTACGCAGGCACTCGATAAAACTAGTATTCAAATTGTTGGAACCAGTGCTATTGGTTGGTGTGACAAAATAATAAAGAGCCTGAACCCTAATTTGTCTCTTGCATTGTCCCTTGCATTATCTTTGTGTATATTCTATATATAAAACTATAGAGATTGATGACTTAGGCTCAGCTTTTTTTTTAGCAAGGGCAGTTCTATGGATTCTCCCGTATTGGTTGGTAGTTGGAGCAGGAAAGTGAAGCAAATGTATACAGAGGAATGGTCCTATATCCTATTGTTTGTATGGCTCTAATTTATTGCATTAGTTTATTTCGCCGGTGTTGGAGATCATGCGGACTCAAACTTTTTTTTTTATTTTGTGTATATTTGACAATGGAAAGAACTTGTTTCAATGGTACGTGTAGTGTAGCGCCTTAGGTTCCAGAAAGCAATGTTTCTTATACACACACATAGGCTCTATTTGGATCAACTATCAGTTAAATAAGATGGCTAACTACAGTATTAGCTAGGTTGTTGTTTATATCTAGCAGGTAAAATGTGTAATGTATTGATGGTTCTGTCTATAACAACGTCCTTCCTCTTTTTATCTATACTATTTATAGGATGGCACATGGATATAGGTAGATGGAAGAACAAAAATATCTTTTTAATCTATTATATTAGAGCAACTCTAATGGTAACTTATGAGCTAACTCATAGCATATTGTTTTACATTTTAATATATCGAAGAGAGAAATTAAAATATAGCTCTTAATCAAGAGTTAGTCTGATTCACATATTTCAAGATTATACGAGAATATCACGTGAGGTTATTTATGTTAACCGTCTTAAAATTTTGAATGTCATGTGACCCTATTGCGAGAAGAAACAATTAAAAATTTTGAAGCCACCTCTGGTACTTTCCCAGCGGCCCCAATTTTTACCTTATGTATTTCTGCTGCTTGTCGCTTAATTGGATTGGAACCAAATTTTAGAGCCTGTGTAAACGCCCACCATTTGGCGGGCGCGTTTGCGGCAAGCCACGTTTTTTTTTTGGTTTTTATTATTCCTTTCTTCAGTTCAAAAAAAAAAACCTCATGGTTTCTGGCTTTCTGCTGATGTGGCCGAGGAGCATATTCTGGGCCGTACGGTATTAGTTTCGTCCCAAGGCCCGTCTTAAAGTGCCCATATCCTTTTGAAATGGAGGCCTAACTCATCGACTCCTGGGCTATCTCAAAAACTGTTTCAGAAGATGAGTTCAGGTCTAGGTCGACTGAATTTAAAGGTCTAGATCGACTGAATTTAAAACTAGAGCAGCTCTCTCAGTTTCCCATTCGTCTGAGCTTCGTAATGACGATTAACAAGACACTGGGGCAGACTATCTCTAATGTTAGGGTGTATTTGGCAGAACCAGTGTTTTTGCACGGACAATTATATGTTGCTATATCAAGAGCCACGGCAAGATCGAACATTAGGATCTTGATCGTGACGGCTATTGGGAAGAACGTTAACAAGGGAAAGAGGAAGAAGAAACTAGAAAAAAGGTATATTCACGAAGAATATTGTATATAAATAGGTTCTAACCCCATAAAAGAGGTACTTTCTCTCGGTAATATATAATTTCTCCATATGGTCAACAATACTCTAGCTTTATATATATTAACAACAAAAATATTTGCAGGATGCTACCAACGCAACTACGGTAGTTCTAGCCATGCAGAAAACTAAAGTTGTAATCGTTTAAAAATTGATTTTTTTTTGGTAACACATTCATACTAACACTATTTTGATATTATTTTTTTTCGTGCAACGCACGGTCATTTATTTAGTTTTAATAACAATTGTAGTTTGCGACCAGACGTGGACTTGTTTCCCTTTCTCATTCTGATGTGAATGAAAGCAAGTCCTACCTAGTTTCCGAGACATTTGAGCAATTTCATCCAAATTAAAATCCCATTCTAGTCATGGGGAATTGAATTGGGGATGGCAAGGACGAAGCCTAACCATGAGAACCAGCCACGAAGAGGCGGGGCACCACCACTGTCCACCGAGCACAATAGGGCGTCAACGTGATAGCCTTTGGCAGTTTGGCGGCCAAGAGTAGAGGCTATGTGCGAGGCTAGACCCCTGGTAAATTAGGCGCAGAAGGAACAGAGGAAGCGTAGCACGCTACAGCAAGTCGGATCTCAAGAGTAGAGGGGCCATTTTGGTGCGAATTGACCGGCGGCTTAGTTGGTTAAGTTCGGATTATAGCCTATCAGTACAAGTGTTTGTATTTGTATATAATCATTATTTAGGTGGTAGGTGACATGGCGACTAGACGTTAGATTGTCACACGCACACCTGATTCATAGGGGTGAACATGCATGCAATGCAATGTACTCCTATATACATCATCAGTGACTGCATGTATCTACACAATGTGTTTTTTTTTAAGAAGAAAAACTCTTCACCTTTTGAAGTAATGCAATGTGACTTTCCCACACCATTTGGATTTTTTTTTGCCCTTTTTTGAAAAAATATTCACAAATAGACCCCTAGAGGTTTGTGAAAGCAAGTACTACCTAGCTAGTTTCCGATATATTTGTGCAATTTCATCCAAATTAAAATACCAATCTAGGCATGGGGAATTGGGGATGCCAATAAGGACGAAGAGAGCAAGCCTAGCACTGCAAGGGAGTAGTAGCCCTGCCTCTGAACCATGAGAACAAGGCTAATAATACAGCCGGCCAACCTACCTACCTATAGTAGTTAGCTCTTCAGCATTAATATATGGTCTATCTATCTCTTTAATAAAGTTTCTTGGTTCTTATGTCTAAGCCGGCTTCTCTTCCCTCTTCTCTTCTCTCCTCCACGTCAGCATTTAGTATACTTATAGGCTACTATTATACTTGCTCTGAGAACCAGCCACAAAGATCGAGCTAGCAGGGCACCGCCATCGAGTACACAATACTTATATAGGATTTGATAACCTTTAGCGACCATGCATTATCGTCGTTACGACTACAACCCTGTCCCGCACCACCAAGGGGAGATATATATCTAGCTAGGTAATGCAGGGGAGGATCCAGTGTGGGGGGGCTATGGGGGCTCAAGCAACCCTACTTGCCGGAGCTCCATGGAGTTAACAGAGAGGGAGGATGATAGAAGGGAAAAGGGAAGAAAAGGGAGGAGAAGAAGAGGAGGGCTGGATGAAGGGAGATGAGCCCCCTCTATGATGATTGATTCACTCCTGCGTTCGCTCCTGAGGCCATGTGAGGCTAGACCTGGCCTTGGTAAATTAAGCGCAGGAGGATTAGAGAAGAAGCATGGCACACTACAGCAAATTGGATCAAGAGTAGAGGGCCAACTAGTTGCAAATTGATCGCTGCTTAGTTGGTTAAGTTCAGATTATAGCTTATCGGTACAAGTGCTTGTATTTGTATATAATCATTATTTAGCTGATAGGTGACATGGCGACTAGGCGTTAGATTGTCACACATGATTCATAGGGACGATATGATTGTGCATGTAATATATATACATCATCAGTGACTGCATCTGCACTATGTTTTTTTAAGAAGAAAAACTCTTCACATTTTGCAGTGTGACTTTCCCACACAATTTAGGCCAGCTCCAACACAAGCAGTCGGTATCATATGCTTTAGCTAAAAATAAGAACGAGATATGTAGACAGAGAGCACGCTGGAGCTATCGATTTTACAATCCAAGCTCACAGCCACGGTAAAAATATGTCACTTTCATCATTCAGCTTTTGTCAGATGCTTATTTTCTTGTTCTCTCTCTCAACCTCTCAAAAAGCATGAACAGGTGTGTCTGCTACTCTGCACAACGCATGCTTGGGCTAGTGCCTAAAACTTCTCTCAGATGAGAGACATTGGCAGATTCTACAGGTCGGTAACGTACTCCCACTGTCCCTATATTTATATGTTTAGTTGAAGGGCAAATTCCAAAAAGTTGCTACAGTACCTGTCACATCGAATGTTTGCGGCCCGTGCATGGAGTATTAAATGTAGACGAAAAGAAAAACTAATTACACAGTTTGGTGGGAAATTACGAGTTTCAATGTTTGGACACTATTTACCAAAATAAATTTTACGTACCGGTCAAACTTTCTTAAGATTGACTAGATTTGTATAAAATATTAACTATATTTATATTTTTAAATAAATTTATTATAAAAATAGATTCTGATATTTTTGTATATATTTGATCAAATTGAGTATGTTTGATTTCTTAGAAAGCGAGAATGGCAGATAATAAGAGACAGAGGGAGTAACTTGCTGTGAAACCACTAGTAGATGTAATATGGACCTTACATGCATACGTGGAAGATAGGACTAAGCCAGCTCGGCACGTTGGGGTGGCCTTATTAGGCATTCGTCAATGCAAGTATATAACAATGTTGGTTTTGAACAAAAGTCGATGTGACATGTATACACAGGATCCTAGTACCACTATTCTTCCAAACATACATGCACTTCCTTTTTTTCTTCACCAAAACCTCCTTTTTCTCTCTGTCACTCGTCACTGCTCTAATTCTCCTCTCACGTACACATATATCATTTTCTCTCTTCCAAGGCAGTTGTAGCCTCTGCAGGATACTCTGACAGTTGCAGGGTCGGGCATATAATTTTATTAGGATATCGTGGCACATCTGAACCTAGCTAGTTGGCAAGCTTGGTTTACAAAAGCTAGACACCTTACACCTTACCGCAGAGGCGAAAAGGCAAAGGCTGAGCATATGTCCATCGCATCGTTATCTTTGCTTGCGATGTCACTGCGCATGGGTCAGCATACGTAATGATCGATATGTCACTGCATTCACACTTTTCCTTAAAGATGTAGCGCATGCATGCAACAGTTAGTTTGTGTTTCTCAAATGTGATTTCTCATAGTACGTACAGATAAAGTAGGAGTAGACATTTAGATGCCAGACTATGGCCTTGCTTGGTTCGCGATCAAAATTTACCATACTAAAGATTTGATAGCTAAAAGTTAGGCAAAAAAAAGTTGCCAAAGATTTAGCAAGCCAAATGTGAAAAGTTGCTAAGTTTTGGTAGCCAACCAAATATTAGCCAAAATCATAGCTTGGCAAATCTTTAGCTTAATAAATTTTGGATGTGAACTAAACAGATTCTCCTCTCTCTCTCTCTCTCTCTCTCTCTCTCTCTCTCTCTCTCTCTATATATATATATATATATATATATATATATGCGCGCGCGTGTCCTAAGACTGTCTCCTATGAGGAGATGCAACCCCAAAATGCGTTACGCACAGTTGCTTTGCCTACCGAAAACAGTCTTCAACGGCTGACCCAGACGGATGACCCATTTTGCCTACCGACCGAAGCGATACGCAAAAAAGCATGCCCTCTTTGCTCGGTACGCAAATCTCCGATGGTGGCCCGTTCGCACACGCCTCCGCAACGCCAAGGTGGCCCGCTCCCGCACCGGCCGCACCGCCGGCCCCGTTCGTCTCTGACGCCCGAAGTGGTGGGCCCGTGGCGAGGCACGGCCGGCTCGGCTCGGCTCGGCGAGACCGCGGAGGAGCGCGGCCGACGCAACCGCGCCGAGGAGCCACCGACGCTCCGAGCAGGCGGCCGCGCGGGCTAGATCCAGCTCCCAGTGCTCCGGTCGCCGTCGGGGCCGCGCGTGTCGTCGTCCTTAGACCGCCGTCGGGACTACGCGAGGTAGTCCTCGGGGACGCCGCCGTGCGCCTGTGCCAGGGAAGGCCACCGTGGGGAGGTCGCGCTGGGGCGGAGGAGGTCCGGTGGGGTGGGGAGGAGGAGGCGCGAGGCCGGCTTGGGAGGAGGCACGCAGAGCAGAGGTCGCCGCGGGGAGGAAAGGCCGCCGCGCTGGGGGCAGGGCATAGCCGCCGCGCGCGCGCCGGTGCTTGCTGCTGGCGAGGGGCTCCACCGGCGAGGGAGGCCGGCAGGGGAGGGGCGTGGGTGGGGAGGAGTGCCGAGGAGAGAGGCTGCGCGTCGGGAGAACCGCTGGGCGCTGCCGTGAGGCTCGCCGCGCCAGGGGGAAGCCAGATCCGGGGTCGGGCGCCACCGGGGAGGGCCTTCGGGGAGGGATGGGACGCTGGGGAGGGCCGGTCGGTGCTGCGTGGAAGGAGAGGGAGCAAGTGAGGATTTTTTGCGTGGGCCGTTGGAGACGCCGAGGTGTGGGTGCGAGACTCTTTCACTGTACGCGACCTAAATCCTGGAATAGGTGTCCGGTTTAGGTGAGCTCGGTTGGAGATAGTCTTAAGCAAGCAACAAGAAAACCGGACAAATAAAACCAGGTGACAGCATGCAGGTACGGCGATGCATGGTGGATTCTTATCCAAGCACTAGGCAGCACGGATTCCTGCGGGCCGGGCCCTGATCCGTCCTTGCATGCGGCGATCTAGCCGCCGGCCGTTGGACGGAGTATCGAGTAAGACTGTCTCCAGCTATGGACACCTAAATCTAAAATAAAAAGAAGGAGAGTCTCCAATAGAGTATTTATATGGAAGATCTATTTTGGATTATCTGATAGGCACAATCTAAATATGAGTATCATCTCTTTTGAAAACTTATTTGCAGAAAGGATTCTCTTTTAGGTCCTGTTGTTGGAGAGGATGTCAAATTGGCATTGAACCCTTTGACTATAACGCTACCCAAACATTGAATGGGTTTTATATTTTAGACATTGTCGTTGAAGATAGTCTTAAGGAAGGCCATTGTATGCTGAGTTGGAGAGACGGATCGAGAGTCGCGCGCGGCGGCACGCTAGGCAGAGCCAGCAGCCAGATAAGGAGGGGCCCCGTCGGCACGCGCGGGCGCCACATGGCATGGAGCAACCTGTGGCTGCCAGAGCCCGGCATGCACATGGCGCTGCCTGCTTCGTCGTCCTTGGAGCATTTGCATGCACTGGCCCGATCGATCGAGCCTGACAAGGATGTCCAGCGCCTCCAGGGCCATTTATCCGATGGATTCCGAAGCAGCAAGCGCTCGTGTACCCGGCCCTACACAGAGACGACCGGCCATCTGCTCTCCTCCTCCGCGCGCGTTTGCAGCCAAGCATGCGAGCAGCCCTTGGATCCGGAAACGACGACGACGCATATGCATGGATGCAGATGCAGGTCTCTCTCTCTCTCTCTCTCTCTCTCTCTCTCTCTCTCTGATGCGTGGCTGCGTGCCTTGATGAACCCACCGGGGACGTACGTACGCGCCCCATGCACGGTGCACGTATGACCTAGATCTGGCGGCATTAATTCACTGTCACTCACTCGACAGGCATCATGCATATGCATGCATGCATTTTCTAGCTAGCTCATGTGCTCGTCTGTGATTCAGGTTTTCAAGCTACAAAATTTACAGTATGTATAGATCTTAACTTGTCGTCTGTGTCATGCACATGTATTTTACATTGCATTTTCTAGATCCTATTGTCTGTGTGCATGTATATATTAATATGTATCCAGTCTCCTTCTCTAATCTCTATCGTCTCTAATAAACTGTAAGCTGATTAAACTTGCCTGGCTAATAACGTGTGACAAAAGTGAGAATTCTTCTACTTTCAACATACATACATACATACATACATACATACATACATACATACATAATTATTCACCTGTCATAATATCCGTGATAGATATGCATGTGTGCGCACCTGTGGCCTGTGGCCTGTGGCCGCCGCCGGTCGCGGTCCGCGTGCACCCAACAACCTGGCCAGCGGCCCAGCTTCCTTTGGTACGTACGTACAGCACCTGATGGTACTGCTCCATCCATATGCATGCCCAGGTTTAGGTACGTTTGTACCATTGCCCTGTCGCTGTCAATCTGTCATGCACAACTGGATGCATGCATCCAGTAGACCAGTACTCCTTGCCAGCATGATATATGCAGCTTGCTACTGTTAATTACTATTCTCGTTCGGATTAATTAATAATCATCCGTTTTAATTTATAAAGGCCTCGTTCGGTTCGCTGAAACTTGGCTAAATTGGCTGAAAAACACTGTTCTGGCTGAATTGTTGTGAGAGAAAAATATTGTTTCGGCTGAAAAAACAAGCTGAATAGTGCGTATTATAAGGTAAACCGAACGGGGCCAAAGTTTGCAATTAAAAGTGCGGCATTGGGCATTTAACTGAGTGTAGTTGGCTAGATTTCAAATAGAGGGAACCTGGACATGAGTTCCTTGTGTATTTTATCATATTTATTCCAGTAAGAAACAACGAAACTCTGTCTATACATATGTGATGATTTCATCAATCTCTATCGGATTAGTTTTCCAGAAGTGCTCATCATTGGTCCTCTGTGGCCCACACAATTTATACCGTTGCTTCTTTATAGTGAAATCGATAGTAGAAACGATTTTACGTCATCGGAGAGTAAAAAAAAATATGGCATTGTGATGTTTTCTTAGTAACCTACGATATTATGATGTTTTTAATAACCGATGGTACAAGCCCCTATTTTCAGTAGTGGTATTGTGTGTGTGTTTTTAAAAAAAAGAATACGAATAACTACAACTTCAAGTGCACCCAAATTAGAATACGAAAACGACTTGCCAATAAAAAGCAAACTTCCATATACCATATTACAATAAGAAAACAAGCGAGCGTGCTCATGGACATATATATTGTCCTATTTATATTCGGGGTACGTGCAAGGACCTCCACTTGTAGCATAGTGAGTGGTTGGATAGTCCAAAAACAACACAAGGCCAGCGTCGTCGTCTCAAACTTGTCTAAATTAAATTAAATAGACTGCACTTTTTTTTGCTATATTAATCCTGGAGTGTGCCCACGTTTACAAATGAAATCACTCAGGTTCAAATGAAAAACTATACATGCACGCATGACTTCAAAACTTGCAGTTACAAAATACTAATAGCTAATTTGGAGGTGGCGATAAAACTCAATTGTTGGAAAACTTTCATAAATGGCGTATTATAAACATACTATGTATATATCATGGTCTGAACTCACTGTGCCATGATTCTTAACATTATCATTAGTCATGAAAAAAGCTAAGATAAACTGTATGCATATATATGGATAAAAATGTGGTCCAAGACACTACAGATTTTGCAAGCGAAGCAAACGGGCAGCCTCTGCCCAGTTTCAATCATGCATGGGGCATGGCCACGCGCGCTGCCTGCCTCTTGTTCATTCTGTATGTGCGGACACTCTGACCACCTATGTCATTACGTACGTTTGATTTTTAGAGACAACTTATTCCATTTGGATAACTGGAGGCAAATATCTATCAGGCACGAAAATCTATATATCTATATATGTATGCATGGAAATATATCATAAAGAAATTTACATTACTCTTGTAGAGAACCATCAATTTTTTTATGGACCCATATAGGAATGCCGTCGAAAAGCTTCTTTGATATAAAAGGGAAACACTATATGTCAGGTGCCTATTTTTTCCTTTCCATTCAAGCAACAAACTAGGACAGTTAGATCTTCATCATGTGGCTATGGAGTTGTCTTCAACCTCCAGTAGTTTGGCTTCTTCCAGCGCTCGAGGCTGCAACACTCGGCCCCACCCACTGCCCACCGCCCCAGCATGGCGGCGGAGCTCCGGCGAGACCTTACCATGTCCACAACAGCTTCCTTCTTCCCTTCCCCCCTCCCGCCACCACCATGTCCATGGGCGCCTCCGCCCAGACCTGGCCCAGCCGCCTCTATGCCACCGGAACCCTAACCACCGCCCACCCGCCGTCCCCACCGCCTATCCGGCTTGCCTCCTCCGAGCCCCTTCTAAGCCCACCAGAGTTGGGGAAGAAGAGAGGGAGAGAAAAGCCCGTCGGCCTAACAGCTTCTCCGCGGCTGCATGGGAGAGCAAACCTAATCTCGTCGGCGGTAGCGCGAGGAGAACGATGCCTGAAATCAATCTCGATTTCAGGCACCAGTAGAATAGGAGATGTGTATATAAAAAGCTGTTTTTTATTTAATTTCTAATACAGGATGCTAAATTGCTAAATGCTAATACTACATTGGCACAATGCTATCTTCTAGCTAGCATGCCTATGGATGCGATATACGAATATGTAGCCACGTCATGGTAGCAAACAAACATAATGCATGAACAATGAAAAAGGAGATAAAGATAGGAACAAGCCGTCAAAAAATATAAATATTTATTGGCTTGAAAAAAAAGGCTTTTTTTGCAATATTATATATGTATGGACTGCATTGAGCCAGAAGCTGACTGTGGCTTAAGAGTGTGTTGTTCCAAAAATTCTAGAGCAAAAAAATCATGTCACGAATCATGACAGCTCTAACATTTTGTTCGTGTTTTAAACCAGCTTCTTTCTAACAAATCATTAGATCTTCGCAACTACCTCGTCGCCATGGCCAACTAGACCTTCCCAAAATAATGGTCAGCTATCCTTGTATTCATGTAGAGATCACTTACTACACTGTCCGGTAAGGCTTCTCTATTTTGCGCACAAATGTTACCGTGTTTTTCTAGACCTGTTTGGTTAACTGCATTAACATAATGTTTTTGGTGCCTAGAACATTAAGGTAAGCCTCGAGTCACTAGGAACTTTTGGGGGGGGGGGGTGGGGGGGGGGGGCGCACGGCCACTGGAGAGCTCCAGCGACTGCATCACCTCCACTGGATTTTCTAGCCCACCCTCTCTGCACCGAAGCTCCGATGGACCGGCTCCTGAGACTACCGGAGCTAAGTTGAGGACTTCTCTTCTTCACTATTGCTTTTTCTAAGCGAATGCTTGGAGAGTCACTTAGAAGTACTAGTCAGGAAGAATGTATCAATGTATCAATATTGATGTATTTTTCCTGTGATAAACCTTAACACTCTCGTATATGATGTTGATCACAGTTTATAAAATTTGACTTACACCCATAAGCATCGTCATCGGTTTACTGGGGATGCGGGAACTGAGTGTTTCACATTTGGAAGTACAACCACGGTTCCTGAAGAAAGGTTAACATCATCAGCAGGACCAGTGGTCTGGCAAAACAAGCTTGTTTGTCTAGCTTAATCAAAGTAAGCAAGTAATGCACACCTAGCTATTTATCGTCAGCAATCCCAATGGTCCTCTCCAAGCAAATGCAGCAGCAGCCCCAGCCCACATGCACAACCCCACAGTACGTGCTGATCGCCACAGAACGGAGGCACCCCCATACACCTATTTATACCCCACTATCTAGCTAGCTCGATCCCCCTACTCACACACGCCTCACCAGCAGCCACATAGCACAACACAAATAAACCTGTTGGTACCCAATTCGATCAAGTGCAGTGCAGCTACTAGCAGCTTTCTTGCTCCAACATATATGCATGTGCCGCACACGCAAACTAAACTAGCTAACCACCAGCAGCACAGGCGGCGCATCGATCGTGTCTCAGCATTTCTTCCATCATCATGATGGGCTCACTGAAGCTGATGGAGATCGTCTCCAAGAAGTGGGGCGTCGGCGGCGGCGGCAGCAAGGTCGCCTCCCCGAGCGCGGCGGCGTGCCCGCGAGGCCACTTCGCGGCCTACACCCGGGAGGGCCGCCGCTTCTTCATCCCCATCGCCTACCTCGCCAGCGACACCTTCCGGGAGCTGCTCAGCATGGCCGAGGAGGAGTTCGGCGAGCCCGGCGACCGCCCCATCGTCCTGCCCTGCTCCGCAGACCGCCTCGAGCAGATCCTCGACGCCTTCCACAGCGGCGGCGCCAAGAAGAAGAGCGCCGGCGCCGGCAGGATCAGCAAGATCTGGTAGCACGTACGAATGCAGCTGCATTTCTGCACTCTGCTGCTAGTGCTAGCTAACTGTCGTCGTTCGTTGCTAGCAGCTGCCCTGCAGGCTGATCGATCGATGAGCCTGGACCTGGATGCATGACTGTGAGATTATTATTAGTATTAGTAGCTTCGATCCATTCATTCACTGCCGCCCAACTGCTGATGATCAGTCTACTGGCTAGGTGTTGTGATCGATTCGTTAATTAAATGATGTTTTTTTCTGCTGCTCTCCTGGAGTCTACATGGCAATGTGTGTGTTTTCATGAGACCAGCTGTGGCGTGGCAGGCAGCACTATGGGCAACCTGTCATCATGTAACATCTCTGTACCTTTTTCATTTGTTGAATATTTTTTTCCTTTCTCTCCCTCCTCCTCCTCCTCCTCCTCCTCCTCTTCTTCTTCTTCTTCTTCTTTGAGAACTCTTTTTTTTTCACTGTCATGACTAGTATGTACATGTTGTTGGCTATTATTTTGGTTAAGCTGTGCAACGAGTCATGCCATGCATGAGTTGTTGGATGGTCGACCTTAAGTACGTGCATTGTAACACCAATTAATGTGTGCAGTAGTTTTAGTGCAAATGTATCCAGATGAATTCATTTTCTGCTCAAAAAGTGTTATATTAATACCGTACCCTTTCGTCGTAGGATGTTTTCGAAGATAGTTTTGTTAATCCTTTAGTAATATTCTCTCCACTTTATTATATCTTAGTTGCAGCGCTAAACTAAATGAAAACGACATCGTTGTATGAATCATATCAGAGGTTAACTTCGTAGCACAAACTTCAAAAGGGACTTTTCCTTATTCAGAAAACATATTAAAATTACAGGGTTTATGATGGAAACATAGAGAGATCTATTATTATTATTCATACGTGCTTCCCATGTCATGCGTTGCCCTCGTATACGTACTCTAGAGTGATAAGTCACTGTACCACATGAATATATCATGCTACATTGATATATTCCATGTCGTACTTCTAGGGTTTATGTTGTTCGTTTCGCTGAAATTTGGCTTATGTTGATGCTTATGCTAAAATGATGTAAGAGGAAAACATTGTTCGTTCGGTGAAAAGTACTGCTGAAGTAGTGTAGCAGAACAGGGTAGTGCAAACATATCACTGAATCTGGAATGTTGCCTATGCACGTACGTGTCACTATCTTAACTACGTACTAAAATACTAAAAATGTTTGTGTACACGCATATATATAGTACCATGCAAGATATATGATATGTGTTAAGTGTTGGAATTTAAGTGGATAGACGTCAATTGGGTTCAGGTGAAACATTGACTTCATGGCGTGGAACAAGGCACATGGGAGCTGCATGCTTCGCTATTTCAGTGCCTAAGATGGCTCAACAACTAACCCATGCGAGCATCTAGATCAAAAAGAAAAACCAAAGTATGACATACTACTCTCTTTAGGTTTACTTAGTGACTGTTTGTTAAAGTGAATTGAAGTCATGGTGTAGCGAACATGGCCCTTATGTTATGGCCTTGGTGGTTTGAGTGATTGAAATAACAAACATGACCAAGTAAGATACAGTTGCCCTTCTCTCATTAACGTCGCCCTTCTCTTCTCTGTGTTGGACCCAGTTGGTGTCAAATAAAGCAGCGGGACAAGTGAGCAAACAAAGTTGTGCTATGTGGAACGTTTATGGTTTGATTGCTTATCTGCATTAACATGTATCTAGGCTTGTGCAATCCAGTTTGCCCATGTTTGGTTGGGTGTAGAGGCTCTTATGCAGGCTTGCATGGTACTCAAAATAGATCAATGCAGCATTAGCTACTATGCTAGATTTTTTTTACTGTATTAGACAATATATATTTGCACAAGTCGATGAGACACACAAAAAAATATTTTTACATTCTCTACCTTTACTTAGCATATGAGACCCCTAATAGAACATATAAGGTGATTATATGCAATAAATTGTAAACAAACAAACATAATTTCATCGGACGCATGCAAGACAACCAAACATGAAGGCGTTGCATACGTTTATGTTGGTTTTAGGTTGTGCTTCATAAAGTCTAAAACAGATCAAGCCTAATATAGGCAATCAATCAAACTCTTAACACTTGTGAAGGGTGCAGTTGATTATCATACCCATCTATAAGGCTTAACGACGTAGTACTAGTTAGTTAATTATTAGTAGCTGGTGAAATAATACTATACCCTTTGCATTCCCTTTAGAAGATACTAGCTAGTTGCTATGTAAACCATAATTAGGGGGCCGGGGTGTAAGTAACTGTTGCTTGTTAATTTAATAATTAATAATGCAATGTACATATATCCGATCCTTTTGTTACGGCTCTTTCATTCACTTGTACTGTACCAATGAGCATTGGATTGGATCAAACAAAAACCGCTACAGGTACATCATATCATCGCCCACCAACAAGTTGCGAGTTAGGCAGATGATCGACCGGACACCCATATAGATATAGTGGCATACTGACATGGCCATAGTTATAAGGCGTCGTCTCAAAAAAAAAGAAATCCATTTGCATGCATTGGTTTCGAGTAAGGTAGGCAAGCTTGGATTTGCATATACACTACTCTTACTGTACATGTTCAGGCCGCGAGGTCATGAAAGGTGACACTGACACACTGTCCTGTCTTTTTTTGGACGGGAAACTTAAAAAGAAAAGAAAGAAAATGATGACTCTGTGCATGCCGAGAGGTGGCGTTTCCATCGGCAGGCAGCTGGGTGTAGGTGTAGGTGCTGGGTGGGGACGACGACGGGAGTAGCAGAGCAGGCAGCAGCAATGGTTGCAAAGCGCCGCATGCATGTGCTCGCTCTCTGTCTCCATATATATGCCACGCAAATCTGTCCATAGAAATAGAAATGTAGCGTGTATCTTCTTATTCAGTTGCCACCTTTTCAAACCTTAATTAACAGTAATTTACAATAGCTAGCCATCCGCGACTAAAGCTCCGAGGTTACAGTGATTAGTAGCCCTACTCAGTTGACACCATTATATTATAGACCTTAATAATCTCTCTGGTGCTCATTCAGTTCAGTCCTTGTGCTCAGTCTGCATAAGATGAGAACAGATGAACAAAATTGAACCCAGCCACCAGAGTCCACAAATGCCTAGCGCAGGGAGGAAAAAAGAGTTGCTTTCGTTCCGTCAATTCCCCTTAATCATGAACAATCATTGCACCGCATCGCCACAAATCCAAGAGACAATTTTCTGTCCACACAAGACGACACAATTTCGATTCCATCCTCGGGAAACAAGAACCAAATGCTGATGGAGAAATATGGAGCAAATAAACAGGAGCGATTTTCCTGATGCGGATGTCCATGTCAGCCGCACCGAAACATAATAAAACATAATTCGTGGTATCTAGCAAACATGTCCTATCAGCTCAGTAGGTGTTTGGATCTCGTGAGCTAACGATTAGCCCTAGATTTTGGATGCCAAATAAGAGGACTAAGCCTGAGCTAATTATAGGCTAATAAGAGCTAATGGCCTTTAATATTTAATTAACCCATTATCACAAGATGTGCTAACTTTTATCCTGAGATTCAAACAGCCCTTATATCTTTGTTATGCAGGTTCAGATAAACTGGCAGGAATGATGGACACATTGGCATGTCTGTTGCCTGCTATAGATTTTCAAGAGCATTTTACTGGATCAGGGCACTATTGGGATCATGAAGAGAACAAAACCGCAAATTCAAGTGAATTAGGACAAGGAACAGAGAGCAAGGTCCAACAGCTTGGTTGCAACTGACAGTTACCTTTCGAAAGTTAAAGATCGAATCCTGTATTTCACTGTCTCCAGTGTGTTCATCCAGACAAGCCAATAGCGCAACAAATTCTCAATGGGAAATCCAGACGCAGGATGAGAGGCATGAAGGATTGGCTCAAAGCAATCCCTTTATCCAACTACTTTTCAAAACCTTTCCTACACTATCATGTGTAAAACGTCATTATTTCTAGTGCTGACTTGTCTAGTCACCACAGATTTGTCATATATTGAGAATGTGTTCCACTGGTACAATGTTCTGAAGGCTGTGCAGGGGGAGTACTCAAACTTATATACTAATAGGAAGCAGATGATAAAAAGAAGCATGGTCGATTCACAAATGCACTAAAACAATCTCACTTGCAATCTTTGTATGGCTTAGAGCATCTCTAACAGTTTGGCATCTGCCTGCTCGCTGCGGCTATTTTTGGCTGCAGCTGCGGCTTATTCTAGCTATAGCTACAGTGGATAGTAGTTGAGTTCTTGCAGCCATAACTGCAGCTGTGTGGTGACACATCCATATTTTGCAAATTGCTCCTTGTCTGGTGGTAATCGCCTAGTACAGTGCCATGCCGTTGTGAATATTTGTTACAGAACAATTGAGTCCCCTGGTCCCTGCACAGCCACACCCAGACCCACTCAGCGCCGCCGCTGCCGCCCTCGCCTCCACTACCGCTGGTCCCCCTCCCTCCTCCTTCTGGCATATCACCAGAGGCCAGAGGAAGTGGGGATCCATCGTTTTTAATAAGTTTTTTCGGTAAATTGAGTCTTTAGGGTTAAAGTCTCTCCATGCCAAATTTAATAGTTTTGGAGATTTATTTCCTCCTCCTCTTCTTGGCGACGGTGAGAGGGCAGGGTGCAATCGTTTTCTCCATAGCGGCTCTGTTGAAGATGCGAGCAACAACTACGGCGTCAACATCCTCACCGGTTTGACGACATGGAGACTTTTATTTCCGGACGGCGACATCAAGGCGGAGACGGTGTCGCCGCCATGGAATAATTTTCTCCGATCTCTTCTCCGTTTTATTGTGGTTAGATCTGGCCAGTGACCGTAATGAAGGACTAAGGAGAATAAGTTTCACATCAGTCTTCCTCATTCTTTAGTGGCAGAAAGAAGAAGAAGGAAGACACCATAAAGAAGAAGTTTCTCAACTCCGCCCACATGAATGTTGGCCATCGTTCGTTAGGCATATGTTCTCAGGCCTTTTGCCGAGTGTTTGCCTGTACGGTCATCCATACTATAAAGCGTCGTACATGTTTGGTTTTGAGATCTGGAGCTATTCACAACGTGGGTACAATTCAGATGAAAGTCAGTTTTAGTTTCTGGATATCTGTGTAATCCAGAGTGCTTGTAACGTGTTTATGTACCCAACTATTATCTAATATAATTCTTCTTTCGTCGAAAAAAAAAAGCCACACCTAGACCCAGAGATTAGCTGCCCATGTTAAAGTGAAAATACTGATGGTTGCCCCTTTCAGGCTTTAGGAATGCTTTTATCTGTCTTTATTACGGGCTAGAACATGGAGTAGTTTGAGGGAGTTTTTTTTTCATCCTCCAAAATATTTGATATGTTATCTGAGATGCATGCAAACACCCATAGCAGTCAGGATGAACATTTCTAAAGTTAACAATCAGATTTAGTGAGGAAACACTCTGTTTGCTTGATCGTATCAGCCATGATACAATATTTTTCTCTCACAACAAAACAGCATCAGTCGGCTTATAAACCACAGAAACAATCAAGCGAACAGGGTTATGGTGCATCGCAATCGATGCAGTGAGGAAACTGTATATCATCAATCAAAATTGATAAAGGGAGATGTGAATCATCTACAACGGCAATGTTATCACTCCTTCAACCAAACCTGCACATGCATAATAACCTAAAAAAATGCAGAACATAGGGAATAAACAACAGGAAGAACAGCAGCGACTTTGAGTATAAATGCAGCGGGGTAAGATTTATCTGCATTCCACGATAAAAGAGACCATCACCAGATAAAGCAAAACATTAAGTCTTGTGTTTGGACTGCTTCCCTCGACTAATATTAGCTAATTTTTGCTTCTGGCACACACCATAACAAAATAATGCCACAATGAGAATAGTAATAACGGCAAAAGTTCAAAACTTCTTTCTCTTCTGGTTTTGAGACTCGCCCAGATTCTTACAATATACATCAAAAGTTCAAAACCTCTTTCTCTTCTTGTTTTGAGACTCACCCCCCTTGTTAAAGCTTCTGAAATCATTAGTGGTCTCAGCAGTGTTTTGCTTCTTCAGCCCTTTACGACCACCATTCCCAAACTTGGAATCCCTTGTCCTCCTGTTCTTTCCTTCTTTACCTCGCTTAGCAAGACCACCAGACCTGTCACCAGGAGAAACACCAGGCCTCTTTTTCTTTGATTATTTAAATCCTTCTTCTCCTTCAAAATTAAGGTCTGGCACATCATCATTTCTCTTGGTGAATCCGCCTTGTTGCCTCTGCTTCCTCCACTTCTTGACTGACTCAATCTGCTCCTTCTTCTGCTTAGCCCTCTCCTTCTTCTTCTCAGCCTGAACCTCCTTTGCTTTCTTCCTGGACTCTCTAGCCTTCCCCGCTCCTCAGCCTCCTCGATCCTCTTCTTCTCCGACAACAACCTCCCCTTGATCTTGTGCATGTGCGCATCAGTCTTCACCATCTCAGCATAGTAATCTGTTGGTCTAAGGAACCGGACCTTCATCGACTGCAGCCTCTCAAAGGCCTGCCTTGTGCCATCCAAAACTTGGGTGTAAAACGCAAGTTCGCGGGCAAGATCATCGTTGACATCAACTTTCTCCCCCTGATCATGCTCAATAGTGAGCTTGTGCATCCAGTCCACGTTCTTGGGCCAGGCTATGTCTTCAAGTTTTTCAAGAATAGCCTCCTTGTTGTATATAGCTTTGTCTGAAGGCTTAGCCTGAGCTTCTTCACCTGAGTCCGATTCTTCAACATCAGAATCAACATCATCCATGATTTCTTCATCATGGGCCAAGGCCTCTTGATTTGCAAGGGCCACCATTTTTACTATTACCAAAGAAAATGAGCTAATATTAATTAACAGAACCAAAATGACGGTGATACAAAAAAAATATAGTATGAAGGCAGAGGTGAAGCTAAATTTCCACAAAGCCCCCATCTTAGTTTGAACTGCCTGAAACTAAAACAAAATGCTACACACGGCAAGCATAACAAAAGTACAGAACAAATACCTAAATTCATATGGGAGTTGAACCACATAGTTGAATACAGTTAAACTGGAAGAACATAGTGGCAAGGTATCACAGGATAAATAAACTAAAAGGCAACTAAAGAATACAAATAACTAGCCAACTCCCACCTACGACATGGTCCTCAGAAGTATGACACATAGTTGTGTACAGGTTATGCATTTGTGCTCTAGTCCAAATTCTTCAGGTATAACCCAACAAATTACATATGGATCTCCAGCAAGTTCGACATGATGCAAATTAACAAAGCAATATAATTAATGCAGCACCACAAATCTACTTAAGAAAGCTTTGACACGATATGCAAAAAGATGGAATTGAACTTTGTCTAACTGTGGGCTCTTATTCCAGCACCATAGAGATACCCTTATGCCTTTACACAATCTACTTAGGGGTACGCAGTGGCTACATCTGCAGAACTCGGATAAAACAACGCAACAACCGGAGGAAATCAGTTAACACGACCAAACTGCTAGGGCTAAAATGTCTGCTGCAGAGATAATATGCATGCACCTAGGCACACTTTGGTCGATTACAGATGCAACACATCCAGGAGAGCATTAGTAAATGGGCATGGACGTACACATGTATACCCGATAATTTTTGCAAAATGTTAGAAGTTCGTAGGCATCAAAGAGCCAAATAGATAGCTTGAGGTTAGAGTTTGGGAACACGGTTTCGCACAGCATGCAGGGAAGAGAAGGGTGGGAATACCTGGTGGGCGCTCTTCGCCGGCGAGAAGGTCGGCACCTGGCGTAGGGTGGCGGTGGCGGTAGCCCACCCAGTCGTCCCCTCTTACTATATATAAAGGAAGCAACTTAGCTTTATGATTTCCTCCCTCGTATCTATTTACATATATAAGAGAACCATTTTTATGTTGGTATAATGCTAGGTAGGTCTGATTTCCATACTTAAATTACTTTCTATAATCTATGCATGTATTATTGTTCTGGTGGTTCGCGGGTGTACCTGCGGGTGACGGGTGTGGATGTAGACTTCTACCCGTGGCGGGCTGCGGGCACGGGTGTGGGTTTGTTATTCAACCCGCAAGTGCGGGTCTATATGTCTTATGCTTGCGGATAATGTGCTCGTTGCCATCGGAGCTCCGCCGCACCTTGTGCCTCCCGACCGGACTCGCGTTGCACACAGCCGAGGTCCGTGGACCGTGGTCCGTGGGCGACCTCCGCGCTGGCGTCGAGCTCCACATCAACGAGCCTCCATTGGGTGGCAGCAAGTAGATGAGCACAAGTTAGAACCGTATGTTTCATGTGTTTCAGATGTATGTTGCATATGTTTTATTTAGATATTGCAAAAGTAGATCAGGTGTTGCATATGTTGCAATGTCTATATACGTATGTTGCAAGTGTATGTTTCAACTATTTTCAAACGTATGTTGCAAGTAGTTTATCTGGATGTTGCATATGTTGCACTGGCTATACAGGTACACTGTAAGTGTATGTTTTCAAATGTTTCAGCTGTTTCAAACGTATGTTGCAAGTATTTTATCTAGATTGCATATGTTGCAGTGGGCATACACGTATGTTGCAAGTGTATGTTTTAAATGTTTCAGCTGTTTCAAATGTATGTTGCAAGTGTTTTATATGAATGTTGCATATGTTGTAGTGGTCATACACATATGTTGCAATAGTATGTTCTAAATGTTCCATCTGTTTTCAAACGTATGTTGCAGCAAATGCTTCATGTTGCAAGTGTTCCATGAGCAGTGGGAAGGGGAAGTGGGTGCGACGAGGGTGGTCCCAACGTCTTGCGAGAAGCGGGCGAATCACGGCAAAAGAAGCACATGCCTACCATAGCAGCATCGCGGGTCGGGCAATGGCCGGTGGCGCGGCAACAATGAGAAGCATGCAGCTAAGCGCAGCAGCAGCAGCGTCTTGGGCAGGCGGCATGAGCTGCATGCAACCATGCATACGAGTGGTCGAGCGAGAGAGCCCCCTGCAGCCTACGGACATGCGAAATAACAACGGGAATTGGGGGGCAGCGGCCACCGAACTGATTGATGGGACGAAAGGGCGGGCAGCAGGCTCGGGCGTCCGCTCGCGCGCCAGACGTCCGGGCGCTAGCAAAGCCCTAGGCGGCAATCGGCCCATGAAAATGGCTCATTCCTTCTTTTTTTGAGAAAACTGGCTTATTCTTTCTCCGTGTCATTTTTCCTTTTGCCATGATTTTTTCCTGTTTTAATTTTGTTTCCAACTGTTTTGATTATCATAACTTGTCACTGATGATTATATTTATATTTATGTTTTTCAGATCCACTAGCGAAAATTTCCCCTTTTCTATCACTAGCTTAGCTTAGGGTAACTTTCCTTTGGTCTTTTTAAATCAGTGTTCTAGTTTATTTTGATAAATATTTTTATTTCACATAAATCTCTTCTCTGTCTAATATTAAAGAGCGAAGCGTTTCTTCCAACCCGCTTTCTTGTCTCACTTTTTTACTTCTCAAACTACCCTCGCACCCACCATATCCCGTATGTGATCCGGATTCATAAGTCATGCTCATATAAGTCAAAGCAACCTGCTCCCCGCAATGATACGGAGCCCAATTCCAATATGTATTTGTATTCTTACAAGTTAGAACAACCGGTGTCCAACAATGGTACGAAGTTCATTACAAGACATATTAAGTTTTGTGTAACGCACATGCACACTTGCTAGTATATCATAAGTGATGAGTACCTATGTCCCAGTTACCCTCAACGACCAAGAAGCAAGGGCATAGCTGCTAGGAAGCAAGGGTGTAGGCGTGTAGCTGCCCTAAAGTCCCCGTTTGACTATACTCAATCGGAAGGTGACTTCGGGGAAGTACTAATACTCGAGAAAACACACACACACCCAACCTCTGTCGGCCCCTCAATTTGAGAGTCCTAAGTGCATTCGTATTTGCGCCAGGTTCACACACAAATACGCACAAAATCACAAGAATGGTACGCAGACATATAATAAAAGGTTCCAAGCTTTTATTGATATCTAGAAATAAGGTCTTACAACAGTGGCCCAAGGGGCATGGTCATAAGCTACATATCTAGCGGATGACTATGGCCATGAAATGACATTATTGGTGGTCTCTAGAGCGGGATTATTATACAGCGAAACGGTGTCCTATTCCACAGGCAACTTGAGCACGGCCGAAACCCTAGCATCGATGTCATACTCCTACAAACATATCTCCTTGCGGGAATCCTAATCTTCGTGGTACGTTTCCTCGTCGAAGTCATAGTCTTCTTCCGTGCTGAGGTATGTGTGTCAACAACGGGTGAGTACATACGTGCTCAGCAAGCCCTAACCATAGGGTGGACATAGAGCTGTAGTGGTGATTATAATTAAGGGTTGGTGTAGGGTCGAGATGGCGGACTTGAGGGGGGTGAATAGTCATTTCTAAAATTAATCACATCGGCTAACCGAAACAAATACGAAATTAAAACTATCAGTCTAGCCAAGATTACACCCCTCTATCTAAGTTCACAAGCACCTTATAAAGATCCTAATTAGGCAACAAAGGCGTCGGGTGTGGCAGAACCGCCTAATCTAATACCTCCCAGGAGTACTTGTATTCCGTTAGACACTAAGTACCCGAGGGAGGATACTAAATTTTGTGGTTCCGTCGGGCACACCTCAAGGGAGAACCCAAAATCCACATTTTTCTATCAGGATCATAAATGAGAGAATAAAGCTTACATCATTTAAGTCATTTCTTACATCACTTTTAATACAACATCAGAGTTATGAACAATTTAATTTAACAGCGAAATATAAACATGTGATCAGAGTTACAGCGGAAATAAATATATATTCATGGCATGATGAAGCATTGATATATAAACTATGACAACATATTATAAAACTTCTATTTATAAAACATTTAGTGAGAGTTATAAATAAAACTAGGATCGCAGCGTAAAGGAATCCTCTCTGAGCCCACCATGAGAGATCCACACACAAGGGTCAACTCTAGCATCCACCTGTCACCTGCTATAGGGGGAAATAAAACCCTGAGTACTCAATTGTACTCAGCAAAACTTACCCGACAGGCGGAAAGAAAAGACTCCAAGGATATGCAAGGCTTTCTGGCTTATAGGTTTATTGCATCTGCAAGAAGCATTACTAAGCGTGCGTCCTTATATTCAATTTTATTAGTAGTCAGCATTAGTTCATTAACCAACCATTCTATGTAAGCATCTGTGCTACTTTCAAGTAGGTGGTAAGCAATCAGAATCATTTTACCATTTTTCATCTTCCAGTTCTTACTACGATACTAGATTATAGACAAGTCGTACCGGATCGCCGACGATTCATGAATCAATGTGTCTAGCTGGGCACAAGCAGGACCAACCCACTACCCTCTTGTCACGGGGTCTAAGTCCCCGTCTAAACTTGGACTCCAAGCCCCCAACCGTGAGACCCGGACTCAGTGTGGTGCTTAGACCTCCACCCAAAAACCACCCTGAAAGTTGGTCTGAAAAGAGCCGAAACCCATGATAAAAGAGTAACAAGTCTTCCCGTGCCCATACACAAGTATGTGTTCAGGAAAATAAGTCTGTGACTTACGTAGAGTCCAATGCAACGGTCGGTCCTTAGCCGACACAGACAGGGAAAACAGTGTAACCAAGCTATGCCCTGTTAGCCACAGGACACAACCTCTTACACCCACCAATACCCAAACCATATCCCTGCCCGGTCTCCATTATCATTCATATATATATTTCAAGTGATAATAACATAGTAACAACAATAATATATTTCCTATCTCTCGCAAGTGACAAGCAATCACTCGACTTCTACCGGAGCCCTGCAGCATAGCAATCTACACGATCCTGTCATACTAGTAAGACTCATAGGATAAAGATATATATATATGTAAGTGGGTTTTATTAACTCCTTAAAACATAATGCACAACTATAATTTAAAGTGTAGAAAAGTAGGAGTTATGCACCGGGGTTTGCCTTGGTAAGATTTAATCAGAAGTTAGCTTTCCATCATGGCGACACGATCATTGAGACACCATCTTTTTGATACTCTAGATGACTCCCCAATCCATCGTTGTTCCTATTATGATATGCGTGGATGCAATGCAGAGACGTAATTAATCAACTACAACCGTGACTCGTAAAATACGATTTACACCACTCAAGCTAACGAGCTAGTTCTAACGACGACCGTACTTAGACTACGTATCCATGTTGTCGAATAAGGTGTTATTTCCCAATAAATATTTTAGTCATACAATTCTAAGGTGTTTCTTTATTCCATTCTATCGATTTAATATCTATTCAAAATAGGGTATCATTATCTATCTAGCAAACTAATTATTCAGGAGCTATAAAAATTATAGTGAGCAGCTAATAATATTATTAATTTACTGTAAAATTTTCAGAGTTAACACCATCACCATTTTCTCACAAAAATTCCTACGAGCTTAGGTCTTATTAAAACTAAGCAATTTAAATTAATTATAGCAACCCTAAAAACAGCACCAACTAGATGAACCAATTACGCTAATAGATAGATCATGATTTTAGAAACTCAATGAAATTTATTCCACAATTTTTGTACTCCTAAATAATTTTATATTTAAATAACAAAATCAGCTCAGAATTTATTTTAGGAAATCTTCACTAATTCATTGGAAAAAAGAAAAGAGCACCGCGGCCCACGACGGGAGCGGCCTCAGCGTGGCCCACGACCAGTGAGCCGACTCGGCCCACAGGCGCCCAGCGCGCGGCCCAGGTGCGGGCGGCACCAGGCCGGCCAGACGGACGCGCGGCCTAGGCGTGGCAGGCGGCACGAACGACCCAGGCGACAGGCAGGCCACAACCCAGCAAGCCGGCCCACGTGATCCGGGCAAGGCGACGATGACACATTTGCGAAGAGGCCCCTGAGCTTTCCTCAAATCAACCCGCAGTATAAAACACTATTCATGTGAGTCACGTAATTTACACCTAGAACCCTATATTAGTTTCTATTCACACTTTCTCACCTCCTCGCCCTCCCCAAAAGCAGAGCATGGAGCAGAGGAGTATCGGCCGATGGTCAATCCTGGCCGGGGAAGGCACGGCGACGGCAGGAAATCCGCCGGTGAGGTGCACGAGAGCCCGTGCGACCTTGGGCTAGCCGCGGCAAGACCTGAGCCAGCCCCTGACAGCTTGCCCGCGTGAGCCGTGATGGCGAGCACGCCGGCTGTGGCGGCGCCGGCTAGGCAGGCGGTGGCAATGGAGCTCCTGGCGTGGGTGGCCGTGCAGCGGCGGCGCGTGTACCAGGAGGTGGTGCCCGAGATGGCGCGGTGACCATGGAGGCGAAGGTGACCGGGTGTTGGGGGCACATACGGAGTATGGGTCAACTCCCCCTCGAAGAGGCCTGATGAAGGAATAATGGCGGAGGCCTAGCCGGCGGAGGCTCTCCCCAAGACGGCGGAGGCCCAGCCGGCGGAGGCTTCTCCCCAAGACGGCGGAGGCCCAGCCGGCGGAGGCTTCTCCCCAAGACGGCGGAGGCCTAGCCGGCGGAGGCTCTCCCCAAGACGGCGAGGCCTAGCCAGCGGAGGCTCTTCCCAAGATGGCGGAGGCCTAGTACAAGAATGATGATTGGTGGAGTTTCTCCACAGGGGCGGGAGGCTCTCCCTCAGACAACGGATGCCTAGTGCAAGGATCATGGCAAAGGTGTTCTCCGAGGCGTCGGAGGCCCACCAAGGTGCGGGACGATCAAGTCAGCAAGGCATACGTGAGGACAGTTGATGGGCCTCCAGTGGGTGTCGGCTTAGGCCCAAGGTGAAGACATCACGAGACGGTGTGATGAGAACACCCCTGAGGTTAGATACTAGGGCTGGAATATTCCTGGAATGTACCGTAGCAGTTGAGAGGCACTGTTGTAAACTCTGTAAAGTGGTAGTTGAGCCCTATAAATAGGGAGCACTTGTAACCGTGCTGGGGGGGATGAATGAATGAAACCCTAAGTCTCGTGAGTCCGTATTGGATCCTCCTTCTCTCTTTCAGGCAGTGCCTCCGCCGAAGCTAGAGTCCGGAGCCTCGGCCAAAGTCGAAGGCCTCCGCCCCTTTCTTACTCCCACTTTGCCAAAGCCTACCGAATCCCTCGTTTAGCGACCTTCTACCCGGAGCCTCTGACGGACGATCTTGTCCGACAGGAGTGCGCCGCGTTCAAAGACCTCCGCCCGTCTTAGGCGGAGGCCGGCCTCCGCCCATCTATGGCGGAGACCCCAACCTAAGACGAAGGCCTCCGCCCACTTCTCACTCTTGTTAGAAACCGATGTTTCAACAGTGGCACCCACCGTGCTCGGCACGATTTTTTTTTTTTTTTTTTGAGAGTTGAGAATTGGAACCTTCACGTCAGTTTCATAAAAAAAGTCCCAAAGACCTCCAGGTGCCCAACGTTGGCACCAAGCTTTCGGCCTCCATGCAATGGAGATTCAACTACGCGGGACGTCATTCTGACAGCCTTCGCACCTCAACTACGGTTCAGATAAGTCAGCTTTAATTCATCAAATACCCAAAAATAGTGCCACGGCTAAGTTTTGAGCCCGTGACTTTCATATTTGTCATGGAAGTCGAGCATATTTGTTATAGCAATCGCAGATCTGAGCCACTCACCTGCTACCTTGCTACCTCCGACAATCCAATAAGCCACGTCCTGGTTTACAGGACCTCCGGGTCTCCGAGCTCCGGAGTCTAGTTTGCACCATTGCATGCAACATCAACTTCTTAGCATTAGCCTCCTCTCATTTTCTTAACAAATGCATTGCTACTTTCATTTCTAGTGTTTGTTGCTAACAGCAAATGTGCGGAAACAAAGTCACAAGCTAACAGGCCAGGTCTAGGCAACCTCCGCCATAGGAAACGTCCTACGTGCGAGCGCACGATACTCAGTTTCCGCAAGCCGCGGCATCTACTCCACCGTCTCCACACTCGCCTTCGACGCCCGGGCGCCCGTGTCCCGGAACACCTGGACGCCCACGACGACGGCGCCCCCAACCTCGACGACGCCAATGGTTCTACGGTGCTCATGACCTTTTGCGTGCCACACCGCCGTGCTCGCTGTGCACCCATCAGGCACCGTTGCACTCGCCGTAGGCTGTGGCCTAGGCTCGCCAACGCCCAACCTCCTTCAAGATGCGCGGCGTCGACTGCTAAAGTCGGACAGCCCAAACGCCAAAGCAAAGGCTCTACCTGCTACGACAGTTCACCTCTCCGGCCAGCAAACACATACTGTACCATCGTACGAAGGCCAGATAAGTAACGTATACTCATATACTCTCTTTCCAATTCAGCAGTAATTATTGCCTCACCATTAATCCCACACGATACCAATTCGTACACCTAGTTTGCTTACAGTCATGATGCACCTATATGCAGTAACTGTGCAATGCTTCACTAAGCTTTGTCTACAGTACAAAGATGTGCAGAGTCTATATAAGCCTTCGGAGATTTGGATCATACAGGGCAGTCCAGCACATATATCCATGAGTTTTCATTGTTCCCAGACCTTTTGACAAAAATATATAGCCTCCGGCTAACCAATAGAGGACGCATAGCGTTCCCATTGTTTGCCTGCAGCATCTAAACCATTTCAATATCAACTTCTTAGTATCAGCATCCCCTCACTTACATGTCAAACATGCATGTTCTATTTTTTTTGCTTCTTCTATTTTTGCTTAACAACCAGCGAAGGTGCCAGGAGAAACTCCAACAAGCAACGTACAAAACTCAAGGCCTCTGGCTAGAACACAAGCACGTACCTGGTCCAACCTCCGACGACCGCGCAGGCCAGCAAGCCATTCAGACCACCGCCTTGGCTGGTTGCAGATTCAGATGCACAACGTGGACCGAACCACCGACTTGAGGCATCATTCAGACCACCGCCTCGGCCGGGCGTTGTCCTCCAGCGTTCGGCCTCCGCCTCGGACAACACTCAGGATCTGGATGCCAAAGACCTCCGCCCTCTATGGTCGGAGGCCCACAGAACGCATCGGTGACAAGAGCCGCATCGTGGCATGGCTGTAGTTTGATTGACTGCTAACGACTAATCCGGAGAAGGCTACTGCTGCAAGATACCACTGCTATCTAACTTAGCGTAACACGAAGGCCCAGATAAGTTATCAGTTCAGTTCTCAGAAATTGCCAACTGATTTTATCTGCAGCTGCCGGCCCAGCATGATGGCAACGAAGGATGACCTCCGACGCAAAACCGCAGCTAAGTAACTCGGCCACCCATCTAAAAATTTCTGCAAAAGATGTACGTTACATTTACGTGGGACTCAAGCCCTTTACCTTCCGATCTCATAACATAATCTAGTATGCATGCAAATGTAAATAAAATAATCATTATTGTTGTTTATCGAAACCACCTGGCGAAGGCCAAACAATTTTTCAAACACCTGTACCTTCGTATATAATATATTTCATCCATTTATCTATACGCTAACCTCCGGCATGGTTTAGGTTGCTTATCTTTTCACAACTTCGAATTCTTGAACTACAACACCACAGGTATCAAAATAGCATAAGAGAATACCTTTCATCAGCTTATAATCCTAAAAATTTCGCCCTTGTCATTTATTTTACACATTCTTGTCTAACCTTTGCCTTTCAAGGCAAATTTCGTAAACCAACCTTGGTGTACAACTTGTCACCAATGTGACCAAAAAAACTTGTTGTGGCCTTCGCCGCATCAAAAGCATGGCCTGAGTGGCTATACATGTCTGGCCTTGACCCGGCTAACTTAAAATAATTTTAAACTTTCGTCGAATCTTTTTTTTACTAGCATGCAGGTCACCAACACTGTAAGTATCTCTTATCCTCCCAAGTTAACCCCCTTAGAATATATTTCATTTGTTATATGCGCGTTTGCACCCCCTCAAGACAAATCAGTTAGTACTCCTCATCAGGCAATTCTTCTCGTTAAGTGATCAGCCTTCGTCACATATCTGTCCAACAAATCTTTGAATCAGTCAGTCAGTGGTTCTCATGGAATATTCAACACTTATCAGCAAACTCAGTGATCCTCTATGAGTCAGTGAATATTTATCTATAAATGGCCTTCTCCAGTAAGTGGTATTCGACAGCCAACAACCTCCGCCGATTATTGGTCTTCGCTTATATGTCAGTGCACCTTATCATTGGTTCTCCACAGCCTTCGACACGTATTGGCCTTCACCAGTCAATAACCTTCGTCAGCATTTGGCCTTCGTCAGTTTGAGCCTCCGTCAGTCATGGTCTTCGTTCATCAATCAGTGGACTTCACATATTATTGGTTTTAGGCAGCCTACATCAGTCATAGGCCTTCGACAGTGAGCAAACTCTATCAGTTAGTGGCCTTTGTCAGTTAGTTGGTTTCCATCAGCATTACACCTTCGGCAGTGACTAAACCTTTGAGCCCTCTAACGCTAACACTTTCCCTCATTTTTGCAGGTGGCGTTGTTCAATTTCTTCCTTAAAGTATTTATAATATATTAATATGCATCAACCCAATGTTATTCTGTCTAACCTTCGTAGGGAACTGATTACTTATATATTCAATACTAGTTACATCCATACCCGTGCAGGTACACAAATGGCAGCCTTCGATGCATAATAACTTTACACCTTTTAAATATTTTTGCGCAAATGCTATCATTCTCATCATCGCATACATATATTGCGTAAGTACATTACAATGCATGGCCCGGGCCACCCGAAAGAAGTCCCGAGAATACACGGGCGCCATGACTCTATGCATCAAAATCCTGGAAGAAGTCCTGAAACAACACGGGCACCAGGTCACGAAGCTAAGGCTGTCGTGCTGAGACATCAAAATCCTAGAAGAAGTCCTGAAACAACACGGGCACCAGGTCACGAAGCTAAGGCTATCGTGCTGAGACATCAAATCCTGGAAGAAGTCCTGAACCAACACGGGCACCAGGTCACGGAGCTAAGGCTCTCGTGCTACCTTCACGTATCATATAAATGACTAACCATCTTTTGCAGCTAGTGGGAAAGCCAGTGCCTTTCCGGGTGTTGAAAGACTTGCAAAGCAAGTCGATATTCGACGAAGCTATAATGTCCATCCTAAGTCCCTAAAAATGTAGGAGATCAACTCAGTTGCATTTTTACGACTTCTCCGGCCTTCGACACGCGGCGTCGGCGTCTATGTAGGCATCGCCTTCGCCAAGCTCTTCGGCATGAGGGGCTCCACAACCATCTTCGGTAACTTCACCAACATCGCCTCCGCCAAAAACACCTTTTGGCCTTCGCCAAGCAGCTTTGCAGGAGGACCTTCGGCAAAACCATGATAACTAGCCTCCGCCAACGCGACGGCATGAGGGGCTTCATCGACACCTTCATCGTGTACAACAACATCGCCTCTGTCAAACAACTTTTGCAATATGGCTCAAGAACCTTTGTCGACACCTTCGACACCAAGTTCTACAACACCTTCGTCGACGTCTACATCGGCAAACTTGGTTCTGAACACCTACTTCCACTACTACAACTGCGTCGCCTACACCAAGCGTCACTAAGGACCTGGTCACGAGCACTAGCCAAGAGGGGCTTGGGAAGCACATGGACCAGCTTCTCCGGGGCATCAAGTCTTTTTGCCTGGTGCTCGTGAGCAACAGGTTTGAAGGCCTCACAACAACCTTCTACCTTGACTACTACGACTACATCGACTACACCAATCGTGGCTAAAAACTTGGCCACAAACGCCAGCCAAGAGGGGCTAGGGGAGTGCACCGGAGGACCAACCACTAGGAGCGTGAGGCCTTTTGTCTGGCGCTCGTGAACAAAGATTTATTTGAAGGCCTCCACCCAAAGAAGGATCGGAGACGAAGACCTCCGCCTGAAGAAAAGATGAAGGCCTCCACCCAAAGAAGGATCGGAGATGAAGACCTCCGCCTGAAGAAAAGACGAAGGCCTCCACCCAAAGAAGGATCGAAGACGAAGACCTCCGCCTGAAGAAAAGACGAAGGCCTCCACCCAAAGAAGGATCGGAGACGAAGACCTCCACCTAAAGAAAAGACGAAGACCTCCACCCAAAGAAGGATCGGAGATGAAGACTTCCGCCCGAAGAAAAGTCGAAGACCTCCGCCCAAAGAAGGATCGGAGATGAAGACCTCCACCCGAAGAAAAGTCAAAGGCCTACGGAGGCTAGCACGCCAAGACGATACCAGACTCGAAGGTAAAGACCTCGGAGATGAACACCTGCGAAGGCTTTGGAAGCAGAGGCCTGCGCATCATGAAGGCACTAGAGGCGAAGACCCCAGAGATGAAGACCTAGGGAGGCCTCGGAGGCGGAGACCCACACGCTGAGATGACACCAATGGTGGAAGACACGAAGGTGAAGACCTCTGCACCGAGAAGAGACACAGACGAAGGCTCACACAATCGGGCCTTGGAGACACACCTGCGCGCCAAAAAGACATCAGAAGCAAAGGCCTCAAGGATACAGACCTACGCATTGTGAAGGTCCTAGAAATGAAGACCAGAGCACTGAGCGAAGCCGATGAACCATGCTATAGAAGCAGCAGAAGGAGCCGAAGGCCATAGATGAAGAAATCTTGAAGATAAAGGCACCCAGAGCTGAAAGCCTAAGGAATTAGTGCATGTATAGGTTAGAGTCATGCGCGTGCTCTTTTCTCCATGCCCTTTTTTCCCACAGGGTTTTTGGGATGGAGTTTTTAGCGAGGCGTGCATGAACGGGTTGCGGAGGGCAATCCTCGCAACCAAGATCTGGGTTGTATAGTGCCTCTTCTTGTATGAACATCTACCAGGTCATATAGTACCGTCCATAACCTAGTAGCTGAGGGGCTACTGTTGGGGGAGCACATACGGAGTATGGGTCAACTCCCCCTCGAAGAGGCCTGATGAAGGAATAATGGCGGAGGCCTAGCCGGCGGAGGCTCTCCCCAAGACGGCGGAGGCCCAGCCGACAAAGGCTTCTCCCCAAGACGGCGGAGGCCCAGCCGGCGGAGGCTTCTCCCCAAGACGGCGGAGGCCTAGCCAGCGGAGGCTCTCCCCAAGACGGCGAGGCCTAGCCAGCGGAGGCTCTTCCCAAGACGGCGGAGGCCTAGTACAAGAATGACGGTGGAGTTTCTCCCTAGGACGGCAGAGGCTCTCCTCGGGACAACGGATGCCTAGTGCAATGATCATGGCGAAGGTGTTCCCCGAGGCGTCGGAGGCCCACCAAGGTGCGGGACGATCAAGTCAGTAAGGCATACATGAGGACAGTTGATGGGCCTCCAGTGGGTGTCGGCTTAGGCCCAAGGTGAAGACATCGCGAGACGGTGTGATGAGAACACCCCTGAGGTTAGATACTAGGGCTGGAATATTCCTGGAATGTACCGTAGCAGTTGAGGGGCACTATTGTAAACTCTGTAAAGTGGTAGTTGAGCCCTATAAATAGGGAGCACTTGTAACCGTGCTGGGGGGGATGAATGAATGAAACCCTAAGTCTCGTGAGTCCGTATTGGATCCTCATTCTCTCTTTTAGGCAGTGCCTCCGCCGAAGCAAGAGTCCGGAGCCTCGGCCAAAGTCGAAGGCCTCCGCCCCTTTCTTACTCCCACTTTGCCAAAGCCTACCGAATCCCTCGTTTAGCGACCTTCTACCCGAAGCCTCTGACGGACGATCTTGTCCGATAGGAGTGCGCCGCGTTCAAAGACCTCCGCCCGTCTTAGGCGGAGGCCGGCCTCCGCCCATCTATGGCGGAGACCCCAACCTAAGACGAAGGCCTCCGCCCACTTCTCACTCTTGTTAGAAACCAATGTTTCAACACCGGGCCAGGCTAGCCATGCATGCCACTAGCCACGGCGGCGGCGAGGGCGGGCTTCTCGGCACCGGGAGGACATGGCGCTGACGACGGTGGGGGCGGTGGCTGTCGTGCTTGGGAGGGGTAGCGCTGAGGGGCGATGGTCCAGCGCGACCATGGGGGCTCGCACGAGGCAGTAGGGAGGAGGGAGCGCCGGTGCCATCCTAGAAGCATGTTCTAGCGTGGGCACACACGGCGACGTGCAGCAGCAGCGCGAGGCCATGGGGGCAGCAGCCGGCTACGATGGCCTAGTGCTTGCAGCAGAGCGAGAGAGAGAATGGATGGAGGCAGAGGAAAACGGCGCAAGAGGAAAAGCAAGGAGCCATGTGCGGTTCCTCACCCACCTCTTAAACACGGCATGGGGTAGGGTGGCCCAGCGCCATTGTGCGCGCACAGACGCAGCGAGGACATGGTAAGGCTAGGCAGCGGCGCATCCCATTGTCACTACGACCGGGGCCACGGCTATGTGCAGCGCCATTCAAGATGACGTGACGGCGCAGTGCAGTGCGTGTCCAACGCAGTACGTAGCGGCGGCGGCACGAGTCACAGCGGCCATGTGTATTGACGACACTCGGTTCGGTGGGCACGATGAGGAGACGGACGCGGTAACGACAGCAGGACAGCCTGCCAAGAAGCGGCGTCGGCAACGCGGCCGTAGAGGTGAGACTGGCGATGAGGCTAGCATGCAGCAAGGCAGCGACGAGGCTAGGCGTGCACACAGACGTCCATGAGTGAGTTGTGTACGTGTGTTTGCCATTTTCTTTCTTTTTCTTTTACCAAAATATATAATTATGTAATTACAAATATGTCATCATTTCTTTATCACTAATATCCATACACACATGCATATATTTATTGTATGTTTAAATGTATACTTATCTATAGAGATACACTCGGAAAGAATAAGTTTGTACACTACTTTCATTAATATAGCAACATGCTTATCAAAACGAAATACGTGAGTGTATATATACCTATATATATATATATATCGATTTACTAATTTAGACAATTAGCAACATCTAGGCAAAAAAAAAATTCAACAAAGCTCGAATTTAAATTAGATTCAAAAACTATATATATATATATCATTCTATTTAATAATGTATTTTATTTTATTTTATTTTTGAGTTCTCATCTACTCTAATTCTGTTCTAATTTATTATTAACAAGTTAATATTTACATGTTTAGTGCTAAAGGGCTCATGTAACACTGGAGGTGTTACACCGGGCTAGCTAGAACTCACCAAACCAATCTAACTTGCAAGGTCACACAAATTTATGCAACTAGTATTTCACACAACCGAGGAAGCTCCTACACAATCTAGTAAGCAAAAGCAGAAAGCCACCTAAGCCCCCTAACAATGCTCAATAATAAGGCTACACAAGCCAAATTAGAGAGAGCAAATTACTTAACTACACAAACTAAGCAGTGTGACTAACAAGGTTACTCAAACCAATTAGTCACGCAAGGGATCTACTTTTATGTTACACAAGCAAGAATGTAACTAGCAAACTACACAAGCTAACTAATTACAAGAGCAACTACTCAAGAACAATGTATATGAAAGTAAATACAAGCTCGTGTGAAGGGGATGCAAACCAACGGGAAGACAAGCATGACACGTGATTTTATCCCGAGGTTCACGTGCTTGCCAACACGCTAGTCCCATTGTGTCGACCGCTCACTTGGTGGTTCAGCGACTAATTGGCATCACTCACCAAGCCCGCACGTCGGGCACCTTAAGAACCTACGCCGAAAGTGAGGGTAGCTCAATGGCACGCTCAACTAGAGTTGCTCTTTGCGATTCCCGCGGGGTGAGCACAATCCCCCTCACAAATCCTCCTCCGGAGCACCGCACAATCTTCTCGCGTGCTTCTATAGAATCACAAGCCACCAAGTCATCTAGGAGTTGGCAACCTCCAAGAGTAACAAGCACCACCAGCTTACAACTCGATCACCTAGTGCCACTCGATACAACCTCACGATGCAATCGCACTAGAATCGCACTCACACTTAATCGAATGATCACTATCAAGCGTATGTGAGTTAGAGGGCTTCCAAGCACCACCACATAAGCCACCAAGGCTCTAGTGTGCTCAGCAACCGGCCAAAGGCCGGCTAACACTTCTATTTATATCCCCAAGGGCTAAACGCACCGGCCCAGCGTCTGGTCGCGCTACGCCATCCACGTGTCGCTCTGCGTTCAACCGGAGCCGCCCGATCTCAACGGTAACTTCGGGCGACAACGGTCAAGTGAAGACCGGACGTGCAAGAGGCTGACTGGACTCACCCACACTGCATTAGGCCCTGTGCACGTGCTCGCCACCGAACCGATGATCGGATGCGCCGCTGCCAGCGTCTGATCATTTCTAGAGAGCTCCCAAGGAGGCTGAAACACAACCGGACGTGTCAGGTTAGCCATGACCGGACTCAGTGCCTGCGTCCGGTCCTTCTCCGCCTACCACGCATCACTGTCGCTCCTCGTACCAAGACGTCAGTGTACATCACCACAGATCAGACGCAGCCTCAGCGCGTCAGGTCACCTCTTTGCGCCAGCATCCGGTCACAAGACCGAGACCACGCCCTCTCTGGAACTCATGACCAGACGCGCAGGTCCAAGCGAGGCCTGCGTCCGGTCACCTCCAATGACCTATTTTTGCCTCTGTTTCCTCACAGAGTTGATCCACTTCAACTCCAAGTTCTTTCTCCTTTGCAAATGTGCCAACACCACCAAGTGTACACCACCATGTGTATGTGTGTTAGATTTTCAGAAACATTTTTAAGGAATTAGCCACTCAACTTGCCACGCCACTCGATCCTAGCAACGATGTTGATGCAACACATGCACCAACTTTGATCAACAAATGATATGATCCACTTCATATCATCACGTGACCTTGTTGGTTCATCGATCTTGACCTCACTTGCTTTTCATCGTTGCCTCCGTCCATTGGCACCAAGTCTTGCTCAAGCTTCATCGCTACGCGATCCATCGCTCCAAAGCCTCCAACTTGCCCTTCATGCTTGCAACCGGTCCATCAAGCCAAGTCTTGTCTTGATCTTTTCCACCTTAGTCACATGACTCAATGTCATGTCCCATATGCAATGAGCACCTTCATCACATGTGTGAGCCTTGCAACAAATCTAAGTCATCTTCACCGTCATGGCATGAGTTGCTTACACAAGTGTACCTATGGACTAATCACCTATGTATCTCACATTTAAACACATTAGTCCACCTAGGTTATCGCTCAATTACCAAAACCAAACAAGGACCTTTCAATCTCCCCCTTTTTGGTAATTGATGACAACTCTACAAAGATATGGAAATTAAGCTCATTTCAAGCTAGCACTTCACACAAGTGTAAATTGCTAATTTGATTAGGATTTTATGCTACTTATCCAACATTTAAGCTATATGTCAAGATTTGGATAAGCACCATAAAACCCGACTTGGTAGTGATAACTCCCCCTACATGTGTGCTCAAATGGTTTGGTTTCAAGTTTGCACATATGCATAAATATGAAATTTGTGGGAGTGTTACTAAGTGATGCTAAGGTGTATAGAATAACCTTTGAAGCATGATACCAATCGGATTTGTATTTTTAACACCATCATTAGCCTCATGAGTAGCGAGACAACAAAAAACACTAGAAACCCCGTGAGATCAACATTATAAGCAAGGTTCTAGTTTTTACTTGAAAAACACAAGTCTAGATATCATCCTATGCATGCTAGTTATCAAATCATCAATCAAGTTCTATAACTATCATACAACACACAAGCATGCATATCGAATTTAAAAACTTATGCAATGCAAGCAAGCATATGAATATGCGTATATCAAATGCAACCAATCAAAGTTCATGAGCTTGCTCCCCATATTTGTGTGCTTCTCTTGTCCAAGAATTTTGATCCTTCTCCATTCTTCAATGTTACTCCCTCTTTGTCCATGTCCATGTCCAACTTCTACTTCTTTGTCTCAATTTCTCCCAAAGCTTTCATATCTTTGTATAATATTTTCCCCTTTGTCATCAATTTTCATAAAAGGTGTGCTTCCCATTGATGCAAAGGCTTGCAGTGGGGTAGATGGTTGACACTTGAATCTTTATTTTTGATGGACACCTTTAGACACCATGTGTAGGATCTTGTGACCTTGATACCAATTGTAGTGGGACTCCTCCCCCTATGTCCAAGCATGAGTCATTCACTTGATAATCTTGAGATCTTCTAGATGAGAAAGCATTCTTCATTTGATGATCACTTAAAGTTGAGGATCACTTATGGAACCACCTTCTTGTATGGTTGATACCATGTGTAGAGATGTGATACCACTTGTATGATTGATTTATCAATAAAAACATTTCTTGAACATTTACTATCTTCATGAGTACCACTAGTAGGATATCACTTGTAAGTTGGTCTAGACACCACTTGTGAATTCTTGATGAAATACTTGAGTCTAGATACCACTTGAAACAAACAAACTAGATATCCATTTGCATTGTTGTCTTGTGCTTGTACTCTTATTACTTATCATGAGATTCTAAGTTGACTTGAACTAAATTGATTTGCCTAAGCTTCTAAGTCCGGTATGAACCAATGACAAGCTTCTTCACACCTCTTGCAAGGGTTATCTTGCCAAAGTTATACTTGTTACTTGTTATCAATCCAAATTAAATCAAGTACTTGGGTTCACTAGCTCATGAACAAACTCATACACTACCACTAGGTTCAACTAATCATTCAAGCAATAGTGGTAGGCTATGAATTTTAAATTTTCATTTGTTATGCATGATCCTATGAAGTATGAACTATATGCACTATCTACATACTAGTAAGGGATGAAATGATCATGCACATTAGAATAATATCTTTGCTTATGTTGGAGTAGAGGATAGTCACATATATTCTAATTTATTACTCCAATAGCAATGTAAAGTCCAATTTATAAGCTTGGGGAAGACCAATCATCAATAATGAAATCCATTCTTCACCCATATGAAAATAAAACCACTTATGATCAAGTGCACTATCTTGTTGTGATTTGCTTGCTTTATCTTTTGATCAATGCTTGCATGAGAGCACTACTTGTGAGAATACCACTAGAACTGCCATGACTAGCTCTCTTTTGGGTGTTGCTTGCTTTTCTTGATCAACCCTTTTGATTGCTTTAACTAAGCATCTCAAATATCCTTCGGATCACCACTTTCATATTAGTCTTCCAAGTACTACACTTGGTTTACCTACACATAGGCGGCAAGCCCCTACACTAGGGAGAAGTGACCTCTCTCCAAAGAATCATTCTTGATACTCACTTGAAATGACTTGATTGATTGATCCAAATGATGGACTTAACTTGATGAGTAGTCTTGATTCCTTCTTTAAGTCCTTTTATTTCTAATTATTTAAGTCCTTTTCTTTCTACCAAATGATCTTTAACAAGCACTAGAACTTAAACTTCATCTTCATCTTGAGCTTGGTCTTGATCTTCAATTTTGAGAACCAAATATGTGCCAAGTACACTCCACAATCAAATAGCCTTGTACTCATTGCTTGTCATGCTTCTAGATACATTCAAAACCAAACTTAGGTGCCTCAAACACTTATAAACATGATTCCAACTTGAGGACCTTTGAATCAAAGTGACTCTTGATCAATCCAATAGATTTCACTTTTCTAGCAGATTATGTACTCTTCAAAGAAAATTCTATATCTCCTAATGTACAGATCCAAATACTACAAAATTTGGTGAAGATGTGGTTCACTAAGTCATATAGCAGCTGTATAAATTTGAGCTTCATTTGACTTCTTGATTGCTACCAGATTTCAATTCTTCCGCCACTGCTACATGCTGAAAACTGTTGCACTATAGCTGACAAGATCTACTCCAAAACCAAAGCAATTCTCATACAAATCTCATGAAATTTGCACAGCATATTATACAAAAAGTCTAGAGCATGCATACCAAATTTCAAGCCAATCCAATAAGATTTGATCATTCAAACTCAGACTTGATCACAGCTAGCTCAGTTTTTCAATTTAGGACATATTTCAACACATTGAGCTATTCTTTAACAAATTGAACCAAACTTGAAACTAACTTGTTTGAATACTCTCATAAGACATATATCCATTCAATCCACTTACTAAAGGTCATCTTATGAATTTATCCAACTCAAATCAATCCAAATTTGATTACTAATCAATTAGTCCATTCAATCATCTCATAGCAAGCAACAAATGCATATATATCCAATTCAATCAACTCATATGCACCCAAATGAATGAGATCAACTAGAGATATACCTTGGTAGTTCATGATCATCCAATTAGCAAGCTTCAACTCAAATAATTTCAAGCCATCAAATATTCCAATAAATCATCCACAACTTGAACATGACATGACTCTTGTATGTTGTAGCACATTTGGATTTCACTAATTCTTGGCTTGGCATTGGGATATGATTACATTAAGCTTTGATACTTGACTCAGCATATGATGAGCAATAAGAATTCCATTGAATCAAGCCTCCAATGCCATGGTACCTACAAATAATCATCTACTTTTTTATGGTACCCAAACAAGTTTGGATCCTCTCAAGTTAGGAGCAACATACTTAGCATAGCCTTAGTATGAGTAGCGGGATGTTTTACAATTGCAACCAATGAGGTACCATTGCCATCCTTCCTAATCATAGAATCATCATCAATTGAAATGGTCTTAGGAGTGTTACCTAGGGGACATGAATGTGCCATGTGTCCCCTTTCTCGGCATGAGTAGCACTTTCTCTTTAATTGAGCCTTCTCTTCCTTGCTCATATGGTGCTTCTCCTTGCCTTGCTTCTCCTTGTTTGCTTGAGCCTTCTTCTCAAGCTTGTTTGGACAACCTGAAGCTAGGTGGCCCAATTCATCACAACTATGGCACTTGATGTGAGCAACTTCCTTCATCTTCTCTTCTTTGTTCTTGCTCACTTTCTTTGCGTCTTGATTCATCCTTGGACGCATTGGTCTTTCTCTTGCTTTTCCACCCCTTCTTATTTTCTTCTTCATCATCATCAAGTCACCAACATCTTCATGGTTGATCTTGATTTGCTCTTGGGGTGTCTTCTCTTGCTTATCTTATGGCTTTGGTTGAGGCTTCACTTGTTGCTTCACCAATTGCTTGGTTGGGCACATAGAGGTGAGATGACCCCATGTGCGGCACTTGAAGCACTTGACATGCTTTAGCCTCTCTTCTTCTTTCTTCAACTTGAGCTTCTCTTTATTGGGGCAACCATTTGTAAGATGACCCACTTCATGGCATTTAAAGCACATGAAATGAGATAGCTTCTCTTTCTCTTGCTTCTTCATCATTCTTTCTCTCTTTCTTTCTCCTTCATCATGCTCTTATTGAATCCAATGCCACTCATGTCACCATAGCTTCTTTTGTTGTTCAACATATGCTCAAAGGTGACTTTAGAGTTGTAGCACCTCTCTAGCTTGTTGCTCAAATTCTTCACTTCACTTTTGAGCTCATTGTTCTCATTCAAAAGGTTAGTCTCACAAGACATAGAAGTAGAACAAGCATTTAATTGTGATGAACATGACATAGCTAATAAATCATCACAAGAGGTGGATATATGCTTCTTCCCTACATCACAAAGGTTAGCAATAATATGTGATTGATCATTTGACCCATGTGATGAGCTCTCACAAGTTTTAGATTTTTCATTTGAAAGCTCTTTAGTGAGAAAAGCATGGTCTTGTACCAAGTTATCATGAGCAACACTAAGTTCCTCATGAGCTAATTTTAGGTCCTCATGTGAACAAGTAGTGACATAAAGTAGATGCTTTTATTGTTCACATGTTTTCTTTATAAAAGAGTTTTAATTTTTTTAATTTTTTGGTTTTAGCCATCTCTTTTTCTAAAGATTTGATCATGCTACCAAATCTATCTAGAAGCTCCTCATATGAATCAAGATCAATCACATTTGCATTAGATACCTTGGTGTTACCTTGTGACATGTCGCAATGTAATGTAGTGGATGAGCTTGTAGACACATCACTCTCATAGCCGGAGCATGATCCATCATCATCACCATCAAGTGTGCATGGAGTAGCATCATTATTTGCAACACTTGAGGTATCATCATCATCCTTGTCAAGTGATCTTGTGGTAGAATCATCATCATCATCACTTGACTATGAGGTGGAGCAATCTTCCACAATCACTGAATTGTGGTTATGCTCAACATCCTCATGCGCCTCCTCCTTGGGCTCAACATCATCGGAGACCATCCCATACTTCTCATTGAGATGAATCCAAATCTCATGGGCAGTCTTCATGTTTATGATCTCACCAAATATGCAATCATCCAAAGATCCATACATGATGTTAGTAGCTTGGATGTCGAGATCTAGGCATTTCTCTTGTGCTTGAGTTAGATTCTCTTCATCCAACATATGAGAAAAGCCTACATCTACCATCCACCACATTTGAGGGCAAATAAACTTAAAATTGCATATCATCCTATTTTTCCACCGTGCAAAGTGTGTGCCATCAAAAATGTGTGGACAATCAACATCTAGCCCATAAGTTGCCATCCTCTTGGGTCAGTGAAGACCACAAATGAGACACCTAGCTCCAATACCACGTGTAGGGTCGAGATGGCAGACTAGAGGAGGGTGAAAAGTCCTTTCTAAAATTAATCACGCCGACTAACCGAAACAAATGCGGAATTAAAACTATCGGTCTTACCAAGACTACACCCCTCTATCTAAGTTCACAAGCACCTTATAAAGATCCTAATTAGGCAATAAAGGTGCCAGGCTAACTAGAGCTCACCTAACCAATCTAGCTTGTAAGGTCACATAAACCTATGCAACTAGTACTTCACACAACCGAGGGAGCTCCTACACAATCTAGTAAGCAAAAGCACAAAGCCACCTAAGTTCACTAGCAATGCTCAATAACAAGGCTACACAAGCCAAATTAGAGAGCGCAAATTACTTAGCTACACAAGCTAAGCAATGTGACTAACAAAGTTACTCAAACCAATTAGTCACGCAAGGGATCTACTTTTATGCCACACAAGCAAGAATGTAACTAGCAAGCTACACAAGCTAACTAATTACAAGAGCAAATACACAAGAACAATGTATATGAAAGTAAATACAAACTTGTGTGAAGGGGGTGCAAACCAACGGGAAGACAACGATGACATGGTGATTTTATGCCGAGGTTCACGTTCTTGCGAACACGTTAGTCCCCGTTGGGTCGACCGCTCACTTGGTGGTTCGGTGGCTAATTAACATCACCCACCAAGACCGCACGTCGGGCACCGCAAGAACCTACCCTAAAAGTGAGGATAGCTCAATAACACGCTCAACTAGAGTTGCTCTTCGTGATCCCCGTGGGGTGAGCACAATCCACCTCACAATCCCTCCTCCAGAGCACCGCACAATCTTCTCGCGTGCTTCAATGGAGTCACAAGCCACCAAGCCATCTACGAGGTGGCAACCTCTAAGAGTAACAAGCACCACCGGCTTGCAACTCGATCACCTAGTACCACTCGATGCAACCTCATGATGCAATCGCACTAAAATCGCACTCACACTCAATCGGATGATCACTATCAAGCGTATGTGAGTTAGAGGGCTTCCAAGCACCACCACATAAGCCACCAAGGCTCTAGTGTGCTCAGCAACCGGCCAAAGGCCGGCCAACACTTCTATTTATAGCCCTAAGGGTTAAACTAGTCGGTACCCCTTCACTGAGCCTTTTTCGGGATGACCGGATGCGTCGGTCGCAATGATTGAACGCGTCGGCCCAGCGTCCGGTCGCGCTATGACATCCATGTGTCGCTCTGTGTTCAACCGAAGCCACCCGATCTCAACGATAACTTCGTGCGCCAATGGTCAAGTGAAGACCGGATGCGCCAGAGGCTGACCGGAGGCACCCACACTGTGTCAGGTCCCGTGCACGCGCTCACCACCGAACCGATGACCGGACGCATCGCTGCAAGCGTCCAATCGTTTCCAGAGAGCTCCCAAAGAGGTTAAAACACGACCTGACGCGTCAGGTTAGCCATGACCGGATTTAGTGCCTATGGTCGGTCCTTCTCCGCTTGCCACGCATCACGGCCGCTCCTCGCACCAAGACGTCAGTGTACGTCAATGCCGATCGGGCGCAGCCTCAACGCGTCAGGTCACCTCTTTGCGCAGCATCGATCACAAGACCAAGACCACGCCCTCTCTAGAACTCATGACCGAATGCGCAGGTCCAAGCGAGGCCTGAGTTCGGTCACCTCCAGTGACCTGTTTTTGCCTCTGTTTTTTTGCCGAGTTGATCCACTTCAACTCCAAGTTCTTTCTCCTTTGCAAATGTGCCAACACCACCAAGTGTACACTACCATGTGTATGTGTGTTAGCTTTTCACAAAGGAATTAGCCACTCAACTTGCCACGCCACTCAATCCTAGCAATGATGCAAAGTTAGATAACTCGAGTGGCACTAGATGACCGATATGCAAACAAATTTGCCCCTCTTGATAGTACGGCCATCTATCCTAAACCTGGTTATAAACTTGTCTACTCACCTATGACCGGTGAAATGAAATGCCCTATAGATTATACATTTGCCTTGTGCATTCCATTCCATCTCCTCCAATGTTGATGCAACACATGCACCAACCTTGATCAACAAATGATATGATCCACTTCATATCATCACGTGATGTGGGGTATGGCCCCCGGTATCCATGAGACAAGACATGGGCCGCACCATCAGAGGTGGCCCAGCCCATAAAATCAAGACGTGCACGGCACTGGTCGACGTGCACCGCAAGATATTGTATAGTACCAAATAGGATACTTTCCTTATAACCCTACCCCTCCAGAGTATATAAGGAGAGGCAGGGGTCCCCTAGCGGACAAGCTACATACAAATACATACATCTCATATTCAATACAATACACCAAAGACACAGGACGTACGGTATTACGTTGATCAGACGACTCAAACCTGTCTAAATCGCTGTCTCTGCGCCTTGTGTCACCATCTGGTTCCTGATCACGCGCACCTCCACCGACAAATCTACTATCGCGGGATACCCCTCGGTGGACTACCGAACATCTTTTGTTGATAGTTGGCGCGCCAGATAGGGGTGTACGTGAGATCCACCGGCGAGCTGGATGGCAGCCACCTACTACGTCGGTTTCATCGCTCCGTGCGGTGGGATCGATCTGCTACTTCACCGAGTATGGCGATCGGCATCAAGCGAGCAGTGACTCAGCGTGCGGCGGCATGTCAAAGCTTTGACGGCAAATCGGCAGCGCCCGTACGGGAGTCCCGCTCTAGGAAGCTTCGCGTTGGGTCCTACCACCACAAACTTTGCTATAAGATCCAATCAATATCAAGCAGGCAGAGGTCCGCGTATCTACAAGACCATGCAAGCCAATGATGAATAAACAAACAATCGAGACATGCATGGACGCATGCATATACGCGCATACACCTCTCCCACGTGCAAGAGCAGATTCGCATGCCAGCAAAGACAGACACATGTTCGCCAAATATTCCATCACCTAGAGGCCAATCTGCATTCACGTCTATGGCTCAAGCCCACCAATATGGCAAGCTAAGTCATGTTTCCTATTTTAATTAACTATTCTATCGAATATACATTGGATCTCTACATGTACGTGATTATTTCTGGCAGGACCCTAATTGCGCACCCCATTCATAACGTGGTGGTTCATGTCGTCATTCACGTATTAGCCTACAAGGCTATCATGCAATAGAGCACAAGGACGCCCTTTCTCGGACTACTCGGCCCGATCACTATAAAACGTCGCAATAATGATCGTCGCAAAGAACGGTGATATGATGACCGTGACCACCGCTATGACGATCGGCAGGAAAGTTCGAGGGTTGGGCAACTCCGTCGTCGCCGACCAGAAAACATCATCGCCTCGGTCGATCAACTGCGCACTAAGCGCAACTACGACAAGTACTACAATAAGCTCCTCGCCGACCACACGCCACCGACTCACCATCGTGCTCGTCGGCCCTCGCCGACCACTCACTGCCGATTCACCGCCGTTCCAGACGGCCCTCGTCGACTACTCCACACGGCGACAATTAAGCTAAGTCATGCTTTAATATTTTTCCAAATATTCTCCGATCTTCGTATATCGCCATAATGTTTCTCTGGGCTGTTTTCTCCATGTTTGCTCTCCAAACGATTGTTTGAACACCCGAACAGTCATGTTGATGCTCGGATATCCCCAGAGACGGCCCTGTCTCCGGCTCCTCCCTACACGTGCACGAGTGTCTGTCCTCTGCATTATGGGTGGTCGGCAGTGGCTCCTTAGCGATGCTTTGTTCTTCCTACACGCACACAGGCTCCGCGCTCCGCGTTATGGTTAATGGGCTAGCTAGGGCTGGAGACTCAGCTACACACTAACTAGTCGGGCGGTTTATATAAAATATAAATACATCTTCACACCAACTAATCATCGAGCTACATACGCTATTTCTTCTTCGGAGTTCATATATTTCTACATCATGTACTACCCGTTCTACATATTTGTATTGCAGGATCATTGTCCAGGTGATCGGACCACCTGGTGCTCAGACTTCTCCACCAATCAACTGGTCGGACCGCTAGGTTCATGGACTTCGTCGCCGACCAGTTGATCGGACTGTTTGCCAGTCATTTCTACTCCATGCTCACTTCACCGCCGACTAGTTGACCAGACTATTCGTCGCTCGTGCTTCATCATCAGCTATGCCGGGACCTCCTCGGTGCTCGGACATCGCTAGCTACGTCGGGGACTCCTCAGCGCTCGAATTCTTCGTGCTCGAGGACTAAGTGGGCACACTTCACCTTGCAAACATCGCCAGCTATGCCGAGGACTCCTCGGTGCTCGGACAGTCGCCAGCTACGCTAGGGACTCCTCGGTGTTCGGACGTCGCCAGCTACGCCGGGGACTCCTCGGTGCTTGGACATCACCAGCTACATCGAGGACTCCTCGGTGCTCGGACATTGCCAGCTATGTCGGGGACTCCTCGGTGCTTGGACATCGCTAGCTACGCCGGGGACTCCTCGGTGCTTGGACATCGCTAGCTACGCCGAGGACTCCTCGGTGCTCAGACATCGCCAGCTACGCCGGGGGCTCCTCGGTGCTCGGATGTTGCCCGTTACGTCGAGAACTCCTCGGTGCTCGGACATCGCCATCTACACCGGGGACTCCTCGGTGCTCAGACATCGCCAGCTACGCCGAGGACTCCCTTGATGGTCAGATCTTGCTATGTCTCATCGGTATGCTATCAAGCTGCTCCATGCTGTTCGGATCAGGGTGCTGATCTTGGGCAGCACGTCTGGGGTCTTGATACACGCATGTCAGACGACATCGACAAGCTTTTAGATTTCTTTTTCTTTGACCCTGCTACAAGATTCATTCTTCATCTTCCAGCAGGCTCGGGGACTAAGTGGGCACACTTCACCTTGCAGTGAATGTGCGCTTTTCAATTTAGGGCTCCGCCCATGGACTGGTTGCCTGCTCGGCCGGTCTTCTGCATTTCTTCTACTTTCTAACCCTGGCACCACGTGACTATGTCACCTACTGTCAGGCTTAGGGACTAGCTGTGGGGGTATGGCCCCCGGTATCCATGAGACAAGACATGAGTCGCACCATCAGAGGTGGCCCAGCCCATAAAATCAAGACATGCATGGCACTGGTCGACGTGCACCGTAAGATATTGTATAGTACCAAATAGGATACTTTCCATGTAACCCTACCCCTCCAGAGTATATAAGGAGAAGCAGGGGTCCCCTAGCGGACAAGCTACATACAGATACATACATCTCATATTCAATACAATACACCAAAGACACAGGATGTAGGGTATTACGTCGATCAGGCGGCCTAAACCTGTCTAAATCGCTGTCTCTGCGCCTTATGTCACCATCCGGTTCCTGATCACACGCACCTCCACCGACAAATCTACCATCGCGGGATACCTCTCGGTGGACTGCCGAGCATCTTTTGTCGACACGTGACCTTGTTGGTTCATCGATCTTGACCTCACTTGCTTTTCACCGTTGCCTCCGTCCATCGGCGTCAAGTCTTACTCAAGCTTCACCGCCACACGGTCCGTCGCTCCAAAGCCTCCAACTTGCCCTTCACGCTTGCAACCGGTCCATCAAGCCAAGTCTTGTCTTGATCTTTTCCACCTTAGTCACATGACTCAATGTCATGTCCCATATGCAATGAGCTCCTTCATCACATGTGTGAGCCTTGCAATAAATCTAAGTCATCTTCACCGTCATGGCATGAGTTGCTTACACAAGTGTACCTATGGACTAATCACCTGTGTATCTCATATTTAAACATATTAGTCCACCTAGGTTGTCACTCAATTACCAAAACCAAACAATGACCTTTCAGTTGGGCCCTAGCGGAGTATTACCATTCCCACTAGTACCCAGATTAGCATCAATTCCATTACCAGTTTCATTACACATAAAAGTAAAACTAATCATAGTATCCCATCCTAGCATTTGCCCATTCCAAGGACGTGGCTATTCGAATAGGTTTAAGTGACTCTATAGAGGTGTACAAATTTCCCCATACGATAGGTGCAATCTCATCCATGATCAATGGACAAAATGGACCTAACAAGACCTCGTACCCGAATGTACGCGACCTTAGATATCCATATAACTCTACTACGGCTTCTCAGGGGTTGGAAACACAAAACCGAAAAGATACCAAATACCCCCAATGTGATGATACCAAATCATCACAAAAGAAAACATGGCTCGAACACGGCCAAGAAAATCAAGGGCTCGAATGCGGCCAAAAACCAAAAGCTTAACGTGGAAGATCACATAGCATCCACGCCAACCACACCACGGAAGAAAACCTATCCCCCGTGTCGGCTCCTGATATTCCGCTGCCTACACCGGCCTCGTAGTAGAAGTTATACTTCTATCTAACGGGGTGTGAGATCAAGCCTACCCATATAGACATGTGGTTGTACATAATAACTCACTTGGCGAGAGGGATTACGAACCGGTCCTTATGTGACCGAGGCGAGTATCTCCCACAGGAATCCTCTTCAGGCATCCCTGCCATCGTAAACTACCTCCATAGTTTACCACCACTCGCCCCATGTCAGGGTTTAGTTTCAGGTTTAGCAAATTTTAGGTTCCATTATTATCCCTAAATCTATTCATGGTGTGGAGCTCATAAAATAACAAGATAACCATTTATCTTAATTCAACAATAATCATATCACAATGACCGAGCTCATATTCTAGGGTAATAATCTTATAGTCATGTTTTAGCATTTCAGTGGTTTAAATCAAAATGGTAGGGAGGGGAGCTAGGACTTGCCTTCGTCGTTGTCACCTTCCGACACGTCTATGAAATTCGGGTCCTTGTCCTCCTAACGATTACCGTCGTCTGTCAGGTGTATCGATCGAAATAAGACTACCGCTAACCACAAAAGAAAAGGCCAAAGCAAACATAGAACAATATGGTGATACTAGAAGCAAATGATAGAGTTGGATTTTAGATGAATTTTAGAGGTGGACTCATGTGAAAAGGAGTTAGGGTTTAAAAGTTATACATTTTATAAGCTTATTTTATAGCTATTTTACTAGGTGGAATTTTGCATGCATTTTTTGGTGCATGAAAATATGTGAAAACTATATGATTAAATTCCCTAATACATCTAGTTTATTTATAAATTTTTGGGGAATTTTTCTAAGTTAGGGAAATAGGTTTTTAACACTTTGTGTACACTAGCCGGGTGCACCTAGCAATTTCCACTGTGTACCCAGTGCTGTGCATGGTGTGTGTGTATGTATGACAGGTGGGCCACCCTGCCTACGTCAGCGGAGACGGCGGCAGCGGCGTTATGGCCATGGGCCCACACGTCAGAGAGAAGAAGGGGAGAGGGAGGTAACAGACGGGAACGGACAACAACGGCGACATGCCGACATCGTTTCGCCCCGGTCCCACCCAACAGAGAGAAGAAGGGGGAAGAAGGGGACAGCGGCCTGATGGAGTTCGCCGGCACCTAACCGGAACAGGAGAGAGGGGCTCGGACTCGCCGGAGTGAGCTACGCCGGCGGCGTCGGGCCCCGAGGGAGGTGTCAAAGGGGTAGACGGTGCTCGGGGAGGCTCGCCGTGGTCGGTGGGATCAACGGCGGCAGCGAGTGCCCGAAGCGGCGGTGGTGGCTCGCTGGAGCTGGTGTGGCGGCGGCGAGTGGTGAAGGGGCTCCTAACTAACCTATACTACCTAATCAACTACATGTGTGTGTGCGCGGGGGTGTAGGGAGTGCAGTGGAGGTGGCGTGAGGACCAACCAAGCCTCGCCAATGGCTAGCCGGCGGCCATGGCGGCTCGGTGCGCACGGTGCACTTGGACAACGCAACACAGAGGCCTAGACTATTAACTAGCTACGACAAGAGGAAGAGGAGAAGCTCGGGGACTCACCGATCACTCCAATCGACCAAGGAAGCAGTGAAGAAGAAGAAGAGGGGAGGTGGCGCTAATGGCGCCGGCAAACTCCCAAATCGGGGAAAACCGGAAGAGAGCGGAGAGGAAGAGGGGAGAGGTGGAATGGAGGGGGAGATGGTGTGTTCCCGCCCTCGGCGGAGCGGATGGTGGAGAGGGCGAGGCGAGAGCGTCGCCAACCGGGCCTATTTATAGGCCAGCTAGGTCGGTGTCCCGGCGGTGAGATATTTTTCCCGGCCATTCTTATCCACCACGTGCGCTCCCGGTTGACCTCGTCGGGTCATTTCGCCACAGCTGGAGCTTGCCCACGCGCACGTTGAAGTGCCTTGGCGGCTACTCCGGTAGCTCGGCGCAGTGGTGACCATGGCGTCAGCGTTGACGAGTTCACAGTGAGGGAAGAGAGGGGAGAGGAGGAGAAAAGGGGCGTCGTGGGGTCCCGTGGTCGCGTCGTGTCGCCGTTTACCTCCGCTAGCACCCGGGTGGAGCCCCAGTGAGGCGTTGACGCCATGGCCAGCAGACAGTCTGTTGCCGACCACAAGGTGGATTTACAGCAAAGTCGACGAGTGGGACCTAGGCGTCAGCGAGGGAGAGAGGGAGAAGGGAGGGGCGCGGTGCGGCTGGGCCGGGCGCTGGTGGGCCGGCCCACGCGGAAGAAAGGAAAGGGAGAGGGGAGGGAGAAGAGGAGGAGATGGGCTGCTGCTGTAGGCCGAGTGAGAGGGAGAGGGAGAGATTGAGCCCAAGTGGTTTTTCCATTTTCCTTTCCCTTTTCTATTTTCCTGATTATATATATGCATATGTTTATATGATTTGAATTTAAATTTGAATGCATGAGTATGCAAAAGTGTACCACCATAAGTTCAACAAGCAAGCAATCACTCACGCACACCAAGTTTCACACATCAAGTTTTATTTCCTATGTTAATTTATTTTGTAAATATTATCTATGTTGGGTATATATTCTAGTTCCTGAGCAAAATTTTAAAAGGTTTAAATTTTTAGTAATTTTTAAACTAGTCAAAATTTTAGGGTGTTGCGGGCTTAGTGCAGGCCCGGCGAGTACAGATTTCCATGCGATTTTCACGACCTTACGGCCCTGTTCACTGGGGGAAATTTGAAAAAATCTCAATGAATCTGAAAAAATTTACGAAAGCATAAACAGTATTTTCAGCCGTAAACGGTAAAAACCAGTATTTTTCAGCCGTAAACGATAAAAAACGGCTGCTTTTGGCACCAGCCGAACAAGCCCGTACATCCAATTTCCATGCGCCCCCCGTCATGCCTCTGGAATCCGTCCCCAGCGAACTTCTCGGCGATGCTGCTATCGTGTACATCTCATATCCAGTCGACGAACATGTGTCCCCCGTTAATATTTTTAATATATATTTAATTAAAGTTTTCTCAAAAACGAAAACGACATATATTTAGAGACAGAAGGAGTATATTATAATACTCGTGAACATAAAATTAACAATATACAAAAGTGTTGTCAAATGTGATTCTAATGATACTAAATTTACATGGTTTAATTTACAGATACTTATTCTGTATTGGTTAAAGTTTTCCATTTGAATCTTATTTGCCTGTGCAACTTAATAAAAAAAAGAAGAGACTACAAAATACAGATGCAGCCCAAATGTAAACGTGGATATGCCCCTCTAAGCTTTTAAAAGTGGAAAGGCCTTTAAGCGTTAGCCAAAATTTAAAAAAAAAAAAAGTTGTAAGAAAACCTCTCGGAATGAACATAGTAAACTATTCAGGCCGTATTCTGAAGTCATCACTCGACTACGAAAAGAAAATGCAAAGGGCGTGCAACACTACACAAAACTGGCGCATCAACAGCCTCGTCTCCTCCCGGAGTGAGATCGACCTGGATGCCTCTTGTGATGCACAGAACTCTGAACCACCTGGCAATGAAGCGTGTGAAAAGAATCATAGAACAAAATAAAATAAAAAAACGGGGGGAATCGCACGTAGTTCTTTGTGTGAACACACACCTCCTTTATAGAGTTCAGTATATCCACAATCTCTGCAAAGGTTGGTCTTAGAGCAGGATCTTTCTGCCAGCATCTCTGAAGGAGTTCAGCGAGCATAGGATGAGTATCAGCAGCAATAGTAGGCCTCAGATCCTGCATGCAGAGTTATCGGGTCTGGCAGATTAGGATTCAAAACAGGAACTCGGCAGCAGTTTCACAAGGAGCAATTCACTTCCACCAAGCACCAGAAAAGATTCCAGGACTTCAAATGGATCTACAATTCAGCGTTCGCCTTTTTATTTGGAACCTTTTCCTTTAAGCAAATTGATGTAGTATGATAACAGCAAGATGTGCTACTGTTCTTATTTTGTGACAAACCACAGTAACTGATGTGTTAAACTATGATACCTTTTGAACAACGGCAACTGCTGCCTGAAAAGGTGTCATGTCTTCGTATGGAAGCTGAAAAGAAAAGGCCAGCTCAACAATTAGCAAAACCACACTTCTGCTCTACCATTAAGCCGGTGAAACAGAATGATGGTGAGACAAAATAACCTTTGCAGTCAGCAGCTCCCAAAGAACTATCCCAAAACTGAAAACATCCGCTCTATGATCATACGGTAAGTGCTCAATGACCTGCACATATAATTTTTTTTTAGTAAAACAAAGTGCTGCATAAACAAAAGCTAGTTTTGACTCTTATGTGGCACAAATCTGAAGTGCACTGTGAAGATACCACCTAAGGAGCTCATTAACCCCCAACATACCAATAAATTATCTGTTATGTATTACTGAAGGTAAACTAAAAATAAATGATAAACATTTGCTGGACTACCTTCAGTTTGACAGGCCACTAGTTTACTCTAAAGCTGAGATAAGCAGTTTGATCCCACAAAAGGATCTTGGATTTTTTTTCAAAGTACTTTCTGGTAATAATAAGAATTTTCTTTATGGTACTTTAGCTTAAATACAGGAACAGTAATACCCACGACAGACCAAGTAAACAAATCATATTCAGGCATGCTAGAATTGTTGGCTTGGTGAAGTAGCATTGATGTAGAACGTGCAGAATAAAGAAAAATAGTCATGTCACAATAGCTGAGGCATCGCAAGCTGCTCAAAGAAAATTTTAATCTTGATTTCTTGAAAAGTGACATTGGGAACTAAGTAAACTTTTAGGTATAACACACTGAGGCCCCAACAAATTTGCTGCTTCAAGCAAACTATCAAGGTGGTCTAGGGGGATAAATTCTCGCATTTTGGGCATTCTGTCTGCAGTCTGCACGACTAGTATGTAATCCGCTTGATATGAAACCACATTTAAGCACTGAAACGAATTTCACATACGCTGCTTTTAATGCTAAGAATTTCTCAATGTTTAATATCAGGCAATTTGGCAAAATCAACCTCAGGGGCCATCCATCTGTAGGTTCCTGTTTCTGCGGTCATAACTCCTGACTGGTCTTTAACCCTTGCAACCCCAAAGTCTGCAACCTTGACAACCTGCAAGATTATATCATTCAAATGGCACAATAATCTGAGTAAACACATGCTTATTTATTTGAAACATATATAGTGCCCAAGGGCAGGCCTGGTGCAAGCGGTAGAGTCGTACCGCCTGTGACCGGAAGGTCCCGGGTTCGAGTCGCGGTCTCCTCGCATTGCACAGGCGAGGGTAAGGCTTGCCACTGACACCCTTCCCCAGACCCCGCACAGAGCGGGAGCTCTCTGCACTGGGTACGCCCTTATAGTGCCCAAGGGCAAGCAAACATAAGAAGTTCAACATGATCATGATTCATTCTCAAAAACAAATGTCATAGTTCACAGATACAACGGGTCCATTGATTGGTTCGAGAAAAGACTGAGTGACTGACGATGCATGCATGCCTATGTTGAAGCAATTGCAGACTTGCGGTATAATTAGACAGACAGGTGTGCACAAAAATAGGACTGCTGGAGGGTGGAGCAGGTGGCTTCAGAACAATTTCTTATAGGCATGAGCTCCGGTGAAGCTGTTGATTTGTGGTACCATATGCAATTGGCCATGGAGGTTGACCGTATTTTTATTCAATTTCACAGCGGTCTAAGCTAGTGCAGAATTATCTTCAAGATGTCAGGATATCAGGAATTCAGGACCAAAATAACCTTTGCATCTAAAGCTAAGATTCCACTATCCTGAGAAGTGAGTATGGTAGTAGACTTCTATTTTCCCGAGATAGATGCTGTAACAAAGGTTAATACTACGATGTGCAGTTAAGTACCTGATCATCCATAAGAAGATTTGCAGTCTTCAAGTCCCTATGAACAATATTAATCTGATGCAAGTAATTCATTCCCTTGGACACATCAGATGCAATTCTAATCACATCCGGGAGCTGAAAATTTCCTCGTCTATTGTAAAGGAAGTCAAAAATACTGCCTCCATGCATGAATTCTGGCAATAACAAAAAGAAAAGGAATAAACAGCTAATACGAGTGATGCTCCAAAGTAGAAATGCAAGAGAATCTACGCGGCACAGTGGAGATAGGAGGTATTATTATGTGTCAGGACTGTATACCTGTAACGATACACAAAACAGGAGGTCTCGTGCATGCACCGATAAATTGCACAACATTTTTGTGACGAACCTTTCTGTGAAATTAGGATTAAACATGGTTGGAGAAGGTGACTGAATATATCAATAAGAGTGACAGCATGCAAAATCAATTTTGAAAAGAGAGCTGGAGCATAATGATTGTCTCAAGTTCAGTAAGTGTCTGATCATCAAGACTAAAAATAACAGGCTAATGCTATTCAAGGTTTTGATACACTATGTTATTAAGTTGTAATCGAACATGATGTCAAACAATAAATCATTCCTTAAACCCATGGTCAGTAAACTCAAATTGCAGAACTATGAAACAAAAAAAATCTTAAATTAGCATCATGTTACTTCCCATATGCAAAGTCATTACAGCAAATTCAATTTGCCTGGGCAGTCATAAATAAATGATGGAACATCATTCTAAAATGCTGCATTGTGAAGTGACTATTACACCATTTTCTCAGTCCAAGCATAAGTAAAGTTCATCACTCACTTCATTATATATACTTCCTGTGCAAACTCACGCAGCATATCAACGCTAACCCGCTCAGGCTTGAGTACTTTGATAGCTACATCTTGACTACAGTACGTCCCATGGTATCTGATGGCACATCAAATAAGTCAGTTACATATAAATAAGAGTTACTACTTCAATTTGCTTCTTGAACATACAGATCACCAAATGATCCAGACGCTAATTTTTGTTCAAATTTGAGAAGCCTGGGATCGACTTCCCAAACATCAGCTGCATCAGCTGGTATCTGGACAAAGTCAGATGAAGGAGAAACCTCCAATGGTTGGTGATCCATCCTAGCAGACATCGACGGTACCAACGGCCATGCTCTGTACTGCATTAGCATTTAAAAAAAGGACTAAGAAGGTGACCATAATGCACAGAAAGTCTTTGGGTGATAAACGACATGAGCAGCATCAGGTACAGTGGTGCTGATGCTGTCTTATTCAAGCTGCTCTTCAAGGTTAATGGCACTAAATTTACCACTTGTTAATTTTGACAGAAACAATTCTTACTGTTTAGCAACACTAAAAAGTGCAACCACTACTTTTTAAGGACAATATAAGTATTAAAATAGTAAGAGAAAGGTAACAAGTTGTAAACATGAAGTTATACCTACAATACACTAATTCTGTTGTACAAAAGCAACTAACACGAGACTTATCATATGATATAAATATAAATCTGAAGAGCTTGATTATATTCCAGTTAAAGCATTAGTCTGTCACATCTTACCTTTATTTTATCAACGCCTTCCCTCAATGCGCTTCGGAGAATGTAAGCCTGGACATTGTTGGAAAAGGAGGATGAAACAGAAGTGAACAAACATTAAAAGGACAAACATATATACATTTTCAAATTCAAGCCGGCACTGCAGTTACAAAGTTTGCTACAACTCTGAAACCTTCTTACAGTGACAAAGCTCGAGGTCAGGATTAGGCTAATTAGGCTAACTATGTGGCTTAAGATGACCAGCATACTCTTCCAGCATCTACCATCCATATTGGTGCCCACTGTTGTGTGCGATCCAGTGATTTCTGGTAGCTAGATGGATCTGGAAACAACTACTAAAATCATGCGTCTTCAAATCAATATTTTCGAAATGATCGCCACCCTAAAATTTGTAAAACATTCAATTTCTGCAAAGAATTCTGAGATTAGTTCATCAAGAAACAACATTGAATTGTTTCAATGAAACGGAATGGAGGACTGTCAAGAGGAGTGTTTGGCAGAAGGGTGAGTCAAGTGGAAAGATGATTCTGTTTAGGCAATAGACCAGGATCTACCTACCACCGTCCATCTTTCATCTATATTGTGCGGAGGATAACAAAATAACTAATTACTAACAGCAACCAAAAATATGTTCCTTTGCACATCCTGAGCTCATGCACAACTGCACATGCAAAAGGTCATAACTCTAACTGCCCCCAACACAAGAACAAGATGTATGCTTCAGCTACAAAATCTGCCTTTTCCCATTCACCGCCTCTATTGAATCTGCCAGCACTCCTGTGTTGTTGTTTTTTCTTTTGCTCTTCATCTCTTTGCTAACTAAAAGGATACATGCCTTTGGTTAAAAAGGAAAAGGAAAGCCAATGAAGATACCGCTCGTTACAATTACAAGAGACAAGATCCCCTTAGTAAAACCCACCCTAATCCAAGGTACCTAGTAGCCAGTGATAACCATGAAAAATTATGACAGCTATACAACAACAACAACAACAACAAAGCCTTTAAGTCCCAAACAAGTTGAGGTAGGCTAGAGTTGAAACCCAACAGAAACAATCAAGGTTCAGGCACGTGAATAGCTGTCTTCCAAGCATTCTTATCTAAGGCTAAGTCTTTGGGTATATTCCATCCTTTCAAGTCTCCTTTTATTGCCTCTACCCAAGTCAACTTCGGTCTTCCTCTGCCTCTCTTCACGTTACTATCCTGACTTAGGATTCCACTACGCACCGGTGCATCTGAAGGTCTCCGTTGCACATGTCCAAACCATCTCAACCGGTGTTGGACAAGCTTTTCTTCAATTGGCGCTACCCCTAATCTCTCACGTATATCATCGTTCCGAACTCGATCCCTTCTTGTATGCCCGCAAATCCAACGCAACATACGCATTTCCGCGACACTTAGCTGTTGAATATGTCGTCTTTTCGTAGGCCAACATTCTGCACCATACAACATAACAGGTCTAATCGCCGTCCTATAAAACTTGCCTTTTAGCTTCTGTGGTACCCTTTTGTCACATAGGACACCAGACGCTTGCCGCCACTTCATCCACCCTGCTTTGATTCTATGGCTAACATCTTCATCAATATCTCCATCCCTCTGTAGCATTGATCCTAAATATCGAAAGGTATTCATCCTAGGCACTACTTGACCTTCCAAACTAACATCTTCCTCCTCCCGAGTAGTAGTGCCGAAGTCACATCTCATACACTAAAAAATTATGACAGCTATCATTAAAAAAAAAATTATGACAGCTAAAAAGGAAATGCTAATTTTTCAAAATAAACTAAAGGCCCTGAAGCATTAAGTTAACTGAATAGGCAAGCTTTTTTATCGCTTTCATTGTGCCTATAGGCATGCTGTCATTCTGTCACACAAACTATGACAGGTACTGGTTGTGGCACATCATGTAAGACTTAAAAAGGTGTTAGAATAAGCCGAGAAAAGATAGTTTAATGAGCTGGAATCATCATCACTTGAATTTTATATTTTTTAGTGTCACTGTTCAATCATGTGTAGGCACATGTCAAATTATAGTAGAATAGTTTTAGAATATGCAAAAATCAAGATTGGTGAAACAATAGGAATAACATATAATATGCTATCTGATTCTGAGCCCAATTGTATCTGGAGTACAGTACCGAAAGTTTGCATCATCACACAAAGAACAGATTCAGACCCCAAAATTTGTTTATATCTACGCAAGATCAGTACACTGGTAGCATTGCAGCATCAGTTCACATGACCTCATCTTAAAGGATTTGCAATAGGTTTATGTGGCTCTGTCAAACAATGATTGATCAATTTTTATCCACCAGAAATGCTGAATTACCTCATACTTCCAGCCATCAACAACAAAGATGTCCAAGGAATAGCCGTCACTCGTCGAATATGCATGTGCTTCTTGGATATTAAGACCAAGCTCCCCAAGAAGAGAGGTTAACTGAATAAAACAAAAGATATATACATTTTATAGCTGTCTCAAAACAAGAAAGTAACCAAGAGTAAAACAAAGTGGAATCTTGAAGAACAGAAAACAGAACCACCTGATCAAGTGTATAACCTTAGTGTATAAACAGTTCTTAAAAAAGAGAGTAGGTTAGCAGTTTAGCACCCTACTGAAATTATACTACAAGTAAGGGATCTACAGCATCCAAAGAATAAGGAACAGATACAAGACAAAACAAGATTTGAAACATGTAGATATAAGAGAAAACAAGATTTGAAACATGTAGATGCTACATCAAAGCAGAATTTTAAGGGAAAAAAGAAATGAAATTGGCTGAATATGTCAAGCAAAAGTATGCAGAACAGATGAGGAATCACAGGAAAACTATTATATAAACAGGCCACAGACTGGCTGTAGCTTAGATATGCAGGAGATATCTCACAATCAAACACACTAAGGCCCTGTTTGGCAGAGCCCAGCTCCAAGAAATCTGTGGATGATTTGGTACTAGGTATTTCTAGCTCTACAAATTTGTGCAGCTGTGGATACACCTGAATTGTTGGATTCATTTTCTTTCTATTCAAAACAAAAAAAAAAGAGTTTCAAGGTTCTTAATCTTAGTATACAAACTCCAGATCTAAAGGTGAAACTTGGAGCTGGAGATGTGCCAGATGGGGGCCTAAGTAAAACATCACTCGTGTTAGCAGCTCCGTTGCTGATTGAGGTTTCCACAACTTTTGAGGCCATACAATAACTTACATCAAGTGACCACATGAGAATGCAATCAAATCAAAATGCTATTCAGTTCCCAGAGAAGATGTTGGTGGTTTACCTGACTAAGAAGCTTTGGCTTATCGTCACATGCAAATATAATTTCATGCAAAGGCCTGTAACAGTATTATGCATCAGAAAATATTGTCCCTTAATTTATCATTAACAAAACATACTAATACCTACATAAGCCCCGTAAATGCAACACCTCTAATGAAACAGAGAGTAAAAAAATAAAAATAAAAACTGCAGAAGTGTTAAACTATACCATAAGAAGCATTAAAAAAATTATTCCAAGGACACAAGCTAACAAGCTTGCAACTTGCAAGTGGACTGTATAATATGAAAGAAGACTACACCAGATCACCTTTGATCTCTTGATGTGAATACTGAGCACTGGGGATCTTGTTCTTCTTGCTTAAAGGAAGTTGCGGACTCAAATCCAGTGCTTTCCTCCAGAGTAACAACCTAAAACTAAATCATTGTCAACATAGAGGTGCAGTTCATTTAGTTGAGTTAAATAACATACTAATGAAATATACTAGAGTATATATGCTAAAAAGTTCACATTATCAATATCTATCTATTTATACGAAAAGGATGAGTTTCCAAGGATTACAACTATCCAGCTAAGAGATTCACTGTCTCAACCTCAAATTCAAAGTTCTCCCCCACCGTAAGATAATGCTATTACCATCAAATACAGTAAAAACTAATAAATCCCTGACCAAGTCTTATAACGTTTCAATTTCAAACTACAGTACACGGAAACATGTACTTCACATCTCCACAGACACATCAACTAGTTGAGTAAGAACTAAGAAAAGAGTCTGCAATTGTGCATGTTATCTCCCTCAGTTTCTTGATAAAAACACACACAAAAAATAGCAAACTATGAATGTGTGATCTACTTTGAGAACATTAGAATCAGATAAACAAATGCCAAAACAAGATAAATAAAAAGAAATATATGAGATATTATCTATCACCTCATCTTTGAATAAGCGCGTACTGTACTTTTTTATTCTAAAACTGATTAGTATCCAGCCCTTCATGCATATTCATTTCACAAGAGACAAGACAAGAGAAGCCTAAACTGGGCACACTTTTATTGCAAAAGCAGTTATTGCACATAAAATGAAAAGACATAGCCGCCACCAAAGACCATTGCAAAAGCCTGAGTATGTAACCATGCAATGCAATGGAATAAAGTAGAAGGCAGCCTTTATGAAGTTCGTTTTGACAATGGCGCACTGTAACATAATAACTAACAGTATGTGCAGCAAAAGAGAAAGGGAAGGTGATTGTGCAATTGTGTGAATTTGAGAGCTTAAACTAGATAGGAGTTATTTTAAGAATGTTTCAAGGAAGAGCTTATGGTTATTTTGTAGAAATAGATTGGGAGAATAATGGCCACTAATTGATGCCTAGTCAGTATGAATAAATAAAGTAGATATATGATGCATGAATTAATCACCTGTGAAGGACGAACATCAAAGACCAGACCATTCATAGGTTCATGGGCTTGCTCGAGCAATTTCTTGTGCAGTAAGACATCTTCAACGCGCTCTACGTTGACATCCAAAGCATATCTGTTCATTCCACGAAGTCAACCATGCCTAGTATTAGATTTCAGTGGCATGCAATTATTTAAATCAGTGCTAGTTCTTGCTACAAGGAGCTACAACAAGATGTGCATATAGTATACAATAATGCTACAGTGCTCTTACAAATGGCCTTGATTTTTCATGTTCTTGCAGCGCTGTGATAAACAGGCCAAGACATGCTAAAGAAGCAAATGGGATCGTGACAAGTAAAGAAGAAAACAAGAAATAACATATCACAAATTTGAAATGGTAATTATCAAGAGGAATAGTGGAATACCCAAGCAACCACTGTTTGATGTTTACAGACACAGTCTACGGTTAACAAAAGGTATACAAAAATGTGCACAGTTTTCATTCACGTGAGAAGGAGAAATCTCCACGAGTAGATAGAGTGTGTACCGACTAATGCAACGAACAATGTAAATTTTAGCAATACGTCAAAGACATATAAAATAGACTACTTCTAAGCATTGCGCCGTCGATCCAACCAGACTGGCATTGTGAAAAGAGAAAAGAAACAGCAAGTTGTTGTACTACAAGGAGTTGTACTGCTACTGCATGTACTGTCTACTTGGGTTGTGTTAATCTAGATCTAGTAATGGGAACCATTAGCACTAGTTAAGCTTGCATGTTAACCAAGAAGATTAGCATATATTAATACCGAGAAAGAGAAACCGGTTAGCTGCTTTATGTTTGCATCTTGATCCGTGCGAATTTACGTATAACCAACAAAGATGCCATGGCCCGTGGTGGGCCGACAAGCGCCACGGCGAACGCGAACACAAATTCTATCGACGACAAAATGGCGGTAGGCTTAGCTTTAGCTACAGCGGCGACGAGCAGCTGCGGCGCGGATCGGGTCCTGTACGATCGACTGGACCCCAGCCGCAATAACTAAAAGGAAGAAAATCGAGCGAGGACAAGATAGATCAACTTAGCATGCGATCCAACAGTAGAGGATCCTACGCATCAAGCGCGACGCATCGAAATTTCGCAGAGGTGCTAGCAAGCAGACTAGCGAACACAACACATCCTACATGCAGGAGGGAGAGAGGAGAGAGTTTTGGACCTGGCGGGTAGGCCTTGGAAATGGGCCCAGAGCTCGTCCTCCAACCCGGGGCGAGCAGCACCGTAGCCGCCGGAGCCAGCGCGGATGCGGCGGAGCACCTCGGCGTAGGCCTCCGCCTTGCGGCGCCTCCCGGCCGCGCCGCCAGCGGAGGGAGGCGGCGGGGGCGAGGCGCCGCGACTGCCGCAGGACTCGGCGGCCATGGGGCGGTGGGCTAGGGTTCGCGGCGGGGAGCCGGGGAAGCGGCGTGTGCTGATGCTCCAGCTGGCATGGGCGGCGTCGCCGTCGTGGGCTGCGGCGCTTTATACGAGGACAGAGGAGGATGGGGGAGGTGGTGCTGAGTCATGACATGAGATGAGACGGGGAGACGGGAAGCTGCTCGCCTGGGCCAGGATTCGATGCTTCACTTCTCGTAATTCAGCCCCTATCTTTCTCCATGTTGCACGGAACAGGGACGAACACAATTACACAAATGGAAAACTACCCAAATATGCTACTTAGATTCCGAGATAACGTTTGGTTATAAGCCAAAATAGGTGGGATGGCCTGTCTCTGATTCCTGTGATGAAATGACTTAATTTTTTTTCGGTTGAGAAGGGACAGAATCAACCTATTTTGTTTGGTTTGAGGGCACTAAGTGACGTAACATATGGGGTCGACGTGCTAGTCTTTTTTTTCCTTCCTCTTTCCTTCCCTAAGGACGCATACAGGAGCTCGCCCATGCACTCGCCAGCGGTAGGGCGGGGCGGGGCGGAGCTCACCCGCGCGGCGGCGAGGCGGGGCTCGCTCGCTCGCTTCTTCCTCGACTTCAGCAACTCCGGTGAGTCCCTACTTCTTCCTTCTTCCTCAACTGTGGCGAGCCTCCACTGCTCTTCTCGTTCTTCGCATGCGCGCGTGTGACAATCGTCCCACTGGCGACGGTCCTGTCTGCTCATTTTTTGGGGGCGAAGCGAGCTTGGATCTTGCGAGAATATTCGCACAAGGGATGTCCTTGCCCCCGGAGACCTCCGAACCAAATAGTCCTAGAGTCAGGGCCATCCTATCATGCCCCTGCCCATCCTCGAAACCAAACAGACCCTAAGGGTTAAGGGCAGCCACAACGTGAGACACAAAAGTCCTATAGCAGTCTATAGTTGTAGATACTCATATACATATGGCCTACCCATAAGAAATGAAAAATATTATCTCTCTTGCTACGCATATATAGAGCTTAAGTAACAGCCAAGGATTGAGGAAGTAGGCACGCGGAACATGCGCAATCGGAAAGAGAGGCAACGCCACCAAATGCCAGGAAGAGGGGTGCTACCGCGGCCACTGGAGAATGACAGGAAGAGGAGGCGCCATCCTAGCTACCCGAGAAGGCTAGAAAAGAACACCTGGAGGCCCGGAGAAGGCCAGCAAAAGAGCCACTCCAAGGCACCATGACGCACCACCACAGTCATCGAAGAAGGCGGGGAAGATGGGTGCCGCCCCGAGCATCGAGAGGAGGGGGCGCCAGTGGGCGCTGGAAAGAAGGGATGCTCCCGCTGAGATCCGGGGAGAGGGGCTCCGATCCGCCACGACTGCTATGGAAAAGGGGCATCGAGCACACTACCGCCTTGTCGATGCGGACGAGCGCGATATTGAGAGGAGTGAGCTTAGATTTTCTATTTTGGTGTGGGGCCATCTTATAGACTACTCTAGTCTTCAACATCGTGGGCTTGGACACAACAACTGATACCCGCTTATATGGAGCCCAGCTATATGGACTTCATCCATATTTATTACACATGCCCTAAAGCCAGTCTTAGTGAAAGGTTTCATGCCCTAGTTCTCAAGACTATCAAGTCTTGGAAACTGGTAATGAAATAGACTCTCTTAATGCACAGTTTCATTTTATCATGTCATAGGTTAGCTAGTAGTGAGAAATGTTTTAGGCCGTCAATAGAATTGTTGTCAAACGCCATAGAAAGAGAAACACCAAAAACTTGATTTCTCATAATTCTAATTCAATTTTAAAGAGTCCAACGAGCTATCCAAACGGTTCTATGAAGTGATTCTAGTTCATCAAAGAAACATTTCTGAACGAATTCTAGATCCAAAATGTTTATACGAGAATCTAAAAACCTGCCAAACGTGCCCTTAATTCTTGCATTGAGCTATGATCGAACGTGTCATGTGAACTGTGTAGCCATTTGATATTGCGATAAGTATTAGTGTATTAGAACATGGTCACATGGGCAAATAAACATGATTTACCATACATGTCCATCTCTTATGTTTGAAATTTCACATCGACAAATAAACATTGTAAATGAAGAACTGCACCAATGCTTTTCTCGTAGCTAACCACACAAGATCGGAAGAGATGAAACAATCAGCCTGAATGTGGGTTTCATCCCATTTTCAAGGCCGTAGAAACAACCAGTGGCGAAGCTACGTGCACTGTTGTGGGACAACAAATTTTAATACTAGTGAATAGGGTTAGATTTTCACCATAGTTATGACTTAAGTCTACGCATGTACAAGGCAGCTGCATCCCCGCAGATTTGCTCTAGCTTTGCCACTGGAAACAAAGTTGTCAACTTTCATCCCTACGAAACTGTGTCCCTCCCTTTTCATTAAAGCTATATTGAATCACTATTTTTTTCTAATGTGTTAACCTGTTTAATACCGATAAATTCCTATTACACTTTCATCCCACATGACACTCAGATTTTAATATAAGATTTTTATGACATATATAAGATGTTTTTTTTACATACGCCCTTATATACTCTGACTCTTTTAGAAAAATCACCGTTACGTGCCATGCTAGTTGTGCCAAGCCTTTTGTTCTAAGGGCTTTAATTGTATACTTGTTCAACATTTTGCAGTCAAGGATATTTGCAACAAGACCAACATGTTTGTGTTTGATCTCTTTCTAACAATCAAATGTAGTATATCATCACTACACCCTCCGGTCATCTCTTAGAGCTTCTCTAAGAGTCTTTCTAAATAATTTACTCTCTAAATCATTATTTGGAGAAAGTAAAAATCGCTTTCTATATATCTTGTTTGTACTATAGAGAGTCATCCTCGCTCTTCATCTTTAGTTAGTGAGAAATTTGGTCTATATTTGGAAATCCAATTAATAAAGAGGTTGTTGAATAATATTTTTTACTAAAATCTCTATTCCTATAAATTAAAAAAATATATATAGTCTCTTAGAATTGTTCTTAGGCGTGCCGCGCCTGTGGCGGCATCAACTTCCGAGCCTGATCGAGACTCTCAGAGGAGTCGTTGCATGGAATCTATGAGCATATGCCTTCGTAGAAGGCTAGAAGCCTGTACATGTTGCTACAAGTTTTTGTAACTTCAAATTCAACTTCAACATTACATGTTGGTGCGGTATGTACGTAGCAGCAGGTAGCGTATGTACTCCTCTTATAAATCAAAAGAAAAAAAAAAAAACATAGCTGTAAGACATGGTTCCTTAAAAGAGCACTGGACCCCTTTACATAAAAAATCCACAAAAATCAATTTGTTTTCATAGATAAATGAAGGAAAGGAAAAACCCACATTCCAAAAAATAAGACCTTAAAGTTAAAAAGGAAAGAACGAGTTTAAAGGCACAAGTAAAGTATACAACTACGACACAACTAGCAGAATTACTAGTACAATATATATCAAGGAAACAAAAGGGAAAGAACGAGTTTAAAGGCATACGAATTAGTGACTTTCAAAAGGTTGGAGCTGCAAAAGTGCCTGCACGTGCCCCAGCTCTAACTTTTATTTCCTCGGCTTTAAAGAACAGTTACTTTCAAAGTTTCAAGGAAAACTGTTTATTTCTGAAAATAACCAAATAATATCATTTATGGTGCTAGTATTTGTTATTAGTATTTTGGATGAAACTTTAATCCTATAGATAAGGAAAAGCATTCTTACTGATATTTCGAAAATTACAGAGCACCATACACAAGAGGAGAAGATGAAAACGTACGGCCTTCTGTTCTAAATTATAGATCATTTTGATATTTAGTAGGTACATAGCCACCTAGATATACGATATATCTAGATATATAAATAGTGTATCTAGAAAAGCTAAAACGACTTAAAAATTAAAATAGGAGTAGTAATTAACAAATAACAACAAGATATAAACTTCATTTCAGAAAGCACCGCAGTGCTATTGTTCACCTCGTTTGTTTTTGACTCTCGTCTTCAAAAAGCAAAATGTGTAGATATACTACGTGGACAAGATCTATTCAGTCGTTTGTTGGTTTTCTCTCATAATAAATCAGCATCAGCTGAGCTTCTCAATTCAGAAACAAACCAGCGAACATAGGCTGATTACTTTGTCTTTTCGCTGGACCGAAGCGGCAGGTGGGGGCTTCCAAGCAGTGCGGCAATATCCTATCCCAAGTTCTAATACAGGATATCTTTCCAGCAGGTTCAGCGCGTGGATCTGGACAGCAACCTGGACATCGTCGCCACCAAGCTAAGCTAAATAATGCTCCGCGATGTCCTTCGGCCTCGTGGTGATCTTATCCACACATGACAGAACGTTCTTTAACATTAGTTTCCCCCCTATGCCTCTATTTATAAAATAAAATAGATGAATGATCAAAGTGTAATGTAGAAGGTCTTGTTATGTCAGAAGACGCCAAAAAAATACTTTACAAATTAATAAAAAATGGATAGTTTTTGTATTGAGGTTGAACGATTTTCAACTCTTCGTGCATTTCTAATAACCGAGATGAGTTTATATGCATTTTTCTATCGTCCTTTCTTCCATGTAGTGCATGTCATTTCCGATATCAAAGCTAGGTAGGCATTTGGTGCAACTCCTACTTGGTCTGGCTCCATAATTGTACAACCATCGTACCAATGCGGAGTCAAAGTTGGTGAAGCTAGAAGTCATGGCTTTGTCTTTGTCGTAGTTTATCTTTCACATCAGAATTCAAAATGGCTCTGCGCTATACGTAGTGATTGTCAGGAGGAGCCGGAGTCACCGAGAGCTATACCAAACAAGATGTAAATAGGGACAATAATCTACCAGGCCAACATGTCACCAATTATGTCCAACTCAACCTACACTCTATATACATATTATAATAAACTTAGGTTGTATTAAGGAAAACGCACCCATTTTGAAAGTTGGGAGTCGAATTTTATCCAACTACTCTATTCTAAATTATAAGACATTTTTGACTTTTCTACATACACAGTTTTTGTTATGCATTTATATATACACTATGTGTAGATATATAGCAAAAACAATATATAAAAAAACTAAAATGTCTTATAATTTGAATTGAAGGAAGTATGAGTTAAAAGTCTGGGCTATCAACGTTGTAATCAAAGCTTTGATTGTAGGCAAGGGGCAAATCTACGAGCAAGAACGTCTTATAATTTGAAATAGAGGAAGTATGAGTTAAAGGTTGGGCTATGAACGTTATGATAACCAACAAAGCTTTTGATTAGATAGGCAGTGGGCGAATCTAGCTAGTATTGGTGACACCTAACACCAACGACCTTGGAGGCTTGGACAACTACTGGCATAACGCCATTATATAGTACAACAAGTAATTCTAAAGGTTTTGTAAGAATACACCTTACACTAGTAAAAAAAGCTTCTATTCCCGGCTGCCATCCCTCTTTATTCTCGGTTACGCAGCCGGGAATAGGAGTTCGGAAATAAAGGGTTAGTAGCCGGGAATAGAAGTGGACCTTTAGTCCCGGTGGGTGATATCAACCGGGACTAAAAAGGTAGCCACGCCAGCGCCTAGGCTGGCCCCTTTATTCTCGGTTACCAACCGAGACTAAAAGATCTTTTTTTTCCTGCTTATTTCAATTGATGATTCTTTTTTGTTTTAATTTGGTTTTCGAATACGCATTATTTGCTGCAAAGTAATATACGTATACGCGCGCGTACTGTAAAGTTTTCGCTCGATCAATGCACGCAAGCAACACAAGTAAAAGTAAACTAAAACATAATATTACATTTCATCGTCACATGTAAAGTTTGCATTAATTGTACATTTCATCATCACATGTTCTTTGGATCAATATGAAATTTGGCTTCATCATCACATATTTGGGTCATAGTAAAACTCGCCGCCGGGAGTTAAGACCTGATCATTCAGAAATCCACCTATTGTCTCTTGAATTGCTTTGAGATGGTGTGTGTCCAGAGTTTTTTTCTTCAACCAACGAGTCTTCAATTTGAGATATGAGATAAAGAAAAAGTATATTAATATATATATATATATATCAAGAATAATGATAAATAAATTGTATCTATCATGAATATATATAACACAATTGATTTTTTTTCCTAAGAAAAAATTATACATGTATACATTAATTGATATATATACACACACATTAATTTCATACATATATACATTAATTGATATATATATATACACATTTCATACATACATAATTTCATACATATGTATATTAATTGATATATATATACACACACACATTTCATACATATATAATTTCCAAAGTTTAGCTAGGCGCTAGGCGAAATCTAGGCGCTGACCCATTGCCTAGCGCCTAGTCGGGAGTAATCGGTCCTAGGCGTTCCTGTAACACCCCGGCTCAGGGCTTAACAGGATTAATAGGATACTCATACCAATAAGTTGCAACTTCTTTTCCGGAAGCCCATCTACAAATAACTCCAAGGTTAAGCGTGCTTGGCCTGGAGCGATGGGTGACCGACCGGAAAGTTCTTCCCATATATATGAGTGAGGACAAAGTGCGTAGAAAAGACACATGTTGATGCATGTGAGGCGCTATATCCTAGAGAAGCTGCCGAGATGTAAGCGGGCCCGGCCTCGGAGAGGCGGGACGTTACAGTTCCTAGGTGTTTTCCTAGGCGTTTTGGCAATATAGCCATAAATTATATATATATTATGTATATAACTATAAAAAGAGGGCCAGTAGACATATCTGATTCCTAGCTGGCTTACTTTTGCATGTTCCTAGCTCCTGCAACATATTTTAACAACTACTAGTTAGTAAATTAGTTAATAGACAGCTAGCTGTTCATTAAAAAAATATAAATGACTTATCAAAACACTATGAAAATATCAACATCGTGCAGCTAGCCAGCTAGTACAATAAGACGTGGCGAAAGCACCATCTTGCAGTGGCAGCCTAACACACGAGGCGAGCCCCCCGAGCGCTCTGCATCATCCCGTCCTCTCCTTCTCGCCCTCCTCGCGCTCTCGCCACTTGCTCCAACTCCAGCCAGCGCGCGCGCAGGCACACCCACCGCACCACACCGCACCGAGGAGGCGAAGGAGAGCGGGAGGCCATGACCATGAGATGCGGGGCGAGGCGCCATGTGTGCTGGCTGCTTTGCTCTGCGACCGTGCACTTCCAGGGCCCTTCCTGCCTCGCCGGTGGAGGAGGCGGCGGTGCCAAGGGTGGAAGCGTCGAAAGCGGTGGTGGAGGCGGTGGTAGCGGTGGCTCCGGCTCCGAGCCTGGCGGCGTCGGCGCGAGGGGTTCCAGTCAAGGACGAGCAAGACGGCGGCGGCGAGTCGACGACGAGCAGGACTGGCGGCGCATGAATTGGGGATGAGCAGGGGACGAGCTTGGACTAGCAGGGGAGGAGCAGAGGAGGAGCAAGACCGGCGGGAGGAGCAGGACCGGCGGGATCTGGCCGCGCGGGAATCCCTTCTAATCCTCCCACGGCTAGGTCTCGTGGCCGTGCGTGGGCCTCCGCGCCGCCTAGCGCCGCGATGCTCGACTATGCCCCTAGTCGCGGCGACGGGCTTCGCCCAGCGACTAGGCGCGCGTAGTCGCCGCCTAGCCGAACCTTGATAATTTCATACATATATACATTAATACACATTTCGTCAATAAATATAATAAATATAATATATATATATATGTACCGGCGGTTTAGAATTAATGGAGTGTTGGCGATGGGCGGTGGTGGACAGCGGCGTTGGATCAAGGCACAGGGGCTCCTGGCCAGGCGCGGCGTCGTCGGGGCTACTCCGGTGAGGTGTGGGTGGGCGTCGGGATGCCCTCCGTGAGAAGAAGGTCGCGGCGTCGGGCAGGGTGGCCCGGAAAGCCGAAATCGGCGGCGGCATGCATTGCCAGCGTCCGAGGCAGCCAGGGCTCCTCCTGAGGGCGCGGGCGTCGGGCTACTCCGGCGAGGTGGGCGGGCGTCGAGGTGCCCTCCCTGAGGAAAAGCGGCGTCGGGGGTGGCCGGGAAGGCGAAATCGGCGTCGGCGTGGCGCGCGCGCGGCGTCGGGGGCGGCCGAGGGCTCCTCGGTGAGGGGCGCGGCGTCGGGGCTACTCCGGCGAGGTGGACGAGCCTCGGGGTGCCCTCCGGTGAGGAAGGCGGCGTCGGGGGTGGCCGGGGAGGCGAATCGGCGGCGGTGGAGCTCTGGGGACGCGCTGAAGATAAAGACGATCGATGAGGAGGAAGAGAAAAGGGAGGCGGTGGTATATAGGAGAGGGACCTTTAGGCCCGGCTCCATCCACCGCCCGGGACTAAAGCAAACCACCTCACAAAAATTCAATTAAAGTGAAAAAAGTACCAAATCACCTTAGAAAAATCTCAAACTTGGTGGTGGCTACACATAGGGCATTTGAAGTCTTGAGAAAAAGTTTCAGCACAATCCAGCACTAGAGAGCACATGAACCTCAGAATCTCAGAGAACCTTGGTGTATAGATATGGTTCGACAAAAGATTCTATATACCTCTGTGAAGCATGTCGACTCCGCCTATGTCGAAATGGCTTAAAAAAATTTTGGCAGTCATTTACACCCAAAATATGGCCCCACACAAGACCTTAGGTTTTTCTGATAATTATTTTTGTTATTACATTTTTCTTTGTGCCGCGTGAGACAAAATACGGTGAATTACATATTCAAAACAATATAATTTTGCATCAACCTCCACAAATATTTGTCTCCTAGGGCACAAGAGATCATTTGGCAAAGTTTGGCACCATTCCGGATCATTTAGGGGGTGGACCTAGTTCAATGTATAATTAATCGGTGAATTCGCGCGAAAATTCAATTAAAGTGAAAAAAGTACCAAACCACCTCAGAAAAATCTCAAACTTGGTGGTGGCTACACATAAGGCATTTGAAGTCTTGAGAAAAAGTTTCAGCCCAATCCGGTACTAGAAAGCACATGGATCTCAGAATCACAAAGAACCTAGGTGTATAGATAGGGTTCGACGAAAGGTTCTATATACCTCTGTGAAGCACGTCGACTCCGCCTATGTCGAAATGGCTTAAAAAATTTTTGGCAGTCATTTACACCTAAAATATGGCCCCACACAAGATTTTAGGTTTTTCTGATAATTATTTTTATTATTACATTTTTCTTTGTGCCGCGTGAGACGAAATACGGCGAATTACATATTCAAAACAATATAATTTTGCATCAACCTCCACAAATATTTGTCTCCTAGGGCACAAGAGACCATTTGGCAAAGTTTAGCACCATTCCTGATCTTTTCGGGGGTGGACTCAGTTCAACGTATAATTAATCGGTGAAGTCGCGTGGAAATTTAATTAAAGTGAAAAAAATTACCAAACCAATTCAGAAAAATCTCGAACTTGGTGGTGGCTTCACACTGGTCATTTGAAACCCTGATAAAAATTATGAGATCAATCAGGCACTAGAAAGCACATGGACCAGAAAATTCAAAGTATAGTTAACAAAAGAATATAATCAATTAAATGATCTTTTCTCTTATTAAATAAATGTTTGGGTGCTTTCTTGTCCAGAAAGTGACTTAGTTCAGATGGCTAGCTAGTGCGCTGCGGTTTGGACCTTGGCTATGAGGTCGTGGGTTCAATGCCTGGCTGCTCCATTTTTTTGTCCAGCGCGACTATATTATTTTATCAAGAAAGATTTTATCCCGGTTATAGCCCAGAGCCGGGACTAAAGGATTTTTTGTCCAGCGCGATTATATTATTTTATCAAGAAAGATTTTATTCCGGTTATAGCCCAGAGCCGGGACTAAAGGTCATCTCCTTTAGTCCCGGCTGGAGCCTTAAGCCGGGAGTAAAGATTTATTCCCGGCTGGAGGGTCCAGCCAGAACTAAAGGATAACCTTTAGTCTCGGCTCTGGGCTATAACCGGGACTAATTGTTGTCTGTCGTCGCCACACACTTAGGGCAGGAACTTTGTATCATTGTTTGAGGATACAACCGGGACTAATAGTCCCTTTAGTCCCGAATACAAAAATACCGGGACTAAAGGCAAAATTAGAGGCGGGATGAAAGGTCTGTTTTCTAGTAGTGTTAGTGACATCAATAGATAATATATATGGATCCGCCCGTGATCGAAGGTATACATAATGGAATGCAATAACCCAAGAGAGGTGACAGAGCCAGAATCCAGTTTACATATATAGACGTGATGAGCAACGGGCAAGAACCGGCGTGTATAGTATATAGCGTCAACTTTGAATTATTTATGCAGTCGGCCTGCAAAACAAGGATTAGTTAATGTGATTGGAAGCTGCAGGGGGTCATAAACTAGAGCATCCAAGCGGAAGTAAGCAATTAAGAATGCTACGGCGGAGGATTAGGAGGGTGATTAAACTATTACAGTAACTAAGCGGAGCATTTGACCATAATGGAGAGGATAACGTTGTTTAGGCGTCCGTTGCCATCCAGCGCTCGGCGACGAGTTTAAACTATTTGTACAGCAGCATACGAGGAAGAATATGCCGAGATGGATGCGTCTCTTCTCTGGTGTGAAATGAAAGAGAGTAAGGCAACAACCACCAGACGTGATTTGATACTTAATTGACAGGGGCATAGGAAGTTAGGAACTGTACGTGTAGTCGCCGTCTCTTTTGTAGGGCTCGGACTTGTTCTTGAAATAGTTTGTCCGTGAAGATGAATCCGTTTCAGAAAATGCTAGACAAAAATGGCTTTAATAATATTATATAAAAATATGTGTTAAGTTTGTGAGAAGGAGTAAAGAAACCTATCACATGCTTTAGGTCCAGTTTAGCACATCTTCTCCAGCAGCTTCAAAAACTATTTATAGCTATTTTTTTATCAAATCAAATGGGATAAAATGAAATAACTTCTCAGGTGAAGCTTCTGCAAACCTGCTGTCATAGGAGTTGGGTGCTGAATGAAACTAAAAATATTAGCTCCTCTTATTTTCCTCTCTCAGATTTACTATAAGAAATTGTTTTACCGAACGGTTTTTTAAATAGATTCAACTTCACTAGTAGAGCTGCTTAAGAAGCCAAAAACAAAAAAAAAGGGTTGCTGCTCCAGTGAAGCAGAACTCTTTGGGGCCTTAGTAAAAAAAACATCTCCATGTCCTCTAGGCTCCTTGCAAGAAACCTTTTCTAAATAACCTTTAGCAAAGAGCCACAAAACCGGAGCTGTACCAAACACGCCGTACTATTAAGGTAATATGGTGAAAGCGGATGAGTATGAAATCGGATTCAAATGTCTTATTTATTATAATTTTTTGGATATGTATCGGATCTGAATATCTACAGATAATAGTATAAAATGGATAGTTCAGATATTCATATCATTTTATTTATAAATATTCATCTAATAATTTTAGATAAATAAATTATATAATAAGATATCAAAATTTGATAGTAAGTATACTAAAGTATTTGCATATAAACAATAACTATAAATTATCTTCACTATGTGATGCTTATTAACCACACCAAATTGAAGTATGATCCCTGCAGACTCTACAGTAGTACGGTCATTCTATGTTACTATTCACTCTATTGACTAGGTCCTGTTTGTTTCGCTGAAATTTGGCTTTATGTTGATGCTTATGCTGAAATGTCGTGAGAGGAAAATATTGTTCGTTCGCGGAAAAGTACTGCTGAAGTAGTGTAGCAGAACATGAAACTATCACGAGCCCCACTAGCTGCGGAACGGGTTGCACTAAATCTAGTACTTCCTCTATTTTAAATTATAAAACATTTCGACTTCTTTAAATATGAAGTTTTTATTATGCATCTGTTTAGATATATAGTAACAACTGTATCTAAAATGCCAAAACGTCTTATGATATAGAAGGGAGTGAGTTTGTTTAGAAGGGACTGAGTACAAAGCAACCAAAGCTGAACATTGTACTATTGGTGTTTAAATTAACCACAATATAATGTCCATTGCTACAGAAACAACATTATGGGGTAAAACCACAACATGGAAAAAATGAGGGCTATATCTCAGGGAGTAGGCAGATAAACGATTTCAGATAACCAGTTCTCAAATTTCAGAGGTAGAAGTTCAGAGCTTTAGATGATGCTAACCACACGACGAATGTGATTGTGCTTCTTTCATTAATCAGGCTTTTTGCTGAAAAGGCTTTCTGTTGAAAACCTATATGAGTGCATGTTGATCCATAGAATTACAAAACATTAGGAACCAGAAACTGAACATACAAATGACAAATTGGATGGAAGTGTCAAATAGATAGGCGTAGTGTCAAATGGGAAAGTTCAAAATGTCCAAGTTCAATCGTACACATGGCGAAAACATACTTACCTCGGGGAAGAATTCTATTTCATGTAGTTTCAAAAGTGTTTACAGATCTCAAAATGGTTTTAAACTGAGATTGAAAAGTTTCAAACCCCAAATAGTTTCAAAATCTGGCTCAGAAATGTATAAACTTTTAAAACTTGTTTTGGGCCAAAATGTTCCAAAAAAAAATATAGCCGACTTCCTTCTTCCCCCCCACTGACGAGGACAGGCTATTGCTGGGCCAGGACGAGAGGGAAATGGAGGCTAGGCCTCCAGTCTGAGCAGGGGCATATCTAGAGGGAAGTTGGGCCGGACTAGAAGTGGCCCAGAGCGAGTTGAAATGTGAAAAAAAATCATTTATTTTACTTCATAGAAATTTCAATTAACCTTGAATTCTCTAAAAAATATGGAAAATTTGCCAAAAATATAATGGCGCCATGAAGTTTGAATACTTAATTTGGTCATTTATTTATTTATGATATTTTCTCATTGATTTGTTACATGAACATGGAGGATTTTCTTGCATAATAGTATGAAGAAAAAATGACAAAAACACCAAGAGCCATTTTTTTATGCACAATAAGGGTTAATATTGTATTCCCCTTCTTTCCAGTGGGTCACACTTGCTTTATTCACACCATATTTCGTTGAAAAATATATGGTCCTATATATTACCATCCTACAGCCTACAGGCTACAGGCAACCAATTTGCTGCACCAATTTCTCTACACGAGAGGTTGAACAAGTGACAAGTCCTACTCTGCGTAATTTTTTTCAGATAAAAATCTTTATTTTAAGATGAAATATCGTCCGGCTTCTCCACTCGAATAGTGCACTCAGCCAATACAAAAGAAGAAGGACAAAAGAAGAAGATCAGCTGGTATGCTCCAACAACCTAGAACCTCATACTCAACGTACAGTTCAAACCACCTATCAACCTACAAACCAACTACATAGAAAGTTTGACACGGTTGCGCCTATTCTCATATTTCTCATATATGAATATAGGATGCTACTAAAGCATGCACGCGCAGGATTTTGAGGTTCCATGCACACACCTCCTTGAACACAGTTTTTTAGTAAAAAAAAACACAGCTCTCTTCCCCGACTCCGACGCCCTCATCCCTGTCGCCAGCCACCGCCCCGCCACGCCCAGCGAACCCTAGCTCCCGCGGCAGCCGCCCTCTTCCCCTCCCCCCCCACTGCCGCCATCTTCTCCAGCTCCGGCGAGCTCGCCCGCCACCATCTTCTCCAGCTTCGGCGAGCCTCCCCCGTCCCGACCGCCCCTGCCACCGCCAGCTCCCCTAAGCCGCCATCGACCATCCCCACCTCCTGGCCTACCTGCCTCCCCCCGGCCGGCCATTCTATAGCCCACTAGAGTTGGGGGAGAAGAGAGAGCTCGCCTGAACCCTAGATGAGAGAGGAGAGAGGAGAGAAAGAGAGGAGGAGGCCTACCTGGCGCCGCCGCCGCCGCATCCGCCATGGCTGCGCGGGGGAGGCGGTGGGGCACGGGTGGGTGGATTCGGTGAGGCGTAGGCTCCGGGGAGGTTGTCGCCTGGGGGGGGGAGAGGTGGAAGACGAACGCCGTGCGGGCGTGAGTGGGGAGGGAGCAGTGCACGGTGCGGTGTGCACGAGCGTGCGCGCTCATAAAGTAGTATTTAGGATGAATATAATTAGGGACATAAACTTTTGTTTATGAAAAACTAAACGTCAGAAAAGACACATCTCTGATAGTGATACTTAATCAACAATTAACAATCTCAATCTCTCCAAAGGTATCATACTAGCCTATTATGAACTTCACGTACATTATTATATCCTTATTGCTCTGAGCAAGTGCGATTGATCGATTTTGTGCATAGATCGTGTCACAACTCTCGAGTTACTGTGGTTAGGTATGTATAGGCTGGCGTGACTGTCATCATCAGTCATCAGGTGTACTCGGTACAGTACGTGTGCATGCATGGAGCATTACACTAATACAAGTTATTAGTATAGTTATAGGCTGACAGCAGGTTGTAACGCCCGAAGGATGATTCAAAATTTTGGCGAAATATCGCTGAAATTTCAGGAATTCGGGGTGGCTGAAATAAAATTTCATATTAATGTGGAAACAAAGGTCGAGGATTATATGGTTCACGGAAGATGATAAGAATGCTGCTTCTTTCATCTCCAAGCTAACCAACGGAGGAAAAGAAATCGTATAACGAAGTTGAAGAAGGCGGACGGTAGCCTTCACTGAGGATGAGAGAGAGGCGACAGACCTCACGACTTAGGTCATGTTCATTTCTCTTATAATCCATCTTTTTCAGCTTGTTTTTTCAGCCAAAACAGTGTTTTTCTCTCACAATAAATCAGCTGGAACAGTGTTTCGGCTTGTTTTTTCAGCGAAGCGAACGGGGCCTTAATGCTTTGTTACAAATATATAACTCTAGACTTATAGTTCCTACCGTTTATGTTGCATATTCTTTTATATTTAATAAATTTATAGTCATAAATCATGTTTACATCTAAATTTATAGAAAATCACACTTCATATTTAACTTTTTCAAAAAAGATTCGTCTACATTTTAAGAATTTCAGTAATTTCAAAGGTGTATTAAAAAGTTTTGATGCCCAAATTAAACCCTACCCTGCTACTCCATAGCAATGTTACACACCAAATCGGAGGTTACACGAGCGCCTGCTATGCCATTGCTGTGGCTTTCTATGGGTCCTCACGTCATCTTGTTTGCCAAGCTATCCATGATCCATCCATATAGCCTCCGCCCTGCCTAGTCATGTGAACCACGGCTACCTACATATGTACTGTAGTGCTAATCACCACTTTGATGGAACCAAACCCCCTAATTACATAGCCACACTAGCTAACGAAGCTGAAGCCTCGAGACGCCCGAGCATGTATGTAAAATAGGCAATCACCTCCCTCCCTGCCACTGGCATTGCCTCGCGGCCGCCTCCTTCCCAAAACCCCGTTCCATTCCCTCTCCCCCATTCCTTCATTCCCCCAGCCACGGACCCCTCCTCGCCACGCCATATGGACGTCGGTAGCCTATATATCCTCCTTCTATAGCCCGCGATAGGGTTCGGGTGGGCACGTTTGATCATGGCGCCTGTGGGAGTTAGCGCTCGCCTTCCTTCGAGCATCCACGCTGTTGAGGGCTTCGTTGTGTTCACACCCTTCGCCACCTTCTCGAGCGATAGGTCGTCATTGCTAGTGGTTGTGGCTACGTTGTCCAGTGGTGGCGGCAGCGTCCCCAACTTCCTCTCTTGGAGCGAAGAACGCGCTCGACATCACAAGATCATCGTCAATGGGCCGCCGTGGCATTCGGTCGATCGGAGCGGCGCTCACCAGCAGCTCCTACCCATTCTCGTCCTCCACCACCTCCTCGAGCAGCATGTCATCGTGGGTGGTTGTGGTTGCACTACATAGGGGTGGAGTCTGCGTCCCAGGCTTCCTGTTGGAGCACGCATCACCAGAGCATGGAATACGCTTGACATCACATGATCATCGTCGTTAAAGGGCTGCTGGTGGGGTCAATCGGAGCGGCGTTCACCTACAACTCCTACTTGTTCCTACCCTCTGCCACCTCCTCGACCCGCAGGTAGTTGTTGGTGGTTGTGGCTGCGCTGCACAAGGGTGGAGGTCACGTCCTGGCTTCCTTTACAGAGCGCTCATCGCCAGAGTGGGGAACGCGTTGGGCATTGCAGGATCATCATCGATGGGCCGCCACAGCTTCAGGTATCTATTTGACACTTGTGCAGCCTAAGGATCATCTTCGACGCAAACCCCCACTCAAAGAGAGACATCACTTTCGAGGTGGCCTTCGATGCAGTTAGTGCGTCTCACACCGTTCTCCCTCATCTATTTACTACTCGCTCCATCTCGCTTTTGTCTCTCCTCTCGTTCACGCCTACTCGATCTATCTCGCTTTTGTCTCTCCTCTTGTTCACACGAGTTTTTAATGTGGATATTGTGCTGTATAGGGTGTTCTCAAGTCCAACCGCGACCTTAGGCGATATCAAAGGCGACATTTGTTGGTTAAATAGTCCCTTTTTGGAATGTGTGCTCAGATTTGTGACGACTCACATATTATACTTCTTTTTTTTTCATAAGGTTGCATATAGTTTGATATATTTAGTTCTCAACTTTCTCGTGTCGCCCAGTGAGCTTGAAACATGTATACTATATGTACATTTGTCAATTTCATCTTAGACTTTTTTACTCGTTGTCTAACATTGGTGAGTTCTTTTTGCTCTTTGGCATCCAGTTCCTAAAGGTTGTATCTAAGTTCTCTACTCTCATAGAGTAACAAAATTGAGAATGTAAGTACTAGCAATCAACTCAATCTCTCATACAAATCACAATCGTTTCTCTAGAGAGACTAGATATGACTACTAATAATATACATACATATACTCCTGTTGAACTGCAAGCCATACAATAGCATTTGGTACTCGATTCTGGAAGCGCATAGAGACCTAGCACTAGAACATGTTTGTGCCATCGCATTGGATGCCTATGAGGAGGCTTGCCAAGAAGAACCTAAAGAAAAGTGGGGATGCGACAACAGCTTAGGAACAGGTGTTTGGTGTACAGCACCAACATGAGAAAGAAGAGGAGAGTAAGAGGGAGAGAGCTAATTGAGTGATGGTTAAAGGTCTCCCTCCACCTTGCCTCTCTCACCCTTTTATTGGGAAGATGGGAGGAGAGGTTTTCATCATTTCCCTTGGTTGGGTCTATATTTTTTTTAAAAACTCTGGTGTTACGGATGGTTCCTAAACATTATCTCATAAGCCCTAGGCTATGTATCTGGATCTGTCAGTGCAGAATATGACCAACTAGTAAATATTTGTAGTTTTGCCGTACGTTGTGATCTGAGGTGGCCTAGCACTCAATGATACAGGGTTTATACTGGTTCAGGCAACGTGCCCTACGTCCAGTTTGGGTCGGTCGGTGACTTTATTCCTGTGCCCAGGTGCTCGAAGTCTGCAGTGGGGTTACAAACGAGAGGGAGAAAGATGGGGTGTACAAGAGGTCCGGTCGGCTTCGGTCGGGAGGGCCGAGAGCGACAGGAGCTACGCTATGAGCTAAGTGTTCGAGTGTGTACTTGAGGTTCAAACCTGACGGTTCTATGGTTGTGGACTAGAGAACTTGGTTGATCTAATGAATCTGAGGAAGGCTCTTCAAAGGGGGCCTCAGAGAGAAAAAAGCCTCTCCTTTCTTGGAGGGAGCGCATCCCCTTTTATAGATAAAGGGGATGCCTTTACAAGTGAGGGTATGTATGCTACTAAGCTTTGTTGCCCATGCCGGTAGGTACAAGATAATAGTAGGTGCCTGCAACACTGTTGATGTTACTGTAGAATGTCAGATGCATGTGGGAGGTTGCGTTTGCCTTCTTCAGGAATGGTAGACGTCGGTACCTGTAGATACTGTTTGATGCCTAGAGGCATGTGAAGAGTGTCACCACGTTCCCCCCATATGGTAAATCCTGGCGCCCACAACACTATCGACGCCCAGAGGCACGTGGGGGGCCTACCGTATGGGAGTTTTAACGGCGCCTACAATACTGTAGAAGGAAATGTCGGCGCCTACAATATTGTTCGTGTCAGGGCGGTTGTAGAGTACTGTTCCTGTAGGTGTATAGGGTACGGTCCCTGGTATCGTGGTTTTGACTTATGCGCCTGGCTTGCTTTCTCTGTTCATCCCTGGCTCCTTCCGAGCAGGCGTCCCCGGTCGGATGGCTCTAGTCGGCTCTGGTCACGCCAGTCGGAGAAGAGCGATGAGCAGGGTTTCTACGACCCCTGGTCGGAAATGTGAGATCGGAGTCAGAAGCAGCGTTTGAGCCAGGCCTTCCGATCGGAGAGGTCGTCCAGAGGCGGCTAGAGTTCGAAGCGATCGCTCTAGTCGGAGAGGCGGGTAGAAGTAGTTGACGAGCGGGTGCTGCTCTCCTTCGGTCAGTGCTTCCGGTCGGTGACTGGACCGCCCTTCTGGCCTGATGTTTTAGACTCTTGGGTCGGCCCATAAGTTGTGTGCTGCTTGTTTGGGCTAAGCCTTGGCATGGAAGTCGGTCCCCGAGGGACCCCGGGTTTATGAACCTGACAGGAGCCCTGAGCCCCTGGGCGATTTGGGCAGAATCATTCGGGGGATTTTTGCTTTTGACGGCGGGTGCGCGCGAGCCCTACGGGTGTAGCCCCCGAGCCCCCAGGTGGTTCGGGCAGAACCGTCTGGGGGTGTTCGGTTAGTGGGCGTGTGTGTGTTTTTTAGTTTGAGACGGAGTTTTGTCAACCAAGGTGTCGTTGTGCAGCCGATGCGTTTTTAGTCATTTTTGAGGGTTTTGGATGAGACAGAGCTCACTGATCCTGACATCGGTGCGCGCCGTGGGATCGGGTGAGGTAGTTAGTTTGGACGAGACAGAGCTTACGAATCTGGCGTCGGTGCGCGCCGTGGGATCGGGTGAGGTAGTTAGTTTGGACGAGATAGAGCTCGCAGACCCTAGCGTCGGTGCGCGTCGTGGGATCGGGTGAGTCGGAACCGCGGGGCGAGATTGGGGTCGCGAACCTAGGTGCTTGGAGCGTAGTCAGAAGCATAGCCGGATGGGGCGAGATCGGGGTCACAGACCCAGGTGTCTTTGGAGCGTAGTCGGAAGCGTAGCCAGATGGGGCAAGATCGGGGTCGTAGACCCAGGTGTCTTTAGAGTGCAGTCGGAAGGGGCGAGTTTGGGGTCGCAGACCTAGGCTTTTTGTGTCTTGAGCCCCCGAGCCTTGCTAGGCCTTAGTAGGAGTCAGTGTGAGTTATGTGCGTTACCCCATCCTCTGTTCCTCACAACCAGAGGGGCTGAGTTTTGTCGCTTGTCCCGATCGCTCGGGCTCGAGTGACGCGCTCGGTGAGTTCGCTAACGGGTGTGATCGAGAGGAATCCGGGTCTGTCGTTCGTGACGGGGTCAGCATAGCCCTCTTGTGACATTCCACTACTCCTTTACCTGCAACCCGGCAGATGCCTGGGTCGTTCTGAAGACCAACCCGGGTGGCCTAATGACCTCCCCTCGATGGAGATTCTGTGGGTTTGGCGAGAGATTCAGGATCGAATGAGAAGGTTGAGATGACCCAGTCTGCTAGACCAGGTGAGGGCCGCATGGGGCTCACCTACGATTTTCTCCCCTGGCTCTGTTGGTTGCTCATGTCGAATGAGGCAACCGTCGCTTCGTGACACAACATGGGAGCGTTGTGACGCATTTAGCTGCACGTGCGATGCTTAGTTCCTGAGCCCTCGGGCGGTTCATGCCCTAACCATCCAGGGGGCATAGGCGTGTGAGATGAATGCGCGTATGGATGTAGGAATGAGTTATATAAAGAAATAGCTGGGGTTGGTAGTTTTTACCTTGATGTCTTGAGTGACGGGGTTCGGAGAGCTTCAGTCGGAGATGTCCGACCAGGACCCATACTCGTCGTTCATGACGGAGTTGGCATGACCTACATAGGGCGTCCCTTCGCTTCCTACCTGTGTCTCGATGTCTTTTCGAGCCGTTCGATCGACTTAGGAAGCCTGATGGTTTCTCCCGGTGGAGATCCCATTTTGGGTTTTTCCAAGTCCCGCCTGGGGATGCGGAGAGCTGCCTGCGCATGGTAACGCTTCGGTTTTTGCGCCTGATCGTGCGATAGTGGTGGGCCATACCCAGGCCACGTTTTGTCTTGTCAGGCGGCATGCCATCTGACCCGACGTTGTTCCGTCGGTCAGTGTGCGTCCCTTCGGTCAGGACGTGTCCCATCGTTTCCCATTCGTATTGAATGGGGGAAGGGGGAGAGTTTTGCGCTCTGATTTTTTGCCCTTCTTCGGCTGCCGCGTTTCTTCCTTAAATAGGGGGAGGGAGAGGGCTCTCCGTCGCAGTCCTTTGCCTGTTCTCCAACTATTGTCTCTCCTTCTTCTTTCTCACTGAGAGTGCCTGTATGCAGCGGCGATTCCTAAGTGAGAGAGGGGGTGAGCGAGGGGGAGGACTTACAGATCCTTCTGTGAATCTGGAGCGTGATGTCGAGATGGAGACTATCGCGGGCGGTGATGGATTAATCTGCGAGGCCTTCTTCGGGATGGAGTCGTGTGTGGATTTTTTCTGGTGGATCTTCATCGGGCGAGCTTTGTCGATGGGGAAGTTGCTCAGGATCATGTTGGTGGAGGGTTCTGTGCCTACGGCTGCTCAGGTTGGCCAGTTCATAAAGTTTGATGAGTTTTCTTCATGCCATGGCGGCCGTATCTTGGTAGCAGCGCCGCTACCCAGGAGCTGCCTCGACTACATGAGAAGGTCAGGAGCTCCATGCTCTTCTGCTGAGCATCTATGGGTGTGATGCCCCTGAGGTACCCGTCGTGCTCGCCGAAGTCGAGGGAGCGGAACCGAGCGGGTCCCTTGAGGTACCCGTTGCGCTCGTCGAAGTCGAGGGAGCGGAACCGAGTGGGTCCCTTAAGGTACCTGTTGTGCTCATCGAAGTCAGGGGAGCGGAACCGAGCGGGTCCCTTGAGGTACCTGTTGCGCTCGTCGAAGTCGAGGGAGCAGAACCGGGCGGGGCACCAGTGGTCGCGGTTATGTCCAGCGTGGTGTGCCTTGGTTTCTATTCGTTGTAGTAGAAAATGTAATAGTTTGAGTTTGTGGGTGAGTCCCTGTGTGAACAGTATTTTGTATCAATGAATACATTAGTACTGCTTTTGTGACAGAACCACGATATTTGTTCCGTGTTTTTATCCTGGCATGTCTTTCGTTTTTATCCTTTTCCCTCTCTCACCTGCTCATTAGTTCCGTAGGCTACAGCTGTTTTTAAGAACCTAGGCATGGACCACGGGGCTCGGCTGTTTGTAGCCGTAGGTCGTGGCGGGGTGAGTTCGGTTGGGAGTAAGAACAGAGTCACGTAGGATAATCAAGGGGATGGAATGTGCTTCCGTTCGGTGACAAGGTTGTTTTATCATGTGATAGTAAAAAAGAGAGGTAATATTCGATATTGTTCCCTTATGGAGCCCCAGAGTGCCCGGGGCTAAAAGTGTTCGGGTGGGGGCGCTTTTACAGGAGCATGTGTTAGCTAAAAAGTGGTTTAGATCAATTTTAGGGGAAAAACGACGTAGCTGTTTAATGTTCCAAGTGTTGGTGAGAACATTGCCATTGTTGTCCTCTAGTCGGTAGGTGTCCGGTTGGATTACTTCGGTCACCGTGTAGGGCCCTTCCCACGGTGGAGAGAGCTTGTGTTTTTCCTTTGTCGATTGGGTCCTCTGGAGTATAAGATCGCCGACTTCGAGTGTCCTCCCTCTGATCTTTCTTTCATGGTACCTACGGAGGGTTTGTTGGTAGCGAGCGGAGCGAATGATGGTTGTTTCATGGGCCTCTTCGAGCAGGTCGACCGTGTCCTGCTGGGCCTTCGCGGCTCGGTCGCGGTCGAAAGCCTTCACTCTTGGGGCGCCATGGTCGAGGTCAGAGGGTAATACTGCCTCAGCTCCGTAGGCCAGGAAGAAGGGTGTGAACCCTATGGATCGGTTTGGGGTCGTTCTTAGGCTCTAGAGGATCGCTGGGACCTCTGCAACCCATCGCCCGGCGTACTTGTTGAGTCGATCGAAGATGCATGACTTAAGTCCTTGGAGGATCATGCCATTGGCACATTCGACCTGACCATTAGTTCGTGGATGTCCGACCGAAGCCCAGTCGATCCTGATGCCGTATCCATCGCTGAAGTCTAGGAACTTTTTTCCGGTGAAGTTAGTCCCGTGGTCAGTGATGATACAGTTAGGAACGCCGAACCGGTAGATGATGTCGAGGAAGAACTTGACTGCCTCCTCCAAGCGGATGTTGGTGATGGGCTTGGCCTCCGTCCACTTGGTGAACTTATTGACTGCCACGAGTAGGTGAGTGAAACCGCTTGGGCCCTTCTTGAGGGGTGCCACCATGTCGAGGCCCCAGACCGTGAATGGCCAGGTGATGGGAATGGTTTAGAGCTCCTGTGCCGGCAAATGGGTTTGTCGAGCATAGAACTGGCATCCTTCATACCTACGGATGACCACCTCTGCATCTCGTAGCGCGGTGGGCTAGTAAAAACCTTGACGAAAGGCTTTTCTGACCAGCGACCTTGGGGCCACGTGATGTCCACAAATCCTGGCATGGACCTCAAGGAGGAGCTGCCTCCCCTGGTTGGTGGGGATACACCTCATGAGTACCCCTGATGGACTCCGTTTGTAGAGTTCGTCACCGAGCGCGACGAAGGTCTTGGCACACCGAGCGATCCATCGGGCTTCAGTCCTTTCGGGCAGAAGAACCTCCTTGAGGAGGTAGGCAAGTAGCGGCACTCACCAGTCGGTTTGATCGAGTGCTAATATGGCGGTGTTTGCAGGTGATGTCGTCATAGAGGTACTGAGGTCAGAGCCCCCGAACGTTGGCTTGGCGTTGGGGTTGGAGCCCCCGAGTGCCGGTTGGGCGTCAGGGTGTCTCTGGGTCGAACTTTCTGGGATGCGGGCGGACGGCTCATGGACGTCGTTGATGAAGACCCCGCTCAGAGATGGGTCCCGTCCGGCGGCCAGTTTTGCAAGGAAATCGGCGGCATCGTTGTCCTTTCGAGGGACGTGATGCAGTTCGATCCCCTAGAATTTGTCCTCGAGCTTGCGCACCTCTTGGTAGTATGCTGTCATGAGGGGGCTTTTGCAGGAGGACTCCTTCATGACCTGATCAGTGACTAGTTTCGAGTCGCCGCGAACGTAGAGTCACGTAGCGCCGAGCTCAATGGCGATGCGCAGTCCGTTGATAAGGGCCTCGTATTCCGTGGTATTGTTTGAAGCTGAAAAGTGGAGGCGGATGGCGTAGTGGAGTCTACTCCCGTCCGGGGAGATCAGAACCACCCCATCCCCTGAGCCGGGCGCCATTACGGACCCGTCGAAGTACATTGTCCAGTACTCGTGGGTGATGTCCGGGGTCAGTAGCTGGACCTCCGTCCATTCAGTGACAAAATCTGCGAGAGCCTGAGACTTAATAGTGGTGCGAGGGGTATATCTGATGTCATGGCCCATGAGTTTGAGTGCCCACTTGGAGATTTGCCCCGCGGCGTCGTGGTTGCGGATGATGTCTCTGAGTGGGTATGAAGTGACGACCGCAACTTCGTGGTCGGTGAAGTAGTGTAGGAGCTTCCTGGTCACCATTAGTACGGCGTATAGGAGTTTCTGCACCTGGGGGTACCAGACCTTTGGGTCGGTGAGTACCTCCCCGACGAAGTATACGGGTCGCTGGATCATGAGTTGGTGTCCCGGTTCCTCCCTTTCGACGACCAGGGCGGCACTCACAACATGGTTGCTTGCCGCGACGTACTCCCCGTTCGGGAGCAACGAGGATTGGGGCCGACGTCAGAGATGCTTTGTGGCTTTCCAGAGCCTGCTGGGCTTCCTTAGTCCAAATAAAGGCGTCCGTCTTTTTGAGGAGCTTGTAGAGCGGCATCCCCCGTTCACCGAGCCGGGAGATGAAGCGGCTCAGGGCAGCCAAACAGCCGGTGAGCCTCTGTACACCCTTGATGTTGCGTATGGGGCCCATGTTGGAAATGGCCATGATCTTTTTGGGGTTGGCCTCGATGCCGCGCTCGGACACGATGTATCCAAGAAGCTTCCCCTTCGGAACCCTGAAAATACATTTTTCGGGATTTAGCTTGATGTTGAACCTTCGAAGGTTTGTGAATGTTGTGGCCAAGCTTGCGATCAGGTCGCGAGCCCAAGCCGTTTTGACCATAATGTCATCAACGTAGATGGTAATCGTAGGCCTCGGCCGCTCGGCTTGATCAGGCTGATCGAGCGGTCGATTTGGTCGATGAAGCAATGCTGCATGCACCTTTGGTTGGTGGCGCCAGCGTTCTTCAGGCCGAAAGGCATATTCACGTAGCAGTATGAACCATACGGGGTGATGAACGAGGTTGCGAGCTGATCGGATTCTTTCATCGCAATCTGGTGATAGCCTAAGTAGGCATCCAGAAATGAGAGGATCTTGTAACCCGAGGTGGAGTCGACTATCTGGTCTATGCGTGACAAAGCAAAGTGATCCTTTGGACATGCCTTGTTGAGACCAGTATAATCAATGCACATTCTCCACTTCCCGGTCTTCTTTTTAACAAGGATGGGATTGGCAAGCCAGTCGGAGTGGAATACCTCTCTGATGAACCCGGCTGCCAGGAGTTTAGCGATCTCCTCACCTATGGCCCTGCGTCTCTCATCGTCGAAGCGACGCAGGCGCTACTTGGCGGGCTTCGAGCCCGGGATGATGCGCAGAGTGTGCTCGGTGACCTCCCGTGGTATGCCTGGCATGTCAGAAGGCTGCCATGCGAAGACATCATGATTGGAGCGTAGGAAGTCGACGAGCTTGCATTCCTATTTGGCCGGGAGCTGGGTCCCAATCCGCAGCGTTTTGGTTGGGTTGGTGGGGTCGATACCCACCACCTTGGTTTCCTCGAGCGGACGAAAGGCCGTCGAGGAGGTTGGTTTGTTGCAGTCTGGGACTGCCGGGGTCGACGATTCCCCGACCCGCGGGAGCTCGGACGAGTTGACGACCGCAGTGGCATGCTCGTAGTGCTCACGGTCGCACGTGAAGGCGTGCGAGAAGGCGCTACTCATGGTGATGACGCCGTTTGGTCCCGACATCTTTAGCTTGAGATAGGTGTAGTTGGGGATTGCCATGAATCTTGCGTAGCATGGTCGCCCGAAGATGGCATGGCAGGACCCTGGAAAGTCTACCACCTCGAAGGTGAGGACCTCCGAGCGGAAGTTGGACCGGCCGCCGAACATGACGGACAGATCGATCTGTCCGAGTGGGTATGCCTGCGCTCCTGGGATTACCCCATGGAAGGGGGAGCCTGCTGGGCGGAGCTCCGATCGGGGGATGCGTATGGCATCGAGGGTGTCGATGTATAGGATGTTAAGGCCGCTGCCTCCATCCATCAGCACTTTGGTGAGGTGCTTCTTGCGGATGATGGGGTCGACGACGAGCGGGTACCGTCCTGGTCTTGTGACGTGGGAGGGAAGGTTCCTCTGATCGAAGGTGATCGGTGATTCCAACCAGCTGAGGAAGGAGGGGACGGCCGTCTCGGCGGCGCATGCCTCCCTATAGCGCACCTTGTGCTGGCGTTTCATCCAGATGGCATCGGACCCGCCGAAGATCATGATGCACTCCTCAGGTTCGGGGAAGCCATCTCCGTCCTTGCCTACCGTGCCTCCTTTCTTGGCCGCCGCCTCTTTGTCGTCTCCCTCCTTTGGCCCGTCGGCCTGTCGGAGGAAACATTTGAGGAGCTCGCAGTCCTTGAAGAGGTGTTTGACGGAATAGGCATGGTTGGTGCACGGACTGTCCATGAGTTTGTTGAAGTGGTCAGGCAGGCCCTGTTGGGGCTGCTTGCCCATGCGATCAGCCGCGGCGACCATCGTGGTGTTGTCTAATCGGCGCCGATCCTTTTTGTTCTTCTTGCCCCTCTCTGTGGAGGGGCCCTCATCTTGGTCCGCACGCTTGGCCTTGACTTTGTCCCGGCCTCCGCTGAAGACCGCTCCGACCGCCTCCTCGTCAGAGGAGTGGTTAGTGGTGACGTCGAGCAGGTCGCGGGTGGTACGGGGCTTCAGACAGCCAAGCTTGTGGATCAGGGACTTGTAGTTCGTCCCGGAGAGGAACGCGCTGATGACGTCTGCGTCGACGACATCAAGGAGGGAGTTGCATCATTGGGAGAACATGTGGATGTAATCTCGCAGGGACTCGCTGGGCTCCTGCTGGCAGCTCTTGAGGTCCTAGGAGTTTCCAGGGCAGACATACGTCTCCTGAAAATTTCTGACAAAAACCCTCTTGAGGTCTGCCCAGTCATGGATGCTGTCGTACGGGAGGAATTCAAGCCATGCCCGAACATGCTCCCCACGCAAATGGGAAGATATTGAATGATGAAATAGTCATCATCCACTCCTCCGGCCCGGCGGGCGAGCCGGAAGTCTTCGAGCCAAATTCCTAGGTTTGTCTCCCCGGTGTATTTGGTGATGTTGGTGGGCGGTTGGAAACGTCGTGGGAACGGTGCTCTCCGGATATGTCGGCCGAAGGCCTGTGGTCCCGGGCCCTCAGGGCTGGGACTCCGGGCGTCCGATCGGCGAACGCGCCTGGGGTGCGTTTCACCGCTCCCCTCGATGGTCCGGCCGAGATCCATGTTGCTTGCTCCTACCACCGCCCGACGGGCATCATCATCGTGCTGGACCTAATGCCGGTTGCTGATGATGCTGCGAGCATCCTGGTGCGAACTGGTCCATTCGTGCACCGGCGGTCGGTGTGGGGCAGGCACTAGGTCGGACCATGGTGTGGCTGCCGCCCCTTGGGCCGCACCTGGCGGCTGTAGCGGTGAGCGAATGGAGCAATCCGTCTGGCGTGTCCCCGTTCCCCCGGTGGGGAGGGATGGTGCGTGTCGGAGTCACGATGCGGAGCTTTCCGCCTGTTGAACGTCAGCGGCTTCTACCAGAACCCGGAGGTTTCGATAGACCTCCCGCTCCCGGGGGTCGATGGGCTCGGAAACACCATGCAGAAGCATCGCCGCAGCGGCAATGTTCTGGCTGGCCTGAGCGAACTGTGGGGGATCGTTCCCCTCATTCACGATGTCGTGTTGGGCCTGGCGAGCGTGGCCCCAGGCGCCACCCGTCGGGTGATGCGCATGCGGCGCACGTGCTGCACCGAATGCGCCGGTGCAGGCGGCGGCTAGTTCTGCCGCTGTTGTCGTAATTCCTCGACATGCGCTTGCACAGACGCGAGGGCCCCCACGCGTGGGTCCAGAGAGGTGTGAGTCTACGCAGCCTTCACAACCACCGACGGCTGTCCCGGAGCGTCCACCATAGCGCACTCCTGGGATGGACAGTGGCGGGGTGCCACATCGCCGATGCTGGAACCGTCGCTCTCGCCCTCGTCATCTAGGAGTTCATGGAAAACGGTAGGAGCGTAGCCTGCCGTTCCCACGAATTCGGTTGCGAGGGGGGATGACGCCAGCATCCTTCGGAGCCCTTGAGCGTATGCATCCGCGGAGGACGCGAGGCCGTGTGGGAACCGATCGTACGGTGTTTGTGGCGTGGGCGATACCGTCCCTCTGGCTGATAGGTGGGGGATAGTAAATAAAGAGTAAATAATAGTACGCATATTACTTACAGCGGGGTTTGAGCAGAGAGTTTGCTCGGAATGAAGCGCAGATGCCGCGTCGTCGAAGTCGTGCGTCCCGGAGTTGATGGAGGGCGCCCCTCCGACGAGTGCCGGGACGTGAGCCTCCTTGCGGAGGTGCAGTTCACCGAGCCAGTCGGCGACGAAGTCCAGGCTTCCGGAGAGGAAGGCCTTGGATGGCTCGAAGACGGGTGAGTCCTGTACCCCAGCCGGTGAGAGTGCAGGAAATTCCAGCGAGCCGAAGCGAATTGTATCGCCCGAGCCCGCCACGGTGAGGGTGGCGGGAAAGTGGGCCATCCGATGACCAAAAAGTGTTGAACGTACAACGTCTTCCCCACGGACGGCGCCAACTGTCGGTGCAGAATGTGACCAACTAGTAAATATTTGTAGTTTTGCCGTACGTTGTGATAGGAGGTGGCCTAGCACTCAATGACACAGGGTTTATACTGGTTCAGACAACGTGCCCTACGTCCAGTTTGGGTCGGTCGGTGACTTTATTCCTGAGCCCAGGTGCTCGAAGTCTACAGTGGGGTTACAAACGAGAGGGAGAAAGATGGGGTGTACAAGAGGTCCGGTCGGGAGGGCCGAGAGCGACAGGAGCTACGCTATGAGCTAAGTGTTCGAGCGTGTACTTGAGGTTCGAACCTGGCGGTTCTGTGGTTGTGGACTAGAGAACTTGGTTGATCTAATGAATCTGAGGAAGGCTCTTCAAAGGGGGCCTCAGAGAGAAAAAGCCTCTCCTTTCTTGGAGGGAGCGCATCCCCTTTTATAGATAAAGGGGATGGCTTTACAAGTGAGGGTACGTATGCTATTGAGCTTTGTTGCCCATGCCGGCGGGTACAAGATAATGGTAGGTGCCTGCAACACTGTTGATGTTACTGTAGAATGTCAGATGCATGTGGGAGGTTGCGTTTGCCTTCTTCAGGAATGGTAGACGTCGGTACCTATAGATATTGTTTGATGCCTAGAGGCATGTGAGGAGTGTCACCACGTTCCCCCCATACGGTAAATCTCGGCGCCCACAACACTATCGACGCCCAGAGGCACATTGGGGGCCCCTACCGTATGGGACTTTTAACGGCGCCTATAATATTGTAGAAGGAAATGTCGACGCCTACAATACTGGTTGCAGAGTACTGTTCCTATAGGTGAACAGGGTATGGTCCCTAGTATCGTGGTTTTTACTTACGTGCCTGGCTTGCTTTCTCCGTTCGTCCCTAGCTCCTTCCGAGCGGGCGTCCCCGGTCGGATGGCTCCAGCCGGCTCTGGTCGCGCCAGTCGAAGAAGAGCGATGAGCAGGGTTTCTGTGACCCCCGATCGAAGACGTGAGGTCAGAGTCGAAAGCAGCGTTTGGGCTAGGCCTTCCGATCGGAGAGGCCGTCCGAAGGCGGCTGGAGTCTGAAGCGATCTTTCCGGTCGGAGAGGTGGGCTGAAGTAGTTGATGAGCGGGTGCTGCTCTCCTTCGGTCAGTACTTCCGGTCGGTGACTGGACCGCCCTTCCGGCCTGATGTTTTAGACTCTTGGGCCGGCCCATGAGTTGTGTCCTGCTTGTTTGGGCCGAGCCTTGGCGTGGAAGCCGGTCCCCAAGGGACCCCAAGTTTATGAACCCGACAGGACCTGAACACACTAATTGGGGTCCCTAACATATGATACACCCCCAATAGTAGCCTCTCGGCTATTTGATTTTGGTCAGAAGTACAAGACCCAATAGCTGAACACAAGTACACAACTAAGTGTGGTCCACTTACAACTCAAATCCGACCGCAAGGATCACCCTTCAAAAAATATACGTGTGCGTCTCACTAAAAACTCTATCCCAAAAACCCTGTGGGAAATGGGGGCATGGAGAAAAGAGCATGTACACGACTCTCGTCTATACAAAGATAGTCTAGGGATGATTCTATCTTCAGCTAGTCTTCGATGGCAACCTTTGCTCGGACCTCTATGGCTTTGTATTTTGGCAACTTTGCTCCTCTGCATGGTCTTGAGCCCTCAATATCTTCTCTTCATAATTGAACCTTCACCGAAGAAATTAATGTAGGCAAAGTAGTCGACGTAGGTGAGTTAGTTGTAGATGATCACAACAAGTCTTCAAGATTTGCTCATGGGAGGCAAGGCTTACATCTTCGGGCGAATTGCTTGTCCAATGCGCTCCTCGCCAGCCCCTCTTGGCTAGCGCTTGTGAGAAATTGTTTCACGTGCTTAAATTAGATGACGTAGGCACGATTGTTGTCACATATATCATAGATGGCGATCCGCCCTCCAAATTGATGGCAAAAGCGAAGGTGAGGATGTCGATGGTGATCCCCCACTCCAAATTGACGTTGAGGGCAAAGTAGAAGATGTTGATTCCTAATGTAGAGGAATGATAATTTGTGAATGTTGATTGTCAATGAAATTCGTTGATTGATGAAGGCCAATTAATTTCGAATACCCATACGCACAACACCAATGCTTTCTGAATATCAATGATCAAAGAAATCCATAATTTTTGAGAAAGCCAATATTGTAAAGATCAATATATAGTGAAACCCATTGTGTCATAAAAACTAGTATATTCAACGAAAGTTAGTGACCATATGGAAACCCATACTAGACGGGGAACAAGGTAACTTGTGTATAATGCTACACTTGTCGAACAAACATGCTACATAAATGAGTTAGTCGAGAAAGGGTGAGAGATACTCATAACGGTGGATTTGAGATAGAAAATTGTAAATAAAATGCAAAAACATGAATATATGATCGTTTCCGAATGGCTAAGTGAGAAATTAAGTTGCTTGGTCGATTTTTAATCTGCAACTAAAACTGTTGCAAGTATTTCTATCACTTTGATAACTTTGCTTCATGCGAATCTTATACTTTCGCACCTTGCTTAATAAATGGGCAAGCTATATATATTAGCGATATATTAACAGGCAAGTCATAGATGCAGAGCGCGTGAAAAACAAAAGGTCGGGTGAAAAAAGACGGCTTGGGCTTCGGTAGCGGACTGCAGAGATGGCCCACAATGCGATGACTGTATTCGCACAAAAAAACAATCAATGTTATTAAGTATAAATCATCATGTTACTTATGGTCTAGTGGACTAGCTTTCTTTTGCCTTTCTATCATTCTAATCGAACTTGAAATTATATTCAAAAGAAAGCTATTGTAAAAACAAAAGAAATACCTCTTTCAGAATGCCCTTTAATTTTAAAAGTAGAGGTAGAATAGAACACCCAGTTTAAGAGTAATGATCACACGTTTGTAATGCATTGTATGTTCCGGAATATGTTCCGCTCATCTACCTTTTTCGGGTAGCAATGATTATTCACAGGTACTACGCCTTAACACCAAAGAAGAGTTCGATCCGATGCTTTATTTTTATCTTAGTGAAAAAATCGATGAACAATGAATAAGCGATGGCTGATGGCTATATATAAAAAAAAAAAAAAATGACAAGCATTTGATGAGTGAATAACCGATGCAAACTGTGACTATTCGGCGGAAACGAATAATGCGAGAGCGAAGCAAAATAATACAACTTTCGGCTACATAAAAAAGTGTTCTATTTTGGAAAGGGTAAATGTTCCGAAGGATTAAAGTTTGTAAACGCGAAGCTAACTAGTTTTGCGGTTTGTATGCGAAGGGGCAACCATGTGCAATTCCGAAGTTAGATTTCCTTCATTGCTAAACGCATTCTCAGGAAATTATGAATAAGAAACTAACAACAGTACACGACGAGCCATCATGAAAACACGTGGTAACCATGCTCATCTGTGTTGAACTTGGATGGAAAAACTAGTTATGAATTGTTGTTGCTACACCAAGCTTAAAAGCATTGGCAGCCATACTTATTTTTTCGCTTGGCTTGCTGAGCCGAAGGTGATCGATGTCTCAGAAAAGAGCCCCCCATGACGTTGGAAGAGCTGAAAACTTTTTTTTCTTCATGAAATAAGGCGGCAAAGGACGACTAACTAGAATACTCAGGAGATGTGAAAAGAATTCATTGGACCTGTTCATTTCGCTGAAATTTGGCTTATGCTGATTTGTTATCAGTCTGTTTTAGTAAATGTGTTAGCAAAGGACATTAGAGGTCCCGAGGGATGTGTTGACTCGAACCCAGAGGCAACTTACGATTATTTGGGAATTATATTGATTTTTGCTGAATTAGCTGGTGACCTATCTGAGCGAACGGAGAAATATCACGGGGTTCGCGCGATGTACATAACATATGTCAGACAAGATTAGCAATAATACAAATCCACTTTTTTGAAACGAGGAAAGTGATTTATCTGGGCGTATAGCTAATAATACAAATCCACTTTTTTCTTTTTCTTTTTTGCGAAACGAGGAAAGTGGTTTCTCTGGACGTATAGCTAGTTGGAGTTGAGCCCGAAGTAGCTCTCTCGCTACAGCGTTTGCCGCCTCCGAATGGAAACCGGAGTTGGGCTCGCTGTCTTTTCTCCGAAAGCGCTTGCCGCAGATTTCGCTGGAGCATTCACCAATGCAATTGCCACCTCCGAATGGGACTAATTCCTTTTTTTTTTCTGGACCTGTATATCATGATTCATGCCTAGCGAAATGCATGTGTTTGTGTTTGTGCTAGCCTGTAAAATGATAGCGAGGCCAAGTAAAGTGCATAAACCTCGATTTGATCCTTCGTTGAATGGCCTTGTACCTCTTTGGGATAAGAAAAGGTTGAAGCTCCTCCCTCGGTCCCTCTGTACACTCACAAAAAAAGATTCGTTAATATTGGTGTACAACACCAACATGAGATCTTGCGTCAAAAACACCAACATGAGATAGAAGAGAGTAAGAAGGAGAGAGCTAATTGAGCGATGGCCAAAGGTCTTCCTCCACCTTGCCTTTCTCCCCCTTTAGGCCTTATTCCTTCCATCCATTTAGCTACGACTGATTGATCAGATGAAGCAAGGAGAGAGAGAAGAACCTCGGCGAAGAAGGTGGCAGGTGTGGAGAAGCGGCGAAAGAACCTTGACTCACCGAGCACCTTTCTTCTAGTCCTTTGTCGCACCGTCTTCTAATCGAATTGTACTTGTGGTGGTACGACCAAACACAAAGCTAATGCACCAAAGGATGGGGTCGGCGGTCCGCCACCATTTACTAGGGTAGGGATAGATGGAAGCAAGCAGAGTCCCGACTCGTGAGTCGTGACAGTTCATTAATTGTTCAACATGTCTCTGATCCATCTCCCCTACCCTCTGTTCCAAATTATAAAAGTTTTTGACTTTTCTAGATATATAGTTTTTAAATATACACCATGTCTAGATATATAGTAAAAATAATACCTATAGAAAAAGCGAGAGTATCTAATCTATCTATATCTATACCTAATATTAAAGAGCGAAGAAATTCTTTCATCTCACTTTCTTTTTACTTCCCAAACTACCCCGCGCTCCTCTCGTATCCATAAAAAACCAACGTAAACACGATCCATGATCACGTCTAACAATCGGTGTTCATATCATAGTAGCCGGCTAGGTACCTACCACCAAAGTTAACAACCACTTCCTTCGTCCTACAATGATTCTCAAACCAAAACATCTTATAGGAGGACGAGCTGGGCGGCGAAGGTATAACTAGCTAGGATATCGAAAAGGAAAAGGAAATCTAGAAATGGAAAAGGAAATCCCAAATGAGCACGAGATCTTAGAACTAGCGCCACTTTTGACGAGAAAGTCACCTACCACTAAAAGCACGACACCGTTAAAATCCTAGAAAATTTGCTCCCACGAGAAGTTGAACTCGTTGCTGCATTAAATGTTTAAGGTCACCTTTTCCTCAATACTGTAGTTATCTTAAGCTTTTTTTCTCAATATATTGTAGTTGCATATGCATGGCATGTATATGCTTTTTCCTTGCAACTATGCTATGCTTCATGACTATTTTAATTGGACCGATACAAAGATAGATAAACATCAGATGCTTACTCGCCTCCGCTAGCAGCTCTAAGGCTTCCTTTGGGAGAAAGGGCAGCTCAAGTGCACAACCCAGCGAACAGCAGCCCCAATGGATATCTGCACCTTCTCATGGCAAATCTATAATGTGCAAAGTAATATCATTTTGGTGTTTGCTCTGCGCGCAAGAACTTTTTGCAGCTGTAAGAATTTGCATGACGTTGTGTTTGCTTGAACCTGTCAAAACAAGACTTTCAAGTGCAACGTTCGACTAGTGTGGCCAAATATGCTGCCGGTGAGTCCCACCAAAAAAAAGAACAGATTCTCCAAAAAAAAACAAAGATTTATTTTGAGCAGAAAAAAAAGAACAAAGATGCCTCTACTTAATGAGTTGTTGGGCTCGAGGTTAGAGCTAGCCCAGGCTCGACCCAGATTTGCTCGCGGGCCAATTGGGCCACCCATACACAAAAATATTTCGTCCTTCTGGATCCCTGGATGGTGGCCCGAACAAGTACAGGGCCCATTTCTAGCCTATCGAGCTGGTCAGGTAAAAACCCTATACCTCGCGGCGCCTCCTTCGCCGTCGCCGTCGCTTCCTTCCCGTCGTCGCCGGCTCGCTTCCTCACCTAGGCGCAGGCAGCCTTGCGTTCGCTCCCCATCATCGCCGGCTCGCTTCCTCACCGAGGCTCAGGCAGCCCTGCGTTCGCTCCCGTCGGTCCTCGCTGGGAGCCACACCCAACAGGCTCCAGCAATCAATTCGGCGCATCCAAGCACGGCGCCTCCCTCCTCGATTAGGCTCCTCGGTGGCCTGTTGTTCTAGGCAGGTGGGAAGGCGGGAAGGATGTTCACGCTGAGCCAGATCGAGCACGACCTACCGATGCCGCCGCACCTGCTGAGCCGCCCCCTCCCCGACGCCATCAAGACCGAGCTCGAGAGGCTCTTCTTGGACAAGGTAACGCGGATGTCGGTTCCGTTTAGCCGTGGCATTAGCATTGTTTGGAATTTTTGCTCGGAGTGCAGCAATACTCGGACTAAACCCATTTGCTCACAACATTTTGGTGGTTCCTAAATGTGTGTGTCTGTTTGCGTTTCGCGTACGATGCAGGTAATCGCAAACCTTGGGCTGTGCGTGTCTGTCTATGATATCAGATCCATTGAAGGTGGTTCCATCCATCCAGGAGAGGGCTGCTCGACCTATAAAGTAAAGCATGCCTTGTGTATCTCTTATTATGTTATATTATATTCTTGGTATAGTAATATGCTTGCATTAAATGTTTTATTGAAGGTAAGTTTGTGGAAGTATTGTGATTCCCATAAAACGTGACCTTCCAAATCATGCGACATGGGTGCTGCTATGTTGCCTTTTTCACACTCTTTAATTTGTGATCAATTGCAAGCAAGATGTGAAATCTCAGTTAATATTTATCTTTTGTCCAGTTTCCTTCTCATTGGTGCTCACTAATTACTTAAAACTGTTTCTAGTAGTGCTTAGCATTTGGTTGCTGTGCTAGAGCGGAAATATTAGCTTTTTTGATTTATCCTATTGTTGTTTTTTCTTCTCTTCATGTATGAGTATGATAGCTACTTGCCCATCACTTGAAAGGCAAAATATGCATATTTTCCCAGCATTTTTCTCTTTCCAATGGCCTTGCCACTGAGGCACTTAGCAATTTAGTTCAAAAATCGTGATGGTTCCCAGGCTGTATTTTCTAATTGATTATTTTTAGTTATGATGCTAAGATCCAGTTCTTCCATTTGTCAAAAACAATGCTAATTAGTTTGTTGATATGAATTTGTAATCTAGAGTGTTGCTACCTAGTAAGTAGTAATGACTTGATTTTAGTATAACAAGTTACGATACATGGTTATTGTAATTTCTTTGCTGAATGGTAATGAAATTTGGGTTTCCCGTTGTAGAAAAAAAAAGTTATGATACACGAAGAACCCTTTCTAACTAGAATTACACACCTTTTTAACAGTGATACCCTTTCTTCCAGTATTGTATATTTGTATTATTATAATATATCTGATCTCTGCAAAGTTATTTATTTCAATTCTGGGGCTTCCTACACTTTGCAAATTATGCTCAGGATTTCCTTGTTCCTGTTTTGGATAGGTTTCATTTCGTTTGCTGATGTTCAAGCCTTTTAATGGGGAGGTTCTTGTTGGGAGGATTATTGGATATGATGATAAGGGGTTGCAGGGTGAGTTCATTTGGAGAACAGCTTCAGTAGAAACCTCTTGATTCCTGCCCTCATGTGAACTGTCCATGGTCCTTTCTGGTGCTGTATTTTAGCTTTCTATAATAACTTTACTTTGCATTTTGTTCATACTTTCAAAATTGTATGCCCTAACTTTTAAACAAAAGGTCCAAATGGTTTGCTCATGTCTAATCTGTGCCATCCAGCGTGAAGGGCGGGCCTGGTGCAAGCGGTAGAGTCTTGCCGCCTGTGACCGGAAGGTCCCGGGTTCGAGTCGTGGTCTCCTCGCATTGCACAGGCGAGGGTAAGGCTTGCCACTGACACCCTTCCCCAGACCCCGCACAGAGCGGGAGCTCTCTGCACTGGGTACGCCCTTTTTAATCTGTGCCATGCATGAATAAATTTTAAGCCTATTAGCCTAACACTTCCAAACTAAATGTTTTATTGGAAATATTAATTTCATTTTTACAAGCATGGTGCATTACCTGGTTGAAATGGTTGCTACAAAATTTAAATGCTCCATTCCTGTTCTGAGAATTAAATGAAACATCAAATACGTATGATATCGTCGTAACTACATTGCTTTTAGCTAATAGACCTGGTTCTTTTGCAGTTTCACTTGATTTCTTCAGTGACATTTCCATACCTGGACACTTGATGCAGTTTGGCACAGTAAGGTTGTGCACCACCTGTTTTGCTAATTTATTGTTGCAGTATATAAATCACTAGTATTATTTAAAGTTGATATGTGCTTCTGGAGTTATATTGTACAATTTAGTTTTGGTTTGTCTTGAAGGGCAGGCCTGGTGCAGTGGTGAGAGTTGTCTCACTGAGTCATCAGGTCGTGGGTTCGAAGCAGCCTCTCTGCAGATTTTGCGGGGGAAGGCTTGTCTCGGTTTATCCCTTCCACAGACCCCACTCATGTGGGAGCCTCCGGCACTGGGTCTGCCCCCTTTTTTTGTTTGTCTTGAAGTAGCATTTCAACCACTCATCCTTTTACATCTGTAGTATGACCTAAATTATGTTAGTTATCATGTCAGTGTATAGTGTACTCCATTCGACTAATTGTTATGGGACTGTAAAACCATTACATAGCTTGTGAGAAACTAAACTGAAATTTGACTTGGGAAAAAAATTACGGAAAAAGATTGCTCTCTCCAGCATGTAGGTAGCACTTTCAATGCTGTTAAAAGAACCTTAGTTTAACTTATTGCATTGATGAAACACTGTTCTTTTCTTCTGTTTCTGAAGAAAGTATTTTCTGCATAAAGTTCAGTGTATTTTTCTTTAGTTCTCATCTGTGTTCACTGTTCATTGAATTTCCAGGGGACCAGATGGTAGGTGGATGCTGAAGACTGAAGATGGTGATGAGCTTTATCTAGATCTAGATGACGAGGTACATCAAATTTGTGCTTTAGTTTAGTTTTTGTTTATTGCAAAACAATGACTACTTCCTATGATTGCTGCCCCGACCAAACTCGTGACCAATCCAAACATTGTACAGATAAGGTTCTTGGTTTCTAGCACAAAATACCCACCTATCCCAATTGACCAAAAGGAGGATGACCCACCATTTGCTCCAATGCAGATTGTTGTAAGCATCTACATCTATCCTCATTCTGTATGGTAGATTCTTGAGCATCGCTTCAAGTTGTACTTGCATAAATTTTTTTGTTGTATCTTATAAGCTGTGCCAGTTATTTTATTCTGACGTGTCTCATCCAATTTGGTGGCTTGATAGTTGATATTTTATAATGTCGGAGTGAAGCCCATGTGGGCCTTGGATAGTTGGATAACACAAAAACATTTCTAATCCCATAATATGGATTTTGCTTCTTTGATTCCCTTATTCTGTCAAATATAACCTCTTTGCATATGCCTTTCGAGAGAATTATTCTCTTAATATGCTGAATGTTGTCTTTTCATGCTTTTTGTGTAAGCACTTCCCTGTATGCATATTGTTGTGCATATGCAGCCTGACTCTGTTTATATTCATGTATGGTGATTTCTGATTAATATCATGCTTTGGCAAATGACTTCCGTGTTGTATCTACAAATTGTAAACCATTGTTTTGCTTACATGACATTTATTCATTTTATATCTTATAAGCTGAGCCAGTTATTTTGTTGTGATGTGGTATCCAATTTGGTGGCTTGATATGTTATAGACCTATGTTGAAGCGAAGACATTGGGCCTTAGTCCCATTAACGTGTCTAGTGTCGTTCAGTGTACGAGAAACGTTAATTCCAAGTTGTCAGTGCATGACTGTGTTTACATGTGGGAAGTGGAGACGTCATGTGAAGCTTGTGATAGATGGCAAGGCAAAAGTTGCGAGGTCATGTGAAGCTAGCTGGTATTTTTTGGGTGCACATTGCTTTACTTGTGTCTGCATCGCAACTTGTCATTGCCATGTCAAACCTGCCACCGTGCCATGTCATTATGCAGTGTCAAATCTAGCACACTTTATACACGATTCCTTGCATAGTCTATGCACAAAAGTAATGTTATTTGCTATGCATTCCATGCATCATGCATGGTGTCAAATCTAGAACGCGGAACACACAATTCCTTGCATTGATAAACTACATAAATAGACGAATCCCATATTCTGGATCGTATTATGCTCTGATTCCCTTATTCTGTCAAACATAACATCTTTGCATGCCTCTTGAGAGGATTATATTATACTAATATACTGAATTTTGTCAGTTCATGTTTTGGTGAATAAGTGTGGTAATGTCTCTGCAGGGAAGTATTAAAGGAGATGGCCTTGGTCTTCTTGCTTGGTGGGCAGCTGATGAAGAGGAGGGGAGGAGGCGGCAGAGCAAGAGCAATAGCATTGTGTTGCTCTAGGGCGCACTTCGTGTAGTTTACAAAATCAGCCTGGTAGCATGTGTAGTGTAGGTCAGATTCCTAGGAGAAATTATGTATGTATGTAATCCCCTGAAATTTTCTGAATATCTGTCAGCTATATAATCTGATAGCACAGAGATCTCTCCCTGTAAGGGCATTCAGCAGGCCGACACCATAGAAGTTCACTTCTAACCAGTGCTTGGTGTTACTCCCCAGCTAACAGCTGGGTAAAAGATCTTGGAGTGGTGAAACCGATATCTGATGTATAATTTTCCTGTGAAGTGTAAAAGTGGTGGACACGGTGCAACTCCCCAAGCCGGAGTTGATATTTTTCCAGTCACATGGTTGGCACACTTACACTTTATTGTCTTTTGCAGCTTGGCGGCTGAAAAAAATGCATGTTTGCGATATTTTCAGACCACCTAGTTGGGTTGACAAATGTTTGGTGAACCTGGTCTCTTGTTGAGCGGTTCTTTTGTTGGATGTGGATTCCACCGTAGGTATTTCGTGGTATGGAAATTGGCAAAGTTGAAACAAAATCTGTGGCTATACCATTTCCTGGAGTTCAATCATCGAAAGAATCGTCCATGTGTGAAATACAAAAATACAGTTTTTTCTCGACTGTAGTAGAATGTAAATTTGCTACTTTGCAAGATAGTTGGACAATCAAGCTGATAGATCAACACACAAGATGAAAGTTGCAAAGTCGCAGCTGCTAGCACTCTAGAATTGTACTATTACTATTGAAAATAGTAGCGATTAACGGGCAAGTATGGTAATGGTAAACAACAAATAGTCTAAAGATCGACGAATCATGGATGGATGTTGCAGTAATTTTTAAAATTTTTTTTTTTTTGAAGAGCTACCGACAAGAGCTTTGCCAGGCATGTATGGACAAAGAAGAAGACTACAACACAACAAACCATGTATTGATAAAGAAGACTACAACACCACAAACCCACACAAAGACAATAACCAAAGAAACATAAATTCAAAGAGCTACCGACAAGAGCTTTGTCGGGCATGTATTGTATGGATAAAGAAGAAGAATAGAACACCACAAACCCACACAATGACAATAACCAAAGAAACCTAAGCACCGACGACGAAGGATCACCCTATGCGCATGAGACAAGTTTCTGTTGGGGGAGGGGGTTTCAACAACGCCGCCTCGGCTGTGACGTCCTTGGACACCGCCATCTTCTACCGGGAGGCACTAATTTAAAATTTTGTATCTTCAATTTGCATGCTGTTCTCAGTTCATATGTGTGTGAATTGCTGCTTGGCGCTTGCTCTGACTCTTCAGTAGGTGACCCTGACGCCGTTGTATCTGAGGATCTCACCGATGAGCTCCCCCTTGCCGGAGCCGACGTAGCGGCCGACGATCTGGCCGTCCCTGATGAAGACGAAAGTGGGCACCTCGACGATTTTCATGTCCCTGAGGAACTCCATGCAGCTGTCGTTCTCGTCGCCGTTCATGCGCGCGAAGACGGTGTTGTCGACCATGGACCGCGACAGCTTCAGCACGGTGGGGTACACCTTGACGCAGGGTCCGCAGTGCTTGAGGCCGACGTCCAGCACGACGAGCTTGCCCTTGTCGCCGCGGTGTTGATTGATGAGCGCCTCCACGTCCTCCCGCGAGTGCAGCTGCACCACCGCCGAGTGGCTGTCGCCGTAGTAGAGGACGTCGCCGGCGAGCCGCTCGGGGCCGATGGCCTCCTCCTCGTGCACCTTCTGGGCGCCCTTGTAGAAGTTGAAGTGGGGCACCTGCGTGATGCCCTCCCGGCGGAACAGCTCCTTGGTGGCCTCCGACTCGTCGCCCAGGACGAGCAGGAAGTCGACGTCGCCGCAGGTGCGGCTGAGCTGCACCATGGTCGGGTAGATCTGGCTGCTGCTCTCGCTGTCGCTCGCCGCGAACTCCACCACCACCAGCCGGTTCTTGGCGGCCTTGAGCGCGTCGTCGAACTCCTGGGTGCTGTGCACCCTGACCACGCGCTCGTGCTTGCTCGACGGCGCCGGCTGCGCCTTCTCGGCGCCCGAGACCGCCGCCCTCGGCGTGGGCAGCACAGCCGCGCGCCCCGTGCGGCTGATCTGGGCGGGCAAGAACCTGACGATCTTGGCGCCGGTCGGCACGGCGCTGCGCAGGCTAGCGGTTGCCGCGGACCTGGTGGCGAGGGTGGACGGGAAGGTGGCGGTGGAGGCCATCGCCGGTGTGCTGAACTTGCTGCTGAGGAACAGAGAACTAGAGAAGGGAGGTGGAAGATGGGATGGGCCAGAAATCGGATGACACAGGTAGCCGCCACTTGCTTGTGGCTGCTATTTCATCCAACATCCACCCAAAGGTGGCCACTTGCTTGTGGTTGCTATTTCTTCCATCCTAGATTTTTCGATCTGGGTCCTGATTATTTGATCTTTGCACTTTTGTTGGCTTCTGCTTGGGTGATTTGGCCCGGACAAATTCAAGTGGCTACTTTATGAGGCCATCATCGGTGTGGCAGGCAATCCTGGTCACCAAACACTTGAAATTAATGGTCCGGATTGCTACCTAGCTAAACATTGTTATAAAAAAATCAACAAGTACCGTCCTTTTGAAAACCTAAGAACTGATAAAATACTCCACATGACTATTTTTTTCAAAAGCATGACGGACATGATCTCGCCTATGTGTACACTCGTATTTGAATTGAATGCATGACGTGTGTCCTGTCAGTAGAAAACACACACTCCATCAACTTCTACAATTAAAGCATCTACAAGTGTTTTCTCTAAAATTTACTCTCCCTGTTCAAAAATAAAATATCATTTAATTTGTATCTCTAAATAAATTTATTATAAAAATATTTTGAATAATTAATCTAATGATACTTATTATACATCATAAATATTAATGATTTCTTGTATATAGTTGGTTCAACTTCAAAGCATTTTACTTCGCGTGAAATAAGAATGACACTTATTTTGGGGACGGAAGGAGTACTCTCTAAATTATCATTTGTGGAGTAATTCGAGTAAAAACCATTTTCTATATCTTTATATCCTCCAACAGATTTTCTATATCTTGTATGCACTTTAAATAACTATTCTCACTTTTTATCTTTGGCTAGCGAGAAATCAGAAATAGATAATGTCTATATTGAGATATCTAATTAAAGAGGCTGTTGTTGGAGGGTATTTTTCTCACCGAAATCTCTACCCTATAAATTAGGAAATATATAAAAAGTCTTTTGGAGTTGCTCTTAAATCTCCAAATATAATCATTCTTTGTTTTGAGTTTCGTGCTAGCTAAAGATGTAGAGCAGAGCTAGCTCTCTAGAGTACATACAAAATATAGAGACGGAAAAAATATAAAGAGCGATGTTTATTCAAATATGATGATTCAAAAAGTAAGCAGATTAAGAAAGATTCTTTGAGACTGCTCTTATACAGGGTTCTATTTTCTTTGTCCCAAAATAAGTATTATTTTCGTTTCTCAATGAGTTAAGTACTTTTAACTTTGACCAATATATGTAAGGAAACATTAATATTCATAGTACGTAATCAGTATCATTAGATATATCGTTGAATTTATTTTTATAATATACTTATTTAAATATATAAATATTATTAATATTTTATATAAATCTAATCCAACTTAAAAAAAATTAACCGACATAGATATGACACTTTTTAAGAATATAATAACAAAAGTTACTATATGATTACGTGCTCAACACTTAAATGAATAAAGTCTCCAGTACGAAGTGCTTTTATGGTACTTCGTTGTCGGCTGATAGCTATTTGATTCATAGCCACGTCAGCAAAAGTGATAAGGTAGCACCAAAATGAAGATGGAACACAAACATGCATATTAAATATAAAAATTTATGCAATGCAAACGAGCACATGAATATGCACATATCAAATGCAATCAATCAAAAGTTCATGAGCTTCCCCTTACTTGTGTGCTTCTTTTATCAAGAATTTTAATCCTTCTTAATTTCTCAATGTTGCTCCCTCTTCTTTGTCCATATCCATGTCCAAAACCAACTTCCAATGATATTTTTGTATTAATCTCTTCCTCTTTGTCATCAATTTCCAAAAAAGGTATGCTTATTTTGATACAAAGGGTTGCACTTAAGGATAGATGGTTGATAATTGAATCTTTCATTTTTTATGGACACCATTTGCATAGCTCTTTAGACACCATGTATAGGATCTTGTGACCTTGATACCAATTGTAGTGGGGCTTCTCCCTCTATATTCAAGCATGGGTCATTCACTTGATAATCTTGAGCTCTTGTGTATTAGGGATGCATTCTTCACTTGATGATCACTTAAAGTTGAGGATTACTTATGGAACCACCATCTTGTATGAATGATACCATATGTAGTGATGTGATACCACGTGTATGATTGATTTGTCAATAAAAACTATTTCTTAAACATTTGCTATCTTCATGAGTACTATTTGTAGGATATCACTTATGAGTTGGTTTAGACATCACTTGTGAATTTTTGATAAAATATTTGAGTCTAGATACCACTTGAAACAAACAAACTAGATATCCATTTGCATTGTTGTCTTGTGCTTGTACTCTTGTCACTATCATGAGCTTCTAGTGTTGACTTGAACTAAATTGATTTGTCTAAGCTTTTAAGTCCGGTTTGAACCAATGACAAGCTTCTTCACACCTTTTACAAGGGTTATCTTGCCAATGTTGTACTTGTCACTTGTTAGCAATCCAAATTAAATCAAGTACTTGGGTTCACTAGCTCATAAACAAACTCACATGCTTACCACTAGATTAACTAATCATTCAAGCAATAGTGGTAGGCTATGAACTTTAAACTTTCATTTGTCATGCATGATCCTAATAAGCATGTACTATATGTACTAACCGCATACTAGTAAGGAATAAAATGATCATACATATTATAATGATACCTTTGCTATCTTAAAGTAGAGGATAGTCACTAGGACAACTCAGGGAAAGACTTGATAGAGCGGTGGCTAATGTGCAATTGTCGGACCTCTTTCCTCAAGCGGCTCTGACTAATTGTGAGATGACAAGGTCTGATCATCGCCCAATTTTGATGGATGTTAACTACCTACGGGGAACTCATGGGGGCCAAGCAGTCCATAAAAGGAGGTTCGAGGCTCGATGGTTATAGGAGGACACGATGGAAGAAATTATTAAAACAGCTTGGCAAGAGCAATAGCATGTGGGGAAGGGCCCAAGCTAATGGAGAAAGTAAATGAAGTGCATGAAGAATTACATCAGTGGGATAAGGAGGTTCTGAAAAGATCCCCAGCTCGTATTAAGGCTCTCCAAAAGGATTTGGAGCGTCTAAGAAGGGAGCTAATGAATGAGGCTAACTCAGCAGCACAAAAGGAAGTAATGATCAGAATTGAATTGCTGCTAGAGCAAGAAGAAATTCATTGGGTTCAAAGAGCTCGAGCAAACTGATTAAAGCATGGAGATAGAAACACTAGTTTCTTCCAAAACTATGCATCCAAACGTAAGAGGAAGAATACCATAAAAGGTTTAGCTGATCATAATGGAACAATCCAGGAAGATGGGGTGACGATGTGCTCTATTGTGCAAGACTACTTTGGTAATTTATTTACCTCAGAGTTGGGTGAGCCTGATCCAATTGTTCTGGCAGATGTGCAGCGATGTGTAACGCAGGACATGAACACGGGGTTGTTGGCGCCTTTCTCCTACGAGGAAGTAAAGAAGGCTCTCTTTCAAATAGGAGATCTCAAGGCACCAGGTCCAGATGGACTGCATGCAGTATTTTTTAAAAGTTCTGGAATCTATTGGGTGATGACTTAGTAGTCCAAGTTTTGGAGGTAGTGAACCGTTGTAAAGTCCCGGATGGTTGGAATGACACAACAATTGTTTTGATCCCCAAGGTAAATAATCCAACTTTGGTGTCACAATTTTGTCCAATCAGTCTTTGTAATGTGGTGTATAAGGTCATTTCAAAAATGCTAGCGAATAGATTGAGAGCGATTTTGCTAGAGATTATTAATGATCATCAAAGTGCTTTTGTACCGAGGAGGCTGATCACAGATAATATCCTTATTGCCTATGAAAGTATTCATAGAATAAAGAAGAAATGTGGTAAGCGAGGCCTTTGTGCTATAAAGTTGGATATGCATAAAGCTTATGATAGAGTGAAATGGAATTTTCTGGAGAAAATTATGCTAAAAATGGGTTTTAACCGAAGATGGGTGCAACTGATCATGGCTTGCGTGTCCTCAGTGAAATATAATGTCAGGTTCAATTCGATGGAGATAGGGGTGTTCACGCCAACAAGAGGACTACGTCAAGGTGATCCTCTATCCCCTTACCTGTTTTCTATTTGTGGCTGAAGGCCTCTCAAGTCTGCTGAAGGGGGGCAAAACAAGGGGAGAGATAGAGGGAATTCGGGTCTGTAGAGATGCACCAGAAGTATCCCATCTTTTATTTGCAGATGATTCCTTGATATTGATTCACGCATATAAGAGAAATGTTGATAATCTAAAACATCTGTTAGACAGTTATTGTGCAAGTTCAGAGCAGATGGTGAGTGATGCAAAATCAAGTATCTTCTTCAGTGAGAACACCTCTGTATCAGATAAATTAGAGGTGTGTCAATCCCTGAATATCATGACAGAATCGCTGAACCACAAATACCTAGGTCTCCCTGCGTTGGTAGGAGCAGATCGCAGTGATTGTATTCAACATCTAATTGATCGTGTCTGATCTAAAACAAAGGGATGGAAGGAGATCTATTAAGTATGGGAGGTAAAAAGATTCTTATAAAGTCTATCGCTCAAGCCTTACTAGTATATGCGATGATGGTTTTTAAAATCCCAAACAAAATTTGTAAAGGGATATCAGACGCCATATCACAATTCTGGTGGGGTGATGAAGATGACCATAGAAGAATTCATTGGAAGGCATAGTGGAAACTTTGCATCCCGAAGAAAAGAGGTGGAATGGGTTTTAGAGACTTGGAAAGTTTTAATCTGGCTTTGTTAGCCAAGCAAGTCTGGAGACTACTAGCTGAGCCGGACTCTCTATGTGCTAGGATTCTACGAGCAAAGTATTATCCAGATGGTAACTTGTTAAAGGCTAAACTGAAGAGAGGAAGCTCATACACTTGGCAAAACATTTTGGCGGGTTTGGGGTGTTTTAAACGAGGATACATTTGGAGAGTTGGAGATGGTTCCCAAATTAAAATCTAGGAAGATTGTTGGATCCCATCCAGACAACCTAAAATTTTTGACCCATAGAGGAAATAATCTGACAACTAATGTGGAGGAATTGATAAACCCTGTTGATGGGAATTGGGATGAACAAATGATCAGAGACTTGTTCTGGTCAATTGATGTACACCGTATTTTACAAATTCCACTATCGGCCGGCAGGGAGGATATTGTTGCATGGAATTTTAATAGGAATGGTCTCTTTTGTATTAGGTCTGCATATCATCAGCAATGGATGTACAAGTTTAGAGGAAACCTGATTCAGGAACAAGCTAGTGGAGTAGGCAATGAAAAAGTATGGGAAAAATTATGGCAATTGCAAATCCCAAGCAAGATCAAATTTTTTGGCTAGAGAGTGTTGCATGGTGACTTACCGTGCAAGGGGATTCTTGCCAATAGACATATTGAAAACTCCAGCAGCTGTCTTGCATGACATGATGACTGTGAGGATATAAAACATCTCCTTTTTACTTGCTCCCGTGCAAAGGAGATATGGCATAGGCTTGGAGTATGGAGGAAATTGGAAAGAGTTCTAGAATCTGATAGATCGTGTTCAGTGCTTGTTGCTGATTTGATCAAGATTTCATGGCCGCTTAAGAAGCTAAACTCTGTTGGTCTGGCTGAACTGATCCTAACGGGTGGCTAGTACATTTGGTGGGAATGTCAAAAATTTGTTCACGGCAAACCGATCCAGCGCTCGGTGCGATCAGTCCTCTCTATAGCTACTCTTGCCACTAATTGCCAAAGAGTGATGAGAAAAACTGTCAGGCAAAGAGAGGGATGGAAAAAACCTCCAACAAGGAAGTTATTAATAAATGTTGATGGTAGTTTCAGAGAACAATATGGGGATGGAGGAACAAGAGTCGTCATAAGGGATTCTGATGGCTCCTTCATTGCAGGCTCTTACACTTACATGGAGCATGTGGTTGATGCCCCAATGGCGGAAGCAATTGTGGCAGAACCGCCCAAAATAGCACACTTATGGAGGCGCTCGTCTTCCACCAGACACTAAGCACCCCGAATGTAAGCTACAACAGGCGGTATCCATCGGGCACACCCCAAGGGTGAACCCAAAAGATCCACATTTTTCCCAAGGATCCAATAATGAGAACGAGTTACAATACTTATCCATTTCATACATCCAAAGTTCTTAAAGATTACATTATTACAATACCAAATGTCAGAGTGTGGAATAATAATAAACAACGGAATGAAGATAAACATCGAGAAAACAGTTATCGATAGTACGCAAGGATTCCGTCTGTGTCCACCAGAAGAACCCTTCACACAATGATACTCCTCATGCATTACCTACAACAGGGGTAAATAAACCCTGAGTACACCATGTACTCGTAAGACTTATCCGACTAGTGGGGATAGTTTCCCGACTCCAAGGAGTATGATAAGCTTTATGGTTTGCTGGTTTTCTTTTTGTAGAAAGCAATTCTAATTGTGAGTCCTTATTTATGTCATTATTATCAGTATTATTATTATCTAGCCAGTCTATATAAGCACCTATTATACTTTCAAGCAAGAGTTGAGCAATCGGTTCCATTTCTTCTCCTTTCAACTTTCAGTTCTTACTACGATGCTAGAGGTAAGACAAGTCATACCGACTCGACGGTGATTCGCGAACCAATGTGCCTAGCTGGGTGCCCCGAAAACACATGCCCCGCTTGTACCCCAGGCACAAGTAGGACTAACCCATCACCCTCCTGTCCTGGGTATCCAGGTCCCCGTACCCAAACCATATCTTTGCCCGGTCACCATTTTTTTCCTTTCCACCATTTTATCACGAGTGATCATATTTATCACCTATTTGTGAGTAACGGCAGGTTACTCACGCTACCGATATCCTGAGCATAGCAGTTACTCAACCTATACTAGTAGGACTCATAAGTAGATATATTTATGCATGTAGTTTCCATGAAATGCCTGTAACGTAAATACACATCATATATATATTCAGTGATCATTTAAAATAAGGGTTATGCACCGGGCTTGCCTTGGGCAGGCGGTGGTGAAAGGTTCTAATGGCTAGACGGGGGGTGAATAGCCTATTAAAATTTTCTACAACAACACTTAGCAAACCAGTTAGACAATTATGAGGCGAAGCGAGTGTTGCGCTAGCCTACTAAAAATGCAAGCCACCTACCACAATTCTAGTTAATATAGTTTCTATCCACACAATAGCTATATCACTACTCTAAGTTAGTGCGCTCTTAAAAGCTAACTAAAGAGTCACACTAACCAAACTAGCAAGCTCTCACAACTAGCTACACTAAAGAGCTTGATAACTAGTTTGCGGTAATATAAGGAGAGTAAGTAGGATAGTTATACCGCCGTGTCGAGGAGTGAACCAATCAATCACAAGAATCACTATCAATGAAGACCAATGACCTCGGAATCAAATGATGATACAATGATTTTTTACCGAGGTTCACTTGCTTGCCGGCAAGCTAGTCCTCGTTGTGGTGATTCACTCACTTGGAGGTTCACGCACTAATTGGCATCACACGCCAAACCCTCAATAGGTGCCATACAACCAACACAAGATGAGGATCACACAAGCCACGAGCAATCCACTAGAGTACCTTTTGGCTCTCCACCGAGGAAAGGTCAAGAACCCCTCATAATCACCACGATCGGAGTCAAAGACAATCACCAACCTCCGCTCGACGATCCTCGCTGCTCCAAGCCGTCTAGGTAGCGGCAACCACCAAGAGTAACAAGTGAATCCCACAGCGAAACACGAACACCAAGTGCCTCTAGATGCAAACACTCAATTAATGCACTTGGATTCTCTCCCAATCTCACAAAGATGTTGAATCAATGATGGAGATGAGTGGGAGGGCTTAAATGGCCAAGAGAGTGAGCTTGAGCTGGCCATGGGGCTTAAATAGAAGCCCCCACAAAATAGAGCCATTGGGCTCCTGACTGCACTGAACACGAGCCGATCGGACGCACCGGTCAGATTGACTGGACGCTGGACCTCAACGTCCGGTCGTGGATGCACGCCACGTGTCCCCTCTCTTCAAATACTGAGCGTCCGATCCCAATGGTTAAGTGATGACCAAACGCGTTGCTGCGAAGTGACCGGACGCTGGATCTCAGCATCCGGTCATTTCCAGTAAGCATCCAGAAGCGAGAAATCACGACCGGACGCGTCCGGTCATGCTCGACCGGACTCACTCAGCGTCCGGTCACTCAGCGTCTTCCCTGTGCGCTGCCACATCAGTAGGACCGGACACAACCCTCTAGCGTCAGGTCACTAAGTGACCTAGCGTCCGGTCAGAGACCGACGCCAGCGACTTTGCAGCTTCTACTGATCGGACGCGCCGGTCCAGCCGAGGCCAGCGTCCAATCACTTACAGCGACCTCCGTCTTTCTATATAGGGCGCAGGTGGCACCGTCGGACTGTCCGTACTCTACAGGCGGATACTCCACCGGTGAAGTTCCAAACCCTTTCTCAAATGTGCCAACCACCAAGTGTATCACCTTGTGCACATGTGTTAGCATATTTTCACAAACATTTTCAAGGGTGTTAGCACTCCACTAGATCCTAAATGCATATGCAATGAGTTAGAGCATCTAGTGGCACTTTGATAACCGCATTTTGATACGAGTTTCACCCCTCTTAATAGTATGGCTATCAATCCTAAATGTGATCACACTCACTAAGTGTCTCGACCACCAAAACAAAATAGCTCCTACCATTTATACCTTTGCCTTGAGCCTTTTGTTTTTCTCTTTCTTCTTTTCAAGTCAAAGCACTTGATCATCACCATGGCATCACCATCATCATGTCATGATCTTCATTTGCTTCATCACTTGGAATGTGCTACCTATCTCATGATCACTTGATAAACTAGGTTAGCACTTAGGGTTTCATCAATTTGCCAAAACCAAACTAGAGCTTTTAGGTGGGTCAGCAAAGTCAGCACCAAAAGGCTCCGGGGCTCCCTCCTGCATGAGGATCTCCTCCTCGTACTCCTCAATGACTTCCTCATACTCATGTTTGTCCACGGGCACGAACTCTACCAACTTGTGATCTACATGCATGAAATGATGATGCAATACTTAGTAATATGACAACAGCAACTCTTAGAATAAAAGTACATCTGTCTAACTACTAGCTAGTGCTACCGGCTAAGGTACTAGATTACCTACTGTTACCACTAACAAGTACGAAGCATGACATACATCATCACAACAACTAAAGGTATTCTTACTCCTAATACCGATTTAATCTATATATGATAAAACAAGGATAATAGCTACTCTATTTATCAACTTACTCTAGGGCTACAAAATTTACAGCAAGTACATAATAATCTAGTGAGCCTACTGTAAAATTTTCATAGCTATAGATATCACTAATTTACCACAAAAATTCCTATAATTATTAATCTACATAATACTAAGCTCTTTAGTTTGAATTTATGAACCTACCATTGTCATAGATAACTGTAATCTAACTACACTAACATGTAGATGCCATTTTTGTGAACCTAACAAACTTGGTCTCACTATTTTTGGACATCTATAGAATTTACTATAATTTATTAAAGCTCAGCTCAAAACTTAATTGAATAAACGTTTATACTTCATTGGAAATTTGAAAACGTATTCCACTGTGCGGCCCAACTCGCGACGCAGCTCGGCCAACCACAGTGACCCATGCGTGCGCACCAGCATGGCCCACGCGATGGCCCGTTCCCGTGACAGCGACCCAACGTAGGGAGATCCACGCGCGCGCCAGCGAATATGCAAAAGAGACCCCGACTTTCCGCTAAATGACTCCGTCGTCCCTTATGCTATTCTACTCTCTCACTGACGCTCACATTTATCCACCCGTCTCATCTCGAATTTATGTTATGACACCCCTGGTTGCATTTAACAGAGGCCGCGACGTCTCCAGCCAACACCGGCGAGCACAGACCCTCTCGACAGCAATACTCGCCACCAAGACACTCCTCAATGCAAACGTAGTTGAACGAGGTATCCATCATCATGATTTGTGGCGTACATAGGCACGGCCGTGCACCACGGCGGGGTTTGGCCGCGGTGACGCCGACGTCGGCTAAACATCCAGCCTAGTGCTACCACTACTCCTAGCCTCCATTCCTAGAGTACCGATAACACCCTAGAGGTTCTAGATACAATCATCCTTCTCCCAATCTAACCGGCCAGCCGAGGCCAGCATCCAGTCACTTATAGTGACCTCTATCTTTTCTGTATAGGGCGCTGGTGGCACCGTCGGACTGTCCGCACTCTACGGGCGGATACTCCGTCGGTGAAGTTTCTAACCCTTGCTCAAATGTGCCAACCACCAAGTGTATCACCTTGTGCACATGTGTTAGCATATTTTCACAAACATTTTCAAGGGTGTTAGCACTCCACTAGATCCTAAATGCATATGCAATGAGTTAGAGCATCTTGTGGCACTTTGATAACCGTATTTCGATACGAGTTTCACCCCTCGTAATAGTACGGCTATCGATCCTATCGACACAGAATTTTTGTCCCGTGCCGAGGACACACGTAGCAAGCCGGAAGGGTCTGCTCGATGGAGCTGGAGATTCGCCTAGCTTCAGCGTAGGGATGGTCAGTCCTGCGCACTTCTCCCGAGACGTGCCAGCCAATTTGACCCTGTAATTGACAAGGAGAGAAAGTTTATTAGTAATTAAGGGCGGAACATGCCGGTGTTGCCAGACAGTCCCGAATGTGCGGCTCTAAGAGCCGATATGAAAGGAGATCGACTAAATAGTCGATTCCAGCATATTCGTGAGAACAAATTAGTTAAAGCTCATGCGGTTGTATAAGAAGAATCGGTTATCATTCAGGATAAATATCATTATTTGAACAAATATTAATCAATGGCAATAAGATGTCAACAATGATTGGTTTATGCTAAGCCAATGATTATAAGTAACCGAACCCCTTTTTATATATAGAAACAATTCAACACCATTTAACCATTTAATAAAGATAAATCTAATGAACATGTTAGATCTCATCTATCGCTATGACCAGTGGGGCATGAGGCAGAATCATGCATGCCGTAGAAACAATAATAGACTCGACGACCCTAATTCATTACTAATATCAGTGAGGCATGAGGCAGAATCATGCAGGCCGTAATACAATAATAAGATCATGGGGCTAACACATCTTTCAACCTATCTTTACTTCAACGGTCTCGTGATGCGAACTGTTCGTGAGAGCACTCGATATCGGCTAAAATAGTCGATTCAGGCATAGCGCACACTTAGAGTCGTGCCTTATCAGGAATAGATCTACCAAATAACGATCCCCACTCCACGGTGCTAACAGTGGGGTGTGAGGCAGAATCACACAGGCCATGATAATGGGCCATGGAACGGTTTTTGCTAGCCAATAAATCTACTCAAGATGCAACATGCCTTAACCGCACGCTATGCATGATCAAGATTGATATAAAATAGCCAATAAAACATAACTCATCGTTTAAAGTGCAGATTAGATCAATTTAGATTAACAAACGATTGGCTAAACAAGATATAAAGCCGATCTAGATCAATCCCAATCGGGCAGAGTGATATTGCTGTAATTAAATAAATAATGAAAGCAATAAACAATATCGGTAACTTAATGAATCTACCAAAGACTGCCATTCTAAGGTAGAGCCGATAACTTGACCTTGATCTAGTTCATGTAGTGGGGGTCGACCGGATCGATGCAGCCATACTTGAACTAGGCAAGAATCGATAACTAACTTATACCAGAGTCGCAGTGGAGGTCGACCGGATCGATGCAGCCGTACAAATAGAGGTATAAGTCATGACGGTACTTACAACAAGCAGTGGAGGTCGACCGGATCAATGCAACCGTACTTGCTGAAGAACTCAACGAGATCTACTCTACTCCTACTCCTAAGGGGTGGCTAGAGCCGAAAAAAGTAAATGACTTGTATATTTGATTGATTGTGTGTTTTACAATAGCCGGGGTTTGATATTTATACCCGGGACCTATGTATGACTCCTATCTAGGCACGACTAAGGGATGGAGAAATTGGTTTCGTAGGATATCCGTGAAAAGGGGTGGAGACTGGGAGCTTTATGATCTGAATCAATGCTTGACACTCTCGTTGTCCGAAATGGAGAGGAATGATTCACTCTTGATCTCTGCTTCTTATTTCTGGTCCAACGCTCTGAATGCTTTTATTTTTTGTCATGGTCCAATGACCATCACCCTGTCCGATGTTTACATGTTAACCGACCTTAGAGTCACCAGATCAGTGCAGCCTTACGAGTACTTGAGTGCAGGCTCTAAGAGATTAGCCAAAATAGCAGACTGTACAGGATGTGCCAGTTATATTTTGAACCACGTTGGAGATTGGACCAAGACTGATCCATCTCCAGCCCTCTGCAGAGTCTTGTCATATTTGTCTGCTTTTGAAGATCAAGCCCTGAAGGTGAAAAAGACTCAGAGGAACCTATCTAATCGTGAAGCTTTGCTGGCCAAGGATAACTCTAACAGGCAAGAAGCTAAAGAGTTTGATGCGGCTGATTGATGATTTGAAAAATTCTTCCCTCAGGACCGATCTAGAGCTTTCCCAACTGGAAATCAGACGTGCTGAACTTGAGAAGGAACTGAAAAACGTGAAGGCTGCCATTGATCATCGCAAGTCTACTCTAGCCCAAACACCTGATGCCATCAAACAGAAGAAACATGAATTGTTGGCCAAAGTAAAAGGAAGCAGAGCTATCTGTAGTAGTCTTGAGAACACTCCTGGAACAGCCAAAGAATATGAGCAAAAGATTGCAGAAGCTGATGTTGTCCGGCTAGAAATATTGAAAGTTATCCATGATGTTTTGAACTTGTAATCTATAGGTTAACACATGTATCTTGTGTAAAACTGATGATAACCATACTTTCCTATTGTCCCATTGCATCTCTTGTTTCGGCTAAAGAGTCGATTAAAAATAGCCGATTCTAGACTTCTGATCTCAATCCAATTGAGTTTGAAAACACGGCTTTCATTAAGAGAACCCTTCAACTTTCTGCCTTTAGTCGCCCAACGCCATATTCTCTTCGCCATTAGTGAGGCGATGATTCGCCTTCTATTAATTGCGGTTGCCTACTGCACTTCCCGAGGCGTTCACCTCTTCGCTTTGTGGCTTCAAATACCAGCCGATGGTTTCGGCCTCAAATACATCTCCACTCGCAACTATTCCTTTGCACTTCTCCGCCTTCCATAACCCTGTAGCGGTTCCCTTCCCTTCTTGTAGATCCAATCAAATCCATGACCGACAAGGATAACCGCGGCAAGCGAGCGGCTGAGGAGATCTCGAAGGGGAATATGCTGATGAACCAGCGTCTCCGACGCATGGGGTGAGATTGACATTTCCTGTTTATGATGATGAACTGTTCTGACTCGCCTACAGGTTCATTGTGAATGACAGTGTTCGTCCTCTTCCTAGGGCCAGCGGGCCCTTTGACGTTGTATCTTCTGGGCCAGCCTAATTGTCGAACTCCTCCGACTCGTACAATGGCGACGACGCCTGGCGCTTTCTCCGAGAGTGGAGGGCAGCCCAGAACCGCTATTCCAAAGCGACTCGAGAAAATGGCCAGCTTGAGATCCATCTCGGGGTCTCTCAAGTGGCCCTTCATGCCGCCAAAGAGGAGGCCAATGCCGTTCGTGCACGGCTAGCCGAATCCGACGCAATGGTGGCGGGTAAGATGAACTCTATGAATGCTTTTTACTCTGACTTCCATTGCCTTCTTCTTGATAGTCTTCCTGTTCCTATGATTGTCAGCCCTGACAGCGCAGTTGGAGTCTCTCCAACTGGCGGCGAACGCGGCCGCGGATGCCATCAATGCCCGGGGTTCCCCCATCGCCGCTCGTCTCCAAGACATACCGGCCCATGTTCAGGAGATTGCCCTCCATGGCGTTCGTCACGGTGCGGCGGTGGCGCTGACCGTGGCACAAGTCCAAACTGGATACAAGCTCCACGCTATGGAGACTGGTTTTCCAATGGGCGATGGCCCTGAGGATCATGAGGACCTGCTCGAAGAATTTGTTATGGCAGCGAAGGCCATAGTAGACATCACATCCGCCCAGGATGTGGTGAACAAGGTCTTTGATTAGATTGTATCTAGGATAATCCGATGAACAAAGACTCCTGTTCTTTTCATGAATGTGTCTCAGTGCAATGCCTTTTTGCTTTTTGTTTTTGCTATATAGGCGATACATATCGTATCGGCTTTTATTGTCTTTGAAGATTTTCATCTTTTGAACTAGAGGTGATACCCTCCTGGTACCGGCTACTAGAGCCAAGAGCGAATCGGCTATCAAATGTTGATCAGATGTTAGGATACAGTCCCTTTAAATATCTTGCCGTAGAACTTTTCATACCAAAGGTTAGACGATTGATCAATCTGGAGCAAGTAATTTCGTTAAGTGCAACCAAAAATTTGTTTAAGAAATCCATCGATTCTGATCCGCACTTAGGATTCCATTTAGCATTCATACGTCGGCCTAAACCCATACTCAGAACTAATGCTTATTTTTCCTTAATCTAATGGCCGACGTGAAGCCATGACTTTTATACTAAAACAAACTCTCAGAGCTGATCGCTTGCATCGGCTGTTGGCTTTTATTGCTGATCTTAATGAAGCCTTCTTCCCATAACTTGCAAGAGAAACATTCAAAGTCTCCTAGTTCCTAGAAGACTGGATCGGCTGTTGCGATGCTCACAGACTCATCAGCGCGAACTAGCTCGACATCATCTCCATGCCATTGAATCAAACACTAATGCATGGTCGATGGTATGCAATAGTTCACATGAATCCAATCATGACCGAGGAGCAAACTATATGACCCCTTTCCATCGATGACGAAGAATGTGGTGAGCAGAGCCTTGCCCCCGATTGTTAGTTCGACGTTTATTGCCCGCCGGGTCTTAGACATATCATCTCCAAAATCTTTAAGCATCATGTCAGTCTCTATCAGATCTCCTGGTCCTTTTACCAAGTTTACGAAAAGTAGTGTAAGGCATAAGATTGACAGAAGCACCTTCGTCCACCAACATCTTGTTCATCGGCTTCCCATCAACAAGACCTTTCATATATAACGCTTTTAAGTGCGAATGTTTGACTGGCTTGCCAAATATTGCTTGTTGTACAACCGTTTACTTGGCAACTATCTCCTCATACTCTGATTCATCGAAATCCAAATAAACTTCTTGGTCCGTCGGAGCTCTGAATTCTGATGGCAACAGAAAAGCCATTTGGATATTAGTCGATGGTTGCTTTCTATCGGCTGTTTGCTTGGTACGCCATACTTGAGGTTTACCGGATGCCTGAGCCTATTCCATCTCTTTATTCCTTAGGCATTGCACCTTTCTCTTCTGGCTTCTTGTTAAACCTCCGGGACACCATTGGCCTTCTTGCCAAACATATTTTCTTTCGTTGCCTTCTTCTTCATAATCAGCCCAGTCTTGGTCAACAACTCTTTTTCGTAGCCAATTATGAATACTTCCATTTTAAGCACCGATCCATGTTATTATGATGATATGTATTTTGAGCATGGATAGACCGGCGGTTGGTTTGAGATTACCTAAACTCCCAATATTGATTGCTGCATTCTGGCCAGTCGTGTCTTTCTTCCTTCAGTTGATGCTGGTATGTTTGATCCTTTACCAACGCTGATAATCCTTTTCCTTCTGCCACTGCCACTTATTCAACAGAATCCAAGATGTAACTCGTGGCTTTGTCGTCCCTGCTTTTGATGTCTCTCCCTGCTCGTATCGGCTCTTTTGCTCGGCACGACGTCTTCTAATCTCTCTGTACTTGTTAGCCGATATTTGCATCTTGGGATCGACTGTTCCAGCTTCTCTTGATTTGGCCGATGTTAGGACCTTAGTCTTTCCTTTGAGCAGCCCAGCATGAACCATATTTTGATCTCCTAGGAAAGGATTATCATCAACTTTCATTTTCCAAGGCGTATCAAATTTGAGCCTTCCTTGCTGAATAGCCCTATGTATATGTTGCTGAAAAATTCTGCACTCATTAGTGGAATGAGAAGTAGCATTATGGAACTTGCAGAACTTCTTATTCTTCAACTGATCAGAGGACAATGTAACATGACCATTGGGCAACTAGATCTGCCCCTTTTCAAGCAAGAAATCGAAGAGTTTGTCTGATTTGGTGACATCAAAGTCATATCTGTCCTCGACTCTTCTTCCCCAAGGATTAGGCACCATTACTGTCTTTTTGCCCCAATTCCATACAGCCGCAGCAACCTCGTCTTCTTCATCTTCATAGCCGTCATCGACTGAGTATGGATCATAAGCTTCAGCTACTGTGGTACTCTTCTGGAATCAGGTATCTTTGCGCATACTCTGGAATTGGCTGTTGAGCGCTGCTACTCATTGAGCCAATTGACCCAAGTTATCAAATTCATGTCCTAGTAGCCTTTCTTTCCACATCGGCAGCATTCCTTGAATAGCTAAAGCAGCTAGTTGATCATCAGCTAAGTTTAAGGAGAAGCACAAGTTCCTGGTTTCTCGGAACCTTTGAAGAAATTCAGTGCCCGATTCATTAGTTTTCTATCTTATAGTTGTCAGATCGGTAATCTTCTTTTCTCCAGTCCCAGTGTAAAAATATGTATGAAACTTCTTCTCTAGGTCAGCCCAATTGACAATGGAATTGATTGGCAATGATGAAAATCAAGTGAAGGCTGACCCTGATAAGGACAAGGAGAAGAAACAAACTCGATGGGCATCCTCAACTGATGCTTCGCCCAATTGTGTAAGATACCGACTGACATGTTCTATCGTACTTGTACTGTCTTGGCCAGTGAACTTAGCGAATTCTAGGAGTCTATAATTTGTGGGAAGAGCGACCAAATCATACCATTCTGATATGGGCATTTGTATGAAAAGGTCAGCCCTTTTGGCTTCAGACCGAACTGATTTTTCATCATCTCGGTCACCCTCAGCAGCAACTCATCAGCATTTGAATTTGGATTTCTCTGTACTTGCTGACCCATCTGTGGATTGAAATCCCGTATGCCTTGATATCCTGGATTTGGCATCATGTGAAGGGTGTTATAATATGTGCCATAGTGATACCCTTGTGGAATCTTGATCTGCTGGGTCCTTTGCTGGCTTGCTGCTTGAAGTCTCTGATTATAGACATAAGGATCTATATCTCTACGGATCCTTTGCATTGATGGTGCTATTTTTTGAGTCGACGACGGTATGTGGCCTGATGTGCCAAAATTGATCACCTGGTTCTGACTTTGCCCCACTGGCTGTTGCACATGCTGTACTGATGGTCTAGGATTATACTGTATCTGATTTGTAGTAGTTCCTTGAGCCTATTCAGATGAACCCTGAACTGTCTGGACATCACCATTACCAGCTGGTGCTGCTTCTTGATGGCTGGTACCGACTTGATTAGTCCCTTGGGTCGATGGATCTAGAATATTGTAATAAGCCAGCCCACCTTGACCAACTAGAAATCCATGAATCGCCTCTCTCATGACGTTGTGGAATATGTCCATGAAAGCTTTGTTATGGCTTGATATGGCATCATGAACAGATTTGTCTACAACTTCCTTAAAGAAACGTCTGTCTTCATCTTCAGTTGTATCCGTCTGCCCAAGTAACAGAACTCTTGGTGGTGGAAATTTCTGAATAATTGTGTTATCACATGTTTTGGTGTAGGACAACAAACACTTGTTCTGAAACTCTTCTGTAGCTTTGCTGATTATACACTTATCCCCATCAGGTAGATCTTCATAATGAAGCATAAGAATGTCGTCGTTGTTGTGAACCACCATGACGATTGTGGTGTCCCACCGGGCGTGCCAGAAACGTGTGTCGACACAGAATTTTCATCCCGTGCCGAGGACACACGTAGCAAGCCGAAAGGGTCCGCTCGATGGAGCTGGAGATCCGTCTAGCTTTAGCGCAGGGATGGTCGGTCCTGCGCACTCCTCCTGAGATGTGCCAATCAATTTGACCCTGTAATTGATAAGGAGAGAAAGTTTATCAGTAATTAAGGGCGGAACATGCTGGTGTTGCCAGACAGTCCCGAATGTGCGGCTCTGAGAGCCAATATGAAAGGAGATCGACTAAATAGTCGATTTCAGCATATTCGTGAGAACAAATCGGTTAAAGCTCATGAGGTTGTATAAGAAGAATCGGTTATCATTCAGGATAAATATCATTATTTGAACAAATATTAATCAATGGCAATAAGATATCAACAATGATTGGTTTATGCTAAGCCAATGATTATAAGTAACCGAACCCTTTTTATATAAAGAAACAATTCAACACCATTTAACCATTTAATAAAGATAAATCTAATGAACATGTTAGATCTCATCTATCGCTATGACCAGTGGGGCATGAGGCAGAATCATGCAGGCCGTAGAAACAACAATAGACTCGACGACCCTAACTCATTACTAATATCAGTGGGGCATGAGGCAGAATCATGCAGGCCGTAATACGATAATAAGATCATGGGGCTAACACATCTTTCAACCTATCTTTACTTCAATGGTCTCGTGATGCGAACTATTCGTGAGAGCACTCGATATCGGCTAAAATAGCCGATTCAGGCATAGCGCACAGTTAGAGTCGTGCCTTATCAGAAATAGATCTACCAAATAACGATCCCCACTCCACGGTGCTAACAGTAGGGTGTGACGCAGAATCACATAGGCCGTGATAACGGGCCATGGAAACGGTTTTCGCTAGCCAATAAATCTACTCAAGACGCAACATGTCTTAACCGCACGCTATACACGATCAAGATTGATATAAAACAGCCGATAAAATGTAACTCGTCGTTTAAAGTGCAGATTAGATCAATTTAGATTAACAAACGATTGACTAAACAAGATATAAGGCCGATCTAGATCAATCCCAATCGGGCAGAGTGATATTGTTGTAATTAAATAAATAATGAAAGCAATAAGCAATATCGATAACTTAATGAATCTACCAAAGACTGTCATTCTAAGGTAGAGCCGATAACTTGACCTTGATCTAGTTCATGTAGTGGGGGTCGACCGGATCGATGCAGCCATACTTGAACTAGGCAAGAATTGATAACTAACTTATACCAGAATCACAGTGGAGGTCGACCGGATCGATGTAGCCATACGAACAGAGGTATAAGCCATGACGGTACTTACAACAAGTAGTGGAGGTCGACTGGATCGATGCAGCCGTACTTGCTAAAGAACTCGCTGAGATTTACTCTACTCCTACTCCTAAGGGGTGGCCGGAGCCAAAAAAAGTAAATAACTTGTATATTGGATTGATTGTGTGTTTTACAATAGCCGAGGTTTGATATTTATACCCGGGACCTATGTATGACTCCTATCTAGGCACGACTCATCACAACTTTTGGCCCTAAGAGAAAACATTCCTAAGTTAAGATAACTTAGACTCTAATCTTTCCCTTTTTGTAGAGTCCGACATGTCTTGTCCCGGCGCTGATCGTAGCCTTCGTCGTTATCTGATGGTGCTTATCTGAAGAAAGCCGATTCTAGCGCTGCATTTGGATCAGCTGGTTCCAATCTGCACGCAACTGATTCCCTGATGACACGATCTTGGAAGCTTTTGAGTCCTTGTGATTCTTCTTCCAAATTTTGGTGTAAACAGATCCTCACTGTGATCACACTCACTAAGTGTCTCGACCACCAAAACAAAATGGCTCCTACCATTTATACCTTTGCCTTGAGCCTTTTGTTTTTCTCTTTCTTCTTTTCAAGTCCAAGCACTTGATCATCACCATGGCATCACCATCATCATATCATGATCTTCATTTGCTTCATCACTTGGAATGTGCTACCTATCTCATGATCACTTGATAAACTAGGTTAGCACTTAGGGTTTCATCAATTTACCAAAACCAAACTAGAGCTTTCAATCTCCCCTTTTTGGTAATTGATGACAACCCTTACACAAAGATATGAATTGAAATTCAATTAAATCCATGTTGCTTGCCCAAGCATATTTACTATGTGTAAAAGGATATGGACAAGTTTCATGAACCCCAAATGGTAGCAATTGCTCCCCCTACGTATGTGCTAAGAGTTTGGATTATAGCTTGCACATATGCTTAGATAGGAAATATAGGAGACAATGTCTACCAAATGATCTTTGAAGTGTGATACCAATCGGAGTGCACCATTATACCATCCTTAGCACCATGGTTAGCTCGATACCACTTGGAAACACTTGGAAATGAAATCACTAGATAAACTTATGCATGCTAGATTTTTATTTCATCATTCAAACCTACAACTAGCATACACCACACGAGCATGGATATTGAAATTTAAAACTTATGCCATGCAAGCAAACATATGAAATGCACATTCAAATGCACCATACAAGCTCATGAGCTTGCTCCCTCTACTTGTGTGCTCAAAATTTTAATTAATCTCTTTCCTTTGTCATATCTCTCCCCCTATGTCAAATACTCCCCTATCACTCATATCTTTGTTTCTCTCCCCCTTTGTCATCAATGACCACAAAGACTTAAATTATAGATAGGTTAGGATTATCAATGTCAATCAATGGGGTGAGGATCATTTTCCAAATTTGGTCCAATCTAGATAATTTGCCAAAGATATTTAACTCGGTTTGATCCAGGGACAAGCTTCTTCACACCTCCAAATAAGGGTTATCTTGTACCAAGTTGAGTTAAACACTTATAGCTCATTTTCTAGATCAAACACTAGGTTTACAAGCCCACAAACATGTCATATGCTACAACTAGATCAAAATAAGCATAGAAGCAATAGTGGTACCATATAATCATCAAATTCATTTGATTTTTATGAATGAACCTATTAAATATGAAAGATGTCTAAATGCACTAAACAAGTCCTTAGCAAGGATGTTTGCCATGCCAATCAGCGGTTGATAATGCAACACTATTTTGCTTCTTTGATGACCATAAAACAAGTGATCTTCCCAACAATTGATATGTGCCCGAGGTGCTCTTCCTTTCAACCTTGCATCCTACATAATCTGAGTTGGAGTAACCAACTACCTCAAACTTTGCTCCTTTGGGATACCACAAACCAACATTTTGTGTATGCTTCAAGTACCTCAATATTCTCTTTGTAGCCTTCAAATGACTTTCTCTTGGTGAGGCTTGAGATTTTGCACACATGCATACACTAAACATGACATCTGGCCTTGATGCGGTCACATAGAGTAGGCTTCCAATCATTGACCGATATAATTTTTGATCCACCATATTGCCACTTGCATCACTATCTAAGTTGTCATTTGTTCCCATTGGTGTATTAATAGCTTTACTATCACTCATGCCAAATTTCTTGATCATGTCCTTAATATACTTGCCTTGACTCACAAATATACCATTCTTCAATTGCTTGATTTGAAGACCAAGGAAGTAGCTTAACTCTCCAATCATGGACATCTCAAACTCATTAGCCATCATATTTCCAAATTCTTCATAAAAGTCTTGATTTGTTGATCCAAATATGATGTCATCAACATAGATTTGCAATACAAATAAATTTTTTCCAATCTTCTTGATGAAAAGAGTGGTGTCAACCTTGCCCATTATGAACCATTTAGAGAGTAGGAAATCTCTCAATCTCTCATACCATGCTCTAGGTGCTTGCTTCAAGCCATATAATGCCTTCTTCAACTTATACACATGGTTGGGCTTCTTGTCATCTTCAAAATCGGGAGGTTGCTCAACATATACTTCTTCATTAATGTAACCATTGAGAAATGCACTCTTAACATCCATTTGATAGAGCTTGATGTTGTGGGCACAAACATAGGCTAGCAAGATTCTTATTGCTTCCAATCTAGCAACCGGGGCATATGTTTCTTCAAAGTCAAGACCTTCAACTTGTGTATAGCCTTGTGCTACTAATCTTGTTTTGTTCCTTACTACTATCCCATCTTGATCTTGCTTGTTTCTAAAAACCCATTTGGTTCCAATTACATTGTGTCCCTTTGGTCTCTCTACTAATTCCCATACTTCATTTTTTATGAAGTTATTCAATTCTTCATGCATAGCATTCACCCAATCAACATTCTTCAATGCTTCATCTATCTTCTTTGGTTCAATAGACGACACAAATGAGAAATACTCACAAAATGAAGCCAATCTTGATCTTGTTTGTACACCTCTTGAGATATCACCAATGATAGTGTCCAATGGATGATCCCTTGCAACATTGGTTGGTTGGAGGATTGGAACTTGATTACTTGCACTTGCTTGATCATTAGGTTGAGATGATGTACTAGCCACTTGATCTTGTTCATTGTCATGAGAACCACTTGTACTAGCTTGATTTGTATCATCTTGCACACTTGAGTTAGAGAGCACTTGCACTTGATCATCTTCATCATCATTTACTTGCCTAGGCCTTAATTCACCAACATCCATGTTTTTCATGGTATTTGAAAGTTGAATGCCTCTAACATCTTTCAAGTTCTCATTATCTTCTTGTTAACCCTTGGTTTCATCAAATTCAACATCATGAACTTCCTCAAGAGTGCCACTATACAAATTACAAACTCTATATGCTTTGCTTGTAGTGGAGTAACCAAGTAGGAATCCTTCATCACATTTCTTGTCAAACTTACCCAATCTAGTGTCTTTCTTCAAGATATAGCATTTGCAACCAAAGACCCAAAAATATGTAATGTTGGGCTTTCTACCATTCAAGAGCTCATATGGTGTCTTCTCTTTTAATGGGTGACAATAGAGGCGGTTGCTACAATAGCAAGCCGTGTTGATAGCTTCGGCCCAAAAAGATTGACTCACATTGTACTCACTATGCATAGACCTTGCTATATCAATGAATGTTCTATTCTTCCTTTCAACAATGTCATTTGATTGTGGAGTGTACTTGGCCGACAATTGATGTCTAATTCCAAATTCATCACATAACTCATCAATTCTAGTGTTCTTGAACTCACTACCATTGTTACTTCTAACTCTCTTGATGGTTGTTTCAAACTCATTGTGAATGCCCTTGACAAATGATTTGAATGTTGTAAACACATCACTTTTGTCCACTAGAAAGAATACCCATGTGTATCTAGTGTAATCATCCACTATCACAAAACCATATTTGTTACCATCAATGCTAGTGTATTGTGTTGGCCCAAACAAGTCCATGTGCAATAACTCAAATGATTTACTAGTGCTCATCATGTTTTTCTTAGGATAGGTGTTTCCAACTTGTTTGTCGGCTTGACAAGAGCTACAAAGTTTATCTTTCTCAAACACTAAATCTTTCAAGCATCTAACCAAGTCATGCTTAACCAATCTATTCAATTGTTTTATTCCAACATGACTAAGCCTTCTCCGCCATAACCAACCCATGCTAGATTTAGTGAACAAACATGTGGATAACTTAGGTTCACTAGCATTGAAATCAACCAAGTATAGATTCTCATATCTAAAGCCTTTGAAGATCAAGTTAGAACCATCTACACCTATGATCTCTACATCATCTACCCTAAATATGCATTTGAATCCAAGATCACACAATTGAACCATGGATAGCAAGTTGAAGTTCAAAGCTCTCTACTAGCAACACATTGGAAATGCTCATGTCATTGGATATTGCAATCTTACCAAGCCCTTTGACCTTGCCTTTGCCATTGTCACCAAATGTGATACTATCATAACCATCATTACCATTGGTGTTGATTGAGTTGAACATTCTTGCATCAGTGGTCATGTGTTGAGTGCACCCACTATCAAGAACCCAATGCATTCCTCCGGCTTTGTAATTGACCTACAAAAGAAGATCAATTCTTTTTAGGTACCTAAACTTGCTTGGGTCCTTCAAGGTTAGTTACTAAGCTCTTTGGTACCAAAATGGCTTTCTTCTTTGAGCCCATCCATGGTTTACCAATGAACTTAGCCTTTACACCATTAGCACCCTTTGTAAGCATATAAAAAGAATCAAGCTTAATAGGGGATACATTAGCATTTTTGCTCTTATTTTTGCATTCATGCTCTTTATGACTAACTTGCTTGCAACTAGTGCAAAACCGACCATTGTTCTTCACAAAACTAGTCTTGTGAGGAGCAAAAGCTGCCTTGCCTTTCTTGGGGGTATAGCCCAATCCCTCTTTGTAGAGAGAAGCTCTTTGGCTACCCAAGCACATAAGCAAGCGGTCCTCACCACCATAGGCCTTAGCCAAGGTGTGAGTGAGCTTATTGACCTCCTTCTTGAGGTTCTCATTCTCAACCATTAGTGAGGCATCACAAGTAAAACCATCACTACTAGATGAGGTGAAAATGGAAGTGCTACAAGAAGGGTTAGCGGGAGCAACAATGATAGGCATAGATAATGAATCATCAATTATATCACAAGTTAAGCCTACATCACAAGTCTCAACATGCTTCTTTTTATTTTGCTCATTAAGCAAAGAGGAATGAGTTTTTCAAGCTTCTTGTGAGCCTTGCCAAGCTTCTCATGGGCTTCCTCTAGCCTCTCATGAGTTGCTTTGAGCTCATCAAGGGCTTGCTTAAGGGCTTTTACCTCCTTATTCAAGCTCTTGCATTCCTTCTCTTAATGTCAAAGTGTTCTTTAGCATATTCTAGCATATCAAATAATTCATCTTTAGTAGGTTCATCATCATCACTATCACTATCATTTTTATTATCATGTTCATCATCACTTCCATCATCACAAATTTATACCTTAGTGGTCTTAGCCATGAAGCATGATGGAGTGTCGAAGAGAGAAGACTTTTCATTGATAGCAATGCTTGCAAGTGCCTTCTTCTTGGTGGTCTTGTCATCATCACTATCATCATCATCACTTGAGGAAGCATCACTGTCCCAAGTGACCACATATGAACCACCCTTCTTCTTGAAGGTCATTTTGTCCTTCTTCTCTTTCTTTTCCTTCTTGTCCTTCTTCTTGTTCTTCTTGTTGTCATCATCATTATCGCTATTGTATGAACATTGAGCAACAAGATGATCTTTGCTTCCACATTTGAAGCACCTTCTTAACTCTTCCTTGTTCTTGGATGAAGATTTCTTTCTTCTAGCACGGTACTCTTTCTTCATCATGAACTTGCCAAATTTCTTGACAAAGAGAGCCATCTTCTCATCATCATCATCATCATCATCCCATGAGTCATCATCTTCACTTGATGTATCTTGCTTTTCCTTGCCTTTGGATGATGTGGCCTTGAATGCCACACTCTTCTTCTTCTTCTCATCCTTCTTCTCATCTTTCTTCTCCTTCTTTTCTTCCTTCTCATCATCATCTCTATATGTATCATCGGTCATTATATCTTCCAACACTTGGTTTGGTGTCATGGTGTCCAAACCACTCCTCACTAGAATAGTGACCAATGTGCTTAATCTTGAAGGTAAGCATCTCAAGAACTTGTGAGAGAAGTCCTTGTCCTTCACCTCTTCTCCAAGTGCTTTGAGATCATTGACAAGCACTTGAAGCCTATGGAACATCTCCGGCACACTCTCATCCTCCTTCATATTGAAGCTTGCAAACTTCTCTTTGAGAATGTATGCCTTTTCACCTTTCATGGCTTGAGTGCCCTCAAATGATTCTTCCAATCCCAACGGTTAAGTGATGACCGGACGCGCTGCTGCAAAGTGACCGGATGCTAGACCTTATCGTCCGGTCATTTTCAGTAAGCATCCAGAAGCAAGAAATCACGACCGGACGCGTCCGGTCATGCTCGACCGGACTCACTCAGCGTTCGGTCACTGGGCGTCTCCCCTGTGCGCTGCCACATCAGCAGGACCAGATGCAACCCTCTAGCGTCCGGTCACTAAGTGACTCAGCGTTCGGTCAGAGACCGACGCCAGCGACTTTGCAGCTTCTACTGACCGGACGCACCGGTCCAACCGAGGCCAGCGTCCGATCACTTACAGTGACCTCCGTCTTTCTATATAGGGCGCAGGTGGCTCCGTCGGACTGTCCGCACTCTACAGGCGGATACTCTGCCGGTGAAGTTCCTAACCCTTGCTCAAATGTGCCAATCACCAAGTGTATCACCTTGTGCACATGTGTTAGTATATTTTCACAAACATTTTCAAGGGTGTTAGCACTCCACTAGATCCTAAATGCATATGCAATGAGTTAGAGCATCTAGTGGCACTTAACCGCATTTTGATACAAGTTTCACCCCTCTTAATAGTACGGCTATCGATCCTAAATGTGATCACACTCACTAAGTGTCTCGACCACCAAAATAAAATAGCTCCTACCATTTATACCTTTGCCTTGAGCCTTTTGTTTTTCTCTTTCTTCTTTTCAAGTCCAAGCACTTGATCATCACCATGGCATCACCATCATCATGTCATGATCTTCATTTGCTTCATCACTTGGAATGTGCTACCTATCTCATGATCACTTGATAAACTAGGTTAGCACTTAGGGTTTCATCAATTTGCCAAAACTAAACTAGAGCTTTCAGGTGGGTTAGCAAAGTCAGCACCAAAAGGCTCTGGGGCTCCCTCCTACATGAGGATCTCCTCCTCGTACTCCTCAATGACTTCCTCATACTCCTGTTCGTCCACGGGCACGAACTCTACCAACTTGTGATCTACATGCATGAAATGATGATGCAATACTTAGTAATATGACAACAGCAACTCTTAAAATAAAAGTACATCTGTCTAACTACTAGCTAGTGCTACCGGCTAAGGTACTAGATTACCTACTGTTACCACTAACAAGTACGAAGCATGACATACATCATCACAGCAACTAAAGGTATTCTTACTCCTAATACCGATTTAATCTATATATGATAAAACAAGGATAATAGCTACTCTATTTATCAACTTACTCTAGGGCTACAAAATTTACAGCAAGTACATAATAATCTAGTGAGCCTACTGTAAAATTTTCATAGCTATAGATATCACCAATTTACCACAAAAATTCCTATAATTATTAATCTACATAATACTAAGCTCTTTAGTTTGAATTTATGAACCTACCATTGTCACAAATAACTGTAATATAACTACACTAATATGTAGATGTCATTTTTGTGAACCTAACAAACTTGGTCTCACTATTTTTGGACATCTATAGAATTTACTATAATTTATTAAAGCTCAGCTCAAAACTTAATTGAATAAACGTTTATACTTCATTGGAAATTTGAAAACGTATTCCACTGTGCGGCCCAACTCGCGACGCAGCTCGGCCCACCACAGTGACCCACGCGTGCGCACCAGCACAGCCCACACGACGGCCCATTCTCGCGACAGCGACCCAACGTAGGGAGATCCACGCGCGCATCGACGAATATGCAAAAGAGACCCCGGCTTTCCGCTAAATGACTCCGTCGTCCCTTCTACTATTCTACTCTCTCACTGACGCTCACATTTATCCCCCCATCTCATCTCGAATTTACGTTACGACACCCCTGGCTGCATTTAACAGAGGCCGTGGCGTCTCCAGTCAACACCGGCGAGCACAGACCCTCTCGACAACAATACTCGCCACCAAGACACTCCTCAATGCAAACGTAGTTGAATGAGGTATCCATCATCATGATTTGTGGTGTACAGAGGCACGGCCGTGCACCACGGTGGGGTTTGGCCATGGTGACGCCGACGTCGGCTAAACGTCTAGCCTAGTGCTACCACTACCCCTAGCCTCCATTCCTAGAGTACCGATAACACCCTAGAGGTTCTAGATACAACCATCCTTCTCCCAATCTAACCGGCCATGGATACAGTGGCGACACAGTGTTCGCTGGCAGTAACCACGCACTCCGACGAGTCTCGGCCCCAATTGACTCACCCCGCTATCCTAGGAGGAGGGCCTTACCAGCGACATGTAGGACGGCTTGGAAGAGGTCACGGGGCACGGCAAGGCGAGTGGCCATGTACGCAGGGGCGCTCTGGTTCCTGGCAAGCGCGGCGACGATGTTCCCAGTGAAAGGACCTAGGATGCCGCCTAGAGGGGGGGTGAATAGGCGTTTCTGAAAATTAACACCTTTAAATGCGGAAACGATTAATAAAGAGAGTTTCCAAAATAGAAACTCCAAATAAAAAGTAGTACCACCCCTCACAAGTTAGCCACAGAGTATATGAGGTATAAAGAATGTATCTAGAAGCTACAACCCTACAACACAAAGTTAGAACTGTGAATAAATATTTTCAGCACATAGCTCTAATACCGGACGTGTCCGGTATGCACGGTTTCTGCAGATCAGCCCCGAACTTGCTCCTTTTGATTTCTATCTTCAAACCAAACTGCAGGTACCTACTAGAGATATCAGTATACACAGAGAACCTACACAAGAGCTAGAGCAACACAAATATCAAATGAAATGCGAATTGAGACACGATATTTGTTTTCCCGAAGTTAGGACTCGTTCGAGTCCCACTCTCCGTTGAGGGGGCTGCGGGCGACCCAGCGAAGGTCAGCCCTAGAGGATACCACGAAGGTCACTCTAGCCAGAGTCTTTTCCAACTCCTTTTCCTCCTTCCACTAGTTGATTCCGAGGCGGCGGAATCGACCGTTATAAACTTCCGAGGCACACCACAATCTCTTGAGTGCTCTCCAGCGACGCCTAGCCATCTAGGACCGAAGAGTCCAAGAGTAACAAATGCAAATCACGAGATTGACAATATGCACAAGTGCTCAAGTGGTGGCTTGCTCTCTTTTTCAAATTCTCTCTTAACCCACAAATTGATTTGGCAAGTTTGATCAATCAGTCACTAAGAGAGGGTTGGAAGAGTTGGCAAGGCTCAAAAACATGTGTCTATGTCAGCAGAATCAGCAGCCTCCAAAGATGGAGGCTTGGGGGTATTTATAGCCCCCTTTGGAAAACTAGCCGTTTTATAGCCGTTACAATACTGGACACGTCCGGTATGCATACCGGACACGTCCGGTATGACTTACACTGTGCCAACGGTAACTAAGTTACAGTGAAGTTGTGAGGCGTCGGAACTCCCGATGAATGCCGAAACTTCCGACCGTCGGAACTCCCGATCCTCAGCACATTTGAAAACATCGTAATTGAGTTAAAGTGTGTGAGGTGTCGGAACTCCCGATGTATGTCGGAACTTCCGACCGTCGGAACTCCCGACCCTCACGGCATTTGAAAACTAGCCGTTGGCCTCTGGTCGTCCATACCGAACACGTCCGGTATGACCACCACAGTGAATACTCTATTTTAGTTAAATTGCGAAACGTCGGAACTCCTGACCATTGTCGGAACTTCCGATCGTCGGAACTCCCGATCTACGTTGGAACTCCCGACGAACCAACCCGAGGACAAATGTTTTACAGCTGCTGGACAAATATCGGACACGTCTGGTATCATGTTGCCAGACCAGCAAGAAAATAGTTAGCACTTTTGTCTCTCAAACACTCAAAACTCATATGGGTTGGCTTGAGCACTTATGAAACATTATCTATCAACATGATGCATCCCTCTTAATAGTACGACATTCCTATTAACTCAAATTTAAAAGTATAACGAAATTAAACCTTTTGAGTTGATCTCTTTGAATCGAAGCCGTGTTTTCCAATCTTCATCAAGTGAGGGTACCAATCATGTTGATATTGATCTTTTCATTTGAGCATAGCCATCTTGAGCACGTGACTTGATTCCATTCATCAAATATGAATAACTCCAAATGCATCAAGTCACTTCCAACACTTTGTCCAATATAGGTTTGATCCTCCACATCAATATGACCGTCGCAGCTTGATTAGTACCTCAACTAAATACAAGTACTTCCTTCTTCACCCTAGCTAGGTTCTTCGGCCGCCAAGCCATCGCTTGCCCTTCACCCTTCTTAGTACCTCGAAGCCTTTCCTTGCTATCTTCACCATCTTAAGCCATCAAGTCATGTCTTGTGTTGAATCATCCATTCATTTGTATTGTTGTCTTTTTCATTTCAATTTGGCAAGCTTCAGATATGAGACCATTCCATATGCAATCCCTCATGTCTCATTAATTAATATCACATAGAAATCCCACAATAAATAAGCCTTTGCATGAATTCTATTTGCATTGTTGTCTTGTGCTTGAACTAGATTGTTTATACAACAACACATCATTTTGGCTTTCGTTAAGTACCTGTGAGATAACCTATTACCTGTCCACACTCAGTAAACGGGTTAGACCTTTAATCGTGTTGTCTTTCAATCATCCAAAACCCACTAAAGGGCTAGATGCACTTTCACCCAGCGACCCCAATCGGAAGCTAACTACCTGAGCTCGTAGTGTGTACGTTTAATTGGAAAGATGTGGAGTATGCGAGGCCAATTGCAGGGGCAATGCCTACGGACTTATGGCGGCCGGCGATGGCAAAAAATTAAATTGACGCCCCTCCATTGTACCACCGCAACAGGGTAGGTTAGGCACTAAGCTGTCCTCCCACTCAACCACCAAACGTGCTCGGTAACAAGGATGGGGCTAGCTCATTAGTTTGGCTTTGGCATGGCTCGGCCGGCCGGTGACCTTCCAGGCGACGTGACGGGAACCTTTGGTGTGGCCTCGCACGCAAACATGAAAACGAGGGCAAGCCGGGCAAGCCCACGCGCGCGCAGCCGAACGTCAACGGGAGCAATAGATGTGCGGCAGCGCTGGATGGCGTGTAAAAGCGACGGCCGGTGCGATCAGACACGACGGCGATAGCAACCTCGAACGGACGCCGATGGAGGGGGCGGAGCGGCCGAGCATTGCCGGCCCAGCCCAGCAGCGTCGCGTGCCATGTGCCAAAGCAGCAGCGGCGGGAGGTCGTGCCCGGCAGTATGAGAGCCAAACGTGTGGGTGTCGTGCGCGAGCACGAATGAGCGGTGGCGGCGGCAACAACGCCGAGAGCCGGACGGTGACCGCGCCCAGGCATTGGCACCATTTAAACATGCGACTTGCACGCTTTTTAAAGTTACTACAAAAACCAACCTGATGATCCAGTAACTACACCACCTATTTTACGCTATAGCTAGTATATCAAGCTACTAGAGGAAACCCTAAAACCATGCCACTACCTAATCCGATCATTCTACAAAATTACGAACCTAGCTTCGTCAACACAATTTTTAGACTTAAGAAATTGACTAAGTTTTTGTTTGGATTCGCATCAACTTCATTTTCCAAGCTACCCACTATGCTATCTAGCGAACCCCATTCTCGACCGCAAGTATTTCATCGTCACCTACGAAGTTCATGGTACAAACTTTACTAAAGTTTCGCATATGCGTTCTATAGTATTTCCGTTCAATAAAAATTCTTTTAGAACCCTAAGCGATACAACGCGACATGAAATGTAACATTTGTTTTGTGTTTCCGATGAACGTTTCAAGTTTCGTATATTGATTTATACCCTATATTACACACATTTACACACAAGTATGATGCTCATGCAGTGTTTTAGCAAAAACTGTACAGTGTAACACCTAGGGTGTTACAGCAATGGCACTGAAAGGAGTGCTACTTGCTCAACACATTGGATGCAGCGACTTCATCGTTCATTCAGACTGCACAGAGGTTATGGACACTATGAAAAGTGGCATCTCATCTACAGCGGGGGCACCAATCTTTGTTGAATGTTTCTAGCTATGGCAGAACTTTGAAGCAATATCTCTTGAGAAGTGCGATCGGGAAACAAATAAGGTGGTGCACGAGTTAGCGAAAGTAGCTTTATCAGCAAAAGAAATTTGTATTTGGGTCAATGAACCCCCTGATTTTATTCTTGAGAGTCTTGTAAACGATGTAATCCTATTTGATAATCAATAAAGTGCGCCGCATGGCTTCCCTAAAAAAACTAGCAAAGCTATCAAGCAACCCCTAACTCGCCTCTCCAAGCAAGAAAATCCTTGCCCAACCAGGAGAGCCAGATCGGCTCTCTCACATCGGCAAGGCGAGCGGCAAGCGCATCTCATACTGTACGGTGCAGATTTGCTACTCCTCTGACATCTATGCATGATTGAATGATCACCAGACCAAGATGAGCATTTGGTATTATAAAAATCAAAGTGCTTGCATTGGGGTGTTAGACAAGCTTTCACACTAAGCAAAACAACCAAACAACTAATTCTATTTGGACTCACCTTGCTTAGCCTTGATTTGCCTGCTAGCCTGGTTAGATAAAATTGGGCCAAGCAACCTTAGATATTCTTGCAATGAGACTATCACACTATAATGTCATTTCAAGAATAAAATCTAGTTTTAATTTTTCTCACACAACATTTGGACCTAGAGTGACCATTTTGCCCATATGTTCTTTTACCTTATCCCTTCATCTCTCTCACGTGTTCTCTCTCGGAGTTGGGGCGACCAATGAGACTGACACCAATGTTGTCACCTCCCAAGCCACGCCTCCCCTAAGCAGGGTCGCACTAGCCTGAGCTGTGGCACAGCTAGCGTCGCCCTCGCCGAGCCAGGCCGCCATGAGCACAACCATGATGACAGCCATGTCCACGGCAGCGACAGTGCACCACCTTGGGTAGCGGTGACTGCTGCCCTGACACGCATGAGCCAATGACAGCATCGGCGGGAAAAGGAGCCAGCGGCAACATCATCCTATCTCAATCATGGACGATGCTCTAATAAATCGCTCGTGAGCTATCTTTGATGTGGGCAATTCCACCCAAATGGGAGCTTGCTCAAGCTCGGAGTCAGGGGGGCAGGCACTGTTTACGGGAGGCATAGCCTGGGGAGCACCGGTGTTAGAATCATAGGAGACCCGATCGCCCCCAACTCCATAAGAAATAGGGGAGAGCACGTGAGAGCTTTGAAGGGAGAAGGTAAAGAACACATGAGCAAAATGGTCACTCTAGGTCTAATTTTTTTGAGAGATTAAAACTGGGCTTAAATCTCGAGATGGTATTATAGCATGATGGACTTATTTTATAAAGATTTTTAAGTGGATTTTATAGTGATGAAACTCATTTTCGCTAAGTAAAGTGATCCCCCAGGAAACCCATGTCATTAAGATTACATTCTGAAAGCACGTCATGAAAATCTTGCATTTGCCTTTGTGGCCTAGGCCTGCCGTCTTTCTTTTCCATATTGTACAAAATTTCATTAAAATCCCCCATGAGAAGCCACGGGGTATTTAAATCACCTTTGATTGAGCGCAGTGCTTCCCAAGTGACATGCTTTTGATTCCACTCCGGATTGCCATAAACTCCAATAAACCTCCAACTTACTCCATTATCAATGATGACATCAATATAGTTCTTCGTAATTCCTTGAACCTGGATACTAATATCATCCCTCCACATAAGCACCAACCCTCCACTTTGGTCATCACTTTCGTGAACAAGCAAATGATTGAAGCCTGCCCATCTTCTAATGTTTTCTGCCTTTGCATTATCCAGATGTGTTTCAGACAGAAACCACACATCTGGGTTTAGATGCCTCCGGACTTCCAGAAGCGCTCGAACTGCCCGAGCTGAACCTAGCCCGTAGCAGTTCCATGCTAAGAGTTTCATTGTTCCCGGCGAACCTCCTCGAGGGAGGACACCGATAGAGCTAGTTGTTTCACTGCAGTCTTCACAATTTCGTCAGTCACCCCTTCTTTCCTTTGTCTTTTCTTTTTCCTGAATCTTCTCTAGACTATCTGTCCCGGTTGATGCTCCTGGATCAAACAAAGGATTATAAATATTCACCTCATTTTCATATATATCCATATCTTCTTCTTCAGTATCCTCACGGGTCAAACCCCTTCCTCTACCTCGACCTCGACCTTGCATACCACCTCGACTACCACCCCCATGACCTACTCCTCTGCCACTTGAACTACCCCCAAATTTCACCAGGAGCCAGTCCCCCCATTGGCACTTGTTTTGATCATGCACTCCATCTCGTGCCCCATAAGTCCACAAACATAGCAGAAGTTGGGAGGTTTTTCATACTGTACCAAATAGCGCCTACTCTCTTTTATTGTTACTGGGACAACTTTGACCAGAGATTTATCAAGCTCCATAAACACTCGCGCCCTCAAGAACGGGGATGGGTTGATTCTGCCTTCATCCACAATCACTGTAATAGGAGGGTGGCCAACCTTCCTAGCTACTTTCTCTGCCAATTTCTTCTTCTTCATGAGACCCTCTGGTATACCCTGGATGCGAACCCAGACCGGGATTCTATTGAGCTTGAACTCCTTTACATTAGCGAATCCATTGTACTCCTCCATGACAACTGGAGCTCCTCGGAAAAGCCAAGGGCCCCCCTCCATCACTCGATTCCAATCACATAGGCATTGAGCCTGTACCAGGAAGAGATTTGTGTTCAACACCTTGAAGGTCACTTCCTTTGCCGCTGACCACGCTATGCGCATTGCATTAAACAGGGCTGCATGACTAAAGGGTTTGGTGGTGTGAACCCTAAAGATTGCAAGCCATCGAACATCCTTGATCAGATCCTCTAGCTCCCCTGAGAAATCTAGATCGTCATCCTCCTGCATTAGGTTCCTCAGCCGATCTTCAGGATTTATCTCCTGATCCATCCTCTCTCCCTCCGTCTCCTTCTCCTTCGGTTCACCTTGAGCGTCCTCCGTGCCCTTGTTTCAAAGACACGACTACACACAGCAACCCCAGTACGTTGAGAACGGGATGATCCAACATAAACCTAGAAATATTTAGTGGAATTGGTGGACTCTTGGCTGTGACGTCGCCGTCGCCGAGAGGAATATTTGCTAGTAGGTACAAACAGAGCAAAATCAAAGTGACTAATATCTAATGGCCCTACACGGCCTACACGAACCCCGGTCTGCCTGTACCGTACGCTGGCATGCTGCAACTGCAACTTTTTCAGCCCTGACGTTTCTCTTCCTACCCCAGCGTGCGCGCTCTGTCCCTCTGCCCCACCCCCCTTCTCTCTCTCGGCGACGACTGGGCGGCCGTCGCTGCCGTCCTACGCCAGGTGCCGTCGCTGCCTCCCTACGCCAGGTGCCCAGGTCTTCTTCGGGCCATTCGCCGGCGGCGAGCACCACCAGGTATGCCCACCCCTTGGTCTTCCCTTCCTGCTGTACAAAACCGAGCACCCAAACCCTAACTTACTATTTGCATTCGGATCTGGTCTAATTACAAGTGTATATCCATGAATTATGCCTACAAACTTTGATTGTTTTTGCAAAAATTATCGGTGTACAAGTGGACACCCATGTCCTGTCCGCCCCTTCTCAGTAGACCAGTTGTTCGGCCTCGGTGATATGAGTTCAGCTTGAGATTGACGACACACAGCTAGAGGTTTTTGCATTCTTTTCTACAGGGCCATGACCCTTGAGGCGGATTGTGCTTAGGATGCCTCTAGAATAGGGTTATCCGAAGCCCTCTGAATGATGCAGAGTCTGTCCTCTGTTCTTCAAAATTGTGTCTTTTTTCTATTTTGCTTGCATTGCTGAGACTCAGAATATCATATAGTCCATTGCGGATTTTAGCTGTTTTGCTTTTATTCTCTTCTCTTGCCCTGACTTAAACTTGTCTTTGCCATCCTCGAGAAGGGAGAGCTTCCCAGATAGAGCTGTTCCCCTCCAGTGTATCAGATGGCGAGGATAAAGCCGAAGCAATTGCTAATCCAAAGCAAGACGAAGAAGGCTCCATCTCGGATCAGCTACTCTACTATCATCACATGGAACTTGATTGTCATATTGGTTGTGCTATCTCTCTATGCTACCTACAGCCATTGGCATCAAAGGTTTATGTCCTCTCTGGAAATCATTTTTTTTGTTTATTTTACTATTTGGTGCCCCTAGCACACTTATATATTGCAATAAGTTGAGATGAAGTATGCTCATGCCCTGTAGTTGTTCAATAAGTAGTTTAATATTGTTTCTGCTCACCATTCCTCTATTGATGAGTTCAACCGCAGGTCTGCCCAAGACTTTGAAATGGAGCTTCATGAAGCTGAGGTAAGTTACACAGTCTTACAAAAATCTAGTGCAAGAAACTGTGCTCGTATTGTTTACACTTAATGAATCTGCAACTAGGTACATGCCATTTATGTTACTTAGGTGGCATCATCTCTCTTTCCCCCCATTAAATAACTTTGTATGGCCTAGTGATTATACTAACTGATATGTTGGAAAGCGTGTTTCATGGTTAGTATCATAATTATACATTTCAGGTTTAACTCATTGACGTGGCTATTGGATTTTGTTTCTTATTCGTTCTGGAAACAGAACCAATGAGAATTCTTGTTTATAAGAAATATATAGGGCTGTCGTCTGCATTTTCCCTATTGAATTTGCTTTCTTCATAGTTCATTTGTGATGAAATGGAACATCTATTTGACGTAGTCTTTAATACTTAATAAAATTTTCTTGATAACTTATTATCAGTTTTTGGGGGACATTAGACATCAACGGTCAAACTCATTGATTGTCTTCTTTTGTTCATTTGTTTGAATCAAGCTTGCTGTGAGACCGGTGGATCCAAAAATGATAAGTAGACCAAGATATGCGGTAAGTTTTGTTGTTCACTCTTCTCAACTCAATTTCTAAACAAACCACCAGATGCTGATCGCATATTTAATCAACCATTGAATCTAACTTGAGAATATATGTAACATCTAATGTATATTGTATATACATTATAACATGCTGTGCTGCTACTGACATCTAAATCAGGTTGTGGTTTATTTTCTTGAAGCATGATATGCTTAAAGGATATGACACTCTGATACGTCTTCAAAAAATATTATTCCGCTAAGGATGCATGAATTTGCATGTGGAAATACAACTTTTGTTGTAGCATAGTGAGTTATGGCCTTTTGTGTGAACCCCATTACCCAAACAAGGTAATGGTAACAGTGCTTGTTAAGTGGGGATGAATGGTGTTTTTTTTTTATGTTCTATACTGCTCAAACTATGCTCATGAAATGATGAAACCTGAGTCAGTCAGTACTGACCAAAGTTTAACACTAAGTAACAATTCCACTGGGCTTGAGAAGTTGAGACAAATCATCTAAGGCCCTGTTTGGTTAGGCTGTGGCTTTTGGAAAAGCAACTGTGAGTTGTGGCTTTTGGAAAAGCAGCTGTGGAAAAGTAGCTGTGAGAAAGTCAAAAGTCCGTTTGGTTCGGCAGATGTGGCTTTTGAAACAAATGTTGAGCAGACCTCACATGTCATTCACACGCCCACATCTCTCAACTCTCTCCCACGCTCACTGACGAGTGGACCCCGCTCGGCAGTCTCTTCTTCTTCCTCCCGGCGGGATGCACGTCCACCCGCTCCGCATCCTCGCATCCGCCGACTAGGACCGCGAAGCAGCCCGTGGTGGCGCGCCTGCGTCGGAGCCCGCCCGCGGTGGCGCGCTCGCATGCAGCTCGCCCGCATCCAGCGCCGCCCGCCTCCAGCGCATCCATCACGCCTGCATCCAGCGCTGCCTGCGCACGCGCATCCAGCGCCCGCCCGCCGGAGCTCGAGCAGGAGGTCGCGAGGTGCGTGACGGGATGGAGGAGCAGGAGAGGGGTTGGAGCTGCACTTGCCGGCGGGGTCACCGGAGCTGAGTCGCGGGAGGGACGCTGGAGCAGGTCCGCCGCCAGGACAGGGGTCGTCGGAGCTCGAGCTCGAGGGGTCGCCGAGGCAGGGGATGCGCCCGTGCCATCCGTGGGGGCAGCGGCCTCGCCCGTGCCGTCCGCCGGAGCTCGAGCAGGAGGCCGCAAGGTGTCGCGACGGGAAGAAGTCCGCGACGGCGGCGGGGTGAAGTTGCGAGGTGCGCGATGGGAAAGAAGTTCGCGACAGAAAAGAAAAAAATCGAACCGGTATGTTCATAACCGTGGCAGGTGGGTAATTTTTTTACCCCAAAAGCAGGGGGAGAGCTGCTTTCAATTTTGTACTAGAGCAAAAGCTGCTTTTGGGCAAAAGTAGCTGTGACTTTTGGGCCCTTTGGTTGGCTTTTGGCTTTTGCAAAAGTAAAAGCAGGTTCAAAAGCCCAACCAAACAGGGTCTAAATGCGACTAATACTGTGATATATTGGATGCCACTGCATACCTAGTTATGAAGTGTTTCTTTTGCTATGTTAAACTTCTGCTGTATGTTGTTGAGACTCAACATTTTGTAACACTGGTTGTCATCCGCAGAATTAGCAAGAAAACCAGATTCTGTTCATCCACAGAATTAGTATGAAAAATTATGGCATACAACCTTACTAAGTTGGTGATATAAATTTTGAATGCAATGATGCTTTGCAGATAAATTACTTGTTTTACAAATATTTTATCACCCTACTGCAGTTAATCATCTTTGTAGTAGAAAGAAGCATTATGCCACTGCTTAACTTCTGCAGGTAATGAACACCGCAAAGGGTCCAATTACTATAGAAATATACAAAGATGCTTCTGCTGGTGTTGTGGATAGATTTATCGACTTGTGGTAAGCACCATAAATTGTGATGAATCCATGATTTATTTAATAGTTTCATGACATAAGATTTATATGATCATTTGTTTTGTTATTTTGATTGTGTTAGTGTCACAATATAGCTGTGCCATAGTCAGTTAAAAAACGTAGCTCTGCTTGTGTGTCATAGTTGGTTGAAAAACATAGCTTCGCCGTATATAGCATATATGATTAATCCACAGAAGTTAGAACTTCGAACCGGTAACTTTATCACAATTTGAATGGCGGTAGAGGTTGGGCTATGCACCACAGTTACACTATGAATAACTACAAATCTGCAACCTATCAAACAATACTTTTAGTTGATGGGTCAAGCAACACCTGCTAGTTTCAACACTCAACAGTTGGACTAAAATTCTCGTAGAATTTATATTCAGTTATTCGAGGCATAACATTGAACTTAAAAAGTGCTTTTATGCTCTCCCAAAGGAAACATGAAGTCTAATAGTGTTAATTAATGGGCAATCAATGGGCTTATTTGAGTCTTTCATGAACCTGTTAACAAAGTTTGATTGTAATGATAAACTAGTTACTGGTGGCATGAATATGTGGCAGTTTTTAATGCTAGTGTGGAAAGTGTGAAACTATCGCTACCATGGTAGCATATGGCAACTATGCTTATGATATCGTAAATATTGTATTTGCTACTATGCATCTTTCCTGGGAAAACACTTCGAGTTGGAGCTAATAAGTTGATAATTCTTCAGGATGAGCTATTATTATTTTTTTGGCTATTTGGTATAGTATCTAATATTTATCCTATTGCACAGCAAGAGTAATCATTTCAAAGGAATGCCATTTCGGCATATCATAAAAAATTTTGTAATTCAAGGAGGTGATTTTGATTTTGATGGAGCTGCCCAAGAATGGATAACGAAAGCTAAAGCTAGTGGGAAAAATGATCTCAGGTTTGATTCCTGTGTAGTGCATATATTAAATTATCTTGAATCTTAGTTTTGTAGACCAGATCTTTTATAATAGCAATGTCCTTAACGTTAACTATATTTCTACGATTTTGCAGTCCAAAACATGAGGCATTTATGATTGGGACTGCAAAGAATCCTAATAACAAAGGATTTGATTTGTTTATCACGACCGCTCCAATTCCTGACTTGAATGACAAGCTTGTTGTATTTGGGCGAGTTATCAAGGGAGAGGACATCGTTCAGGTGCTTTCTGAATTTCTCTTTCTGGGAGCTTTCTTCCGTAATGTTTGCTTGAATCATTAAGCTATGACTTATGTTTTCCTTTTATCTCTTTGTGCTGAATGGCTTCTTTGCTTATTGTATACCACATGTACTGCATTTTGGCTGATTTACATGAAACTGTTCTTGAGCTCTGAAAGCAGATGTTCAAATCTCTCTCTCTCTCTCTCTCTCTCTGAATTGAGATTACTCTGCTTATATTGGAAGCATAGAGTTAATACAACGAAAGTATGCTGGGATATCAGCTTAACAGGAACTGAGTACAAGAAACACTAGGCAGCAAAGATATGAAACTAGGCGAAACAAGAAGCTGCCCTAGAACAGTACTGTTAAACTCTCCCACATCCTAGCTTGGCACATTTGAAGGCTCAAAGCTATGCAGTCATCCAGGAGTTTCTCCGTCATAACATCCAGATCTTGCAGTTGTTTTCCTTCTTCAGGGGTCTCCACTTCTGCAAGAAAGCGACACCAGTGAGGACTATATGCCCATAGGCTTATCGGGGAAAGTGTGTTCAATCAACATCTTGTTCCTATTATTCCACAGTGCCCAAGCAGAACCTGCAAAAAACAAACGTTGCCAAGTGCTGAGAGATACCGTTCCTATTTTGGAGCCAACTCTCCTAAATTCAGCTCTTGAGATTGGGAAACCATTCCAGCCAAACACATTTCTTAGACAGCACCACAGTACCCTTGCTATGGAGCAACAAAAAATATGTTGTCTATTGCTTCCTGTTGATCACATGAGCAACAGTAAAATTTCCATTTCCAACTCCTCTTCAAAGTCACAGCAGATTGTAACTTGTGAAATAATTGCCTTATAAACACTTTAATTTTTAGCGGTTCTTTATACTTCCAAATTGCCCTTGCCTGAATATCAGTCACTCCTACGTCAGATAAGAATTTATAGAGGCACTTAGGACTTATCTAAAGCCAATACAACCTTATCCTCTTTCCTATTATCTACACACAGAATCAAGTTGAGCTCTCCAGTCCTCCAGAAGCTCCATCTCTGCTCCATGCAGACTCCTGAACTGTGTATTCCAGTCACCATCATCATGTAACTGATACTAGAGTATCAGGATCAGATCATAATCTAAATAGGTCAGAATAGTAGATTTCTAGTGGTGTCTTTTCAATCATGTATCATTCCTTATGCTGGCCATTTCCAATCTAAAAAATTGCCAAACACCCCGGCGCGTCCCCAAGATGTTTGACTTTGTGTAGACCCTGCCAGAGCTGTGAGGAGCCTTTTTGTTTGGTGATAAAGAAAGAACCCTGTTTCACATACTTATTCTTCAGAATTTGAGCCCAAATAGATGTTTCAGATGTCGATTTATAGACTAGAAGGTGTTCAAAATGCCAAGTTATATATGAATATAACATGCTGCATTAATGAAAAAGCCTGGCCAAATTGAATTCGTCATTTACGGCACATAGGCTGTTTACGTATTTTCATTTGGGTTATATCACTATAATAGTTGCTTATTAGATTTTGTTTTTGTCTGCTTGTTTACACAAACAGGAGATTGAAGAAGTTGACACTGATGAACATTATCAGCCAAAGGCTGCCATAGGCATCATCAATATCATGCTAAAACAGGAGCCTTGAGCTGCGTATCCTCCTTGTCATGTACATGAAGACCTTAACCACATGCCTGATGACTTTCTGTAGTTCGAAAAGGTCCATACATCTCATTGAGTTGCTTGAGTTGCTTTTGTATTGATGACGTGTATGCGGATGCGATCCTTCCTCTGGAGTCTGGACGACGCCTTATGTCTTGCGTGGAAGGCATTTGTGACGCTTGTTCAAGTTGTTGTTGCAGCGTTTGTGTATAATATTCACAGATTTTTGGCTGTCAGCATGTGCGAGCATATAAATACTGTGCTGCTACACCCCATATCATGGTTGTGGTAACAGTAAGCAGTCTATTCTCTGCTAATGCTATCAGTAACCTATTTGGGCCTTGTGAATGAATCCAATAGACATATCGCACGAAAGATATGGCAGCAGGTGGGACTTATTTAGCATGGACAGTGGGTCGTGGGGTACTGTGGTCGCTCGATTTGGTGCACAAGGTTCTTTTTAGCAAAAATAAATGTCGGAGTAAAAGTTTTGCAAATAGAAGTATTATACTTATCTTTTGTTGATGTAATATGGCTATGGTCAAGATTCAAAAAAAAAAAAAAAGGCTATGGTCATACAGGGAAATTCGAACCTACCACCAAATCATTTGTAGCCAACTGAACTGGTAGAATATGTGACGAGATTTGAATCTGCAGACAGTCAAAGACTTCCGAAGAACATCACGGTGACTATATTCCTGAAAAGCAGGATCATCCAAGGTTCACACACGAGCTCATGGACTTCAAGGTGCATTATTTTTCGCTCTCTCCCTCAATCACAATTCACATCTCCCTCTGATTTGTTTTTACCATTGTTTGCGATACTGCAACGCAAGGTGACACAGCTCGTGGATGAAGGCGATGAAGCTGCCATGGGCACGAGCTGCTTTGTGCCGTGGTTGCGTCGTGCCGTCGTGCATGACGAGGACAACAACCAGCTTGTGGTGGAAGGAAGGGACGACGACCAACTGGTGATGGAGGGTCCTGTGGGCTTCCTCGATGGGCTCAGTGGGCCTACATATCGTTCTTTTTGGGCTGGACTTTTTTTAATTCCCAAATTTTTTTTTAGAGGAGAGCAAATCAACTCGCCTGTGGAAAAGTTGATTTATAGAGGCCCTCTACATAAGAGGTTGACAGTTGCGCCTCTGCAAATAATATTTGCTTGCTGGTAAAAAAATTCCCCCTTTCATAGTAGCAAAGTCCTTTTGAATTAATTAAAGAGCAAAATATGCCACACCTCTAAGAATTGTCAAGGCTCCACATCAGAATCCTCCACAGACTGCGACCCTAACTGTGCTGGAAATTAAGGGGCGTGTGACCACCACCTGAGATACAACTCTTTGGAGGCAACGACAACGACTTGCTTCTTAAGGGTCTCATTTTCTTCATTTCCTATGGGCTTCTTTTTCTCCCTATAAGATTTGAAAACCGTAGCAGAGAACGAAACTCCTTTCTAATTTTGTGCCTTCTTAGTGGCTCTTGCAGGCACCACTCTATACACCTCGATCCCGGGTACCATGCGAGAGTGGTCATACTCACTAGCAACCAGGCGGTCGCCTCTGCTGATGTCAGACTCGTGCTGCTCGCATGCCTCTAAGTTGGAGACTTTGAGCTCCAAAGTGTACATCTTAGCCCATAGCTGCTCCTCAGTCATGGTGGCTCAGTGGATCTGTGCCTCCGCCTCGATGGCGCTGTTCTGCTCGCGCACCTCAATCTTGTCCTGCCTGCAGGTTGGCGGCAAGCTCGTCGGACGCACGGATCCGAGCCTCAGCCTTGGTGAGCCTACACTCGCCCGCAACAACCTTGTCCTACAGTCTAGAAATTCTCTTGACTGAGATTGATGGCACGTCTTAGTTTTAGATGCTTTGCGCTTCCATGCTTCAATCTTGTCCTGGAGCTGTGCCATGGTCATGGAGGCTGCACAGATCTATGCTTGGGCTTTTGTCGCACCGTGCTTCCAAACCTCGAGTTCTGCGACCGCGCTGCTACGTGCCAGCAGGATCTCTTCCCAGAGGACTGCCTCAATCTTAGTGGCCATGTCCTGCCACTCGGTGATGTCAGCTCGAAGACGTTCCTTGGTGTTTTCTGCCCAGTCCTTAGCCTCCTTGAGGATTCTCTCACGCATAAGATGATCTCGTCTTGGAGCATAGCCACGGTCACATGTTTCCTGAGCCTCAGCTCGTCCACACTCTTGACCTCCTGCACAGCCACAGGTGGTGTTGCTGCTACTAATGCTTGGAGCATGCTTGTGTAGCATCTGCATTATATACAGGCTCCCAAGCAGCAACTTGAGGTTTCATGCCGTTCAGCATCTCTCAGCCTTGTGCAGTTGTGCCTTTGTGAAGCATAGCTCCTCTTTCGCCTGTTCAACTTGACTGCCATTGTTGTCACCGTCGCTGTCACTGTCCTACCCCTTTCGGACTTCTTGTCGATAGAGATATGGATTATATCAGGGGCTTCTACCTCCTTCAATTTCAAAAGCACACATGATGCCTGAAATTGAAGTGAACATAATCAAACAATTATGTTTAGTCTAGTGCATAGATAATCTGGTATTAGGACGACATTGCAAGATATTTGTATTTTACTATGGTTGGGAGGAGACATCAGGAAGCGTTAGATGTGTCTATGATTGGTGGACCCATATGAGGAAAGGTGTTGAGAGGCGTCAATGAGAGAGGCGTTAGATGTGTCTATGGTCGGTGGGCCCATATGCGCCGTAACGCCTCCCAACACATGAGGATTAGGACTTCAAATAAAAGAGCGACAATTCCTTTTTTGTAGTTAATTTTTTAATCAAGGGTAAAACAGTCAATCCACAATTGTAAAAATAATGTTTTGAGTAGTATAGTTGGGATGTATGATTTAAGTACTATAGTTAGATGAATATTTGCTTTTAAAAAAAGATGAATATTTTCGTCTTGTTAGGGTTCATTCGCCGCCGTCTCTGTATTCTCCGTCGAGATCCAGACCCGACCCCTTCTCACCAGCTCTCAGCTCCCCAACCGAGCACGTGGAGGCCGCGGCGGTGACTGCGCTCCCGGTCGTGGCGACGGCGGCCATCCCAGCTGCCCGAGGGAGGGGGTGCGGGTGGCGAGGTGCGCGCGTCCATGGATGCGGCGGTCCATGGTGGCGAAGCTGGAGGGCGGGCTCGGCAAGCCAGTGCCCACCACCAACTGCCGCGACTGCTACGAGTACCAGCGCCGCGAGGGCTGCTCACGTGTGGCGGGCGACGAGGAGGAGGACGGCGTCGACGACCTAGAGGGCGAGTTCGGCCTCCAGGACGGCGGCACGGGGCACGATGATGACCCGCAGTACGTCGCCGAGTCCATGCTCAAGGCCAGAGGCGGACCGACCTATAGGGCGAGCTTGGGCGGCCGCCCTAGGTCCTCTCCGGTGAGTTCCACTAGTACCCTCAGTTCTCCGGCCGGCGACGGCGTCCGTCGAGTGAGTCAGCGAGCGCAGCCGCGAGTTGGTCAACTGCGTGAGGTTGAAGAAGATGCCTCCTGCTGGGCCGTCTAGCAAATAAGGCCCATCCCCACCCTAGTCCTCAAGGGTCGTGGCCCATTTTATGGCCCAATGGCTATAGGGCTTGGCGCAAGGCAAGTTGGGGGGACCAGGGGCGCACGCACATTCGCTCAATCGCTCGCATAGCAGCTCAGGAGCTCGGTGACGGTGCTCCAATCCAACTCACGGCGGCACTCCACTGCTCTAGGTTGGCAGGCCATGCTCCTTGCCTCCCCTCTCCGACTCCCTGTCCCTAGCCCCTAGCCCCCAACGCCGGCGGCAAGCAAGCGGCGGCAGGCGGCCCTGCGCGCGGCTGTGCTTGGGCGGCCGAGGAGTGAGGACGCCAGCACCCAGTAGGCAGCAGAAGATGGATGGGAGAGGAGATGAAGCGATTGGGGGAAGAGATGAAGCTGGAGCCGGCGATGCATCTAGCATGACGAGGAGGTCGACAGCTCCAACTCCATTGAGCTAGAAGCGGTATAAGAAAATAGGTGCTGCCCTTAATCCATTATCCATTGCAAATTGTTAGTCAAATAAATAGATAAAGATTGATCTCTGACTAGTGAAATCAATTCAATGGTTAATTGGTTTTGCATATTTGAAAAGCTTTTTTCCTAATACAAATTCCGTAAGTGATTGGTTACAACAGAATGATTGGTTGGAATATAGTGTGGCTAAGGATGCAACATTTTGCTTCTATTGCTTTCCTTTTAAGCAAAAGCCCTTAGAAACACATTTTGGTCATGATGCATTCAGTAAAGAGGGGTATAGTAATTGGATTACAATATAGATAGGGTATACATACATAGTTAGACTGGTATATCGGTCAAGTTTTGTATCTATACGTAGCGATCCGCCCTAGCTCATATTTTCGGCTGGGTTCGCCACTGCTCAGGGCACAGATGAGCTATTGTCGCGGCGGGGACGCGCATCCTGGCTTCAGCCCTGTCCCCAATGTGCCGCTCCTCACCAACGGCCAGATGGTACTGCTCTCCTCTTCCTCTGCTGCTTGCATTGCTTGCTTTCGGTTGAAGTCTGCAGGCTAAGACAAGCAAGCAAATGAAGCCATCATTGTTATAAAGCAACAAATAGTGATACTTAAGTGAATAAGAATTGCTATAGCTTGTTTGTCCTCTGCCTGAAACTCTGTTGTCTAAAGGTCCATGATTGCATAGATAAGTCACTGAATTGTTGTATAGAAATATGAATATGCCAATATGACACCCAAGTGTTTTTTCAGCTAAATAAACATTGTCATGTACTGAGTATGTCCCTTTTCATATTCATTGTTCCACGTGGGATGATTTGAACAGTTGATTCAGTCACCGAATTGCCAGCTCTTTTGGTTCAGATGATACTCCATTTATTTCCAATTCCATTGGTATCATCACCCTACATCTCAGGATTTTTTTAACACTTTTTGTAAACTAATTTTAAATCTAACACTGTTTTTTTTCTTCAAAACTAACACTTTTGGCCGCGCCTATTGCCATGGCGCGGCGAAACGCCTGTGCCGCACCATGCATGGTGGCGCGGCAGGAGGCTGACATGGCGAAGACCGGGGCCGCTGACCGGTGACGTGGCAGGGTCTGCCACGCCACAGATCTTGGCACGGCAGTGACGTGCCACGGCGCATGGCACGGCAGTACCTGGACAGTTTAATCGGAACTTTCCGCGTCGATAGTGGGAGTTACTCTACGTATTGGTTGACGTAAAACCAATAGTGGATTTATTTCTGTCTTTTGTTGAATCTTTTCACGACTCGATAGAGAATTTGATAAGCCAATGATTTTTTTCCGTTTTTCATAGTACGGTTAACCACCATATTAACTAATCGATTATGAAAAATTAGATCGGATTTTGTGGTTCTTTTTTCTGCAGTACCTCGACGTGACATGAGCGTGAAAGAGGTTCAAGAATCCGTTTTCTTTTTTATAAGGGCTAAAAACGAATCACTTATTTTTTTGGCTTTTTGGCCCCATATTGTAGGATTGGCAGCGACACGACCATGGACCTCGGCTTCCTCGACCCCTCGCGCAAGACGCCGGCCACCGGCGTCGAGATACGTCGGGACTGTCGGTTCCCGAACTAGTTGCTACTTAATCTCGCCGGCAGTGCTGCCGCGACGCATTGAAACGAATATGAAGCAAATAAATGCAGTCCGTGCGCAAGTTGATAAGCTGCCACATAAAATTTTCATTGGTTTGACATAAGTTTGACATAACATAACCAACTAAGCCTGCAAGTTTCAGACGCCAATATTCGTTCGACCTAATAAACTAAGACCCAGGAGTGTAAGGATCCCTCGGATGCTTCTGTCTCTTCGGATTTGTTGGCAACACATTGGGAGTGTAGCCAACGTCGGTGTGGTCGCGTCGCCGGTGCGTATGGCTCGTACCCTGCAAGTATATGATATGCATGATTACTTATAATCTTTATGATCGTTAGTTCATGGAGCCTACGTATTTAAAGAAACTACCTTTGTTAGTACCTGTGAGGCTCCTTGGGTACCAAGCGGGGCACCACCTAGCTGAGACATGCCGATCTCGTCCTGCGGCCAATCGTCCCATTGATCGTGATGTCTGCGGAAGCCCGAGGGGTCGTCGTCGTCGTCCTCGGTTGCAGGGTCCTTCCCAGCGCTATGATGTGGTGATGTACGCACTACGGAAGTGGCATCTGTCACTGGCTGAGAAGAGCCGGCTGGTGTCCTCAAAGAGGCTGAAGACGTGCCACCCGACCACGCTGGGAGTGGCGGTTCCATATAAGGAATGTCCATGCAGCTCAGCTTCTGAGCTAGCTTTCTGCAGCTCTTCTTCACCTTCTGCATAAATAGACGTTAAAGTTAGTGCATTTCCCCAACGCATATACACTAAAGAAACATTTTTGGAACGGACAAGTTTATGTTTACCTCCACAAAAGCCTCGAGAATGCCTGGCCCCTGCCCTCTAGACTTGTGAAGCCGGAACACTGCTTCGTTGGACAATTGTGTCGCCTGGGTACAGAAACGCGGTTGGACAGTTTTAGTACACATACTTAATACCAAAAGGATAACAAATTGTACCATTCAAGTATCTTACAATGTATCTTTGAAGCGGGGATCTCTGTAGCTATGTGTCCTCTCTAGTAGCAACGTCGTATACATATTCGATCACATCTTCCTCCGAGTCCTCGTCAATCGCCTCCTCAGTGTACGGGGGCTTGATATGTGTCCTCATAGACCTGTGAAGCCACCACAGGTACTCGTCGAAGGTGTGTTGGTCGTGTGGAGGACCCGCATGGACCGACTGCCGTTCCCTGGTCTCCCACAAGTGGATGTGCCCGTTGTGTGTCACGCACCAATCCTTAGTCTTGTACCTCTTCCTGCGGTCATACCTGCAACAAAATGATGTTAGTTGTACCACACATACCTATGAATTGTAGCTTTGTTATTAATCGATAACGCACCCATGCAATCCTTGGTTGGTGGAGTAAAGCGGTGGTGGGTAGCCTATCATTCTTCCAAACTGTCTGCAGACCCTGATGGGCAAGTGAATCTCGACCACGTGGAAGAAAATAAGAGGGACGTTGCAGTGATACTCGTCTGACTCATCTCTAGTGACAGGACTGAGATAGTACTGGAGCTCTAGAGCATCCCAAGGACACCAATGCACCTGAACATTTCATAATTGAGTTAGGTTGTGATATAGTGTACATCGAACAAGACACATGTATGATAGTAAAGAGAGCGTAACCTGGTGCTGTGTCAGGACGTCGAGACTATCTGTGTACTCCCTGTACTTGCGCCTCGCATTCCCTCTAACTAACTCTGCTTCTGTCCAGATATACAGAGCTACAGGGAGTGTATCCTGCCCGTTCCATTGCTGCATTGAACATGATAATGAATTAGCCATTAATAATGTCATCATATGTAACTACCTTGAAGAATATAGTGAACCGAAGTACTTACCGGTAAACCAGTATTAAGGGGTCTCCCAACGGGCCATCGTTCCTAACACCAAACCTGGAGTAGGTAGGAGCAACCCCAAGGTTCGCATACCCTGAGGTGCGACGGCAGGCAACACATAGCTGTCGATACGTCCATACCAGGACTGCGCTGCCCCAGCTGTACGCCGCTATGTTCTCCCACGGCTGGCGTAGTATGTTAAGGAAGATCCAGCTGATGGTGTTGCCCGAGGCGTCTGGAAAGAGGAAAGCACCAAGGAAGTGCTAGAGCCACACTCTAGCGAACCTATCGATCTGAGCCTCCTCAGCCTATGGGTCCAAGTAATCAAAGAAAACTCTGGAACTTTTCCTGAAATTCACCAAAGAAAATGAGACCCAATGGCTATAGGAAAGTAATGCAAGTATTAAATAGGCTTGAATTGCTCACTTATTTTTCTTTGAAACCTCGTCGTCTAGTGGAAGAAAGCCAGTGAACTGAGCCACCAGCTCCCTCCAGTGATCGTTGTCAACTATACCCGTCACTGGAAGTCCTCCCAACCGAAGGCCAAGGATAGCCTTCACATCCTGCATGGTCAAGGTCATCTCGCTGCAAGGTAGGTAGAACGTGTGGGTCTCAGGCCTCCACCTATTATAAGAATAGAATGATTGTTAGTTGACTAAAATTTGTTATAAGAATGTTTACGTACAAAGAGGGTACTCGCACCTGTCTACAACTGCAGTAAGTAGTGCTGGGTCAAGGGGTGAAAGACCGTAGTTGACAACACGGACAAGCTCAAGGAAGCCGGCACGCCGTATATACGGCGCGTAAAGCTTGTCCCATTAGTGCGCCCTGGTGTGCGTGTGGGGCCTCAAAGTAGGCAAGACCACCTGTGCGTCGGTGTCACTCAAGATGTGTGCTCGGTGCTGGTCGTCGTACTCAACCTCAAGAATGGGATACAACGGGTGCTGCGTGGGAGGGACCATCCTGTTACAAATTGATAAACCAAGGGTTAGAGTATTCAAATTAACAATATTCAAATTAACATTATGTAGCATTGCAAAATTTGAACTACTTGTTATGCAATACAAACACAATATGAAAGCACATATATATATTCAAAGTAACATTAACAGACATATTAAACAACTTCACTAGAAAAATAAGCATTTGACGAAACTTCATCAAGTCATCCAAATCGCCGTATCACGCACTACTAAGTACCGACAATCAATCCCTAAACCCAAAATCCTAACTGACAGTAACCTAAACCTAAACTACCTAACCAAAACTACCTAACCTAAACCCAAAATCAATCCCTAAACCCAAAATCCTAACTAACAGTAACCTAAACCCTAACTACCTAACCAAACCTTAACTATCCTAAATCACTAACAAATTCTAAATCACTATCCTAAATCACTAACAAATCCTAACAAATTCACTAACCTAACTATCCTAAATCACTAACCCTAACTAAAATAACAATCATAATAACATGAAATCGAGAGAGCCTACAATGATATGAGCGGCGGCAAGTCGTGACACGTCGGCGTCATGAGCGGCCATGCTGATTCTGCGCAGCGTGTGTGGTCGGTATGGGCGCTGATGGTCGGCGTGCGAGCAGCGGCGGCGGCGTATGTGGCGCCATGGCGGTGGCGCTTGCGCGGCAAGGCGGGCAGGCGGAGGCGGTAGGCGGCGGCTCGAGGGCGGCGCGGCTCATGGGCGATATTTATCTCGATCCTGCCAAGACCATGAGCTGTGGCGCATCGGACCTCGCCACGCCACCGTCACGGTGACCGATCTTATCCACATCACCCTCTGCCGCCACCATGCATGGCGCGCGATTACGCAGCTTGCGCCATGACAATAGGCGCGGCCAAAAGTGTTAGTTTTGAAAAAAAACAGTGTTAGATTTAAAATTAGTTTACAAAAAGTGTTAAAAATAAAAAAAATTCCATCTCAGCATGGATGGGATCAAACCTATAACATCATGATCTATAGGGTGTACATTCGTTTCCTTATTGTCTTATGCTTCTGTCAAGAACTTGTTTGATAGGAATTGCATGTTGTTTTTCTTCCAAAGGAAGCATCTCATCTTCTAATGTTTGTTTATTTTTAAGGTCATCTGAACCAACAGGTACTGGTGCCACTTTCAAGGCCTTGAGGGCCTGGCTGCCAACAACGTGGCTGCTAGCCTTAACCAGTAGATTATAGTAGATGAAGGGAACGTTGAACGCTCATAGAATGAAGTCTTCTAAATCATTGCCTAGTAGTTGAGGCATGTTTAGGATTGCAACATCTTACTGATCTTGGATATGTGCAACTGCATGTCAACTTCCTTTGTTTAAACTAGTTGTAAGGCTGCTAGGTGCTTTGCTTAAACTTCTGTATTCTTCATAGCTCATATTGTTCCAGGCTTATAAGCATTTGAAATCGCTTGGATATATCGTTGGAAGATTTGGTGTTCCTTGGATAATGAAGCATAGTTGTACTTGTGACACTGATCAGAGCTTAAATAGAGCAAGACTAAAGTTATGATCTCTGCAATTAATCTAGTTCCATGCCTATCAACTTTTGTATCAGATTATCACCCAAAGGTTTTTGGTGACAATACTCTGTTTTTCCCTTCCCCATACTGCTTTGAACAAGGAAAAAAACTAATGAAACTGAGGCATTATTTATGTTGACCAGGGAAAAAAGAACTTGACTAATCTATGAATGCATGTGCGAAGTATATCTGTAATCTGTTTGGCTCTGGCACTAGAAATGTTAGATTAGTCACCGGCTAAAGTTGTCTAATACATCTTTCAGATAGATAATAGTGTTTGTAGGACTGAATTAGTGAAAAAGACGTACCAACTACCAATCATCATAAAATGTAACTACAAACACATAAAATCAAGGTTACAAGTAGCATAATAGCCATGGTGGCTTTGGAATTACTTAGCACTAAAAGCCTAAAGCAACCAGTACCAGCTCCAACTCAAAGCAATCCTACATCTCAAACCATATCTAGCCCAAGGCAAGGGTAAGCTCATCTTGTAATGGGTAAGCTTCATGCCTCTAATTCAATAGCCTGAAAAAATGTGCAATCACTTTATTTTGACTGATGATCTACCAAATCATTATCAGTAATGTTGGACATAACTAAAAGTACGCAAGCTGATAATGCAGTATGGGTAAGTTCACTGTAAATATGTTAAGACAGTTCCATTATTAGTAAAATTTGGTGGTGGTAACTGGTAAGCAATCTGAGATGCAGGAATTTGAGAAATGAACAATAGATTAAGAATCACTAAAACTAACAGCTGACCCATGGTGCACCAAACTTCAGTTACTTCACCACTGAAAAAACAATTACTAATTTGGCTATTTGATAATCGACAAGGCTAATTAGAAAACCAGACATGATAGCAGAATGACAGTGCTTATCAGACATATACAGTAGCCTAGTGAGAGGGTTCAAAGTACTACGTGGGCTCGACTGGTCACAGGCTCACATCACTTCGAGATGACCAAGCCACTCAAGCTCAGATCAATAAGAAATTGCAGGTTCAATACAGGATAACAAAATCATATAGGTTGCAAAACTCAAGGCATATATAACAGAAACAGTGTTGGGTCTTGGGCTGTCCTTATCCCAAGACTACAATACAATTACCAGATGAAACAAACAATAAAGAAAATCACACCACAAATCTCTTTACATGGTGTCGAACAGGTTCATCAAATAAAATCTGCCCTACAGAGCATGGTTTCATTTTAACTGGACTTACAAGTTCCTCTGAACCTGAGTTCACTTACTAGCCATGTACTAACTGTAACTAGTGCAAATGATTGCAAATCAGATTACACTACTAACATAGTCTCAGCGAACAAAAACCAAAGAAAAGGGAACTGATGATCATGTGGCAATGCTCAAAGGATATGAAAGAAAAGCTATATTCTCCAGTAAAGCGGTGAGTGCAGGGTTTCAGTTTCAGTTTAGTTGAGGGCAGCATCACAAGGTCCAACTAACTACTGGGCTTGCGCTACACACGACTAAGTAGCATAACAACACAAGCATCACTTCAAATGAGTTATGCACCATCGTACCTATTATGCAACAGCAAGCGAATCCTTGGCAAATCATATATCCAGCACATCTTCAGGGAGCTTTGTTTCCTACAAATGAAGAGTAACATTAGCCATAACTAGACAATCCTCACAGACCGGCAGTTTTTAGCTTTGATGAACATTACTCTTAACTACCTCTTCTCTCATGGAGCATGTTCGCCGATTGTGACCCTCACCCTTACACAGGGTACATTTCACCTTAGATTTCTTCTTATTTGAAACTGACTTCAACTTTTTCTTCAGGGCCCCACTGCCAAGAACATGCATGGGATCCAAGACATTTCTGGACTCTGCAGAATCAACATCCAGGGCTTGCGGCACCACCGGACCATACCTCTTGTCTCGTTCTCTCCTCCGTTTGGCAGGATCATAGCAGCTTTGCCATGCAGAACGCGTTTGAGACGCTCATATGCTTTAGGTGAACGAGATGCTACGAAGGATGCAGTGTGACTAATATTGCGTAGCTCATGGTACCTCTGTAGGCTATCAGAATAGTCATACATGGTGCTCTTCCTTATAGGAGGAAATGCACTCTTGGCCCCCCTTGTCCACCTTTTCAAAACACAACAGCCTAGAAGTTCACGTTCTTTGCAATAGCCCAATACAAAGAAGATGTGTGAGCAGGGGGTTCCAAGGGACTGTAACTTAGGACAAGAACAAGAAATTTCCTTCAGGTTGCCTTCATCAACACATATCTCACATTCCACATGATATTCTCTGTCTCCTTTATCCTCCCTGCTAACAATATACTTAATCGTATCATAGCCATCTAGAATCTCTCTCGCAAAACACTTTTTTGCTGCTTTTATGCTGAACTGCACCATGGCAAAAACTCTTGGTGTGAATGATTTCACAGCCTCTTTCTCAATAATTGAAGCATCTAGTTCTAAGCATGGCAAATAATTCGATGCTTGAAAGTCCAGATTCGCTTCATTATTGTGCAGCTGTGAAAGGCAGTGGTCAAAGTGCTCTACCAGCTCGAACAGTGTCATTTTATGATCTAGATTTACCTAAAGCCTAGAGTTTAGGCTGCCACTCCGTGGGTTGCTCCTCAGTCCTAAATATCACTTATTAGCATGATACACAACACACCAGATTTTCCTCCTCTCATACATCTGATACAACCACGACTCCTTATCTATAACGTTATGCTTATCCAAGAATTCCAGCCATTTCCTCTCAATCTCTTCTATGGAGCAACACTCATAAAGGAAATACCTAAAATCATCCTTCACTATCATCATGAAGATTACGCACAATGTTCTGCTCAATATGCCATATGCATAGCCTATGCGATGAATTGGGCCACACCAGCCCGATTGCTCTTTGCATAGCAAGGTCTCCATCAGTGATCACGGAAACCGGATGCTTCTAAACCATGGCATCAGAGAATGTGCTAAGAATCCACACATATGACTCAATTGTCTCATGGGAAATAATTCCACATGCAAAAAGAACTATGTGTTGCCATGGTGATTCACCCCAACAAAAGGAACAAGGGGCATGTTGTACCGATTCGTTTTGTACGTGCTATCAAATATGATGACATCACCAAATGTTGCATAATCAAGTCGACATTGACTATCACACTAGAGCAGTCCCTTGAGGTGCCCTTTCTCATCAGTCTTGTAGTCGAAGAAGAAATCAGGATCCCTACGTCTGCATTCTGTCAGGTAACTGATGATTGTTTGAGCATCACCAGCAGCAACTGTCTCCACCTTATTGCGATGGTAGAAATTATACAAGTCCCTTGTTGTAAATCCAACATTATCATACCCACCATACTTCATTTCCATAATATCCATTATCTAGTGTTTGCGGATCCTAGAAATCTGCATCGCCATAATATCAGCTTTCTGCTCATCACTGATTCTTCTATGTGAACGCAGAAGACAAGCAAGGTCTCGTTCCGCCATCGGATGGTTGTGTTCATAGATGAAATCCTTCACATACCACTGTCACTGTGTTCTGATCCCGTGCAATCACAAATTTAGCAGGGCATCCAACACGAGTAATATTCCACGGCTTCCACTTCTTAATCTCCCTCTTCAGCTCCTTCTCTTCGTGGAAACCTTCACAACTACAAACAAACTTCCGAAGGGTCCTCTCATTGTGGCCGTTGCCCCACTCACAATAGCTTTTCCTCACACTAAATCCTTTCCCCCTAGCGTATATGTTATAAAACCAATATCCTTCTTTTTCACTACCAAACATCTTCCTAACAATTTCATTGTACTCCAGCAAAGAATCAAGACCCGACATTTCCTCCTGCATCAATAAAAAAAAAGAGAGTACATTAGTATGCCACATCCTACAAGATATCTTATGCATAACAGGTTCTTTGCCTACATGCAATGATCAGTAAAGAAAAAAGAAATGACCAACCCCAGTTAACAACTCCATCACAAAGAGCGTCATGACAACAGTAAGTTCGAAATTAGATTGCTCAAATCACGTGTGCAGTTATAAGCACCACTTAACCCACCAAAAATAAATAAACCTATATGAGGAATACAATATATGCCAAGAATCAAATTCACAAACAAACATTGTTTACCATGTGCATCAATGCCATATATCACATGTTCAAAACTGTGGCACCAACATATTGCAGATAGATAGTTCAGTAGCAGAGCATGCAGTTGAAACCAGATTTCACCGGATTATATTATCACTGCTGAAAAAGACCTGACACATTTTTATGTTTTTTCAGTTTAGATGCTTACTAACTGTGCTTTGTCTCAGTAATAACCAACGTACAATTTACATAATCCTTCGAGCAAAGTATGTTTGTTTAAGATGACCATGTCCTAGCAACGAGCAATGGTTTATCCTGAAATCAGGATATCATTCCGTTGACACTGTCTGCAAGTGAGATGAATAAAATTTAGCATTTATGAATCCATCGTTAAGTGCAAAACAAGTGCCTGGATCATACACTGGAAACAAATGCATTGCTGCATTCCCAATTCATGCTATATGAGATAAATCAAATGCAAAACAAGTGCCTGGATCATACACTGGAAACAAATGCATTGCTGCATTCCCAATTCATGCTATATGAGATAAATCAAATGCAAAACAAGTGCAGAGGACGAGAACCTTGGCCTTCTGCGATTGGAGCTCGATCGAATCCGGATCAGAGAGTTCTCCACGACAAGCACTGTCGACGGAGGGCACGGGGCGACCGGTGGGGGCCAAGCATGTCTCCTCGGCAGCTACGATGATGGTGCCGGCGGGGGCATGGGTCGCAAAGCGCTAGGCGCGGGCGCAGGTGCCGCTCATCAGGCGGCGGCGCCGGGGAGGAGGGAGGAGAGACTGCGCTAGGCACGGGCGAGGGCAGGCCAGCGATGACGGCGCCGCGCGAGGATGAGGGCAGGCCGGCGACGGCTAGGGCTAGCACGAGGGATGGGCGCCGGTGTTGCGGGGAGGTGGATGTCGGGCAGGCCGGCGACGTTTTCCCTTCGCATAGGAGCTTGGGTGCGTGGGCAGGCCGGGAGGTGGGCTGGCGGGTGGGCCAGCGGGGGTGGTGAGTTGGCTTTACGAAATGACCATAATACCCTTGGATGAATAAAATCAACAAAAATAGCTATTTTGGGTAGGCATCAGGAAGCGTCAGCAAGCATCAGGAAGCGTTTCCAACCATTGTAAAAGGACTCTATTTGTAATAGCTGGAAAATACATCTACTATAGGAAAAAAAATGCACAAATCAAAGAGAGAAAAACTATAATTAAGCGGATATATACATGTTGGTATGCCTTGTCACACTTAACTAAAATACATGCTCATATGATGGCGGCCAAATTCAAAGTACTAGCCTCTTAGGCCAGTCTGTATGGATAGTTTTATGGCGTTGTTTCAAGACTGCCATGTCATATAGAATGAAATGAAACTTAGATGAAACATCCACTCTCAATGCAAAGTTTCATTCTATAGTTTTATCAGCATTTAATTTGATGACTCACAGAGAGTTAGTAATCATGCCAAGAGAGTTTTATCCCCATAAAACTCATTTCATCTCTCTCTTCTTAAATAAACTATCATGTTTATGTGGCAATCTAATTAATGCAAATGAAACTCACATAAAACTCCCACTGAGACTGGTCTTAGAGGCCTTTGTGTGTTTCCCATAAGCTAATGCCATACACACATTCATGTGGCCTACACACACACGCACACGCACACGCACACGCACACTAAGGAGCATGTGACCAGCACTGAGGCACAACTCCTTTGAGTCAGCATCATCTGACTTTCTTCACAAGGTTCTCCTCGTTTTCCTCATTTTCTATAAGCTTCTGTTTCTCCATGTAAGTTTTGAAAACCATGTTGTAGAATGAAATTCCCTTCTGCCTTTATGTCGTGTCGGTGGCTCCTGCATGCACCATTCTATGCTCCCCGATCTCAGGCACCATGCGAGAGTGGTCATGCTCACTATATAGCAACAGTATTGTACCCGTGTTGTTCATGCATCTCTGAGGACATGTACAATGGGTCTCTTCGAGTCCGTCTCTTCGTTGCTGTTTTTATAGAAAACACCCTGTTCGAGCTTAGAGATGGCAGCCACGTTGTCTCGTGAGGTGACGGGGAAGGCCCGTGCTCTGAGGCACATAAGGTGCTTCCAACAGCGTTGTATGACTCGCCTCTCTGACTCGATGGCACAAAATTCTTTCCGATTTTCCCTATTTCCCCGGCGAAGAAGCCTTGCCGTTCAGCTCGAATCCTCCATCCTTCATTCTTTTGTGCGGGGCACCGCTAACCATTGTTTAAAATAGCGGGCTATTGAAAATAGCGGCAACTTTTTTTAGCAGCTATGAAGCTATAGTGGCGCTATAGCAGTGCTATGACAAATAGCATTTTTATAAAATAAGCATAAAAATACCAGTAATTGATGCAAAAAACATGTCAAATATGAAATTCGATGAACACAAATATGTTTCTAAGATTCCACAAGTCTAGGTAACATTACCAATATGACATTACAACATGGTTCGTGAAACTCCACTGTTTAATTGTTCAAAATACCAAATTAGTAGCAAATTATAAGTAGGAAATAACTAATTAAATTAGTAAGCAAATGATAAGTAGGCAAATATGAAATAGTGCCACTATTTTAACGCTAAAGCTATGCAACTTAGCGGCGCTATAGCTCGCAACATTGGTCAAAGTTGGCATAGCGACACAAAGAGCAATAGCGTAGCATCAAGCCTCTCCGTCCGCTATAGCCCTCTATTTTTTTCTGCCGCTAACCTTCGCCGCCCACGATGCCGCATTAGGAATAGGAAGGATGCCTCGACGGTGGCTCGGTGTTGGGGGTGGATGCCACGGGCTACACCCTTGGTCGTCGTGTTCAAGGGAACGGGAGCTAGCTCCATGGTGACTCCATTGGAGCGGACTGGAGCAGGTCACGTGCCGTCGAAGCCACATCGTCCTCTGGCGGGAGCAATGCCTTTCCTTTTCCATTATGGTATTATAGTATTCCCAATTTTTTCTATTGCTCTAAGCAACCATTTATATTGATGATTTTAAAAAGTAATTGTAATCATGTTCATATTTTTTAAGCTTGACCCTTTTTCTATCAAATAGCAACACAATGGTATACAAAGTAGTGTTTATGATTGATCTTGGCTACATGCAAAGCATTAAATAGCTTGCAGACACTGATACTGCCTCTCTGTTGTGCCAACTGTCTTTTTGGCTATATGTATGTTAGATTCTATGCTCTTGGAGATGACCCCCTATTTGTGGGTTGTACATACCCTCGTTGGTGGCCTCGAGGTCCAATGTGTGGATGCCCACAGCTACTCCTCGGTGGCCTCGTGGATGTGATTTTGCTTTGATGGCATTGCATAGCTCTCACGTCACTATCTCTTCTTGCTAGCTGGCAGCGTTCTCATTGACCACACGGATTAAGCCCCGACCTTGGTGAGCCTACGCTCGCCTCATGGACATATTCTTCAACCTCTTGATGGCATCCCAATCCAAAGTTCTAGCCTCTTAGAGGTCCTTGTGGGTTTCCCAGAAGCTAATGCCATTCACACATTCTTGTGGCCTACACACACATATTGAACTCAATGAACGCGCCACCCAACCCCAGCCCAAGGGGAGGAGCCAGCACCCTAAACACTTCGAGAAAGCGCTTGAGGACTATGGAACGATGAGGAGTTACATCCGAACTAGTCGATCAGATGCGCGCTGACAGGATCCGCTTTCGACTCACCCGATTCCTAGGCCTCCGTTGCCCATAGGGTAGCCACAATCATTGGGATGGCTAGTGCCTCTCCTAGAGTCCTATGTCGCCGCCGCCACCTCTAGGGCCGCCACTACCAACGGGATCCTCCTCCTCCTTGCTAAGATATTTGCACCGACGCTCAGGCCATAGCTGCCCTAAGGGTACCAATGGACCGACCACCACCGCAATCGCCTCTCCATGACCAAGCCATCCACGAGCAGCCTGCACGACCTAGAGAAGCGCCACTAGATCTTGCTCCAATGTTGCCCAGCTGCAAGCATATGTAAGTGATGGTTGTGTTACTCTTTTTATATTCAATATGCATTGCCTTTGTTTCAATAGAAACACATGTGCAATTTTAATAGAAGGACAAGAATAGCAAGGACGCAGAGCACGATCAAGAAGTACTCGATGAAGAACATGATCGACCTCATATAGATGTTGATGCAGCGGGAATCTTCAAGAACTTTCATACTAGTAGAAAAAAGGGACCGAGCGATGCTGCAAGAGAAGTAGTTGTAAGTACCTTCATTTGCTTTTCTTGAAATCTACTGAAGCCATTGCCATAAAAAGAAGTAAAAGTAGCAGGAGCCTAATGTGGCACCATCATTTTGAAGTTATAATTTTACAACATTCAATATGTTTGTTACCTATGCATTGTGCTTATGTAATCTCCTATCAGCAGTAGGCTGAGGAAGACCTATGTATTACTTACTATGAATTAATCTCTTGGCTTTGCAATTTAAGTAGTCTTGCACTATCTATAACTTAAAGTTTACTCCTTAGTTTTCGTAGGAAGCTATGAAAACTATATGAGCACAACTTTGTTGTTGATGGCCAGGAACCAATGCCTAGTGCTGATATTGTTTCTGAGGTCCTCTGCCAAGCCAGTTGCAACACCTTTTTTTGAGGAATGCTAGTATACTGGACAAGCTCCTCTAGAACTAAGACATCGATAGAGAGAGCGCTTCAGGAACAACTTGCTGCTGAATAGGAAAGTTCAGATGGCCTCATCGAACAAGTGGATCAACTGAAGAGTAAGACAGAAAAGATTGAAAGGGAGTTTGAGGAGTTTAAGAAACAACAACGGGAGAGTACAATAAGCTCCATGAGCATATCATGCTCTTCAGCACTGGTAACTCTCAGTCTTCTTGATGTAGTGAACATGTGTGGTTTGTTTGCTGGTTTGATGTGAACTCGTGTGGCGGCTTGATATGTGAACTCTGTTAGTGGTTTGCGGCTGACCTAAACTACGGTTATTGATTTAGGTTCAATAATTATGTATGTAGTCATTTTGTGCAATAGTGTTGATTTGGAATTTTTCTAATGTAAATGATTGCTCTGCACGTGGTAGATCCAGCACAGACCATGCCGTTAAATAAAAATTTGACACATGGGCAAACCAGTGAATGACACGTGTAAGAGCCAGGACATGACACGTGGGCCAATCCAAATCCAAGATGTGGTACAAATCCGTCCTGTCATGTGGTTGAATGAAAAAATACGCGTGGGTATATTAGGTCGTGACACGTGGTCCACTAAAAAGCGACATATGCAAACGTACAACATCATGACATGTGGTCGAGTAAAAAAAGACACATGGGATATTGTGGTCACACCACGTGGACCAACAAAAATACGACACATGGTCCAAAGAGGAAGTGACACGTGCTCCAATGGCAACATGACACATGTGCCAATAAAAACATGACAAGTGGAACAACATGGACACGACATGTGGTCCATTAAGAACCTGAAACGTGCGAGAATAAGAGAGGGCCACCACATTATCCAATAAGAAGGTGACACGTGACCCAAATCATCTCCAATGTAACCGACTATAGCATCTACATGTGGAAGCATCTCCAACGGAAGCACCCATTAGTGTGGCTACCCTTGGCACGCATGCTAAAATAGTTTTATGACAGTCAGTTTTTCATCACAAATCAAATCACTTCTATGACGAGTTGCTCTGGTTCGTCATGCATGAACAAATATGACGTTGTTTTCGATGAATGATTTTTCATCATAAATTCATCATAAAATTGAATTCATGACGAATATCGCTTCTTCAGTTACGAAAGTTGTTCATCATGTATCTGCAAATTTCTACTAGTGGCCGATCCACGCCATCCACACATTGCCTGCGCGCCCTAGGCGCACAGCCACGCACGGCCGCCACTGCCACTGCCGTCCACTTGCTGCCATGGATGCTGGCGGGGGCAGCTAGATCGAGCCACGACGGCGCTGAACGGCCGCTGCCGATGCAAGCCTGAGCCACCACGCCGCCGCCGCCGCCGCTAATTTCTCCCGGACGCCGACAAACTTCCCCGATGGGAGTTGCACGAGTGCTCCCCCAACGGGGACCAGTCGCGAGGGCCCAACCACCGCTGTCCTCGTAGGCCTCAGGCGAGGCAAGAGAAGCGGAGGGTAGTGGGGTGGGTGGCAGTGGCTGTGTCGCCGCTCGAGTCACCGAGACCACTACTAAGTTTTGATCCTAATGCCACGTTTTTTTTGTCGCAACGGCACCATTTGGTTGCAATAAGGGGTGTTATCGCAACTTTTTGCACTTTTGCTTGCGCTAGGTGGGATTTTTTGCCACGCAAATTGTTTCATGGCCCTAAGTATAAAGATTGTTGCAATAAGTAAGTGTTATCACAACTATTTGTAAAATGGTTGTAATAAGTTGTCATTGTTGCCACGATTTGAATTGCATTGTGAACCATTTTATTTGCATTGTACTTAGATGATATTGTAACTCTTTACTTGATCGTTGCGATAGCACAACTATGTTGCAACGAATATGTTTCGTTGTATGTAATGGTCGCATGTGTTGCAATAGGGTTGTACATATAGCAACGAAAAACTAAATTGTTGCAATCGCTAAGGTTGTAGAGCACAATGCTTAGCAAAAATATAAGAATAATTGTAAACAGGTTTCAAACGATTAACCTTGCAGTCTAGAGTGAAGTTACTTACCACTAGCGTATACTTGTGTACTTGTCATTGGGAAGCACAAAACTTTATTAAAATAAGTTTAGAACCTATTTAGATATTGAAATAGCTTTTGTTAGGCGCCACCGCCCTCCCTCATCGATGAGAAGAGAGGATCACTGGCTAGTGCTATCATCCTCCCTCATCAACGATCGAGAAGAGAGGATCACTGGCCACCATCGACAATTAATGTACATGATTGTGTAAGCAACGTGGCCATGTCTCAACTACATCCTGAATCATGTAAGATCTAACGTCCCTAATCACATACTCAATGCATCATTAATCGGCCTGCCTTGCTTTTCCTCTACCTCCTCTGCAACACACAATGTATCCTTATAGTATTTCATTTGATAATCAAGCCCACACCCTATATTGTCTTAGATTTCTCTTTGTTTCAAAGCACCATCTTGTCATGGGCAATGCCTATTCGAAGAACTACATGGAAGGGTGGATCCATAAGATTAGTCTATTAAAAGGAGCATATTATAGTAGCATATGGAAAATACAAGGTGAATAAAGAAAGATTGATAACTAAATGTTGGTTCCCTAATTTTTTGTGTTATTAAAAATGTAATGTAACAAAGCTTCTCGCATAATAACACAATAAGCCAGGATGACTTTTCTATGAAGGAAAAGAAAATATACAAGGCATCCCAACATTGTAAAGAATGGCTACAACCAATAAAGATTTGTTTTTTTTTGCCCAAAAACGCTTGCGATAAACCTTCTTATCAAATGGAGGCTTTCTTGAGCAATTGACCAAATTGATTGCGAGAATTGAACCTCCAACTCTGAACCTACAAGGGAAGAAAATAATAGGAGTTAATGGCACAATTTTTATCCTTTTAGGTAAGAAGACATAAGATTAAACCTATTTTTATCATTTGAACTAATAGTCATCTCTGGGTATCCTTATCATTATTAAGACTAGCTAGGCATATAGTGAAACATGACTTAGTGGCAAACAATAGAAGTGTTTGTCGCTGCAGCTAAATAGTTTGAGTTCCAATAACTGTAATCAACAGTATGTAGGTTGGCTAGAGTTCTCACTGAGTATTGGTTGTGCATAGAAACAGCACTACCCCAGCCATGAAACTATAGCAGCATCCCAATAACTACAAAGGTCAGGAAATACCAAACAATAATTATTTTAGAATACTAGGAAGTCAAGTGAAGTTTTTGGCACCACATCCATTAAGCATACATGGATCAAGCGTACTAAAAAAGTGTAGTAAATACATGTGCAGTCGCCGTGAGGCCTACACGGCAGTGGCACAACTGCACGTATATAGTTACTAAACCTGATCTCCGTGGCAAAAAAAAAAAATACTTGGAAGTGGAACACATGTGGGGAATATTCCACAAAATCTGAGATCCAGTTTGCAGGTTCTGTTGCTCCCTTCTGTTAGTACAATGCAGAAAGCAACATCTAAAACTTCTGTAGGTTCTAGCTCGGGTAATGGTGCAATGTAACACAATATGTTATCAGCAAACCTTGGACAATTACAACATGTAGATCTTCATAGGCCAGACATGAGAATATAGAATTTTTCTATGTAGTACTTTACTATCTGTTGTTACGAATATGGCAGAACTAGAATACTACTGCTTCAAACAAATAGAGTCCAAATCTTTTAATAGACATAACTACCAGTGTAGTTGGACACAGAAATATGCACAGTTAAAATAACATGTAGATTGAGATGTCTAGACAATTTATATGTAAGACAAACACAAATTAGGACTTCAAACAATTGGAACCTTGAGTTGTAGGGTAATCAACTGCTCATGTCTTCCTCATTTTAAGTTAATGGCATACATAATTAATTTCTCACTCAAATAATGGATACATCTCCTAAAAGAGGATAAATAGTTAAATACAAGTGCATAAGACAGGGAACGCTTCAAACTGATTGATAATAAATTCTTCTGCAGAAAAGGAAATAAATGTATATTCTTAGATTGGCCTTCTGGATGCCGATTCTAGTAGGTAAATCTTGTCGGGCATTTTTCAAGTTGGAAAAAATTGTAAAATTATATATTGTTAGACTTCATTATTTTAGGAATGGCAGTGACCACTGCGTTTAGATAACAATTTGATCATCATTACAAAGATTGGGATCATATTTTTTTTGACGGAGGTAAACCCTGTTTTTACAAAGCAAACCATGTCTTACAAACACAATTCACACAGCTAGGGTTGCCAGCTACAAAGAAGGTTACAACCAGAACAAAATGCTCACCCAAGGTGAGACTACTAGCGTCTCCAAACGACTACCCTCAAAAGAAGACTAAGCAACTACTAATAACAAGAAAAAGTCAAAGAAGACTCTCGACTTCCAAGTAAGGATTAATTCTTCTATACAGGTTGCATATTGTCCCTCCCGCTGCTCCACTTGCCCGTAAGTGCTCCACTTCTCCAGTAATCAACAAGGACAGCAATCAATCTAGAAAACTAGGAGTCTCCATCATCCTATGAGTTTCCATCCTCATCTGCTACAAATCAGCACCGCCCAGGGACGTGAGGCCACCGCCGTCGTGCAGGGATGAGGCTGCTGCTTTATGCTCAGGCGCTGCCTGACGTTGATCTCCACTCCGGCGCGGCACCAACGACCAAAACAATTTGCATTCGAGCCACCAAATCTTCACGGCCGCTTGCCGGCAACAATTTCATAAAGGTATGACATGGTTACCTCCCGATTTCAGGTAACTTTGCGGCCGGGCGGGGGTACTGGCTCTGTGGCAGTACACGCACTGGACCACCTGCGCGTCCACCTATGTACTGGCATGTTGGCCGGGGACGGCGGCACACACACCACCTACACATTCTCCTGAGAAGGCAACGCTGTGAGAAGGTGAAGTCGATGCGTATGTTCTGATGATGGGATACATCAGGAGATTAATTAACGGCTGAGGCAACATGCGTCCTTTCCCAGGAGACAGGGAACATGTGTGTTCGTTGCCACCAAATGAGATAAAACTGCTTCACAAGTAGAGACTCGCCGCTCGCTGTTGGCACAATTGACAGCAACACATTCCGTCACCATGTCTAATATTAATGTCTCACTACGGGAAGCAGTTACTTTGCCGAGTGCCGCAAGATTTGTCGAGTGGTTTGTGGGCACTCGGCAAAGAGGCTCTTTGCCGAGTGCCAGACCACGCACTCGGCAAATATCTCTTTGCCGAGTGCCGGCAAATATCTCTTTGCCGAGTGTCTGCCTCTCGGCAAAGATAAGCACTCGGCAAAGGGGATCTTTGCCGAGTGCCAGGCACTCGGCAAAGAGCGGCGCTCGGCAAAGGGTGGCCTGGACAAACGGCATCCGTGGTCGTCCCCTTTGCCGAGTGCCCTGCCGTTAGGCACTCGGCAAAGGAGCCACCTTTGCCGAGTGCCAAGGCCTGCCACGCGGCAGGATTAGGGTCGGCCAGGCCGACAGCCTTTGCCGAGTGCCACGTGGGCCGGCACTCGTCAAAGTCCTCTTTGCCGAGTGCCAACCCTAGCACTCGGCAAAGTGTAATTTTTTTTTGATTTTTCTTCCCAATTTTTTTGTGGGGCCCTAATACAGTAACTACATCTCAACTTCAATTTTTTGGACAATTTTGACTTTTTGTGATATATTTCTTCAATTATTTTTGTTTCGTTGAATTTTTCCGACAACTCCAAATTTGAACTGCAGGTACATGAAATAATGGAATTTGGTCATTCCAAAAATGGTAGTAATGATGTTCGGCGTATGTTGAGGCCGTATCCAAGACCTCGCATGAAGTTACGACCATGTTAGTGTCGTAACATGACGAGTTACATGCGGGAAAAGTGTTTTTAAATTATATAAAATCCAAACGAAGCCCGAAAATGGCGAAACTTGTCGAGGTGTGTTGTCATCGCATGTGGAGGCTATGGTAAAAAATTGAGAAAGTGTCGAGCAAGTTGTGACGTCGGATGCCTAAAACTCAGACATCTACGACCGTATCTGTTTTGGATTGTCCATATTTTTTGGACAGCCCGCGGATGCGTAGATGAGTTAGCTTCCATGTTCTGTTCCCGTCTGAGTCGGAGTTTTGGCAGCACCTCCCCGTGTTCTCCGGATACACACTCCCTGCGGGGACGTGTATCGGGAGAACAACGGGGAGGTGCTGCCGAAATTCCGACTCGGACGGGGGCAGAACATGGAAGCTAACCCATGTACGCATCCATGGGTGGGATTAGGACCTATCCTTCACCTATTAGATGGTTGGAACGCCGTATAGATGCAAATACTGGTTTTATTACCCGCTTACATTGGCGCATGACAGAGGATGGCTGACCGTGAGTGGATGTACACGGGTTTCGCAAGTAAGAGCTCTGAATGGGTTAGGGGGACCGATGCTTTCCTGGAGCATCCATTTGGCCCAACTGCTAAAGGGTTGAGTCGGATGCCATGTCCCTGCAGCAAGTGTAAGAATAAGAAAAAGAAACGAAAGCGTGCCATGGGAGTAGATATTCACAATAACGGATTCGTTCCAAACTATACCCGCTGGATCTACCATGGTGAACACCATCATATTAGGGAGGAGGTGGTGAGACCCTCCTCGAGGAGTATGATGCGATGCTGGGATGGCGTACATGATGGCGAACTTTCATGAAGCACGTTCGTTGAAGGAATGGAGGTGGAGGATGATCCGGAGGAAACCGCAAAGGCGTTCTACACCATGATGGAGGCGGCACAGAAGCCCCTTCACGAGAAGACAATGGTTTCGCAACTAGATGCCATTTCACGCCTGATAGCGTTGAAGTCGCAATTGGGCATTAGTCGAGACGGCTTCGATCTCGTGTTGATAGTTCTTGGCAAACCGCTTCGGATCCTCACACCTGCCAAGAACACGTACGAGTCACAGAGACTCCTTCGTGCACTTAAGATGCCGTATGAGGGGATCCAAGCTTGTTCGAAGGGTGCGTCCTATTCGGGGAGACCACGAGAAAGCAACACAACCGTCCAAAGTGCAAAGCCTCTAGGTTTGTGGAGGTAGAAGGCGGTGATGGCAAGAAGAAAGCAGTCTAAGATCCCGAGATGGTCTTACGGCACCTTCCTTTCCTACAGAGGATCCAACGGCTGTACATGACAGAGGGGTCCACGAAACAAATGACGTGGCACAAGAATGGCAAAAGATACAGTCCTGACAAGATGGTACACCCAGCGAATAGTGATGCATGGAAGCACTTCGATGACATGAATCCTGGCAAGGCTATGGAGGCTCGAAATGTACGCGTAGCGCTGGCAACTGATGGGTTCAACCCGTTTGGAATGATGGCGGCCCCGTACACTTGTTGGCCCGTGTTTGTGATCCCCCTCAATCTTCCCCCTGGCGTCATGTTTGAACCCAGGAACGTGTTCTTGACGCTGATAATACCTGGACACCCGAGCAACAATATGGGTGTGTTCATGCAGCCAGTGTGGGATGAATTGCAACATGCTTGGGAAGAGGAGGTACTGACGTACGACCGAGCTACAAAGAGGAACTTCACAATGCATGTGTGGTACCAGTATTCAATGCATGACTTCCTGGCGTATGGCTTATTCAGCGCGTGGTGTGTTCACGGGAAGTTCCCTTGCCCAACATGCTAGGCAGATGTGATGTTCACCTGGCTGCACAAGGGTGGCAAGTATTATTCTTCCGACAAACATCGTCAATTCCTGCCTGAGAACCATGAATTGAGACGAGATGAAAAGCACTTCACGAAAGGTGTTCAAGTCACCGACCCCATTCCTCAGGTTAAGAGCCCTGTCGAGGTCCTTGCCGAGATAGAGGCTCTCCAAATTGATGAAGTCAACGGTGGTTTTATTGGATATGGTAATGACCACATGTGGACTCATATATCGGGCTTGACTAGGCTCCCGTACTTCAAGCACCTTCTTCTTCCACACAACATCGATGTAATGCACATAGAAAAGAATGTCGCCGAGGCACTCTGGGCAACACTCATGGACATTGGTAAAAAGTCAAAGGACAACGTTAAGGCTAGACTAGACGTGGAAAAGATTTGCGATAGACCAAAGCTAGTGATGAAGACCCCTGCGCCAGGCAAGAGATGGAAAAGGGGCCCGGCCGATTACATCCTGAAAAGGGCCGATAGGAAGGAAGTACTGCAGTGGATGAAGACGTTACAGTTCCCGGATGGGTATGCGACGAATCTGAGTAGGAGAGTGAACTTGCAGACTATGAAAGTCTTAGGGATGAAGAGTCATGACTTCCACATATGGATTGAGCGGATCCTTCCTACGATGACCCGGGGATACCTCCCCGAGCCAGTGTGGCGTGTCCTGGCAGAGTGGAGCTTTTTCTTCCACCAGCTTTGTGCCAAGGAGTTATCTCGGGACGTTTGTGTTAACCTGGAGAAGGCTGCACCTCTGTTGCTCTGCAAGTTGGAGATGATATTTCCACCCGGCTTCTTCCTGTTGATGCAGCATCTGATTTTGCACCTACCGGGCGAGGCACAGTTGGGGGGGCCCATGCAGGCCCATTGGTGCTATACAATCGAGAGGTATCTAAAGCTTCTTCGGAAAAAGTGTAGAAATAAAGCCAAAATTGAGGCTTCCGTGGTAGAGGCATTCATTCTGGAGGAGGTGTCGACATTCACACAGGCGTACTATACTGAGAAACTTCCCAGCGTGCACAATCCAACCCCTCGTTACAACGCCGATGAGAACTCATCGAACCTCAGCCTTTTCCAAGGGGATCTCGGAAGAGGAAGCGCAGGTACCAACAAGAAATTGACCCATGATGAGTGGCGCACTATCATGATCTACTTGTTGTTGAACCTTGATGAAGTGATTCCTTATCAGAAGTAAGTTCTCAATGAGCTTGTTACATACGCCGTGACTATCCTCCACCTATCGATCCGACCCCCTTGTCTCTTGTTTTTTCAGGGAATATATTAATGAACACTAGAGAGGCAATAGGGCTCCTACCGAGCAAGAAGAAGACCATCTTCTCAGACATGGTGTGCCCGATTTCATTTCCTGGTTCTCTACAAAGGTACCATCCAACTAACCTCGTTTGCTCCTAGAAGATTCCACTTTGCTCCTAGGAGCGAGTAATGTAACGATCTACCTATCCTGATCTTGCAGGCCCGCACGGATGCGGAAATGGGTGATGAATTGAAACAGGTGGCCGGTGGCTTCTCTCGTAGGGTCAAGTCATTCACCGTTTATGATGTGAATGGCTATCGCTTTCGCACGAGAGCCTACGAGGAGAGTCGGGCCAACCTAAAAACCACGTGCAGCGGAGTTCGTACACCCGGCACAGATGAGAAGGACTATTACAGCATAGTCAAAGAGATATACGAGCTCAAATTTAAGGGTGCCAAAGCTTTTAAGCCAGTGGTATTCAAATGCCATTGGTTTGATCCTGATGTCACAAAAAAAGACCTTAAGATTGGGCAAGTCGAAATTCGACAGGATTCCAACTATAAAGGAGACGATGTCTATATTGTGGCTAACCGACACGCCACGCAAGTGTATTACCTCCCATGGGCATGCCAAAAAGACGAGAAGCTTGCGGGTTGGAGCCTTGTGCACTTGGTCTCGCCGCGTGGTAAAGCGGCTGTCCCAAACGATGATGATTACAACTTTGACCCAAACAAAGATGAGTTCTATCAACCTGAGGGGCTAGAAGGGAGTTTGGAGATAGACATTCTTTCGCTCATGGGCATGGAAGTAGACAACAACATCGATGAGGACGAGGGTGATGAGGTGTAGGATGCTGAGGACTTACGAATCCTTGAGCGATGGCAGATGGAGCGCGATGGAGTTGAGGACGATGTAGATGATGATGACGATGGAGATGATGAGGACGATGGAGATGATGCCCGACACTTAAGAGAGCTCGACAATATTGATAGTGATGACGACAATAGTGATGACGACTACACGCCAGCCATATTGCCGTTCACGGAGATAATTTCTAATTCATGTAATACTATATTGTTATTATTATTACCTTGCAATTATGTTTCTTTACAAGTACTTGTCAGTTATTTATGCTAACTGTTTTAATCTTTGTCATTGCAGGCACTCGACAAAATGCCGGGAGGAAGGCGGCAGCGGCCGCGTCGACAGGTCCGCTCGTAGTACCAGATCCGCCACGAGGAGCAGGCGACCGCCGCTGACAACGACGAGGAGGAGCAGTTGGTGGAGCCATCGACCAGTAGGGGGGCAGCGGACGTCGCACGTCGACGAGGAGGCTGCAGTTCGAGGAGGCCCCGCAAGGGGGGACGATGACGACAACGACCAGTGACGGCGGCGGCGGCGACGACGACGATGACGATGGGGGCGAGCCGACACCAGGCGAGACGGCTTCCTCAGGTTCGAGCAAGCCCTACCAGCGCGGGCCCTCGTCGCTCCCTGAGCCACGGCCGCTCCCTTCCCGCCGCCCGGTGATTCGACCCGTGGGTCAGACGTAAGTAACCATTGTTGATTTCACTACTTGTTCATATGACATGTTGAAAATCGAACTGCAGACTAACAATTGTTGTTAATGACTCGTGCAGTAGTTGGGCGTTTGTGAGCGGAGGGAGCGGTTCACGCCATATCAATGGCATCCAGGGCCTGCTGATTAGGGAGTACTACCCTGGCTTCGTCACCCACAAGGGTGAGGTACAGGCGCCCGTGAAGTGGGAGCACTTCTCTAGCGTCACGGACTCCAACGGCGATACCCTTGCGGCGAAGATCAAGAGGGAGTTCTGGGTGAGTATTTTCATCGCACCGCATTTCTCAATACTACGCATTCGTTGGACGTTCTTGAAACAATGAAATGATACATGATGTTTGTGTGCAGGACTTCTTCACGTGCGAGGAGGGGAGAGAGCTGCATGCGGCGTGAGTGCAGGAGGCGGTCTGCAAAGATCGTCTCAAGGACCTATACCACGAGGCGCATCTCCAGTGCGTCATCAGCTACTACGCCGACGTGCTTGGCCAGGTGGTGAAGAAGTCGCAAGTCAAGGAGATGATACTCCAGAGGGAGACTGACCTCACAGAGGCACAATACATGTAGGTAATTAAGTAGGAAACATTCATTCTAATTCCTTCCGTGAAACATTCAATTCATCTTCTGGCATGTCAAATACTTGATGTCATGCAGATGTGTCCGGGGTGGTGCGACAACTACAAGGACTGTTGGGCGGCCATTGTGCGTGAGTGGACCACGGACGCGGCGTACCAGAGGCGCAGAGAACGTCGGGAGGGCCGCCTGCAGATGCAAGGGGCACCACACCACCAAGGGAACCAGTCCCTCCCAGTGTTCATGGAAAGATGGGTATGCTTCTGTTGATCTATTAATTCTAGCGCTCAATTGTCATTACTTGTAACCATGTTTGTGTTTTCCTCGCAGACCCAGTCGCATGGTGGGCATGTCGTTAACGAGTTCACGGGGTATGACCTTGCTCACAAGGGCAAAGCGACGGCGGCGGACAACGTCTACGACCCGGTGGACGGGCCCAACGCGTACACCAACGCGAGCGTCTACCCCAAGCTCGCTGAGTACACCTCCGCGGCTCGCCAGCGCCATGGGGAGACGTTCAACCCCGCCACCGACCCCCTGGACACGGACCTCTTGATGAGGTTGGGAGGAGGGAAGCAGCACGGCCGGTACTGGATGGCCAACAGCGCCATCAAGTCGTCCTCTGTTCCCACGCTGAGCCAGATTCGACGAGACAGGACCAGGAGCTCCTCCAACATCCCCATAGCGCCTCGGCAGCCGAGCAACGCGCAAATGTTCTCGGCATTTCAGGTAAGTGCAGTTTCATTCGTCGTTCACTCGTTTCACACATGTACCTTGCTTTCACATACCATCAACTTTGCGGGTGTAATATTGCAGGCCCAGATCGCACAGTTGCAGACGAACTAGGAGAACATGGCGGTGGCCCATCAGCGGCAACTGGCGGCTGTCACGCAGCACTACCAGCGTCAGATGCAGGACTTTGCCGCCTACTTCCAGGGCCTTCAGATCCCGGGAATGCAGCAGCACGAGCTCCCTGCCTCGATCTTCGCTCCACCACCTTTTCCTGTGCCTACTCCTATAGCGACTCCGGTGAGTATATTCTCTATTGCTTTAGCTTGTGCGGCCATCCTGTAGGTACTAATGAGATCACTTGTCCTTTGTGCAGGAACAGTCGGCGGGTTCGAACCCGACTCCTCCAGGTGCCAGCCCTCCACTGGGCCCTTCTCCACCGCACGGGTGGCCGGCTCACCCGACCTTACTGACTCAGGGCTTCACGTGGCCAGGTACCGCTCCTCCTCCACCGACGCAGCAGGGGCACTCCGGGCCCTACTCGACGTTCTAGGTGGCGCCGCAGTCAGGGTGGTCTTCGTGGGAGCAAGGTGGGGGCTCTGGGGCCCCTAGGGACGCCGGGTCGAGCTAGGTACCTGATGAGTACAGGCTCAATCTTCCGAGAGGTAGCCGGTAAGTTCGATTTCTAGAGATCTCGACGTTGGCGATCCGTCTTCAAATCAGACGTGATTCGAACCCTGCAACCATTACACCACTGCTCCATTGGTTATCAACCAAGCACAACTTGATTGACCTCGCCAAGAAGGCTTTTCCTGCAAGCGAATCGAAGAGCACAAGCAAGAAGGTAAAACACGCAATCTGAAATTGCAAATATGAATGACGCGAATATCAATAGAGGATTCAAGAACTCGGTTCCAAAGGACTAATCGACATAGTGGAGGATATCAAGAACGGGGGCCCTGGATTACTGTAAAAGGATTTGTCACCACAGTTACAATGAACGATTCAGTTTCTCGATGGAAAACTAAACTCTAAACAAAACCCAATTGTGTAGCAGCGGCGGCAGCTGTGTTTATAGTCTAAGACTCGACCTAGGGTTGGGGACGGCTAGGGGTTGGGCGCCCACAACTTGGGCTTAAGGCCCGACACGATACATGGCCAAGTTGGCCCAAATAGGTGACACAGCACCTTGCCGTGGTCACACAGAATGATCCACGGACCTTCTGGAGCTGGGACCAGATCCAAAACGACAACGTCGTCGTCCCCTTTCCAACGCATCCAAGAACAGCCCGTTTCGATGTGGTATGAGAAAGTTATGACCGAAACAGTGACGACGTGTCTGCTGAATCCGAGGGCAACGTGGCAACTGAGTTGGGAACGAATTGCAACTTGGGGAAGACCATGGCGTCGGTGTGTCCAGCGTGGCGATGTCCTCATCATCCTCCCCTTCTCGAATTGGAGTCGTCCTCGACTCCATCTTGGCGATGTCCTCATCATCCCCACCTTCTAGAATTGGAGTCATCCTCGACTCCATCCCATCATCAGCGAACTCCTGCAAAAGGTTAGTGACGAGGGCAATGCACCGGACATATAAAAGGTTGACAAAACATAGTATAACATGGTGCATCGAGATTATCACATAACTCAGCAGAGGCGAAGTTGTAGCAAGAAAAGCACCTCCTTTTAACTTAATCCCATTATTTTTGCAATGTCTCTGTTGGAGGTTTATTTTAATCTCATTAGCATGTTTAATAATATCCATAGGAGACAAAGGCAGCAATGTAATTTTCTTGTCCTTATGTATGATAGTGTATGTATTAGTTCTACCATGGTGTAAAGCATCATTATCAAATTCCATGGGCGACCTAACAAAATGGAACAAGCTTGCATAGGGACAACATCAAAATCAGCAGATATCATGATAAGAGCCTCAGAAAAAAGCTAATCGTGCTTGATTTAGTTACCTTAGTCTTACCACTATTATTGAACTATTGAAGTTTATATGGATACGAATGTTGTCGTGTGGTCAAGCCAAGCTTGTCAACCAAATCTGAACTCACCAAGTTGTTGCAACTCCGCTATCAATGATAGTGAGACACGACAACCCCTGCACAATGAGATACATGTGGAACAAATTGTGGCGTTGGATCTTCATCTCTTCTTCATGTCCCACACGTGTACTCAACACACGCTGCACAAGAAGGCTAGGGTAGTTTGCGGCAAAGCCACGAGTCAATGGTGATGGCCTCCTTGTCTTGATCGCCCTCGGTGGGATCTGCATCAATGTTAGCAACAAGGGCTAAATCATCTTCAACATCACTAGCACTTACATATCCATCCTCGGTAGCAATGAAAGCGCCGACGACCGGGGCAATCCTTCATGACATGTCCCATGCCTTTGCATCGGTGGCAAATGATTTTAGAGCTTTGGATGAGGAGGAGCTAGTAGAAGCACCGGAGTGGCACCTTTCTTCACCGTGGAAGCTCACATTATTAGACAATTTACTTACCTCGAAGAAAATGGAGGTGTAGATGGCTGTGGTGCAACAGAAGCTTGGGCGTCTCTGCCTCGTAACACTGCTGAAAATTCCTCCCATTGTTAGACCTGAAAAGGTGGTGTTGTTTAAGGTCCCTATACTTCTCGTTACGCCTTAATAGCAAGATGATACAATTGGGAAAAATTACGCCATTCTTTGTAATCAAGTATGTTTTGTATATCATGGTTTAAACCACCAAAAAATCTAGCACTTGCATCATGATCATCTTCATTTATACCACAACGTGCTAAACCAATAAGCAATTCTTGATAGTATGCTTCTACTCCTTTATCACCTTGTTTTAAAGTTTGTAGTTTCAAACGTAAATCACGTTGGTAATAAGGAGGAACAAAATGAGATTTCATACGTTGCTTTAAAACATTCCAAGTTTGAGGCACAGCAGCAGCATTATTGGCATTGCAAAGATCACTCCACCAGAACAAAGCAAAATTAGTAAACTCACTAGTAGCAAGTCTAACTCTATGCTCAGCAGGAACATTATGAGAATCAAATTTTTGTTGAACAGCAAGCTCCCAATCTAAATATGCCTCTGGATCAACATTACCAGCAAAAGGAGGTAGACTAAATTTAATTTTAGCAAAAGGATCATTATTACCATGATTATTACCTTCCATACCGCGACGATTGAAGTTGAGGCGGCGACGGGCACCACCATCAGCATACGCATCTTCATCACCAAAAGCATCCATATCTTCATCATCAGCACGATAAGGTGGAGGGCGTTGCTCAAGCTGTTCAATGCGGGTGACCAGATTGTTCACGTTGCCGTCAGCTCGGTCATAAGATTGCGTTGTTCAGCCATGAATGTTGTAAGCTCGCCCTTGGACACGCACTCATTGAAGTCCGTCGGAGTTCCTGCCATGGTTAGAAGATAGAAAAGGACCACCAAAGTATTATCCCTATCAACTAAAAGGAAACAAGTGGTGGTGGTGGTGATGGTGGTGAAAGTGGAATGCAAAATCACAAGCGGCTTACCACTGTCTTGCCTGTATTCTTACCAACGCCAAACAGGAGCAAAACCAAAGTGGCGAAGCAATCTGTTGTTGAGCGTGGGTAACAGTTGCAAGATGAACCTGTGCTGACAGAAGAATATGTGGAGCTATAGGTAGGCACACAATATGACAGCAAGGATGAGCAATTAACGAGTGCAGAGTAACGATTGTTCAATCTGGATCCAAAGTACAAATCACAGGTGCTGGCTAAGACGTGTCGAGACGTAGCGCAACAAGGTGAAAACAAAGGACGATCGAAAGAACTCACAGAACAAGCAAATAGCCCGGAATTCTCCTTTTCCCCGAATGTTTTTCCAGATTTTTCCAAAAGGCACTAGTAGGAAATAAACTTTTTTTATTTTTTCACTATTTTTTATATACTTTTCTCTGAACAAGGATCACAAAAGATGCAACCACAAAAATTGGCACCTACAACTAAGGTGGGATGTGGACTACAGAAATTCAGCACGTTCTCTGAAAAGCGTGCAAAAACTTTGATAATTTTTTTTATATTTCCCAAATTTTTTTGGCAATTCTGATGAAACCAAACTTAGTTTGGGTCGGCTCCAAATGGTGTCAAGAAGCTGCTGTAAAAATTTCAGATTTTTCAAATAAACGAGCGAAAAGTTATGCCTATTTTACCGAAGGTATCTCAAGGTATGTTTTCCGGAAGGCACAACACGACGGCGACAGTTAGGGCAAAGCGTCCCTAAACTCTAACACCGATCACAGGATCGTCACTATGACTAACAGCAGTAGGTATTCGCCTGATGATGTAAGGAGGGCTGCGATGCAGGCAAAATAAGAGCGGCTGGCAACCTATCTAGGGTTTGCGAGGGGGCGAGAAGTTACACAAGGCGGCTAGCGGGGCAAGTCGAGTAATGTGGTGGCTGCGACTTGTTGTTTGGGAACGGTGGATGGGATAGAGGCGGAAAACAAAAATCACAGCAATGGGCGATTGAACTACGACCACGAACACAATCCTAAACCAGCAACAAGACTCGACCACGGACACAAACTCAACAACATGAATCTGAAACGAAATTGCAAAGGCACAAAGGGCGATAGGACAACGGAAATTGAAATATTGTTGGGCTTTTTGTGGACTCTAGGTAATGAACAAATATGAATCTAAGGCAAACGAGATTATACCTCGTGGGAAACCTGAAATCTCTGATACCAATTGATGAGTACAGGCTCGATCTTCCGAGAGGTAGCCGGTAAGTTCGATTTGTGGAGATCTCGACGTTGGCGATCCGGCTTCAAATCAGACGTGATTCGAACCCTGCAACCGTTACACCACTGCTCCATTGGTTATCAACCAAGCACAACTTGATTGACCTCGCCAAGAAGGCTTTTCCTGCAAGCGAATCGAAGAGCACAAGCAAGAAGGTAAAGCACGCATTCTGAAATTGCAAATATGAATGACGCGAATATCAATAGAGGATTCAAGAACTCGGTTCCAAAGGACTAATCGACATAGTGGAGGAGATCAAGAACGGGGGCCCTGGATCACTGTAAAAGGATTTGTCACCACAGTTACAATGAACGATTCAGTTTCTCGATGGAAAACTAAACTCTAAACAAAACTCAATTGTGTAGCAGCGACGGCAGCTGTGTTTATAGTCTAAGACTCGACCTCGGGTTGGGGACGGCCAGGGGTTGGGCTCCCACAACTTGGGCTTAAGGCCCGACACGATACATGGCCAAGTTGGCCCAAATAGGTGACGCAGCACCTTGCCGTGGTCACACAGAATGATCCACGGACCTTCTGGAACTGGGACCAGATCCAAAACGACGGCGTCGTCGTCCCCTTTCCAACGCATCCAAGAATGGCCCGTTTCGATGTGGTATGAGAAAGTTATGACCGAAACAGTGACGGCGTGTCTGCTGAATCCGAGGGCGACGTGGTAGCTGAGTTGGGAACGAATTGCAACTTGGGGAAGACCATGGCGTCGGTGTGTCCAGCGTGGCGATGTCCTCATCAGTACCTCTACTGCCCGCTTGTAGACTTGTCGGCCTTCGTGCCGCTGTGATGTCGGCCTTCGTGCCGCTGTGGTTATTGGCCTTCGCGCCGTTGTTTTCTTGCAGGTTTTGGACATGTTATGAACTTATATCGTGTTGAGACGTCATTTGATGATGAAATGTGATTTTTATGTGATATTTTAGTTTATTGTCATGAATATATGTGAAATTGCATGTCTGGAATGCAAGAAAACAGGAAAAAAAGCAAAAAAAAAAATCCCAGCTTTGCCGAGTGCCAGCACTCCGCAAAGCTGGGCATTTTTCCAGCAGAGCCCAGCTTTTGCCGAGTGCTGGCGTGGCACTCGGCAAAGTGACCAAACCTTTGCCGAGTGCCAGCACTCGGCAAAGAATTTTTCAAAAAAAATGCCGAGTGCCTGACACGTCAGCACTCGGCGAAGAATTTTTCAACGGCACTCGGCAAAGGGCAGCGTCAAGTTGACGGTGCCCGTTACCTTTGCCGAGTGCTGGTGTAGCACTCGGCAAATCCTTTGCCGAGTGCCTGCCACGTGGCACTCGGCAAAGATTCCTTTGCCGACCACTTCTTTGCCGAGTGGGCTTTGCCGAGAGCCGCACTCGGCAAAGGTTCCTTTGCCGAGTGCGGCCGGCACTCGGCAAAGGCGACGGATCCAGTAGTGTCTATTTTCATGGTCAAGCTAGATGTACATGTGTTCTTGGCCACAAAATTATTCCTGCAGCAACGTGCGGGGTATTCTCTAGTTAACAACACATCACTATGGGCCGAATTGATAATTGTACAGTTAATCAGCTACTAGTTACTACTAGAAGTTGATACGTTGATGCATTTGTTCAAAGATGCCTTCCCAACCTTCAACTATCACAAATCATAGCACTTGAAATGAAATTTACAAAGTGACAAGTGAACTGAGGATAACACACCTGAAGTAGCATGAGATGATATTAATGCTTGCTAATCTTCATCTATCACAAATCACAAATATCACTAATTAGAAGTCTGGTCACTAATCACATATGAGAAAACAGGAAACAATGACTAGGACAATTTACCACTCTCTTGTATGGCCATGCAATCCACAACTCATAATAAGCATCGGCCACCATCTCCACACCAGGATAAGGGCAAGGCAGAATTGCATCCCTTTTTAGCACTACATTCACAATAACTTCACAGTAATGCTTTCCAAGAGCTACACCTCCAAGAGTAGTTTTAGAATTCATTGAAGGAATTGTTCCTTAGTTGCAGGTGCATCAGATCTCACCACTTCATATAATATCACATCCCTTCAAATCTGAAGCAAGTAATGCATTTGTGAGAATTGAATTAATGATAAAGCAAATAATGTAATTATATATGATTAGAAACTTTGTAGGATGGATGAGAACATTACAAGTTGATCATGGGAATGAGTGCGAGGGGGATCGACATTCATTTGTTGTGCCGATTTGGCTATTTGGGGCAGTCCGGGTTTAGCTTCCTTGGGTGCTGGTTTGGTTGCATGGGGCTGCATTGTAGGGGCTGCATTGGTGAGGCTACACTGATGAGACTAGACTTGTGGGGCGATTAAGAGATGTTTTTGCACAAGGTATTAAGAGACCAAACAACTAGTTGATGTATTGTTATAGTATTATATACCACATGGTGTTGTGAATTAGAACCATTCTGTGACATTACTTTGTATTTCGCCTTTCATTTAAATCTAATATGGTTTACAATTAATAAGCATCTTTATTAGCTTGTATAAAAAATGAAGGATTAGACTGATATAGGTCAACTCAATTCAAGTTGAATGTAACAAGGAATGAAAAATAAATTAGATAAATTAACTATAGTACATTTTAATATACATAATGCAGATATTTGTTAATATTGAAACAAAGAAAACAATTATTGATTTGGACGAGGCATAGAGAAGTTTAGGAAGTATTCATACAAATTTTAGATTCATAATTTATGACATTTAAATTCAAAATCATTTAGACATGTGACACCATGCATCCAAAATTAGCTTATGCCCCAACTTCGATCCTCACATGGAACGATACTGCACATGCATATAGCATATCTCTTACTCTTTCGTCCTCGCTTCGTGCAAAAGAGTTAACCCTAAGGTATTATGTTTGGAACAACAAGGAATACAAGTCATCCTTCACCTCCTTAAATTATAAGGCGGTACTAAAACCATCAACTACAATCACACATGGACCAACTACACAAGTACTACAAGCCTCTAATAATATAATGGGTAGGGTATTAAAAGACACCAACAAGTCAACCAAAGTTTAGGAAAAATGAAGTGATATATGATATGGTAAGAAAACTACCCATGAGGGGGGAGTGGGTTTCATTCCGATGAACATATGCATGAAGCACACCAGGTTCAAAAAAAATTGTGGAAAAGAGTGTGCAGCTTGGGGTGTGGGTGGTGTGGCTCAGGTGAATAATGTTTTCCTCATATTTTTATATCTCGAATGGTGCAAATGACTATTATTTCAACCATTGCTTCCGCACAATATTGATTCCAAAACCTATACAAATAATCTGGGAACCATAACTAAATTAAGACCTTGTATGTGCGGGTGACCTGATTTGCATTGATGGTCCGATCCATATTGCCATGTGTGAGTAAAATTTGTGCATAGCAGAGTGTGTGCATGTCTTCGTTGTAAAAAAAAAGTTATGTTGGGGGAGAAAGGATGTCACAATATCAAGCAGCAAATATATAGCCTTGGAAAGCTAAAGGGCCCCAACAATTTTCAAAGTTGAAGAGGAAAATCAGCCTTGCTACCAATAATTGTGCGATTGTGATTGAGGAAGGCCAGCAATGATACATTTGTTCAGTTGTGTTCTGTTATTAGTGGCATGCAGATATTTCAAATTGAGGTAGGTTAGTACACGAACCTATCACACTAGAAAACTATACTAACATCTCCCAACAGTTTCATCATCACACTACAAATTTCTAGTTTGTATCCAACTCCAGATGTTGCTGGTGACTGTAACTCTACCTGACAACAACAAAAAAGTGAAATTTGGTTAGCCAAACCCAAATGAGGTGAAATATGATGTAAAAGAAGGAATTGTTTGGCTTGTGCATACAAATTATAGTGCCAGTATAACCCAATGTCTCGGTTGCAAGCTAATAGGTATTAAAGCTCCATACAAAACCTCATCAAATTGATTCCTCTTTCTGGAAAGATTTGCATCCAGACACCAATTCCGATAATTGTGTAGAAAGTTAAATTTACCGGTTGTTTACTGATCTTTTATGCACGTTGATATATACTCGATGCACACAGAACTTTTAAACTCAACCGTCTATATACTGCACACTTTGGGTAACTTTTTGGGTATCTTGATTCTACATGCACCAAATACTATGAAATGTTTGTGAACCATACCACCACTTAAAATAGGTCATGTATGTGCACCGAGTAGTGTGCTATGTGTTGTGTTGCTCACATTTGCTTGGGCAAATTAAAAATGATGTATCATCCTAGCAATTGCATTATTGGACATCTACATTCCTCGTGAAGATTAGATGCAGTTGGATAACTAGTGCCCCGTTCGTTTGGCTAATAAGCCATGACTGAAAGTACTATTGGCTGATTTGTTGTGAGAGAAAAATAATGTTTGTTGGCTGAAAAAGTACGGCTTATAAGCCAAGCGAACAGGGCATAGATTATGAAATAACATGAGTGCCACAAAACAAATTGAGGTCTTATTGTTTGGCTGCACTCTAGTCCATCCAAAACCACGTGTATTGTGGGGTGGAAAATTAATTATAGTTAGTTTTCCACGCCAATCCACCCCAATATATGTGGATGGGATGAATTGAAGTGCAGTCAAACAAACCCTTAATGAAGATGGTTATCTTATAAATGACATACTTGATAAATGAGTGAACCAGATGCAATACTCTAATGGAATAATAATCAAGATTTATTTCACCACACTACTCATGGAAATATTTCCAGATATGTTATATACATCATGATGATCTCCATTTCTTTAAGAAATGGGTATAAAGAGTATTCCTTGTAGTTCCAGTGATAATCGATTAAAAAACACCACCAATCAAAGTAAAACAAAAAACCATGGAAGAAATAAGGAAAACCAAAACGAATATGAAAAAAATAGTGGCATCGTTGTAGAGATTGGTGCCAATTTGGATATGAAAATATTTTATTTCTTATGTTGCATGAATATGTCATCACTGTTGTGATTCAATCCCTAGGATTAGAACTTCTGTTTAATATTTTCCTGGACAGACCAGTGCATGTACACATAAATATTGTTTCACAAAAAAAAATAGACTGCCAATTTTGTGTTATGTTACAATTTTAATTGCATTGAATAAAGGAAATTGTTTTGGCTATATGTATTTGTAGCGAAATTCTGAGGTACAACTCTAATCATCAAATCACGTCAGATAGAACAGATCACTAAGACAACTGGATGATATATACTGTATGCGGTTGGTCAAAGAATATTTTCTAAACTTATTGTTTCAAATTCATGACAATCACATTTTGACCTGCAGCTTCTCTACCCATGCAGCTCAGCTATATCATAACCATTGGCATATTTCAACCTGTGGAAAGTTGTAGCACCCGGTTTTAAGAACAAAATCAGATACGCACCATATGTGAGCCCAGAAAGTCAAATCTCACATATAGCTACAAATAAGGGTAATATCAAAAGACAATGCTCAATATATAACGTACTTAGTATAAAGGATATAACCTTAGACAGCAAACAGCGGAAAGACAACTCCGATCTTCGGGTGAAGACTTCCATCCACAGGGATAACTGAATGGTTGATCACAAGCCTAACTCCTCCATACTAGCAATTTGGTACCCATCCGGGATTTTTCCAAATAATTGAAAAGTAAAGCAAGCGTAAGTACATGTCGTACTCAACAAATATAACATGAGGTTCATGAGGCTCAAAAGGCTGACACTGGTTTAACTGCAATTAGCTTTTAATGAGTCATCTTTTAGCAATTGGGTGGCAACAAGTTTATTCATAAGCCCATATAAACACATGATCAGGTAAACATGAATAATGAATAGCATAAACAGTAATCATTAGTGAGCATCTTCATCATCAGTATCATCATCATCAACCATTAATGATCATCTATTCCGTAAGGGTTCTAAGGCCGCTCGTGACCGTGAGCACGGCTGATATACTAGTTTTACACTCTGCAGAGGTTGTACACTTTCAGTGTGAGTCGTGATTTACTCTTTCGCCCGAGGTGATCAGCCTCTTGACCCACTACCAAGGAAGGTCGACAGGGTTCACTATGAAGCCTTTTAAAGGTTCGTCTAACAAGTTAGGGCCGCTAGATTCACTCGACAAATAGATATAGGAACCCCCTGTTGAATGGCACAATTCCATCATGGCTATACACATAAGAGTAGAGGCTGTCATATACCCAATTCGGCAAGCCATTCTTATGCTAATAAAGGTAACCACTAACAAGCTAGAAAATGTCCTCCTACTGAGCTAAAGCCAGAGCCATATAGCCCTCATAGCCATACTGTAAGTCTTGGATGATCACTTACAAATAAGTCCTTAGGGAGAGGAATCTAGAGCACCATAAAATAGCCCAATGCTCTATCCCCCTTGTTCCATGTTGCTAAAAACATCTTTTAATGTTTATTGCATATACCACTAGTCAAGTTACAAGATCATGGTTTTGGTTGAGCACTAGCAAAGCTACCCAATGCAATAACCCAAAGGTGTCAAGGCACAAGGTACCAAAAGACTAGGATATCCTTAGTGGTAATCAAGCTAGACACATGCAGTATGATAAGTGATTAATGGTGAATAGGTAATAAGGATAATCCCATGCTATACTTGCCTTAAAACTCATATCCTTCTTCTAGTCCAAAGCTTCAAAGAAACTCCTTCTTGATCAACACGTAAAACTCACCGACTGGACAAGATCATTAAGCACCACACAAGCATCTGAACAAACATAACTATATTAGAACAATACACCAATCAGTGAAAAAGAATTTGAAATCAAATCTACTCGTTGCTACGATCACACAGACGCAAAAAGCACTCTAATCGGAGCTACGGTGAAAAAGATACATCTACCGAAAGATTTACTTTATACGTGGAGAGGAAGCTATAGCCTTTATTTATTTTATTGATATAAAAGTATATATAGAATATTCTAGACAAATGTCTAAATCATATTAAGTTAAATTTAGATTTAAATATGAAAATCAGAGCTGAATAAATCATATTTTATTTATAAATTTAGTTGCATAGTTATTAATCAAGTTAGGATTTAAACCATGAAATTCCAGAGCTCTTGACATGGAAAACATTGATACTAATGCGTAGATTATGTCGTTACGAATCTAACGCAACTTGAACGGGTCAAATCGGAGAAACTACGCATAAAATAAGATCAATGGCATTTTTGTAAATACTTGGAAATCAATTTCGTATTTAAATTAAAAGAAAACTGAAATAAAAGATTAACCGGACCGGGCCTCATTTTAATAAAAACTGAGGGGCTAAAACAGAAGATCTAAGGGCACATGTTGAAATACTTTCAACAGAGGGTGGACCGCGGGTTGTTTTCAAGGAAACTCAGGGGCTTTTTCTCAAAAGTGCTGGCGCCAGCGGGGTTGACTAGGTCGTTGTCCATGTGGGCGCCACGTGGCAATGCGGAAGTGGACCGGGGCAGTGAGCCGGCCATTGACCGGCTGGCGTGGGAAAGTGGACCAAGTCCACCATTGTGCCGTGGACCGAAGGGGTATGCTGGGTTGGGGATCTAATCGTGGCCGTCTATTCTCGGATGGATGGCTGAGAGAGGTTAGTGGGGATGGGGTCGTCGGAGCGGGGCTAGGAACGGCGGAACCATGGCCAGGGAGCTCGGCTCCTCGCCGGAGTTCATAGGGACGGTCCTAGAGACCACTATTCGGCTCGGGATCTGTACTGGGAGTTAGAGGGGACCACGGTGAAACTAATACCGCAATCTATGGCGGCTATGAGTGGATGGAGGTGGCTGGTGGCGAGCACCAACGACGGCGGAGCGATGGCGATGCGGTTAAGGCAAAGCAAAGCAAGACAGAGAAAAAAAGGCTTGGCATGCTCGAGAACGTGATGCGAAGCTCGGGGAAGCACTTATGGGCACGGAGGAGCAGCTAATGGTCATGGCGGCGTAGAGCTTCTTCACGGTGAGATCTCGACAGCGGCGCTAGGGCACAGGGCGGCATAGCAGCTCGAATTAGGGTTGGGGATGGAGACGGCAGACACGGGGCTCGATATTTATGGGGGCGGGGAGCTTGGCGCGCATGGCAACCGGCGAAGACGGGGCGGTGACGGAGTCCTGGCGGCGGCAGAGTCCAGCGCGACGACAACTCGAGGTAGGGGATGACGCCGACATGTGGGTCCCACACTTCAGTGAGGCAAGAAGGCGGGGCCAGGGTGTCAGTGAGGGAGAGCGAGGGAGGCGCTCCACACAGGCGTGCCTGGAGGGGAGGAGACGCGCGGCTCGGCTGGGCCGGCCTGCTGGGCTGCGGTGGCACGCTAGGCTGTCGGCCGGGCCAACAGGCCGAGGAGGAGGAGGTAAGCGGGCCGGCGGGAAAAACAGGCCGGGCCAAAGAGAAAGAGGAGAGGAATTCCATTTTCTTTTTATCTCAAGTATTTTTCAAATGCATTTGAAGCAATTTGAAGTTTAGTTTCAAACCACACAATACAAAAAGAAATACTATGCAACATCATGTATGCACAACCATGTTGCTACTACTTATGATGAATTTTAACATAATGAAAAATATTCTTTTTCCTATATTTCATGAGCACAAAAATTCATAAATTAATCATTTTAAACCTATTTTCAAAATTAAATTTTTTAGGGTGTTACAAAAGTATATAGCTACTGCTATTTTGCAGTCACCAAACAATAATAAAAGCCTTGGCCACACGACCATCCTAGAAACTCAGGGGCACTAATGTGCCAAATTTTATATTATATTTAGACCCTATACCAACTACAAGATGTAAAACCGATACACACATATTTCTTGAAAACATCTCTTCTGATTATTTTTATTAAAACATGTGTCCATAATCAGATTTAACCTTCATATCAAAATAATAGTTCATTTAACTATATAACATATCTTCTCTAGGACCATTTCACTAAAACTTCAACCATTTTGGAACTGATTGAATCCCAGTAATTTGGATCAAATAATTAGCTTGAAATTTTATCGAGATCTACTTCATTATAATTTCAAGATGGTGGTAACATCAACATTCAACACTAATATTGCATTTTTTTCATCCGAGCTACATATGTCATGGCTAAGTAGTAGAGCATATAAGTGGCCAATCACACTATAAGAACATTTATATTTCCTGGGAAATAATAAAGGAATCGTAGGCCTGCTGCAACATGAGACGGTGTCATCCTCTGTCACCACCAAGATTTCACAGGAAGCTAAATTTTCAGATGATTCCATGTGTGATGATCAACATTCACAACATGAAAACCAGCGAAGCAATATATGCCAATTCTCGATTGGTACTTTAACATCACTGATAATAAAACCTATGCGGTGCTTGTCAAGGATAATATGAAACATTATCACTGTCATCATTAACAGGAAAAGATGAAAAAGTGCAACCAATACAAATACATAGATTATAATTAAACAGAATTCACCATTATTGAAAACAAAATCCCATCGTTCCAAGAGGACCAAGACTAATCAATATTGCAGACGACGCCTAATTAGATTTGACTGGGAAGTATGGGATATCTTAATATATTCCTTCATCTTGTGGACAACAGCTGATGATGGCATCAAGTTTCCCAAGTTGCTAAGTACTCCTTTTCAAAATGGTCCAGATGATTCATATCCAAATTCGAAACAAGTTCCCCGCTAGCTGAGCTGAAGTGAATAAAATCAAACATTGGTTAGTCTAGTACGTGTACAGATAATCATGTAAAATATGTAAAAACATCTACAATAGCAAGAAACATCTATGACAAGGAAAGCAATTGCATAGACCGAAGAGATGAAAAGTCACGGTTAAGCTAGCATCAACGACGTGCTATTAATAATGCTTTGTCATACTTAACCAAAACACATGCTCATAGTATATATTAAGCTTCTCATTTAGTATATATTCCATCTGTCCTATAATATAATACATTCAAAAAAAAAAAGCTGACTTAACAAAATATACTCAAATGACGCATGTACCCACGGATTAAACCCAATTAAGGAGTTTCTTCCTCAAACTATGGTTTCATTTTTAATAAACTTTGCTAAATTTAAGCATCGGCATATAGAATACTTTATATTTCAGCATATATATATTTTAGAAGTCATAATACTCTGTGTATTCCATGCTAGGACGAATGGAGTAGTTACAGAAAAGTATATCTATAGTACAAAATTTCATTTAGGGCTCGTTCGTTTGGCCTGGAACAGGAACCATTCTGCCTGGAGGAAGCTTATACAAATTAGACACGTAATCCTGGCTGGATTTGTTCCCGGCCACGGTTCCCCAGAAACCGAACAGAAGCTTAAGGGGAATATAATAAACATTGCAAGAATAAAATATAAGATCAATTTGGGCCGTCAACAGGGTTCGAGACAATTTGGGCCATTGTTGAAAACATTAAGTACCAATCCTAACATAGGAGAAAGAAAACAGTGCTAATGCAAATGGTTTGCACTAGCTAATAAGTCCTTGCTTTGAAATAATAATATATAGGAAAAGCAATATAATGCTTCATACCACTAGCAATCGATCAGTTTTGTGAATCGTCACCAGCTAGCATCCTCCTCCACAGCCTCAGACTTTGAGGGCATATATGGTGCATCCGACCACCAGCACCTGCAGTGCAGCTGCTTGGATGCAGCGGCAACAGCTTCCTTGGCAAGCCTCTCCTCCTCCCTTTTTTTGAGAAGCTCCTCTTTCTCCTTGAGGGCTTTGAAAACCTCATTGTAGAAGCACGTCCCCTTGAGCCTGCGAGGCTTCTTGGTGGCTCTTGCAGCCTGTTGTTCCCCTTGCGCACGTCTATGACGATTCGCTGCCACGTCTTCTCCTTGTGCCTCCTCTTCTGAAACCTTGCGGCGGCCTGCTGTGACTCTGAGGCATGCAGTGTAACAAATTAATAGCCGGTTATGGACATTTAGTGGTAGGGTTAGTTCTCTCGAGGCTAATAATATAGTTAATACCATGCTGTAACAGGCTATAGCCGCCGGCTAAAATAACAAAAAATTGAACGTGAGTACACAGATAATAGCAGGAGATTTGGTACCTTGCTCTGAGGACATCTTCTGAAACCTCGTGGTCTCCCTGTGCCACCTCATTGCAGCTGAGAACGTCTGTGGCGACTTCCTCCGCTGTCCTCTCGTCGTCATCAATCAGCGTGTCCGGCAGCGGATCAGCAACGAGGTGCGGCGCGGCAGTCTTCGGCTGCTTCTTCAAAGGTTGTTGCTCCTTGTACTCAGATGCAGATGTCGCCGCTGGCTCCTGCTTCCTCTTGCCGGCGACAGCCTCTAAAACCTCATCATGGAAATCCACCACTCCTGCCTGCACCAAGGTAACAAATAGCAGTTAGCGGGTCTGTAGCGGATTAACGTCTATGCAGCGGATTACGGATAATGGGTGCTATAGCGGACGCTAAGTTCCAATAACATTATCTAATGACCTCATATAATTTAGATGTATGTATATCTTAAATAATGACTTTCTCAAACTTTAAAAATCGACTAAATACAAATTAATAATAAACTAATAAACATATAACTTACATAGCATAAATATAGATATTTATTTGTATTCGAGAAGTTGATTCTCGATCAAATATATCTTTAATTAAGAATGAACTAGTTATGTTCTATAGTTGGGCCGCTATAGCGGACTGCTACGTGAAATAATGGCTGCTCTATAGCGGTTTGCTGTATTAAATAGCAGAGATAAGTTCCAACCCACTATATCTAAGAAGCCGCTACATCATAGCGGTAGCGGTAAGGGACCGCTACCACTATTGTGGCTGCTATAGCAGCTGCTACGAACACTATTTATACCTTGGCCACCTGGTGGCTGCTGCGAACAGCAGGGCTAGCGTCCACGACAACCCGCTCCACTGCCCTCTCAGCCAGCTCGTCCGGCATCGAGCTAGCAGCTGGGAGTGCGGCGCCAATCCTCCTCAGCGGGCTAGGTCTTGGTATGTTGTCCCCGACCTCGGCGAACATGGTCTGGACGCCGGTGGCGTCATCAAAGCCCACGCCGTCATCACTGGCCGTGATGAAATCTTGAGGCACAGGCTCGCGACCATGACCTGCAGCCTGCTGCGTGAGGCCGCGCCCTCTGATACCGGAACCGGACGAGATCAGGGCAGCGGCACTAGGCAGCGGAGCAGCAGCGAGGTGCGGTGCGGCGCGATTCAGCGCCCCATGCCTCATCTTCATAGGCACGTCGTCGCCGACCTCTCCCTGGGCGACCATGGTCTGGACGCCGGTGGCGTCATCACTTGCCGTGATGAAGTCTTGAGGCACAGGCTCGCGACTGCAACCTGCAGCCTGCTGCGTGAGGCCGCGCCCGCTGATACCGGACGAGATCAGGGCTGCGGCACTAGGCAGCGGAGCAGCAGCGAGGTGCGGCGCGGCGCGATTCAGCGCCCCATGCCTCATCTTCTTAGGCACGTCGTCGCCGACCTCTCCCTGGGCGACCATGGTCTGGACGCCGGTGGCGTCATCACTGGCCGTGATGCAGTCTTGAGGCACAGGCTCGCGACCATGACCTACAACCTGCTGCGTGATGCCGCGCCCGCTGATACCGGACGAAATCAGGGCGGCGGCACTAGGCAGCGGAGCAGCAGCGAGGTGCGGCGCGGCGCGATTCAGCGCCCCATGCCTCATCTTCATAGGCACGTCGTCGCCGACCTCTCCCTGGGTGACCGTGGTCTGGACGCCGGTAGCGTCATCACTTATCGTGATGAAGTCTTGAGGCACAGGCTCACGACCATGACCTGCAGCCTGCTGCGTGAGGCCTCGCCCGCCGATACCGGACGAGATCAGGGCGGCGGCACCAAGCTGCAGCGTGCGGATCTTGTGTTGGAACCGGTGGTGACCACCGAGTTCACGATCTTGAGCCGGCTTGCTTGCGCGCGGCTCGGCTCACACCACGAGCCTGCGCCCCATGCCTCCACCGGAGCTACAACATATAAGGCCTTGGGCCTTACTCAACCCAAAAGACTAGCCTAATAGGTGAGGGTTCTCCCGCCTTATATGTTGTGCTCCCCCACCATCGCTACACGATGTGGGACTAAACCCCAACAATCTCCCCCTTAGTCACACATCGGGGTGCCCCCGCCATATGTGACGCTCGAGATTTTTTTTATCGGGTTTAGCTTTTCTGACCATGGGCTCCGATACCACTTGATGGAACCGACGGTGACCACCGAGTTCTCGGTCTTGGAGGTGGCTTGCAGCCGGCCTGGCTCGTTACCACGAGCCTGCGCTCCCACAGGTCTCAGGTCCACCGGAGCTACAACATATAAGGCCTTGGGCTTTACTCAACCCAAAAGACTAGTCTAATAGGTGAGGGTTCTCCCGCCTTATATGTTGTGCTCCCCCACCATCGCTACACGATGTGGGACTAAACCCCAACATCTTGGCCCGCAGCGCCGCCTCCGTCTCGGCGGCCCGGCGGATCTTAGCCTGCGCCTCGAGGGCGCTGTAGTCGCGCGCTCGGATCTCATCCAGAAGGCTGTCCATGTGCTCGTCGGCCGCACGGGCAAAGTCCTCAGCCTCGGCGAGCCTGCGCTCGCGCGCGGCGAACACGAGCGCCGCGTCGACGAAGTCGTCCGTGCGGCGGAAGCGGTTCAGGTGGGCGACGAGATCCGCGGCCGACATAGCCACGAACGTGGGGTTGAGCTGGGGGGCGAGGAGGGCGGCGTCATCAGCCGAAGGAGCTTCGGCGGCGCGGGCTCGGGAGCTGCTGCCTCGGGCGCCGGATCCGCGGCCACGGGAGCTGGAGCCTGAGGCCATGCTTCGCTTGAGGAGGGGATCGACGCGGCGAGATGGCAGCAAGCAGGAGCACGAACCCGAGGTCCCTAGCTAGCTCCCCGGCGAACCTGTAGAGATGGAGGTGGCGCCGGTGAGTACTTCTATACGGCGGCGGCGGGCGTAGGGATTCGGGAATGGGGGCAGCTAGCAAGCGCTCGCGCCGCCAGGTCGATGGGATGGCCGGAATGGAAGGTTGGTGGCTAGGGTTTGGATGGTGATGCGGCCTGGGAATCGGGTTTATTTGGGCAGGGACAGCGGGAGGAGTGTGAGCCCGTGAGAAACGGAGGCGGCCAACGAGAGAGGTCTGCTACTGCCATAGTACTAGCTGTAGTGACGTCAGCAGATTTCCACGTGCATGGTGCTGTAGGGCAAGCCTTCCTTTCGTGCACTGTGCTCTGTTTCAACCGTTTTGCTTGTCTGATGTGTGGACAGCCTGGACCCACAGTGCCGGTGAGCTGTCCGGCGCGCGCAGTGCTTTGCGCCTCTGACGCGGCCGCTGGTTGCCAGCCGCAGGGCGCCGCTGGGATGAGCGCTGCCGCTAGCGGTCATCGGGCGACCGGCCAGTATTCTGAAACCAGTGTGCACTACGGAACCGGGAGCTTTGCCGAGTGCCGGCCACAAAAACACTCGGGAAACGGTTTACCGAGTGTAACACTCGGCAAACATTACTTGGCGTAGGTTTTAACGGCAAAGAGTTGTTTGCCGAGTGTCAAACGTCGGACACTCGGCAAATATTTTTTGAAAAACATAAAAAAACAATCACCCTGCTCCGCCAGCCGCCACCACCGCCCATGCCGCCGCCGACACCACCACAAAGCCACCACGCCGCCACGGGGAAGGAGGGGCCACGCCCCTGGGGAAGGAGGGGCCGCCGGGCACGCAACCGGGGAAGGAGGGGCCACGCCGTCGGGGAAGGAGGGGCCGCCGGGCGCCAGATCCCTGCCACCACGCCACCGGGAAAGGAGGGGGCGCCGGATCCGGGAAGGGGGTCGGGGAAGGAGGGGCCACGCCATCGGGGAAGGAGGATCCCTACCGCCACGCCGCCGGGGAAGGAGGGGCCGCCGGGCGCCGGATCCCGGCCGCCACGCCGCCGGGAAAGGAGGGGGCGCCGGATCCGGGGAGTGGAGCGGGGGAAGGAGGGGCCATGCCGCCGGGGAAGGAGGATCCCCGCCGCCACGCCGCCGGGGAAGGAGGGGTTGTCGGGCGCCGGATCCCCGCCGCCACGCCGCCGGGAAAGGAGGGGGCGCCGGATCCGGGGAGGGGCCGGGGAAGGAGGGGGCCACGCCGCCGGGGAAGGAGGATTCCCGCCGCCACGTCGCCGAGCGCCGGATCCCCGCCGCCACGCCGTCGGGAAAGGAGGGGGCGCCAGATCTGAGGAGGGGGCGCCGATCCCAGCAAGGGGCGGCGGATCCACGAGAGGAAGAGGCCGGCCGGGAGAGGAGGGAGGGGTGGCGGGCGCCCCATGGGAGGAGAGGGGCGCTTCGGGGCGGGAGAGAGAGGGCGGGGCCGGGAGGAGAGGGGCGCTGGGGCCGGCAGAGAGAGGGGACGCGGGGCCGGGAGGAGAGGGGGCGCTGGGGTTAAGTAGGATTTTTTTTTGTTTACCGAGTGTCCCAGATCGGGGCACTCGGCAAAGTTTTTTTCATTTTTTTTCTTCTCCTTTTTTTGCCAAGTGTTATAGATCTGAGCACTCGGCAAAGTTTTTTTCATTTTTTTCTTCTCCTTCTTTTTTTTGCCGAGTGTTATAGATCTGAGCACTCGGCAAAGTTTTTTTCATTTTTTTCTTCTCCTTCTTTTCCAGAAAAAAGATTTTATTTATTTGCCGAGTGTTTTTTTAACACTCGACAAACCCCTCTTTGCCGAGTGTTTTTTTCGACACTCGGCAAACCCCCTATTTGCCGAGTTTTTTTTTGCCGAGTGTTTTTAGCGCAGCACTCGGCAAAGAACTTGTTCGCCGAGTGCCCGAGGAAATACACTCGGCAAACAAAAAACACTCGACAAATTTGAGGATTCCGGTAGTGGTGCTGGTATTTGTTTTTTTTAAAAAAATAGTTAATGGCAAAAGCATGCCGGACATATATTAATAGAGAAAAGGCATCTCACAATAAGAAAAAACAAAAAACTAATACCCTCATGAAGAGACGACAACAAAACTACCACCATAAGAAACACAACACAAGCGAACCTCGGATACAACGGCCAACAAACACCACCATGCACGCTACATAGAATAAGCAAAGAAAACTAGAGGGGGAGTAGGTTTCCACAACGATGCCTTCAAAGGAGTAAAACGACATCCACGGATGACGTCAACTCTAATTAGAGAACCAAGGTATTTCAACCAGACTCCTAGAGGGTAACAGAGCATCACAACAAAGGCCACAGCCAAAGGCCGACATCCACACAGACGTGCCCTAAATGTGTCACCATTGTGGGCCATAGCCAAAGGCCTAGCGAGGCTTTTCGTCGGGCAACCCCCACACCCAAGCCCTAAACTAGCCAGACTATAAATGTCATATCCAAAAACCAAAACGAACCGCTACCAGCAGGAGATCATGACCTACCGCCACCACACTGGCCAACAAGGCCCGCCTCCATCCTACATGGCACCAACCACCGCGGGAAAGCCACATCTTGTTCCTGCACCATACAAAGAGCGTTGCTGACGCCATTGCGCATCGTCGTCCCTCAAGCTACTAGTAAATGGCCACAAGCATCCCTCCACAAGCCGTCATCCACAACTAGGGATGAAAACGGTCGGAAAACCACTCAACCATTTTCTACTTTTACATTTTAATACAAAAATGAAAGCGAAAGCGGTAAAGCCAGACACAAAAACGAACAGGGACTTACGGAATATCGAGAATTTCGAAAACGAACTAAATCGAGCGGAATTATATCGAACATGGTCGGTATACGAAAAATCAATGCGGATTGGAATATTGACCCGTAGGACCAAGTGCATAACAATTAACAAGTGAATAACAATTAACAAGCCCTACAACTTTCATAAAAATATCTCCATTCGACACTGAAAGCTCTAGTTTGGTTTTGGTTAATTGATGAAACCCTAAGTGCTAACCTAGTTTATCAAGATGATTATGAGATAGGTAGCACTACTCCAAGTGATGAAGCAATGACGAAGATCATGACAATGGTGATAACATGGTGATCATCAAATGCTTGAACTTGGAAAAGAAGAAAGAGAAAAACAAAAGGCTCAAGGCAAAGGTATAAAATGTAGGAGCCATTTTATTTTAGTGATCAAGACACTTAGTGAGTGTGATCACATTTAGGATAGATAGCCGTACTATTAAGAGGAGTGTAACTCGTATCGAAATGCGGTTATCAAAGTGTCACTAGATGCTCTAACTCATTGCATATGCATTTAGGATCTAGTGGAGTGCTAACACCCTTGAAAATATTTGTGAAAATATGCTAACACATGTGCACAAGGTGTTTGCGGGGGGTTGAGATGGGTTTGGGTCCTCTCTCCCTCCCGCCGAGCTTGTTTCAATGGGATTCGGCGCTTTTGGAAAAATAAAATGTCTATTTTCTATTGCGCCGGATGCAAAATTCTTGGTGGTTGGCACATTTGAGCAAGGGTGAAGAAGTTAGAGTTGAAATGGAGTTGGTCGAAATGATGCTGGCGTCGGTCTTTGACCGGACGCTGGGTCACTCAGCGACCGGACGCTGAAAGGCTGCGTCCGGTCGAGCTATCAGACGGCACAGTGGGTAGGGTTGAGCACCGGACGCTGGTCTGCGTCCGGTCAAGGTGGACCGGACGTGTCCGGTCGAAAAAACATGCCTCGTGGAGCTAACTGGAAACGACCGGACGCTGGGGCTTCAGCGTCCGGTCAGTTTTGCCGGAGCGTTCGGTCAGCTTCGTAGCCGTTGAAATCTGACGAACATCGTTTGAAGCTGGTGACGCGTGGCGTCCATCGGGCGACCGGACGCTGAGGGCCAGCGTCCGGTCAGTGTGACCGGAGCGTCCGGTCAGAGCGCGTTTTGCCCAGTGAAGGGGTATAACGGCTCTATTTGATTGGGGCTCTATTTATAGCCCCATGGCCGGCTCAAGGGAGCTCTCTTGCACATTTTCATTGACATAGCAACCTTGTGAGCTTAGCCAAAGCCCTCCCACTCATCTCCATCATTGATCCATCATCATTGTGAGATTGGGAGAGAATCCAAGTGCATTGTTTGAGTGATTGCATCTAGTGGCACTTGGTATTCGTGTTGCGCTGCGGATTTCGCTTGTTTTTCTTGGTGGTTGCCACCACCTAGACGGTTGGAGCAGCGGTGAAGGATCGGCACGAGTTGGTGATTGTTCGTGGCCGCCTTCGGTGATTGTGAGGGGAGTTGTACCTTCCCCGGCGGAGTGCCGAAAGGTAACTCTACTAAATTGCTCGTGTCATTGAGTTACCTCACTTGTGGGTCGGTTCTTGCGGTGTCCAATCGTGTGGACGAGGTTTGTGAAACACCTCTTAGCCGCCGAACCACCAAGTGTTGGTCGACACAACGGGGACGTAGCGTGTTGGCAAGCACGTAAACCTCGGAAGAAAATCGATTGTCTCTCTTCTTTGTCATTCTCCCGGTGATTGGCTATATCTTCATCTTGTGATTGGGTCATCCCCTACACGTCGGTATAATCACTCTACTCACTCATTTACACTATTGCAAACTAGTTGATACAAGCTCTTTAGTGTAATTAGAATTGAGAGCTTGCTTTATTATTTACATTCATCTAGTTGAGCTCTTTAGAGTAGCAAGGTTGAGAGCTCTTAGTGAGTAATTACATAGCTAGTTTGTGTGCCTAAGTATTCATTGCAACTAGAATTGTTGGATAGGTGGCTTGCAACCCTTGTAGAGCTAGAGCAAGTTTGCATTACGCTATTTGTCATACTAATCAAATTGCTCTAGTTGATTTGTAGATTTTTAAATAGGCTATTCACCCCCCCTCTAGCCATATTAGGACCTTTCAGACACCATATAGGAAAGATACGATTTTTCTAAGGCAACAAGCGCTTGTATGCAATTAATATACCGCTGAAATATTGTTTAATTTTTTTGAACATCTTAAAACCTGAAATGAAAAAACTAAAAACTAGAAAGTTGTAGATCTCGTTGAGAGCTACAATTTTCATATAAAAATCATCTTCATCCGAGATCATATGAAAAAGATATAAATTTTCTAAGGCTGGACTTCCAGTAGGCCAAATTCGGTTTAAACCGAATTTCTAATTCGGGGTATTCCGAATTAAAAGTAGAAAAGTAGAAAGCCATCGGAAAATGTCTAAACCATTTTTGTTCCGATTTCGAATTTAGTGTTTTGAATTTCGAACCGAATTCGAATATGTCCGAAAATACGTATTTGATCGGATTAAATACAGAAAATGATGCGGTTCGTTATGGGATATTTTCGTACCATTTTCATCCATATCCACAACTAGCCACGATCCACTAGTTGGCGCCGCGGTAGTAAGCCCGCCACAGACGTGTGTGGCCAGTCGCGACAACGCTGGTCAACAAGGATGGCAGCCAAGAAAACAGATGACGGACCACTGAAGATCTTCCCAGGAGAAAGCTTGCTACACCACTGTCCACTTGCACCGGATGTCGCAACCATAACCTTCTGCTCAACTCCACAGTTTGTAGTAGTCGTGCACTATTGTTGCCACCAACGTAACTGCTCTGCCTCAGCAAGCATAGAAGCCACCGTGACCAACCAAAACTGGCCACCGCTAAGAGCAACCAGTCATCATGGCCACGACTGCAGTGAGCCGCCATAGACAAGTTGTCGCTGCCGCATCAAAGAAGCTCTGAACGCACCTCAATCTGATGCAGCGCTAGTCATCGAGGACCGACCGTCACTACAGCAGCCACACGCTTTGCCGAGTGCCCCATGCACTCGGCAAAGGCACCCATGCACTCGGCAAATCCTTTGTCGAGTGCAACACTCGTCAAAGAGGCTCCGTCGAACGTTTTCACGGTAAAGCCTGCTTTGTCGAGTGCCAAATTTCGGGCACTCGGCAAAGGCTTTGCCGAGTGTCAAGCTGGCACTCGGCAAAGGATTGACGGCTGTTGGCCGAAGGCTCACGCCGTCTTAATTTTTTTTTAATTTATTTGCCGAGTGTCATAGCGCCGAGGCACTCGACAAAGCCTGTTTTTATTTTTTTTTATTTTTCTTTGCCGAGTGCCACTGCCAAGTCACTCAGCAAAGCATTTTTTATTTTTTTTAATTTTCTTTGCCGAGTGCAATGGCCTGGGAAATTGTTGCTGCTATTTTCCCAGCTTTGCCGAGTGCAATGGTCATTGCACTCGGCAAAGCCACAGCAAATTTTTTTTGTTTTTTGCTTTTCCATGTAAACAATAGTGCATATATATATATTAGAAACCACAGTTCAACACAATATATCAGAAACCACATATATATATCACAAACGACCAATTATGTCTGAAATCCACAATATATATTACAAACCACAAGTTCACAAGTTCAATACATAAAGGCATGCCTATATAAAACCGACTCCGAAAGCGGCTCACGGCGAATGTGAGGGTTGCGACGCCCCAACTTGCGATGCCGGCGACCCTCCAAGATGGTTTGACGCCGCCCCCGATTGATGCTGCACAAAAGAGAAGAGATTGCACGTGAGTGACAAGATAAAAATGTAAGCAGTTTAAAGAAAAGTTGAAAATTTCGGCAGCACCTCCCCTGCACGGGGAGGTTTCCAAAACCTGCAAGAAAAACGTCAGCACGAAGGCCGACAACCACATTTCCGGCACGAAGGCCGACACATCAACAAACCCAGCACGAAGACCCACACATCAACAAATCTGCCACGAAGGCCAACACTAGGTTTGACACTAAGCATGAGCATAGAAAGTAAAGCATCCGAACTCATACTCACCGGAGTAGAATCTGGACGATGTGGTGGTGGTGGTGGTGGTGCAAGCAGGTTGGCTGGGATCTCCCAACCTTGTTGCAGCCCAAGTTGTTGCACGAACTGGAGCAAACCTGCTTGCTGGGCCTCCAAAGCTTGTAGCCTCTGACGCTCGGCCTCCCGCTCAGCCAGCTGGGCCTCCTGCTAGGACCAAAGTTACTGCAGCTCGGCCTGCAACATTTGACACTAATGTTTCAATAATGCATAGCTAAGGAATGTAAATGACAAAGAACGACGAATGAAACTGGAATACTTACCTGGAGTGCCGCCACCGATGACGGCTGTTGCCCTAGGGCACACTTGAGCTCGTGCTCGCTGCTCGGAGGCTGTGGAGAGGAGGAGTAGAGCCCGTGTCGAGGATGCCGTCGCCAATCTAGAAACGCCCATGCTTCTTGCCTTCCCCCACCCTCATCATGAGCTCAGGATCAAGGCGCTCCTCGGTCCTCGGATCGTAGTCAGGCCCGTGGACTGACCTTGCCGCCTCCGTGTAAGAAGTGAGGCAGGTGTGGACGCTGGAGTTGGTGTACGCCTCTGGGCCCGCATCCGGGTTGTACTCGATGTTGGACTTTGTCGGGCCCATGTGGGCCAGAGCATACACCGTGAGTTGGCCAATTGGCTGGCCACCGTGCGCCGCCGACTGCGAGAAAGACAACAACATGTGGTAAGAAATAATGCAAAACTGAGCGCGGCTAGATAAGACAAATGGTGGAGACTTACATATGTCTTCGCATACTTGCTGAGGCTGGCGCTGCCCTGATGGTGAGGTACACCTAGCATCATCAAACGGTGCTCGCTTTTCTCTTGGTGCGCCCTCTGCCAGTCCGCGTCCAACCATTTATCCACTATAGCAGCCCAGCAATCGGGGTGGGTGGCGCACCAGTTTGGAATCACCTACAAGCCATCATAAGATCAAATTAGGCATAATTAATCTCAGAAGAAATCAATAGGAGATGTTTTCTATTTACCTATAGGTACTGCTCCCTGGTAAGAACCTATGTCTCCCTTCTTGCCTGTGTCTTGTTGATTCTTCTGTTACGGAAGGTGGCGTTGTAGTCTCTGTGCGCCTAGAGGCGGGCCTCGTAATACAAGTCCGAGACACGCCTTTTACAGGAAGCGTAAGCCACCTGATACGCCCTATCCTCCTGTCCCGGCTGGCATCTGAAGAAGTCCTGCATAAAGACACGAGGTATCCATTATTTTGTTTAAAGAATGTGCATTGAATGCAATGAATTGAGGGCCGTAGTGCGAGAAAGGCTTACCCACAACTCCTGAATCACCTGATCCGCCAAGTTTCTATGCTCAGTGTCGGTGGCGACGAGGGCGTACTGGTCGAACGAGGGTACCATTGGGTCATCATCCTCTGATGCCCACACCAGGCCAGGGAAGTGTTCCCTACATAGAAGTCCCAGGATCCCATTGACATTGCGAGCCTCGATCCCCTCCTCCACAAGCATCCAGTTCCTACACAAGTGGTTAACAATAGTTATTATTAGCTCTTATTATCATTTTTCAACATATCAAATGAAGAACATATGAAGTTACTTACTTATCCCCCAAGGGTGCAATCAGTGGGCGGCGGTGAGGAGGAATCGGTCACTTCGGGAGCTGGCTGGGACCTCACAAGTAGGGTTTGGAGGCTACAGAGGAAGTCGAACCCCCTGCCCCCTCCTCGAACGTGTGCGGAACCACCTCCTCGTTGTACATCTGTGGAGCCGCCTCCTCGCCCACCATGGGCAGAGGGCCGTCGTCGTCCCTAGAAGAGCGCGAGGAGCCGCGCTCGTGGTCAGTCGATGGCTCCCGCCTGGGCCTGCCCCTCGGGCTCCTCTGCCTCTGTGATGTCTCCACCTCCGCCTCCGTCTCCTCAGCCTGTGGCGTGTCCCTCGATCTCATGTAAGTCGAGTGACAGCTCCTCCTAGTGGGCCCCATCACCTGCAATTAAAAAGAATAAACCAGTATTAGTCAAGATAAACGAGAAGTACTTAGCAAGGTATGCAAAAAAAAGAAAATGTAATTACAAAATAACATAGTATTACATGTATTTCTAATATTCTTCATGATCGGGATTATCTGAACGATAGGTATCGTCATCACTATCAAGAGCCTCCAAATCGTCAATAGCCTCATCCTCATCGCTATCGTTGCCTAGTTGTAGTCCGTCAAGCATTTTCAAGTCTCTCGGATCATGCACCTCATCTGCAGCTTCCTCATCAACAACCCATTCCTCGTCTACTTCCATTTCAATCTCTCCTGTTAAGTCTATCTCAAGCATCCCTGCTAGCCCCTTGTCTTGTTGATAGAACTCCCCGTCATCATGCGTGGGTGGGTTCAAGTTGTAATCATCATCGTTTGGGTGAGGTAATTTACCATGTGGTGATACCTTGTGCACAATATACCAACCCTGAAGACGTGGGTCGGTTTTGCAAGCATATGGACAATAATAAACTTGCCTGGCTTGTTGAGCCACAATATAGACATCATCTCCTGGATAGAAGGAATCTTGTCTAGTTTCGACTATCCCAAGTTTAGGGGACTTTTTCGATACTATAGGATTAAACCACTGGCATTTGAATATGACTGGCCTAGGTGCTTTTTCACCATGGTATTGGAGCTCGTATATTTCTTCAACTGTGCCATAATAGTCCTCCTACTCAGCGCCGGGCGTAACTACTCCGAGAGTATATACTCTGGTATTCGTGGTCTTTGCATTGGGTCGACTCCTTGGCACAAAGCTGGCGGAAGAAAAAGCTCAACTCTGCCAGCACCTTCCAGACATGCTCAGGGACGTAGCCATGAACCATCGACGGAAGAAGCCACTCAATCCCTAACACTCGGCCAGTATCTGGGTTCGCTCCCCTCCTCAGATTCGCTACAAACTCATCAGGGAAACTTAACGTCTACATCCATTGTATCACTTCTGTCCTGTGCTTCTTTTCCGAGACATAATCGGCCTTAGGCCTTTTCCATGGTTTCCATCTCTTGGAGGCAGCATCTGTAGCTTAGGTCGGTCGCATAGTGTTGCCATGTCTACTCTAGCCTTAGGGTTGTCCTTTGTCTTGTCAGGAATGTCCATGAGTGTTGCCCAAAGTGCTTCGACGACATTCTTCTCAGTGTGCATTACATCTATGTTATGTGGAAGGAGAAGGTCATCAAAATAGGGAAGCCTCTCCAATCCCAACTTATGAGTCCACATATGTTCCACACCATAGCCCACAAAGTGATCTTTGTTTGGATTATCTTTATTTGGATTAACATTCTTTATTTTACCCTTCTTTGGATTATCTTTCTACGTCAGAACCACGAGAGCATCTATCTGAGCTTGTGAAAGCTCTAGTTTGGTTTTGGTGAATTGATGAAACCCTAAGTGCTAACCTAGTTTATCAAGTGATCATGAAATAGGTAGCACACTCCAAGTGGTGAAGCAAATGAAGATCATAACATGATAAAGATGATGGCATGGTGATGATCAAGTGCTTCGACTTGGAAAGAAGAAAGAGAAAAACAAAAAGCTCAAGGAAAAGGTATAATTTGTAGGAGCTATTTTGTTTTGCTAATCGAGACACTTAGAGAGTGTGATCACATTTAGGTTTGATAGCTGTACTATTAAGAGGGGTGAAACTCGTATCGAAATGCGGTTATCAAAGTGCCACTAGATGCTCTAACTCATTGCATATGCATTTAGGATCTAGTGGAGTGCTAACACCCTTGAAAATGTTTGTGAAAATATGCTAACACATGTGCAGAAGGTGATACACTTGGTGGTTGGCACATTTGATCAAGGGTGGTGAAGTTTGGGTGCAAGGGTAAGAAACTCCACCGGCAGAGTGTCCGCCCATAGAGTGCAGACAGTCCGACGGTGCCACCAGCGCCCTAGACAGAAAAGACGAAGGTCACTATAAGTGACCGGACGCTGGTCTCGGTTGGACCGGCACGTCCGGTCAGTGGCCATAGAGGGCGTGCGTTTCGGTCTCATGACCGGACGCTGGGTCGCTCAACGACTGGACGCTGGCAGGGTGCGTCCGGTCAGTGCTGACGTATGCTGATGTAGGGCATATTGAGGAGACGTTGTGTGATCGGACGTTGGCTATGTCCGGTCAAGCATGAACAGACACGTCCGGTCGGGAAAATCGCGTTTGGAACCTTACTGGAAACAACCAGACACTGAGGTCCAGCGTCCGGTCACTTTCTAACTGATGCGTCTGGACAGCAGACGACCGTTGAAATATGACGAATAGTATTTGAAGCCGGGGACACATGGCGTTAATCATGTGACCGGACGCTGAGGGCTAGCGTCCGGTCGATCGGATTGGAGCGTCCGGTCATCCCGCGTTGTGCCCAGTGAAGGGGTACAACGGCTCTATTTTGAGGGGGCTTCTATTTAAGCCCCATGGCCGGCTCAAGCTCACTCTCTTGGCCATTTGCATTGACATAGCAACCTTGTGAACTTAGCCAAAGCCCTCCCACTCATTTCCATCATAGATTAAACATCTTTGTGAGATTGGGAGAGAATCCAAGTGCATTGCTTGAGTGTTTGCATCTAGAGGCACTTGGTGTTCGTGTTTCGCTGTGGATTTCGCTTGTTACTCTTGGTGGTTGCCGCCACCTAGATAGCTTGGAGCAACGAGGATCATTGAGCGGAGGGTGGTGATTGTCTCCGGCTCCGATCGTGGTGATTGTGAGGGGTTCTCGACCTTTCCCCGGCGGAGCGCCAAAAGGTACTCTAGTGGATTGCTCATGGCTTGTGTGATCCTCATCTTGTGTTGGTTGTGTGGCACCCTATTGAGGGTTTGGCGTGTGAAGCCAATTAGCGCGTGAACCTCCAAGTGAGTGAATCGCCACAACGAGGACTAGCTTGCCGGCAAGCAAGTGAACCTCGGTAAAAAATCATTGTGTTCATCATTGATTCCGAGGTGATTGGTCTTCATTGTTATTCATCCTTGTGATTGATTGGTTCCTTCATCTACACGGTGGTATAACTTTCTTGATCACTCTCTTTACATTACTGCAAACTAGTTGTCAAGCTCTTTAGTGTAGTTAGTTGTGAAAGCTTGCTTGCATGGTTGGTGTGGCTCTTTAGTTAACTTTTGAGAGCACACTAACATAGGGTAGTGTTATATCTATGTGTGAATAGATACTATCTAAACTAGAATTGTGATAGGTGGCTTGCATTTTAAGTAGGCTAGCGCAACACTTGCTTCGCCTCATAATTGTCTAACCATTTTGTTGAGTGTTGTTGTAGAAATTTTATTAGGCTATTCACCCCCCTCTAGCCATTAGGACCTTTCAAGTGGTATCAGAGCCGAGGTCACCGTTATTTGAGGCTTAACAACCTTCGGTGTTAAAATGGCTCAAATCAACAACACCAAGAAGCCACCCCAATTTGATGGCTCAAATTATCCCTATTGAAAGGGTAAGATGACAACATATATCAAGTCAATCAATAGAAAGATTTGGAAGGTGGTAGAAACAAAAATTGAGATAGAAGATGAAGAGGCTCCCACCACCGCCGAAGAATTGCTACTCCAAAACAATGACATTACTCTTAGTGCCATCCATGATGCTTTGGATGAGAGAACATTTGAGCAAATCAAGAACATTGAGAGAGCTCATGAGGCATGAAAGAAATTGGAAGAATCATTTGAGGGCACCAAGGCAATCAAGGGTGCAAAGGCATACATTCTCAAGGATAAATTTGTAGTTTCAAGATGAAGGAAGATGAGAGTGTGCCGAACATGTTCCATCGGATGGAAGTGATTGTAAATGATCTCAAGGCACTTGGTGAGAAGATAGAGGACAAGGAATTCTCAAATAAGTTCTTGAGATGCTTACCCTCAAGATTTGGTACATTGGTCACTATTCTAGTGAGGTCCGGTTTGGATACAATGACACCAAATCAAATCTTGGGAGATATCATGACCGATGATGCTTATAGAGATGATGATGAGAAGGAAGAAAAGAAGAAGAAAGATGAGAAGAAGGATAACAAGAAGAAGAGCGTGGCATTCAAAGACACATCATCCAAGGGAAAAGCCAAGCAAGAAACATCAAGTGAAGATGATGATTCATGGGATGATGATGACGATGAGAAAATGGCTCTCTTTGTCAAGAGATTTGGCAAGTTCATGGTGAAGAAGGGCTACCATGCAGGAAGAAAGAAGTCTTCATCCAAGAACAAAGATGAGTCAAGAAGGTGCTTCAAGTGTGGAAGCAAAGATCATCTTGTTGCCCAATGTCCATACAATAGCGACAATGATGATGACAACAAGAAGAACAAGAAGAAGGACAAGAAGGAGAAGAAGGACAAGATGGGATACAAGAAGAAGAAGAAGGGTGGTTCATATGTAGTCACTTGAGATAGTGATGCCTCCTCAAGTGATGATGATAGTGATGATGACAAGACCACCAAGAAGAAGGTGTTTGCAAGCATTGCAATCAATGAGAAGCCTTCTCTCTTTGAATCTCCATCATGCTTCATGGCTAAGGCCACTAAGGTACAATCTTGTGATGATGAAAGTGATGAAGAACATGATGATGAAAATGAACATGAAAATGAAAATGATAGTGATAATGATGAACCTACTAAGGATGAATTATTTGACATGCTAGAAGATGCTAGAGAACACTTTGACATCAAGAGAAGGGAATGCAAAAGTTTGCGTAAGGAAATAAAAGCCCTTAAGCAAGCTTTTGATGAGCTCAATGCATCTCATGAGAGGCTAGAGGAAGCCAATGAGAAGCTTGGCAAAGCTCACAAAAAGCTTGAAAAGGCTCATTCTTCTTTGCTTGATGAGCAAAATAAAAAGAAGCATGTTGATACTTGTGATGTCGGTTTAACTTGTGATATAATTGATGAATCACTATCTATGCCTATTATTGCTCCTTCTACTAACCCTTCTTGTAGTACTTCCACTTCCACCTCATCTAGTGGTGACGATCTCACTTGTGATGCCTCACTAATGGTTGAGAATGAGAATCTTAAGAAGGAGGTTAACAAGCTCACTCACACTTTGGCTAAGGCCTATGGTAGTGAGGACTACTTGCTTATGTGCTTGGGTAGTCAAAGAGCTTCTCTCTACAAAGAGAGATTGGGCTATACCCCCAAGAAAGGCAAGGCGGCCTTTGCTCCTCACAAGACTAGTTTTGTGAAGAACAATGGTTGGTTTTGCATTAGTTGCAAGCAAGTGGGTCATAAAGAGCATCAATGCACCAACAAAAGCAAAAATGCTAATGTATCCTCCATTAAGCTTAATTCTTCCAATATGCTTATTAAGGGTACAAATGGTGTAAAGGCTAAGTTCATTGGCAAACCATGGATGGGCTCGAAGAAGAAAGCCATTTGGGTGCCAAAGAGCCTAGTGACTAACCTTCAAGGACCCAAGCAAGTTTGGGTACCTAAAAAGAATTGATCTTCTTTTGTAGGTCAATTATAAAGCCGGAGGAAGGCATTGGGTTCTTGATAGTGGGTGCACTCAACACATGACCGGTGATGCAAGAATGTTTAACTCAATCAACACCAATGACAATGATGGTTATGATAGTATCACATTTGGTGACAATGGCAAAGGCAAGGTCAAGGGGCTTGGTAAGATTGTAATATCCAATGACATGAGCATTTCCAATGTGTTGCTAGTAGAGAGCTTGAACTTTAATTTGCTATCTGTGGCTCAATTGTGTGATCTTGGATTCAAATGCATATTTGGGATAGATAATGTAGAGATCATTAGTGTAGATGGCTCTAATTTGATCTTCAAAGGCTTTAGATATGAGAATCTATACTTGGTTGATTTCAATGCTAGTGAAGCTAGATTATCTACATGCTTGTTTACTAAGTCTAGCATGGGTTGGTGATGGCATAGAAGGATTGGTCATGTTGGAATGAAACAATTGAATAGATTGGTTAAGCATGACTTGGTTAGAGGCTTGAAAGATGTTGTGTTTGAAAAGGATAAGCTTTGTAGCTCTTGTCAAGCCGGAAAACAAGTTGGAAACACCCATCCTAAGAAAAGCATGATGAGCACTAGTAAAACATTTGAGTTATTACATATGGATTTGTTTGGGCCAACACAATACACTAGCATTGGTGGTAACAAATATGGCTTTGTGATAGTGGATGATTACACTAGATACACATGGGTATTCTTTATAGTGGACAAAAGTGATGTGTTTGCAACATTCAAATCATTTGTCAAGGGCATTCACAATGAGTTTAAAACAACCATCAGGAGAGTTAGAAGTGACAATGGTAGTGAGTTCAAGAACACTAGAATTGATGAGTTATGTGATGAATTTGGAATTAGACATCAATTCTTGGCCAAGTACACTCCACAATAAAATGGCCTTGTTGAGAGGAAGAATAGAACACTTATTGATATGGCAAGGTCTATGCTTAGTGAGTACAATGTGAGTCAATCTTTTTGAGCCGAAGCTATCAACACGGCTTGCTATTGTAGCAACCGCCTCTATTGTCACCCATTGAAAGAGAAGACACCCTATGAGCTCTTGAATGGTAGAAAGCCCAACATTGCATATTTTTGGGTTTTTGGTTGCAAATGCTATATCTTGAAGAAAGACATTAGATTGGGCAAGCTTGACAAGAAATGTGATGAAGGATTCCTACTTAGTTATTCCACTACAAGCAAAGCATATAGAGTTTGGAATTTGGATAGTGGTACTCTTGAGGAAGTTCATGATGTTGAATTTAATGAAACTAAGGGTTCACAAGTAGAGAATGAGAACTTAGAAGATGTTAGAGACATTCAACTTTCAAATGCCATAAAAAACATGGATATTGATGAATTGAGGCCTAGGCAAGTGAATGATGATGAAGATGATCAAGTGCAAGTGCTCTCCAACTCAAATGTGCAAGATGATACAAATCAAGCTAGTACAAGTGGCTCTCATGACAATGAACAAGATCAAGTGGCTAGTACATCATCTCAACTCAATGATCAAGCAAGTGCAAGCAATCAAGTTCCAATCCTCCAACCAACCAATGTTGCAAGAGGTCATTCATTGGACACTATCATTGGTGATATTTTAAGAGGTGTGCAAACTAGATCAAGATTGGCATCATTTTGTGACCACTTCTCATTTGTGTCATCCATTGAACCAAAGAAGATAGATGAACCTTTGAAGAATGTTGATTGGGTGAATGCTATGCATGAAGAATTAAATAACTTCACAAGAAATCAAGTATGGGAATTAGTAGAGAGACCAAAGGGACACAATGTGATTGGAACCAAATGGGTCTTTAGAAACAAGCAAGATCAAGATGGGATAGTAGTAAGGAACAAAGCAAGATTGGTAGCACAAGGCTATACACAAGTTGAAGGTCTTGACTTTGGAGAAACATATGCCTCGGTTGCTAGATTGGAAGCAATTAGAATCTTGCTAGCCTATGCTTGTGCCCACAACATCAAGCTCTATAAAATGGATGTCAAGAGTGCATTTCTAAATGGTTACATCAATAAAGAAGTATATGTTGAGTAACCTCTCGGTTTTGAAGATGACAAGAAGCCCAACCATGTGTACAAGTTGAAAAGGCATTGTATGGCTTGAAGCAAGCACCTAGAGCATGGTATGAGAGACTGAGGGACTTCCTACTCTCCAAAGGGTTCACAATGGGTAAGGTTGATACTACTCTTTTCATCAAAAGGATTGGAAAAGATCTATTTGTGTTGCAAATCTATGTTGATGACATCATATTTGGATCAACCAATTAAGACTTTTGTGATGAGTTTGGAAAGATGATGGCTAATGAGTTTGAGATGTCCATGATTGGAGAGTTGAGTTACTTCCTTGGTCTTCAAATCAAGCAATTGAAGAATGGTACATTTGTAAGTCAAGGCAAGTATATCAAGGACATGATCAAGAAGTTTGAAATAAGTGATAGCAAAGTCATTAGCACACCAATGGGAACCAATGGCAACTTAGATAGTGATGCAAGTGGAAATATGGTGGATCAAAAGTTGTATCGGTCTATGATTGGAAGCCTACTCTATGTGACCGCATCAAGGCCGGATGTCATGTTTAGTGTATGCATGTGTGCAAGATTTCAATCCTCACCAAGAGAAAGTTATTTGAAGGCTATAAAGAGAATATTGAGGTACTTGAAGCATACACCAAATGTTGGCTTGTGGTATCCCAAAGGAGCAAAGTTTGAGCTAGTTGGTTACTCCGACTCAGATTATGCGGGATGCAAGGTTGAAAGGAAGAGCACCTCGGGCACATGTCAATTGTTGGGAAGATCACTTGTTTCATGGTACCATTATCAACCGCCGAAGCCGAATACATTTCCGCCGGTAGTTGTTGTGCACAAGTACTTTGGATGAAGGCCACTTTGAGTGACTTTGGAATCAAGTTCAAGACAGTGCCATTGCTATGTGACAATGAGAGTGCTATTAAGCTAACAAACAATCCGGTTCAACATGCAAGAACAAAGCACATTGATGTCCGCCACCATTTCATAAGAGATCACCAACAAAAAGGGGACATTTGCATTGAGAGTGTAGGCACCGAAGATCAACTTGCCAATATATTCACCAAGAAATTGGATGAGAAAAGGTTTTGCAAGCTAAGGAATGAGTTGAACATATTGGATTTCTCAAATATGTGTTGATGCACCCCCCCCCCCACTTATATGACATGCCTCTCCTTCGAGCAATCCAAGGTAAAAGTTGATTGGCATAGCATACATCCTTGCTAAGGACATGTTTAGTGCATCTAGTCATCTCTCCATTTTATTAGGCTCATTCATGAAAATCAAATGTATTTGATGTTTATATGGTATCACTATTGCTTCTATGTTTGACTTGATCTAGTGATAGCATATGACATGTTTGTGGGCTTGTAAACCTAGTGTTTGATCTAGAAAATACGCTCTAAGTGTTTAACTCAACATGGTACAAGATAACCCTTATTTAGAGGTGTGAAGAAGCTTGTCCTTGGATCAAACCGAGTTAAATATCTTTGGCAAATAATCTAGTTTGAACCAATTTTGAGAATATGATCTTTACCCCATTGATTGACATTGATAATCTCAACCTATCCACCTTTTAAACCTTTATGGTCATTGATGACAAAGGGGGAGAGAAACAAAGATATAAGTGATAGGGGGAGAAATAACAAAGAAATTAGTACATGGGAGAGAAACATAAGATATTAGTGATATTAGTGTACTAAGATTGTGAAAAGACAACGAAGGGGGAGAGATATGATAAAGGAAAAGGGATCAATTAAAATCTTGAGCACACAAGTAGGGGGAGCAAGCTCATGAACTTGTATGGTGCATTTGAATGTGCATTTCATATGTTTGTTTGCATAACACAAGTTTTAAATTTCAATATCCATGCTTGTGTGGTGTATGCTAGTTGTAGGTTTAAATGATGAAATGAAAAACTAGCATGCATAGGACATCTAATGATTTCATTTCCAAAGTGTTGTTTCCAAGTGGTATCAAGCTAACTATGGTGCTAAGGATGGTATAATGGTGCACTTCGATTGGTATCACGCTTCAAAGGTCCATCTTTTATACCTTAGCATCATTTGGTAGACATTGTCTCCTATATTTCCTATCTAAGCATATGTGCAAGCGTCAATCCAAACTCTTAGCACATATGTAGGGGGAGCAATTGCTACCATATAGGATTTACAAAACTTGTCCATATCCTTTTACACATGGTAAATATGCTTGGACAAGCAACATGGATTTAATTGAATTTCAATTCATATCTTTGTGAAAGGGTTGTCATCAATTACCAAAAAGGAGGAGATTGAAAGCTCTAGTTTGGTTTTGGTGAATTGATGAAACTCTAAGTGCTAACCTAGTTTATCAAGTGATCATGAGATAGGTAGCACACTCCAAGTGGTGAAGCAAAAGAAGATCATAGCATGATAAATATGATGGCATGGTGATGATCAAGTGCTTCGACTTGGAAAGAAGAAAGAGAAAAACAAAAAGCTCAAGGAAAAGGTATAATTTGTAGGAGCTATTTTGTTTTGCTAATCGAGACACTTAGAGAGTGTGATCACATTTAGGTTTGATAGCTGTACTATTAAGAGGGGTGAAACTCGTATCGAAATGCGGTTATCAAAGTGCCACTAGATGCTCTAACTCATTGCATATGCATTTAGGATCTAGTGGAGTGCTAACACCCTTGAAAATGTTTGTGAAAATATGCTAACACATGTGCAGAAGGTGATACACTTGGTGGTTGGCACATTTGATCAAGGGTGGTGAAGTTTGGGTGCAAGGGTAAGAAACTCCACCGGCAGAGTGTCCGCCCATAGAGTGCAGACAGTCCGACGGTGCCACCAGCGCCCTAGACAGAAAAGACGGAGGTCACTATAAGTGACAGGACACTGGTCTCGGTTGGACCGGCACGTCCGGTCAGTGGCCGTAGAGGGCGTGCGTTTCGGTCTCATGGCCGGACGCTGGGTCGCTCAACGACCGAACGCTGGCAGGGTGCGTCCGGTCAGTGCTGACGTATGCTGATGTAGGGCATATTGAGGAGACGTTGTGTGATCGGACGCTGGCTATGTCCGGTCAAGCATGAACAGACGCGTCCGGTCGAGAAAATCGCGTTTGGAACCTTACTGGAAACAACCGGACACTGAGGTCCAGCGTCCGGTCACTTTCTAACTGATGCGTCTGGACAGCAGATGACCGTTGAAATATGACGAATAGTATTTGAAGCCAGGGACACGTGGCGTGAATCACGTGACCGAACGCTGAGGGCCAGCGTCCGGTCGATCAGACCGGAGCGTCCGGTCACCCCACGTTGTGCCCAGTGAAGGGGTACAACGGCTCTATTTCGAGGGGGCTTCTATTTAAGCCCCATGGCTGGCTCAAGCTCACTCACTTGGCCATTTGCATTGACATAGCAACCTTGTGAGGTTAGCCAAAGCCCTCCCACTCATTTCCATCATAGATTAAACATCTTTGTGAGATTGGAAGAGAATCCAAGTGCATTGCTTGAGTGTTTGCATCTAGAGGCACTTGGTGTTCATGTTTCGTTGCGGATTTCGCTTGTTACTCTTGGTGGTTGCCGCCACCTAGATGACTTGGAGCAGCGAGGATCGTTGAGCGGAGGGTGGTGATTGTCTCCGGCTCCGATCGTGGTGATTGTGAGGGATTCTTGACCTTTCCTCGGCGGAGCGCCAAAAGGTACTCTAGTGGATTGCTCGTGGCTTGTGTGATCCTCATCTTGTGTTGGTTGTATGGCACCCTATTGAGGGTTTGGCGTGTGAAGCCAATTAGCGCGTGAACCTCCAAGTGAGTGAATCGCCACAACGAGGACTAGCTTGCCGGCAAGCAAGTGAACCTCGGTAAAAAATCATTGTGTTCATCATTGATTCCGAGGTGATTGGTCTTCATTGTTATTCATCCTTGTGATTGATTGGTTCTTTCATCTACACGGCGGTATAACTTTCTTGATCACTCTTTTTATATTACCGCAAACTAGTTGTCAAGCTCTTTAGTGTAGTTAGTTGTGAGAGCTTGCTTGCATGGTTGGTGTGGCTCTTTAGTTAGCTTTTGAGAGCACACTAACATAGGGTAGTGTTATATCTATTGTGTGAATAGATACTATCTAAACTAGAATTGTGATAGGTGGCTTGCATTTTAAGTAGGCTAGCGCAACACTTGCTTCGCCTCATAATTGTCTAACCATTTTGTTGAGTGTTGTTGTAGAAATTTTATTAGGCTATTCACCCCCCACTCTAGCCATTAGGACCTTTCAGCATGAACCTGGCCACCAGTCATCTTCTGAGGTGCAGGGTCGGTCACCGTGACACCTTTCGTGAAGTTCTTAGTGTCTTCTCTGAATGGATGGTCAAGAGGGAGGAACTGCCGATGCTTGTCGAACGACGAGAACTTGCCACCCTTCTTCAACCAAATGAACTATAGAGCTGCCTTGCATACTGGGCATGGAAACTTCCCGTGGACACACCAGCCGGTAAATATCCCATACACCAGGAAGTCATGCATGGAGTACAAGTACCAAACATACATTTTAAAGTTCTTCTTTGTAGCTCGGTCGTAAGTCCATACGCCTTCATTCCAAACCTTGATCAATTCATCATAAACCGGCTCCATGTACACACCCATTTTGTTTCTCGGGTGTCCAGGAATTATCAACGTCAAGAATATATTTTGCCGTTGAAGTAGGGCCCCGGGGGGAGATTGAGGGGGATAGCAAACACGGGCCAACAAGTGTATGGGGCCGACATCATTCCATAAGGATTGAACCCATCCGTTGCCAGTGCAATACGTACATTACGAGCCTCTTCATCTTTGCCATGATGGTTGCCATTAAAGCTTTTCCATGCTTCACCATCTGCTGGATGTACCATCTTGTCAGGATTGTATCGAACGCCATTCTTGTGCCATGTCTTCTGTTTCACGGACTCCTTGACATGAATAGCCGTTGGAGCCTCAGTATGATTGGAAGGTAGCGTAGGACTTTCATGGGGATCCCCTCATTCTGCTCCTTCTTACCATCACCTTTGTCTACCTCCACATACCTAGAGGATTTACACTTTGGACAATACTTTGCATCCTTGTGATCTTTTCTAAATAGGACGCACCCCTTCGGACAACAATATATCTGCTCATACGGCATCTTCAGTGCCCAAAGGAGTCTTGTTGACTCGTACAAGCTGCTCGGCAGATGATGACCCTCTGGAAGCAAATCCCCAATAATTGCCATCATAGCATCAAAGCAGGCTCGAGTCATGTTGTGCTGGGACTTCAACCCCAGTAGGTGCCCAATGGCATCCAGTTGAGAAACTGTTGTCTTCTCATGTAGGAACTTCTATGCCGATTCCAACATGGCCAAGAACACCTTAGCGCTTGGCTCTGGCTCCTCCTCCTCATCCTCTTGCTCGACCTCCGGAGGTCTTTCAGTGAACATCACATCCTCATAGTCACCTAACCATCCTTCTACCCCGCCATCACCATCAAATGCCTCCAAGCGTCGTCTCACGACCTCCTCTCTAGGACGATAGGCTTCACCATGGTACACCCACCGGGTATAGTTTGGCATAAATCCAAACTTGCAAAGATGCTTCATCATGACTTTCCTTGTTTTTCTTTTCTTGTTTTCACAATCGCTGCAGGGACAGAACGTGTCTCTCGCTCCCTTAGCTTCCTTAAATGCATGGTCTAAGAATTTCTCGGTCTTATCCATCCATTCACGGGTGATTTGAGCCTGACTTGGGCGTCCCATGTACATCCACTCACGGTTCTCCATCCTCTAGCATATACACATAACGGAGCAATATCATATACACATAACGGAGTAATATAACCATCAGTTGCATCTGCACGGCGTGCCTGTTGTCTAATAGGTGAGGATAGGTCCTAATCCCACCCACGGATGCGTAGATGAGGTTAGTTTCCATGCTCTACTCCAATCCGAGACATGATTTCGGCAGCACCTCCCCGCTGTTCTCCCAATACACATCCTAGAAGGGAGAGTGTGTATCCGGAGAACAACAGGGAGGTGGTGCCGAAACTCCATCTCGGATCCGAGCAGAACATGGAAACTAACCCATCTACGCATCCGTGGGCTGTCCAAAAAATGTGGACAATCCAAAACAGATACGGTCATAGATATGCAAAGATCCGCATACCTCCAATCGTATCTGTTTTGGACGGGAGACGCTTAACTGGGTTACGTACGACAACTGCAAGCAAGAGAGGTCAATTATACCTAGGGTGGCGGTGGAGAAAGGCTAGCGGCGCAGTGGCGAGTCGGTGCAGTGGCGAGATGAAGCAGTGCAGGCACGACCGCATCGCCGACGAAGACAATCGGGTTCGCCGAGGTGCTTCGGGTCCCCTCCGACAGCTCCTGCTCTGCAAAAGAAGAAACACATCACTATTACTTGAAAAATTCGGCAGAACCTCCCCTGTACAGGGAGGTTTCCAAAACCTACAAGAAAAAGCCGGCACGATGGTCGACATCCACATTTGGGGCACGATGGCCCACACATACACAAACCCGGCACGAAGGCCGTCAACACATAAATGGCACCAAGGCCGACACCCCCGGAGCCTTTACCTTTTCTCCGACGAGGGACGGGGATGACGGCGTGGACGAACGGTGATGTGCGGGGACGACGGAGTGGACGAACATCGTCGGTGAATGGCGTGAACGGTCATCGGACCGAGGTCCATTTCCTCCTCCCCCTTCTCCTTCTTCTTCCTCCTCCTTCTTCTTCTTCCTCCTTCCTCCCTTCTCCTTCTTCTTCTTCCTCCTCCTCCTCCCTTCTCCTTCTTCCTCCTCCCTTCTCCTTCTTCCTTCTCCTTCTCCTTCTCCTCCCACCTCCCTCTCCTCCTCCCTTCTCTTCTCCTCCCTCCTCCTCTCTCTGGGGCGACCGGGCCGGGGGGGCACCGCACCCTGGGCTCCCTCCTCTCTGCAGGGACGGCGGGCCGGGCGGCAGGCCCGGCCGAGGCAGTGTGGGGCTGGGGCGTCGCCAGGGCCGGCGGCCCAGGCTGGCATGGGGGGGGGGGGCAGGAGGGGCTCAGGCGGCGGGGGTGGGGGCGGCCACCGAGGCGGTGGGGCATGGCGTGGGCAGGTGGCGTGGCGGCCCAGCCGGTCTGACAAGGCGGCGCTGAGCGGGTGGTGAGGCGTGAATGAGGATAGGGTTGGAGGAGGATGGGCAGTGGCCCTTATTCCATAAGGGATTTTTTTTGAAATATCCTTTCTTGTTCTTTCTGTGACACAGGCACTTGGCAAGGCCCTCTTTGTCATAAGTGTCGGGGCATGGCACTCGACAAAGTATTTTTATTTTTTTATTTTGATTTCAAATTTTTTTTTGTAGACCTTATCTGTTGTTTACAAGCAAACATTAAAATTTTAGGACCTTTTATAACTTTTTGCTATATTTCTTGAATTAATTTTGTTTAGCTTGCATTTTTTTTGAAAAAGTAAATTTGAGCTAAGTTGCATGAATAATGAAATGTAGCCATTCAAATAATTTAAAGTCATGTTGTAGAGTGTATTTTGGGTCGTCATGTTTGGTGAACTCACCGATCAAAATTTTGATGAGTTCACCAAACATGGCGACCAGCAAAATACACTGTATTTACAACATGAAACATCATTTTTTCACGAAACTGGCTACATTTCATTATGTCATGCACCTGCAGCTCAAATTTACTTTTTCGAAAAAATACAAGTAAACAAAATTAATTCAAGAAATATAGCAAAAGTTATGGGCATCACGTCCCAAATTTTAACATGTGCTTGTAAACAATAGATAAGGTCTACAAAAAAATTTGAAATAAAAATAAAAAAACAAAAATATTTTGTCGAAGTGTTACCATGCGACACTCCGGAAAGAGGGCCTTTGCCGAAAAGCTGAACAAGAAGTCTGCAAAGACTCAAGAAAGGGCCTCTTTGCCGAGTGTCAGGTTAAGCGCTCGGTAAACATTTTTTTTAAAGATGGTAACGGCGTGGGCGGGGTAGGCGGGCAACTGACGGGCATTTTGCCGAGTGCGCTCTTTGCCGAGTGTTACGCTCAGCAAAGAGTGCCTTTGCCGAGTGGCGTGCTTTGCCGAGCGTCGGGCACGCTGCGGCACTCGGCAAAGCTACTCTTTGGCGAGTGCAATTCTTTGCCGAGTGCAACACTCGGCAAAGAGTGGCTTGCCGAGTGCCCTATTTTCAGCACTCGGCAAAGCATGCGGCACTCGACAAATTTTGCTTCTCCCGTAGTGCGTCAACCTGACCAATGTCTGGCCACTGTGGAATGCCCTAGGATGGACGAGGCACCCCCAGCCCAGAAGCCCCACCAATGTTTGTGCACCAGACACCAAAAGCCAAGGCACCTCTGCACGCCACAACATCCTTGTCGCAGGCCACAGAGCCTCGCGGGTCGTCACTGGCTACTGCATGAATAGGGGAGAGAAGCTGCCGCAGAGTTGCGCCACCTCCGTCTCTAGATCGGACCGCCGCTAATCAAGCCGCAGTAGCAACCACCTGAGACCACCACCTATCCACCCTGCCGACCATGCACATCCCAACACCAACCAGGGCCAGAGACGCAAATCCACCTAGGGGGCGATAGATCTGCATGAGGATATGACGAATCTGGCAGCCAAAGTGCCAGACCGGCCCTGCAGCACCGAGGAGGCACGCCGCACCGCTCTACTCGCCTTGTTTATATAGTCCCTTCCATGACCCACGTACATATGCAAGTAGGAGTCCTACTCCTATAGTAGAATTTTACATTCAAATTCTAGTAGAACTAGAAATCCTAATAATACACTTCTATTGTGAGTCCTATTACAGGTAGGATTTGAGTCACCGTACAACAATCTCCATCTTTCGTTACATACTCCAGTGGTGATCTATAGATACTCATGAAAGGCCTTGAAGTATAACTTATATGCTTCAACCAGAGGGGATGCTCATGGCTGCCTAGTACCAGAAAAAGGATTTTGGTGAAACTTATTTTGCACCATAGTCCATTGTTCAGATGTGAATGAATGTAACCTCTGTCCTAGATGTATATTGAACTTAACAGTCTCCATTAAAACTCACACAGTGGATTTTGTGCCTTCGTATTTTGTGGGGATTGTTAGATTCAATTATGGGCTTGATCTATTTTATTTCAATTAAATTAAATCAAATAAATAATCCTAAGGCTCATATTAAAAGTTACATGCAATATAGTTTTAGTCCCGTATGAGATTTTGACTAGACGTTGACTCAACTTATATAGGTGAACTGTGTGTGCATCTATTGACAAGTTGAGAGAGAACAAGGGCTTGCCACACACGCGCGCTACCGCTTCTGGACTTCTGATCTTTCGTACTCAATGTCCTGACGCTGATCTGTTCGACTTCCGAGAACTTTTGGTCTTCTATGGGAGTGGGCAAGATAAGTAGAATGTCCCTGTAACTTGTCTAGTGTCTTGCGCACATACTTGCACTGCTCCTGCTGCGACCAGAGAATTCTTGTCCCGGTTCTTGCGTACACGGGAATAGGGAGGACAGGCCTTCGAAACCGATGCAATTCTTAGATTGATCTGCTTGGGTGAAGACCAGCAATCAAGTTCTTGGGGAGCATCTTCCACGCGACAGCTCGACCTTCTTCATGTTACTTCCTGAAGGGGCTTGGCAACTTCTTTAGATGGAGGTTGTGATCGGCGCTGCAACAACCTTTCTGCACGGCATCGAGCGAGAATGACTACATCAATAAACGTTATATCGACTAGCGGAAACAGGCTCTGGTGCCCTGGATATGTTACTGTAGCGATCCGCTTTCTATTTCCATGTTTGAGTCCATATGATTAGTATGGTGCTCGTTAACTTACTTGCAACTAGTTCATAATTCATACATGCACATTTTTGATGTCACAAACATGTCGTTAATATTTTCTATATTAAATTAGTACTGAATTTTCCTAAATTTCTAACAAAAAGTACAAGAAATAAAAACTTAGTCCTGCCTCTTCGTTTTTTATGGCTCGTGTAGGAACAAGATACATAAAAAGCAAATAATATATATGTCACATACAAATGAGGAGCTAGAGGACAAGCATCACATCAAACCATGGGAGATTATACAGTTACTAAGGTTCTTATTTTTATGAATTTCATATACCCATCCAAACACCTACCTTGAACGCTTTTCCTATGTTTTTTATCATCTATTCTGTAGCTGTATTCCTACAAAATTCATGTGGTTTTTTCTATTCCTATGTTTTTTGGAACCCTGTGTCCCAAAGGAGAGGCCTTAGGATTGCTATTGAGAGATCCCATTTTTTCTCCCCTCGTGTTAGGATTAGGAGGTGTAAGAAGGGGGTTGCTTTATATCTTGCAGTCATTTCCAATACTATAGTCGTCCCTAAAAATCAATTTCAGATACTCTCTTCGTTCCAAATTATAAGTCCTTTGACTTTTTTGGTACATCCATTTTGCTATATATCTAGATATACGATATACTCCATTTCTTTCCCAAATAAATCAATTCCTAAAATCCGTACCAGTCGAACTTTTTAAGTTTGACTAACTTTATAGAAAACAATAACAATATCTATGACATAAAATGAGCACCTTATGAAAATATATTCTATGGTAAATCCAATGATACTAATTTGATACCACAAATCTTAACGCTTTTTCTAGAAATTTGATCAATGTTTAAAAGTTTGATTTAAGACAACTCTAGGAATCTATTTATTTAGGGACAGATAGAGTATCTACATATATAGCAAAATGGGTGTATCAAAAAAAAGTCAAAGCGTGACTTATAATTTGGAACGGAGGGAGTAAGATCTATTAGCTGCTCTGAATACATTTGTAGGAGTGGATATTGATTCAACCGATCTTAAAGAAGAAATGAGACACCTCTAAAAATTATTTCTATACTAATATTGTACATGAAGATTCATGAATTCAAGAATATAACATAATTCAACCAACACTATGTCGAATCTAGGGTATGACGAGACTATTTTGTTTTAAGCATTTATGTCTTGTAATAATTTTGGTCTGATTTCTCACTTGTGGGGATGAAGCCGTTTTCTTCCATTTTATCTATAAAATGTCAAATCTGGGGTTGAAAAATGGAGTGGTGAAATCCTATCCAAATCCAACCCAATGTCGTTTCATGTTTCTACTGGTCGTTTGAATGAAATTTTAAAATTACTAGAAATCTGAATCTAAACAACACTCTTGGACCTGGCATAGAAAATAACTAGAAAGATAGGCGCGGCCTTGCCGCGCCATTAATTTGATTGTGCCTGTGTGTTGATGTTACGGATGTAAAGATGAACCCTGTTCCAGGCTTCGTAGTGGGCCGGCAAGAGGTCTCATAGCTCGCAGCCCAATACGGGTCTCAATTTGTAGCCTTTTCCATCTCTACCGTGGTACGGTCGCTTGGCTCTTGCTCGTATTTCCTCACTGCTCGTTCTGTCACTGAAACAACGAAAATCCGAAACCCTATGGGTCGGTGCTGCGGGTGGTTTGTTTGCGCGGCAGTGACGGGTAGAGCCTAATTCGACAAAGGCGGCATCAAACTTAATCGACTTCAACACCTTGAGAGAATAAATCTTAATTATGTTGTGTGGATCTTGGATTAGGTACCTGTTCCAACCAATATATTATTTATTAACTTGCACGGTTTTAGTGAAATCGTCTCTCTTTTTTATTCCTGCTAGAATACTGTTGGTGTAGAGCATTTGGTCTTGATCATGTTAACAGCCTCCTGTTGATTTTTACTTGCCTCTGTGTCATACTGTCATCAGTGCCTGGCCAAGTTACAGCCTGTCGATCTTTCCTGTAACGCGAAGAGCGTTTGCTTGGTGGGCAGCCTCTGCACAGATCAAGTGGTTAGTGCCTCAGTCAGGTATTGCTTGAAACTAAGCTCTTGTACTTTCTAGAAACACGGCTTGATATGTGGCCTCGTGAACGTGGCCTTGTGAATAGTTAAACACGTGGCAAGTTAAGAAGCTAGCTTTATTGGGTGCACGTTTTGTGGCCTTGTAAACGTGGCCTTGCGAATAGCTGACACGTGGCAAGATAAGAAGCTACTTCCCTCCGTTTACGTTTACTTGTCAGCAACTTTTTACTATAGTAAATTTGACCATCTGTTTTTTCTTCTAAAAAATCTTAAATACTTCAATGTATATAACACTAATGAAGTATGTTCAATAAAAAAATTATATATGTGAAAACTTGATGTATCTAAAAATCTTTTACAGAAAAAACGTATGGTCAAAATTGTTACGGTAAAAATTCGGTGACAAGTAAACGAAAACAATGGAGGTAGTAGATCTCATGGTGCACGTTTCGTCTAGTAAGAGATAAGAGAGAGGTTTTCCCTAACCATTTGGTTTCCTCTCAGGATGGATGCAAACTAATTCAGACTTTCGCCGAGACCGTTTCCATGTTTGAACTGTCATGGCTATGAAGCCCAACAGCCCACAAAGTTAGCACAGGCCTGTCTTGCTCTCATCTTCCCTGCGAATCTGCGATGTGCTCTCCTTATTGGGCCGAAATGGCAGCCCAAGCCCATCCTGAAACGATCAGTGCACGCTGGATGTTTTTTTTACAATTATATACTCCGATTCCCTCGCTACATATTGACAAGCGTATTTTAACCATGGAAAAATCATACAGAGTAAATTTGGATTTTTACTTTCTCCTACAAAATGTTTTCAATTTCTAAAAAAAAGAATACAACTCAGAGATATTTTCAATGCAAATCTATTCTTTTTTTTACCGTAAATTTACATCTTTTTTTTTGAATATTTTACATCTAATTAAATCGATATATATAGTACAGTACGACTAGGGCGTCTCCAAACCAAACATCCACAAGACCACTGACTGACTGCTCATTCAGTGGTGTGGTCCGATCCGTTGGGGAAGGTACAGTACAGTACGTGTAATTGGAATGAATGCCACCATTTAAGCAAGCAGGCACTTGTACGTCCAATAGATAGGCATATCTTTCAGCAATCAGCCTGGCTTTTTAGGCTTTTCAGCGAAGCAGAACAAAGCCATTATATTTCCAAGAGCTAATAATCCACGAAATCATATCCGAGACAGAGAGTACATACATGCAGATACATGTCGCACATACCATCACTTACTACTACATGCGTATAGTTATAGCCAGTGGTCCTGCCGATCCGTGTAATCATGTCATCTGGCATCCTTTTATTTTCCTTTCTTTTTTCTTTTCTTTTCTTAAGCCTGTTCGCTTGTTGGTTTCAGCCAGCCCAAATCAGCTAGCCAACAGTGTTTTTCTCTTAAAAAATCAGCACCAGTCAGTCCAAACCAGCACCAGCACCAACCAGCGAACAGGCCCCTTGTCTTTTCTTTTCTTTTCTCTTTTTGTTGTTGTTGTTGTGAGGAAAGTAGTCATCATTTTTTGAACAAAAAATATGACCCACACTCTCCGCCCATGGGAAGATATACACATATATAGTACATTGTGCTATTTTTGAAGTTTATTTAAGTGCCAATAGATTCAAATTCATTTGTGCGTAAAAAAAATATATGAAACAGTTAGTATACTTAGCAAGTTTCAGCACGTAGCACTCTGATAGATGCTTGCATGAGACTTTATTTGTCGTCATAAACAGTTACACATCACGCATCCGTGTAGCTAAGAGTATATAACTGATGTGCCTGACGAGTCCCTGTCTGATCGATCAATTCAATGCCCTGCCGTCTCAACTCTGATGGACTCTCTCTGCCCTTGTTGCGCCTGCCTGTTGCATGATGCGTGTTGTTCTTCTGGAGCCGAATTGGGAGATCCTTAATGCTGATGTGGTTAGGCTTCAATTCATCTAGTTTGGTTTGTTGTCATCACTTGGGAACCTCTTCAGCTGCTACCTGCTTAATTCATTATTAGCATTATAATATAAGAGATGAAGCAACCGCGAGCGCCTGCATAGTTAGCAAAAATTTAAGACCACATCATCCATGCTATCTATCACGTTGAATCCAAACCTGGCCGGCAAGATTTGAAACAAAACCATACCGATGCTGTGTGTACATTCCAAACCATGTGCATCACTGGAACGGGAAGAATATAGTGCTGATTTGCACCTAACACCCTAAGCAGCATCCATGTGACATTTTACCAGCAAGAGAATGGTCTTAGTACTCACTACTACCACCAGCTAAGTACTCCGTAATAGAGAAAATTCACTGTCATGTCATGTGCATCTTCTTTAATGGGGGGGGGAGAAACGCTACTTCTTGACTAAGGTTTCTCCGGGAGATCGGCCACGAATGGCGCTGTGTTGTGCTAAGCAAATGCTTGGATTTGGATGCCATCTGCAGGACTTGGCTGTCACCAACCTATTAGCTGTAAATAGCTCCATGCTGCAGCTAGATGCATGGTTGCCAAAATTTGCTTCCAGGCTAAGGTCTCTCTGATATTGAGGATATATGATACCGCCAATAATAATAATGCCAACTGTTTATTGTACTAAGCAAAGACACTTGAATGCCAACCGTTGAACTGCAGGGGTTCATTGTCACTAAAACTGGTCATCAGTATTGTGTGTCCAACTCAATGTGCCACGGTATTCATCAAGTTCTTGCTTTATGGTGCCGGTTCAACATCATGAGAGACACAGTATCCACTTCCAGATATCTATCCGGCCTTCCATGCATGTTTCTTTCGTAAGCATTATGCTTATTACAAGGAAAATATATTATATATAGAGGCACATATATAGGAATTGTATAATTTATCTCAAGAAATTGGCATATGTTTTTCTGTTGCAGTTTCTAAGGTGTCTCAAATATAAAGAAGCTATCTTATATACATGGGAATAAAGGGAGAAGTCCCATTTTTTGCAGAGTGTGCGATTGAACTATCACCAATGTTTGGTTTTGGCCATGGGATAAAAAAAAACAGAACTCTTACACCATGCAACTATTAAAACCATCCACCTCTGGCCATCTAGGCTGTTTCGATGGTGGTTTTAGCTAGCGTGGGCGACACATGGAAGCGGGTCCACATGTCAGCTCCTCTTTCTATTCATCTTTCTCTCTTCTCTCTCTTGCCCTTCCTCCACACTGCGCCGCCGCCTCATCCCACCTCTTATCCATTCTCTATAGTGGAAAATAGTGATTAATACTAATACCGCTGATCAGCAGAAAATAGTGATTATTAGTGCTATACATTGACAGTGGAAATATAGTGGAAAACATGATAGTGGAAAATAGTGATCAATGCTATACACAACGACAACTGGGTCCCGCTTGTCATTCCCTCCTGCTTCCTCGTACCTTCCTCCGTCGTGCAAGCAGGGAGTGGATGCCGCGAGCAAGGTGGCGGATGCGGACCCCTTCGGCGGCGGACGACGGAGGCCCAATCCCGTCGGCGGGCGAGGGAGGATCCAAGTGCTGAGGAAGGGAAGGAGGCGGCGGCCTTTCCACACCAAATCTCGGCAGCGGAGCTTGCTGTTGCGCGAGGAGGAGAGAGAGCCATGTCCGCCGGAGGGCAGAGCACCCGCACGATGGGGCAGCGGCCCACGCAGCGAGGGCAGCGCGCTAGCGCGGCGGACCAGTGGCCCACGCGATGGAGGAAGATCCGCCGCAGACGGAGGAGCGTAGGGCACGGCCCTGGTCCTCGTCCTCGCCGTCGTTGAGGCGCAAGGCACGGCCTGGTCTTCCCGGGGCATCGGGCATGCGGCGAGGAACGGCGGCGCGAGCAGGGAAAGTGGCGAGCGCGCCGGGGAGAAGAGGCGCGCGCCTGAAACAGACAGGCAACAGATTTGAGGGCTCGGCCTAGAGGCAACAAGAATAGGGTCTAGAGGTGGATTTGGATACCCACCTCAAATTGGAAGCTCTAGTGGGGAACTGCTGGAGCTGTATTTTATGTATAACATCCATATTTAGCTATAGAGGCTTAAGCAAGGGGATCTGCTTGAGTTGCTCTTACTCAAATAGATGATATAATTTGTGAGTACTAAGCCTCCGTGACACGTCCACATAAGTTTAAGAACTGGTAATGCACTTTACTCAATTATAAACATGTTGCTATTGTGAAAACATACAATGGACACCTATTATCGTTGTTTCTTTATGCCCTCTTCTTAACAAAAATGTGTTCCACAAAGAAGACACACATTCTACAAATTTTTTCCTTGACCGTGCCTAAGATGTGTTTGTTAGTAGTCGCTACTGTGACTGCGAATTCTGTATCAAACTGTGGATGACGTACGCTACAATCTGATAAAGACAAGGATTTTTTCAATCTCGTGATCAGTAGAAAGAATAGGAGACACTGCAAACAACAACTACTCTGCGTCACACAATCTTCTTCTTGTTCTTTTGCCAAAATCTTGAAAAACGTGATGCTGAAAAGACTTCTTGTTCTTTTGCTATCACAGTGCTTGATGGATTCAGGCCACGTTTAGTTAAAAACTTTCCAAAAAGTGCTACAGTACCCATCACATCGAGCATTAAATGTAGATAAAAAAAAACTAATTGCACAGTTTGATTGGAAATCACGAGACGAACGTTTTGAGCCTAATTAATCCATGATTAAATACTAATTGTCAAATAAAAACGAAAGTGATACAGTAGCAAAATTCTCAAATTTCACACCACTAAACACGGCCTCAAAAAAAAGTCTGGCAAATTCGATCGCTAGAAGAATACTGTACGTACAGTACGCCTACCTGAAGCGAAATGTTGGGGCCATCCATGGATCATTGGATCCACAAAGATTTTGTCTGCACTTTTTCCCTTTGTTTCAGGTGGGGTGCAAGATTCCAATATCCGTTTTGGCCCATTGCCTTTATGGTGAAACCCCAGCTGGTTAACTAAATTCCAACCAATTGAACTGCAGTACTAAGGTATATTACTCAGAAAGGTAATGGGGATACTAATTACTGTATGCCTTCACAGCTAAATTTGGGGTTAGGTGTGAGAAACTCTTTTGACACTCCAATGTTGGCTGGCAGGGCATTGCACTCAATGATATTTCTAAATGTTCAGGTCTGAATAGTTAGCTTAGGATTAAATTTAGATATAAAAAAGGAATGGTTGGGTTGGAGCTGCCAGGTGAGGAGATATCATAGTGAGGCAGGTACAACTGCTGACGATAGATGCAAATTATCCAACCGGACAGTAATTTGTTAGAGAAACTATATATCGGTCGGTGCTTAAAGAAACTACTCCTTGTGCACAGGATTGGAGGATTTCCTTGATTTGATGAGGTGAATTAGGTCAGAATTCACGTCAAATCAGAGCAGGAGCAGTGGAGCACGCACCCTCTGGTCTCTGCTGCACCTGTCCAGAGCTAGTCAAGGCTCAACCAACACAACATAAAAGCGCTTGTTTAGTTCGTGAAATTTGGATTTTGAAGTTAACGTAGCACCTTCGTTTTTATTTGGCAAATAGTGTCTAAACATTGACTAATTAGGCTTAAAACGTTCGTCTCGCAATTTCCCACCAAACTGTGCAATTAGTTTTTCTTTTCGTCTACATTTAATGTTCCATGCACGGGCCGCAAACATTCGATGTGACAGAGTATCTGTAGCAACTTTTTGAATTTTAGAGTCCAACTAAACAAGGGCTAAAGAAACATATGCGTGCATGACACAGTGAACATGCTCGTAGATTCTTCAGGATCCTCATTCGTTGACCATTCATTCTCATTCATGTACTACGTCCACTCAGCTTGCTCTTTCTGCATCCGAGAGAGGGACCCGTGTACTCCAGAAATCGATGGATGCAATGCAATGCAATCAATCAGTGAGGGATGGGCGTCGGCAGCGTGTAGCATGTACAATAACGTCTTGTTTAGTTGGACTCCAAAGTCTAAAAAGTTGCTACAATATCTGTTTATTTAGCGTACAATTCACCCAACTAAACAAGGGCTAAGCCAACTCAGCTTGGTTTATAGCCAAGCCAGCTAAGCAGAATCCTACGGAGAGAGAAAAGTGGAATCAGGCAGTGCTTGTCACGAGTTCCATCGCCGGGCGCTAGCACAGTTCCCATAGTTCGTGGGGCCCGCCACTACCTCCGCACGCACCCGTGACCCGTCTGTCGACAAAATATGGTCGGCAGTCCACCAAGGGGGTGCCCGTGGTGGTAGATTATCGGTAGACGGTGCGTGTGATCAGGAATCAGATGGTGACACAAGGCGCAGAGACAGCGATTTAGACAGGTTTTGGCCGTCTGGTCGACGTAATACCCTACGTCCTGTGTCTTTGGTATATTGTATTGAGATGTATATAGATTAACCTGTCCTCTAGGAGACCCTTGTCTCTCCTTATATACTCCGAAGAGACAAGGTTACAAGTAAAGTATCCAATTTGGTACTATTATAATATCTAGTACAACTTGTAATCTTGATGTGCACGCCTTGATCTTACGGGCGGGCCACCTCGGATGGTGCGGCCTATGTACCATCTTGTGGTACCCGGGGTATATCCCCCACAGCTAGTCCCCGAGCGCCATGTATTTTGATGCGACACGCCGTTTCAACCTTCTCCGAACAGTGAGGCTTGAGTTCTTGACATCTCCGACCACCGTTGTCGCCGGAGAAGTAAGTTGTCCGAATAATGTATGGTGCTCTTAAGAAGAAAGAAAAAGATTTCCGTCCTGAGAAGTGTGCCCACTTGTATTTCTTAAAAAAAATGTAAGTGCGTCTTGAAGAGTAGCGTCCTTGATCATCAGAGGCGTAGGGGTCGAAAAACAAACACATTCACCGCAAGGTGAAGTGTGCCCACTTAGTCCCCGAGCCTGGTAGTAGGTGACGTAGGCACGTGGTGCCAGGGTCTAAAAAGAATTCCCAGTTAAGTTGAGAAACGAATCGTCGTACAAGCGATACGAGATGCACCGGCAGGTGCATCGTACCGATGTAGTCCCCGAGCTTGCTGGAATGCGAGGTATGAGCCTTGTAGCAAGGTCTAAATGAGAAAAAATATCCCAACTGTATGCGAGTCGCCAGTCGCATGTAGTCGAGACGCAAAGTCCCCGAGCCGTGGTCGGAGAGTGGTCGAGGCAGTCCCCGTGCGTAGGTCGAGAAACGAGCGACGAAATCCCAAAGCTGTGGTCGGAGAGTGATCGAGGCAGTCCCCGAGCACAGGTCGAGGAGCGAGCGACGAAGTCCCCGAGCCGTGGTCGGAGAGTGATCGAGGCGATCCCCAGAGCATGGAGTGGTGCAGGCGAAGTCCTAGAGCACGGAGTGGTCTCAGAGAGTCCCGAGGGTCCTAGAGCACGGAGTGGTCTCAGCGAGTCCCCGAGCACAAGGGTGGTCTGGCCAGAGTCCTCGAGCACCGTAGTGGTCTTGGCGAGCCCTGAAGCATGAGCTCGTTGACCGAACTATGTTCCTAAAAAATAAACACGGAGAGCGGTAGTACATGATGATGTACAAAATATATTGATCTCTCTGTAGGAGGTGAAGTAAACACTTGGTGTTCGGTTGGCGATGAATTATACTTGGTGTAATATTCGAAAAATAACATTAGCTATTTTTAGCCCTTTTTGTTATGTAGCGACGTAGCGCGATGTATTAACCTGTCCTAGAAAATGCGCCAGCCCTGGGCTAACCAACATCTCGTAGCGTGAGGTACGGAACGCTGCCGTGCGTAGAGTGCCAGTGTTACCAAGGAGCGACTACCGACTACCCGTAGCGCAGAGGGCGGACTCTCATGCACGCGTGGGGTGGAGCCGGAGACAGTCCCGGCTCTGGGATTCTCAAGCAGGAAGGAAAACGTATCGGCGAACCATTGTAAAAACTTATACATGTTTTGGATTGTATGTATAGAGAAAATTCGATGCGGAGCGCACCCTAAGGGTGGTCGGCGGAGGTGTATGATGATCGAAGAAATTTTCAATTAAAAATAATACTTAGCTTTATTGACGACTGGTGGGTGTAGTCGGCGTGTTGCGATGTTCGAGAGATGGCTTGACGTGTCGTTGGCGATGAAGTTGTCCGATCCTCGAGCTTTTTGACCTGTCGTCATGACTGTGGTCGCGATTGTCGTAGCGCCGTTCTTCGCGGCGATCATCATTGCGATGTAGTCTTGTGGTCGAGGTGGTCGGAGCTCGATGGAGCTGCTCGGGACGTGGTCGACGTGGTCGCGATCGACGTGGTCGGAGCTCGGCGGAGCTGCTCGGGACGTGGTCGACGTGGTCGCGGTCGACGTGGTTGGAGCTCGGTGGAGCTGCTCGGGACGTGGTCTGTGGTCGATGTGGTCGGAGCTCGGCGGAGCCTCTCGGGATGTGGTCGACGTGGTTTGCCGACAACTCGACGTGGGCTCGGACGGCTCGCTTGGTGTGTGACTATCACTCGCCAATCGGCTTGCTTTTGGCTCACTTGATGTCCGAGTTGCCGAAGAAGTCGTCTAGATGTATATCTCGTAGTGCAGGTTGCCAATAGCTAGCTTCTTTTGTACTTGATGACGCACAACATGCACATTGGAGTCGGAGTCGGAGTCGACACTATCAGGCGGAGGCAGAGTCGAATTCTCTCACGGTGGCGGCGGTGCATCGACAAAGCAGGACGACGCCGTGCTGATGGAGATGAATTCCTGCCAACGAATAGATACATGGAGAAATAGATCCGGAAATACATATATACTATGTATATTGCAATAATAAGAATATGACTTAGCTTGTCTATTTAGGCGACGCGACCCATGCATGTGCATGTTAGCATGCAGGCTGAAAGATCATGACCATCCATACCAATCTGCATGGTCTTGTAGATCGGATCGTAGGCCTCCCTGGTTTGCTCGATTGGATTTTTCTGTTATCTTCTTGGTCAGCTTGACGTGGCTGGATCAAAGTTGATCTCGTGTTGTGAAACGTAGATGATCGTTGCCTTGTTACTCCGTGGATGTACCGCATCATGCACGTGTAGGTGTATACACGCATGCAAACCTCTGTATTCAATTAGCTTGCATGTCCTTTTTGTTGGTTGAGGATGACTTGTACGTCGTCTTTTGCATGGAGCTGTAGCTCGATACATCGATACGCCTTTCTTTGTTGATTGCCTAGAGCCTTGATCGCACGCCGATCGCCGGTCCAGGCCCTCGCGACGAGTAAGCGTCCTCTACCGCAGCTGAAGTTGCCACGGATGTCTGTTGTTGAAGAAAGATCCCATCTGGTTCACCGGAGGATTAGCGCGCATGACCCCTTAAGGGCCCCCTACCTAGCGCGCCACTGTCGATGAAATATGGTCGGCAGTCCACCGAGGGGGGTGCCTGTGGTGGTAGATTATCGGTAGATGGTGCTTGTGATCAGGAACCAGATGGTGACACAAGGCGCAGAGACAGCGATTTAGATAGGTTTGGGCCATCTGGTCGATGTAATACCCTACGTCCTGTGTCTTTGGTGTATTGTATTGAGATGTATATAGATTAACCTGTCCTCTAGGGGACCCTTGTCTCTCCTTATATACTCCGAAGAGGCAAGGTTACAAGTAAAGTATTCAATTTGGTACTATTATAATATCTAGTACAACTTGTAATCTTGATGTGCACGCCTTGATCTTACGGGCCGGGCCACCTCGGATGGTGCGGCCCATGTACCATCTTGTGGTACCCGGGGGTATATCCCCCACACCGTCCTTCCCATGTTGCGTGGTGAGACAAGCAAGCACAACGAGCAACGCCGGTCACCGACCCGGCCGTGTCCGCGTGCGTCCGTCGTTCTCGCCGCATCCGTGTCGTCATCCTAGCCGTGCCTTCGCGCCGTCCGCCATCCTCGCCTCGTCCTCGGCAGGTCCTCGTAACCTCGGCGTCCACAGCTGTCCTCGCCACGCCGACCGCCATACTTGTGTCCGCGCAGCCGTCGTCCTGGCCGCGTTCATGCGTCGTGGATTCTGGCGTGGCCGTGCATCGGGCCTCCGTCCTCGCGTCATCCACCGCCATCCTCGCCGCATCGACCGCCATCCTCGCCATGTCCACGGGCCGAGCCACCGTTCTCGTGTCGTCCGCTACCGTCGCCCCGCGACGCCCTAGCCCGGTCGGCTCGGCGTCGCACCGCCACGCCGTTATCCAAGATTGCGAGCTTGAGGAAGAAGGCTGGAACGACGATGGAGAAGATAAGGAAAGGGTGGAGTTGTGGGTCCCATTCCCAATAAAAAATTAATTATATGAGAAACTAGTTTGTTATATGGCTTGTCTATTGGAATAGTCTCCTGCTGATTTGTCTTACTTGTAAGCCAAGTTTATTGAACCTGCTCTTAGCAGTCTCCGGAAGAACAGAGACCCCACCTCACCCTTATGTTCTATTCTATCTGTCCTACCCTAGAAGGCTACTGCTAGAACAAAAGAGCAAAGCAGGCAATCACAACCATAGGCTCCCGAACAGAACTGCAGCTACGTTGGCCATTAGATCGAGATCCGACGATGGACCATCTTTGTTGCATTGGTCATTGTTTCATCTGCACACTCTTAGATTGATCTCCACCCGGCTCGGTCCAACGACCAAGTCAGACCCTAACTGGCGCCCTGATCGGGGGCGCCCAGCCGTACTCCTGGTTGGTGGGCCACCATCGCACAACGCTATAAATAGGAGGTGGGGGCTGGGGGCTCATGACACGAGGTTTGCTGCCACCCACAAAACCCCACTGAAAGGTTCTAATATGGCTAGAGGGGGGGTGAATAGCCTATTTAAAAATCTACAAATCAACTAGAGCAATTTGATTAGTATGACAAATAGCGTAATGCAAACTTGCTCTAGCTCTACAAGGGTTGCAAGCCACCTATCCAACAATTCTAGTTGCAATGAATACTTAGGCACACAAACTAGCTATATAATTACTCACTAAGAGCTCTCAACCTTGCTACTCTAAAGAGCTCAACTAGATGAATGTAAATAATAAAGCAAGCTCTCAATTCTAATTACACTAAAGAGCTTGTATCAACTAGTTTGCAAGAATGTAAATGAGTGAGTAGAGTGATTATACCGACGTGTAGGGGATGAACCAATCACAAGATGAATATATAGCCAATCACCGGAGAATGACAAAGAAGAGAGACAATCGATTTTCTCTCGAGGTTCACGTGCTTGCCAACACGCTTACGTCCCGTTGTGTCGACCAACACTTGGTGGTTCAAGCTGACTAAGAGGTGTTTCACAAACCTCGTCCACACGATTGGACACCGCAAGAACCGACCCACAAGTGAGGTAACTCAATGACACGAGCAATTTACTAGAGTTACCTTTCGGCGCTCCGCCGGAGAAGGTACAACTCCCCTCACACTCACCGAAGGCGGCCACGAACAATCACCAACTCGTGCCGATCCTTCACCGCTACTCCAACCGTCTAGGTGGTGGCAACCACCAAGAGAAACAAGTGAAATCCATAGCGCAACACGAATACCAAGTGCCACTAGATGCAATCACTCAAGCAATGCACTTAGATTCTCTCTCAATCTCACAATGATGATGGATCAATGATGGAGATGAGTGAGAGGGCTTTGGCTAAGCTCACAAGGTTGCTATGTCAATGAAAATGTGCAAGAGTTTTTCCTTGAGCCGGCCATGGGGCTATAAATAGAGCCCCCATCAAATAGAGCCATTGTACCCCTTCACTGGGCAAAACATGCTCTGACCGGACGCTCCGGTCATACCGACCGGACGTTGGCCCTCAGCGTCCGGTCGCCCGATGGACGCCACGCGTCACCAGCTTCAAACACTGTTCGTCAGATTTCAATGGCTATGAAGCCGATCGATCGCTCCGACAAAACTGACCGGACGCTGAAGCCCCAGCGTCCGGTCGTTTCCAGTAAGCTCCCCGAGGCATGTTTTTTCGACCGGACGCGTCCGGTCCACCTTGACCGGACGCAGACCAGCGTCCGGTGCTCAACCCTATCCATCAGGTCGTCTCGATACGACCGACGGACGCGATCTTTTCGGCGTCCGGTCATTGAGTGACTCCAAATCGTCCGGTCGAGAGATCGACGCCAAACATCATTTTGACCAACTCCATTTCAACTCTAACTTCTTCACCCTTGCTCAAATGTGCCAACCACCAAGAATTTTGCATCCGCGCAATAGAAAATAGACATTTCATTTTTCTAAAAGCGCAATCCTCCGAAACAAGCTCGGCGGGAGGGAGAGAGGACCCAAACCCATCTCAACCCTGCAAACACCTTGTGCACATGTGTTAGCATATTTTCACAAATATTTTCAAGGGTGTTAGCACTCCACTAGATCCTAAATGCATATGTAATGAGTTAGAGCATCTAGTGGCACTTTGATAACCGCATTTCGATACGAGTTACACTCCTCTTAATAGTACGGCTATCTATCCTAAATGTGATCACACTCACTAAGTGTCTTGATCACTAAAACAAAATGGCTCCTACATTTTATACCTTTGCCTTGAGCCTTTTGTTTTTCTCTTTCTTCTTTTCCAAGTTCAAGCATTTGATCATCACCATGCTATCACCATTGTCATGATCTTCATCATTGCTTCATCACTTGGAGTAGTGCTACCTATCTCATAATTATCTTGATAAACTAGGTTAGCACTTAGGGTTTCATCAATTAACCAAAACCAAACTAGAGCTTTCACCCACCTAAACCCTAATCCGATCCAGAGGGTAGCGCTGAAGGCAACGGGAAGCTCCACCGGTGTCGCCACTGGATCTCGTTGCCCCTGCTCTCATCGGACACCGCGAGCCCGACGTCTACGCCCATCGGACTCCACCAACACTCCACACCACCGACGACATGGCTTCCACCTCCGCCAAGCCCGTCGATGGTTGGTACCCTTACCTCACTCTTCTCTCTCTCTCTCTCTCTTTTCTCGTTTGTGCTCTAGGATGATCTACATGCTTATTTATCCCGAATTGAAAGAACACACCGACTAGATCTATGCCTAGATGATCTTAAGAGCCAACAATGGTATTGGAGCTTTCACTAGCGTTTAGATCTGGACTAGGGAAGAAATTAGAAGGAGATGAATTGAATTTGAGATTCGGAGATTCAGACTAACCCTAACCCTAACCCTAGAAGAAGAGAAAGGAAAGGAAGGGGGTTTTCCTACCTAGGAACCGCCCGCACCGTCACCACCACCGGCCGTCGCATCGATGCCACGCGGGAAGTCACCCCGAGCCACCGCGGGCGCGAGGACTCACCACCGTGCGGTCTCCGCCTTGGGCTCGGGACAAGGGCACCGCCAGAGGGCTGCTCGACGGTGGCGCGCTCAACCTCCGGTGAGTGTGTGCCCCGACGAGTGGCCCCACGGTGCCGCCGCCATCCCTCCTACCGCCACGAGCGACCACAGAAACCCGAGATAGCACTCGCTCGGTAATGGACTTGGAGAAGAAGAAATGGGAGCAAGAAAGGAAGAAAAGGGGAGCCAATCGGGACTTGTCGGCCAACCACCTCCAGCTGCTGCGGTGGCCTCGGGCGACCGCGCCCCGCCACATGCCATAGTCGCTCAGTGTGATGCGGAGAGAGAGAAGGTAAGGGAGAGAATGAACCTAAGGTTTGGGTGAACGCCGGACGGGGGCGACTTTTGATATCGCGAAATCGCCACTCGACCATCGGATGCAAATGGATGGCCATGATCGCCCAGGCCGCTTTCGGCCCAGGCGGGGAAGAAAAATCCCGGCCCAGGCCCACGTTGCGGCCTAGGCGTGGGGGAGAAGCGCGCGCGTAGCTGGGCCGTCTCCGCCGAAGGGCCGCCCTGCTTCGCCGCGGCAAAGGCCTGCTGGGCCGCATAGCGCGCAACGCGCGTTGGGCCGAGAAAATGCAAAGTGCGTGAAGGGCCTTCGGGCCGAATTTAGAATGGATTTTTGTTTTTGTTTTATCATTTCAGGAGCGAAATTAGAATGAATTTTAGTTGATTTTGAAGTTTTAAATCTCTATCAAAATTTGAACCAACAGAATAATTTTTTCAGAGAGTAGATGAGTATAGAAAAATGCTTCTGAATAATACTATTTTATGATTATTTTTCACGTTTCCGCTACAAAGTTGATGTTAATTATCTTTCAATTAAATTCGAACCAACGAGAGGATTTAATTTGAAGAGCAGTTACAATTTTTTAGTAATTTATGGTATTGCTAATTTTCTGACCAAAGTTGTTAATAGCAAAATTATAATTTTATTTATGAGTTTTATGTATTAATTCTATTTCTGTCCAACGGTGATGTAGAATTAATGTAGAAGAATGATGTTTTATTCTATTTTCTGCCCATCGGTGATATAGAATAGAACTGAAAGATTTAAAAGTTTAATGCGCATGTTTTTAACCAGACCAACGTAGGGTTATTTTTATGCTCATTATTGTTGATTATTGTTTAATATTTTTCAGATAAAGATCTTCATGCTTTCATTCTTGAAGGCAGTAAAGAAAATCAGCTGGGTACTTGTGACTCAGAAGATGAAAAGTGTAAGTTCTATAAGAAAGAAAGCCATTGCGTAAGGGACTATGTTCTCCTTAAAGAATGGCTTGAAAAGAAAGAAATTCAGGGATATAATTACTCTAAGAAAAGGACACAAAGCAATAAGAATCGCAAATGGCGTCGAAGTTGATAAGGAAGTTGTTGATCAACTCCCATTAGAGCTTAACAGCGGCTTCACACTTAGTTTAAGAAATATCTTTTATATACCCTCTATGAAGAGGAATTTAATTTTAGTTTCAGTTTTAGACGATGATAGATTTGATTGTCATTTTGGTAATAGCTAGTCAGATTATGTTTAATAATAAATATGTTGGTCTTGCCTTCCGACGAGACAAGCTTTATTTGTTATCACTTTATGAGAATGTGAAAGTTGTGAATACTGAGAATGAGAATGTCTCATCGTCTATGAATGCAAGAAATAAGTCGAAGAGAATTTATGATGTATCATCAAAATTATGGCACTGTCGTTTAGACCATATTTCGAGGAGGAAAATAGAACGATTGATTAAGAAAACAATTCTTCGGCCATTACAAGTTTCAGATTTACAACAATGTATTGATTGTATTAAACGAAAGTATGTTAAGAAAATAAAGAAAGACGTCAAAACAAAGCCCAGGAATTTTAGAAATAATTCACACAAATATATGTGGTCCGTTTCCTGTGAAAAGTGTGGATGGTTATGATTCATTTATAATATTCACAGATGATTATTCTCGTTATGGCTATATTTATCCAATTAAAGAAAGATCAGAAGCATTGGATAAATTTAAGATATTCAAGGCTAAAGTAGAAAATTAGCACAATTTAAAGATTAAGACAGTAAGATCCGACCGTGAGGTAGTATTACAGCCAACATACCCCATATGGCCAAGTTCCTGGACTTTTTACAATGTTCTTACAGAAAAATGGCATAGTTGCCCAGTACTCTACAGAGGGCGATCCTCAGCAGAATGGTGTAGCTGAAGGATGCAACCGTACATTAATGGATATGGTAAGAAGTATGATAAGTTACTCTACTTTACTGATAAGTTTGTGGACGAAGACGTTAAAAACTGCCATTCATATTCTTAATCGAGTACTAAGAAAGTCAGTGCCCAAAACATAGTGAAGCTAGACTCCAAGATAGCCTGTTGCTATTTTATTGGCTATCTAGATAAGTCAAAAGGTTATCGCTTCTATTGTCTTCACAGATATATGAAGTTTTTAGAAACAAAACACGCTGTGTTCTTGGAGGATGAGATGGTCAGGGAGAGCATGGTAGCATGAGAAATTAACCTTGAGGAGAAGCGGGCATACGTGCCCACTCTGATGGTTTAGGAGCCATTCTTCTCGCTACCTGTTGCTGCTGCACCAACAGTGCAAGATACTATAGTGACAGCACCTGTTGTTGATTCTCCCATAGCGACAATAAACGAACATGAGGAACATGTCCTTCAAGATCCTATAAAGCCCGTTGTCGCATATGAGGAAGAGCAACAACAGTCCCATACGGAACAAGTGCCAACTAATGAGGCCCCAAAAGGTCTCAAAGAGCTAGAAAATCAGCCGTTTTTTATGACTACGAAGTCTATGTTAGTAAAGAATTTCAAATAGAGGGTGATCCCACCTCATTTGAAAAAGCCATGAGAAGCGATCACTCGCAGAAGTGGCTTGAAGCCATGGAAGATGAAATGAGATCAATGAGTACCAACGATGTTTGGGACTTAGAAAAAATTCCTAAAGAAGTTAAAACAGTAGGTTGTAAATGGGTCAACAAAACCAAATATGACTCCAAAGGGAATGTGGAAAGATTTAAAGCATGACTTATGGCGAAAAGATTAATGCAAAGAGAAGGAATAGATTACAGTGAGTATTTTTTCAGTCTCATGCAAGGATTCTTTTAGAATCATAATGGCGTTAGTGGCACATTACGATTTAGAGTTACATCAGATGGATGTAAAGATGGCATTCCTCAACAGGGATTTGTATGAAAACGTTTACATGGCACAACCCAAAGGTTTTGTCATGGAAAGAAAAGAACGTATGGGAAGCCACCTGTGGAAATCCATTTATGGGTTAAAACAAGCCTTTAGACAGTAGTATTTAAAGTTGATGAAATAATAAGAAAGTTTGGGTTTAAAGAGAATGGGAAGGACAATATCGTTTATGCAAAGTTCTAGAATGGAATATTCATTTTCCACATCCTGTGTATAGATGACATCCTACTCACCAATAGTGATGTTGATCTGCTATTGGAGAAGAAGTTATTGTTCTCAGGTTTCAATATGAATGAGTTTGGTGAAGCGTCATTCGTTCTAGGAATTAAAATTTACCGAGATAGAAGAAAAGGGGTATTAGGACTATAGCAAAGGCATACTTAGAAAAGATTCTAAAGAAATAAAGTATGCATGCGAGTAAACCTACGCCTGCTCCTATAGTCAAGAGTAATAGATTTGAAAACTTTCAGTGTTCAAAAAACAAATATGGGATCAATCAAATAAATATGGTTCCATATGCTTCAGCTGTTAGAAGCTTTATGAGTGCACAAGTAAGACTTACCCTGACGTAGTTCACGTGTTCAGGATGTTTTGGCAGAAGTCCAGTCCAGATATAGATCATTGGAATAGAGTTAAGAATGTCATGCAATTTTGCAAAACATTAAAAGTCTCATGCTGAGTAAGAAAGAACAAGTACTCTCAAATAGTTGTGTGTACAAATATTAAACTTCGGCGAGATGTATAGTGAAATCCACAGTGGTTGTTAACACTTGCATTTAGAGTTTTATTGTGGAAAAGCTCCAAAGAAGCAGTTGTGGTATCATCAATGATGCATACCCATAGTATAGCTTGTAATGAGGTTTCAGGGACAGGCCAAAGTGGTTAAGGGAATTTGTATCCGAAATTAACAAAGGTAGACAACAACAATAACTATTTAAAGTAAATCACTCCTATGACAACAGATCAAGTGTGCTGTCAAACACATTGACATTAAGTTACATGTTGTAAAGGAGAAAATCTAGAATCATTTTGAAAGCATTTGAATGAATAAGCACCGAGCAAGTACTTACGGATCCGCTTACTAAAGGCTTACCACCCAGTGCGTTTAAAGAACACACAGTTGACATGGGTTTATAGGAAAGTCTATGATTTCTGGATACTAAGGGCCTAGTTGAGAATATGTTTCAAAACAGAGAGGTGTATTGTAGCTGTTAATCTAATGGTACTAACTGTTATGACGAGGCATGCTCTATGCACTAATCTGTGATGGAATTGGGAGAAAGATAAAGTGAACTAAGTTTTAAATCATAAGGTGAGATCAAAGGGGAGAATGCTAGATTGATCTCCACCCGGCTCGGTCCAACGACCGAGTCGGACCCTGACTCTCGCCCTGATCGAGGGCGCCCAGCCGTACTCCTGGCAGGTGGGCCCATCGCTCAGCGCTACAAATAGGAGGTGGGGGCTGGGGGGTTCGTGACACGAGGTTCGCTGCCACCCACAGAACCCCACCTAAAACCTAATCCGATCCAAAGGGTAGCGCTGAAGGCGACGGGAAGCTCCACCAGTGTCGCCACTGGATCTCGTTGCCCCTGCTCTCGCCGGACACCGTGAGCCCGACGTCTACACCCGCCAGACTCCACCAACGACATGGCTTCCATCTCCGCCAAGCCCGACGATGGTCGGTACCCTTAACCACCACCCCCCCTTCTCTGGTTTGTGCTCTAGGATGTTCTACATGCTTATTTATCCCAAATTGAAAGAACACACCCACTAGATCTATGCCTAGACGATCTTAAGAGCCAACACACACTGCACACGCCGTTGAGGAACGGCCGGCTCCCTCGCTGTTTCAGCGATGATGGTCACTGATCACTGAATAATGGAACAGTACTTCCTTAGCAGTCAGCTCGGCCATTTGAGAGATGATGTGGTATCCTGATCGATGAAGTGTCACTCTCACACGTACGAAAGACGTATTAGCTTGGTAGATAAGTATATCCGTTCAGCAATCATAGTCGAAGTTATATATACAATGTATATAGTATCTGAAAAATCCACATCTGCAGTTCCGCGGACGCCACGGAGAGCCACAATTCCACACTCCACAGCGATGCATTGATACTTCAATGTTAATTGTACCTGTGGGCTTGTGCCGACCTACTGTGGATATATAAAAGTGAGGAAATATGTAGGTGCTCTCTAAAAAATGGTGAGACAGGTACACCAGCTGACCATTAGATGCAAATTCTCCAACCGTACAGTATTTGCCGTCCTAGGGAAAATTTTCTGTCACTGGAACCTCTCAAGATTCTGCTTAACATTAAGATTTTTCTTTGGTAACTACAACGAGTGTAATTCTGTCAAAGGATGATAAACTTCCAAAAAGAATTTCTGTCAAAGGATAACTTAGGGGAAAAAATAAATCAGACATGCAGTCAAAAGTGTTGTTTATTTAATTTCGAATTGAACAATTAAACACCTCTTCTTTGACTACCAGCATGCTATAACTATATGGAGTATTGTCCATGATTAGTCCCACCTAAATCCATAACCCATGCATATGCTCAGGAGCTGGCTAACGGGATAGGAAGGGAGAAAAAAAAATCATTGGGGGTTTGAGTAATTTGGTGTACATAACAACAATTTTATTTTTGAGAAAAAACAATAATATTCCTTTATGTAGGCTATCTTAAAGGAGACATTGGTTGTGGTTTTAGATGTTGCTACAACGTAAGGAGACAAAGCATTGGAGAGTGTCGCTTTGGACATCTTCATCATGAATGGATAGAAAGCAATAATAGAATTTACTTATGATCTTTCTTATATGTGTGTACACTACCGAAAACAGGATCTTTGCCGTGTGTCCAAGGCACACGGCGAAGCCTAAAAAATACTCGGCAAAGGCTTTACCGAATGTTACACTCGGTAAACAGCACACGGCGTACATAGTGACGGCAAAAGTTTATTTTTTTATCGAGCACTTGGCAAAGACGTTGCCGAGTGCTGAAACCAACGCTCGACAAAAAAAAATTAACGTGATGGCGCGGAAACGGTCACGGCGTGTTTGCCGAGTGTCTAACGGCCTCGACACTCGGCAAACATGACCTTATTTGCCGAGTGCCCCAGCCCTAACACTCGGCAAATAATGCCGAGTGTCACATCCCGGACACTCGGCAAAGACTGGCAATTCCAGACCCAGCTTTTGGTCTCTTTGCCGAGTGTCTAGGCGCTGACACTCGGCAAACATGCCTTCTTTGCCGAGTGTCACAGCGCAAACACTCGGCAAAGAAGCCATTTTAGCCTCAGAATGCACAGATTTTTACCACATGACCGCTTTTCCGAGTGTATTTTTCATGGCACTCGGCAAATAGCCCTTTTGCCGAGTGGTAACACTCGATAAAGCTACCACATATGACCAGTTTATTTTGTTCGGTCACAGCCACGTACCACATTCAAATAAATATCACATACATCAATAGTTCACAATAGACATAACAGACAGTTCATATAGATATATTGACCACATCACAAATGAAGATGAACTTCACAATCACAAATACAAATAAACTTTAGAATCACAAGTAAATAGTTCTCGGTCGCTCTCCAGGCTCATCAGGAATGCAAATAAACTATGACCACGGTGACCACTGTGACCACTGTCGGTCATAAGGCTCATTCGATGCCGAAGATTGATTCTACACAAAGAAGAGAAAATTCATTAACAGTGATTCAGAATGAAACATACAAGTATTAGAAATAAACTAGCAACTAGAAAAAGTGATTAATTCTACGGAAACTAAAAGTAGCTAAGTTATAGTGATTGAGAACGAAACAGTGATTACAAGGTTAACTACAAACGAGAAATAAACTAGAAATTAGAAACTATAAACATACACACACCACAAAGGAGAAAAGATTGAGTCTGCATAAACTAGAAACGATGATTATAAGGTTGTGAAGTGACTCACAGTGCCTGAAATAGTATTTGGAGCAGGTTGAGGAGGAGGGATTGTCATCGGTGGTGGAGGCTCACCGATTGCAGCGTAAACATCCCTCATATATTTAAACATCTGCAGCCGGTCTGCCTCCATCCTCGCCTCTAGCTCCTCCCGGCACCTCGTTTCTTGTTTTAGCTGAGCCTATAATATTTCATCCCAATGTTACAATACAATGTAAAAGTATGTAAAAATCAATGAACGATGAATAAAATAGAAATAACCTGGAGTGCGTTCATCAGAAACCGTAGAGTCCGGCCATGGGCATATCGCCAGGCTGGAACTCGTGTTTCGTGCTCGAATCTGGGAGAGAGTGGGAGTACTGGCCGTGTCGATTATGCCGTCACCAGTCCAGAACCGGTCATGCTTCTTGCCTCCTCCCATCCTCATGACCACTTCTCCATCAAGGTCATGGGCACTCGGATCATACTCTAGGCCATGGACGACAAACCAACGACACGATGGCCGACAACCACATACACACCAAACCAACGTCACGATGGTCGACAACCACATACACAGATTATACCTTGCAAAACCATGGCAGGTCCAAAGTGTGGGTGGTGGGAGGGCAAGGCACGGAGCGGCGGACGGCGGCGGCAGGGCGAGGCAGGGAGCGGCGGCCGCGTAACCTATTATAACATAAAACAAACCATGTTATAACCAAATTATAACATGATTGGTTTAGCACAAGTAGCAAAACTTTTCTTTGGCAACTTGCGTTTTAGACAAAATGAGACGGACATGATTGGTTTAGCACAAGTAGCAAAACTTTTCTTTGGCACCATCTACCAGAAAGATACACCTGACAATAGACTTGGATTACATTTAACTCCAACTGATCACTGCATGCATATTAAACACGCAATTGCTACACTTCTTTGACTGGCAATGCAAGTATTATTACCAAACCATGGGTTAATTTATATATAGGTTAGCTGAAACGGATCCAAAAATTCAATTTATATCAATTAAAATTCTATAATTGCACTTAATAAATTAAAATTATCAAACGGATCTAAAAAATTTACCAAAATTACACATGAATTAATCTTTGTTCACTATTGCCTATAAAAAAGTTTTGAAGTCAAACCCCAATTCGACCATCACTTTGACTCCAAATCTTACCAAATCCTTCTCAACGCTACGATTCTTCTTCTGAGTTACTTCGGTTTATAAACATCGTACATGACAGATTGTGCGAAGCCTTCTCAATTTTTTACCACAGCCTCCACGTATGATATCATGAGATCTTGACAAATCTCATGATTTTTAGACTTCATTTGCTTTTTCTAGAATTTAAAAATCATTTGGCCACATGTTCGTGGTCGTGTTTCCTGAACAAGATGTTGAAATTTCTTTTCATTTTCCAGGTAAGGGCTCACACTGGACTCAATAATATGAATATCATTTTTCTACTCATTTTATTCTATTATTTCAATCACTTGCGGTTCAAATTTGACTTATACCAAAAATTTTTTTGAAATACAATAAATTAATTAAATATAGCAAACAGATCCAGAAATATACCAAATCTTAATATGGAGTATCACATGTTGTATGTGGAGAGTAGAAAAAGTTTCAAGGTCAGAAGAAGAAAAAAAACTATTTATTTGTCGAGTGTAAAAAAAACACTCGACAAACTTATTTCTTTGCCGAGTGCAAAAAAAACACTCGGCAAACTTATTTCTTTGCCGAGTGCCACTAACGGACACTCGGCAAACTTCTAACGGACGGCACACTAACTGACGGATGTCCACGTGGCGGTTTGTTGCCAAGTATCTCTATTTTGCCGAGTGTTTTTTTTTCAGCACTCGGCAAAGAGTTTGTTTGCCGAGTGCCATTATTTTGTTGAGTATGTTTTTTCAGCACTCGGCAAAGAGCTTGTTTACCAAGTGCCCGATAGAATGCACTCGACAAATATTTTTGCACTCAGCAAATCTGTTGTTTCCGGTAGTGTGTGTGCTCTTTCCTTTATTTTGATGATCGACGATTAAGCTGGAAACTTTGTAAGGGGGTGTTTGATTCCACCTCCTAAACTTTAGTCGTTGTCCCATCGAATGTTTGGACACATGCATAGAGTATTAAATATAGACTATTTACGAAACTAAATGCACAGATTGAAGACTGTTTTTGCGAGATGAATTTTTTAAGCCTAATTAGTCCATGATTTGATAATGTGGTGCTACAGTAACCATGTGCTAATGATGGATTAATTATGCTTAATAAATTCATCTCACGGATTACTGACGGATTCTGTAATTTATTTTTTTATTAGTATCCGAACACCCCATGCGACACCCCCATATGACACCACATAAACTTTAGTCACTTGATCCAAATATCCCCTAAGACTTGCTGTGTGCGGCTACACATATATGAACTATTTCTATTTCATGAAAAAAAAATTGTTTTCATTGCAGTTCTTGCTGTGTGCGGCTACACAGATATGAACTATTTCTATTTCATGAAAAAAAATATTGTTTTCATTGCAGTTCTTGCTGTGTGCGGCTACACAGATATGAACTATTTCTATTTCAGGAAAACTGTGACTCCTCTTTTCTTGGATGTGACATGTAACTTCTCTTGCAATAATGTCCAAGGTTGAGCCAAGGCTATCAGAATCATGATATCTTTAATCAGATTGGCAACGGTCTTGCACATTTACTTACTCACAAATAATGATCATCCCTTTAATCATAATAGTAGAATAGATCCTTAATCAAATTACATGCATTTGCCTCACACTCTGACCAAAAGTTTATTAAATTCTTAATATTTATATTAACATCAATATTTTTCGAAACATTTAGTTTCTAAACGTAAAAAAGGTATGTGTAGTTTTGTCTTAAAAATATTTTTTGATAATATTTTATCTAGTAGTTATTACAATCTTAATATTACAAATTGAAGGTCTCAATCGTACGAGAAATGCTAATTTTCACGAGACACATTAGGGAAAACGGCAAGTTCTACAAATTATTATAGCAATAAAAAAATATCTGTCTTTTAATTTCGTAGACTATACCGTCGCCGGCCGGCGTCTTTAATTTTATAAATTAAAAAAACTCTCTCTCTCTCTCAAGAACTCTCCGGTTCCCGAGGAAGCGGCTGGCGACTGATTGCGTCGTCGTTGCATCCTGCCGTATATGCATCTCGGTCGGAGGCGGCGGCGATCCAATCATGCTGCTGCAGCTGCACCGTGCATACTGTGCACGTGACGCGCGCGGGGCCAAATCCCGTCGCCAATATATATGCCGCCATGCCCAAATGACAAGAGCGCGCGTGGAGGCACGAGCGCCTGTTTCCCGGCCCCCTCTCTCTGCTGCATGCATGCTCCGACGGCGGCGGCCGCCGGCAGGCGTGCGAAACGCGACGTAAATCCGGCCAGCACAGCCGCTGGAGTATTACTGTAGTACGTACCAGATGAGATAACCATTATTGAATGGATGGATTGGATGGAGTAGTGAGCTCCCGTCCAGATCCACCTGTTCTGATCATATCGAAGCCGAGCGACGACGTGCGTGCTCGTCGTCGATCGACCCACCGCGGACGACGAATTGATGAATCGCGCGGGCCGGGCTAGCTAGCATACTCCGTAAGAGTCAAGCCCATGCAATGCGTTTCGTCGCACACCGTACGCGCTTCCATGTTTATCTATCCGTATCCCATCCCCTCAAAAAAAAATCCCAACCTGAAACCGGCCGATATGATGGTCGATTTCGTCATAAATTTCTGTAGTTTTGCCTTGCTCAGCACTCGTGGAACAATGAGACCCCTGTGAATCCAAACCCAAGTTGTTGTTGTTTTATTTTATATTTTAAATTTGAACCCTGTTTCCCATCACTCAGAGAGTCAGAGGTACGGGTACCGTAGGAATATCGGGAGCACCCATGCCGCCATGCATATATTAGGGACGTACAGGTGCATCACGTCGGTTATTGGTGTCAATGAAAGATGTTTGATTGATCTCCACCGGCTCGGTCCAACAATCGAGTCGGACCTTGACTCGTGCCCTAATCGAAGACGCTCAACTAAATTATGGTTGATGGACCTTGTCGCGCAGCGCTATAAAGAGGAGGTGAGGCCGGGGGGCTCAAGGTCCGAGGTTCACCGATGCCGCCAATACCCTACCTACAACCCTAATCCGATCTAGAGAGGGTGCGCTGTCAGCGACGGGAAGCGCCACCGCCTCGCCGTCGCCAGAATGACACCTCCACTGCACCGCGCTCACCCCTCTTCGTCGACCTCCGACTCGTCGACGTCCTCTTCACCGCCATGGCCAGCTCCTCCACCAAGCCCGATGGTCAACTACCTCTTCACCCCCCCCCCTCTCTCTAATTTCTCTCTCTAGTTCATGTTCTAGGATGAATCTATGTGTTATATCTCAAATAGAAAAGGTTCCACCCGCTAGATCTACTCCTAGTTGATCATAAGAAACTAACAATTGTATCATAGCCTACCTGGTGAGTAGATCTAGATTGAGATAGAAGAAATTAGAAGGAGATGATTTGATTCGAAAATCAAGAACTCAAACCCTAACCCAAGAAAGTAAGGACGGAGAAGGGGAGGACCCCCCCCCCTCGCCGCCGCTGTCACCACCACCGGCCGTCGTCTTGACGGCGGGGGGAGGGCAGATTACCCGAGCCACCGCTCCACGCCGCCCCACCGCGCGCGACCTCGGGAAGCTGAGGGCCCCGCCGCACAACCGCTCGACGGTAGTGCACTCACCCTCCGGGGAACGTGCGCACCGGCGAGGGGGATGCGGCGGCGCCGCGCCATTCTCTTCGGCCGCCACAGGCGGCCGTTGCTCCTTCATTGCTCGGCTGAGGCTGAGGCGCTGAGAAAGAAAGGGGAACGGGAGAAATGAAGTTAGGGTTTCGGGGGAGGCAACCACGGCGCGTTTTGTTCCGCCGATCTCCGCGGACGGCCGTCGGATCGAGATCAACGGTTGGTAGTGCTCGGGCTGGAAGCGGCCCAGGCGGGGAAGGAGCTTTCTCGGCCCAGGCCCAGGTTGTGGCATGGGCGCGGGGAGCGCGGCTTGCGCGGCGCGCGTGGCTGGGTTTTGGGCCGTTCTGGGCCTCGGGCTAAATGAACAGTAAAGTTTTCGCTTTTTGTTTTCTCTTTTCAGAATCAAATTTTGATGATTTTCAGTCAAAGTATGAGTTTAAATCTCTGATAATTTTTGCACCAAAGTGTTAGAATTTTCAGAGAGTAGATGAGGACATTGAAATGCTTCTGAATAAGTATTATTTTTCAAGAGCTTTTTCATGTTTCCGCTACAATGAATATGTGAATCCTCCAATTAAATTGGAACCAAAGGAAAATATTTTAATTAGAGGAGTAGTCCTATTTGTCTAAGTTAAATTATGATATTGTTATTTTTCTGACCAACGTTGATGATAACAATATTATAAGTTTATTCATGAGTTTTTCATGCATTAATACTATTTCTGTCCAACGGTGATGTAGAATTAATGTAGAAGAATGTTGTATTTATGATATTGCTATTTTCTGACCAAAGTTAATGATAGCAACATTATAATTTTTATTAATGAGTTTTATGCATTAGTTCTATTTCTGCCCAACGGTGATGTAGAGTTAATGTAGAAGCACATTGTATGTTTTAATTTTGACCGACGTTAAATTAAGGCACGCAATTAGTATGTTAAAATTTTTCTCTTTCTCTCTGATGTTGTTTGCAGGATACAACCCAATGATGTTTATCTCGTCCATTCCGCCTCTCAATGAAAGCAACTATAACGTAATGGCGAGAGAAGCTTGAGATAGCACTTGCGCTGTCCGACAATGATCTAACGCTTATCTCTCCGTGTCCCACTGAGCCTAAGGGCCCGGTAAGGGCAGAAAATGAGACTGATGCAGCTTTCGCTACTCGGCAGCGTGACCATGCATCAGTGAGAATGAAGTACGACCTTGATCATGCGAAGTGGGATAGTTCAAACCACAAGTGTTTGATGGTGATTAAGGGCTCCATTGAGGATCCAATAAGGGGATCAATCCTAGAATATACCATCGCCACTAAGTATCTAAAGAAGGTGGAGAGTCAGTTTACTGGCTCTTCAAAAGCTTATGCAATCACTCTTATTAAGAAGTTAGTCAGTGAGAAATACACTGGTGGAGGGATAAAAGAGCACATATTGAAGATGAGCAACACAGCATCCAAGCTCAAGTCAATGGACATAGGGCTCAAGGATGAGTTTCTAGTTCATTTTATTTTTGCTTCTTTGCCCAAAGAGTATGAGACTTTCGTTGTTAATTACAACTTACAGCAACATAAGTGGGACATTGAGAAACTCATTGCCATGTGTGTGCAAGAAGAGGAGAGTCTTAAGAGCTCATATGGTGACTATCAACCATGTGAAGGAAAATAAAAAAAAGAACTTTAACAACAAAAACGCTAAACCACAAGGGAAACCTCAGTGGGACAATAGCTCCTCCTCTAAGCCACAAGGAAAGGCCCTATAGAATGATCACCATTAGAAATTCAATAATATTCAAGTAGACAAGGATACCTGCAAATGGTGCAAGAAGAAGGGACACTATCAGAAGGATTGTCCAGAGTTTCTGAAGCACCTGGTGAGAAAAGGTGAGAACATTATTACATTTATAGATGAGTCCTTGTATTTAAGTTATCCAAAATCTACTTGGTGGATCGATTCAGGTGCAACTATTTATGTTACAAATTCATTACAGGGATTCCATACGAGGAGGACCCTACAAAGAGGAGAAAGACATATTAAGGTAGCAAATGGAGTCAAAGCTAAAGTTGAAGCCGTTGGAGAACTCCCATTAGAATTAAATGATGGCTTTATACTTAAGCTTACAGATGTCCTTTATGTACCTTCTTTACGTAAATCTTAATAAGTGTTTCACGTTTAGTTGATGATGGATTTGATTGCCATTTTGGTAATGGCCAATGTAAGATTATGTTGAAAGAGCCAGAAAATTAGTTATTCCATATGACTACGAAGTCTATGCTAGTGAAGAATTTCAAATGGAGGGTGATAAAGAATTTCAAATGGAGGGTGATCCCACCTCATTTGAAGAAGCCATGAGAATCGCTCACTCATCGAAGTGGCTTGAAGCCATACAAGATGAAATGAGATCAATGAGCATCAACCGTGTTTGGAACTTAGAAAAAATTCCTAAAGGAGCCCCGATACTAGGCTGTAAATGGGTCTACAAAACTAAATATGACTCCAAAGAGAATGTGGAAAGATTTAAAGCGTGACTTGTGGCAAAAGGCTTCACGCAAAGAGAAGGAATAGATTTCAATGAGACATTTTCTCCAGTCTCATGCAAGGATTCTTTTAGAATCATAATGACATTAGTGGCACATTACGATTTAGAATTACATCAGATGGGTGTTAAGGCGGCTTTCCTTAACAGGAATTTGGATGAAAATGTTTATATGGCACAACCAAAAGGTTTTGTTGTGAAAGGAAAAGAACGTGTGGGATGTCGCCTGAATAAATCTATTTACGAATTAAAACAAGCATCTAGACAGTGGTATTTAAAGTTTGATGGAACAATAAGGAGGTTTGGGTTTAAAGAGAATATGGAGGGCAATTGCATTTATGCAAAGTTCAAGAATAGGAAATACATTTTCCTAATCTTGTATGTGGATGACATCTTACTCGCTAGTAGTGATGTTAATCTACTATAGGAGATGAAGAAGTTTTTGTCCTCAAACTTTGATATGAAAGATCTTGATGAAGCTTCATTAATTTTAGGAATAGAGATTCACCGAGATAGAAGAAAGGGGGTTTTAAGATTATCGTAAAAGACATACTTAGAAAAGGTTCTAAAGAAATACAGTATGCATGCGTCTAAGCCTTCACCTGCTCCCATAGTCAAGGGTGATAGTTTTGGGGAATTTCAATGTCCTAGGAACCAATATGAGATCGACCGAATGAAAGCGGTTCTATATGCTTTAGCTGACAGAAGCTTGCAGGTTGCTCAAGTATGTACACGCCCTGACTTAGCTTTTGTTACCGGGATACTTGGTAGATATCAGAGTAATCTAGGAATAGAACATTGGAGAATGGTCAAGCAAGATTTGTGTTATGTGCAAGGCACAAAAGAGCTCATGCTAACATACAGAAGATCTGATTCCCTATATATAGAGGGGTATTGAGATTCAGATTTTGCAAGAGATGTAGATGATAGAAAGTCCACTTCAGGCTATGTATTTACTCTCATAGGAGGAGCTATATCGTGGAAAAGCTCTAAGCAAACCGTCACTGCATCGTCCACGATGTATGCCGAGTTTGTAGCATGTTATGAGGCCATGGGGTAGGTGAACTAGCTAAAGAAATTTATGTCCAGATTGAAAGTGGTCGACGACATTCATATGCCACTCAAGTTATACTGTGACAATGAGCCAGCAGTATGTTATGCTCATAACAATAAGTTAAGTGGTGCTACCAAACACATTGACATAAACTTTTATGTTGTGAAAGACAAAGTCCGGGATCATTCGATTAGTCTCGAGCATGTAAGCACAAAGAAAATGCTTGCGAATCCGCTTACAAAAGACTTACCGCCCAATATGTTCAGAGAACACTTAGCCGCCATGGGTTTACGGGAAAACCTATGATCCCTGGACAATAAGGGCCTAGTTGAGAATCTGTTTCAAAACAGAATGGTGTATTGTAGTTGTTAATCCAATGGTACTAATTGTTGTGACGAGGCACACTCTATACACTAATCTATGATGGAATGGGCTGAGGTAAGTATTTTAAGTTCAAGTCATAAAGTGAGATCAAGGGGGAGAATATTAGATTGATCTCCACCGGCTCGGTCCAACGACCGAGTCGGACCCTGACTCACGCCCTGATCGGGCGCGCCCAACCAAATCATGGTTGGTGGGCCCTCGTCTCGTAGCGCTATAAAGAGGAGGTGGGGGCCAGAGGGCTCAAGGTATGAGGTTCACTGACACCGCCAATATCCCACCTACAACCCTAATCCGATCTAGAGAGGGTGCGTTGTGAGCGACGAGAAATGCCACCGCCTCGCTACCGCCAGGACGCCACCACCACTGCACCGCACTCACCCCTCTTCGTCGACCGCCGACTCATCGATGTCCTCTTCACCGCCATGGCTAGCTCCTCCACCAAGCCCGATGGTCAGCTACCTCTGCACCCCTCTCTCTCTCTAATTTCTCTCTCTAGTTCATGTTCTAGGACGGATCTATGTGTTGTATCTCAAATAGAAAAGGTTCCACTCGCTAGATCTACTCCTAGTTGATCCTAAGAAACTAACAAAAGAATACTAAAACTAGCAAGAGTGTACTAGGCCATAGTCTACCGACGTCAGAGGTTACACAAGCCGTCATGCAATTTTTCAGAGGCGTTCATGTGATTCAAACCCAATACCACCACACGCGAGAGGTTGATGGGATTCAGAATCAGACCCATTACATCGATCTCTCCCTCCGTGTGAACCTACCTTTCCCATGTCACTTCAACTCTTCAAGTGTGGTCTTACACTTTATCTCATACAATGTGTCGGGTATCGATAGTAGAGATACCAAAAGCAAGGAAGTTAGCGCCCATGCTGACTTCCCCGGATGGCTCAAGACGTATTAAAAGGTCTCACCCAACCCCAAGGCCACGGCCTCTGTCTCGCCTGACCCCAAGGCCGCGGGCTCCATCTCGCCCGACCTCAAGGCTGCGGGCTCTGTCTCGCCTGGCCTCAAGGCCACAGGCTCCGTCTCGCCCAACCCCAAGGCCACAGGCTCCGTCTCGCCCGACCTCGGGCTCCGTCTCACTCGACCCCAAGGTCACAGGCTCCGTCTCGCCCGACCTCGGGCTCCGTCTCACCCAACCCCAAGGTCGTGGGCTCTGTCTCATCTGACCTCAGGCTCCGTCTCACCCGGCCTCGAGGACACGGGTTCCGTCTCGTCCGATGGGGACCCATACCGCCGCCAACCACTCCAGGTCCAAGCGTATGGGTCTATGTCAAAACTCTGACGCTAGGGAAGAGGCTGGCATCCCTCGATGTGACCCGTGGCCATGACGGGCCATACCTGGGGGATTCACATCAAGAACAGTGTCGGACGTGCCGGCGCTGTTCTACCTAACCCTCGTACAGACACTGACAGGCGCGTCAGTTCACCACGATGTCCGCGGGGATGGAGTGGAGCGCCATGACTGGCAGATGACGCCTACGCATGGTGCCAGTGATGAATAGGGCCGCGACATGGAGCCATCCTTGTTGACATCTACAGGATCAGCGGGACCCGCATGAAGGAGAAGAAGGACCCAGCGACCCTAAAAACCTTCCTCTCTCTCTCTCTCGGTTCTTCTACTTTCCAACTCTATAACCCGCGCTTTCCCTTCATCTATAAAAGGAGAAGCGGGACGCTTCATGGAGGGGGCGAGAAAACACGAGATCGGAACACAAATAGCACGACACGAGCACACAACTGAGCGGCAATCGAGCTCTCAGCATCCGTTCACTCCTTTCACCAGAGACTTGGGATCCTTTCCCTCTCTCGCCTGTTTATAACCCCTACTGCAAACCAAGTGCCGGTAACATGAGCAGCAACGAACTAGACGTAGAGACGTTCCGCCCGAACCAGTATAAACCCTTGTGTCCTCCGAGCACACCATCTGAGCTAGACACGCAAATACAAATTTACTCGTCGATGATCCGAAAACACCGACACAATGCTACATAGTTTTTTTATGATGCGTAGGAGAGGGGGGAGATAAGAAAAAGATATTGATGTTTCACAAGCCAACCTCTCGTTAGCTAAATTTTTTTACTTTAGAGATAGTGTGCAACATCATACCAGCTGTTGTTATTATGCAGCTCACAATTGAGACCTTTTCTTTTCTTTTTTAGTTCCATGCACAAATTATGGAATAAGAAGTTATTATAAGTAAGACAACTTAAAAGATGACTTATTATAGACATTGTCTAAAATCGTCTCACGATTAAATATCACTGCATGAGACCACCTATAAGACAATATGAATGTACCTGCCACTACCACGGTGATTGTGGATGACATCAACATTATGCTTTTTTTAATGAATTTATCCTTTAGTTTTAAATTTCTTGCAATTATCCAGGGGGCTTAAATGAAGATTTTATTACTCATAAAGCTGAAGATGACATCAAGAGTTATAATTTTCATATAAGTACTCTCTTTTTTCTAAGTTGAAGTTCCGAATTTTCAAATAATTTTCACTGCAAACATACAAATCAATCCTTGATTTGTGGTTTTAGGTCAAGCAATGCATTGTTGGCCGTAAGGCTAGGCACCTATTATTACTAGATTCTCACACCCCGCTGATTATACGGTTTTAAATATAGGAAAAAAGCTATACAGGAAGAAAAACCCGATACTATATACACTCTACATATATATCGAAGCTAAACGTCTATAGACCACCAATGACCCCAAGACAAGTGTCACCTCAGCTCCAATGGAACACCAATCGCATCAGTGGTGCAACCTCTTGGATTATTCAAAGAAAAGGGGTGGATGGACAAAAGAAATTTCATATGTGTATATATAACAAGTTATTCATCTTTTGGTTTAGATCCTAAGAAAGTTTTCTGGCCGAGGCAACAATCTTAGGTGTCTGATTTTGGTTGCATGTGGTTGGAAGGAGTTTCTTGCGCCACGCAACTTTCCTAGGGCTCCAACCAAACACACCATTTATAAGCTAACATTGCATATGTTATTATTTCATCCTTTATGACTGCTTTGTTCATTCTCATGTGGTTTGGAAGTGTTAGGTCCCTCAATGAGTAAATCATGACGAAAGGAACTGAGCATGGTGAGTTACATATGCCAAATTGACCCTAAACGAGATTTACATCTAGATGACATTAACTTTTTTAAGAAAAGATTGTAAATCTCAATTAGAGCAATATCTTTCATACCAAAATCATCTATGATTGACTTCGTACAGAAAAAAAAGTGTGCAACATTGTACCGGTTGTTGTTTTTGTGGAATCAACATTATATTGGTGGGGTATTGGGGTTCTTTGATATAGTACTGGGATTATTTTTGAGAAATTGGCAGTGATAACTGGACTATAACTATTGGTTTCTATAAAATTAATCCAGTTGTGATAATCACTTATGGTTCCTTTCTTTCTTTGTCTTGTCGTGTTGGTTCACTTCGCCATTGTTCTCGGTGACCTAATTTTGCATGTAGCAATATCTGAAGCACACACGCACGTATACGCGCGCTGAGCCGCTAAGTAACAAGACTCATGTTTGCCGGACGGACGACGTAATTAACCACACGGACAGATGGATAGATCGATCCAAGGAGGAAAAGCCGGATGGGACACTCCAACGCCAGCTATATATAAGCGATCGTACGTCGGATATATGTACATGCATGCCATGGCTGCACGCATCAGCTATCTGCATGCTTCATTGCTTTGATCGTTAGGTAGCTAGCTCTCTTCAATGATATGCGCCAACCTAGCTAGATACTCGAACATTCCATTTTGTGTTCTCTAGGAGCTTCGATCGGTGGGTGAGATCCTAATTGTTTGTAGTACATGTACTGATGTACAACTCTTCTTGACATGCATACCACGCCTTCGGCCTAACCCCGTCCACCTAGATCTTCAAACTTTGTTTATTCTGACCAAGTTTTTTTAAAAAAATGTTACACTAGTAGAGAAACGATCTTTGATCCGGCTCGAAATTTGGCTTTAGTCCCGGTATTTTTCGCGTCCGGGACTAGAGAGACTTTTAGTCCCGGTTTGTAGCTCAACCGGGACTAAATGTCCCAACCCAACGGCTACTGCGGCAGGCTTTTGCTGCAGGGGACCTTTAGTCCCGGTTGGAGCTACCAACTGGGACTAAAAGTTAACTTTTACTCCCGGTTGGTACCTCAAACCAGGAGTAAAAGTCTACTCCCAGCTGGAGGCTCCGTCCGAGACTAGAAAGGGACCTTTAGTCCCGGTTTCTGTCTCCAACCGGGACTAAAGGTCCCCTCCTATATAGGCATTCTTCCTCCCCGAGCCCGAGCCACTTCGAGCTCAGTGTTCTTGCTTCATCGCCGGCTTCTCTTCTTCGTCATCGCCGGTAATCACAAGATTTCTTCGATTCCTCCATCGATTTTCCGGTTCTAAAGGTTACCAACTTTATACTCTCATGTTTCATCAGTAGCATATCTCATTTTGTGGACTAAATATATGTGGTTTTTTATAATGAATTTTTTTATTCGTAAGCCATTTAAGCTCAAAATCACTTTAAAGTTTGCATATTTGGATGAAGGAAGGTTAAAGTAGTTATTCAAAACTAGTATTCAGCTTTCATTTTTAGCATGCATAGCACACTTCATGGTTTAGAGATATAGAGAATTTTAGAGTTTTTTTAATTTTATTTGTTTATAAAATGAGAAATTTATATTATATTAAAAATGAGTCTAGAGAGTAGATGTCAAATGCTTCCGGGTCCTCGGCCTCTCATCGGGTTCCAAAGCGACTGAGGCCGGACTTTCCTCTTATTGCATGCGGCAAGTGTGAGGAGAAGATTGTGATGGAGTACCGGGTGAGGAAGGAGTGTCCCAGCAAGGGCCGTATCTTATACAAGTGTCCGGATCGCAATGTGAGTTATTTTGTCGCATTTGATGATTATGGTTAATATATACATATTTTCATGATGATTGTGATTAAAGTTCTAATTTTTTGTTTTAATTTTAGTGGGATGGCACTAGATGTTCAGGCTGGTACTGGGAGGAAGAGTATGTTGAACACGTGCAAAACTCTCTTGCACAGGCGGCTACGGTGGCTGATGAGGCAGTGATCCTACGGAAGAAGCCCATAGATGTTGAACAAACGCATGATCTGTCTGTTTTAGTTGGGATTGGTCGCGAAATCCTTATGCTGCTGAAGTGTATTTTAGCTTTAGTTTTTTTAGTGGTAGTTGGGATTGTCTACATTGTAGCGAGACTTTCATAAATTAATACCTTATGTGGTGGCATGCATGTCGTATAATTAACTAATTATGTTCTAGGTTTTAATATGGTATGTATGTCATGTAATGCAGATGAGCTGGCATTGGATGTACAATGCTGATCGCCGCTCCTAAGAGTTCATTGAGGGCGTGCATTCTTTCTTACGTGTGGCCGAGGCAAACAAACACGATGGTTTCATGTGCTGCCCATGTGCCATATGTAAGAATTTGAAGGAATATGCTAGCTCAAGGAGTCTTCATTCACACTTGTTGAAGTCGGGTTTCATGCCAAACTATATTTGTTGGACAAAGCACGGAGAAACCAGGGTTGTAATGGAAGAAGGTGAAGAAGAACAATAGGACGATGATGACATTATTGTTGAATATGGTGCCTTCAATGATACTACAATGGGGGAAGCTGAAGAAGAGGTAGTGGCAGAAGATGAGCTCGCTGATGATCTTGGTCAGGCCATTCATGAAGCAGAAAGAGAATGCAAAAGTGAAAAGGAGAAGATCAAGTTCGAGCGCATGCTAGAGGATCACAAGAAATTGCTATACCCAACTTGTGATGCGGGACAGAAAAAGTTGAGTACCACACTGAAATTGTTGCAATGGAAGGCAAAGAATGGTGTATCTGACAAGGGATTTGGGGAGTTATTGAAAATCCAAAAGAAGATGCTTACGAAGGATAACGAATTGCCCGTCACTACGTACGAAGCAAAACAGGTAGTATGCCCTTTAGGATTAGAAATCCAGAAGATACATACATGTCCTAATGACTGCATCCTCTACCATGGCGAGGAGTACGAGAAGTTAGATGCATGCCCGGTATGTCATGCATCGCGATATAAGATCAGACGAGATGACCCTGGTGATGTTGAGGGCGAACGTCCTACGAAGAAAATCCCTGTCAAGATTATGTGGTATGCTTCTATAATACCATGCTTGAAACGTATGTTCAGAAACAAAGATCATGCAAAGTTATTGCGATGGCACAAAGAAGACCGTAAGGTAGACAATATGTTGAGACACCCTGCTGATAGGTCCTAGTGGAGAGCAATCGATAGAGAATTCCCGGAGTTTGCAAATGACGCAAGAAACTTAAGGTTTGCTTTAAGTACGGATGGTATGAATCCTTTCAGGCAGCAGAGCAGTAGTTATAGCACTTGGCCTGTTACTCTATGTATCTACAACCTTCCTCCCTGGTTATGCATGAAGTGTAAGTTTATTATGATGCTAGTGCTCATCCAAGGCCCAAAGCAACCTAGCAACGACATCGATGTGTACCTGAGGTCACTAGTTGAAGAACTTCTACTTTTGTGGAACAGACTAGGTGTACGTATGTGGGATGAGCAAAAATAGGAGTACTTTAACCTGTGAGCATTGTTGTTTGTAACAATCAATGATTGGCCTACTCTAAGTAATCTTTCAGGACAATCAAACAAGGGATATAATGCATGCACGCACTATTTCGATGACATTAAAGGTATATTCTTGAAAAAAATGTCGAAAGGTCGTGTACCTTGGCCATTGTCGATTTCTTCCTACGAATCACCCCCTAAGAAAGAAAGGCAAGCATTTTAAAGGTAAGGCAGACCACCAGACCAAGCCGGACAACCGAACTGGTGAGGATGTACTCAATATGGTCAAGGATATGAAAGTAGTATTTGGAAAGGCACATGACAGCGAACCTATTCCGAATGACGCCGACGGTCATGCACCCATGTGGAAGAAGAAGTCCATATTTTGGGAGCTACCCTATTGGCAAGTCCTAGAGGTCCGTAGCGCGATCGACGTGATGCACCTAACAAAGAATCTTCGTGTGAACCTGCTAGTTTTCATGGGTGTGTATGGGAAGCCTAAGGACACACTTGAAGCACGACAGGACCTACGATGTTTGAAAGAACGAGACAACCTACATCCAGAGAAGACAGATGATGGACACCATTACTTAAGTCCCGCCAGCTACACTCTTAGCAAAGAAGAGAAGGAAAGCATGTTTGAATGCCTAGCAAGCATCAAGGTACCATCTGGATTCTCCTCGAATATAAAGGGTATAATAAATGTGCTAGAGAAGAAATTCCTAAACTTAAAGTCCCATGACTGTCACGTGCTCATAACGCAATTGCTTCCAGTTGTATAAAGAGGAATTCTACCTCCAAATGTACGTCTAGCCACCGTGAAGCTATGTGCATTCCTCAATGCAATTTCTCAGAAGACAATCGATCCAATGGATCTAGCTAAACTATAGAATGATGTGGTTCAATGTCTTGTCAGTTTTGAGTTGGTGTTCCCTCCTTCCTTCTTTAATATCATGACACACCTCCTAGTTCATCTGGTCAAGGAGATTAGCATTCTCGGTCCTGTGTTCCTGCACGACATGTTCCCCTTTGAGAGGTTCATAGGAGTCCTAAAGAAATATGTTCACAGCCGTGCTCGGCCAGAAGGAAGCATCACCAAGGGCTATGGAACAGAGGAGGTTATTGAGTTTTGTGTTGACTTTATTCCCGACCTTGACCCGATTGGTGTTTCTGAATCGTGACACGAGGGGAGACTAAGTGAAAAGGGGACACTAGGGAAGAAAACATATATTGGTACGTAGGACAATTATTTTAATAAAGCACACTACACAGTTCTGCAAAACTCCTCCTTGGTGGATCCGTATATCGAGACACATAAAGAGTTGCTCCGATCCGAGTTTCTAGGGAAGTCTAAAGCTTGGATTACGCGTCAGCACATGAAAACTTTCAGTGACTGGTTGCGAAAAGAATGTCAGGGTGATGAGAGTATTGATGAGCAACTATATTTGTTGGCTAGGCAGCCATCATGACATATCCTCACATACAAAGGGTACGAGATAAATAGAAATACATTTTACACAGTAGCCCAAGATAAAAGGAGCACCAACCAAAACAGTGGTGTCTGCATAGATGCCACCGACCCTAATGGAAATAAGCAAACATATTATGGCCGCATAGAGGAGATATGGGAACTAAACTACGCACCTACTTTTAAGGTACCTTTGTTTAAGTGCCAATGGGTAAAGGCGACTGGAGGCGGGGTAGCAGTCGACAACCAGTATGGAATGACAACCATAGACATCAACAATATTGGGTATAAAGACGAACCGTTCATCCTTGCCAAGGATGTGAATCAAGTGTTCTATGTCAAGGACATGTCTACAAAACCAAAGAGAGGGAAAAACAACAACGACCCAATCAATGAGCCAAAGCGCCACATAGTTCTTTCAGAAAAGAAACATCGTCCGAATTGAAGACAAATCAGACATATCAGAAGATTATAAAAAGGATGACCGAATTCCACCCTTCACAGTGAACAAAGACCCAAGCATCCAGCTAAATGATGAGGACACTCCATGGTTACGGCGCGATCATAACCAAGGGATATACGTTAAGAAGAAGTTCACTACAGTGGCCGCTTGATATATATAGTGATGTATTAGACCTATTATGTAATAATTGTGACTTCAAATTTTTTTGTCATGTTTTCATATTTTCTACGGTTTAAATGAATTTTCTGCTTGACGGTGGATTTTCCGTGGAGAACGTGTGATGAAAAACCAAATGATCAACGTTAATAAGATGTGAAAACATATTTCTTGTCAAAAAGTAATAGTTTTAATGATTTTAATCAAGTAGTATATTTTTGCATGGTGCAAATTGTAATTATTATTTACACTATGTTAAATAGTTATACAGTAAAACAAAAGAGTTTAGGTTACAAATTTTTGTTGTGTATAATAATTTAAAACCAAGTCCAGGAATATTTATTATAATTTTTTGGATGATATTTTATTTATTAGGCAATTAATAACTCTATGCATATTTACATAAAAAATAAATAAAAAAGGGAAAAACTTCTGGAACTGGCAGAAAGCCAACTGCAGCCCACCTTTACTCCTGGGTCGATCAACCACCCGGGACTAAAGGTGGGCTACGTTTTCGCGGCCCGCCAAAAAAATAACTTTAGTCCCGGGTCATGGCTGCACCCGGGACTAAAGGTCAGACCTTTAGTCCAGGTTCTTACCATCAACCGGTACTAAAGGTTCTTTAGTCCCGAGCCGTGGCTTCACTTTACCATCACCCGGGACTAAAGGTTCTTTAGTCCCGGGCCGTGGCTTCACCCAGGACTAAAGATCCACCAAATATATATCGCCTCATCTTGTTCTCCTCATCCATCGTCTTCATTCTTCGCCCGAGAGCCACCGCGCCGCCGCCGCTCCCCATAGCCTCCAGCAGCCTCCACGCGCCTCCCCCGTCTCTCGCCATCTCCGCCAGCGGCCTGGCTCGCGCCTCTCCCATTTGTGTGTGGCGCCTAGACCCAGATCCATCGCCATCATCCTCGCCCTCGCCCAGATCTGATTTGGATCCACCGTGGCCTCATCGCCGTCGTCGATCCTCGTCCTCATCTTTGCCAGCTTTGTCCCCGGCTCCATGCTCTCGCACGCCTCGCCGTGCGCTCGTCGTCCCCTTCACCGGAGCGCTCATCGTTGTCCCCTTTGTCAGAGCTCTCATCGTCGTCCCCGTCGCATCCTCGTCGTCGAGAGATCACCTCTAGCCATCCTCGTCGTCCTCCATGCTCGTCATCCTCGTCAGCGCGCTCATCCTCGTCGTCGACTTGATTAAAACCCTTTGTCAGCGCACTCATCCTCATCGTCGAGAGATCACCTCCGGCCATCGTGCTTGTGTTTCTCACCGTGCTATATGTGAGCAACAGTGTGTGTATATTTATTTGTAGATTTTATTTGTGTATGAGTGTGTGCTTGGACCGATGGCCATGGAGAGGGAGCAGGGGAACGGGGCGGCCATGGAGCAGCAGCTCGCGGCCATGCCATCCGCCGCGCCGTGCTGGTGAAGGAGGAGAACAACAAGGAGATCACCTCCGGCCATTGTGCTTGTGTTGCTCGCAGTGCTATATGTGAGCAACAGTGTGTGTATATTTATTTGTAGATTTTATTTGTGTATGAGTGTGTGCTCGGACCGATGGCCATGGAGAGAGAGCAGGGGAACGGGGCGTCCATGGAGCAGCTCGACGGCCATGCTGCCGCCGTGCCTGGCTGAAGGAGGAGAACAGCAAGGGAGAAAGAGAGAATGCAGAGGGAGGGAGAGATAGCGGCGTCCATTTCAAGCCTTCAGCACATGCGCACAACCGAGGCGAGTGGGGGCTCGGCTTGAGCGTGATGGCCACGTTCAAATGCTTGAGGCTAGCTCAAAAATACATGAAAATCCGTACTAGTTGAACTTGCGGACGCCGTCCCTAGATCCGAGACGTTCAACGGCGTCCGTGATGTTGTAGTAGCAGGACACGTAGTTCTCGTACTCGGGCGGGCATACCTCCGCCTCCTTGGCGCGGACTAGTTAGAAAATTATAGAAAATTCGTACTAGGTGAACTTACGGACCGTGTTCATCTTGGCTAGTATGTTCTCTACCGAGCAATAACGGATGTCAAGGAGGAGCTTTGATTCAACGAGGGTGAGCGGCAATGGTCGTGGAAGACCGTGTTCCCTTCCTCGTAGAATCGGAGCTCTTCCGTGGCCAAGTACGGTGCCGTCCGGTGGAGAAATGCCCACCGAGATGATCACGTAAGCAAGGTCAACTAGTACGAAAGCTTACGTGATCTTAGAAGATGTGTGACGTCATGAGAGCGTGTGTTTTTTCTCAATTTTGTCGAGCAGGTCACTTAGAATTAATTTTTCCATGAAACGCCTGCGAGCTCGCCGATGTCGAGCAGGTCACTTAGAATTAATTTTTCCATGAAATGAAATACTTAGAAATCATGCCTTTTATTTTTTAGAATTAATTTTTCCATGAAATGGAAAACTTAGAAAATAGTTAGAAAATTGTAGAAAATCCGTACTAGTTGAACTTGCGGACCGTGTTCATCTCGGCTAGCATGTTCTCTGCCGAGCGGTAACGGACGTCAAGGAGGAGCTTTGATTCTACGAGGAAGAGCGGCAACGGTCATGGAAGACCGTGTTCCCTTCCTCGTAGAATAGGAGCTCTTCCGTGGCCAAGTACGGTGCCGTCCGGTGGAGAAATGCTCACCGAGATGATCACGTAAGCAAGGTCAACTAGTACGGATGGTTATTTATTTAAACATGTTTTTGAGCTAGAATTTGATGGATATTTGATAACTTTAGACCTACAAATGTCATCTACAAATGTTACTATCCTCGAGGTGGCACGTCCTGCAGGAGTCCATTTTACAGATATAGTTTTTATGTTGGGGCTCTTGTGTTCTTGCCCCTACTTTGATGTGCAATTGTAATTTTGTCCTCGTTTTTTTTAACTTTGTTATTTTGCCCTTAACTGTTTACAAGTCAACACGATTTTGCCCCTGATCAACGGTAAAAACAGGGGCAAATTCACGTTGACCAGGGACAAAATCGCGTTGACTTATGAACAGTTAAGGGTAAAATCACAAAGTTAGAAAAACGAGGGCAAAATCACAATTGCACATCTGTGTAAGGGGCAAGAACACCATTTTCCCTTTTATTTTTTATAGATATATCTAGTGGTGTAAAAGCTAGATGGCTGCCCCGAGAGGCAACATGGATGAAGAAATGATGGATATTATCAACACCGGCACTCAATTTGTCGATGGTGACCAGCAGGATGTAGATGACGAGAGTCAATACTCGGCTCTTGAAGATAACAAGAAAATATTGTGCAAGAAAATACTGGCGAGGTATATATATTTATATATATATATTTGAATATTATATATATTTGAATATCTATCATCTATTATGTGTACACATGATATATTTATTCTTTTTTATACGTAGCCCTCTGGATCGACGACCACAACGGCGAAAAACAAAAATATTCGAGGCCCGAAAAAGCCATTGGAGGGGCGCTACATAATATCAGAATTCAATATCGAGACAGGCGAACCACTTGGTCCACATGCAAGGAAATTCATGCAACACTACGGGTGCCTTGTAAGGGACATACTTCCGATCAGTGCCCGTGAATGGAAGCAAAAGATCAACGAGCCTCATGTTAGTTTTGTCTCTGATCTTGATAAGAATTTAATTTGGGATGATATCCTTCAACGTTTCACATTGCAAGCGGATGATTATGATGCTATCAACGATGATGAATTGAAGGAACTAATTCGAAAGTGGGCTATGAAGAAGATGGCCACACAATTTCAGAATTAGAAGAAATCCCTATACACGAAATACGTCAAGAAGAACCTAACGCCCAATTTCAATACTAGTGGCCCGCTCGCGAAGTTGAGGCCCTACTGAAATAATTTTGTACAGTACAAGACATCGGAAGAGGGTGAGAAACGGGTGAGAAGGAACCAAGCTAATGCCCGATAGAAGGTATACCATCATGGCATGGGATCAGGTGGCTACGCGACTGCCATTCCCAAGTGGGAAAAAATAGAAGCGGACATTCTTGCCAAGGGTATCACATCAGAATCACTCAATTGGCCCAAACGCATGAAGAATTAGTTTTTCGCTCATGGGAGAAGACTGGACCTAGAGACCGGGAAGCTGGTTCATGGCCTAAAACACAAAAGAGCAACACAAACATTTTCTTATGCTCTACAAGCTAAAGCTATTGGTGCGTTCAGGCCCAATAGAGAGAAGGATGAACTGACGTATGCCCTCGGGACCGCTGAACACAGTGGCCGAACCAGAGGTTTAGGACGGAACATTTCTTGGGAGCATGGTTTCCCTGATGACAGAGATACCTACAGAAGCCAGCAGAGAAGGAAGGATAAGGATGCAGCGCGGATCAGCAGGTTGGAGGAATTGGTTCGTGAGTCACGGGAGACGTTGCTTCAAGCACAGGAGCGCGAAAAAGACATGCAAGCTAAAATGCAGGATGAAATCATAAAACATGTGCAAATAGCAATGAGTGCCCAAAGACAGACATCAGATCCAGGAATCAACATTAATATTAGCCCCCCTAATCAGTTGAAAAGCAGCTACGCTTCCACGGAATTGCCAAATCAAGATGATGCAATGCTACGTTTCCCCGTGGATGACATCACTGCACCGTTTACATCATGTGAGCTACATATTCCAAAAGAGAATGCCACAATCATGGTGGCTCTCGGTATTTTTTCTCCTCCAGATCCTACCAAGACACCAAGAATTCATGGGGCAATAATACCACCTGGATATGTTAGCGTCTCAATGGATAGAGTTAACAAAGGTTTTAGTGATCTGGCTCTTGACATTCTAGGAGGTGATGGGGAGAAGACTCTAGAAGAAGCAGAGAAGACATTCATACTATGGCGCAAGCGCTACATCATTATTCCCGGGGTCTCTAGTCCACCACCGCTTTCTCAACTGTCAGACAATAGGTGCGGACAAAAGTTAACGAAACAATTTTTTCACAAATTTTCTATTGACATGCATGATTAATAATAACAATTTCTTATACCTAATTATTCTTTTTGTAATCACACATCATGGCCTCTGCCAACCTAAGTCCAATTATTCAATCTCCAAATCATCATAGTGCTCCGGGCAATGATTATGCAACGCCGCCACCGCCGCCACCTCCAAGGAGGTCTCCAACGGCTGTCCCGCCTCCCTTGATGATTAAGAAGCAGCCAGCTCCTAAGAGGTCCGCCCCGCAAACGAAGCCGTTGGCCCACCAGCTGGCAAAGAAGAAAGCCTCCTCTAATCCAGTTATTCCCCAAAAACTGTCTTACGAGAAAAGTGAAAAGGAATTAAAGGATGCAGTACAAAAAGATGTGAAAAGTTTCTTCGAAAAAATAAGAAAGCAACGAGAAGTGAGGGAGAACCTGGAGAAACTGTACTTCTACCTACCTCGAGATCTCCTAAGAAAGAAGGTGGACTAGAAAAAGAAGGAATCTCAAAAGACCCTGCCAAAATCGGACTACGACCGCTCTCTCACAAAGTCATTTGAGGCGGCGTAGAAAAAGACTACAGCAGGGAAATGTGTTGCACAACTCGGACAACAATCGCAACAATCAGTCCCCCCTCTTATCATTCGTAATGAATATGGTTCAAATTTAGACTTACCGGACGTCGATTTTGAGGATACTGGTTTGGACCTTGTCCAAGTGCTCGCTGAAGGACCATCTGCTTTGAAAGTGGATCCTTGGAAGAAATTTGAACATGGAAAGAGTCTATACAACCCTGAGGCCTTAGGTGAACTGGGTACGCAAATGTACCTGCTAAACAAGTGATACATGGCGGCGTGTAAACGGGGAGAGAACTTTGTTTCTGTCAGAGTTAGAAACCAACGTTACTTTCGTGGCGATGATGTTATATATGTCGAGTTTGGAGAATTACACCAACTATGCCACCTGGACTCTCTCGGCAAGTCTCATTAGCTGCTATTGTCTGTAAGTATGATTATTTTCTACTATTAAAGTGTATATATATAAAGCTACATGTATATATATAAATTATATATCCTCACACTATATTTTTATATATGCAGATATGAGATGACAGAACTCAGAAAGAGACAGGATAATGATGTTGGTTTCGTTGATCCAAATGTCATATTCAAACACACTGATCCCCCACCTAGATGGAAAGCTGAACTCGAGAAAATCTCATGAGGTTCTTAGTGAACCAACAAAATAAGGACATACTCTTTTCCTACAACTTCAAGTGAGTGTTAAATAATTAATGTCGATCATATGGATATTTGTTCAATTATTTGCTTACTAGCTAAGCTATCTCCCATATATACATAAGTTGACTCTAGTTAATGTCGATCATATTTGTGTATAAAAACATATGCAGCAATCACTGGATATTGATGGTCATCGATATGGCCAATAGTCGGTTGAGCATATTAGACTCGTTAAGAAAAGAGTAAATAGAGTACCAAGACATGATAGATATTATCCAAGGGTAATTTGGTCTCTATAGCAACTATATATACCCCGATCTATTAACTGCAACAATTATTAAAGGCCAAATTAATTTTTTATTTTATTGGGCGTAGTGTTTGGAAAAGTTTCATTGAGTAACACCACATGAAACATTGCAAAGCATCACTGGATGTAATCACACACAAAGTAAGTACTAGATATATTTATATATATATAATTCAATTAACACCATGCATGCTTTCAATTCATCGGATCTTTTTTCTCGTAAAAGTGAGTTCTGAGGCAAGAACAGGGGAACAACTACTGTGGATACTATGTTTGCGAGTTCATCATAGCGTACTAAAAAAGAACTCCTGAAGAGAACCTCAAAGTACATTATATAAATATATTCATATATTTACATTTTCTTTTATTGCTCATATATATAAGTAATCACGTGACCAACATATATATATATATATTAATACTTTTCCTTTAACTTTTATTGAAGACTCTATGGTTAAAGGAAAAAGTCATACGACGTGATCAACTGAAAGCAATTCAAGAGACCATAGTAGGATTTCTTAATGACCAGGTCCTAAACCCCGCCGGCGAATTCTACAATGACGTGAACGAAACATGGAAGCTAAACCAGATGGAGTGAATTTGTTATCCCAAAGATATGATAGAATATATAATGCAAGCTTTATTTGTAATATATATATATATTATATGTACATAAAATAACGTATAATATATGTATATGCATGTAATATATACGTTAGTTTCATACTTTAGTTTATACAAAATGTTCGAACATTATAAATGTGTAGAATATGTATATTATTAGCAGCGTAGAATGCGTATTCGAAAACCTATTCGAAAACCAAAACGAATCATCAATTGAAAATAGAAACAAAAAAAAAAAAAAATAAAACCTTTAGTCCCGGTTGGTAATACCAACCGGGACTAAAGGGTCGGCCCACGTGGCCAGGTCGGGAGGCCTCTTTAGCCCCGGTTGACCTTTAGTCCCGGGCGTGAAATTGGGACTAAAGGAGGGGCCCTTTAGTTCCGGATTCGTGCTCCCGGTTCCAAAACCGGGACTGAAGAGCTCGTTTCTCTACTAGGGTTAGCAGCTACAAGTTCAAATAAATGTTCCATCAAGACATATTTTATTGAGATTAATGGAACTTATGCATCTTTTATATAGCCACGTGGTCAAAACTAGAGCAGTAAGCCAGTAACTTAAGACAGTTAAACTGAACTATAATTTGAAGCGAATTTTTAACCTGAAGCTATTGCTCAAGTGTTGCTTTATCTCTGAAAATAAAGAAAACTTAAACCCTCCAATTATTTAAACCAAAAATCTTTTTGTCCTACAACCAATCCGTACTGGTTTTATTTTTCACACGTGACAAAACATATGCCAGTGGTTAATTATCCATGTGGCACTAGGGACAACGTATGAATATATAACTCTTCAAGCCGATTTCTTCCTCCCTCCACCCCCTCTTCTCTCTCCCTTCTCACTTTATGCCATGCCACATCACTCCAAATTTATCATATAACTGGCCGGACCAACACCTTGTAGCTACAGGACCTAAGATGACCGAATCTGTTTCACAAAGCTATTGCTTAGAGATATGCCACCATATTGATGACAAAGTGTCGTGGCGACCATTATTTGTTGAGAGATTGTCTCGTTGTATTTTGTTTCCTTCATTTTGATTGTTGTTGCGTGAGTAAGACTACTTAGACATTTCAACACCAAAACACAAAGGCATTGAGCGGGGTGTTGTTTTGTCTAGCTTTAATGGTTTGGTGCCCAAAGTTGTCCAGTATTTAGGTTCATAGACCAAAGTCGAGTTCCGATCATAATGTAAATGTTAAGAGCAAACTTCTTCCAATATAATATCATGTATAGTATTTCAAGAAGTTTCACGTATGTAATTTTAATTTTATCCTCCAAGTGAAGGCATCAATGGTTTCCTTTGTAATGAAATTTATGTGTACAAACACAAATTTTTTGTATGAAAATATAAGGTGTCTTAGATTTGTCCCAAGTTAAAGTTAGATTATAGATTATTCGCAAAAAAAAAAGTTAGATAAGTTTAATTTGGAACGAAACTAAAATACCTTACATACATTTTATGAAATGGATGGAGTATTATTTTTAGTTGTCATAACCAAATGCATATACTGTGCTACAATGTAAAATAAGTCCTGCGACGTATCATGGTTGGTGTCTGCCATGATATCAGCAGTGCGTGGAGCAAGTATATATGCAAACTCCGCGGATCATTGTGTAATGTCATGGCAGCAGGGAGGTTTGATTTTCTGAAATAATTAATGAATTCTGGAAATAGGTTTCCTGTTAAAAACAAAATCGTGAGAAAAGAAAACTCATCCATCAAATAATAATTTTCAATTCAAACAAACCATTATGCTGAGGATGCGACTGACCTTTGCGATTTATAACCCGTTATTGATATATTGACTTTTCCTTTAGAAGCTTCCTCTTCAGTCTTCAGTCCAGTTTAAGGGCCTGTTCGATTGATATTAAAGCCGGCTGAAGCTATTTTGTTGTGAGAGAAAAATACTGTAGATTCTAGCTGATAAACCAGTTGATAAGTTTAAGCGAAAAGGCCCTAAATTTCCTTGACGGATGAAATCATGAAAAAGAACGAGAACCGAACAGGTTTAAAGCTTTGATTGGCGCAGGGTTAAAGCTTCCTCCGTTTGTACTGCTACTAATGTATATAGTAGTAGTACAAAGTATCAATTTGCTTTGGCCAACTACTTATGTTAATATTAATGTAACAAAAATTGTTAAGTGCGCCAAAAATCCGATATATATTTTAGAAACGCGTCTTGATTAATTTAATGGTTACATTTTGCAATTATATAAGTGCTAATAAAATTGTCAACTGTTGTTATTATTATTAGAGGAAAAGAAAAAAATTATGCATGGTCAATTGGTCATTGGTCATGGACCCAAAGTCGAACGCACGACCGGACCGAGCCAGGCCTGACCCGGCCCACCCGCTACGGCGCTCGGCGGTCGGCCCGTCCACGCGGCTCAGGAAACGGCGGCCGCGCTCCTCCGCCTCCGCCCGCTTGCCCGTGGCCGTGACGCCACCCCGCTCCTCTTTCCCCTCGCATTAATGGCCGCTCCCTCCCTGTCCCCCTTCGTCGTCTCGCGCTAGGACTCGCTCGCCCCTTCCGGCTTAACCCTCAAGATTTCTCCTCCTCCTGCTTCTCCTTCCCGCGTGCGCGGGCGGGCGCGGCACCTTCCGGTTCCGGGGCCTCCTATATATATACGCGCGCGACCGTGCCCCCTCCATACTCCCTAGCATGCCCGGCTCGCTCCCCGGATTGATCGAGCTCGCCCGTCGCAGCGATGGATCATTCGGTGCCTTCCCCCTCCTCTTCTCCCCGGGCGGCCGCTGCTCCCGGCCCCTGCTGCCGCTTTGACGCGCTGCGACGGGCGTGCGCCAGGCACGCCGCCGTCGCCGCGCGGGCCGCTGGGTGGGCGCTCGGCGCGCTGCTCACCTGCGTCTTCGCCGTCGGTACGTTGCCCGAGCCCCCGCTTGATCACTTGAGGGAAGTTCCCTTGTCATTCTTCCTCGATTCCGGTCTCTGGCCTGGATTTAATTCGGTGGTTTGTCGCTGCGGGATCCGTGGGTTCCTCGTTCGGGAAACCGGGGGTCAATGGAGTAGCCTTAATTTCAGGCCTTTCAGGACCGCCGGACTGTTCTCCTGCTGCTCGCACCCGCCGGTCACGCTCTCTGCTCCCCACCTCTCTCTCTCTGGGCCTCTCGCCCTTTTCTGGCCCCTGTTTCCTCAAATTGGGAACGAATTCAATCTTGCAACCACAAATCTTGTAGGTTCCTTGCCACTTTCCGTCATCCTTGTGAGCGAGCTTGTAGCAGTACCTCTTTGTCGCACTAGGTTTCATAAAGATTCATCTTTTTATTTTTCCTTCCTCTGTTTGTTTCACGGGATTGTTCCCATGCCGACCAATTGAACTTGTGTGCAACACTCCTGCTAGCTAGCTAGGACTAGGAGTACAATTCTACTGTGAATGGTAGTAAATTTTAGCTCCACCTTGTTTTGATCGTGATTCGTTTGTGCTGGCTGCAGTGGGCTCACTCGTCGGGATCTTCATCGGTGCCTTCATGGGGATGTCCACGGAAAGCGGCATGTTCCGCGGGGCTGGCGTCGGAGCAGTTTCTGGAGCAGTCTTCTCCATTGAGGCTGTTGAGTCCTGCATCGAGATTTGGAGGTCCAGCCATTCGGGAAAATACAGCATTCTCTTTGTGGTGAGTGCAAGAAAAATCTAGCGGCCTACTTTCTCCCATTCAAGGAGGGAGGGAGGTGAAAGATCATTTTCATATACCTAATTTAGTGTCCAGCATACTTCCCTTTTCGTCGACTGGCGTAAACTTTTCTTTTTAAAAAAAGATAAGCAAGACTGGCACAACTGAGTAGCAACTTTTCTTTGCTCGACCAAATTATGTCTTCTTCTAAGTAGTTGCTGCTCTAATGACAATACCAACACCATGTTTGTCTGCCGTGTGCATTAAAGTTTTATTTCACCAGTATCTATTCTAATTTTTGTTCTGCATCGGTTCTCTCAGCTGGACATCATCTCTAGCCTCTTCAGCGGAAGAATTGTGTGGGAGAAAGTCAGTCCAGCGCTACAGCGTGCAGTGCAAAGCCAGGTACAGGCTTCTTCATACTACCCTCAAGTTGTAGATACCCCACTAGCAGTTGTTTCTTTTTAGAAAAATAAATCTAGTGAACAATTAATGCAAGAAATGTTTTCGGACCATAGGATTAATGGTGTATGGGTATCTCAGCATTAAATGGTTATGTGCATAATAATGCACTCCATACTCCCTGCTAGAAGAAGTTTCTAGTCATAGAAATATCTGGATCTGCATTTTAGTGCTAGAGATCAACCCCAGAAACATTTTATTTACAGCACCTAAAATGTGGGATGTGTAACAGATCTGGGAGGTAGTATCTGAAAGCAAGTGTTGTGTTCCATGGATTTTTTTATGTTCTGGTCAGCTGATTATCAGGTATAATTAGTCACCATGCGTAACTTCAGCTTGGAGGAGATCTTGCAAAATACTATTATTAGCTTTCAAATCTTGAAACTGGTGTAACACAAAAAACCCATATTATTGGAGTTTATGCATTCAGAAGAATGCTTGCAGGCTGGCGTTAAGTTAAATTGTTTCTTTCAAGAAAAGTGATACACAGCTGCGTTATTTTCTATTACATGCAGGTGGTCGTTGCACACAGACCATATGTTTTTGTAGGACCTGAAAGTGTTTCCTTTGGTGCACACACTCTTATGATTTCATAGAACCTGATAAATATTTTTTCTTATGCACATACTCCACCTGCTTTCATAGGACCAGATAGTTGAAGAAATAACTAGAAGTTACAACAACCATATTTCATTTCATGTTGATTTGCATGTTGTAAGTTTACTAATTGCAACTAGAGCTGCTTCTGCTAATACTTGGTCTGACAAATGGTTTGTATTATGCAGATGAGTCTAATGAGCACACCATTCATCGACAACAATGACCTTTTTGAAACTGGCAGTACAGGAGGCATGTCAAGGGATTTGATTGATAGGATCCCAAAGATGAGGTTCAGTGCTGCAAGCAACTGTGATCAGGAAACTGATAGCAGCTGCTGCTCAGTCTGTCTCCAGGTTAGTGTGATTTTGACATGCTGTATTCTATCTATCTCTTGATGCACAAGAGCAATTAGCACCTTGTCTTGTACTGATGACATGGTAAATTAATGATACCAGGATTTCGGAGCACAGCAATTTGTGAGGGCCCTGCCTCAGTGCCAACACATATTCCACGTGCGGTGCATCGACAATTGGCTCCTTCGGCACGCGTCCTGCCCGCTATGCCGGGCCGGTGTTCATATAGACCATATACATATGTAAATAAACTTGCAGCATGGCACCTGGTGTATTTTCATAGTGAATACCCGTGCTCCTGTTGGATATCATAAGTATAGCTGTATACATAGGTTTTCTCTTTTTTGTTAATTCTCCAGTCTTACATATGTGGGGCTATGCTTTCAGCTGCATGTTTTTGTCGAAGTAATAGCTTGATATGTACATCAACTGACTAACAAGCCCCTAAATTATGTTGTGTATCAACAACTTGCAATGGACAGACTAACTCCCTGATGCTGAGCAATTGTTTGCTACTGGCAAACTGGAAATGCTTAACGTTTGGATTGTGGAAACTGGAAATGCTTAACGTTTTGCTATTCAATGACCACCCGCTGCCATTGATTTTCAGATGGCGAAATATAAAGACAAGAAAGCGTAAAGAGTAGCCGGTCACCCAACAGAAATCGAAGAGGGGGAGATTTTTCAAAAACGTCCTGTCACGTTCGATGCTTTATTTTGAAATCACCCAAGCGGATGGACGAAACGGTAAAACCCTCTCATCATTTTTAGCAAAACTGTGCCATGCACCAAATGCAAGTTCTTTTTTTTCCCAAAAAACGCGTGGCACGCTTTCTCCGTCGTGCTGTTCCTTGTGAGAAATCGAAGAGAATGATTTGAGAAAGACATCCTGTCACGTTCGATGCTTACACAAAGCATGGACGAAACGGTAACCCAAGCAGTGTGCCATTACAGAAGAAAGAGACGGAGAATGCAAATGCAATATACGAGCCTGATGATGGGCACATGATAGCTACTACATTGCTACCACCATTAATTGACTTTTAATAAACACTTTAATATTGGGTGTCCTTTGGGGATGTAAAAAAAAACGAGCACACCATGCTGTAAGACTCGTGCAAGTGCAGGTTTTGGCTGTTGAGATCGTGACATGATATAAGCCATTGGTTTTTCATGTAAAAGGTTAATTAACGACGAAACCTCATGTCAAAAAGGCAAAACTGAAAGTTAACACGCAAGATGTACACGTGACGACTGTGCCCCTAGTTGGGAAGGCCCTGTTTTGCTAGTTGGCGGATTGTATTGTACGCGGTGTCGCTTTCAACATTCGCGTGCTGAACCGTTCCAGTTTCCACAAATCGATGTATTCCATTTCCATAGGCATACGTAGGCTCCTCTGCATCTCTGATCCAATACCCTGTCTGAATTCTGCCTTCTTTCTATTTGTTAGCGTCATACAGTACGACTATCAAAAGTGTACGATTATACCAAATCTATATAGACAAATAAATAAATAAAGGAAGCAATTGACATGCTTGCTCTGGTGGCCACAGTGTGTGACTTTCTCCATCGGGTTGGGGTCATTTCCGCAGTAAGGGACACCCCACCCCTTTGGCCCTTCGTGCAGAAGAGTTGAAGAAGCAACAGGATCCCAAAATACCATAACGCAGCATCTCCAACCGTACCCAAATAAAATAAAACAAAACAGGTTTTCACAGCCTTCTCGGTAAACATGGAAGAAAAACAATAAACCCATCACCACCAGTTTTTAATAATTTGCATCTACAAAAATAAAAAAAAAAAGTAGGTTTACTTGAAGATTTTTTGTTGCCTCCATGCCACACTCTCAAAAAAAAAATTGCAGGTCCCTTAACTTTGTTACAAGGTGTAATACAAATCTAAATAGTCTTCAACCTTGACATAGGATGCCACGATGAATCCCGTGACTGGGGGTTCCATACGAGGGTACCACAAGCCATCATCTGGTATTCCATCTCCATGCTCCTCCCCCTCCTCTCTCCATGCTCCAATCTATAGCAACACTATCCTTAATTCCTCAACCCCTATAACTTCTTTCTTCACCTCGAGGGCTGCAACATATATACTTAATAGTTGAAAGGGCGAGCCTAAAGCTAGTTCTTCATCCTCTAACTCAAACGCCACAACATCCTTAATAGCGGAGCGTGTGAGGCCAAAGCCATTACTCCTTTTAGACAGAAGAGAAAGGTGGAGGACTCGATGGCTGCTTTGCTTGTGAGTTTCCACCCTGATCAAGAATAAGACATTTACCATCAGGGGGCGGATCCAGCTGTGGGGTGGGTGGGGCTCAAGCCACTTACCGCCTCCCGCATAATGGAACCCCCCTTGAGCCCCTCTTCCATTTTGTGGAAGAAGAAGGAAGAAGAATAGGGGCGAGGAAGATAGAATGGGAGGAAGAAGGGAGGATAAGAAAGGGGAGGAAGAAGCAAACCCCTCCTTGCATTCTATGTTGCATCCACCACTGTTTACCATCCATGACCAAGTAGATCTTGCAGCCAAGCACCTACCACCCATGTCTTGTACCTTCAAGCTGGCCAGGCCCATTTGGACATTGATGTAAGTTTAGAGACCTAGATTACACCCTCGCGACAAAGTGTAGGGATCTGAAAATGGTATTATAAGAGTTTGAGACTTGGATGCCATCCCAAGACAAATTAGGAAACATGAAAGTACATTTTTGGAGTTAGAGGATGTGAATGATAACCAAGGGAAAGTTCAGGAGTTGCTTGTGTATTTTACTCTTTGAACATTAGGCAATATTAACCGATCATGTTGAAAATAAAAAGTAGTGCACCATTGAGAGGTAGGCTAGTTTCAATCTTGTTTTAATCAAGTTTATTAACTACACTCTAACTTACTCGCAAAAACAAACTAACAAAGAGAGAAGACGATGACGATGAAGAACAAAAACATACAATCTTGCTAGGCGTTTTTTCGCCACATTTGATTAGAACCGCAACATATGCTCACGTACATCTCACGTATTTGTGTCTACTTAAGTGGCTGTCATATCTGTACTATGCTATGTAATATGATTTTCATGTCCGATGTGCGGTGACTCATGCTCGATCTATACTACCTCTGTCTTGAAAAAGATGCCATTTTAGGTTTGGTGAGACTCAAACTAATTTAAGTTTGACTGATGGCTAGTTTCACAAGGCTTTGGCTCCTCCTAACTGACTTCAGCTCTGATTCCTCTAGGGAACAATTTCTCTAGTGGAGTTGAAGCACTTTATAAAAAAGTTTGGCAATCCAACTCTAGAGAGTATTTTCTAGAAAAGGAACCGGTATCTAAAAGTTTTGGCTTCGATTCTTTAATGATGGATTAGGGCGAAGCCACTTTTGGTACCCCATTTGGTACGGCTTCTTGAGAAACTAGAGCCCCTTTTAAAAAACGGACCTGAGTCAATATTATATAGTCTAAATAGATATATTTATGAAAATATATTTCATGACAATTTAAAGATACTTATTCAGCATGATAAATAATAGTTTTATTTTTATATAAATTTAGTTAATTAATAATTTGATCGAGTACTATTCTAGTTGCATATTTTTATATCGGTATAGGAGTGGGAGTCATTCACACATTGATTATGTCTATCACGTCTAATGCCATCTTAACATGGTTCAAAAACTTACACATGCACTCCGTATGTTTTAGATGATGCATGCACGTTTTTACCGTGCATTGGTGTCATGTCACGTACAGATTCAGGACATTAGTTTGGCATATCATTCAGAGCACCGATTAATGCCCGTGTGGCCGTGTGCAGTTAGCCAACAAATCATGGACCGTTGTAATACGTACTATATTTCACAAATACTCCATTTCAAAACCCTGCGTGTCTATCAAAAAAAAAAACCTGCGTGTGCATAGCTCGTCAGCCAAACGAGCTGGCTGCTGGCTCGAGCTTTTAACGAGCCAGCTCGACTTCCAGCCCGTCACAGAACGGCCCAAAGGCCCATCTCGCTAAAGAGACTCGCTGGTGGGCTGTGGGCTGTCTTCGTTGTTCGTCGTCTCGTCTCCATCGCCGACGCAAGCTGCGACTGCGAACCTGCGCGGCCACGGGGGAGGAGAGAGACGGCCATGGTGGCAGCGATGGAGCTGGAGATCCTAGGCATGAACTTCGGGTGCGTCCTCGCGGCCCTGGCCGACGCCAAGATCCCCGACAAGGACTGCCTGCTCCCGCTCTTCTCCAAGCTGCTCGGCTACACCATCGTCGCCGCATCCACCACCGTGAAGCTCCCCCAGGTTCCCTGGCCTTCCCCTTGGCGCTAGTTAAAGGTTCTTCAACGCGTCAATTATGCGTGCCTGTATGCGTCTCGATCTGTGGCGAGCTCGTCCGGTGGGTTGGGTTCCGGCGCTGGGTGCGAGGGCGGATCTCAATCTCATGTTCTTTGCGTGACCGTGGCGTGCGGAATTTTGCGTAAAGGGTCCGTTTTGGAGGCTTCGGCTGTGAGCTTGGTGCGGCACAGTAGAAGAGCGTCGAAATTATGGGGGAAGCCGCTGGAATTCTTTGTTTGTTTGTGGGATGCTGGTGGATTGGTGTGATCCTTGCTGCTGCTTGAGTGTAGAGCACGAACTCTTGCAGTTACTTCCTCTCTCAAGAGCTTCCCCCTGCTCAGAAAATTCTAGTTCTCGGTCCTCACCTCAAGGCTGGCTGGCTGGCTGGGCATTGATTAGTGAATATGATCTCAGCACTCCCCCTGCTCTGCTATGGGATCACAGCTAGTGCATTGCAATCCCAGTCAGTCCACCAAATAACATCCTCTACAAGCCCCGCATCAGCCTTCTTCAAACTATCAAGGGACCCCTCATCCTTGATGGTTTGTAGTCCACAAATACAAGCAATAAGAATCCAGTCACTGAGTGACAACCAAAATTTGAAGGCCATAGAGATGAGCGAAGAGAAGAGGCGGGCTTCAGGGATGAAGCTGGGTATCATGCGCTTGACCATTGGATGCTTCCTATCGTGTCCACTGGACGCAAACAACCTGCTGCCTTTCATCTCTAAGATCCTCGGGTATTCCATTATTGCTGCTTCCACTGTTGGGAAGCTCCCTCAGGTGCTTGAATCTAGCGTGACAAATTAAGAATTATAAGCGTCAGTTTCACAGTTGTGGAGGAGTTTGCTTCTTAACCGTTTATCTAGATATGCTTGCATTTTTTATGTTATGAACTTGTGTTATTAGGTAGGCTTACTGTTGCCTACTTGTGTTTGGTATATGTTGTTCCAAAATTTGCAAAGGAAATAAAGAAAAGGGCGCATGTGGTTTTTCCTTTGTTATAGGGTTGTCGGTTTGCATGATTTTGTTATGTTACATGAACCCTTGAAATGACAAGGATCATCTGAGCTATCGTGCCACGAGTGGTAGTCGACAATTGGACAAATATATTGGGGCTAGTTTGCAACTACCTCAGAAGGTTGAGTTGAGAGCTTGCAGTTTATGCTTATTTACTTTTAGTAGCACATAATTAATGGGATGCAAAAGTTGTGAAATGAATGTTGAAGCAGAGAATTTTTTACCTGCATGTCCTGGTACTTGGATTAGAGATTGTAAAACCTTCAGACTCTTGTCTTGCTTAGAGAAAGATGTTGTTAACTATTAAGAATAATGTAGAAATTAATCCATGATCATACATGGCTAAAAGAATTGTTGTTGATATGCATAATAAGAGAAGATATGATTCAGTCCCAAGATTTTGATTATGTTTCCAGAATCTTTCTTGTACTTTAGAATTGGTTACCTTCTCCTTTTGACTTTCCACGATTTTGATTATGTTTCCAGAATCTTTCTTGTACTTTAGAATTGGTTACCTTCTCCTTTTGACTTTCCACCATAATCACAAATATGTCCTGCTGCAGATACTGAAAATTTTGAAGCATGGAAGTGTTAGAGGACTTAGTGTAGCATCCTTTGAACTTGAGGTCGTCGGCTACACAATTGCTTTGGCATATTGTATTCATAAAGGACTTCCCTTTTCAGCTTATGGGGAGCTAGCTTTTCTGTTAATCCAAGGTTTGTATTTGACTTCATGTCTTGAGTTGGCAGCATATGTTTCTAAAGCTGCTGTAGCTCTCTTTGTTGATCCTCTTAACTGATGCTTTTATCCGATATGCAGCAATTATCTTGGTTGTGATCATTTACTATTACTCACCGCCAATGGGAACCAAAACATGGATGAAAGCTTTATTGTATCCTTCATTTCTTGCTGTTTATTCTAACTTCGCATTTGTGCTGCCAATAAAGATGTGCCAAGTCCCATGGAGCAGTTCAATGAAGATCATCAAACTTTGTTAATATTTTGTCTGATTACAATGTTTGGCCTGCTTTCCCTATATAGTGGTCATTTAGATATTGTGGAATGGCTCCAACAGTTTTGGCTGGAAAGATTGATCCTGCTCTTTTTGAAGTCCTTTATGTAAGTAGTGACTAGTGAGTGATTTTTGGTTGTATTAACTTACACATGATGGTGTATATGTCGTCCTCTTTGACTTATTGTCTAATATTTTGTGCAGGCTTCACAGCATGCTATCTTCTTTTTTGCTAGAGTTCCACAGATATGGAAGAATTTTACGGTACAATGTCACATTTCTGTCACACCTTACTACATAAAGCTATACAATATTATATTTCTTTTATAGCAAGTTGGCTGTATTAGGTGTGAGGGTAACCAATGCTTAAATCTGTACCATCCAATATATATTAGCTCCGGACATTTTACTGCAGTCTGGAACATAGATGTTTGATAACCCAGCTGCATGAACTGCACTATTATCAATCAGCATGTTGTGAAAAATTTATTGGTGGAAGCTTGCAAAGAGTGATCAACCAATATCTTGGACAACAATCTGCTTTAGTTGCTTGGGCTCTTACTGTCTTGTTGCAGTATTTTGGATTGGGCTACTTGAATTGGATGTTCTTAGGCACTTTCTCATAACCTTTTATCGTTAGCACTATTTCAGAACCATGGTTAATATGAAGTGATTAACATGGCCATGTAATGTACTTTGCAGAATAAAGGCACCGGCGAGCTCAGCTTCCTCACCTGTTTCATGAACTTTGCTGGTTCTATTGGTAAGATTAAGTACATGCCAAAATTAGTTACAAACCATTATGTTTTACCTTCTGGCTCATCTTCTTTGCTGATATTACTATTGTACAACACTATTTTTCAATTAAACAGTATAGGCATTTGACACTTTGTGGAGTTCATATTCGGAAAATATTTAGCATGACTTAAGTTAATGACATTATTAATTGGTCACGCACATCTTTCCTTAATCAATAAACTTTTCAATCAGTGCTGAAAAGCTCGCTAATCTTTGATACAATTTCTCCTGCAGTAAGAGTTTTTACCAGCATCCAGGAGAAGACTCCCTTAAGTGGTATCCTTGATTCTGATTGCAGTTATCATTTTCTATTCTAGTTTTAGATGCACCCAACTGCTCGTTAGAGGTTGTTAAGAGAAGGGAAGTTGATAGAGTAACTCTATTTGCCCAACCCATATTAGGTCAATATCCTCATGGTTAAAGTTTGATTTGGTAGCTGCTTATCTCAATAGTCAATCCTCTTCCAAAAGAACACGGTGACAATGGGCTTTGCAAAAAAAAGGAGGATAAATGATTCACTTCCACTAGTATCAAATTTTCCTACAAGCTTAATTATATATAACTTTTTCTGTCATCATATCTTGGTGACCTGTCATTATATCTTGGTGACCCTTAACTCCTGGAAAGTGATTATGGGCTCCGCAATCGGCATCATCATGAATGGTACACTCTTGGGTCAGATACTACTGTACCAGAAGCCCGCTCCGAAGAAGCAGAAGAAAGAAGATTAAGCAACATGCTGAGAGATGGCAGAAGGTTCTTCCTGGTTGTTTAGGATTCTATTCCAACACTCTACATCTGAGCAAAAGGCACCAGTATAGGAACTTGTTATGAGAAAAACCATAGTTATATCGACATTTCTGTGCTATTGCTTTTAGCACTTAGTAGTGTACCATGACTAATATAGTTCATACAATTGTTGACTGCAAGCTGCTGCTGATGGATACATTTGTTTGCTGCTGATGGGTTTTCCTTCATGTTGTGACGTTCCGTATTTTAGTTTCATTCAGCCTTTTTAGTTTGACCGCTGCTTAGTTGCAGGAAAGATTGATCAATGGGAGCAGAGCCTGTCTGCCTGTTGCTTCAACAAAAGATCAAAAAATGCTAGCTGTCAGCAAAGAATACATTCAGTAACCATCGAGTGATTATATCGTGTCGTGTGATTCTCGTTATTTTGGAACCTTTGAAATTCTCATACCCCGTCGGGCCATGGCGAGCTTCAACTTGAGTGTTATATTTATGAGTTTCTACCAGCTAAATTCGTGCTAATTCTATATGAATTTCATAGGGCGTCATATGAAGTTACTTCGAAATCCTTCTATAGTTCTATTATAAATCAACAAAAAAATAAAACATAACGTTGTAAAAATCTTAATATCGACGCAAGTCATCACAAAAGGTACAGGCCAATTCTTCAAATATACTGGCCTATCAAATTCTCTGAAGCTTTATTACATGTTCATCGAGTCGTAACTCGTAACACCGTGTCTCATCAGCAAGCAGAGCGCCCATACAAGGTAAATAACATATATGGTCGCAAGATGAGGTTTTCAGAGCCCAAGATCAGGATGTTTTCGGAGCCTACGAACATCCAGAGGTACATGGTACACTACATACGGTAAACCAAGGAGATGAGTGCAGGACAACGTTCCTCGAAATGTCATGAGAAGCGTGTGTATTTGTTACATTGTAAAATCAAGCCTCTGGGAGCTTGAAGATGGCTCCGAAAGGTTTCCAGAAGTCCACCTCTTCAGCATCTCCAGAGCAGCTTTCGGTTGATCCATCGGTACCATGTGACCAGCATCGTGGACCTGTTGCACAAAGCGCCTCTGGTAAGTTTCAAAAGAGAGTGGATACCATTAACTTAATATGACGTGACATCCCGTGAGGATAGCAAAGCATGGCAGTACGGCAGTACCATCAAACCAATTGTCACGTACATTCAGTTTCTTGTATTTCTATGATTTCCATGTTTCCATGTGTGGTTTTATGGACTAAAGATTTCGTGAAAAGATCCTGATCTTAGAATTGAAGACTGTTATTATCCAGAGGGAGCTGCACTTTTGTGCATAGTACAGATCTAACCTTCAAGAAACTCAAAGGACCATGGCTCTTTAGAACGCCAGCTTCTTTCCCATCAACTGTGAAGGGCTTCTCAGATGAGGAGACAAAAGCTTCCTTTCCAGACCATTCCATAGAGTTTACCCACCTTGAGTTCCCTGCTCAAATCGAGACAAGATTATGTACACATCAGGCAAAGCAAGAATACAATATACAAAAACACAGTAATGGGGAAGAATAGATGGTCAGCATCAGCAGTATTGTCTTCCTACTGTTATCCATCCAAAACTATCCTTCTCTGAGATAACAATACCACCAGTTTGTGTACACATACTCATGCTACCAACTTCCTAGTAAATAACTCACACAAAACCTAATCATGAAGGAGCAAATAATAAGCCTTGGATGGAAAAAGTTATGGTGAATTCACGATTATCTGTGTCGAGTAAGACCCAGTGTTGTATGAAATAGCAAGCATAGGGTACCAGTGTTTATTATTAATAAGTTGCAAGATACTAACCAAGCCAGTTACATATGAGGTCATACTCTCCAGCATAAATCAACACTTTGATGTCGCTCTCAAGGAGTTCAGGGATTCCAACTTCAAGGTTCCTCATCCAATCTAATAACATGGCCTCATAGACAGTTGGGCTGCATGAAACGAACTCTATATCTCCAACTCCTAGGCTCTCTCTAACAGATTTGAGATTGAGAAATTTCTCCAAATTGTTGAAATCATAGCACAGGCTTCCAATGCATGGTTTCCTGATGTCATAATACTGCAAAGCCAAGATGAGCACTGATTAGAAGGTTCCAAAACATGGTGCCAAAAATATATCTGTATTTTGGGCCCTACATTTTTACTGCCTATGATTGTCCTGATGGCACTGAATATTGTATTGCAGACAAAGTACGCAGCAAGGCAAGATACAGTTCCAGAGGTACCTGCAAAAGATGGAATTAGGTTTCATCAACTCATATTATAAGGCATCAGGGTGGGAGCAGAAGTTTTCCTTTTAAAGAAAAAAAAAACTGGGACCAATGAGCAAATATGCGACAATGCTAAGAACTAATTGCTGAAGAAACATTGACTACTGTTGATAATTCTGCAAGGCCAAGAAGCAAAATTTAATAATACTAGAAGAGATTTACACACATTGAAGCAGGACTTACCACAAAGCTTGACAGCTAATTCACAAGTTGGAACTATTTTATTGATCCTGTTAAATTGTGTTTTTGTAATTAATCCCATATCTAACGCGTAATCAGGGTATGCCTTGTACTGTATTGCTGGATCTGTTAGCCCGTTGCCAATCGCAAAACCCTGTAAATCATATAAAGCGAGGAGGATCACACCATCACATAATGGCTTTCAACAAAGAAAAAGCATAGTACTTCAATCAAGAAAGAGAAAAACTAAAACCTTCAAGTTAATGTGAATGCCCTCATTGTTCTTGTTTCCCTGGTGTACACGACTTGCAAAGGCAGGAATGTAATGCCCAGCATATGATTCCCCGGTTATGAAGAAATCATTTTTAGCATACTTTGGGTGCTCAGCAAAAAAGGCCTGCCAGTATCACATGATTGGAAGCAAGAAAGCAAAATCATGATAAGAATGCCAAAAAGACACATTCCTTCTAGATTGCTGCTAAAGTTAAGGATTCACACTCTGGTTCAAATCGTTTAAAAAAAACACTCTGGTTCAAATAAACTCCATGCCTTCTTGCTATAGGAACTCTACGTTATTTTTGGTCTAGGCACACAGCACATGTACAAGGTACCATTGCAATCCATGTCACTAATATCTTAACAGAAGCGGACAAACTTCTACCATATTTAGCCACATAACTAACGCGCATATGGCAACTCGTAAATATAACTGGATGCATCATGTCCAGAACAGGATAGATAAACATTACCTGCAGGAAGTCATATAGATCATTGCTAATAGTAGCTTCATTGTGGCGAGTGTCACGCGAATCCGAGCTGTAGCTAAACCCAGTTCCGGTGGGCTGGTCAACATAGATAAGATTCGATGCCTGCGGAGGCCATCCAATACACGAACATAAGCAATGTTACACGGAGCTTCCAAAGAGAAAGCATACAGGAACACATCTGAAGTTCTGAACTCTTTCAGACCCTGATTTAGAACAAAAAAACGTCGGCGGACCGGGGAACGATATGTACCTTGTCCCAACCAAAATCATTCCAGACGAGCGACAAGTTGTCTGCTATGTTGAAGGGGCCGTTTTCGTAGAAGAGCGCGAGCTCGCTGCTGCAGCCGGGCCCGCCCGTGAGCCAGATCACCACGGGGTCGTCCTTCTGGCCCCTCGACTCGAAGAAGAAGTAGAACATCCTACACGGGACGAGCGCGAGCAAAGCGACATGGGTCGCTGCGTCAACAAGGGATGGTCCTGGCAGATATCGCCGCAGAAAGGAGGAGGAGACGGGGAAGCTCGCTCACCTGGCATCATGGGTGTTGGGGAGGCGGTAGTACCCCGCGTGGTGGCCGAGGTCCTCCACCGACGTGCCGGCGTCGCCAGCGTCCGCGAAGGACGCGAGGCGGATGGGCCTCTCGACGAGGGTCCCCGCGGGGGCGAGGGCGCCCTCGACGCCGGCGGTGGAGAGCGGCGGGGCGGCGTCGGCGGGGTGGAGGTTGAGCGCGCGGATCAGGTCGACGGCGGCGGAGCGGGGGAACCGCCGCGGGGAGGAGGAGGAGGGGAGGTGGAGGATGCTCCCGTGGCCATCCTCCCACGAACCGCCGCTTGCGATGGCGACGGCGGCGGCGGCCAGGAGGAGCAGCGGGAGGAGTAGCTGGCCGGCGGGCCGCATGGCTGATCCGGCGACAGGTGGCCTGGCGTGGGCCGTGGGGGAAGTGAATCGGTTAATCAGTAGCGGGGGCGGAGAGTGTGGAGGTGATGAACACAACTACGGAGTACACAAGTAGACTCGTTGTGCCTTCAGAGCGCGAGAAGAGTCAACCGCCGCATTAGTACACTACTAGATTTTTTTTCTCGTTGTGCTGGGTCCACATGTCAGATAGATTTTTCGCGTTGTACTGGGTTCACCTGTCAGATACTAGTGGTTTCTTTGAGAACCAAAAAGAGGGTAGGTTGCCGCCAGTCGTGTTAGCGTCAGGTATACCTCCCGACGTTGAGGAGAACCTACCCAGACGTTGAGGGCCTTGATTGTCTGGCCCAGCCAGAGCCAGACCTGTTGTTTGCCTGGCCCAACCCCAGAGCCAGCCCCGCACGGGGTTTAAAGCACCTCTGAGCCAGGCCCTGGGAAACGAAAACGACCATTCTGCGTTCTCACCTCCCGCCCACGTTCTAAAAAAACTCTCATCCGCACGCCGAGGCCAAGGCCGCCGCCGCAGGAGAAGAAAGCTGGTGCGCGCGCGACGGGGAGCAGCGGCGACGAGGAGCTGAGATCTAGGCGGCGGACTAGACTAGCAGGCGAGATCCGCAGGCGTGGGCTCGGCGGATCGGCACGGTCGCCTTGCGTGGCTGCGGCGGCGGCGGCGACCTGGGTTCCGCGCGAGGGAGGCGGTGGGCGGAGAGCACGAGCACCGGAAGTTGAAACCAAAACAAGTCACTAGAGCACGAGTTCAGTTGGAAGTTGAAACCAGCAACAGCGCAGAGCCTTAGCTCCAGTGTGTGCCCAGTTTTCTTACACGTGACATTGCTAACGAAGGACTAACGATGGGATACGCAATTGTTCAACTGCAAACGCCGTTATCCAGCCCTTTCTTTTCCTGCTAATAAATCTTACATCCCTTCATCAAATCAGAGACATGTCGCTATCCATATTCTGATATTCCATGCCGCTCACATCGCGTTGCTTACTATACAACAATACACTGCCAGTTCATATATGGTCGACTCGAGGGTTAAAAAAAAACTGCACTGCTATCAACTCAATTCACAATACACGGGTTTGGGCACCATGTTTCATGAGCCATGGGCTCCCCAGGTTAGAAGGCTCAGAGATGTATATGAATTACGACCTCACTTTTGCAAGCCGTGCCCTGATCTCTTCTAGGTCTTCCTCGTCGTCATCAGCGCCCTCTGCAACAGCTTGTCGCTGCAAAACAAATAAAGGAAGAGAGGAATGTTATTACAACCAGAGTCATAGAATCCACGACGAAAATAAAACAGCCACATCAATCGCCTGTGACCAAACATACTATCGAGAGTAAAAATACTTAAATTGTTTCCAGTTTCCACCCTGAACATACAGCAGTCAATGGCATCTTTATTTCCCAAAATCCACTTTCCATCCAATAGTTTCTTGAAAGGCATACATTTCTCCTTTGCACCGTTCAATATTCACATATATGCAATCATAGTTAAGGGGAAAGGTAGTTACCTCTTCTGGAACCCTGCTTGTTGAAGCCTCATGTATCTTGTGTGTCCTGGCAGCATCTGGTAGCTGGGAGGCAGTCTCCCCTGCTACTGAGGCAAGAACCTTGTCAACCTCCTCTTCGATTTCCTCCTCCATGTCCTCAGAGTCCAAAGCTGAATCAACTGCCTCATTCACCATCTCTTCCATCACACCTGCCTGGAGTCAGAACATTAAAATGTTAGTTTCAGTTATCACCACTAAAGAATTTAAATCTTTGAACAAGAAAGAAGAAATGCAAAAGATTGCCTTGGTCATTTCTTTGCTAAATTCTTGCATCGTGGTAGCCAACTCAGGAGCTTTCATTAGATTGTTAACAATTTTCATCACTTCAGTGCTTTTGGACAGATGACCCACTGTTCTTGCAGTTGCTGAAAATTGCATTCGCGGAGATGACTAGTTTGTAAAACAAGGAAATGGAAAGCATAAAGTGAGAGCACCACTCCCTAGCCCAAAGGAAACAATGAAATTAAATAGGATGCAGCTCAATTCTTTAGTGCTGCCAATTGTGACTTTGTTAATTTATAGGTCCTGCTTGATCTGTAAGTTTGCAGGGCAATTGCAGCAAAACGAACTTAGCACACACCCAAATTCAAATGGCATACCGTGTGATTTCATTTTATAGGTGCTGTAATCACACAAAGAATGTTTAAAAACACTCTGGGATGATATGCCTGGTAGCAAAAGATAAGCTGTGCACAAAATAAATTTTAGTTGGGAGATGTATTGATTAAATATTGATACTGCATTACTTATCCCCAATAAAGTAGAAGGGCATGCCTTTGAAAATTAACTAACAGAATCACTCTTCCAGAAATTAAAAAGGACACTTTCATGGACAACATCAGACACCAAACCAACACAAAAGCTCATAAAAAAAGTCATACCGACAATTTCTCCAAGGTGCATTGATACTGAATTTAGTTGAGCCTTGTTTTCATAAAGACGATTAACAGCACGTCTTGATCTTACAAGTTCCTTAGCAAGAGCCTGGCATGAAAAATATGTCATAACATCAATAGTACACCAAACTATTAGCCTTATTTTGACAGATAAGATCAGTGATGAAAATTGACATTGTATATGTCTGTTGTTGAAACTTGAAACCTGCTATGTGAAGGAACAAAACATACAGATGCTGGTACATGTGAATGAGATTTGTGTTCATGAAGTCATGAACCAACGAATTCTCTGTAACATTGTAACAACTAACAAGGTGTTCAAGATAACCACACATAGTGACCTTTTTGGCCCCCAGTATGCGGCTTTGCTGCTTATAACGATTTTTTCGTGAAAACTGGGACAACAGTATTGCTGCTGGGAATAGTTTCTAACTCATTTTTACAACTTCAAGTGGTTTGTGCTTAATTCTACAGTCCTGAGAGCAACCAGCACCACCATGACGACTTGGTGGACAAGCAATCTACCGTTGTCTTATAGTTTGACACACTTCAATCCCTAACTACTTACAATCTCTCAGTACTTCGGAACATGTTTTCAAGTGGCAAGAGTATGCTTTCTTTGTTCTCTGCTATTGTAATGCCCCAGCTCTGAGATAGTTGGTAAATCAACAACATTCTTGAGAAATAAAACACCGACAACTTACTGCCACCACCACCAATTACATTTCTAAGTAACATGTAAGGCAACTATTTAGGGACATGAAAGTAAAAAAAATTGAGATCTAACGTTAGTAACTATTTGTATAGTACTATAGTTTGCATTTCTTTCTGATGATGAACAAATCAAAGATCAGAAGAAATTATATTTGGCTGGCATATTAACTCAGTCAAATATGAGATTAAACATATATTGATGTTTTCCATTATTTCTATGATTGGATACAGATTTAATGTAGCATGTTCCATTTGAAGGTAAGATAACCACACGACACGATAAAGGTAAGAAATAGAGAAAAAAATACAATCATCCGCAACCTGTATAATTTTTTTTAAAGAAAAACATATTCACAATTTCACATTCGCTCTCTTTGTGGTGAGAAAACCATGCATATTATATTAGATTGCCAGGTATGAAGCTTTATACTAAGAGCTACAGTCTATCATATGTACAGCATCAGCATATTGAATCCGTAAGAGGTGTGCAAAGGTTATGATATTGTATTTTTTTTTCAGTGCAATCGCTCCTCCTAACATGTTTAATATTCCTGCACTAAGACAACCTGTAAGGTTTTTTTCGCTCATGTAATAGCACTCAATCCACATTACACAAGGAAATAAACATCAATTCTAAAACCTTAGGTTTAGTGGCAGGAGATCAATTTGATTCGTATCTACATTGCTCCTAGATTGACCTTGACAAACTGTGCTACTCTCAGAATCCCAACGATCCATGCTACAAGATAGCAAGCAGAGAGGAACACTTATACAGAAAACAAGAAGATTAAACTAGCCGTACCTTTGCAGATCCCATGTCATTGCGCTTGGCAGCCTCCCTGATGGCTTTCTCCACATTCTTCTCCTCCTTCTGCACATCTGCAAAAACAAAGAGAACGAAGTAAGAACAATCCATACCCAAAATTACTTACAGGTAAGGGTTAAGGGTTTGGCGCCCAGCCCCCACGATAGAATAACCGCTGGGCTAATCGCGTCACCGCCTTGGCCATTTCTGAGGCAAACCAGAGCACCAAGCAACACCCGGCCACCCATCCTTGAAAACCCCTAGCCGTCCCAATCACACCTAGTCCCCGCTCACGCGAGCCTGATCACCAGTCCCCTTGGTGACCGGGGAAGGAGAAGTGGGGGAAAGAGAAGGGAAGGAGATGCGGGCGCGTTCGGGGGAGGAGTAGGACCTCGGATCTGGCGGTCGAGGACGCGGCACTCGTTGCGGAGGCGGCGCTGCCACTCACGCAGCTGCTGCTGCGGCGTCGGCCGCGGCTTGAGCATGTTCTTCACCTTCTCCATCGGCGCCGGCGGCCCGGGGACAGATCGGAAGCGAATCCACACTCGGTTCCAAGACGAAGCTTCACGCGGGAGAAGAGACGGGGGAGGAGAAAGCAATGACGAAGAACCGTGAAACGGCGTTGCCTTCTAGTAAGTAACTTCTAAACTACGTATCGACTTTGGGAGATCACGGCTGCACATACTTTACACGGGCTGAAGATATGTTCTTATTTTTTTCATTTTGGATTTGAATGATTGTAGCCTATAACAACTAGTCAACAAACATCGGAGATTAAAAAAATTGACATCGGTTGTAATTGTATCGAATCAATTAGACCATTTTCGATGGGTGCTGCCCTAGCCTCAACATTCGCATAAAATAAAATGCTTCACTAGGTTATGGTCACAAAGTGTCCCAACAATTTTTCCGAGTATATATTAGAGCAGCTCAAGGCGATTTGGTGGTGTAAGTCTAAAGCTACTTTTAATGAAAAAACAACACCTTGCGGTGGGAGATTTGTAGTGTGAGGCCCTTTGTGGCTCCTCTCCGTCTTCGGAGGAGCTTGTTTTTTTTTTCCAGCTCCTCTAGATAGATAGGTCCCGTTCACCTGTCTTAAAATCATTCGAAATTCATTGTTTATGGCTGAAAAACAATGTTCACTCTCTCACAAATTTCTCCAGATTTCTCCCAGCGAACAGGGCCATAAGCTCTTGAGGAGGAGTATCACCAAACAAGGCCTTAATTGATAGATGATCTACACCTTTTAGCTCAGGCATACTATGTGTTTTGACAATTTGTGTTGTTGTTGCCCTTAGGATGATAGGGTCCTTGATTGCAAGGAGATAAGCGAGAGTAAGTATATATCTAACTTTTTGGGTCTACGAAAGCAAATAGTGGCAGCCAGCAGCCACGTATCTTGTGATTAATAGAAGGTGGTCTTAGTCCATCCCTGTGATTACATGGAGTGCGGTCTTAGTCCATCCCTCCTTACCTCCATATTGTCCAAGTAGCCCCTTAAAGTCCTCTCTAATTTTTGTAGCCATAGATGAGGAGGAGAAAGGAGAAAGAAGTGGAAGAGGAGAGGAGAGGAGAAGGGAAGATGAGTCCCGCTCCCATGAGTCCCTGCGTCCACCCCTAACTGCAAGCATACCTCCTCCTTTGGGGGAGGGGGCTTGATTAGTAGATAACCAATGTTGATAAAACTCTAGGGGTCTCAGACATTAACTAGGGCGTGTTTGGATGGACTAGGACTAGTGATTAGCGGACTAGTGATGAACCCAATCCTATTGTAATCCAAGGGCTAACAAGTAGAGTAGTACTACCTCAATACATTTGTGGCCCTAGAGCCTGTTTCCTAGCTCATCGATGTCGATGGCAGTCCGATGGCGCGTGGCATCTGGAGCCTGCGCCCAACGGTTAGACGCGAGCCCAGCGAACTAGTGCCTCCCGGGTCGCGGTTGGTCGGCCCCCACGCCAGCGCCCAGGTGCCTGTGACAATGTGGTCCTGCTGCTCCGCGTCCGACGGCCTACGGCCCCCTGCACCCGGCAACCTGTGGCCCCGCGCCTGCCACAGGCCGGTAGCCTCCGCACCCCCAAGCCAGCAGCCTCACCATGGGCGACGCTCCCGGATGGCCGACCTACTCCCCGGCAGCAGCGCCAAGCGAGAAGGAATCATGTTTTTTCTCACTAACTCTAGTGGCTGCATGAGAGAGGAGACATGGCGTGCTGGAGGATAGGGTTGGGGGTACAGATGACTTTTTTTTACATAGTGCTCAAACTTTAGCCTCTAATAGCTAGGTTCTATGGACGAGTGAGCTAACAACTAGTTTGAGCTTTGGCTAAACTTTAGCCCATCCATTAGCCCTCATGTTTAGATCCTTAAGTCCTAAAAATTTAGCAACTAGTTGTTAGCCTAAGGGATCCAAACAAGAACCTAGTCAATAACTTCACATGTATGGTATTAGAGAAAATGCCCTTCCCCTTAAGCAACCGTTCATTCAGGAATCATCGAGTCTCTCAACGTGAAGAAACCGCTGACAACTCATCACCAAATATACCAACCCACTGTAGTGTAGTACCTTTTCAAATAACAGTTTTTTTTTCAATTTCAAATGTTGAAACGAATTCAGCGACTATGTATTTTTTTTTTCATTTCTTCAGAAGATTACAACTTTTGTGGGAAGGAAGTTGACCGCATTCTAAAAGTAAGGCGGAAAGCCAGAGGTCAGCTAATCATAGAGCCCTTCTTCGTGCCATATGTCGACCAAAAAATCGACCATCTCCTACAAGAGTTCTGCAAGTCAGAACCTGATAACATAAATGACCAATAGCAGGAAAGCTTGAACTCAGGGATCTTACAGATAGTGGGATTCGCTGTGGAAAACGCTCACTTGTCGACAAGAGATCATCATATGTTGTGGACCAACTGCGATGTAAAAGACATAGTGGAGTTGAGAATGGAAGCTAACCGATCTCTAACAAATATAGTTCGCAGCCTACCATGAACCAAGAAGCTATCTAACTATCATGAAACAATAAAGCTTTCTTCAGTGTGAACTAACATCACTTATTTGCTGGAAGCTCCTGACGGCTTGTTAGTGCATCAGGCGCTCAACATAAGGACTATCTAGGTTATTAAGGGTAATGCAGAAATTTAACAAATAATTCGAAATTTCCCAGGATCTTTAAACTAGCTAGTTTACCAAACACCTAGCCAAGGCAATGAGACTAGTTCTCTACAGATTCTTAAATTCCATATATCGTGTCCCATAGAAAACTATGATTCAGGCAAATGAAAGAGGACAGAAACCTTATCACTGGCTCCCGAGGGGACTTTCTTGGAACTTCTGCCTGATGTCCAACCCATTGTCTTCTCATCTCAGCCCATGCTTCAGCAGCTGCAGAACCAAAGTTTATAATTGGTTACAAATGACTCTCTGGCATCAAATCCTATTCATTCATCCATATCCCCCACAAAATGGTACTATATGACTAGTCTATTAGCTAATAACATATGTGTTATTGTCTGAATAACTGACCACAGAAGTTCATGCTAACAAAAAGCTTTCCCTTGCAAATAGTAAGAGAGAAAGAAACAATGTTCTGTAAACTGACTTTAACATGACACCAGTACTGATTTCTGAATGAGCCCCTTTAACAATGTGATTTTCTTTATCATTCCAAGAACAAGCCTATATGTACAGTTCTTGTTCAAAACAATAAAAAAATTTGGGTACGACTTTGGTGTTGGTACAAGCACAATTAACTGCATATCAAAGATGCTATAAAATCTAATGGATGAAACAACTACAATCATATTTACCTTACAATCAAACTACCATTCTCAATCTACTTATGTTGTAAGCATCCAATCACGGATATAACTCATTAAATACAACAACTCAAGATACCAAGATTTCAAAATGAAATCATACCATGGTTGATAAATGATGTATCTACCCTGTTTTCCATTGACGTTTTAGAATCGTTTACTATCGAGTTGGGAATAGACGAGATATTCCCCTCAAGAGAAACTGATATGCTAACATTCTTTTCCATTGCTTCTAGACCCGATTGCCATGGTCTTCTGTTTCCAGTAGATGAATCCTGAGATTTCTTTCTTAAGGGTCGTTTCAGTTTAGAATCTGGAAGTGACTGAGATTTGCTTAAATTACCAATACAGCCACTGCTCTGCATAAATTAAACATCAGATATGCTTGAGGCGGGAATCGTTCAAAAGATGGAATTCAAGCGCTTCATATATTAATTATATTTGCATTGCAAAAAATAATATATTTGTGGTGTCATAAGAAGATAATAAATCTTTCTTTTTTGGCACCTACCCCATATAAGCTCAAAGAGAATGTCATGCAAACACCTCAGCCATTAAGTGTGCTAACTGAACTGTTTAAAAGAGTGAGATGGTTTGTCTTTTCATGCTTCAGATATCTATTGCCGTCATTTGTTTCTGAAAAGAGAGAGAGACTGTTATTCATAAGGTAGCCAAAAATTGCAAAGGAGCAGCGGACCTCAAGCCTAAGACACAATCAGCCAAGCATTTTACAGGTCTTCTCCTACATCCACTAAAGTAAATTGTATCATCTAGAATGTAAAATTCCTGTCCAGTTTACTCTCTTACAGTCATACTGTCCATTCAATAACATAGCATGCGTTACTCGAACCGCACCATTGGATTCCTCCCATTTGATTAGCTTCACGGTCTCATCCATCCTCCTCTATCCCTTCTTCCAAATCTTACAGCTGGATTAGAACTTATACTACCCAAACATGCGGCTCGCCAAAGATTACCACAGCAACCACGGGCACCGCTCTTCGCCTCAGAACCGCACCAGGATTTCCAATAATTAAATCCGCCCTCGGATCAGATATACCATAGGAGGCCGCAACCCAGTAGGAAGTATCCCCAGCCAGCAATCGCAGAAACCAAAAAAAAAGACTAGAATGCATATTCTAGGCACAGGGTACCTCACCTTACGATGAATCTGGAACTGGAAGAGAAGCCAAATCGCTTTTCCTCGCCCACCCCTTTTCCTTGCCTCGGTTGCTCCGCTTTTGGTAGGCGACAGAGAGGAATTACGCGGACGAGAACGGGGCGGGGGAGGAGAGAGAATAGGAGGAATTTGGACCCGGAAGGATGAAATGATGGAAGGAATGTGATGTGGTTAGGTCGGAGCGTTGGCCGTTCAGTGGACCGCGTCCACGGACCTAACTCCACCGACCAGATCAGGATGGCGCCGGGTGCGTAGACCGGGCGTACGTAGGCCCGCGATGGGGGGCGCACGGCGGGAGCGGGATGGAGACAGGGAGAAAGGCACGCCGCCCGCGGCGCAAACGGAAAAGAAAGTTTGACCAATCGTACTGTCTCCCAATGCAACCTCCATTCTTTTTTGTCTTCCATCCACGAGAATGCAGAGAAGGCGAGCCGCAGAGGCAAAGCTGCAACTGCGGCGCCCCCCGCCGGCAGGCGGCAGCCCGGGGAGGCGGGGACCCGGCGGAGCTGCTGCGCAGCCCGCGCTGGGTGACGGGGAGTCGGGAACGGGCGGACCAGCGCTCAGCCGCTCAGCTGGAATGCGTCGGGATCAGAACAAACGGAAATGGGCCGGCAGCATCAGCTTCTCGGCAGACTCAGGGAGCTCAGCGCGTGTTCAGTTCCCACCCCACGTTCCCAAAAAAATGTTATAGTAGTCGTCACATCGAATCTTACGATACGTGTATGGATATTAAATGTAAACAAAAAAAATCTAATTGTACAGTTTGGTTGAAAATTGCGAAACAAATGTTTTAAACCTAATTAGTCCATAATTGAACACTAATTATCAAATAAAAACGAAATTGATACGTTAACCAAATTCCAACTTCCTCTAACTAAACACGCGCTCAGCTCCTGGATGGTTAAACAGGCCAGTGTTGGGGCTTTCTGTTTAGTTCGGCCGTTAAACGCGAAGTACTTAAAAAAATTAGACCTACGTAATTTCAAGGTAGTTAAAACGAAGAGTGGTTCTTATTGAAGCTAACCTTTGTAGAAGGGACTAGAATATATACAAAACTTGCTGCTTTTATAGTTGCAACGAAACAATTCAATTCTGCTGTCTGTATGCTAAGTTTCTTTGGCATGTCGTCCATGTTAATTTTGAAATTACATGACAAACAATATGCAAGACATGTTTGACCAGTGGAATTTGCATAGCGGCAACAATGTTAGGAGCCAGAGCGGTACTGTGCTTGACAACTTCAACAAAACAAAAGAAAAAAGAAAACCTTATGTACAGGTATTATTCGGGGAGAGGGAGGCCCCGGGTGGCAAACTGGCAATACCTCCGGTTTTATGCATTGTTGCAACTAGGAGAGGACCAAAAGGATACATGGTTGTTGCATGCAGATCGCCGGAGCCAACGAACATGCAAGTTTCCACCTCGGGCTTGGTTGGGATGTTATCGGATTCACTTTCAATCCACATGTGCTAAGGTGAAATTTAGTTCAAGTTCCACTCTAATTCACCCCAACACATATGGATTGATACGAATCTAACTACATCCAAATAAGACCTCATATGGATTTAATTTCTTTCATAAAATTCGTCGATAATGCCAAACCACTTGAAGTTTGAGTTGTATTCTGTTAGCGTTTGTTATTTGTCTGATGCATCTTCGATTGAAGATGCAAAGCGATACTTTTCCGTTAAAGTGAAACGGAGACATTTTTTAGCTCACAGTTCCTATTTTGGTGAGGAACCAAAATAATAAGAATAGAAATTTTCTTACATGCCACTTATGTTCAAGTTTTGTCTTAAGTCATCTAAAGTTTGATCAAGTTTATACAAATAATTATTGTTGGATTCCTATTTTGTGTCATAAATATATATAATTTTCTCTATAAATTTAGAGAAAATTTGATTTAGGACAAAACGAAAACATCAAGTTTTTTTATAACAGGTGGAGTATGATGCCTCGACAGTTATTAACAGTGGCATGTCAAGGATTTAAAGTTTATTCAATAGCACAGAAGAAATTATATGTAACAATATATATTAATGGGGCATTTGGTTTGAGAAATTGATTGTTCCATCGGCACCATTGCCTTCGTACTACTTGCATGTTTTGGTTTGGAGAATGAAATGTGCCTATCCATGGTCACTTCATCTCTGACATGCACATGATTGCCTTAATAACGATATATGGGTTTATCCAACCAAAAGTTATGAGCTGGTCTCACAATGAATCATTCTTTTGTATATCAAGTGATTGCTCACATAAAAACATTCCAAAAAGTTTTTCAAGGTGCTTATTTGCACTGGAATTATTTCCATTAAATTCCTTATGACGTGCCATCATGCTAGTTAGCTATCTCTTAATAGTGATAGATGCTTTTATCCAACAGAGAAATATGAGATGGTCTCACAATAAACTATTCTATTATATACCGAGCGATTCCTCAAATAATAACACCCCAAAGAGTTTGAAGGTGCTTATTTCCATTGAAATTATTTTCGTTAAATTCCTTACGGCGTGTCATCATGCTAGTTACCTACCTCTTGAAACTAGGCGGTCTTCTGACTTTTGTAGCTTGCTCGAACCCATAAGCGATCTCAATCAACCTTGGCTCGTAGCCCTTGAGCCCACCAAAGCATATCGCAAAGGGGACTCCCTGCCCGTCGTACCCCGCCGGCACGGCGATGCCCGGATAGCCCCCGATGGCGAGAACAGAGGAGGCGTCGCTGTTGGGCGCCACGATTGCATCCAGCTGGTGTTCCTTCATCAGCTTTTCCAACCCATTGGTGGATATCTCCTTGAGCCGCTGGATGGCAGCTCTCTCCCTGGTGCCAATGCCATTGGTTTTCTCCGCGGCAATCAGGTCTGGCTGCCCAAAATCTTTGAGTCTCTCCTGCAACACCAACACAACAGGAAATAGCATCATCTGATCATATATATCTTGAAAATTAACTGGAATCGCTCATGTTGATTCTGTAAAGTGGAAGGCGGAAATAGTATTTGGTTTACTTCTACAGGATGCGCTTCGTTGAATGCTATGACTTGTGCGAGGGAGCGGACTTGAGAGTGCAGTAGGTCTGACAAATAAGCATTGATGCTTAACTTGAACTCTGAATTCATCAGCAGAGTCTCTTGCTCATATAGGTCAGTGAAATTTGTTGCAATGTCAAGATCCTTGATCACGACAGTGCCTTGTTGCCTTCCAAGAAGAGTAGACGAAGTTAATCATAGAGTATTAACAGCCAAGTTGGCCTATTGTTAGTATAGTTTTGCTGCGAGACACCGCCATGTATTAACACAGCTGGAAGGAGTACCTCATTGTATCGAGATGCTTCTCATAAACCGCCATTTGCATGTCATCGTATCCTTCAAAAAACACATCAGGGACACCGATTCTCTTACCCCTCAATCCATGGATCCTCAGGAACTGTGTGTAACCCCCTTGCGGGATGTACTTGGACGCCGCTCCGGTGGCTTCGGCATCAAACTCATCATACCCGACGATGACGTCCAACACATGGACGGCATCGGATACTGTCCGACACATTGGTCTGCAATGACAAACACAAGTCAAATTACCGTTATTGTTTACAACTTATTACATATATACAATTCTGCAATGAACTAGAAATCAGTGCTTCAAGCTTAACAGGCCCTGTTCGCTTGTCTTATGAGCCATACTTTTTCAACGAATGAAATGTGTTTTTCTCTTACAATAAATTAGTCAATAATATTTTCAGTCTGACTTTTCAGCCGACACTAAGTTGTGTGTGTCCAAAGCAACACTTTTGAGTTCACAAATATATAACCGGTGCGTATTTCTGTTCCTTACGACCTTACCCAATCGTGTCTTGAAGAGGCATGATGGGGATGACACCAGATCGGCTAGTTAACCCGACAGTTGGTTTGATCCCGACCACAGAGTTGCGCGACGATGGACAGAGGATGGAGCCGTCCGTCTCCGATCCCAGTGTCACTGCTGCCATGTTGGCTGCCGCCGCAACGCCAGGCCCGGCGCTCGACCCGCACGGGCTTGCCGATAGAACATATGGATTCTGTAATTTCACGCATAGAGCAGATCACTATATACTGTAGATCGATGGGAAGTTTTGAACGATAACAATACCAGCGTCTGGCCGCCGCGGGCGCTCCAGCCGGAATTGACGGGGCGGAAATTGGACCACTCGGAGGGGTTGGCCTTGCCGAGGATGACGGCGCCGGCGCGGCGGAGGCGGGTCACCACGCCGGCGTCGCGCCTGACCACGGAGCCGAGCAGCGCCAGGGAGCCGGCCGTGGTGTTGAGCCGGTCGCGCGTGGCGATGTTGTCCTTGAGCAGGACGGGGATGCCGTGGAGGCCGACGGCGCAGCGGCCGCGGGAGGCCGAGCGCTCCGCGTCGGCGCGCGCCGCCTGCGCGAGCGCGTCCGGGTTGACCTCGATGACGGCGTGGAGCAGCGGGTTGAGGCGGGCGATCTGGTCCAGGTAGAACCGGACGAGCGCCGTCGACGTGAGGCTGCCGTTCTTGAAGCCCAGATGGATGGCGTCCACGGTGGCCTCCTCGAACTCGAACTGCTTGCCGCTGGAGCTGCAGCTGCTGCCGGCAGCGGACGCCAGGGACATTCCCATGACAGCGGCGAAGGACCCGGAGGCGCAGGTCTAGCTATACTGTCGTCCGGTCTCAGCCCGTCTGAATAAATTATTTTAAGTAACCTTTTTATATTTTCACTGAACTTGTAGAAAGAAAAGTATATTATTTGGAAACGGCTAATGCACCGGCGTGTCCACCGCCGCATCGTTGCCTAGGCTACCTTCAGTGGACGGCGCACCCAGCGAACCATGGAATCGGAAGAGCTTTGAGTTAGGCAGGCAACAAATCCAAATCGAATCGCGTGCGGTGCAAGCGTCGGGGTGGATCCAACTTACAGGTGAGCATGGCGGCCCCTGTGCTCCCCCTAGATCTAGGTCGCCAGCGGAAACTGCAGTGCAATCCTCGAGTCGCCGCGGGCGAAATATGCTCGGTGAGAGACGAAAACGATGAAGCGAAGACGAAGCGGTCGTGTCGGAGGCGAAGAGAGAGGCGCAAGTCCCAATTGTACAGATCTCTTTCCTCTCTCTATGACTAGTGGGCCAGGCTTTGCGGTTGGGTGAAAAACGCCAAAACCAGGCCACGCCTTGGATGATCAATCGACGGCGGAAGGAGCGTGCGTGCGCGTTGACAAATGCACGCACGACAAAAACAAAGTCATTACCATATTATTTATGACATCAAATAAATATATTACAAAAATATATTTTGTTGTGCATCTAGTGATAATAATTTGATATCATGATACTTTTTTATAAAATCGATTAAATAAAAAATAAGATAGCTCTATAAATTAATTTATTTAAAAGTAGAGTGGAAACTTAGTACCACTTCATCCTTTTTAACCGTCGTTCTCATTTTCCGAGAAATTAATCATACTCAACTTTCATTAAATACTAGCAAACATGCCCGTGTATTGCAACAGAGAAAAAACTATTAAATGTTCATGGGAGACAATGATGAAAATGGTGCATATCTATTTATGTTTTCTTACTCTTTCTACAAAATTTTAAATCTATAATTTATTTTAAAATCTATAAGATACTGTTAGCAATAATACGACAATGTCCTAGCTTATATAGAATTAAAATATAAAGACAATGGCCAAGAGCAACGACTTCGCGCTGCAGCTGGGGCCAGGCCACACGACGCTGGACACGTTCCTCGGCGCGCGCCTCCCGTGGACCAATGGTGGCGCCGATCGCCTCTTGCTGCATGTGCGCCGCCACGTCTGGACATGCGTGTTGCGGCCCTACTTGCAACACCTCGAGTCCGTCACCGATGGGATGGAGGCACGGCGCCGTGAGCTGCGGCTCTACACCAATGTCAATGCCAGCGGAGCCGCCGATTGCGGTGGACGTCCGCGCCCTTCACCCACTCGGCCACGCTCGACACGGTGGCGATGGACCCGAACCTCAAGGCCGCATCCGCGTCGACCTGGAGAGCTTCTCAAAGGATCAAGATGCCCAAGAGAGGAGGTGAATTTGGCTAATTCTAAAATTCTCTGCAATAATTAAACCCTACACTTAGCCTACTTCACCCATTGTATCTAGAATGTGTTTCTATTGTTCTACCGCACAAAAGTTTTGCAACCTAAGTTTCAATCCTACTCTGGCATGGCAATTCTTGGAATGTAAAGACATGAAATGAATTGCTCAAATGTAAATGCTTAAAGTAAAGAGAGGGAAAGGAATATGGCGATGTTTTGCCGAGGTATCGGAGAGTCACCACTCCCCGCTAGTCCTCGTTGGAGCACCCGCACAGGGGTGTAGCTCCCCCTTTATCAGCGCAAGGGTCAAGTGCTCTCTACGTGCTGATTTTTCGACACTCCATCACGGTGAATCGCCCACAACCGCTTACAACTTGAGTTTGGTCATCCACAAGCTCCGCCGGATGATCACCAAACTTCCAATCACCACCAAGCCGTCTAGGTGATGGCGATCACCAAGAGTAATAAGCACAAACTCTCACTTGACCACAACAAGCCTAATGAGAAGGGTGGATGCACACTTGCTACTCTCCTTGCACTAATGAGGCCTTAATCTTGGATTCTCAAATCTCAATCATCTCACTAGGCTCTTGCTCTCCTTTACACTCTCAAGGGTGTTTCTCAGCTGAACAAATGGATAAGACACCTCCCTTGGACGAGTGAAGTAAGTATTTATACCCCCTCATTCAAAACATAATGTTTGGAGACTGAATCATCACTCTATGGGTTGACCGGACGTTTCGGTCAGGGTGACCGGATGCTCCGGTCAGTTATCCCTGCCACTGTGTCAGAAAGAGCCGTTAAGTTCTGACCGAACTCTGACATGCGTCCAGTCATCACTGACCGGACGTGTCCAGTCATGAAAACTGCTCTCTAGAACCTTACTGATGTTGATCGGACGCTGCACCCAGAGTCCGGTCACTTCGCTGTTCAACGTCCGGTCAGTTACCGGATCCTGACCAGCGTCCGATCAACACTGACTGGATGCGTCCAATCAGGAATCTCCCTCTCTGGAACCTCTCTGGAGTTGACCGGACGCAGGCACCCAGCATCGGGTCGCTTTCCACTCAGCATCCGGTCGCAATCAGATGGCTTCAGTTAATCAAATGAACTGACCGGACTCATCCTTCAGTGTTCGGTCACAACCAGACCAGCGTCCGATCAGTCATTTGACCCTCCATTCACTTCCAACTCAAAATCATATGTGAATGATGTTTGCCCCAATTGATCTCAGGGCTACTCTGGAGCTACCTAGTGCTAGATTTGACAAGTGTGCACCACACCTAACCCACTAGACTCACCTAGGTCAAGTTACTAGTCCATACCTCCTTAATAGTACAGCCAAAGGAAAAACAAAGTTCTAAACTACTCTAAGTGTCTCTTCAATACCAAACGACACTTAGAACTAGTCTATCCTTAATCTTGTCGTCCATCTTTTAAAAACTGAAATGATTTCCATCGTAAGGGCATGACAACCATGATTGCCCAATCAATTGCCATTACCATGACCTAATTTAAATTGCCTCTGTAAAACACACGTTAGTCATAGTAATCTCGTATTATCATTAATCACTAAAGCCCAACTAGGGGCCTAGATGCTTTCAGCTTCCTCAAGGGCCACGTGTACTACCACCGCCTCGGCCGCGTCTAGCGTAGGAGCTACGTGCTCTACGACGCTCCCAACATGGGCAAGTCCACATTTGCCGACGTGATGGTGAGGTTCCTAGGATACGACGTCTATGAGATTGACCTATCCCGTGGCGACTGCAACGACCTCCGTGCCCTGCTTTTGGACACCATCTTGCGGTCGCTCATCCTCGTGGAGGACCTCGACCGCTACTGTTGGCGGTCCTTAACTCCTACTTTTTGCCGCCAACACTAGCATAAAATCCACTCGAATGGACACCAACCCTAGAAATAGGGCTTTAGAACTAACACTTTCCACAAGTTTTGGTGATTCGTCATTTGCAGGAGGACATATCAAAATAACATGGAAAATGTACCTACAGTGTACAGGAAATACAACATTGTAAACACCTGACATGAGCCCAAGGGGGAGGGGCCCACAACCAGACAAATTAGGGCATGAACATAAGGAGAATCTTGCCAAAAGCCCAAACAACCGACATATCTAGGTAGAACACCAACGCAGGAGAAGTCTAGGCCCACGTAGCAAACAACTAGAGGAAGGCGGTCATAGGGCAGCTCCACCAGGGTGCGACCACAACTAGGGTGCGCCCGTACCCCTGCCACCGCCTCTCAGGCCCACTCTCCTCTGGTGGTACCATCAATGCGCCTAGGGTCGGTTTTGGGGGGTTTCCTAATTTATCTCAGCCAAACCGACCATGGAGCACTATATAAGAAGCTACCCCCCTTCGTTCACAACAACACACAAAAAAGAAGAGCAAAGCAAGAGCAAGAGCATCCCACTCCATGGGCTTAGGCCCTAGATAACTCTAGCAAATTAGTAGGGAGAGATGTAAGGGAGAGTTCAGGAAAGAAGTGCCGGACTTGTCGGTAACCTTCCCCTGCTTGTACCTCGATGAATACGTGCTTTGTCAGCCTGGGCACATTTTAGCAAAAAACCGAACACCGAACCGAACCGCACCGAACCAAAGTGTCAGTTTTTTTGGTTTTTCGGTTCGGCTTCGGTTTTGGATCCTAGGAACTTCGGTCTTCGGCTACGGTGTTGGTTTTTGAGTCGAATGGAACCGAACAACCGTCGAACCGAAGTTAGCAGCAATCTCCGCTATCTAGGCCTGCTTGTCCATAATTCTTCGCTTCAACCCAGAGTCCACCAAGGCCCACAACGCACTGCTCTGGGCAGACCTGAGGCCTCTCCCAGTCTCCCTCTCCTGTCCGACCCCCTCTACCTCTGGCCTCTCTCTCACTCAGTCTGTCAGTCACCCCGTCTCCCATCCGAGTCCTCTCCCTCTCCCACCCGACTCTGCAACTACCTATCCGAACCCTAAAACCTAGCGACGACGGCGACGCGACTGGAAGGCGGCCTGGCAGGATGGGGAAGCGGCAGCAGGCGAGGCAAGGCGCGGTGACGTGATCGCCGCAGCTACTGATAGCCTTGGTGCGAAAGCGCATGCTTTCGGTGGATCTTGCGCCATGGTTGCTCCATGGCGCGGGCGCGACATGGTTGGTGGTACTGCAGGTCTTGGTTGCTCCATGGCGCGACGGTGGTGCTTGCAGGCGGCGGCGGCGGCGGGAGCGGCGGCTTGCGAAAGCAAGACGGTCATGCGACCATGGAGATGGACTGATGGAGGTTCAAGTGCTTGCCTCTGTTTTCATCGGTTTTTTCGGTTAAAACCAAAAACTGAACTAAAAAATCGAAATCGAAGTTGTCGGTTTTTGCTGCTCTGAAGAACCGATCGGGTGTCACTTTCTGAAAACTAAACTTTCTATAAACCGAACCGAAATCTCGGATAAAACCGAATGCCTAGGCTGAGTGCTTTGTACCTCGACGGGTATCTTAGTAAGTGTTCGTAGTTCCTTTGGTTATAAAAGTCTTTCGATTAGTTAAGCTATACTTCTATTTGTTTGCGGGTTCGTCATCCGTCCCCATGGTAGATACTCTAGTAGAGGGCTCCCGATAAAGACGGATAACCCTGATCGACGCTAGAGTAGTAGTCGATAGCGTAGACGTGGTGTCTAGGCTAGAGGCTACCTTCATTTGCCTCGTACTCTATGGTTGAGGGGTAGGCGGCAGGTGGTGACAGCCCTGTCCATCCCTTGTAATCCCCCACATTCGGGTATGGCGTAGAGCTACAGGCTGGCATCACTTGACAGACCAGGTGTGATTCGGTGCCCGAAGTAAGCAAGTATAAGTAGAGTTTATCTATCCTTAGACCCTAAGCCATAGGAATCCTTCTCTACCCTTATTAGCTACCCTTGTGTTGTCTTTGGACAAATTAGCTAGAAGAAATACCTCCATTCCTTGTAGAAATACGATACCATGTATTCTTCTGGGTGAAAGCTATAACGATAATTCTGTACGCATGCAAATTCATTCTATAGACGTTAAGAAATACCAACAAACTTTCTAACGCCATTGCTAGGGAACAATTGCTATTTTCTTCGAACCTAGTTCATCCTCGTATCTGTATGTTTCATTTTTTTATAAAAAACAAAATAGTTTTCTTTCATCTTTTCACCATGAAGCAAACTCAAATTCAAAATCCTTCCGCTTCAAAGGGGAGTTCCATGAGCCACCACCAAAACCAACCCTTCATTCTGGCCATGAACTCCACCCTGGCTTGATAGCCATGATTCGGGCACAACCCTTCTCAGGGCATGACAATGAAAACCCCTGCCATAACCTGCTAGAATTCGAGGAAATGTGTTCATGCCTGAGCATCTCGAGCATGACACAAGAAACTCTAAGGTGAAAATTGTTTCCTTTCTCTCTCACAGGGAAGACGAAACAATGGTACACATTTGTCATAGAAAGTACGAATGGGGACTGGGATGAACTTAAAGACAAGTTTTGTCTTGCATTTTTTCTCATGTCCCATATCGGCTCTCTACCAAGGGCAATCCTTGACTTTGAGCAGTACGATAAGGAGTCTATAGGTGTAGCCTAGACTAGATTTTCAAAGTTAATTTATGCCGGCCCAGACTTGTCTTTGCCCGATGGCGTATTGCTGCATCTCTTTTGTTCAGGTCTTGACATAGATGTAGACATATGCCTAGACGTGACTACCAGAGGTCGTTTCACACACAAACCTATGACAGAACAAGTAGAATTCCTTAAAAACTTCATAGACAAACACACTTCTTCCGTCATAAGAACCAAACCCCTCTATGAAAAAGTCATGTCGAGTGTTAAGGAGTCCTCATCTGTCGAAACTAAACACATACCATCCCTAGGTTCGACTCATGAGCCCTCACCCGAACCACGAACACTGAATGAACGAGTAATTCATCCTTCAGAGTTCTTTATCAAATTCGAGGATTATCGCAATATCTCAAAGTTATCATGGCACGAAAAGCACACAAAGGAAGTTTTCCCTAGAGCAAAATCGTCAAAGGAATGGTTAATGGAAGTGAAATATTCTTCTGAAGCAATTCAGATTATTTTACCTTCCACGGCCATGCCTTGTTCGTTAAGGGGAACAAACATAGAAGCCCTACACAACCCCACAGTCAGAACTAGTATCATGTTAGAATTCTAGCGAAAAACCTTGTGGGTAACATGCCACTAGTTCCGACCAATAAACTCTTCAAAAGTCCTTTGGGACTATTTTTTGAGTGTTGTGGGATCGCCAGGGTCGTGTCAGTCATAATCGACAAAATTGAGGTTTTCATAGACTTCCATATCTATGCCATCCTTGAGTTTGATATTCTCATAGGCTACCCTTTGGAAAATCTTATTCGAGAAAAGCCTTCCTAATGGGGATGGGGATCCTGATCTTTCGTCAGGTAGAGGTAACTATCATTGTGGCGGAGAATGACACATCGATCCAACTTCAGATCAAAAGATCGAACCCTGCAATCTTAGCACCACAGCTCCTTTGGTTATCAACCAAGTCACGAACCAGGTTGACCTCGCCAAGAAGGCTAATCCCTGCCTGTGCAATGAAGAACACAAGCAAGAACAAGAAAGAACACAACCAAATTGCAGATGAATGATTAATCTCACGAGTTGGGGTCTCACAAACCGATGAACGACGAAACTGTTCTTGACAGAATAATCTAAGCAAAACCCGAACCCTAATGGAGGAGCGCGGCTGTTTATGAAGACTCTAGGGTCATGCAAGACCCCTGGACACGCCCCTAATGGGCCTAAACACGATACATGGTCCAATGGACCAAAAGACGGTGTCGCAGCACCCTGGTAGATTCTAAATGCTAACTTGTGACCACGATTCCCGTTGATTCTGAATAGATTTTACGTGAGACGACTTGGATTGACTTTCTTATCAAATTAGCTTTCCATCCATATGTGGATCATCGAAAACGGAGTGTGGATGCGTCCTGGGTGACCAGTTTAAGGCAGACTAGTCCTGGAGGCCGAGGCAGATTCGAAATCATGTTGGATCGAGCCTCCGGTTTTTGTTGGACGTCCTTGCTGGTCATCATCGCCTCCACCACGTCCTCTAAGTCCCTCATGACCCTCTCCAATGTTCCTAAGAAAAATAACATCATTAGGTAGTTGTCTATTCTCAAAAGTATGAAAAGAATCGCTTAAGAACAAGCTCACCTCTAAATTAAGTTGACGCATTCGAGCCCGGGTCATTGGACCTTGCATGACGGTTGGAGGATTAGCTAGTACATCCGAAGGAGTGATGTCCTCATCGTCCTTCCCCTCTTGAATCTGAGTCATCCTCGACTCAAGCTCATCTTCTTCTCCCAAATAAGGCTTCAAATCTGCAATGTTAAAGGTGGGACTAACCTCGAACTCGGGTGGCAACTCAAGTTTGTAGGCATTATCATTTGTTTTCTCAATTATCTTATAAGGACCAGCAGCTCTTGGCATTGATTTAGACTTATGTAGCTCAGGAAATCTATCTTTTCTCAAATATAACCAAACCAAATCACCCGGTTCAAGTTTAATCTCTTTTCTACCTTTACTACCAGCAATTATATACTTTTCATTCATTCTTTCAATATTTGCTTTAGTTGTTTCGTGCAACCTACGAATAAAATCAGCACGCTCTCTAGCATCACTATGTATTCTCTCAGTGGTAGGTAAAGGCAAAAGATCAATAGGAGCATGGGGATTAAAACCATACACTACCTGAAAAGGACTTACCTTGATGGTGGAATGTTCTGTCCTGTTATATGTAAACTCCACATGCGGCAAACACTCTTCCCACATCTTCAAATTGCGCTTCAAAATTGCTCTCAACATGGTGGACAATGTTCGATTGACAACCTCAGTTTGCCCATCAGTTTAGGGATGACATGTTGTAGAAAACAGCAGCTTGGTCCCCAATTTATTCCACAACATGCGCCAAAAATGACTCAAGAATTTTACATCACGATCTGAAATAATAGTAGAAGGCATACCATGCAAGCGAATGATTTCTTGAAACAAAAGGTCAACAATATGAACAGCATCGTCGCTCTTATGACAAGGAATAAAATGTGCCATCTTAGAAAAATGATCAACCACCACAAAAATACTATCCCTCCCCCTCTTAGTCCTTGACAAACCCAACACAAAATCCATAGATATATCAGCCCAAGGAGTAGAAGGAACATGAAGAGGCATATACAAACCATGTGGGTTCAACCGCGACTTAGCTTTTTGACATGTGGCACACCGAGCCACATACCACTCTACATCTCGCCTCATCCTTAGCCAAAAGAAGTGTGTGGACAGCACCTTCTCCGACTTCTTGGCACCAAAATGTCCCATCAATCCGCCTCCATGTGCCTCCTGCAACAACAAAAGATGAACGGAACCAACTGGAATGAATAGGCGGTTAGCTCTAAACAAAAACCCATCATTGATCATAAACTTATTCCATGTACATCCCTCTCTACAATTAAGCAACACGTCCTTAAAATCAGGGTCAAGCACATATTGTTCTTTTATGGATTGAAGACCAAAAATCCAACAATCAAGTTGGGACAGGAATGTATATCTTCTAGACAAAGCATCAGCAATCACATTATCCTTCCCTTTCTTATGTTTGATAATATAAGGAAAAGATTCAATAAATTCAACCCATTTAGCATGCCTACGATTCAGATTATTTTGAGAGCGAAGATACTTAAGCGATTCATGATCAGAATGAATAACAAATTCTTTAGGCCACAAATAATGACACCACATCTCTAAAGAACGAACAAGTGCATATAATTCCTTATCATACGTGGAATAATTAAGAACAGGGCCATGCAATTTTTCACTAAAGTAAGCAATGGGTTTACCATCTTGCATCAAAACACCTCCAATGCCAACTCCACTAGCATCACATTCTAGCTCAAAAGTCTTACCAAAGTTTGGAAGTTGTAGCAATGGTGCGTGTGTGAGCTTGTCCTTCAAAGTGTCAAAGGACTCCTCATGTGTCTTTCCCCAATGAAACACCACCCCTTTCTTCGTCAACTCATGCAATGGGGCAGCAATGGTGCTGAAATCTTTGACGAAGCGACGGTAGAATCTTGCAAGACCAAGAAAACTCCTCACCTGTGTGACGGTTTGGGGAACTGGCCAGCTCTTTATGGCTTCAATTTTTATCTCACCCACTTCAATTCCCTGTGGAGTTACAACATAGCCAAGAAAAAAAACTCAATCCGTGCAAAAGATGCACTTCTTAAGGTTACCAAATAAACGTGCATCACGTAAGGCATTAAAAACAACACGTAAGTGATCCATATGTTCATCAAAAGACTTGCTGTAAATCAATATATCATCAAAATAAACTACCACAAAACGACCAATAAAAGCTCTTAAAACCTCATTCATTAAGCGCATGAAAGTGCTAGGTGCATTTGTCAAACCAAAAGGCATTACTAACCACTCATACAACCCGAATTTGGTTTTAAACGTAATTTTCCATTCATCTCCAAGTTTCATTCTAATTTGGTGGTAGCCACTTTGCAAGTCAATCTTAGTGAAAATTATAGAACCACACAACTCATCAAGCATGTCGTCTAGCCTAGGAATAGGATGATGATATCGAATAGTAATATTATTGATGGCTCTACAATCAACACACATACACCAAGTTCCATCTTTCTTAGGAACCAAAAGTACATGAATGACACAAGGACTAAGGCTTTTGCGTACATACCCGCGGTCCAAAAGGTCTTGGACTTGTCGCTGAATTTCCTTAGTCTCCTCAGGATTGGTTCGATAGGCAGCACGGTTGGGCAAGGTTGCTCCCGGAATCAAATCGATTTGATGCTCTATTCCTCTCATAGATGGCAGCCCCAGGGGTATCTCAGCTGGAAAAATGTCTTCATACTCCTGCAAAAGGTTAGTGACAGCAGGAGGCGCCGAGCTAACAATATCATCAAGCGAAAACATAGCTCGTTTGCATACCAAAGCATATCAAATATCATCATCAGAAATTTCAGCAAAGTCATATTTTGATGCAAGCATAACACCACCCTTCAATTTAATCCCTTCGGCCTTAGAAATAGATGTAGACTTATCCTTTTTAGGTGGAAGAATAGAATTAGCAACATGCTGATTTTCAAATTGAACATCATTCAAACTAGCAGCGCGTTCTCTATCAGCTTGTACAATTTGAGTAGGGGTCAAAGGTACCAAAGTAATTCTTTTTCCTTTATACACAAAGGTGTATTTATTACTTCTACCATGGTGTGTAGCATCATTATCATGTTCTTAAGGATGACCTAATAAGAGTGAACAAGCTTGCATAGGTACCACATCACAATCAACAAAATCAGCATAAGAACCAATAGAAAATAATACTCTGCAAGTTTGTGTTATCTTTGCTTTACCTGAATCATTTAGCCACTGAATATGGTATGGATGTGGGTGTGGGCATGTGGTCAAGCCAAGCTTCTTGACCAAATCAGAACTCACCAAATTATTGCAGCTACCTCCATCAATAATGACACGTGCTCGATGGTTGTTGTTGACGAAGAAAATCTAGAACAAGTTATGGCATTGTAGCTTCTCAGGTTGCTGGACTTGTGAGCTGAGCACCCACTGTACAATGATGCTCCAATAGGCCACCGTGGCCTCGTCACCAAGGACTTCGCCGTCCTCCTCATCTGCATCTTGGTCTTCTTCATCCTCAATGTCAGAGGTGCTGATGTATCCATCTTCTGTAGCAATATATGCCCGTTGACTTGGGTAGTCCTTCTGCACATGGCCAATGCCATGGCAGCGGTGGCACTGAATGCCCAAAGTGCGTCCTGTCAATGCAATGGAGGAGGCACTCTTGGTAGGCACCTGCAAAGAATTTTTACCTAAATCTGAAGGTTGTGCGGGAGGTCCCTTAGGTGTAGCGGAAACTCCAGAGGCTGTTGGTCGCTTGCTCGCTGGTGGAGGCGCCCAAAAAGTGGTTGGCTTGGTCAGCCCCAAAGATGGTGCCGAGCGTGGCGTGTATGTGGTGCTGACCTTGCTCTTGCTCTGCTGTTCACGCCCCTGCAATTCCTTTTCTGCAAGCATAGCCAACTGAAACAACTGGTTGACAGTGTTAAATTCTTTATAATCAACAATGTCCTGAATCTCACGCCTCAAACCCAAATAAAACGACAAATGGCATCTTCGTTCCCCTCCACAACACTACAGCGCATCAATCCCTTTTGAAGCTCACCATAGTAATCCTGTACAGATTTATCTCCTTGTTCTAAACGCAACAATTTCTTACACAAGTCTCTATGATAAGAAGGAAGAACAAAACGATCATGCATAGCTACCTTAAGTTCTTCCCATGAACCAGGTAAAGCATCCTATGCAGCTAGCCCATTCCACCAAATAATGGCAAAATCCTTAAACTCACTAGTAGCTTGTCGAACTCTATGATGCTCAGGCACAAGGTGGGCGCTAAACTTTTGTTCTACTGTCATCTCCCAATCAAGATATCCTTCAACGTCATAATGACCCCAAAAAGATGGTATTGTGAACTTAATCTTAGCATAAGGATCATCGGGCACACGATGATTATTACCTTGATGGTGGTGGATGCCACCCATACCTGTCATGTTGCGGTGAAGATGTCGTCGTAATCTTGCTTGTTGGAAGGCTGCTCGATCTATGTTCCCAGCGGCATCATGCACCGTGTCTTCTGGCAAGAGACCATCGGTGTTGCTGTCGGAGACGCCATTGTTGTTGACTGCCACCAAGGTTTCCAACTCAGTAACCTTGTCGGTTAGCGTGGAAATTCATTTGTCCAATCTCTCCATGCTGTTGCCAATGTTGAGTTCAATGAGTGCATCAGTGATGGCCTTCCTGACAGCCTCATTCATCCTTTTTAGGCATCCTCTACAACAGCTTGTAGTTGTTCTTGGCTGACACACTCGTTGAAACTCTTAGGATTGTTAATTCTAGTCTGATCACCTCCTGCCATTGTAAACACAAAAACAGGAACAAATGGTGAAAGTTATCCCTACCAAATGACTACGTGGTTGCAGTGGTGTCACTTTTCACAGCAAGTGGAAACATCTTACCAAGCTCTTACAAAGTTCTTACCAACGCAAGCAGTGGGCGGTACAACCAACAACTGGTTCGTGATACCTATGAGGCAGTGGTACCGAGATTGCAAGGCCCCTTTTCTGTACTGATCTGAAGAGTTTGTGGAGCTTGGAAGGCGCACAAAGAGTAATATGTATATCTGGCACACATGTCAGTAACAGAAAGTAATGCTGAATTATAGTCCAAAGTACTTGTTCTCGTTGCTGGTCTAAAATGTTACAAGTACCAGGTGTGTAACAAACAAGTATGGTGGATAGCAAGGTGACAGGTGTGTGAAAAACAAGTATGGTGGATGGAAACAGCAACACAAACAAGAAACCAGACAGTACACGCTAACACAACTCACTTTGGTCTTCTCTCCGTGCTCCTCTAGATATTGTTCATCTTTTGCCCCTCTCTTTTTTCTATTATTTTGGGCTGTCGTTGTTTTTTTTGGAAAATTTTGACTTTTTATTTTATTTTTTTTGATATTTTTCCTTCACTTAGGAGCACAAAAGAAGTAACCACAGAAAATATGAGCTTAAACAAGTGAAAGGTGTGGCCTGTGGAATTTTCAGAAGACGTGCTCAAAATCGACAAAAAGCTTGTGACCACGAAAAGAGGATCTTGTGACCACTTTTTGACCAAAATAAAAATCTTCGACCCCGAGAGGACGTGGGATGGATAGATCCAAAAAAATTTTCTGATTGATTTTGATATGTGGAACGTCGAAATACGAGTTCGTATGCGAAAACTAGATTAGTTTTAAGAATTGGCTCCAAATTAGAGGATAAAACAGGAACAATGTGCACAAAACTGGTCATAGCAGCAAAGATTTGATAGAAATGATGGAGAAAAACACACGAACTGGACTCTAACACGACCTAACCAGCAACAAGACCTTGACTAGGACACAAACTCAACACGATGGACTCTGAAACCGAAATATGCAAAGGCTATGGCGTTGAAGGTTCTAGGACAGGAAAAAAAATGGCACTGGACTATGGGACAAAAGCGAAACACTCAAACTAGGGGATAAATGTGAACCTGACGGTATACCTTAGCTCTGATTACCCCTTAATGGGGATGGGGATCCCGATCTTCCATCAGGTAGAGGTAACTATCGTTGTGGCGGAGAATGACACACCGATCCGGCTTTAGATCAAAAGATTGAACCCTACAATCTTAGCACCACAATTCCTCTGGTTATCAACCAAGTCATAGACCAGGTTGACCTCACCAAGAAGGCTAATCCCTACCTACACAACGAAGAATACAAGCAAGAACAAGAAAGAACACAACCAAATTGCAGATGAATGATTAATCTCACGAGTTGGGGTCTCACAAACCGATGAACGGCGAAACTATTCTTGACAGAATAATCTAAGCAAAATCCAAACCCTAATGGAGGAGTGGAGGCTGTTTATGAAGACTCTAGGGTCGTGCAAGACCCCTGGACGCACCCCTAATGGGCCCAAACACGATACATTGTCTAACGGACCAAAAGACGGTGTCGTAGCACCCTGACAGATTCTGGACGCTAACTTGTGACCATGATTCCCATTGATTCCGAACAGATTTTGATGTGAGACCACTTGGATTGGCTTCCTTATCAAATTAGATTTCCATCCATATGTGGATCATCGAAAATGGAGTCCGGATGTGTCCTGGGTGACCAGTTTAAGGCAGACTGGTCCTGGAGGCTGAGGCAGACTCAAAATCATGTTGGATCGGGCCTCCGATTTCTGTTGGACGTCCTTGCTGGTAATCATCGCCTCCACCACGTCCTCTAAGTCCCTCATGACCCTCTCCAATGTTCCTAAGCTAAATAACATCATTAGGTAGTAGTCTATTCTCAAAAGTATGAAAATGATCGCTTAAGAACGAGCTCACCTCTAAATTGAGTTGACGTGTTCGAGCCCGGGTCATTGGACCTTGCATGACGGTTAGAGGATCAGCTGGTACATCCAAAGGAGTGATGTCCTCATCACTTCCCATGGGGGCCTTGATGAAAAGTTAGGAGAAACTATTGTTGCTACTCCTATCCCCTACCCAAAAAGTCCAATGGCGAAGCAGCATCCCAACCATGACCCGTTCGAGGAGGTGAAATTCATTTCCCCGTTCGCTTCACATTCTTGTGAAACAGAACATCTAGTACCCTTGCTCGAACTTAAGCAATGTCCCTCTGGCCAACCAACCATTGTCCTCGAGAATGATCGAGATTCAATGTTGTTTCCTCATGATATACTTCTTACAAAAGAAAACTCTTATGCCATGGACCTTTCTAAAGCACCAACTCTAGAGACTGAGAAGCATGAAAGTTTCTCTTTCGAGACCCCTCACGTTTCATGCTCACGTTTGGAGTCTCCAGAGTTCGTTGTGCTTAGTGCTGCTTGCTGCTACAAGGAAGACAACCACCCATCACTCCTCATTTCCAAACTTTTTAAGAGGATGGTTGTGGATGCTTTCGTTTATCATAAACATTACAAATCTTGTAGCAACACTATGGCACTAACCTTGCAGCTTGAACATTAATGTTAAATGTTTGGTGGTCAAGCTGGGAACTATACCACCATTGATAGCTGCAAGATGAAGCGGTCAAGCTTAAGACCATAAATCAAGCACTGCCGGGAGATACCCCGGATTATCATAGAAAAAATATATGATTACCATAAAAAAACTTTCCTTTTTAATAAAAGCAAGAATATGTTGTCAAGTTAGTATGCACCTTCGGGTATTCTTGGTTGCTAACCCTGTCAGGTTGAGATCAAGAAGAACAATGTACTTATGATGCTAAAGAACATGGGAGTTGCATCATTCATACACATTGATGTTCTTGTATGATGGAACACACTAAGGAGACCCTGACTTCACACACTTGACTTTTACACAAAAGTCCAAGTGTGGGGGAGGATGCCTTGCCACATGTTCCATTCACACCAAAGACCATCTTGGTTGAAAAAAGTGATGTCAGCTCTGCCTTGCTAAAAAAGGGAGATCTAAAAAATATAGACGATAGGAGGAGAGAAGAGAAAGCTGAAATATATATAAAAAGAAGAAGAAAGAAGAGAGCATTCTCCTCTCCTAGACCTTTGCTATCACTAAGGCCCATGGTCCATAGACACTAGTGGCCCAGCCTTGGTGATAACCTGAAATGAACCATATACAAGCCACCGTTGCAGCAGCTTCAAAATCTTGTCCACATATGCTGCCGGTAAATGCACTCAGGAATACAAAGGTACAACAATAAGTGTGGGGGAGATCTCTCAAGCATGACGAACACACATTAGAGATCTTCCACCAACACGTTGCACAAACATCGACTAATAAAACATGCAAAAGGACAAGACAAATGGCTCAAGAGAGGATTGGCTGAACTTTTGGTTTAGCCAGACCACATCTGAACCCCTTAACACCTTCCTCTACAATGATAGTTTGTGCAACAAATCCCTCAACTCTCCCAAATTTTAAAGTTTAAAACATTGAACAAATTAAAAATGCAAAACAAATGTAGCTCCACCTCCATGCAAATTAATAAACCACATGTCGGGTTCATAAACCCGGGGTCCCTCGGGGATCGGCTTCCATGCTAGGGCTCAGCCCAGGAAAACATCATGTAGTTCATGGGCTGGCCCTAGAGTCTAAAACCACGACGGGCCGAAAGGATAGTCCGGTCACCGACCAGAAGGACTAGCCGAAAGAACAAACGCCCGCTCGTTAACTTCTTCGGCCCACCTCTCCGACCGAAGCACTCGCTTCGGACACCAGCCGTCTCTAGATGGCCTCTCCGATCGGAAGGCCCACCTCTCCGACCGGAGCACTCGCTTCGGACACCAGCCGCCTCCGGATGGTCTCTTCGATCAGAAGGCCTGGCCCAAAACGCTGTCTCCTACTCTGACCCCACATCTTCGACCGATGACCCATAGGAAGCGTGCTTGCCGTTCTTCTCCGACTGGCGCAGCCAGGGCTGACTGGGGCCATCCGACCGGGGACGCCCGCTTGGAAGGGACCAGGGGCAAACGGAGAAGGCAGTGCACAAGTCAAACCATGATACCAGGGACCATACCCTATACGCCTGCGGGAACAGTGCTCCACAACTACCCTGACACAAACAGTATTGTAGGCGCCGACATTTGTGTCTACAGTATTGTAGGCGCCATTGAACTCCCGTATGGCAAAAAATCCCCCCACACGCCTCTGGGCGTCACCAGGATTCACCATGCCTGGTACACGTGGTAGGGATCCTCACATACCAACAGTATTTTATAGGTACTGACATCCACCCTTCTTGAAGAAGCCAACACAACCTCCCATGTGCACCTGACATTCTACAGTGACATCAATAGTATTGTAGGCACCTACCATCATCACTATCCTCATCGGTGTGGGCAACAAGGCTTACAAACACTTGTACTCTCTCCCTCTCACCTGTAAAGCCATCCCCTTCATCTATAAAAGGGGATGTGCTCCCTCCAATGAAGGAGGTCGACTTCTTCAAGTTTAGATTCACTAGATCGATAGCTCACAACCCCTCAAGCACACGCTTAGACTCATAGCTCATAGCGGAGCTCCGGTCGCTCTCGGCCCTTCCGGTCGGACCCCGTCGGGCCTCTTGTACACCCCTCCTTCCTACTTCTCGTTTGTAACCCCACTACAGACTTTGAGCACCTAGGCTCAGGAATAAAGTCACCGACCGACCCAGACTGGACGTAGGGTATGTTGCCTGAACCAGTATATATCCTGTGTCATTGAGTGTTAGGCCACCTCCGATCACAACGTACAGCAAAACTACAAATATTCACTAGTTGGTCACTTTCTGTACCGACAATTGGCGCCGTCCGTGGGGAAGACGCTGTACGTTCAACACTTTTTGGTCATCGGATGGCCCATTTTTCCGCCACCCCCGCCACGGCGGGCTCAGGCGATACGATTCACCTCGGCTCGCTAGAGTATCCCGCACTCTCACCACCAAGGATGCAGGTTCCACCCATTTTCGAGCCATCCCAGGCCTTCCTCTTTGGAAGCCTAGACTTCGTCGCCGACCGGCTTGGCGTACTCCACCTCCGCGAGGAGACTCGCGACCCGGCACCCGTCGGGGAGACGTCCTCCATCGACTCCGGGACACGCGACATCTACGGCGCGGCATCTGTGCTTCATTCCGAGCAAACTCTCTGCTCAAACCCCACTGTAAGTAATACGCGTACTTTTATTCGCCCTTTATTTACTACCTCCCACCGGTCGCTCGGGGGGACTGCACCGCCTACGCCACAAACAACGTACGGTTGGTTCCCCTATGACCTTGCATCCTCCACGGATGCTTATGCTCAGGGGCTCCGAAGGGCGCTGGCACCATCCCCGCTCACGTCCGAATTCGTAGGAATGGCAGGCTTCGCTCCTGTCATTTCCCACGAACTCCCGGATAACGAGGGCGAGAGCAATGGTTCCAGCATCGGTGATGTGGCGCCCCGCCACCATCCGTCCCGAGAATGCGCTATGGCAGACGGTCCAGGGCAGCCGCCGGTGGTTTCGGAGTCCGCGCAAACACACGCCCCTCCGGACCCGTGTGCGGAGGCCCTCGTGTCTGTGCAAGCACACGCTAAGGAATTACGACAACGGTGGCATAGCTAGCCGCCGCCTGCGTCGGCACGGTCGGTGCGGCACGTTGCGCCCCATGCGCATGGCCTGGAGGGTGGCGCCTGGGGTCGCGCTCGTTAGGTCCAGCATGACATTGTGAACGAGGGGAACAATGTCCCTCAATTCACCCGGGTCGGCTAGAATATCGCTGCTGCAGCAATGCTTCTACGCGGTGTTCTCGAGCCCGTCGACCCCTAGGAGCGGGCAGTCTACCGGAACCTTCAGGTTCTAGTAGAGGCCACCGCCATCCAACAGGCAGAAAGCTCCACATTGCGACTCCGACCCATGCCCTCTCTCCTCACTGGGGGGACGGGGATGCACCAGCCGGATTGCTCCGTTCGCTCACCGCTGTAGCCGTCAGGCTCAGCTCAGGGTGCGGCAGCCGCGCCACGGTCCGACCGGGCGCCCACTCCACACCGACCGCCGGTACGCGAGCAGCCTGATCCGCACCAGGACGCTCGTAGCGTCATCAGCGACCGGCATCAGGCCCAACACGATAATGATGTCCGCCGTACGGCAGCAGGCGACACGGATCCTGGCCAAACCATCGAGGGAAGCGGTGAAACGCGTCCTAGGCACGATCGCTGGCCGGAGGACCGGAGCCCCAGCCCTGAGGGCCTAGGGCCACGGGCCTTCAGCCGGCACATCCGGAGAGCACCATTCCCACAGCGTTTCTGGCCTCCCTCCAACATCACCAAGTACACTGGGGAGACAAACCCAGGCATTTGGCTCGAAGACTTCCGGCTCGCCTGTCGAGCCGGAGGAGTGGATGATGACTATTTCATCATCCAATATCTTCCCATTTGCGTGGGGGAACATGTTCGGGCATGGCTTGAATTCCTTCCACACGACAGCATCCGCGACTGGGCGGACCTCAAGAGGGTCTTCGTTGGGAATTTCTAGGGGACGTACGTCCGCCCGAGAAATCCTGGGACCTCAAGAGTTGTCAGCAGGAGCCCAACGAGTCCCTGTGGGATTACATCCACAGGTTCTCTCAACGATGCAACTCCCTCCCTGATGTCATCGACGCAGACGTCATCAACGCATTCCTCTCTGGGACAAACTACGAGTCCCTGATCCACAAGCTTGGCTTCCTAAAACCCCGTACCACCCGCGATCTGCTCGATGTTGCCACCAACCATGCCTCTGGCAAGGAGGCGGTTGGAGCGGTCTTCAGCGGAGACCGGGACAAGGGCAAGCCCAAGCGCGTGGATCCAGATGAAGGCCCCTCCACTCAGAGGGGCAAGAAGAACAAGAAGGATCAGTGCCGGTCAGACAACACCGCGTTGGTCACCGTGGCTGATCGCACACCTAGGCAGCCCCAACAGGGACTGCCTGACCACTTCAACAAACTCATGGATGGTCCATGCCCCAATCACGCCTACCCTGTCAAACACCTCTACAAGGAATGCGAGCTCCTCAAACATTTCCTCCGACAGGCCGGTGGATCAAAGGAGGGAGACGGCAAGGAGCCGGCAGCCAAAAGGGGAGGCGCGACAGGCAAGGACGGAGACGACTTCCCCGAACCTGAGGAGTGCATCATGATCTTCAGTGGGTTCGATGCCATCTGTACTAAATGCCAGCATAAGGTACGCTATAGGGAGGCGTGCGCCGCCGAGACGGCCGTCCCCTCCTTCCTCAGCTGGCCGGAGTCCCTGATCACCTTTGATAAGAGGGACCATCCCTCCTGCGTCGCAAGACCGGGACGCTACCGCTCGTTGTCGACCCCATTGTCCGCAGGAAGCACCTCACCAAGGTGCTAATGGACTGGGGGAGCGGCCTCAACATCCTGTACATCGACACCCTCGATGCCATGCGCATCCCCCGATCAGAGCTTCGCCTGGCAGGTTCCCCCGTCCACGGGGTAATCCCAGGGGCGCAGGCATACCCGCTCGGACAGATCGATCTGCCCGTCACGTTTAGCGGCCGGGCCAACTTTCGCTCGGAGGTCCTCACCTTCGAAGTGGTGGACTTTCTAGGGTCCTACCACGCCATCTTAGGGTGGCCATGCTACACAAGATTCATGGCGATCCCCAACTATACCTACCTCAAGCTAAAGATGCCCGGACCAAACGGCGTCATCACCGTGAGTAGCGCCTTCTCGCACGCCCTCGCGTGCGGCCGCGAGCACTACGAGCTCGCCACCGCGGTCGTCAACTCATCCGAGCTCCTGCAACTTGGGGAGTCGTCAACCCCAGCAGTCCCAGACTGCAACAAACTGACCTCCTCGACGGCCTTTCGCCCGCTCGAGGAAACCAAGGCGATGGGTGTCGACCCCACCGACCCACCAAAATGGTGCAAATCGGAACCCAGCTCTAGGCCAAATAGGAATGCGAGCTCGTCGACTTCCTACGCGACAATCGTGATGTCTTCGCATGGCAGCCTTCAGACATGTCGGGGTACCACGGGAGGTCACCGAGCACGCACTATGCCTTATCCCAGGCTCGAAGCCCACCAAGCAACGCCTATGTCGTTTCGACGATGAGAGGCGCAGGGCCATAGGCGAAGAAATCGCCAAGCTCCTGGCGGCCGGATTCATCAGGGAGGTTTTTCACTCCGACTGGCTCGCTAATCCCGTCCTTGTCAGAAAAAAGACCGAGAAGTGGAGAATGTGCGTCGATTATACTGGGCTCAACAAGGCGTGTCCAAAGGATCACTTTCCCTTGCCACGCATAGACCAGATAATCGACTCCACCTCGGGTTGCGAGATCCTCTCCTTTTTGGACTCCTACTCAGGCTATCACTAGATCGCGATGAAAGAGTCCGACCAGCTCACAACCTCATTCATCACCCCGTATGGTTCATACTGCTACGTAACAATGCCTTTCGGCTTGAAGAACGCTGGTGCCACCTACCAAAGGTGCATGCAGCAATGCTTCGCCGACCAAATCGACCCGCCCGATCAGCCTGATCAGGCCGAACGGCCAAAACCAACAATCGCCATCAATGTTGATGACATAGTGGTCAAAACAGCCTGAGCGTGCGACCTAATCGCAAACCTGGCCGCAACATTCGCAAACCTCTGAAGGTTCAACATCAAGCTGAATCCCGAAAAATGTGTTTTTGGGGTACCGAAGGGGAAGCTGCTTGGATACATCGTATCCGAGCGCGGCATCGAGGCCAACCCCGAAAAGATCACAACCATCTCCAACATGGGCCCCATACGCAACGTAAAGGGCGTACAAAGGCTCACCGGCTGCCTGGTGGCCCTAAGCCGCTTCATCTCCTAGCTCGGCGAACGGGGGATGCCACTCTACAAGCTCCTCAAAAAGACGGATGCCTTCATCTGGACTGAGGAAGCCCAGTAGGCTCTCGAAAGCCTCAAAATGTCCCTGACATCAACCTCGATCCTCGTCGCTCCTGAACGGGGAGAACCCCTCCTCTTTTACGTCATGGCAAGTAACCATGTGGTGAGTGCCACCCTGGTCGTCGAAAGGGAGGAACCAGGACACCAGCTCAAGGTACAGTGACCCGTATACTTCATCAGAGAAGTACTTACCGACCCCAAGGTCTGGTACCCCTAGGTGCAGAAACTCCTATACATCGTGCTAATGGCCACTAGGAAGCTCCTACACTACTTCATCGACCATGAAGTCACGGTCGTCACTTCATACCCACTCGAAGACATCATCCGCAACCGCGATGCCGCGGGATGAATCTCTAAGTGGGCCCTTGAACTCATGGGCCACGACATTAGGTATACCCCCCCCCCCGCACCGCTATTAAGTCTTAGGCTCTCGCGGATTTTGTCGCCGAATGGACGAAGGTCTAGCTACCGACCCCGGACGTCACCCATGAGTACTAGACAATGACTTCGACAGGTCCATAATGGTGCTCGGCTCGGGGACTAGAGTGGTTCTGATCTCCCCGGACAGGAGTAGGCTCCGCTACGCCATCTGCCTCCACTTCTCATCTTCAAATAATGCCATGGAATACGAGTCCCTTATCGACGGACTCCGCATCGCCATCGAGCTTGGAGCTACACGACTCTACGTCTGCGGCGACTCGGAACTAGTCGTTGATCAGGTCATGAAGGAGTCCTCATGCAAAAGCCACCTCATGATAGCATACTGCCAAGAGGTGCACAAGCTCAAGGACAAATTCCAGGGGATCGAACTGCATCACGTCCCTCAAAGGGACAATGGCGCCATCGATTTCCTCGCAAAACTGGCCGCCAGGCGGGATCCATCCCCAAGCGGAGTCTTCATCAATGACATCCATGAGCCGTCCACCCGCATCCTGGAAGGTCCGACCCGGACACACCCCGACGCCCAGCCGACGCTTGGGGGCTCTGACCCCGACGCCCAGCCAGCGCCCGGGGGCTCTGACCCCAGTACCTCTACGTCACCCACAAGCGTCGCCGTGCTGGCACTCGATCAAACCGACTGGCGAGTACCGCTACTCGCCTACCTCCTCAAGGAGGTTCTCCCACCTAAAAGGACCGAAGCCTGATGAATCGCTCGATGCACCAAGACCTTTGTCGTGCTCGGTAATGAACTCTACAAACAAAGTCCATCACGGGTACTCATGAAGTGCGTCCCTGCCAGCCGAGGGAAGTAGATCCTCCTTGAGGTCCATGCTGGGATCTGCGGACATCACGCGACCCCAAGGTCTTTGGTCGGAAAAACATTTCGCCAAGGTTTTTACTGGCCCATCGTGCTACGAGATGCAAAGGAGGTCGTCTGCAGGTGCGAAGGATGCCAGTTCTATGCTCGGCAAACCCATTTACCGGCGCAGGAGCTCCAAAGCATCCCAATCACCTGGCCATTCGTGGTCTGGGGTCTCGACATGGTGGGACCCCTCAAGAAGGGCCCGGGCGGCTTCACTCACCTACTTGTAGCAGTCGATAGGTTTACCAAGTGGATAGAGGCCAAGCCCATCACCAATCTCCGCTCGGAAGAAGCAGTCAAATTCTTCCTCGACATCATCTACCGATTCAACGTTCCTAACTGTATTATCACTGACCACGGGACTAACTTCACCGGGAAGAAGTTCCTAGACTTCGGCAATGGATACGACATTAGAATTGATTGGGCTTCGGTCGGACATCCACGAACTAACAGTCAGGTCGAACGCGCCAATGGCATGGTCCTCCAAGGAGTCAAGTCACGCATCTTCGACCGACTCAACAAACACGCCGGGCGATGGGTTGCAGAGGTCCCAGCGATTCTCTAGAGCCTGAGAACGACCCCAAACCGATCCACGGGATTCACACCTTTCTTCCTGGCTTACGGAGCAGAAGTCGTGTTGCCCTCCGACCTCGACCACGGCACACCAAGAGTAAAAGCTTTCGACCGTGACCGAGCCGCGGAGTCTCAACAAGACGTAGTCGACCTGCTCGAAGAGGCCCGCGAGACAACCATCATCCACTCCGCTCGCTATCAACAAACCCTCTGCAGGTACCACGAAAGGAAGATCAGAGGAAGGACACTCGAAGTCAGTGATCTCGTGCTCCGAAGGACCCAATCGACGAAGGAAAAACACAAGCTCTCTCCACCCTGGGAAGGACCCTATACGGTAACCAAAGTAATCCGACCAGGCACCTACCGACTGGAGGACAACAACGGCAATGTTCTCAACAACACTTGGAACATTGAACAGCTACGTCATTTTTCCCTTAAATTTGGTCTAGACACTTTCGCTTAAAACACATGCTCCTGTAAGAGCGCCCTCGCCCGAACACTTTCAACCTAGGTCGCTCGGGGGCTCCATAAGTGTACAAATATTGAGTATTACCTCTCTTTACTATCACATGGTATACAGCTTCCTCCCCGAATGGAAACACATTTCATTCCTTTGATTACCCTACGTAACCATGTTCTTACTCCCAAACCAAACGCGCCCCGCCTTTCCCTACGGATACGAGCAACCGAGCCTCGCGGGCCATGCCCTGGGCTCCCAAGATCTCACCCTACGGGACAAACGGGCAGGTACGAGAAAGAAAGGATAAAAACAAATGTTATGCTAGGACAAAAACAAGGAAACAGAGATGGTGGTTTCATCACGGGGGTAGTGCGGTTGTATTCATTGATACAAAGAAACTATTTACACGGGGACTTACCCACAAAACTTAACTATTACATTTTCTACTACTACAAATACTACTGTGGCCACTCGACGACTTCGCCTGAACGCCAGAAATCGCCCGGTTCCGCTCCTTCAAAACTTCAGCAAAATGCAACGGGTACCTCAAGGGCGTAGCACCTATAGATGCTCAGCAGAAGAACATGGAGCTCCTGACCTTCTCATGCAGTCAAGGCAGCTCCTATGTGGGGATGTCGCTACCGAGGTATGGTCGCCATGGCTGGAAGAAATCTCATCAAACTTTATGAACTAGCCGACTTGAGCAGCTGTAGGCACAGAACCCTCCACCGGCACAATCGTGAGTAACCTCCCCTCCGACAAGGCTCGCCTAGTAAAGATCCCCCAGAGAGAGTCTACACACGGCTCCATCCCGAAGAAGACCTCGCAGATCAGCATCACCTCCAGTCTGACATCACGCTCTAGGTTCACAAAAGGATCTGTAAGTCCTCCCCGTCGCTCACTCTCTCTCACTTAGGAACCGCCGCGGCATTCAGGCACTCTCAGTGAGAAGGAAGAAGGAAGAGAGACAATAGTTGGACAACATGCAAAGGACTGCGACAGAGAGCCCTCTCCCTCCCCCTATTTAAAGAAAAAAGGTAAAATGATCATAGCACAAAACTCTGCACCTATCCCCATTCAATACAGATGGGAAACGATGGGACACGCCCTGACTGTGGGGAGGTGCACTGACCGACGGAGCAAAGCCGGGTCAGACGGAACGCCACCTGGCAAGACAAAGCGTGGCCGGGGCATGCTCCACCACTATCGCACAACCGGGCACGAATACCGAAGCGTCACCACGAGCAGGCAACTCCCCGCTTCCCCAGGCCAGGCCTGGGGAGACCAAAAAACGAAATCTCCACCGGGAGACCAACCGATCCCCCGAGCCGATCAAATCGCTAAGGATAAACACCAAGACACAGGTAGGAAGCGAAGGGACGCCCCATGTAGGCCATGCTGACTCCGTCATGAACGACGAGCACGGGTCCCGATCGGATGTTTCCGACTGAAGCTCTTCGAGCCCCGTCACTCCAGTCATCAAGGTAAACATTACCAAAACTCCCTCTATTTCTTTATATATCATTCATACATCCATACACGCATTCATTCCATACGCCCGCGCCTCCTGGACGATTCGGGCCCTGAACCGCCCGAGGGCTCAGGAACTAAGCATCGCATGTGCAGCGAAATGCACCAGCACGCTCTGTGTTGCGTCACAAAGCGGCAGTTGCCTCATTCGACATGGGCAACCAACAGAGCCAGGGGAGAAAACCGTATATGAGCACCGTGTGCCCCTAGCTTGGTCTGGTAGACCGGGTCATCTCAACCTTCTCGTTCGATCCTGATCCTCTCGCCAGGCCCACGGAATCTCCATCGAGGGGAGGCCGTTAGGCCACCCGGGTCGGTCTCCGGAATGACCTAGGCATCTGTCGGGTTGCAGGTAAAGGAGTAGTGGAATGTCACAAGAGGGCTATGCCGACCCCGTCATGAACGACGAACCCGGATTCCACTCGATCACACCTGTTAGCAAACACACCGAGCTAGTCTTCGAGCCCGAGCGATCGGGACAGGCGATGAAACTCAGCCCCTCTGGTTTGTGAGGAACCGAGGATGGGGTAACGCACAATACTCACATCGACCCCCACGAAGGCCCGATAGGGCTCGGGGGCTCAAGAAAAACACCAAGGATAGTGACCTCGAATTCTCCAGATCCACGACCCTGACTCGTCGGTCCCACGGCGCGCACCGAAGCTAGGATCCACGAGCATCGCCTCGTCCGATCTTTAACCAACTAACTACGCTTTGGCTTCAAACAGCTTCACTTCCAACTGCGCTCCAATAACCCTGGGACCGCGACTCCTAAACTCGCGTAACGGCTTCACTTCCGACTACGATCCAAATAACCCTAGGACTGCGACTCCTAAACTCACGTAACGGCTTCACTTTCAACTACGCTCCAAATAACCCTAGGACCGCGACTCCTAAACTCGCGTAACAGCTTCACTTCTGACTGCGCTCCAATAACCCTAGGACCGCGACTCCTAAACTCGCGTAACGGCTTCACTTCCGACGGCGCTCCCAGGTTCCACGAGCTCCGGCTCGTTCGATTCCTGAACCAACTAAACTAACTCTCGATCCACGGCGTGCATCGACACCTGGGTCCGTTCGCGGCTCCGCCTCACTCGACCCCACGACGTGCATCGACGCCAGAGTTTAGTGAGCTCTGACACATCTGAACCAAGCTATCTCCGTCCGTGGCGCGCACCGACGCCAGGGTTTGTCCCAAACTAACCTTCTCACCTGATCCACTGCGCGCACCGACGCCGGGATCAGTAAGTTCTGTCTCATCCCCGCGCCTAAAAAACCCCCTCGGCTGCACAACGATGCCATGGTTAAACAAAATTCTGTCTCGAACTAAAAATATGCACGCCCGCTGAAACAAACACCCCCTAGATGGTTCGGCCCGAACCGCCCGGGGGCTCGTGGGCTACACCCGCAGGTGCGCTCATGCGCACCCGCCGACACAACAGAAAAATCTCCCCCACTGACAAACGCAGAGAACCCCCTAGCCGGTTCTGCTCGAACCGCCCGGGGGCTCGGGGGCTACACCCACAGGTGCGCTCGCGCGCACCCGCTGTCAAGACAAAAAAATCCCCCGGACGATTCTGCTCAAATCGCCCGGGGCTCGGGGGCTACACCCACAGGTGCGCTCGCGTGCACCCACTGTCAAGACAAAAATCCCCCGGACGATTCTGCTCAAATCGCCCGGGGCTCGGGGGCTCCTGTCGGGTTCATAAACCCGGGGTCCCTCGGGGACCGGCTTCCACACCAGGGCTCGGCCCAGGAAAATAGCATATAGTTCATGGGCCAGTCCCAGAGTCTAAAACCACGACGGGCCAAAAGGACAGTCCGGTCGCCGACCGAAAGGACTACCCGAAAGAACAAACGCCCGCTCGTCAACTTCTTTGGCCCACCGCTCCGACCGGAGCACTCGCTTCGGACACCAGCGGTCTCTGGATGGCCTCTCCAACCAGAGCACTCGCTTCGAACACCAGCCGCCTCTGGACCGTCCAGTGCTCCACAACCGCCCTGACACAAACAGTATTGTAGGCGTCGACATTTGTGTCTACAGTATTGTAGGCGCCATTGAACTCCCGTATGGCAAAAAAGCCCCCCACATGCCTTTGGGCATCACCAGGATTCACCATGCCTGGTATACGTGGTAGGGCTCCTCACATACCAACAGTATTTTACAGGTACTAACATCCACCCTTCCCAAAGAAGCCAACACAACCTCCCATGTGCACCTGACATTCTACAGTGGCATCAATAGTATTGTAGGCACCTACCATCATCACTATCCTCATCGGCATGGGCAACAAGGCTTAGAAACATCCGTACTCTCTCCCTCTCACCTGTAAAGCCATCCCCTTCATCTATAAAAGGGGATGCGCTCCCTCCAACAAAGGAGGTCGACTTCTTCAAGTTCAGATTTACTAGATCGATAGCTCACAACCCCTCAAGCACACGCTTAGACTCATAGCTCATAGCGGAGCTCCGGTCGCTCTCGGCCCTTTCAGTCGGACCCGACCGGGCCTCTTGTACACCCCTCATTCCTCCTTCTCGTTTGTAACCCCACTACAGACTTCGAGCGCCTGGGCTCAGGAATAAAGTCACCGACCGACCCAGACTGGACATAGGGCACCTCCGATCACAACGTACAGTAAAACTACAAATATTCACTAGTTGGTCACTTTCTGTACCGACACCACACTTCGTTCAATTTTGAAAAGTGACATGTTCATAACATTTTTAAGACAGAAGCTTGCATGAAATTTGTTTCATATACATACACTTATGCTTGTGGGAAAATATTCTAATAGGACAATCATGTTGACTAAGTTGTTGTGAGGTGTGATATAATTCTGACTTAGAAGTCCTACCATTTCTATTCAAAGTGCTTGGATAATTTGTTTTGGTAAAAATGTTATAAAACCATAGTGTCACATACTCCTCATTTGGTGTGCAATTCCTACCAAGGCCAAATATAACATCGAGCAAGTTTCAAGCCTTCCACATATGGTACTTGTTATTGTGTTGAGTTTGGTCAAATCTTGTTGACCCTTGTTGAGAGATTTATCATACTCCTAAGATCAAGATCACGTATACCCACATATACATGCTACTCCTACACTTGGATTACGCAAAACATGCTTCCATCCAGATCCACTAAAAATTCTACTCCTACACTGGGAGTAGACAAAAATATGTTTGTTAGGCACATACTCCATGTTATAAAAAGATAATGATCTCTCCAAATACGTGGTTTAGAAAAAGAGACATGGGCTATGCAAAAAGTTTTTTAAAAAATGGACACAGGAAGGTCCAAGTATAAAAAAATGATGAGCACATGAAGGATCATGTATTGAAAAAAGAGAAGGGAGAAAGATAGCCATGTTTCAAAATAATAAGTTATAGAGAGAGATCATATCTACAAAAGGAGTATAGTTTTAGTTCACCTTTTTTCACACACATGCACATCTTGATCTAAGAGTATGACACTTCTCTCCTTGGATTCTCGATTTGACTTTACAACATATGCAATACAAGTATGTTATTTTGTTTATCCCTACCTAAAGCTCCACATAAACATTTTTAGAAGTAGGAGAAAACAAAAGAAGGCAAAACATTGCTATGCCTTGGTAAGGATTTATACACCACTGAGTGATTTGAGAGTGCCATTTGAGGAGTATAAAGTGAACTATGCTTTTGCTTGGGAAAAACTTTCAAAACTCCAAGTGCTAAGATGTGAAATTGAGAAGATGACTTTGTTTCGAGAACTGTTCCACTTTTCAACAACCCAAGGAAACATGTTAGCTAACGCGACATATCCCACTTGTGTAAAGAATGTGTTGGAATAACTTTTATGTATAGCCATATATCTTAGGATGTTATGCTCATGATTACTTTTGTCTCTAAGCTTTGCTCGAGGACGAGCAAAGAAGTAAGTGTGGGAGAGCTTGTTGGCGGTCCTTAACTCCTGCTTTTAACCGCCAACACTCGCATAAAATCCACTCGAATGAACACCAAACCTAGAAATAGGGCTTTAGAACTAACACTTTCCACAAGTTTTGGTGATTCATCATTTGCAGGAGGACATGTCGGAATAACATGCAAAATGTACCTAAAGTGTACAAGAAATACAACAATGCAAACATCTGACATGAGCCCAAGGGGGAGGGACCCACAACCAGACAAATCAGGGCCCGGACATAAGTAGAATCATGCCAAAAGCCCAAACAACCGACGCATCTGGCAGAACACCAACGCAAGAGAAGTCTAGGCCCACGCAGCAACCGACCAGAGGAAGGCAATCGCGGGGCAGGTCTACCTGGGTGCGCATGCACCCCTGCCACCACCTCTCGCACCCACTCTCCTCTAGCGGTACCATCAATGCACCTAGGGTCAGTTTTGGGGGGTTTCCTAATTTATCTCAGCCAAACCGACCATGGAGCACTATATAAGAAGAAGCTACCCCCTCCATTCACAACAGCACACAAAAGAAGAGCAAAGCAAGAGCAAGAGCATCCCACTCCAAGGGCTTCGCACCTAGCTAGCTCTAGCAAATTAGTAGGGAGAGATGTGAGGGAGAGTTCGGGAAAGAAGTAACGGACTTGTCGGTAACCTTTCCCCGCTTGTACCTCGATGAATACGTGCTTTGTACCTCGACGGGTATCTTAGTAAGTGTCCATGGTTTCTTTGGTTATAAAAGACTTTTGATTAGTTAAGCTATACTTTTACTTGTTTGCGGGTTCGTTGTCCATCCCCGTAGCGGATACTCTAGTAGAGGGCTCCCGATAAAGTCGGATAACCCTGATCGACGCTAGAGTAGTAGTCGATAGCGTAGACGTGGTGTCTAGGCTAGAGGCTACCTTTGTTTGCCTCAAACTCTATGATTGAGGGGTAGGCGGCAGGTGGTGACAGCCCTGTCCATCCCTTGTAATCTCCCACATTCGGGTACGGCGTAGAGCTACAGGCCGGCATCACTTGGCAGACCAGGTGCGATCCAATGCCCGAAGTAAGCAAGTATAAGTATAGTTTATCTATCCTTAGACCCTAAGCCATATGAATCCTTCTCTACCCTTATCAGCTATCCTTGTGTTGTCCTTAGACGAATTAGCTAGAAGAAATACCTCCGTTCTCTATGGAAATACGAGACCCTGAATTCTTTTGGATGAAAGCTACAATGATAATTCCGTATGCTTGTGGATTCATTCTGTAGACGTTAAGAAATACCAATTGCTACTTGCATGGCAGCGGCGGTGACGATGAGACGGCGGCGGCAAGGACTACGCGTGTGCTCAACTTCATGGATGGGCTCTCCTCCTGCTACGGCGAGGTCCACGATAAGATCGAGCGGCTCGATAAGATCATGCACACCGACGAGTTTGGGTTCCTCAACAAGGCGATGGTGGTCGTGTTGTCGGACCTGGAGGAGGTGACGAAGATGCTGCCACCGCAGCAGTAGCCGAGGGGTCGTCGTGGACGCTCTGCATGGTGACGCAGGTGGAGGAGCTCAACATCCTGCTGGCCTGCTCCCGATATGGGCAACCAACATCATGTTGTCTGTCGGTGGCGTACGCGCAGCTCAACAGCACGTTCGTGCAGCAGGGCGGAGTGATGGACATGCGGGTGATGTCGCTCATCGTCCCAGCCGTGTCCATGGTGTCCTTTCCGGTGCTTTGCGTCTTGGCGTGGGTGCTCATCTACGACGCCATGACCGTGCCGGCGCTCCAGGCCATCTCCCCCGTGCACGGTGAGCTATCGCAGCTACAGCGGATGGGCATCGGGAGGCTGCTCATCGCGTGCACGATGGTCGTGGCACCGCTGGTGGAGATGAAGCTCCTCGATGCCGCGTGCCACGGCGAGTCCATCAGCATCGCGTGGCGGGTGCCGCGGTACTTCGTGCTGGCCGACGGGGAGGTGTTCTACTACATCGCGCAACTGGAGTTCTTCTACAAGGAGGCGCAGGAGAAGATGAAGAGCATGTGCACGTCCTTCACGCTGCTCACCGTCGCGCTGGGGAGCTACATGAGCTCGCACATATACGCCATCGTGGACGCACTCACCGTGACCGGCGGGCGGCCCGGCTGGATCTCCAACAACCTCAATGAGGGTAAGCTTGTGAAGGAAAAGGAAATATAGGTTTTTTACAAATATAAACATAAAACGAAGGGGTATGGACTCTTTATGCACCACTGATCAAGATTTTAGACAAAAATTGCACTTTTCAAACCTGATGGACCAAATCAACACAACTTCACAAGTTAGTGGACTATCCATGCATTTTACTCTAACCTTTTTATATATGTTTACTGAACTTGTAGAAAGAAAAGTATATTATTTATGACATCAAATAAATATGTTATAAAAATATATTTTATAGTGTATCTAAAATAATAATTTGATATCATTATACTTTTTTTTATAAATTTAATTAAATTAAAAGATAATTTAAGATAACTCTATAAATTAATTTATTTAGAACATAGTGGGTTCTTTAGTACAGTGAACACAACTTCCGTTTTAAAAAATTAATCGTACTCAACTTTGATTAAATATATATAAGAAAATATTAATATTTATGGTATATAATTAGTATCATTAGATAAATCGTTGAATCTATTTTTATAATAAATTTATTTAAAGATATAAAATATTTCTAATTTTTCTAGCAACCTAGTTACATTTAGAAAAGTTTGACCATTATAGATACCATAGCAACATTTAAAAAAGATAGAGAGAGTATTTTAGATGCTCAAGTCTTGCTGCAGTTGCTATTCATTTGTTTCATTTCACTTTAGTGCAGTGCATTGTGTGGTGTGCCGTCTCGAATTCTAGGTGGCAGACAAGAAGTGGTGCAGGACCAGTTCAAAAGTTTCATTTGATTCATTGAAGACTAGTGTCCCGAGAGGTGAGGCACGAGCCAAAGGCTCTCCATAAGACATTCTCAGTACCACAAGCTAGCTTTAGGACGACTTCACTAAAAATATTAACTTATCACATACTCCCTCCGTTCCACATTGACTGTCGTTGGGGAGTAGCATTTGAATGTCTAGATTCCCTGCATTTGTCATGCATCTGGACTCCTCTGCCTACATTCAGAGAATCTTTGATGAACCCAGCCAGAAGCTACAACGACCCAAATAAAGAGACAGAGGGAGTAGCTTATAGCATGGACATTTTTTGAACACGTGTATAAGTCTAGCTCTTGATTAGAGGTAGTTATATTCTCTTCTATTACATTATAAAAGAGTTAAATGTACGACAGACCTCCGAACTTGTCTAGGTATTCAGGCCCTTTGATGAATCCACCCAGAAGCTACAACGACATAAATAAAGGGACAGAGGGAGTAGCTTATAGCATCGACATTTTTTGAATACGTGTATAAGCCTAACTCTTGATTAGAGATACTTATATTCTCTTCTATTACATTATAAAAGAGTTAAATGTATGACAGACCTCTGAACCTGTCTAGGTATGTTAATTATGTCCTTGAACTTTGAGAATACATTTCCGGACCCCTAATATTGTTAAATGATACTAAGTCGATGATGTGCAAAGTGGCTGGAAGCCACTAAGTTTAATAATAAAATGGCCTCAAGCCATTTTTGTACTTGATAACAATGGTCCCGCAATTACACGGTCTGAAAGTTCATGAAAATAACAATAGCCAGAGTCAATGAACAAGTAAATTTCCTATTCGGTAGCCGGGGAGAAGCAGTATCACAATATAGAGCTCAACAATATATTTTAAGGGGGCGTCTGGTATAAGGAATTGGGTGTTGCATTGGCACCATTGCCTTCTTACTACTTGCATGTTTTGGTTTGGAGAATGAGATGTGCTTTTGTCACTTCATCTATGACATGCACATGATTGCCTTAATAACGATACATGGGTTTATCTGTTGTCAAAAAAAGAAAGATACATGGGTTTATCCAACCAAAAAAATATGAGATGGTTTCACAATGAGTATTGGATTGTATATCAAGCGATTCCACCAATAAAAACATTCCAGAAATATGAGATGCTTTTATCCAACAAAGAAATATGAGATGGTCTCACAATAAACCATTCTATTATATACCGAGCGATTCCTCAAATAATAACACCCCAGAGAGTTTGAAGGTGCTTATTTCCATTGAAATTATTTTCGTTAAATTCCTATGGCGTGTCATCATGCTAGTTACCTACCTCTTGAAACTAGGCGGTCTTCTGACTTTTGTAGCTTGCTCGAACGCATAAGCGATCTCAATCAACCTTGGCTCGTAGCCCTTGAGCCCACCAAAGCATATCGCAAAGGGGACTCCCTGCCCGTCGTACCCCGCCGGCACGGCGATGCCCGGATAGCCCCCGACGGCGAGAACAGAGGAGGCGTCGCTGTTGGGCGCCACGATTGCATCCAGCTGGTGTTCCTTCATCAGCTTTTCCAACCCATTGGTGGATATCTCCTTGAGCCGCTGGATGGCAGCTCTCTCCCTGGTGCCAATGCCATTGGTTTTCTCCGCGGCAATCAGGTCTGGCTGCCCAAAATCTTTGAGTCTCTCCTGCAACACCAACACAACAGGAAATAGCATCATCTGATCATATATATCTTGAAAATATGTGGAAGACAGGAATAATACTATTTGGTTTACCTCTACAGGATGCGCTTCGTTGAATGCTATGACCTGTGCAAGGGAGCGAACCGGAGAGTACAGTAGGTCTGACAAATAAGCATTGATGCTTAACTTGAACTCTGAATTCATCAGCAGAGTCTCTTGGTCATCCAGATCAGTGAAATTTGTTGCAATGTCAAGATCCTTGACCACGACAGCGCCTTGTTGCCTTCCATGAAGAGTAGACGAAGTTAATCAATAGAGTATTAACAGCCAAGTTGGCCTATTGTTAGTATAGTTTTGCTGCGAGACACCGCCATGTATTAACACAGCTGGAAGGAGTACCTCATTGTATCGAGATGCTTCTCATAAACCGCCAATTGGATGTCATCGTATCCTTGAAAAAACACATCGAGGACACCGATCCTCTTGCCCTTCAATCCATGGATGCTCAGGAACTGAGTGTATCCCTCATGCGGGATGTACTGGGAAGCTGCTCCGGTGGCTTCAGCATCAAGCTCGTCATAGCCGACAATGACGTCCAACACATAGACGGCATCAGATACTGTGCGACACATTGGTCTGCATTGACAAACACAGGTCAATGGCCATTATTATTTAGGCCTGGTTTGTTACCCCTCTTAAATTTTAGTCCCTGTCACATCGGATGGTTAGACATATGTATAGAGTATTAAATATAGGCTAAAAAAATAATTAATTGCACAGATTGCGACTAATTTGCGAGACGAATTTTTTAAGACCAATTAGTCTATGTTTTGACAACGTGGTGCTACAGTAACACATATGCTAATGACGGGTTAATTATGCTTAATAAATTCGTCTCGCGGATTACTGAGGATTTGTTTAATTTGTTTTATTATTACTATCGAATACTCCCGTAGTCCCATGTGACATCCGATGTGACACGTGTAAACTTTAGCTCCAGAATGTAAACTAGGGCTTACAAATTATTAGACATGTAGTACAGATCTATATTGAACTTGAAATCAGTGCTTGGAGTTTAACATCTCGAACCATGTTGGTGTCCAAAGCAACATAGCGAACACTTTTGAGTTTAATATAACCGGTGTGTATTTTCTGTTTCTTACCCAATCGTGTCTTGAAGAGGCGTAATGGGGATGACACCGGACCGGCTAGTCAACCCAACACTCGGTTTGATGCCAACCACAGAGTTGAGCGACGATGGGCAGAGGATGGAGCCGTCGGTCTCGGACCCCAGTGTCACCGCTGCCATGTTGGCTGCCGCGGCAACGCCAGGCCCAGCGCTCGACCCGCACGGCGTCGCGGACAGGACGTATGGATTCTGTAATTTCACGCATCGCAGTATCAGATTTCTCTACCAATCGAAGTTTTGAAGTAGTATTAACGATACCCGCGTCTGGCCGCCGCGGGCGCTCCAGCCGTTGTCGACGGGGCGGAAGTTGGACCACTCGGAGGGGTTGGCCTTGCCGAGGATGACGGCGCCGGCGCGCCGGAGGCGGGTCACCACGCCCGCGTCGCGCCTGACGACGGAGCCGAGCAGCGCGAGGGAGCCGGCCGTGGTGTTGAGCCGGTCGCGCGTGGCGATGTTGTCCTTGAGCAGGACGGGGATGCCGTGCAGGCCGACGGCGCAGCGGCCGCGGGAGGCCGAGCGCTCGGCGTCGGCGCGCGCCGCCTGCGCGAGCGCGTCCGGGTTCACCTCGATGACGGCGTGCAGCAGCGGGTTGAGGCGGGCGATCTGGTCCAGGTAGAACCGGACGAGCGCCGTCGATGTGAGGCTGCCGTTCTTGAAGCCCTGGTGGAGGGCGTCCACGGTGGCCTCCTGGAACTCGAACTGTTTGCCGGCAGCTGCCGCCAGGGCCATGCCCAGGACGGTGGCGACGACGTGGAGACGCAGGTCAACCATTGCTACCTAGCTACTGGCTAGGACTGTCGTCCGGCCGATCTGCTAGTACTACTTTAGCGCAGTGCAGTGTGTGCTGTGTGGTGTGCAGACACTGCTTGGCTGCTTGTCTTTGGCCACGTTAGTTCGTCTTATGAGCCGTACTATTTTAGCGAAGGAATAATATTTTTTTTCGCAACAAATCAGCGAACAATACTTCTAGCCATAACTTTTTAGCAAAGCGAATAGAACCTTTGTCGTACTTTAGATGCTCATGTGTCGTTGCCCAACCGTTAATTTGTACGTATCTTTTCACTTTGCGATTCATTTTCACATGCTTGATGAATGGCAGACCACAAGAAGTCAAGGATTGTAGGGCCACTTCGAGGTTGCATTTGATGATTCATTGAAGACTTGGGACTTATCCTGAGAGATGCCAAAGGTTTTGTATCTATCTATCTACGACCTTTCGTCCTCCATCCTTCGTGTACGAGCTCTCTCTCCCTCCATCATGTATCAATCGACGAAAGGGCAGCGAGAATTTGGTTGATGAGTCATTGAAGACTTGTAGTCGTCCCGAGAGATGCCAAATATTTTGTATCTATCTATCTATCTATTTCGACCTTTCGTCCTCCACCCTTCTTGCAAGAGCTCCCTCTCCCTCCATCATGCAAGAGTCGACGAAAGGGCAGCGATAATTTGGTTGATGATTCATTGAAGACTTGCAGTCGTCCCAAGAGATGCCAAAGGTTTTGTATCTATCTATTTCGACCTTTCGTCCTCCACCCTTCCTGCACGAGTTCCCTCTCCCTCCATCATGTATCAATCGACGAAAGGGCAGCGAGAATTTGGTTGATGAGTCATTGAAGACTTGTAGTCGTCCCGAGAGATGCCAAAGATTTTGTATCTATCTATCTATCTATCTATCTATCTATCTATCTATCTATCTATCTATCTATCTATCTATCTATCTATCTATCTATCTATCTATCTATCTATCTATCTATCTATCTATCTATCTATTTCGACCTTTCGTCCTCCATCCTTCTTGCAAGAGCTCCCTCTCCCTCCATCATGTATGGATCGATGAAAGGGCAACGATAATTTGGTTGATGATTCATTGACGACTTGCAGTCATCCCGAGAGATGCCAAAGGTTTTGTATCTATCTATTTCGACCTTTCATCCTCCACCCTTCCTGCACGAGCTCCCTCTCCCTCCATCATGTATCGATCGACGAAAGGGCAGCGAGAATTTGGTGTGTCAGATTTGTTGACCCTCTTCGGATCTTGGCACTTGGTATATTTATCAGAGGAAGCATTTGGATGGCTTTCGATGCGGCAATCTCAACCTTGATCTTGCTTTGGTCTTCTCTATAGCAAGATCTGGTATCTTCAAAACTCTGTTCTGATGGTAAATGATTGTAAGCCTGCGTCCCTTGGAGGGTTCCTTGAGCTGATGTTCTTTCAGTGGTTTCTAGCTCTCGTTGTCAGCAACGAGTGGCTTTTGTGGTCTTCAAAGGCTTATTTGACGAGGGTGTTTGCAGATGTCCCTTTTCTTTGCTGTCTTTTCAGTGCGATCTTCAATATCCTACAAGCGGTGGACGATTGAAGAAAGAAGATGACCATTTTGATCTTTAATGTATTTTTATTTTTTAGAGATGGTTTTATGTCTTGTTGTCCATCTTCTGTACTTGTCTTTGTTTTTTCCTTAAGATATATCAACTTGTGGGAGAGCTTGTTGGCGGTCCTTAACTCCTACTTTTAACCACCAACACTCGCGTAAAATCCACTCGAATGAACACCAAACCTAGAAATAGGACTTTAGAACTAACACTTTCCACAAGTTTTGGTGATTCGTCATTTGCAGGAGGACATGTCGGAATAACATGAAAAATGTACCTAAAGTGTACAAGAAATACAACAATGCAAACATCTAACATGAACCCAAGGGGGACGGGCCCACAACCAGACAAATGAAGGCCCAAACATAAGTAGAATCATGCCAAAAGCCCAAACAACCGACGCATCTGGGCAGAACACCAAAGCAAGAGAAGTCTAGGCCCACGTAGCAATCGACCAGAGGAAGGCAGTCGCGGGGCGGCTCTACATGGGTGGGCCTACACCCCTGCCACCGCCTCTCGAGCCCACTCTCCTCTAGCGGTACCATCAATGCACCTAGGGTGGTTTTTGGGGGTTTCCTAATTTATCTCAGCCAAACCGACCATTGATCCGCTTAATTTCTGCACTATGCAGTGAAATATGTTTTGAGGTGCTACCTGAATGATGCTTGAATGCTTTGTACTGACAACTGTAGTCTGATGTGCTGACAATTGAAGTTGTACCCACATGCCCTGCACTGACAGTAGATGAGGCTAAGCTTATCAGTTGCCTCCGCAGGTTTGACATAATTGCAAAGCACCATTGTATAGTTGATTAATTAACTTTGTTTGCAACATATTTCTTCTCTCATCTGTGTGTTGGAGTGCTTGCAACATATATGTTGGGGTGCTGTGTAAATTAATACAGTGATTGGATAGTGATCAGCAGCACCAACTGAGATGGAGCAGCAGCAGCACAACATCATTAGTGACCCATACAAATGCACAAAAACACAAAAGCAGCATCATCACCACCATACAAATGACTCATCAAGAAGACTTTAATAAATTGAAGAGACCACCATACAAACAACTCAAAAAGTTCTCTGGATGGTACGCAGGGGGTTCCAAGGGACTGTAACTTAAGACAAGAACAAGAAATTCCCTTCAGATTGCCTTCATCAACACATATCTCACATTCCACATGGTATTCTCTGTCTCCTTTATCCTCCCTGCCAATAATATACTTAATCGCATCATAGTCATCTAGAATCTCTCTCGCAAAACACTTGTTGGCTGCTTTTATGCTGAACTGCACCGTGGCAAAAATTCTTGGTGTGAACGATTTCGCAGCCTCTTTCTCAATAATTGAAGCATCTGGTTCTAAGCATGGCAAAGAATTCGATGCTTTAAAGTCCATATTCGCTTCATTACTGCGTAGCCACGAAAGGCAGTGGTCAAAGTGCTCAACCAGCTCGAACAATGTCATTTTATGATCTAGATTTACCTGAAGCCTAGAGTTTAGGCTCTCACTCCGCTGGTTGCTCCTCAGTCCTAAATAGCGCTTATCAGCATGATACGCAACACACCAAATTTCCCTCCTCTTATACATCTGATACAGCCATGACTCCTTATCTGTAACGTTATGCTTATCCAAGAATTCCAGCCATTTCCTCTCAATCTCTTCTATGGAGCAACAATCATTAAGGAAATACCTGAAATCAGCCTTCACACCATCATCGTGAAGATTACGCACAATGTTCTGCTCAATATGCCATATGCATAGCCTATGTGATGAATTCGGCCACACCAGCCCGATTGCTCTCTGCATAGCAAGGTCTCCATCAATGATCACGGAAACCGGATGCTTCTAAACCATGGCATCAGAGAATGTGCTAAGAATCCACACATATGACTCAATTGTCTCCTGGGAAATAATTCCACATGCAAAAAGAACTGTGCTGCCATGGTGATTCACCCCAACAAAAGGAACAAGGGGCAGGTTGTACCGATTCGTTTTGTACGTGCTATCAAATACGATGACATCACCAAATGTTGCATAATCAAGCCGACATTGACTATCACACCAGAGTAGTCCCTTGAGGTGCCCTTTCCCATCAGTCTTGTAGTCGAAGAAGAAATCAGGATCCTTACGTCCGCACTCTGTTAGGTAACTGATGACTGTTTGAGCATCACCAGCAGCAACTGTCTCTACCTTATTGCGATGACAGAAATTATACAAGTCCCTTGATATAAATCCAACCTTATCATACCCACCGTACTGCATTTCCATAATATCCATTATCTGGTGTTTGCGGATCCCAGAAATCTGCATCGCCATAATATCAGCTTTTTGCTCATCGTTGATTCTTCTATGTGAACGCAGAAGACAAGCAAGGTCTCGTTCCGCCATTGGATGGTTGTGTTCATAGATGAAATCCTTCACATACCACTGCCCTGTGTTCTGATCCCATGCAATCACAAATTTAGCAGGGCATCTAACACGAGTAATATTCCGTGGCTTTCGCTTCTTAATCTCCCTCTTCAGCTCCTTCTCTTCGCGGAAACCTTCACAACTACAAACAAACTTCCAAAGGGTCCTCTCATTGTGGCTGTTGCCCCACTCACAATAGCTTTTCCTAACACTAAATCCTTTCCCCTTAGCGTATTTGTTATAAAACAGATATCCTTCTGTTTCACTACCAAATATCTTCCTAACAATTTCATTGTACGCCAGCAAAGAATCAAGACCCGACATTTTCTCCTGCATCAATCCAAAAAAAAACCGAGTACATTAGTATGCCACGACCAGATAGTTGCATCATCCTACAAGATATCTTATGCATAACAGGTTCTTTGCCTACAGGTTCTTTGTCTATCCTTTCTAGAGACAATGCGTCATTTTTGTCTATCCTATATGTCCACCTGCAGGGATTGTTGTCTGCTCTCTCTTTTTTTTAAAAGAAATTGGTATCTGCTCTCTAGGGTGCACAAATGCTTGCTGCACCCTGCATGTGGACGACGGTGCACAAAAAGGATTACACGAGAAAACCTTATCTCAGTTTAAACTAAATAGTAGTGAGAAGTTATGATATAGGTAACAGAGAAACCAAGCTTCACTAAAAGATGATGATACACAAGTTATCACCATCTGATCAGGATTCATTCAGTGAACATTACCACTAAAATTGATTGTATTGCAAGTCACTAACAGGGAGCAATACTACAGCTCCAACTCACATTAAGAAGTACTGGGGAAAAAAGGTCAACTACAAAGTGCTCAGGCTTTAAAGGTGTTGACAAATTTTGCACAATACTAGTTTTTCTCAAGATTGGATTATTGCTCCAAAGGAGGCAAGCTGACTCAAGTCAAGGTCATCAGGTTATTTTCTGAGCTAGGTTGTTAACCTTCCCGAGCAGTTTGGCACAAGGCACAAAAATCTTACATGCGAGCTACCATTCTGAACCTTGTTCAAGTTAAGATGAATAGGGCTCGGCTGCAATTTTTGTTACTTAGCAGATGGAACAGCCAGAATCCTAATTGTCGTAACTCAACGTCAAATGAAGAACAGAACAAAGTGAACTGGCTCTGGGAATTTCTTCACAGCCCAACTGTCCATTTGAACCAGAACATAGGAATTAGGACAATTCTTGCTTGCAAGCAATTAATTAAACAGCTAATGAGATATTGTAACTGTGCCTGCTATCTATTCACTGACTTAGACTCTAATTTAGGATAATACGTGCGGAACAATGACACTAGCAACAACGCTAGCATTATAGTTTGATTGGCGCGATTGCTGCAGAACAAAATCGAAAATCACTGGCGTTGCAGCCCGCTGCAACAAAAGAAGCACCACAAGCAACCGCACGGCGGCATTGAGGTAGAGATAGGATCAGGCCATTAGAGGGACTTACCCGCACGGTGTCGCGGCGGTGCTCACGGGCGGCACTGCAGGGAGCGCGAGGGGCAAGAGGGAAGCGACCTACAGAGGCGGAGGTGCCACTCGCGTCAGGTGGTAGAGCCGGGGAGGAGGGAGGAGGGACGGCGCTAGGCACGGGCGAGGGTAGGCCGGCGACGACGGTGCCGCGCGAGGGCGAATGCAGGCCGACGACGGCTAGGGCTAGCGCGAGAGATGGGCGCCGGTGCTGTGGGGAGGCGGATGTCAGGCAGGCCGGCGACGTTTCCCTTCGCGTGGGTGCGTGGGCGAGCTAGGAGGTGGGCCGGTGGGGTGGTGAGTTGGCTTTGCAAAATGACCATAATGCCCTTGAACGAATAAAATCAATAAAAATAGCTATTTTGGGTAGGCATCAGGAAGTGTCAGCAAGCGTTATGAAGCATTTTCAACCATTGTAAAAGGGCTCTATTATATTATATTGAAAATGATAATCATTAGGTATGTTCTATTTTTAATATCACCACTACCATTATGTAAAGATAGACTAAAGTAGACCTCTAATATTCATCTGAATCACCACATATGCTATTATGAAAAATAATATAATGTAACTCATAAATTTGTATCTAAATTAACCATCTGCATTATATCATTAACAATAATATAAATGATTCATAAATCTAAATTATCTAGGATGATGATTACAAAGAAGTTTCAAAAATACTTCTATAATGATCTGCGGGGGAGAGGCGATGGTGGGTGCGTGGTGGGTAGAAGTTTTTGTGCAGAAAAAATTGCGTCGGGAGCAGAGATCGCAATGTCGGGACCAGAGATCGCAATGGCGGACACGTCGTAAACCAAAAGAGTTTCCGACTAGGTCCGCTGATTAGGTTATGGTGGGAGATTTAGATGCGTTTGATATGATTTTAATGTATATTTAAGGGATAAATTAAGGTGGGTAGGAGGTGTTAGGGTGTGTCGCTATGCATATATGTACATGAAGCAAGCATGCTGATTTTCAAGCCAAATATATAGTTAAGGTTTTGAGAAAACATATGTTGAGCACATATGAAGGTACAATGCAAAGGTGAAAAATATGAACGGGGATGGAAAAGTATAAAAAGTGGTTGGTAACTCGACTATAACAAGCGAAAAATGATAAGAAAATACTTATACGAGTATTCTGTAAAAATATTAACACATAAGAGTCAATTAAACAGACATCAAAGAAAAATGGAGGTATGATGCAGTATGAATGTAGATGGAAAAGTAGATAGGGTAATTGTATTAATGCCATGATAAAAGAAAATAAAAATATATGGGTTTTATATCTAATACAAATAAAACTTATGTCTAATACACATGGAGCAAAGATGCAAAGCGGACAATCTACAAATTGAGATGGAGAATTATATATATAAATAAATGGTTTCTAGCCCAATACTCATAAAAATGCTTTCTAATATAAATCCAGTTGTGAAATATTTAAACTGGAGGAGAAATCAAAGTTGTGGTCCCTAATTTTTACATAAAATTTAATTTTTATATGCCTTCGAATTATTTGTCCACAAACTTGTGCTCCCGCATGGATTAATCAGGGGATTTTTAAGTAGAATTTCTTGGGCGGCTTTTTGTAGACACTATCATGCTCAGGCCTGCAACTATCATCAGGCAACATCATATACCACAAAATATCATGTTCCTTGATGATAGCATTTGCTATTATTAAATATTCAAAATAGGATGATGCCTGAACTTCAAAGGAGATCTGCCTGTGTGAAATTAGTATGAAGATTACATGGCAAACATATTAAATACCACCTCTGTTGTTTCATAAAAAAACATAAAGTAAAATATGACTATATATTTAAACAACTACCCACATATGCCATTAAGAAACATGGTATAAAGTATATATAATTTGCAACTCACTACCCACATACTCTTATTATGATAGATGATTTACATAACCTAATTTTATCTTATTATTTGAAAAATGTAATATCCTATAAAATCTACATCTAAAAATTATCAACATCTCCTATTAAAAAATTACTTAAATAACCATGTATATGTTTCTACATTATATACTTCTATCAATATCAACATATTAAGATTTGACTAAAGTAAGCATACATGTCATGCCAACATGCAAGAGCGATAAACATATATGTTATGTCTCATCGAGAAAGATTTCCTTAGCAACTCATATAGTAATAATGCTATCAAATTATTGAAAAACCATATTAGTAACCATGACATATAATTTATATAGGTTCTTACTTTAGATATATTTATATAATTTAACTAAATGTTTGACACTTCTATATTCATAGTGTAACCATAATTGCACATACAATTTCTTGATTGGAAAATTCAATCATCTTGAGAAGTATGAGAGACCACTGGTGGCTATATTTTCCCGGTCCTTTAAGATTACTTTAGAGTAGAAAGGTGATCATTATACAACTTATGTATTAAGATGCTCTTGAAGTTAGCATTACTACCCCATACGAGATCTCATTTCAAGCTCTATCACTTATCTTAAGTGACATGATGTAGGGTTTAAATGATTGTTTATGCTATTGTATTATTTAAGAGCGTACTCTATGACCTAAAATCTTTATTTTTAAAAAGTGCAAAAAGTAGAGTTAATAAAAGATACAATAAGCCCAAGAGTTTCAACTTGAGGTCAAAAAATCTATAGCGGTCAATAAGAATAAAATTTGAAAAATCTAAAATTAGATTCATGACTTTATAAGATATGTGATGCACAAAGGCCGCCAAAGTTAATGGCAAGATTCCAAACTAATTCCATATTTAAAATGTATAAAAGATGCCATGCAATATGAATATGGATGAAAAAAACATAAATTAGTCCCTTGCACAAAAGTAATTAATAAGTTTATGATAATTTGATATAGACTATGATGTATCTATTATGTCTATTTGTAGAAAATAAACAAAGAGAAAATATATAATTTAATATAAACAATTCTTCATTAGTCAGATGTGTTAAACAATGTATCTCTTAAAATTCTAGCCCGTACGAGAGCACGAGTTGATAGACTAGTGGTATGAATCAGTAGTGGATTTGGAGTGAAATTAATGTGTGCCATCTATCTGCATTATTATGATTATGATTCTTTAGACACTTTATCGAGTCAGACTCGGATGTTTTCCATTGTGTTTAATTTCCCCTTTGTTTGCTACTTGGGAGCTCTTATGCTCGTAATTAATAATGTAAACGATGATTACTGCATTTGCAGAAACAGAATGCTTTTGCATGTCCCGATGATATTCGTGGAAAATCTGAATGAGGCACAAACGATCATTACTGAATTTGTAATTCAGATAGCCACACCGAGCCAATTGTGCTAATGCGCCGCCATGGCTGGCTGACCTCTTGCTGTCTGCTGGGTGGTATAAAAGAATCCCAATAATTGGCCGATCCCAAGCTTTGAGGCTTTCTTTCTACTGTACTATACATACTCTTCTCAAACAGGACGGCAATGCTGATTGCTGACTCTTCTCAAACACGGGTCGGGTCTGCAGCAGTACATACCTATAAACAGAGTAGCAGTCTCTGTTCTTTGCCACCAACAAGTTTTCCAGGACGTACGCTATTGTCCCTCTGTTTTTTTTTCTTTTGGCTCTTGTCTAAGAACAAATTGTTAACCAGGGACAATCTTGCTAAGAGAAGGGGGTAAGTGATCCCACTTGTCTCCTGTGTGCTGAGAATGAATCAATCAATCACCATTGCTAAAATAATTTGGGAATGCATATCTGAGTTGCTGAACTTGAGTTTGGGTCAAGATTTTGAATCGGTTGCTCATTTTTTGTTAGCCAATAAGAGACATAAAGTTACAAATGTTGTTTCTTCTGCTGTCTTATGGTCAATCTGAAAATTTCGGAATGAACTGTGTTTTCAGGGTTGCAAATGGATGGGAGTCAAGGATATGCTGTTCAAGATTGCTAAGATGTTAAGAAGATGGGTACCAATAATGCAACAAGAGATGGGAGAATGTATAGTGAGCATGGTCGTCCAGCTGGAGCTAAAAGCGTCATCACCGCCTCAACTGATGTGGCACAGCCTGGAGAGTTCGTCATCAAGGTCGGAACCATTGGATGTTCAGCTTACGGCTTACGGCTTCCAGCGTTGCAATTCCAAATCTGCATGAAGGAAGTGATGTGATCCCTGGTCAGGAGCCTTTAGCTGATAGGGTCTCTTTGGATTGTCTGAATTGTTGCCATTAGGCTTGAATTTGTAAGGCGGGCGCGCCTATACGCAGGACTTAAACGCTTTGTTTGCCTTTTGAAATATAAAAGCAGGGGAAACCTCCTTTTTCTAAAAAAATACAGCCAAAAAAAAGGCAGACCAAACTGTACCTGTCAATGTCAGGTTGCAACAACCAAATTGACCATGATTTGCTTCTCTCTCTCCCCAGCCAGGTAGCCCCAGCTCTGTACATGACACACAGATGCATGCTATGATCAGGGTACAATAGACTGACATCCACAATTTTCTAGCAGTGGACCTTCCTGCTCTTCGCCAACAACTCAGGATCAGTGAGGTGGAAGTTACACGATAATGATCGTTGCAAAATCAGAAAGTCGACAAGGTGTCCCATGCATCTTTGTATCAGAATTTTTAGAACAGTATGATTCATCAATCAGATGGCAGCCATCTACTATTCCCAAAGTTGCAGAAAACAAGTCTTGATCCCTGAATCTGATGACCTCTTTCAGCTGTACCTTCTTGAAAGAGAAAGATGCACAAGTGTTAGTGTTACACACACAAATAAACTGATGGCGTGGAAATGAAATGGTCTGATGGGGCATATGGATCCCCATCTGCTAGCACTGGCATCCTCTGGCTCTTCTGAGGAGCTGCAAACGCTTCTGAACGGGGAAGACGGTCAAGCCTCTGGCCACGTCACCGACGGAAGCTTGACTACTCTGCGAGCTAGCTCTTATGGTGGTGACATGGAAGCAAATGAGAGTCGATCCTGGCATGGATGACCGCTCAAGGTGACTCTGCACTCCACGCGGTGGCCTCGTGAGGTTAGGGCTGATAGAGCGGAGAAATGAACTCTGTATTCCGTGGAAAGGGGTGGAACCCCAATATGTGATAGAAATGGAAATATACAACACACACATATCTCTAACACCCCCCTCAAACTCAGGTGGATCGCGAAAACTGAATTTGGAGAGAAAGAACCGATGTTGAGCTCACGTATACGCCACATAGCGAAGAGCAATGACATCATTCTGCACCTGAGCCCGAGTATAATATGCATCAACTCCAATATACTTTGTGAGCTCATGCTTCACAGGATCACGAGCTATGGTACTGTCAGACAGAAGAGGAGTGGGCATAGAAACTGAAACACCAAAATCCTCAAGTAACTATCGAAGCCATGTAACCTCTTTTGTCGCAAGAGCCATAGCTCGCAACTCTGCCTCTGCACTCGAACGAGATACCGCAGTCTGCTTCTTTGTATTCCAAGCAATGAGAGAGCCACCAAGAAAAGTACAATAGGCGGAAAGAGAGCAGTCGCTAGCCCAAGTAGCATCAGAGTAGGCTTGGAGTTGAAAAGAGCTAGAACACGGGAAGAACAGACAACGAGTAATGGTCCCACGAAGATAACGCAAGACACGAAGAAGATGGCTATAATGGATATGAATGGGAGCAGAAACAAATTAACTAAGAATGTGCACAGCATATGAGATGTCAAGACGAGTCACACCCAAATAGACAAGACTCCCAACAATATGACGATTCCGAGTAGGATCAGGGAGAGGTTTAACATTAGTGGCACGAAGCTGAAGATTAAGCTCAATCGAAGTCTCAACAATGCGATGATCAGTGAGAGAAGAACGAGCAAGAAGATCTTGAATGTATTTCCCTTGCGACAGATAAATGCCATTAGAGGTGGAAGAGACCTCAATCCTAAGAAAATAACAAAGAGGACCAAGATCAAACATAAGAAATTGCTCACTGAGACGTGCCTTGACAAAGGCAATATACTCAGAATCATCGCCAGTGATAATCATATCATAAACATAAAGAAGAAGAAGAGTGTGACCACGAGATAAAGTATGAATAAATAAGGCAGGGTCATGATCGCTCGGGGAAAAACCAGCAGCAGTGATCATAGAGGCAAAGCGCTGAAACTAAGCACGAGGAGCTTGTTTTAGACCATAAAGAGAGCGACGAAGAAGACAAACCATGCCATCAGGAAGAAAATACCCAGGAGGTGGTCGCATGTAGACCTCCTCACGGAGTTCACCGTTAAAGAAGGCATTTTTGACATCAAGTTGAGAAATGGACCAAGCGCGAACAGAGGCCACAAAGAAGGAGAGTGTGAACAATGGTCATGTGAGACACAGGAGCAAAGGTCTCATCATAGTCACGACCATGCTCCTGTTGAAAACCACGAGCAACAAGACGGCCTTATAACACTCCAGAGAGCCATCAGAGCAAGTCTTGATCTTATTAACCACTTGCACGTGATGGGACGAGCATGAGAAGGAAGAGGAACAAGGTCCCAAGTGCCAGTGCGTTGAATAGCGGCGATCTCCCCAGCCTTGGCATGTTGCCATTCTGGATGACAAATGAGATCATGATATGTGGTCGGTTCACAAAGGACAGTGCTAGCAAAACCATACCGGTCGGCAGGCTTTAGTGACCCATGACCACGAAGATCATAACGAGAGGATGGCTGAGAGGAAGAATCATCGCCGGAAGATGTCTCAACAGGAGGTGAAACATCAAAAGACGACTCAACAGGAGGCGAGGACTGTAGGTGTAAATCACAGGAGGATTGGAATCATATATGGACCTAGGGACGTGTGAAGGCGGCTCAGATGATAGTGAAGGTGACGGTGGAGGAGGTGAAGATGGTGGAGGTGATGGAGATGGTGGGGGTGGAGGTGGAGGAAAAAGCATAGTGAAGATAGGTGTATGAGGAAAAGTCAAGATGGACAAAGGCTCAACAACGACCTGAGGAGAAACATCAGAGGAAGGCCGAGGATAGAAGGAACGAGACTCATCAAAAGTAACATCCCGAGAGATCTGCATATGATAGGTGCTCAGCACTATAGCCTAAGAAAACACACTCGACAGATTGAGAGGTCAGTTTAGTGCGTTCACGAGGAGCAAGCAGAACATAGCACAGACATCCAAAAAGACGAAGACAGGAGTAATCAGGTGGATGTCCCATAGAGGCGGTCATACAGGATGCCACCTATAAGAGCCACATACAGGATGTCATACAGGATGCCGAACAAATTCTCCAAAGCCGACCACGTTTTGCCAAACGAGTTTCTCCAAATCGCCGACTATGTTTCTCCAACTCTCCAACGTTTTCACCGAACAGGTCTCTCCAAAACACCGAACATTTTTCTCCAAATCTCCAAAATGTTTCGCCGACCACCGAGCAGCACACGTTCTGTTCTGTTCTCTATGGAAAAGACCTAGTCTCAGATCTCTCCCTACACGTGCTACGGGCTCCGCGCTCTGCGTTATGGGTGGTCGGCTATGGTTCCTTGGTCACGCTTGTTCCTCCAACACGTGCACGGGCTCCGCGCTCGACGTTATGGACTATGGGCTAGCCAAGGCCGAGGGCTCAGCAAAGAACCAACTACTCGGACGCCACTTATACTACGTTTATCTCCAAGTTGTTTCACCGACCACCGAGCAGCACACGTTCTGTTCTCTATGAAAAAGACCTAGTCTCCGATCTCTCCCTACACGTGCTACAGGCTCCGCGCTTTGTGTTATGGGTGGTCGGCTACGGTTCCTTGGTCACGCCTGTTCCTCCTACATGTGCACGGGCTCCGCGCTCAACGTTATGGACTATGGGCTAGCCAAGGCCGAGGGCTCAGCAAAGAACTAACTGCTCGGACGCCACTTACAATACGTTTATCTCCAAGTTATTTCGACAACCACCGAGCAGCACATGTTTCGTTCTGTTCTCTCTGGAGAAGGCCCAGTTTCCGATCCTGCCCTACACGTGCCATGGGCTCCGCGCCCTGCGTTATGGGTGGTCGGCTGCGGTTCCTTGGTCACGCCTATTCCTCCTACATGTGCATGGGCTCCACGCTCGACATTATGGACTATGGGCTAGCCAAGGCTGTTGGGTTCAGAAGCGAACTAACTGCTTAGACGCTACTCATACTACGCATAACTGCGTTATGATTAAAACTACGAAGATCTTTTCACCGAAATACCAGCAAGCTGCATAAACATGCACCTTATAACATTTATACACATGTAAATGTTTCTTGCGCTCTCGCGTGTTCTAACTACCTGTCGATGTTTCACCACCGATAGCCTGCCACGGGGGTTCCCGGGGCAGTATTGTTCGGGCTTCGGCGTATGCTGAACTCGATGGTAAACGCAAGAGACAGTCGATTTATCCTGGTTCGTGCCCTCGATCGTGAGATCGAGTAACAACCCCGTCCGGTCGCGTTGGCCTTTCGTTGGATTGATTATGAAGTGTTATGTTGTACAATTGTCGTGCGTCTTTGAGAGCCCCGCCCTCCTTTATATAGTCGAGGCCGAGTCCTAGTCGGGTTTACAATGAGATTTCCTAGTAGGATTACTTAATAGTTCTATTACTAAGATTACATGGGAAGAATCCTAGTTGAACTAGATCTTCTCTCTCTCCTTGCGGGGTATCCTGTGGGTCCCAGATCGACAAGCCCCCGAGCACTTCATGGTTGAGCTCAAAAGTCTCGCTTTGCTCCTTCAAGTCTTGTTAGGTAGGAACAAAATGTTATCCGAGTGCTTTACGGGTGAAACCTTGTAGTGCTTCTTGGGACCTTCGAGTGGTGAGTGTTTTGTGAAGAAAAAGTACATCCATCTGGTTGTAGCCCCGAGCCTCTTGCTATTTGGAACAAGGAGCTGGAGAGGATCTTGTCTTGAAGTTGCTCGATTGTTCGTTGAAGTTTTGCCAAAAGAACTCGAATATGGCTCGTTCCGGTTCTTTTTGTCGTAATGTCTTGAAGTGGTCTCGTTGAGGAAGTCTTTTTTTTGGTGACGTCGCTTTTTGAAGAAAAAGTGCACTCACCGAGTGTATCCCCGAGCCTCTTGCTATTTGGAACAAAAAGTTGGAGGGTCTTGATCCTTTATGTTGTTTGAAAATTTGTGTTCAAGTAGTCCCCGAGACTTGAATTATGTCATCATCCGAGTAGTTTTGTGGCATCTTTCCGAAGCGGCCCTTTAGTCTTGGATTAAACCATCATCCGGGTAGTTTCAAATGCGACCCTCCGAGCCTATGTCCGGGTTCTTTTTGGGTGGGTGCAATTTTTCATAAAAATTGCACTCACTGAGTGTAGCCCCCGAGCCTCTTGCTTTTGCTTGCAAAAGTTGGAGGGTCTAGATTCTTGTCTTCAAAAAATTCTGGGGCTATGTATCCCGCAGCCTCGTGCTTTCTCCGAGTTCTTCTCTTTAGAAAAGAAGTCGGATGAAGAGTCTTGATGTGTCGTCGTCGTCGTTGTAGTCTTGAGTTTCTTGTACTCTTGGTCTTTTGTCTTTGGTTCCGAGCCCCCGGGAGTAGTTGAAATGAAGGCCGAACTCCCTAGCTTAGTGTTGATTAAGCTATGATGCTTTGCCGAGCCCCGGCGCGATATCCATGTTGTTTTGTTCAGGAAGAACTTCGGATGCGAGGTCTTGGCATATTCTTTGATAGTCTGCTGCTGTCAGATGTAGTTGTATGGTGGTGGTTGAGTGTAAATGCCTTTTGTTCACGAGTTATACTGTGCTGGTATATTCTCCCGAATATGTCCGTCTTGATCTTTATTTCCTCTCGCTGAGTCATCCATTATTGAGTCCTGTCTTTTCACTTGTCCTTTGTTAGGCTTATTTCGTTGGTACTCCTAGTCCATGTGCGCCGCTCCTTTGGTCTATAAATCTCATCCTGGAGTGCTTGTTTTCATCTATTGGATATTCTGTTGAAACCTTCGTGGTCATGAACATGGTAGTTTGTGAAGCGAGCAGCCCCGGGCATATTTTGTAGTTCCCGTGTGTCTTGTCGTAGGCTGGAGGAAGTCTTGTGATAGGGATTAGAGGTAGGCTAATCCCACGGCAAAGATTGTGCCGGGATGTACGTGGTGGTAGTTGGAGGAAGTCTTGTGATGTGGGCTTCGTTTCTTCATCTGGCGCAGTTACGGGTTGATCCTCGTCGCTTTGTCTTGAGACTGTCCGGCAGGCAGATCAACACCATATGCAATCACATCGGTCTTGGGTAGACAGATGCCTTGAGCCTTCTTTGCTCCATGTTGTCTTGCCGTCTTGCCGATTTCCGCCTTGGGTGCCTTTGCGTCCAGTCCGTCTTTGAAGAAAACAGTGTAGCTGATGGTGGTTTGTCCTTCCGGGTAGCAATTTGGGACACGTAGTCATTCCAGAGCCTAGCCGTGTCCGCGTTCCTCTTTGCTACCTTGCTTTTCGTGGTGCCGAGTTCGTTGGGTCTTGTAAGATTTGTAATCTTCTATTTTTGAAGTCGCTTGTAATGTAACGAATCTTGTCTTTAAGATTTGTAATCTTCTATTTTGAAGTCTTGTAATGTAATGAATCTTGTCTTCTGAGTTGTCTTTTACTTTTCTGTTGTGATCCCTGTTGTTCATGAGATTACCGAGTTCTTTCTTAAATAACCGGGTTCTTTTGTTCCTTGTGAGGTAGCCCTTTCTTTCTTCTTTCTTTCTTCTTGGTTTGACGAGTTGTTCTTGTAGCGATCTGATAACCCCGCTTTGTGGTCTTTGGGCCGGATAAGTCTGAAATCGCCCTTTGGTTTGTAATTGTTGTGTGGATTTGTGCCCTCCGTCGTTTTTAGTCAAGTCGGTAAATGGACCGTCGCGTTCCCACACTGTGTTTTATCGGGCCTTGTGGGCCGTTTGTATCACTGAAAAATCTATTTAAAGACCCTTGCTGCCCAGCTCTTGCCTTTAAACCCTAGCTTTCAGAAATCCACCGCCGTCATCGTCGCCGTCACCCGAGCACCATCATCCTAGCTTCATCTTCCTTAGTGCCTTTTTTGCTTCCACCAGTTCATGGGAAAGAAGAAAACGCAAGCAAGTCTCAAAGCGACCTTCGTGAGAGAGAGTCATCCCTTTCTTTGATCGAAACCAGAGAGTTCGTGGCTATGAGGGCTGCTTTCGGAAGGTTTGGCCGGCTCCAACAACAAGCGAAGACCAAATGCGTGAGCTCGTTAGCGATAAGGCTTGATCCAAAGCAAAGTCATCGCTGAATGGAGAGTTCCAAGGCAGCATCGGGTTCCAGCTCCGGGTCTTGGTGAGATTGTCCTCTTCGTTTCCTTTGTCCGCGCCGGACTTTGCCTTCCTACTTCCGCTTTCCTTCATCAGTTTCTTGGTTATTTCGGGTTAGTCTCGAACCACCTAACCCCCAATGCCGTTTCTCCATCTTTCTGTTTTCGTTCATCTTTGTGAAGCTTTCCTTGAATCCTCCTTCTCTCTCTTTTTTCGCTTTTTCTTTCGTCGAAACCTCAACCCCGCCGTGAAGAAACCAGCGTTCTTGGCGGTTGTGGGATTCAGCCATCGTGTCGAGTCTCAAAATTAAGTTTTTGACTATGACCTGGTCGATTTCGTAAAAGATTGGCGTCGTGCCGAGTGGTTTTACGTTGCCAATTTGATCCCTTCCTTGCCAGTCCATCCCGGATCTGGTCCTATGGTGAATGACCGATGGGACAAGAAGCTTGAATCGCTTCTTGAGATTCAAGTGATCCAACCACTCCTTGATAGGATTAGCATGCTTCGTCACTGGTTCAGCCTTTGAAAGAGCGGGAGCATCTTGGCTTTGAGTATTCTCGGGGCGAGGATCCTTCACGCATGGTCCCAGCTCTTGAGCTGACCGGTGAGGAGGTACTCGAGCGTCTCCGAAAGATGCTTTGAAAAAGTGAGTGTCATTCCTCCTGCTTGTCACCGAGTTCTCAAACAACAACCCGCCCCAAAAATGTGAGTTGTCTATCTTTTTGTTTGAGTACTTTATGCACTCTTGCCGCATCCGTTCTTGCTTAGCTTTTCTTTGTCTCGGTGTTTTATCCTTTTTCACAGGGAGCTTGGGCAGAACTTTGTCGACCCGGTCCCTCCCGGCGTTCTCCCCGGCCGTGGCGGCGAGATCGGGATAGACTTGCTGGAACTTCTGCAATTAGTAAGTCCCAAACCTCTACCGCCCTTCCTAGGGTTTCTTCCGGATTTGTTGATGTATATGAAGAATATGTTCCTCGTCTAGTCCCTCGCGGTCCTCGTGAGTGTCCCAAGAGGGGCGAACGGATGGGTCTTCATCCGCCCGCTTGTCTCCAAGAAGCCTCGCAAACCAAGTACTCCTCGTGTACTCCAGCTTTGTTGCTAGTATGCTCTTAGGTGAGCACATTTAATACTCTTTGTTCTTTTATTTTCCTGTTTCTCTCTTGATCCGAGTACTTTTTATCCTCTTTTCAAAGAGTGCTCTGGTTTCCTTGGCTAAGGAGGAATAAGATGATGAAGTACCCCATCATCATCTTGCGGTGAGTTGCTTTTCATATTCTGTTGCATTGAATTTCTCTTCTTTGTCTTGACTTTTAGTCTTGAACTTTTTGAAGTAATGAGAGGCCGGGTGTGAGTTCTTCCGAGGCTCCGTGCCGATTTCTTCTGAAGCTCCGGTGTCGAGTTCTTTGGTAGCCCTGGTGCAGAGCTCTACCGCTCCTCCAGTACGGAGTTCTTCCACGGCTGCAGCCCCGGCTCCTTCCGTGGCTCCGTTGTCGGCTATTCCGCTCCCGTCGCCGGGTGGCGGGACGTTTTCACCGTCGTGGTTCCCCTATGAGGCCTTCTCTTGGCTTCTTGAAGAAGAAAGTGGTTGGGTGAGTAGATTCTAGCTTTATCTTTTGGCTTCTATCTTCCTTCATCTGGTTCTTATTGGTGCTTCCTTTTATCACTTTTCAGTGTTTCGTCTTCTCTCATTCCTTCATTGACTTCTTCTCTGCCTCCCGCCGTGCCAACGAGTTCCGAGCCTCAGGACTCACAGCATTCTATTGATGAAGTTGCTGCAGGGCTTCAGAGCTACTCTGGCGAGGTTATGGTCTTGGCATTCCGGAGGTGATTGTGGCCGTCACGCCGGGTCCTTCTGAGGGTTTGACTCCGGCTTCCCTGGAGGTTGCTTTGGTCGTTCCTTCTTCGCCCCATCCGGCCTCTCCTTCCCCTTCTCTTGCTTCCGGCGGTCCTTCTTTTTCCGGTGACGTGGTACAACAGTTCGATGCCACCCATCGGTTATCGGAGCTGACCGCAGCCTAGGGGAGCTTGTCGACCCTCGTGACTTCTTTTGGTGAAAAGCTCCAGGTAGGTTTTACTGCCACTCCTCTTTTGCATGCTCATTTTTTTTTGTCCTTACGCCTTGTTTCTCTTTGCCTCTTTTTGCTCAGTCTTTCTCTCGTGATCATTAATTCTTTTCTCATCTGAAAATGAGAGAAAGTTGTCTTCTGAGGTGGACGCTCTGAAAACCGATCTCGACCTTCTCCGGGCTGAGTTGGAGACAGAGCGTCAAATGCACCAAAAGGAGGAGAAGACCCTCCGTGCTCGGGTAGTGGAGACGGAGAAGCAGAGAGATGCCGCGGTGGAGTCTGCGAAGAATGAATGCAAAGGTGCCGCGGGTTCTGCCTATTTTTTCTTGTATTTTGACTTCTTTTGCTGACTTGTTCTTGGGTGTCTTGTCTAGTTCTCCGAGCTGAGAAGCAGAAGCTCTCGGAGAGTATCGATGAAATGAAGGCTCTTGTCCGCTCTAGTCATAATAAGGCTGAGGAGGTAATTACTCATGCTGAGGAAGAACTCGCCCTTGCAAAGCTGATTAGGCGCGGAGCTGACAGAGATCTTGTGCAGGCCCAAAAAACTATTGAAGGCTTGTCCGGAAAGTGGCGATAGCTCTTGAAAATTGGAACGCGTTTTGTGGAAATCTTTTCGCTCAATGTCGATGTTCTCCGGACTCCAAACATGACGGGCAATCTTGGGCGCGCATTCATTCCCGGATTCCGACTCGTTTCCAAGAGTTTGCAAAGAAGTGTGCCCAAGTATGTACCAAGAATGTGCTAGCCAAGGTCCGGGTTTTTGCTCCAGAGGCGCCTCTGTCCAAGATAGCAGAGGAAGCTGAAAGCCAAGAATACCTTGACGCCGTTGAGAGGATGGAGCACGAGGTCGAAGGTTTTAGCTTGAGGGTTGTAGATAGTCTAAATATTGGCATTTCCTTCCTGATGACAATGCACGATCTGATTGACCAGACTTCTTGTAATATTACACTCCTCTTTAAATGAAGATTCTTTGTTTTCGTTGATGTATTCTTTGCTGGGTGTGGTCGGGTTACTTGACTTGCTTTGAGTACTTTGTCCTGTTTTTTTTTCTGCCATAAAAAACAACTTTGTGTGTTATCTGGACGAGACCCCTCGATTTGTCGAGTACTTTTCTTTTCTTCCTCTTTTGTGATCCGTCGAGTGCTTTGTCCACGTTGTGACTTGTTAGATGTAAATCTTTGTGTTGACAACCTTTCGTCCGCGCTATGTAAAAATGACTTCGAATAGAATGTCGCCTTTTGAGTGGTGCTTGTATTTTCTCGAGGAAAAAGTATTCCTATCTCGGATGTAGCCCCGAGCCTCTTGCTTTTTGGAACGAAGAGTCGAGGGTCTTTTGAAGTCAATTTTTGGTTGACTAGTTTTGGGTGTTAGCTTTTAGCTACCCTCATCAATGGCTCAAGCGTGTTTTCAGCTATTTTGCTCTCGGCCGGGATGCTCGAGCATGTTTTCAGCCATTTTGCTTTTTTGTTTGGTGTTAGCTTTTAGCTACCCTCATCGGCGAATCTCAAGCGTGTTTTCAGCTATTTTGCTCTCGGCCGGGATGCTCGGGCATGTTTTAAGCCATTTGCTTTTTGTTTTGGGTGTTAGCTTTTAGCTACCCTCATCAAGTGAGCTCAAGTGTGTTTTCACTATTTTGCTCTCAAGGGATGCTCGTGCATGTTTTCACCATTTTGCTTTTTGTTTGGTGTTAGCTTTTAGCTACCCTCATCGGCGAGCTCAAGCGTGTTTTCACTATTTTGCTCTCGGCCGGATGCTCGTGCATGTTTTCAGCCATTTTGCTCTCGGTGAGTGACATGTTGCTCTGCTTATTTGAGTTCGTAGCCCCCATACTACTTTTGGTAATTCTTCAATCCATTTGGACCCATAGTCCACTAGTTCTTCAGATAACCTTGGTTTTAATCCGCTAGTATGAGTCCATTGGCCCTTTCTACTTGTCCGTTGGCTTCGGATGTGCAATGCAGACGCATAGTCTATCTTTGAAACCACAGCCTTGTGCCTAGCTTCAATTACAGTAGTGTGAAGGGGAGCCTAGATCTGTGATGATTCGATTGGGCATGCCAAAGCGGTGCGTAATTTCTTGGATGAATTCGATTTGCTTTGGTTGCGCTTGCACTTCACAGTGGTTTGTATTCAATCCACTTGGTGAACTTGTCGATTGCTACAAAGATGTACTCAAAGCCGCCTTTTGCTTTCTTTAGGGGTCCCACTTGATCCAAATTTCAGGAGAAAAGGCCAAGCGGGTGGGATGCGAGATAAGATTGTGAGTCAGCACATGGGCTTGTCTTGCAAACATTTGGCAACCTTTGCATTTTCTCGACAAGTTCTTCTGCGTCTTTCAAAGTGGTTGGCCAAGAGAATCCGGTCTGAAATGCTTTGCCAACCAAAGGTCCTTGAAGCGGCATGATTTCCGACAACTTTGAGTGTATCTCGTCTAGGATCTCTTTGCCTTCTTCAAATGAGACACATTTCAGAGTACCCAAAAGTCTATCTCCTACTAGAACGTAGTTTTTGCTTCTGCGAACAACTTGGGTGGCTTCTGCTTTATCTGCTGGTAATTTATTTTCTTTGATATAGTCGATGAAAACTTGGCTCCATGAGGTGTTGATTACCAAGATCTGAACGCCTTTAGCCTGAATTTCGTGGGTTGTCTCACCGGGTTGTTTGATAGAGGGAACTGATAGCTCTTCTATAAATACGCCGGTGGAACCTTTGCTCTGTCTGATCCGAGCTTGGCAAGGACATCTGCTGTAATGTTGGAATCGCGCAGGACGTGTAAAATTTCTAATCCTTGGAAATGTTTTTCAAGTTTCCGTATTTCAGCACAGTAAGCACCCATGTTTTCTTTTGTGCAATCCCAATCTTTGTTTACTTGGTTGATGACTACTGCTGAATCGCTATATACGAGTAATCTCTTTATTCCGAGGGTAATTGCCACTCGTAGCCTGTGGATGAGGGCTTCATATTCTGCTTTCGTTATTTGTAGCTTGCCATAATATCTCAAGGACGTACTTGAGTTGTTTTCCTTCGGAGAAATGAGGAGAACGCTTTTGCACTCGCTCCGCCTAGTTTGCGTGACCCATCAAAGTACATCTTCCAATGGGTCAAGGATTGTATCGATAAAAAGGCTGCTGAATCTCTGTCCACTCGCCACAAAATCGGCAAGGGCTTGAGATTTGATTGCTTTCCGTAAATGAAGTCGATGTTAAGAGCTCCAAGTTCAATCGCCCACTTTGATATGCGTCCCGTCGCATCTCTGTTGTGTAAAATGTCTCCGAGCAGGTGAAGTCTGTCACCACGGTAATCTTGTGGCTTTCAAAATAGTGGCGAAGCTTTATGTGAGGTGATAAGTAGAGCGTGAGTAGTTTTTTGTACATGCGGTACCGGATTTTTGATTCGAGATAATACTTGTTGATGTAGTATCACGGTCGTTGTACTTTATACACGCGTCCTTCTTCTTCTCTTTCTCGACTATTGTCGTCTTGACTCACTGACGATGCAGAGTCGCCACAATGTATAGCATCATATCTTCGTCTTTCCTTGGGGGTGTGAGAATTGGTGAGGATGTGAGATATGCCTTAAGTTTCTTGAAAGCTTCGTCGGCCTCCTTTGTCCATTCAAACTTGTCTGCATCTTCTTTAGTAGTTTAAAGAAGGGTAACCCCTTTTCACCGAGTCTTGATATGAAACGGTTGAGGGCCACCATGCATCCTGTTAGTTTCTCATACATCTTTGATACTTCTAGGTTGCCCCATTTCATTATAGCTCGAATTTGCTTGGTGCTGGCTTCAATCCACATGTTGCCGACCAAAAATCCGAGTAGTTGCCTCAAGGAACTCCGAATACACATTTATTTGGGTTCAATTTCCATCTCCATCTCTTCAAGTTTTCGAATGTTTGCTCTAAATCTTCAATCATAGTGTCTGGGTTCTTTGTTTTCACCACTACATCATCCATGTATGCCTCCACATTTTCATCGATTTGATCCCCAAGGCAAGTTTGGATAGCTCTTTGGTATGTGGCACCGGCGTTCTTTAGTCCAAACGACATGGTCTTGTAACAGTAAGCACCGAATGGAGTAATAAAAGATGTCTTGCTCGGTCTTGTTCTTTTAATGCGATCTGGTGATACCTGAATAGCAATCGAGAAAGGATAATAGTGCGAACCCATTGTCGAGTCAACTATCCGGTCAATGCGTGGTAGCCCGAACGGATCTTTTGGGCAATGTTTGTTGAGATCCGTAGTCGGCCTTTATCACGCCACTCGTCTCGTGTTCTTCTTCTTACGCACAAGGATGGGGTTTGCTAGCCATCCGGATGAAGGATTTCTCCGATGAACCCGGCTGCCATCGGTTTTGTGATTTCCTTTTAATCGCGCCTTTTTGTCGGGTGAGAATCGTTGTAGCCGTTGCTTTATAGGCTTGGAGTTTTCATTAACATCAATTACGTACTCACCAACTCTCTTGGGACACCGGCATGTCGGCCGGGCTTCCAAGCGAAGATATCTTTGTTGTCCCGAAGAAAGTTGGTGAGCGCGAGTTCCTATTTTGGTGAGAGGTGAGCAATCGATGGTTGTTTGTCTTGGAGGTATCGCTTGATTGCCCAAGTCGATTTGCTTGACGTCGGCTTCTTTTGGTGGTGTGATGATGCTTTGGGCTTTTTAGCCGGTATTTCTAATTCTTCTTGGCTCATCTCCGCAGACAATTGTGGCTATTTCTTTTCTTCCATTGTCGGTTTGTGCTTTGGCGCAATTTGGATTATTTGAACGTCGCGATCAAAAGCACGCTTCAAATCGCTTCAAAGAGAAAGGATACTGTTGGGTCCTGGCATCTTAAGCAATAAGTACGGATAATGTGGTATTGCCATGAATTTTGCTAGTGCTGGGCGTCCGAGGATCGCATGATATGACGAATCAAAGTCTACGACCTCAAATTTGATAAACTCTGTTCATAGTTCGAAGGAGTTCCAAAAGTGACGGGTAAAGTAACTTGTCCGAGTGGCATGGCTGCTTTGCTTTGGGGTACTATTCCATAAAAGGAGGGCTTGTTGGTGTAATCATCCCGTGAGTTGTAGTCCCATCTTCCTTAGTGTTTCTAAAAGATGATGTTGAGTCCAGCTCCCCGTCGATTAGTACTTTGGTGACAAATCATACAGAAGCAATAGTTGGGTCTAAAACTAGTGGGTAATGGCCTGCGTTCCCTACGCTAGTCCATTGGTCTTCTCTTGAAAATTGAATTGGATATTGTGACCAATTGAGATATCTTGGTGTAGCCTGTTCTACCGTCATGATAGTCCGTAGTGCTAGTTTTTCTTGATGTTTGCTTCTGCAATCTGGAGCCCCTGAGAAGATCACTGCTACCGTTCCCCTGGGTTTTTGAAATCCTTTGTCCTCGTGGTTGTCTTTATCTTTCTTCTGATTGTCCTCTTTGGTGTTCTCCTTACTATCTTTTCTTGTGTATCGATCATTGAAAGTGTAGCAGTTTCCGATGGTGTGTCTCCCGTTAGGGTGTAATGGGCAACGTATGTTTTCAATGTCATCATACCTTCTAGGTTTGGAAAACTTCTTTGATTTGTCGGCCATTGCCACGGTATTGTCTGGTCTACGTTTTCTTTCTTGATGTCTGCTATTTCGATGATTTTGCCTATCCGGGTTGTCCTGGTTGCTTCTATCCGGGAACCTTTCTCGTATTTTTTCTTCTGCAGTAATCATTTTTTCTACTGTTCGTCTGAACTCTTCATTGTTTCTTGGATTTTCTTTGTAGAAGTCTTGAAATTGCCACCTAGCCATGATTCCATGAGAGAAAGCTTCAATTACTTCTCGTTCGGTGATGTCATGCACTTGAGCCCGCAGTTCGCCGAATCATCGATAGTAATTTCTGAGACTTTCGCCCCCCTTTTGCTTGAGTCCTTTCAGTTCTGCATGAGTGATCGGGTGTGTGATGATACCCGCGAAATTTTCACAGAAAGCTCTTTGCAAGTCTTCCCAAGTTCTGATCGATCCTGGGTTCAATTTATCGAACCATTGGAGGGGCATCACATCCAGTGCCATGGGAAAGAACAAGGTTTTGATATCATCGTCTCCTCCGGCTAGTTCAATTGATTGTGATTATATTCTGAGCCATTGTCTTGGTTCGGTTTTGCCATCATACTTGGAATGGTTAGACGGTTTGAATTTGTGAGGTAATCGTACTGATGCCAACCTGTTTGCAAAATAGGGGAATCTGTCGTGCGTTCCGGCTTCCTTGAATTCGGATTCGGCTCCTTCTTCTGGCCAAGTGTTGTTTTGATGGGAATAAGTCTGCGAGGCTGTCTGGGTAGGCACTCTACTCCTGGTCTTCCTTGGTTGTTCAAATTGGTGGCCCCGACTATGTTCCTTCCTACTTTCTCCGTTATGGCTTCCACCTGGCCCAAGTCTTTCAAAAGCGGACTTCCTTTGATTTTGATCTTCTTGCCTGCGGGTTGTTGATCTGGCGGGTAGTCTTGATCGGGCTCTCTCTTCATGCGTTCTTGGGATCATCGACCGGAGCAAGTCCTGGAGATGTTCGTACTTCTCTCCGTGATGTGAAGTTGCCCTGAGTTCTTCTAATGCTTCTCGAATCTTATCGTAAGGCGTATTCACCGTGCGTCTTTCTTCGGCTTCTTGTTGTGATTTTCTTTTGTCGTATTCAGCCAACTCTGACTCGTATCTGGTCCAGGCTTCTCTACGCTGCCTAGCGCGGTGTTGGCGCCCTTGTTTTAACTTGTTTTTCCTTTCTCTAGCCTGTCTCTGACTCTCAGTTTCTCCATCGTAGCCCTGGGCAAAGGGTGATATGTTGGACTTTGATTCATCTGATGACCTGACATCGGGTGCTTCTGGGGGATTTAATGGTGACCGAGGACGTCGAACCATGAGCACCTCCCGTGCGTGAGCCGTTCCGTTATTGGTGTTAGTTTTCATACTGTCGGAGTTGCTGATGACTTCAGTAGGCGCCTCGACATCGTAGATTGAGTCTCCTTCTTGGTAAGGTAGAATAGTTGTTGTTGTTGTGCCAACTAGTTGGGTTCCGCTATCCTCAGGAATGGAACCTGGCCAGTGGATGATACAGTCTTGCGATGTTATCGTTAGCACGAGACCCTCCTGAGCTCCTGTCAGTGGTATCCCAAGCGTTGGATTGAAAAACCTTTCGAACTGTCCCTGATAGGATTTTGTCGTGTTGTCGAGCCCAAATGGAAAAGAACTCGGCCTTTTGAAAGAACTCTGAGGATAATCCAAGTTGTTTTGGGTTGTGCTCTGGAATCTTGCCAAAAAAGAACTCGGTTTCTTGAAAGCACTCGAATAAGACTTCATCTCGGACATGGAGCTTGAATTCGAGTCGGATGTGTGTAGCCGTGAAATCTTATTCGAATCGGGTATTATGAGCTGCGCGGATCTTCTGGTGAGCTGATCCGTCGTAGTTGTTGAAATAGGAAATTCTTCATGATGATCCGGATCTTTGAGGAGATGGCTTTGAAGCTTGCCGTAGTTGTCCGCCTCGCAGATCCATGAGCCAAAGATGAAAATCAATCCCGTCAGGAAGATCATGTTATCAAGGTCCATCGAGCTCTCGGATGCAAAGTCGCCGAAAGCCCCTACCTGGCGCACCAGCTGTCGATGTTTCACCACCGACAGCCTACCACGGGGGTTCCTGGGGCAGTATTGTTCGGGCTTCGGCGTATGCTGAACTCGATGGTAAACGCAAGAGATAGTCGATTTATCCTGGTTCAGGCCCTCGATCGTAGATCGAGTAACGACCCTACGTCCAGTCGGCGTTGGCCTTTGCGTTGGATTGATTATGAAGTGTTATGTTGTACAATTGTCGTCGTCTTTCAGGAGCCCTGCCCTCCTTTATATAGTCAGGAGGCCAGAGTCCTAGTCGGTTTACAATGAGATTTCCTAGTAGGATTACTTAATAGTTCTATTACTAAGATTACATGGGGAGAATCCTAGTTGAACTAGATCTTCTATCTCCCTTGCGGGGTATCTTGTGGGTCCCGCATCGACACTACCCTATCTAGATGATACAGATAATATCTTTTAAGCAGACTACCGAGCTTCACCATTGCCGTTCATCTCACCAAACAAGTCGATGTCGCCGGCCAGCTTTTTTGTCGCGTCCTCCACTTCATCCTCCAGCTGTTGGTGCTCCGCCTCGCCCATCCCTTCGGCGAATCCAGCCCCTATCGCCTGAAGGTCAATGGTTGGATAGTGGGACCAAACCACTGCAAGGGCGTGAGTAGTGGCAGATACAATGGCGTCGCGGTTGAAGCTCTTGAAGTTCTCCCACGCCGCTTTGCACCTCTGAACGTTGTCGCCTGCCATCGGGCTGACGAGCCGCCTCTGGGTCAACACAGTCAAGCACTGGTTTAACTACGGCAACTACGGCATCAAACCTGTCCCTCTGGGTTCGGGCGTCCTGCTCCAGCACATCGAACTATGCCTTGACCCTCCGACGGTAGTCTGCAAGCATTACAAGGTTCCATCAAGCAAGGAAACTACTTCAACGGTAACTCCGACCAGAAAGTACCCACCTTCTAGCTCCTCGGCCTGTTTGTCTGCTCGCCCTATCTCCTTTGCCTTCTCCTCTCGGAGTTGTTTGAGGGCCTAGCGCAGCTGGCCAAGCTCCACATCTTGCTCTACAAGCACAACAGTCATAACCAAAAATATGGATATTCAGCTATGCAAAGCACTTTCGCCGATCCGACGTACCTTTCTTCTACTCGGAGACTCTCCGGCTGCTCCAACTGCTTGGAAGCACCCCTCAGTTGTTCAGAGACAGTGGCCAGCTGCTCGGACGAAGCCGCCAGCTTCTCGAACAGGACCCCCTTCTGGTATTCTAGGTCCCGTGCGTTGGACTCAGCGAGGTCTCACTCGCGATGGGCCCTCTGGATGTTTCTCTCCGTAAGGTTCATCGCCTCTTTGAGTTTTTTGTTCTCCTCGGCGAGGGGCTCCATCCTCTTTGTCAGCTGGCGGCGATGATCGGTAGTCCGAGTTATCTCCTGCAAATGCACAATGATAATGATGAAATCCAATTTCCAACGTCAAAGAGGAGCATTCCAGATGCAGTACTAACCATAATATGCTTCATCACCCCGGCAAGGGCGGTCTCCAGTCTCCTAAACTCCTTGGTGGTGTCCTCCTCTTTGACAATTACTAACTCATCGCCACGCTTTCAGAGGATTCAGATAGCTTGGGGTCAAGGTTCATTACGCTCGATCTCCTCCACCTCGTCCTCCTCCGCCGCAGCTAGAGGCACCACTTGGGGGCTCGGTTGCTGGATAGCGGGTCCGACCATGCCCTCCGACGCCTCGGGGAGCGCCGTCTGCTCCTCCGGCACCGCAGGAATCTCCGCTCCAGATTCCAGCGTGACGCCGGCAACTACAGCCTCTACTCCCAAGGACCCGACGGTTCCTGCCATTGCCTCGGGCACCGCCATCGACACCAACTATTCGCCGCCGCTAATGAATGGCTCCCCCGCATGCTATCGAGCACCTCGGGACTCTAGGATGGGGTCCACTGGCATCTCCTCCGCCCCGGGGCTAGCCTTCGGCTGCTCGTCAGCCTAGACGGGCGGGGCTGGATCCTCCGTATGCCTTGCACTGCATCAAATCTGCTCGTCAGTCGCCAAAAATGCTAAGAAACTACACCAAAGTAACACCAAGACAAGGATACTTACGCCGAGCCCCCAGGCGTAGCCGTGGGGTCGACTCCTGTGCTCTAAAGTGGAGGTTCCGCCTCCTCCACAGTCGGCCTCTCCTCCGCCTACCACTCTGGGACTCTCTCCACATGTCGCTCCGGGTTTACCTTCGCCTGCTGCTCCGAGACTCCTCTCGCCTGTTGCTCAGGGACTCCCATCGCCTGCCCCGTAGGGACTCTCGTCGTCCGTTGCTCGGGGACTTCCATCGCCCGCTGCTCGGGGACTTCTTCACCTCCCCTTGATTGATCCTCCACGTGCATGCCGCATGGAGGGTCCTTCATGCTCGGTGGAGAAGCCACCGAATTTCATCATCATCAAACCACTTGAAAACCGCGGTCCTTCACGTTCGAGTAGTCTGGTCACCGCCAAGCGAGATGCCGCCTGATTTGAGGGGAGCGGTAGCCGCCGTCTTTCTCTTCTTTTGGGCCAGTTCATCTCACGCCCTCTTCCCCCAGGTTTTCTCCGACATCGGGGGAGAACTCTCCATCCAACCAACATCCGTACCTACGGACTCCGATGAGACGCCGATAGAACTTTCTTCAGGTTGAGCCGGTGGTCGGGCATCCACCGCCGACGGCCAGTCGCCTCTCGGCATGCCTGAGAAATACACCGCCCTATCCTACGAGTGGATCTTCGTATAAGTGAATCAGCCCACTGCTCAGCAATGTTAAAAGATACAAAGTAACATGAGCAAAACAATCGAGATGGTTACCCGAGGAGGTGGATTTAAGCAGTTGAAGGCCCTCGTTTGCCTTGGCATTTTGAACGAGGCGTTGGGAGCGAATAGCTCTGCGGCCCGCTCTAGCACATCTTTCCTCGACAGCCGCTCCGTCATCTCCCGGGTCATGTCGTCATCACCCTTGAAGTCAAAGCCCGGGTGGGCCCTCTCCTTGCAGGGCTGGATGCGGCACACTATGAAGCTTGCCGCCACCAGTTCATCGTTAATCTCCACGCCTTTAATTATGTCGAGGAGCTCCCCCACCTGCTCCATGTCAACGCTGTTCGGTTTCTCCGACCAGCTCTTCTGGCTCTCCGGGATGTGGTGAACGTCGTAGCGGATTGTAGGGTGGCTCTGCTTCATGTAGAACCACCTAGAGTCCCACCCTTTCAACGAAGTGTTCAACAGTACATTAATGTACTCGCTGGCCATCCCATCCCGGAGCTACAGATATACGCCGTCGACCACCTTGGAACCACCGCCGCCTTTCTTCTTCAACCAGAACAGGTGTCTGAAGAGGTTGAAGTGCGGCAGAACCCCTAGATACGTCTCATAGAAATGGATAAACACCGAGATGTGCAATATGGTGTTTGGGTGGAGATTGCATAGACTAATCAACTAGAACTCCAGCAGATCCTGTAGGAAAGGATGAACAGGGAACCCCAACCCACGCCAGAAATAATCCTCGAATACTACAGCTTCATCAGTGTTAGGCATCGGGAAGGGCTCATCGTTGGCTGGCCGCCATCCGACGGTGACGCGGTCTGGAAGAATGCCTGCTGCCACCATCCTGTTGAGCTCCGCCTCCCCCATCTTCGATGGCACCCATTCCTCGTCGCGGCTTGCTCCGGCGGCCGCCTTCTTCGGCTTCACAGCTCCCTTCTTCGATGCCATTTCTCAGATCTGGTTTGAGATTGGTGGCGGATGCGCGTATGGATGTGAATCGGGAAGCACAAGGGCTAAGGAGGAAGCCGAGATGGCAAAGTGGCTAAGGTGGGAGCGTGTGGTGCGGTGGTGCAGTTATAAAGCACTCCCTCCACTATTTCACAATCGAGGGTTTTTGGGAAACCGCTCCCGCGATTTGCGCCTCTATTCTCCGACGCGGTGTAACAACCCAAAAATCCACACACCAAAAATCCCAACTGAAATTTTTTTGTTTAAACCCCATGCAATGTTGAGTGCCATGTGTAGGAGCCAACCCTAAGTATTGCATGTAAGTATAACCTAAGTAGTCATTTTCATAACCATATTATGACACATGTCATATATGAGTGTTTAAATCCCCAACACGTAAAACCTTGCATGCATAATTATTATTGTAACATGTGATTTGGATTTTCATTGCTTTATGTGATACTTGACTAACTCCTTTAATAATTAATAAACCTTCAAACAATTAATACTCAACTCAAAGGATAAAATACATAAAATAGAAAACTATAACTAATTTCGGTATAGCAAAAATAGCCAATAAATCCCAAATATATGGGATGAGTCTAGGCCACCATTCAAACCCTTGGACAAGTTACATATACCATGTATAAGTGTGTGAAGCTATATGGTTCAAACTCCAAATCAATTTGAAGCAAATAAAGAAAAGAAAAACAAAAGAAAAAGAGAATGGAAAAGAAAAGAGGAAGGCAGCAGCTCAGCCCAGCCTGCCTCGACCGGCCCAGCTAGCCTAGCCAGCCCGCCTGCCCTCCCACTCGCGCACGCGGCCCACGAAGCCGGCCTAGCTTCGCCTCGCCACCCGCGCGCGCAGACGCCGACCGCCGGGTCCCACCTGCCAGCCCGTACCGCTTCACCGTGTCACGACGCGCCTGAGCCGCACCCGCTGCCAACCAGACCCCACGCGTCAGCCACCCCAGCAACAGGGCCTTCTTCCTCCCCACGCCAGTCTCTCCTCCCGACCGAGCCCCAACCAGCATGGCAGGCATGGGCCAGGGGGTCACGTAAGAAGCATGACCCTATTCCCCCCTTGCGCCTCGCCTCCGCTACCGCACGCGGGCCGTCGGATGCTCCACACGCATCACCACCGCCTGATCACCGTCCGCCATTGGAGCCCTTAGAGCTCGGCTATAAAATCCAACGCCCGTGAGCCCTAACCCTCAGCCCGTTCGCCGCCGCCGCTGGTGGCACAGCACCACACCACGTCAAGCCAAGAGAGAGGGAGGAGGAAGAAGCAAGGAGGAGAAGGAAGCCGCTGCGGGGAGGAGCTCACCGGAGCCAGAGCGAGCGACGCCGCACTGCACTGCTTCTGGAGCTGCACGGCCACCACTACACAACACCGCCACCGCCTTCAAACTCCCCACGGTGAGCACACTTCGCTGAGACCACTCCTAGCCTCTTAGACGCCATGAACGGACCATGCCGGAGCACGAGCTTACAAACGCCATGTCGACATCGGGCCGTCCACACCGCACGTTGCCACTCTCTTCACGCACAAAAGCACCCACACTCACACACACTGGTCGACGTGCACGCACGCGCTGCTCGAAGACACAGCCACTAGACACACGCGTGCGGGGCACGCACACAGACATGCTCGGGCACGCTCACCATGGCCTAGAGCACAGCCATGGCGAGGCTGCCTTGGCCACCCCACCGTGGACACGTCGCCGTTAACATCACGCCAAGCTCCACCATTCCACGAGACATGCCGCGCGCATGCTTAGTGAGCAAGAAGATCGCCGCAACCCTGCTTTCGACCACGCGGCACTATCACCGGAGCGCCGCCATGACCAAGCCCACCGTCACCATGGCCGGAGGCATTGAGAGCTCCCAAAGCCCCTTCGACCTGCTCGCCATGGCCGTAGCAGCGTCGGGGAGCTCATGCGCACCACCAATCTCCGGTACCACCGCCACAACCACCCTCCGCCGCTCACCGGTGTACGAGGACCACCGCCACCACGGCCAGCCAACTGGGGCCGCCCGGCCACCACGTTAACTTCATCGAGGCACCCGCCATGGTGAGGCCAAGCTTTTGCTCACCTTAATTGCACACCCGCGCCGCTGGAGGGGGCTCACCGATGAGCTCACCGCCGGCGGGAGCATCGGGGACGAGAGGGAATTCTCCCCACCTGGTTCACGCACGCGTGCACCCGGTCCTGCTGAACCAAACGGAGGAGAAGGAGAGGTGGACCCGGACTACGTAGACCGTGTCTGCGGTCCATGAACCAACACCGCGTAGTCCACCATGCCTTGGATCGGTGGACTAGAGCCCAATAGAGGCCCAAGGTCGTGACGTGGCCGCACCGATGCACGACATGTGGCGGGCTGAGCCCAGCCCAAATCTAGCCCTGTCTAGGCCCACCAAGGCCCAGTCGAGACCCAAACCGATTGACCGTTGATCGGTCTGCGTTGACTATTGACCGGGCCCACATGTCAACGACACAGAGACTCTGGACCCACTCGTCAGTGGATGACGTCATGCTGACATCATGATAACGTCATGCGGGTCCCACCTGTTAGTGACAAACATAGCCGGGGTGATGTCATGATGATGTCACGATGATGTCATCATCTCTGGACCCACCTGTCAGTACCGGAACCGTGATGATGACGTCATGCTAACGTCAGCATGCCACGTGGACCAATAGGAGTGTGACATGTGTCAGCACGATATTAATTCAGCCTTTGCCCATTTTCAAAAATTAATTTAATACTAATTCATACGACCTCAGAAAAATATGAAACTAGGACCAAGATTCATCTAAAATCGATCTCTACGTAATGAACCCATGTTTGAGTGTATTTGGCTCTTTTGAATTTTCATTGCTTCTTTGTGCTATTCTATAGACGTCGCTAACACGACTATAATACGATCGTTTGTAGACTCGGAGGAGAACCAGACGGACGAGGACCGAGAGTACCGTGAGGAGTATGGAGACGACTACACGGAAGGTGCCACATCCCACCCAATCTCGTAGCACCTATTACGCATGGCTAATATAGAGCTGCTATTGCTTTACTTTATTGTTATAATCACACTATGATAGGACTTGTATGGTAGTATGCTTTCTTGATGGCCTTTACCTTGATGCAACCTTACCCCTGCTCACCCTGCTGTTAGGCTAAGTCACACGCTTGCTGCTATATTTCACTGCTTATTATTTCTACTACACTTATATACACCATATTGATGCGTGGTGGAAACTGATGTTATCTGGACTAAGTGGAGAGTGCTGCGTGTGTGACTTGGGTGCGTGGAGGGTGAGGGTTGTGTCGACCAAGTTGGAGTATACGATGAGCCTAGGGCAAGTCTTGCCGTGGGGTGCTACCTGGGCACCCCTGGAATGGATACCTGTGGTGGGTAAATGGTGATATGAGGTGGCCCTGGGTGTGAACCTGTGATGGGAGGAGCCCGGGGTGGAGGTGCTGTGGTGTCACGGTAAATGGAAACCCTAATGAAGACATTCTGGCTTGGTCATCCCTAAGGACTTACTAGTACTCAGATTCACCGGGAAGCCTTACGTACCACTCGCCCTATATGGTGCGGGACGGCTAGACTACTTGGTAGGATATTGCCACTACTGCTAGGTTGATAGCGGATAGTGCAAGGAGGTACGGGTGCGGAGGATTCCCCCCCCACACCCTTCCAAGACTTCATGGAGACCTTGTGGACCCGGCTCATGACTCACAGTTTTAGCCACCCCAGACTAGACTTAGGGTATACCAGGGCTGAATGGTAGGGTGGCATTATCCTAGGCTAGCAAGCGGCCAGAATCAGCCCAGTTGACGACGGTCAGCGAGGAAGACGGATCTTGTGGTTATGTAAAACCTCTGCAGAGTGTATGGTTGATCGATCGATACATATGCCAACTTGTCAGCTATGGACCTTTCCTGGGTTTCGCTTAAACTAGATAGTGAGATGAGTCCTTCTCTTCTTCCCCTGTGAGAGAGTGTCGGTCATAGCCAGGGGCTACGGACCATGAGATAGTGCCGAGAGGGAGTTGGCCTGTCGACTGAGCGATGGTATGGTGATGATGTGGTGATGATGTGGAGATGGTGGTATATCGATCCTAGGATCGAAACCTGGCTCTGGACGGAAATGGGGTGGAATGGGTGTGGGAATGGTGTTAAAACTTGACCAACTATTATTATACTCTTGATAAGCTAATACATAGGAAACCCCAGCCTTATAGGTTCCTTTTGATTATATCCAACTTGCATCCAATTTCCACAAAGCAATGCTCATAGGGTGGGAGTGGCCAGTACAAATTGTACTGATAAATTTTGGCACACAGGTTCTGCTGAGGAGTATAGCTCTGAGGAGTCTGACGGTTGAGGGGTTCGTTCCTACGCTCGAGTTTGGCGATCTTATCTTCAAGCTGTTCTGAATGAATGCTACTTTTGATTCCGCCAATGCGGCGATGTAATAATTTATGTAATTCCACACTATTTGTACTCTGATATTATCGTTGTATGGATGTGGTATTCAACTGAAAATTGGGTAATATGATCTACAACGGTTATAATACACTTCGACTCTGTGGATTTCCCTTCGCGAAAATCAGGTCGTTTCACGCGGCTTAATGGGCCGTTACCTGGGCTTTCGCGCAAACGCAGCCCTCGTCGCTCATTTATCGCTGCCATGGGTTATCACTCACCGAATAATCACCGACTTCTCCGTCATTTATTGAGGCTCAGTAACAATTATTGTACAGCCATTACTCCAATTTTTTCTCCACAATTGGATTTCTTCGATATCTCCGCATGCGGCTTGAGGACTGGCTGCCTGCTCGGCTGGTCTTTTACTATTTTTCTATTTCTGACCTTGGCACCACGTGACTGCGTCACCTATTGTCAGGCTCGAGGACTAAGTGGGCACACTTCACCTTGCGGTGAATGTGCTTTTCTCATTTCGGGGTTACTGTCACAGAACCATCCAATTTATAAGAGTATAAGTACAATAGCAATCACCGAAGCGATCAAACCGTCATACTTGAGCCCATATAAATTCGGTAGTCCAACGAAATCGCGAAGGATCTCAAAGAACCAACATACAAACTAAGATCGTAGAGATTCAACACAACCATCACATGTTACATCACAAGTTCACAAATATGTCTCATACATCAGAGTTCGAATGATTATTACAAATAGAGTTTGAAAGTAGCGGAAGCAAAGTAGTTTAACATCAACACCACACATAGTTTAATACAAGCCAGTGTCATAGTCATCTCCACCAAAAGCACAAAGATGAGATGAAATACGGAATGACCATTGCCCATGGTCCTAGTCCTCATCCACGGCAGGAGCAAGACAGATCTTGCATTAGCCATGAAACATAACGTTATCTGCAACAATGGGAATAAAACCCTGAGTACGAGAAGGTACTCAGCTAGACTTACCCATCCAACTAATATACTAAGACACCAAGGAGTATGCAAGGCTTTATAAGTAGAGCTAGTAAACATTATTTGCAGAAAAAGCATAAGTTATCCAACATCTCTTTAATTGTGAATCACCAGTTATTAATCCTATCTCATACTAGATTAGCAACTATCCTATGCCAAACATGTTGGTACCATTAAGTCATCACAATAATAACCATATCCAGTTGAGTTCTTGCATAATCTCATAACTATCATTTCCATCATTTACTACGATGAAGTGTACTCAAGTCAAGTTCTCACTATCCGGGAGAGACGGCGATTCGAATCGATTCCTACCCAGCTGGGGAATTATTCCTAACACACACCTAGGCAGACCAAATCATTAGTCGCCTTAGATCACCTTTGGTACAACTCAGGAACCAAATTCGCGGGTACGACCAGGGCCGCACAATCAGAGAACCACTCTGCCAAGGGTGATCGGGGCTCTAACCCGCTCTTGGGCTTACGCCAATGGCTCTCCGCACATCCTTACTACCATCCAGAGTGCGCACTTTTACCGCTCGTGGTCCCGGCCTGAATTGAGCTACTCGGCTTCACGGTTGGAATGACTTATCTGGCCAACTATGTAAGAGGCTGTGTTCAACATGACAAGATAAACCTCCAACGGCCGGTCCTTAAACGACACAGACGGAATCACTACAATACCACATATAAGACTCTGCCCGGTCTCCATTTATTCGACAATACCAGGTTATGTTCCACGATAGCACAATATAGCCAACCGTGATCAAGTTATCACCTATAGCTCGCAGGTGATAGGAAATCACCCGACTTCTACCGGTCTAAGCATAGCTAAGCATAATACATGTTCCTGGACTTAATTAGGATTCATGGTAGATATTTCTAGTCAAGGAAAGGTAATATGCAGCAAGTGTTTCTAAACAACTCCTATCACGTAATGCAGCAATACGAATAACTTTAAGTGACATTAATAAAATAGGGAGACTTATAATGCTCCGGGGCTTGCCTTTCACAAACGTCGAAGGCTGGTGATCAGGGCACTCGGGAAGGTGATCGACTTCAGGCTCTCCTTCTTCGGGAACCTCCAGGTGCTGAACTTCCTGATGCTCCTCCTGCTGCTCGGCGTCGAGCCCCACTAGTGTGATCCCCTCGGTTGCACCTATTGTATGCATATGCATAAATAAGTACCATGAATGCATAAGATGGATCACGGAGGATGTGATAAAGGAATGTACATGCTGCGATACTGATGTTAAGTAGCAAAATGATGACAATGCTAACTTCTTATTTACCTAGTAGGTGCATATCTCTTCTCTAGTTATTTACAAATTTCACACCAAGCAATATCTAAGTTACACATGACAGTTACAAGTTTATATCATAACTGAAGTTATACTTATCCAAATGCTGTGATCTTAGACTTTATGGAAATCTTATAAAATTATCTACAACTCTTATTTAATCACCAAAAGCTGAATCACAATCTATCCTAGACAAAATAGGCAATCTATGCAGTACTGTCCAGAAATTCCAGAGAACAAGCAATTCAGAAAACTAAATTTAAATAGATAGAACTCCTAAACCCTTTGGCCTATTGACCTGAAATTTTAACACAAAATAGATGAAAAAGTTACCTACAACTTTGTTATTAATCATTTCTACAGAAAACATCATTTTGACTATGCAACATAACAAGCAACAGAATCTGTCCGAAAACATGTTAAATCGAATTATAAAGCAACAATATTTCTACTACATGTAAGCATTCAAAATTTGACACCACCAAGTACACCAACTGTTCAGGGGCATCAAATACACTTAAGAAAACATAATGGCAAAGCCCAAACTATTTATTTAATTGTATTTATTAATTTATTTAGATAATTAGGTTAAATAATAAACATATACCAAATGTGCATAATAAATTCTCAGAAAATTACAGTGACCTCCAAGTGCTACCACAAGACTACTGTAAAAGTTGCATGCCATTTTACCAAGTAAAATATTCTTTACAAAAATGACAAGCTCGTAAGGTCGATTTTAGTGAACAAAATAAACCCTATAGAAAAGTGTCAAACAACAGATTATAATTTTTTTCTAGCTAGAGCACGTCAACATAAGACCAACAAACTTGGAATCACAATTTTATCACTTTTCTAGCTCAAGATATCTAATTTACAAGTTTATTAACATTCAAAAAACATTTATTTAAATACATTTTAATCACCAAGAAAAATACAATAAACTGTATATTTCATATTTTTATAAAAAACTACACTTCATTAGGAACACAACAAAATTTGACTCACTAAAATTGGACCTAAATAACTCCACTTATGATTTTCCAAAGTTGCATTCAATAAAAAAACAAATGAGCTAGCTCTATGAACTGTCATTGTAGCAAACCAAAAACAGAGCAATGAAATAGAGCATCGCGCGGCGGCCGGGACGACGGCGATACGCCTGAGCCGGCCATGGAAGCTTAATTGATGGTTACACCTAGACTCTACATGCTACGGAGAGACTAGTGAACACACAAGCAAGGCACACGGTGGTCGGAGGCGGTGTGGCCACGGTGACGGACCGCGGCGGTGGAACACCGGCGATGCCGTTCGAGACGAGACGGCTTACCAAGCGCTCCTAGCTAGCCAACGTGGACGTGGTGGTGCGGTGGGACCACGGCAAAGCTACTGCAGTGGCGTAGGAGGGGCACGGTGCGAGCTAGCCCGGCAATGGCGACGGCGGCGCGGCTCGGCACTACGGTGGCTGCTGCGGTCGCTACGCTGTGGAAAGCGAAGGAGAAAGCAGGCAATGGAACAGAGGGCGCGGAGAGGTCACGGGTGTGCGCGTGCTTTAGTTAGCGAGCTGCGGCCCGACGTGGCCTGGCCGGGCGCGTCGACGGCGATGCGCGGCCTCCACGTGGCGCTCACTGTCTAAAGCTGGTCGGCCACTGTAGCTCCATTCAGTAAGGTCATCAGCGCTCAATAGTCCGACTGACAGCGCAACTTGACATCGTTCAAACTCCTAAACCGTGGCTCAACAGCAAAAACTATCTTAACAAAAGTTGAAGCCCTACATACCATCTTCAACTTCTATTAAAGGATCATAGTCTAGTTCTCAAAGAATCAAGAGTAAAATCGTCTCAAAGTAGGGCCAGCGAAACTGTAAACCGGTTTTGGATTTAGAAAAATTCTAAGTGCTGGAAATCAGTGAATTGTTGATTTTTGAAAACTCAAAAAGACTAAGCTATTTACATAATTAGCTCATGACCCAGAAATAAAAGTTGTTGCTCTACTCAAATACTACAACTTTGTTTAAAGATTCACTGCCATGCAAAGTCTCTATGACATAGTTCAAACTTGGTCAAACATAGCACTTTAAAATGATGTCATACACCATATCAATGACTTAGAGACTAAACTAGGCTTAGTCATGAATACCAAAATTGTTCTTTATGCTATTCTAAACATGTTTCAAGCATTCCTAAGGTTCCATACACATTTCATACATTGGTTACATGAAAACCCTAACTTAAGTAAGGTAAATAAGTAATACACATGAAATGTAAGCTAACAAAGGTATAGCAATTGAAATGCTCATGCACATGCATGCTCATGGATGCTTATGATCATGCAATGCCAAGGTTAAGTGCATGCTTAACACCGAGGGTGTTACAACCCTTCCCCCCTAAAAGAAATCTCACCACGAGATTGCACGACCTACCATTCCACGTAGAAACTCGGATAAACCTCACGAAGATAGTCCTCGCGTTCCCACGTAGCGTCTTGCTTACTATGATTATTCCAAATCACCTTGTAGAACTTGGTGACTTTGCTATGGGTCACTCTTTCTATTTCTTCAATCACTTTAATAGGTCTCTCTTCATAAGTCAAATCCGACTGAATCTTGATACTAGTAGGTTCAATAGCTTCTTCGGGCACACGAAGACATTTCTTGAGTTGGGAGACATGAAAAACACTAAATATAGCTTTCATTTTTGGAGGTAACTGGAGTTTGTAGGCTACAGGCCCTTTTCGTGCAATGATCTGGTATGGTCCAATATACCTAGGAGCAAGTTTTCGCTTAACTCCAAACCTTTGGACTCTCCTCATTGGGGATACCTTCAGATACACATAATCTTCAACTTGGAACATAATAGGACTTCTCCTCTTATCTGCATAACTCTTTTATCTTGATTGAGCGGCTTCGATATGTTGTTGAATGATTTGTACTCGTTCTTTAGCTTCTTTGACAAAGTCAATTCCATAATACCTTCTTTCACTAGGCTCAATCCAATTCAGAGGGGTCCTACACTTACGAACATATAAAGCTTCAAATGGAGCCATCTTGATACTCTCTTGATAACTATTATTGTAGGAGAATTCAACCAAAGGTAACCAATCCTCCCATGAACCCTTGGAAGAAATCACACATGCTCTCAACATATCTTCCAAGATTTGATTCACACGTTTAGTTTGACCTGTGGTCTGGGGGTGATAAGCAAAGCTGCGAATCAATGTGGTACCCAAGTACTGGTTGCCTGCTTGGCTGGTCTTTTACTATCCTTCTACTTTGGACCTTAGCACCACATGACTACATCATCTACTGTCAGGCTTAGGGACTAAGTGGGCACACTTCACCTCGCGGTGAATGTGCTTGCTTTATTTTGGAAGACTCCGCACCTCTTGAAGCTGAAGAAGACTATCTCCTTTTCTCATGGTCGGACTCTAAGTGGGCACACTTGGTCCGCTACGAAGAAATTTTCGATTCTGAACTTGAGCTCCTTACACCCTTTTGGCAAGTCATGATTGGGTTATGCTGCTCGGCAACTGCTCACAACTGCTTGGTAACTCATCATGGTGGTCGGACCATGAGTTTGGCTGCTCGGCTTTGTTTGCACCTGCTCGGACAAGCTCAAGACGGTGTTGCGCAACGGGCACAAGGCGCTCGAGCACTAGCTGTGGGGGGTATGACCCCGGATACCCATGGTAGACCACATGGGCTGCGCCCCAGGGGCGGCCCAGCCCACAAGACGAAGCCTTATGGGGCACAACTTTGCTCGGCGCCTCCCGCAAGAGAACGGGAAGATATCCTAAAGATACTACAAGATCTGTTAGGATACGTATGATCCCATGATTCTTGTAATATGTTATTACTTTTCGGTTATCTCTCAGATCTAACCGACTTGTAACCCTACCCCCCAGACTATATAAGGCGGGTAGGGACCCCCTCCAAACTCATGCAATATCATACGATAGCTAATATAACCCAACAGACTACAAGAGTAGGGTATTACGTCATACTAATGGCCTAAACCTATCTAACTCGTGTGTCTCTGTTGCCTTCTTGTTCTTGATCTCATGCTCCTCTGCCGATCAATCTACATTCGTGGGATATCCCTTGGAGGACTGCCGATGATATTCTATCGATAGATCCCCTGATCCACCATCCCCTTGACGTAGCGCAGCAGCCGCTTCACTCACAGCCTAGTGATCCTCTCAAGGATCCTCCATGAAGTGACTGACGTAGCCCACAGCGAATGCAATGTCTGGCCTCGTGTGGACTAGGTAGCGTAGACTGCCGATGATGCTCCGGTAGAGTGTTGCATCTACCTTCGTTAGCTTCAGTCGCTCCTCCATCAGAGTCACGCATGGCTTGCACTCAGCCATGCCGCTCCGCTCCAACAGCTTCAAGGCGTACGCGCTCTGACCAAGCATGAGCGCCTCATTCCCCTATCTCACCTCGATGCCGAGGTAGTAGGAGAGCGCGCCGAGATCGCTCATTCAAAAATGAGCCGCCATCTCGCGTTTAAAGCTGTCGATGTCCTCCGCACGCGCGCCGGTGACGATCAAGTCATCCACATACACACCGACGATGAGCTCCTCCTTCCCCATCGCCGCATGTAGAGCGTGTGCTTGGTTGCACATCGTATGAACACAAGCTCACCCAGCGTGGCGTCAAGCTTGGCGTTCCATGCTCGTGGGGCCAACCATAGCCCATAGAGCGCCTTACGCAGTCGGAGCACCCTATGCTCCACTCCCTTGATGGCAAAACCGGAGGTTGTCTGATGAAGACTGTCTCCACCAACTTGCCATTGAGGAAGGCTGATTTTACATCAGGTGATGGACGCGCCAGTCCTTTACTGCTGCCAAAGTCTAGTAGCAGTCGGACAAACTCCATGCGTGCTACCGGCGCAAAGACTTCCTCGAAGTCAATGCCCTCGCACTGGACAAAGCCTCGAGCAATGAGTCATGCCTTGTGCTTGACAATGGCGTCGTGCTCGTCCTGCTTGACCTTGTACACCCACTTTAGGCCAATCGGGCGGCATCCTGGAGGTGGATCGATGAGCTCCCAAGTCTCATTTTCCTCGATCGCCTTCATCTCCTCCAGCATCGCCCATCGCCAATGTCCATCGTGCTCGGCCAGCGTGAACATGGGTGGTTCCTCAGCACTGACGAGAAGCAGCTCTGGGTCATTGAGCAGCTGACCCGCTAGGCCTGAGGACCCTATGCCGCCGATGATGTCATCTAGCCTTCGGAACCACACCTCCTCACCTTCGTGGAAGGCATCCATGAACTCAGTGATGTCACTTGGAGGTGAGGTGAACTCGATCGGTGTCGATGGAGTTCCCTATTCCGCCGGAGTGATCGACACAGCACCTAGAGTGCTCGGCACCTCCCCAGGAGTACTCGGCTCTGTTGCTGGAGTGGTCGTCTCCACTCCAGCATCTCCACCACCGTGGATGACCAAGTGCTCGACGATGATGGTGCTGGTGAAGCCGCTAGCTTCCCCCTTGTTTGGACTATTCCAATCTCAGGCCGCCTTCTCGTCGAACACGATGTCGCGCGAGACAACCACCTTGCCTCCACGTGGGTCGTAGAGCCGGTATGCCTTGGTACCTTCCGCGTAACCTAGGAACACCATCGGTGTGCTCCTGTCCTCCAGCTTGGTGAGGACCGGCTTTGTCTTCCTGACGTGGCTAATGCAGCCGAATGTTCAGAGGAAGGACACACTCGGCTTGAGCCTATACCAAGCTTCGAACGGCGTCTTGCCCTTTAGGGCCTTGGTGGGCGTGCGGTTGAGGATGAACACTGCCGTGGTCACCGCCTCACCCTAGAACCTTGCCGGCATGCCTTTGGCCTTCATCATGGATCGAGCCATGCCGACCACCGTCTGGTCCCGCCGCTCCACCACGCCATTCTGTTTTGGCGAGTACGACGCGGTGTGGTGTTGCACCACACCCTGATCCGCGCAGTACGTAGCGGACTCCACCAAAGCGAATTCGCCGCCACGATCAGTCCTCAGCACGTGCAGCTTCTTGCTACTCTTCGTCTCTGCGCGCGCCTTGAACTTCTTTATCGTCGTCGCCGCCTTGTCCTTGCTCGTCAGGAGTTGCTACCACATATAGCGACTGCAATCATCCACAAGCAGGAGGAAGTACCGTCGTCCATCATTTGTGGCTGGCGTGATTGGCCCGCAGAGGTCGCCATGGACGAGCTCAAGAGCGTCCACCGCGTGATACTTGGCCGCCTTTGGGAATGGCAGCCTCCTCTGCTTCCCGGCCAGGCAACTGTCACATAGCTCACCTCTGTGCTCGATGTGGGGCAGCCCTCGAACCATCTTCTCCAGCCGACCAAGCGCGTCGAAGCTGAGATGGCCGAACCGGGCATGCCACAGCCATGGCTCCTTGGTGTGCCATGCTGCCAGGCACACCGACTACTCCACCTTTAAGTTGAGCAGGTACAACCAGTTCTGGGACCTCTTCACCTTGGCAAGAAGTCGCTGCTCTAGGTCCCTGATCCTGAGGACACCATCCTTGATCAGTACCTCGCTACCGCGCTCATCCAGGTCCAGTTGGCCAATGCTGATGATTCTGGAACGTAGCTGCAGGATGTAATGTACATCCATTAACGCGCGATGCTCGCCGTTCTGGCACCTGAAGATGATGGTGTCGTGCCCTCGAATCGCCACCCTTGAGCCATCACCAAACTTCACCGTGTCGGTCATGTCATCATCGAGCTCGGAGAAGGCTGCCTTGGAGCCCATCATGTGGTTGCTGGCGCCGGAGTCCAGGTACCACCACTGCTCCTGCTCGCTGCCCACACGTCCGAGGTGGACTTGGGCGCGTGGTTCGTCGAGGTAGACATCTTTCAGAGCCTTCCTAGGCCCTTTCACCGCCATCACCTCTCCCTTCTCCTCGGCCTCAATGTCATGTAGTGCACAGAACATCGCCATTAGGTTAGTGGCCTCATCATCATCATCAGCCTATGCCAGATGAGCTTTGGCCTTCTTTTCCTGCTTGCGATTTGGGCACTCCTTTGCCCAATGGCCCATCTTCCACAGCGCCGGCAGGCATTGGGGTCAACCTTCTTCTTCTTCTCCGAAGAAGCCTTGCCGTGGCGCTTGCCATCACCACCGTGGCTGGAGGAGGCTACCACGGAGTTTCTTTGGGCAGCCCACTCCTCCTCTGTCAGCAGCAGCTTGCTGCTGTCCTTCGTTGCTGTGGCCTACTCCATGTGCTCGTCCACCATCCGCAGATGACCTGTCACATCCTCAATGGTGAGGGTGGACAGGTCCATCATCGTCTCTATGGAGAGAGCGATCTAGATGTACTTCGCAGGCATGGAGTGGAGGTACTTGGAGACCGCCTCTTTTTCATCAATGGTGATGCCGTGGCTCCTCAGCTTGTTGATGAGCGTTTGCAGGCGAAGGGAGAAGTCCTCCACCGATTCACCATCCTTGAACTTGAGGTTGGCGTACTCCTACTTTAGAAGCTGGGCCGTCGCCTTCTTTGGCGGTCGGAACAGACGCGCATCGCCGCTATGGCCTCCCACGCCTCCTTAGCAGAGTTTTTTGCCCCCAATGGCTCCCTGTACTCCGTCGGTATAGCAGCGAGGATAGCCTCCAATGCTGACATGTCATCTTCTTCGTTGTCGATGCCCTTGTCAACAGTATTCTAGAGCTGTCGGGCTCTGAACTTGACCTGCATGGTCACCGCTCACCCTGGGCATTCAGTTAACCGAAACCGTTCGGTTCCGGTTCCTCGGTTCTTTATAAAATTCGGTTAGCATAAAACTGGAACCGATCGGTTAGCTAGAAAACTTGGAACCGAGAAAATTCGGTCTCGGTTAGTTCGGTTCCTTAACCGTCATACATTACATCGGCGACGCAGAAGGGAAGAAAAGGAGAAAAATGAAAACCGAGCCATACTATACGCTTCGGTTCCTTGCTATTGGTTAATATGCCCGGTTCTTACATTACATTCGGTTAACCGAGGTCTGGAACCGAATTACCCGATATTATTTTGGTTTTTGAAAACTGGGAACCGAAATTTTCGGTTTCGGTTAATTCGGTTTCGGTTCCGGTTATTTCGGTTTGGTTCTCGGTTCTCGGATATTTTTGCCCAGGGTTAGTCACCGCCCACTCGCCATAGTTGGTGCGAGTCAGCGCCGGCCAACCGGGTGCCCCCTGACCTCCGCTCTGCAATCCGCTGTCGTCGTGGCTGGGTAGTCACAGCAGTGCCACTGCTGTCGCCCATCTCCAAACCATCCGTCATCGCCAGCGGTTAGTCCGACGACGGCGCTTGTACGGCTCCGATACCACTTGTTGGCTCCTCTGGATCACCGGCACGGGTGAGCCGACCACTCACCAACGTTGCCGACCACGACACTGTCGTTGCCGAGCACACACTATGGCTAAAGGTAAAAGAAGAGAGGGAGAACAGAGCACACACATAGCACAAGCACCAGCGTTGGCCGGAGCTCTACAGAGGAGATAGCAAAACTCTCTCGAGAGATGAGTTGCAAAAGGTGGCAAACTATATACAACTCTACCTATCTAATTATAGTACACGTTGCAGCCATCATGTCAAACTATATACAACTCTTGGCGCTTTATCCATCTAATCATAGTAAAACGGATCGAATACGGACGGATATCACCGATATTACATTTGTTTTCATATTTCTGTCCATCATTCGATCTTGGATAGTGTCAACTATGTCGGATAGGATATGATTGTGATCGACATCATAAATATGCGATTTGAGTATTCGGATCTTTGGATACGCTCGGATGTTTGATATCCGGACTTGGATACTGACATATCTCAATCCTCTAAACGGATTCGGCAATACGGTGGAGCCGTCCTTACCGTTTTCATCACTAGCGGCCTGCGGTGAGCCGTTCGCTTTGCCCCTGCGCAGTAGCCTGACATCACAAAGCAGGAGCCTTTTTTCGACGCCACCTTTCTCTATCGTGCTTTCACGCTAGGAAGCAACAGATTACTTAACAACTAGTCATGGAAAGCTTTCCTTCTCCGACCAAATCGACAGAATGCATTGCATGCTGCTGTTCTCCGACACCAAGCCCGAGGTACACTACAAATGCATCTTTCCCTTTTCCAACTTACAAACTTGGTTCACTGACTTCTCCTTCATTTTGAAACATTGCCATATATAGTTTTGCCACTCTCTGTTTATCTATATTCTATGCATATTTGTACTAAAAGTTGTGCTACTAGATTCATATAAGTTTTCAAATCGTGTAATTATTCCTAGAGAAATCCTAACACAAGGATGGATCATAAGGAAGGGCCTGGATTCCTTTTCTTTGTGTTGGTAGTATGGCGGGTTTTCACCGGTTCCGCAGATATCAAGCTATGGAACCTCGTTAAGTTTTAATGCAAGGGCTTGATCTCAGTTGTCAAACTCACCTAAGTGCCTACTTCCTTTGATCCATTCCAAATTGTAATTCATTTTACCTTTCTAGGTACATAGCTTTTTTATGAATTTAGATATATGTTATGTCTAGATACATAATAAAAACTTATGTATTTAAAAAAGCCAAAACGACTTACAATTTGGAATGGAATACTATTTTCTAAAAAGGGTCTGCATCTTTTGTTGGGGTGCGGTGCACACATAACAGGACGCCACTAGACATTTTTTGAAAGTTTAAGATGGCATTGAGTTAAAAAAAACGTGACTAGTTCATTAATTTTTAAGTCCTCGGTCACTTGGAAATGCAATTGAAATTTAGCTAGGTACACTCATTGGCAGTTTCTTCTAAATAATATTTTGAGGAAAACCGTAGCTTTCCTTGATCTGGTAGTGTATTCCAACTAATAATTCCTTTATTCGCATAGTTTTTTTTTCTCACCTTGATTAGTCTGATAATAAAAGAAAGGTGTTTGCAGACCTTACGAAATTGTTAAAATGGAATGAAACACACTGCCCGCAAAATAAGGACCTTACCACACAACGGGATGAAAATGGGAGTACTCCACTTCACTTTGCCGCAGCTATAAAGTTTCTATTTAGGCCATCAAGCATTTGCCGGCAAGTATTGGAAGCTAATCCCGATGCCCTGTATCAACCAGACCATGCCGGATTTTTTTCCCATACACGTTGCTGCCTCTGTAGGTGGTTCCGGGAACATTGACATGTTTGTTAAAAGATGCCCTGGTAGTGCCAGTCTGTGCGATGCTAAGGGAAGGACATTTCTGCATGTTGCTGTTGAGAAAAAGGAGGCGAATGTAATCAGGAGTCCCTGCAGAAATCTATCACTATCATGGATTATGAATATGGTAGACAATGATGGGAACACTGCACTTCACCTCGCTGTTGAGGCAGGGAGCCTTCAAATGTTTTGTCCTCTATTGGCGAATCCACAAGTAAACTTAAATTTACCAAACAGTAGAGGGGAGACTCCATTAGATATAGCAGAGAATATAAGATTCCTGAAGATGGATTCTACTATGCTGAGGTAATCCATATGCTCAGTTTATTTTACAAACTGATATTTTGCTTCTGCTCAGCTTCTATTTGTTTTGCTTTTGCAGAATAGCGATGTACAGATATGTCGCACACTCAGAATTGCCGGTGCTGTGAAGGGTGCCCGTCGCCATGATCACTTGAAAGATAACAAAACTGTGACAGTAAAACATGATGAAAGTAAAGAAATGGAGGTGGTGAAAGACTCGAGGGGAACTATGCGTATTGGTTCAGTTCTAATAGCAACCGTGACATTTGGCGTAACTTTTGCTGTCCCTGGAGGTTACATAGCTGATGATCACAATAATGGAGGCTCACCAATACTTGCACGAAGGTATGCTTTTGATGCATTCATCGCGTCCAACACATTGGCCTTCATTTTCTAAGCGATGGCTACCATTGGTCTCATGTATTCTGGAACTCCTTTGTTGAACCCTCTGAGCCGCCAAATACACCTAGGCACAGCCTTCTACCTCCTATCCATTTCACTTACAAGTTTGGCAGCTGCCTTTGCACTTGGTGCATATGTGGTGCTAGCTCCGGTGGCTCATAAGACTGCAGTCGCCACATGCGTCCTCCCTTGTCTCGTAGTGCTATATAAAAATGTGGAACTTATTTCGAGACGTCTTCTTCTACTACCACCGTTACGCACGAGGAAGGAGCTAATTTGGGCATGGAGACATTCAGTAAGTGTTATCATGTTTACAATGTATTTGATTACTGGCCCTTATTAGTCATATCTGGTTGGGCCGCGTATACAAACCCGGCTCCAAAAATACAAGCACCAGCACCAGCACCAGTACCACTGGCTTGATATGTGTGTGGCCACGGCAGAGATATGGCATGAATCAATGACATTCTTGTGGATTTGGAGTAGGTGTTGCCAGACTGCCTGTGGATAATGTGTGCCATCTATCTGCATTATGATTCTTTAGACACTTTATTCAATCAGAAGAATCGGATGTTTTCCATTGTGCTTACTAATTTCCCCTTTGTTTGTTAGTTGGGAGCTATTATACTCATAATTAATAATGTAAACAGTGATTACTGCACTTGCAGAAACAGATGTTTTTGCATATTCGGATGATATTTGTGATTCGTGAAAAAGTCTGAATGAGGCAGGCATTTGAATTTGTAATTTAGATAGCCATGCCGAGCCATTGTGCTCCTCGCGCCATGACTGGCTGACCTCTTGCTGCTGCATGCTGGGTGGTATTAAAAAAAATCCCAAGCTTTGAGGCTTTCTGTACATACACTCAACAGAGGTAAGGAAAGTTCCAAGAAGGGAATGCAATGCTGACAGGACGGCAGCAAAAAATCAGACAGATAAAAAACCGGTACCTGTCAGGTTGCAATAACCAAATTTTCCATGCTTTGCTTCTCTCCCCATCTACGTACATGGACAGAGGTGATCCAGGCTACTGGTACTCCAAACCTGAAAAAGTGAACAAATGCATACTATATTGCAAGATGGAATCACTAATCATACCACAAAAACTAAGCGTATTCGGGGATAATGTGGTTCTATGGAGGCTCAATATATTCTAATCCAACCAGATTATGTAACCATGCTCAATATATTCCATGAGGCCACAAAAACAGACAGCTGGTATGCAAATTTCAAGCAGTGGACCTTCCTGCTCTTCACCAATAACTCAGGATCAATAAGATGGAAGTTATATGATGAGGATCATTGCAAGCTTAAAGAATGCACAAGGTGTCCATCTTTGTGCAGAAAACGTCACATCATAATTTTTCACAGCTGTATGATTCATACCATGCATCATCGAGCAGATGTCAGCCATTTACTATTCCTGAGTTGCAGAAATAACAGTCAACATTTGATCCCTGAATCTGATGACCTCGTTCAGCTGCACCTTCTTGAATGACAAAATGGTGGAAAATGGGAATATTCAGTATAAATTGCCTGGGAAATTGAGACTTTGATGAAGATGCAGAAATGTCCACACAAAAAAACGAAGATTCAGAAATGAAATACTCTGATTAATCAATGCAAATTTAATGCATAATCACGCCCAGACGCAAGGGAAATGCCAAAAGTAGTCTGATGCTACAACAGAAATACTAGTAGTTCACAAGACCGATTTTTTGAAGGCTTTAAGCCTTCGACACATGAAAGGTCAAATTGCGTTAAAGAAAAACACATGAAAGGTCAAACATTGCTTATCAGCTAGACAGCTACTGGGTTTTAAATTTCAGTGCAAGTTACCATAAACTCTGCAACACATCCACAACTATATCTACAACCAATATAGCTCTAAGCATCTCCTCATTTCTAACATACAAGCTTCAGCACTCAGTATTGCGCTGACTAAACGAATTGCAGAAATACCATGAAAATTTTGAATACAGCCATCTCCTTTAGCTGCACTTGTCTCAAAAATAGAATCAGAAACTGCCTGAGAAATTTGGAACTAGGGAGAAAATGGGTGGATGTACTGTATCGATAATTTTGTATTTCAAACCATCTCCAAAACAATGAAAATAAACAGAAATCAATGCTCTGATGAACAACCTGAACAACTTTAATACTTTACCATGCTTCTTTTAATATTCTTTTCATATGAAAGGGAAGCTCCAAAATTCTGATGTCACAAGAACTTCACACGACAGAAATCTCACCACACTATATTGAAATAAGTAGCCTATAAATTTGCAAGAATACAGAACAATAAAGCCATATACTAGCAATGAATGAATAAACAGGGTTCTTCAGTTTTGTTGTACATTTTCACAAGTTCTGCACCAGCACACAGGTAACTATATCTATTATCTAAGACCCTGTGTTGTTCTAAGAAATACATGTATATCACTATAAATTACATCTCTAGTCTAGGCCGTCTTGCAAGAATGAACCACAGCTGCTGTGCAGTTCAAGAGTTCATCTTTTTTAGAGTTCCGGAGAGCCAAATAGGACAAGTCTTTACATTAGTTTTTAGGTTCAAGCTCTGCACCCAACCAGGGAAATATCAATCACATAGCACAGATTTCCAGTAGACAATGCAAACAATTAACTGGACACACCTATTAGGTTCATGAGTTCATTCAGAGGAAGTCAGAAACATTTGTACAGTTGCCATTTACCAACATCTCTGCTACCCTCTATAACAGAAACTTCAAAAAACGTCTGATATGATCATCTTTTACATTGTGCAATTACTTGTTTTGTGGTAGTGTAATCTTTAATCTAATCACCTCCTTCAGCTGTACCTGCCTGAATGAAAGGATTAAGGAAAAATATTCAATACAAACGGCCTGGTAAGTTACTCAGAATAACATATATAACTTTAATGCTAAACAGCCTTCTGTTTACCATTTTCCATAAAAGGAAGCACCAAAAAACCATGTCACAACCGAAATGAACATCACAAATCATATATCTCATCACATGAGAGTCAAATTTGCTTTTCAGTCACAGAATAACATACAGCAACAAAACAAAAGGAGGGTTGTTCTCCAATTTGTTGCACATTAACATAAGTTCACTATCTGTACATGTTTCAAAAAAAAAAAAAAAAAGCAGCTCAGCATAATCAACACTCAGGAATCATATCTAACATACAATGTAGCTCAAGCAGCAATAGGACCATCTAATCTAAATAAACATCGAATGTTATGTCTGAACTTGTTTCTACCTTGTAAATGTCAACTCTAGTCCCAGTCATTTTGGAACTAAGTACCTTGTAACATACAGCTGCTGAGCAGAACCAGTTCATTGACACACTAACTTATATATAGATGCCATTATCTAGACTATATCTCTGAATCCAGTAAATTAAAGCAGCTAAAAATTCGAGATAGCATCAGCTGCAGCCCATGTCGACATTGCATAGAGTATGTGTCCCTTCCACCCTCCCAGGAGCCACTGATGATCCACATCAGTGACAAAGTCCTTGTGAAACTTGTCCCTGATGCTCTCCCGAACGGCCATGACAATAACCGTATCCAATGTCAGCTGTCTCAGCCCTGCCCGGTGGTTCCGCAACTGCCACTTCTTATATGTCTCAGGGCGCTCCACCCTGTCCAAGCCTTCACAAGCGATGACATTCTGGGAACACTGGCCAAAGAGATCCCGCTCAACCAGAACGCGTAGATCACTATCTCGTGGGGTCGTGGCATCCATCATGTCAAACATTGCAGAGTAGTGGAATAGCGCCTCCCGGAATCGTGGTACAAAATACGGTGAGCTATATGTGCCATTCATGATGAAAAGGATGAACACATCTGGTCGCATCTTCCGGATGTTGCTGAGGACAACATCCCTCGGGCTTGGGCTACTCGTGTTGATACCTTCGTCCATCAAGTTTCCAAAATGGAGGATGCTATTGACAATGAGTACCTCATCAGGGTCAAAGTCCAAATCATCAACACCAACCGTCTCCCACTTAGCCGCAATGCCACGGTACTTGAACGGCACGCCCGAGCCCAGAGGCATAATTGTTTGAGCCGCCGCCTGTCTCCTTGACCCAAGAAGCGGACGGGACCCAGTCAAAAGATCAATGCCAGTAATCCTCACTTCCGGTGGCCCACCCGGCCATATAGATAAAAACTTGAGCAAACCAGGCCACTGGGACCCGTAATGTGTGCCGTAATCCACAATGTGCACCTTCTTCCTCCCTGCAATAGCCTTGCAGATGGTCAAGTTGGCAAACTTGAACGCCATCACTTTCGAAGCAAAGAAGTCGCCACAGCGTCTGACCGTAGGCTTTGAGGAAGTCCACGACCGAGGTGCGCTTTGCCATGATCGAATTGTACACCAGGCTCCCTGAACCAGCCAGCCGCGCCTCCAATCCCTCAGCGAAATAATGTGCCAGCCTTTGTGTGGCGTCTCCCAGTGGAGAAGAATGCTGCTTGATCTTCCTAAGCGGTTAATTTGCCACTCCTCCGGTGATCGTCTGCGTTGCCATGGCCTGTGCACAATGTATGAGCAAGGTACACAAGTCCACCATTCCGTTGGTGCTCTGCGCAATCCCTTTCCTGCTCTTCTTCTCGGCCTCGCTGCCCATACTGATGCGGAGGCCCTCCACCTCTCTGAAGAACAACTGGAACCCATTGGCAATCATTTCGTCTACCACCTCACCAGATTCCTCCGCCTCAGGCGCCATCATCTTCCTCCCCCTGCCAAAATTGGACTCCAGGACATCATCCCAGTTGTGCCGGTTCTTGCGGCCCCTGCAATTGGCACTTCCCTCCTCTGCCTCTTCCTTCACTTGAAGGACGGTGGCAGAGCCGCGCAGCAGGTCGATATCTCTAGGCAGGAACTTGTTGGCCTCTTCCATGCCCTTGAGGAATGCCAAGTTGAGCATGGCGTTGCTTCCCCCATCCTGCTGGGCGCTGAAGAACGCCGAGGCCAGCGCGGCGTGGTCACCATCGACGGCTGCAAGCATGGTGCTGTTGGCCTTTTTCTCCATCTCCTCCACGGCGGCAGCGTCACTCCGGACGCCAGCATCCCCCAGTTGCGCTTGCGCCGGGCACAGCTCGGACGCGGTGCTGGCATCCGTGGTGAGGTCGTCGGAGCCGGAGGACACCGACACGGTGGGGATGCCGTCCGAAGAGGAATCCGCGGTGGAGTCGGAGAGGACCCGCGCGTACGATTCCTGGGCTTGGAGGAGCGCAGGGTGGTCGGGGTACTGGTAGAAGAACTCTTCGTGGATCCCCTCCTCCATGAGCATCCACTCGATGAAGGGGAGGACGAGGTCATCGGAGACCGGGTCCTTGCCCTCGCCATTGCCGTCGGGGCAGGGCGTCGGGGGCAGGTCGAGGAAGATGGAGGGGGAGAAGGGCTCGGCAGGGTCAGCCACGAAATCGTCCGGCGAGGCGGCCATGGATGCCAGGCTGGGTAGTCTGGGTTGGGTGGGATAAAAAAAAATGGAAGCTTTGAATGTTGTGGTAGACTGGTGGATGGATAAAAACGAAATCTTTTTCTTTTCTTTTCAGAGGGAGAAAGGAGGGGAGAGAAGCTGGGAGTGGGAAGGGAAAGCGCCGAGAAGTTCGTTCTGAAAATTCTGATGCGACCACAAACAGTCTTCTGTTCTTCTGCCTGAAATTGCCAAGTTTCTTCCTCCATCGGCAGGGTGGTTGACAAGAGTCTGCAGTATCAGATACCTGCTACAATTATTGAAACAGATAAAGGACTCTTCTCTTCCTACAAAAAGTTCTTTTTATTTTCTTATTATTAGAACGCAGCAAACACACAATGCACTCACCTTATATATGATTAGGTAACGGAGGTCGGTCTCTGTCACCTGGCATAACAAAATTCTGAACTTGCTCATGCTGAATAATCTATATATAAATATGGATGGACAAAGCAAAAGACAGACCAAGTTGCACCTGCTTCAAATCTGCATATGTCAGCCTCTAAAAGTCAGACTGCCCACATTTCCTCAGATGTTCATACCCTGCTCCAAACATGGACTCTTGAACAAAATTATTACTGTACCAAACCTGAAAAGTAAACTAATAAACATGACAGAGCTGCATAGAGTGAACCTATACACCCTCCAAAAAACTGTACGATTCTCTATGCTAGAACACTCCATAGAAAGAAACTGTCTTTGGAAAAACAAAGTGATAAATGACCAAGGCAAGCAACAAACATCTCTAGTCTGAACTTAGTTCAATCTTCAATATTACTTTAGTTTGATCAAAAGCTCAAAAGTCTTACTAGAATCCTAGCTAGGTGCTTGACATTTGACAAGAGTCTCTGCAGTATCAAACACCTGGTACTTGGAAACAGATTAACTGACTCTTCTCTTCCTACTAAAGTTTTTCCTTTTCTTACTAGAACGGAGCATAGACACAATACACTGCACATGATTCATGAAACTAAATTATGGCCTGTCAGCTGGGTACAAAATAATCCTGAATTTGTCCATGCTTTGGACAAACATAAAGTCCCATCAAAGCACATGGCCCTCATCAAGGACATGTACAACAATGTTGTGACTAGTGTTTGAACAAACGATGGTAACACAGATTACTTCCTGATTAAAATTGAACTCCATCAAAGGTCAGCCTTAAGCTCGTATCTCTTTGCCTTGGTAATAGATGAGGTTACCAGGAACATACAAGGGGATATCCATTGGTGTATGTTATTCGCTAATGATGTAGTGTTAGTGGACGAAAGCCAGACGAGAGTAAATAGGAAACTAGAGTTATGGCGGCAGACCCTTAAGTCTAAAGGTTTTAGATTGAGCAGAACTAAAACCGAATACATGAGATGCGACTTTGGCGGAGCTGCACAGGAGGAGAGAGATGTGAGTTTGGAAAGTCAAGTAGTGCCTAAGAAGGATACCTTTCGGTATCTAGGATTGATGCTACAGAGGGATGGAGATATTGATGTGGACGTTAGCCATAGAATCAAAGCAGGGTGGATCAAGTGACGACAAGCTTCTGGCATTCTCTGTGACAAGAGGTACCACAAAAGTTAAAAGGCAAGTTTTATAGAACGGCGATTAGACCAGCTATGTTGTATGAAGCAGAATATTGGCCTACAAAGATTCAACATGTTCAACAACTGAGTGTGTCACATAAGAATGGACCGAGTTCGAAACGATGATATACGTGATCACCTAGAGGTAGCATCAATTGAAGAAAAGGTTGTCCAACATCGGTTGAGGTGGTTTGACCATGTCCAAAGGAGACCTCCAGAGACACCAGTGTATTGTGGAGTCCTAAGCCAAGCTAATAATAGGAGAGATAGAGGAAGAACAAAATTGACATGAGGGAGGCAATAAAAAGATATTTGAAAGCTTGGATATACCTAAAGATATATGTTTGAATAGGAGTGCTTAGAAAGCAACTATTGAAGTGCATGAACCGTGACTTAGGACTCTTGGTGGGTTTCAACTCTAGCCTACCCCAACTTGATTAGGACTGAAAGGCTATATTGTTGTTGTTGTTTGTCCATGCTGCATATGCATAGGTCATATAACATATATATAAGTGGACGGACAGAGCAAAAAACTGACCAAATTGCACCTTCTTCAAATCTACATATGTCAGCTTCTAACAATCAGATTGTGCACATTTGGTCAGGTATTATTGTACCAAACCTGAAGAGACGACGACGACGATGACGACAACAACAACAAAGCCTTTAAGTCCCAAACAAGTTGGGGTAGGCTAGAGATGAAACCCAGCAGAAGCCATCAAGGTTCAGGCACGTGAATAGTTGTTTTCCAAGCACTCATATCTAAGGCTAAGTCTTTGAGTATATTCCATCCTTTCAAGTCTCATTTTATTGCTTCTACCCAAGTCAACTTCGGTCTTCCTCTGTCTCTCTTCACGTTACTATCCTGGCTTAGGATTCCACTACGCACCAGTGCCTCTGAAGGTCTCCGTTGGACATGTCCAAACCTGAAGAGAAACAAATAAAAATGATAGAGAAATGCATACTGTGAGCCTACACCCTTCCAAGAAAGTTTTTCAGTATCTAAGCTAGAACACTCCATAGAGAAAGAAACTGTCTTAAGAAAAACATAGACTGAGAAATGATTGAGGCAAGCAACAAACATCTCTGATCTGAAGTTTGTTCAATGTTACTCTAGTTTGATCAAAAGCTCAAAAGTCTTATTGGAATCCTAGCAGGTTCAGCATTCAACGCACCAGTAAGCCAGTGATTCGATATCAACTGATGAACATGTGGAAGCATCATTGCAAAAACTGCTACTCCGAATCTCTTATGCATATATAAAGCTCAAGGTTCATACTACTGTGAAATTGTGAATTCCAATAGGTGGAGAATTGTCCTAAGATTAACTGACGCCCAATTTGCAGATGTGCAACTGTGGGCCTTTCTCTGTCATCACCAGTAACTTAGTACTACTGTGAACAAATTAGTATGATAAAAGGATCATTGTAAGCTTACACTGACCATATGTGTCCATCTTTGTTCAGAAACTCACAATTGTCATACTATTTACTAGTATGTATCATCACATATAAGAAGATGCCATCCAGCACCTGTCACACGCCTGATGGCACCTCCCCAGCCCAGGACCAATGGGCCAGCCGCGGCCCAGGGGGGGCGCCCATGCCCAGCGCCGACGGCAACAGCCCGGTGCTTCCTTCCCTCGGAAGGAATTAGGAAAATAGAAATAGAAATAAATTAGGAGATTGGAATTTGGTTTGTTTAGGAAAGGGGAATCAAATCTATAAGGATATCTCCCGTAGTTGCTTGAGACACAAGTCCATTAGGGACTATAAATATAGGGGTATTGACTGGAAATCAAGAAAGAAATAGCCTAAGGGCTTTCCTATCCCTCCCCCCTCTCCTCTTCCTCCAGCGCCTCTCTCTCTCTCTCTCTCTCTCCTGCCACTGCCCCTCTTCCCTGCGCCAACAGCACCTCCACCAAACCCTAGCCGCCACCCTCATCCTCCGTAGCCCCCCACAGCCAGCCCCCCACCATACCATAGCCGCACCCCCCAACCAGCCCTAGCCAACAGGCGTGTTACAGCACCTCTCCCAAAATTGCAGAAACAGTTTCTTTGAAAGGCCCTTGTACCTCGGCATGCTACTATATCATTTGTTCCCTATGCTTTGAGTAAAAGATTTAGTCAGATAGGTGGCATAAGCCTACCATAGTTTGAGTCCACAAAGGGAAAAGACAGAAACACCTCTTTCAACTGTACTCTGAATGAAAGAATTAAGAAAAATATTCAGCGGAAACCATCCCCAGGAATTTGAAACTAGGTAGAAAATGGGGAAAGTATGGTACCAATAAGTTTGCATTTGAAACAATCACCAAAAAACAAAGAAGCAGAAATCAATACTCTGAATAACAGAATAATATGTGCAATTTCAATGCTTAATCTCGTGCCCATTTACTCTTTCCAGGTGCAAGGGAATATACAATGTTACAAGAGAAAGTGGACTTCACAATACAGGTACCACAAGTGGTTTTTCAGTTTGTTGTACATTTACACAGGCAGCATCAACACACTGAGAACTAATCTAAGATCCTATTTGCAGCTATAAGAAGCAACAAGAACACCCAAATAAACATCGACTATTACATTATTAGAAGACATTACAATGCATCTACTGCTTATATCCAAGCATCTTCAAATAAAGTGTGTTGAATCACATAACACAGAGGCCTATCAATTCAAATAAGTAGCATATCAATTTGCAAGGCTACATAATAATAAAGCCATAAACTAGCAATAAATAAATAAATAAACATGGTTCTTCGGTTTTGTTGTACATTTTCACAAGTTCTGCACCAGTACAAAGGGAACTATATCTAAGACCCTGTGTAGTTCTAAGTAGACATGTATGTCGTTATAAATTTCATCTCTAGTCAGGACAACAGCTGCTGTGCAGTTCAAGAATTCCATTGTTTAGAGTTCCAGAGAGCCAAATACCAGGACATGTCTTTACATCAGGTTTTAGGTTCAGGTTCTGCACCTAACCAGGGAAATATCAATCACATAGCACAGATTTCCAGTAGACAAATAATTAACTGGACAGACCTAGTGGGCTCATGAGTTCATTTACAGAAAGTCAGAAACAAATGTACAGTTGACATTACCAACATCTCCGTATCTGGTGAAGAAAAGTAGACCAGGCGCTTCAAAAATCATCGGAATGATGATTTTTTACAGTGTTGCATGATCTGTTTTGTGGTAGTGTAATCTTGAATCTAACCACCTCCTTTTGCTGTAACTGCCTGAATGAAAGGATTAAGGGAAAAATATTTAGTAGAAACCGCCTAGGAAGTTACTCAGAATAACATGTATAGCTTTAATGCTTAATCAACCTTCTGTTTACCCTTTTCCAAATGAAAGGGAAGCACCAAAAAACTTATGTCACAACCTAAATGAACTTCACGAAACATGACATGAGAGTCAAATTTGCTTTTCAGTCACAGCATAACACTCAGCAATAAAACAAAAGGAGGGATGTTGTTCAGTTTATTGTACATTAACATAAGTTCACCATCTGTAAATGTCTACAAAAGAACAAAAGAAATAAAGAAGCTCAGCATCATCAACACTCAGGAATCATATACAGCTGCCATTATCTATATCTCTGAACCCATCCAGTAAATTAAAGCAGCTAAGAATCCAACATAGAATCAGCAGCAGCCCATGTCGACATTGCATAGAGTATGTGTCCCTTCCACCCTCCCAGGAGCCACTGACGATCCACATCAATGACAAAGTCCTCGTGAAACTTGTCCCTGACACTCCCGCACTGCCTTGACAATATCTGGATCCAACGGCAGCTGTCTCAGCCCTGTCCGGTGGTTCCGCAATTGCCACTTATATGTCTCAGGGCGCTCCACCCTGTCCAAGCCTTCACAAGCGATGACATTCTGGGTACACTGGCCAAAAAGATCACGCTCAACCAGAACGCATAGATCACTATCCCGTGGGGTCGTGGCATCCATCATGTCAAACATTGCAGAGTAGTGGAATAGCGCTTCCCAGAACCGTCGTACAAAATACGGTGAGCTATATGTGCCATTCGTGATGAAAAGGATGAACACATCCGGTCGCATCTTCCAGATGTTGCTGAGAACAACATCCCTCGGGCTTGGGCTACTCGTGTCGATACCTTCGTCCATCAAGTTTCCAAAATGGAGGATGCTATTGACAATGAGTACCTCATCAGGGTCGATGTCCAAATCATCAACACCAACTGTCTCCCACTTAGCCGCAATGCCACGGTACTTGAACGGCACGTCAACCTGACAAGCATAACTGCTAAGCCGCCGCCCCGTCTCCTGGACCCGAGCCGCTGGACAGAACCCATGCTGGGGAAGATCAATGCCAGTGATCCTCATTTCCGGTGGCCCTCCCGGGCATATAGATAAACATTTCAGCAAACCTGGCCACTGGGATCCGTAATGTATGCCGTAATCCACAATGTGTACCCTTTTCCTCCCTGCAATAGCCTTGCAGATGGCCATGTTGGAAAACTTGAACGCCACCACTCGGATCTGCATTTCAGAATATCACCAAAAGGAATGAGATTGTAAAATAGAATACTCTGATTAATTAGTGTAATTTCAATTCTTACACCACCAGTGATGGAGATGCCAACAGTCTGATGCTACAGCAGAAGCAGACCTTCACAAGGCAGAATACTTTTCAGGGTTTACTAAGCCTTCAAAAAAGAACATGAGGTCAAACATGTAGCCCATAAAATTGCTTGTCAGCGACAGGGTTTAATTCTTTGTGTACATAGTATACTATTACAAATTCTGGTGTACATAGTATATAATAGTACAACTCTGCAATATATCAAGAACTACATCCACAACCTATGTAGCTGTAAGCATCTACTTATTTCTACCTGGCAAGTTTCTGCACTAAACCCTCTAGAAACATAAGTCCACTGAACCACAGGTTGCTGGATCATAGTTTAAACATAGACCATCTACCTTCATATCATGCATCATTAGATACTTTTCAGGGTTTATTAAGCCTTCAGAGGTCAAACATGTAACCACTTGTCAACTACAAGGTTTTAATTCTAGTGTACATTGTACATAGTAGATTACTACAACTCTGCAGTATATCAAGAACTATATCTACAACCTATGTAGCTCTACCTCAAAGGTTTCAGCACTAAACTCTCTAGAAACATAAGTCCCCTCAACCACAAGGTGCTGGATCATAGTTCAACATAGACCATCTATCAAATATAAATATGATCTATAGTTGGATTCAGGCACTAAAAGATGGGTTTATTATCCTCCGCAACCCATGTCGACATGGCATAGAGCACACGTCCCTTCCATCCGAGCAGCAACCACCGGTTATCCTCATCGACGAGGAAGTCTCTGTGATAATAGTTCTTGACCTTGTCCCTGGCAGCCTTGACAACCTCTGGATTCAGTGGTAGCTGCCTGAGCCCAGCCCTGTGGTTTCGCACCTGCCATTGCTTATAAGTTTCAGGCCGTTCCACCCTGTTTGCACTCTCACAAGCAATCACATTTAGGGCAAACGACCCAAAGATATTCCGCTCGATCAGCAGCCGTTCAGCACTGTCCCTGGGGATGGTCGCATCGATCATGTCGAATTGTGCCGAGAAAAAGAAGAGTGCCTCCCGGAACCGTGTCAAAAAGAATGGTGCGCCATAGGTTCCATTTACTATGGTATGGATGAACACATTGGGCCGCATCTCCCGGATGTTGTTGAGGACCGTGTCCCTAGGGCTCAGGCTGTCCACCAAAACGCTCTCGTCCATCAAGTTGCCGATATAGCACTCACTGTTGACAACAAGCACCTCATCCGGATCAATATTGAGGTCCTTAGCACGGACGGCCTCCCACTTTGCTGCAATACCACGGAACTTGAATGGCACGCCCATCTCACGGGCAAAGTTGCTGAGACGGTGACCTGTTTCTTCAATCTGGTGGGCTGGGCGAAACCCAGGCTGTGGGACGGCAATTGCGGTGACCCTCACCTCTGGCGGTCCACCTTCCCTCCTTGCCAGTAGATGGAACAAACCTGGATAATGAAATCCATGCTGCACACCATACTCCACAATGTGCAACTTGCTCCTCCCTGCCACGGCGTCACCAACTGTCATGTGGGAGAAGATGAAATTCACCTTCATGAAGCAGCAGGCTGCCACGTACAGCCTGTATGCCTTGAGAAAATCCACGACCGAGGTGTGCTGTGCCATGAGCGACTGGTACGCCTGGCTCCCCGTGCCTGCAAGCCGTGCCTCCAGTCCCATGGCGAAACAATGAGCCAGCCTCTGCGTGGCGTCCCCTCGGGGCGAGGAGTGCTGCTTGATCTGCTTCAGCACCTCGGTCGCGCTCCGGCGATCGCCGGTGGCCACCGACTGCGCGCAATGGATGAGCATGGTGCGCAGGTCGACGACCTCGTTCACGAGACTCTGTTTCCCCCGCGCCCCCTTCCTGCTGACCTTCCTGGCGCTTTTCTCAGTCTCACTGTCCATGGCGATGCGCAGGTCCTCCATGCGCTTCATGAACGACTCATAGGTACAATTCATGATTTCATTGTACAGCTCGTTGGCACCGGTTTCCTCCTGCTCCGGCATCATCAGCTTGCTGCTCCTGCCTGTCTCCGCCTCCAAATCATCCTCCTCGGCATGGCGGTTCTTGCGGCCCCTGCCGATGGCGCTTCTGCTTCCCCCAAACATTGATGTTGCATTCACCACCTGCTCCTCCTCCTTCACTTGGACTTGGGTAGCAGCAAAGGCAGTGGAGGGCTTGCTGTCTCTGTCTTTAGGCAAGGATTTGCCAGAGGGGTCGTCAAGGTCGATGAGAAGGCTGTTGGTGGTGGGCAAGAACTTCTTGGCCTCCTCCATGCCTTTGAGGAACGCCATGTTGAGCATGTCCATGTTTCCCCCATTCTGGGCGCCGAAGAAGGCCGAGGCCAGCGCGGCGTGGTCGGCGTCGGCAGCAGGAAAGGTGGTGGACTCTGTCTTCGTCTCCTCCTCTTCATCCTTGTCACTGGAGAACGCGGCGGAGCTCTGGCTGCCGCGCTGTTGTTGGGCTCCGCCAGTGCTCTGGGCGGCGAAGGAAGGTTGCTGCCGTTGGTCTCCTCCTCCTCCTCCGCCGCCGCCGCCGCCATCCGAGAACGGCGGACTCTGTTGGAAGTGGAATCGTGCCGCGGGGGCGGCATCCTGTCCTTGTGCCGGCGACAAGAGTCCGGCGAAGTCGTCGAGGCCGACCCCCATGTCAGGAGAAGGGTACGGCGGGGAGCGGAGCAGGTCGGAGAGGTCGACCGGGTCGTCGTAGGGCGGCCAGGAGGCGGGGTCGGGGGAGGACGCGGGGGCGTCGGAGGAGGGCGAGAGGCTGGAGTTGCCGCCGGCGGTCCCCGAGCCGCTGCTGCTGGTTGTAGTTGTGATGGCGGTGGTGTTGATGGCGGCGGCGTAGGAGGAATCTTCGGACGGAGAGGAGGCGGTGGCAGAGTCGGAGAGGATCTGCGCGTAGGGCTGCTGCGCGGTGAGGAGCGCCGGGTGGTCGGGGAACTGGTAGAAGAACTTGTCGTCGATGTCCTCCTCCATGAGCATCCGGGAGATGAAGGGGAGGATGAGGTCCGGGTCGTCGTCGTCGTCGGTCGGGCGCCCCGGCGGCGTCGGGGGCAGGTCGAGGAAGACGGAGGGCGAGAAGGGCTCCGGCACCGCCAGGTACGGCGCAGCCCCCTCCTGCGCCGCCAGGAAGTCCTCCGGCGTGGCAGACATGGCGGCCGGCTTGGCTCGTCGCTCGCCGGCGGCAGTGCGGGGCGGTGGGCGGAACGAAGGGATGGAAATCGGAGGAGGCTTTTACTTGGCGTGGGGAAATTGGGAACCGGACTTGTTTGACTTGGGGAGCAGCGGATGCCTGAAGCGACGGAGGCTGGAACAGCTAGCTGCTGGTAGCCTAGGGGATGGGGGATTGGGGATGGCGGCGGTTGGGGGTGGCTGTTTTGATTTTGAAGGCCGGGGCCGGGGGCGGGAGGTGGAGGAGAGACGGAAGAAGGTTCCGAAAGGCCACCGCGGCGGGAGTCCGAATTTTTATTTTTCCGACCCTTTTTTAAAAAAGAAAATATTCACAAATAGATATCTGATTTTTGTTTATGGATCTTGACCTCGACACCATGACTTTTGACGTCGAGGAAACACGTCTCGGCGTCATAGCCAATGGCGTCGAGATCTTGACGAGGCGTCGGACGTGGCGGTGACCTGGCGCCGACATGGACAAGACCTCGGCGCCATAAATCTTGACGCCGAGCTCGGCGCCGTAGATCTTGACGCTGAGCTGTTACCCTATAAAATTGGCGTTTGAAATGAAACAAATATAATTGTTCGAGGAACATGCAACAACGCCGAATTTTTAGCCCTTTTTAAAAAAAATCACAAATGTGCCCTTTAGATATGATTTTAAAATCTAGACCTTTAACTTGGCGTCATCATTGGTGGCACCGAGCTTACATGTCTTGGCGCCATAGATTCTGGCACCTAGGTCGGGGCCACGTTGGTGGCGTGGACGCTGACATGGCAGCCAGTTCGGCGCCGTGGATCTTGGCGCCAAGCTCGGTGCCATGGATCTTGGCGCCGAGTCCTAGTCTTACGTATGGGCCCTCCCTTCATTTCTCTATTTCTCTCTTCCTCACTCTCTCGAGCTGGGGCACCACCATTCCAGCCAGCGCTTGCAGCCAATGTTGCCCGACCACCGTGCTTGCGCCACGCCCATTGTCTTGATACGCCCTGAGCGCCTTGCCGTGAAATCCGCCTCCGGCCACCACCCCGGCCCCGGGCCTGCGGCGCTGGGCGCATGTAACACCCGTGTTATGCCTACATTTAGGCAACCTTTGCAAATCACGCATATCATGCATCATCAAGCATCCAAATCATACATGCTTAATCGTGTGAATAATAATTGAAACATTGCTTTGAAACATCTCAAAACATGCGCCTAAACCTAGATGTTGCATACACACTGCTTAAGGATTGTTTTACCACAAATTTTCTTGCTAGGTTAGTAAAACATGTTTGGCTACTATTGTAGATCATCTAGCAATGTTTAGTTCAATTTTTGGAGCAATGTTTGTATTCAAATTAATTCAAAATTTGGCTTCAAAAATAAATTCCCAAAATTAGGGTTTTGAGCTAAACGTAGACTTTGATCTTGCAATTCAAAATCTAGAAAGAATTTGGTCATGGTCCTAAAAGCAAAGTTGTAGAGAATTAAATTCTAAGCAACTTTCATTTTTGGTACATTTTCAAAAGAGGTCATTTTCTTGCTCAAAATAAGATTTGAAAGATGGCATTTAAAAATTCCTTAAAAATATAAATGAAAAAGGCTTTTTCATCCTTCAACCGTCAGCCTACCTTTCCGCTTCCGCCCGCCTGCCAGCCGACCCATCCCAGCATCCGCCAGCGCCTCGCCTCGCTCGGCCCAGCCAAGCCCGCGCTTGCGCCTACCGCCTTTGCCTTTGCCGCCTTTGCCATACGCCTGCCATGCCACACCAGCCCCGACCTTGCGTCGAGGCTTGCCCGCTTGCGTGGCGCGCCACCCGTCGACGGCGGCTGACACTGCGATCCGCACACGCGCAAGCAGCGCTGCATTCACATGACTTGATTCCCAGCGCCACCGCATTCCAGCGCTCGCTCACTCCCACCAGCAGCTGCCTTCTCCTCTCACACTGCCACCGCGCCGCCATCGCCACCGCACACGCGCCTTGCGGAGCCCGCTCGCCCGCCACCTCAGCTCACGGTGACAACTCCGTCTAGCCTCTGACTCCGCCATCACCCGCACACCGTGCTGCTCTCGCTTTTCCGTGTGGTAAGCATCCCGTTCTTGGGAATTGCTTTCGCCGAGCACGGCCGAAGCTTCATTGGTGAGCTCCGCTCCGTGGACTCCCCCCCAGCTCCTCTTCCTACTTGTACTTATGCGCGCAAGCACCGCACGGCACGACGTTGAGTCTCCCGGCGCCTCCTTGCACCCTCGCCGTGGTCGAGATGCTCCACCGCGACGACCACGCGCCGCCCGCTCGCCATTATTACTGTCGCCGAGCCTTTTTTCCCCAAAGACCGCCCTCCCTATTCGCCTCTATCGTACGCGGTTTGGCATGGGGAGCACGTTGGTGCTCTCCGTTTATGGGGACCTCGCCGTCGGCGAAGTTCAAATTGCTTGCAGCGTCGTCCCTCTCCGTCCCTGTTTTCTCTCATTGGCGTCAGGGGCCCCGTTTGTCGGCCGCCATTGCTTCTGAGGGGATCGGAGATGGGCTGCGCTGTTCTGGGCCGTGTCTTGGCCAAGATGGGGCCAGCCCAAAGCCGTTCAGGCTGGCCCAAAGATGGCGTTTGAATAAATGATTTCAACTTATTCTTTATTATTTGAAATTTGAAATGGTTTGAAAAATGTTTGGGTACTCAAATTTGCTCCAAATTTGTTGAAACAAATTTTGCTAGGTTCCTTATCAGCAGATCTACTTGGAAAAAATTGTGCATGTCATTTTTGAGATACTTTGCTTGTAGAATTTTATTTAATCTTGAATATTGCTGATAACTTGAAAAATCTGTAGAAAATTCTATAGGCTTCAGAAAAATATGATTCCAAGTTTGTTAATCTTCTTATGTCATGTACTTCCTAGGAAAAATATGTTTCATGCATGTGCTGTGGGAAAATTTTGAGGTGTAGTTCAAGTACCTTTAATGGCTGATTTTTGTTATTTTTGCTAGAGCACAAATTTTGTATAAAACATACATGTGACAATTTTTGTACAGTGATTATATGCTATAAAGAACATAGGAAAAATACTCAATCTGTTGTTTGACACTTTTCATAGTACAAAGTAATTTCATGCTCATTTTTATGCTATAGCTTGTCATTTTTATGTAGGATAGTTTACTTATCCAAATGCCATGAAATTTTATGGTAGTCTATTTAGGGTAGTATTATGCTACGGTATTTTTCTCAGATTTTAGGAGCATCAGAAATATATGTTGCTATTCAAACCTATTAGTAATTAGGGTTAAGCAATTGTTGCTTTAAGTGTGATTAAGAAATTAGTAAAGCTTTGGTGTATCTTTGAAGCATTTCATAAGATATGTTAACTTAACATATTGGTAGTAGAAGAGAATGCAGATAGATGACATGTGCTTGTAGCATAGTTTCTTGGACGATGTTGACTACCTTGCATTTCAACATATCCATTGCATTCATCTCCTTCGATGCACCGTTTGCATAATCACTTACGCCGCATTGCATCATACAGGGATCGCAAACCGAGAACCCAGATCGTCATTCCCGAGGAGCCCGAGGAGCGATTCGAGTGCGGCAGCGAGAAAGTGCCGTGGTTTAACGAGGGAGGACGTTGAAGAACTTCCGGAGTGCCCCGATCACCGTCCGAGCTCCTTGAGAGAGGCAAGCCCCGAGCATCTTTCTCCCGGTTTGCAATGATTTCATTAAATGTTTTACTTTAAATTGATGCATTACGTTCAGGAGTTGTTTGCAACCGTTGCTGCATTATACCTTGTTTACCTTTGTTATACTATATCCTTGTTACCCTGGTATCCACAGTCGAGTCAATGCTTAGCTGGCTTAGACCGGTAGAAGTCGGGTGATTTCCTGTCACCTGCGAGCTATAGGTGGTTACCTGGATCTGCTTGGATGGCTATGAAGTCATGGTATAACTAAGTGTTAAATGAAGTTGAGACCGGACGGAGACTTGCGAGTTTTGGACTGTAGTGTTTCCGTGCAGTATCGATTAAGAACCGACCGTTGTTGGGCCTCGAGTCATGTTGAACGCATGCCTTACATTTAGTCGGCGGATAAAGTACCTTCCGACCGCTGAAGTCGGAGATTTTTCGGCCGAGTAGATTGCCCGCAGCCAAGACCGCATGTCAAGCAGTGTGGTAGGACACGGGGGCGGGATGATAAGACCAAAGTGCAGTCGGTCGGCCCCCGGGTACATGTGGTTCCTGGCAAACTCGAGATACCTGGAAAGTTGACTCGGTGATCAATATCTCACTTTAGCGGGTGAGTGAGATTTGTGTAAGGAATAAATCACCAGCTGGTTAGGAATCGATTCGAATCGCCATCGCTCTTGGATAGTGAGCACTTGACTTGAGTTACTTCATCGTAGTAAATGTTTATGGAACACTTGGACAGTTATAGTGAATATGACAGTATGAAAGTTGTTTAATGATCAGTGGTTATCATTAATTGCTTAATCACATGTTTACTCTAGTATACATGCAAATCTAGTCGGCAGGTTAATAATAATTAACTTGACAATAATGCTTTTAGAAAGGTTCATGAAATGCTAAAAATGCTTCTTTTGCAAATGAGTCAGCTACCCTACTATAAAGCCTTCATAATTCCTTGGTGTCATTTATTTTCGGTTATGTCGGGTAAGTCTAGCTGAGTACCTTCTCGTACTCAGGGTTTTATTCCCACTTGTTGCAGATGGGCAGATGTATTATGGCTATTGTATCAACTGCCTCTATCCTGCGATGGGTGATGCTTAGGACCATGGGCATGGTCATTCCTTATGTCTCGTCTAATGCTTTTGTTGGAGATGATCATTCGCTGGCACTATATTTAAACTCCGCGTGAGTGTGTGTGTGTGTGGTTTGAACAAATGACTTCCGCTACTTTTATTCGAACTGGTTTGTAATAACTATGTTTAAACTCTGATGTATCTGAGATTGCGAACTTTTATGTAATATGTGATGGTGACCGCTAAACTTATTACGATCTTGGCTGGAATGGAAGTTGGTTTGAAATCCTTCGCGATTTCACGGACTACCGGGTTATACGGGCTTAAGTTTGCTAAATCGTCTGCTCTGGCGGATGATTTTCTTACTTAATTTCGTATAATTGGTCGGTTCTGTTACAGCTAGCATCAGAGCATGGTTTAGCGTGTTACTGTTCACAAGTGTATTTCAAACAAAAAGGCATTTGGAAAATGTGAGTTTAAAAATATAAAGTGTGCTAGTGATCATATCCCTTATGCCCAGTTAAGGACTTTAGGTGGCTTAATTAAGTACTGACTTGGGGTTCTTGCATCATATTTCTCTTTAAATCAGCTCATACGGCGCGTATATTGTATGAGTGCCACTTATTTGAGTGGTAATGTATGGATCATTTGCCTCTACGCCTCGGTAAGTGTGAGTTGTGAGAGCATGATCGGATACACCACCGATCTAGGGTGAGTGCTTATATGATCTTTGGAGTAATTACATGTTCTACGCATGTTTTACAAAGGTATCTCATGTATGGGTCTTTAAATGCTGTGGGAGGCGATGCCGTCAATAGGACGATGGTTCGGGTAGTTACTACCGTTGTACACATATCCGGGATTCGTGTAGGCGTGTAGATAAAACTTTCTTGCTTTTATGCATTCATTGGGAATTGGGCTGAAATGAATCTTCTGCAGTATATAACAATGCTATATCGTAGAACGTATTAGCTACGTCTTGAGAGATCGTTGTATGCCACCGAATTCGTCGTTAGAAATTATTTATTTCCTAAGTTTGTGAGAACGTCTGCACGTTCATACATCATGTTACTTGTGCATTTCATTCATGCCATGCATTCCTCCCCTTATAAATTGATTCTCTCATTTTGATAAAAGTGGTATCACCTAAAATATGTTTCCCGAGGTAATGAAAGAACTTTTTACTACAGATGGCCCTACGAAGCGAACGCATGTAAGTCCACCGGAGGAAGAGCACCTCGGCGTCCGTTGGACTGAGGGAGCACCGCACCACACTACGGACACCTTCTTGAGCGAGTTTGGCATGCCAACTTTGCTTTGGAGAGTGCTCCATGATGTGGGGTACCCAGAGGGTCAAGAGCCGGTGTACTCTGGAATGAGAGCCGATTAGCGAGAGGATGGACTCATGATGGTGGAGATCACGGTTCCTGCTCTCGGTGATGCTCCAGATTGGGATGGTTGGCACTTGGAGTTTGAGGTCGCACTCCACCGAGGGTGCGAGAGGGAGCAGCCTTCCATGTCATCGAGGGACATTATGAGTAGATTTCCCAGTGAGCTTGCAGCAGACTCTAAGCTGGTACTTTTCCTAGGGATGATCCTCGTGATGCCATTTGGGTTCACCTCGTGAAGTGCATTGGTCGAGGTCCAAATGAAGGACGGGCTAGCGACAACCGGACAATGAGTGCTATGTTCGCCGCCATCGAGCGTATGAAGGTCTCGAGAGTACCTCTTTGGAATTTGGTAGCTTTAAGCGTGATGAGGATAAGCTCAAAGGGAAGAAGCGTAAGAAGAGACAGCACGTATATAGCTAGCTTGCGGGAAGCGGTTGGGCGATATGAACTTACACGAGATCGGTGCGGTTGTGAGAGGTGATAGAGCTATCAATGCGAGTGCATACGTTGACTCAAGCCAACAACAATGCGAGACCGCATGATTGGACAATTGGTTCGGAGAGAGGAATGAAGCACGAACACAAGAAACCTTCTGCTGCAGAGAGAGTCGATGAGCTAGAGGAATACAACGGCAACTCGCGAGAGGAGTTTCACGCGCTCTACAATGGGGTTGGCCCATATGCTCCACCAAACGCCGCTGGCATGGACATCGACGACGACAACCAGAACGAGCCTGTAGTTTCACCTAGAGGCGATGGTGACGTCTCCGATCCCGATGATGGCCCCGAGGAATAGGCTAGTTGCCTTGCGCTAGTATCTAGGTCTTGTCGCGACGACCTTTCTTTTGTTGGCATGTAACCTATCGTGTGTTGCTTCGAACGTCTGAGACTTGGCATGTGGTTGGAACTTGATTTTCGAATGCGATATCTGAACGCATAAAAAGTCCAGTGTATGTATGCTGGCAATGTGACTGTATGGATGCGATGTTTGCCATTGAAGTAATTCGATTAAGTGTTGTTGTCTTAATTGGGATGAGATTGTTGTGCCTCTGTTTTATTGCATGAATTTATTCTCTCCAGTAAAATCAGTACGGCATAATTTTCCTTCACTCGCAATCATTACAGCTTCACTCAATCGTTACTTGTTGCTGAAATATGCAGATGACAAACACTCGCCGAACCACGTATGAAGCCGCTGAGACCGGTGCTAACGGTGCGGGGACCGGTGGTGGTGGTGGTGGTGATGGTGGGAACCACGGCAACAACAATGAACCTCCCCATGAACCACATTTGCCACCTCCTCCCCCGTTTACCCCCGAGATGTTTCTCGCACAGTTGCTCGGGAGTCAGCGCAATGCGGAACAATCCCAGAAAAACATGGAGGATTTTCTACGCACCATCGCCAACAACGTTCAGCGTGGAAACAATCAAGGTGGTGGCATGGGAGTGAACCAATATAGCAGCTTCAAGGATTTCATGGACACCAGCCGCCAAAGATTCAAGGAAGCAATGAGCCACTTGATGTTTGAGGAATGGATCAACACAATGGAAGATAAATTCCGTGTGTTGAGAATGACCGAGGTTCTAAAAAGCGAGTATCTTTGCACTTCAATTGCGCGGACCGGCGGGAATGTGGTGGAAGCACCATCGCACCACCTTCCCTCCAAATGCTCAGATTTCTTGGAGAGAGTTTGCTGAGGCCTTTCGTGGAGTCTATATTCCACCCGGGCTGACTGAAATGAAGTTGGGAGAGTTTCTGGCGTTGAACCAGGGCACCAAGACCGTGACGCAATACCTGCACGCCTTCAACAACTTGTGTCGCTATGCTCCCGACATGGTTGACACAGATGCTAAAAGAATAGCCAGTTTTAAGAGGGGTCTCAATCCAAAAATGATGAAGCATGTTGGTACCAACAACCGCGTCAGATTCAATGACTTCATCAATCGTCTGCGAGCGGGAGAAGAATAACAACGCCAAGATCAAGCAGCCAAGACACGCAAGAGAGAGCCTTTGAAGGTGGGCCGTCTCAAGCTAGAGCACCTATGGGAGGTCGTCCTCCATATCGCCCATCGGCGACTGGTGCTAGGTTCAGCCACCTCACCAAGAAGTCGAATTTCCGTGGACCTCAAAAGCCATACAAGATGGCGATCAGTTAACAAAGCACCAAGAATCTGCAGTACAAGGCGCTTCAAGGGGGCTGTGGGATCTCTTAAGGGACGATGAGAGACCTGCTATAACTGCGTGATCAACCCGGTCATTTCTCGAGGTTTTGTCCGTACTACCACCCAAGAAGAAGCAAAGCAGACTTATAATGCTAGAGTGCACAAGATACAACAAGGGATGAAATTCCGAGGGAGAGCAAATCACTTCTTTGGTAAGTTTCTTGTCAACGAAATCCTGCATTGTTCTATTTGATTCTCGGGTCATCGCATTCTTTTATGAGTCAAGCATTTGCACGAAACATGGACAACTATGCACGTAATTGGGGTATGGGTACCGTATAAGTTCAAAGAGGGTGATGTTTTGACTAACCGGATGGTTCGAGGGCAACCCTTGAATTAGGTAGCGAGAAAGTTCCGAGTGAACTTGATAGTTATGCCTCGGATTAGTCTTGGATGTCATTATAGGGATGAATTGGATGAAGGATTGGGGAGCGGTCATAGATCTTTGGAAGTCGAGTACTTACCCTTAAGGATCCCTCAGGTGAGGGTACTTTCCAAGTACCATTGCCTCGGAGAACAGACCTTATAAGTGTTACATATGTGCTACGGCGATCATTCCTATTCATCGATTCCGGTAGTGTGTGAATTTCCGGATGTATTCCGGATGAGTTACCTGGTCTTCCACCGGATAGGGAGATTGAGTTTGGAATTGAGTTAGTCCCCGGAACAGCTCCGATTTCAAGGAGACCCTATCGGATGCCTCCAGATGAGTTAGCTGAGCTGAAGAAGCAATTAGAAGATTTGTCAAAAAAGGGGTTTATTCGGCCAAGCAAGTCTGAATGGGGATGTCCCGCCTTGTTTGTGAAGAAAAAGAAAGAGGGCACGTTGAGAATGTGCGTGAATTACGAGCCACTCAACGTTTGTGACCGTAAAGAATAAGTATCCCTTGCCTCATATTGATGTTCTGTTTGACCAATTATCCAAGGCCAAGGTGTTCTCAAAAATAGATTTGAGATCCGGTTATCATCAGATCAAGATAAGGCCACAGGATATACCAAAAACTGTATTTTCCACGGATCACGGGTTGTATGAGTATCTTGTCATGTCCTTTGGCTTGACAAATGCTCCTGCATACTTTATGTTTTTGATGAATACAGTTTTCATGCGAGTTGGATAAGTTTGTGGTAGTGTTCATCGATGACATTCGTGTACTCCGAGAATGAGAAAGATCATGAAGAGCATCTCGAGAACCGTCTTGACCGGACTTAGAGATCATCAATCGTATGCTAAGTTTAGCAAATCACGAATTACGGTTGAAGGAAGTTCCTTTCCTTGGTCACATTCTATCGAAAAATGGGGTTTCAATCGATCCAAGTAAGGTGCAAGAAGTTATGAATTGGAAAGCACCGACCACGCTTCCTCTGAGATTAGAAGTTTCTTAGGATTAGCCGGTTATTACCGTCGCTTTATACCAGACTTTTCGAAGATTGCCAAGCCGATGACAAGCCTCCTACAAAAGGATCACAAGTTTGTGTGGATAGAGGAGTGTGAAGCCGCTTTCCACACTTTGCGGAAACTGTAACCACTGCTCTGTTCTAGCTGGCCGGATATTGAGAAACCATTTGATGTGTTTTATGCGACGCATCGAAGACTGGATTAGGATGTGTTCTTATGCAAGAAAGGAGAGTCATTGCTTATGCATCACGTCAATTGAGGAAGCACGAGAGGTCAACTATCCAACACATGATCTTGAACTTGTTGCGCTTGTGCACGCCCTAAAAATTTGGAGACATTATCTTACGGGTAATGTGTGCAATATTTTCACGGATCACAAGAGTCTTAAGTATATCTTTACCCAACCAGAGCTAAACATGAGACAGCAGAGATGGTTGGAATTGATCAAGGATTACAACTTGAATGTGCAATATCATCCTGGTAAAGCCAATGTAGTGGCGGATGCTTTGAGCGAAAAGTCACATTACTTGAATGTGCGACCATTACTTGATGATGGGTTCGATCTAATGCATCCTGTTTGTGTTACATAGTATTCGATTAGTTGCTCTTTGGAGAGTAAGATAATAGAAGGCCGAAAAACCGACAAGGGAATATTCCACATCAAAGAGAAAATAAAAGAAAAGTCGTCTCAAAGACTTTAAAGTGGATGAACAGGCGTGTTGTGGTTTGACGACCGTCTTGTGGTTCCCAAGGATCGAGAGCTTAGAAATAAACTCATGGATGAAGCTCACCTTTCTAAGCTATCTATCCATCCCGGAAGTAGTAAGATGTATCAAGAATTAAGATCTCGTTATTGGTGGACCAAAATGAAGAAAGAAATTACAGCATATGTTGTCGATGTGACACATGTTGTCGAGTGAAAGCAATTCACATGAAACCCGCCGTATGTTGCAACCATTATCACCCCCGAGTTGGAAGTGGGGCGATATCGATTATGGATTTTATCACGGGTTTGCCCACTACTCAAAAAAAGGACATGATTCGATTTGGGTAATTGTGGATCGTCTTACCAAGACCGCTCATTTCTTGCTGTCAAAACAGAATATCGACCACCTCAATATGCCGAGAAGTATATCGCAGAAAATTGTGAGGTTGCATGGTATACCCAAGACCATAGTATCTCGATCGAGGCTCATAGTTCACGGCTCATTTTTGGGAACATTTACACAAAGGCTTAGGAACTAGTTTGATTCACAAGATCAGCTTATCATCCTCGCATGGATGGTCGAATGAACGAGTGAATCTTGCTTTTGAAAGATATGTTAAGAGCACGTGTATTGTCTTCTAAGGGATCATGGGAGTCATGGTTACCAAGTAGCTGAGTTTTCTTATAATAATAGTTATCAAGAAAGCATCAAGATGGCCCCATTCGAAGCTTTATATGGCGAAAAATGTAGAACACCATTGAATTGGGTCGAGCACGGAGATAGAAGGTATTATAGCATTGACTTTGTAGAAGAAGCCGAGAAGAAAGTTCATATTATTCATTGAGAATATGAAAGCTGCCCAATCACGTCGGTAAAAGTTATGCGATACAAAGAAGGAGACCCTTAGGTTTGAAGTTGGTGACTATGTTTATCTGAAAGTCACGCCAATGAAGAAGAAAAGGTTTGGAGTCCGAAGAAAGCTTGCCGCTAGATTCGTAGGACCATACAAGATCTTGGAACAAAGAGGTCCGGTAGCCTACAAGTTAGAGTTACCTGAGACAATGAGTACTGCTTTTCCCGATTTTCCATGTATCACATCTCAAGAAATGTTTGCGTGTTCGGAGGAGGAAGAATAGAACCTCGAGGTATTCAACTCAAATCAGATTTGGTGTATCGTGAGCAACCGGTCCGGTGTTAGACACTAAGGAACGTGCTACTCGGAATAGTGTGGTGAAAACATACAAGATACGAAGGGGATCATCATGATGAGGGAGATGCAACTTGGGAAACAGGAGAGTATCTCAAAAAAGCTTATGAAGAATTTTATAACAAATGGTTCAGAACTCAAATCTCGGGACGAGATTTTTATAAGGGGAGGGTCAGAATAACACCCGGTGTTATGCCTACATTTAGGCACGCAAATCACGCATATCATGCATCATCAAGCATCCAAATCATACATGCTTAATCGTGTGAATAATAATTGAAACATTGCTTTGAAACATCCGAAACATGCGCCAAACCTAGATGTTGCATACACTGCTTAAGGATTGTTTTACCCTAAATTTTTCTTGCTAGGTTAGTAAAACATGTTTGGCTACTATTGTAGATCATCTAGCAATGTTTAGTTCAATTTTTGGAGCAATGTTTATATTCAAATTAATTCAAAATTTGGCTTCTAAAATAAATTCCCAAAATTAGGGTTTTGAGCTAAACGTAGACTTTGATCTTGCAATTCAAAATCTAGAAAGAATTTGGTCATGGTCCTAAAAGCAAAGTTGTAGAGAATTAAATTCTAAGCAACTTTCATTTTGGTACATTTTCAAAAGAGGTCATTTTCTTGCTCAAAATAAGATTTGAAAGATGGCATTTAAAATTCCTTAAAAATATAAATGAAAAAGGCTTTTTCATCCTTCATGGGCCGCGCCTCCTTTCCAGCCCGCTTCTTGCTGCCCAGCCAGCCAGCATCCCAGCATCCCTCGCCTCGCTTCGGCCCGCCCCGACCACCACCGCGCCAAGGCCAGCCTCCACCTCACAGCCACACCGCCATGCCACCACCAGCGCCCGCACAAGCGTCTTGGCTTGCCCATGGCGTGGCGCCACCCGTCGACAATGACTGACACAGCACATCCCCACGCGCATGGCAGCTCTGCACTCTTGGCCATGACTTGATTCCCAGCAGCCACGCATTCAGCACGCTCACTCCCACCATGCTGCTTTCTCCTCTCTCACTGCAGCGCCGCCATCGCCACCGTGCACCGCGCTTGCCGGAGCCGCTTCGCCCGGCCACCTCGGCTCACCGGTGACAACTCCGTCTAGCCTCTGACTCCGCCATCACCCACGCACCCGTGCTCTCGCTTCTTTTGCCGTGGTAAGCATCCCGTTCTTGGGAATTGCTCGCCGGAGCACGGCCGAGCTCACTGGTGAGCTCCGCTCCCGTGGACTCCCCCTCCCAGCTCCTCTTCCTACCTGTACTTCGCGCGCACAAGCACCGCACGGCGACGTTGAGTCTCCCGAGCGCCTCCTTGCACCCTGCCGTGGTCAGAGATGCTCCACCGGCGACGACCCGCGCCGCCGCTCCGCCATTACCGTCGCCGAGCCTTTTTCCCCTGCACCGCCCCTCCCTATTCGCCTCTATCTGACGCGGTTTGGCATGGGGAGCACGTTGGTGCTCTCCGTTTCGCCGGGGACCTCGCCGTCGGCGAGTTTCGCAGCTGCCGCGCCGTCGTCCCTCTCCGTCCCCTGTTTTCTCTCGCTGGCGTGCGGGCCCCGTTTGTCAGCCGCCGCTGCTGCGAGGGGACTGGAGATGGGCTGCGCCGTTCTGGGCCGTGTGCGCGCACAGTCGTGGGCCGCCGAAGCCGTTCGGGCTGGCCCAGTAGCGTTTGAATAAATGATTTCAACTTATTCTTTATTATTTGAAATTTGAAATGGTTTGAAAAATGTTTGGGTACTCAAATTTGCTCCAAATTTGTTGAAACAAATTTTGCTAGGTTCCTTATCAGCAGATCTACTTGGAAAAAATTGTGCATGTCATTTTTGAGATACTTTGCTGTAGAATTTTATTTAATCTTGAATATTGCTGATAACTTGAAAAATCTGTAGAAAATTCTATAGGCTTCAGAAAAATATGATTCCAAGTTTGTTAATCTTCTTATGTCATGTACTTCCTAGGAAAAATATGTTTCATGCATGTGCTGTGGGAAAATTTTGAGGTGTAGTTCAAGTACCTTTAATGGCTGATTTTTGTTATTTTTGCTAGAGCACAAATTTTGTATAAAACATACATGTGACAATTTTTGTACAGTGATTATATGCTATAAAGAACATAGGAAAAATACTCAATCTGTTGTTTGACACTTTTCATAGTACAAAGTAATTTCATGCTCATTTTTATGCTATAGCTTGTCATTTTTATGTAGGATAGTTTACTTATCCAAATGCCATGAAATTTTTATGGTAGTCTATTTAGGGTAGTATTATGCTACGGTATTTTTCTCAGATTTTTAGGAGCATCAGAAATATATGTTGCTATTCAAACCTATTAGTAATTAGGGTTAAGCAATTGTTGCTTTAAGTGTGATTAAGAAATTAGTAAAGCTTTGGTGTATCTTTGAAGCATTTCATAAGATATGTTAACTTAACATATTGGTAGTAGAAGAGAATGCACGATAGATGACATGTGCTTGTAGCATAGTTTCTTGGACGATGTTGACTACCTTGCATTTCAACATATCCATTGCATTCATCTCCTTTGATGCACCGTTTGCATAATCACTTACGCGCATTGCATCATACAGGATCGCAAACCGAGAACCCGATCGTCATTCCCGAGGAGCCCGAGGAGCGATTCGAGTGCAAAGAGAGAAGTGCCGTAAGCCGACGAGAGGGAGGTTGAAGAACTTCCGAAGTGCCCCGATCACCGTCCGAGCTCCTTGAGAGAGGCAAGCCCCGAGCATCTTTCTCCCGTTTTGCAATGATTTCATTAAATGCTTTACTTTAAATTGATGCATTACGTTCGGGAGTTGTTTGCAACCGTTCTTTGCATTATACCTTGTTTACCTTTGTTATACTATATCCTTGTTACCACAGTATCCGCATGATCGAGTCAATGCTTAGCCGGCTTAGACCGGTAGAAGTCGGGTGATTTCTGTCACTGCGAGCTATAGGTGGTTACCGGATCTGCTTGGATGGCTATGAAGTCATGGTATAACTAAGTGTTAAATGAAGTTGAGACCGGACGGAGACTTGCGAGTTTTAGACCGTAGTGTTTCGATCATGTCAATTAAGGACCGACCGTTGTTGGGCCTCGAGTCATGTTGAACGCATGCCTTACATTTAGCTGGCCGGATAAAGTACCTTTCGACCACGGGTGGGAGATTTTTAGGGCGAGTAGATTGCCCATGACAGCCTTGTCGCGAAGCGGTGTGGTAGGACACGGGCGGATGATAAGACCAAAGTGCGATCGGTCGGCCCCAAGTACATGTGGTTCTGGCAAACTCGAGATACACCGGAAAGTTGACTCGGTGATCAATATCTCACTTTAGCGGGTGAGTGAGATTTGTGTAAGGAATAAATCACCAGCTGGTTAGGAATTGATTCGAATCGCCATCGCTCCTGGATAGTGAGCACTTGACTTGAGTTACTTCATCGTAGTAAATGTTTATGGAACACTTGGACAGTTATAGTGAATATGACAGTATGAAAGTTGTTTAATGATCAGTGGTTATCATTAATTGCTTAATCACATGTTTACTCTAGTATAGATGCAAATCTAGTCGGCAGGTTAATAATAATTAACTTGACAATAATGCTTTTAGAAAGGTTCATGAAATGCTAAAAATGCTTCTTTTGCAAATGAATCAGCTACCCTACTATAAAGCCTTCATAATTCCTTGGTGTCATTTATTTTCGGTTATGTCGGGTAAGTCTAGCTGAGTACCTTCTCGTACTCAGGGTTTTATTCCCACTTGTTGCAGATGGGCAGATGTATTACGGCTATTGTATCAACTGCCTCTATCCTGCGATGGGTGATGCTTAGGACCATGGGCATGGTCATTCCTTACGTCTCGTCTAATGCTTTTGTTGGAGATGATCATTCGCTGGCACTATATTTAAACTCTGCGTGAGTGTGTGTGTGTGGTTTGAACAAATGACTTCCGCTACTTTTATTCGAACTGGTTTGTAATAACTATGTTTAAACTCTGATGTATCTGAGATTGCGAACTTTTATGTAATATGTGATGGTGACCGCTAAACTTATTACGATCTTGGCTGGAATGGAAGTTGGTTTGAAATCCTTCGCGATTTCACGGACTACCGGGTTATACGGGCTTAAGTTTGCTAAATCGTCTGCTCTAGCGGATGATTTTCTTACTTAATTTCGTATAATTGGTCGGTTCTATTACAGCGCACCACCGCTGACCCGGCTCATTGCCCTCACCCACGCCCGGCGTCCGCTGCGAGTCCGTCCTAGGGCCATCGATCCCGACGTCCCGCTGCGACTCCGTCGACGTCCGCGGCCCCGGCCGCGCCACCGCCGGCTAGGCTCGTCGGCCTCACCCACGCCCGGCGTCCGCTGCGACTCCGTCCTAAGGCCATCGATCCCGGCGTCCGCTGTGACTCCGTCGATGTCCGCGACTCCGTCGTCAGACATGTAAAAATTGCGAATATGCAATATACGTTCTTAGTTAGCTTTGATTATAGTATAGTAGTTTTGGCATTTATTATTTACTAGTTAGTGTGATGACTCATGTAGTTGATTTAGTTAGTGATCTAGTGAGATAGATATGTAGATAGATAGAAACATAGATACGTAGGTACATAGATATAGTTAGATAGCTAATTAGATAGGTAGTTATATATTTAATTAAGTAAATAGGATCTAGCTATTTAGTGAGTACACTATATATACATAGTTATTATCTTATTTACTTAGTTTGTAGTTAGAAAGTACTTGTTAGGTACTATCTATCGTCTAATTTGGACTAAAGGACATGTGTTTCGTTACGTGTTTGAACTTGATGAACAACCTAGTGACCATATATCATGGAGGCACCGTTGAAAGCGATCGCTATGGATATGTTGAGTTTGTTGACATGCAAAAAAATGCCTGTGCTATTCAATGATAGGCCTTCATTTAGTGAGATGGTTGCAAGGGCTCGGGAGGAGCTGCATTGCCTTGGAGATAATGATGATGGCATTGCAGTTGAGGGTGTACTGCACCTAGGTTCTCCTCCCAACATCCTCAGGCAAATGATCCCAATTAGGTATGCGGATCAGTAGGAGAACTATGTGAGATCGGCTATGAAGAGCCAGCTGCAATGTTTGGACGTGGTTGTGCGTCGGATGTTAGTTGATCCCATCCCTCATGGGTTTTTCCCACTAATGAATCAATAGGCACACTTCGACACTCCTGTTTTGAAACTTGATATGGATGTGGAGGTTGCACCTATAGTTCTCGATGCTCAATCTGTCCCCAATGAGTTAGTTGGAGATGCTTGTCAGACTTATGATGTTGTGATAGATCCTCCTCATGAGATCTCTTTGACACAGAATCATCTAAGTAACTGTCTGATCCACATGGTTATTGGAAATTTACCCATTTCTTACATCCAATTTTTCATTCTTTTCTCATTTTCTACTTATGTTGTAGTAGACATTCCTGACAATATGGATGTGACCACTGTTGCTGCGCAAGTGCTCTATAGAGATGGATTTCGTGGTTCCAATAGTGTTGAAATTATGAATGATTTCGGAGCCATATGAGATGGAAAGGGCTTCTGATTCTGATGATGATCGTCCTGTTGGAGAGCTGACAGAGAGTGATGTTGAGATGTTGAGGCATATCTTTCTCGGTCGCTGTGATCCAAGAGTTCACGAGTTTAGCGATCTTGCTCATTTCGATTAGGCGTGTGCAGAAGAACATGATGATGAGCTCCTAGAAGCTCCTGAGGCTGGCCCTAACATGGTAATTGAGAATGGAAGGGTATTCAAGGACCTCCCTGCATTGAAGAGGTGGTTGTAGGCGTTTGCAGTGATACGAAAGAGACCTTACAAGATCTTGCATTCATATGTGGAGCGCCGTTACATAGTTGTGTGTGACAAAGAACGCTGCCCATGAAGGGTTTGTTCAAGGAAGCAAAAGGTCACCAGAAAGTGGAAGATCACAAAAGTTGTCGGGCCACACAATTGTGCTGACCATGTGTTGACACTGAAGCATTGACAGTTAACATCTACCCTCGTTGCCAAGCGGTTGATGAGAATATTGCAGAGAGAACTCAACATGAAGGTTAGGACAATTATCAGGACTGTTGAGGCGTTGTATGGAGGTTATGTGATAACTTATGGTAAAGCTTAGAGGGCTAAGCAGCGAGCGTGGAAGATGATATATGGGGACTAGGAGGATGGGTATGAGTAGCTACCAGTACTTTTCAATGCAATCAAAGCGGTGAATCCAATCATGCATTATGAGTACATCCCAAAACCAAATGCATGGAAGGATGGGAGGCAAATATTCTTTTGTGCTTTCTGGTGCTTCCCTCTGTGTGTCGAGGCCTTTAGGCACTATCATCCCGTCTTCTCCATTGATGGTACGTTCTTGATTGGTAAATACCAAGTCACACTTCTTATAACCATATCCTATGACGCGAACAACAAGTTGGTTCCTTTAGCATTTGCTTTGGTTGAGAATGAGAACAATGACAGTTGGAGATGGTTCTTGAGGCTAGTCCGGATACATGTGGTTGGGCCTGGTAGGGAGGTTGGCATCATATCTGATAGGCACCAGGGCATACTTAATGTCATGCGAGAGCAGATAGAGGGGTATGCACCTTTGCACCATCGTTGGTGTACTCGGCACCTTATCAAGAATCTACTCCGAAGGATAGTGTGAAGGATAAATTTGATCTATTCCAAGAGACTGCTCGATAGCTTGAGGACAAGTACTTTCAGAAAAAGTTGGAGCAGGTCAGAACCGCATCAAATGCAGAAGGTAGACAATGGCTCACAGGTTTGATGAGGGATTTAGAGAAATGGACAAGAGCTCACGACACCGGTGGATGGAGGTATGAGTTTCAGTGCAGCAACATGACGGAGTCATTCAATAAGTTGCTATTGGGGATACGTGGTATGCCCGTGAATGCAATCATTCAATTCACCTTCTAGAAGCTTGTTGCCTAATTCAACGATAGACACACCCATGCATTGAAGTTGCGGAGTGATGGAGAGATATGGGCTCCAAAATCAAAGGCACACCTAGAGAAGGCAAATGAAAGGGCTGGCACACATGAGGTTACATGTTTTGACCACGCCACAAGGACTTATCAGGTCAAGCATATTGGGCGGTATAATGTCCGATTGCGAGGTCCGAGAGTCGAGGATGCATGTGGTAATCCTTCAAGATTTCACATGCACTTGTGGTAAAACCAAGGCAGTACCACTTTCTATGTTCTTATTTGGTGGCAGCAGCTAGGCATCGCAACTATAATATCAAGAGCAGGATACCTCACGAGTTCAGTGTCGACACGCTTGTGCACACATGGAGCCCCCACTTTGTGCCTTTCCGGGACCCTAGAGAGTGGCCTCCATATGATGGGCCAAAGTACATTGTGGATCCAGCTTATCATTGGAACAAGCATGAATCAAGGAAGATGACGAAGCACAGGATGGTTATGGATGAGATACCTAGAAGAACAAGGCATGGGAGAGAAACCCCATTTCTTACTGACCCCGAGCAGTACGAATGCGGCAAGTGTGGTAGACTGGGCCACAATTCACGCACTTGCCATTGGTAGATTAGTGAGGTGCGACTATTGGTTGTTTTTATTATTTCATATTTATCGTATTCATTCAATTAATTATGCATGTCTCAAATTATGCTTGTAATTGTATCAATTACTTGTACATTTCTAAGTTTCTGTTTCATTGTATATTGAATTTTGATTTCATTGCCTTTTTTTGTAGGATGGCGCAATTCCACCTGCTCGACCTGACGTACGAGGTGACCCACCAAGGATGTCTCATAGCGGAGGGGCAGGTGGGTGACACTGCGTCGTGGATGTGGGTCTACTGCCTTAGTGACTGGGACCAGGTGGGTCAGTACAGCTGGAGCTCTACAGTGTTGGGTTTTCCTTACCGGCAGCTTTGCGAGGCGTGTCATCGGACTTTGTCCACAGCGTCACTTGGTGGATGCGTGTACCTACTCTAGTTGTGGATGTGGGCTCATCTACCAGTTGGCCGTCCCGAGATTCTGGCTTATCGTGAGTGGTTCCCAGGTCAGCCTCCACGTCGACAGCCGACGTGGGCATACCTTTGAGACCAGGTTAGGGTTCCGCACGCGAGGTTACTATGGGCGTACATTGAGTTCACGAACGAGCTAGACATGCTCACGGCGTCTAGTGTAAGTAAATTTTATTTTCCATGCTGGTTTGGTTTAGTATAGCATCTAATATCTTGTTTGGACATGTTGCAGGTGTCGTGGGAGCCGTACGATAGAGAGGGGACACTTCCTTTTCAGCTGAGCAACATGTGTGGGTGCGACGATGACTTCTATAGGATGAGGTGCCCTCTAATCTGTTTCTATGTTGTCGAGTTCCACCTACCAGATAGAGTTGCACGCCAATTTGGAGTGAGACAGCTTTGGCCAATGGCTCCGTTCTCGACTGGCGTTGACTTACACAAGTAAGTGTTTTGCTATTTCAATTGTCTCATGATGGTCCATTTCCATTAATATGGTGACATGTACATGGATTCAAGTAATGATGACATACGTGTAAGTTGGATCGTTAGAAGAACAGAAAGATTTTTGACTGGGAGAAGCACCACCAATACTACATTGAGCAATGAGAGCTGTTGCACGACAACGTGGACGAGAACAATGAGCCGCACATGAACCGTGAGTTCAGGCGCTACCAAGCTTGGTACCAACGTGCGACATGTTGCAGGCTGAGGCTACAATGGATAGAAGATGACTACTCCGACATCGAGGCAGTGAGGGTTTGTGGTAGATGTTAGTATGTACTATTATGGATTTTGTAGTTACTTTCCTATAGTTATTTGGGACTGTATGGACATTGTGGACTATTTGGACTATGCAGGACATGTTATGTTGATTGTGATGTTCGATGTGGTTGTATTGTGCTCTTTGAACCATTAAATGTTTGGATTATATAATGATGTCTCTTTTTTGTAACCGCGGATGCTCCTAAAACAAGGAAAACTCTTACGAATTTTTTTCGTGAATCATTAATTATACTACACTACTAAAAAGGCACAAATGTGATATACATATTAAATGTAAATTTATTAGAACGTGTATAGTCCAATCATATCGTATAGACGCTTTGCAGATGAATCTAAGCTTTTCAGTAACAGTGAACGAATCTAGGCTTTTTAGACAATAAAAATAGACTTTTCATTTACAAGGACGAGGAGTACGATGACAGCAATGATTTATCACTTCACTTACATAGTACACCTATAGCTTCTAGGCTTTTTAGTAACAACGAACGAATCTAGGCTTTTTAGACAATGAAATTAGACTTTTCAGTTACAAGGACGATGAGTTTGATGATAGCAGTGATTTATCATTTCACTTACATAGTACACCTATAGTTCTAGGCTTTTCAGTGATTTATCATGTCAATGAAGAATAGACTTTTCAGGAAAACGAATCTAGGCTTTTCAGTGTCTATTGAAATAGGCTCTTTAGTGAAACTAATTAGGCTTCTTGTGACCAGTTATAACATATTGAAACGACAACCAAACATGCCTCTACCTATAAATACACAATGCTTGATGCATTGCTACTTACTTCCCAACTAGTATTTTCTTTCGTTGCAGTATCAATGTTTGGAGGGTCGTCCAGAGGGAGAGGAAAGGGAAAGGGAACTATCATTGTGTGGAAGGGTTCTCTTGGTCCCTATTTCTTTGAGGAAGCTTTTTATGAGAGATTCCCAGTTGAGAGCAAAAGAGATTTCACCAAAGAGGCACCACTGAGAGGATACGATGAACGGAAAGAAGAGTGGCCAAAATGCATGCATGGTGAGGACTGCCTAGTGCAGATGTTCACCGAGGGAATAGAGGAGGTCGTCGTTTCTTCAAATGCCCACGAGCATGGGTAATTGCTATTACTTATTTGTTTTTTCAATATGTTTCTCTTCTATACAACTTACATGATATACTTATTACAGTCTTTCTTGGCCGAAGAAAACTATGGGTTCACTAGGTGGGTCAATCTTCAACCTATTTATCCGCATGCGGAGTACATCTACTACCTGCAGGACCGTATATTCGATCTAGAAAGTAAGTTAGCAGCGGTTACAAGGACGATGAATAGGACGACAACAACAATGGTGCCGATTTACAAGAGGCACTCTGCAATGATCCATATTGCACCTACCCTAACCACAAGAACAAGGGGCCTCTGCCGTCACCCCCGCCACCACCACCACCAACAATGGGAGGCTACTATGGAGAAGATGCAACACAATGTGCTATGTGGCCACACTACTAGGATGACCCTATCTTATTCATATGGCACATCCATGTGTTTATTATTTGATTTAATTACCTAAGGTATGTTATGTTTAGTCGAAGGAACTCTATACCCTAGTTCGGTACATGTCTCACATGTCATTTCATGTGTTTTGTGTGTTGAATTATATAATGTCCTACTTCGTTAGTTTTTATTTGCAGCACGTGATCACATTTCACTACGTCCGTAATATTATACTGAATATTATGACCATAAATAATAAAAACAACTACATAATGAAAAGTCTAATACCATGCCACATTAAACAACACAATAATACTAGAAGTATGTGCCGATAGTAGACAACATTGTTCATGAATAAACCATAGAACTAGCCAGTCATGGAGACTACTTAGTGCAATGAGGCAACTTTCCCTTCCTCAAGGCATCGGGATTCTCCTCCATCGCTGCTTTCACTCGGCGTGCACGCTCAAGCTTCTCTCTCTCTCTCCTCCCTGTACGCAGCAACACGCCTCCTTTTCTCCTCTTTCTTGTGCTCATTTTTTTCAGCCTCCTCTCCACGTCTCTTCTTTATCATCTCCTTGTCCTCTGCCTCCCACCGTAATAGTTTCTACATCAATTCCTTGTCTTTAGGCTTGATTTCAGTGTCAATCCACTGCTCAAAATCATAGAGCGGTGGAGGGGTCTACAAAAAATACAATTGTTACAAAACAAAAAAATCATGCAAGATGTCATATGACACAAACATCAATTTATCATCATCTTGTTAATGCGACGCTGATGAAGTATAGGCTCAAATGCAAAATTAGAACACATCCAATACCTCTGCCTATACGTGTTCTCTTCATCGGACTTGGCTACCTTACAATGATCGCCGTACAAGCATATGGGCACTGGAACACCACTTGGCAGAGACAATGGATCGAAGGTATTTCTGGTCATCCGGCCATAACTACAATTCAATCAATTTCGTTCTAAGAACCAAAAGCAATTAACATTAAACCCTAAACCTAGGGTTTCAAATTTGATGCACAACAATAAACCCATAACATAACAACATGCGCTGAGGTTACTTTGGTTTGCTAACTTTTTTCATGCATTGGCATCCTACGGTTGTATAATACAAATATTAAAAATTACATGAAACCCTAAGTAATGACGACTCTTAGGTTGAAAAATCCGACTAATATATACCAAATCATTACGAAAAAAACTAGGAGGGGAGCGAGGATACTTGCTCTCGAAGATCTATGGATCAATTCAAAATTTTCAAGGTTCAATATACCGATTCGTGAGGTATGGTGAAGTGGGGAGAGAAAAAAAAACCAAGAGAGAGGAGAAAGAAGAGGAAGAAGGCTCGGGCAGGAAGGTTGAGGGCCGGGTTAAAACACCACCTCGGCGCCAGAATCTACGGTGCCAAGCTGCCTGCCAAGTCACTGCTACGTATGCGTTGAGTCCAAGATCTAAGCGTCAAAATCTATGACGCCGAGCTAAGGGTCCAGATTTTGAAATCATACCTCTAGGGGCACATTTGTAAAAAATTTCAAAAAAAGGGCTAAAAAATAAAAAAGTTGGGTAACAACGCCATTGCGGTTCAGCTGGTTAGGACGCGCGTGACTTAGCTCAAAGACCTAGGTTCGAACCCCAGCGCTGAATCTTTTTTTTTTTTTGCTACATTTTTATAAGCAATAGAATAAGAAAAATTATTTCGAGAAACATACAATGATCCCATTGTGGTCTAGTTGGTTTGAACGCATGGGTCTCAGCCCATAGACCTGGGCTCGAACCCAAGCAACAAATATTTTTTGTTAAATTTTTATTTTTATAAGCAATTACAACAAGAAATATTATTCCTTTATTATTAGCGTCCTGGGTTTCACCGCACACTGTAATATTATTGTTCCATTATTCCACCGTACATTGTATATTTAATTTATTTTTTATTTGATTTTGAAACATTAGTACCTTGATCAAGTTGAGTTGAGTGACGTGTTTATATATATCTTGTTGCTTGGCCGTTCTTTTACTTACATGCATATGGTTTTTGTCATCATATATAAGTTGAAGGCTTCCGAGACAAGGAGTAAATAAATAAAATAATTTATTTTACATTAAGTAAGTGTAATTTTCTTTGCCTCTCTATTTTAGTGTTGAGCTCTTTAATTTGCATACCTCCATATTTTACATGAAATAGATTTAACAAAAAGAATGGGCTTAATGTATTAACTAAGAGCTCCATATTATCATTATTTGGACTGTTCAACTAAGTTTAGTGAGGAACGAAAGAGGATCTCCCCCTCATAAGAAAAACACTACTATCGAGGTATATAAACTAATAAATAAATAAATACATCCATGATTATGATAATATAAGGAGGATTTGGATTTAGATAATATATAAATAAATGCGCCTTGAAGATGCATCCTTCATCCAAAACAAATTATAAAATAGTGAATAGTGTTCTCTCATGTTAATAATAACAAAGTTTGATGGAACCAGGATGTTAGTAATAACTAAGTAAGCAAAAAAATAATTAATAAATGCAGCAAACAAAATTTACCTGCTGGATTTGAAACTAGATCTCATGTTAGAGCCAAGCATCCTAACCAACTAGACTACGACTAAGATATAGCATGTTTCTTAAAATAATTTTTCTTTTTCTATTGCTTATAAAAATGTAGCAAAAAAAGATTTAGCGCTAGGTTCGAACTTAGGCCTTTGAGCTAAGTCGCGCGCGTCCTAAGCAGCTGAACCGTAATGGCGTTGTTGAATATTCCTCGGAACAATTATACTTGTTTTATTTGAAACACCAAGATCTATAGGGTAACAGCTCGGCGCCAAGATCTACGGCGCCGAGCTCGGCGCCAAGATCTATGATGTCGAGGCCTTATCCACGTCGGCGCCAGGTCACCGCCACGTCCGACATCTCGCCACGACCGTGGCGCCATTGACCATGGCGCCGAGACGTGTTTCTCGGCGCCAAAAGCTATGACGCCGAGGTCAGGGTCCATAAACGAAAATTCAAACCACCAAAGATATATTTGTAAATATTAAAAAAAATGCTAAAAAATAAAAAATTCAGGGCGGAAGGAGGGTGGGTTGGGGAAAGGAGAGGAGAAGGCGAAGCCAAGCACAAGTGACGCAGCTGCGACTCGCCTGCTGGGGGAGGGAGAGGTGGAAAGGAAAGGGCTCCCCTGCTTCCCCGGACGGTTGGGTTGGGTGGGGCATCATCCACCTGGTGACTAGTCTAGTCTCAGTCCGTGTGCTGTTGCTGTTCCAGTCAACAGGAGGGCTCCACCTCTGTGCTCTGTCAGGATTGTAATTTTGCCATGGCGTGCTAGTGCTAAACAAAATCGATCGTGGCCAGTTCTTGCATTTTTTTTTTATGAAAGGCCTGTCCTTGCATTGACTCGTGCAGATGCCATTGCATGCCTTCCCGCATGACGCTTGACAGCGTGTTTAGTTTCACCCTAACTTCCAAAAAGTTGTTACAGTACCTGTTACATCGAATGTTTGCGGTCCATGCATTGAGTATTAAATGTAGACGAAAAGATAAACTAATTACACAGTTTTGTGGGAAATTACGAGACGAACGTTTTAAGCCTAATTAGTCCATATTTGAACACTATTTGCCAAATAAAAACGAACGTGCTACAGTAGCCCCAAAATCCAAATTCCTACAACTAAACAAGGGCTGACTATAAATGCCATATTCGCTTCTCTTCTTATCCATACTTCATAGCTTATTTTTTCAATCGAAATAGTATTTTTCTCTCACAACAAATCAGTCGGAATAATATTTCGGCTTGTTTTTTTTCAGCGAAGTGAACACAACAAAAGTTGATTATTTTACCATGTCGACTTGATTATTTTGCTCACAACTTTAACCAAGATGGCCGACGACTATAAAGTTGCTTGTTGGAGATAATTAAAAAAACATGCACCTGTTTGTTAACGCCCCGTACTGCTAGGTAGTGTTTGGATGTTGGGACGAAGAGGGATGGGATGGGACGGCCTCGGGACGAGGGCTGTTCGGATCCGCCGACGACGGATGAGAGTTCCACGAGCGAAATATTCGCTGAAGATCCGGGCTCGGTTCGCCTCAAAAAGAGATAAGGCAGCTCCCGAGTACCGATGGTTTTACCCGATAAGGAGGCGGATATGAAAGAATTTTACACCCATGGATACGTTATTGATTGGGCCAATTCTTGTACCCATCGGGTATGCGGGTGGGTGGGTGTATACTTTTATACCATACTCCGGACCAAACAAAATAAATAATATCCAATTCTATCTCTTTTAGCCCATATAAGCATATAGATCCGTATTTGTCCCATATAAGCATATGAGTATATATACCGTCCCTCAAACCCTAATCCTCATCACCCACTCCACCAAATATTTAACTTTTTTGCTCAATTTGTTTTGTTGGAAGCTATTATATTTTGGTGTGTGAACTCGGGTATATTATCGGGTAAGAATTACCCGTCTATGGAATGAATTTTCTACCTTTCTGGGTATGGTTTTGATCTCGGAGCGCGGTGTGCGGTCCACGCACAGCCATCTTGAGGACGGGATGGTCCCGGGGACAGAGTGTTGATGATGAGGATCGGGGCTCGCCGGGGCACAGCATAACATAGTAACAAACTATGTTACGGCATATATTGTCTTACCTTGTGCTGCAAGGTGGTACGTAGGCTGCTAGCCCCCCCTTGCACAAATGTAATTTAACAAACTACTTACATGGAGGATGGGCGCGACGGCACGCTTTACGAGGATGCAAGTGCGCACGGTTGGGGAGGACAAAAGAGATAAGGCAGATCAATGGTGAGGAAAAAGAAAAAAATAGTGACCCCACACTGCCGCTGGGTGGTCCAACTTTTTATGTCTCCGGACCAAACAAAAAATGGGTTGGTTCTATCTCTTTTCAACCAAACAGAAATTAGATCCGTCCTGTCCTAGAAACCAGAGACAAGACCGTCTCACCCCACCTTAACTCTCAACCAAACGCTACCCTATGTTATGTATGTCTCCAATACAATATGATCCACTAAAATAGTAACAAACTATGGACACATATTTGTCTTACCTTGGCATTTGTTTTGGCTGCTAGCCCCCACCTTGCACAAATGTAATTTAACAAACTACTTACATGCAACGTGCAACGACACAAGGCAAGACAAAAATGGGCCGACCAAGCTAATTAAGTATGAGATGCAGCACTTGTGCTCGATCGTAGTCTTATAGCACTTGTAATGTATAAGTCTCCTACAACTAAAAAGAACAAAGCGTGGACACTTTTTGGTGCGGCATTTATTTTGGCTCTGCCTCTCCCCATGCTATACCGCTCTTCCTTCGCTTCGCATGCTCGCTCGAGATCTCGCTCTGCTTCTCATCATGAGATCCCGCTCGCTCCCCCCCCCCTCGTGCTCCCCTTCATGAGATCTCGCTCGCTCCCCCATGCGGCCGAGCCATCATCCTCGCCATGCGCGCCTGCTCCGTCGTTGCATCCAACCCGCGACAACCACGACCGGATCCATCGACCATTCCTTCCCATGACGACCACGCTCTCCGATAGCCGCTCCTCCTCTCTGGTGGCAGCTTCTCTCCACGACGAGCACCCTCCCCTCCGGCGGTGGCTCCTCCCTTCGCAATGAATGCGACCTGCGGCAACCACTCCTCTCTCCGCGGCGCCCCTGGCATGGGCGAGCTCCTGCGTGGCAACCCCATCACGGGTGCCCTCCGACGCGGCGACGACTCAAATCCACGGGGCGGGGCACAGATCATCGAGGTGACGAGGCCCTAGCTCCCTCTCTTCCTCTTCTCTCACTCTTCCTCGCAGGCTGGAGTGTAGGGTGGAGACGCGGTGGTGGCATCAATTTTAACCAGGGAGGGGCTTGGGATGTGCGTGGAGGCAGTCAACGGCGAGGCCCCTGGCGACCTCCATGGAGGAGGATGTGTTGGTTGCCTGGCCGCGTACAAGGAACGGATGCGTCAGTGCACTGCTCCCTCTCTGTTTCTGACTGCCTCTTGTGAGTTGGCATATGCATGTAAGGTGTTTGATGAAATTCCCTACTGAGTGGAAAACTCTCGGATGCTTGGCAAGGCATCCATCCATCAATGAAGGTAAGGCATTGGCATTGGCACATATTCCTCTCAACTTCAGCAGAAGATATGAATATGATGTCTACGGGAAGATATTCCTCTCAACCGAGAGCAAACACCACACTGCAGCTCTTCTTTAATTCGTGGTCTTCATGGTAGATCTTATTATTAACCTTTCGGTTGAGTAGATGCAGATGAGGTATAACGATCACAACACTACCAAGAAGCATGATACTTTCCTTGTCTTGCATCCATATTAGATGCAGGTTGTGTGTAGCTTGTTATTAAGCATTAAGCGGTCAAGAGATAATTCTCACAAGACTACTAACTTGTGGTTACCACTGCAGCTAGCTCAAGTAAAGCTCACATGTGTTATGCATTGTCTTTGCTATAGTGACAAGGAAACCTGTGAATTAGGTCTTTATTCACATGTTTGATGCTACTAGATAGAAAAAGATCTACATTGAGAATAGCACACTGAAGTCATTGCCTGAAATAAATTAACATTCAGATCAGCAAAACCATTGCAATTCTTAGTAATTTAGATTGCCAACAAAATGTTGCAACCCTTTAACCACGGTGGCATGACTGGTTATGTTTTACTATATCTTGGATTTCATGAATTTTCATTAATTTCACAGATTTCGACATTTCGATCTGCCAGTTGACTAGTTCCCATTCAAATTCTCCTACTAGAGCCACCAGTAACCCCTCATCTCGTGTAGGTACTATGAAATTTTCCCTTTTTGCCTAATTATCAAATTAGTCTGGATATAAATGATTCACTGTTTTTTTGCTACTCTACGAAATATCCAATTGAATCCTTGTGCTTGAACTAGATATGCACATGATCTAAATTCATGCCATGTCAAGTGTATATTCATATATCGCTAAGTAGTGTATGATTGAATTTATAGTGCTGTGTTTTTAGGCAATTTTCTTGCAGTACTTGAAAAGCTCCTTTATAATGTGGGAATCGAAGGACCGGATGTTTGCATGTAATTGGGTTAGTTTAGGAAGGAGGGATGGAGAGCAAAATTTACCGCTAGCACTTGTGGTAGGTTCTCTTACATGGCTCATTATATTCAAACTTTGCTAGGATATGTTTTTTACATTGTTCTTGATGCATGTATAACTAAAAGCTATTGGTTGCTTAGGAGATACTTCCTTTTATCTGATTGCCATGGAGTGAATAAATTTACCACCCGAAAAAACTATTGTTGCCAACCAGGCAAAGTATTGTTTGTCCCTAGGCAAAGAAATATATAGTGTTTCATTTTAACAAAAATAAAAATACTAGACATGCTGTATATTTTTAGTTAAACGAAATTTACTATTTTCAGTCAAGCAGGTGATCTTCCTATTTGTGTCCTGGGTCATTGGCTTCTATAGTTGCACATTTCAGATGGTGTAGAACACTTCAATATAGTACAGTTCAGTTTATCCAGCCAGCACGAGAGGATGGGTCATCTACTCAATACTTCAGTAGTTAGAATATCATCCATCGAATCTGCTGACACGCTTGTTTTTGTTAGTGTTTTATCGGCATACCATCTGTAGTTGAAGACGAAGGAAAGGGATGCACCATCAATGCGGTCTGGGCTTTGTGAACTATTCAACCTAGCCAAAGAGGCGTCGAAACTGCTGCTGATCATCTGGTGTCCAACGAGAATGTCCTACCTTGGATGAGGGGCAGGACGTTTAGGGTCCGCTAACTGAGAGAGGCTGGCGGTAGTTTTTACAAAAGTCATAGCTCATCAATCAAACACACCCAAAAGCAGGGCTGATGGTGCTGTGAAATTTGAACACGCTAAAAGCTGCTTTTGGTTATACAATATATAAGACATCAATCTTAATAAATCTGATTTTTTTGTTTTATTTTTTTATATAAAATTTCACTTCTTATTTTACAGTATATGTTTGCATGGAATAGATCTAAAGCAACATATATTTATACGGTGAGTATAATATACTTTGTTTTAAGGTTTTGTGAGAGATTTTTTAAGATACGTAGTATTACCCATGTGACTGGCACTAATATTTATATATATACTCTATGTATAGGATGGCATGGAGTTTGTGGATTTATTGGCGCACGAAAGAAACAGATATCATAGATTTCTTTCTGTCAATATAAAATATTATCGTAGCCGCATCACTAAAATGTCTATACAATAGAGTTTATGAGCATGCGACGCTGTGCTCTCCGTAACTATGTTAATTTTATAAACTTTGCTTCTTGGATTAAATGTCACTTTAATGTCTGTATTTAATTTTACGACCCCCATGTTAGGAGAAGGGTACGACGGGGAGCAGAGCAAGTTGGAGAGGTCAACTTGGTCATCATAGGGCGGCCAGGAGGCAGGGTCAAGGGAGGACACGGGGGCGTCGGAGGAGGGCAAGAAGGTGGAGTTGCCGCCGGCGGTCCCCGAGCCGCTGGTGGTGGTGGTGGTTGTGGTGGTGGCAGTGGTGTTCGTGGTGGCGTTGGAAGAACCTTCACACGGAGAGGAGGTGGTGGCGGAGTCGGAGAGGATCTGTGCATAGGGCTGCTGGGTGGTGAGGAGCGCCGGGTGGTTAGGGAACTGGTAGAAGAACTTGTCGTCGATGTCCTCCTCCATGAGCATCCTGGAGATGAAGGGGAGGACGAGGTTCGGGTAGTCGGTGGCGGCGTCGGCTGGGCGCCCCGGCGACGTCGAGGGTAGGTCGAGGAAGACAGAGGGCGAGAAGGGTTCCGGCATCGCCAGGTACAGCGCAGCCCCCTCCTGCGCCGCCAGGAAGTCCTCCGGCGTGGCGAACATGGCGGCCGGCTTGGCTCGTCGCTCGCCGGTGGCGGTGGGCATAACAGAGGGATGGAAATCGGAGGAGGCTTTTACTTGGCGTGGGGGAATTGGGAACCGCACTTGTTTGACTTGGGGAGCGGGAGTGGATGCCTGAAGCGAGGGAGGATGGAGGGGATGGGGGTATGGCGTTGGGGTGTGGATGGTGGCTGATTTGATTTTGAAGGCCGGGGAGGTGGATGAGACATGGAAGATGGTTTGAGGAAGGCGTCGCGGGTGTCCGGAGAAGACCGAGTAGTACAGGACAGGAGGAGGGTGGGTGAATTGGGGAGAGGAGAGGAGAAGGCGAAGCGAAGCGCAACTGAGGCGACTCAAGCGGCAAGTAGCGCGACACCTGCCTGCTGGTGGTGGTTCTGGGAGGTGGAAAGGAAAGGGCTCCCCTGCTTCCGGGAGGGATTTTGAAGTTTTTGCCATCGTTACGGATGGCACTCCTCCGTTTGTCACTTTTATACGGGTAACTACATATTTGCCACATAAAACAGTAAAACTCCTAAATATTTGTCACTTTCGCTGACGTGGCACTCCACGTAGTCAGACAGCGTGGCAGTGCTCTCAAGACCATTATGGCTTCTCTCTCCCTCCACTAGGTGACATATGGCCCCCACCAGTTAGGTCCTCCTTCGACCTCCAGCATCAGCCATCAACACGCAGGCTCATCCCTCTATGTCTCCTCGGTCATGGCCGGCGCAATGAAGCGTGTGCAGACAAGGGCGTTCGTGCGTGCGGCCCATGGGGGACATCTGTGCGTGCGATTGAGTTCAAGATGAGCAGGAACGGAGGATGGGGTGGCTGTGGAGTCCGGTGCAATTTCGGCATGGGCAACGGCCGGCTGCGGAGAAGGTAGACTCGGGCATGGCGGCCCGGGGAGGGTGGAGTCACTCCGGCGGGCTTGGGAAGGGCTCCGCAACTGCAGCGGACTCTGTGCTTGTGCGTTGAGCCTGCACGGGAGGCGCAGGGGAGGTAGCACGACGGGCTGCACGTCGAGTGGTGCGGGAGGCCTACGCGTCGGGCGGTGCTGGAGGGCGGTATGGCAGGCTGTAGGCGAGGATGACGCAGGGGCCGTGAAGCTCTGACGCTGGCGATCACCATCACCGGCACGCCCGCGAAGCTCTAGAGCTAGCTCAGGTGTGGATGAAGGGTGCGGTAGCGTGCGGGAGGCCAGTACGCACGTGGGCCTGACGACGCCGGAGTTGAGCACGGAATAGGCGGCGAACGCGTTGGGCAGCGCGCGGAGTCCCGCCAGCGCCGGGCAGCAGCGGCGATTTCTGGCGGCGGCACCCGACAGCGTGGCCGTGTCTACAAGTTGTGGCGGTGGGAGAGGTTGAAGGAGACCGACAACCCTGGCATGGCGCGCGCCGCCCTGGGTGGCCTAGTCACGTGCAACCTTGGTGTGCGGCAGCCTGGGCGGCCTCGGCGCGTGCTCGCCTCCTTGTTGGCCAGAGGTTGAAGATGAACCTAACTTGTGGGCCCACATGTCAGCGAGTGGACGAAGAGAAGCAGCGGTGGTCTTGAGAAGCGCTGCCACGCTGGTTGACTACGTGGCGTGCTACATCAGCGAAAATGGTAAATACATAGAAGTCTTATTGTTTTCATGTAGCAAATATGTAGTTCCCCGTATAAAAGTGGTAAACGAAGAAGTACCATCCGTAACGATGACAAAAACTTAAAAATCCCTCGAGGTTGGGTTGGGTGGGACCCATGTTGGCATCATCCCCCTGCCGACTAGTCTTAAGTCTGTGTGCTGTTGCTGTTCCAGTCAACAGGGAGGGCTCCACCTTCTGTCTGTCAGTATCTCTCTACCCCTGTCTTTTTCTCTCTGGATGCAATGGATACGGATTATTTTTTGCCATGGCGTCCCAGTGCTACATGTACAACAAATGCCATGTCAACTTGATTATTTTGCTACAAAGGTGGCCGACGACTATAAAGTTGGTTGTTGTTTGTTAGCAGCGCCCCCATACTATCTGGCTGTTCGCTCGTGCTGTTCAGCCGATTTTAATCCGTATCAATCAGCCGTGGAACAGTGGCTCTGTTCGAGTGCCTTTAAACTCAGCTTGATCCGTTTCTTTTTTCATTGAAAACAATGTTTTTCTCTCACAAATTTCTCCAGATTCCTCCAGAATTTCTCCAGCCGAACGGGGCCAGTGTTTTTCTCTCACAATAAATCAACCGTACAAACCAGCAGAAGCTGATTTAATACCAGCCGAACAGAGTCTATGTTATCGCTGCAGTCCAAATCTAATTGAAGCAGTCGATAGGTATGTTCACCCACCTTGCACAAATGTAACAACAAACTATGGTTTTGGATGGCAACGGGTACAAATTACCCACGTGCCCGCGGGTAAAAACCCGTTAGGGTGATGATACGGGTATCATTTTGTACCCACGGGCACGGGTGCGGGTTTGATTTTGTTCCCGCGGGTAAAAATTTTATGGGTATGAAAATACCTTACCCGTGCCCGTAAACCCGCCTGATATGGGGCTTGTGCACAAGTATATAAAGGACTTTTTAGGGCTCCCCTTATCCTCCCCCACACAGCCGCAATCCCGGCCTCCCGCACGCCAGGCCGTAGCGGCACAGCCTCCCTCGGCTTCCGCTCGACCGCTCCCAGCCTCCCACGCCTCGCGTAGTGTTATCCTAAACACTAAACGGTAAACAGTCGGTCACCTACCGTTTAGCCCATTATTCGGGCAAAACGGGTATTTAAACGGGAAAAACGGCCGTTTAAACGGTCAAAACAGCCAATTAAACGGATGTGCTCTCGGGTGATGGGTGCGTGTTCAATTTTGGGCCCGTGACGGATCACGGGCGCGGGTGCCAGCACAGGGTTTGCCTCGCAGGTGCGGGTTTGTAAACCCTCTACCCGCGGGTAACGTGCCCGTTACCATCCATACTACTGGAACATCATGCAGCCTGCAACGACGCAAGGTAAGACAAACAAGGGCCGGCCAGGCAAATTAATTAATTAATTATGAAATGCAGCACTTGTGCTCGATCGTAGTCTTCTAGCTATTGTGTAATGTGTATGTACAATTCAGGGGTCATGGTATAATTTGGGTTTCACTCATTGCCCGGTAGCGAGTACTAGGTGCACTACATACACCCCTACTATCTTGTCACCTTTTTTTAGAAAACAAAAAAGAATACTTGCAGGAAATTGGCCATGTTCGTTTCGCTGAAATTTAGTTTATGCTGAAGGTTATGTTAAAATATTACAAGAAAAAACACTATTTGTTCGCTAAAAAATACTACTGAAATAGTGCATGCAGCAGAACCGGCTAATCTTGACGGAATGGGAGTACGAAGTCATGCATGAGCTATGCAGCAGTACGTACACCATTATTCTGGTCTGACTTATTATACTCTCTCTGTCCGAAAATATATGTTATTCTCATTTCTCGATAAGTTAATTTATTTAAATTTTGATTAATTATATATAAAAAATATTAATATTTATAATATAAAATTAATATCATTAGATAGATAGTTCAATATACTTTCATAATAAACTTATTTAGAGATATAAATATTTCTATAAATTTGGACCTGTTTGTTTGTTTTGTGAGCCGTACTGTTTCAGCGAAGGAACAATATTTTTTTCTTATAACAAATCGGTGAGCAGTACTTTCAACCATAACTTTTCAGCGAAACGAATAGGTCACTAGTCAAAATTTAGAAAGTTTGACCTATACGCATCCCATAACGACTCGGAGGGAGTATATTATGACCACTGCGATTCGTCTAGTCTAATCTAATTAATTAAATACATGACCTCGTATGTATGTATATACTGTATACAAGGATAGTACGTATCCAGATTAATAATTTCCTTACTAGCTTGGAGCGCAAGACGACGATGCAGGGAATCTAGGGCTAGTTAAGACCTCGTTCGTTAATTAATTTAGAAATGACACGACACACAATAACAACCCACGCGATGGATGGACACATGTTGAGAGATCCGAGGTGGACACTGGGACGGACAGACCTTGGTCCTTGTTTAGTTCACGCTTAGGAATCAGTATTCGGCAATGTAGTATTTTTGTTTGTATTTAACAATTATTATCCAATCATGGTCTAACTAGGCTCAAAAGATTCGTCTCGTAATTTACAATCAAACTGTGTAATTAGTTATTTTTTTATCTACATTTAATACTCTATGCATGTGTCTAAAAATTTGATGTGAGGGAGAGATAGTGAAAAAACTTGGAATCAAAACAAGGGTCAGGGTGTGTTTAGTTGGGAGGTGAAAATTTTTGGGTGTCACATCGGATGTGTCGGAAAAATGTCGAGAGAGGTTTTTAGAAACTAATAAAAAAACAAATTATAGAACCCATCAGGAAACTACGAGACGAATCTAATGATACTAATTAATCGGTCATTAGCACATGCGGGTTACTGTAGCACTTAAGGCTTTTCATGGACTAATTAGGGTTAAAAGATTTGTCTCGCGATTTTGCCGAGAACTGTGCAATTAGTTTTTTTCGTCTATATTTAGTACTCCATGCATGTGTCCAAACATACTCTTTTACTGTAGGAGGCAAAAAAATTTGGAAACTAAACAGGGCCTAAATGTCCATGCGTATGCCTACGGCATGACAGCCCGACTCGAAAGCATGACATTTTTGCCCGACATGAGTGCGTCACGCCCTGGTGAGCAGCGGGCCTGGGCCAGCCCAGCTCGATACACAGGGCCATGCTTGGGCCGCTACTCAAGCACGGCGGGCGGCACGGCACGCCCCGATCCACAAGGGTCGATTCGGTGGTTGCTCAGTGTGGCAAAATCATCCGAAATAACACACCTTTGGAGGCGCTCGTCTTCTATCGGACACTAAGCCCTCCAAAAGCAAGCTACATCGGATGGATTCCGTCGAGCACACCCTAAGAGAGAACTCGAATAATCCACGTTTTTCTTCAATGATCCAATAATGAGAACGAGTTTACAATACTTAGTCCATTTCATACGACAACAGTTCTCAGAAATACAATATTACAATACTAAGTTCAGAGTGCGGAATTTAAATAGCGGAATTACAATAAACAACTAACGATAGAATACAAGGATCCGTCTATGCCCGCTAGAACAATACTCCACACAACAGCTACTCTTCGAGCTGCACCTGCAATAGGGGTAAATGAACTCTGAGCACACAATATACTCGCAAGACTTATCCGACTAGTAGGAATAATTTCCCGACTCCAAATGATATGATAAGCTTTATGGTTTATTGTGTTTCTTTTTTACAAAAAGCAATACTAGTAGTGAATCCTTATGTATATTTCTTATTAGCAATCATGATTAGTTCATTATCTAACCATTTTAGATAAGCACATGTTCTACTTTCAAGCAAGAGTTGAGTAAACAGATTTATTTCACCATCTTTCATCTTCCACTTTTTACTACGGTGCGAGATCGTAGACAAGTCGTTCCAGATTATCCAGCGATTCGCGAATCAATATGCCCAGCTGGGATACCCCGAAACACACGCCCCGCTTGTACCCCAGGCACAAGCAGGACCAACCCATCACTCTCATGTCAAGGGGTCTAGGTCCCCGTCCAAACTTGGACTCCAAGCCCCCACACCTGAGTCTCAAACTCAGTGTGGTGCTTAGACCTCCACCATTCCTGCCTCCAATCAGTCGGTCCGAAAAAGCCAAAACCCACGACAAGAGAGCAATGAACCTTTACTGCTTCCATAAACAAGTATGTGCTCAGGATAATAAGTATGCGACCTGACTAGAATTCAATGCAACGGTTGGTCCTTAACCGACACGGATAGGGAAAATAGTGTAACCAAGCTATGCCGCGTTGGTCGCAGGACACAACCTCTTATACCCACCAATAGTCGTACCATATCCTTGCCTGGTTCCATTTTTCTTTCACTATTTTATCATGAGAGTGATAATAATAATCACCTATTGTGAGTAACGGCAGGTTACTCACGCTATCGAAAATTCTAAGCATAGCAACTACTCGATCCATGCTAGTAGGACTCATAGGTAGGTTATCTATGCATGTAGTTTCTATAAAATGCCTACAACGTAAATGCACATCACATATATATATCCAGTGATCATTCAAAACAAGAGTTATGCACCGGGGCTTGTCTTGGACAGGCACGGTGTCAGCTCAGTCAGTCAGTGGCAGCTCTAGGACCTCCTCTTGCACGAGGATCTTCTCCTCGTACTCTTCAATCACTTCTTCGTATTCCTGCTCACCCTCGGTCACGAACTCCACCAACTTGTTTTCTACATGCATGCAATGACGATGCAACGCTCAATATTAAGGCAACAACAGTTCTTAAAATAAGAATACATCTACTAAGCCACTAAGCTAGCTCTAATGACTAAGATGCTAAGCTAATTATCATTTCCATCAAACCAGCAGCGGCGAAGCTCGCGGAAGTGGTGACCACGGCATATGGCCATGCGCGACAGTGACACTGCCATGCCGGCCACCCTAAGCCACCGTCGGGTGAACTAGCTAGCGCTATATCATCACTATCTTACCCTAGTTGCGAATGCGGTGGTGGTTTGGCCGGAGGTTCCCTGAATAGGGCTGGGCACGTGCGGGTGGTGGGATGCGGCGGTGCTCCGAGACGGCATGGCCACGTCGGTGGCTACGACGAGGCGGTAGAGGTGCAAGTGAGGTGCGCAGGGTTAAGTGGAGGTGGAGGCGGAGTTCATGGTGTAGATGGATTGGCGAGGGGAAAACGGTGGGTGGTTGCCCTCGGCCACGGCCGGTCCCAGCCTTAATGGCATGACGGAGGGGGAAAGTCCAAATTGGAGCACATCGTGACGCAATTCAAGGCGGGGTGGGGACAGTTCGCACCCGGACGCCAAGGCGGAGACATGAGCATGTGAGATTTAAGGCAAGCTCCTGACGCTCTAGCTCACCGAGGTCACGACGTGACCGCGGCGGCAAGCCGGGAGGGCGCAACGGTGGAAACAACGACAAGTAGTGATGCGACTGGCGCTCTTTGGCGGGACACGGGCATCGCAACCGAAGGTACACACGCCAGGCGCAAGCAGCCACGACAGGCACTGGCCCACGCGCCGCAGCGCCATTAAGGCGAGGCGACGACACGAGCACGGCTGTGGCACCCCACGTGCACGCGGTGGCAAGCGGCTGTAGTAACGCGGCCTAGCACCGATAGCGACAATGGAAAACCATGTAGCCATGTAGAGACGCGACCACGAAGTGACGGTGGGGCAGCGGGGCCAGTGAAGGGCGGTGCACGCTGCAGCGGTGATGCGACGGCAGCAGCACCAGTGGCCAGCGGCGACGACGAAGTGACGGCAGGGTCAATTGTGTTTATGTAATGCTGATACTTTGAAGAGATATGAGCTTTCAATCTGGATCCTTAAAGACTATGATACTAGTAAATGGACATTGGAGCATAAGGTGACCACGCTGGAGCTATTTGAAAATAAGAATATTAAAATTGGTACCGAGGTTTGTGATGCGGCCTACAGAGTGATTGCAGTTCATCCAGAATGGAATTTGATTTTTCTTGTTGAGGAGGACAAATCACTGCTTGTATGATATGAACCGTAGTAAAATTCATGTCCTCCCTGCCCGGGCCATCGGCTATCCTAGAAGTACCTAGAAACTATTATGTATGAGCGGCGGACCTCTCTATTTTTCTTATGTTCCCTTGTTCACGGAGTCATTAGTAGAGCAGTAAAGGTGCATATGTTGTATTTTGTTGTAATTACGCCATGCCTTTGTTCAGGTAGGTAGTTGTTTTGATTCTATATATAGGCCAATTTTGACTTCGCAACTAAAGAAATGGTGTGTTGAATATTATTAATTGTGTTGCTTTGTGCAGGTGAAGTCTGAGTGCTTTTGGACAATTTTTCTGCATTAGCTAGGAGAAAGAAGAGGGGTTACATGGTGCATTGCCTACCAATTCGAAGGTTGCACTAATTATATTTATTTTGGCCTAGCAAGCAGGAGTGCCACATAGGAGGAGCACAGCTACGTCATTTCGTTATGTAAGCCTGTAGAGATCAGTATCTTTAGTTTACAATCTATGTACCGCTTGTGTTAGGACATCAGTTGAGAAAGATATTATGGTAAGCGTCCATTGTTATTGTAAAAAACATGGTTTATGGATGCAATGATTATATCTGTATGCTTTGTATTCAGTAAGCTATTAAGGGCGTTTATTGTTTTGTTATCACCATCGCCGTTGGTGATGCAAACGTTCAGCACCGTCGCTATACGTATTATGCGGCAGGGATCAAAGTGTATCACCGCCGAATCGTTTAGTAACCCGACACCGACTAAACGATCAGCAAAGGCGGATCGTGGTCTAAGGCGACGGTGACCATGACTTTGCACTGGCGGATCATACGCTAAAGTGACGGTGGTGTTAATCTCTACATAGACGCGTCTCGATCGTCGAACCGACAGTGAACCCGCACCGTTGACAGTCGGGTCGAAGTAGGAGACGGTGCTGGTGACCACTACACAGGCGGTTGATGTGCCCACACCACGGTTTTGATAGCCTCGACACAGACGGATCATTTGCCAATGCGTTGGTGTTAGTGTACATCCACAGCGGCGGCGTGCTCCAATACGAACGGAAATAAGGACCTAATCACGGACAGATCATAAACCAATCGGTGGTGTTAGTGTACACCATAGTCGGTCCCGGATGCCGATGGTGAAGGCTATGACTATCACTGTCGACAGCTTACTGCCGAGGCCGAAATTGAACTACGATATGGCTTACGACGCGACTGTGAAAGATGCGAGTGTAGTAGTGTTTCGTTTTACATTAGAAAGCTTCCTGTTTTATTAGTGAGGGAATTTTTTTTCATTTTCTAGTGCGATAGTAAAATAACATATAGGCAACTGTTCGTTACGTTCGTGCGGCTGCATATTAATTTTCTGTATGTTTGGTTCAGCTTTCTAAAATTTTGTGTATAGAAAATGTTTGATCTGAATTTTATTCAGGGGTTGCATGTTTACGGTAAAAAGAACTTTTCATCTGGCCGCTAGGCAAAAAATTTTCGGCCTGTTTTCCTTGCTATTATCGGGCCAAGCCCAGCTTCCGGTCCTTCCTTTCCGCGCCTCCCTTACACTTCCTGTATTTTGGGCCGTGGCCCATTAAACGCGGCCGCACCACCAGAACAAACCCCAGCGCCTCCTGTCCTTGGCTCCTTGCCAGCCTCAAGCAGCAGCAGCAGAGCAGCAGCGCACAGGACGTGTTGGAGACTCGGAGTGCGCTGAGCGAAGGGGACTAGAGCCCGAAAGACAGTGTGGCCCAAGACGAAAAGAGCACTGCTATTGCAGCCCGGTCTTTTGTGCCCTTGTGTTACTGAACGGTGCGTGCTCGGACGTCCGGCGTCAAGACACGTGCGAACGCACCTAAAAAAACAGCACCTACCTACAAAAACAGCACCAACATGTGCGCACGCATCCCCATCCGTGGCCTATCTCCTCCATGCCCCCATCCCACCACCGCACTGCCATCTCAGGCACACTCCCTCTGCAAACCCCCCACCGCGTACATGCAGGTGCCGCGCCCGTTTCACGCTACACATGGGGCCCGCGCCGCTCAAGCAACGTGTTTCTGAAACACTCGAAGAAAACATCTGAAACACACTTGAAAACCATGGCAATCATATGCAACATCCAAATAAAACGCATGCAACATATCTGTAAAATATATGCAACATCTAGATAAACACACTTGCAACATACGTTCGGAAAAAATAGATGAAACATACCTCTGAAACACTCGAAACATACACTTACAACATGGCTCTGAAACAACTGCAACAGATGCAATATGTGCAACATCCCTGATCTACTTTTGCAACATCTATATGAAACAAATGCAACATACATCTGAAATGTCTGAAACACTTAAAACATATATATGCAACATAGGGATGTGACGGTTCATTTACATTACCATTTAAATAATTACATATCATAAAACCTTCAGGTATTTTCCTTTTTTTGATTTGAGAACCTTTGAAAAGACGTTAAGGGGTTCTCAAACATTTGAGATAGATCTAATTAGACTTTTTTATTTTTTCTTAATTTTTTATTTTTCCACTATGGGGCTTTTGGGCGCAGGCAGCCCTCTACCATCCATCCCATTGCATTCCTCTAATAGAGTACTGTATCGTCCACTTGAGAAAATGTGGAGGAAAATAGGGGAAATAGACTTAAAAATCAAATTAATAATCGAGATTCCTTACCGATACTCTACTCTAACAAATAAAAAAAGAAATAAAAGAAATAAAAAGAAATCATCTATTTAATGAATAGCATAAGATTCATTGAGGTCTTGTCGCACTCCTTTGGTCAGTGTCGGCCCAGTAGAGTGCTCCGTAATTTGCACAGAAATGGAGTTGTGATGTTGGGATCCTGGGTAGAAACTGGCGATATTTTAGTAGGTAAATTAACGCTTATAAGAGGTTTTTTCTATTTTTAGTAGGGTTCAGACAATTCTTTTATTATTTTTTACCCTAAAGAAAAAACTAACAAGTCGACTTTTCGGAAATATATTGGCGGATGAATTAGTCGTTGTTCTTGTTTCTTTAATCCCCTTAGTAGTCCCTGTACCGGTCATGTTTCTTGCATTATTTACCAGCGGTATTCAAGCTCTTATTTTTGCTAACTCCAAAAACCCGTCCTCAGTTCGGATTGCAGGCTGCAACTCGCCTGCATGAAGCAGGAATCGTTAGTAGTCGCCGGTCAGCCATACGGCGGTGAATCCGTTCCCGGGCCTTGTACACATAGTTACTTAAATTCAAAAAGTGAATCAAAGAATTTCAGTATCTAGTTATTAGTTAAAAATATTTAATAAAATACAAAAAAATATTGAATAATTTTTTTCTAATCATTTCGAGAAATGGTTTATGTATGTTTGTTACCGGGTGCAACAAGATCCAATTGATAAGGATAAAATACCCTTTCTTTCATATTTATATAGTTTTCTCGAATTGATGATCGTAGAAGAGCCCTCTTTAAATTTATCTAGTTGTTCTAAAGAATCAAAACAGTCGGTTATTAATGGAATTCCTTGTCGGCTTTTCGTGAAATACTCGTTTAGTCGAGGACTTCCAAACACGTCATAAGCTAAACCCGTTCTGACAAATAACCAACCCACAATGAATAGGGAAGGTACAATAATGCTATGGCAAGAGACAGGTATGCACCGAACAGGGATAAGCGAGCACCTGGAGAGATATGCCAGTAATAGGACTAGATTTAGAGAAATAGGCATATGTGAATAGGGCTACTAGATCATTAAAGTATAAGTTTTGGGTAAGCTCGCTCATATCGAAAGAAGAAATCAAAGGAAATGAAGCATAAGCTGACTAGGTCAAATCCTAGGCTGTTTCGATAGACAAAAGAAAATAGAAAAAAGTAGGCTACGAACCACGGTGTCGGGGGTTCGAATCCCTGCTTGCCCACAGCCTTCCAAAGGGGGAAGGACCTTTACTTTCTCCCTGAGGGTAGGAAAATCATGATTGGAATAGCGGACGTTAAGCTATTGATCTTGGGTATGCTCTTTTCTTTTTATCGAAGTGGAGGCAGATCCGAATGCCACAATACCGGCTGTTCAATTGTAGAAAGGCCCATCTCCTGATTGTCTCAAATCGAATAAAACTCTTTAGCAATTGGTCTGACAGAACGGATGGTAAGGTGAGGGGTTTCTGCTAAATGATTTATACCTAGAGTTGCTTGTCTCTCTGGCTCAAGTGCTTACTTATCAATAGACTGATTCAAACGTTCTGTTTGCAGGATTCAAAATAGTTGCTTCCTCCACCTCATAAACTTGCCTACGAATGCATGTTGGAAACGAGGATATGAGCGCTGAATTCTTCTTTTTCGACGCTGAATTCTTCTTACCTGACTCCCGGGGCCGCCGGGGGTCGGCGGCGATGGCCAGGGGCGGCTGCTCCGAAGCCTGGCCATCGCCGGTGGTGGCGACGAGGACCGCGCGTGACGGTGACGGCGCGGGGGCACCTTTGCCCCGCGGCCTCGACTCCGCAGTGCTCGCCGTGATACCGGTGGTAGTGGTTGACACGGGTACAAGGAACGGCTAGGACTGCGTGGTCTACCTCGTGGAGCTAAAGCCCAGGGAGAAGGCCTGCGCGCTGCCGCGGTGCGGCCACCGCTTCCATGTTGAGTGCTAGGGTGGGGGAAGGGGCCGCCGTGGTGGGGGAGGAGGCCACTGGGGTGGGACGATGCAAGGGTGGGGTAGGAGGACGCCGAGGTGGAGGGAGGAACCATCGTCGGCTAGGGAAGCAGTGATGGCCACGCCGTCGGGTGTGGGACGGGACTTGACGAGATAAGAATAGGAAGTGGCGCGAGCGCTGCGTGAGTGAGCGAGGCGCCCGTCTGTCTGGAAGTCTTCATATCGGTTACTAAAAGAAGGGAAACTCTTGCAACGTCTAGCGATAGCGCATTGTTAGCGGTCGATCAGTCATCTAGTCGCCACGATTTTAGATTTTTTCCACTCCAAGTCGCCACGGTTTTAGATCCCCCCCCCTCCCCACTCCGGTAACTTTCAGTTAGGGGAAAAAAGCATCAATGCGTGTTCACACCATTCTTTTTATAAGAGGATAGTAGCATTTATACACGTCACAATGACAACCGGTTTTTAAAAATAGATTGGAAACTATTATCCTTTTATATAGGGGGTAAAAAAGGTAGTGCGCGTGAAGGCGCATTAAATATTGAGCCTGGTCGGGTGCCGACGGCCGACGGCGAGAGCCAAGACAAAGGGCAACGCTTGCCATCTGCCTGGGCCCAGCTCAAGCTCATACCGTCACCTGCTCCTCCACTTCCCATCGCCGCCACGTGCTGATCCATCGTCTCCTCCCATTCCCGGCGCCCTCCGCCCCCGATCCACCGCTTTACTGCCTCGACATGCTTTATCCTTCCGATGAAGCACCAAGTTGCAACTTTCTACTCTCCGTAGTCCGCTTCCTTCCCAACTACATTGATCACTCACAGGCGGCTTTCATAGAAAATAGGCACATTTCTTCCAATATTGTTATGACCCAAAAAATTGTTCGCTCCTTTTCTTTCAAGACCTAGAACCATCAAGCTTTCCTCCCTAAGCTTGATCTCGCTAAAGCCTTTGACCGGGTGGAATGGAAATTCATCGCCTTTGCCCTTGCTCGCCTTGGCCTTCGCTCCAACTTTATTCGCCTAATTCACGTTTGCATCTCTACTCCAACTTTCTCTATACTAGTGAATGGCGAGCCTACCACTACTTTCTTTTCTCAGAGAGGCATTCGCCAAGGCTGCCCTCTTTCGCCCTACCTCTTTGTCATTGCCATTAATGAACTTTCTATTCGCCTATAGACTGAAATGAACTGCTCTAACCTTTCAGGGGTCACACTAGGTCCTGGCTGTCCTGCTATTTACTCTCTCCTTTTTGCCGACGACCTTATCCTTTGTGGAGCTGCCTCGGTTGTTGAAGCTACTAACATTCGCTATGTCTTGCATGATTTCTGTAGTTTATCCGGTCAAGATCCTAATCTCCAGAAATCTTCTATTCTCTTTAGTAAGAATGTGCCTACCTCTATCAGAGCCCAAATCAAGGACATCTTCCCTGTCCCTTATCTCCTTCCTAACACTATGCACCTTGGCCACCCAATTATTTTTAGTCACAGTGATAGGAACAGAGCTTATGAATTCATTCTTAATAAGTTCAGAGCTAAACTAACGACCATCAAAGCTAACAAACTTAATCATGCACGAAGGCTTACTTACATTAAATCGGTGATGACTTCAATACCAGTGTACTACATGTCTACTGCGCTTTTTTCTAAGACTTCTGTAGGCAAAATCACAGCAATCATCAGAAGATATTGGTGGACAGGAGTTCACGAGGAAAATCCTACATCGCCAATTGCCTTCAGATCTTGGGATGACATATGTCAGCCCACTGAAAACGGGGGTCTCGGTATCAGGGACCTCCACACGATGAACAAAAGCCTACTCACCCAGGCTGTCTGGAACATTGCTACTAATAAAAATCCTTTGCTCTCTACAGTGCTCAAAGCCAAATGCTATCCCAATACCTCCTGGAACTCCAACACCTCAGGTACCTTCTGGTCTTCCATCTTGCAGGTCAAAAAGGATCTTATCAGCAACGCTATCCTTCAAATCCACTCATGTAATAGCTCCATCTGGTACACTCCCTGGTGTCCTTTATGGGACATGATTCAAGACCACATGCTTCTACCAGTCACCCAATCGCCTCTGCCGTCTACTGTTTCTGATCTCTGGCATCCTAACTCCCAATCTTGGAATGCAGATTTCATTGCTAACATCTTTGATGACCAGGCTGTGCACACGATCACTGAGATCTCGATTATTCCCAACAACCAAAATGACATCCTCAAATGGATACCTGCCAAAGATAGACACCCAAGTACACAGCAACTTATTCAGCTACCACAGCAGGGATCCAGAAGTATAAATCACCATGCTAACAACATTTTACAGAGAGCCTGGAAATCCAAGGAAATACCTCCATTAATCAAAGTATTCACTTGGAGACTCATCAGAAGGGCGCTGGCCACTGCTGAAAGGGCATCAGGGGTGAACCTAGCCTATGTTACCGGGGTCTTCTGACCCTGATGACTTCAGCAAAATTAGTGGAGAACTACTATTTATCGCAATCCATCAACGACGATGATCTTACTGTATAAATGTGATGACCCTGGTGAACTTCATGGCTGGATTCGCCCCTGAAGGGCATCAAGGTGTACCACTAATATCAATAAATATTGTGCAGCTTGCGGTGCAGTGGAGGACGATGCTCATCTATTTTTCCACTTCCATCTACCGAGGGCTGTCTGGTTCTCAACTAATCCACCCCTACACACCGACAGCCTTCCTCAGGACAACGATGGAGTGCAATTGATCCTACAGGCTATCATAACCACCTCCACCTCTAATGATCTATTTGTTGGAATGATCTCCCAGCCAATAAGCCCAACGGCCTATTGGGCCTTGGTCACGCGCCCTGATCGGAGACGCACAACCCTACATGGTTGATGGGCCCCATCGCACTGCGCTATATAAAGTGGTGGGGGCCGGCGGCTCACGGTACGAGGTTGGCCGCCGAGCTACAGTCCCCATTGTACAAACCCTAACCCGATCATGAGGGGAGCGCAGCCAGCGACGGGAAGCCGCCATCGTCTTCACCGTTGGCCTCACTGCACCGCCACTGCATCACCGGACTTCACCAACTCTTCCCCGACCATCGTTGCCCGTGCGTAGAGCTTCACCGACCGAACGAGATGGCCGAATCCTCCTCGACGGTTCCCACTGATGGTCTGTACCTCGATACATCTCTTCTTCTCCTTTTCTCCATGTTCATGTTCTACTACCTTTTACACAAATTAAAAGAGTTCACCCATCTAGATTCTACTGCTAGTGATCCCAAATGTATAACAATGGTATCAGACGCCTGTCTAGTATGTGGATCTGGATCGGGGAAAGAAAAGCAAATTGAACCCTAACCCTAATTTCACCCCGAAATCAAGAAATGAATGAAAGAAAAGGACGGTTTGGCAAGGGTTTTTCGTACCTGGGATCTCCCTTCCCGTCACCACCGTCGGTGCATGGACGTCGCGCGGGATAGATCAGCGAGCCGCCGCTCGTCGTCGGGACGCCGACATCGGCGAGAGGGCTCAGGGCATCGTCGAGAGGCTGTTCGATGGCGCCGCGCTCAGCCATGGGTGAGCGCCGCCGGCGAAAGGTCTCGCGGCGGGGCCGTCGTCTCCTCCGGTCGTGGCCGCCGTAGTTTTGGCTCGGTGTGCTTGAGAAAGAAAAGCCGGAGAGTGAAAAGAGGGCAAGGGGGAGCCGGGCAGGACCTCCAGCGAGGTCCGGACGCCGGCCTCCATCAGAAACCCGCCGCCACCGCTGCCGTGTTTTTAGCTGGAAGAGTGGCGTCAGGAAAATGAACTAGGGTTCAGGGCAGACGGCCGATGGAAGGGGGTTTTTGATCTCCCGAAACGAACGCTGGACCGTCGGATCGAACCGGACAGACAAGATCGCTCCGCCGCTCACTGCTCGCTGGGCTTGTGGGTAAAATCGGCCCAAAGGGGTTTTGCGCGGCCCAGGCCTAGGTTAAGGCCAGGAAGCGGCGCGCGCGCGATGGTAAGCCTGGCCACGGGCCGGTTTTGGCAGCTAGACCACTTCGTTGGCCTACGGCTCAAATGAAATAGTAACAATTTTCATTTAAGTTTATTTTCAGAAGCACTTGAATGAATTTTATAAAGTTTTGCTGATATATCTCTGTACAATATTGAACCAACACGATATATTTTACAGAGAGTGTATATGTACAGTTTAAATGCTTCTAAAAATCATTATGATATTATTGATTAATGTTTCCGCTGCGTATAAAAAGTTGTTATTTCATTATTAAATTCAGGAGAATTTAATTTTGAAAAATGGACATTTTTTTGGTTGATTATGATATTGTTATTTTCTGACCCATGTTTTTAATAGCAATATTATAATTTTAATGATATTATGCATTATTTCTATTTCTGTCCAACGGTGATGTAGATTTAATGTATAAAACAGTTGTATGTTTTAATTTTGATCAACATTGAAACTAAGGCATGCAATTGTTGTTATTATATTATGTTCTCACTTTAAAGAGAAATTGTGTTTTCAGGAGGATACTCCTTGATGGCTTATATCAAAGATATCCCAACCCTCAAAGGGGATAACTACATTGAATGGAAGAAAAAGATCGACTTGGCCTTCATATTGGCTGAGGTGGATTAGGTAGTCACCACACCGTATCCCAAAGAACCTATGGCACCGGTGAGGGAGCCTGATGAGACTAATGCTGCATGGCAGAACAGAGAGCGGGACTTTGCTCCCGTAAAGATGTCTTTTGACATTGAATATAGAAAGTGGGTCACAACCAATAAGAAATGTTTGGTTGTGATAAAGAATACAATTGAGCCTGCAATAGTGGGCTCAATTCCAGACTATGACACGGTCACAGAGTACCTAGAAAGAATAAAGAGTCAGTTCACTGGCTCTTCAAAGACATATGCAACCCAACTGATCAAGCAGCTGGTGACAGAAAGGTACTCTGGTGGCGGCAGTGTCATTAGAGAGCACATACTGAGAATGAGCAATTTGACATCTAAGCTCAAACTAATGGATTTGGCTCTCAAGGATGAGTTTCTTATTCATTTGATTTTTGCTTCTTTGCCAAAAGAATTTGACACTTTTGTTGTTAATTACAACATACAGCCCGAGAAATGGGATTTAGAAAAGCTCATAGCCATGTGTATGCAGGAGGAGGAAAGAAAAGAATAAAGTTTCACGGTGGTGGTACTATCAACTACCTAAAAGATAATAAGATCGTAGAACTATAATCACACCAAACCAACCAGCAAAGAAATAATCCTCCAAGTCACCCGCTAAAAGAAATAAGAAAAAGAACTCCCATAGCTCTTCCTCCAAGTCACCTGGAAAGGGTCCCATGCAACAGTCTCAGAACAAGCAATTTCTAGTGGATAAAGATCAATGTCTTCATTGTAAGGGCAGGGGACATTACAAGCAAAATTGTCCCGATTTTCTAAAGATGATTATGAAAAAGAAAGGTGAGAACATTATTACGTTTGTAAATGAATCCTTGTATGTCAAGTTTTCAAAATCTACTTGGTGGATTGATTCAGGTGCAACTATTTATGTTGCTAATTCTTTACAGGGATTCCGTTCGATGAGAACTTTGCAAAGAAACGAAAGTTTCATTAAAGTCGCAAATGGAGTACAAGCAGATGTTGAGGTCGTTGGCGATCTTCTGCTAGAGCTTACTAATGGCTTCATACTTTTTCTTAGAGATATTCTTTATGTACCTTCTTTGCAAAGAAACTTGATTAGTGTTTCAAAGTTGGACCATGATGGTTATGATTGCCATTTTGCAAATGGCAAATGTCAGATATTGTTTAATAATAGATGTATTGGTCTTGCCTTCCGACAAGACGAACTTTATTTGTTATCACTTCGTGAAAATGTGAATTCCGTATGTGATGTGAATGAGAAAGTATCCTCATCGAACAATGCAAACAGAAAACGAAAGAGAACTCCTAATGTATTGTCGAAATTATGGCACTGTCGTTTAGGCCATATTTCGAGGGGGAGAATAGAAAAACTAGTTAAGAATGAAATTCTTCCTCCACTGGAGTTCTCTAACTTAGAGCAATGTATAGAATGTATTAAAGAAAAGTATGTAAAAAAATTAAAAAGGATGCCAAACGAAGCACAAGAATTTTAGAGATAATTCACACAGACATATGTGGTCCTTTTCCTGTGAAAAGTGTGGATGGTTATGATTCATTCATAACATTCACAGGCGATTACTCTCGTTTTGGCTACATTTATCCAATTAAAGAAAGAACAGAAGCGTTGGATAAATTCAAAATATTTAAGGCAGAAGTTGAAAATCAGCATGATTTAAAGATTAAGATAGTCAGGTCTGACCGTGGGGGGGAGTACTACGGTCGACATACCCTATATGGATAAGTTTCTAGACCTTTTGCAAGGTTCTTATAGGAGAATGGTATAGTCGCCCAGTATTCAACACCGGGCGAACCTCAGCAGAATAGAGTAGCTGAAAGGCGTAACCATACCCTGATGGATATGGTGCGCAGTATGATAAGTTACTCCACCTTACCATTGAGTTTGTGGATGGAGGCATTAAAAACAGCCATTCATATTTTAAATAGAGTACCAAGTAAATCGGTGCCCAAAACACCATATGAGTTGTGGACAGGAAGAGTACCCTCACTAAACCACTTACGTGTGTGGGGGAGCCCTGACTGAGGCTAAAGTATTTAACCCAAATATTGGGAAATTAGATCCCAAAACAGTGAGTTGCCATTTCATTGGCTACCCTGAAAAGTCAAAAGGCTTTCATTTCTACTGTCTAGACAAACTTACAAAGTTTGTAGAAACAAGACACGCTGTTTTCTTAGAAGATGTAGTCATGAGGGGGAGCATGGTAGCTTGAGAAATTGATCTTGAGGAGAAACGGGTGTATGCACCCACTCCGATGGTTCAGGAGCCATTTTTCGAGCTACCTGCTACTGCTACACCTACAATGCAAGATGTTGTGGTGCCAGCACATGTTGTTATTCCTCCTATGGCAACAACAAATGAGGATGAGGAACCCATGGTTCAGAATCCTACAGAACCTATTGCCACACATGAGGGGGAGCAACAACAGCCTCAAACAGAAAATGTGCCAAATGTGGAGGCCCTTAGAAGGTCTCAAAGAGTTAGAAGATCAGCTATTTCTGACGATTATGAAATCTATAATACTGAAGAGTTTCATATGGAGGGTGATCCCACCTCATATGAAGAAGCCATGAGAAGCGAACACTCATCAAAGTGGTTGAAAGCTATGAAAGATGAAATGGAATCTATGAGTTCCAATGGTGTTTGGGATTTAGAACAAATTCCTAAAGGAGCCAAAACAGTAGGCTGTAAATGGGTCTACAAAACAAAATATGACTCCAGAGGGAATATAGAAAGGTTTAAAGCATGACTTGTGGTGAAAGGTTTTACACAAAGAGAGGGGATAGATTACAATGAGACAGTTTCTCCAGTCTCATGTAAGGATTCCCTCAGAATTATAATGGCATTAGTGGCACATTATGATTTAGAATTATATCAGATGGATGTAAAGACAGCATTCCTAAATGGAGATTTAGAGGGAAATGTTTACATGGCACAACCAAAAGGTTTTGTTATAGAAGGAAAGAAAAGAATGGGTTGTTGCCTAAAGAAATCCATTTATGGATTGAAGCAAGCTTCAAGACAGTGGAACTTAAAGTTTGACAGAACAATAAAGAATTTTGGGTTTAAAGAGAATGTTGAGGACAATTGCATTTATGCAAAGTTTAAGAATGGGAGATTTATTTTCCTCGTTCTGTATGTGGATGACATTCTACTTGCTAGTAGTGATGTGAGTCTGCTGCAGGAGACAAAGAAGTTTTTGTCCTCAAAGTTTGACATGAAAGACCTTGGTGAAGCATAATATGTTTTGGGCATAGAAATTCACCGAGATAGAAGAAATGGGGTATTAGGACTGTCACAAAAGGCATACATAGAAAAAGTATTAAAGAAATTTAGTATGCATAAATGTAGTCCATCGCCTGCTCCTATAGTCAAGGGTGACAGATATAGGGATTTTCAATGCCCCAGGAACCAGTACGAGCTCGATCAAATGAAAGCGGTTCCATATGCTTCAGCTGTCGGAAGCTTGCAGTATGCTCAAGTATGTACGCGCCCTGACTTAGCTTTTGTTATCGGGTTGCTTGGCAGATTTCAGAGTAATCCAGGAATGGAACACTGAAAATTGGTAAAGAAAGTCTTGCGATATTTGTAAGGTACGAAAGACCTCATGTTGACGTATAGAAGATCAGAATCTCTCCAATTGATGGGGTACTCGGATTCTGATTATGCAGGAGATGATAGAAAATCCACGTCAGGATATGTATTCAATCTCGCAGGAGGAGTTATTTCATGGAAAAGCTCAAAACAAACTGTCACTACATCGTCCACAATGTATGCCGAGTTTGTAGCATGTTATGAGGCATCGGGGCAGGTGAACTGGCTAAAGAAGTTCATACCCGGTTTGAAAGTGGTTGACGACATCAATAGACCACTGAAGTTATACTGCGATAATAATCTAGCAGTACAGTATGCTCACAACAATAGGTCAAGTGGTGCTGCCAAACACATTGACATAAAGTATTATGTTGTGAAGGATAGAGTCCAGGATCAAATAATAAGTCTTGAGCATATATGTCGGGGACCTAATACCGGGGTACCCCAGAAGATGGAACCAATAACCACCGTACGTTAAAAACTTCTGGACGCATAAGAGCGTTGCTTCACCCCTCACGGGAATGACAGGAGCTTGGTTCCACCTCGCCCGACGCCTTTGGGGTGGGCTCGGTCTCGCCCGAGGGCCCAGGGCTAGTCTCCATCTCGCCCCACGCCTTTAGGGCGGGCTCGGTCTTGCTCGAGGGCTGAGGGATAGACTCCACCTCGCCCGACCCCGGAGGAGCGGGCTCGGTCTCGCCCGAGGGCTGAGGGATAGACTCCGCCTCGCCCGACCCCGGAGGAGCAGGGTCGATCTCGCCCAGGAGATAGGGATTGGTCTCCGCTTTGCCCGACGGCAAGAAACAAGCCTCACTCTGCTCCATATCTAAAGATTGGATTCATCTTACCTGACCACTCCTCCCTGTTCCTTCAAGATGATAGAGACAGGGCAAGACACGACGTTCAGGTCAACCGTGGCTCCAAGAGCCATACCACACCACCTTGGCAGGAAAAATACTTGCCAGGGGATGACGGATTCGGCGCTTTAGGCCCTTCTAGGCGCCAGAGAGCCCGAAAGGTGTCACAGTGCGAGCTCTCCACCTCAGAGAGTTGTAGGAGCCGCCTTGACTCTAGGACATGGAACCCCGACGAAGATATACGACAACCACTATGCTCCAGAAAAGGATCTCATATCTCCACGAACGACGGATATTCCGTCACCACGCTGTGGACCCAAGGGAGCGCGCCCGCTTCCCGACCCCTCAGTCCACCAAGACAGAAGACCTTACCCACAGCGCTACTCTAGACCCCGACCCCAAGCCCCCTCCGATTTAAGACTCATAGGAACCGTATAGGCGTGCGAGCAAGGTCAGGAGGCTCAAAAGTCAAAACCATCAGATCATGGCCCATACCTCAAGGCGCGGGTAGCATTCTCAGAACCAACCCGACATTCTCTGAGGGACATCGACAGATTGTAGGCGCTTATCTTCCTTCGCACTCATCAAAATGAAGAACCAGGCGGGTAGACGTGAGCCACAAGACTAAGTAGAGTACGCATCCTAAAGCCCTCACCCTTGTAAAGCCAAATTTCTTCATCTATAAAGGGGATGCGCTTCCTCCATAAAGAGGAGGAGAAAAAGATCGAACGAGACGACTCTCGAGATCACGCATACAAGTTGGGTCGAACCTCTTGACATCCCTTGAACCCTTCCATCGAGACTTGGGACCAGTCCCTCTCTCGATCGCTTTGTACCCTTTACTACAAACCGCTCATGGTGCTAATAACACGAGCGACAACAAACTAGACGTAGGGACTTTCGGCCCAACCAAAGATAAAATCTTGTATCCTTTAGCGCACCATCCGAGCCTAACGCGCATTACTATAAATTTACTTGCCGGTGCTTGTACGAAACACCGACAGTTGGCACACCTAGTAGGGGGCTTGCGCGTTCCAAATCAAGCCTCGGATGGCCACCCACGCAATCACTGGGTCCCGGGCGCACACGCGTGCGCGTTGGCGCGACCTAGATTTCATCATCACACTAGAAGGAGAGTTGGCCCCACCCACTCTGCGGCCCCATCTCTCCCTTCCATCAACCTCACCGTCTCTTAGGCTTGAGGGCCCACCGCAGCTCCACGGGAGTCCGGTCACCCAGGAGGTCTCGCACAACGTCACCCTATGTCCGAAGGTCCCGTATGGAGCGCCCGACAAATAAGCTTCATTCGGTCTCCGCAACGCCATGCGGCGACCGCTAGCCACCTCCTCGGCGCTACGGATGGTTCCCTGGGCCACCCACGGACATTGAGTTCGTGGGGGCGATTGAACATGATCTGAGACCTTTTACGGGCTCCTCAACGAGGAGCCAGATCGTTCTCTAGCTCGGATTCCAGTAGGGGGAGCCACCACCCTTCCCGGAGTGCTTCATGATGTAGACCCCCGAAGGTCATGTCGAAAGCGCCTCCAGGGAAGAGGTCACCCCTACAAACAACCCTGATAGCGGATCCGGGGAAGAGACGATAGCCCCATCTCGCCTAAGGATGGAGCAGCTGAAGGCCCGTCAGTAGGAGATCGATGAGGCCGGGCAAGGGCTCGTCCGGGAGTACGCGGACATCAATCGCGAGATTGAACACCGCAAAGACGGGGGGCACGCGCGCACCACGGCCCGCACCGTACATCGGAGGATACTCACCGACGATGGGGCCCTTCCTCACTTTGCCCGAGCTAGCCAGAACATCACAGCAGCAACCGCCTTGCTGCATGGCCTCCCGGAGGCCACGACGGCCGAAGATCACCGGGCCCACAGGGAGATTCACACGTTGCTTGAGCGCACGGCGGCGCAGCAGGCGGAAAGTTCGTTGTCTTGAAGACGCGAACCCAGCACCAGCCAGCGCGCGCCCTTGGTGCGTCCCACCAAGGACGCATCCGTACGCCAAACACCGCCAGCCAGCAGGCAGCCCTCCGTCGTCCCAGTACATCAACGCCTCGGCCATGGCCGTGATGTACGCAGCATCATCAACGCTCAAAGACGCACCCACGGCGATGATGGAGAAGCAGCACGCCGCCGCTATCATCCCCGACGTGGTGAGCGCTACGACAGCAATGAGGACCGAAGCCCGAGCCCCGGCCTGCCAGGCCCTCAGGCCTTCGCCCGACACATCCTCAATGCTGCGTTCCGCCTAAGGTATCGACCGCCTACCAACATCCCTAAATATTCTGGTGAAACAAATCACGGGCTTTGGCTCGAAGACTATCAGCTTGCATGTCAGGCCGGTGGTGCGAGTGATGACAACTTCATTATTCGCAATCTCCCGCTGTTCTTGGCCGATTTGGCGTGAGCATGGCTGGAGCACCTACCGTCCAATGCTATTCAGAGTTGGGTGGATCTGACGGAGATCTTCGTGGGTAACTTCCAGGGCACGTACAAACGCCCTGGAAACCCATGGGACCTCAAAAACTGCCGCCAGAAGGCCAATGAAACCCTTCGTGGGTACATTCGGCGCTTCTCTCGACAGTGCAACGAGCTCCTGAACGTCGCTGACGCCGACGTGATAGGAGCCTTTCTGTCCGGGACGACCTGCGAATCCCTAGTCCACAAGCTGGGACGCAGGGGCCCACGGACTACCAAGGAACTCCTGGACATCACCACCAGTCAAGCCTCTGGAGAGGAAGCGGTCGGAGCCATCTTCGACCGCACCGACGGCAAAGCGAGGTGGGACGAGGCCACCGATGAAGGCACCTCCGACCGTCCCGCCAAGAGAAAAAATAAGAAGCAACGACGCGACAACCCGCTCGTGTCCACAGCCGACCTTAAAGGTAGCCGGAAGCCTGCGGAAGGCACTCCGAACCACTTCGAGAAAATGCTCGAGGGGCCATGCCCAAACCACGCCTTCCCGGCCAAGCATCTATACAAGGAGTGCGGCCTCATGCACAAATACTTGGCCGGGGGACTTAACAAAGGGGAGCAGGGGAAGGAACCTGTTCCCACCACAGAGGACGCAGAGGAGAAAGACGACGCCTTCCCAACGCCGACCGGCGCCCTTATGATCTTCGGAGGATCAACGGCCTACGACTCCAGGCGCCGCCAGAAGGTCACCCGTCGCGAGGTCTATACTACCGGACCGGCCACACCAGCCTTCCTCCGGTGGTCGGAATCCGCCATCACCTTCGACCGGACCGACCATCCGGATGCCGTCCCACACCCAAGAAGGTACCCGCTTGTCGTCGATCCGATTGTCGGTCCAAAGCGGCTCACCAAAGTACTGATGGATGGGGGCAGCGGCCTCAACATCATGTACGCCAAAACGCTCGACGAAATGGGCGTCGACCGAACAAACCTCTGTCCCATCCGAGCACCATTCCATGGCATCGTGCCTAGTAGGCAAGCCGTACCACTAGGGCAGATCGACCTGCCCGTCACTTTTGGGGATCGGTCCAATTACCGGACCGAGATCCTCACCTTCGATGTAGTGGGGTTCCCGGGGACTTTCCACGCCATCCTGGGGCGTCCATGTTACGCGAAGTTCATGGCCGTTCCCAATTATACATACCTGAACCTAAAAATGCCAGGGCCCCGCGGGGTCATCACCATCGGCACCTCTTTCCAAATAGGCTTACGAATCACGAGGTCAAATGTCATGGACACGCATCCGCAGCCATCGCCTCAAAGAGCTCGCCACCCTCGTGGAGAAGGTCGTCGAAGAGGCACCCGACACAAAGAAATCAACCGAGTCGTTCGAATCGGTAGAAGGCTCCAGGAGGTCCTCTTGGATCCCAAAGCAGCTCGAGGGCAAAAAGTTCAGATGTCGAGACCGCGCTCTCCTCCAAGTAGGAAAGCGCGCCGTCGACTTCCTCCGTGCCAACAAAGACATCTTTGCGTGGAAACCCTCGGATATGCCGGGCATCCCGAGGGAGGTCGCCGAGCATACTCTCCAAATCCTCCAAAGGAAACAACGCCGCACCGCTTCGACGAGGAGAAACGCAGGCCATTGGCGAGAGATAGCCAAACCATCGCCGCGCAGGATTCATTAAGGAAGTATACCACCCGTGTGTGTTAGCAAATCCTGTTCTTGTCCGAAAAAAGAGCGGAAATGGAGAATGTGTGATTATACCGGCCTCAACAAAGCATGCCCAAAGGATCCGCTTCCTTTGCCACAAATAGACCAAATAGTCGATTCCATCTCGGGTGCGAAACCCTCTCGCTTCCTTGACGATACTCGCTACCATCAAATCACGATGAAAGAATCCGACCAGCTCGCGACATCTTTTATCACGCCTTCTTCGGATCGTTTTGCTACACTTCAATGCCATTCGGTCTGAAGAATGCAGGGGCAACATACCAACGCTGCATGCTTAATTGCTTTGGAGACCTCATCGGGCGAACTGTTGAGGCCTATGTCGACGACATCGTAGTCAAATCCAAGCGAAGCCGACCACCTTGTCGCCGACCTTGAGCGAACCTTTGCGAAACTCGGGCAAACGACATCAAACTCAATCTCGAAAAATGTGTTTTTGGGTCCCGAGGGGCATGCTTCTCTCGGCTTTATCGCTCTCGCGCGTGGCATCGAAGCCAACCTAGAGAAAATATCACCATCACAAGGATGGGCCCGATTCAAAACATAAAGGGGTTCAATGGATCACGGGGTGCCTTGCCCTCTCACCAATTTATTTCACGCCTCGTGAACGAGGACTCCCCCTTTATCGACTCCTGAAGAAATCTAACCACTTCGAGTGGACAGCCGAGGCTCAGAAAGCACTTGACATGGTTAAACAATTTTTGACTAAACCTCCGGTCCTAGTTCCTCCGTACGACCGGGAATCCCTCCTGCTCTATATATCGGCCACCACCTAGGTGGTCAGCTCTGCTTTATAGTAGAGCAAGAGGACTCCCAGATCCAAAAACTCCTCTACACCATCCTCATCACCAAAAGGAAGCTACGCCACTACTTCAAGTCACACCCCGTGACAGTGGTGACGTCGTTCCCCCTCGGCGAGGTCGTTCGTAGCCATGACGCTACGGGAAGAACCGCAAAGTGGGCACTCGAGCTGATGGATCAGGGCATTTCTTATGTCCCCCGAACGGCGATCAAATCTTAGGCACTAGCTGACTTCATCACGGAGTGGACCGAGGTCCAGATGCCACCAGCAGCCGTCGATCAAGAGTACTGGATAATGTACTTCGACGGATCGCTGATGAAGAAGGGCGCCAGAGCAGGACTAGTCTTTGTATCCCCCCTCAAGGTCCACATGAGGTACATGGTTCGGCTTCATTTCCCCTCATCAAACAATACTGCGGAATACGAAGCGCTCATCAACGGCCTACGAATCGCCATCGAGTTGGGCATCCGACGCCTCGACGTCAGGGGCGACTCTCAGCTGGTCGTCAACCAGGTCATGAAAGAGTCACGCTGCCACGACACCAAGATGGAGGTGTAATGTCAAGAGGTCCGACGTCTAGAGGACAAATTCGACGGCCTCAAACTCAATCAAATCCCTAGGCGCCTCAACGAAGCGGTCGACACGCTTGCAAAAGCAGCATCCAGCCGAGAGCCAGTCCCAATAGGCGTCTTTGCCAGTGATCAACACAAACCCTCGGTACGCTACGCGGGGTTGGAACAAGCCGACGATGGCCCTTCTAGTCCGACCCCCAGGGCCGATCCGCCAACTTCTCCGCTCGACCCCGATCCTCCCGATGACTGGAGCTTAAAGAAGACCCAGCAGTGGAGTCCGATCCTCCCGATGACTGGAGAACACTTTACCTCGACTATCTCCTCCACGACGTACTACCGACCGACAAGATGGAAGCCCGACGGCTCGCACGACGCGCCAAGTCCTTCGTTCTTATAGAGGGCGAACTCTACAAACGAAGTCACATCAGAATTCTGCAACTCTGTATCCCTAACGAACAGGGAAAACTCCTGCTGGGCGACATCCACGGTGGAGTATGCGATCATCATGCCGCACCAAGAACCTTGGTTGGAAACGCATTCCGACAAGGTTTCTATTGGCCCACAGCAGTAGCCGATGCTGAGCAAATTGTACGCACCTGCGAAGGGTGCTAGTACTACACTCGGCAAACACACCTCCTGGCCCAGGCTCTCCAGATGATCCCCATCACGTGGCCCTTCGCGGTCTGGGGGCTCGACCTGGTTGGGCCACTCAAAAAAGCGCCCGGGGGCTTTACCCACCTGCTTGTCACCATAGACAAGTTTACAAAATGGATTGAAGCTCGACCAATATCCACGATCAAATCCGAGCAAGCCGTACTGTTCTTCCTCGACATCGTCCATCGCTTTGGAGTACCGAACTCCATCATTACGGACAACGGCATGCAGTTCACCGGTAGGAAATTCGTTCGATTTTGTGATGAACAACACATCCGGATCGACTGGGCAGCCGTTGCACACCCCCGGACAAACGGGCAGGTCGAGCGCGCAAACGGCATGCTTCTTCAAGGCCTCAAACCTAGAATTTTTAACCGATTGAACAAATTCGGCGCACTGGCTACACACCTTTCTTCATGGTCTATGGTTCCGAGGCCATTCTCCCAACGGACCTCGACTATGGAGCACCAAGAATCAGAGCATACGACGAAAAGGGGGCCAAAGCATCTCACCAAGATGCCATGGATCAGCTAGATGAAGCCCACAACATCGCCCTCCTCCGTTCGGCTAAGTACCAGTAGGCGCTGCGACGGTACCACAGCCGACGGGTGCGGGGCCGAGCCTTTAACGTCGGAGACCTCGTCCTTCGTCTTGTGCAGAGCAACAAGGACCACCACAAACTCTCCCCGCCCTGGGAAGGGCCCTACGTCGTCGCGGAAGTACTTCACCCAGGCGCCTACCGGTTGAAAACCATCAACGGCGAGGTCTTCACCAACGCCTGGAACATCGAACAGCTACGTCGTTTCTATCCTTAAAATAAGCTTACACTTTTCCTTATCAGATTTTGTCATAACAAAACCCCGACCCTTAGTGACTTCCGACCCCTGCAAGTGGCGAGGGGTCAGATCTCACTCGGGGGCTAGCATGTGTTCATAACATGTGACATATGTGATATAAATATTACGCTTGCAAAAAAACTCCTATGTTATACTTACAAACATTCTCTAAGTTTTCCGTTCACCTCATAAACAAGTCCCAAGGGCTAAGATTTTGGGGACCGATTCTCAATACAACTGGTAGGATGCAGAGACACCCACGCCCAAATGGGTCGCAACCTCTTTGCTCACCAGTTCAATCGTAATTAGTTCGCCCACGCCCTAGCTTCTTATGACTTAGACCATGAGAAGGGCCTGAAAGCGCCAAAATTTTTCTGCGCAAAAGGAGAAAGATAAAAAATTGCTTGCCATAAGCAAAGGATGTAATTTTGTTCATTTTTTGCACAAACTCATCACTTACAAAGCGATTTCATTACAAAAGGAACAATATACTTATAAATTCAGAGAATTTGCTTTACTCGAGGGCTTCCCCACAAGGTTATTTCATTATAGTCTCGCTCACTCTACTACGAAAAGTTACTACGGCCGCCGCATACGCGCTCTCCATCGATGACGCCTGGGGCGTATACATGGGCCAGCTCGTCTACTACGGTCGCCATGCCACGCTCTTCATCGGCGGCATCCCGATATCCCACCGCCTCGCTGGATCCTCGAAGGCGCCACCATCTACGATGCCTCCACCGGAGCGTCCGGGGACTACGCCATCGTCGTCAGCCGCAACCTCGACAAATGATGCCACCGCCATGGCATCATCCGGGACTATGCCATCATCCTTAGCCATAGCCCCGACAACGGGCGTATGAGCAGAAATGCCTCCCGCCAAAGGAGGACCACAATGACGACAAAAGCAGCGATCGACGACGTCTGGCGCCCACCGGCGCTTCTTCTCCTTCGACAATAGCGACTCCTCGCAAGGGCAAGACACACCGCCTCATCTACGTTGGATAACCTCCGCTCGACATCACACACTAGACTCATGAGCAAATTTGTGAGTTTCTCTCTCTCTAGCATTACTCTTCCTCACTCAGAAGTGCCACGACGCACGGACGCGCTCGCGTGCGAAAGGAAGAAGAAGGAGAGATAGCGGCTCGGAGGCGTAAGACGAGGTGGGATGAGGACTCTCGCCTCCCTATTTAAAGAGGAGATGCGGTAGCTAAGGAAAGGCGAAAGGTTGGACGAAAAACCCTCTCCCTTCCCTCTTTAAATACGGAATCAATGCTGATTGATATCGAGGGGACGCTACGGAATCGACGGACGGGACGCGTTTGGTCGACGAGGCGTCCCCTTTGGTCAAACTAAGCACCGCCGGGTATGGCCCGCTCATCACCCGCTCGGACACGACGACGATTAAAGGCACCCACATAGGCGCATAAACTTTTGCCTCCCCATGCGGGACCACGGATGACCCGATGACAGGACCTTTTCGGATCTCCCTGGGCAGCCGCTTGCCCGTAAGACCACGATGAACGAACGTCCAAAGAAAGATAAGCATCTCAAATTTTCTTACTTTATGCATTAAAATTCTTTCGTGAGCTTCCGACCCCGTCAAGCGGTGGGGATACGAACATCGCTCGGGGGATGCCGAGGATGTCAACCAGTCTAGACATCCCCCTCACCCAACCCCTCCATACGCTTGAAACTAAGGGCGCGGCATATGGGCACAAAGCTTTGAGTAAAATCGACGAACTAGCAAACCCTACGCCTCGATAGCTACGGTGTTTCGCTTCACCGTAAAAAATCATACTCAACGCCCCGCCCCCCTAGTCTCGATGTCCCGCCTTCTCTCAAAGAAGGGATCGGAGGGTCCGCCTATAGAATCTCCCCCAAGGAGAAGCTGTCAGTTACCCAAGTTAATCAAACGGCTCGGATCGCCATCGAGACACGAAAACAAAGAATAGCAAATCTTATGCGAGTTATTCCAACCTCGTCACAAACGTCAGGGCCCGAGCCCATCTGGTAGGAGCTTTTTCGCCACTCATGCCACCAAGGTAATGTTACCGACCCCGCCTTCGTTTCAATTATATTATACGTAGGCAAAACATCCCAACGATTCGTGTCGCACCACGAAACGGCTATCGCCTCATTCAATATAGGCGACCATAGGCCGAGGTTCGAAGGTCGGCCCGTGAAGGGCTCGAGGCCGCCTCACGTCGAACAGAGCCAGGGAGAGATAACCGAGACAAGCCCTAGTGGCCCTGCCTGACCCCGCTCAGAAGCGAATAGGGACGTCTCGACCTTCTCTCGTTTGATTCTAACCCCAAGCCAAACCCATAGAATCTCCATCGAGGAGAGGCCATCGGGCCCCCTGAGCTTATCGAACGACTCAGGCATCTGCCGGAAGGCGGGTTAAGAAGTTGTGGAGTGCCACCAGAGGGCCCTGCCGACCCCATCAGCAAATGATGGACCTAGATTCCACACGAACGTACCCGTTAGTGAGCTCGTTGAGCGCGACACTCGAGCCGTCGAGGCAAGTGTCGTTCACTCAGCCCCTCCGATTGTGAAAACCGAGGATGGGGTGACACGCAAATAATAGCCGACCCCTATTAGACCCTAACAAGGCTCGGGGGCTTGAGCCAAACAATACAGGGACACAGGCTTGAAGGCCCCACCTTGCCGAGCCCATAGAGTCCCCAGTTGGGGATTTCTGTTGGAAGACAGGGCGGGGAATATCGCGATGATGTCCATGCACTTTGTCAACCCTGTCACCAAAACCACAGTTTTGATCTCCAGCAACCCCCGACCCCAACAAATGCAGGGGGTCGGACCTTGCTCGGGGGCTGGTTAAGGTACGGCTACCTCCTTTCTTTCTTTCGGAACAATCTCCTCGCATTATAACCAGCGGTATAATTCAGGGGAACAGATTGGTAAGATCATAAAAAATCAAACAAAACAAAATTACGACGCAAAATCACAAAAAGTGTCTAGACCCGAGAAATACTGACACTTGTCCACATATTACATATAAGTTATTCTCAAAATTGTTTGACTAATTACTTCTACGGAGGGAGAACCATCTCTTTCAGACTGTCTGCCAGGTTTTTTGCAGCTCTTCATCCTCGTAGGTGGACGGGAAGACTTTGCTCATCACCTTTAGGTTGATTTCCTTCCCATAATGAGCGTGGGCGACGGTGAAGGCCTAGGTAATCCCGGCGTGGAAGGCACTCTCCTCAAGTCGGCCCACCCGAGCCATGATACTCGCGACACAAGCCATGAAAGGTGGCTGGTCTCCACCGGCTCACACATTCAGGGCATTAAGGACCACCCCGACCGCCACACTCAGAAGATAGTGCTTGTCGCTCTCAACTCAAGGGTCCTTCGTGCATAGGCAACCTCTTTTTCCAAATTTTGATGGAGGCATTTTCAACACTCAACCTTCGGTTCACCATCACCAAGCTCCGCCTCGGAGAGAGCGGACCACCTCGGCGTCCTCGTCCACCTTCTCGCTAGAGGGCCGTGGCCCTACTCTCGGCCTCCCACCGGAGTTCCCGCTCCATCTCCAGCTCCTTCAGACCTCGCCTGCCTTCTTCTCATTAGCCGCATGCATTCCTCTGCAGCAGCAGCTTGTCTCGCTTTTTTGAGTCCTGCAATCTCCTCTCCCTCCAGCTTAGACCTCGCCACTGTGTCCTCGAACATCCTGGGCCTCTCCTCCGCCCCCGACAAGCCTGGGTCTCCCACTCTTGGGCGGCAAAGAAGTGTGCGCCATGTCTCCGCCAGTGGCCCTCCTCGGAGAGGCGATCCCACTCCGCCTTCTGCTCACGGAGGAATTGGGATTTATTCCGACTACGAGCAATAAGAATCTGAAGAGGAAGAAGACTGGTATTAGAAATGCAAAAACACAAAAACATACGAAGAAAGAAGAAAGCCCAGAAAATAACTGAGTGGCAGGGATAACGACCTCACGGAGGGCTCCTCTGGCCTGGTCTAGGGCGTTCAGCATGCTCGAGATCCTGATGTCAAGACCCTCCCGCTCCATGCTCTCGAAATGATCATCGAGCGAGAAAAGAGCCGACGTCGGGTCCTGAGCGGCCATCCACTGGAGCGGCGGCTCCCCCCACGCAGGGGAGCGGTTTCCTCCCGACAAAGGGGCCGGTGGCAGCTACCTCCTGACCCTGTGCGGCACCACCACCGCACTCGAGGACCCTCCGGCTGGACCCTCCCCCGTCTGGGCCGCTTCGAGCGCCACGGGTGGATCCACCTGGGTCCCTGGTGGCGCGGACTGCACTACGTCCTCAAGCACCGCCGCGGCCGCGCCCGGCTGATCCTGGCTTGGCGCGGTCACGGCCACCTCCACCGGTGGTATGCAGCCCTCGGCCGGCTGTTCCACGACCGGAGGAGGCCGCTCGCTCAGTAACCTCTGCGGGCGTGGGAGCCACCATGGGCGCCGTCGGGTCGGCCAACGCGGCCCCGATGTCGGCACCACTCCTGCCCAAAACAGGGGTGACTCCAGGCGACGCCGTCTGTTCCGCTTGAAGGGTGAGACTCTTCTTGGGTGCCAGCCCCAGGGGGTGACCCGTCCGCAAGAACCTGCACAAAGGTAATAACCATTAAGTCAAAATAAAATTGGAAAAAGGATGAAAACAGAGGAATCAACAGCTTACGTTGACGTCCTCGGCCGGCGGAAGCATTTTGGGGAAGGATCCCTAGTCCCTGCCCTAACTCATCTGGGTGGGACCGTTTCATGCCTGCCCCCTGCTCCGGGGCAGGGGGGTTCATCTCGTCGGGTGCGGCACCGGAGCCGTCCCCTTCCATCGTCTCACGGGGTGCAGCACCGGAGCTGCTCCCCTCCATCATCGCCTCGAGAATGGCAGCGGCAGGTCCGCCCCCCCCCCATCCATCGGTCCTCGGCCGGCACCTCGTGCGAAGCGGTGGACTCGCCGGCCTCCACTGACCTCATTGATCTACTTCCCTCCGCGTGGAAAACGAAGGGCCCCTGCACGGATGGGTGGCCACTCGTCAGCGTGTCCTCGTCCTCCAGGATGTCCCAATCCACGCCGACGGCTACCTCATCGTCGTCATCATCATCATCATCGTCATCGTCTCGTCCTCATCGCCACCGTCCTCTCCCGATCCCATGCCTCCCGCTTGGTTGTTTTTCGCTTCTTCATCTCTTCCTTGCTTTCTTGTCCCGCTCGGCCGTGTGAGTCGATTCACCGCCGCCATGACCTTGTCCTTCGGCAGTGGAACTGGGCTGTCCTTAAAGACCAGCACCCTCGGCTGGTCCCAACGTCATAAAGCAAGTGTTAAAAAATGGAGATCCAGGAAAAAAGAAAAGAGCACGGGAGAGGAGAACTTACAAATTCAAAGAATCTAGGCTCCGGCCGCATTGGGGGTGTCCGGGCACCAGATACACAATGTCGAGGACCCTGCCTGCAGAATCCTTTGTCGGCTCCGTCGCCTCTTTGATGCACTATGCCACTTCCGAGTAAGGGAGCGCATCATCAACAAGCACCGTCCCCTCGAGCGATATCCCGAGCATCATCCGATGTAGGGGAAGCACACGCGCCATCAGAGGCGCCACCCTCCTAGCGTGGTAGGCACCGATAATCCCTGTCCCCTTTACACCTCGACCCTTCAGGGCTTGGAGGGCGGAAAGAAGGTCGGAGATGTGTTTCTTGTCTTTGGTCCGGGCGCCCCAGCCCACGACTCGGAACGTCCACAATAAGACGCCCAGTTGTACTTGGTAGGGTGGCACTTTCGCGTCATCCCTAACGTAAAACCACCGCGAAAAGCCATCCCTTGTTGGATGTCGCTAGACACATGTATGGGTAACCCTTCGACCGGGTATGGCGCAGATGAATGCTTTACACACCCCATCGGCGCGTTCACGCCTTTTCCCCAATCTTCCTCTTTGATGACTAATGGTAAAGAAATACCGCCACAGATCAAAATGGGGATCGATCCCCAGGAAACCCTCGCACAGGGCAACAAATGCTGCCATGTGCTGAATCCCATTGGGAGTTAGATGATGCAGCTCTACCTCATAGTAATCCAACAGCCCCGAAGGAATCTATGCGCTGGTACCCGAATCCCGCTCATGGAAGATGGCAAAAGAGACGACATACCTTCAGCGGCACCGGCTCACCCTCGCCGCCAGTAGCAACCACACCGGGACGGCGGACAAGGGCGGAGAAGGCCACGGCGACGAGGCCCTCCAGACACGGGAGGTGATGTTGATCTACCCCACAACTCCATTAAAGCAATGAGGGGAAGGGCGGTAGCGAGCTTGACGGCGGTGGAACACGAACGCAGTTTGGCCGACGGTGGCGGCGATCGGGTAGCGAGAGGCTAGGGACGATGGCGGCGGATGTTTGAGAACGCAAAGCGGGGGAGCGAAATACGGAACCTTGGGGCAAACCCCATGGTTTTATAGGGGCGACGGACGCGAGAAGGGCAACCGTCCGCCTCGATCTCGGGCTCGCCACGCGCACCACAGCGTCACACATCATCGGGACACGCGCCCACAGTCCTTATCCTCTCACCCCAAAAATCTCGGCGGACGGATCGCCTTTCCCAGGCAAATCCGGACTCTCTACCCACCTAGGAAACGCAAGCCACAAAGGCATGTTTCTTTTCTCTTTGGCCCACCTAGGGCCTAGAAGCTCGCTGGCCGGCCCAACTAAGAAAGGATCCACGGACGATCCAAATCAAGGGCGAAGCACCGCTTAGGTCAGCCCCAAATCAGTTCCCAAATGAACGGGATACCACGACCCATTCGGAAAAATGTCCGATTGATTTAAAAATTAAGTCCTTCACCTTTTACCCACGAAGGACCGATATAACCCCCAGGTGACTCTACTCAAATCACCTAGGGGCTCAAGAACTACCCATCCAGTGCGCTGCCACACCCCTCCCGACAAAGTAACCTCGATGAAATCAAAAACACCCTCCGGTGGTTCTACTTGAATCACCTAGAGGCTCGGGGCCACTGCTGGGGACCTAATATCGGGTACCCTGTAAGGTGGAACCAATAACCACCGTGACGTTAAAAACTTCGACGATAAGAGCGTTGCTTCACCCCTCACGGGAATGACAGGAGCTTGGTTCCACCTCGCCCGACGCCTTTGGGGTGGGCTCGGTCTCGCCCGAGGGCCCAGGGCTAGTCTCCGTCTCGCCCCACGCCTTTAGGGCGGGCTTGGTCTCGCCCGAGGGCTGAGGGATAGACTCCGCCTCGCCGACCTCCTGAGGAGCGGGCTCGGTCTCGCCCGAGGGCCGAGGATAGACTCCGCCTCGCCCCCCGGAGGAGCAGGTCGGTCTCGCCCAGAGATAGGGATTGGTCTCCGCTTGCCTGACGGCAAGAAACAAGCCTCACTCTGCTCCATATCTAAAGATTAGATTCATCTTACCCCACCACTCCTCCTGTTCCTTCAAGATGATAGAGACAGGGCAAGACACGACGTTCAGGTCAACCGTGGCTCCAAGAGCCATACCCTGCACCCTGGCAGGAAAAGTACTGCCAGGGGATGATGGGACGGGCGCTTTAGGCCCTTCCAGCGCCAGAGAGCCCGAAAGGTGTCACAAAGTAGCTCTCCACCTCAGAGAGTTGTAGGAGCCGCCTTCAGCTCTAGGACATGGAACCCGACGAAGATATACGACAACCACTATGCTCCAGAAAAGGATCTGCTATCTCCACGAACGACGGATATTCCGTCACCACGCGGTGGACCCAAGGGAGCGGCGCCCGCTTCCCGACCCCTCAGGTCCACCAAGACAGAAGACCTTGGCCACGGCGCTACTCCAGACCCTGACCCCGCGTCCCTCCGACGAAGACTCATAGGAACCAGAAGGCATGCGGAGCAAGGCTGGGGGAGGCTCAAAAGTCAAAACCACTGTACTGTGGCCCATACCCTGCGCAGGGTAGCATTCTGTAACCAACCTGACATTCTACAGGGACATCGACAGTATTGTAGGCGCTTATCTTCCTTCGCACTCATCAAAATAAAGAACCAGACCGGGTAGACGTGAGCCATAAGACTAAGTAGAGTACGCATCCTAAAGCCCTCACCCTTGTAAAGCCAGTCCCTTCATCTATAAAAGGGGATGCGCTTCCTCCATAAAGAGGAGGAGAAAAAAGATCGAACGAGACGACTCTCAGATACGCACAGTCAAGTTGGGTCGAACCTCTTGACATCCCTTGAACCCTTCCATCAGAGACTTGGGACCAGTCCCTCTCTCGATCGTTTGTACCCCTTACTACAAACCGTTCACGGTGCTAATAACACGAGCAGCAACAAACTGGACGTAGGGACTTTCGGCCCGAACCAGTATAAATCTTGTGTCCTTTAGCGCACAATCCGAGCCTAACGAGCATTACTATAAATTTACTTGCCGGTGCTTGTACGAAACACCGACAATATAAGTACCGAAAAGATGCTCGTGGATCCGCTTACAAAAGGCTTACCACCCAATGTGTTCAGAGAACATGTAGCCGGCATGGGTTTAAGGGAAAGCCTATGATTCCTGGACTATAAAGGGCCCAAAAGTTAAAGTATCTATTTCATATCAGAGACTGCATTGTAGCTGTTAACTCTATCGGCGATTGACCGTGACGATGAAACACGCTCTATGCATCATCTGTGAAGAAATGAGAAAAGAGAAAAGGATTGAAGTTTAAAGTTTAAAGATAAAAGTAATAGTGTAAGATCAAGGGGGAGAATGTTGGAATGATCTCCCAACCAATAAGCCCAACAGCCTATTGGGCCTTGGTCACGCGCCCTGATCGGGGGCGCACAACCCTACATGGTTGATGGCCCCCCGTCGCACTGCGCTATATAAAGTGGTGGGGGCCGGCGGCTCACGGTACGAGGTTGACCGCCGAGCTACAGTCCCCACTGTACAAACCCTAACCCGATCACGAGGGGAGCGCAACCAGCGACGGGAAGCCACCATCGTCTTCACCGTCGGCCTCACTGCACCGCCACTGCATCACCGGACTTCACCAACTCTTCCCCGACCATCGCTACCCGTACGCAGAGCTTCACCGACCGAACGAGATGGCCGGATCCTCCTCGGCGGTTCCCACTTATGGTCTGTACCTCGACACATCTCTTCTTCTCCTTTTCTCCATGTTCATGTTCTACTGCCTTTTACACAAATTAAAAGAGTTCACCCATCTAGATTCTACTGCTAGTGATCCCAAATGTATAACACTATTCACTAAGATTCTCATTACTTTATGGTACTTATGGAAGGCTCGAAATGACACTAGGTTCCAGAGAAAATCTTGGTCTCCCTGGCAGGTTCATCACGCAGTGGCGGCGCACATTTCTTGTCCATCCAGCACAGCTGTCGAAGCAGATGAAATGGACCAAAGCACAGGAGTCAGGAACAAACAGCACAGCTGTCGAAGCAGATGAAATGGACCAAAGCTCTGTCCATCCACCGGCACCAGGGTCCGGACGGCATGAACAGCCACCTCCACTTCACCTGAACCAGCAAGCCGATCATATCTACCAAGGAATATCAGGTATGCCTTCTACAATTACAGGTACCCTCTCGCAGCAGGCGGACAGGTTTACAGTCCACGTGCCGGTGCTGCTCCCAGGAGTCCGTTGCTATGTTGATGCCTCGACTGCACCAGACCATCCATCACTGCCGCCTCGGATGGCTGGCCTTGGAATCCTCTTTGTTAACACACAGGTACAGCCGGCGCAAACTATTTTCATCAAAGCGCAACTGGCAGGAGTTCAATCGGTGTTGATGGCAGAAGCGGCTGCCTTAGCTCTGGCTGCACAGGTCAATGACAGTCTCAACTTCGACAACACAACCTTCTTATCAGATTGACTAACAGTTGGTGCTCTTCCTCAGGGCCTGTTCGTTTGAACTTATCAGCCGGCTTATCAGCTAGAATCTATAATATTTTTCTCTCACAACAAAACAGCTTCGGCCGACTTTAATACTAACCGAACAGGTCATCAACAAGACCAATCACACCCACCGGACTGGAGAATCAAATACTATACTCAATCATTTACAAACAGCTCCGCTCCCAGAAGGGCTAAGATTCTAAAAATCAACCGGAATCTCAACACAACTGCAGATGGCCTAGCTAGACAAGCTTACTCTGAGTTTGCCAATACAGAACTGCCCGCATGCTCTTATTTGCATCACAGTCACCGGTGCCCATTAGTACAGGCACTGAACTCTGTAAGCATGAACCATGTAACCTTACTGTCAGCTTCTTGCTGTTATTAATATAATCTCGTTTCTTGTCAAAAAGAAAAAAATGCCACATGCCGGGGGCCCGGGCGGGGCTGGGCAGGGGCGCCGGGCACCGCCACGCTGCCCTGCAGTGCCCACGCATGTGAAGGGCCGCGTATCCGTCCGTGGACGCACAGTATGCCGCTCGGACACATGTGTCGTGCTGGCGTTGGTTGCATTGGTGGCCACAGCGCTTTCCGCTAGCCTTGGCGTCCACCGCCCACGAGGGGCAGAGAGCGAGGTGGCTAGGCGCCGGCCGGGTACGATACGAGCCAACAAAAGCTTCAACCACCGACACATGCGCAGCGCAGCGTACGCGAGCCGTGTCGACGGCGACGACGACGCGCGACGTGCCCGCTTGCACTCAAGCCGCCATGCATGTCGAGAGCATACGCGGGATCGACATGTGAGCACTCACGTGCTTGGTGGTGTGTGAAAAACTGAAAAGACGATCGATCGGTCGATCAGCTGCATGTGAGCAGGTCGTCCGTCCTCGTGCAAACGTGCAAGGCAACCAGTTGTGCCAAACGCGAGCGAGCCCCCCTTCTGCCCCATGGCAGCCCAAATCAAATAAAAGCAGCCGCGCGTGCCCCGTGGGGGACGGGTTGGGTTCTTCGTTCGTCCATCAGTTCGTGCGTGCTTCGTACAGTACAGTATTGGCCCTATCTTTAGTCAGACATGACATGGATGTCTGGACTATTGAGTAGTAGTACGTGTCCACGTTATTAAGCGTTCATTTCTTTCATACTACTAGACCCATTTGCGATTACTACTACTTGCCACCGAGGCACCGACGCTTACTATGGTTTCACAGTGCGGCCGCAGACCCGCAGTAGCTGCAGGCTGCAGCACTCGTTATTTATTCTATGTAGCATGAAGCATGGTGGTGAGATGCGCATCACATGGATCCACCAACCGCACCAACAAAGCACACCATTCACATCCATGCAACAAGCCTCAAGCCTCCTCTAGTCCTCCCTCTACCTCTCACAAAGCAAAGTAAAGCCGGTGAGTGTCGGTGCCCGGGGCCGAGACACACAACACAAGCATGAGCGCACGACGCCGCGCGCATGCATGATCGCACCGTCGGTGGCGGTGGGCGGCACGTGGTCCTCCCCGCCCGCGCATCATTGCGCGATTGACCCCGCCCGGTGGCCGCGACCGGGGGAATGTTTTTTCTTTTTTCCCTCGCCTCTCTCACGCGACGCAACACGCGCCCCACCCACGGCGAGGGAGTGCGTACCATGGCCGGCCGTTGGGGTGGTACGTACGTGCAGTGCAGTACTATGGTCGCTGACCGGTGGCTATCTCGGGCCACCAAACAAACCTAAACGAACACGGTGATTCGTTGGTTGCGCCCGTCGAGGGGCGACGGCTGACGCACCGGTCCAAGCATGCATAACCAAGCAACCATCCAGCGGCGGTTGCTCGTGTACGGCCGGCCGTTGGGGTTTGGATCCACCCGACCGCTGTCTTTCTCAATCCAATCCGCGAGGGGGAGAGATTAGCGGGGAGAAAGAAAGTGTGCGCGCAGACCGAGAGCGAGAGGTACGTCGTAGCCGCATGTTACGAAGCCCAAAACCAACCGGACAGGGGAACATGGCCGTGCCTTCCGGAGGATCGCCCGGACCTCTTTTCAGATACATATCGTACGGTACATTAGTGGAGCTCCTTTTTCCCGTCCTTGGTAGTGACTAGTGAGGAGGAGGGTCAACCTCCACTGCGCCCATCAGCGGCCGTCTTGTGCCGCACCGCAGCTGAACAGGACGGTCTGTTAGGCTGGTATTAAATCGATTTATGCTAAATTGTACGGCTGGTTTGTCGTAGGAGGGAAACATTGTTCTATGGCTGATTGTATGAATTAAAGCCGGCTAAATAGCACAAGCAGGCTCGCGTTGCTTCTGTGATCGAACTCATATTCTTTCACTTTCATTATAAAATCGAACTCATATTCTTTCACTTTCGTTAAAAAAACGAAAAGTTGAGTGCAAGTTCATACTAAATCAACCCCGGGACACTAGGGAGAGCACCTTTGTATCCACGGTGCCACCACGGGTGACCCAACCTCCGTCCGCAAAAGAATACAATCATGAGATGCGTGCCGGTCAAAAAAACTCAAGTTTGAACAAGTTTATAGCAAATATTATTAACATTTATGTCTCAAAATAAATTTATTATAAATATATATTCTATAGCTAATTTAATGATACTTACTTTGTATCATAAATGTTTATATTTTTTTTATATATAAATTTAATTAAAGTTTAAACTGTTTGGCTTCTCGGAAACGAGAATTACATTCTTTTTTTGGACGGAGAGAGCAGTAGATAGATAGACGTCCCGTTTGCTTGACTGATAAGTCATAGCTGAAAATACTATTGGCTAATTTATTATGAGAGAAAAATAATATTCATTAGCTAAAAAAATATCTTTATAAGCCAAGTCAACAGGGCGAGGATCCGCGTTGATCGGCGTCGAAAGATACGCTCCCTCTCTCCAATAATTCCATCTAGCTACGTACGGCCTCGCCAGAGAGAATCGAAGGATGGATAATGGATGCCAATAATAATGCACTCGCTATACTCCTGCTGTACTTTATTATTACGAGCAGTATTGCCGTCCCGTCGCGATTCAGATAAAAACGCGAGCGGTGCCGGTGCCGGTGCCGGTGGGTGCTCTGCGCTCTCCTCTGCTGTCTACGCCAATCTCTACCACCATCATTGCCTTCTTGACTCTCAACAACAGAATGAAGCGGACACCTCACATGCGGAGCACACGCCGCCCGGCCGGCCGGTGCCTCGATTCCGGGCGGCGATCTCGACGACCAACCGGTCGAGGTCGAGCTCCGGCCGGCGGTCCACCCCGCACGTAAAAGCCGTTGCTAGCCTAGATAGCGACACGGAGCGCGCATTTTCTGGGCCCTCTTTCCGCTCTTGTTTAATTTCCTTTTTTTCCATTTCCTAGTCCTAGTATAAAAACATTCTCTTTTCGTGTGTGTGTGTGAAGTGGAAGAGGCGACACGATACTCACTCAAGTCAGGTTCTCCTAAACTGGGGCTCTCGCTCGATCAGGGCAGGGCCGCCGCCCGGCCACTGATTTGAGCGGGAAAGCTGGGTGCATGTGCGCCGATCGACCACGAGCTAGCCCTGTGGATTGCTGATTGTGAGTTGCCGGAATTGGTGGGGTTGGCCTGATCGGCTCATCCCGTCCATACTCCTGCATCCATGTTCATACTATAATAATAACGTGCTTGTTAGTAGTTAAATACCCTTATTAAAGACGATTGATACTATAACCTTTTTGGCCGGATGTGCATATGTATATATCACCGTATCGGTCTGTTCGCTGGTTGGTTTTTGGCTGATAAGCCTCGACTAATACTGGTTTGTTGTGAGAGAAAAACATTATTAACTAATGAATAAGCTCTGACTAAAACTAACAAATGAACAGACTGTATATTTATCTAAATGTGCATATAGGGACAGGATGGGTGGCCGACGGAAGCCCCTCGATCTACCTCTGCTGGGACTGAGATCGGGAGCATGGACTTGGTGGCAGACTGGCAACCAGAAGACTTCTTGTCAAGTTTGAACATGGGCATGGTAAATCTATTGCAATCAATAAGATTAAAATTTTAAAAACAAGATTGAGACTAATAACATTAAAAGAAATAGTCTGCGACAAGAGCCACTAGAATCTAAGCTAGAGTTTTAACTAAATGCATATTATTGAAATACATAGAGGTGTCATGTAAAAAAAAATCTATAGATATGAAAAACATAAAGATCAATTAATTGATAAGTCTATTGTGTTCGAAAATAAATAAAATGGAAAAAGTGTAATAATTGAATATAAGTATTTTTTTATTAGTTAGGAATATTAAAATTAACTATTTTCTTTATCTTTTAAGATTTTGTATACTCGGCGGTGCATCATACCACGGATTGATGGATTAGTAATACTTGTAACCCTGTTCTGCCCTTATCTACTTTTCAGCCGGCTTATGCTTATTTCGATTTATTCTTCCTCAAAAAAATACTATTGAATTAGCCAAAATCAGCAGCAGAACAGGGCTTGGTCTCGCATGTAGGCTTGTGGGATGTCCCGCGTACAATATAATAATAATAATAATAATAATAATAATAATAATAATAATATATACTATACTATAGTGGTATATCCATATAGTAGGATCAAGTGAGCACCGACTATACGTTGCCGCGTTGGGTACCAACTTGGGCCGGGCCTATGTACTGCTCATCTGATACGCACACTGTTGCCTTCTCGCCGTATAATCAAGACGCGGTGGTTGTATAGTACAGTGCTGTAGCTTGGATTGAAAGCGTCGGCCGTGTGCCGTGCATAAGCAAGCAAGTGTAGGTACAGGAACAGGAACAGGATGATGCGGTAGCATGGTGTACGTACGTGTGGGGTACCTGTGTGCTGTAGCGCGAGACGACTGTACAAAAGTATAGGCTGTTTTACTTTTTTAACAAAAAAAACATACTGTTATTATATACATCTAAATATACATTATATCTAAATACATAGTAAAATTATGTATTAACGGAACACATTGCGCATACTCAAAGTATGTCCAAATTAAACAAAAAAACATTAGCATAATAATCTCACTAAAAAGGGTGTACCCAAAGTCTGAAGAGAGCTTTAGCTTACGTGCGGGGTCTAAAAAAGATGTCGTTATGATGCGCTTTACCTCGCACGCATGCAATGCGAGGAGCCCACCTTTCACAATAATCTCACTACTGGGACCTTTATATATATATATATATATATATATATATATATATATATATATATATATATATATATATATATATATATATATATAACACAACTTGCTTACAAATGTGCATACACTTTACATGTGCCCTCTCTCTGGATCAAAGTGCGTGCCACAGCGCAAGTCCTTGTTGAACGAATCTAGCTTGCTAGCTACCTAGCTAGTGTGTGAAATCAAAACAAGCCGGGCGTTTGTTGTGGATCTGGGATTTGAATTATTTCGCGTGGTTTGAATGGAAAAGCTAGCTAGCTAGGTAATGAAGGTGGCGAAGGAATCCCGTACAGTGTGAGAGCTAGGGAATTAGCGACGGAAACATCCGCATAAAACGAAAGGGTGATGGCGGCACTAACATGGCGCGCATGTGCTTTGCGGCGACATCCGACACCCAATGAGGGTTATTATACGGTCCCGGCCGGCGATCGATTTCAATAACAATCGCGGTGCCGACACTGTCAATCATCATGACGGAACGGATGGCGGATCGGAACACACAGAACTACTGCCGCCGTCATTTTCTAGGTTTCTTCCCAATTAATCATCGCATGGTCAAGTCCTCACCCTGCTTCTCACTGCGAGCATGCATGCCTCCTCCGGTAGGAGTACTCGGCCCTATCGTTAATTGGGCCAATGCAAGATCGATGGAGCACGTCGTAACTGCTTCAACTGCTCACCGCCACATCTGGGAATTCGAACAAGTACAGAGACAGCTGCGTGCAAGGCCGTGTGCAGCCGATCCGGAAGCTGCCGGTGCCAAATTTAAGCAAAGATCAGTCACAGATCTCGCTCAGTCACCAACCGGTTGGTTGGAGGAGGAATGGAGGCCGACCAAGCAGTGTTCGGCGTACTATTTCAGCGAACAACGCGAACAGTACTTCCAATCAGGAGCAATACGAACAGGGCCTATAGTAGCCTAGCTAGCGCGACTGTACTGCACGAGGGGTAGGCGGCTAGTGGGATTAGCTTTGCCTCTAGGAGTACTCTACAGGCGCCTGCGGCATTGCAGCTTGGCGCTTTGCCGTGGCGGGGCACTGGGGCAGGCACCGCACCGGCACCGGCAGGCGGCAGGTGAGTGTGAGCGAGAGCCGAGAGGTCAGAGATCGGCCGCGCCAGTACTGCTGCTTGCACACCGCACCGGCCGATCTTGTTCCGTCCCTAGCTCCCCTCACGTAATAGCTCCCATCAACGCCCACTGGCGTCATGTTGCGTTCCTCATTTACTCCCTCCTACCACACCTTGCCAACTCCGCCTTGTGAGCGGGCCCCACCTCTCACACAGTCACACACACTCACACTCTACTTTGTGTACTACTACCTCTTCTCGATCCTCTTCCCTATCCCTATATATACACTTTCGTGGACAACACACTCTCCAGGAGCCCAGGTGTGTCCTCCACTCGATCAGCAGCCACTGGGTAGCTAGCTATCTACCAGAGCCCCGGCCCGAAGCTGAAGCTAGCTAGCAATGGCTGCAGCGACTCCTGCTGGTCGTCATCCTAGCAGCTGCATTCCACGGCAAGCTGCCGCCGCTGTCGTGCCGGCCTTGCTGCTGCTGGCGGCGATGGCCGCCTCCTCCTGCGACGCGCAGCCCTCCCCGGGGTACTACCCGAGCTCGAGGTACAGGCCGGTGCCGTTCAACCGCGCCTACGACAACAAGTGGGGCCCGCAGCACCAGACGCTCTCCGGCGACCATTCCGCCCTCACCATCTGGCTCGACAGGACCTGCGGTATGTTGTGTTATTATTAAATTTTACTGAATTAATTAATTACTGGTACCAGGCGATAGCTACAAAAGAAAGAAAGAAAAATTCTTGCCTTTTGTTTTGCTACAAGTGCCCCGATGTGGCTGTGGCCGTGCCCAACTGCCCGTGCATGTGATCGATGTGGCCCATTTTCCACGTATTGTTTGTTGCTCTCGCTGCCGACAAAGACATCACTGCTGCTGGTCTTTTTCAACTGCTTCCACTAGCTCTGATTTGATCATTTTTGCGAATAATGCGTGCGTGCAGGGAGTGGGTTCAAGTCGAAGCACGCGTACAGGAACGGCTACTTCTCCACTCGCATCAAGCTCCCCGCCGGCTACACCGCCGGCACCAACACCGCCTTCTACGTAAGCATCTTATGCAGCGCTGACCTCCCACTCGCTTGGGTGCTTGCATTGGGGGTTGGGGCTAACACACATGTACACATCCATACAGCTGTCCAACAACGAGGCGTACCCTGGTTTCCACGACGAGATCGACATGGAGTTCCTGGGCACGATCCCGGGCGAGCCCTACACGCTGCAGACGAACGTGTACGTCCGCGGCAGCGGCGACGGCCGCATCGTGGGGCGCGAGATGCGGTTCCACCTGTGGTTCGACCCCACGGCGGGGTACCACACGTACGCCATCCTGTGGAACCCCGACGCCATCACCTTCTTCGTGGACGACGTCCCCGTCCGCCGCTACGAGCGCCGCGCCGAGCTCACCTTCCCCGACCGCCCCATGTGGATGTACGGCTCCATCTGGGACGCCTCCGACTGGGCCACCGACGACGGCCGCCACCGCGCCGACTACCGCTACCAGCCCTTCGTCGCGCGCCTCGACCGCTTCGTCGTGGCGGGGTGTTCTGTGTCGGCGCCGCCGGCGTGCAGGCCCGTGCCGGCGTCGCCCGCGGGGGCTGGGCTCACGGCGCAGCAGTACGCGGCTATGCGGTGGGCGCAGCGGGAGCACATGGTTTACTACTACTGCAACGACTTCCGCAGGGACCACTCGCTCACGCCCGAGTGCTAGTGGTAGGCTGGTAGCCCGGTTGCTGCGTGCTTTGTGTTTTGTTTCTTTGCTAGTAGTATATGGTAAGGTGTGGGCAGTGGCTGCCCTACCACCGCCGCGGCTCTCTGCTTGTGATGAGGCGCCCGCGGAGCCCGGTGGTTGAGGCGTTGGTCGTTGGTCGTTGGCGTATCGCCAACAAAGTGGTGTGTCGCCGTTCGTTTCTTCCCGTTGTTGTTGCTTTCCATTTGGTCTCGCATGCATGCATCACATGCGAGGCGCCCCAAAGGGGCAAGCGTCCATGATTCATGGCATCACGCATGCCCACTGTAATACGGATATATTACTATGTATACCATATATATACTCTATATATATTTAATACTCGTTTCCTGTCGGTGAGGTTATACTATGTGATTGTTGTAATGCAATTTTTACCTTACAATCGATTTGTTGTTGCTGCTGCTGCTTTGATGGCGGTCGGTGATTTGTTGTTCACAAATCACAATCGATTTTACATTGCTGGAGCTGTTGATTTTCTCAAGCTAGACTACTGTCAACATCGCCGTGGACCAGGGAAAAAAGAACACAAGGCTGCGTTTACGTGCAGGCATTGACCATACCAGTGTCCAGTGGGCCGAGCATGCCGCTTGCCGCATGGCGAATGCCAGTGCGGCAGTGCCACCAGCTGCAGGTCACTCGGCCTGAAGGACTGCCATGATGCAGCCATGACGTCACAAGAGAAGAGTGACGACTGTACTTGGGCTCTTTGGGCTGAATAGGAGAGTAGATCTCAATGGGCTTTTTACATCTCTGCTTTGGGCCGTTACACTTTTATCCCTAAACCGGTTAACCCACATAAAATGCGCGTTTCACTGGGCCTGAACTGGACCTCTACCATTTCCATCTCAAGCGATCTGGGCTGAGAACCTTAAAAAATAAAATAAAATAAAATAGATTCTAGAAAAAGAAAAGCCTGAATGACGTCCACCTTAGAATCCAAGTATTATTCGGTTGTTCCACAATTCCATGCAGTGGCGCCGTTCGGCTGGACTGAAAACCAGCCGGAATTTACTTTTTATAGCTGAAATCACTGTTTATGCTCTCACAAATTCCTCCAAATTTATCCGGATTCTTCCAAGCGAACAGGGCCTGCAATGTAGTCACGTAGATCCACATTTTGCTCCTCTCCATCTTCTCATGTACTTGCTTCTTCAAGAAATGACATTGTTTTTTTTTTGACAAATTACGACTAAAAACTTTTGTGCATGTTTTATTCAGGGGATTGTACTAGCTATGGTCACCAAGAACTGTAGATTTTGGCTTGCCTAAATTCACTATGACAGAATACCTAATCACAGACGGGCCTCAACTCCATCATAAACAGCCATTTCACGTGTCTGTGACTCTGTGTTGATGTGTCTATGATTTGACCACATCATAGACGATGCTACAACTCGCCAGGACCGGTTTCAGGCATTATCGGAACATTAACGACGCTACCAATAATTATTATTGGAGCAGGAACAGTCACATCATTCCCTCTCCTCTCGAAGCAAAGTTGTCCTCGTCTTTGGATGAATTTCAGCAAGCCCATTCTTTTTTTTTTTTTTTGGCTTGTTTAGATTGCAAGTTTTTTCACTCTCTCTCCATCACATTAAATCTTTGGACATATACATGGAGTATTAAATGTAGATAAAAAAAATAACTAATTACACAGTTTGATTGTAAATTACGAGACGAATCTTTTGAGCCTAGTTAGACCATGATTAGACAATAATTGTTAAATACAAACAAAAGTGCTACAGTGCCAAATACTGATTCCTAACCCCAATCTAAACAAGACCTACTGGAGGAAACAAACCCACTCTGCCTGCTGCGGCTGACCATCAGGCCCAGCAGACGGCTCTCAATCACGTTCACGTGAGACGGGGATTTCCACAACCGCCGTGCATCGTACTAATAATAAAACAAATTATAGAGGCATCACATTTTAAGGATGTTATATCGAGTATCATATAAAAATATCACATCAAGTATTTAAATACACTAGTAGAGAACATACCTTTCATCCGAGGTCAAAATAGGCTCTAGTCCCGGCATTTTTTTGCGCCCAGGACTAGAGAGACCTTTAGTCCCGGTTGGTGTCTCCAACCGGGACTAAAGGTCCCTAACCCAACGGCTTCAAGGCTCGGCATAGTGGCAGGGGACCTTTAGTCCCGGTTGGAGACACCAACCGGGACTAAAGGTGGACCTTTAGTCCCGGTTGGAGCCACCAACCGGGACTAAAAGTCCTCCAACCTTTAGTCCCGGTTGGTTCAAAAGAGAAGCATCCCATCTATTGTTAGATGTGTTGTGTAGGTGGGGTGGTAAGCTACGCGCGAGGTAATGTATGAGGTCTTGGGTTCGAATCTCACAGGACGCAGTGGTGGGAGACATTATTTTTTTTAAAGCTGAGAGGACCTTTAGTTCCGGTTGGTGTTATGCACCGGGACTAAAGGTTCCCGACCCGGGACTCCCGGATGCTTGCTCTCGGGTGGGGAACCGAGACTAGATCCACCGCATCATGACGGCCGCAGATCCTCCGGTGACGTGTGCGTTCAGCGTGCTAAACCTGGGCAAGGTGGCCGAGCTGTTCGTGGCGTGGCAGCGTGGGCTCAAGGGTGTGCCGTCATACTACGCCATCAAGTGCAACCCCAACTCGGCGCTGCTCGGAGCCCTGGCCGCTCTCGGCGCGGGCTTCGACTGCGCCAGCCCAGCCGAGATGGACGCCGTGTTCGCGCTTGGTGTCGCCGCCGACCGCATCATCTACGTGAACCCATGCAATCCCGAGGCACACATCCAGCACGCCGCGAGCGTCGGCGTTGACATCACCACCTTCGACTCGGTGGAGGTCGACAAGTTGACGCGCTTCCACCCGAGGTGCAGGCTTCTGCTCCGGCTCAAGGTCCCCGACGTCGGAGACGCCTCGCTGACCTAGGGCACCAAAATGCGGCGCGCGGCGGGAGGAGGTGGCGCGGCTCTGCGCGCCAGCCAGCGCGGCTCGGCGGTCTCGGGCGTCGCGTTCCACGTCGGGAGCGCCATGTCCCGCGTGGGCGTCTATGCGTGGCCGTGGAGGCGGCCAGCGCGCGTGTTTGACGCCGCCGCCAGCGCCCGCGGCATGCCACCCATGCGCGTCCTGGACATCGGCGGGGGTTCATGGCGGCACCGCCTCCGTTCCGGGGCGCATGCGACGTGATAAACTCACTGCTGGCGGCGAGCCACTTTGGGGACGTCCTCCCGGCCTCTAGGTGATTGACGAGCCGGGCGCTACGCCAGCGAGACGCCGTTCACGCTTCGCCGCGCGTTTTTTAGGAAGCGCCGCGCGGCGAGGTCTTGCGCGGTAATCTTTGGATCGACGACGGCTTGTTCGGCATGTTGTGCTGCGTCCACATGGAGAACTACGTGCGCGCCCTGTGCCAGTGTCGGGTCGCGCTGCCGCCGGCGACGACGCCAACGATGACGAAGGCGGTGAGACTGAGACACACCCGTCGACGGTGTTCGGTCCCACGCTCGACTCGTTCGACGTGGTGGTGAAGGGTTACCATCTGCCAGAGCTGCGCATCGGGGACTGGCTGGTGTTCCACGACGTTGGCGCCTACACCACCGTGCTGAGCTGTGACATCAATGGCTTCTCCACGTTCGACATGAAAACCTACCTCGCCTTCTCCTCTGTCTAGATTTCGATCTACTAGTAGAACCCTTGTTTAGGAACAAAATTCTATGCGGCGGGCAACTTTTCATATGGTGCGACACCACCTGCATGCCATTCAATCGAGCGGACGATGGATGGGTGTCTGTTGTCTAGTGGAGGCAGTGTCGCACCAGCAGCCTTGTGCGGCACCGCCGTATATAAATTCAGAAATGCTATATAATACACATGTGTTTTAACACAGAAAAACACATGAATTTTTTAGCATAGAAAACCACGGGCGCCGTGGTTTGGTTCTTGCGTCTATGAGAAACGGAGCGGAGGGGCGCCGCCAACTGCCTCCGGCAGCCCTCGGCGTGTGCACCAACCGATCGGCCGGACCGGCCGACCCTGCGCCTTTACAGTGCGGCATCGCTTTCTTTGCTGCTGCGCAGCGCGTCGCAGAGCTCCGCCTCTCCGAGCTCGGCCGCACTCAGCCAGCGCTGGGACGTCGGCCTTCGCCAAACTAACGACACCAGCTCCGGTGGCTCACCGCGCTTGAGGCGTTCAATGCCTTGGTGTTCCCCTTCCTCGGCCGGATCTCGTCTTGGTTTGGCCGCGACCTGTCATCGTCGTCGACCTGACCTCCGCTCCGTAGGCGTCAATGGCGAGCTCCTGACCGATCTCGGTGTGTCCAGGACCCATGACGAACGGGTAGGCAATGGAACCAACCGGTCTGTAATTTGTCATTCCATAGAAAAAAATTATTTTCTGTGATATGTGATCTATGATCTTGTGATTATCTGAAGGTAGAAGAAGGCTAGATGTAGAAGAAGAGTGGAGGCTGTTGGATCTTAATCTTATGGTGCAAAAAAATTCATATGTTGAAATTACATAAAACACATGGTTATCCAGTAAACAAACTCATATAAATTTCTTCCTCTTGTTTATACTCCATCCATCCTTCCTAATACATAAGACGTGTGACATCTGACCTACTTTGAAGTTTAGCCCGTTAGCCCATGTGCATGGAGATATTGTGGACGATTTAGTTCCACCTTGATTGTTAAAGGTGGGTAAGACCAACATATAAGGCTTTTAGAGTTTATCCAACTCCTTTTTTGAGGGCTTAGTTTCCTTTGTTCTACCCTAGGAGCCCTCAAATTCATCCCAATAGAGGGTGACACACGGACCCAATTGTCACTCGTTGATTGAGTGAGGTGGTTATGCTTAATATATACTAGGACGGAGGAAGTATTACTCTAAAATCTAATTTTTGAGGGCTTAATTTCCTTTGTTATACTCTAGGAGCCCTCAAATTCATCCCAATAGAGGGTGACACACAGACCCACTTGTCATCCTCGTTGATTGAGTGACACACGGGACCCACTCGTCATCCTTGTCGCTCTAATTGGCTGAGATATGAACTACATAGGAGAGGGATCGGAGTTGCAGATCTCATAGTGTGTGCCATCAGAGGAAGAAGAAGCGCGTGCGGGGAGCCATCTTCGAGGGGTCTCACCGTCGGAGGAAGAACCGGACATCGCTCGTGCTATGCGGAGCCTCGTCGAGGAGGCGGCTTCGAGCCGAGTATACTCGCAGGGGGAGAGGATTCGCGCTGGGAGGGAGCTATGCTGGAGCACCGCCCGGTGGGCCACGGGGTTGCACCGATCACATCGGGGGTGATGCCGAATGAAAGAACATAGAAAGGAAAGAGAAAAAAGAATGCTGCACTACTTCAGCAGTACTTTTTAGCGAACGAATAATGTTTTTCTCTCATAGCATTTCAGAATAAGCATCAGCATAAGCCAAATTTCAGCGAAACGAACATGCCATAATGTAAGAGCCCCACGTACAAGTGTCTTATCTCACTTCAATGTCTCTCAACTAAACTAGAACAAGGATGATCCTGTCCCCCTCAACCAGACACAAAGTAGGGACCATCCCATCCCAAAAACCTGAAATGGATCCATCACATCCCTCTCATCTCAGAACCAACACACCCATAGCTTTCATGGCATCTTTTTTTTACCCCAAAATACTGTGGGGGAGATCCCCACATTGCACGATTTTTATATTAATTTAATGAAAAAAATACTTACAACAGAGTTTTAACTAAAAGCATCAAGCCAAACACGAAAGGATGACCTAAGGTCCTCCTTCCAATGAACAGATTGGAGGAGACATTGACTCTTAAAATTGGACAACCATACACTAGGGCTTGGGTCTCTTCTTCGGAAGACCTTGTCATTATGCAGCTTCTACAGCTCCCATGCACCCCGCCTCCATGAAGAAAGGAAGGTTCTGAGCCATTGGTGCTTGAGCCAGCCTGTCCCTTTCATGACATCTTAGGGGCAACTCCATTATGCGTTCTAAGATCAAGCCCAATAATATAAGACTCGTATATAAGTAAAGCCAAGTCACCAATAGACAAGTTTAAAGTCTAATACATACAACAACTATTCTTTTAACTGGGTAGGCCCCTCGGTTGGGAAATGAGTCTGTTAAGGTTAGTTTTCTCTCTCCTTATCTGGTTACGAGTAGCTCACGTGGTGGGTGATTCACCCATTGTTGTACCTGTCCTAAGCCAGTGCAAAGAGGAGAGAGCAGAAAAGATGCTAGCCCTTAACAACACCTTACATAGTGTAAACAATAGAAAACAATTTTTCTTCTTTCATCCTTTCACCTCTCTTATTTCCTCACCACTCATATATTGATTGCTCACCCATCAACATACTAGTTTTTTATTTAGTGTGGGCCCACCTTAGTATATACTCCGTATAAGGAATTTACACGATGGAAACTTTTTGGCTAACGAAGCACCTATCGACGTGTCAACCTTTACACTTTGCTAAGAGGAAATACGCTGCGGCTGGCCTTAGACAACTCCATCTGATAAGAAGTCAACATCTTCAACTTTATCTAAAATTTTACAAAAAAGTAGTAATATTTACTATATGGAACGAATACCATTAAATAAATTATAAAATATTTTTTTATAATATTTGAAAATATAGTCAATGATATTATTTTCTTAAAATTTAAGAAAATTTGACTTGTCCTAAATCTATAATTATATATATGTTTTTGAACAGCGGGAGTACTCGTTTAGTGCCTTGTACTTACCCTTATATGCCTACTTGTTCAGACGCCCTCTAGTATATGTTTTGTGTGAAGATCCATATCCTAATTTTATAGTATGATTTATATTAATTAGCAAATAACGATAACCAATATCGACCACAATATACAAATTTTGTGTAGAAAATCCTTGGAGGAAAAAAAAACCCACAGATGTTTCTAATTCGCGCCTCAAACCGGGCGGCGTGACAGCAGATGGAGCGCACCTATCTCCTCTCGGACTCGCAGATGTGCACATAGCCAAAATAAATAAATAAAGCAGGTTGGTAGAGTCTTCGGTCTGCGACACCGCCGCACAGGAACTCGCGTGGGACACCACGTCTTCGCCTGACACGCGTCCCACTGGCCCCACCCCGTCGTTCCGCGCCGCGCGCCCCTCTGCTCAATCCGTGGCTCCGCGCTCCTTGTCAGCCAACGATCCAAATAGGTAGGGTTTGGGACAACTCCATCATGCCAAAAAGTGGATCTGAATCAAAGATTCACTTAGATTCATCGTGGAGCAGCTCCACTAGTGAACCTAGAAGAGCTAGAGGTGCTTGGGACAACTCCACCTTCATCTCTATTTCACTTCCACGTGGGTCCCACACGTCAGCCCTTCATCCCCTCTATCTTCATCTTCCTATAGATCATAACAGAGCAAAGCATCGCTGGGGAGTGGGGAGTGGCGCACGGCTGGCCCTGGGCGGGGCGGGCTCTGCGAGGGCGCGACCACGGCGCGTGGGGCTCTGCGTGGGGGCGCGGCTGGCCATGGGTAGGGCCTGAGCAGACCGCGTCGGGGCAGCGCTCGCGGATGGCGTTGGGCCCTCGTGCTCGGGGTGGGCGGCCTGGGGAGTGATGGACTATGGTCCTAGGGGCTCCCCATAGGGGTTACCACTCATATAGGCCCAGGGCTAGCCCACAATCTGCTGAAGGACACGAGACAAGGTGGCGGGGTCTTCAGGCTATCTAGATCGACTTAGTCGGTTTACTAAGAAAGTCAGATTCTGTAATAGGATTATGACTCTTCCATTGTAACCGACTAGGACTAGATACATGTCCTTACCCTCTCTCCTATATAAAGAGAGGTCTGATGTACCCCTTGTAACCCTAACAATCATACCAATCTATCCAACGCAAAAGGCTACACGTCGACTGGACGTAAAGGCTATTACTCGATCACGAGGGCCCGAACCAGTATAAACCGTTCGTCTCTTTACGTTTGTTGTCGAGTTCTGCGTACGCCGAAGCCCTTAAAACATCGTCCCAGTTAACCCCATGATGAGTTGTCGGTCATCAAACACTGACAGATAGTGCGCCAGGTAGAGGCTTTCGACGACTTCATGATCGAGAGCTCGGCGGATCTCGACAACATGATTTTCTCGACGGGAACCACCTTCATCTTCGGCTCCTGGATCTGCAAGGCAGACGACAGCGGCAAGCTCCAAAGTCACCTCATGGAGGTCCCGGCAATTCGGGCTCCTTTAGCCGTCTCTAAACCATGCTGGATCATCTCGCCGAGAAGTTTTCTCACCTGTCAATTTCTGATCTAACTCGGACACGGGAGGTTAGCAAGAACCAAGACTCACACTTGGAATGAGCGAGCTGTCTGAGTTGGAGATCCCATTTGAAGTCCAACCTAAAGAACCAAGTCGTTTTCCACTCGAACTCAAGAATACAACTTCAATCTATCAAGATACAATCAGCTACCTCGTGTAGTCCGAGTAAGAGATCCCATTGATAGGTTCCCAAAAGGGCCTGGTTTTATCCATCACACCTGAGGGGAACATTGTTCATTGGCCGGGTGCTCGACCCGACACCTCTTCTATAGATCCATCATGTCTAGTCGGCATGGTAGAACTCCTGCCTTACAAGGACAGCAACACCCTTCCAACTGACAACGATCACAGTTCTACAGAGATTTTGGACAGCGCGACGGCCATAGAGTCTAGGACTCACTCGGCACCGAGACATTCTAGAGAAGTCTTCATGGCCAATCACCCACCTCACATCCCTATGCCTCAAGCACCACATATTCAAGATGGAGAAGCAACTTTGTCTTACATCTCCCTAGATCCCCCAGCACCAGATGGGGAGACTAACGAGCAAAAGGCGGCTAGGGAAAGGAAGAACAGAGCACGATAGGCTCGTCATAACCACGCCCAACACCGCAAGGAAGAGTGAGAGCGATATCAGGCAGCCTGCCGAGAAGTTGAGCTACAGCACTTGGCCGCTGAAAATGAGATCGAACAGCGCTACCAAGATGAACAGAGGAATCGGCAACATCGAGAGCGTGACAATATGAGAGTTTCCGCTTCATGTAATCTCGACACTGAGTTCATGGAAGTAGCTGGCCATAGGGTTTTCACTACACCCTACGCCAATGTCTACGCCCTGGCAAATGAATTAGCCACTATAAAGAACCCAATGAATGATCAACGGTGTCTTAAAGTCATCCTAGAATCCACAGCCCTACAGATGCAAGCCGCAAGGAGGGTATCCGCCGCTCCCAATCCTTCTCAAGGGCTAGATCCTCGTGCCAACTCTCAACAGGGAAACACACAATGAGTACCAGCCCACTCGCATCTAGGGCCCAAGGGTAATCAGAACAGGAATCAGGGTGCCGCGTAGTCCGCCTATCATCACCATGGTTATCACTGCAACCTTAGGGAGGACAGAGGTGAGTCCGAGTATAGGGAGGCCGATATTTCATCCAACAGGTTCCCATATTTCTCAGACAGACTTCTCAATGTCTGGTTACCTTACAAGTTCAAGCCGTCCAACCACTCTAAGTACGACGGGAAGACAGAGCCCAACCAATGGTTACTCATCTACTCTCAGTCCATCGAGTTGGCTGGTGGCGATGATGATATCAAAGTCCTATATTTTCCAATGGCTTTGGAGACCGTGCCACTCATCTGGTTTGACAAGCTACGTCCGGCTTCCATTGATACATGGGAGCAGCTTCAACGCTAGTTTTGTGAAAACTTCTGCGGAGTACTCACACATCCAAGTACTCGGATTGAGCTCAGAACGTGCAAACAGAAGCCATATGAGACCTTCCAGGAATACTACCGCCGCTTTGCAGATTAACAAGCCCAAGTCTAGGATATCATAGACAGAGAGGTAATTGAACACTTCTCTAATGGGATCAAGTACAAGTGGTAGTTTGAAAAGTTCTACGATGATAACCCAGAGATCGCTGAAGATTTCAAGCGAACAGTACAAAAGATGATAGCATCTGAAGAGCGTACTCGCGAGCGATTTCCACGAGGTCAGCAGGACAACAGAAATTATGACCCCAAGGGCAATCGGGGTGGATAGTCCAATAGAAAATGAGGACCTGATAACACCCTTACCTCCATGGATAGGTCTAATAAGGCTAACAAGAATAACAAGAAGTTTGAAGACCTTAAGAATTTACCCTGCAGCCAACTCTAGGAGCATATGACGGCCGAGTGCAGACAACTCTAGGAGCTGGGGTTTTACGCCAAGAGCAACAAGGGCAAGGGTAAGGCTGATAACAACAAGGATGGAGATGACAACCCTGACCCAGGTTTTTAGCAGCCTAAGGGCGCCATTACAGTAATCCTCGTAGGAGTTCCATCCTCAGCTAACAAGCGCACTGGAAAGTTGGCACTTTAGGATATCATGGCAGGAGAACCCTCAATGCCTAAGTACCTTAACTGGTCCGAATACCCAATCTAGTTTTCCAAAAAAGATCAATGGACTAGCGTGTCCAATGCTGGCCATTACCCACTCATCCTGGGTCCGACAATAGCTGGCATGACGGTCCCCAAGGTCCTAATTGATGGCGGTGTAGGGTTGAATATTATATTTGTAGATACACTGAAGAAAATAGGCTTAGATTTTACCAGCCTACTTACTCCAACAGACGTCCCCTTCTATAGAATAGTGCCCGGCAAAGCTGCTATGCCACTTGGACAGATCACTCTCCCGGTCACGTTTGGTACCCCAAAACAATTATCGAACGGAGTTCATCAAGTTCGAGGTGGCTGATTTTGAATCTTCTTACCATGCCATCTTCGGGCAACCGACTCTAGCCAAATTTATGGCCGTTCCCCACTACCGGTACCTCTTGCTCAAGATGTTGGATTCTAATGTTGAACTCTCCTTCCGGGGTGATCTAAAGCGCTCCTACGACTACAACACGAAAGTCGTCCAGATCGCAGCCAAGGCACAACAAGCGTTCAAAGCATAGGAGATTGCCAACCTCGCACAATAGACTAAGCTCAAAGACATGGACATACCGACTAAGAAGGTGAGTATCATTACACCACCTTTTGACTCGGATATCATCAAGATTGACCTGGGTACCGGTGATCCCACCAAGACGACACTTATCAGTGCCCACCTTCCTAAGGAATAGAAACTTGCGCTCACCAAGTTTCTTAGGGACAACAAAAATATCTTCGCTTGGAAGCCGGCCGACATGCCAGGTGTCCCGAGAGAGTTGGCTGAGCACAAACTAGAATTGAATCCTAGCTCAAAGCCGGTCAGCCGACATGCCAGGTGTCCCGAGAGAGTTGGCTGAGCACAAACTAGAATTGAATCCTAGCTCAAAGCCGGTCAAGCAACACCTACGATGGTTTTCACTAGACAAGAAGACAACTATCAAGAAGGAAACCACCAAAATGTTGGCAGCCGGGTTCATTAGGGAAATCCTACACCCTGACTGGCTAGCCAACCCAGTACTCGTTTAGAAGAAGAACTCGACCGAGTGGCGCATGTGCGTCGACTACACAGATCTCAACAAGCATTGCCCAAAGGATCCCTTCAGGCTACCTCGCATTAATCAGATTGTAGACTCTATGGCTGGGTCAGCCCTTTTATCCTTTCTTAATTGTTACTCGGGCTACCATCTGATTGCCCTTAGGAAAGAAGATCAAAGCAAGACATCCTTCATCACTCCGTTTGGCGCCTACTGCTACATGACTATGTCCTTTGGGTTAGAAAATGCTGGTGCAACCTATCAACGGGCTATCCAGGCATGCCTGAGTGAACAGATCATTCGTAATGTAGAAGCCTACGTAGATGATGTAGTCATCAAGACCAAGGATCCCTCTACTTTGATCGCTAATTTGAAGGAAACCTTTGACAACCTCTGAGAATATAAGTGGAAGCTTGACCCAACCAAGTGTGTGCTTGGGGTTTCATCTGGATAGTTGTTGGGTTTTCTTGTGAGTCATCGGGGTACTGAAGCCAACACAAAGCAGATCCAAGCTATCACTCACATGACTCGTCCTCATTGCATCAAAGACGTTCAGAAGCTGACAGGGTGCATGGCCGCCCTCAATTGTTTTATCTCACGACTTAGGGAGAAGGGTTTGCCCTTCTTCAATTTGTTGAAGAAGTCTGGCAAGTTTGAGTGGACAACAGAAGCAGATAAAGCCTTCCAGAAGCTTAAAGAATACCTCTCTACCTCTCAGATACTCACTCCACCCGAAAAACGAGAACCACTTTTACTCTACATTGTAGCTACTACTACGGTAGTTAGCACAACAATTGTTGTGGAATGAGCTCAAGAAGGACAAGCACATAAGAGACAATGACATGCCTATTACCTTAGTGAAGTGCTACCAGACTCCAAGGCCATGTACCCGCATGTGCAAAAGCTCCTCTATGCCCTCCTGATTACTTCTCGCAAGCTCCACCACTACTTTGACGAGCATAAGGTCACAGTGGTATCCGACTTCCCACTCGACGACATCCTACACAACCGTGACACAATAGGGCGCATATCTAAGTGGTTAGTCGAACTCGGAGCACTCAACATCGAGTTTGCCTCTCGTAAAGGTATCAAATCCCAAGTTTTGGTTGATTTTATAGCCGAGTGGACCAAATTCCAGCAACCTACTCCCACAATTATTCTGGACCATTGGAAGATGTACTTTGATGGCTCTCTCAAACTTGGGGGCACAGGTGCTGGTGTCCTCTTCATCTCTCCTAATGGAAAGTAGTTTAAGTATGTCTTATAGATACTCTAGCCTGCTACCAACAACGAAGCCAAGTACGAGGCCCTTCTACACGGCCTTCGAGTCGTGTTCTCACTCGGCATCAAGTGACTACTCGTCTATGGTGACTCTTCGGTGGTCATTAACCAAGTGAATAAAGATTGGGACTGCACCAAGGAAACCATGGATGCTTACTGTGTAGAAGTCCACAAGCTTGAGAAGCATTTTCAAGGCTTAGAGATCCATCATGTCATAAAAGATCTCAACATTGCAGCTGATGTTTTAGCTAAATTGGGATCAGACAAAGCGCAAGTACCAGCTGGTGTGTTTGTTTAGGAACTCGGTGTTCCCTCAATCAAGCAGAAGTTTCTACATCAACCGACACCCCAACTCCCGATGTACAAGTGCTAGTCATCAACCTGACATGGATACAAGTCTTCATTGACTACATCCGAGACCATAAATTGCCTGACGACAAGGTAGAAGCAGAGCAGATCACACGTAGAAGCAAGAACTACGTCTTAGTCGAAGATAGGCTCTACCAATGGGGCACATCCTCTGGTGTTTTCCTTAAATGCATCACACCTGAAGAAGGGCAGAAGATCTTAGAAGAAATCCATTCTAGGTGCTGTGGTAACCATGCTGCCTCTAGAACTATAGTCGGCAAGGCTTTTAGATTTAGGTACTATTGGTCTACAACACTCAAAGACGCAGAAGAGTTTGTACGACACTGCAAAGGTTGTCATTTTTTTGCCATACAAGCCCACGTTCCAGCACACAACCTCATATGCATCCCTCCATCATGACCTTTTTCATGCTGGGGGCTTAACATGGTGGGTCCTCTCAAATGCGCTCCAAGTGGCTTTGAGTACATCTACATAGCCATTGATAAGTTTACTAAGTGGATAGAGTACAAGCTGCTCGTCAAATTCAACGCTTCCAAGGCAGTCGAGTTCATGCAAGATATTATGTACCGGTTCAGCATGCCCAATAGGATTATTACGGACCTCGGCTCACCCTTCGCAGCTATCGAGTTCAGAATTTGGGCTCAAGACTACGACATCAGCATCGCTACGCCTCTGTTGCTCATCCTTAGGCTAACGACCAAGTTGAACGAACTAACAGGCTATTACTAGCCGGATTAAAGCCCATGCTATTTGATGAACTTAAGGATTACAACGGCAAGTGGATCTACGAGTTACCCAAAGTGGTTTGGGGATTGCGCACTCAGCAGAGTAGAGCGACATGGTACTCAACCTTCTTTCTGGTTTACGGTTCAGAAGCCATCATACCAGCAGACTTGATATGGAACTCTCCTAGGGTCGAACAGTATGACAAAGGCGAAGCAGATGACACCTGACGACTAGAAATCAACAGTGCTGAAGAAGTCAAGCTTAACACACTCTTCTAGTCTGCTAGATTCCTGCAAGGCTTGCATCGTCACTATGACAGAAACGTGTGTCCTCGCACTTTTCAAGTCGGAGATCTAGTCCTTAAGCGTATCTAGAATACTGCAAGACGACATAAGTTACTCAATCCCTGGGAAGGCCCTTTCATCGTCTCTAAAGTCACTCGGCCAGGCTCCTTCGAGTTAATCATAGAGGAAAGCGATCCCGTGCCTAACTCTTGGAACATTGACTAGCTATGGAGATTTTATGCTTAATAGTATTTAAGTAGTTTTCTTTTTTAGTAAATTCAGTCTTCTAGCTCATGTACTTAAGATTCTTCGTTATTAATACAGAGTCAATGTTCTTCGCTAGATGCATCCGCAAGGTACACAACTTGGCAGTTGTACACACCTTTACTTAGCATTCAACACATCATATATGAGATATACAGCTGACCGATTACGTGGCTACACGTCTCTAAAAATGATAAATTCACTCGTTACACAATATTTACTCTGTACACCGCGTACTGGGCTATATTGTTTTTGAGATACGCCTCCTACTCGGACGGCTTATGTCTCTTTGACCGAGAGCCAAACACCAACATTTAGTCTAACTATCACATGTCGTCCTGGGTAGGGTGGTTCCCAGAAGCAAGGTACCTGATTTGTTCACTATGGGACGGGATCCTAACAGCAAACGATCGTTAAAAAGGCCCCTTGAACAAGTGACATTGCGCACTTAACATCAATGGAAGGGTCTAACATGATTCTAATCATATTGACTATGTTGATCATCCTTTACTCGGCTAATCAGTCTTACGCGCCTTAACAAAGGACTATGCAAGACAAACTAAAGCCTAAACAGACTACAATCTCACTAACAGATTAACAAGCATAAAGGATAACTTTATACAAAAAGCCAATACCCAAAAGTACCTGGCCTCGCACAAAAGTTAATTGTTTTTTATAGCCAAACGCCCAGCTACTTGGCTACACTACACAAAGGTCTACTGAGATGGGCCTACGGTCTTTGGCCAGAGCTGCTTCATTAAGTGGTCAGCCAGATGCTCAACTCCCTTCTTGGCGTCAGATAGTACTTCAACTGAGTACTCTGTGTAACATCCTCGGTACCCTCGGTGTTACATCCTAAACAAACTACTAAATCATGTCATGAGCATGTGATAGAATGTATTGATAAATTTCTTGTATCCTAAAATAACCAATAAAAATGTTAAATGAATGTTGATTCAATAGCTCATGTATATCAAGTAGTGTTAAAAATCAATTTTTATTAAACAAAAATACTATAGAACATGTGTGTGATACTTAAATAAAGTTTGAAGTACAAATTTTATAGATGACAATGCAACTCTTGCTGTACAAAAATAATATCACTAGCTAGTATTTCTAATGGCTTGGAAATGGAACTTGAAGTCAAGTTCAGCTCAAGACTTGGAAGAAATTTTAAGTTTGAAAACAGTGTGACAATGCCATGTTGATTAATTAATTCTGGAAAATCTAGCTAAAGGTCAATGATGTATTTTTGCTCCTTATGGTAGACTAATGTATCATCGTTGGCATGGTCGAGGTAGTTTTGCTTCAACTGTGTTAGGTTAGTTTTTAGACGTGCTTTAAAATTTGTGAACGTCATGTGCTTGGGCTGTGCGCACGGTCACCTCGCGTAGCTGGCCGCATTCCGCGCGCCGCTGTGCTGATGCCCAGTTGGCCTGCATGGCCATGGGTTGGCCATGGCTGGCCCAGCGGGCCACTGTCGTCGCCCTGCAGCTGTTGGTCGTCGCGCTGCTACCCTACGCACCGTTGCACCGTGTCGGAGGGTTGCCACTGCTCTACACCGGTGCAGCCGCTACGTGATCGCATGGCTTGGTGTCATCGCAATGCTATTGTCGGGTACCCCCGCTGTCGCCGCGTGCGTGCGCCATTTTGATTGCTGATCCGCGCACGGGGTCGGGCCGAGGCTGGGGCCGTTGTTGCCATGGCTACGGGCAGTTGCCCTGCCCTGTGATTCAACTACCGCGAGTCCGTGTCACCGCTCACTACGTCTGGGTTAGCCGACCCCAGCTTCAAGGTGTCCATGACGCCTCCCTGCTTCTCCCTGTCCTGCTAGCCGACACCGGTGAGCCGCTCAGGCCCGCCTACCGCATTCAAGTGCTCGCGACGCTGGCACACCTCTTGGCTCCGTCTAGCGCTACCCGACGTGCCTCCTGCCCACGCTCGTGCGTCCATGTCCTCACGTTGTCATACCCTATCGGGTCGTGGCCATGTCACCTCTAATGGAGCCGTGTCGCGTGATGTAGCAGGGGCGATGCGCCGCCCTCTTCCCTTCATAATCACCAACTCAAAGCTTCCTAGTCCAATTTCTCACGTCAGCGAGTAGCAGAGGAAGTTAGCTAGACGCCCCACTCTCGTCGGGTCCAGCGGTGGTCTAGCCATGGCTAATTTTAGATTTTGCTCGCCGCCGGTCATGTGCACCGTTGAGCCGGTAGGTTTGGGGGTAAGGCCCGTAGGGTTAATAGCAGTTCAATTGCTCGTAACCCCAAACTCACCTTGACTCCCTCCATCCGGTGCTCATGCTATCTTGGCCAGGGAACTCATCAGTGATGTGGTGACGCATGGGCATCCATCCCGAAGCACCGCCACCCCTGCGGCTCGCACGTGGCCAGACCGTCACAGTGCTCCCTGCTTCAACAGTCAGCAAGGCGTACATCACGGTGAGCTACTAATGCTTCTCCTCCATCTCTACCTTTACGTGAGGGCGTAGGCTCGCCAGAACAGTCGTGCCACCACCACGGATAGCTGCTCACCGCTGCAACCCACGACAGTGCGCCTTCGAGTCTCTAACCGCCACCCATCCTTACGCGTTTAGCTGTAGATGGTGGTTGGCCCGCTAATTCCGTCGTAGCGAGCCTAGTTGGCCCAGCGTATCCGCCTTTTGCCTTCGGCCACCGCGCTAACGTGGCGGGGGTTTCTAGGGACCTGCCCGTGGTGAGGATGAGAACAATCGAGGCCTAGGTTGCAAAGCCACTGCCGATAGGAACAGTACGCATGGTAGTCGTACTATTACCTCGAAGCTCGGAGGCTTCTCTGCAAAACCATCATATCACGTGGGCTCCCCAGCCTTGGGCCACGTTGGGTCGTTGCGACGCGCCCGCGGCCGCACCCGCGCTAGGCTACTCGGCCGAATTAATGGCCACCGACCCTTTTCTTTTTCTAAAGCGTTTTCTAATTTAGTTTTTAAGGTAAACTTGTAAATTCAATATAAATTTGTGTAGTTGGCCAAAAATTATGAAACTAATTTTGTTAGGTTCTGAAAATCATGATCTATCTGCTAGTATATTTTGTTTACATAGTTTTATAATATTTTTAAGAGTTATCTAATTAATTTAAGATGCCTAATATTGTAAGATATAAGCTTATAAGAATTGTTGTGATAAATTGGTGATAGTGTTGGCTCTAAAACTTTCATAGTAAATTCCTAAAATCATTAGGTGCTCCCTGTAATTTTTATAGCTCCATAATAATTTGTTTGCTAGGGTAGCTAAATGAGCCTTAGTTCGAAAATATATGTTTAATCAATAAAATATCAAAACACCTTGGGATTTTAGAACTAAAACATTTTTTGGAGGCAAAGTCTTACTTGACGATGTGAATACATAGACTAGCACGTTAGTCATTAAAGCTAGCTCGTTAGCTTACGGAGCGTAATCATTTATTTAAGAGTTGCGGTTACCGTTGATTAGTTGTGTCTCTTCGTTGCATCCACGTATACCATAATAGGAACAACGATGGATCATGGAGTCGACCGAAGTAGCGGAAAGGATGGTTCCTTGATGATTGGGTCACCGCAATGGAATGGTAACTTTTGGTTATATCTTACCCAGGCAAGCCCCGGTGTATAACCCCTATTATTTTGCACTTTATTTTATGCTTGTGCATTAAGTTTTAAGGAGTTGAATGAAAACCCACTTATATATATATATATATATATATATATATATATATATATATATATATATATATATATATATATATATATATATATATATATATATATATATATATCCTTATCTATGAGTCCTACTAGTATGTCAGGATCATGTAGATTGCTATGCCATAGGGCTCGGTAGAAGTCGAGTGATTACCCGTCATTCGCTAGAGATAGGAAAAATATTATTGTTGTTACTATATTACTATCACATGGAATATATGTGGAGTATAATTGAAGACCGGACGGAATGGTACTTTGGATCTGGACTTGGTTAGGCATTCGAGCGAGGCTCGGATTGCACTTGTTCCGTCTATGTCGATTGAGGACCATCCGTTGTTGTGGATGGTAGTCAGGTCATAGACTTATTATCCTGAGCACATACTTGCTTATTGGAGCGGGAAGGCTCGTTATGCTCTTGTCGTGGGTTCTTGCTCTTTCTGGACCGGCTGATTGGAGGCGGGGAAAGGTGAAGGTCTAAGCACCATATTAAGACCGGGTCTCAAGTGTGGGGGTTTGGAGTCCAAGTTTGGACGGGGACCTAGACCCCTTGATAGGAGTGGAATGGGTTGGTCTTGTTTATGCCTAGGGTACAAACGTGCCGTGTGTTTCGTGGTACCCAGCTGTGATACATTGATTCGCGAATCGCCGTTTCTGTGAGACGGTATCGATTTGGCTATGGTCTAGCACCATAGTAAGAACTGAAATAGGAAAGATGATAAAATGGTTCTGATTGCTCACCACCTGGTTGAAAGTAGCATAGGTGCTTACATAGAGTGGTTAGTTAATGAACTAATGTTGACTGCCAATAAAATTGAATATAAGGACGCACGTTTAGTAATGTTTCCTGTAGATGCAATAACCCACAAGCCAGATAGCCTTGCATATCCTTAGAGTCTTTTATTTTCCTTCTGTCGGGTAAGTCTTGCTGAGTATAATCGAGTACTCAGGGTTTTATTCCCCCTATTGCAGGTGATCGGAGGATACATAGAGCTGACCCTTGTGTGTGGAAACCTCATGGTGGGTTTAGAGATGATTCCTTTCGCGCTACGACCGTAGTGTTTATTTAAAACCCTCATCAAAGGTTTTTATAAGAAAAGATGTAAAATCTACTAGTATCTCTTGTATATAAATATCCACTATGTTAATACTCATAAGAAAAGATGTAAAATCTGCTAGTATCTCTTGTATATAAATGTCCACTATGTTAATACTCCATCATGTCATTAAATTAATCTTTGCTTCCTCTATAACTCTGATAACATTATTATATTATGCTGTTATAATCAATTGAAGTAATATTCTATTACTGTAATAAAGAGATGTAAGAAATGAATTAAGAATGTTGTAAACTTTATTCTCTCATTTATGATCCTGATAGAAAAATATGGATTTTTCGAGTTCTCCCTTGGGGTGTGCTCGCCGGAACTGCGTAGTTTAGTGTTATCTCTTGAGTACTTAGTATCTAATGAAAGACAAGTACTCTTGAGAGGCATTAGATTAGACGGTTCTCCCACGCTCTGCCTCCTGGAACTCTCCACAGGCGTCAACTCTATTCCGGGGATCACTAGCTGAACTGTGGCAAGCGTACGAGTAACCCCATCTTTTGCCAAGAATTGTGCATAAACGTTGGCATGGTTAGGGATCATCTCTGCTAGCTCTGCCATTGTCCGGTTCTCGTCTCCTTGCTCCTCGAAAAAGCGTAGCACCGGGCCAACGCCTGCACGCAAGGCTCGCAGCTTCTCATCAAAAGCCTTGGCCCGATTAACGGCCTTCTGGGTAGTCTTCATGGCCTACAGGAGATCCCGGATTTGTTTAGCCTTTGCTAAGACGGCTTGTGCTTCTCCTACCTCTTGGATTTCGCCATCTCTAAGGTTGAAGGCTTGAAGGTACTCTTCTGCCCTATTACGGTGCTGCTCTACAAGAGCCTCAACATCTACAAGGTGCATTTACGAGCATTAGTTAAAGATTTCTACAAATCATAACTACATGGCTCAGTTTAGACAAAGTACCTTTCAACTTATTCACCAAGGCCTGGCTCTTGGTTTCATAGGATTCCTTGGCCTTCTTCTGGCCATCTTGGGTAGCCATCAACTCTGCCAAGGCCATGTCCTGGTCTTGATGAGTGGCCTGAAGGTTCCCACTGATCTCATCAACCTGAGTCTGCAGAGCTTGCACTGACTCCAGTCGATGACATTCTGCAGCGGCCAACTCTTTCGCATGCTGCAGCTTCAGATGCGCCACCTCGCTAGACAAGTCTGCATGTATCAGCTGAGCCTGCTGGGATGCCTTAACCTCCATTTCCTACACAACAAGCTACTCATGCAATGTTATATACAACATACAGCAGTAAGGCAGGTATGGGTAAAAGGATAACTACTTACTCTGAAAGCTGCATCGAAATCGACAGTCTTCTGGGTGACTACGCTCCACGCTTCCCTGGCTCGAGCTAGGATTGGAGCATAAGACTCCAGCAGTTGCCGACTTCTACTCGGTGTCTGCTCCGCCTGGGTGGTCAGCACCTTCATAGCTTCTGAGCTACTCGGATTCTCTGCGGGCTCTACGGGAGGGGTACTCAGCCTGTTCTCTTGGTCTCCTCTAGGTAGCTCCACTATAGGATTATTCACCGATGCCCCCTTTAGGGACACAGGGTCCGTCTTGGGGCGGGGTGGAATCTTCCCTCCACTCGATGCCCTACACCATCAAGAGCAATTACACTCCTATAAAGCAATCAGAGTATTTACAGTCAAGATGAGTTGGCTTTACTTGTGCTTTAGTGGATGTCTTGCGCAAGGAGGTTAGCCTCCTCGAGGTAACCGGTGCTGCTCCACCAAACGGTGTATCTTCATCGCTAAACTCTAGCATCTCGAGCAATTGGTTCTTGATCTACGCAACAAAATCAGGGTTTTCACCCCCCGATGACGTCCCAGCCGTCTGTTTGGCGGCTGGCTCGGCTATTTCTATCAAATAAGCACGAGAAATAAAGGGACCGACTACTTCGAAAGACAACCGAGAAGGAAAAAGGACTCTTACCTTGCTGCTGGGAGGTGCTCTCACTCTATTTCCGAGCTGTTCTCCGTGGTTTTCTTTGCAAGGGCGTGGTGTCCTCAGACTCCACACTCGGGCTCCTTGCCCGCTTCCTCTCGGCTTCACCAGCCTGCCTTTGGCCATGCTAGTTGTCTGTAATGGTGGCCTCGGAGTCATCCGACTCCTCTCTAGCCCTCGCACCGCCCTGAGCGCCAGAGCCAGCGTTCCTAGGCGGAGGCGGTGGTGGTAGCTGGGGGAGATCCATGAAGTTACGCCCCAAGTGCTGCAGATGGAAAACAATACAATATCAGTAATGGTACTCGGCCTTATCAAGTTCAAAATAGAGATCCAGAGAAACTTACAGTTGGTGGCGGGTTCGCAACGTGGTACTTGTCTTTTGCCGTGGGTTGCTCTTTCAACTGAGCAAACATGTGCTGCAGTTGATCCAACAACTCGGCATTAGATAATCCTTCTTTGGTTACATGGCCTGGGTCCTCAGGTCCCGTGTACTCAAATCCGTAGTTCAGCCTCTGTTGTAAGGGTTGCACTCATCGCCCTAACCAATTGGCAGCTACGCCTTCTCTGGTCAAGCTGCCATTACGGCACACAACAATCTAGGCGATATGGGTGCGGATGACCTCAAAGTCCTCCATAGTCAGGTTCTCTTACTCCCAAAAGGGATTCACCGTGGGGGGCTCGGCAGATTGGGTTTCTAAGGACGGTAATGCATTGCCAGAGTAAAACCATCTGCTATTCCACTTCTTATTGGAATCCTTCAGAGTATAGGACAAGTACTTTATTTTTTGCTATCCTAAACTGGAACCCGCTCCACCCACTACATCAGGGTTGGCGGCGTCTGGATGCGGTTTCAACTTGAAGAAATAGCGAAACAAGCGGATAAAAGGGGATCCCAAGAAAGCTTCGCAAAGATGAACAAAGATGGAAAGTTGCAGAATGGAGTTTGGATTAAGATGGTTCATGCGGATGCCATAGTAATGCAGCAATCCACGGAAGAAATCAAAGGTGGGTAACCCTAACCCTTTTTCAACAAAAGGAGTAAAAAGCACTATCTCTCCCTCCTCGAGTTTGGGAACACGATGGTTACCAGGGGCTTTCCACTCGTCGAGTTGTTTCTCTAGGAGCAGTCCATTCGCGTGCAGCTTGATCCACATCTCCTCCTTCATGGTCGACTCCTCCCAAATCCGCATCTCCGCGGCGTACGGATTCGCTCCGGTCGTCTGCTTCTTCCCCCCCTTTGACACGGAGGCAGCTTCCCCCCCTTTGACACGGAGGCAGCGGTGGCGGTGGCTCTCTTTGATTTTGCCATCTTGCAGAAATTTATGAACTTTTTCACTTGCATTCACTGGCGGCGGCTAAGGTTTGTGAAATGAGCAAAAGCAAGAACACTAGCGGCGGCGGTGGGAATGAAAGGAGTAAAACCCTCATTTACCGCAAGGGATTATTTATAGGTACGGTCATAACCCTTCGGCTTCCCTGTTACCGCAGTGTGGATCTGGCGTTGTTCCGTTACTGGACTTCTACGATGGCCCAACTGGCCCTTCGACTTCTCCGCTGCTACAGTCTGAAGATGACACAACACCGTTATTGAGTTTGTAGACGGCCTGGATGGCTCTTTGATTTCCACGTTATGTGGCTTCATGCCGTTCACATGGTTCACCGTTCTTGACTGACAGCCATGCGGTTTCACAGTATTCATATTATGAAGCATCACAGATCAAAGACAAGTCTGATTTTTTTGGAAAATTTTTCATTGAAGAGTACAAATATTGGATACACCGATTTTCAGAAAATTACAAGTACAACACCTACTCGGCTATGACAAAGTACTCATACACTAAGTGCTTCTCAATAGGTACTTTCGTACCTGATGCACCTGGATCCAAGAGGGAAAGAGTAGTGCATCCGGGTAAATAACAGAAGTGGAGTGTGTCCTAACCTAGAACCTAGGAGATTGTCCGACTACCAACATTTGTTGGCCGCAGGAGGCAGCCTACTGGCTAGTATGTAGGATGAGCTCTTCACACATCTTTCCACCTAGCCAATGCCATCTGTACACATTTGGGTCAGGGTGTGACCCTTAATGGACAGACGTCGATAGTCACGCTCGAAGAACTGACATGGGATTGCTGGAAGTGACACTCTACCAGCCGTCACAAGACTTTTTCTAGTTATAGCTCTAGGCTACTCTACTGTGCACAACTACGGGTTTAGCCTACCTCTAAACCCTATCACAAGACTTCTTCTAGTCACTACAACACTTGGCTATACCAGCCGAGTACTCCCGCGGACTGGGCTACTTCACTAACCACCATATATGCAAGCTTCAAACTCAGAGCTACTTTGCTTCCTCTTTCGATGGGGTTCGAGTGCTCGCCAGGACAGTTTTTATAGGCTCTGGGGTCGTTTACATGGACTATGTTCACGGGAGCGAGGACAGTCAAGTTTCTAACTTTAATACAGGCTCACATGCCACACTACAAGGGATCAATGCGCCCCACTACACATTTTCAATGTGCAGCACAGCCTTATCTTAGCACATGTGAGGCAACAGTATATAGGATAGCATCTTTGCTGGCATATTCGACCAAATATTCTGAGCATCTTTTGGACCAGTGGTAATAGCCTTGCATGTGACTTTGACAAGTCTTACCAGCTTTCTTATAAGCAGACAAGACGACAATTATTGCTTACACTTATATCCTCGAGTATATTCTCTTATAAGATCCTTATCCCGAGTACACGTACTCGGGCATAGGCTCGGGGACTGCAGGGTACATGTCCTCTACGGTTGTTTTTTCTTCTTGACCCTCCAACTTTTTGTTCCAAACAGCAAGAGGCTCGGGGGCTATACTTAGTGAGTGCACTTTCTCGGAAAGCGCACACCACTTGAAGTTTTCAAGAGCACCTCATGGCTTCACTCATGAAAGCACTCGGACGATGCTTGTTTCTACTCGACAAGACCTAGAGGAACAAGAAGGCTTTTAAGTTCAACCATGACACGCTCGGAGGCTTGACAGACTAGGGTCATAGGGTTCCCCATAGGGGTTATCACTCGGATGGGCCCAGGGCTGGCCCACGATCTGTTGAAGAACGCAAGACAAGGTGACGTGGACTTCAGGCTATCTAGATCGACTTAGTCGGTTTACTACGAAAGCCAGATTCTATAATAGGATTAGGACTATTCCATTGTAACCGATTAGGACTAGACACGTGCCCTTACCCTCTCTCCTATATAAAGAGAGGTACGGCGCACCTCTTATAACCCTAACAATCATACCAATCAATCAAACGTAAAAAGGCTATACGTCGACTGGATGTAAAGGCTATTGATTGATCACGAGGGCTCGAACCAGTATAAACCGTTCGTCTCTTTGCGTTTACTGTCGAATTCTGCGTACGCCGAAGCGCTTCGAACATCGTCCCGGGTAACCACGTGACGAGTTACTAGTCATCAAACACCGACAGGGAGCGCTCGTGGGTGCGGCGGGGCCGGGGTCTGATCCACCAATTTGGTGGAGCAGATCCACTAGTGGAGCTGGTGAAGTTGGAGATATTTGGCAAACTTTTTCAGATCTAGCAGCCTGTTCGTTTGGCTGTGGCTTGTCGTAAACGATCGTAAATTTTCAGCTAGAACAGTATTTTTCTCTCACACAAACCAGCCAGCGGTACTTCTTCACGAACCAGCAACGAAACGAACCAGTCAACCGAACAGGCTGTAGATCTCAATTTGATGATCTAGAATTGATGAAGTTGTCCCAAACAGGTCCTTAGTATTTCCGGAGTACCAGATCGAGTGAAATCTCTTCTCAACGGGGTGGGGCCAGAGGGACGCGTGTCACGCGAAGAGGCGGTGTCGCACGCAAGTTACTGTGCGGCGGTGGCGCAGAGAAATTTTTTCTGTGTGCACCTAGCAAAATTGGCGCAACACAGGTTCTGATTGAGGCCTTGTTTAATTCCCAACCAAATTCTTAAAAAGTGCTACAGTAGCCATCACATCGAATCTTGCGATACGTGCATGGAGCATTAAATGTAGACGAAAAAAAACTAATTGCACAATTTGATTGAAAATTGCGAGACGAACGTTTTGAGCCTAATTAATCCATGATTGAATACTAATTACCAAATAAAAACGAAAGTGCTACAATAGCCAAATTCCCAAAATTCGCGGACTAAACGAGGCCTGACTTGACCTCTCCCCCGATTTTCATGCAGGAATGAATTCATCACTCGACCTCCGTTGCAGGCTTGCAGGGAGACTGCTCTGTGCAGCAATAAAATAAATAGACTGGGTATCTTCCACTGCAAGCCTCTTTTGGCCCCGTTCGCTGGTCTAAAACTTAATTAAAACTGGCTGAAAATACTGTTCCGATTAAATTGTTGTGAGAGAAAAACATTGTTCTGGCTGAAAAAAAGAAGCCGAACAAACCGAATGTGGGGTAAGCCGAACAGGGCCTTTATCTTCCGTTACGATGTCACCTTCCCTAAAATGACATCCCTAAAATGTTTACAACAAAATATGATTGATGCAAGTTTTGATCGAAAGAATTAAATCCAGATTGACCCCCCGTTCGTTTCGGCTTATACGATCGTGGATTATAAGCTGGAACAATATTTTTCTCTCACAACAAACCAGCCAGCAGTACTTCTGGCTTATAATCCACGATCGTTTCAGCCAAAACGAACAGACTGTGAGTTAGATTCAAATTGACAAGTTTGGCGAAACTTATGAAAACCAGCCCATCGTGGTGTGGGCTCGAAGTTAGATAAAATCGTCCCAGGCCGGTTTCCAAACCGACCGAACCAGATTTTGATTGTGTACTTGTCTGAGGATGGATAAACCCACCCAGGCTGATATTGCCTGTTTAAGTTTTGAGTTTTCTTTGACGAAAACTTGCTTGATTTTGTAGGAAACTTATATAAGGATACAACCATCCCATCTCTCTCTATACATCAAAGGATCACGATCAATTGAGTGACCCAATTGATCAAAATCAATCTATTACTCATTGTTGTTCGGCACGTCTCTCGACAGGGTTCGTTGTGTTCTAGGTGGCCTTATGAATCCTAGGATACTCCTGTTATGCTCCTTCATAACGGGCTGGGAGTTCGATTCGCTCTCTCCGGTGAGTTTTGTTATCTTTTTGGCCTCAATAACCTCTTTTCTCACCTATGGCATTCATTTTCACAATCCTCTTGCCCATGCCCCGCCTTTTTTCCTCTCTTTGGTGGCTCCCATTGTCAGATCGGTTGCCATGTGAAATGTCTTCACAAGAATCGTCTTCAGGATAGCCTGGCGCACCTAAGTGGTCTGCCGTCGTAGGCTTCTCTCGAAGCTCGCTAGATCCGGGCCGGTTCCTACCCTCAAATCAGCCCAAAGACTCTCACCTGAGGTCATCATATTTGGAGGAAGGAGAGGGGAGAGAAAACATGGATGGCCTTTTTTTTCCTTTTTCCTTTTCTGAAGCAATTTTTTTTTTTTTTTCCTTTTTGACACGATGGAAAAGCTTCTCTCACCTACAAACGGACCCCACACGTGATGGACAGCAAACATGAATCTTCTTCTTTCTCTCGCCATGGACATCAAACCCGTCGCAGGTGGCTGCGTCTACTGGCCGGGGCTGGCCACGGCCACCGGGCGGGGCAGATGGCGCCCGTTGGGGCTACGCTCGGCCGGGGCTAGCCGCGGAGCAGAGGTCGCTGAGCGCGCTAGGCGTGTTGAGCTCGCGACAACGGAGAAGATGTCACGACATTGCGAACGGGAAAGAAGTCGCGGACTAAAAAGAAGGGAAAAAGAATGAACCGTTATCTACATAACTAGTGGTGGGTGAGTAATTTTTTTTTTTTGCCCAAAAGCTAGTGAAAGCAGGAGGAGGGATGCTTTTGGATTCGTACTAGAAAAAAATGGCTTCTGGACACAAAGACATGATTTTTTTGGCCCTATCTTTTTGACTCTTGTAAAAGCAAAACAAACTTTTAGCTAACTACAGTTTTACTTTTAAATTTTCGCTAGCTAAGGGTGCATCCAAACACGCCAACTGTGTGATAGTGACGCTGCAGTTGCAGAGAGAGACGGAGCTGGCCGCTGGCGCCTTGGGAGTTGGGACGCGATGGTAGTCCGAGTGTCCGACGCCGTGGCGCGCCGCCGCCGCCCGCGCCTCGCCGTGTCACACGGTCCCAGAGCCGGGTGGACCGCATCAGCGCACTCCCGGACGACCTCCTCCTCCAGGTCCTCACCCGCCTCCGCTGCGCCCGCACCGCCGCGCGCACTGCCCTTGTCGCCCGGCGGTGGCGCCGGGTCTGGCCGGGCCTCCTGGAGGTCTCCTTCCGCGGGCTCGCGCCCGACGCGATCCACGAGGCGCTCGCCCGGTTCACCCGCACTTCGCTGGAGGCCATCGACATCCACGTCTCCAGGGGCACGGGACATCGCGCGCTGGACGCGGGCAGCGTCACCTCCTTGCTCCACGCCGCCGCCAGTCGGTCGCCGGTAAAGCTCGCCCTCACCATCCCGGTGTTCCTATACTTCCCGGTCGACCTGCCCCGTTTCGATTTCGCCACGTTGATCGAGCTGGACGTGTGGGACGTCCGCTTTGCCCTGCCGGCGGCGACGGAGTTCCCCAAGCTGGAGACGCTGTCCCTCTCGGGCTGCATCATGGACCTCGCCGCCTTGGTGCCCCGCTGCCCGCGCCTGCGCGTTCTCAGCGTCACCAGGACTCCGCACGAGGCGGACACGATCACGGTGCACTCGGCGTCGCTCCAGGAGCTCGTCGTGAGCGCGTTCCGGTCCACGCCCACCATCGACATCGTGGCGCCCGCGCTCAGGAAGCTGACGCTGGCCTCGCACCCAGACAACAGCTTGTCGGTGGTGGCACCAATGGTGGAGGAGGTCGCTTGGAGGTGCTTGTACTACTCCATGTATGTTGGGATTGGCAAAATGTGGCGTGTCTTCTCCATCAACATACGGGCGGTGGAGAAGATGGATCTCACCGATGACGACAACAACGACGACGAGGGTAGCCATCAGCCCCGTCGAGCCCATGCCCTGTCGCTGGACATACTTGACGTTCGTCTCAGTCTCTCGTGCTCATTCATCTCCTAGCTAGCTTCGTGGACTTTAACTGGCTTCTAAATTGTTGTCTGCCGCCGATTGTTTTGTAGACCCCTTATCCTTCACAGAGGGACTTTGCAGAAGAACTGGAGAAAATCCCTGTTACCTCCTTCTCTGTCCTAGAGCTGAAGATCGCAACATGGGGCCATGTTCTTGGACCACTGCTGTTGAACCTGCTTCGGATTTGCACTGCAGTGCAAAGGCTTGACATGGTTCTTATGGATACCCGGGTACGTATCTACTCTTCTTTAAATACGTCTAATGATTGTGTGTTTGCAGTGTAATTAATACATTTTGTTCTAGGTGCAAGTGACAGACTCTTGCTACAAATGGTGTCATTGTCAGAAGAATAACACGAAATGGATAATAATATGGCCCTGTTTAGTTGCACCCAAAAATGCCAAATTTTTCAAGATTTTTCGTCATATCGAATCTTTGGACGCATGCATGAAACATTAAATATAAATAAAAAATAAAACTAATTACACAGTTTAAACGAAATCCACAAGACGAATCTTTTAAGCCTAATTAGACTATGATTGGACACTAATTACTAAATAACAACGAAAATGCTATAGTAGCGTTTTGCCAAAAATTTTGACATCCAAACTGGCCCTAGGTGCAAGTGACAGACTCTTGATCGATCTCACAGAAGTGCAGATCAAAGGATTCAAAGGTGATGATGAGGAAATCAATTTCCTCAAACTGCTCTTCAGATGTGCACCGATGCTTAAGACGATGACTCTGAAACTGTCTGGCGAGGTCACTGGTGACTGGTACAACATATTCCTCGACACCGTCCTGGAGTACCCTTATGTGAACTCCAGTGTTTGTATCGGTTGATTAGCATTTAGCATGCTTCAAGCTACAGTAAGAATCACTTGAACTACTTTAGCAGTACTTTTTAGCGAACGAACAATGACTATGTTTGCTTTGCTGAAAAGTTATGACTGAAAGTACTGTTCGCTGATTTATTGTGAGAGAAAAATACCGTTCATTCGTTAAAATAGTATGGTTCATGAGACAAACGAACAAGACCAAATATTTTTCTCTCACAATAAATCAGTATAAGCATCAACATAAACCAAATTTTAGCAAAGTGACCATGTTGTGGATGCTGAATGTCTGCGTTTCCAGTCAAAGCCAATCAGTCTTTTCATTTTTTGACCCCGTACGTAATGAGTCAAAGGTCCTCTTCGTTTGTCTTACGAGCCTTACTGTTTCAACAAATAAATAATATTTTTCTCTCATAACAAATCAACAAACAATACTCCCAGCCATAAGCTTATCAGCTAATCAAACCTGACCAAAAGCTGTTTTTAGCTTCAGCACGTTGTGTCTGGTCGCTTGCTTCATTTATTGCAGCTGACCGGGTGTTCATGCCTTCCATTGCAAGCCTCTCTCCCCTCTTGCGGATGAAGAAGCGTTTTGTTTTGCTTTATTTTAAACAAGTTTATACATTTTGACTAATTATATTAATATTGATAATTTAATTTTAAATGTTCTATGGCTACATATATAATTATGTCAGATAACAAATTCAATATGTTGAGTGTTGTGGTGCAAGCTGAAATAACTATTTATACTATTGTAGAATTGAGAGGGTAGACTAGAACCTAATATTATACCAATAGTGGTGAAATATATTTATCTAAGTTTAAGTTATTGACTCACGCGGGTTTCACATTTTTCTTGATTTATTGTAAGATTTAACAATGATATTTGTTTAGTGGTAAGTGACTGTCCTGTTCGGTGTGAAAGAAAAACATTATTATTTCACTAAAAAGGTACGTCTGATAAGTTCAAGCGAACAGGGCCGACGTGTCCCTTGCTAGTGAGGCACATGTGCTATCGGTCTAGTTTTTTTTGGAAGTGCTCCTGGAGATAGACCCTGTTCACTTTGCTGAAAAGTCATGGCTGAAAGTAGTGTTCGCTAATTTGTTATGAGAGAAAAATATTGTTCGTTCGTTGAAATAGTACGGCTCATAAGACAAGCGAATAGGGCCATAGTATTCATGTGTACGTGTGTTTATACGGTGCGCCGTGAGTTTCTGCATCTACAGTGTGTTACCCACTATTTTTTTGGGTCTATTCTGAATTTGGCTTGTTATAAGTTAAACTTTTTCTAATTCTAGTTAAGTTACAAAAGAGAGTAATATCATATTAGTTTTATTGAATTCCTCATAAAACATGTCGTGTTTTCTTTTGGACTTCAGGTATTAATATAATTTTCAGGATGATAGTTAAAGTTAGAGAAATTTAACTTAAAAAACTAAACGAATCTGCATCTCTCGATCTTGTGAACCCCCTCTCTATATATGAGGGATTGTCGACGAAATATGGTCGGCAGTCTATCCAGGGGTATGCCCAAGTTAGTAGATTGTCGGCAGACAGATGCGCAAGCCACAAACAAGATGGTGACGCAAGACACACGAGGTTTTATCCAGGTTCGATCGTCGAGAATGCGTAATACCTACGTCCTACGTCTGATTGTATTGTTGTATGTCAATGAGAGATGTTTTTTAGAGGGGTCCCCTGCCCGCCTTATATAGTCCGAGGGGCAGGGTTATAGATCTGGAAACTAATCCTAGTCAGTTATAATTGCCATAGGTGACTGGATAAGGATTCCTATTCTAACCGACCGAGATCTTACTTGATCGCCAAATCTGTCTTGACTCCTTGCGCGGGACTCCGAACAGGTTGGCCGGGCCGCGCGTCGCCGTTTGGTGGACCGGACCCACTGATTCGGGCTGGCCCAATCTTAGCCGTAAGGGTATAGGGGTTAATACCCCCACAGCTAGTCCCCGAGCACCATGTGTTTTGCTGCGACACGCCACTTTAACCTTCTCCGAATAGTGAAGCTTGAGTTTTTGACATTTCTGACCACCGTTATTGCCGGAGAAGTAGACTGTCCGAAGAATGTATGGTGCTCTTAAGAAAAAAGAAAAAGATTTCCATCCTATGAAGTGTGCCCACTTGTATTTCTAAAAAGAAATGTAAGTGGATCCTGAGGCGTAGCATCCTTGATCATTAGAGGCGTAAGGGTCGAAAAACAAACACATTCGCCGCAAGGTAAAGTGTGCCCACTTAGTCCCCGAGCCTGGTAGTAGGTGACGTAGGCACGTGGTGCCAGGGTCTAAAAAGAATTCCCAGTTAAGTTGAAAACCCAATCGTCGTACAGGCAACACGAGATGCACCGGCAGGTGCATCGTACCGATGTAGTCCCCAAGCTTGCTGGAAGGCGAAGTACAAACCTTGTAGCAAGGTCTAAATAAATGTCTCTCCACTGTATGTGAGTACAAATCACATGTAGCCGAGGAGAACAATCTCCGAGCAGTGGTCGGGACAGTTCCTGAGCACATTGGTGGTGGGAGCAGTCCTCAAGCACGGTAGTGGTATGTGCGATCCCGAGCACGGCGTTGGTCCATGCGATCCCCGAGCACGACAGTGGTCTAGGCGATCCCGAGCACACAGCGGTGGTCTAGGCGATCCCCGAAACACGGCGGGGTCTAGGCGATCCCAAAGCACAGCAGTGAGTCCAGACCATACTTGAGCACAAGACATGCAAAGAAAAAATGAACGCCGCTTGTACTATTATTTGGTGTATTTATTTATCTTCTTACTCTGTCAAGTCCAATCATACACGTCTGGTCAAAAAAGCAGACAGGTACAACACGTCATACTGTCTTCTTGCCCTTTCTAGCAAACAGTCGTTTGGCACCTGTAAAGAGGTGCGTCAATGTGGGCCCTCTCACACTAGCAACGAAGAGGCGCGTACACTGGTAACGAAGGGGCGCATTTATTATGAGATCTCGAGGTTGTGAAAAGAACCGTATGTATGTACGTACAAGACATCTCTCCCAAGAATCTCGGGCGGATGAAACGACGGAAATCTTGGTTATTTATAATATAGAACTGGTAAGTTATTTTTTACCAACCCCCATTATCATTCGCCGTCGCAAACTTCTTCTTCCTCTTGCCAAACCCTATTCCTCGGAAATCATCGCCCATCACCCCTCCACCGTAACCACCCCTTTTAGCAAGGATAGATTAATGGCGAAGAAAAACGCCCAGAAGAAAGCCGGAGTCATGGCGAAGGAGTGGTGGAAGTCAAGGAGCAATGATCAGACCATCGAAGACCTTGTCACCATGGGAGTGCTCCATAACAAGGCACTCGTGGGATGGCGCGCGCCGGAAGGAGAAAGCTACCCCGATCCACAACCAGGTGAGATTGTGGTTTTCGAGGATTTCTTCAAGCGGGGTTTTGGGGTTCCAGTGCACCCTTTCCTCTAGGGGCTCTGTTTGTACTATGAGATTGGGATTTGCAATCTGCATCCCAATTCAATTCTTCTTGTCTCCACCTTCATCCATCTTTGCGAAGCATATGGTGGCTTCCAGCTCCATTTCGACCTCTTTCGCCATCTTTTCTGTCTGCGGAAGAAAGGGAGCGGCGGCTCGAAGATAGCCGGAGGCGTATATCTCAATCTGCGCGATGGGATGAAAGCCCAGTACTTGCATTGCCCTTGGAACACATCGCTAGATGAATGGTACAAGAAGTGGTTCTACATCTGCGAAGAGCCAAACACGATCACCCTGTGCGACGTGGGGTTCATTCTGGAGAAGAAAAACAGCTGGTTGGAGAAACCCGAGCACTTGGAATAGGTTGCAGAACTGCTTGGGATGATCCCATGGGGGAAGCTGGATGGTCCAAGCGTGGTCGGAAACTTCATCAGCCGAAGGATCCAACCCTGCCAGAGGAGGGTACATCCTGGTTACGAATACTAGGGAAGCGTAGATCCAACGAGGACCAGAAAAGAGGCGCTTGACAAAATCGAAGTCAAGGCCAGGATTGGGGAGCTATTCAACTTAGCAGATCCCAATTATGTCAGGTTAAACGACATCGAGCACGCCTTCAAGCTGGCTCGACCTCCCCCAAAGGTAAATTATGCTTCCTTGTACCTGTAGAGTTATGTTGTAAATAAAAATTGACTGTGTTGTCGCCTTTATGTTTCCCAGAGTAATGGTCATGACAGGGCATCAGTGTTCGTGTCTCCACCCCCTGATGTGGATTGGCCGCAAGTTGCTGGCCCAACCCCCAGACCAGTGCCAGGGCCGAAGACGTCGACTGGGTCGTACTTGGGGTTGGAGAGGAGGCAACGGCCAGGGCTACTGGCAAGCGGCCGGCAGCCAACAAACGTCGTAAGGCCATCTTCCCTCTGTCAGATGATGAAACAGAGGATGCCGACATCTTTCGACTCATCCCTCGAAAGAGGAGGAGACAACTGGAGTTGACGGAGCAGGGTGGCTCCTCTGTGTCAGCAGGGATCGCATCACCGACCACTGCAACACAGATGACAAGCGGCAAAGGGGTCGAGCACCAGGCCCCGACACCAGTACTGGTCATGGAAAAAGACCCAGTGGAACCCACCGAGCACGTGGAGCAAGCACGGTCGAAGAGACGCTCCTTCGCCACGTTATTCCGTGCTTCCGAGCTGTAAGTATTTGCAACCTTGATGTAAGCTTACAATTTGTATTGAATACTATTGTTTTCTAAACTTATCTCTGATATATTAGGTCGGCGTCCACCGAAAATCCCGACCAGCGGCCAGGTGCGGCACGGCTTCGCCAGCAATGACGGAAAGAACTGCCCAGTAGCCGGATGTGGAGGAACCTGTAGAAGAAAATCCACCAGAAGCTCAGCAGACGAGCGGCCAGACGATAGTCCCCGAGCAGCTAGTCGAGGAGAGAGCCTAGCCAAGTATTAGTGCTCCGAGCACTACCCCTGCTGAGGGGGATACCTCGACGCCAAGGGGACCGGACCAAGCCGAGGAGCAGCAGCCGAAGGTGGCAAAAAGCACGCTTGCCGATGCTACGGCTCGTGGGAAAGCCATAGTGGTCGCAGAGACTACGAACTCCAGACCAGTGCCACCTCCTAAACAAGAGGCCAAAGAGGACGAAGTAGAAGAGATTCTGGGCCATCCCCAAGATAAATGACAACATGTATATGTGTCGCGCCGGCGGAACGACGAGTGGGTTATGCATGAGGAAATCCCAGAGGTCGAAGAGACCCTAAAAGTTGAACGAGCGGCAAAACGTCTGGTGACAGAAGTTCAGGTATGTTTGGCTTGACCACTTGATCCTGCCATTTAGTCGAACTGTCTGACTTAGCTTGTTTATATGCAGGACTTGATGAAGACCGCAAGGTATCGAAAAAGGTGCTTTGACCAGATTGAGGGAATCACGGCAAACAATAGAGAACTAGCGGCCGAGGTGGAACGCTTGCGCCGCCAGCTTGAAGCCGCCGACCGGGAGAGGACGGAACAAGATGCAAAAAACCAGAATCTGGTCGTCCAGCTCAGTAACAAAGAGCAGGAAAAAACAAGTAAGTTGTCGTTTTATCACAGCAAGCGCATGACACGCGTTGTTCCATTGTTGGTAGTGACAGCTGTAGCGCAGGATTAGAAGCCGAAGTAACCCGCCTCCAAGAGGAGAATATCCGTGTGACCGCAGAGTGTGGTCGCCTGAAGGAGGACAACGAGAAACTGGCGCGCGACCAGTCTCAACTCCGAGAACGCGCAACTAAGATGAAGGAGGAACTAAAAAGTAAGTGTTCCAGACCACCTTGCTCATTCTGTTGCCCGCCCTATCTTGTCATGCCGTTACATTCTGATGTCTTGTACGGTTTGCAATTTTAAAAATCAATGTCAAGAAACATCTAGAAGATGTGATTAAAGATCGTGACGGCTGGAAGACGCGATGCCTAGAGACCACCGAGGATCAGGACACATGGAAGAACCGGTGCCAGGAAGTGGCAACTGGCATTTTGCCCGTCCTCGACCTTATCGATCCGGCGCTTACAGAGGAAGCGCCAAGGACGCTGGAGCTCGGACTGGTCGAGAGGTGCTGAAAGGCATGGAGTTGGTTCCAAGAGTTCGTGAAGGAGGCGGGTGAGTACACGGGTGCACATGTGTTAAGCATGGTGCGTGCCCACTACCCCCTGATCGATCTCAAGCGCCTGGAGGCTAGGTACCCGAAGGAGGTAGACCCAGACAAGGCTGAGGAGCTTTAGATGGCCCAGCTGGACCTGTCGTCAAAGATAATTGGCGATATTAACCTGTGTGGTGGTGGGACAGCACCTGTACAGGGTACGCCATCAACAAGTCAACTGGAAATGCCATCAATTGCAAGCCAACCGATGAAGCCTGCGGTCTCGACCAGCCAGGCATTGATGGGGCCATCCTCTTCAGCTCGACCAGCACAGGAGTCCCCGAGACTTGAGTAAGATATCGGAAGCAGCGAGTAGTAGGTGCCGCGCGCCCTGACCAGCCAATGGAATAGGCTTAGAGCTGTAGAAGGAGGACATAGTTGTGTTATTGTAAACTTGAGCCTCTTCAGGCAAGCTTGTAATAACGTAACTGTATATCATCATAAGCTTGTTTGCTTTGTATAAAACGTATTTAAGCTTGATACTCATGTTGGTGTAACTAAGTGAGAACATGTTAATGTTCTGTTTAGTTGTACCATTTTGCTCGACACGTCATCCCGAGAAGTTTGTACGACCCTAGTTTGCCATGTGGTCGTAGTGTGAGGTGCGTGACCTGTGCACATGTCGACGCGGACAAGTCAAACCAGGGGGGACCTACCGATCACCCGTAACGTAGAGAACGGATCCCATGCACATGTTGGGAGGAATCGAAGACAGGGCCTGCTCCGAAAACCGTAGAAGGAATAGTGGTCGGCTTTTACTGGCTAAGTTAGAACAACGATAAAATTCGAAGTGACACATTAGAGTGGTCGAAGAAATCATAATAGCTTTATTGAAGTAAATCAAAAGTACAAAAGGAGTACATATCTCAGCGGTTAAGCATAGAAACATCTAAGCTTGTCGATGTGCCACGAGTTTGGTACGTCCGTACCGTCCAGGTGAGCTAACCTGTAAGACGTTGGTCGTGTGACTTCCTTGATCACGAAGGGCCCCTCCCATGGGGTTGCGAGTTTATGGACACCAACCTGGTTCGTCTTCCACTTCAGGACCAGGTCCCCGACCACGAAAAACCGCTCTTTAACATTCTTGTTGTAGTACCTGCGCAAAACAGCTAGGTATTTGGCCGTACGTATACAAGAATCGAGCCGCTTCTCTTCTGCGCTATTCACTTCTAGCTCCCGTACTTCATTGACCTTGCCTTCGTCGAAGTTCTCTACCCGTGCTGATCTGAAAGCTATATCTGCGCCGGGAGGATCGCCTCGGTAGCCGTAAACCATGAAGTACGGTGAGACGCCGGTGTTACGACTGGGCTGAGTTCTGAGGCCCCTAGACCACGGTACTGGTAACTCTTTGAGCCATCTTCCAGGAGCTTTGTCATTTTCTCTGATACATCCTCTTCTTCAATGCGTCCAAAATCATTCCATTTGCTCGCTCGACTTGTCCATTAGCTCTAGGGTGCGCCACCGAGACGTATTTTACTACTATGCTCCTTTCATCACAGAAGTCCCAAAAAGCGTTCCCGGTGAACTGAGTGCCCAGATCAGTGATGATGCTGTTGGGTATGCCGGCGGTGGATGACCTGGTCGAGGAATGTGACAGCCTTTTCTGAGGATGCCTGTACTAGAGGCATGTATTCTATTCACTAAGAAAATTTGTCGATCAAAGCACAAAGACGCATGTAAATTTCCCAGAGCCGGTTTGAAGGGCCCGATCATATCTAGTCCCCAAAGATGCGAAGGGCCAAGAGGCTAGTATTGTCTGGATCTCATGTGCTGGATACGTGGATTCTCTTGGCGAAGAACTGACAACCCTCACAGTGGGCGGACTAGCTTCTGCGTCGGCTACTGCGACGGCCAATAGAAACTCTGCTCAGAAAGCCTTACCGACCAGCGTTCTTGAGGTGCGTGGTTGCCGCAGAGCCGGAGTGGATTTGGTCCAGAGACGTTCGTCGTCCTCCCGGTTATACACTTCATCAAGATTTCCTCCTTTATGCGTTCTTGCGCCATAACTTGCCATCGACGAGGAATCAGATCGCTTACTATGATGCATCAGCGCTCGTTTTCTGTCCGATCAGTATAACCGCTGCCATCTGTCGGTACTTGATGAAAGGTTCTCTCGGTCGGGCTCATGCGTGGTCGGAGATGGCTCAAAGCAGTGCTCGACACCGGAACCGTAGCCACCAATTGCTTGTCTAGAGGCTTGTCGACCGTGGGATCTTCCTCCTCAATGGAAGGCGTGAGCAGGTCTTGGACGAATACGCCATGTGGGACTTTGGCTCGGGATGATCCTAACTTGGACGGTGCATCTGTTGCTTGATTTTTGTCCCAGACCACGTGTGTGTACTCGATGCCATAAAACCTCCCTTCCAACTTTCTGATCGACTTGCAGTACGCATCCATCCTTTCACTGGTCGTGTCCTAGTCCTTGTTGAGTTGGTTGATGACCAGAGCCGAGTCTCCGTAGACATAGAGACATTTAACACCGAGCTCGACCGCAATGCGCAAACCATGTAGGCATGCTTCGTATTCAGCGGCATTATTAGATGCTGGGAAATGAATCCTGAGGACGTACCGGAGCTGCTCCTTGGACGGCGACACGAAAAGGACTCCTGCTCCTACGTTGTTGATGTTGAGGGAACCGTCGAAGTACATCTTCCAACACTCGTTGGGCCCCTGAGAGGTAGGCATGCTTAAGTCTGTCCACTCAACGATGAAATCGACGAGTGCCTGAGACTTGATCGTAATACGGCTTGCGATTTCCAGGGAAAAGGGGCATAGCTCCATTGCCCACTTGACAATGCATCCGTTCGCATCCTTGTTGCTAATTATGTCTCGCAGAGGTACTCACTCGATCATGACCACCACACGATATCCGTCAAGTAATGTTTCAACTTTTGGGATGTTATCGATGATGGCATAGATCAATTTACGGATCTATGGGTACCTGGTCTTGGATTCATTGAGCACCTCACCGATGAAATAGATTGGGCGCCAGTACCTTGTAGACATGGCGGGCTCGTCCGTGTTCGACCACCATGGCGTGGAAACCACTCGATTAGTTGCCGCAATGTAAAGCGAGAGTGTTTAAGTCTTCTCCGGGAGCAAAGGAGGACCGGAGGTGATGTAAGGTATTGTTTCACCAGTGTGAAGGCAAAGCGTCGCTTCTCCTCGACCACTCATACTTCTTGGATGCTTTGAGCGGTTTAAAGAACGGTAATCCTTTTCGCCTAATCTTGATATGAAACGGTGAGAGCAGCCATGCATCCGATAAGCTTCAACATCCTTCACCTTTTGGGTGGCTTCATGTCCAAGACAGCTTTGACTTTCTCTCGGTTAGGGCGTATCTTTGTCGTGGATCGATTTACGTTGCCAAGTAGTATGTCGGAAGGAACACCAAAGATACACTTCTTTGGGTTTAATTTCCATTGGAATGTGTTAAGGGCTGCAAAGGTGCGTTCGGGTTGTCAACAAGGGTATGCGCTTTGGTTTTGACAACTACATCATCAACATAAGCCTCGACGAGGTCATCTTTTATTTCGTCTTTGAGGCAGGCCTCGTATATAGCGCGTGGTAGGTAGCCCCCGCGGCGTTTTGAGCCCAAATGACATGGTCGTAGTAGCGATGGCGCGCAAAAGGCGTGATAAAAGATGTCTTGATCTGGTCGTCCTTTTTAGAGAGCGATCCGGTGATAACCAGAGTAGCAATCGAGAAAGGAAAGCAGCTCGCAACCGGTAGTTGAATCTACGACCTCGTCTATGCGAGGTAAGCCGAAGGGGTCCTTAGGGCAGTGTTTGTTGAGATCAGTATAATCAACGCACATTCTCCATTCATTATTCTTTTTGCATACAAGAACCGGGTTGGATAACCACTCCGGATGATACACTTCTTTAATAAATCCGGCTGCCAAAAGCCGTGTAACTTCTACCCTAATCGCCTCCTTCTTGTCGCGAGCGAACCGTCGTAGCTTCTGCTTGATAGGTTTGGCCTTGCCGTTGACATTCAAGGAGTGCTCGATCAAGTTCCGAGGTACACCAGGCATGTCAGCAGGTTTCCATGCGAACACATCCACGTTGCTCCTCAAGAACCTGACGAGCGCGTCTTCCTATTTGGGGTCCAGGTTGGCCTCGATAAGGGCCGTTTTGCTGGGATCGCCGTCGGCCAGCTGGATCACCTTGTGCTCCTTGGACTTAGTGTTCTTGCGTGGAGCCTCGAGCTCTGGGACCTCCAGGTGGTCGGCCGAGGTCTTCCTGGCGTCGAGCATGGTCGCGGTCATGCGAATAGAGAGGTCGTGAGCCTCTGCTACTCTGAAGCTATCATCCTTGCAGGTATAAGCTGCATATACATTGCCCCTGAGAGTTAGAACTCCCTTCTCGGTAGGCATCTTCAGCACCAGATACCTGTAATGAGGTATGGCCATGAACTTGGTGAGCGATGGTCGACCCAGGATAGCATGGTAGGTACCGTCGAAGTCAGCGACCACGAAGTTGACATAGTCAGTGCGGAAGTGGTCTGGGGTCCCGAACTGCACAGGTAGCGTGATCTGCCCGAGAGGTGTAGAGCTCTGTCCGGGGAGAACACCCCAGAACTGTGCCTCATATGGCTTGAGATCCGCCTAGGTTATCTTCAGGGCCAACAGAATGTTCTTGAACAGTATATCGATGGAGCTGCCGCCATCAATCAGCACTCTGTCGAATTGAACTTTGTTGATACAAGGATCAAGGACTAGGGGAAAACGTCCTGGCTCGGGTATTGCGGCCCATTGGTCTTTTCTGCTGAAGGAGATCTCGCGGTGAGACCAAGGAGGGAGTCGTGGATCGACGATAAGGTTGTCGGTGTTGGCCACGTTCAAGCAAGCACGGGCGAGCAGCTTACGTTCTCGCTTGGTCTCGATGGACACTTTGCCTCTAATGATGGTGTGTACGTGATCGGTTGGCTTGACATACTTGTGACGAGGATCTACGTCGTCATCGTCGTTGTCCTCGTTACGCTGTTCCCCTGCATCGTTAGGCTTGTCAGACGTGTTCGGAGCCTATTGACGCGTGTAGATAGACTTGAGAACGCGATAGTTCTCCATGGTGTGGTTTGACTTGGGATGGAGCTGGCAGGGCCCCTTCAATGCTTTGGCGTAATCTTCTTCGTAGTTACGACGTCCGCCCCCTTTTTTGACGGTGTTGACTTAGCCATCGTCTTCCCGAGCACGCTTGCCCCTGTAATCGTCACGGTGGTTACGTCGCTGATTACGTTGGTCGCGGTGGTCGTGGGAGTTGTTGCGCTGGTTGCGGCGGTCAAAATTGTCGCTCCGACCACGATTGCCTTGGTAGTCGTCGCGGTGTGGGGGGTGGTCGGAGCGCGGAACCCTTGCTGCTTCTTCGATAATTATCTTTTTAGCGTCGTCGGTGTCCGCATATTTCTTAGCTGTGGCCAGGAGCGCTGTGACTGACTCAGGCCTCTTGCGAAGGAGCTTGTCCCTTAGAGCGTCGTGGAACCGGAGGCCAGTGATGAAAGCCTCGATTGCCTCGCTGTCGAATATTGACGGGACCTTGATGCGCATCTCCGAGAAATGCCGGACGTACTCGTGCAGCGGCTCATCTTTTCGATCTCGAATCCGCTGCAGATCATATTTGTTGCCGGGTTGCTCGCAAGTGGCAATGAAGTTGTCGATGAAAGCTTCCCTGAGTTCTTGCCAGGAATCGAAGTAGTTTGCCGACAAGCTGACCAGCCACTGGTGACCTGCATGACCAACAGCTACTGGAAAGTAGTTAGACATGACGTGCTCGTCAGCCATGGCTGATCTGCACGCGGTTTCATAGAGCATGACCCATAATTCAGGGTTCTCCTTGTCATCATACTTCTGAAGTTTTTTGAGCTTGAAGTTCTTGGGCCATATGACTTGGCGAAGGTGCGGAGTAAATTGCTTCAAACCCGGCGGGCCATGGGCAGTATCATATTCCATACGGCGATAGCTTTCATGGGATGCACGATCGTTGGCTCTCTGGTTGATGTGATCACGCAGATCACGTCCTCCGAGGTAGTGGCGGAGATCGTTATTGCCATCGCGGCGATCTCGGTTGCCATCCAGATTAGCCCTGCGACCGTGGTTGTCGCGGCGGTTGTCGTCTCGGATGTTGCGGCGATTGTCCTGTCGATGGCGGTTGTCATCTCGACCGCCATCATGACCACCGTTTCCGCCTTGACGGTTATCTGATGGGTCGTTGTTGCACGAGCCACATAGGTTGGGTGGCTGTGAGCGGCTTGAGTACTGGCGGCTGTGGCTTGACTCGACTGAGACAGAGGGAGCCCGGGCTTGATTTACAATCTCTGCGGTCTGGGCCATAGCGGCCGTCAGATAGGCTTGTATTTCATCGCGAACTGCCTGAGTTTCCGAGGTATTGGGTAGCCGTTGCATTGTCGCCATAGCGACGGCCACGTTGGCGCTTGGGGTCCTGAAGACCTGTTTGTCCCCCACCCTGTCGAAAGCATTGTTGAGGTCGCGTGGCTGGACCCTTATGCGTCGTGCCTCCTCTTCTGCTTCAGCTTCGATTTGTCGGTGATTAAACCGGTCAATATTACGTGCTTCACGCGCAATCCTTTCCTATTCTGTTTCGCCGACTGCTGGTGGTTCATCATTACTGACAACATTGATCAAATCCCCTCGTCTTGGTGGGAAGGACGGGAATTGTGGGAACACTGGGGCGTGGTCTGGGATATCCAGATCGTATTCGACGCCTTCATCATCGTGACGCTAGAGCTCAGTGTGGTCGGGGGCATTGGATGCGATGCCAGACGAGGAGCTGGAGTCACCCTCTTGGACTGTGTGGACGGATCCTTCTTGATAATCCTCAATCCGGACCATGTTGACGAAATTTCACGGCTTAGACTGAGGTCGACACAGATCCAAGCCGCGTTGTATATTACACACGTAGTTGGAGGCAGCGTTTCGCAGGCCGTAAGGCTAGGCCTGGTAGTTCTCCGTCAAGGCTTCGTACTCGGAGAGCTGGAGACCCATCACGGAGGCTGGCCGGCGACGAGCGAAGCGCCCTTCAGGAGTAGATATGACCACGAGATTTGTACCAAGTCGTGCGGGACGACTGGCCTGAGTCAGTCGGGTAGATCTGTTGTGGGAAGCGGTTACCTGCTCATTAGGTCCACTTTGAATTGAACTTACCAGAGCTAGGGTTTCAGCGAGCTTGGTGCCGACCCGATCGATGGAGTCGAGCAGGTCGGTGTTGTCGATCTGCCTCCCTTTGTAGCGGGGAAGCGAACGACGGATTATCGACGTGGCTGAAAGCGATGCGGGGGTGGTCGGAGCCGTATCCACCGTGGTCGGAGCCGTAGCCGATGCAGGTGAAGCAGCGGTCGACGCAGATTGAATCCGCGCCTCCTCCGTGATCGTGGCGATGAAGTCGTCGGAGCCGGTGGTCCAGGTGATCTGACCAATGGTGAACGTGAGGCCGTTCGGCGTAGCCATGAAGCCGGGGATGATGACCATCTTGTTCGCTTGGAGAGCAGTACGCACACCCCCTACCTGGCGCGCCACTGTCGACGAAATATGGTCGGCAGTCTACCCAGGGGTACGCCCAAGGTAATAGATTGTCAGCAGACAGATGCGCAAGCCACAAACAAGATGGTGACGCAAGACACATGAGGTTTTATCCAGGTTCGGCCGCCGAGAAGGCGTAATACCTGCGTCCTGCGTCTGATTGTATTGTTGTATGTCAATGAGAGATGTTTTTAGAGGGGTCCCCTGCCCGCCTTATATAGTCCGAGGGGCAGGGTTACAGATCTGGAAACTAATCCTAGTCAGTTACAATTGCTATAGGTGACCGGATAAGGATTCCTATTCTAACCGACCGAGATCTTGCTTGATCGCCAAATCTGTCTTGACTCCTTGCGTGGGACTCCGAACATGTTGGCCGGGCCGCACGTCGCCTTTTGGTGGACCGGACCCACTGATCCGGGCCGGCCCAATCTTAGCCGTAAGGGTATAGGGGTTAATACCCCCACAGGGATGAACAACGAAAGAGGAAAACTATTTGTGGGGTTAAACCCTTTTATTTCTCCCTATCTCTGCTCCCTGCGTCGTCGCCTGCTTGGTGCACCGTAGCCGCCGCCGAGCCTCTAGCCACGCCACGCCACCGGTTGTCAGGGCCACCGCGCCATGGGTAGCGCCCCATGACGCCGCCCCCCGGCCCACCAGTGCCTATCCTAACCGTAGCCCGGCCTGCCGTTGCCGCCACCCCTTCCCGCGCCAATCTCCTCTCCTTCCCCTTCAAACTGGCCCCAAATCCGTTCCTAGGGAGGATTTTTGGACCGTGACACATTAGTATCCGGAGCCACGTCGTGATCCCAGTCCATGGAGGATAGTTGCGACATCACTGGTCCTTTGATTGACAGACTCAACAAGTTCTAGGAGAAGCTTCAAATGGCACAAGCAAACCCAGACCAATCACCGATCTATGTTCCGCCATCAAAAAGGAACGCACCACCCCCACAAGATTTGAGCAAAGAGGATTGGCTTAAATCGCCATCAACAATGTAACCCCTCCAACCCATAATTATGACCTAAAAGGGGAACCACCACCTATGCGTTGAGAAAACACCCACAAGATGACATTCCCGGAGTATGATGGCAACGGAGACCCTTCGCAATGGCTATACAAATGCAGAAATTTTTTAACACAGAATACCAAAGACGAGGATCAAACAGAGCTTGCAACATTCCACCTCCATGGGCAACCCCTCACTTGGTTCATCAGATTAGAGCAACACATCGGGCACCTGAACTGGTCCGAATTCACATCAGCAATCAGCAAGAGATTCGGCCCTCACACCCATCACAACCACTTGGGACAACTATCCCACAAAAGACAGATGGGAGAATTAGAGGACTATAACAACCGTTTCACACTGAGCCTAACAAAGGTACCAGGCTTAACATCAGCACAACAGGTAATGTTATACACAGCAGGACTAAACTTGACCCTACGAATTGACACATAATTGAAATAGCCAGCAGATCTAGAGATAGCAATGGCATTAGCAAATAGATTTCACCTCGTCAACATACAAACCATCGCTGAGGAACCATCGGCCACCGACCATTCAAACATAGAAATCTCCCTACACGCGGTGACAGGAATCACTACAAGCTAGACAATGCAAGTACAACTAACCATCAATGGCCGTGACTCTCTCGCCCTTCTAGATTTTGGCTCCACACACAACTTTATAGATTCAGGCCCGTTTAGATTTAAAAAATTTTACGTAGTACTCGTCACATCAAATCTTGCGGCACATACATAGAGTACTAAACGTAGACGAAAAAAAAACTAATTACATAGTTGAGTGAAAAATCACGAGATGAAACTTTTGAACCTAATTAGTCAATAATTAGACACTAATTACTAAATACAAACGAAAATGCTACAATTTCAAAATCCAAAAAAATTTGAATGTAAACGGAGCCTCAGAAACAGCAGAAGCTTTAAATCTCGAGGGAACAAAAGCGTGTGCACATTCCAACCACCTCACCGATCTTACAGGACATACTACATGTCATACATGACACAACTCACGAGGGCTCCCAGAAAACACTGTGGCGGTGTTTAGGCTCGGTTTAGTTTTCAAAAATTTTCACCACAAAGTGTCACATCGAATCTTACGGCACATATATGGAGTATTAAATATAGATAAAAAACAAAACTAATTGCACAGTTGGATAAAAAATCGCGAGACGAAACTTTCAAACCTAATTAGTCCATAATTAGACACTAATTGCCAAATACAAACGAAAGTGCTACAATAGCCAAAACCAAAAATTTCCATCAACTAAACGCGGCACTATGCAAAAAGAAGATTTCCCGTCACATCAAACTTGCGGTACATGTATGGAGTACTAAATATAGATGAAATCAAAAACTAATTGCACAGTTTTGTTGAACTTTGCGAGACGAATCTTTTGAACCTAATTAGTCAATGTTTGGACAATAATTCACAAATACAAACGAAATTGCTACAGTGTTTACCGTCACATCAAATACTGTGCAAATGTCAATTCCGACCGAACTAAACAAGGCCTATATCACTTTAAACAGACCTTCCACACCTTCAAGGCAAAGTAAACAGTTCAATAGTTTGTCAATGATTGCGTTGTATGCCAACGAAATAAAACCAAACATCTACACCCGACTGGCCTACTCTGATAGTTGGAAACTCCACAACAAATATGGGAGGATATATCAATGGACTTCGTCAAAGCATTACCTAAAGTAGGAGGTAAATCAGGTATATTGACTGTGCTTAACCGCTTATCCAAACACGCGCATTTTATTCCACTAGCACATCCCTACACAGCGGCATTAGTAGCACAATCCATAGTTAGTGACAGAGATGTGGTATATTCACAAGCAGATTTTGGAGAGAACTATTCCATCTCATGCCAGTTAATCTCCATATGACATCTGCATACCATCCACAATCAGATGGTCAATCAGAGGTAGTGAACAAAATAATTACCATGTAACCTTTTTTTGCAAACATAATTACCATGTACCTGCGATGCCTAACATGAGATGAACCAAAGGAATGGGTACGTTGGCTACCCTAGGTAGAATATTGCTATAACACGTTACTGAAAGGTACCTTGTTTGGTTTTGGTAATTGGGTGACAACCTAAGTGGATTAATGTGTTTAAATGTGAGATACATAGGTCATTAGTCCACAGGTACACGTGTGTTGACGGTAGTTACCATCCATCATGAACCGTCAATATAACTTGAAATCATGCATGAAAATTATCACCAAAATAGACTTAGGGGTTTAAACTGACAATTTTCATTAGTTTTGGTGAATCTGTGTTTTTAGCAAGATTTATCCAGAATCTGTTAAGGGGATCAAAACATCAAAGTAAATCACGTTTATCCACAGCGAACCAACTTTAGAAGGTTCCAGAGGACACCAGAAGCCACGCCACCAAAACAGCCCTACAGAGGATGACATGTGGGGCCGGCCAGCCCCCTGGACCCACCTGGCAGTCTCCGCTTCGACGTCAGTTCCTCCACCGCCTCCTAGATTGCATCTATACCATTTATTCAAAGTCGGTTTGATCCGAGGGCTCAGAATTGACGCTCTGGCCTATATATACCAGCCCCTGCCCCCTCCCTTAGCATATTTGCATGAGTCAAGTTTAAATCAGAAATTAGGGTTTCCAAGGATAAGAGAATATGGCTCCAATTCTTCAAAGTTCTAGTATAGTCTAGCTAGCAAGGTTCAAGTAGAGTTTGAGCTATTGCTCAGGATTCCGGATTCGCCGTCTAAAGGCCGGTATATCCAGTGTATCCTACTTTATTTTATGACTTTGTGCTACTTCAATAATATATTACTATATATTATGTTCCTAGTTTGCTCTAGTTATATGCTTGATATAGTCATGATTGATGATAAATATATGCATATGTTCACAAAGCGCTTAGCTCAATACTCGAGTGAGTTAAGTCGTCAACATTATGTAAATAAGGAATGACTTAGAAATCTTATGCTCTTAACTAATCTCCTGCCTAGCCATACTATATTTATGAGTATATATTTCTATCTCTAGAATACTATCAATGTCTTACACTTATTATTTATTTATCATTTGGCTTACCCCTGCTATAGCTTGAGAGTTAATGATCTTGTCATAAGTATGCATATTTGTCAATATCTCTATGCCACCCCATCGCTCCTCCCTTGGATAAAATATAAATAACGATACCTGGTATACTCCCAGGTGAAATGCTATAATAATATATTATCTGTATGCTTGCGGATACATAATATATATAATTTTCTCTGAGTTTACAAGTGTCATTAATAATTACCAACCAACGCATTTCTGGCATCATTGCTAGGGATGACAACTTAGTATTAAGGTGATGCTAAGGAATGCCAACAAGCATTTCTAGCGCCGTTGCCGGGGAGGGGGCATAAGGCTAAGAGAATTGATCAAATAACTACTTATAAATGAGATCATAACTTTATACCTCTGCTTTAGCATGCTTACCCTTGTTTGTCTTTGTTCATATCTTATACATGGTATTGCAGGATTGGTTCTGATTCATCAACAAATTCCATCAATCATAATCAAACCAATCAAGAGGAAGCTCAACACCAGTTTCTGAAGCTATGGCTGAAAAGACTCTGGGTGAGTTCTCTGCTCCAAGCACTGAGAACATTCGCACTAGACCAACACTCAAAACCAACAACCTTGAGTTCGAGCTCAAGCCAAGCCTTATCAACATGGTGCAAGCTACTAAATTCAGCGGAAAGGCACATGAAGATGCTAGTGCTCATCTCCAAGATTTTCTAGAGATTAGCAGCACAATCGACATCAAGGACGTTGCTCAAAATATCATACTACTCCGCTTATTTCCATTCTCGTTAGTGGGAAGGGCAAAGCAGTGGTTCTACACCAACAAAGATAACATCAACACATGGGTAAAATGTTCGAAGGCCCTTTTAGCAAAGTTTTTCCCTATAGGCAAGACCAATGCCTTAAGAGGAAAGATTTCCAATTTCCAATAGTAGAAAGAAGAGACCATTCCAAAAGCATGGGAACGTTTTCAAGAATACATTTCATATTGTCCTCATCATGGGATAGAAGATTAGTTGCTCATGCAAAACTTTTACCATGAATTAACTTAGAAAGCTCATGAAAAACTTGATGCTACTGCTGGAGGATCATTTATGTCACTCACCCTTGGAAAAGTTAAAACTCTTATGGAAAAGATATCCTCTAACCAAGGCTGGTCTCAATGCAATATTCAATCATGCAATAAGAGCGAAGAAGTACCAGAAGAGGTGATGAGGACATCGCCAAGATGGAGTCGAGGACGACTCTAATTCGAGAAGGGGAGGATGATGAGGACATCGCCATGCTGGACACACCGACGCCATGGTCTTCCCCAAGTTGCAATTCGTTCCCAACTCAGCTGCCACGTCGCCCTCGGATTTAGTAGACACGTCGTCACTGTTTCGGTCATAACTTTCTCATACGACATCGAAACGGGCCGTTCTTGGATGCATTGGAAAGGGGACGACGACGCCATTGTTTTGGATCTGGTCCCAGCTCCAGAAGATCTGTGGATCATTCTGTGTGACCACGGCAAGGTGTTGCGTCACCTATTTGGGCCAACTTGGCCATGTATCGTGTCGGGCCTTAAGCCCAAGTTGTGGGCGCCCAACCCCTGGCCGTCCCCAACCCTAGGTCGAGTCTTAGACTATAAACACAGCCGTCGCCGCTGCTTCACAATTGGGTTTTGTTTAGAGTTTAGTTTTCCATCGAGAAACTGAATCGTTCATTGTAACTGTGGTGACAAATCCTTTTACAGTGATCCAGGGCCCCCGTTCTTGATCTCCTCCACTGTGTCGATTAGTCCTTTGGAACCAAGTTCTAGAACCCTCTATTGATCTTCGCGTCATTCATATTTGCAATATCAGATTGTGTGTTTTACCTTCTTGCTTGTGCTCTTCGATTCGCTTGCAGGAAAAGCCTTCTTGGCGAGGTCAATCAAGTTGTGCTTGGTTGATAACCAACGGAGCAGTGGTGTAACGGTTGCAGGGTTCGAATCGCGTCTGATTTGAAGCCAGATCGCCAACGTCGAGATCTCCACAAATCGAACTTACCGGCTACCTCTCGGAAGATCGGGCCTGTACTCATCAAGAGGTGTGTGCACTGTCAACCAAGATGGACGTCTTGTTGAATTGGCTTGAACAGCGAGCTAATTACAAGAAGGGTCGTCAAGCTATACAAGATGCTTTCAATGCTCAAAACACATATGGAGAATACTTGGGGGTTGAATTCCTTGAATCTCAAGAGGATGCAAACATTGTCGTCAACAATTCTGCTCCACAACAATAGAGGCAAGGATGGAATCAACAACAACGGTCAAATTACCATGGTAAGTGCCCAGGTAATTATCCTTCTAAGCCTAAGCAACCATCCTTGAGAGATCTGATCTTGGAACAGGCTAAGATTAATGAGAATATTTCTAAGAAGCTTGCTTTCAATGATAAGGTCCTATATAACATAAACACTAAAATGGACAGTTTTTCTTCTGCTATAAAAGACCAACTTATCTATAATAAAAAGATAAAATCTCAATTAGCTCAGTTGGCCGCTGCTCTGCCTTTTGCCACTAACCTTGAAAAGGTCAACGCCATAATGACAAGAGGTGGCAAGTCTACTCGTGATCCTCCATATCCGACGATGACAGGTAAGACACCTACAATAGTACAAGAGGAGAAGAAGGACGATGAAGTTGAAGAAGTTGAGCCACAAGCACAAGAGATGATGCAAGATTTTCATGACACCACTTTCCTACCATACAGGTTAGTTCGTAGAGGTAATTCAAAAGTTATATGTCAATATTCCTCTGTTAGATGCCATACAGGTACCCACCTCTGCGAAGTACCTCAGAGACATCCTGAACAACAAAAGACCGCTGCCCACCACTGAGGTAATCAAGTTAATGAAGGAGTGTAATGCTACCATCCTGAACACATCACCTATCAAGAAGAAGGATCCAGGATGTCCCACTATCGACTGTTCGATCGGAAACCAAAACTTTGAAAATGCACTATGCGATCTTGGAGCAAGCGTCAGTGTCATGCCCAAGAATGTTTTTGACAAGCTCAACTATTCTACTCTAACACCAATGTTGATGTGCCTACAATTAGACGACCAATCGGTTCGCTATCCTGCAGAAATCGCCAAGAATATTCCGGTAAAAATAAGAAACTTCTTTGTTCTAGTAGATTTTGTAGTGCTTGACATGCAAGAGGACATGAAGACACCCTCATTCTTGGGAGACCTTTCCTGAGTACTACAAATGTATTAATTGATGTCGAAGCCTGAAAAAATTAAATTCCATATCAATGGCAAGGATGAGTGATTCACCTTCCAGCCAAGACCGGAACAATGCTCTAATTTTGAGTAGCAAGAGAAGCCAGTACAACCATCAAGGTCTTCATCTCCGAGACCGACTGATGCACCCAAGGAATAAATACAACTGGAGAAGTCCGGTTCGACGGACTTAAAATTCTGAACCCTCACTGGGAGGTAAAATCGGTAGTTATCTATATTTACTTTTTACATTGCATTAATCTTTTCATATGCATATTTAGTTTTTAACACTTCCATTAGAAAATAAAAATTCTCATCATAGCATTATAAAAATTTAAGCCTCATATAATTAATTTTTATGGAGCGTAAAAATCCGTAATAAATATTACCGTGTAGGCATAAAAATTCAAAAATACCATTCATTCATCTTGTTATATTTCATATTATCATAAAGTACTTTTGCATTGCATATATATACATGTGTATATGGTAGAAATATGAGAGACACATGGGGTCCACTTCTACCACCACCCATCACCTCCATCTCCACTCAACCACCACTATCACCTCCATCATCTCTCCACCAGCCATTCTGGTCGTATCTCCAACAAAAGAAGCACCAAGGGAGTGGATATTTTGCTTAACCATGAACCAAGAGAGCATCAGGAAAATGAGGAGGCCATTTGGCCATGATGTGGGGCTGGTCGGACCCACCACTTGGCTGGCCAGCCTGCTGCTACACCAGCTATAAATACCACTCCTTCCTGGCTGCTCTCGGCCTCAACACAACTACAATTCTAGCATCCAAGTTTGAAATTTTGAATTCCACTTTCATAGTTTGAAAATTCTTTTAGTAGAAGAGTTGTTGGAATTAGAGAGAGTGAAGGAGTTCAAGAGTGAAAGTGCTACCAAAATTTGAGCAAAGATTAAAAGAGTTTTTAGAGTGGTAGTGTTGTCTAAATCAAGTGAGAAAATAAAAAAGAATTAGGGTAGAAGTTGTGCCAAAATCTTGATTAGAAAATTCAATAGGCAATCTCAGACGACTAACCTTCGGATGGCTAACTGCTAACTTTTTATTTTCCTAATCCGTTCCACGAGTTGTGTTGTTTTCTGTTTATTTTCTACGAAGATGAGCAAGTTAGTAGGCAAGATCAAGCGTGCGGCATCGTTTCGTTTAACGAGAAGCTCTTCTTCTAGAGGAAGCGCTGACATGTAGATCGACACTCCATCTCCCGCTGCCAGAGTACCATCTGGGTCATCATCTACCGAGAGGAACATTCTTTTGGAAGAGAAGCAGCTCAAGCTCCGGAACAAGATGGAGAAGGATACATACACAAAGCTGAAAACCTAGAGGTTCATTCTCACTCCCGCTTATGATCCAACTCTTCTACACTCCACAGGTATGGACACTGAATTTAAAATGATATTTAGAACCATTGGATGGGAAAATATTTGGCAAATTGATGAGCCGGGGTCAAAGCTTTTAAGTGCTGAATTTATATGCACTTTGCAAACCACTGATTCTGAAGTTTCATTTAGACTTTTTGGGAAAGACTTTTCTGTTCCCTAGAAGAATTTTAGTGAGCTTTTAGGAATCCATGCTCAGTGCTTAGTTGATATAGACACTGCTCTACAAGACTTTGATAGGATGAAATTTTGGAGAGAAATATCTAAAGAACTTACTTGTTATCATCCTCGTACAAATGAAATTCATCACCCTACTCTGCGTTTCATGCATAAATGGCTAGGATTTTCTTTATTTCCTAGAAATAATCTTCGCACAGTAAGGAATGATGAACTTAAGCTGCTCTATGCCATGGTTAAGAAAAGAAAGGTTTCACCGATCAAATTTATGATGAAACAATGGAAAGAAATTCCTGAACTTAAGGGAGATGTTGCATGTACTTCTCTGGTCACCCGCATAGCCAAAAATTTGGGTCTTTTGAAAAATGCTTCTGTTACTTACATTGATGACATTCCCCGGTGGTATATCGACTATGAATATTTTGTCCAAGTACACATGTTAAAAAAGAACAATAATGGTCAACTTGTCATGATGTACATGGATTATACAAACGAAATCCCGTTACCAGACCAAAACCTTAGTCTATATGCGGTGTAGTCTTTTATCTTCGGTTTATAGGTGAAGGAGGTAGCACCTCACCGGAGCGCTTCTGCGAGACTCACGTGCAACCTATAGCCCAGATATCGTGGCGATGATCCAAATCCGGAGGGACCGGCTTTCACCAGCTATGCAGGCTGGGACCAGCTAGGATCCTCCTGCATGTATCAACCTGAGCATGCTCATTGGGAGCAGCCCGCTCCTCAGCACGCTGAGAGGTCCTAGCACCAAGGCTCAAGTGAGCAATGGCAAGATGGCGACTTCGACTACTATCAACAGCAGTCCTACGAAGAAGTCTCGAGCGGCCATCAGGTAAGATGTATGTCCTTTTCTACCTATGGCTACCATGATCAACCAATGGGCTACCATGACCAGCAGATGGAGCATTCTCGCCTCGACACCAGGTTAACCACCATCGAGGAGACACAGCATGACATCCAGAACATACTTCACCAACACTCCCAGTGGCAAATAGAAATGGGAGACCACATCACCCACATCCGCAACACCAGCAGCAGGAGAATAAGAACTGGAGCTATCTGTTCCAGAAGTTCAACTTCGACCCACCATCCTAAAGGACCACAACAACACCTAGCTTGGGGGAGCCCCTATTTACCGTAGGTAAGTTTTCTTTTCTTTTCTAGTATTTTATTTCTTTGTTTTCTAGCTTGTTATATATTATTATTGTTAAAAAAATTGTTTTTTTAATATATATTAGTAAGGTGTGATCTAAAAAATGAAAACCAAATAAAAAAGACTGTGTATAAAGTTTGCTCCAATTTCTGTTTTAAGAGCCAATAAATAAAAAGAACTTGAAGATGATGATTCACAATGAAAATGATGAGTAGTTGCTCTGTTGTAATTCTTTTCAAGTACCTAATTTTTAGCCTTGAATTCTCCCGAGTTTTGGATATAACTGTTTTGACATGAGAATTTACTCTGAACTAGAAACTCGTGGGTAGCAAATATTTGATCTAAGTCTAAGTAATTGATGGATATGATATGAGAAGGTCTGAGCTACTATTTATCTTGTTCTAAGTGATGCTAAATTCTAGAGATTTCTTTTAAAAAACATAAAAAGGCAACATGATAAGTTCCTGTATGAGAAAGCTTGAATTCCTATCAGATCCAAACATGTTTATATTTAGGCTATGAAAACTTCCACTCATATATGCTACTTGTTTTGCATTGAGTTTGGTCAAGATTTATTGATCCTTGTGAGAGGTTTGTCATGCTCTTAAAATCAAGATTACGTACACACCACCCACATATGCACTACTCCTACATTGGGGGTAGGCGAAAAACATGCATTCCATCCAGATCCACCTAAAAATGTTTTACTCCTACACTAGGAGTAGATACCAAAAATATTCTTGATAGGTTATTCCACTAAATAAATGCTCTAAGTTCTTGTTACTATCTCTTAAAAGTTTTATTGTAGAGAAGAAGCATGGGCTATACAAAAGTTATTCATAAAAAAGGAGAAAGAAAAAAAGTATTGAAAAAATAGACAAGTGTCCAAGAGATTTAAAACAATGGGTACTTAGATGCTCACCTGAAAAAAATGAGATGAATAAGATAGCCCATGTTTTATTGCAAATGTTTTTAAGTTTCAAAAGAAAGATAAGTTTTTAAGAAGCATAGTAGAATTATGTTAGCCACCATATATATCCACCATATATCCATACACATGCACATCTTAATTTAATTGTATGACTTAACTCTATTTGGATCTATTGTTTGACTTTACAATATATGCATTGCAAGTATGCTCTTTCATGTTATCACCATTCATATGAGCTCCATATAAGCTTTAGTTGTAGGAAGAAAGGCATAACATTATTTTTTTGCCTTGGTGAGGATCCACAAATACCACATATATTGAGAGAGTTGAGAGTATCATACAATGGAATCTCTGAGTTTTATTTTGAAAACTTGCTAAAACTCCGGAATAATGGTTGAGCAAAGAACTTGAGACATAGTGCTTGACTTGATCGTTCTGTCTTTCAATTGCTCAAGATCCAAGTGAAGGCTATAAGCCCCATGGTTGAAGGTAATATGGGTAAGTTTGAAAGTCAGATTGGTTTGTTCTAATTCAGAGGAGAATTCTTTTTTGAACGCATGTCTACTTTTGAGGAGTTGCTACAATGTTTTCAAAGATCCTAAACTCCTGATCCGTTGCTAAGTTAGCATTGCTTAGGGACGAGCAAATGTTAAGTTTGGGGGAGTTTATTGACGGTAGTTACCATCCATCATGACCCATCAATATAACTTAAAATCATGCATGAAAATGATCACCAACATAGACTTAGGGGTTTAAACTAACAATTTTCATGAGTTTTGGTGAATCTGTGTTTTTCATAGTGTTTATCCAGAAAACTGTCAAGGGGGATCAAAACGTTAAAGTAAATCACGCTTATCCACAACAAAACTAACTCCAAAAGGTTCTAGAGGATACCAGAAGCCACACCACCAAAGCAGACTTGCAGAGGATGACATGTGGGGCCGATCGGCCCCACCTGCAAGCCGGTCGGCCCCCTGGCCCCACCTGGTAGTCTCCACTTTGACGTTGGTTCCTCCACCGCCTCCTAGATTGTATCTATGCCGTTTATTTAAGTCAGTTTGATCTGAGGGCTCAGGATTGACGTTCCAGCCAATATATACCAGCCCCTGCCCCCCTCCCTCAGCAGATTTACATAAGTCAAGATTAGACCAAAAATTAGGGTTTCCAGGGAGAAGAGAATAGAGCTCCAATTCTTTAAAGTTCTAGTATAGGCTAGCTAGCAAGGTTCAAGTAGAGTTTGGGCTATTGCTCAGGATTCTAGATTCGCCGTCTAGATGCCGGTATATCCAGTGTATCCCTCTTTATTTTATGACTTTGTGCTACTTCAATAATATGTTGCTATTTATTATGTTCCTATTTTGCTCTAGTTATATGCTTGATATAGTCATGATTGATGATGAATATATGCATATGTTCGCAAAGCTCTTAGCTCAATACTCGAGTGAGTTAAGTGGTCAACATTATGTAAGCATGGTGCTTAAATATTGTTTACCTATGGATGCATTCTACACTCTGGGTCATGTGGTAGATCACGGATGTGACACTCCCGTTGAATCCTTTGTAGTCCACTCTCTGTTTGTAGAGCAAGTAGAACCCGGTTGCGAAGAGAGTCAAGCTCTGTTCTTGATCTTCCTTAGTAATATTCCTTATGCATAGATACAGAGTTAATTATGCTATAGATGAGAGTGTATATACTTGGGTGTACAAAAGACTTAGTAAATAAGGAATGACTTAGAAATCTTTTACGCTCAACTAATCTCCTGCCTAGCCATACTATATTTATGAGTATCTATTTCTATCTCTGGAATACTATCAATGCCTTACACTTATTATTTATTTATCATTTGATTTACCCCTGCTATAGCTTGAGAGTTAATGATCTTGTAATAAGTATGCATATTTTTCAATATCTCTATGTCACCCCATCGCTCCTCCCTGTGAATAAAATATAAATAACGATACCAGGTATACTCCCAGGTGAAATGCTACAATGGTATATTATTTGTGCGCTTGTGGATACTTAATATATATATAATTTTCTCTGAGTTTACAATTTGTCGATGTTTCACCACCGATAGCCTACCACGGGGGTACCCGGGGCAGTATGTTCGGGCTTCGGCGTATGCTGAACTCGATGGTAAACGTAAGAGACAGTCGATTTATCCTGGTTCAGGCCCTCGATCGTGAGATCGAGAATGCGCGACCGTCCGATCGGCATTGGCCTTTGCGTTGGATTGATTATGAAGTGTTATGTTGTACAATTGTCCTCCTCTCTCAGGAGCCCTGCCCTCCTTTATATAGTCAGGAGGCCAGAGTCCTAGTCGGTTTACAATGAGATTTCCTAGTAGGATTACTTAATAGTTCTATTACTAAGATTATATGGGAAGAATCCTAGTTGAACTAGATCTTCTCTCTCCCTTGCGGGGGTATCCTGTGGGTCCCAGCATCGACAAACCCCCCGAGCACTTCATGATTGAGCTCAAAAGTCTCGCTTTGCTCCTTCAAGTCTTGTTAGGTAGGAACAAAATGTTATCCGAAAGTGCTTTACGGGAGTGAAACCTTGTAGCGCTTCTTGGGACCTTCGAGTGGTGAGTGTTTTGTGAAGAAAAGTACATCCATCTGGTTGTAGCCCCGAGCCTCTTGCTATTTGGAACAAGGAGCTAGAGGATCTTGTCTTGAAGTTGCTCTCGATTTTTTCGTTGAAGTTTTGTCAAAAAAGAACTCGAATATGGCTCGTTCGGGTTCTTTTTGTCGTAATGTCTTGAAGTGGTCTGCGTTGAGGAAGTCTTTTTTGGTGGCGTGCGCTTTTTGAAGAAAAAGTGCACTCACCGAGTGTGTAACCCCGAGCCTCTTGCTATTTGGAACAAAAGTTGGAGGGTCTTGATCCTTTATGTTGTTTGAAAATTTGTGTTACAAGTAGTCCCCGAGACTTGAATTATGTCATCATCCGAGTAGTTTTTGTGGCATCTTTCCGAAGCGGCCCTTTAGTCTTGGATTAAACCATCATCTGAGTAGTTTCGCGGCATGCAGCCTCCGAGCCTATGTTCGGGTTCTTTTTGGGTGAATTCTTGTCTTCAAAAAATTCTGGGGCTATGTATCCCGTAGCCCCGTGCTTTCTCCGAGTTCTTCTCTTTAGAAAAGAAGTCGGATGAAGAGTCTTGATGTGTCGTCGTCGTTGTAGTCTTGAGTTTCTTGTATTCTTGGTCCTTTGTCTTTGGTTCCGAGCCTCCGGGAGTAGTTGAAATGAAGGTCGAGCTCCCTAGCTTAGTGTTGATTAAGCTATGATCTTTGGCCGAGCCCCGAGCATATATCCGTGTTGTTTCGTTCGGGAAGAACTTCGGATCACGAGGTCTTAAGCGTATTCTTTGATAGTCTGCTGTTGTCAGATGTAGTTGTATGGTGGTGGTTGAGTGTAAACGCCTTTTGTTCATGGGTTGTACTGTGCTGGTATATTCTTCCGAATATGCCCATCTTTGAGTAATGTTTCCTCTCGCCTGAGTCATCCATTATTGAGTCCTGTCTTTTCACTGTGTCCTTTTTAGGCTTATTTCGTTGGTACTCCTAGTCCATGTGCTTGCTCCTTTGGTCTATAAATCTGTCTCTGGAGTGCTTGTTTTCATCTATTGGATATTCTTTGAAACTTTCGTGGTCATGAACATGGTAGTTTGTGAAGTAGAGCAGACCCCGGCATATTTTGTAGTTCTGTGTGTCTTGTCGTGGTGGAGGAAGTCTTGTGATAGGGATTAGAGGTAGGTTAATCCCATGACGACATTGTGCCGGGATGTACGTGGTGGTAGTTGGAGGAAGTCTTGTGATGTGGGCTTCGTTTCTTCATCTGGCGATTCTGGGTTGATCCTCGTCGCTTTTGTCTTGAGGCTCGTCCGGTCAGAGATCAACACCATATGCAAAGATCACATCGGTCTTGGGTAGACAGATGCCCGTCGGCCTTCTCTCGCTCCATGTTGTCTTGCCGTCTTTGCCGATTTTCGCCTTGGGTGCCTTGCTGCGTCCAGTCCTTTGAAGAAAAAAGCAGTGTAGGTGATGGCGGTTTGTCCTTCCGAGTAGCAATTTGGGACACGTAGTCATTCCAGAGCCTAGCCGTGTCTGCGTTCCTCTTTGCTACCTTGCTTTTCGTGGTGCCGAGTTCGTTGGGTCTTGTAAGATTTGTAATCTTCTATTTTTGAAGTCGCTTGTAATGTAACGAATCTTGTCTTTAAGATTTGTAATCTTCTATTTTTGAAGTCGCTTGTAATGTAACGAATCTTGTCTTCGAGTTATCTTTTTTACTTTTCTCATTGTGATCCTGTTGTTCATGAGATTACCGAGTTCTTTCTTAAATAACCGGGTTCTTTTGTTCCTTGTGAGGTAGCCCTTTCTTTCTTCTTTCTTTCTTCTTGGTTTGATGGGTTGTTTTTGTAGTGATCTGATAACCCTGCCGTGGTGCTAGACGGATAAGTCTGAAATCTGCCCGTTGGTTTGTACCGTTGTGTGGATTTGTGCCCTCCGTCGTTTTAGCTACGTCGGTAAATGGACCGTTGCGTTCCCACACTGTGTTTTATCGGGCCTTGTGGGCCGTTTGTATCACTGAAAAATCTATTTAAAGACCCTTTATCTTCCTTTCCCTTGCTGCCCAGCTCTTGCCTTTAAACCCTAGCTTTCAGAAATCCGCCGCTGTCATCGTCGTCGTCACCCGAGCACCATCATCCTAGCTTCATCTTCCTTAGTGCCTTTTTTGCTTCCGCCAGTTCATGGGAAAGAAGAAAACCGCAAGCAAGTCTCAGGCGACCTTCGTAGACGAGGAGTCATCCCTTTCTTTGATCGAAAACCAGGAGTTCGTGGCTATGAGGGCTGCTCAGAAGGTTTGGCCGGCTCCAACAACAAGCGAAGACCAGCTGCGCGAGCTCGTTAGCGATGGCTTGATCCAACGCAAAGTCATCGCTGAATGGAGAGTTCCGGGCGAGCATCGGGTTCCAGCTCTGGGTCCTGGTGAGATTGTCCTCTTCGTTTCCTTTATCCACGCTGGACTTTGCCTTCCTGCTTCCGCTTTCCTTCATCAGTTTCTTGGTTATTTCGGGGTTAGTCTGAACCACCTAACCCCTAATGCCGTTCTCCATCTTTTCATTTTTCGTTCATCTTTGCGAAGCTTTCCTTGAAATCCTCCTTCTCTGTCTCTTTTTGCTTTTTTCTTTCGTGCTCGAACCTCAACCCCGCCAGTGAAGAAACCAGCGTTCTTGGCGGTTCTGGGATTCGATTTCGCCAGGTCTCAAAATTAAGTTTTTGACTATGACCTGGTCGATTACTCAGTAAAAGATTGGCGTGCCGAGTGGTTTCTGTTGCCGCCAATTTGATCCCTTCCTTGCCGTCCATCCGGATCTGGTCCTGTGGTGAATGACCGATGGGACAAGAAGCTTGAATCGCTTCTTTGAGATTCAAGTGATCCAAATCACTCCTTGATAGGATTTGCATCTTTGAAGCAAATGAGGGGTTTGACCGGCTTTGGTATTGTTTCGAGCTTTCTTCGTCGCCGGTTTAGCCTTTGAAAGAGCGGGAGCATCTTGGCTTTGAGTATTCTCAGGGCCGAGGATCCTTCACGCATGGTCCCAGCTCTTGAGCTGACCGGTGAGGAGGTACTCGGCGTCTCGAAGATGCTTTGAAAGGAGTGAGCGTCATTCCTCCTGCTTGTCTCCGAGAAGTTCTCGACCAACAACCCGCCCCCTCACCGTGAGTTGTCTATCTTTTTGTTTGAGTACTTTATGCACTCTTGTCGCATCCGTTCTTGCTTAGCTTTTCTTTGTCTCGGTGTTTTATCCTTTTTCGCAGGAGCTTGGGCGGAACTTTGTCGACCCGGTCCCTCCTGACGTTCTCCCCGCCGTGGCGGAGACTGGGGATAGACTTGCTAGAACTTCTGCAATTAGTAAGTCCCAAACCTCTACCGCCCTTCACAGGGTTTCTTCCAGTTGTTGATGTATATGAAGAATATGTTCCTCGTCTAGTCCTCGTGGTCCTCACGATTGTCCCGAAGAGGGGGTGAACGGATGGGTCTTCATCTGGCCTGCCTGTCTCCAAGAAGTCTCACAAACCAAGTACTCCCTCAGGTACTCCAGTTGTTGCTAGCATGCTCTTAGGTGAGCACATTTAATACTCTTTGTTCCTTTATTTTCCTGTTTCTCTCTTGATCCGAGTACTTTTTATCCTCTTTTCAGCAGGTGCTCTGGTTTCCTTGGCTGAGGAGGAAGAAGATGATGAAGTACCCCTCATCATGCGGCGGTGAGTTGTTTTTCATATTCCTGTTGCATTGAATTTCTCTTCTTTGTCTTGACTTTTAGTCTTGAACTTTTTGAAGTAATCGGAGGCTTGGTGTGAGTTCTTCTGAGGCTCCCGTGCCGACTACTTCTAAAGCTCCGATGTCGAGTTCTTTGGTAGCCCCGGTACCGAGCTCTACCGCTCCTCCAGTACGGAGTTCTTCCACGGCTCCAACCCCGGCTCCTTCCGCGGCTCCGTTGTCGGCTATTCTGCTCCCGTCGCCGGGTGGCGGGGACGTTTTCACCGTCGTGGTTCCCCCTGCGAGGCCTTCTCTTGGCTTCGCGAAGAAGAAAGTGGTTGGGTGAGTAGATTCTAGCTTTATCTTTTTGGCTTCTATCTTCCTTCCTCTGGTTCTTATCGGTGCTTCCTTTTATCACTTTTCAGTGTTTCGTCTTCTCTCATTTCTTCATCGACTTCTTCTCTGCCTCCCGCCGTGCCAATGAGTTCTGAGCCTCAGGACTCACAACATTCTGTTGATGAAGTTGCTGCGGGGGCTTCAGAGCTACCTGGCGAAGTTGCGGTCTTGGCCGCTCCAGAGGTGACTGTGGCCGTCGCGCCGGGTCCTTCTGAGGGTTTGACTCCGGCTTCCCTGGAGGTTGCTTTGGTCGTTCCTTCTTCGCCCCATCCGGCCTCTCCTTCCCCTTCTCTTGCTTCTGGCGGTCCTTCTTTTTCCGGTGACGTGGTGCAACAGTTCGATGCCACCCATCGGTTATCGGAGCTGACCGCAGCCTGGGGGAGCTTGTTGACCCTCATGACTTCTTTTGGTGAAAAGCTCCAGGTAGGTTTTACTGACACTCCTCTTTTGCATGCTCGTTTTTCTTCTTTCCTTACGCCTTGTTTCTCTTTGCCTCTTTTTGCTCAGTCTTTCTCTCGTGATCATTCTGGCTTCTTTTTCTCATCTGAAAATGAGAGAAAGTTGTCTTCTGAGGTGGACGCTCTGAAAGCTGATCTCGACCTTCTCCGGGCTGAGTTGGAGACAGAGCGTCAAATGCACCAAAAGGAGGAAGACCCTCCGTGCGGGTAGTGGAGACGGAGAAGCGAGAGAGATCTTTGCGGTGGAGTCTGCGAAGAATGAATGCAAAGGTGCCGTGAGTTCTGCTGTTTTTCTTGTATTTTGACTTCTTTTTTTTTTGACTTGTTCTTGGGTGTCTTGTCTAGTTCTCCGAGTGAAGCGAAGCTCTCGGAGAGTATCAATGAAATGAAGGCTCTTGTCCGCTCTAGTCATAATAAAATTTGAGGAGGTAATTACTCATCTTGAGGAAGAACTTCGCCCTTGCTAAGGCGATTAGGCGCGAGTCGACAGAGATCTTGTGCGAGGCCCAAAAAACTATTGAAGGCTTGTCCGGGAGTCATGGCGGCTGACTCTTGAAAATTGGAACGTTTTGTGGAAATCTTTTAGTTCAATGAGCCGATGTTCTCCGAGACTCCAGCGGATGACAGCAATCTTGGGCGCATTCATTCCCAGATTCACTCGTTTCCAAGAGTTCGTGAAGAAGTGTGCCCAAGTATGTACCAAGAATGTGCTAGCCAGTGCAGGTCCTTGCTCGAGGCGCCTCATCCACGATAGCGAGAGGAAGTCGAAAGCCAAGAATACCTTGACGCCGTTGAGAGGATGGAGCACGAGGTCGAAGGTTTAGCCAGAGGGGTTGTAGACAGTCTAAATATTGACATTTCCTTCCCGATGACAATGCACGATCCGATTGACCAGACTTCTTGTAATATTACACTCCTCTTTAAATGAAGATTCTTTGTTTTCGTTGATGTATTCTTTGCACCGGTGTGGTCGAAGTTACTTGACTTGTTTGAGTACTTTGTCCCATTTTCGTTTCGCTCCGCAAAACAACTCGTGTGTTATCTTGACAAGACCCTCGATTTGTCGAGTACTTTTCTTTTCTTCCTCTTTTGTGATCCGTCGAGTGCTTTGTCCACAGCTGTGACTTGTTTGATGTAAATCTTTGTGTTGACAACCTTTAAATCAAGCGCTATGTAAAAAAAGCGACTTCGGCATAGAATGTCGCCTTTTGAGTGGCGCTTGTACTTTTCTCGAGGAAAAAGTATTCCTATCTGGATGTAGCCCCGAGCCTCTTGCTTTTCGAATGAAGAGTGGAGGGTCTTTTGAAGTTCAATTTCGGTTGACTAGTTTTGGGTGTTAGCTTTTAGCTACCCTCATCAGGCGGGCTCAAGCGTGTTTTCATTATTTTGCTCTCGGCCGGGATGCTCAGGCATGTTTTCAACCATTTTGCTTTTTGTTTCGGGTGTTAGCTTTTAGCTACCCTCATCGGCGGGCTCAAGCGTGTTTTCAGCTATTTTGCTCTCGGCCGGGATGCTCAGGCATGTTTTCAGCCATTTTGCTTTTTGTTTCGGGTGTTAGCTTTTAGCTACCCTCATCGGCGAGCTCAAGCGTGTTTTCAGCTATTTTGCTCTCGGCCGGGATGCTCAGGCATGTTTTTAGCCATTTTGCTTTTTGTTTCGGGTGTTAGCTTTTAGCTACCCTCATCGGCGGGCTCAAGCGTGTTTTCAGCTATTTTGCTCTCGGCCGGGATGCTCAGGCATGTTTTCAGCCATTTTGCTTTTTGTTTTGGGTGTTAGCTTTTAGCTACCTTCATCGGCGGGCTCAAGCGTGTTTTCACTATTTTTGCTCTCGGTTGGGATGCTCGGAGCATGTTTTCACCATTTTGCTTTTTGTTTCGGGAAAACAACTCGTTGGAAGTCATGACAAGACATGCTGTGGATGAATATCATCTTTATTGATCATGAATATGAACTAATACATATGTTGTCGAAGAATATCGTCCTTCGTCGATTGTGAATGTTGGTCCCTTGTGGCTTGCATATCTGTTTTATCTTGAGTTGTTTTTACGCATAGAATCTTCTTAGCTGGCTGATGTGCCATGTATTGCTGACTTCTTTTCCATCTTCGGTTATTAACTTGTATGTGCCTGGTCCGGTGACTTTTGTGACAATGAACGGACCTTCCCATGGACTGAGAAGCTTATGTCGTCCGTCAGTCTTTTGTATCCTTCTTAGCACTAAGTCTCCGACTTGTAGTGATCGAGGATGGGTACTCTTGTTGTAGTGCCGTCTTAAACCTTGTAGGTATCTGGCTGATTGGAGGGTAGCGTTTACTCTGACTTCTTCTGAGCTGTCGAGTTCTAATCTTCTTGTGTGTTCTGCTTCTCCTTCATCGTATTGTTCTATCTTTGGTGATGTCGAGATCAAGTTGATAGGCGATCGACCTCGACCCGTAAACTAGGAAGAAGGGTGAGTGGCACCGTTTGCTCTCTGCTTATTTGAGTTCGTAGCCCCATACTACTTTTTTGTAATTCTTCAATCCATTTGGACCCATAGTCCACAAGTTCTTCGTATAACCTTGGTTTTAATCCGGCTAGTATGAGTCCATTGGCCCTTTCTACTTGTCCGTTGGCTTCGGATGTGCAGAGACGCATAGTCTATCTTTGAAACCACAGGTCTTGTGCCCGACTTACAATTACAGCCAGGCGTGAAGGGGAGCCTAGATCTGTGATGATTCGATTGGGCATGCCAAAGCGGTGCGTAATTTCTTGGATGAATTCGACTGCTTTGGTTGCGCTGTACTTCGCGAGTGGTTTGTATTCAATCCACTTGGTGAACTTGTCGATTGCTACAAAGATGTACTCGAAGCCTTTTTTTGCTTTCTTGAGGGTCCCACTTGATCCAGCCCCAATGGAGAAAAAGGCCAAGCGGGTGGGATGCGATAAGATTGTGAGTCGGCACATGGGCTTGTCTTGCAAACATTTGGCAACCTTTGCATTTTCGACAAGTTCTTCTGCGTCTTTCAAAGCGGTTGGCCATAGAATCCGGTGCGAAATGCTTTTCCAACCACAGTGTCCTTGAAGCGGCATGATTTCCGCAGCAACCTGAGTGTATCTCGTCTAGGATCTCTTTGCCTTCTTCAAATGAGACACATTTCAGAGTACCCACGATGATCTTTGCTCTTCTATAAAGTCTATCTCCTACTAGAACGTAGTTTTTGCTTCCGAACAACTTGGGTGGCTTCGCTTTATCTGCTTTGGTAATTTATTTTCTTTGATATAGTCGATGAAAACTTGGCTCCATGAGGTGTTGATTACCAAGATCTGAACGCCTTTAGCTTTGAATTTCATGGGTTGTCTCACCGGGTTGTTTGATAGAGGAACTGATAGCTCTTCTATAAATCGCCCGGGTGGAACCTTTGCTCTGTCTGATCCGAGCTTGGCAAGGACATCTCTTTGCAATGTTGGAATCGCAGGGGCGTGTAAAATTTCTAATCCTTAGAAATGTTCTTCAAGTTTCCGTATTTCAAAGACACGATGGCACCCATGTTTTCTTTTGTGCAATCCCAATCTTTGTTTACTTGGTTGATGACTCTTCTTTGAATCACCATATCTGAGTAATCTCTTTATTCCGAGGGTAATTGCCACTCGTAGCTTTGTGGATGAGGGCTTCATATTACGCTTCGTTATTTGTAGCTTGCCATAATATCTCAAGGGCGTACTTGAGTTGTTTTTTTCATACGGAGAAATGAGGAGAACGCCTTTGCACGCTCCGCCTAGTTTGAGTGACCCATCAAAGTACATCTTCCGATTGGTCAAGGATTGTATCGATAAAGGTCTTTGAATCTCTGTCCACTCGGCCACAAAATCGGCAAGGGCATGAGATTTGATTGCTTTCCGTGGGGTGAAGTCGATGTTAAGAGCTCCAAGTTCAAGCGCCCACTTTGATATCGTCCCGTCGCATCTCTATTGTGTAAGATGTCTCCGAGCGGGAAGTCTGTCACCACGGTAATCTTGTGGCTTTCAAAATAGTGGCGAAGCTTGTGTGAGGTGATAAGTAGAGCGTAGAGTAGTTTTTGTACATGAGGGTACCAGATTTTTGATTCAGATAATACTTTGCTGATGTAGTATACGGGTCGTTGTACTTTATACACGCGTCCTTCTTCTCTTTCTACGACTATTGTTGTGCTGACTACAGCAGTAGTCGCCGCAATGTATAGCATCATATCTTCGTCTTTCCTTGGGGGTTTGAGAATTGGTGAGGATGTGAGATATGCCTTAAGTTTCTTGAAAGCTTCGTCGGCCTCCTTTGTCCATTCAAACTTGTCTGTCTTCTTTAGTAGTTTAAAGAAAGGTAACCCCTTTTCGCCGAGTCTTGATATGAAACGGTTGAGGGCCTTCATGCATCCTGTTAGTTTCTGTACATCTTTGATACTTCTAGGTGGCCCCATTTACATTATAGCTCGAATTTGCTTGGTGTTGGCTTCAATCCCTTGTTGGTGACCAAAAATCCGAGTAGTTGTCCTGAAGGAACTCCGAATATACATTTATTTGGGTTCAACTTCCATCTCCATCTCTTCAAGTTTTCGAATGTTTGCTCTAAATCTTCAATCATAGTGTCTGGGTTCTTTGTTTTCACCACTACATCATCCACGTATGCCTCCACATTTTCACCGATTTGATCCCCAAGGCAAGTTTGGATAGCTCTTTGGTATGTGGCACCGGCGTTCTTTAGTCCAAACGACATGGTCTTGTAACAGTAAGCACCGAACGGAGTAATAAAAGATGTCTTGCTTTGGTCTTGTTCTTTTAATGCGATCTGGTGATACCCTGAATAGCAATCGAGAAAGGATAATAGTGCAGACCCCGCTGTCGAGTCGACTATCTGGTCAATGCGTGGTAGCCCGAATGGATCTTTTGGGCAATGTTTGTTGAGATCCGTGTAGTCGACGCACATACGCCACTCGTCTGTGTTCTTCTTCTGCACAAGGACCGGGTTTGCTAGCCAGTCCGGATGAAGGATTTCTCTAATGAATCCGGCTGCCATCAGTTTTGTGATTTCCTTTTTAATCGCTGCCTTTTTGTCGGGTGAGAATCGTCGTAGCCGTTGCTTTATAGGCTTGGAGTTTTCATTAACATCAATTCTGTGCTCAGCCAACTCTCTTGGGACACCTGGCATGTCGGCCGACTTCCAAACGAAGATATCTTTGTTGTCCCGAAGAAAGTTGGTGAGCGCGAGTTCCTATTTTGCCGAGAGGTGAGCACCGATGGTTCTTTGTCTTGGAGGTATCGCCCGGTGCCCAAGTCGATTTGCTTGACGTCGGCTTCTTTTGGTGGTGTGATGATCTTTGGGCTTTTTAGCCGGTATTTCTAATTCTTCTTGGCTCATCTCCGCATGACAATTGTGGCTATTTCTTTTCTTCCATTGTCGGCTTGTGCTTTGGCGCAATTTGGATTACTGACGTCATGATCAAAAGCACGCTTCGAAGAGAAAGGATACCGTTGGGTCCTGACATCTTAAGCAATAAGTACGGATAATGTGGTATCGCCATGAATTTTGCCAGTGCTGGGCGTCCGAGGATTGCATGATATGATGAATCGAAGTCTGCGACCTCAAATTTGATAAACTTTGTTCGGTAGTTCGAAGGAGTTCCAAAAGTAACGGGTAAAGTAACTTGTCCGAGTGGCATGGCTGCTTTGCCGGGTACTATTCCATAAAAAGGAGTGCTTGTTGGTGTAATCATCCCGGCGAGTTGTAGTCCCATCTTCCTTAGTGTTTCTGAAAAGATGATGTTGAGTCCAGCTCCCCCGTCGATTAGTACTTTGGTGACAGTCATACCGGCAATAGTTGGGTCTAGAACTAGTGGGTAATGGCCTGCGTTCCCTACGCTAGTCCATTGGTCTTCTCTTGAAAATTGGATTGGATATTGTGACCAATTGAGATATCTTGGTGTAGCCGGTTCTGCCGTCATGATAGTCCGTAGTGCTAGTTTTTCTTGATGTTTGCTTCTGCAATCTGGAGCCCCTGAGAAGATCACTGCTACCGTCCCCCTGGGTTTTTGAAATCCTTTGTCCTCGTGGTTGTCTTCATCTTTCTTCTGATTGTCCTCTTTGGTGTTCTCCTTACTATCTTTTCTTGTGTATCGATCATTGAAAGTGTAGCAGTTTCCGATGGTGTGTCTCCCGTTAGGGTGCAATGGGCAACGTATGTTTTCAATGTCATCATATCTTCTGGGTTTGGAAAACTTTTTTGATTTGTCGGCCATTGCCACGGTATTGTCTGGTCTACGTTTTCTTTCTTGATGTCTGCTATTTCGATGATTTTGCCTGTCCGGGTTGTCCTGGTTGCTTCTATCCGGGAACCTTTCTCGCGTTTTTTCTTCTGCAGTAATCATTTTTTCTACTGTTCGTCTGAACTCTTCATTGTTTCTCGGATTTTCTTTGCAGAAGTCTTGAAATTGCCACCTAGCCATGATTCCGTGAGAGAAAGCTTCAATTACCTCTCGTTCGGTGATGTCATGCACTTGAGCCCGCAGTTCGCCGAATCGTCGATAGTAATTTCTGAGACTTTCGCCCCCCTTTTGCTTGAGTCCTTTCAGTTCTGCATGAGTGATCGGGTGTGTGATGATACCCGCGAAATTTTCACAGAAAGCTCTTTGCAAGTCTTCCCAAGTTCTGATCGACCCTGGGTTCAATTTGTCGAACCATTGGAGGGGCATCGCTTCCAGTGCCATGGGAAAGAACAAGGTTTTGATATCATCGTCTCCTCCGGCTAGTTCAATTGATTGTGAATATATTCTGAGCCATTGTCTTGGTTCGGTTTTGCCATCATACTTGGAGTGGTTAGACGGTTTGAATTTGTGAGGTAATCGTACTGATGCCAACCTATTTGCAAAACAGGGGAATCTGTCGTGCGTTCCGGCTTCTTTGAATTCGGATTCGGCTCCTTCTTCTGGCCAAGTGTTGTTTTGATGGGAATAAGTCTGCGAGGCTGTCTGGGTAGGCACCCTACTCCTGGTCTTCCTTGGTTGTTCAAATTGGTGGCCCCGACTATGTTCCTTCCTACTTTCTCCGTTATGGCTTCCACCTGGCCCAAGTCTTTCAAAAGCGGACTTCCTTTGATTTTGATCTTCTTGCCTGCGGGTTGTTGATCTGGCGGGTAGTCTCGATCGGGCTCTCTCTTCATGCGTTCTTGGGATCATCGACCGGAGCAAATCCTGGAGCTGTTCGTACTTCTCTCCGTAATGTGAAGTTGCCCTGAGTTCTTCTAATGCTTCTCGAATCTTATCGTAAGGCGTATTCACCGTGCGTCTTTCTTTGGCTTCTTGTTGTGATTTTCTTTTATCGTATTCAGCCAACTCTGACTCGTATCTGGTCCAGGCTTCTCTACGCTGCCTAGCGCGGTGTTGGCGCCCTTGTTTTAACTTGTTTTTCCTTTCTCTAGCCTTGTCTCGACTCTCGGTTTCTCCATCGTAGCCCTGGGCAAAGGGTGATATGTTGGACTCGATTCATCGATGACGACATCGGGTGCTTCAGGGGATTTAATGGTGACCGAGGGCGTCGAACCATGAGCACCTCCCGTCGTGAGCCGTTCCGTTATTGGTGTTAGTTTTCATCTTGTCCGGAGTTCTTGATGACTTGATGAGGCGCCTCGATGTCGCAGATCGAGTCTCCTTCTTGGTAAGGTAGAATAGCTTTTGTTGTTGTGCCAACTAGTTGGGTTCCGCTATCTTGAGAACGGAACTCGCCGATGGATGATCTGATCTTGCGATGTTATCGTTAGCATGAGACCCTCCCGAGCTCCTGTCAGTGGTATCCCAAGCATTGGATTGAAAGACCTTTCGAATCTGTCCGATAGGATTTTGTCGTGTTGTTGAGCCCAAATGGAAAAGAACTCGACCTTTTGAAAGAACTCGAGGATAATCCGAGTTGTTTTGGGTTGTGCTCGAATCCTGCCAAAAAGAACTCGGTTTCTTGAAAGCACTCAAATAAGACTTCATCTCGGACACGGGCTTGAATTCGAGTCGGATGCGCGTAGTCCGTGAAATCTTATTCGAATCGGGTATTATGAGCTGCGCGGATCTTCTGGTGAGCTGATCCGTCGTAGTTGTCGAAATAGGAAATTCTTCATGATGATCCAGATTTTTGAGGAGGTGGCTTTGAAGCCTGCCGTAGTTGTCCGCCTCGTAGATCCATGAGCCGAAGATGAAAGTTAATCCCGTTGGGAAGATCATGTTATCGAGGTCCATCGAGCTCTCAGATGCAAAGTCACCGAAAGCCCCTACCTGGCGCACCAGCTGTCGATGTTTCACCACTGATAGCCTGCCACGGGGGTACCTGGGGCAGTATGTTCGGGCTTCGGCGTATGCTGAACTCGATGGTAAACGCAAGAGACAGTCGATTTATCCTGGTTCAGGCCCTCGATCGTAGATCGAGTAACGACCCTACGTCCAGTCGGCGTTGGCCTTTGCGTTGGATTGATTATGAAGTGTTATATTGTACAATTGTCCTCCTCTCTCAGGAGTCCTGCCCTCCTTTATATAGTCAGGAGGCTAGAGTCCTAGTCGGTTTACAATGAGATTTTCTAGTAGGATTACTTAATAGTTCTATTACTAAGATTACATGGGAAGAATCCTAGTTGAACTAGATCTTCTCTCTCCCTTGCGGGGTATCCTGTGGGTCCCGCATCGACACAAGTGTCATTAATAATTACCAACCAACGCATTTCTGACATCATTGCTAGGGATGACAACTTAGTATTAAGGTGATGCTAAGGAATGCCAACAACGTGTGTGAGCAACTCATGCCATGACGGTGAAGATGGCTTGGATTTGTTGCAAGACTCACACATGTAATGAAGGAGCTCACTGCATATGAGACATGACATTGAGTCATGTGACTAAGGTGGAGAAGATCAATACAAGATTTGACTTGATGGATCGGTTGTAAGCATGAAGGGCAAGTTGCAGGCTTTATAGCGATAGATCGCGTGGAGGTGAAACTTGAGCAAGACTTAGCACCGATGGATGAAGGCAACGGTGAAGAGCAAGTGAGGTCAAGATCGATGAACCAATAAGGTCATGTGATGATATGAAGTGGATCATATCATTCGTTGGTCATGTTGGTGCATATGTTTCATCGACATTAGAGGAGATGGAATGCAATGCACAAGGCAAAGGTATAACATATAGGGCATTTCATTTCACTGGTGATAGGTTGCGTACAGAAGTACATGATTGAGTTTAGGATAGATGGCCGTACTATCAAGAGGGGCAAACTTGTTTGCATATCGGTCATCTAGTGCCACTCGAGTGATCTAACTTTGCATCGTTCCTAGAATCGAGTGGCGTGGTGAATTGAGTGACTAATCCTTTGAAAAATGTTTGTGAAAATGCTAACACACTTGCACTTGACGGTGTACACTTGGTGGTGTTGGCACATTTACAAAGGAGAAGAAGTTGGAGAAGTTTTAGAGAAACTTGAGTTGAAAAAGAGAAGGGATGATTCTTGGATTGAAATTTTGTGTTGATCCACTATGCTTTGGATCAAATATGCAAGTGGAATGTGTAGCCCTCTACATAAGCTTTCCAAAATGTCTAAGATCATCAAAATCGGACTTCGAAGCTAAGAGTTATAGTCGTTCTAGCGTTGAACACTCAGTGACCGGACGATGTGACCGGACGAGCCCGATCAATACCCGCGAGTCCGGTCAGTGTTCCTGTTAGGGCTGATTAGTGGGTACGACCAGACGCTGGCACTAGGGCGCGACTGGACGCGCCTGTGCCACTGTTCCGGGCCAAGAAATGCTGAGGCAGTGTGACCGGACGCTGTGGTGAGTCTGGTTGATGAAAAAATCTCTCTGGAACCTCTCTGTTCATGATCGGATGCTGGGTGATGGCGAGTCCGGTCGATCGACCGGACACGGAGTTTGTTTGTGCGCACGTTGGGAGCCGTTGGCACCCAACGGTAACATTCTAACAGCTAGTACACGTGGCATGCGGCGGTGACTAGACTCTACGATCGAATGTGTCCTGTGCGATCGGACTCTGCGACCGGACACATCCGGTCACTGCAGCAGCGAGTCCAGTCAGTGCGCAGAAATCAGGATGAAGAGGGTAACGGCCATTTTAGCCCTTGGGCTATAAAAGGAGTGTGTTTATGGCCTTGGATGATGCTTGGCACCCTTGGAACTTAGTGTCCATGCTTGGGGAGTGCTAGGAGAGTCTCTAACTCACTCATGCTTGCAAGAGTACGAATCAATTGCGAGTGAGTGATTCTAGTGCGATTGTATTGTGAGATTGCATCGAGTGGCACTATGTGTTCGAGTTGCAAGCCGGTGGTGCTTGTTATTCTTAGCGGTTGCCACCTCCTAGATGGCTTGGTGGTGTGATCTCCGTCGAAGCATGCAAGGAAGCTTGTGCGGTGCTCTGGAGAAATTATCAGGGGTGTTGTGCTCGCCCCACGGGAGCCGTGAAGAGCAACAATAGTAGAGTAAGACATGAAGAGCGACAAGTGGTCCGGCCGGATCAAGTGTTAGAGCTTGTGGTAAGCACTCCATGTGGGAGAGTGTGGCTTGCAGGTCATTACTAGTAAGAGGACCGGCGACAACCTTGGAGCTTGTCTCAATGATGACTAGCGTGTTGGCAAACACGTGAACCTCGGAATAAAAATCACCGTGTCATCTTCTTCCCGTTGGTTTGCGATCCCTATACACAAGCTTGTATTTACATTCATGTTTATTGTGCTTGTGCAGTTGCTCTTGTAATTAGTTAGCTTATGTAGTTTGCTAGTTACCTTCTTGCTTGTGTAGCATAGAAGTAGCTCTCTTGCGTGACTAATTAGTTTGAGTATCATTGTTAGTCACATTGCTTAGTTTGTGTAGCTAATTAAATTGAGTTCTCTAATTTGGCTTTTGTGTAGCCTTGCTATTGACCATTGCTAGTGAGCTTATGAGCTTTACGCTTTTGCTTACTAGTTTGTGTAGGAGCTCTCCCGGTTGCTTGAGTACTAGTTGCATAGATTTGTATGACCTTGCTACTATAATTGTTTAGATGAGTTCTAGCTAGCCCGATACCTTTGTTGCCTAATTAGGTTCTTTATAAGGTGCTTATGAACTTAGATAGAGGGGTATAGCCTTGACTAGACCGATAGTTTTAATTCTGTATTTGTTTCGGTTAACTGGCATGATTAATTTTAGAAATGATTATTCAATCCCCTCTAGTTAACCATCTCGACCCTACAATTACCAAGCCTCAATATATATCACCCTATCCAAACTAGTTAATGGCAGAGATCCTCCAACAATTAAAACTTACAGTCTAGGGGACACAAAGATCCAAATCCATAGATGAGATGCTCAGAGAAAGAGATGAATTTCTATAGATGACCAAGGTTCGACTTAAGCAATCCAAGGACTTCACACCAAACACTACAATCAACACCACACGGATAGAACTTTTGAAGTCAGCGACTGGGTATGGCTGAATCTAATGACAAGATCTGCTGTAGCCATCTCAAAAATGAAAAAAGTGAAGTTTTCACCAAGGTATTTTGGACCATATCAGATAAGTGAAAGAATAAACCCAGTGACATACAGACTTGAGTTACCAGAAGACGCCAGAATCCACAATGCCTTTCATGTCAGCAAACTCAAGAAACACCGGGGAATTCCTCCAACAACAGCACTGCCCATACCAATGATCGATGACGGAATAGCCATCCCGGAACCTGAACTCATGCTTAGAAACCGTGTGATCAGTGGCAGACTACAGGTACTCATCAAATGGAAAACCCAGCCCTCAATTGAATCATCTTGGGAGGACGCAGAGACATTCCAAAAGCTCTACCCCAAATTCCAGCTCGAGGACGAGCTAATTCTCCAGGTAGGGGGAGATGTCATACCCGACAGGAGGACTACTAGAAGTATCACCAGAAGTCGTCAAGGTGGCTAGGGAAGTAATTTAGATTGAAAGGGATAAAGTCCTTAATTATAATAAGATTGGGTTAAATGAGTTAAATAGAGCCCGTGGGCCAGAGCCCATTAACATGTAGACCTCCTTCTATATATATGAGGGATGAACAATGAAAGAGGAAAGCTAGTTGTGTGGTTAAACCTATTTCTCCCTCTCCCTACTCCCCTACCGTCGTCGCTTCCCTGCTTGGTGCGCCGCCGCCAAGCCTCTAGCTGTGCCACGCCACCGGTCGCCAGGGCCGCTGCGCCGTGGGCAGCGCCTCACGATGCCCCCCTCGGCCCGCCAGTGCCTGCCCTAGCCGTAGCCGCCCCTTCCCACGCCAATCTCCTCTCCTTCCCCTCCAAACCGGCCCCAAATCCGTTCCCTGCCGCCCCTAACGCCAGGGAGGGTTTTCGGACCGTGACATTTCCCCTTTCAACTTGGCGAGAACCACCGCCATCGAAGAAACGCCTCTCCGCGTTGATCCTCGACAACGATTCGCTCTCTCCGGTGAGTTTTGTTGTCTTTTTGGCCCCAATAACCTATTTTCTCACCTTTGCCATCCATTTTCACAATCCTCTTGCCCGTGCCCCACCTTTTTTCCCTCCCTTTGGTGGCTCCCATTGCCTGATCTGTTGCCATGTGAACCGTCTTCACTAGAATCGTCTTCATGACAGCCCGGGCGCCTAAGTGGTCTGTCGCCGTAGGCTTCTCTCGAAGCTCGCTAGATCCCGGCCGGTCCCTACCCTCAAATCAGCCCAAAGACTCACTTGAGGTCATCATATTTGGAGGAAGGCGAGGGGAGAGGAAACGCAGATTGATACGGTATGTTTTAATTTTTCTTTCCTTTTTTTCCTCTTCTGAAGCAACTTTTCTCTTTTTTTCCTTTTTGACGCGATGTTATCAAACCCTCCTCTTGTCTCACTAGTAGACTCTTGTTATCGTATCCTTCCTCATAAACTTGATTTGTTACTTTCACTTTGCTTACTAATTCAGTCAGCAATTTAGACTACTGCCACTGTCACTTTCATTCCTTAATTCCTCCGAGGGTCAGTTGTTGAGACTGCGGTGGTTTGCATCAATTTTTTCGGTCATGGAGACAAATAGACCCCTTTGGAGGAAATTAGTGTGCCTAATTCTAAAAATCGAGGGGATGCAGTTTAAGGTTTATTTGGTTGAGCTCTGATAGCTCTAGCTTCGGCCGCTATTGTAGCTGGCTTCTTTAGTACACTGTGTCACTATTGTAGCAGAAGTCAATGAAGCCCCCCTTGGGCTGGGTTCACTGCCTTCTTCTACTTGCAAGTTCATTTTGGTCTTGAGAGAGAAAATTAGCTTATGCAAAAGCCAAAAGCCAAAAGCTAAAAGCCAAAGACAACTTCATTTTGAGGTTCACCGCTTTCTTCTACTTGTTACCACTGGATAGCACAGTTGTGGAGCCACTGCCCGACGATCCTGGCTGGTGGTCCGATCTTATAGGCAAATTGATTTTTTATTTTTATATATCAAAGAAAACCTATATTTCTACGTAATGGCAATCGTCTGGCTTCATAAAATTTCAGTCTTTCAGGCTTCCGCCACTGGTGTAGCAGGAGCCGAAGCTTTTCTTCTTGAGATTCAAAATGGGTCAGCCGGTCAGCCCTATTGTGTGAAAGTGACGCTGCAGTGATTCGCAGAGGGAGACGGAGCTGGCTGCTCGCGCCTTGGGAGTTGGGCCGCGATGGTAGGCCGACGCCGTGGCGCGCCGCCGCCCGGGCCTCGCCGTCTGACACGGTCCCAGAGCCGGGTGGACCGCATCAGCGCACTCCCGGACGACCTGCTCCTCCAGGTCCTCACCCGCCTCCGCTGCGCCCGAACCGCCGCGCGGACTGCCCTTCTCGCCCGCCGGTGGCGCCGGGTCTGGCCGGGCCTCCTGGAGGTCTCCTTCCGCGGGCTCGCGCCCGACGCGATCCACGCGGCGCTCGCCCGGGTCACCCGCACTTCGCTGGAGGCCATCGACATCCACGTCTCCAGGGGCACGGGACATCGCGCGCTGGACGCGGGCAGCATCACCTCCTTGCTCCACGCCGCCGCGGATCGGTCGCCGGTGAAGCTCGCCCTCACCATCCCGGTCGACCTTCCCCACTTCCGTGTCACCACATGGATCGAACTGCCGCGCTTCGATTTCGCTACATCGATCGAGCTGGACGTGCAGGACGTCCGCTTTGCCCTGTCGGCGGCGACGGAGTTCCCCAAGCTGGAGACGCTGTCCCTCTCGGGCTGCATCATGGACCTGGCCACCTTGGTGCCCCGCTGCCCGCTCCTGCGCGCTCTCAGCGTCACCAGGACGCCGGACGAGGTGGACACGATCACGGTGCACTCGGCGTCGCTCCACGAGCTCGTCGTGAGCACGTTCCGGTCCACGTCCACCATCGACATCGTGGCCCCCGCGCTCAGGAAGCTGACGCTGGCCTTGGACAGGGGCATAGACAACAGCTTGTCGGTGGTGGCACCAATTGTGGAGGAGGTCACTTGGCGGTGCTTGTACTACTCCATGTATGTTGGGATTGGCAAAATGTGGCGCGTCGGGTCCATCAACGTACGGACGGTAGAGAAGATGGAGCTCACCGACGACGACGACGACGACGACGAGGGTAGCCATCAGCCCCGTCGTGCCCATGTCCTGTCGCTGGACATACTTGACGTTCGTCTCAGGCTCTCGTGCTCATTGATTTCCTAGCTAGCTAGCTTCGTGGACTTTTAACTGGTTTCTAAATTGCATGCTGCCCGATTGTTTTGTAGACCCCTTATCCTTCACAGAGGGATTTTGCAGAAGAACTGGAGAAAATCCCTGTTACCACCTTCTCTGCCCTAGAGCTGAAGATCGCAACACGGAGCCATGTTCTTGGACCACTGCTGTTGAACCTGCTTCGGATTTGCACTGCAGTGCAAAGGCTTGACATGGTTCTTGTGGATACCCCGGTACCTATCTACTCTTCTTTAAATACGTCTAATGATCGTGTATTTGCAGTGTAATTAATATATTATATGGTACATTTTGTTCTAGGTGCAAGTGACAGACTCTTGCGACAAATGGTGTCCTTGTCAGGAGAATAATAGGAAATGGAGAACTAAAACTACAATCTCCTTGGCCAATCTCACAGAAGTGCAGATCAAAGGATTCAAAGGTGGTGATGATGAAATCGATTTCCTCAAAATGCTCTCCAGATGTGCACCGATGCTTCAGACGATGACCCTGAAATTGTCTGACGAGGTCACTAATGACTGGTACAACATATTCATCGACACCGTCCAGGAGTACCCTTATGTGAATTCCAGCGTTTGTATCGGTTGATTAGCATTTAGCATGCTTCAAGCTACATTAGGAATCGTTGTCGTCAGTCGTTAACTTTTTTATTTAGAGACTAGTCGAAACCCAAACCTTGTGATTAACAGCATGTGGCGCATGGGCATGGAGATGTCGATAGATCCGGCGGGGCAGGCGACCCGAGCGAGCGCCATTTCAAGCTGGCCTGGCGAGATGTCATGGATGTTGTGCCTAGGGAGGTGGGTCCAGAGCGGGCGCCACCTGTGAGAGAGTAGGCTCATGTTGGCGGCGGCACTAGCGCAACCTAGGCAAGAGAGGAGTAGAGGACCCGTAGTAGTAGGTCGTCAGGCAAGGCACTGATGCGGTCTACTCCGTCAGCGCGGTGGCAGACCCGGCGACTCCGACGAACAAGCCCCACACGGCAGCATGTTGAAGCCAAATTGCTTCGGCGACACTGCTCGCATGCACCCTCGTCCGTAGCCATCTTCTATATACACCTCACAGCATCCCGGCTAGCTAGCCGCAGATTTTGTGTTGGTGGTAAGGACCTATTAAAGGGTAAAATATATATTAAAATGAGTTTTCTAAGAGAAACTAATCCAAACCTCCAAACCTGATTTACCTACGCGAATTGTGATCTGATCCACGTTTCGATGCGATCTGAAATTCGTCGCGACTTGCGATCTGATCCACGTTCCGATACGATCTGAAATTTGTTCTAGATCAAATCTGTGCTTCGAGCACCAACGACGATTAGATTGGTAGTGAGCTGCACCTGCACGCAACCGGTGGTTTTGCCTTAGTTCGCCAGATCTGCCAGTAGGCGATAAGTGCAGTCAGAAATTTGTTCTAGATCAAATCTGTGCTTCGAGCACCAACTTCGACCACTGATGTTGACATAGTCTACACTAAAGTTGCAGCTATTAACATGTTCTACAACTTTATAGTTGATAATATTTTTATTTGTAGTCATCTAGAGGCCCAAATATTCATTTCAAATTCTTTTGTTTGAAATGCAATTTCTTTGACTTTTTTCAAAAGAAGAAAAATTAGGTCTCTAAACGATATCAAATAAATAAGTTTTTTTAACTATAGAGTAATAGATCATGTTGAAATCCACAACTTTGGTGTAAACTACATCAACATTAGAGGCCATTAGAAAATTTCAAAAGAAAATTGAATTTCAAATTAGAGAACTTGAGACAACTATTTGGGCTCTAAGTGATCAGATAAAAACTTGTCAACAACAAAGTTATAGATCTTACTAAGAACTATAACTTTGGTATAGACTATGTTAACATCCGAGATCATTTGAAAAGTTTAGAAATTTGAATTTCAAAGTATGGTAACTTAAAAATGAATATTTGAGCCTCTAAAATTCATTCAATAGAAAAGTTATAAACTACAAAGTTATGAATTGCGTCGAGCACTATAACTTTGATATAAAGTTTGTATCCATATGACTCCATATGAAATATTAATGCTTTATATATATAAGGTAAAGAAAGATCAAATGACAAGTGGGCCCCACTGTCGCGGTAGCAAAACCATTCAAGAAATCACTTTGAAATGGTTAAGGGGTATTTTCCCTGGTTTTAAAAGTTACTAGCAAATATGCCCGTGCGTTGCAACGGGATTTATATCTTGTGTCATTTGTTCTAATACGCTTCAGAATCGGAGTCCGTACGTTGGTTGGACATATGCTATCTAATTCGCATGAATACAGCTCATGAGTTCGAGACAATTAAGCAATTATGATTTTAATCTCTTAAAAAAGAAAGGAGCAATGACTTATAATTTGCAGCATAGAAATTATTAACATTTCTAATCGCCAATTCTTGATAAATCCAATGCTACCTATTTCAATTTTCAACGTGGCCCTCTCTTTGAAAAAAATAGAGAGACAAAGATATGAGAGAAACTCCACTCTATCTCATATATATGAAAAAATACAATAAAATAGACTATAAGTGCATATAAATTATTAAATAATAAGATGTAAGAGCTGTTCGTGTGACTTGCAAATTATGCATTTTTTTTAAAAAGTGTGTTGCTTGTTCCAAATCGAATATACAATCTTCATAAAAGGAAATGAAAATTAAATACAATGTATAAATTCGAAATAAACGTATATTTTCCTACCAACAAAAACAATGCTCAGGCAAAGATATAAATATAGATTTAAGCTTGTATTTATCCCTAAATAAATTTTATCTCAAATCATTCAAAACTTAGTCATCTATTTATCACCTAGATAAAAGATGTGGGCCGGAAAAAAACATGGCACACACTTCATGAGTATGCATATATATAGGAGTCCTGGACTTATCCAACATGACTTTATAGTGCATATCGGGCGGAGCCCGGAGCCCAACTCAGGAACTGCCGCGGGCCCTCGCACCATTATCTACGTCGTGGTCACGCGCTCCCACAAAAAAGACCTATTTGGTAGGGATCTGTCTCATCCAAAAATACAGCTTCGACTCTTGCTCTTTTGAAGGAGTAGCTTCTACAGAGAGAGCATAAGCCTTTATAAAAAAAAACATTTGCCAAATGACTTCTCATAGCTATTGAAAAGGAGAAAATGTCGTTAATACCCACTTTTTTTAGCTATCTTTTTTTCCTTTTCTTTCTTAATTTTTTTCTATCTATTTCTCTACCTTATCCCTTCTACATGTGCACGCTCTTTCTTCACACAGCAGCATATTCCCACATCGCTCGGAGGGGTTTGGAATCGTCGCCGCCGGCCTCCTCCGCCCCTCCCCACGCCGCCTCGGAGGGCCCTGCGCCAGCCTCCACCCCTCACAGCGCAGGCCTTGCCCTTCCCCACGCCGATCCTCCCCCGCTTCTCCGTTGCAGGCATCCACGCCGGCCTCCTCGCGGCGGTCTCCTTGTCCCTCTCCGCGGCGGTCTTCCACCCGGCCTCATCTCTTCCCGCGCCGGCCTGAGGCCCACCACCCTGCCGTCGCGGAGCGCCGCCGCCGCCGCCTCGTGCGCCTCACTGCCGCCGTCGCGGCCTTCGCCGACGACGCGGCCCTGGTGGCCTCCAATCTCGCCAACCTGGGCTGGTGCTCCCTTGCCTTAGGTGCCTTGGTGCTCCGTAAGTTCACAACATCACAAAGCTACACCATTTTCTGAAAGATGTTGCAACATCCTGACAAGTTCAAATAAAGCACAAATCCTGACATAAATCAGATGCACAAGGGTATAACAGTTCACAACATCACACAGCTACACCAACATCCTGACAAGTTCACAACACAAGCACAAATGCCTAAGTTCAAATCACACAGCTAACGGTTACTCAGCTCATACGTAATATTTCTTCTTGCAGCATCATCATTACGGAAAGACATGAATTGCTGACGTATTTCTAAATCGGACCTCAAAAGCTTGAGAGCAGCATCGATTATCTCCTCTGGAAGACATCTCTTAGCTTTTTCAGTAACAGCTTCCATACTTATGCGTCTGTCCATCATGTGCGCTGCAGATCCTCCCCGGTTCATATACATAGCCATATCAACACTCTCTGAATGTGATCTTTTAGATAAAGGTGCAGCGTCAACCATTTCTTCCGAATCACAGTTCTTTTCCTATAATTAGAAGTTTCCTGTGGAGTGCAGGGGACAAGCTCCGTTTCACTGTTGATATGGCTGAACACATAAAGCATTTGATGCTGATTGGGCAGAGTAGATCTCTTTCCAACCTGCATAAACAAAAAAACAAGGTCAGTAATCTGTGACCATCCCTAGGACTAAAATAAGTTTCGGACTATGATATGGATTTCACTGCTTACTTACATGGTAATCTATGACCATCCCTTCTAATTTCAGAATCCGTTCTTTTACCATTTTCATATCAAAGTGTTTCAAAGCCTCTATCTTATTCTTTTGAATACATTCCAAAAACTTTATCAGCGCCACATCTTCAGTATACCATCTTGAAGGTCCTCCTTCACCCACCATCCCAGTTCCAACCATCTTAAGGAGCTCGACATCCTCCACTCTAAGCTTGCTAGATGCATCCATCAATCTATCGTTGGTCCTTCGACTCAACCCTAGGACCCAAGAACTCATGGTCAGCAGCAGTGGCGTAGCCATGAATTTTTGAAAGCCTGGGCATGACAATACGCGAAGCTACCAGTGACAAGCAATGCAGATGAATATATTGTATAACTTACGTATAAAATTACGAAATCACGAATTCACAATAGATTCAACTTAAAATATTAAATGATTTTTATACACAAGTTCACTACTTAGATAATGAAATACAAAAGATAAACTTAAATGCTAATTGGTAACTACAAAGCTAACTTTTTTATCCTAACTACAGAGCTAATTGGTAAACTAGGCACTTGCGTCTGGTTTGGCGTTGGAAGTTTCAGACTTGCAAAGCCACCCATCGGTACTCACTGATGCTACCTAGGCTACCACCGAACCGAAGCCCAAATAAAAAGGCCAATTCACGCCACCAAATCAATCTGAATTGATCTTTCAAGAAAAAATCTGTCAGCGATATCAATACTGAAACGGAGCTACTGCTACTTAGCACTCCACAGAAAAGATCGATATATAGGGCGCGCGCAACTGTGAAATTGTCGAAGAAATGGCGGGCCCGGCGCTGCACCTTTATCTAAAAGACCTCACTCATGGCGCAATGAGGTTTCAGCAGACGGTAATAAACATTGGAATCGACCTCACTCATGGTCAGCAGACAGTAATAAACATTGGAATCGACCTCATTGCATAGCTAATCTGAAAAAGCTAAGAGATGTCATTGCCAGAGGACAGCCCTAGATGGCGCCGCCGCCTCAAGCTTTTGAGGTCCGCAGGAAAGACGAGAATGCACCTGCCAATCGTAATGGGTGAAGCTGCAAGAAGAAATATTATGTATGAGCTGAGAACCGGGCGTAGCGTCGTGTGATGAGAACTTAGGCATTTGTCAGTCATTTTGTCGAACTTGTCACGGTGTTGGTGGAGCGGAGGAATGTTGATTAACTGTTATACCCTTGTGCATCTGATTTATGTCAGGATTTGTGCTTTATTTGAACTTGTCAGGATGTTGCAACATCTTTCAGAAAATGGTGTAGCTTTGTGATGTTGTGAACTTACGGAGCACCTAAGGCAAACGGAGCACCAAGGCACCTAAGGCAAACGGAGCACCAGCCCAGGTGGCCCTGAGAAGGATTTGATTCAAGATGCTATATTTGTCTTTAGATTTGTGATTTCCTGACTCCCGAGCCTTGCGTGACAGGAGCAGGGGTTATAAAGTGGAGAATTTATCATCTAATTCTATTTACTCTGTGGTTTCATTCAAATTGTTGTATTTGATTTTGGTTCAGTTTGGAGTATTTGATTTTTGTTTGAGTTGGAGATCTGTACGACATGGTAACTTGGGCAAGTTCTGTTTACTCAGTGGTTTGATTCGATTTGCAGCATTGTTGTATTTGATTTTGGTTCTGTTTGGCGTATTTGATTTTAGTCCAGAAAAACGAAAACGAATCGAAAAGGAAAAATTATTCAGATGTGGAAAAAAAAGAAACCGAACTGGTGTTGATATTAAGAGGGTTTTTGGTTGCCCCTTAATCACCGACACCAGTTCCTAAATTTTAGTCGTGGTCAGTTTGGACACATGCATGGAGTATTAAATATAGACTAAACTAATTACATAGTTTACGACTAATTTGCGAGACGAATCTTTTAAGCCTAATTAGTCTATGATTCGACAACGTTTTGCTACAGTAAACATTTGCTAATGACGGATTAATTAGGCTTAAAAAATTCGTCTCGTGGAGTACTGATGGATTATGTAATTTATTTTTTTATTAGTATCCGAACACCCCATGCAACATTCTTCTGACACATCTCCTAAATTTTAGTAGCCGGATCCAAACACTGCTGGACGAAAGATTTTGAGGCAGAAACTTTGCCTCCTTATTAGTACTAGGGATAGATAAGATATGTTGTCCAATATTATAGTTCAAGAGGGTCTTTCAAAATCAACGACTAGTTCACGGATTAAATCGGATTTTACTCTTCCAAATATGTCCCAAATACAGTCTATAAAGATTTGAATACCCTTATGTCATCATGCTTTGCTCCTGTTTCCTCTTCTTTTTTTTTGATAGGTGTTTCCTCTTGTTTTACCTCTACAGCCCCATGATTCAAAACCAGGTTATGCAAAGGTAATGAACGTAGGAACAGAACTATGGCTTTCAGACGTCGTGGCGCCGAACCAAACGCCCAAAGAGACCAAAGAACAACGCACACGCACGTGTCGCTCGGCGCCGTCGCCGCCGTTCCGCGAGGAGACAGGCGTCCACCTCTCCCGCCTGCATGGCTGCCACTTCGCTCGCCTCCCTCGCTTATTGACGACGCCTGTCTGCCTCAGCACACTCGACCGCCAAAGAATCTCGCAACCATGGCGTCCCACCTTGCCGTCGTCCTCATCCTGCTCCTACCACTCGCCGGCGCGTCCGCCGACGACGGCGGATTCATCCGGCAGGTGACGGATGGTCGTTCCCGCGCCGGCGCGGGCCCGGGGCTGCTCCCGGAGGCGCAGTTCGCGGCGTTCGTGAGGCGGCACGGGCGGCGGTACTCCGGGCCCGAGGAGTAAGCGCGTCGGCTGCGCGTGTTCGCGGCCAACCTGGCCCTCGCGGCGGCGCACCAGGCGCTGGACCCGACCGCGCGCCACGGGGTCACGCCCTTCTCCGACCTCACGCGGGAGGAGTTTGAGGCGCGCCTCACGGGCGTGCGCGCCAGCGGGGACGTCCAGCGGATCGTGATGAGTGGTGCGTCAGCCTCGCAGGATGAGGTGGCGCGGCTGCCCGCCAGCTTCGACTGGCGCGACAAGGGCGCCGTCACCGGCGTCAAGATGCAGGGCGCGTGTGGGTCGTGCTGGGCGTTCACCACGACAGGCGCGGTGGAAGGCGCCAACTTCCTCGCCACAGGGAAGCTCCTCGACCTCAGCGAGCAGCAGCTGGTCGACTGCGACCACACCGTACATGCATCACTGCGCTCTCTCGATGTCTTCCCACTTGGAATGAATTCGTCCAGTTCGACGAAGGATTCTTAGAGCATGCTGGTTTGGTCTGTATGTTCCAGTGCAGCGCGGTGGCGCAGAACGAGTGCAACAACGGCTGCGCCGGCGAGCTGATGACCAACGCGTACGCGTACCTGATGAAGTCCGGCGGGCTGATGGAGCAGCGCGCGTACCCGTACACGGGCGTGCCGGGCCCCTGCAGCTTCGACCCGGCCCAGGCCGCCGTCCGCGTGGCCAACTTCACCGCCGTGCCGACCGGCGACGAGGCCCAGATCCGCGCGGCGCTGGTCCGGCGCGGGCCCCTCGCGGTGGGGCTCAACGCGGCGTTCATGCAGACGTACGTGGGCGGGGTGTCGTGCCCGCTCCTCTGCCCGCGCGCGTGGGTCAACCACGGCGTGCTCCTTGTCGGCTACGGCGCGCGCGGCTTCGCGGCGCTGCGGCTCGGCTACCGCCCCTACTGGATCATCAAGAACTCGTGGGGGAAGCAGTGGGGGGAGCAAGGGTACTACCGCCTCTGCCGCGGCAGCAACGTCTGCGGCGTCGACAGCATGGTCTCCGCCGTCGCCGTGGCGCCGGCGCCGTGAACCAACCCAATCCACCGCGGCCAGCCGTCATGGGTGTACTCGTGACACGGAAGTTCCGGACGTGGCATGGTATTGTCTGCAGGTGGTAGTGCGTGGCTCATACACCGTATACAAGTGATGAAGTGAATAACAATGCTGATATGTGAGTTCTCAAAAAAAAAAAAACAATGCTGATATGTACAGCCGTACAGACAGGCATGTGCTCTTTAGAAGAACCGGAGCTGCTTGTACTCGCTAACAGATCATCTCGAAATGAACCACTGTAGTACATATACCTGAAAGCAAATACTCCCTCCCATCCAAATTAGTTCTAAATTAATGAATTATAATAGCATCTACAAGAGACTCTCTAAATCTTTCTTAAATACCAAAAATAGAGATCTTTTCTAAATGTCAGGAATAAAGATTTTGGTGAAAAAACTATCATTCAACAACTTCTCTAAATGATTATCCAAATATAACATCTTCTATTCTAGATTTTTCGTTAGCAAAAAATAGAAGACGAAAATAACTCTCTAAGTGCGTATGAGATATAGAAAAACTGTTGAAAAAAATATAGAAAGCGATTTTTATGCAAATGACTCTTCGAATGATGATTTAGAGAGTGAGATTTTTGGTGATGCTCTAAACCGTTTTAGTTTTTTTAATACTATATATATATCAAGACATATATAGTGTATATTTAAGTCCATAATAAAAGTTACTTGCCTACATCACTAAAATGTGTGTCGGTATTTAGGCTTGAGTGGCTGAATCACAATGTGTAGACTGAAGTGGCTGAATGTTCCACCGTGAAGGAAGTACTGCATCGTGATATTGTAGTCAATTATACAGTCATGAGCCATGGTAAGCAAAGAAAAAGAAAAAAAAGAGACAGTGCGAAACAGAAGGATCTAAAAAAGTGAGCCTTCTTAATCATGTTTTTCTATAACGGTCCTGTTCGTTGGTCGGTGCTGGTTTTGGTTTGAGCTGACTAGTGCTAATTTTTTTTAGAGAAAAACACTGTTGGCTGGTTGAATAAGCCTGGCTGAAACCAATAAGCGAACATGGCGTGAACATCTTCTATAGCTGTGTTGACATTGATATCACACATAATGCCGGCACATGTAGCTAAATTCGTGTTCCTGATTCAGCCTGCATAAGGGGAAAAGATTAGGAAGTAGTTCTTTATAGGGAAAATACGAGTAACTACCTTTTTATGGCCGAAAGCAGGATAGGTTCTACAATCTACAACCTCCTAGCTCATCCATGATTTCACGTAGCATCTTAGCAACTACTCCCCCATTCTAAAATATAAATATAAGGTATCATCGATTCAAAGTTTACCTTAAACCACAATGAATTATATAGACTGCGGTCCTTCCTCTTAAAATATAAGGTATATATATGGACCACAAAATTTGTCTTAAATTATATGGATTTTTTATTCAGACCATTACAATTCTACGAGTTTAGAGAAATGCCATTATAATTCACCTATTTTGACATCTGCTATTATAATTCAAATTCTCTTCGTCTATGTCATTTTCATCTATGTCATTTTCTACGCCTTCGACGTATAAGACGTGAATGCATATGGGCGTCGGTCTCCGTTTCCTACAACCTATAAGACCCGCCCACGGACGCCTCGCCGCGCTCGCGTCCCCGTGCCTCGGATCTCGCCTTCGTTTCGCCGCGGACCTCCGCTCTCGGCGCTGCTACGGTGGGGGCCGGAGGTGGAGCGGCGGCGCGCGGCCGCGGCGGCCGGCACGCGAGCGCAGCGAGGCCGTGCACCACCACCCTTGCCACCATGCTCTCGCGGCCACAGGCACAGCGTTGTCGTCCGCGTGGCGGCCGCCACCGTGCACCCGCCTCGCCGGTCCCGGCCGCGGCGGCCTGCAGCAACGGAGGAGCGCGTCGGGCGCGGTGGGCACGCACGCCATGGCCACCTGCAGCAGCGCCACCATCTCCTCCACGGTGGCCATGGCGAGGTCGCTGTGGCCGAGGAGCAGCACGCCGGCGTCGTCCTGGTCGGAGATGCCGTACGAGTATCGGCGCATGCTGGCCTGCGGCACGAAGGAAAGCGTGACCCTGCTCATGCCCAGCAAGCCGGCCGTCGCGACGCCGTCGGGGGAAGAGCCATACGCGGTGGACATGCAGCCGAACGCGGAGCCGCAGGGCACGGCGGCGAACGTGGCCAAGGCCCTCGGGCGGAACTCTCCCCGTGTGCAAGTCTCTGGCTAGTGCACAAGCTGGCAGCACTGACACAACCGTGGCACGGTCAATGCACACGCCACGACCGACCATCGTCTCGAACACCAACACCCTCTCCGAACACTGCCTCCACCGCAAGTCCGCCACCATGTCTCTGCAGCGCATATACGTGAAAACGAACGCGTTCTGCACGACGACCGACGCCCAGCCTCAGCGGTTCGCCGGCGACGGACCACGGCAGCAGCACGACGATGATTTTGGACTTGGCAGGCAGCCGCGGCACCGGCCGGACGCCCACGGACAGGTGGTGGCGATGGTGATGGTGAAGCTGGCTGGCACCGCACGGCGGCCGCCACCGTGCACCCGCCTCGCCGGTCCCGGGATGTTCGCCGACGACCACGGGTCCACCGTGCACCTGCTCGATGGCCATGGCTACCTTGGCTCGTTCCGCTTTGGCGCAGACAGCGCAGCGTACTACTCCGCGTGGTACGTGGAGACGACGGCGAAGCGGGAGGAGCACGACGCGGGCGGCGCATCATGGCCCCTTCTCGGTGTTGCGCTGGGGCGCCCGCGTGCTCTGCTTCTGGGAGGGCGGTGTGCCGTATGAGCTGGCGGCGGTGATCCGTATGAGCTAGCCAACCCCACGGCGGCCGCCATCTGCACGGCAAAGGGGCGCGGCGTTCGCGGTCACTGTAGCAGGAGCAGCGCCGAGAGCGGAGGTGCGCGGCGAGGCGAAACAGAGATCCGAGCACGGCGACGCGAGCGCGGCGAGGCGTCCGTGGGCGGGTCAGTCTGACGGAGGAGATGGGGATTTGACGCCCGTATGCATTCACGTAGTATAATACGTGCCTAACGGTGGGTCCTTGTATGTAGATGGGGAGAATTGAAATTATAATGATAGATGTTTAAATATGTGAATTGTAACGGCGTTTCTCTAAATTTGGAGAACTGCAATGGCCTCAATAAAAAAACTCATTATTATAAAGCACTGTACACTGCTTAACACCATCTATGTGTGTACCTGTCTTTTTAACCGTACCCATACATATCTTCTAAACATCATGCTGCACGCAATGACTTTTATAGTAGTGGCCTTAAAAACACGTTAATAAATTAGAACAACGGAAGCAGAAAAGTAAACTTTTAGGTTGAAATGCACTTTAATAGTTCAAGGATGAAATTACATCTAAAATATAAAGTTTGAGGGCTGCAGCAGGTGAGTCACAATGCGACATGTACAACACCTAATCTACTTTTAAAACATCTAGGTGAAATATTTGTAACATGCGTCTAAAGATAGATAAAACACATGAAACACGTCTGAAACATATGCATAAACACTTGAAAACATTTGAAAAAAGCCATTGCAAAAAAAATTACAACATCCAGATAAAAACACTTGCAACATATATGTGAAACATATGCAACATCCAAATAAAAACACTGGCAACATACGTCTGAAAAAAACCAGATGAAACATTTGAAACAGGATGCTTGCAACATACGTGTATAACCATTGTAACATATGCAACATCCCGATCTACTTTTACAACGTCCATATAAAACACTTGCAACATACCTCCGAAATATCTGAAACAATCGAAACATACGTTTGCAACATATGTGGAGAGACTGGGGCCGATCGATTCCGGCCATCAAGGTGGGAGCCAGCGGCGAGCGTCGGCGCACGAGCACCACCGGCACCAGCCGCGCTTGTGGGTGCCCCTTGGCTCGGCCAAGGACAACCTGAGGTGCCCTGACACGTGCGCCCAGCCACCATTGGCTGGGGCGGCGGCGGCGGCCCATGGCAGCGAGGCATCCTGACAGCGTTGGGTTAGGGAAGAGGCCGAGGAGGCGCTACGCGAATTGAGGGAGGAGGCGGCTAGCGGTGGTGGCGCGGGGCTCATCTGCTGCCAGTGTGGACGCGAGAGAGACCGACAGACGGAGAGGACGAGACAAGACGGGGAGAGTTTTTCTTTTCTTGGGAGAAGTGGACGAGATGAAGTGGGAAGCCGCGTTCGAACGGCCCAAAGTGTTTCCGTTTTTTTTCCCCTTTCGCCCTCCATCGTTCGTGGTCCACCCCCACCCAAGCCGAAGCCCAAGCGGCCAATCCCAAAGGCGGACAGCGCCCTTATGCGTTGCGGCGTTGGTCGCCGCCAGCATTCCCGGCCCCAGAATCCACCATCTCCTCCAGGCCTCCACTACCAGTCTGGCTCTGCCACTGCGTCTTGCTCACGGGGTGCCGCCTCCCGTAGTTGACTTGAGGGAAGCGAGGACTACGGTACGAGCCATGACTCCGGCGACACTGCATTCAGATCGAGTTGAGCCTCGTATTCATCATTTCGGCGTGCAATAATCAACATCTCCCCTCCGATCTGCATTATTTTGCCCGTTCGCTTGGTTGATAAGGCATGGCTGAAAGTACTGTTGTCTGATTTGTTGCGAGAGAAAAATAATGTTCGTTGACTGAAAAAGTACGGTTTATAAGCTAAACGAACAGGACGTTGGTTGGAGGGAGAAGGACTTCCTTTTTCATTCACCTACATATCCTGTCTATGTACACGTACAATAATCCGCCGTCTGAAAAGGGGTCTCCGATTGCGGCAGCAATGTTGGTCAAGACTCATCGAGGCTAGTGATCCAAATCTGCGGTCGGCGCGCTACAGATTGAAAACGATTGTGTATTGTTCCGAGTTCTCTCTTAAAATAACATAACACTCTCCTATATATAACAAATAGGCTTTCTTGGTCCCCAAGCGTCAGAGGTCTGACGATCCGATCATCCTGATAAACTTCTAGAGTATCATCATATTTCTCCGAGTCGTTGAAGCATACGACACTACCATTTGTTTACACATACTACTGATTGCAACGTGCACCCACAGCTAGCGCATCGCGTTGAGTCGTTGACCTGCGATGCGAGCTGGACTAATCACTCTATTCACAATCCTCCCAGTGGTGCCATGTCCGAACCAGAGAACCCGTCTCCAGCTCTTGCCCTGCTTGTTGCTCGCTCCCCATCTCGTCTCATCTACCGCCATGCGTCCCCTCCACGTCCTCCTCCTTGGCCTCCTCCTCCTCCTCTCCCTGCGCGCGGCTCCGCGCCCGTGCTCCGCGGCCACCACCACTACCACTACCGACACGGTGTCCCCGGGCAATGCGCTCACCGGCGCCGCCAGGCTCGTCTCCAACAACAGCAAGTTCGCGCTCGGCTTCTTCAAGACGGACATCAAGTCCCCCGACACCTACCTCGGCATATGGTTCAACAAGGTCCCCAAGCTGACTCCGCTCTGGAGCGCCAACGGCGAGAGCCCCGTCGTTGACCCGGCCACACCGGAGCTCGCCATCTCCGGCGACGGGAACCTGGTCATCCGAGACCAGGCCACCAGGTCCGTCATCTGGTCCACCCGCGCCAACAACACCAGCAACACCAACGCCACCGTCGCCGTGCTCCTCAGCAGCGGCAACCTCGTCCTGAGGAGCTCCTCAAACTCCTCCGACGTCTTCTGGCAGAGCTTCGACTACCCCACCGACACCCTCTTCGCGGGCGCCAAGATCGGGTGGAACAAGCGCACCGGCCTCAACCGCCGCCTCGTGTCGAGGAAGAACGCGCTCGACCAGGCGCCCGGCCTCTACTCGCTGGAGATGACGGAGGGCGACGGGGTCGGCCACCTCCTCTGGAACTCCACCGTCGCCTACTGGTCCAGCGGGGAGTGGAACGGCAACTACTTCGGCCTGGCGCCGGAGATGATCGGCGCCGTCATGCCCAACTTCAGGTTCGTCAACAACGACGAGGAGATCTACTTCATGTACACGCTGCACGACGACACGGCGATCGTGCACACCGCGCTGGATGTCTCTGGCCGAGGGCTCGTGGGGTTCTGGCTGGACAGCAAGCAGGACTGGCTCATCAATTACAGGCAGCCTGTGGTTCAGTGCGACGTCTACGCGACCTGTGGGCCTTTCACGGTCTGCGACGACGCCGCGGACCCGGTCTGCAGCTGCATGAGGGGTTTCTCGGTGAGATCGCCCAGGGACTGGGAGCTCGGGGACCGAAGAGACGGGTGCGCGAGGAACACGCAGTTAGGCTGTGGAAGTAGTGAGACGAACAGGACAGCAGGTCTCACAGACAAGTTCTTTGCCGTGCAAGGCGTCAGGCTGCCTCAAGACGCGACGAAAGTGCAGGCTGCTACGAGTGGAGATGACTGCTCAGAGATCTGCTTGGGTGACTGCTCCTGCACTGCATATTCCCACTGGAATGGAGACTGCTCTGTTTGGCATGGGAAACTGTACAATGTGAAACGGCAGTCTGATGCTTCTTCTGATGGCAATGGGGAAACACTTCACATCCGCCTTGCTGCAAAGGAGGTGGCGAGCGGTGTGGCAAGGAGGAAGAGAGGAATCAGCGTTGGTGTTGCCACTGGTGTCGCTGTCGGTGCTAGCGCTGCCGCTTTGATCCTGGTGGTCATCCTTGGTCTGATGATTTGGAGGAGAAAAGGGAAGTGGTTTACTAGCACACTCGAAAATCCTCAGGGTGGCATCGGAATCATTGCGTTTCGACATGTCGATTTGCAGCGTACAACTAGAAACTTCTCAGAAAGGTTAGGAGGAGGCAGCTTTGGTTCTGTATTCAAGGGGTACCTAGGTGACTCAGTTACCTTGGCAGTGAAAAGGCTTGACGGTGCCCATCAAGGAGAGAAGCAGTTCAGAGCAGAAGTCAATTCAGTTGGAATCATCCACCACATCAATCTGGTCAAGCTGATCGGATTCTGCTGCGAAGATGATAAGAGGCTGCTTGTGTATGAATACATGCCAAATCACTCTCTTGATTTGCATTTATTCAAGGCTAATGGTACAGTTTTGGATTGGAATCTCAGGTATCAGATAGCTATTGGAGTTGCCAGAGGCCTAGCCTACTTGCACTCTGGTTGTCGGGATTGCATCATACATTGTGATATCAAGCCGGAGAACATACTTCTCGATGCATCTTTTGTACCTAAGATTGCAGATTTTGGAATGGCAAAGGTTCTGGGGAGAGAGTTTAGCAATGCAATCACTACAATGAGAGGAACAATTGGGTACCTCGCGCCTGAATGGATTGGTGGAACAGCTATTACATCTAAGGTCGATGTATACAGCTATGGGATGGTTTTATTTGAAGTCATATCAGGAAGGAAGAACTCGAGTCCAGAGTACTTTGGGGATGGGGATTATTCAAGCTTCTTCCCTATGCAAGTTGCACGCAAGCTTCGCAGTGGAGAGGTTGGGAGTCTGGTGGATGAAAAGCTGCACGGTGATGTGAATCTGAATGAGGTTGAAAGGGTTTGCAAAGTTGCATGTTGGTGCATTCAGGAAAATGAGTCTGCTCGACCGACCATGGCCGAGGTGGTGCAGTTTCTTGAGGGTCTTTCTGAGCTCGGTATGCCACCACTGCCAAGACTACTCAATGCGGTCACAGGAGGGTCACCAACATGACTGACATTTAGTCTTACCTCAAACTTAGGTTTAGCAATCCATGAGAATATTGTCATTTATAGCATATCCTATCAGTATAAACCTTGTACTCGTGACTCTACTTTAAAAATAATTTTGACATACTAGACTTATAAGCAATCAAGGAAATATATCGACTTTCATACCAAGTATGGCTGTGTTTAGTTCGCGAATTTTGGGAATTTGGCTACGGTAGCACTTTCGTTTTTATTTGGCAATTAGTGTTCAATCATGGACTAATTAGGCTCAAAACGTTCATCTCGCAATTTCCAACAAAACTGTGCAATTAGTTTTTTTTCGTCTACATTTAATGCTCCATGCACGTATCACAAGATTCGATGTGATGGCTACTGTAGCACTTTTTGGGAATCATGCACGTATCGCAAGATTCGATGTGATGACTACTGTACCACTTTTTGGGAACTAAACAAGCACTATATATATTGTGGCTTTAGCTTTTGGTAACCAAGGAGGAAATGTTTGCTTGCAAATCAATTTGGTGATGTTTCTCATTTTGTAAAAAAGAGTTGCTATTCAATAGAGAAGATAGAGTTGTACTCCATGGCCTAAGTACCTAAGTGTTGTCATCAGAAGACGGGAGAGCTGCCCTTACCCAGCGCGCAAGGTCACCACCACGGCCATGACCGAGTCAAACCTGGAAGAACAGGTAGCGAGGCACGACAGCAGCACGCGCGAGTACGTCATCACTGCGCGTTGCCCACAGAGGCAATACGTCGAGCACCTCGCGCGCCGTGCACACTCCACACGACGAGACAGGTTTCAGAGCAGCGCACGAATGTCATTTGAGAGGAGGGACGAAGGGAGGACGCAGCAAGCGTTGGAGGAGAAGGGAGATGTGGAGTGGAGGCAGGCAGGCAGCTAGCGTACAAGAGATCGCCGTGGCGGCAGGAGTTATATGTGCGGCTGCGCAGGTGGGGAGCCAAGCCCTGCAGCTGCTGGACGAATGAGCCGCCCAGAGCCGCTTCCCCGCGCTAACGAGGAAAAGGCTCCATGTTTTACCTCAGGAAAACAAGAAGAAGAACAGATCTTTCTCGTTTGGAGCTGCACAAGTCACAATAAGGATAGCAACACATTCAGTGATCGAGCAACAAACGACGACGCACTAATTTGAAATGTGGTTCGTGCAAATAGCAAACAGTTGTGCATGGGTCATGAACAGAGGGTACATTACATTTCTCTTCTGCGCCACATATCAATGCTGTTAACGTCCGTACGTTGACAATAAATGTGACAGCAGCAATCAATCTCAGAATGGAATTAGTTCAAGAATCAAGAGCAACCTTTGCACTAATGCTCATTCCGGTCACAGATAAGTGACTTTTTGTGCTTTTCTTCTCTTCTCCTCGATGATGTGAACTGGTACAAATAAAGAAAGCATCGCGCCATTTTCATAGTCGAAAGTAAAGTTAAGAGAAGGAATTCAAACCCTATCAAAACGGTGTTACAATCAATTATGACTTGAAGATATGATGCCTAATTAGTAAAATCTTTGCTGCTGTTTCACAAAAAATCTACATGTCTTCTTTGATAAGATATGCTAGTGTCTTAAAGAAAAGGACATGTCCTTGAAAAATGGAAGCAAAGTGTTATTATTATGTAACGCAAAAGCATGCAGTTGCATCAAGATTAACCAGAATTAAAAGTTACTAGCAGTGGAGGGGAATTCTGTTCCAGCTTAGCTTGCAGGAGATCACAAGCATCAGTTTCAATGAGCAGCAACACATGACCCAAACACAAGCTGAGGAAACAGCTACAAACCATTTTTTACTCTTAACACAAAACCATCCTAAGCACATTAGCATCCTGGAATGTGATACGGAGAACATCAATGGTTAACATGTGGTGGACAATCTATGGATACAACACAACATGCCCATCAGCCACACTGTCACTTGCAAGGTTGTTACTAGTATAAACATCAGTCAACCTGGAGCTTGGCTAAATAAGACGCCAAGTGCTATAGATCTACATTCTACAATGCAAGCAATTATGAATCACAAAACACACAATCAACCTGCAGAATGAAGAACAGATGCATATATACATCACAAGATAGACATGCCCAACGATTAGCACAAATTCATCACGATAAGTTCACTACATGAGCATTGCACTTCCATAGGCAACTCCGATGTTCTTACAGGTACCACTCATGGATCAAACCATGGCCAGATAATTAAGTGTTAAATGTATTTCACAGGCTGCATCAGCACAGGACTACCAAATTTCCCCAAAAAAGAAGTAGGCAGCACAACAAGGCCAGACAAATACTGGTGAAGTTAACATAGCTTAGGAGTACTTAATCGCCATACAATGGTCAAAGAAAACCTCTTCACTTCAGTCCTAAGGGAACAACCATGTAGCAAGAATCATCTCGTGCTTCCAGATCATCGGCAGAGGGGAGGAGACCTCGCCGGTTCTCATGTCATAGACACTGACAGAAGTGGTCTCCTCATCAAAGGAGTACTTGCAGTTCTCCATAACATCATCCAAGAAGAAGATTTTGGTCACCAGGCATACCATACTGAGATGCGGTCACGGCCCTGGAGCATGAACGTCCGAGGAAAATCATCTGGTCATCCCCAGCGATGTCACATTCACCCACCGTGGCGCTCTAAGTCACCTTGAAAAACCTCAAACTCACACTGTCCAGACACACTGCAACTTTCTGGTGAAACATCAGTGGAGAAGTACAAGTTCACCCTTTGAAGCATAGTTGCGCTTCTGAATATCACTTTCAACCAATCAGCTTCATGATCTTCTCCACTGAACCTCTCAACATCTAGTTCTTTAAGGTTAGGCAACATGATACTTTGGTTTTTTTCGGTTATTGTTAGGCTGGTCACACAGGCAACTTGCAGAGTACATTTCTCTACTTGTGTCCTACAGGAAGACGAAGTGTGACACTTTATCATTCATGTTTGACACTAGCGCCAATCTCAAGCATATGACTAGAAGAATTCGTTCGAAACTAAAGAGTGAATATATCGATAGATGAATAGAACAGATACCTGATATCGATATACCATAATCTTAAGCCTTTGTATAGAGGTACAATGGCCAAGGACGTCCAACACCATTGCTCCATAAACATCATCTCTTGGGCTAATACCCAGCTCTAAATTAGAAAAGCTTCTTATTGGAATTCGAGATATATCTTGCCCAAACCTCCGACCATCATTACTCAAAGTTGAATGACACTGCAATAATTTGAAATTAAGTTTCTCACAAACATGGAAAAATTTATTAGCCAGAACTCAGAACAGGAAAGAATTCAGCGAGAGAGGAGGAAAACACTATAGCAGACTGCACCAAAATATTTCGCATCCAAATTAGGAATAATGCATTGAAACTACACTTATCACCCAAAGCATGATGAACTAGAATCAAAACTACAAAGGATTGTTTTTTGTTGGACAAAGGGGGTCAAAAATGAACTGAATGACTACACTGGTGATTCATCCAAATATACGCAAATAATACAACTAGGATTTTGTAAGCTAGTCATCATTGCTTTTGTAGTAGAAAAGGATTGGATGGAAATATAATTCATTCATAGGAATGAGTGCACATGCTGTTTGTGAACGAATGCGTGTATCATGTAATTTTGCAAGAAATAAAAAAACTATAGCACATCTGACCTCTCAGTATGGATAATTTAGCAGTTACAAAATAAGCATCTCCATAGGGTGAAATCAGCATTATTAACACACATTGAGCTAATAACAAAATTCGATAGCACTTCAGAGAAAACATCAACAACTAGTGATAACTCATGAAGTTTTGTAATGGCATATATATTTTTACCTACAGGAGCATCTTTATCATTGAAACAAGATTGGGTCACGGTACCAGCGGTAAATAGTAAATTTCACCGAAGGATAAACATTTAAAATGCTGGGAGTTCTTTGTACACACTACAACTTTCTGGTGAAACATCACTAGAGAAGTACAAGTTCACCCTTTGAAGCATAGTTGCGCTTCTGAATATCACTTTCAACCAATCAGCTTCATGATCTTCTCCACTAAACCTCTCAACTTCTAGTTCTTCAAGGTCAGGCAACATGATACTTCGGTTTTTACTTGGTTATTGTTAGGTGGTCACACGCAACTTGCTTAGTACATTTCTCTACTTGTGTCCTACAGAAGAAGGCGAAGTGTGACACTTTATCATTCATGTTTGACACTAGCGCCAATCTCAAGCATATGACTAGAAGAATTCGCTTCGAAACTAAAGAGTGAATATATCAATAGATGAAACAGTAACAAATACGATATCGATATACCATAATCTTAAGCCATTGTGTAGAGGTACAATGGCCAAGGACGTCCAACACCATTGCTTCAGAACATCATCTCTTGGGCTAATACCCACTCTAAATTAGAAAAGCTTCTTACTAGAATTGAGATATATCTTGCCCAAACCTCCTCCCACCATCATTACTCGTTGAATGACACCGCAATAATTTGAAATTAAGTTTCTCACAAACAAGGAAAAAATTATTAGCCGTAACTCGAAATAGGAAAAGATTTAGCGAGAGAGAGAGACAAACACTGTTGTGCAGATCGCACCAAAATATTTCACATTCAAATTAGGAATAATGCATTGAAAATACACTTATCACCCAAAGCATGATGAACTAGAATCAAAACTACAAAGGTTTGTTTTTTGTTGGGCGAGAGGGGTAAAAATGAACTGAATAACTAAATTGGTGATTCATCCATATATACGCAAATGATACAATTAGGATTTTGTAAGCTAGTCATCATTGCTTTTGTAGTAGAAAAGGATTGGATGGAAATTGAAATCGTTCATAGGAGTGAGTGCACATGCATGTTTGTGAACATATGCGTGTATCGGGTAATTTTGCAAGAAATAAAAAAAACTATAGCATATCTAACGTCTCAAAGATGGATAATTTAGGAGTTACAAAATAAGCATCTCCATAGGGTGAAATCAAAGCATTATTAACACATTTGAGCTAATAACCAAATTCGACAAAGACTTCGGAAAACATCAACAACTAGTGATAACTCATGAAGTTTAGTAATGGCATATATATTTTATTTCATAGAAGCATCTTTATCATTGAAACAAGATTGGGTCACGGTACCAGCGGTAAATAGTAAATTTCACCGAAGGATAAGCATTTAAAATGCTGGGAGTTCTTTGTACACACTACAACTTTCTGGTGAAACATCACTAGAGAAGTACAAGTTCACCCTTTGAAGCATAGTTGCGCTTCTGAATATCACTTTCAACCAATCAGCTTCATGATCTTCTCCACTAAACCTCTCAACTTCTAGTTCTTCAAGGTCAGGCAACATGATACTTCGGTTTTTACGGTTATTGTTAGGCTGGTCACACAGGCAACTTGCAGAGTACATTTCTCTACTTGTGTCCTACAGGAAGACGAAGTGTGACACTTTATCATTCATGTTTGACACTAGCGCCAATCTCAAGCATATGACTAGAAGAATTCGTTCGAAACTAAAGAGTGAATATATCGATAGATGAACAGAACAGATACCTGATATCGATATACCATAATCTTAAGCCTTTGTATAGAGGTACAATGGCCAAGGACGTCCAACACCATTGCTCCATAAACATCATCTCTTGGGCTAATACCCAGCTCTAAATTAGAAAAGCTTCTTATTGGAATTCGAGATATATCTTGCCCAAACCTCCGACCATCATTACTCGAAGTTGAATGACACTGCAATAATTTGAAATTAAGTTTCTCACAAACAAGGAAAAAATTATTAGCCAGAACTCAGAACAGGAAAGAATTTAGCGAGAGAGGAGATAAACACTGTAGCAGACTGCACCAAAATATTTTGCATCCAAATTAGGAATAATGCATTGAAACTACACTTATCACCCAAAGCATGATGAACTAGAATCAAAACTACAAAGGTTTGTTTTTTGTTGGGCAGAGGGGGTCAAAAATGAACTGAATAACTAAATTGGTGATTCATCTATATATACGCAAATGATACAATTAGGATTTTGTAAGCTAGTCATCATTGCTTTTGTAGTAGAAAAGGATTGGATGGAAATATAATTCATTCATAGGAATGAGTGCACATGCATGTTTGTGGACGAATGCGTGTGTCGTGTAATTTTGCAAGAAATAAAAAAACTATAGCACATCTGACCTCTCAGCATGGATAATTTAGCAGTTACAAAATAAGCATCTCCATTGGGTGAAGTCAGCATTATTAACACACATTGAGCTAATAACCAAATTCGACAGCACTTCTGCGAAAACATCAACAACGAGTGATAACTCATGAAGTTTAGTAATGGCATATATATTTTTACCTGTAGGAGCATCTTTATCATTGAAACAAGATTGGGTCACGGTACCAGCGGTAAATAGTAAATTTCACCGAAGGATAAGCATTTAAAATGCTGGGGAGTTCTTTGTACACACAGCAACTTTCTGGTGAAACATCACTAGAGAAGTACAAGTTCACCCTTTGAAGCATAGTTGCGCTTCTGAATATCACTTTCAACCAATCAGCTTTATGATCTTCTCCACTGAACCTCTCAACTTCTTGTTTTTTAAGGTTTGGCAACATGATACTTCGGTTTTTCCGGTTATTGTTAGGCTGGTTACACAGGCAACTTGCTAAGTACATTTCTCTACTTATGTCCTACAGGAAGACAAAGTGTGACACTGTATCATTCATGTTTGACACTAGCGCCAATATCAAGCATATGACTAGAAGAATTCGTTCGAAACTAAAGAGTGAATATATCGATAGATGAACAGAACAGATACCTGATATCGATATACCATAATCTTAAGCCTTTGTATAGAGGTACAATGGCCAAGGACGTCCAACACCATTGCTCTATAAACATGATCTCTTGGGCTAATACCCAGCTCTAAATTAGAAAAGCTTCTTATTGGAATTTGAGATATATCTTGCCCAAACCTCCGACCATCATTACTCGAAGTTGAATGACACTGTAATAATTTAAAATTAAGTTTCTCACAAATAAGAAAAAAATTATTTGCCAGAACTCAGAACGGGAAAGAATTTAGCCAGCGAGGAGACATACACTGTTGTGAATTATCACTAAGAGCGTATTTCCACAGGGACGGTCGGCCGACTGCAAATATGATTCCTTCCGGTTGCTGGTGAGCTGTGGCTGTTGTGCACGCCACTAAATGTAAGGGCCCACACGAACCATTTCACACCGAACCAACTTCTGGACCGACAGTTGCACCTCCATGAGAGGTCCTCCAGCAGTGGTGCTGAGAACCGAATTTTTTACTTTTTTTATCTTTTTTTTAAAAGTTTCTTACAAATAGATATATGGAAGAAAAGATTTCAGAATCTAGACTCTTAGCTCGGCGCCTATCGATACGGACACCGAGCTAACTCGTCTTAGTGAAGGCGTCGAAGAACTAACTCGGCTCGCCTCAGATTTCCGGTGCTGCGAGATCTTAGGCCTGACGCTGCGTCATACTCGCCGACGCCGATCTTGGCGCCGTAGACGCTGGCGTCGAGCTCAGTGCCCTGTGCGAGAGGCCCTGACGGGGCAACGTTGTGGCCGTGGTGTAACAGGTCCCGTCCAGGGCTCCAGGTACAGCAAGACTGACCAGGAGATCCACGAGAATCTTTTTTTGGCACTGGTGGGCGCAACGCAACACATGGACGACCTCTCTCATCCCTCGGGAATCGCGCGCACAGTTTCCCGGGACCACCACCCCCAACATGCCGCGCCGACGCGGGACGCGGGAATCTCGCCGTGAGTTCTGCCCGCGCGCATCCCACTGCAGTGCCAGTGGACTGTGCACTGCATGCGCGCGCCGCCGGCCGGCCAGCTAGTCTCGCCAAAACGGACGGCCACGGTCACTCTTCCGCTGCACGCCTGCCGGGCGCCGGCCTGCCCCTCATGTGCCATGCTGGAAGACTCAGGCGTGTATTATAGGCTCTGTCTCCGTACAGAAATTGACCAACTATGGGCTACGTACTACTAAAGCACAGTATTGGCGTAGCTGCAGCTACCTAATGCTGATGCTAGTGGGCTGAGGCGGTGTTTAGTTGGACAAAGTTTACGCAGGTAAATTTTATATAGTGAAGATTCTCTATTGTAGTATTTTGTTTGTATTTGTAAATTATTGTCTAAATATTGACTAATTAGGCTTAAAAGATTCGTTTTGTAAAGTTAAAGTAAACTGTGTAATTAGTTTTTGATTTCGTCTATATTTAGTACTCTATGCATATACCGTAAGTTTGATGTGACGGAAAATCTTCTTTTTGTATAGTGCACTTTTTATGAGTTTGAAGGAACTTGAATTTCACCTCTAGATGGAGTACCTCTGGCGTCCGGGAACGGATCTGATTTATTCGTTATTTCCCTTGGAAGGAAATGCTGCCTCTGCCACAGCACGGTCATTGCATAGTTGAGACAAGTGTTTAGCTGTAAGACGAGTCTTAATAGCTAAATCATACACCAACTTGTCTATAGCTAATTTAATATATAATTTTTAGTACTGAAATGGTCCCACCGTTTAACTATTCCATACTCTCTTTCTTACCCTCCCTCTCACGCTCGATAAAAATCAGAAAAAGGCAACAACTTTTTTTTTGCATGAGAATATGTGATCAGCTAGTCAACTTCTGCAGCGCCAAGTAGTCCCGTATCATGTTTTCTCTTCCTTTCAAATTGGCAAAGCTTCTGACACGTTTGGCGATACAACTATTGTTGTATCTACCCTCAGCCCGTGTTTAGATTGTCTCAAAATTTCAAGTTTTTTTTCACTCTCTTTCCATCACATCAATTTTTGAATATATACATGAAGCATTAAATGTAGATAAAAAAGATAACTAATTATACAGCTTTGTAAATCACGAGACTCAAAACGTTAATCTTTTGAGCCTAGTTAATTTATGATCGGACAAAGTTTATCAAATACAAACGAACGCGTTGTACTTGTTTAATCACTTATAAATTGTTGTCTAGATTACAAAAATTTGCAATCTAAACAAGACCTCACAAAAAAATATAAACGACATGCCTTACTATCATGTCAGAACATGGCCATCCAGAAGCTACGGCCAACAGGCGCTACTTGCCTGTTGCTACTCAGCAGTACTCCTCCTATAAAAGATCAGATAAAAGGCCCATCAGTTTAGTTGTAGGAATTTGGAATTTGGGGCTAATGTAGCGAATCCTTCGCTTTGTTTTATTAGGCAAATAGGATTTAAATATGGATTAATTAGACTCAAAACGTTTGTCTCGTAATTTCCCACCAAACTATGCAATTAGTTTTTTTCATCTATATTTAATGCTCCATGCATGGGCCACAAACATTCAATGTGACAGGTACTATAGCACTTTTTGAGATTTTGGCTTCAAACTAAACACGCGCAAAAACTTATGAACAAGCTAGAGTACGGCCTTGTTTAGATCACTTATAAATTGCAAGTTTTTTTACTCTCTCCGTCACGTTAATTTTTGGACACATGCATAGAGCATTAAATGTAGGTAAAAAAATAACTAATTATATAATTTGATTGTAAATCACGAGATGGATCTTTTGAGCCTAGTAAGTTCATAATCGGACAAAGTTTATTAAATATAAACGAAATATGCTACAATGTCTAGCTTACAAAAATTTGCAATCTAAATCAGGCCTACGGTACAAGACCAAGTTGGCCCATGGCATTGAGCAGCTCGTGCTGTCTTCCTGTCCTGTCTAAGCTACTGCCAGACAATTGCCCTTGTTTAGTTCGATGAAAATTTGGATTTTGGAAATTGGCCTCAGAAAGACCTTTTTTATTTGGCAAATAGTGTCCAAACATTGACTAATTAGGCTTAAAACGCGTCAAGTCATCAGCAAACTTCGCAATTTCTCATCAAACTGTAATTAGTTTTTCTTTTTCGTCACATTTAATACTCCATGCACGGGGCAAAATTGGCGATGTCACGGGGTAGTAGCAACTTTTGGAAGTTGGGCACCAACTAAACACGGCGAAATTCACGGTGGGCTATGGATTTCATTACTATTTTCCGTACGTGTACACTAGCTTATTCTTTTTTAATTCTAGGAAAAACATAGGGTAGTACGCCTGCATGAAAGATCAGTGTCCTCAGTGCACCCGCCACCCGGCCATCAGGTCCCATCAGTGTCCCATCAGGGCTGTACAGGGCGCCACGGCCACAGCGTTGTCTCGCACAGGGCACTGAGCTCGGCGCGGCCTGCGACGCCGAGACGTGTTAGCTCGATGTCAGTATCGATGGCGACGAGTTAAGGATTTAAAATTTTTTCTCTAAAGATCTATTTATGAGAAACTTTCGAAAAAATAACTAAAAAGTAAAAAAATTGGTGCTGAGAACAACAAGCTGAACTCGTCACTGGTCCCTCGACGGGCAACAAAAACACACTTGCTGAGAAAAGGGGTCGCGATGTCGATGGTTCGGAGCTCCACTTGAGCATACACGATGAGCTCCTGTAGTGTGGATGAGTGGACCTTAATGGAGTCAAGTGACCAAAAAGTTTCAAGCTTGCGCAAGCTAGGGCAGCGGCTGAGAAGGGCACCAAGGTCAATGTGGCACAAGCTGAGGGAAACGCTCTTAAGCTTGGTGAAATCCCCTATTGGTAGGAGGAGTGTGAAGAATGGAGGAAAACTGAGCTTGATTGAGGTGGTTGTGATCAAATCTGGGCAGTTCAATGGCATCAGCAGTACCGGTGGTCTCCATCCACATGCAAATATCAAGCTTGGCTGGCTCAAGTCGCGCAATGGCGGACAACAATGAGGAAATGTGTGCTGGTAATAGCCTGTGGTGCATGGGCATGGAGATTTTGATAGATCCGGCGGGGTGGGTGACCCGAGCGAGCGCCATTTCAAGCTGGCCCGGCGAGATGCCATGGAAGTCGTGCCTAGGGAGCTGGGTCCAGAGGTGGCGCCACCTGTGAGAGAGTAGGCTCGTGTTTGCGGCAGCACGCACACAGCCTAGACAAGAGAGGACCTGTAGTAGCAGGTCATCCGGCAAGGTGCTGATGCGGTCTGCTACGTCAGCGCGGTGGCGGACCCAGCGACTCCGACGAACAAGCCCCACACGGCAGCATGTCGAAGCGAAATTGCTTCGGCGACACTGCCCGCATGCACCCCTGTCCATCTTCTGTATGCACCTCACAGCATCCCGGCAAACCAAGCCGCAGATCTGGTGGCGCTGGTAATAAGGACCTAAAAAGGGGTAAAATAATATTAGAATGAGTTTGCTAAGAGAATTTAATCCATACCTCCCAATCTGATTTACCTGCGCGACTTGTGATCTGATCCGCGTTACCGATGCGATCTGAAATTCGTGCCAGATCTGATTTACCTACGCAATTTACCTACCAACCTATGATAGGATTTGTGCTTCGAGCGTCGACAATGATTAGATTGATAGCAAGCTATACATGCACGCAACCGGTGGTGTGGCCTTAGGCCTTATTTAAGTTCAGTGCCTAAAGTTTTAGAATGTCATATTGCTTGTTAAATAGAGATGTTGTATGGGGTATTTTTACGGATACTAATAAAAAATAAACTATAAAATCCGTTAGTAATCCATGAGACGGATTTATTAAGCCTAATTAATTTATCATTAGCACATGAGTTACTGTATCACAATATTGTCAAATCATGGACTAATTAGGTTTAAAAGATTCATCTCGCAAATTAGTCGCAAACTGTGTAATTAGTTATTTTTTAGTCTATATTTAATACTCTATATATATGTCCAAACATTCGATTGGATAATGAGTAAACTTTAAGAAGAAGAACTAAACAAAGTAGGCAATAAGTGCAGTCAAGAATTAGTATCCTATACTGCTAGGGAAGATGAGGAAGAATGATTGGTCGGGGACAAGAATTTAATTCATACCTCCAAACCTGATTTACTTGTGTGACTTGTGAGTTGATCCGTGGTCGAAATTCATTCCAAATCTGATTTACTTAAACGATTTTTGTGATGTGATCCGTGCTCCGATTAGATCTAAACTTGTGCTGGTGGGAGGGTGGCTTCATATTAGTGTGAGCTCATGCGGCATGTGGAGGCAGGTATAGTTTCACCATATCTAGCAATAGGCAATAAGCGCCATATCTGGCTGGGGGAGATGAGGAAAAGAATGGTGTATGTTAGGGACAAAGGAAGGGGATACATATTTATGTCATCATAGGACAATGGAGAAGCAAACATCGGCAGTGGCGGAGCATGAATCAAAGTTAAGGAGGGGCCAATTATACTATAGCATCCCTGAACTACCACTTGAGAGCAGCTAGTTGTTCTGCTGCAAGTGTATTATTTATTACTGGCACGGATATACTCATATTATTACTACTTCATCTCTACTATTGTATGGCTAACTTGCTTGCTCGGACAGTCCTGCTGCTTTGCACTAGCTAGCATAGCGGAGCTTGCACATCCGCAGCATATATCCTCATTTTTTTTACGGGGCAAGGGGGAACCGGAGCCCTCTATGGCCAATACGTGGCTCCACCGTTGAACATCGGTGAAAACACTAGGCTTCCTATGTGGGCCAGGCGACGAATCAAGGAAGGAAATATGGAGATTTATATTAGTAATGGACCTAACATGGGCCCCGTTCGTTTCGCTGAAAAAACAAGCCGAAACACTGTTCCGGCTAAAAAAACAAGCTAAAAAGTACGGATTATAAGAGAAGCGAACAGGGCCATAATCCGATACCAAGCCCTTTTAAAAGCTGCAATGATGGTAGGGCCGATCCTAGGGAGGTGCACACTACTACATAAAACTCAATGGAGGCGGGCCAATCCTGTCGCTGTCGACAAGGCCGGTAGTCCGTGCGTCACCATCCACCGTCACGCCGCAGTCGTCCGTCCCGGTTCCAGACTCCCGCCCACCGCCGTTGTGCATGCCTGCTACAGATCTGCAATGGGGAGAGGGAAGAGTGAGGGAGATGAAGAGGGGAAGAGAGGAGAGATGGGGAGAGCTGTACCTGCCCCGCCGCCGCCGACGATGCTGTCCTTCACCGGATCCGCCCGCCCTCCACCGGATCTAGCTGTCCTCCACCGGATCTAGCCGACCTCCACCATCGTCGCGTGCACCTGCTCCTTGCGTGTGCGACCCACGCCACCGCGGCCCCGCGCCGCCCGGCACCGCGGCCCTACGCGCTGCACCACCACACCCACGGGAGAGGGAGGCAGTGGAGAGAAGGAGTAGAGAGGGAGGGGCTTGTGCGGCATGTAGAGAGAGGGAGCAGAGAGGGAGGGCTTGTCCACGAGAGAGAGATGGTAGCCTCTATGCGACGCGTAGACGGGAGCGAGGGAGGGGCTTGTGCGGCGACTGAGTGGGTGGTGGGCTTCTATGAGAGAGGTGAAGTGAGGGGCATATATATATGCTAGGGTTTCAAGCGGGCCGGTGAGTGGGCCTCAGGCCTTTTTAACCTAAGTGGCCCGCCTCTGTTAATTGATTTTAGGGAGAATTATCTGTTGGACATCCAAAGTGATGGTCCTTTGCTGGCGGACACCCACTTTAGAGCATTTTGCCAGAAGACACTCTGGTTTGGTGAAATTAGGCTACAGGACACCACGAACCGTTGCAGCCGGTTGAGGAGAGAGAACAGCAGTGAAATGACATTCTTGCCCCTGCGGTGGAGGAGCATGTCCCTGACCCTGATGAACACCCACCGTCGGGACCCGCGCACCGACGACAATGTGGCCGACGAGGAGGACAACGACATGGAGGAGGACGAGGACGAGCGGGACGAGGCAGTGACCGGCGGTGTAGCCTCCCCGTGCGTCCCCCTAGTCGCGTCGGCGGCGGAGCTTGAGCCGCGGCGATGCGCTGCGGAGCGGGGACATGGACCACGTGCGACGGTGCACGGACGCGCTTCGGGGTGTGAGGTGTAAGCCTCCCTCTCCACCATTAGGCCCAGCCAAGTGCCTCCTCGGCTTGGCCCAGGCCGCAGCAGAGCACGCACACGCCCGCGCCGTGTAGGCTCCACGTCGCCACTGCCACGCCTAGGCACGAGGAGCACGGGAGCGCCGACCTTCTTCGGCTATAAAAGGTCGGTCATGGTCGCTGTCGAGGCCAAGCACGGGAGCGCCGCGCCCCGCCTCCGCCAGAGCACCTCGAGCTGAGGCCATGGTTGTCGAAGCTCGAAGCTCTCTGCCACCGAGCCGCTCCGCCCTTGCTCTTCTCGCCTCGCCTTGCCTCGCCGCAAGCCGCGCCGCCGGGGCCAAATCCCGTCGCCGCCCAGCGCCCCTCTGCTCCGCTCTGGCTTTGTCTCTCTCGTGACCGGACGAATGGGGAGGACGGACAGGAAGACCGAGGCTGCGACATCCAAGGCCATCCGCCTGGGCACATGGCCACGTCGAGGCAACCAATATGAGCAAGCCACCTCGGCCATAGGTTCACCTGTCATGGACTCCACTCTCTCTTCCCTTTCTTCTGTGGCTTCAGTCCACGTAGACCCCAGAGACAGAGAGCACTAGTCCACCGATCGGTGCGTGGGTGCACGAGCAAAGTGCTGGTCAGCCCGCCAGCTGACCAGGCCCACGCGTCAGCCTCATGGTGGGCAAGAATGTCATTTCACCGCTGTTCTCTCTCCTCAACCGATTGCAACTGGTCCGCGGTGTCCTGTGACCTAATTTCACCGAACCAGAGTGTCTTCTGGCAAAATGCTCCAAAGTGAGTGTTCACTAGTAAAGGACCATCACTTTAGATGTCCAACAGACAATTCTCCCTTGATTTTAGGAGGTGGTCATTTTTTGACCACCTTCGTAAATCGATTTACCGAGACAGTCAATCGTGACTGCCTCGGTAAATAAAATGCCCGCCTCCGTAAATGAATTTTGTGTGAGATTAATTGCGACCGTCTCCGTAAATAAAAACATCCACCTCCGAAAATCCTCAGGTATTTTACGAGGCAGTTGGATTTTATGATCACCCCGGTTAATAAAAGTACACTGCCTCGCAAAATCATTTGTGTAGTAGTGGCACCAGGTGCGATCGAGTAGGACTGAGCAAAGGTATTAGGACCGGACCGGTGGTTTAACCAGTAAAGGACAGAATCAGAGACTATAACGATTCGGTTCACTTTAAAGACCGTCCGTGCAATCGAGTCAGTAAAAATTGGATGAACTGACCGGCCGGTTTTTAAGGAACCAGTGAACCAACCGGTTGCATATGAACCGTCCGGGTAAGGGCTGGCGACGCGCGAGTGCTGCTGGCGTGGCGGTGCACCTGCGGTCTCCTACTGTTGGTGGGTCCTGGCTGGCTGCTGCTTTTTGACGTACATGTGGACAGTGCATGTGCTGGTCCGTGACTTTTTCTATGTTGACTTTTGGTGGTATTTTTAATTTCAAAATTTCACAACTTTTCATACGAGCTCAAAATTAGTCAAATAATATATCCATTTTTGACTATCTCAACGAACTCTTGCAATGATGCACTCTACTTCAGCATTGGAGATTATTTTGCAACAGTGGATATTTGAATTACTATTAAGTCCTTTTTGCACCCACTCATAACTATTCCATATATTATCTTTTAATGTACATTTTTGGCATATCACATATGCTGATTTTGGAGTACCTATTGTGGACTTGTGACTAGATTAGTTGAAAGCTGGTTATAAAATTGTTTTTATCGGCTTATTTGTATATATTATTAATTATATGCTGCTAGTTATCTATTGTATATCATTATATTACACCGGTTCGAAGTATCTATGGGCGGTTCAATTCATCCTATCCAAAACTATCGAACCGGCAGTTCAACTGGTTCTTAATGGTTGAACCAGTGAACCGGCGAAGCAATGGCCTCGGCAGTTAGATGTTCGCCCCGATTCTAATAACTATGGGACTGAGTCGACAAAGGAAGCTCAACCTAGATATGCAACCCAAGCCTTAGTCAATATGGGCTAGCTGAGATCAGCCTAAGTTGAAGCCAAACATCTAAAGTGAACTGTCTGTCCATCCGTCTCTCAAGTCCTGATTCCCGATTAGTTGATGCTCGCTCGTTACTCATTTTGTCTCCAGAGTCCTATACTCCCATGATGAAAGATTCATTTTGGTTTTGGTAACTGAGTGACAATTTATGTGGACTAATGGTTTCATATGTAAGATGAAAAGCTAGGTTGAGCCACATGGAGCCATGGAGTGGAGATGGCAAGAACCACGGGGGTGTAGGGTTCAACAAGTGAAGGTTGTGATGGATCGAGATGAAAGCAAAGCAAGAAAAAGGTATATGATAGATTCTTCAATTTCACTGGCCACAGGTGATTAGAGAAGTTGAGTGGCCAGGCTTAAGATACATAGACATACTATAAATATGAGAAGCTCATTGCAAATACAGTTATCTAGTGCCACCATGTCATGCTAGGGGCTGTTCATATCCTATTTAATATGAAGCCGTAAGCTGAGAAGGCATCACGTTACACCAAACTTCACGATGGTAACCGCTAAATACAAAACCATGGTATGCATCCATCATTCTTGTATTTTTGCAATACACACACGATCGCTGCGCCAACGGAAAAAGGAAAGAAAACAGAGACGAATAGATCAAAGGGTCGTACCATACAGTGCTGCACTAGTGTGAGTTCACCATAAATCAGATTCATTACCGGTTGCAATTTAACATGCTCGTTTTTTAAATAAGGAACCTGATCCATTTAGAATGTAAATGCACAAGACAAAGATGTGAAGCATGATGAATTGATGCGAGAAAAAGCGTTGCACTGACAGAGCGGGCAGCGTCACCCGATGCCTCCGGACAAACAAACCGGCTGCTCAACAATTCGGCCGAGTGTGCCCATCAACGATTCGCCATATTCATGCGCGACGGCTACAAAATCATATTCACGCGACGGCTACAAAATGGTATGGCATCAACGACAGAACCAACCAACCAAAAGTTGCGTGTGGGGGCATCGGTGCATCATATGCTCCAGCCCTCCTGCAGTCCAGCAGCGAATTCTTATTGACAAATGACACCCCTACTATAGTTACTACCTGTAACTTTCTCGTGTGCATGAGCTTTGCCAGCAAAGGCACCCATCATCTCCAAAGATACAAGAGCCACTGCCTCTCTCCAAAGCACAAATAAGAAACATAAACAACACCTTTTGGAAAGTACCTAACTTTTCAGCCAATGATACCGATTACCAAATACAGATAGCATCATACTCCAAGAACGTACCCAAAGAAACTTATATTCGTTAATTAATTAGAAACGAGTTCCTCTCAAAAGCTGAAAAGCTTGTTTTCTCCATCTTGATATATAAATGAACCGTTAAATAGTACTGCCTCCGTTCCCAAATAGAATGATGCTCTACTTATTTGTCCCAAGCCAGATTATTTTAGGTTTGACTAACAGTATGTTTATATAAAATACTTTTAACATTTATGACACCACATAGGTACACCATCGTGATGAATCTAATAACACTTAATTAGATACTGTAGACCACAAACCAACTGCACGAAATAGGATTACACCGGTGCGAAAGCAGTTTGCAGAACTTGACTAAGCTTCACAAGTCGCAACCAAACAAAGCAAAATCAGGGTCACAACTTTGACGCTCAGCAGCACACCTGGAAAGTGCACCTATATGAGCAAACGCGAACATGAAAAATATCATAGTTGGATTGCAACTGGCCCTAAATCAACTGAGCAAATAAAGGTAAAATAAGGTGTATTAAACAATGCCTCAAAAAAGAAGATTTATTCAACAAAGTCATTGAAAACATATATTGAACTATATTCAATTTGGTTTGTGACTTGTCACCTAGGTGCTGAGGCGTACCCTAGACGCCACACAGCCTGTTCGTTTGGCTGTGGCTTGTCGTAAACGATCGTAAGTTTCCAGCCGGAACAATATTTTTCTCTCACACAAACCAGCCAGCAGTACTTCTTCACGAACCAGCAACGAAACGAACCAGCCAACCGAACAGGCTGACAGGATGCCACAGCGCCTCAAGAACCAGGATGGCAACTACAACAATAGAGTCTCACGTAATCTGCATAACTAGGGGCGTGTTTGGCTCCCGTGTAGGACACGTGGACGCCTAAGAGGGGGGGGTGAATTAGGCAACTTAAAAATCTAAATCTAAACTATGGCCTCTTTTTCTACCTCTAGCAAAACCTATGCAAAAGATAATCTATCTAGATGTTCAACTACGGTTTTGCTAGTGTGTTGCTATCTCTACCGCAAATGATAATAATATGATCAATGTAAATGCGGAAGCTTAAAGAGCGAGGTAGAGATATGCAAACTCCCGTCGACGACTCCGGTATTTTTACCGAGGTATCGAGAAGCGCGCAAGCTTCCCCCTAGTCCTCGATGGAGCCCCTCGCAAGGAATCCCTCGCAAGGGCCAAGCTCCCGGTCGGGTAACTCCGTGGATAGCCTCGGGCCTTCCCCAGGCGCAAGTGGGTCTCCGATGTGCCTTCCGGTAAGCCTCTCCCGGATGCTCCCGCCGTCTTCACTATCAAGCTTTCGGCCAAACGCGCATGGGCCTTGTTCCCTTGATTTTGCAGTGGCGGCCGCACTGCACAAACGCGGTTGGTGCGATCTCGCAAGACTTCAAGCCCTCCGATGTACAACTCTTATGCTCACAAGCACGGGGTGGCAAGAGGTATGCAAACCTCACTAAACACTAGGCATACACCTAGAGCAAGCGCATAAGCGGTGGTCTAATCAACCTAAGCACTTCGCAGCAAAGCACCTCGCTAATCACCGATGAAACACTAAGCACTTAGCAAGTGGAGATCACTAAAATGGTGTATCAACACCCTTGGTATGTTTTCTCGGCTCCACTTTGTACTCAAATGGCGGTTGGGGGTTGTATTTATAAGCCCCATCGAGAAAGTAGCCGTTGAGTCGAACTCCCGCAAATGCACTACTGACCGGACGCTGAATCGTCTGACCGACGCTGGTCCGTCGTCCCGACCGTTACAACCGCGAACTACCGATCGGACGCCGCGGCGTCGTCCGGTCGCGTTCATTCAGCGCTGCAGAACCTCTCTCAGATACTCGATCGGACGCTGCGTTCCTGCGTCCGGTCGGTTCGCCACAGCGTCCGGTCCTTGCGTCCGGTCGCTATCTGCCGAAACCACGGTCCGGCGTCCGGTCTCGCTTCCGGCGTCCGGTCCGGCGTCCGGTCGCCTCTCATGACTTCGTTTTCTTCGTGATCTTGCGTCGTACGGCTTGGTTCCTATCTTCATGCTTGGACTTTGCTTGATATCTTGGGTCTTCACTTGTGCTTCTAAAGTCTTGCTTGAGGTGTTGATCATCGGATCATCACGTCGCGCCTCCAAGTCAAATCACGTCTTGCACCCTATTAGACTACAAAACAAACACTTGCAAATTCATTAGTCCAATTTGGTTGTGTTGGTCATCAAACACCAAAATCCAAAGTAAATGGGCCAATGGTCCATTTTCCTTACATCCCGCCACACATGCACGTCGCCACAGCTGCAGCCACGCCGCGAGTGCAGCGGACGAATCGTCCGCCACACATTTGGCAAGCTGAGGCATAAAAAATGAACTGGAGGCTGTGGCGGCTGCCAAACCTTCGGCAAGTTGCGGCATGGGTGTTTGGCCGGCATGCCACACTTGTGGCGCGCTGTGGACGCGAGCCAAACACCCTAGTTCCCTTACTAAGCATATCAGGTTAATCTAATATAATAGCATAGCTCTATTGCAGCAATGTACTAAATGCAAACATGGCTTCGTTTCATACAGATTGTCTTCTGATCCACAAAGAAACCCTTGCATAAAAAGGCAGGCGGAAGAACACTCTACCATAATAAAGAAATGTCGATTCTAGAGCAAAGCAAAGCATGCACATTCTAGAACATGCTGACTGATTACAAATCACAGAGGGGGAGAGGTTTTCATACAGCACAATATAGATGACCCTTATATTGACTAAACTTTTGACAATGTAAAGCTGGTGAGAGCTACATATGCCATTCTACTCACAAAGGACAGATTATTTAGGTTGCATTATGTTGAGATGTCATGGAGGTCAAGTTATAGACCAGAAAGGCAGAAACTGAGGTTGTTCTAGATATATGTATGCAAATTCTTGTCTTATTTAGGCCATGAAGTTTAATGTCTTGCTGTAAATCTTCTATTCAGAAAAATAATGGCAGTTGCCCTAGTCCCTTTATATTGCATAAATGTAAGCAGTGAGAACTGTTCAATATCCAGACAATAAGAAGAGTAGGAGCTCACGGCAACAGAGACTGTCCCTAGAAATATTTTCAGTAACGCCTACCTTCCTGAGCAGGAAAAAGGATGAGCTAAACTGATTAGTCCATAAGTAGATGGCACAATTAGGAAGGTGCTCATCTTTGAAACAGAAAAATGAAGCTGCTTTTGATATAGAGAAGGGACTGACACAAGCATGATCGACCCCATTATGCTAGACCACCACAAGATATCATGCAATACAACTATCACCATGCTGTGTGCAATCAGTACAAACAACCCTCATAGAATTAATAACAGTCTAATTCAGCAACTTTTAAGCATCAACTATGATAAAAGCACGCATTATAGGTTCAACAAAATTAAGCATACCTACTTACCTTTAGGAAGACCGAAATTGACATGGGGGAGGCAATAAAAAGAGATTTGAAAGCTTGGGATATACCTAGAGATCTATGTTTGAATATGAGTACTTGGAAAGCAGCTATTGAAGGGACTGAACCGTGACTTGGGGCTCTGGATGTGTTTCAACTCTAGCCTACCCCAACTTGCTTGGGACTGAAAGGCTATGTTGTTGTTGTTGTACTTACCTTTAGGAGCATTCTAATCATCCAAACAAGACCTGATCACCACACCAGCTATAAATATTGAATTTTACTGAAGGGTGTGCCTTTAAAAGGCTAGGGAGTTCCATGTATGCACTGCAACTCGTCTTCATGAGACATTTCTAGACAAGTTCATAGTCACGCTTTGAAGCAGTGCAGCACATCTCAATAATACTTTCGATAAGCCAACTTCGTGATCTTCTCCATTGAAGCCATCGATTTTTACTTCTTTAAGAACAGTCAGTGATATAATTTGATCTTTCCAGTTGTTGGGCTGATCACAATGGCAATTTACATGGCATGCTTTTCTCTGCTTAGAAAAAGAAAATCAAGTTCAATGCATTATTAATTTTTGACACTAAGTTGCAATGTGAAGCAAGCAACCAGTACAAATTGAATAAATCAATAAAGAATGTGGGTAACTACCTGATATCGATTTAATTCCACCTTAAGCTTTTAGCCTACCCCAACTTGCTTGGGACTGAAACGCTATGTTGTTGTTGTTAAGCTTTTTGCACAGAGGTACAGAGTCGAAGTAGATCCAGCACCATTGCTCCATAAACATGCCCTCTTGGTACAATTTTCAGTTCTAAAACAGAGAGGTTTTTCACCTGACTTTGGGAAATCTCTTGCTCAAAGGTCATGGCCATACCATCCGAAAAATTCTGCGGCAATTTTGAAGTGAGCCTTCAAATATGATATAGGGGCCGTCGGATGGTAGGAAGTTCAGCCGGAATTTACTGTTCTGGGCTGAAAACACTGTTCACCCTTCCAGATTCCTCCAAATTTCTTTCAGCGAACAGAGCCATAAAATCAACTATAGTCAGGACAGAAATGAATTAAACAGGAAGAGGCGCACTTGCTCTGCCCCTATGCGCAGCAAGAGGATGTTGCCGTGAGCGCGGTGCTGTGGCTGCAAACAAATATCTTCCCTGCTGTCGGTCTGTTGTGTCTGCACAAAGTGCCCCAGCGTCTTTAATTGCAGGCTCCACACGCGCCATATCCCTCCAAACGTGGACCAAGATCAGAAATACCATGAGTGATCATCCACCAGTGGTGCTGACAACGATAAGCTGAACTCATCGCTGATACCCTGAATGGCGCTAAATGTCAATTTCTTAAGTACAGGGGCCACGATGTCGACCCGCCGAAGGTGTGCGGGGCAGAGACATATAGCTCCTGGAGTGACGTCGAGTGGACTGTGATAGAGTCGTACTGCCAACTGGAAAGACGAAGCTTGCTCAGGCAGGGGCAACGGGGCAGCAGGTCACCCAGGGCCATGTGGCAGGAACCGAAGGAGAGGCTCTCAAGCGCCGTTAAATCTCCAGCCGGTGGCAGCCTCAAACGTGGATCAAAATGCAGACTTAACGAAGCTGTGCGGTCGAAGCAGGGCAGGTCTACGGCATCCGCGTCGCTGCAGCCTGTCATGTCCGCATGGATGTCGACAGAAAGCTCTGCCGGCGCAAGCAGCGCCGCGGCGCCGAGCAACGAGGAAATGCGATCCGGTGTGAGCATGTGGTGGACGGGGGAAGGAGGTCGTCGGGGAGGGCGCTGATGTGGTCGGCGTCGTCGGCACGGCGCCGGAGCCGCCGGGTGCTGCGATGGAGAAGCCCCACGCGGCAGCAATCGCGGTCCAACAGCCATTTGCGGCACTCGCCGCACGCACCCCGCGCGGCCATCTCCGAGCAGATCGGGTGGCGGCGGCGGTACCCTCGATGCTCACGTGGTGAGTGGTGACGGGCGTTGGTTTTTGAGACTTTTCCCTAATAAAAGATCGTGATCTTCGTTGTGTCGCCGAAAAAATTCAGTCATCTTCAGTGTCACTATTTTAACTTTTTCGTATCTTTCACGCCACTTCTGTCAGTTTGGACTCTAACACCATAAACTATAGGTATGAAAAGACGAAAATACCCTTAAGTCTAAATATGTTATTAATTTTTTTAGCATCTTAACGATTTCAAATGAAAGAACTCAAAACTAGAAAGTTGTATATCTCGTCGAGAACTATAATTTTCATATAAAATATATTTTTATTTAATTTCATAAAAAAATATGATTTGATATGATTAATATATCTTAGAAAAATTATTATTATTTTTATGGAATTAAATGAAAATAAATTTTATATGAAAATTATAGATCTCAACGAGATCTACAACTTTTTAGTTTTGAGTTTTTTCATTTGAAGTCGTTAAGATACTAAAAAAAATTAATAACATATTTAGATTTAAAGGTATTTTCGTCTTTTCACACCTGCAGTTTGACGGTGTTAGAGTCCAAACTGATGGAAGTGGCATGGAGGACACGGAAAATTTAGAGTAGTGACGCTGAAGACTGATGAATTTTTCGAGAGACACACATAGTATTACGATCTTTTGATTGGGCCAGGTTGGCTTCCGGTTTCTGGCGATGGAGTGCGCGGCGAAGGGGCTGGCCGCGGAGCCGTGCTTCTGCGGCGTCGCCAACCGGCGGTGCGGCGGCTGCGGAGCCGTCGCCTACTGCTCCCGCGCCCACCAGGTCGGTCACACCATTTACTCTACTCTCCCGCAAGCGAGGGTTTTGGAGGGGAGGAAGTTGGAACCTAGTAGAACGACGATCTGTGGAACTGGAGTTGCTCTTGGATTGTTGAAATTCGGGGGGCGGGGAGGGGGTTTGGGGTGGCTCTTGCCGTTGGGACCTGAAATTCTGCAGAAAATTGTTGGACTTGCATGGATCTGTTCAGTGTAACTTTTGCCACCACTGTGATGACCGTCAATTTAGAATTCAAAGCAGGCTAGATAGGTGAAGTTTTGAGTTCACTTTGCATTTTGCAATGATTATTTTTGTTGGTCAATCAAGTTTCTGAAAGTGGGGTTTTGGTCACTTTGCATTTCTAATTTTTCTATAAAGGGTCTGTAGGTAATACATATGACATATAGTTACTCTGGATACTTACAACATAAACTGAAATATGCCATTTCTTCAAAAACGTATCAAGATACAGTCTGACAAATTGTATAAGAAATATTGAGCATGAATTTATTCATCATCTTTTTTTTTGGCTTCATAACTGCAATTGCCAACAACAACAATAAAACTGTTAATTGTCGCATAAATTAATTAATCAGGATAACTACTAAATTGCTAATGAAGTTCTAATCCTCTTTTACAACCCCACATGAAAGTCCGTGTGAGGACTCCACTGACTGGTTCCAGAAAAGTTTGGTGCTTAAGGGAGATAATTGAACTGTGTTATTTGCCAAGCACTCATGCTATATTGTTATTAGTTTTTTTTTTACATTGGTTTTTCTTACTGGTATATACTATTCAAAACCATTCAGGTTATACATTGGAGGGTTCATAAAGAAGAATGTAAAAGGTTTGCAGAACAAATGAGGCGCATCGATGTGCTGAGCCAGTTTCCTTTCACCTTCTTGGAACCTCCTGCTCTGGTACTTCTCTGTACCCATTGTTTTCCTTCCAGCTAAGATTTCCTGGGTTGCTATTATCTCCCTGGAAATGACATGGTGGAACCTACTATAAATTTCAGTGCCTTGCGTCCAAAACTACACTTTACCCACATGAACTGTCTAATTGTTTTCTATTTTTATTGTATATAAGTTAATTATTATATCAATTTTGATACAGATAAAGGACTTGTGTATTTATGCTTAATTATTCTCTAGTTCTCTCACAAGTTCTTCCTTTTTTAGAACCATGAATTATCAAGTGCAAGGTGCTTATTTTTGCAATCAATCAAACTTCACCAGAAAGGACTCTGGAAATCAGAATGTATATGTGGCCGAGATGTTGCTCCTGTGAAGGACTTAAGGTTTTCTTTTTGTTGAAATCCTATCACTTCCTTGTTTTCAGTATAAAAGCAACAATTTGCAATGCTGTTGTGGAGGTTTTCCTCCTTATTTTGATTGAAAGTCCTCTGTAGATATCTTAATTTCAATTCCACACTCACAGCTTGTCTCCTTTTATGTCATCAAATTTGAACTAGAAACATGGTGCATTTTGCTTTGGCACCAGAAACATAAGCATATTCTTGTTTTCTACCTCAATTTTTTTAATCATTTTGCTAGTTTTGGCTCTATATGAATCGATCTGAATAATCTTGATTCATGGCTACATGTTTGCTCTCTTCTTCACTTCATAGGATTTGCATATAATTTTTTTCTTGTTTATGATAAGATCTCACTGTCTGTTTGAGAGAAAAAAGTCTCACTGTCTGATTGTTCATGAAACAAACTATGGCATGGTTTTAGTTTATCTCTTATTTTAGTCTCAGCAAATCTTGTAATTCCTTTTGCTCTTTCTGCTATTATACAGCATAGAAGCTGAATGGAACTTGCAAAGCTCCCTCTGCCCTTGTACAGGTGCATCTCTACCTTTGCTGTGGTGACTCGCAGTATGTTTATCTCATTGCATTATCCCGTTTTTGTAAATATCAGAGCCTAGAAATCCTGTGCCTTCTGTCCTGGCAAGCTGGGAAGACTATTATGAGTGGAGATCCCTTCCCCTGCATTCACCTGTTGCTGTTTTACTTCATTGGGTATGTACATTGCAACATGTTATGGACATAGCTTTCAACTCTATAGTTGCCTGAGGTTCAATTTTGCAGCCACTTAGTCTATATCATTGCATTCAACTCTCTCGGCAAACTCCAAGAGATGATGGCCAGGACACCCTGTGCATTCACTATTTAGGTAACACCATTTCATCTTTTATGTCGGGGAACTCGTGTTTTTCAGCATCAGTGGATGACTCTTCTCCTTTTTCTTGTGTATTGCTATTAATGGTAGGAAAAATACTCTCAAACTGACCTGGAGGAACATAGGTGATATCTAACAAAAATGGAAAATGCAAATCCAGATGTAGCCTATTTGTCAGGAACTTATAGGATTTTTGCTCTATGGTAGTACTGGTTATGGATGCTTACTGTTCTTCCACAGTTTTGAAGTGCAATTACAGTTGTACACATCATTTTCTGCATTTTTTTAGACAACCATTCGAAAAGTCAAACTTCTTCGTCCCTGCTGAATTCCACTGGAGAAACAAGCCTCTGTTGTGGCCACAATTGATTAGCAAGTGGTGAAGCTTGTATTTTTATTGCTTATTAGGCACAAGGGTGATCTGTATGCACTTAACAACAAATCATGTGTTAGTCATGGCACCGTTGACCAGTTTTACTGTAAACCATCACAGGAGATAGTCAAATTTATCCAGTGAAATGTCCTTTTCTGATTACTTTGATTTGAAGCTAGTTGATTATGATAGCATCTACTGATTTTTGCTATCTTCATTTCCACTTGCAACTTAAATGTCTAAAAGGGCCTGAGAAGGAGCTACTTCAGCTTGCAGCGTTTGGGGAACTACGTGCATTATTTCCAGGTGTCCAGATTCACATTGAGCTTGTGGGACCAGAAGTTCCCCAGTCTAGGTAAGCAACACAAGCCGGTTTTCATTTTGGTCCTATACTCCTATGATATAGGAGAAGCTTAGTGTGCAATTTAGTGTTTCCTTGTATTTGTCTGACATCCATAGTTTGGTATTTGCCTTACAATTTGATGACAATACCTTTCCCATTTTATATCTTTGAATTAAAATATTTTTTAAAAGTAATTTGTATGTTGATAAGCTTAGTGTTTTTTACCAAACACGCAGGAGAGCTGTTTATCATTATATTAAGAAGAAAAAGGGGAAGAACCCTTACAAACCACACACCCACATTCCCACAAAACGTTCTTTATCTCATCTTCTTATTTGTTTGTTCTGTGCTTTATTCAACAAGATCTACATTTTAAATTAGCTACTATATGCTCCTCAGTGATATATTGGTTTGAGTTTATGTTCTTTTCCCTGGTTCTGTAACTGGTATGGTACCTGTTCACAGGGATGGTGAGGTTGTAAACATTTCCAGATATGCATGTTGTTCTGATGAGAGCTGCTGTTGTAAATCTTCTATTGGTTCCAAAGACTTGAGCTGCACTGCAGTGACACTCAAACTGTGGAAAGGTTTCTATCATGAGAGATGCAGTGATATAATGAAGGTTCTCTCTACAACTACTACTATTTTCTGAAATGATGTGAAGTTACCCACCATATTATAGACCCAAGCATGCCATTGATTGTAAAGTTTAGAAACAATGATAATACTGACAAGCTTTCACATGCATCGCACACAGTTCTGTATTGACTGGTGCTGTGCATAGTTTTAGATCCAGTTAATTCTAGAAGTACTAAGTTATTTGCAGTCTTTTTCTTTTGTTGTATCTTGTATGTTCAACTCTCCAATAATCATTGGAATGTGTAGAACTCATCTCCTAGCAGGTCTATTTCTGATTTTCTTCTAATTTACAAACTAAAGTAAGAAAAGAAAAGAGCACCACTCACCCATGAGCCTGCCACCGCTGCTTGCTGATCCTACCAGAGCTACAGCTGGCTTGTGCGCTGAACCATAGACCCAGTGGCAGAGCGTAGTGGAGGCGAAGCTGGGCTTCAGGCCCCCCCTTGCCTGGCGTTGTCACACTCACATCTGCTACTTCTGCAGGCGGACAGCCACTATTGAAGTAGAAACATACGTCACATGACCACTATTAAAGTAGAAAGTTTTTTAAATGTCGCACATCAGAGCTAGCTAGTCCATGCATGAGTAAAGAAACCAGCAGTCCCTAGGTAGCTATGTCAGAAGCAACAGGAATTAGCCCCCGCCCCCTCCCCCTGTTCAAGGCCATGCTCTGCCACTGCATATACCTAACTGCTATTCTTGCCAACGGATGTGGAGCGTGTTCTCCCATTTGTGACATGAGGATGTCTCTTGTTTGAAACTGATAAAAAATGATTCACTCACCAGATAATTTCAGTTGGCAGCTACTCTTTGAAATATTTTCCTCTTAATGCGGAAATACTACCTGCTAATACTTTTCCTCTTGGTAGGACTCAATTCCTCATCTTATTTTTGCCCCAAATGCTGGTGTGGCTGCATACCCTAGTTGGATGCCAACTATTGTGAGTATCTCTATTAGACATGTATATACTCGCTTACATTAACAGCCTCGTGTTTTCCTACAACAACTTCCTGTTGCGGTGAACATGTTAGTGCCTGTGAGACGACATATGACACTGTTCGTTCCTACTTTCCTAATATTATTTAACTAGTCAATCTGATTCTGAGGCATGCATGCAGAACATAAATTTGCACAATGGATTGAAATCTTTTGCATCTGTATTCTGTAACACAGCAATTTCCGTCAACCATATTACTCATATTTTATTGAAGCACGGGATGTCAATATGTTATTGTTACATTGACATTATATTGAAAATTCATTATGCTGCTGCATCGTACCAGATCATATCATCTATTATTTTTCCTTAGCCTGCAATCAGCTTTACTTTTTGGTGCTCATTATCATTCGTATTTCATTTGACTTTAAGGAAATAATACGTCGGACTGGGATTCCTGCAATCTTTACGGACTTCTGTGAAGAAGCTGCACATTTAGCATCCTGCTGCATAAGCTCCATAACTGGTCAACCCCCTAAAATCCCAGTATGTGTTATACTTTGTCATTGTCGTTTCTTTCCAATTGTAGGCATTGAGAAAATCAAATACATCATCATGATCTATCATGTCTTTTCCAGATCCAGGTCAATCCTTTCAGGCAGCCAGTTGCAGCAGATAACAGTGCATTATACCTACCATGTTATTCAAATTGCTTTGTTTTGGGGATGTAAAATTTCCCTGTCACCAGGAATTATTCAGAGATTGATTTGTTGATAAATGGCAATGCAACTTTCCAAAGAAGACAAGGGTGCCATTCCTAGATGGGGGGGGGGTTTTTCTGAGAGATGATGGAATGGGGATTTGAATTTTGATTTGTGTTGGGACATATGGAATTTGAGAAGACAAGTTGCACAAATCACGAGGAACATTGGAAGGGCTAGGAATAGCATGTGTACAAGCCGATACAAGGAGGAAATGTACTTTATTTGAACCTATATTTAGGTACTGCAATTGTAAGATGTTCACATCTACTGATTCTTGAAATATACTATTTTCATAATTGGAAGGTACATGTTTTCTTTGGTGGAGCTGCACATTATCTAATTTTGTTGCTCACAGCAAAAGACGTAGACCAGTGTTCCGTGTCCATACCAGAATTATTTCTTTGATATTATTTACTCTAACTCTCCCAGGGTATGACATTCCAAAGTTAAGGGAAGTAAAATGCTTATTGTGTAGATTATGGAGAATATGTTCCATGAAATAGCAACAGAATCAAACTGCAAGTTTCTGGTCGCAACCCTTTCTCTCATTCCATTTCCATTATGATCTACATATGTAATCGAGCTATCATACATCATTATATCTACCACACAGCCCTATCTCAAACAAATGAGCAAGCACACACCACTCTAGAAAAAGTTAATGAGGCAAACCACAAAGAATTCTATGCAACATAATGTATGTATTTGTATGTTAGTTTGCTATGTTCAGCGTTGGGGTGAAATCTGGCTGAACACCTGCTTCTGCATCCTGGTTTTGTGCCCTTTTCTCGCATTTTCATCGGCAATGAGAATACCATCTATCCATGACACTATATTATGAGCCAAACTTTCCAGCACCCTTGAGTAGCTCTCCAGTATTGCTTGTCCAATGTCCTGTGAGAAGGTAAGATGCAAGAATGTTACTTATATTGCATTACCGTTCTTGAACGCAAAATCTGTCTATTTTGGTTCTGATCTAATGTGATTATCAAAACAGTTAGTACATTTAATTCTTTTTGTGTAAGCATCAACTAGTATACTTAAATATTTCATGGTGAACAAGTTTTCTGGTAACAGGGAAAATGCAGATAAACATGGAATAACCTGAAATTTTCCTGTTTCTTTTATATTAACCATTACCTTGTTGTACTGAATCTTGCTTGTATCCAGGGTAGTCTGCGACAGGCCTGGGAACCTCTGCTTCAAGCACAGGAGTAAGCTTCTGGCCCTACTGGCAAGGATCAGATTCTTGTCTCCATCAGCATTCAGCTCGGTAACATTCTCCCATTTGGACACCACATGTGTTGTGCCTGCTTTTCTTCGCCACACATACATAGCGGCTTCAACACGGTCTGCAATCTCAAGTGCCTCATGTTCTGAGCTCAAATTGAGGAAGTTGAGGAGATGCTCTGGAGAGAACTGATCCCCTGAAGACATATACCGGTAGATGGCATCGCCTACACCCGCCCTCCCACTCTGTGGGGTAACATAACATGTATCAAAAGGAAGTCTTTGGCTGGGAGGATCAGATTAAGCAACTGACATACCTTTGGAAGTGTCTCTAAGTATGATAATGGAACCTGCATTTCAGAGAGGATACTGCTGTTGATTTCCATGGCCATCTTGTGGATCTGGCTTGCTTGGTCTCTCTTCTGCTGCAGTTCACGGTGCATGCAATCAGATAGCCCAGAGTCTGGGACACATGGCTCAGGTAACCACCATTTGTCCTCACTTCGCTGGAATGATTTCTTGCTTTCATTGAAGGATTGGTTTCTCTTGTCTTCATACCAGAACTCTGGCTTGTGAAAGCTGTCCAATATACCCTACAGAAAGAAATTCAGACATACATTACGGTACCAGAATGGATTTTTGGAGAGGGTTATGTGAATCAAGACTCACGAGGAGCATGGTTTCTAGCTTTTCAAGCGCAGGAAGGTTCACCAGGATGTCTGATCTTGGTGAGGTTGCCATCACCTGTTGAAATCAGAAAATTGAATCTGAATCATGATGCCATGAGGATCGATGAAACACATCAAGATTTGAGATGAGTGATGATCTGATGGCATTACATCATGTGTGCTTCCATCAGGCATGGTCTGGACAGTGGGTGAGAATTCGACAATGTATTCACAAATGGAGAGGAGGCAATCCATCTCCCTGTTCCACATTGATCTCTTCTCAGGGGACAGTGGCTCCAACCTGTGGCAGGTCCCAAACACTGTTGCTGCAGTTAAGAACAAGAAGAGAATTTGTTTCAAAAAAAAAAGAACAAGAAGAGAAGCCTGCATTATATCAAAGTGAGTTTAAAGGATGAATGCATGAGGAATTTTCACGATTAGATACCATATAGGTTGGTGATGGAATTGGATATGGCCACAGCAGTGCAGACACCTTTGCCGCTCCCTGACATGTCCTCCCCAAGCAGCAACTTCGCGTACTTCTCCTTCATCAGCTCCATCTCTGAAAGAGAAGAGAAGCCATCATCAAGAACCAGAAAACACCACAAAGAACATCAACTAAACAGGTCTGCCATCCGTTACCTTCCTCCTCCATTGACTTCTCATCAATAACTTGCTGCATTTTCTTCATGCTCGGCCTGCTCACCGACGGCGAGAAGCGTGACGGTGTTACTGCCTTTGAAGACGCTGTACGGCTCGTGCTATGGCTGCGCACCTGTGGTGACGGCACATGATTCTCCTGCTCGTCTCCACTGTCAGAGAAGGAGGCAACACGGAACAACGGGCACGCATAGTCCTGGTCGTAGCTGTGGCTGTGGAAACCTGGGAACCCTGAACCATCGCTCATTGCTGCTCTTGATCTTGCTGCTCGTCCAGGCCTGGATCAGATGACCTGGGGGAGAGATGAACTGGTCGAGAATGGCGACCAAAGGGTCAAGAACAGAAGGGCTTGTATGCTGCCCTCTTGGTGATTTGGGTGAGTGAACTCCACGGAGCAACAATAATGCATAACCTGGTGGCTTGCCTAGACACAGGGCGTTTCAAGGGTGTTAAGTATATGCCATGTGAGCCATTTGCCCCCACAATAAGGACATTTTGATTGTGTTGGTGGTTGGAGTGTGGTCGTGCAAGTTCATGGCTCATGTCAACACACAAATGGCTTTGTTACATTCCCACCGAAATTTCAGTTGCAACTTTACATGACTGATGAGTGATGACTCGCTGATACGCCCTCTGCCGATATCAGGATATACATTACACATATTTTCTCTGCGTCTCAGGTAAAATAAAATTCAGTCAGATACTATTTATTTTTGTTCTTTTTCTTCCGATTCGAAATGTCAACTACAATTTCTTAAGGACAACACAGCCTGTACCTATAGAAAAAGAAGAAAAAAAAAACATGGGATAACAGAGCAGCCACTGTTAAAATTGCATGGAATTTCATCCCATGGATGGACCGATGTATGTACGGTTGGAGGGAGGTGCATGCATTCATTCGCGCTTGGGGGTACCTAACTGATTTTTTGTAGCTAGGTGATCATTAGTCTTCCCCCCTACATAAATGGCACTCCTCTTAATTTCCTTGTTTCCAGCTCATGAAGGCCGTGACACTGTCTCATCACCTCATCAGCATGCCTACACCCTTCAATATTTTTCCTTCTCTGCATTTCGCTAGCTAGTAATCATGCAATCAAAAGATAGCGGATCATCCTTCCTTCTTCTGTATTATTAGTAGTATGTTTTTCTGTAACCTGTTGTATCTATCATTATGTAACCAATGCTTAGACTAGTAGGCCAGCTGAATGAATATTAGCTTGTGGGCCAGGCGAACAATCGTGTTAAACATGTTTAGGAATAGGAAGGGAAAGGTGTTGCAATCCATACTGCCAGGTTCATTAGTTCAGACTTCTACGCAAAGCGACGTACAGTATTACCATATAACTTCGTGCCTGCCATGATCGTGCACCTTCAAGAGCTTTCTTTACAAAATTAGGGCACGGAGAACTTTGGAGAATATGGGAGTGGCTGCCCAGTACGAGGCGACTAGCTGTAGAAGTTGTACCACTCTGCTGGGCCATGGAGACCGGAGAGGATCCATTTATCCACGTCAGCAAAGAAAACAGATAACGACACATAGGATGGCAGTGGCATATGCTGAGGTAACTCAGTTCCTCTTCGTTATTCGCTCTGTTTCACTATGTTCGTGTTTGGCTTGACATATAATAACTATGTTGCGGAATCTCTAGTCTCTTTGTATATTTTTTAATTATAAGTGCTTTATTATAATAAAGTAAAATGAAAACGTTTGTTAGTTTTTTTTTGAGCAACTGTTAGGTTTTTGTTTGGAATGCATCTCGGCCCGGCCGAACCCATGTGGTCATGTGGAGGGGCCAGGAATCGGCCCAATCAATACAGGCCCTTATATGGACGATACTATAGACCATGGCCGGACTCATATTGGGTCCTCAGCGTGCCGTGAGAGTGGGCCCATTACATCTTTTAGCTTGGCCCGCCTTTCAGCCATGTGGTGACTTCTGTCCAATCTCATCTATGTTTCACCTTTTGCCGTTATTCATTTGTCAGCAAGTATCATGGATAGGTTGTCAACAAGTCTGCTGGAACTATGCACAAAGTCTCCTTCATTTTATTTACTTCTCCATCCTAAAATAAAAGCATAGTCAATTAATTTTAAATTTAACTAGATTTATAGAAAATAATTTCGACATTTATTTTTTTAAATAAGTTTATATATTATAAAAATGTATGACGTGATTAATCTAATGGTACTTATTTAGTATCATAAATATTAATATTTTTTAACTTGAGATTGGTTGATTCATCGAAAAGCGAGATATACATGGATCGGAAAAAGGCCATTGTATCAACCCTACTCATATAATCCTACTAAGAGTGTCTTCAACGATATAAGCTAACACTAGCTCTAATCTAATAGATATGAATGAGAGAAATACTACAACATGCAGTACTGAACATCACGCTCTGTGAGATGAGTGTATCATGAAATGTGCGAGACAATCTATTTTATTTTTTGCACTATTTAGTAACCAAAAAATTGATTCAGCTAGCTCTAAGCTAGATCACAGAAGAAGATGCTTAAGAGCATCTCTAATAGTTTTCCAAAAAAAATAATTGGTAATCAATGAGTTTTAGAAGTGGCCCAAAAAGTTAGGAACATATTGGTTGGATTCCTCCAACGGATTAAAAAAATATATAGTTTCTAAAATATAGAAGATAATTTTGTATCAGGAATCTAGAACTATTTCTATAAATCTAGCTTGTAAAATATAGAAGACATCACGTTGTGTGAGATGGATGTAGTGTGAAATGTGTAAGACTATCTCTTAAGTTCATGTTAGTATTTTAATTTTTATACTATTTAATGACAATTTTTTTTGAAGAATTTATTTTAATGACAAAATTGATTCAGTTAGCGCTAGATCTCAATGAAGACGTCTAACAGTGGGAGTGTAGAAGGTAGAAACTAGACGTGAAGTTGAACGGTGGGCAGAAAACACAGGTACGCACAGCCACGTGGCTGGGTCTTCCGGCAGGACGCAGGACCCCTTCTAAACCTACCCTTCCCACCGCGTCCTCACGAGTCTTGATTCGTAGTAGTAGTAGTAGTTGCAGCCACTGGTCTTGCGAGCTGCCACCTATTTGCCTTGACGCGAAGAAAAGTACCTGGGAGACAGGGAGCTCTGCGGGGCTTGCCGCCGCGACTATCCCCTGCCTCGCCTCGCCTCGCCACGCCTGCACCTATTTCCCTCTTCCTGTGATCCCGTCTCAGCAGATGCCTCCCTTCCTGCAGCTTCAATTTCAGGGTGGTGAGATTCTCCTTCCCCTCGCTCCATTTCCGCCGGTTGATTACTGTCTTCGGCTGCTTAATCGACTTGCTTGATGTCCCATGCTTCGGGACTTGGGAATCGGGAGGTAAAAGTTCACTTCAGTAGTTCGTTGCTGAGCGGCGGAACAGGAGTGTCGGTTGGTCAAGGAGTACGGTTCCTGCAAGAGCCCGTCTTCTTTTTTCCCCTCAGCAAAATTAGTATCAGTTCTTGGTCTTGACTCTTTTCAGGTAGCTGCCTGCTAGTGCTACGTCTACGTGGTAGGCTCCCCTTTGTTTTGCAGGTGCCTCAAGGGACAAAACCAATAGATTAAGTACTGAAATATTTTCCTCCCAAAAGCTCATTCCAATCGTTTAGAAGTACCCTTGATTGATCTGTCAGGCAGTCCATTGCTACGCTATATTCGTCATTTTCTTGTTTCTGGGATTTCCTTTTAATTGTTTATGTGATACCGAGAAGATTCAGCCTTCCCTTCTACACTGTTATGGTTATGGTATTCTGCCGCAGCTAGTTTAGCTGATCTTCAACGAAATCCACAAACACAATCTTCTCACTGCTCTGCAATGCTGACAAAAAGTTTCTTTCAAGTCTGTCTGAATAACACAAACCCGTTTTTGTTCCTTCTGTTTTTTCAGTCTATCCGTTAGTCAGTACCCCAGCAGCGATTTCTGAAGGTCGACTAATGTGATGTCAATCGCGTGCTGCTTGCCAGTCGTCGAGTGCGTGTACTGCCTGGCGTGTGCGCGGTGGGTGTGGCAGCGCTGCCTCCACTCCGGAGGCTACGACAGTGAGACCTGGGGCGTTGCGTCGGCTGAAGAGTTTGAGCCTGTGCCACGGTTGTGCCGGATCATCCTCTCGGTCTATGAGGATGACCTTGAGAACCCCCAATGGGCGCCTCCAAGTGGTTATGGCATGGAGCCACGTTGGGTGGTGCACCGGAGGACCTATGAAGACACTCATGGTCATGCACCAACATACCTGTTGTATGTTGATCACCAACATTCAGATGTCGTGCTTGCTGTTCGGGAATGGACATGATGAAGGAGAGTGACTATGCTGTCCTTCTGGATAACAAGCTTGGGCAGAGGAGGTTCGATGGTGGCTACGTGCACAATGGCTTGCTTAAGGCTGCCGAGTGGGTTTTCGATGCTGAGTGTGATGTTCTGAAGGACCTTCTGGAGAGGAATCCTGGTTATACGCTCACATTTGCTGGGCATTCTCTTGGCTCTGGTGTGGTGTCAATGCTAGCTTTGCTGGCAGTGCACAACAGGGAGTTACTGGGTGGCATAGACAGGAAGAGGATACGATGTTTTGCAATGGCACCAGCCCGATGTATGTCACTCAATTTGGCTGTCCGTTATGCGGATGTCATCAATGCAGTGATTCTTCAGGTAAGCTTCCATCACTAGTTAACTACCACAACAGTGTCATTATATGTACTTGTTTTATAAGTGTTTGGGCATTAAATTGGTAATCTCCTGTAATTCAGTTATGCTGTTGCCACTTCAGAGCCTAAAATAAATTCCCCTTCCGTTCAATTTCAAATTTCTTAACAACCCACTGATGCTTATATCAAACCTATATGATGAACTGTTCTTTCGTGGAGCACTGGCAACACAGTGCCACTGGCAATTTCCGCTATCATTACTTGGATCAAGAATCCAGCTGAAATATGCTGTTGAATCTTTCTGATATTCCTATCTGGTGAACCAGGATGATTTTTTGCCTCGCACAGACATTCCTTTGGAAGACATCTTCAAGTCACTCTTCTGGTAATGTAACTTAACTCTTATGTATCACCAACATGACAATGCATATTGGTAGGGATTTATGATCTCTGATTGTTTTCAGGGTACCTGATGTAGTCCTCTTTGTACAGCTTACCATGCCTTCTATGTGGAAGGTGCCTAATAGACACCTGTATACCTGAAAGTGTGATGTTGAGAGATCCAAGACGCCTTTATGCACCTGGTAGGCTTTACCACATTGTTGAAAGGAAACCTTTCAGGTATGAATTTGCCTTTATATTTTTTCCTGAAAAAAGCATGTAAGTAATGCTTGCTATTTCAACAGAACTGGATGCTATTGTCAAAATAATAAAATGCGGAGATCTGCCATTGTTAATCTGTAGCTATGATTACTGTCATTGTGACTTGTGATGATATACCTCCCTTTGATAGTTCACCAATTTGTTGTGTGCAAATTTTCATGCTAATGCAAAGTAGGTTTCAATTCATTTTTGTATCTCACATAATGCAATGAGCAATGAATATGTTCAGGACAAACTTCTAGAAAAAAAATAGTTATTTTGCTTTTCCTCTTTGATACATAGTTCAGAAATTTTATTGAAACAATTCCTGATTGCTGCAGATGTGGAAGATACCCCCCTCTTGTGAGAACAGCAGTTCCGGTGGATGGGAGATTTGAACGCATTGTTCTCTCTTGCAACGCAACATCTGACCATGCTATTATATGGATAGAAAGAGAGGCCCAAAGAGCATTAGATGTAAGTTTGCATTTTGCCGTCGAAATTGACTCGTTTCCCTATGAAATGCTTGTTAGTGTCATTTGCCTATGGTAATGAACTACAAAGTCTGTAACACCTGCCTAAAATTGCTTCACAAATCACAATAGTCCAGGTGAGAGGTTTTCAGACCCTTCCTTTTTCATTCTCAAACAGCGGAGGATTTTTCTTTCTTGTCTGTGAGACTTTCAGCATCAGCCTGTTTGTTGAGTAAAAGTGCATACATGGGATGCAAATTAACAGCTCTATCATTTCAGTTATTGCTGGAGAATGAGAAGACCATGCAAGCACCTGAAGTTCAAAGGATGAGCGATGATATCACTGTAACAAGAGATCACGACGAGGAGCAGCAGGAGGCGCTGAGGCGTGCGATCACGCTAGGGGTTGCTGATATAAAAATGCCATCAGCATATGGTACGTTCGATGAAAACCCTACTGAAGCAGCTGAGGCCCCGCTGCTACCAGACAGCGGAAGGCGCAGGGCAGTATGGGAGGAGTGGATCGCAAGGATCTTCGAGAAGGATGAATCTGGGCAAATGGTTCCACGGAGATGATCATGGCGACAGCTCAAGGCATGCTTGATGCGTCGGTTTCTTGATGCTGTTTCCACTCTGTTTCAAGCCTATTTTGAAACTTTGAAACGGTGATGGAAGGGGAAGTAGGGAGTTAGGGATTAGAGCAGGTATTTAGGGGTGAAGTAGTGTATAGCAATGAATAATTTGCCCTCTGGTTGACAAAAATGAGTCTGGCTAAGTGGCTATTGTACTTCCACATCAGTAATTTGGTGGTCTTAACAAATATGGATTTGCAGAGCTGTAATAACTAGTATATATATCATTGGATAAGATAGTGTAGAATCTTGGGCATACTCACATACAAATTCAGCTCGTTGTTTTGAGATACATGCCCTGTGAAAAGCAACGTCTGAAACACCAACCTTTTGCTAACCAGTGGAAGTAGCATTAGCAGGAAAGCAACAAACTAGCTTGTTGTGTCAGCTTGCATTGCTTGGCCGTCCCCGGCTTTGATTTGCATGACCAATTATATATTTTGCGATTCCTGAGCTGAGTACCGTGATCAAATGAAGTTCTTTTGCGATTTGCATGGTCTTCGAACTACATATTCAGACAAATCCCTGGTAAAAAATCGGTAACAGTTCAAATTGCAGCTATTCTCTATAGCTAACTTTTTTCTGTTGGTGCAGCAGTCGGACGAAGGATCCAAAGCAGCCCGTCAGGATTTGCCAGAAGTTTTCTAATCAACTGTTATTAATAACTAATTTAGTTGATTAATTAATCAGCGTGGCATCCACCTTGTTACGTTAATCACGATGTGCAGCCAGGGCCCAGGGGGATTAGCGAGCTGCGTTGCTGGCGCCAGATGACGTCACCCACGATCATCCCCCGGTGTCTCAAGACTCAAGTTGCCGCGCGTTGACCTTACCGACGTGGTCGCGAGAGCTCCTTCTCGTTCCCTCCGAGGCGCTGCCGTGCCGTGCCGACGTTGCCGCAGCCATGATGATCGCGACCGCGGCTCTGCCGCCCGCGTCCCGTTCGGTGGCGGCGCTCCTCGCGGGCGAAGGCGGGGTCCCCGCAGACGAGCTGCGGCGGCTGGAGCGGAAGCTCGACAAGGCGCGGGGCCTGGCAGCGGACGCCGAGGCGAAGGAGGGCCGCGACGCCGGCGCCAGGGCGTGGCTGCGCGATCTGCGGGACGCGCTCTACGTGCTCGGAGACTCTGTCGACGACTTCCGCCGCGCCTCCGCCCGGCGGCACCAGCAGGGCCGGAGATCGGTACGCGCGCTCTCCCTGCCTTCTCCTGGATCTCGTGATGCCGAGCAAATTTGAAACCACGGCAAGGAATTCATTTTCGTTGAAAAAAAAGGAAAAAAGAAGAAAAAAGGAGAGAAGAAGATCGGTGCATAAGTAGCCTTGAATGGTACTGATTGCCTGCATTTTCAGTATCCCGATAGGATGCTTAGCCGTTAGACTATGTGCCAGCATGCCACCGAGTATCAGTGGAATGATTACTATCATGAACCTACGCTGCTTTTTTCAGATAGGGAGGTATCTGGTTGTGGTTGTTAGTCACATTTTGCCATGATTTATGACGTTTAAGGTTGGGCAAGTTTAACCAACTTTGGCCATTGTTTTATTGCCACCACAAAATATGGCAAGATTCACTTCCAGTAAATTATGTCGCACACGTTAATGACACATAAAAATGTAGCAAGATTCTCTTAGGCTTATGAAGGCGTGGTAAATATTTTGAGCCCCTAACATTAGGCAAGTCCGTGAATGTGACAATTGTTTTTTGGAAAATAGTGTCAACTTGAGAGCCAAACATTTGTTGCCTTTTCCCTCAATGCCCGATGACAGCCCAATTCCCAAGCCTTGAACAGTTTAACCGCTAGCCGGACTTTCAACCGCATGGTGAATCTGAGTTCAGCCTCAGGAAAGGGTAAAAAAACTAAAATGATTCAACCAGAACATCAGTAACGGTGTGATCCACAACTTTTTTTCAAAGTTTTCTACTCCGTATATATTAATTTGTTAGTCTTTCCCAAAGTATTTTTGTGGGTTACTAATATCATCTACAATCTTAATGTGGACAGTTACGCCATTGGTTTACATTACCATCAAACATCGACAGAAACCAGTACAAGACTTTCAAAACCAGTATCAGTAGCGTCAACAAACAAATGGATGGTATTCTACAGAAAGGTTTCGAATTGGGACTTCAAGCAATCAACCAGGAAGGCCAGAGTGGGAGCGCTGAATTTTCTTGGGGGGTGGTGCCCGATGATGATACTCTGGGTGACATTCAAAATGAGAAAAATAAATTGATTGACGTATTGACAGAGAGGAAGAGTTCAAACAAAGTCATGATAATTGTTGGGGATAGTGGAATCGGAAAAACTACACTGGCAAGGAAAATTCATGACGATCATTGCACCAGAAATGCATTCACTATTGTTGTATGGGTGAGTGTTTTCAACGACTTGGATGATATTGGATTACTCTCTGCGATTGTGAAGGCTGCTGGTGGAAATCCCAGTGGAGAAGAAAATAGGGTACAACTTGAGGCCATGTTGGCAGCCATTGTTAAAGGAAAGAGATTCTTTATGGTACTTGATGATGTCCGCAGCAATCAAATTTATGAGAATTCCCTAGAGGCTCACTTGCATGTCTGTGGTCATGGAAGCCGGATTTTGATCACCACTCGTGATGAGAGTATTTCGACACGGATGAAAGATGCTTACATCTACAGGGTTAAAAATTTTACTTTTCAGGATTGTTGGTCCTTGCTTTGCCGGGCTTCTTGTCTGTATGAGAGCCTACATGGCGACATTTTAAGGAATATCGGAATAGCGATTATCCAAAAATGTAACAAGCTTCCAATGGCTGTCAAGATTATAGGGGCTGTCCTAAGAACAAAAGAACCGACCTGCGAGGCCTGGCAGAGAGTGTATGAAAGCGAAGGATGGTCCTTCAGGGAGCTTCGAGACTATGTCCATGGCTTAACTGGGGCCATCTATTTGGGATACCATGATTTGCCCTTGCATCTGAAGCAATGCTTTATTTATTTATCACTGTTCCCTGAAGGCTTTGTTATCAGGCAGCAGTTTGTCAGTCAACTGTGGATTTCGGAGGGTTTAATTGATGAAAGAGATAACTGCAGTCCTGAAGAGACTGCAGAGGAGTATTACAGGAGTTGTTATCAAGGAACCTTCTGCAGCCTGAAATTGGGAACGATTTACATAACAAGATGCACAATTCATGATCAAATTAGATCCTTTCTGCAGTTCTTTGTCAATGACAAAATTTTTACTGGTGAACTGAAGACTAGCATCAATGGAAATTCCAGCGAAGGACTGCGACATGTGTGGATTAGAAGCAACCTACTAAGAACTACTGTGGAAGAAATAGGAACAGTGGAAAGCTTGAAGACAGTTATTCTATACAAAAACCCACTGGGGAATCGCAGCTTAGACAAGCTGTTTAAGGGGCTCAAATATTTGCAGGTGTTGGACCTTGGTGGTACTGAAATTAAGTATATTCCAAGGACATTAGAATCTCTATATCACCTTAGACTGCTAAATCTTTCACTAACACGAATTACAGAGCTTCCAGAGTCCATTGAGTGCCTAACAAATCTACAGTTCTTGGGTCTTCGATACTGCAATTGGCTACATAATCTTCCAAATGGAATTGGTAAACTGCAATATTTGCGATATCTTGATCTTCGAGGAACCAACTTGCATCAGGTCCTACCAAGTTTGGTAAATCTGAAGCAGCTGTCCACGCTACATGGCTTCGTAGTAAACCGTAAATCCAAGCGTGAGGATGATCCAACTGGGTGGCCTTTGGAAGACCTAGAATCTCTAGATGCATTGAGAAGCCTGCAGATTCCGAGGTTGGAAAGAGTCTCAGATCCTTTGAGGGTGCAAGAAGCCATGCTGGAAACGAAGTCACACCTCAAGGAACTTGAACTATGTTGTAGCAATGATGATAGACAGTCTGAAGTACAAGAAGAAGATGCTAGAACACTTAAGGATGTATTTGGTTGCCTTTCTCCTCCACACTGCTTGAAATCTCTGAAAATAGTGAGCTATTATGGAAAAGTTTTCCCTGATTGGCTACCTAATCTCTCAAACCTCCAGCGGCTTGTTCTTACTGATTGCAAATTCTGCGAGCATCTTCCCAACCTGGGCCAGCTAACCGAACTCAAGTTCCTGACTATAACAGCCTGTTCCAAGTTAGTTACCATTAAGCAAGAGCAAACAGGTACCGATCAGGCGTTTCCAAGGCTAGAGCAGTTGCACCTTCGAGACATGCCCAATCTTGAATCATGGATAGGATTTTCACCTGGTGATATGCCTTCCCTTGTGAAATTCCGTCTGGAGAATTGTCCTAAGCTGTGTAACCTGCCATCTGGCATAAAAAACTCGAAAGTCCTGACAAGCATGCAACTACACCGTATGGATAGCCGGCAAATCATTGAGGACTTGCCTGTGCTCAAAGAATTGGTTATCCAAGCCTGCAATGAACTTCAAAAAATCTCAAATATTCCATTACTTGAAGTTTTGATAGTCCTTGGTTGCTCTCGGTTGAAGGATGTCACTGAAGTCCACCTTAGTCATGTCCGCGTTGTAGATAGAGACATAAGAGAACTTCCAGATTGGGTTGCTACTAATGCATCCATGCTGCAGACATTCACTATAGTTGGCAGAGCAGAACTGTTTGAAAGATTACTTCCCAATCATGAAGACTGGGAAATCATCCGTCACATAAGCAAAGTTTATGCAAACCTACCTGATGAATCTCCGTTCTTCACCTACACAAAAAGCTCTGCTGATTTCCAGAATCGGTGAACGAGGAAACCCATCTGTCCTGTTAGCAGCTGAGATTCAACATGAAGCGCGGAACATTTCACTTGATAATTCTGTTGTGAGAACCTCTCGAGTTGGTATGCCCAGAGTACCACTCAAACGGATTTCCACGCTAAAGTGGGCCATAATCCCGTCCCAAAATAACCCCCCTCCCGATCGGAAAAAAAGGAAAATCAACCGCACGCTAATCCTCCCCCTGGCGCGCTAATCCCCCGCCCCGAGCGCTAATCCATCGCGCAACCGCTGCAAGCGCATGATTCGAAGGTCCCCCGCACGACGCCAGGTCATCGCCACAGCTCGCTGTCACACCCCTGGCCGCGGCGGGTCACCGGCGATGTGAGCGGAACAACGGGATTTCGACGGAACCCTGGCGCCGGCGGGCAAGCCCCTGCCTTGGCGTCGTATGTATTACTAAATGTCTGAATGTCTCAATACAGAGCAATGCAGGCACTTATGTGCTGCTTACAATCCTGTCCAGTGGACCCAAATGGTCATAGTCTAATACTGAAAACGTAAAATCAACAATGCGTAAATAGAACAGCTTGGCGCCTTCTTCTCTTCGTGGCACGCCTTCACGCGGGTTTGACACCTCCCCCGGCGCGAGAATCAGCTTGTCCCCAAGCTGGAGCATCTGGAAAACGAGTTTTGACGACGTAGTAGTCTTCCCAGGTTGATGTTGATGCTGGTAGCCCTGTCCATTGAATCTTGACCTGAGGGACTGCTGCATTGCCCTTCTTCACCATGCGGCGCTCCAGTACTGCCAGAGGGACCGTTTTTGCAGCTTCGAGATCTGTGAGCACAGGTGTAGTGTCATAAACAGGGGAGTGATCCGGGATGTATGGCTTGAGCTGGGAGATGTGAAACACTGGATGAATCTGGGAGTTCTCGGGTAGTTGTAATTTGTAGGCAACTTGACCAATACGCTGAAGAATGGTATAAGGGCCATAGTACTTGTAAGCCAGTTTTGGGAAGGGCCTGTTGGCCACAGATGATTGAGTATAGGGCTGTAGTTTCAGCAGGACCTGATCCCCCACCGTGAACTGAAAATCTGTTCTTTTAGTATCTGCAGTTTGTTTCATCTTGTTTTGAGCTCTTGCTAGATGTTCTTTCAGGGACTGAAGATGGAACTTCCTGTTTTGAATGACCTCGTTAACATCTGGATTGGTGTCTGGTGTAATAGTTGATATGGCACCTAGATTAGCATCATACCCATAGAGGGCCTTGAAAGGTGTACAGCCTAGTGATGAGTGGACTGAGGTGTTGTACCATAACTCTGCCAATGACAGCCAAGATTTCCATGTTAATGGGGAGTCATGAACTGCACATCTGAGATACATCTCAAGGCATTGGTTGACCCTCTCAGATTGCCCATCTGTTTGAGGGTGATAAGCTGTTTGAGGGTGATAAGCTGTACTTAGGTTGAGTTGAATCTTGTATTTGGTGAATAGTTGTTTCCAAAAGTTGCTGACAAAAATAGGATCTCTGCTGGGCCAGTGATGGACAAGGGAAACCCATGAAGTTTAACTATATTGTCCAAGAATGTTTGAGCTATAGTAGTCACTTTGAGTATGGGTGTGTTTGAGAGTCGAAGTGGGCATACTTAGTCAATCTGTCTACAATGACCGTGGATGACGCCTTTGAAACCCTCGATTTGGGGAGACCTTCTATGAAATCCATGGTGAGATCTTGCACCCCTTTAGGTGTTGGTAATGGTTGGAGCAGACCCATTGGGTCTTTGCGAGGAGTGTTTAGCATGTTGGCGGATGCTACTACTTGCTTGACATAGTTTTCCACATCGGTTTTCATGCCCTTCCATGAGAAATGCTTCTTCACTGTGTAATAAGTGGTCACTACCCTGTAATGTCCTCCAATGGCACCGGAATGAGAGTGTGCAATTAGCTTGGTCTCAGCAGAGCTGAGTTATTGCCTATCCGCACTTTGCCATTGTGCCAGATGAGACCTTTGTCGAAACTATACCCTTGGTTGTCTGGACTGGTGATGGAGAGCTTCTGAATGAGAGTTTGAGCATGGCTATCGGTGGCATAGGAATTGAGAACCTCCTGTACCCATGTTGGTTGCACTGTTGAAACAGCTTGTATGGCCATGAGATGGCCAACTCTAGACAAGGCATCTGCTGCTTGGTTTTCTTTGCCTTTTTTGTACACTATCCTGAAATTGAGGCCCATCATTCTTGTCATTGCCTTGGTGCATGTCAGAATGGAGGTTCTGGTCTTTGAGATAGGCTAAGGACTTGTGATCAGTTTGGATTATGAACTCGCCTCTCTCTAGGTAGTGTCTCCACTTGTGTACAGCCATGATAAGGGCTAGAAACTCCTTTTCATATATGGAAAGGGCTTTGTGTTTTTCCCCCAGAGCTTTGCTCAGGTAGGCAACTGGTTGGCCCTTTTGCATAAGGACAGCCCCTATACCATCCATACATGCATCTGTTTCCACTGTAAAGGTTTCTTGGAAATTGGGTATAGCTAGTAATCGTGTTTTTCAATCATGGCTTGTTTGAGAGCATGGAATGCGATCGGGTCATTGGATTCGAGCAAATGACTTGAGTTTCGTGATTTGAGTCGATGGTTTAGCCAGGTACCATAACCTTTGACAAATCGTCTATAGTATCCTGTCGCACCCCGTAAAGCCTCTCAATTCAGTCATTGTAGTTGGTGTTGGCCACTTGAGCATATCGTAGATTTTGCTAGGATCGGGGACACTCCTGTGCTTGGTAAATGATGTGGCCTAGGTATTCCAAGTCATCCCGAGCAAAGGTACATTTGGACCGTTTGAGGTGTAGGTGATGCTTCCTTAGTGTTTGCAACACTTGCTCCAAGTGGTGAAGATGCAGCTCCATTGACGGGCTATATATCAAGATGTCATCTAGGAAGACCAAGACAAATTTTCTGAGAAAAGGTTTCAATACTTCGTTCATGACACATTGGAAGGTGGCTGGAGCATTGGTTAAGCCAAAGGGCATGACCCTGAACTGGTAGTGCCCTTGATGGGTTTTGAATGCTGTTTTGTACTCATCTTCGGGTAGCATTCGAATTTGGTGATAGCCCGCCTTCATATCTAACTTGGTGAACACCCTGGCTCCTGAAAGTTCATCTAAGATCTCTTCAATCACTGGCATAGGGAATCTATTTTTGATAGTCATGTCATTGAGCTTCCTGTAGTCAACACAAAATCGCCAAGTTCCATCCTTTTTTTTGACCAGGAGGACTGGGGAAGTAAATGGGCTATGGCTATGTGTAATAAGGCCTGCCTGGAGGAGCTCTTGTACTTGTTGTTCTATTTCTGTCTTGTGGGCAGGGGAGTAGTGATAGGGTCTGGCATTGATTGGTATGGAATCTGGTGTTAAAGGAATTGCATGGTCATAGGTTCTTTGTGGTGGGAGAAGTTTGGGTCTGTAAACACATCTTTGTATAGTGCCACAAGATGTTGTATGGCTTCATCAGGTTGAGAAGGTTTGGGGTACTGTGAGTGGGGTGGATGGGGTAATTGTTCCAGCAAAACATAGGCCCAGAGGTCATTCCCTTTGGTGGCCTTATATACCTTGTGTGCAGAGATGTTAGCGATTTGGAGAGGTGGGGCACTGATCCCTTGAAGCTGAATGAGTTTGCCTTGCTCCTGAAACTGTAATGTTTTGTGTTCCCAGTCACATGTCATAGGGCTATGAGCTCGAAGCCAATCAAAACCCAAGATGGCATCATATGGCTGCATGTCCAGGACAATCATATCTATTGTGAAAGTCTGTCCTTGGCAATAGCACTGAAGTTGGGATACCATACTGTTGGTAGTAATCCATTCCCCATTAGCCAGTTTCACCTTTCTTGGTGAGATTGGAATGGTTGGTATATTAGCCATTGTAACAAACTGAGAGCCGATGAAGCTATGAGTGCTCCCACCGTCCACCAAAATGAGCATAACCTTGTCTTTGACCCTGGTTTTGAGTTTGATACAATCTGCTTGTCTTGGCTGGACAAAGCATTGAGGATAATTGGCGAGAATTCTTCATGTAGAGCATCTTCCACAGTCAGGTTCATCGAGAACCTCATCCCTGAGTTCTCTGTCCAAGTTGTTTAAAGCTAAAGCATTGACTTTTGGTTTGTTTCTGACTTTGCAGACCTCTAGATGTCCAGGAACAAATTTCTCCCCACAATTGTAGCATAAGTTATTAGCTTTTCTGTAGTCCCTTAGTTGCCTGTCCTGCCATAGATTGGAGGATGTAGGGGCAGACTTGGGATCTATCTTTGTCTGGTAGGGTCTTGGTGGATATGGTTGTCTTGGGTACCTGGACTTCCCCCTGTCCACTGTTCTTTGTTGTATCTTGGCTAGAATTGAAGCCTGCAAGACATCTGGAGGTCTATGAGCCTCCACCATGCCTCTGATATCCTCTTTGAGACCCATAACATACTGCTGTGAGAAGAACATGTCATCATACCCTGCATTGTGCATTGTGACACTATACTGGAGTGCTTGGAATTGTTCTGTATACTCATCAATAGATACAGTCTGCTTGAGTGCCAACAGGTCATGCATAGATGATCTGAAATCATCAGACCCAAATTCTTGCTCTATAACTCCACAGAAGTGTGTCCAACTCCTGAATGTGTTCTTCTGCTTGAATGCTTGATACCACTTGCCTGCCTTCCCTTTTAGATGCATTCTGGCTGCAGTGACCCACATGCCTTCAGGGATTTGGTAAAGCTCGAAGTAGTCTCTACAATTGTCTAGCCAGACCTTTGGGTCAGAACCTTCAAAATCAGGGAAATCCATTTTAGGCATTGCTGGCTTAGGTAAGGTATAAGATTTGTGCTCTTGGCCTTTGTTGTCTTGCCTCTTCTCATTCTATTGGTATTGCTTGAGATTTGTTTTGTGTTGCCTGGATGGTTGTGCTTTGCCTTGCATGGTATCCTTGGCAAACACATTGTGAAAGGAGGCATTGTCATCCAGAATCAGAGAATCTACATCTTCTGCAGCTGAGTGATGATCCTCATCATATTGAGGTTGAGCATGGTTCTTGGGCTCCTCCTCCATTTGCCGGAGAGTGACTCTGGTAATTGCTTCTCCATTGGCTTGAACTTGCTGAGAAATGAGATGTTGTTCTTGAGTGTATTCATCCATAGCTGCCGCTGTGAGGTCCAACTGCACTTTCATTTGCTTCTGGACTGAATGCATCTCAGTAATTTGGTGAAACATGACATCCAGATTTTTCTGCAAATTCTCCCACTTGGAGTTTTCCTCATCCGACCGGCGTGTCATGATGTCAATAATGAGATTAGTCTGTGTGGAAGGTTGGACTTTGTTTTTTCTTTGAGAAGCCAGTTGTACCAGCAGTGGGTTTGGCCTGTGCCTCTCCCGTCGCACTACAAGGTACGTTCACCGCCGCCTGGGAATGAGGCGGAGCCGAGGGATTTTACACTAAGACAGTTGTAGTGCAAGCACGATGACAACAGCCTAGCAACCCAAGCTCACGGACATTCCCCCGCCGAACGCCACCGCAACAAGAAGACAGTTCGACTTTCGGAATTTTACGCACGAACAAATGCCGCACAACCCTTGTCTACTGCCTAATTGTGCAAGAGGATGAAAAAGGAGCGAATTTGGGATGCTCACTCAGGTTCACGCCTCCAGAACCCCGTTTGTTGATGCCGGACCCCAGTCGAACACCTGGTGGGCGTCGATGGTGACGTTGTGTAGAGGTTAAGCGCGCCGGTGTCGCGAACGAAGAGGTGCGGCGTTGCCGTGGTCGTGGATCACCGAGAAACGTACGGCGGTGGCGCAGATCGTGGGCACGTGACGACGACGGTGGTGGTGGTGGCGCCGAGCAGGGAGCTCGTCACCCACACGCCGAAGAAAGGTGGCTCTGGTACCAACTGTCACACCCCTGGCCGCGGCGGGTCACCGGCGACGTGAGCGAACAAAGCCGATTTCGACGGAACCTCGGCGCCGGGCAAGCCCTCGCCTTGGCGTCGTATGTATTACTGAATGTCTGAATGTCTCAATACAGAGCAATGCGGTACACTTATGTGCTGCTTACAATCTGTCCCAAGGGACCCAAATGGTCATAGTCTAATACTGAAAACGTAAAATCAACAATGCGTAAATAGAACAGCTTGGCGCCTTCTTCTCTTCGTCGTGGCACGCCTTCACGCTGGTTTGACACTCGCACAACCACAGCTCGACCTTCAGCGCCCTCACCGTAGCTCGCCCACGCCGCCGCCAAGAACAACCCCGCCTCGCTCCTCGCCATCCCGTCGCGTGGGCGCAGCCTCGCTTCACTGCTGGTCGAGGAGTCGGCGGCGGCCAAGGATGCGGCGGCGCTTGATCTTGCCTCGCACCGGCCGACGAAGAGGCGGCGGGCCAAGGAGGCGGATTGGGTTGAGGAGCTAGTGGCGCTGGTCGAGCACGCCAAGCGATGCCAGATCTGCCCAGCACACCAGCTGAGGAGGAGGTGACAAATCAAGGATGTATAATTATATATTGTATCTTATTTTGTACTGAATATCTGTTGTAAACTATAGTTTCTGATATGTGCTTCCACATATGAGTGGCCCTTTTTTCTGGAAAAAAAAACTCCCATTATGAGCTATTCATTTTCCGACAACTATATTCGAGTGCTGATGGCAAAGGTAAAGCTATCATGTGTAAGCAAACCTATCAAGTTGGCAAGGGCGAGGTGGTGGCCTCCAAGTGCAGCTGTGCACTTCACCTCCAGCCGCAGCGTGGCTGCATGGGTGAATCACGCGAACACCAGTTCTAACATAAGAAAACACAAGTTAGAAAACACATGCCATATTAAACTTCAGTTGGCTGCCATCTTAAAATAGGAACAAATTAAATATGAAATTCAAAAACCTGAAATTTGAAGAGAATGGTGTATACCACTAATCTTTTAGGCACTAATATATGCCTGATCAAGCAATGCCATCACAATTGATGGTGCTCTGCACACGGTATCACAAGACACCAACCATGATAATAACAATACTATGACTAATAATCGTCAGACTCAACTACTGAAGACAATTCATATTTCCATGTTGTGCCACAAATAGAAAAGGTACTGGATTGAATAATTAGAAACATGACATCTTAATACCTGCAGGTCGCAGCTACTAATTTCTATGTCTAGCGCGATGCCGTCTTGCTCTGGCAGTGGCAGACCATAACCCCAGTGCCCAATCATCGACGGTCAGGTGAGGGCTTGAGGCACTGCTGGGTGTATCACGAAGCCAACGGATTTTGACAGCCAAAATTAAATGGGGAACTCTTCTCAGTATATACTAATGAGGCCATTCCATCAAGTTAGACCTAAATTAGTTTTTAAAGGGAAAAAATAGGAACATAAATTAGTTTGAATCAGCATTTGAATTGTCAATAACTCAATGTTGCACTCTATTTTCACAGGTCGTAGATTTCAGCTGAAACTCATGCCTCATCTTCTAACTGGACATCATCTATCATCTATTGTCCAACCAGAGAAGCCAAGCAGGGGCATTGCACACACAGGGAGAATAATACATTGAACAGAAAAAAAAAAGTAAAGAAGAAGAACTGGTGAGGGCAGGGATGAGGCGACAGAAGGCGAGTTGGGTCGGTGGCCTGACCTTGACGGGTTCCGCAGGGCTGCAGCCGCTCCTCACCAATTGGCTGGAGGGAGCTGTGGTGTACTGGCAGAGGAGAGGGCCGATGAGGCGGCGAGGGCAGTCTAATGTCTGCACAGTCAGCATTAGCACTGTAGCATTAGCGTGGAGAGTAAAATGGACGATCATTTAATCATTAAACTGAAGGATCTAATGTCTGCACAGTCTCACTAAATAGAGTACTATTTTGAAGTCATAGAAAATAAGATAAGATAGCTATGCATAAAAATTAATGTGTGGAGTATCTGAACATTCCATAGCAAGGTTTCAGAAATTACAAGACAAAAACTCAAAGCATCATATAATTTGGATTCAAAGTAGCAAATAAATTCAGTGCAAGATGATGAATCAATGCAGTTCTCTCTTATGGTTCAGGAACAAGTAAACTACAAAACACACACATCTCTTTGTAAATAATATTGTTCTGTACATGGTTGCATTGTGTGGTCACTATAACTAATTGAAATTGGTACAGTACATTGGTTTACCTAAATCAGTGTGACTCCATAAATTAAGAAAGTTGATCTCCTCTAAAGTACAAGACTGTACTAAATGTGGCTAGATGGACACTGTGCATCTAAAGATAAGGATCCGCCAGTATACAATGAACTCACCTATATATTCCAAATCACAACCACAGGGGAGTTCGACGATGGGTCAGAAACCGGCGGCCAGCGTCTTGGCAAGTGCACCTATATATTTCAGCATCAGAAAGCACAAGGTAGAAAACACATGGCAGCTTAAACTTTAGTTGGCTGCCATCTTAAAATAGCAAGAAATTAATATGAACATGAGTCTGGGTTCTGGCCCAACAACTATTGTATAGGGGATTTTTAGACTTACTACCTCTGACTTTTTAGTTGAAAGGTACACCAATTATGCAACAATTATGGTTCTCATTATTCTGACATCACTGATACAAGCATATTGGTTACATATAGGTGTACGTATCCTGTTCCTGTAATTGATGGACGCTTTTTGCGACAGTGACATTCAGAAAAACCAAACTGGACTTGCAATCACTTTCAAAGCTTGCCCATACATGTTGAACAGAGAAGAACCAAGGACTAAGGTTCCCAGCAGTGATTTACCCTACCCCAAAAGTAAATATAAAGTGTCAATAACAATCAACTGTGATTACCCTCCCCTGACTTTACTACCCTGCAAGTGCCCCTCACCTAAGATTATCAGTATGATTCCATGGTGGCATTTAGTATCGGAAAGGTGCTTTCTTTCCCTTAAGCAACTTAATGGTATGACAGCGACTGACAAAAATATCAGGACAAAAGTTTGACCTCACAGCTGATCCAAGGAAACTGGTGAATCAATCTGTATATATAGAGTGACAAAATTAGTCACTGGAAATCAATCAAAAGCACATCAAGTTGCAAGATTTGAATGAATGAGAAGCGAAATCCTCAGGTCAACTGCTACAGCCAAGCTTCCACAGTGCAATATTAGGCCCCAAAGCAAAGGTAGCACAGATTATTCATGCATCGAATGAATCTCGCACAAATCAAGAACGTATATGCTACTACATAGTGATAACATACAGGATCGTGTAAGGCAAAAAGGAAACCAGGATGGAGAGATGAAGCAAATGAAGGCAGCAGCAGGGCAGCTACAGGATAAACAGAGAGAAGGTAATGGCGCGGTCCGACGGTGAGGGCGGAGTTGTTCCAGACGGGGGCGCCGGAGGGAGAGAGGTTACGTGCGAGGCGACGGCGGAGGAGCTGAGGGCGATGGCGCGGTCCACGGCGCGGAACTCCGCCTGCAGCGACTCCGCCGCACGGGCACGTCCTGGTGGAACGCCACGTCGGGCGCCGCCACCGCGACCAAGGGACACCGGCCCACGCGCAGGACGGCCACGCTTGCGGGGGTGGCGCGAAGCCGCATTTCATTCTCAAAAATGAAAATGGAGGTCTTTATATCTTATAATTAAGTTGAATTTTAAATTACGTATCCATGATACTGAATTCGATAAGGCAACTTATAATCTTTTGTTTGTTTATAAGCTGTGTATTAACCAAGTGCACAGATTAAGAATTTTTTATCACGTCACTAGAGAAATGATTAGCATCACGTCCAATTCCATACACCAACGAGCTAATATAAAGCTAATGAGAGTTGTAGGCAATACAGTGATTACGCTCATATTACATCGATGCCGTTCGACATGGATCCACAATTTTTCTTTCAAAATCGTTACAGCTGCGCCACAAATTTGGAGCCACTTAGCTCTGATGTTATGTTGAGTTTCATGTATCTACCAGTTTAAAACTGAAGCTACAATCATACTTCAAGGTGTATTTTAAGATGGGGAAAGGCCGGGTGCTGGCGACATTTGTTGTAGGTCTCCAAAGTTGCAGAGTACAGCTCATCATTGCATGAATAGAAACAAAAGAAGAGAATTGAAATTAAAATTCATTTTTGGTTTACTATTTGAAAAGAAAATATGGGGAAAAGAATGATAATGTGTACAAGCAATATCAAAGAATATATAGATAGTGGACGTGGTTGCCACTTCTTGAAATCTTCAGTCCTTTTAAAAAAAAAATTGGCAGGAGCTCTGCCCTTCAATTAAGATTGGGAATAGAAAATGTGTTTATATACAATCAGAAACAAACAGCCCATTCGGGACAGCAGCAAAATGGAACACACTAGAAATCTTAGATGCCCTTGAGGAACAGAGGTCACTTTTTATACAAGAGAGCAACTTTAGAAAGATCTTAAAAGCCCACATACTCAGATTACACAGCTATAAGAAAGAATATTGGAAGAAGAGGTATAATGTGAGATGGACTAAATTAGGAGACGAGGGAACAAAGTTTTTTCACGCTGCAGCTACTGAAAGATATAGAATTAACACCATCACCAGTCTAATCACTGATGATGGTCGTTCTATTACAGAACATAATGAAAAAGCAGCCCTGCTTCTTGAAGACTTTAGAAAGAGAATGGGCTACTCATCTAACCCAACAATGCAGTACAACCTCACTCAACTGGTACAAACAAGGGAAGATTTGGATTCTCTTTCAACGCCCTTCTCCATCACTGTTATAGACAATGTCATCAAACAAATGCCACCTGACAAAGCCCTAGGACCAGATGGCTTCAATGGATTCTTCCTGAAAAAAATGCTGGGACATAATAAAAGAGGATATCTACACTCTTTGCTTTGACTTCTTCAATGGCACTTTGAACCTGGAAGCCATTAACAGCTCATACATCACACTGGTCCCCAAAGTGCATAATCCCACAAGTGTTAATGATTTCAGGCCCATCTCACTATTGAATGGCACCCTCAAAATTATCACAAAGCTCTTGGCAAATAGACTTCAGAAAAGAATAATAACCTTGACACACACCAATCAGTATGGTTTCATAAAAAATAGGACAATACAAGATTGACTGGCCTGGGCCTATGAATACATCTACCAATGTCAACATTCCAAAAGAGAGATTATCATCCTAAAACTGGGCTTGACAAAAGCTTTCGATACAATTGAACACAATACAATACTTTTGATGATGAAGCACTTAGGCTTTTCTGAGCAATGGATTGATTGGATAGAGAGAATTCTTCATTCTCGTTCTTCCTCCATTCTGCTCAACGGTGTTCCAGGCAACCATTTTCACTGTCGTAGAGGGGTTAGACAAGGTGATCCTTTGTCCCCACTTCTATTTGTGCTTGCTGCTGACCTTATCCAATGTATCATCAATAAAGCATATCATCAAGGTCTCTTTGAGCTGCCAATAACTTCTTATGAGCTGGATCAATTCCCAATTGTACAATACGCAGACGACACACTATTAGTTTTGAGAGCTTCACAAAGAGAGTTGTTCAAGTTAAAAGGGTTGCTGGAATCCTTTGCTCAATCAACTGGACTGCGAGTTAATTACAAGAAATCTTGCCTTGTCCCACTAAACCTCTCTTTGGAAAGGGCTTAGCTCTTAGCCGGAGTCTTTGGCTGTAATCTGGAATCCTTGCCATTCACCTACCTGGGATTGATGTTGGGCACCACAAAGCCCCGGGTAGAACACTTTGGATCCATTATGAGTAAAACAGAAAGGAAGCTCAGTTCCACCTCTAACTTCCTGACACATGCAGGAAGGCTTCAATTGGTTAATTTTGTCCTCTCTTCATTGCCCAACTTTGCCATGTGCACTTTACAAGTTCCAGCAGCAGTACTTGATTATATTGATAGAGCAAGACGCCATTGTCTTTGGAGAGGATCTGAATCAAATGCCAAAATGAAGCCCTTAGTAGCCTGGAAAAAGTGCTCAAAGCCCAAAAACAAAGGAGGGCTGAGAATCATCAATTTTAGAACTCAAAATAAAGCTCTCCTTCTCAAGCATCTGGACAAGTTCTACAACAAAAAAGATATCCCATGGGTCAAACTGATTTGGAATGCTCACTATCCACAGGACCAGGTCCCCCATGCAACTACTGATAGAGGATCCTTTTGGTGGAGAGATGTACTTAAACTTTGTGACCTCTTTAGGGGAATTGCTGAGTGCAAAATTGGTGATGGCTCCATGGTCCTTTTTTGTCTGACCTTTGGAATGATAATATTTTGCAAACCAGGTTCCCACGACTTTTCTCCTTTGCAAGGCACAAGAATATTTCTGTAGCCAAGTTTCTGGCAGATAATACCCTGGAGGCTCAATTCTACCTCCCCCTCTCTGAGCAAGCCTTTCAAGAGTTCCAAAGTCTGCAAGATTTCATTCAAACTCTACAGGTCAATCAAATTTCAAAAGACTCTTGGCACTACATATGGGGAGAGACTAGTTGTCTAGTTAAATTGACAACATCTAACATCTTTTCGGCCCCCGCGTCGCCCCGCACAGGCGACTCGGGCGGCGGCCACCCAAGCCCCGCCGCTAGCTCTCCCTCCCGTCCCTTCCCCCTTGCCGCTGCCGGAGGGGGCTGCCGGGAAGCCCGTGCGGCCCCCTAGGATGGTGGCGGCGAGGCCTTTCGCCTAGGGCGTGCGAGGTCCTCTGTGGGGGACGGCGCTCGGCGGCCATGGCGCGGTAGCTACGCACGGAGGAGTGCGAAGGACGTGGGTGCGGCGGTAGCTACACGCGGAGGCGCGACGGAGGAGGGGTAGCTGCGCGGGTGAGGCTGCTGCTCGCCATCGTGGACCTCGCCGGCGACTTCGACGGGAGCAGCGACGGCGGCGGCGGCTCCAGGCAGTAGATCCGGTGCCCTGGCAGCCGGATCCAGCCTTCCTAGGGCCAGATCTGGTGCTCCCGAGGCGGCAGCGGCATGGGGCGCCAGCGATGGAGACGGAGGCCGATGGTGGTTTTAGGACGAGCTCGTGTGCGGCTTCCTGGGGCTCGGCGAGGTCGCTGAGGCTGGGGGCGGCGCCGGCGTCTTCGGCGGCGGTCTCCTCGCGTCGGCGACCGGATCCAGTGGTCCTAGGACCGGATCCGCGTAGATCTCCGACAGGCAGCGCCTGGGCGGGCGCTGGGCGTCGGTGGCGGCGGCTCCTGTCCATGGTGCCGCGCTGTCGCCGGATCCGCGGGGTTTGGGGCGCCAAGCGTCGTCGGCCGCCAGCGGTGGCGGCCGTCGGCCTAGGGCGGGCTCTTCTCTCCCTCGCGCTTCGGCGGTGTTGGCGGCGGCGTGCCTTTGGTCGGCGGCGTCGGCGGCGGGTGCTGTGCCGCGACGCGGTGGCGGCGACGGCTTCGGCGTCTGGCAGTCGGTAGCGCGTGGCGAGTAAAGTCCAGCTCGCATGTTGCCCGATCGGAGGGGGGCGGCCGACGCAATTGTCACGGCTCTCGTGAGCAACCGCGCGTCGATGCCCCTCTGGAGAAGCTTCTGCGGATGGCGATGGCGGCGACGGTGGCGGCGAAGCTACGGTCCAAATCTTGGCTCGGCGTATGTGCTAGGGGCACCTCGGGCGAAAAGCCTTGGCGACGGCGCCGCTGTGTGGGCGCCGCTTTCCTTGTTGGAGGCGTCGTGTTCTTGTGCCTGACCATGTCTTCCACGGGTGAAAACCCGGTCCTTTCTGGACAAGCGACGGCGACGCATTCGGCGCCCGCACCTTTCTGGGCGTCGTTGTGGAAATTGCGTTTGGACTTGATGTCTCCTTCGGCGGATGTCCTCCGCCTCTCGGCGCCCGGTTGATGCGAGACGGCGAGTTCTGCATCGCGAAGTCGGAGCTGCCGCATCAGGGGATGTAGCTCGGCAACGATGACGCGTGTCGAACCCTCCTTATCCGACGGCTGGGTTTTCAGCTTTAGAGGCTCGGCAATCGCCGCGGGCGGGGCGTGGGATCATGGCATGAAGTCGAAGCTGCTCTTCGCGGGGCCGTTGAGCTCGGCAACGATGACCTGCTGCAGCCTACTGCTTCGGGCCCGTTGGTCTGACATCTTATGATGGGTTATCGGTGTTTTGCCATGAGAAGTCAGAGCTGCTAGCTGCTTTGCAACTATGCTCGGCAACGATGACTCATGGTAGTGTGTACTCTGTCGCGTTGCGTGGGTGGGTAACCTTTCGTGGAGTTTGGCGCCACGCTTGGCTACCTTTTGCTTGTATATAAACTTTATTCGTCTTAATTGAAAGGCAGAGCTCCTGCCATTGTTTCAAAAAAAAAACTACATATGGGGAAGCAGAGTGTATTCTTCCTCAAAAATTTATAACTTTCCCTATAAGAATATACAGCCACCAGCTCTCTTCCTCTGGATTTGGAATTCCAAGTGTTGCAACAAGCTCATAGTCTTTTCATGGCTGCTCTTCATGGACAGATTGAATACAAGAAATATTTTGAAAAGAAAAAAGCAAAAGCTTGAAGGAAATAACTATAACTGTGTCCTCTGCAGCAACAACATTGAAGAAACTGCTTTCCATCTTTTCTTCAGCTGTCCCTTTAGCCAAACTTGTTGGCAGCACCTTGGAATTAATTGGGATTTCACAAGAGAATTTTTCGAGATGATGCAGCAGGCTAAAACTCAATCTCAGAATCCCTTTTTCATGGAGTTCTTCACCATTGCGGCATGGCAAATTTGAAAATAGAGAAACAACTTCATCTTTGATAGGGTCGGCCTTCTTTTATCTCTTGGAAGAACTCCTTCTGTGAAGAAGCTAGGCTTCAAGCTCATAGGTTCAATGTTGTAAAGCGTCTAGAGTTCCTTTCCTGTATAGTCCCTCTAACCTAGTTCTTCTGCCTTCCTAGGGCCTGCTTATTGTGTAGCCCCTCCTTCCCTTGCTGTGTTGCCTCTGTACAGTGTTGTTTCTCTTTTTGGTTTTAATAAAATTCACAGTGGGGCCTCCCCTGCAGTATATTTCTTTCAAAAAAAATGGAACACAGCAATAAATAGCCCCCTATCGAAACGCTCTCCTTCTTTGCTCTATGTCGTCTTTAATTCTCGCGGCCACCTGCATCACCGTTTCATATGTGTTGTTAAAGATTCTTCTGTTCCTCTCTTTCTAGAGGTTCCAGAAGATATAAATGACCATGCTATTGAACCATCTTTGTTCCGTGCAAGGCACTTTGCTTGAGGCATTCTCCCACCACTGCCTAATATTTGAGGGGTCGTTCTCTTTAACAACATGTATGAAACGGTGATGCAGGTGGCCGCGAGAATTAAAGATAACATAGAGCAAAGAAGGAGAGCGTTTCGAGGGGGCTATTTATTGCTGTGTGTTCCATTTCGCTGCTGCCCCGGATGGGCTGTTTGTCTCTAATTGTATATAAACACCTTTTCTATTCCCAATCTTAATTGAAGGGCAGAGCTCCTGCCAATTTTTCAAAAAAAAGGACTCGGAAGATTTCAAGAAGTGGCAACCACATTTTTGCGGAGCATAATTATTTATAAGTCCAATACGATGATTACATAACTCACTTAAGCATTGATGAATATACAGAATAATATAAAATAGTTCAAGGAAGATGTACTAAATGAATTTTGTGATCCAACAAATAAGGCACATCAGAATTCAGAACGGCAATAGCATAGTAATCAACACTTAGGGTGCCCAAACACAGAACTCATCCGTGATCAATATTCGCTTGACAATGAAAATATATGGGCAGCAACAAAGAGGAGAACCGTGAAAAGCATCCTCATCCATGACCGACTTGAGGATTGACCAGTTGGCTCATTGATGTTTCTGATTTCATCAGTCGAAACAAGTTCAGCTTGTGGAAGAATTGGCACACTGAAGCTAGCTGAGCTCTGTAAAGAGGACCGCGCAAGGTTCCTTGCGCTTTTATGGAAGTAGCTACTGCTTTTGGCATAAGAGAAGTAGAAGGAACCATCTGGCAGATTCGCATATACATGATCAGCGTTTTGGATGACAGGCCAGTATGGGGCAGTTGCAGAGGAGCAGCTATCAAGTAGCTCCTCAGTTCCAACGATCTCCAATCTCCTGAGCATGAAAGGTTTTTCTGGCTGTAGCCACTGTGGAAGTTTGATTGAATTCTTTTCATTTGAATGCACGGTGCGCAATAAGGGGACATCCTGCACAACATCCAAAAGCAAGCAAGCCACTACTTTCAAATTTTCAAGTTTTCCAAGGTTCGAGATCACCTTCAGCTTGTTGTTCTCACAAACTTCAAGTTCTTTAAGTGCAGGTATGTTCTCAATTGCTTCCAGGTTATCAGCACGATCTATATGCAAGCTTCTCAATGCCATACAATGCTTGAGCCAGGAAGGAAGTGAATCCAGCTTGGGGCATCCACAGATCCTGAAATTCATGAGCGAAGGCATATCTCTTTTTTCGAGGCCCTTCCATGACTTCAAGTTGCTCATCTTGCTGATAACCAGCTGCTCCAGCTTTGGAAATGCCACCCCATCATCTGGTGTTCCACGAATTTCATGGCCAATACGAGTTGACAAATTGGAACCATTTATTGCTAGGAATTTTAAATTTTTCATCTGACCCAGAGATGGGAGATATTGGCAATGCAAACAGCCATGAAGGGTCAACCGTGAGAGTTCTCGGAGATGGAACGGGTCTAACCAAGATGGGAATCCATGGCCATAATAGTTTTCTAGCTTGAGAGAGACAATAGAAGGTCCTGGCTTGAGTGCTTCAAACACATCTTTAATTTGTGCTGCTCTACTAATTTCTGTTGTTCCATCGTCAGTGCTGCTGCATAGCTCTAGCTCTTTGAGATGTTGTCTTTCCTCCAGTGCTGATTGTGCTGCATCTTCCACAGTTAATATTCTCTCTAGCCTAAGAATTTTGAGGCTTGTCAGCTTATATAAGGACCTCAGCTCTTGAAATGGCCAACCATTTCTATTTTCTGAACCTCTTGGGCTTACAAGAAAACCCTGTAGGCATTTGAGTTCTTTCATCATGGAGAATCCGAATTTCACTTGATTTAGTGCAGCTCCTGAGATGTCAAGTGTTCTCAAGTTTGTAAAGCGCCAAGAGATTCCGGAGAGCATTCAGAAGAGTGCAATTTTTGAGAATTAAGAACTGCAGCATCCTAAGATTCTCAATGGCAGATGGAATCTCTCTAACTTGGGTGTTTGCAAAGCTAAGATATCTAAGGTGCATCATGGATCCCAAACTCCTAGCGACACACTCAATCTGTGTATCTCCTAGATCTAGAACTCTTAGATGTGTGAACTTCTGAAAAATATCACCCAGGATCCTGTCATTTAGTGGACTCCCACACAGGATTATTGTCCTCAAGCTCTTTAACTTTCTAATACCGTTTCTGATCGCTTCTGCACCTCCAGTTGTAATAGTTAAGCGGCATGGTCTCAAAGCATCACCTATGTCTTGAGGATTGCCAATAAAGTATTCATCTTGTGACTGGAGAAGTGCAAATGATCTGAAGAGATGAGGCATCTTCGATCTTTCTGCACCATAAGTTTGATTTTCTGGCAAAAGAAGGCCCCTACCTAACAATTCCTCATAGCATCTTTTAGCTTCCTCTTCAACAGCTGTGTTCTGCTGGGTCACAATAAACCCCTCCGCAATCCACTGCTGAGTGATACACTGCCGATCAATCACAGACCCCTCTGGATATAACGAGCAATAAAGAAAGCACCTCTTCAGATAATATGGCAACTCAAGGTAGCTCGAATTGATAGCATTTCTTATCCTCGAAGAAAGGCCACAGAAATCACTGGAGTAGATTCTCTCCCAGTCATCTTCTTTAAGGTCCACTTCCCTTAGATGGCATCCAATTCTCCTTATTGCCATTGGAAGGCCACTGCACTTTTGCACAATTAAGCCTACCAATATCTTGCATGTTTCCAGTGTTCTCATCAAGGAAGGCCCTTGTACTGAGTAGCCACCAACCATCATCCTCATTCAGACCCTTCACATGGTGAAGATGAACTGCTCCCATCCTCCTCGCAACACGCTCATTCCGGGTTGTTATAAGGACTCTGCTGCCAGGGCTGCCATGCTGTGCTTGTATCTCTAGCAGCCCATCCCAAACATTCTCTCCCCAGACATCATCAATGACCAGCAGGAACTTGTTACCTTGTAACCATGTGCGCAGCAGTGCCTGTTGTCCTGCAGTCTCTCCTTTACTGAATCTCTCACCTGACCACATTGTCATATGCCGCAAGTCTTTGGAGACATGAACCCATACCCTAGGCTCAAAGAACGTTTCAGTCTTGCGGTATACCTTTCTAGCAAGAGTAGTTTTGCCAACTCCAATTGTTCCTATAATAGCAAACGAAGGACGAGTAGGATGACTAGGAATATCATCTCTCTTTATTAGTAGTTCAATGAGACTGTCACAGTCATTTTCCACCTCTCTGCCCACAATATCAGGCTCTAGATCTGGAGCAAAGTCAAGATCTGATCTTATTTGATCTAATTTTATTTGATCCTCCATCACTGGCTCTACATGCAGCCTCTCACCCTCTTCAATAATCCTGTCAAGTTTCTGATTCAATTCATGTATATCACTTGCGACTCTGTAGTCAATACCAACATCTCTGCAGCACTTAAAGACTGATGAAGGATTGCATTCCTATACAGAAAGGAAACAATTTAATTCCTAACCAGGATAGCCAAATTTCTTTGAAATATGTGAATGCATTTGATAAATGAACGTCTAGAAATTCATTGTTTATCAATGAATCAGCAAAGTTCATTACTATTCATGAAAAGCACATTAAAGGTACTAAAGATTTCCACAGTTCGTATGACACTGACTTGTAGTATAGTAAGTTTTTTTCTAACTTACCAGCGTATTGACAATAGGTGCCCATGAAAGCAGATTTTGCTAACTAAAAGGCATGCCAATATATGTCTACGATGTAAAGATAATATTAGTCTTGGATTAATCAAATATTCAAATATTGTCTTATTTACTTGGCCTACAGTAAAGTCAAGTACTCCCTCCTTCAAGAATACAAGGCATATTTTGTGACCAAGACAAAGAGACAGTTCGGTATAGCTTAACATCTTGCGTTTTTGCCCATGAAATCTGGACCTCCATCCTCCAGAAACTTGATTTGCTTCCCATTGCCCCACAGCCCAGCGATAGGCGTCTCTCTAGCTGGTGGTGTCGCGCAAGCAAAACAGTACCAAAACGTGGCAGATCTTGCCCGTTCTTGTCGTGTCCTTTGACACCAATGGCTTTTGGAGATCTCCCTTGAAATATATGTTTAATAGTGCTCAAATGATTAGATGACACTGTGCCACAATAGAGATCACCAATGGTTCTTTTGTCTAGATCCGCTCCTGACCCCTGGCACCAAAGCAACTTAGGAAAGGGCTGAACCCACTCATCATCTTAGTGGCTTGGGAAATTTGGAAACACCGAAATGACTGTCTTCAATGGTACCAGACCGAGGGTCCTGGTTGTTTTGCAAGCTATTGCAAACTAGTGCGTTTTGTGGTGTTCTGCTGGAGCTAAAGGGCTGCAGGAATGGGTGGTTAGGTCGTTTTCAGCAGATAGTCCCCATCCATGGGTAGTTCTTCTGGTCGCCCCATCCATGGGTAGTTCTTCTGGTCGCCTGTTTTTTTTTTCCCGGTCTATTATTTGTGTGTGTGTTTAGAGTGTTTTTTGGTGTGTGGGTCAGTGTGTGTTGGGTCTTTGTAGAGATGGGGTTTCTTGCTCCCGAGGGCTCATGCATTTTCTCTCTTCTTAATGAAATGATACGTAGCTCTCCTGCGTGTTCGAGTTAAAAAAAGGAATACAAGGCGCGTTTTTTTTTTCTCAAACACGCAGGAGATCTATGTATCATTATATTAAGAAGAAGAAAAGGGTATGAAACCCAAACAACACCACACTAACACCGCACCTCACTCAAATAAACACTGCTCGCCTAGGCTCAGTCTTTATTGTTAAACTGTTTGCTCATAGAATAAATCAAATATTAATCTAAACCCAATAGAATGTGATTTTTTAATAAAAAATATGAACCTAGTTGTGTAATTTTGACAAAGTGCTGATCAGAAAATGCAAAATCTAACTCTTTCCAAAAATATATGCCTTGTATTTTAAACAGAGGGAATACAGTTGGCTTGTAGTGTATGATGCTTGGAACAGCTCAAGCAATCCTTCTTAAATTCCTAGCCAGTACCCAGTTTATGTTCTAAGCACACAAGCATGTAATGAACCAATGACACAGTGATCCACTTAGCATGCTATGAAACTTGCGAACATTTGTAGACTTGAGAGAATTTCGAAAAACTTAGCAGCCAGAATAATCACTACATTGTGCTGTCTGCAAAAAGAAAAACGGATGATAAATATCATCTGTTGTTTCAACTTTCCACATGTTGTTGTGGCTGATTGGAAAATTCCTTTCAGGATTGATATCTTTTGAAGGATATCACCTAGCCTCAGCCACATCTCTGATCTGAGGCTCTACAAATATGTGAAGATGACAGAGGATGGCCATAACCACTAGGTGAACTCTCAAAGCAAAGGAGATTCAGTTACAGTATATGGACAAGCATTGGACTTTAGCGAAACTTTTTTTGTCTCGGCCTCTTGGGAGTCAAGACTACTAAGTGAACACTAAATAACAAAACTATAATGTAATGTAAAGTAAAATCAAGGAAGATTCAAGACATTTCCTGACCTGTGGTTGTGATGTTTGGAATCTCTCCTTTTCAATCCTACATCGGTCAATTATGTTTTCTGCCTCATAAACAATTTCTCGAGACCTCTTCAGCCAATCCCTAGTAGTTTCATTTTGCACGACTGTCTGCTCTGCATCTGTAATGATAGCTCTCATACTCTCAAGTTTTCTCGACAGTTTGCTAATCTCATTTCTGACGCACAAAACTTTGGCTATTTCATTACTGGCTAAATTGCCAAGTGAGATGATAACTTGTTTTGTGAACTCAGATAGAATCATCTCCATCGTAACTCACTTGGAAGTGTTCAAATACTATCTTCTCTGCAAGGAACCAAACTTGTCATGTTAGAAAAATAAAAATGGCATCCCCTCTTGCCGTGCACCATCATTGAGAACCATGCATAGCTTTACCAAATGTTGTTAACAACCAAACTATAATGTTATGATTTGCGATCTGTACATATTTTTGAAGCAAGGGATCTCTATAATGATTCATGTTCAGAAGACATAAAAGCTAAATACATTTTCCATGCTACAACTTGCTGGAGGCCCCCCAAAAAAAGTTTGACTCAAAAATTATTTCCTTATTTGTTATTTTACCTCAAATCTTTTTAAAAAGGGAGTTTGTGAAGATAATGGCAGATGTCCACTGTGGCCCCACCACATTATTGTTAGAGTGCTCTTAGCCTCTTAGGGCACCCGCACTGGCTGACTCATAAGCTAGCTCTATGCATTTTTTTTCATATTTTAATAGAAGAGAGAGAAAAACTAGCTCTTGATCAAGAGCTACGCTCATACACACATTCCAAGATCATGTGAGAGTGTCATGCGGGCCTAATCATACTATGAGCCATTGCAAAAAGCTAGTACTATTGGAGAGGTTGGCTTAGAGCTAGTAACTTGTCTTATACCATTGGTCCATTGCCGTGCCCTAATGTACAGAAGAAAGGAACAAGTCAATGTTCCTCTTTGGCTGTGCTGGTGGGTTTCAATAAATAATGCAGACTTCCGAATAGTAGTACATCATTGTTCATTTGTCCCTAGCACTTAATATGCACAATAACTTATTTTGACAATGGCTGAAAAAACTGTGTTATCATAATAGCACATCTGAAGACATGTTTCCTGAATCTACCACACCCTCCAAGCATTCCTTCCTTTGGATTATCCAACAACTTGCATGATCCTGCCTACCTCTTGGGCTCGTACAATACAAAATGGCCCAAACCACCCAACAACATGAATCATGAATGCACCTCAATTGCTACTGAGCTCTCTCCAGGATGCTACTAAACACACAACATTGCACTCAGAAAGTCAGAACCCTCAATTAAACAACAAATTAGATCCAACATAAAACAAGGTCGCATCAAATACTGCACCTCTTGGGCAGTTTGCCAGGATGCTACCATCTAATACTGCAACAGTGTACTCGCAAATACTGCAGCAGACCAACAGGGTACTCGCAACCCAGAATTCCCGGAACAAATTAGATGGACTACAAGGCTCAATAGCATAAAAAAGATGCATTTTCACACCTTCAGAGATCTTGAAGGCAGCAGCAGTGCTCGCCCGCCCACCCGAACCTTGAGCTTGGGCGATGCCGCCAAAGAAAGGCGGAAGCTGTGAATCGTTGACGGCACCAAGTTTCCTGAGAGCCTGAAGGGCGCCTTGCGCAGAGCAGATCTTGGGACTACCGCCGCTACGCAATGCGGCGAGTTGGAGGGGCGTCGTCTTCGCTGCAGCTTCCATATCCGATCGCCCCGCGGCATCGCCTGAGTTTTTAATGCTCCACCAGTCCTCGGCCGGCAAAGATGCTAGCTGTCACGAAATTCACTAGCTGACGCATTATCAAAATTCGCAGTCAACCCCCTGTACTTGATACTTATTACAGTATTACTTTTAGTGGTATAAAAAGAAAAACGAAATGAAATGGACCACCATTTGAAACATTATAAGACACTAGTTTCTATATACGTACCTTTTGCCATCTAAATGCATATCAAAATAATGAATCTATCTATACTATAAAAGAGCTAATGAATTAAAAATAGTCTCTCACCTTAATATTTTCTACCCACCTTAATTTTTGTCCCTTAGATTTACGTTAAAATTAGATTCAACGTATTTAAAATTTCCACCATAATCTAACAAGTAGACCCACATGTTTCTCTCTGCTCGGCTTCCCACGTCTATTTATTTTTTCACCGAGAGTTTCCTACCCGCCCCACCGGTGGCAACACCTTCGCACGCACGCACACCTCCAGGTTATTTCTCAAAAAAAAAAACGTCGCTACATTAGATTGTTTTTTATTTATCGGGAATCTTAGGTCCTGCCTCGGTACTATTTATTAGATTAGATTGCTTTTACCTGCCTCATCACGCACGTGTTTCTGCCCTACACCAAGTCGCCGCCTATCTCGTCGAGAAGTCGGAGCACGTCCAGGTGACGCCAACCGCCGAACTCATCGAAGCGTCGCAGTACACGCTAACCGTGCCTGATCTGCTACGTCTGCTCCATTACAGGTATGTTCTTGCATTGCTATATGCATGTTGGCGGGAGAGATGTTGCCGGCCAGGAAGCTGCAAAGTCCTATTTAGCTTTAGCCTCCACAAGTTCCTATCCACGACTGCTAAGACCATGACATTATCATTCTGTTGATCTTTATCATCCAGATTCCATTCTGATGATGTTAAAGAAGTGGTCCACTATCAGACAGTGTCGCCAAAAGGTTTAGCTAAATCTGTTCCTGCGGAAGGTAGCTGGTCAAACTTAATGGTAATTATCCCCATTGGTGAAACTTCAGTTCCCTGAATCCTGATGTCGTGATTTTATTATTAGTGTTCAGCGGAGGATGCTCAGAAGAATGTGTTGATGTTGCAATTGTTTTTCTTGGCTCAAAGGTACTTATTTTATACTCATCTATATTTTACTGGCTTGAAACAATCTTGTGCAGTACAGTTGAATTAAAAAAATAACTGAAGCCGTGCCTGTGCATAGATTCGAAAATTAAAAGTCGATATTTATTCCGTGGAGCCATAAAACTAGCAAATTCTCCACCTTTTAATCTATATATGGTGAGGTTATCACTAAGACAGTCATGGTTTCCGTTTTCACTGACCATCGACTTGTCCCCCCCCCCCCAGCTACATTCGTCAGACATGTCTAAAGATGCATAGGTTGATCCAGCGCTAGCAAATACACTGAAGGTAACCATTAGCACTCTTATTTTCCTCAGTTATTGTTTAACTGAAGCATCAAATTTCTAATTGCTTATAATCGTTACGCCCACCAGCTCTCCTTCAAAAGTTTAGAGTTTTCCATCGCATGCCCCTATGTTTCCACATCAGATGATGACAAATTGGAAAATTCATTGCTGTCTGGCTTTGCTGAGAATTGTAACAATGGCTTTGAAAGAAATCGTATCTCTTACACAGACACATGCACTGTAACTGGTCAAGATCTGAATAAACATCATGGCATGGATTCTATCCATGTAAGTTATTATATAATTTTTCAGTTCTTCTATGCTATGTCTGTTTGTATATTGACAACATTTACATTCAAGGACTTAGTGACGTCACGGATGAGAAACAATCCAAGTGGACAGAGTGATCTAATTGTCCTCTGCAGTGGTGGTTTCAAGGATTTATACCCTGCAAAAACAGAAGGTTAGGATAGGACTTCTTACATTGTTCTTTCACTTTCAACTGTACAGCTAAAAGTTAATTTCGTACTACTGTCACTGCAGGAGAGTTGCTTTCTGACCGGATTGCCATGCTGAAGAAGTTTGGAGCTAAAAATACCATTCTTTATGCCTCCCAACCAATGGTTTACTGGAAACCCCTTCCAACTTGCCATTAGTCAGGTATCTTGCAGAGAAGAACAATACTACTAAGGCTGGCTTGGGCAAATGTGATGGAATCTTTAGTTTACTTTGAATTAAATAATCTTTAATATCTGTGTGAATTGTTTTTAGTGTACTAGATTGACTTGACAGTATCCTTTTAATATTCAAGATATATATAGCGAGTGCTCGGTATAATGTTTTGCTTGAAAAAAAGGCTAAATTAGATTAGTGATTGAATCTTGTTGATATCTGGTGTGATAAAATTTTCCTTACATTATCATTAAGGGATGTTGGCAGTTGTATTTTCTAAATCCGATTTCCCCAACTTTTGCTAACTTGCTATCATAAACGTTGTGTGCTTTTTTTACTGTTGACTTATAAACACAAGTGTGCTTTTGAAAGTGTGTGTAACTATAAATTATTTGTCTGCAGTCAATTAATTTGTATCTTTTTTTTGTTTCATTCTACAGTGAAGTTCGTGGTGATAGAGAAGTGCAAAGGACAATGTTAGAATTGCTGAACCAGCTTGATGGATTTAGCAGCGATGAGAAGATAAAGGTCAGCATTGAACCTTCAACATAATAGTCATAGATAAGAATATTTGTACTCATTGAACTACTGTAACCTAATAATCTTTTATAGTCTTAATCAAAAGTTGCCAGTCTGGTTCAAATGAGAATAACTGAAGACAGTAATTGCAGACTTTGACCATGTGTTGGCCCAAAAGCAATATAATTAAATAAGAACAATAAAAAAGCAACAGAAAGGGTTCTTAACTGATAATAATATTGCTCTGAAAAAAAATTAAGAATTGACTTCAGAACATATCTTTGCTATATAAGAAACTTGTATCGAACATGTCAATGTATATATATAATGTTTGGTCCGTAGTACCATAGGAGCAACTTCCATCACACGTTTAGATATGAGTATGTCTTAACATAGACACGTGCGTGCTGCACGTGCATGGCCACTAGTATAGAAAAAGCCAAAACATCTTACAATATAGAACAGAGGGAGTATATACTAACTAACTTTTATATGTATAAGTTATACCATGACATAAAACATGCTGCATCTTTAAAACAGTAATGCTCTCTACCGAGCGTCCGCCCGTCCAGACGGGACGGACCCGCCTGCCCCCGCGCCTCGTGCCTCGCACCCCACTCGCGTCTCATGCCTCGTGCTGCTCTCGCCTCACGCTACGCTCCGCCGCACCTCGCGCCTCCTGCCCGAACTCGTGTTGCTCACGTCCGATATCCGACCTCCGCGCTGTGGCATCAAGCTCCATGTCAACAAGCGTCCATTGGGGGTAGCAAGTAGATGAGCACATGTTGCAACTGTATGTTTCATGCGTTTCGAATGTATGTTGCATATGTTTCATCTAGATGTTACAAAAGTAGATCTAGAGTTGCATATGTTGCAATGACTATACACGTATATTGCAAGTGTATGTTTCAGTTGTTTCAAACGTATGTTGCAAGTGTTTTATCTGGATGTTGCATTTGTTGCACTGGCTATACACGTATGTTGCAAGTGTATGTTTCAAATGTTTCAGCTGTTTCAAACGAATGTTACAAGTGTTTTATCTGGATGTTGCATATGTTGTAGTGCCCATACACATATGTTGCAAACGTATGTTTAAAATATTTTATTTGTTTCAGACGTATGTTGCAACAAATGCTTTATGTTGCAAGTGTTTCATGAGCAAGCGCGGCAAGGGGGCGCAGGCGAAGGTGGTCCCCTCGGCCGCAGCGGTACCCGCGTGCGCATGGGAAGTGAAGCGGGCGCGGCAGCAGGCGCGGAGCACAATATCCATGGTCTTGGCAACTGGCGCGGAGCACGAAGCTGCATCCATGAGCGAGCAGCAGGCGTGGAGCACGAGACGAAGTAGAGCACGAAGCTGCATCCATTGGCAGGCAGCAGGCGCGGAGCACGAGACGGAGTGGAGCACGGAGCTACATCCATAGGCAGCCTGTGGGTGTCATTATTGAGTGACCTGCATCCATTATGAAAACGGATGGACAGCAGGCGTGGGCATCCGCTCCCTGATTAGGCCACGAAGTATCCACTAACAAGTAATCTTAAAGTTCCACAGGTATTTATATATAGTTTTCTCTAAAGCCGTGAGTAGTTTAAGTATATTTTTTTCAATGCAATAGTTATTAGCCATATTGGATTCGAAATTTGCCTACGCACTTTGAATCCTTAAAACATTCAAGCTAGACCGTATCTAGTCTCTTTGCCATTTCTTGTCTCTCCATATTTTTTCTACTTTTCATTGCTTGGTTTAATTAATTACTACTGATTACTAAAGCTATACTTATTAGCTAATCTAAATGCATTATCATAGCATCATATCTAATACTGTCACGCCATAGAAATCTTTTTAAATTGGTGTGTAGAGACAAAACTTGCAGTAGATAGTACTATGTTATTGTTTTTTACAAACTCGTCGTACATAATAGTTATGATATTGTGTCTACAATTGGGCCAACCAATCTGTTAAAACTACATCAAACTAGGGGTGTTGACTGTAACTGAAGTATCAACAAAGTTCAAACAATCTGTTAAAAGTTTGAACATTTGTAATCAACTCTTTTTTTCATAAAAAAGAAAGAGATGGAAGAAGCATGTACAGTTCAACATTGATTTGGCAAAATCTCCCAAACATCTGCTGAAAATAGTGTAGGAAAAGAAATTAGCAACAAAAAGTTCATAGAACTACATCATACAGACCCTCCAAGTACGAATTGCTGCGTAGTAAAGCTGCACTATCTCGAAACGGCTATCATGGTGGTTAAAATTACTCAAACCACGTTCTGGTTGTTTTGATGAACCCTAACCCCACTTCACTTGCAACAATAGACTGATTCTCATTCTCAGCACATAGCATAGCAGAGTACCACAGTTGAAGTGTTGTATCAATGGTTGCCCCGCTGCCGAAGACTTGAGCCACGGTTCTCTCTTCTTTTTAGGGTGTTGGGACGACCGGCAACAATTAGCCATGGTTGCGGGGTGATTGTCTATCGCCGAAGCTAGGAAGTTCATCTGAATTGGATCTCTAGCCACTATTTTCAGATTTGAGAATTGGGAGGTAGAATAGACAATGTCAATTTTGTTTTGAAGGTTTTGGGTGTGAGTTGGGTGCCAGGGTGGTTGGTTGTGGGCCGGCTGGTGGCGACGTGGTGTGACACGGGCGACAACCAAAAATCTTGAAGTGAACATATTTTTTTGTTTTTAGGAGCAAATTATTGTAAATTGTTGACGATGGGTTATTTTTTTCCTTTCCAATATGCTTGCAAAATCTGATTTTCAGGATTTTTTTTTGGTATTGTTGGAGATGGTCTCATGGGGTGCTAAAAATGTAAAAACAGTTGTTATGACTAAAATTTTACCATATATGCACCATAGTGTATAAGTCTATGCACTTATAAGACAAACACACCCTTCTTCAAATTGCTCTAACTCCGCCTATGGCTAAAGTTGGGGGTCAATCTTTATTAGAAAAAAATGATATGTTTGGTTTAAGACCAAGCTAGAGTTGGGACAGTGCAACATTTTAGGTTACAAGGGGTCGTTTGATGGTAACCATGTTTTCCGTCAGAACCAACCATTTTTTTTGGCCAAAACCAAGATGACATTGGAGCCTACATGCGATAAGTTTTTTCAATCAAAATATATGAAAAATGGGTCTTATTTTGTCATAATATATTTGCAATTGGATATTTGGTTTAGCAAATTTTGTGATTTGAACATTAGTAATGCACCAAGCAACATATTGATATGTTGTAACTAGCAACTACTGCAATGATACGTTAGTTTTATGGTTGTCTATGTGTCGGTGTTTTTTACCAGCAAATATTTGGCTCTTGGGGAACCCCGCTTGGTGCGAAGATCAATCACAGTAGAGACACGAGATTTATACTAGTTTGGACCCCCGGGAAGCAAGTAAAAGCCGTACGTCCAGTTGCTACTCTTGTATTGCTTGTATTCAGCGAGATTGCGTTTACAACGTAGCTATGCCTATGAGAGAGTCGATGATATATTCCATATTCGATCGTTACAATAGGGGGTATTGCTAGCTATTTATATCAGGGATCAACTTGCCCCCAAGCTAAGTAGTCGTGCCCCAATCGGGGTCTTGGCGTAATCCGGAGATATCCTTCCTCGAATAAGGTAGTCGCGCCTGGTCGGGTCTCTTATGATCCGGAGTCGGTGTTTCAGCAAATCCTGTAGTCGGGATACCCGAGGGTATGACATCGACATAAAGCCCCCAAGCTTGTCTGTCAAACGCGACTTAACAGTCTGCATATAGTCGGGTGGTTTGTAGTTCGGGTTCCAAGAAGGAAGCATGAGCAACCGAATGTGACCTAAGGCCCGATCTATGCAGACTAAAGAAGGTGCGCTGTTGGGAGATGAGCTTGTTTAGAGTACCATTCTCTGATTGTCCTGTCTACGCAACTTATCGTCTGTTTGTATTCGGGACTTATTAAGTTTGAGTGGTTTGCACTCGGTTCTCGGGGAACTCCAAGTAACCACTCTCGAGCAGAGACCCGAACAGCGGAGATCGGAAAGTTGTGTTGTTGGGAGATGAGCTTGCTTAAACAGTGCCATCCCCTGCCAATGGTGTAATATGCCTTGGGGTCCTTTGAGATCGGGCATTTTGTAGTCATCGAGATTTATGTAATTAAGTTCTGGTATTTGAGAACTTTATGATCGGGCAACTTGATCGGGTACTCACAATCTAGTCCACTAGACCTAGAAAAATTAATCTTTGGAATTGCGTGATCGGGCACCTTGCAATCGGGTACTTCGTTATCGAGCTTTTTTAGTTGGGAGCAGGTCGTCAGCCCCGAGCTTTTGTTTTAGCAGTGGTAATGGCCAAGTAGAGGAGTCCATGAGCCGTAGTATCCGTGTAGATGGATGCGGTGTAACGCATACTTGCAGCTCGACGCCCTGCTTCGTGGCTCACTTGCGGCTCGATCGGCTCACTTGGCGGCCTGCTTCAGTCGTTGATTGACCGATGTACTCGGCCATGTATACATAAGAGATGTATACGTACACCTGCACGTGCTAAGTGCCTTGGCTTTCTGCGGTCGACTTCCATGTAAGAATGTCAACGGGGCGGGTTCCGATCGGATGAAGTGCCTGGGCCGAACTTAAAACTCGAATCTGCCTGAACACCGATTCGAGTTAAAATACATCCCCGAAATCAAAACCCGCGGATCCCCGAAACCCGACGAATAATCCAAAACTCAAAAAAAATTACAACAAATTAACAAGAACAACAATACAAAATATGATAAATTAGCAAAACAGATTGCAGATAACAAGATGTAAAAACATCTCCAAGAGTTTGCTATCTTAACTTGACATCAATATAATTTTGGCAAAACAAGAAAAAATAGTCTCCAACAGTTTGGCAAAACAACTTGGCATCAATAGCAACTTAGCAAATCTTCCCTCCGCGCGCGCAAATATACGCGCGCGTATACGGCTTGGCATCCGGGGCTCTTCGTTCGCTTAGCGGGGTTCTTCGTTCGCTTAGCGGGCCTCTTCGTTTTGTTAACGGTTTTTTTTTTATTTTACCAAGTCAGAAATGTCAAACTCTTGGAGATGGATTGTTTTTTTACTTGACATATAATTTTGGGAGTTGGCAAATCACAAGATTTGCCAAGTAAAATTTGATAAACTCTTGGAGATGCTCTAACCATGAAAGTACTGGCAGACATCAGCTACAAATGTACAGAATATGTATATAATAAATTAGCTAGCCATGTACAGAATAAATTAGCAAGCAACCGTCGCAGCTAGCCATGTACAGCATCAATTAGCAAGCAACAGCAGCAGCAATTAGCCAGGGCAAGTAGGCACCTGCTCGCCTCCGCAACACCGCCCCCTGGCTGGGTGCGCCCTGCACCTACAAGCTGCCCGCGGCCCCTGCTGGGCATGGCGCAAGCACGCGCTGAGTGGGCAACGCCGGCTGCCAGCTGCTGCGATGCTGCCTTCTGGACGGCGAGCAGCGGCCAAGGTGGCAAGGCGCCGAGGCGGCCGTCAGTGGGTGTCTGGGTGGGGTCGAGCCTCGAGCACGGAGCACCGGGGTGAGCACGGATCCACGGTTCCACACCGAGAGGAAGAGGTCGAGGGCTCCACCGCTCGAGCTCGATGCGTCCCTGCGCCGCCGCCGCGCGCCCGACTACGACTGCCTGAGCGGCGGCTGGGTGACCGGGTGAGGGTTCTAAGGGAGAGGATTTCAGGCTTATATGCTAGGGTTGTTGATGGGCCGCTAGTGGGCCAAATTATTTCAGGGCTCCGATGGTGATCTGTAGGTAAAACTGAAAACCAGCCCCAAACCCGCTAACTTTCGGGTATCCGGACCCGAAAAATTATGGGCGAGAACCAGACACCAAAACTAAAACCGCCACATCCGAAAACCGTGGATATCCGACTCGAACCCGCACCGATGCCATCCTTACCTCCATGTAGATGCACGTACACTCTGCTCTTTGCTAGTGGCTTGCATGCATCTTGGTTCGTGATTGGTATTTTGGCAGCTGTGCATTGGTGCACATGGTGGCAATCAATCATCGTGCAGATCAAGTCGGAGTAGGATTCCGTGTAGGGCCCTATTTAGTTCTATCAAATTCTCAACTTTGACACTATGTAAAAAGAAGATTCCCCAACACATCAAACTTACGGTACATATATGGAGTACTAAATGTTGACGAAATCAAAAACTAATTGCACAATTTGGTTGTACTTTGCGAGACGAACATTTTAAGCTTAATTAGTCAATGATTAAACAATTATTACCAAATAAAAACAAAACAACACTGTAGCTACATTTTGCGATTGGCGGCGCCAATTCGGCCCAACTAAACGTGGCCTAGGTGCAGCTCAAAAAGCCTGGGAGTCAATGCCTCGAGCCGGGCTGAGCGGAAGAGTCAGCATGCGATCGTGGCGTCTTGGGCTTGGGAGCCCCCGAGCATCACTTTGGTCGTCGTGCCCGAGTAAGAGGTTGTGATTGAAATAAATCAGTCGGATCTCGTCGTCGGAGCATCGAGCTGAGTGGTTCACGGACCAGTTGCTGACCGACTTTGAGGTTATTGGCGTGCATCTCGCATGATGGAGATCTTGTCGTCATCTTGCGTGGCCTTGCTCGCTTGATGCATACGTATGCGGAGCAGCCATCACGCATATATTGATCGAGTCGGGATAGGACTCCCGTGCATGCCTGACCGAGTTGATCGGAGTTGTCGAAGTCATCGGCGAGCGATGAAGTCGGCGTAACGGTGCCACGTATATACTGTTTGTATACGTAGAGATCTTTAAAGCCTTGTGCATGTACACGTACGTGTTCGTACATGCATATTTAGCTTGCATGTTGATATGCGTTCGATCTGCTTTCGCTCGAGTCAGCGACTGGGCAGATCAACTTTGGTGACTGTCTTCATTTTCCGCTAGCTATCTAGTATGCTTAAGTCATGTTTGGGAATTTTATAGTATTTGGTACTCGAGTGGTCCGCCGTACAATGTATTCCGCGCAGAAGACTTTGAACATTTAGAGTCGCTTAGCAGATGATAATGTCAGTATCGAGGCCTGAACATGTGTTCGGGAGGATGAATGATACCCCCCCAATTGTAATTGGGTCGACGATAGAGCAACTGGATACATCCTGTTTCAAATCTTAAAACAAAATAATTAGTAACCAGCCCCCATGACACACTACTGGAAACAGAGACTTTGCCGAGTGCAAAATTCTTTGCCGAGTGTCAAAAATTGGGCACTCGGCAAACAAGGGCACTCGGCAAAGAACTTCTTTGCCGAGTGCCAGACTCTCGGCAAAATCTCTACACTCGGCATAGATTGCCCGCGAAATGGTGTTCGGTCACGGCCTTCTTTGCCGAGTGCCCGCTGTTAGGCACTCGGCAAAGATTTGGTTTTTTTTTTAAAAAAATCTTTACCGAGTGCTCCAGATCTGGCACTCGGCAAAGATTTATTTTTTTTTAAAATTATTTGCCGAACGTCTCAGATCTGGCGCTTGGCAAAGAATTTTTTTTTAAAAAAAATACTTTGCCGAGTGTCCCTGGGACAGCACTTGGCAAAGATTTAATTTTTTTATTATTTATTTGCCGAGTGCTCCTGTGCATGCACTCGGCAAAGAGGAAATTTTTAAAAAAAATTAAAACCCTCTTTGCCGAGTGCCTTATCCTGGCACTCGGCAAAGACACCCTTTGCCGAGTGCCATGTCCCGGTACTCGGCAAAGTTTTTTTTTGTTTTTTTGTTTTTGGCCTCCAATTTTTTTGTGCAGCCCTTTTAAAGCACCAGGAACTCCTAGTTACAATTTAGGGATTTTTTGTGCCTTTTTGATATATTTAGTTACTTTATTTCGTTTACTTGAATTTTTCCGTAAATTAGAAATTTAAACTGCACGTGGTACGAATAATGGAGTTTAATGATTCAAAAATTGATAGTCATGTTAGTGAGTGTTGTGAGAGGCCGTAACCGGGAATGGACCCGAAATTTCGGACATCTTGTTCACGAAACATGTCCGCGAAATTGCGTGTGAAGTGTTTTTAAATTCTATAAAAAGCAAACGAAGTCCGAAAATCATAAAACTTGTTGAGACGTCGGGATATCATATGTGGAGGATATGATAAAAATTTCAGAAGATTTCGTCCACGTTGTCACGTACGATGCTTACAAACCAGGACATCTCTACATCAGATATCAGATATCACATGTGGAGATATCCTGGTTTGTAAGCATCGTACGTGACAACATGCACCAAACCTTCTCAAATTTTTATCATAGCCTCCACATACGATATCACGACATCTCAACAACTTTTATGATTTTCGGATTTCGTTTGCTTTTTGTAGAACTTAAAAACACTGTGCACGCAAGTTCGCGGTCATGTTTCGTGAACAAGATGTCCGAAATTTCGGGTCCGTTCCTGGATACGATCTCACACTACACTCAGTAACATGACTATCATTTTTTGAATCATTAAATTCCATTATTTGTACCACGTGCCGTTCAAATTTATATTTTTCAAAAAAATTCAAGTAAACGAAATAAAGTAACTAAATATATCAAAAAGCTACAAAAAAAATCCTCAAATTCTAATTAGGAGTTCCTGATACTTTAAAAGGTATGCACAAAAAATTTGGAGGCAAAAAAAAAAAAAAAACTTTCTGCGTGCGTGACATGGCACTCGGCAAGATGTCTTTACCGAGTGACAGGATAAGGCACTCGCCAAAGAGGATTCTGAATTTTTTTTTTTTAATTTTCTCTTCTCTTTGCCGAGTGCCTCTACAGGACACTCGACACTTAACTGAATTCGGCCGGACAGTCAAGCCATAGACAGACAGCCCCCCCATGCTGCCGCTCCCCGGCCGTCCCAGCGCCCGCCGCCAACAACGCCGGCCGCACCAGCGCCCCGCCTCCTCCTCCCTCCCCGTCGCCAAGCGCCACCACCACGCCCACGCCGCGACGCCAAGGCCGCTTCTTCCTTCCCAGCGGCTGCCTTGCAGAAGCCAACCCATCGCTACCTTCGTTTTCCCTGTACCGACGAGTCGAGGTCAGCGACTCCTACCCGATCTGCGCGGCTCAAGCACGCCTCGTCTCCTTCTTCTTCCTCGCCTCCAATCGCCGCAGACCACGACGACCACAATAGCGGCAACAAGGCCGTGAGATGTGATGCTGGCCTCAAACCCGCCCCGCCCATGCCTCTGCGTCGCTCGCGGTGGTACGCCCCTGTCCCCACACTCTCTCTGTTCACGGTGAACCAGCGTCGTCGGCACCGCTTGTTTTGCTTCAACTTATATGAACTACGTCCGATTAGTATTTGTTTTGCTTCACTTATATGAAGTATGGACGGATTGGTTGCTAATCCGCACCTACTTTCCAGGATTCCAACGTTGAAGCGGATTGGGAATGATCAAATATGAATGGATTCAGATCAACATTATAGGCTGTCTTACCGATGGAGACCCTATTTTTTATCGCATCGACATCTATGCAAAGTCAGGTCAGGGCTCCTATGTATTTCCAAATTATGCATCTATGTCCTGTTGTCTTACCTATCATCACGAATGGAGTTCAGTAGTAATCCTGCTTTGAATGATCCTTACTATTGTCATGCATATCTATTTTGATGCATTTCGTTATGACCAAAGTCTTGGAGGGATCCCGAGTTGGTCACGAGATGTGTTTCTGCTGGTCTTTGCTGACCTTCGTGTGGCATACATGAAATTAATAATGCGAGATAACAAGCATCCATGTTATTGTCCTTATCTCGCTTATCTCCTCATGATTTTTCTACAGATCCATTAATCAGTCCGCTCAAGCGACGTTCCCCAATCACGATGCTAAGATGAAGGTACAAATCCATTCTTTTTTTTTTTTTTTACACAATCTCTTTTTGCAAAGTGTACTATTTTTTTTCTTCAAAGCACGCACCCATGTGCCTATTCGACGCTTATATACTATTGCACTATTACCTTTTATTAATTGTGGTATGCCCTTCCTATGTATATGCTTGATGCATTCAAATTGGGCTAATTGACTCAAATCTGATTGCTCTAAGTATTACTTTACATTTTCATGGCATTGCCTTCGTATATACTGGAACCGAGTACATGTTAGTGTCGGTTCCAGTTGTACCATGAAAAAATAGGGAAAAGCCACCTATCTTGCAGGGATGTCAATCTGTAAGTCTAGGTTCGATATTTTCTACACTTAACCCATACTTCTAGATTATGATGCCGAATAGTGACGTATAGGGTCCGCAAACAAAATCATTAAAATAAAATGCCACTTTCTGCTTTTTCTTTGTTTCCTTACATTTACCTCCTTTCCATCTATCCAATATCTGAATGTTTGTTTTCTAACTTTCTAATTTGCCATTTCAATTGACGGTTGTGTCTTGGCAGTAGTCCAATAAATCGCGGCTCACTGCTGATTGTACAGAAAGTCATAAGGCCTTCCTTCTTTCAAAGGCCACTTTCAAATTTGATCATTCACTAGCTACCCACCTTATCATTTGTTTTGCATATTAAAGGTTCAGAGTGATAAGCAATTTATTGTTGAAAAGAAGGGCAATAGTTTGGCAATTGCACGGTTGTACCAAACTCCGACCTCCTGCGATTTGCAATCGGTGTCACAACATATAGAACATTAAGATTACACATTCAACTATAAGGTACCATGCATCCTTTCTAACCATGTACTTCATTATTCACCCATGTTTGATGCGAAGAACCTATCCTAGTTAACGCTTCTCATGTTTATTGAGAAAACAAAGATCACAAACCTTTCCTTGGTTTTATAGAACATCAAAGCATCAAACTAGTTATCACACAAATATGATTAACAACGTAAAACTGAAGTTATCATTGACACCCAACGTCCCAACCATGTTAAACTTTCGCAGATTCTGCTGAAGCATCCATGGTACTTGAACTCCACAAAATTATCAGATTTACCTTGAATTTTTTGCATAAAAAGCTGAAAGTTTAACTTAGGGACAATTTTTTGTCCATTGTGATTTTACTTTATTTTGTTAAGATCGTGATTTTGCATGCAGACACGTTTAACTGATTGTTTGGCTTTAAAGAATAATCAAATTTCTGCAGATGCATTAGAAATTGCTAATTGACATAACTAGAAAAGTCTCCCAAACTACTAATCATAATATCCAATTGACTCCATTTTTGTAGAACTTTTTCAGATTATAACTTCATGCTGCTGGTCATCAATTGCCCATCCTTAGAATCCTATTATTTTATTTGAAGTTTCCATGTAGAGTAACTGAAACTTTTTGTTTCTCCTCATGTAACGTTTATCTAAGCTTATTTTGTGCGATCAAACTTTTTCGGTATTGATTATTGAGTGATATTGGGCCCTATATATGGCTATCGATTAATGGATCCATTGTCTCTTTGTAGCGCATCAAGTATGGTTTCTTTTGTATGTGCGATTTTATTCTAGGATCATTTCAAGTGCAGAATTGGCAATATATAATGTAGCTAGTTCAGTCTCTTTGGTTGTAACTGGTTTTTCAAAACATTTTATTTCGCTTTGAGCTTCAAGTCGTGTGTGTATCTAATCAGCCATTGGACTCATGGGGTGATCATGTTGTTATTGGTACATTTTGCTACCATTTATTACCCTTTCGAATTAAGTGGACCTGGTCTCTTGCATATGTATCTTATATGTTTATCGCATGTATTCTTTTCTCGTGAGCACTAATATATCAAAAATACAATTTACAGTGCTATATGTCAGCTAGTGGTTGGTTTGCCACGTATATGCATATATATGTCAGCAAAGAATTTTTTTTAAAAAAAAATTCAAACTTTGCCGAGTGCCGGCCATAGGGCACTCGACAAAGAATTTTTTTTAAAAAAAATTCAAACTTTGCCGAGTGCCGGCTAGAGGGCACTCGGCAAAGATTTTTTTTTAAAAAAAAATTCAAACTTTGCCGAGTGCCGGCCACAGGGCACTCGGCAAAAAAATTTTTTAAAAAAATTCAAACTTTGCCGAGTGCCGGCCAGAGGGCACCCGGCAAAAAAAAATTCATTCAAACTTTGCCGAGTGCCGGCCAGAAGGCACCCGACAAAGAATTTTTTTTTAAAAAAAATCAAACTTTGCTGAGTGCCGGCGAGAGGGCACTCAGTAAAGAATTTTTTTTAAAAAAAATCAAACTTTGCCGAGCGTCGGTCAGTGGGCACTCGGCAAAGAATTTTTTTTTAAAAAAAATAAAAAATCTTTGTCGAGTGCCTGCAGGGTTGGCACTCGGTAAAGCCACCGTCAACGGATTCGGCACTGTGACGGTCGCTTTTCTTTGTCGAGTGCCCCCGAGACTCTCGGCAAAGCCTTTGCCGAGTGCCCGATAAAAGACACTCGGCAAAGAGTTCTTTGCCGATCAATTTTTAGCCGTGTGTTCTTTGCCGAGTGCCGCACTCGGCAAAGGCTTTGCCGAGTGTAATTTGGCCTTTGCCGAGTGCCTCAGGCACTCGGCAAAGAACCTGAATCCAGTAGTGACACACTTGAGGGGTTCGATAGAGGGAAAATGTTAAAAGAAAAATAAGACAATGAAATTGCTTATTTGAATTTTTGGTGAGAATAGAAATTAATCAATATAACCAAATGAGGTGCCCTTAGCTTGTTCAGGCTATTTTGGTAGTGCACAGAGTTTGTTTGGGGCGTTAGCAGCTGATAAATAGCTCAATTTGCTTTAGTTCAACAACTTTTGGTTATACGATATGGGTATTATAGTAGCCCCCGACTCTTTATTTGAATAATGTGAATTATTCAAATAAGGAGTATAGACTAGTAGAAAGAATTTAGAACCATGGTAGCCCCAGCCCCCGAGCGTAGCGATGGGGGGATAAGGAACCTATTACTAAAAAAGAGTACTAATAATGAAATAAGAAAAGTACTTATCTTGTGTTTGTAGTCGACGCCGTTGGAAACGATGGACTAGGAACATGGTTTACTATGTGTAAAAACGTTTGTAGCTAGTCCATGTTCCAAGTGTTCGGTAGTATGTTTCCGCCTATTACAGCCAATCAGTAAGCACCTGATTGGGCTATTTACACCACGACGTATGGGACCTGCCATGGGGGCAATAACTTCATTGGTCTCTCTTGAGGACCAGATCACCGATTCTGAGTGCCCGGCCGCTCACACGCTGGCTACGGTATTTCCGAATGGCCTGTCTCAGTACTCGGTAAGCGGCTCAATCACGCATTTCTTCGAGTAGGATAAGGTCGTTATAACAACAATCATGTTCATCTTCTTCGGAACGCATTTCTTAGAGTAGGATAAGGTCGTTATAACGACAATCAGGTTCATCTTCTTCGGAAAACATAGTTACTCGGGGCGACTATAATCGGAGATCGGGAGAAAGAAGCGTCATGGTTCTATAGACCCTAGCCATCGTATTTGGGCCAACATGTCTGATTAAGGCCCCGAGCATTGCATTCGAGGGTGGTAAAAATAAAAGGAGTAATTTGTGACTTATTGATTTGTAGTACTTTGATCACTTGAGATCGAATATTCTGCCAAGCGCAATGGGCCTCTTGTGATGGTACTTTAGAAAATATAAACGAGCTCCTTGATCATTCGAGGTCAAGCACTCCGTCAAGCGCAATGGACTCTTGCATGATGGGCACTTCGAAATTAATGAGTACTTCGATCACTTGAGGTCAAGCACTCCGTCGAGCGCAACATACCCTCGCATGATGGTGTACTTCATAGCGTACTTTGGGCTCGCTTGAGATCAAGTACTCCGTCGAGTACAACGGACTCTCTTACGATCAAGCACAAATAGTAATAGACTGAATACCTTGGACCAACTAGAGATCAAGTATCCCGTCGAGCACTTCAGACTCTCTTGTGGTCAGGCACTTCGTATAGATTCACATGTCTAGATAGGTTTGGACCACTCGGTGGTCGTTATCGAGTTGACTTATCCCTTTTCTCCTTGATGTTGTTTTCCCTTTGTGTTATGCACTTTGTGCACTTGACTGTAGCCCCCGTGAGTAGGACACTAGCCATATGATGGTGTGACCTGTACAGTATTGGGTAGTGGCGTAAGTCATTGCTAACAAAGCTTTACACATAGACATATCATGCAGGTACTTAAATCGTAGAGAAAAAACGGGCATGCACCAGAGTGCGATTATTATGTGTAGTAGCCCTGACTTTCTGCTAAGTTAGAGGCCAACTTAATAACAAGTAAAAGTAAAAGATAACATAATAAAAATAATTATGAAACAACTTAGCTGGTCCAATGGGATGTTGGTGCCATTGTTGTAGAGTACTGCCACGGCGAGAGATGGCGAGAGGTCGAGAACCATGATGAGAGAGGTTGATCGTGACCGTCCCGAGGATGCCTCCCGATGTTGCTCGAGTAGTATTTGTTGATGATGTTGTCGGAAGCGTCATGACTAGCCCGAAGTAGTCCGTCAATGATATGCCCGATTAGTCGTTGCCAGTGATGCTGTCGCTGTACACCCGGTTCGATGACGCGTTCAACGATGTGGATGACGAATCGACGAAGCACGGTGTGCTGATGGCGGAGGCCACCCGGAACGACGAATCGAGAGTCGAAACATAATGACAACCCAATGACGTGAGACATCGACGAGGGCCGCCTCGGGGCGATGATGATGAGGGCCATCGTCGGCTCCTGTCAATAGTAATTGTGTAGACACATGCAGATATATCGAGAGAGATATATGTATTATAGAATTTTTAATAAAAATAAAGAACATGACTTGGCTCAATCGACACCGAGCGAAGTAGTCAGCGTGTCACGATGTCCGATTAGTGAATGTTGCTCTGACGGCTTGCTTTTGGCGGGGGACGCCGACGAGCGTACTGATATGCATGTAATGGTCAGGAGTAACCCGATCAAGCCTTGCATGTGGGTTCGATGCTGTCGTCGTGAGTGCCGAGTACTGGATCCTCGTGTTGTAGTCGGGTCCCGAAACCTCGCCTTGCATGCAGCCACGTACTCAGTACAGACCGAGTTGGACTTGGCTAATGTGAATCTTCCTTGCTTGCTTGTCGCTCAGCTGCAGTGCCGTCATAGTCATGGAGACATGTAGATATATAGGGAAATATGCATATATTGTAGAACTTTTATTGAAGCAAGGAAGGTATGACTTAGCTTGTTCGGTGCAAAGATTGGCTTGCCATCTTCCTAATGATGCACGTGTACGTCCGTACACTTGATGAAAGCTCTAGTTTAATTTTGGTAAATTGATGAAACCCTATGTGCTAACCTACTTACTCTAGTGATCATGAGAATAGGGAAGCACAATCCAAGTGATGGAGCAAACAATGAAGATCATGGTGATAGTGGAGAGGCCATGGTGATCAAGTGCTCGGTTTGGAAAAGAAGAAAGAGAAAAACAAAAAGCTCAAGGCAAAGATGAAATTTGATAAGAGCTTTTTGGTTTAGTGATTGAGACACTTAGCGAGTGTGATCACATTTAGGATAGATAGTCGTACTATTAAGAGGAGTGAAACTCGTATCGAAATGCGGTTATCAAAGTGCCACTAGATGTTCTAACTCATTACATATGTATTTAGATCCAGTGGAGAGCTAACACTATTGAAAATATTTGTGAAAATATGCTAACACACGTGCACAAGGTGGTACACTTGGTGGTTGACACATTTGAGCAAGGGTGGAGAAGTTGATGAAGTGGAGGCACTGTTTTTCAGTGACCGGACACTACTCCCGCAGCGACCGGACTCTGAGCCTACATCCTATCAGTGTTGCGCAGTGAGGGGCGCAGTCGGTTCTACGACCGGACGTTGAACAATGTTTGTGACCTGACGCGACAGAGGTACGTCCGGTCATAGATGACGTAAGCTGACGTCGGGCGCGAAACTTGGCGTGTAGAGGAGAAGAAAGGATAGGACAACGCTGTGTGTCCGGTCGCTGTTGATCTGACGCGTCCGATCAAGAAAATCTGGCTCTGGATGCTTACTGGAAATGATCTGAAGTCGGGAAGCCATAGGGAGCGGCGCGTCTAGTCAGTGCATGGAGTCGTGGGCGCGCGGACAGGCTAGCATGGCATCGGCGCGTCCGGTCGTCGTACCGGCGTATCCGGTCATCACTTAAGTGTTGCGCGCGTGGCTAACTAGCCATTGGGGATGAACGACACCGGTTGAATCTTGTGGACGCGTGGCAGCAGATCAGCGACCGGACGCTGAAGGTTGTGCATCCAGTCACATTGATCGGCGCGTCCGGTCGTGTTGATCTCTACCCAAATAGAGAGCCAACGGCTCTATTTTGAAGGGACTCCTATATAAGGTGTTTGGCCGGCTATAGCTTACTCGTTTGGCCATTTGCATTAACATAGCAACCCTGTGAGCTTAGCCAAAGCCCTTCCACTCATCTCCATCATAGATTCATTATCTTTGTGATATTGGGAGTGAATCCAAGTGCATTGCTTGAGTGATTGCATTTAGAGGCACTTGGTGTTCGTGTTTCGCTACGGGGTTCGCTTGTTTCTATTGTTGGTTACCACCACCTAGACGGCTTGGTGCAGCGAGTATCATCAAGCGAAGGAAGGTGATTGTCTCCGGCTCTGATCGTGGTGATTATGAGGGGTTCTTGATCTTCCTCCGGTGGAGAGCCAAAAGGTACTCTAGTGGATTGCTCATGGCTTGTGTGATCCTCATCTTGTGTTGGTTGTGCGGCACCCGATTAAGGGTTAGGCGTGTTATTCCTATTAGCATGTGAACCTCTAAGTGAGTGAATCGTCACAACGGAGTCTAGCTTGCTAGCAAGCAAGTGAACCTCGGTGAAAAATCTTGTGTCATCTTATCCCGAGGCTGTTATCTTGTGATTGATTAATTGATCATCGCTTGCCACATCGGTATAACTTCACTACCTCACTCTTGTATTTACATTTTCAGTGTAGCTAAACTCTTTAGTGTAATTAGTTTTGAGAGCTAGCTTGTGTCGTGTCTAGTGGTTAGTGAGGCTCTTTAGTTAGTCTTTGAGATCTCACTAACTTAGTGGTAGTGACATATCCTCTTTGTATGAATTAGAGATCATAATGACAAGAATTATGAATAGGATGCTTGCATTTTGAGTAGGCTAGCGCAACACTCGCTTTGCTTCATATTTGTCTATCCACCTTGCTTAAGTGTTGTTGTAAAAATTTTTATAGGCTATTCATCTCCCCTCTAGCCATTAGGCCCTTTCAAGTGGTATCAGAGCGTGGTCGCCGTGATTTGAGGCTTAACAACTTTCGGTGTCAACCTTCCACACCAAGAAGCCACCCTAATTTGATGGCTCCAATTATCCTTATTGGAAGGCTAAGATGACAACATACATCAAGTCAATAAATAGAAATGTGTGGAAGGTGGTGGAAACCAAGATTGAGATAGCTAATCCAGATAATCTCTCCACGGCCGAAGAAGTGCTTCTCTAAAATAATAACATTGCTCTTAGTGCCATTCATGATGCATTGGATGAGAGAACATTTGAGCAAATCAAGAATATTAAGATAGCTCATGAGGCATGAAAGAAGTTAGAAAAATCATTTGAGGGCACACAAGTGGTGAAGGGTGCAAAAGCTTATATCCTTAATGAGAAGTTTGCTAGCTTCAAGATGAAGAGAGATGAGAGTGTGCCGAAGATGTTCCATAGGCTTCAAGTGATTGTCAATGATCTCAAAGCACTTGGAGAAAAGGTGAAGGACAAGGACTTCTCCCACAAGTTCTTGAGATGCTTACCATCAAGATTTGGGACATTGATCACTATTCTAGTAAGGAGTAGTTTGGACACCATGACACCAAACCAAGTGTTGGGAGATATGATGACCGATGACACATATAGAGATGATGATGAGAAGGAAGAGAAGAAGAAGAAGAAGAAAGATGAGAAGAAGGATGAAAAGAAGAAGAATGTGGCATTCAAGGCCACATCATCCAAGGGCAAGGCAAAGCAAGATTCATCAAATGAAGACTAAGATTCAAGCTTTGATGAGTTTGATGATGAGAAGATGACTCTCTTTGTGAAGAGATTTGGCAAATTCATGGTGAAGAAGGGCTATTGTGCAAGAAGGAAGAAGTCATCATCAAGAAACAAGGATTAAGCAAGGAGGTGCTTCAAGTGTGGTAGCAAGGATCATCTTGTTGCCCAATGCCCCTACAATAGTGAGAATGAAGATGATGATAAAAAGGACAAGAAGAAGGAGAAGAAGGATAACATGACCTTCAAGAAAAAGAAGAAGGGTGGCTCATATGTGATCACTAGGGATAGTGATGCTTCCTCAAGTGATGATGATGATAGTGATGATGACAAGACCACCAAGAAGAAGGTTCTTACAAGTATTGCCATTAATGAGAAGCCTTCTCTCTTTGACACTCCATCGACTTGCTTCATGGCTAAGGCCACTAAGATAAAAACTTGTCATGATGGATGTGATGAGGAACATGATAATGAAAGTGAAAGTAATGATGATGATGAACCAACTAAAAATGAACTAATTGACATGTTGGAAGATGCTAAAGAACATTTTGACATTAAGAGAAGGGAATGCAAAGACTTGCGTAAGGAACTAAAAGCCCTTAACCAAGCCTTTGATGAGCTCAATGCATCTCATGAGAGGCTAGAGATGTGGCAGAACCACCCGAAATAGCACGCCTTCGAAGGCGCTCCTCTTTCACCAGACACTTAGCACCCCGAAAGTTGGCTACATCGGACGGTTCCGTCGAGCACACCCCAAGGGAGAACTCGAACACTCCACATTTTTCATCCAGGATCCAATAATGAGAGTGAGTTTATAATACTTAGTCAATTTCATATAACAAGAGTTCTCGGAAATACATTATTACAATACCAAGTTCAGAGTACAGAATTTAAACAGCGAAATTGAAATAAACATTTAACGATAAGATACAAGGATCCGTCTGTGCCCACCAGAAGAATCCTCCACACAACAACCACTCCTCAAGCTGCACCTGCAACAGGGGTAAATAAACCCTGAGTACACAATGTACTAGCAAGACTTACCCGACTAGTGGGAATAATTTCCTGACTCCAAAGGATATGATAAGCTTTATGGTTTGCTAGGTTTCCCGACTAGTATTGAATCCTTATGTATATGTTTTATTAGTAGTCATGATTAGTTCATTAGCTAACCATTCTATGTAAGCACATGCTCTACTTTCAAGCAAGAGTTGAACAATCAGATCCATTTCACCATCTTTCATCTTCCAGTTATTACTATGGAGCTAGACCATAGCCAAGTCGTACCATATTATGGTAGAACCGCCTAATCTAATGCCTCCCAGGAGCGCTCGTCTTCCCTTAGACACTAAGCACCCAAAGGAGAACACTAAATTACTCAGTTTCGTCGGGCACACCACAGGGGAGAACCCGAAAATCCACATTTTTCCATCAGGATCACAAATGAGAAAATAAAGCTTACAACATTCTTAACCATTTCTTACATCACTTTTAATACAATATCAGAGTATAATATTTATTATTATAACAGCAGAAATGTAATCATATTATTAGAGTTATGAACAATTTAATTTAACAGCGGAATATAAACATGTTATCAGAATTACAGTGAAAATAAATATCTATTCATGACATGATGAAGCATTGATAAATAACTAGGACAACATATTATAAAACTTTTATTTATAAAAGCATTTGGTGAGAGTTATAAATAATAACTATGATCGCAGCGTAAAGGAATCCTCGCTGAGCCCACCAGGAGGTATCCACACACAAGGGTTAGCTCTAGCATCCACCTGTCACCTGCAACAAGGGGAATAAAACCCTGAGTACTCAATTGTACTCAGCAAGACTTACCCGATAGGAGGAAAAAAAGACTCCAAGGATATGCAAGGCTATCTGGCTTGTGGGTTTATTGCATTTGCAGGAAGCATTACTAAGCGTGCGTCCTTATATTCGATTTTATTAATAGCCACATTGGTTCATTAACTAACCATTCTATGTAAGCACCTGTGCTACTTTCAAGCATGTGGTAAGCAATCAGATTTTCTTTTTCCATCTTCCACCTTTCATCTTTAGTTCTTACTACGGTACTAGGCACGAAACAAGCCGTACCAGATTTCCTGGTGATTCATTAATCAATGCCCCCAGCTGGGTACCCCAAAAACACATGCCCCGCTACGCAAGGCACAAGCAGGACCAACCCATCACCCTCCTATCCTGGGGTCCTAGGTCCTGTCCAAACTGGGACTCTAAGCCCCAGGTCTAGAGTCCCGGGCTCAGTGCGGTGCAAGGACCTCCTCCACCAAAAAAACCCTGACAGTTAGTCTAGAAAGAGCCAGAACCCATAACAAGAGAGCAACAAGTCTTCCAAGCGCCCATACCCAAGTATGTGCTTGGGATAATAAGTCTGTGACTTGCCTCAATGGATTATGCAACGACCGGTCCTTAACCGACACAGACAGGGAAAGCAGTGTAACCAAGCCATGCCCCGCGTCCACGGCGACACAACCTCTTACACCCACCAATACCCAAACCATATCCCTACCCGATCACCATTTTTCCTTTCCACCATTTATATATATATATATATATTCCAAGTGATAATAATCTAATAATATATTTCCTATCTCTTGCGAGTGACAGCCATCACTCGACTTCTACCAGAGTCCTATAGCATAGCAATATATATGATCATGTCATACTAGTAAGACTCATAGGAACAGCCTAGCTCGGCCCGCAGGCGCGCGCTGGCGCGAGTGACCCAGTCGCGGAAGCAGCGCACGGCCGGCCTAGGCGCAAGCAACTAGCCTGCCCAGCGCGCGGGCGAGGACGGCCAAAGGCCCAGGCGGGGGCGCGCGCGGCCCATCGCGGGGACAAGCGCGAGCGGCCCAGCGCGACACAGCCCATAGGCGCGTGCACGGCCTAGGCGGCAGCGACGACGATAATTTGTGAAATGGCCCCAGGACTATCTTAAATTTACCCTGTAGTACTCTAGACACTAGTCAACACTATTAACATGAGTCACATATTTCGCACTAAGAACCCCGTATTAGTTTCGTATTCGCTCTATCTCACCTTCTCACCTTCTCAAAGTAGAGCGCTGAGCAGAGGATGGTCCGACCGGCTAACATGGCAGGAAGGTGCTGCGGCCGTCCTGAAAGGGGACCGGCGTGGGGCAATACGGGCCTAGGCGCATGGCCGAGGGCACACACGTGCTCGCGAGGAGGAAAGCGCGGGCCAGGGTGGGGCACAGCACGGTGACGTGACCATGGGCACCTCGGGGTGGCTGCGGACACGGCGGCCAGTGACTGGCCATGGCGGGCGCTGCAGAGTTCGACGCGGAGATGGAACGGCGCGGGAGGGAGCGGGCCCCAACGACGGCATAGAGGAATCTCGAGATGAGCAGCCGTAGAAGGGAGGAGCGGCGCTGTGGCATGGGAGCACGGGAGGGCGGCGCGGGCCGGCGCTCCAGGCACGACGGCTGTGGGGCGTAGTGGAGCCAGAAAGAAGCGCGTAAAGGCGGCATTGGCGACAAGTGGCGCTGCTTGTGTCGGGACGGGGCATGGCCCGGCAGTCACGCGCGCCCGCAGCGGGAGCGGCGGCCAAGGTGCAGCAGGCCTAGCGTGGGACCGGGTACGTGTGTGCTCGTGAGGGGAAGGAAAGCCGTGGTGGAGTAGCGCCACGGGGCAGCGGGTCCGGCATAGGGTTGAGGGGCACGTGCGGGGAAGAGTCGGCTCCGACGAACTGGTGCGATGACAGCGGCGGTGGGGCTCACGACGGACATGGAGTGGTGTGGGTCTAGGGCGGTGGTGTGGCCAAGACGGGAGCAACCGCAGGGGCTACAGGACGGCAGCGCCGTGGCCGAGAGCAGGCGCACAGCGGCCAGGCGAGGGTAGTGATGCGGTGCGGCTGGCATTGAGACAGTGTCGTGGTGCTGCACTGGACTTCAGCCGCAGCGAGAAGGGGCACCACGCAAAGAGGAAAAAGGAGGTAAGGGAGAGACAGGTCTAGCCTAGATTGACCTACGATGGGACTGAGTAGCAGTGGCACATTTGTAGGCGTAGGCGCGTTGATTTCTCAGCTCGGCACAGAGGCAGACAGCAGCGGCAGGCAAGGATGAGACCATGGTAGTAGAGACAAGCATGATAGAGAGCAGAGAGCACGCCAAGGGGCACAGGGTGAAGCGATGGAACCGGCAGTGAGGAAGAGAAAACAAGCAAAGCAGTACACGGCAACAGCAGCCCGGCCAACTCATCCATCAACATGCGCGTCGTACCAGTGAGGTAGTTGAGGCGAGTGGCTAGCGGCACTCTCGTTATTATTTCAACGTTCAAATATTCATTTAACAAGCCGACTATTATATTTTCAAACATGGCTAAAGAACTAAAGTTTATTACTCGATATTTTAAATGCAACCAAAATCATGCTCCGAATTTTACTTAAGTACTATATACCAGTCATATCGTATTCTTGTTTATAAAAATTGTTTTTCATGCTTAATCTAACAGGACAAACCGTTTGCTAGAATCGTCATTCGACATTCCTAAATATCTTTACGCACTGAGTAATTTAACTTGGGCGTTTATTTGAGTCTGCAAAACTAAGTCACATAGGATTCGCTCATCGCCTCAAGTATATTTTAAATTAAAAACCCGAGAAACTCATTTCAGAAATTTTACTTAGGCCTAAATCACGGTGCTAAACGAGCTCGTAACACCAGAGGTGTTACAACCAACCCCCCTTAAAAAGAATCTCGTCCCGAGATTCGAAGCAAGAACTAGAAGAGGGGAACGCGATTACATTTCATAGATCAGGGATTACATGAAAGATTATACGACTTCTGACACTAAACCACACGGGAATCTAGGGATACATGGTTAAGAGCAACCTAGTACAACCGAGACTTAATTCAGAAGTCGAGATAGACGAGGGCAATGGAGAAACAACAAGATAATGATTATCCAAAACATGGTGTAGCACTAATAGATCCAGAAACAGGACTCCCAGGACTCAAACATCATGAACCCTAAGACCAACTAACCAAGGGAACTTGAACTTCTTTGGAAACCAGATCATTTCTTCTCATATTACACCATCACCTCAGACTGACGAACCTAGCTTCACAATGTCGACTGGATTTCACAGCTCGGCTCTGAATGCGAGGAGAATAGAGATGAAGAAGAAGAGCAAGGACCAAGGGTATCTTATAGAGGAATGGAGGTGGGGCGCAACACACCGGAAACAGATGCGGCGGGGATGGGATACATAGATGGTTCATGCTGTGGAGATAAAGTCAGACATGGTGCACTCCCTACACAAGCGAGTAGATGGGAAATAAAGGAGAGGAGATAAGAGAGTGCGCTCGACGAGGGAGGCGTGCGGGCGGTCGTGTCCCCAAAAGAAGAAAGAAGGGAGAGGGAAGAAGGGGGTCCAGTACGCGGGACGAGGCATGAGAGTCGAGAGCCGACCGGATGCCATGAAAAGGAAAAGCGCATAGTGCATAAGGACGGCGAGTGTGGCACGATGTTGCGACCATGCGAGAATGGGTGCTATAGGACCCGACACAGATGATGTCCGCAGGGCACGCAGCTAAATAACCCAACATGCGTAGCGCGGTAAATTAAACATAGGCTTGAGACGTGACGTCCACTCAGACTTTTACAATCACTCCCGACTATCCACTGCTAACTTTCCTTACTACTCTTCTTTTTCTTTCCTTTACTCGACCACATCCGTCTTTCATGTAGACTGAGACCATATCATACTTTCTTCCTACAAAACCACCTCCTTTTTGTTTACTTAGAGAGAACACTATTTCATCAACCTGTTGTGGATTTCCCAGTTGAACATCTGAATATTTCCAAGGAAATTATTTGTAGCAAAAGCGGTATGGCAGTGTAACTCGGTAAAGGTACTTGGTCAACAACCTCGATACCAGCGCGTGCCGAGCATCGTCACCATGTGGCGCTGTTCCACTAGGAGCCCTCGATTTCGTCGCGGCACCATAAGCTATTAACTAGGCAACTACTACTAACTTACAAGCCATTAAGGAGATGGGGTCATAGACCACAGAGTAAGAGGGGTATTACAAGGAAAGATTCAAACAACAAGGGTTCCCTTCACAACAAGGGATAAGGAATTCAAATCCAACGACGGATTTGATTTAAAGAGATTCAAGTGCTCTACTGGGACATCCACAATTAGTCGATATAGTTTCCAATATTATTCAATCATGGCTAGTCTGCTGATATCTAGATGGTAACTTCTCTTGTAACCCACTTAATATCACCCTTGAAAACTTTAAGCACATCTAATGAACTTAAGGTAGAGGAACGCAATAAACACAGCGAAATAAATAAAATGCGTGTTCCAACGGTCTTATACGTGTCCAACGTACAGGCATTCATGCTCCCATTCACGACACAGCATTCACCTTCCCTACGGCTGATGATCTCAACACTACAAACGGAATACAATGGCAAGAGTACAATACCGGAGAACAGCGACGAAGAATACAACTACTATGGGTACAACATCCCAAGGCAACTGATCTACTCTAGACCACACATCTTCCTTCCTAGGCTCGGTGGATCCTGCTACTTCCCAGGCTATGGATCTGCTTCTTCTCTTGGCAATGGCTGAGTGAGAGAAACCAAGGGCTCGACTTCTGACACTTCCAAAGGTGGAGGTGCTAGCAGCACTGAAACACCGGTTCTCCTTCTTTCTGGTAGGTGGATAGAGATCCCTTCCAAGATCGGGGCATCCAGCCTTTCAGTAGCCAGCGTCCTTCGCTTGGCCCTGGTGACAAGATAGGCCTCCCGCAGCTGATGGACATGCCGATCTTTAGCCTCCTTCAGAGCTTCCGACATGACAGTCTCTCAGCTCTCAGCAGCTGTTGCGCTGGCATGTGCTTCGGTAAATTGCACCTGGTGCATCTGGGTGAAGATCTCAACTTCCTCGGCCCGCCGGAGGCAGATCCTTAGTTCCAAGGCCTATCGGTCATACTGCTCATCCAGAGCAAGCAGGTATGTGGTCAAGTGCACCACGGTAGGACTATCCTCTTACGCATCTCGCCCTTGCAAAGCCTCCATGCCCGCAGATTCTTGTCCAAAGGTGGAAAGAACCTCATGGGGGTACGGTCAATGGGCTCTTCATAGATCTGGCAGAGGTACTACAAGGCTTTGCGGGCCACAACCTGGTAGGTGTCGATGAAGCTAAACCCAGCTGTGGTCACATTCCAGGCTTCAGTGAGGTCGGGGAACTCCTCACTCTTCCCGATGTAGACGGTAACCTCACACCGCTCGGTGCCATGTTCCTCATACTCACGGCCCTCATACTTGGGACGATCTTTGACTCCGAGCTTTTGTAGGGTGGCATGCAGGATTCTGGGAAACCCCTCAATGTTCAGGCAGTAACTACTAGCCCAGGCTCCTGCCATTTCTGACGGTGGTGGTGAGGAAGGCTGAGCAAAAAGCTAGCTCAAAGGAAAAGCTAAGCGAGCTAAAGTGCGCCGAGTGGTGGTACCAATGGCTAAGCTAGGCTCTACTTTTAAAGGCGGAGCGTTCTATGGTCCTGACGCAGTCCACCAGGGTTCCTATGTTGGGTCACTACGAATGAATCGACTAAATTCCGTGCGTTCGAGGCGAGCGACGTGTGATGCCATTACTGACTAGTACGACTGAGGGCAAGGGTCTGATAAGAGCGCAGAAAGGGGTACGGGGAGACATGGGTTATGATAGGCGTGAACCATGGGCGAACGCGGAGCACGAAGCCACAATGCAGACCTAACTCTGGAACAGGAACGAGTCAGTCGTGCACAATACGACACGTGTGACACCTATGGATGGAGTATTTGCAAGCAATACGATCGCTACAATGCACAAACAGGATATGCATGAATGCACGTCCTATATGCCCTTTCACTGTTGCCAACATATAGGGCAACCATTCTCAGATTTTGGCACAACGTTCTCTCCCTGTAACTAGTCGATACTATGGGACTATGCTCGACTCAATGTACCTGTAGAAAAAATAATTAAGCCTACCTAAGTCAACAGAGTGCCATCTATCCTGGATACATAACCATAGTAATAGAAATACTTATATAACTTCGCATAAAGATGCCCTAACTTTTTGCAAAAATAGGTTGTCAAATTTTAGTTTAGAAAAGGTTTTCGAAGCTTTATTTTCTCATTTATGCTCTGATACCACTTGTGGCAGAACCGTCTAATCTAATACCTCCCAGAAGCGCTCGTCTTCCCTTAGACACTAAGCACCCAAAGGAGAACACTAAATTATTCGGTTCCGTCGGGCACACCCTAGGGGAGAACTCGAAAATCCACATTTTTTCATCAGGATCACAAATGAGAGAATAAAGCTTACAACATTCTTAACCATTTCTTACATCACTTTTAATACAACATTAGAGTATAATATTTATTATTATAATAGCGGAAATGTAATCATATTATCAGAGTTATGAATAATTTAATTTAACAACAAAGTATAAACATGTTATTAGAATTACAACATAAATAAATATCTATTCATGACATGATAAAGCATTGATAAATAACTAGGACAACATATTATAAAACTTTCATTTATAAAATTATTTGGTGAGAGTTATAAATAACAACTACGATCGTAGCGTAAAGGAATCCTCGCTGAGCCCACCAGAAGGTATCTACACACAAGGGTCAGCTCTAGCATCCACCTATCACCCGCAGCAAGGGGAATAAAACCCTGAGTACTCAAATGTACTCAACAAGACTTACCCGATAGGAGGAAAGAAAAGACCCCAAGGATACGCAAGGCTATCTGGCTTGTCTGTTTATTGCATTTGGAGGAAGCATTACTAAGCGTGCGTCCTTATATTCGATTTTATTAATAGCCGCATTGGTTCATTAACTAACCATTCTTTGTAAGCACATGTGCTACTTTGAAGCAGGTGGTAAACAATCAGATTTCCTTTTTCTATCTTCCAACTTTCATCTTCAGTTCTTACTACAGTGCTAGGCATGAAACAAGTCGTATCAGATTTCCCGGCGATTCATGAATCAATGCCCCCAGCTGGGTACCCCAAAAACACACGCCCCACTTGTACCCAAGGCACAAGCAGGACCAACCCATCACCCTCCTGTCCTGGGGTCCTAGGTCCCCATCCAAACTGGGACTCCAAGCCCCTGCCCCTAAGTCCCAGACTCAGTGCGGTGCAAGGACCTCCTCCACCAAAAAAAACCCTGATAGTTGGTCTAGAAAGCGCCGGAACCCACGACAAGAGAGCAACAAGTCTTCCGAGCGCCCATACCCAAGTATGTGCTCGGGATAATAAGTCTGTGACTTGCCTCGATGGCTTATGCAACGACCGGTCCTTAACCGACACAGACAGGGAAAGCAGTGTAACCAAGCCATGCCTCGCGTCCACAGCGACACAACCTCTTACACTCACCAATACCCAAACAATATCCCTACCCAATCACCATTTTTCCTTTCCACCATTTTTGTATATATTCCAAGTGATAATAATCCAATAATATATTTCTAATCTCTCGCGAGTGACAGCCATCACTCGACTTCTACCGGAGTCCTGTAGCATAGCAATCTACACGATCCTATTATACTAGTAAGACTCATAGGATAAAGATATATATATATATATATATGCAAGTGGGTTTCATTCACCTCCTTAAAACTTAATGCACAAATATAACTTAAACTGCAGAAAAGTATAGGTCATGCACCGGGGCTTGCCTAGGTAAGATATACTCCCTCCGTTACTCAAAAAAATGACGTTCTGGCTCCTATACGCAAAGATGCAAAAAAACGTCGTTATGGGTCCAACTACGGTTTTGTGGACGCTAAAGCCCCTGCCCCATCGATCCATGCATCGTGAATTGATGACGGGACCGTTCGTTCCTCGATGCCGCAACAAACTCGATCTCCTCAATTCCCATCCGTGCCGTTGGCCGCTCGCTCGCTGCTCTCCACTCGCGCTTTAAAGCCTTCATCGCTGCTGGCCACCGCTCGCACGCCATGGATCCAGCACATCGCCGCTCGCGCTCGCCGCCGCTTGTGCTCGCCGTGCCATGGATCCAGCGCCAGCGGACTCATTGTCGGAGGAGGTGGTGCCGGACTCCACGCCGGAGTCGCAGCAGCCTTCGCCGAACTCGGAGATGGTGCCGGACTCCATCGAGGTGGTGCCGGACTCCATCGAGATGGTGCCCGACTCAGAGATGGTGCCGGATTCCTTGCCGCCGGGCGCTTTTATATGCGGTAGATGTCATCTCGTCCCATGAGGACCGCGAATCCTGGAACCATGCGCACTTTCATGATTCTATCCATGCTCTCGCTGTGGTTTAGTGCACTGTGACTACGACGTCTTCGCGTTCCTGCATGGCCTCAAAGACTTCGACTGCAAGCTTTTCATTCCCGATGTCAACAATATCATGATGGAAGGCAATTGGTGGATTGTACTACCTCCACAGGTGTAACACCCTCGGTGTTACGCCTTAATCAAAATATCAAACCATGTCATGAGCATCATGTTTATGTATTATTGCATGTGGTAAATGAGAAATTAAATTTTATTGCACTAATTCTCAAATTGAGCTCTAATTTATTCCTTGTCCAAGTTGTCCTTCCAGCACGTCATCTCTCTCCACGTGAGAGCTCCTTAGCCACAAAGTCAAATGATAAATTATTGTCATTCACTAATTATTAGCATACCACTTGGCAAGATTTATATCTTCATCAATCTCGCGACGCGCCTCTGTCATCTCTCGTTGTTCTAATTATCCCGCCTTTACTTCGCTTGCTAATCGCCTTGCAAAATTATCAACATGCGTCGTATTGTCATTTGCTATAGTGTGTCGCACACGCTACACATTTATATCACTCTCAAGCTCAGCCCATTGAGCACTCCGCCAACCACCGCTGCTCAACTGCTTTGCAAATGAAGGGCATGTACTTTTTCCACACGTCGACATCAGAAAAGATAGGAACACTGCTCATAGTAGAAAACACGGTTCTGATATTTTGATCCTTTCTACACGTAGCGTTGACGAACCTTTGTTCACCCGTGGAACACTTTGTTCACCCGTAGACAACACGGTTCCTCTTTGTTTCGATCGGATCATTTGTATACGAAGAATCACTAAGAATCATTGCTTTTGGTGCAGAGTGTAAGCACATGCACCGCTTTCCTAGTTAAATGATCATAGATGACATATGAGCCACGATATTGTGATCGGATCCACATCATACACAGTGAATGGTTGAAATCATTGGATCGAGTAAAGCCGTTCATGTTCAAAAAGATCGGGATAGTTCTACTAGTCATAAAGCAAGTCAAGTCTTCGGTTAGTCAAGGAGACAAGGACTAGGACACTAGACTCTCTTTTCCACCGCAGGAGAAAGATAATCAACGACTTGAAGGAACTCGCACAGACGCGGCATTGCAAAGAAAGGCTCACATCTGGCTTGGAGACATGGCTCATCTACTCAGCTTCACTCTCGTGGCCCATTCCCTAGTCTTGACCTAAAGACTTAGACTATACTCGTACACTATAGCTGAACCATGTCACACGTTTGTCAGAAGCCTAAAGGCACTGGCTCTGCTTTGACTTGTTAGGTGACGAAACACTGTTCACATTTCCACACGCATCCATTGTCAGCACGGTAGTGGTACGAGCATGACTGACCGTGACCGCGTGCAACGAGCCAGCTTCTCCCTCCCCGCGTATTTTGCCTTTATAAGGACATGCCGAGCCATCGAGCTGTTTCGCTCCACTGATCATTCACTTCTCTCAAATCAAGTAACCAACATCTCACATCCGATTCACCGCTTCATGTTCTACCTTTTCCAAGAACACGCAAAGGTTAATCAAGCTAATTGGCCTCCTCCAATAATATCGTTTTCTTCATCTCTAGAGCTCATTTGAATTTATTTATTGATTGTAAAATAAATTTTGTTAGATTCCTAAATTCATGATCTATCTGTTAGTGTAATTAGTTCGTATAGTTCAGTGATACCTTTAGGGTTACTTTATTATTTTGAAATGCTTATTATGGTTATTTAGAGAATGAAATTTTTATGATGCATGGTAGCTAGTGCACCTTGTTTTATTATATATATAGTAAATTGATATTAACAATAAGGATGCCTTTAGTTGCTAAGATAATACATGAAATGTTTCATACTTGTTTAGTGGGAATAATAGATAACTTTGTGTATTAGTCATTAGAGTTAGCTTAGTAGCTTGGTAGATGTATTCTTATTTTAAGAGTTGCGGTTGCCTATATATTAATTATTGCATCATCATCACTGCATGCATATAGAGGACGAGCCACTGGAGATCGTGACATTCGGCGAGCAGGAGTACGACGAAGTCATCGAAGAGTACGAGGAGATCCTCGTGCAGGAGGACGTTCCGGAGCCACCCGTCACTGACTTTGCTGACACCGCGCCTGCCCAAGGCAAGCCCCGGTGCATAACCCCTATTTTTAAATGATCTGAATATATTTATATGATATGCATTTACGTTACAGGCATTTTATGGAAGCTACATGCATAAATATATCCACCATGAGTCCTACTAGTATAGGTCGAGTAGCTGCTATGCTCAGGATGTCGGTAGCGTGAGTAACCTGTCGTTACTCGCAAATAGGTGTTTAAACTGTGATATCATGATGAAATAATGGAAAGGAAAATGGTGACCGGACAGGGATGTGGATTTGGTACTGGTGGGTGTGAGGGGTTGTGTCCTGCGGCCAACAGGGCATAGCCGGTTACACTTTTTCCCTGCCTGTGTCGATTAAGGACCGGTCGTTGCATATGACTCTAGGCAAGTCACAGATTATTGTCCCGAGCACATACTTGGGTATGGGCGCAGGGAAGGCTTGCTGCTCTCTTGTCGCGGATCCGGCTCTTTCCGGACCGATTGATGGGAAGAGGAGGTGGTGGAGGTCCTTGCACCGCACTGAGTCCGGGACTCATGATGTGGGAGCTTGGAGTCCAAGTTTGGACGGGGACCTAGACACCCGGGACAGGAGAGTGGTGGGTTAGTCCTGCTTGTGCATGGGGCACAAGCGGGCGTAGGTCTCTTCGGGGCACCCACCAAGCACATTGATTCGCGAATCGCCAGGAGTTATCCGTAGACGGCTTGTCTCATGGTTTAGCACCGTAGTAAGAACTGAAAGTTGAAAGAAGAAGAAATGGAACCGATTGCTCAACTCTTGCTTGAAAGTAGAACAGCTTATATAGATTGACTAGATGAAAACTTAATACGGTGATGATAATAATGTATCAATAAGGACTCACTATTAGTATTGCTTTTTGCTAAAAGAGAACCAAAGAAACCATAAATCCTAGCATATTCCTTGGAGTCGGGAAAGTATTCCCACCGTCGGATAAGTCTTGCAGTACATTGTGTACTGTGGGTTTATTTACCCTCATTGCAGTGGCGCTTGAGGAGTTCCTTGTGTGGAGGATCCATCTGGTGGGCTCTGCACGGAATCCTCGTTATCTTATTGCTAGATGTTATCTTTTAATATTCATTGTTTATCATTCCGCACTCTATATTTGGTATTGTAATAATGTACTTTTCAAGAAACTCTAATGTATGAGATAGACTTGTGTTGTAACTCGTTTTCATTATTGGATCCTTGGGAAAATGTGGATCTTTTGGGTTCTCCCTTGGGGTGTGCTCGACGGACACCGCTCATTGTAAGTTACTTTCGAGGTGCTTAGTGTCCGATGGAAGACAAGCGCCTTCGTAAAACGCTTATTTCGGTGGTTACGCCACGCTTGGTACCAGAGCCAATAATGGTCACGAAGTTCCTCACTCTTTACAAAACTAAAAGTGGACCAACAAAAGTTTTGCGAAAAGTAGGATGCGATTAAGTTAAGTATAAGCCCTTGCTATATGGTATATCTAGATATAGCGGCACCGGTTTTATCTAATCGGTTTACTAGTAGTACAATGACTTACATGACGTAAGAAATCGCTTAGTATACGGAAAGTGAGTGTGCGATGTGCGAAAATTTTACGAACGCCGCTATATTCCGGCTTGAGTGAACGTATAGGTCGAAGCATGCATCATATAATAGCATCTTACTTGAACTAGGAATCCCCCTTCACGTATAATGAAAGTAGTAACTTGGTAGGATTAACTTAATGAATGCCTTAAAAAATGTGTTGCCATTTCTTTAATCCTCGGATCCCGATCGGAAGGTGTTCTAATGGATGGTTCGTCTCTCTTATAGATGAATCGAGGTCCGGACGTGGGAGCACCCGATTCGAGCGCCAACGAGGGCCATGGTGACAATTTTTCGTGCCTTTGAGCGTGGCAACGAGGGAGCTCGGGAGGTTCCACCTTGGTTCCTCGGCCTTTTCACACCGCCTCCGCCACCGTCCGCCATGGAGGTCATGGTGGAGTTGTTGGCTGCTTCGCCAGAGTCACCACGCCGCTCGTCGAGAGACAGCTCGTGCCATGGAGATTATGGCACGAGCCCTCATGAGTCTCGCCTGTGGAGGCCCGGAGGCAACGGTGGGGAATGGGGTGGTGCTCATCGTCCCGAGGGACAGTCCTCTTACCAGGACTTCCTCAAAACCCACCCACCCACATTCACACCGTCGGATGATCCGTTGGAGGCGGAGCACTGGCTTCGCACATTGGAGCAGAAGTTTCGGTACTGGTGGCCAACGAGCGAAGATGCACTTTATGTCCCAACCGCTTTTGGGGTCCGCAATTGCTGGTGGGAGACTTTCTAGGCTACTTGAGAGCTGCCGGATCACCCGACAACGTGGCAGAGTTCTCCACCGCCTTCATGAGTTCTTCATACTCTTTGGTGTTGTCCACCGAAGGTGACCGAGTTCATGGAGCTACGTCAGGGGAGCAGGATAGTAATGGAGTATGTGACCCAGTTTAACCACTTGGCTCGAGATCTTTGGTAGTCGGTGGACACGGATGACAAGAAGAGGATCGCTTCTTTCATGGTCTCACTCCCGCCCTTCAGAGAAATCAGACCTAGGGAACTATCGGACCTTTGGGGCTCGATGAATGCCGCCATTCCTCTTGAGGGTTTCCAATGGGCATCCCAAAGTGGATTGGGCGAAGCGGGTGGCACTGGATCCTCCACCATCCCCATACTCGGAAGGTGCAGATTGTTAGGCGGGGCCCTATCAACCATCCGGCGGGCCTCCGTGCCGATCACCCCAAAGAGACATCATAGACTTACACTCAAGACAAGGCACCTCAAAGAAAGGTGCAGCCCAAAGACTTCGAGGACAAGCTGGTTCCACCTCGTCAGGGATTCGGGAACAAGCCTGGTGCTTGTTTCAAGTGTGGTAAGGATGGCCACTATGCTAGGGAGTGTCCTCAAGCGATGAATAACCAAATTGCCCGTCTCGGCCCTGCAAATTCCAGTCGATTAAGAGGACTTTCATCAAGAGGAAGGTGCCCAAAGATCTAGTCAGTGCACTTCACGGATGCTCAACAAGCTATGCAAAGGAGAGAGCGATTATGGCTGGTATGTTTACCATCGAATCCCATCCAGCTTTGGTGTTGTTTGATTCTGGTGCATCGCATTCCTTTATGAGCATGGGGTTTGTAGAGCGGCACAACTTATCACTATTGGCTATACCGTATGCCTATAAGATCCGTACTGTGGGTTCTCAGATGTTCATCAATACCCGCATGAATACAGTAAGTTTGGTATTAGCCACCCACACTTACCATCTACAGTTCATGATAATGCCTGGGCAAGGCATTGATGCTATTCTTGGAATGAACTGGTTGCGGTTGTATGGGGTAGTATTGGATATGAAGAGAAGAAGTGTAGAGTTACGGCTTCCATTTTCTGAGGATAGGATGTCTCTCATCATACCCTTAGAACCGGTCTTACCTGTTGCTGCCCATGCTGAAGCCATTCCTAATCTTACCTCCATTCCAGTAGTATGTGAGTTTCCAGATGTTTTCCCTGAAGATCTTCCTGGATTGCCACCGGACCGTGAGGTAGAATTCTCCATTGAGCTTGAGCTCTGCATCGCTCCTATCTCCAGCGTCCCGTACTGCATGGCTCCGAGAGAATCTGGCGAAATGAAGAAGCAATCGGAGGAGTTGATGGACAAGGGTTTCATCCGCCCAAGTTCTTCACCATGGGGTTGTCCAAATGATTTTCGTGAAGAAGAAGGATGGTACTCATGGATGTGTGTGGATTACCGCCCCCTCAATGCGGTAATGATTAAGAACAAATATCCTTTGCCCCGCATAGATACTTTGTTTGATCGGTTAGGCTGTGCCAAGGTGTTCTCAAAGATAGATCTCTGATCGGGCTACCATCGAGATCAAGATCAGGCCACAGGGATATACCAAGGACAGCTTTCTCTACTAGGTATGGGTTGTATGAGTACCTAGTGATGTCTTTCGTCTCACCAATGCCCCGCTTTCTTCATGTACCTAATGAACTCAGTCTTTATGCCGGAGTTGGATAAGTTTGTGGTAGTGTTCATTGATGACATTTTGATCTACTCCAAGAATGATGAAGAGCATACCATCACCTCCGGATAGTCCCGACTGACTCGAGAGAGCACCAAATGTGATGCTAAATTCAGCAAGTGCGAGTTTTGGTTAGATCGAGTGCGAGTTTTTGGGACATGTGTTGACACCGAGGCGCGTTTCAGAGATCCCAAAGAAGGTGCAAGATGTGTTAGATTGAAGTCTCCTAGGTCTGTGCACCGATCCGTCGCAGTTCCTTGGGCTAGCTGGATACTATCGACGCTTCATCCCGATTTCTCCAAGATAGCCTAGCCCATGACTAAGCTTGCTCCGAGAAAAGAAGCTAAGTTTGTTTGGGGTCCAGACTTGTGAAGAAGCTTTTCAGGTCCACAAGACTTTTCTCACTAACGCTCTTGTATTGGCTCAACTTTGATATTGAGAGGCCCTTTGATGTTTCTTGTGATGATGACTCAAGACGGATTGGGGTGTGTGCTTATGCAAGAGGGGTGTGTGATAGCTTATGCTTCGCAAGCCAATCGAAGAAGCACGAGGTGAACTACCCTACCCATGATTTAGAGCTAGTCAGTAGTTCACTCTCTCAAGATTTGGAGGCATTATTTGTTGGGCAACAAAGTGCATATCTTCACTGACCACAAGAGCCTTAAGTATATTTTCACTCAGTCTGAGTTGAACATGAGGCAAAGGAGGTGGTTAGAGTTGATCAAGGATTATAATTTGGAAGTCCACTATCATCCAGGAAAAGCCAATGTGGTAGCTGATGCCTTAAGTCGTAAGTCGCATCAGGTTGAGGATATACCCTTGTCACTTCACCACACGGAGGTGCTAGCTCAGATTGCTTTGACCTCAGAGCTGCTGGAGCAAATTATTCGGGAACAAAAGGAAGACCTCGAAGAGATTCCTCACATCAAGAAGTTGCTAGCTGAAGGACGTGGACCTCATTTTAGCATTGATGAGCTGGGAGTCGTGAGATACAAGGATAGGCTGGTGGTTCCATCCAATGAAGAGCTGAAAAGAAAGATTTTAAAAGAAGCCCATCATTCCAAGCTGTCTATCCACCCTGGTAGCAACAAGATGTACCATGATCTACGCCAATCATCTTCGGTGGTCTTACATGAAGCAAGATATCACTCGCGATTAGTTGCGAGTGTGACACTTGTGGTAGAGTCAAGGCGGATCATATGCGTACTCTAGATATCTCAGAGCCTTTGCCCATTCCTCGCTTGGAAATGGGAGGATATTTCCACGATTTCATTGTGGGTTTACCCCACACCTCCTCGAGCTTTGATTCTATTTGGGTCATTGTGGACCGTCTCACCAAGTCTGTCCACTTCCTTCCGGTGGACACTAGATATAATGCCAAGAAGTATGCGGAGTTATACTTTGATCGGATTGTGACCCTACATGGAGTTCCTCACACCATCATCTCTGATAAAGGGTCAGTTTTTGTCTCTCGTTTCTGGGAGAAACTCCAGGAATGTTTGGGTACTCGTCTTCTCAGAAGCTCGGCATACCATCCCCAGACTGATGGTCAAACTGAAAGGGTGAACCAGGTGCTCGAGGATATGTTGCGGGCTAGTACCATCTCTTTTCCTAAGAAGTGGGATCAGTGTTTGAAGCTAGCCGAATTTTCTTATAATAACAGCTATCATGAGAGTATCCGTATGGCACCATTTGAAGCTTTATATGGACAGAAGTGTAGGACGCCACTAAACTGGGTTGAGGTAGGAGACCGTGGGTACTTCAGGCCGGATTTCATAAAGGAGGCTCGAGAGAAAGTAAATATAATTCGTGAACACTTGAAGTCAGCTCAGAGTCAACAGAAGGCTTACGCAGACAAACGAAGAAGACCTTTGGAATTTGCAGCTGGAGATTATGTGTATCTCAAGGTATCTCCTTTGAGATGGGTACATCGGTTTGGTGTCCATGGCAAGTTAGCCCCTCGGTATGTGGGTCCATACAAGGTGTTGCAAAGTGTGGTCCCGTTGCTTATCGCTCCAACTCCCCGAAATTCTCTCGGCGAGTTCACAATGTATTTCACGTCTACTCAAGAATCAAGAAATGCCAACGAGTTCTCAAGAATCAGAGAAATAGAAGGACTTCCGCTCCAACCTGATCATCTTATGTGGAGCATCCTATAAAAATTTTGGATGAGAAGGAGAGAATGACCGTGAATGTGGGTGATAAAGTTTTACAAGGTACAATGGCAAAAATCATTCTCGAGGTTTGAAGCCACGTGGGAACAAGAGAGTTATCTATTGAAGCATTACCCCATCTCCTCAATGGTTCTGATAGTTAGTTGCTACGTCGAAATGTATTTCCTACCTTGTTCTCACACTAGGCACATGAAATCTCGGGTCGAGATTTTATTTTAGGGGGGTAGATTTGTAACACCCTCGGTGTTACGCCTTAATCAAAATATCAAACCATGTCATGAGCATCATGTTTATGTATTATTGCATGTGGTAAATGAGAAATTAAATTTTATTGCACTAATTCTCAAATTGAGCTCTAATTTATTCCTTGTCCAAGTTGTTTTTCCAGCACGTCATCTCTCTCCACGTGAGAGCTCCTTAGCCACAAAGTCAAATGATAAATTATTGTCATTCACTAATTATTAGCATACCACTTGGCAAGATTTATATCTCCATCAATCTCACGACGCGCCTCTGTCATCTCTCGTTGTTCTAATTATCCCGCCTTTACTTCGCTTGCTAATCGCCTTGCAAAATTATCAGCCCACGTCGCGCTGTCGCTGCTATAGTGTGTCGCACACGCTACACATTTATATCACTCTCAAGCTCAGCCCACGAGCACTCCGCCGCCACCGCTTTCAAATTGTTTTGCAAATGAAGGATGTGTACTTTTTCCACACGTCGGCATCAGAGCAGCATAGGAACACTGTTCATAGTAGAAAACACGGTTCCTGATATTTTGATCCTTTCTACACGCAGCACTGTAGCAGTGACGGAGCACTGTTCACCCGCGGAACACTGTTCACCCGTAGACAACACGGTTCCTGCTGTTTCGATCGATCATTGTAGCACGAAGAATCACTAAGAATCATTGTTTTGGTACAGGGAGTGTAAGCACATGCACCAGTTCCTAGTTAAATGATCATAGATGACATATGAGCCCTGATATTGTGATCGGATCCACATCATACCTGTGAATGGTTGAAATCATTGGATCGAGTAAAGCCGTTCATGTTCTGAAAAGATCAGGATAGTTCTACTAGTCATAAAGCAAGTCAAGTCTTCGGTTAGTCAAGGAGACAAGGACTAGGACACTAGACTCTCTTTTCCACTGCAGGAGAAAGATAATCACTGACTTGAAGGAACACGCACAAAGACGGCATTGCAGCAAAAGGCTCATCCCGCTTGGAGACATGGCTCATCTACTCAAACTTCACTCTCGTGGCCCATTCCCTAGTCTTGACCCAAAGACTTAGACTATACTGTACACTATAGCTGAACCATGTCACACGCTTGTCGAAGCCTAAAAGGCACCGGCTCTGCTTTTGACTTGTTAGGTGACGTAAACACTGCTCACATTTCCACACGCATCCATTGTCAAGACGGTAGCGGTACGAGCATGATCGATCAGTGACCCGCATAAAGTAACGAGCCAACTTCTCCTCCTCCCCGCGTATTTTGCCTTTATAAGGACATGCCGAGCCATCGAAATGTTTCGCTCCCATCGATCATTCACTTCTCTCAAATCAAGTAACCAACATCTCACATCCGATTCACCGCTTCATGTTCTACCTTTTCCAAGAACACGCAAAGGTTAATCAAGCTAATTGGCCTCCTCCAATAATATCGCTTTTCTTCATCTCTAGAGCTCATTTGAATTTATTTATTGATTGTAAAATAAATTTTGTTAGATTCCTAAATTCATGATCTATCTCATTAGTGTAATTAGTTCAGATAGTTCAAAGATACCTTTAGGGTTACTTTATTATTTTGAAATGCTTATTATGGTTATTTAGAGAATGAAATTTTTATGATGCATGGTAGCTAGTGCACCTTGTTTTATTATATATATAGTAAATTGATATTAACAATAAGGATGCCTTTAGTTGCTAAGATAATACATGAAATGTTTCATACTTGTTTAGTGGGAATAATAGATAACTTTGTGTATTAGTCATTAGAGTTAGCTTAGTAGCTTGGTAGATGTATTCTTATTTTAAGAGTTGCGGTTGCCTATATATTAATTATTGCATCATCATCACTGCATGCATATAGAGGACGAAAGCATCGGAGATCGTGACATTCGGCGAAAGGTGAGTACGACGAAGTCATCGAAGAGTACGAGGAGATCCTCGTGCGGGAGGACGTTCGAGCCACCCGTCATCGACTTTTGTTGACACTTTTGCCCAAGGCAAAGCCCCTGTGCATAACCCCTATTTTAAATGATCTCAATATATTTATATGATATGCATTTACGTTACGTGCATTTTATGGAAGCTACATGCATAAATATATCCACCATGAGTCCTACTAGTATAGGTCGAGTAGTTGCTATGCTCAGATGATGTCGGTAGCGTGAGTAACTCTTGTCGTTACTCGCAAATAGGTGTTTAAACTGTGATATCATGATGAAATAATGGAAAGGAAAATGGTGACCGGACAGGGATGTGGATTTGGTACTGGTGGGTGTGAGGGGTTGTGTCTCTGCGCCAGCGTGGCATAGCCGGTTACACTTTTTCCCCGCTGTGTCGATTAAGGACCGGTCGTTGCATATGACTCTAGGCAAGTCACAGATTATTGTCCCGAGCACATACTTGGGTATGGGCGTAGGGAAGGCTTGTTGCTCTCTTGTCGCGGATCCGGCTCTTCCGGACCGATTGATGGGAAGAGGAGGTGGTGGAGGTCCTTGCACCGCATCGAGTCCGGACTCATGATGTGGGGGCTTGAGTCCAAGTTTGACGGGGACCTAGACACCCGGACAGAGAGTGGTGGGTTAGTCCCCGCTTGTGTCTGGGGCACAAGCGGGCGTGTCTTCGGGCACCAAATGGGCACATTGATTCGCGAATCGCCAGAGTTATCCGGTGACGGCTTGTCCGCGGTTTAGCACCGTAGTAAGAACCCGAAAGTTGAAAGGAGAAGAAATGGAACCGATTGCTCAACTCTTGCTTGAAAGTAGAACGAGGCTTATATAGATTGACTAGATGAAAACTTAATACGGTGATGATAATAATGTATCAATAAGGACTCACTATTAGTATTGCTTTTTGCTAAAAGAGAACCAAACAAACCATAAATCCTAGCATATTCCTTGGAGTCGGGAAAGTATTCCCACCGTCGGATAAGTCTTATGAGTACATTGTGTACTCGTGGTTTATTTACCCCTCGCTGCGTGTGGCGCTTGAGGAGTTCCTTGTGTGGAGGATCCATCCGGTGGGCTCGACGGAATCCTCGTTATCTTATTGCTAGATGTTATCTTTTAATATTCCGCTGTTTATCATTCCGCACTCTATATTTGGTATTGTAATAATGTACTTTTCAAGAAACTCTAATGTATGAGATAGACTTGTGTTGTAACTCGTTTTCATTATTGGATCCTTGGGAAAAATGTGGATCTTTCGGGTTCTCCCTTGGGGTGTGCTCGACGGACACCGCTCGCTGTAGTTACTTTCGAGGTGCTTAGTGTCTGATGGAAGACAAGCGCCTTCGTAAGTACGCTATTTCGGGTGGTTCTGCCACAACAGGTGCTTAAGATGATCGACGAGAAGAAGATCGAGCTTGCTGCAAAGAAGAAGCAAAATGTAGAACAACAACATTAAGGTACATGTCTCATTCGGCTAACAAAAGCTAACTAGCATGCAACAAAGACTAACATGCTTGCATCTTCTAGTTTGCTAACATGCTTGCATTTTCTAATTTGTTACAGGGAGACTAGCAATGCATTCAGCAAGCACGGAAGCTTCACAAGGGATAGAAGTTGGCAGTCGATCTTCTCTTTCTAATTTATCTTTGTTCATGTGAGGGATCTTGAACTTGTTGCATCCTTTGACCTTCATAGCTTCAATGTAAACACTTTGTAGTGTTACAAAGATCCGGTTAGTAAGCTTTACCGAGTACTGTATGAATGCCTACAAAACAAGTATGCAGCAAATGAATTAATGAGCAAATCTGTAGTTCAAGAAACAATGAAACATGTGTGCACAATTTGATCAAATTACCTGCTGAACTGCTAGAACTAGAGTTTCTAATGTTTTTGCATTCTTCTTGTATTGAATTGCTTGAATAGCTCAAAAAAACCCAAGTCAAGAACGTTGAAATCCGGAGAATTGGATGGTTGGCAAATTAGGCAAATATCAAATCCTTCTTGCTTAGCAGCCTCACAAAATTCCGGATCATCCAATTTCAAATGGGTAGGTGCATTATCTTGTTGAATGAATATTGGTTTGCCCACATCTTCTCTTGGCCATTTGGCACGAATGGCGGGCAAAACTTGGTTGATCATGAATTCTCTAATAACTTCTCTTGTGATCGAAGTTATGGGCTTCATAATCATGTCTCCACGGACACGGCCGGTTCTCTCATTTCCTCTCATAGCTGGCTCATATCGAACAAGTGGAAAACAACCAATCCTACCATCAAAAATACAATTCCCATCCCTAAATCTTGGCCGAGCAACAACACACAAGAACATGATCTTAGGGATGTAGTTCTTGTTCTTACAAGTCCGATAGGCATCCTCTTCATCGGGTAGCAAATAATACTTTTCAGATTTTTGATAGAGAAAGAACCACTTTTCATCAATGAACACAAAGTCATACAAATCCTTAAACCTTGGATCAGCAAGCAAATCCCTCTTAACCATGTCAACACACCACTTTAATCTAGACGTCTTGTTAGCTTGAGTGAGATATGGTTTGATGCTACTAGAGTGGCGCCGAAGCAAACCTTTTTTCAAATACTTTATAATAGTACATTTGCTCATGTTAAGTTTAGCACATACATCTTCGATGGTCATTCTTTCCTTCAAAGGAATGTTACGCAATACTTCCAAATTAATAGGAGATGCCTTACGACCAACTCTACCCCTCTTACGACTACCAAGGTCAACCGGAATGTTATTTGCAAGTGCTATTTTACCTCGCTGCCACAGACGCTGAACTGCACGTCTGTCCTGACCAAACTGAGTAGCAACTTCTTTCGTATCATCCTTGCCTAGCTTTCCATTCTTGCTTCTTGCCAACAAAGCTTGGTAAACTTGCTTTCTCTCTTCTTCGGTCATGTCTTTCCTTCGTTGCCTAGCTGTTTGAACGGGGGCATGTTCTATTTATAGTAAAAAAACAAGCATTAGTTGTCGGCAACATGTTCTATTTTTAGTGAAAAATGCAAGCACACGGAAAAAAATAACATGGGAATCGACTGCACATTCTAAATAACATGGGAAAAAATGCAAAATTAATCTCACCGCTCTTCTAGTGTGGGTACGCATCAACAGGTTTTGTAGATAATGGGAATCGATGCACCAAATTCATCTAGCAACAAGTTTAAATCAAATCCTCGTGACAAGTACAATCGATTGAGAGGAAGAGATAGCACGGTAGCAAATGGATATGAGAAGAACAAGTACAATACCATTGTCATGCTCCAACGGAGGGTCGTTGAGCTCAAACGCAACGTCGCCACCGTTATCTTCGGGTCGTCGAAAGCAAATCCAGCGTTGTTGTCGTCATCGCCTTCTAATCGAACGTTGAGATCAAACACAACATCAGCCATGTGATAGCTCGGTGAAGAAGTGAAGAAGTGGCATGAACAAGAAGAGCAAATGAGTGAAGAAGTGGGGTGAAGAATAGAAGAGTGACGCTTTAATAGAAACTCGTGGAACCCAAACGTCATTTAATCTTGTTAATCCGAACAAAAATTGACCAGACGCGAAAAACAACGCGCCCAAACAACCTCCAAAGGCGCCACGGCAAAATTTTTAGTGAAAACTTGCGGCCAGGTAGCGCCATCGCGCTCTCCACGCGCCCGCCAAAGCCAAAATTAGCGAAAAATCGATTTCGGTATGCGCGCCATGCAAACAGAAGCAGGCCATGCAAAAATGCGCCACTAGCAAAAAAAAAAAAATGCGCCCACCAAAGCTTGAACCGAGCACCTCGGCCTTAACACGTCACTGCGCTAACCGTTTGAGCTAATGGATGTTCTCGTATAGCATGCACCTGCAAGTATATTTAATAGGGGCAGTGAGGGAAAACTCTACCCTAATTAATCACTCCTTGGTATCCTAAATGCTGTCCTAAACGTCATTTTTTTGAGTAACGGAGGGAGTATATTAAAAAGTTAGTATCTGCATCTTCAGACCATCCACCATCAACTAGATAGAAAACCCATTGCATCATCTCCTGGACAGAATACTATTACACCATCTTCGAATTTCCAATCATCCTTCAATTGATCCATTGGTCCATCATCGTACCTATATGATATGCAATGCGATGCAATGCAAGAAGTAATTAATCGACTGCAATCGTGACTCATAAAATACGATTTATGCCTCTCAAGTTAATGGGCTAGTTCTAATGACGACCGTACTTAGGCTACATATACACGTTGTCGGATAAGGCATTATTTCCCAACAACCATTTTAGCTATATAAACCAAGGTTGTTTCTTTATTCTATTCTATCAATTTAATCTTTATTCTCAATAGGACATTATTATCTATCTAGCAATTTAATTATTCTAGAGCTACAAAAATTACAGTGAGCTGCTAATATTGCCAGGAACCTACTATAACAATTTCAGATCCAACACTATTATCAATTTATCACAACAATTCCCACAAGTTATCTTTTTACAATATTAAGTACCCTAAATTAATTATATAGCTTCCAAGAATATTATCAAACTATGTGAACCAAATATACTAACAGGTAGATCATGATTTTAGGAGACTAACAAAATTAGTTTCGCATTTTTATGATTTTTCTACACTTTATTTTCAATTTTTGAAGAGCACTGATTTAACAAGACAATGAAAACCAACACCACAGATACAGGCCAGAACGGCCTAGCTCGGCTCACAGGCGCGCACTGGCATGAGTGGCCCAGTCACAGAAGCGGCGCATGTCCGGCCCAGGCGCAGGCAACCAGCCGACCCAGCGCGCGGGCGAGCGCGGCCAGAGGCCCAGGCAGGGGCGCGCGCGGCCCACGGGTGTGAGCGGCCCAACGCGACACGGCCCATAGGCGCGTGCGCGGCCCAGGCGGCAGCGGCGACGACAATTTGTGAAATGGCCCCTGGACTATCTTAAATTTACCCTGCAGTACTCTAGACACTAGTCAACACTATTAACATGAGTCACGTATTTCACACTGAGAACCCCGTATTAGTTCATATTCGCTCTATCTCACCTTCTCAAAGCAGAGCGCTGAGCGGAGGATAGTTCGACCGGCGGACATGGCGGCAAGGTGCTGCGGCCGTCCTGGAAGGGAGCGACGCGGGGCAACATGGGCCTAGGCGCATGGCTGAGGGCACGCACGCACTCGTCAGGAGGAAAGAGTAAGCTAGGGCAGGGCACAGCACGGTGGCGTGACCATGGGCGCCTCGAGGTGGCTGCGGATACGGCGGCCGGCGACTGGCCATGGTGGGCGCTGCGGAGTTCGATGCGGAGATGGAACGGCATGGGAGGGAGCGAGCCACGACGACGACGCAGAGGAATCTCGAGACGAGCGACCGCGGATGGGAGGAGTGGCACTTCAGCACAGGAGCATAGGAGGGCGGCGCGGGGCGGCGCTCTAGGCACGGCGGCTGCGGGGCGCAGCGGAGCCAAAAAGAGGTGCAGAAAGGTGGCACTGGCGGGACGTGGCGCTGCTCATGTCGAGATGGGGCACGGCCCGGTGCCCACGCGCGCCCGCAGCTGGAGCGGCGGCTAAGGTGCAACGAGCCCAGCGTGGGACCGGGTACGCTTGCACTCACGCAGGGAAGAAAAGGGCGGCAGTGGGGCACCGGCGCGAGGAGAAGCGAGGTGTGGTGGCTCGGCGTGTTGTGGAGCCGCGGTGGAGCAGCGCCGTGGGGAAGAGCTGGCATCGGTGAACTGGTGCGACGACAGCGGCGGTGGGGCTCATGACGGACGTGGAGCGGCATGGGTCTGGGGCGATGGCGTGGCCACAATGGGAGCAACCGCAGGGGCTGCAGGAGGGCAGCGCCGTGGCCGAGAGCGCGTGTGGTGGCCAGGTGAGGGAAGTGATGTAGTGTGGCTAGCACTGAGATAGCGTCGTGGTGCTGCATTGGACTTCGGACGCGGCGAGAAGGGGTGCCGCGCGGAGAGGAAAAAGGAGGGAAGGGAGAGACAGGTCTAGCATGGATTGACCTGCGACGGGACTGAGCAGCAGTAGCACACATGCAAGCATAGACCGCAGCGGCAGGCAAGGATGAGACCACGGCAGCAGAGACAAGCAAGACAGAGAGCAGAGAGCACGCCAAGGGGCACAGGGTGAAGCGATGGAACCGGCAGTGAGAAAGAGAAAACAAGCAAAGCAGTACGCGGCAATAGCAGCTCGGCCAACTCATCCATCAACATGCGTGTCGTACCAGCGAGGTAGTTGAGGCGAGTGGCCAGCGGCACTCTCGTTATTATTTCAGTGCTCAAATATTCATTTAACAAGTCGACTATTATATTTTCAAACACGGCTAAAGCACTAAAGTTTGTTACTCGATATTTTAAATGCAACCAAAATCATGCTCCGAATTTTACTTAAGTACTATATACCAGTCATATCGTATTCTTGTTTATAAAAATTGTTTTTCATGCTTAATCTAATCGGACAAACCGTTCGCTAGAATCATCATTCGATATTCCTATATATCTTTACGCACTAAGTAATTTAACTTGGGCGTTTATTTGAGTCCGTAAAACTAAGTCACATAGGATTCGCTCATCGCCTCAAGTATGTTTTAAATTAAAAACCCGAGAAACTCGTTTTGGAAATTTTACTTAGGCCTAAATCGTGGTGCTAAATGGCCTCATAACACCAGAGGTGTTACACATATCACATGGCGATTCATGAACCAATGTATCCCAGCTGGGTACCCCAAAACACATGCCCCGCTTGTACCCTAGGCATAAGCAAGACCAACCCACCACTCTCCTATCAAGGGGTCTAGGTCTCCGTCCTAACTTGGACTCTAAGCCCCCACTCCTGAGTCCTGGACTCAGTGTGGTGCTTAGACCTCCACCATCCCCACCTTCAATCAGTCAGTCCGAAAAGAATCAGAACCCACGACAAGAGAGCAATGAGCCTTCCCGCTCCCATAAGCAAGTATGTGCTCAGAATAATAAGTTTGTGACCTGACTACCATCCATAGCAACGGACGGTCCTTAACCGACATGGGCAGGGAAAACAATGTAACCAAGCTATGCCCCATTGGCTGCGGGACACAACTTATTACACCCACCAATACTCGTACCATATCCCTATCCGGTCTCCATTTCCTTTCACCATTTTATCATGAGACTAATAATAATAATCAACTATTGTGAGTAACGATAGGTTACTCATGCTACCGATAGCCTAAGCATAACAGCTACTCGACCTATGCTAGTAGGACTTATATGTAGATTTATCTATGCATGTAGTTTCAATATAAATCCTATAACGTAAATGCACATCACGTATATATATCTAGTGATTATTCAAAATAAGGGTTATGTACCGGGGCTTACCTTGGGCAGGCGGATTGTCATCTATGTCAATCGTCGGTGGCTCCGAGGCTTCCTCCTATACGAGAACCTCCTCCTCGTACTCCTCGATCACCTCCTCGTACTCCTGCTCTCCGACGGTCATGAACTCCACCAACTCGTTCTCTACATGCATGCAATGACGATGCAACCCTTAATATTAAGGCAACAACAATTCTTAAGATAAGAATACATCTACTAAGCCACTAAGCTAGCTCTAATGGCTAAGATACTAACTACCTATCATTTCCACCAACACGGGTCTGGAATCACCTAATAGGAATTAACTTAGCAACTAAAATGTAATCTTAGACCCCGTTTGGAACGGCTCCACTTCACCCATGAAACCCTTTTTGGGGGGCTTCAGCTCCATGAACAGCTCTATGGGTGGAGCTGTAGCCGTTTTGATAAATTGTTTGGCAAAACAGCTTCACATATAATTTTTCTTAAAATATGCTCATAGAGAACGCCATGTAGAATGAGGTGAAGCCGAGAGAAGCCACTATTTTTTGCTCCATCCCACCCCAAAGCTCTGTGAGAGCACGTTTTTAGGGGTTCCATCGGTGGAGCCATTTTATTTTACCCCGTTTGACAGAAAACGGCTACAAGCGGCTCCTGAAGCCGCTAGAGGAGCCCTGCCAAACAGGGCGTTACTCTTATTTGTGATTTAACCTATATTACAACAAGGAGCACCTAACTATCCTAGTGCTTAGCCTATTCTAGGGCTACAAAAATTACAGTGAGCATATAATAATACAAAAAAACTACCATAAAAATTTCAGGATTAAAGTTATCACCAATTTACCATAAAAATTCCTACAATATTTAACTTAGTAATATTAAGCACTCTCAAATGATTTAATAGCTCCTAGTATCAACATGTACATATATGAACTAAATACACTAACAGATAGAGCATAATTTTAGGAACTTAACAAAATTTGTTTCACAATTTTTGGAGACCTACATGATTTTATATGATTTATCTAAAATCAGCTTAAAAATTATATTAGAAAACTATTTCTAATTCCTTATGAAAAAGAAAATCGAATTCTCCCGCATGGCCCACACACACGGCCCATGCGACGCAGCGCACATGTGAGCGCGGTGCGGCCCGCGGTGCGGGCCACGCAACATCGGCCAACGCGGACACGGCCCACGACAGGGAAATCCTGCGTGCGCTGACATATAAGCGAAAATGCCCCTGGACTATAAACAAAACAACCCGCAGTCCACGTTACTATTCCTAGAGACAGCACCTATGCAAAAAGACCCTTGTACTCTCTCCTCTTCACAATGGCATGGTCCCTGGCCTCCCGCGCGTGCTCCGACACGGCGAGCGGTGGCACTTGCGACAGCGCCGGCCACCCGGGACCCATGCTAACCTAGCTAAGAGGCCGAATCTCACCAAGGGGGTCGACGTGTGGCAATGGGCAGCAGTTGCATGAGCCGGGACGCCATAGAAGGACCCATCCACGACGGTGGGCACCCTATGGCAAAGGCGACGACGTTCTGGTGAGCCGCAACAACAACAAGGCAGTAGGGGTAGCGGATGAGCAACCACAACTCACCAGTGACCTAACCGAGGTACCGGCTTGGCCGGAGACGACCCGAGCAAGGCTGGCCACGTGCACGCTGCGAGGTGAATGGTGGACCGCAAAGGCACGGCCGCGTCAGCGGCGAGGAGGCGATACTAGAGCTGCAACTAGCGTGCGTACGACGAAGAGGGGTTCTAGGCAGGGCTAGTAGTGCGGTCAATTCAACACAAGATGGCGAGGTTGGAGCTGACCATGGTGAGGCGGGCTAGGCCTTAATGGCGTGGCGGTGGGAGCAAAGCTCCAAAATTGGAGTTCGGACTGGCTGTAATCAAGGCGGGGTGGGGGGTCGGCAAGAGGACGTAAAGACAGAGACGCGGGCACGAGGAATTGATGAGGGGTGGTCGCTCTCTGGATCACCGTGACTGAGACTCAATGGTGGTGAAAGCTGAGGGAGAAAGAGAGAAATGAGGCGCGACAATCCGACGAGGTGGCGCGGTCTGTAACGGGCGTCGCAGCGAGCCATGTTCTTCATCCGCGGCGGTGGCGCGATGGGTCCTGATGCGCGGTGGTGGTGTCGGGGTGAGGCCACGTCAGTGGCGCCGCCATGCCCAAGCATGATGCCAGTGACGACGCCGAGCTAAGGTAAGAGGTCCCAAGGCCCAAACTTAGTTGAAATTAGGGTTTCCATTTTGAAATTTGGGGTAAAAGGGCGAAAATCATGATCTAGGGTTTCGGGAATTTGGGGGAAAGTTTTAATTTGGCCGTGATTTGCAAATTCTCTTCCTACATGCTAATCCGAACCCTAGTGGCTTAATATGCACCGTCTTAGCATAAGACATCATCAACAGGGGCTAATTAAGGCATGAACTTGGCTTAATGTAGAACATTAAGTATTACGTATATTGCTTTTCCATATAAGAGGTCTTGAGCATTCATGCTAATACTGAACCGAGTTTGATGGAGGTTTGTATCACGCCATTTTTTTAATTTGTCTCACTTTTTATTATCATTACATGAATGGTGTTTCTAACCAGATCGAGTGCAGTAATTTTCTTTGGAACTGAAATTATTACACTGTTGTAACAAAAAAAACTTACAGGATGTGCAAGGAGAATTGCTAGCTACGTATATAGACCAAACTGAAGAAACAGAAGTCTGTATGCTAAGTGTTTCTTTGTGATGAAAAAGTTTGATAGATAGAATCACATGCCTATATATGCCAAGAGTTGATAGGGGTATAATTTTACTGAAATTTTTATGCCTCCTGTATCTAAAATATTCCAGGAGGTATCTTCTATGCTATATTAGCTCCTCCCCAGCTATGCCCGGGGGCCTGATGATCCCTCGCTCATCACTTCTTCCACCATCGTCCCAACCTCCCTTTCTCTCTGCACTTCTTGCTTGTCTTTACTTCATCTTCAATTCGGCGCCGTGCATATACGAATTACGAACAGATTCAGTGATTAGCTAGCTGCCTGTATTTGTTCTTGTCTGCTTGATTTTGCCAGGACTGTTTTTTTCACGCTTTGTCTTGTCTGTGCATTGTTAATGAGTCGTGGCCAGGTTTCCTTTTCCATGAATCTGTGCTTTTCAATGTTACAAATCTCTTAAAACCTACCATTTCATTTCTTCTACTAGTACGACTACACTGATGAATTGTAAATGCTAATAGTAGTGGTAGTCGTCATATATATGTTTTCATCCTTCAAAGAAAATAAATTCCATCATCAAACTATACGATACCACCATCAATTTATTTCCGGAAAAGAAGGCATTCAAGTAGGATATAAATAAATGCCAAAAGGGGACTCGTATCTTCAGGATTAAAACCTACTGCATTGCATGCTCTCACTACTAGTCACAACTCACAACAGACCTACAGTCATCACTCACCTGAGACTGAGAGTTGATTAAAGTATGGTTGGTGTGGTGAATGAAGGCATTAAGCACTTTCTGCTGCATATACTATATATATATATATATATATATATATATATTATCTGCTGCTGCACTGCACTAGCTGTATATGTGTAGACTTTTCAAGAAGCCCGGTCATATCACTAGTAGAGAAAAGACCTTTGATCCCATCTCGAAATTTGGCTTTAGTCCCGCTATTTTTCGCGTCCGGGACTAGAGAGACCTTTAGTCCCGGTTTGTAGCTCCAACCGGGACTAAAGGTCCCTGCCCAACGGCTACTGCGGTAGACTTTTGCTGCAGGGGATCTTTCGTCCCGGTTGGAGCTACCAACCGGGACTAAAGGTTAACTTTTACTCCCGGTTGGTCCCTCCAACTGGGAGTAAAAGTCTACTCCTGGCTGGAGACTTCGTCCGGGACTAGAAAAGGATCTTTAGTCCTGGTTGCTGTCTCCAACCAGGACTACAGTTCCCCTCCTATATAGCCCTTCTTCCTCCCTAAGGCCGAGCCACTTCGAGCTCAGTGTTTTTTTGCTTCATCGCCGGCCTCTCTTCTTCCTCATCGCCGGTAATCACAAGATTTTCTTCGATTCCTCCATCGATTCTTCGGTTATAAATGTTACCAACTTTATACTCTCATGTTTCATCAGTAGCATATCTCATTTTGTGGACTAGATATATGTGGTTTTTATGGTGGAATTGTTTTTATTTGTAAGCCATTTAAGCTCAAAATCACTTTAAAGTTTGCATATTTGGATGAAGGAAGGTTAAAGTAGTTATTCAAAACTAGTATTCAGCTTTCATTTCTAGCATGCATAGCAAACTTCATGATTTAGAGATATAGAGAATTTTAGAGTTTTTTTAATTTTATTTGTTTATAAAATGAGAAATTTATATTATATTAAAAATGAGTATAGAGAGTAGATGGCAACTGCTTCTGGGTCCTCGGCCTCTCATCGGGTTCAAAAGCGACTGAGGCCGGACCTCCCTCTCATTGCATGCGGCAAGTGTGAGGAGAAGATTGTGATAGCGTACCGGGTGAGGAAGGAGTGTCCCAACAAGGGCCGTATCTTCTACAAGTGTCCGGATTGCAATGTGAGTTATTTTGTCGCATTTGATGATTATGGTTAATTTATACTTATTTTTATGATGATTGTGATTAAAATTCTATTTTTTGTTTTAATTTTAGTGGGATGGCACTGGATGTTCAGGCTGGTACTGGGAGTCAGAGTATGTTGAACATGTGCAAAACTCTCTTGCACAGGCGGCTACGGCGGCCGATGAGGCAGTGATCCTACGGAAGAAGCCCATAGATGTTGAACAAATGCATGATCTGTCTATTTTAGTTGGGATTGGTCGCGAAATCCTTATGCTGCTGAAGTGCATTTTAGCTTTAGTTTTTTTACTGGAAGTTGGGATTGTCTACATTGTAGCGAGACTTTCATAAATTAATACCTTGTATGGTGGCATGCATGTCGTATAATTAACTAATTATGTTCTAGGTTTTAATATGGTATGTATGTCATGTAATGCAGATGAGCCGGCATTGGATGTACAATGCTGATCGCCGCTCCCAAGAGTTCATTGAGGGCGTGCATTCTTTCTTACGTGTGGCCGAGGCAAACAAACGCGATGGTTTCATGTGCTGCCCATGTGCCATATGTAAGAATTTGAAGGAATATGCTAGCTCAAGGAGTCTTCATTCACACTTGTTGAAGTCGGGTTTCATGCCAAACTATATTTGTTGGACGAAGCACGGAGAAACCGGGGTTGTAATAGAAGAAGGTGAAGAAGAACAATGGGACGATGATGACATTATTGCTGAATATGGAGCCTTCAATGATACTTTGTAATGGGGAAGTCAAGAAGAGGTAGTGGCGTAAGATGAGCCCATTGATGATCTTGGTTAGGCCATTCGTGACGCACAAAGAGAATGTGAAAGTGAAAAGGAGAAGATCAAGTTCGAGCGCATGCTAGAGGATCACAAGAAATTGCTATACCCAACTTATGATGTGGGACAGAAAAAGTTGGGTACCACACTAGAATTGCTGTAATGGAAGGCAAAGAATGGTGTATCTGACAAGGGATTTGGGGAGTTACTGAAAATCCAAAAGAAGATGCTTCCGAAGGATAACGAATTTCCCGTCACTACGTACGAAGCAAAACAAGTAGTCTACCCTTTGGGATTAGAAATCCAGAAGATACATGCATGTCCTAATGACTGCATCCTCTACCGTGGTGAGGAGTATGAGAAGTTAGATGCATGCCCGGTATGTCATGCATCGCGGTATAAGATCAGGCGAGATGACCCTGGTGATGTTGAGGGCGAACGTCCCACGAAGAAAATCCCTGCCAAGATTATGTGGTATGCTCCTATAATACCACGCTTGAAACGTCTGTTCAGAAACAAAGACCATACAAAGTTGTTGCGATGGCACAAAGAAGACCATAAGGTAGACAATATGTTGAGACACCCTGCTGATGGGTCCCAGTGGAGAGCAATCGATAGAGAATTCCCGGAGTTTGCAAATGACGCAAGAAATTTAAGGTTTGCTTTAAGTACGGATGATATGAATCCTTTCGGGGAGCAGAGCAGTAGTCATAGCACTTGGCCTGTTACTCTATATATCTACAACATTCCTCCCTAGTTATGCATGAAGTGTAAGTTTATTATGATGCCAGTGCTCATCCAAGGCCCAAGGCAACCTGGCAATGACATTGATGTGTACTTGAGGCCACTAGTTGAAGAACTTCTACTTTTGTGGAACAGATCAGGTGTACGTGTGTGGGATGAGCACAAACAGGAGCACTTTGACTTGCGAGCATTGTTGTTCGTAACAATCAATGATTGGCCTGCTCTAAGTAATCTTTCAAGACAATCAAACAAGGGATATAATGCATGCATGCACTGTTTCGATGACATTAAAGGTATATTCATGAAAAAATGTCGAAAGGTCGTGTACCTTGGCCATCGTCGATTTCTTCCTGCGAATCACCCCCTAAGAAAGAAAGGCAAGCATTTTAAAGGTAAGGCAGACCACCAGACCAAGCTAGGCAACCGAACTGGTGAGGATGTACTCAATATGGTCAAGGATATGAAAGTAGTATTTGGAAAGGCACATGGCAGCGAACCTGTTTTGAATGACGCCGACGGTCACGAACCCATGTGGAAGAAGTCCATATTTTGGGAGCTACCCTATTGGCAAGTCCTAGAGGTCCGTAGCGCGATCGACGTGATGCACCTGATGAAGAATCTTTGTGTGAACCTGCTAGGCTTCATGGGTGTGTATGGAAGGCCTAAGGACACACTTGAAGCACAACAGGACCTGCGGTGTTTGAAAGAACGAGACAACCTACATCCAGAGAAGACAGATGATGGACGCCATTACTTAAGTCCTGTCAGCTACACTCTTAGCAAAGAAGAGAAGGAAAGCATGTTTGAATGCCTAGCAAGCATCAAGGTACCATCAGGATTCTCCTTGAATATAAAGGGTATAATAAATATGCCAAAGAAGAAATTCCTAAACTTAAAGTCCCATGACTGCCATGTGCTCATGACGCAATTGCTTCTAGTTGCATTAAGAGGAATTCTACCTCCAAATGTACGTCTAGCCACTGTGAAGCTATGTGCATTCCTCAATGCAATTTCTTAGAAGGCAATCGATCCAATGGATCTAGCTAAACTACAGAATGATGTGGTTCAATGTCTTGTCAGCTTTGAGTTGGTGTTCCCTCCTTCCTTCTTTAATATCATGACACACCTCCTAGTTCACCTGGTCAAGGAGATTAGCATTCTCGGTCCTATGTTCCTGCACAACATGTTCCCTCTTTGAGAGGTTCATGGGAGTCCTAAAGAAATATGTTCACAACCGTGCTCGGCCAGAAGGAAGCATCGCCAAGGGCTATGGAACAGAGGAGGCCATTGAGTTTTGTGTTGACTTTATTCCCGACCTTGACCCGATTGGTGTTCCTAAATCGCGATATGAGGGGAGACTAAGTGGAAAGGGGACACTAGGGAAGAAAACATATATTGGTACGCAAGACAATTATTTTAATAAAGCACACTACACAGTTCTGCAAAACTCCTCCTTGGTGGATCCATATATTGAGACACATAAAGAGTTGCTCCGATCCAAGTTTTCAGGGAATTCTGAAGCTTGGATTACGCGTCAGCACATGGAAACTTTCAGCGACTGGTTGCGAAAATAATGTCAGGGTGATGAGAGTATTGATGAGCAACTATATTTGTTGGCTAGGCAGCCATCGTGGCATATCCTCACATACAAAGGGTACGAGATAAATAGGAATACATTTTACACAGTAGCCCAAGATAAAAGGAGCACCAACCAAAACAGTGGTGTCCGCATAGATGCCACCGACCCTAATGGAAATAAGCAAACATATTATGGCCGCATAGAGGTGATATGGGAACTAAACTATGCATCTACTTTTAAGATATCTTTGTTCAAGTGCCAATGGGTAAAGGCGACTGGAGGCAAGGTAGCAGTCAACAACCAGTATGGAATGACAACCGTGGACCTCAACAATATTGGGTACAAAGACGAATCATTCGTCCTTGCCAAGGATGTGAATCAGGTGTTCTATGTCAAGGACATGTCTATAAAACCAAAGAGAGGGAAAAACAACAACGACTCAATCAATGAGCCAAAACGCCACATAGTTCTTTCAGGAAAAAAAACATCATCGGAATTGAAGACAAGTCAGACATATTAGAAGATTATGAAAAGGATGACCGAATTCCACCCTTCACAGTGAACAAAGACCCAAGCATCCAGCTAAATGATGAGGACACTCTATGGTTACGGCGCGATCATAACCAAGGGATATACGTTAAGAAGAAGTTCACTACTGTGCCCGCTTGATCTATATAGTGTATTCATATTTCTGTCGTGTATTCAAATTTTCTACAATTTAAATGAATTTTCTGCTTGACGGTGGATTTCCTGTGGAGAATGTGTGATGAAAAAATAAATGATCAACGTCAATAAGATGTGAATACTAATTTCCTGTCTAAAAGCAATAGTTTTAATGATTTTAATTAAGTAGTATATTTTTGCATGGTGAAAATTATGATTATTATTTACACTATGTTAAATATTTATACGGTAAAACAAAAGAGTTTAGGTTACAATTTTTTCTTATGTACAATAATGCAAAACTAGGTCCCGAAATTCTTTTTGTAATTTTTTTGCTAATATTTTATTAACTAGGCAATTAACAACTCTCTGCATATTTATATAAAAGAAATATATAAAAAAAGAAAAACTTCTACAAACTGGCGGGAAGGCAAACTGTAGCCCACCTTTACTACCGGGTGGACCAACCACCCGAGACTAAAGGTCAGACCTTTAGTCCCAGTTCTAACCATCACCTGGGACTAAAGAACCTTTAGTCCCGGTTCTAACCATCACCCGGGACTACTAAAGATGGGCTGCGTTTTCGCGGCCCACCAAAATCCCCTTTACTCTCGGGCCATGGCTACACCCGGGACTAAAGGTCAGACCTTTAGTCCCGGTTCTAACCATCACCTGGGACTAAAGAACCTTTAGTCCCGGTTCTAACAATCACCCGGGACTATAGGTCCCCCTTTATAAACCACGCCCTTCTCCCTTAGTTCTCTTCCTCTCTGTCTCCGCCGCCTTCTTCTCCAACCGGATCCAGTAGCCGCCAAGCCTTCTTCTCTGTCGCCTCATCTTCTCCACCAGATCGATCCGATCCAAGCGGCCATTGCGCCCTAAGCGACCACCTAGCCTCGCCTTGTCACGCCATGCAGAGACGTCACCGCCCCCACGCACGCTGCTGCTTCTTTCTTCGCCGGCCAACAAGCTTGCGCCTCGTGTCGTCCTCGTCCCTGGCCCACCTCGCCCCCAAACAGTTCAAGGTTCTTCGAGGTGTCTATCTCCTCCAATTCATCCCCTTCTTCATCCTCCTCTCCGTGCTATGTTTGAACTTTGAAGCCCTCATTCTTGTGTTAGATCCGTGAGTCTTCTCCAAGATCCACAGCAGGCCGGCCACATCATCTCTATTATGGCACGTCTTCTCTAGGTTTGGCCTGGTCTCTCTCTTCCTCTACACTCTCTTGCTGCTGTATGGCCAACTCATTCAGTGTTGTTGCTCAATGAATGTATCGCTTTGATTCATCGTCCGTCCCCTCTGCTCTAGTGGCCTCATCGGCACCTGATCGAGAGCAGAACTGACCTCTCATTCGCCTAGTGTTCATCTTCTTCCTAGTATTGGGTAGATTTGGATACGGTAAATTGAGGAACCGACCTCCCATCCGGCTAGCTCGCTAGTGTTCATCATTGTACTAGTATTGGCTAGATTCAGTAGTGTAGGGTTGATATTCCCTTGATGATGCCGTCGTCGGGGTTCTGTTGGGTCTCCTTGCCATCCTTTTTTTTAGAGCTAGATATTATATTTAGAAGCAAGAGAAAAGCATATCAATAATGATGGCCTTTTCTACCGGGAGAGCGATAGTGAGCGCAATCGCTCATCACAATTCCTCATCTCATTGTGAGTCCTCATCAAGGATTTGATATTTAGGCTACTAGAAGAGGAATTGGAGTAGTAATATGGATTAGTTTTTTTTACTCACGAGTACTCATTTAAAATCGATGTGATTAGCTATATTTTGTGCTTTTTTGGGTCTCGTCTCTTACTCATAGTTATTGGATTTATTTTGAAACAAAATTATACATGCACTTCTAGCTTGCATTAGAAAAATAGATAATTATTTTCTAGCCTTTGCAATTGGTGCATACTATTTTTTAGTAAAGTCTAAGTCTCTAACATGTTTTTTGGCTGCAGGAGCTGGACCTCGCGTTTGACACCTTGGATGTGAGCCACCGCCGCCACCATATATAATCCGTTTATGATGGATTAATTGCTCCAACCTTTTGTAATCGGATGGATGCGTGTGCCGAGCCCTCGTGCCGGCAATCTTGTAATACGATTTTGCGCTGAGCCATCGAGCTCAGTGGAGCACGGGTGTGGCCTGGTGTCTCGTCATTTCCTCCTTTTTGTGCGGTAGCTTATGACGACATCGGCCCCCAGATCCGAGACGTTCGACGACGTCCATGACGTTGTAGTAGTAGGGCACGTAGTTCTCGTACTCGGGCGGGCATACCTCCGCCTCCTTGGTGCGGACTAGTTAGAAAATTATAGAAAATCCGTACTAGTTGAACTTGCGGACCGTGTTCATCTCGGCTAGCATATTCTCTGTCGAGCGGTAACGGACGTCAAGGAGGAGCTTTGATTCTACGAGGGAGAGCGGCAATGGTTGTGGAAGACCGTGTTCCCTTCCTTGTACAATTGGAGCTCTTCCGTGGCCAAGTACGGTGCCGTCCGGTGGAGAAATGCTCGCCGAGATGATCACATAAGCAAGGTCAACTAGTACGGATGGTTATTTATTCACACGTCCTGAAATCGTCGTAGTAGTCTGTCAATCACCATACCCAAACATATTATATATATAAATATAAACGATAAACGATTATTATGTGTGTACACTCCCATTCTTCTGTTAACCTACGGAAATATCATGCGAATTACTTACCTACCGCAGTAAAAGACGAGAACACAATGACCATGGCCACGGCCATGAAAAATGCCAACGACACAACACTAGCAACCTTCTCGGCAAGCACCATTGTGTTGTTGGGGACGAATTACTATATGGAGAGAAGCACTTGTTCCTCTCTGATCTTGATAAGAATTTAATTTAGGATGATATCCTTCAACATTTCACGTTGCAAACGGATGATTATGATGCTATCAACGATGATGAATTGAAGAAACTAGTTTGAAAGTGGGCTATGAAGAAGATGGCCACACAATTCCAGACTAGGAAGAAATCCCTATACACGAAATACGTCAAGAAGAACCTAACGTCCAATTTCAATACTAGCGGCTCGCTCGCGAAGTTGAGGCCCTACTGGAATGATTTTGTACAGTACAAGACATCGGAAGAGGGTGAGAAGAAACCAAGAGAATGCCCGACAGAAGGTATACCACCATGGCATGGGATTAGGTGGCTACGCGACTGCCATTCCCAAGTGGGAGAAAATGGAAGCGGACATTCTTGCCAAGGGTATCACACTAGAATCACTCAATTGGCCCAAACGTGCGAAGAATTAGTTTTTCGCTCATGGGGGAAGACTGGACCTAGAGACCGGGAAGCAGGTTCATGGCCCAAAACTTGAAAGAGCAACACAAAGATTGTCTTATGCTCTACAAGCTAAAGCTATTGGTGCGTCCAGGCCCAATAGAGAGAAGGATGAACTGACGTATGCCATCGGGACCGCTGAACACAGTGGCCGAACGAGAGGTTTAGGACGGAACATTTCTTGGGAGCATGGTTTCCCTGACGACAGAGATACCTATAGAAGCCGGCAGAGAAGGAAGGATGAGGATGCAGCGTAGATCAGCAGGTTGGAGGAATTGGTTCGTGAGTCACGGGAGGCGTTGCTTCAAGCACAGGAGCGCGAAAAAGACATGCAAGCTAGAATGCAGGACAAAATCATAAAGCAAGTGCAAATAGCAATGAGTGCCCAAGGGCAGGCATCAGATCCAGGAATCAACATTAATATTAGCCTCCTGATCAGTTGAAAAGCAGTTGCGCTTCCACGGAGTTGCCAAATCAAGATGACGCAATGCTACGTTTCCCCGTGGATGACATCACTGCACTGTTTACATCATGTGAGCTACATATTCCAAAAGAGAATGCCACAATCATGGTGGCTCTCGGTGTTTTTTCTCCTCCAGATCCTACCAAGACACCAAGAATTCATAGGCCAATAATACCATCTGGATATATTAGCGTCTCAGTGGATAGAGTTAACAAAGGTTTTAGTGATCTGCCTCCTGATATTCCAGGAGGTGATGGGGAGAAGACTCTAGGAGAAGCAGAGAAGACATTCATACTATAGCGCAAGCGCTACATCATTATTCCCGGGGTCTCTAGTCCACCGTCGCTTCCTCAACTGCCAGACAATAGGTGCGGACAAAAGTTAACGAAACATTTTTTTCACAAATTTTCTATTGACATGCATGATTAATAATAACAATTTCTTATACCTAATTATTCTTTTTTGTAATCACACAGCAGGACCTCCGCCAACCTAAGTCCAATTATTCAATCTCCAGATCATCATAGTGCTCTGGGCAATGATTATACAACGCCGCCACCACTGCCACCTCCAAGGAGGTCTCCAACGCCTCCAATGAGGTCTACAATGGCTGCCCCGCCTCCCTTGATGATCAAGAAGCAGCCGGCTCCTAAGAGGTCCGCCCCGCAAACGAAGCCGTTGGCCCACCAGCCGGCAAAGAAGAAAGCCTCCTCTAATCCAGTTATTCCCCAAAAACTGTCTTACGAGAAAAGTGAAAAGGAATTAAAGGATGCAGTACAAAAAGATGTAAAAAGTTTCTTCGAAAAAGTAAGAAAGCAACGAGAAGTGAGGGAGAACCCAGAGAAACCGTACTTCTACCTACCTCTAGATCTTCTAAGAAAGAAGGTGGACCAGAAAAAGCGAGAATCTCAAAAGACCCTACCAAAATCGGACTACGATCGCTCTCTCACCAAGTCATTTGATGCGGCGCAGAAAAAGATTAGAGCAGGGAAAGGTGTCGCACAACTCGAACAACAATCGCAATAATCAGTCCCCCCTCTTGTCATTCGTAATGAATATGGTTCAAACTTAGACTTACCGGACGTCGATTTTGAGGACCTGGTTCGGTTTTACAAGGATACTGGTTTGGACCTTGCCCAAGTGCTCGCTGAAGGACCATCTGCTCCGAAAGTGGATCCTTGAAAGAAATTTGAACATGGAAAGAGTCTATACAACCCTGAGGCCTTAGGTGAACTGGGTACGCAAATGTACCTGCTAAACAAGTGGTACATGACGGCGTGTAAACGGGGAGAGAACTTTGTTTCTGTCGGAGTTAGAAACCAACATTACTTCTGTGGCGATGATGTTATATATGTCGAGTTTGGAGAATTACACCAACTATGCCACCTGGACTCTTTCGACAAAAGTCTCATTAGCTGCTATTGTCTGTAAGTGTGCTTATTTTTCTACTATTAAAGTGTATATATATAAAGCTATATATATATATATATAAATTATATATCCTCACACTATATTTTTATATATGCAGATATGAGATGACAGAACTCAGAAAGAGACAGGATAATGATGTTGGTTTCGTTGATCCAAATGTCGTATTCAAACACCCTGATCCCCCGTCTGGATGGAAAGCTGAACTCGAGAAAAATCTCATGAGGTTCTTAGTGAACCAACAAAACAAGGACATACTCTTCCTCTACAACTTCAAGCGAGTGTTAAATAATTAATGCCGATCATATGTACATTTGTTCAATTATTTGCTTACTAGCTAAGCTATCTCCCATATATACATATGTTGACTCTAGTTAATGTCGATCATATTTGTGTATAAAAACATATGCAGCAATCACTGGATATTGATGGTCATCGATATGGCCAATAGTCGGTTGAGCATATTAGACTCGTTAAGAAAAGAGCAAACAGATTACCAAGACATGATAGATATTATCTAAGGGTAATTTGATCTCTCTAGCAACTATATATACCCCGATCTCTTAATTACAACAATTATTAAAGGCCAAATTAATTTTTTTATTTTATTGGGCGCAGTGTTTGGAAAAGTTTCATTGAGGAACACCACATGAAACATTGCAAAGCGTCACTGGATATAATCGCACACAAAGTAAGTACTAGCTATATTTATATATATATATATATATAATTCAATTAACACCATGCATGCTTTCAATTCACCGGATCTTTTTTCTCGTAAAAGTGGGTTCTGATGCAAGAATAGGGGAACAACTACTGCGGATACTATGTTTGCGAGTTCATCATGGCGTACTCAAAAAGAACTCCTGAAGAGAACATCAAAGTATGTTATATAAATATATTCATATATTTATAATTTCTTTTATTGCTCATATATATAAGTAATCACGTGACCAACATATATATATATATATATATTAATACTTTTCCTTTAACTTTTATTGAAGACTCTATGGTTGAAGGAAAAAATCATACGACGTAACCAACTGAAAGCAATTCAAGAGACCATAGCAGGATTTCTTAATGATTAGGTCTTAAACCCCGCCGGTGAGTTCTACAATGACGTGAACGAAACATGAAAGCCAAACCAGATGGAGTGAATTTGTTATCCCAAGAATATGATAAAATATACAATGCAAGCTTTATTTGTAATATATATATATATATATATATTATATGTATATAAAATAACGTACAATATATGTATATGCATATAATATATACGTTAGTTTCATACTTTAGTTTGTACAAAATGTTCGAACATTATATTATAAACGTGTAGAATACATATATTATTAGCAGCATAGAATGCGTATTCGAAAACATATTCAAAAACCAAAACGAATCATCAATTGAAAATACAAACAAAGAAAAAGAAAATAAAACCTTTAGTCCCGGTTGGTAATACCAACCAGGACTAAAGGGCCGGCCCACGTGGCCAGGCCGGGAGGCCTCTTTAGTCCCGGTTGATATTACCCCGGGCGCGAAACCGGGAGGGACCCTTTAGTCCCGGATTCGTGCTCCCGGTTCCAAAACCGGAACTGAAGGGGGTTGAGAACCGGAAGTACAGCCCGTTTCTCTAGTGTATATCCTTTATTTCTCAAGAAAGCAAGTGTGCTGTGTTCTTCTCCTGATTTGGTTGAAGCTCTCCAATCCTTTTCGCCAACGAACTTAATCGGTACTTGCTCAACTTTATTGCTCCACGATAGTGTATCGAAACTTCCTACAGTCTTACAAGTCAGTACAGATGCTGGCGTCTTAAAACCATAGAAGACCTTTACACAGTTGGTTTACAGCAACAAGTAAATGCACTCGGTTTTTATTTCTACCTAAGGTAACAGTACAAGAGTCCTTAATATTGCAAATGTACTGCAGTACTTGTTTACTTTGCCTGAGCATAATATAAGTTCATGAATTTTGATCTGTTTATGTAAAATAAATTGCTCACAGTTGAAGAAGATCGTCGATGTAAGAGGAAACCAATAGAACCATGCACAAATGTTAATTCTTCATTTTTCTTATTGGTTCTCAGTAATCTCAGATCAGTCATATATGTTTGAGATGATACTCTACAACTACAACTGACATTTCAATCTGTCATGCAGAACATGATGGATGGGCACCATCAGCTCGCTATGATGCAGCAGCAGCATCAGAACCACAGCCACCAGCAGCAGCACCCGCCGCAAGCAGCCACGAGTCAGAGCGATGCACGCGGCCCACGCCACGACGAGCTGCTGATGGAGAGCAAGTCTGCCAGCGACAACATGGAGGGAGGTGCCGGGTCAGGCTCCGGTGGTGAGGAGCTGCAGGAGGATCTCAGCCTGCAGCCAGCCCGCAAGAAGCGCTACCACCGCCATACCCAGCACCAGATCCAGGAGTACCCGCACCCTGACGACAAGCAGAGAAAGGACTTGAGCCGGGAGCTGGGACTGGAGCCTCTCCAGGTCAAATTTTGGTTCCAGAACAAGCGTACCCAGATGAAGGTACTGACATCGTCACCAAATATCATCACCTGCTTGCATTCACGGTATGCTGCGTTACTATATGTGCTAATGGAGTATCATGGATGGATGGATGGATGCGCTACTGCAAGCAGCACACAGATGGCAGCTGGCGAGTGTAATTTTGCCGAGTGTATTTTGAAAAAACACTCGACAAACCATTTTTTTTACCGAGTGTTAAATTTGACACTCGGCAAACCATTTATCGAGTGCGCGATAAAAAAAAACTCGGCAAATAGCCGTTTACCGACACTGTAGATGACGTGTACTATTTGCCGAGTGTTACACTCAGCAAAATCTTTGCCGAATGTTTTTTAATCTTTGCCGAGTGCCTGTGGCACACGGCAAAGTCACTGTTTCTGGCATTAGCCTGTTGGATGTGCAACTATATGCGTCGCCATGCATATGTGCATGCATGCCTGTGTCCGATACAAGCTCGATCGGGATCTTGGAAGCCGGGGTTGATGCGTGCACGTGTGATGACCAGCTCTAATGATCTTGCATGTCTGGATCGAGGAAGGAAGCGACATGCTTTGCCGCCGATTGACGTTCCACTAGTCCCATCGTGAGCCTTGGATGGACGCCGCCGCCGCCGTCGCTTTGCCTAGGGCCTTCGGGTGTTGGTGCGTGTGCTTTCGCTTGGGTCAGCGCTTTGGCTGATCAAAGTTGGTGCAGCTTGGTGTTCCGGCGACGGGAGTAGATGCATCTTGAGAACAAAACTTCTCCGTCGATCGGTACGATCGATCTTTGCGCAAGATTTCCCTACCTAACGTGTCTCTATCGGTATTTTTTACCGGCGGATATTTGGTTCCTGTGGAACTTCATTGGGTGCGAAGATCAATCATAGTAGAGACACGTGATTTATATTGGTTCAGGCCCCTCGGGAAGTGAATAAAAGCCGTACGTCCAGTTGCTACTATTGTATTGCTAGTATTCGACGACATTGCGTTTACAATGTAGCTATGCCTATAAGAGAGTTGATAAGATATTCTATATTCGATCGTTACAACATGGGACATTGCTAGCTATTTATATCCAGGATCAACAGTTCACCCAAGCTAAGTAAGCTATGCTTATGAGAGAGTCAATGAGATATTCCATATTCGATCGTTACAATAGGGGTATTACTAGCTATTTATATCCGGGATCAACAGCTCACCCAAGCTAAGTAAGCTATGCCTACGAGAGAGTCGATGAGATATTCCATATTCGATCGTTACAACAGAGGGTATTGCTAGCTATTTATATCCGGGATTAACTTGTCCACAAGCTAAGTAGTCGTGCCTCAATCGGAGTTTTGGCGTAATCCGGAGATATCCTTCCTTGAATAGGGTTGTCGTGCCTTGTCAGATCTCTTCTGATCCAGAGTCGGTATTTAACAATTCAGTCGAGATACCCGGAGGTACGACATTGACACTATGCAATAAAGTTAAAATATGGCACATAAATCAGCCACCCTACGTGCGTCTCACTTTATGTAGACTAGGTGGCCAAAATTGCCTTGGCTCAGCCAAGGACCCTAAACCAAATGTTAGCCAAATAACGAGCCAAACAAAAATTGGCTCGACATCTATGATGTTTTGTTTGAGAAATGGGATAGTCTTTCATCTTTTCACTCCTTATTTTTTATTTAGTTTATAGAATAGAATAGATCGATGTATTATAATTTTATTTCTCACGAGCTAATATTAAGTACTATTGTGCGGAATAGGATCATTCCCCAAATTTAAGCAATGAAAATGTAGCCCCTCATCTAAACACACCCTATATATATTTACAGGTCACTTCCTCGTAATAATAAGATAAGAGCTACTCTTACTCTCTGTGTTCCAACTTGTAAGTCGTTTAGTCGAAAAAAAAACTTGTGAGTCGTATTATTTTTTGGATATACATGTTCCCTAGAACGACATTCGATTTGTAATAGGTGAGAACCTTTTTACGGACCAATTCACTATCTTTGATCGCATTCATCTATCTGTTTGAAATCAAGTTATGTAAAATGTCCATATAAAAAAAGTTATGTAAATGTCCTCAGTCTCAATTAAAAAAACTCTATAACCAGCTAACCCACCGTGTTACGTACTTACGTGCCATTTCACCAGGAAGAAATGAAATCAAATTCCATGTCAGGCTCCTTCCGGCACCTGACAGGTCAAATTACATTCAAGCTCCTTCTCCTTTCCGTTCCACGGCACAGTAATCCTCCCAACCGGACAGGACAACGGGATGGAACCCGCCGCGGCCGCCGGAGAGTCCCGTGATCCGCCGCCGCCGCCGCCCCCGGAGGATCTCTCTACTGTGGAGCCTTCATCCTCCTCCTCCTCCTCTTCCTCCGCCACGGCCGTTGTTGCCCCGGGAACGCAGGCGCCGGCGCCGGCCGGGGCGCGGGAGGTCGCGGCGGCGATGGAGGCGGTGGAGCGGGACGCGGCTGCCATCGCCGAGAGCGACGCCTCCCTCCGCGTCGCCCTCTCAAACGTACGTACTCTCTCTTTACGTTCCAACACAGGGCGAGCCTTTCGAGCTCTGCTGCAGTGCTGCTAGTACTGCTACCGTTCACTGATAGATTATGATGAATCTTACTGTTTCGACGCGGGGAACCGAAGGTCACCTCGACGTCCGCGGAGAACATGGAGTGCTTGGGGGACGTCATCGGCCGCTTACAGGAATCCGGTGAGGCCGCGAGACTGTTGACGTCTACTAGGCTCTTCTCTCGATTGTTCGGATTTTTATGTTCGAAGTCGGGGGAAACTAAATCTCTGATATTGGGAGGTGTGAGCCTTCAAATCAAAGGCCACATTTTACCGTTGCAGCATTGATTGCAAGGTTTCCGTAGGTTGCTGTGTGGATTTCTGTAAGATGTAGTTTGTTGTGTTTGGGGTTGTATCACATATGATTTCATTGCACTGAAATGTCTAAACATCGATTGCTTTGTTGGTGCTCCAGTTTATGATCATTACCTCCACTATATTATGTTTTGCAGCACTTGAAGCATCTTCGAAAGGAAATAAATACATCAATTCGTGCTTGAGGTGATCAGCTTGACCAAAATGTTCTTCACCTTTCATCTTGGCATGCTTTAGTGTGCTAGTACAGTATGTAGACAGCTTATGTTCTCGCTTGTGCGATGCGAGAAGACCGCGACTCGAATCCAGGACCTTCCGGTCACAGGCGGTAAGACTCTACCGCTTGCACCAGGACTGCCCTTCCATTCTCTGATAATATAGGGGCAATTTATTATTTTCCAACAACAAACAGCTTGTTCGGTTGGCTGGTTCGTTTCGTTGCTGGTTCGTGAAGAAGTACTGCTGGCTGGTTTGTGTGAGAGAAAAATATTGTTCCGGCTGGAAATTTACGATCGTTTACGACAAGCCACAGCCAAACGAATAGGTTGAAAGCCTTTAAGTCCCAAATAAGTTGGGGTAGGCTAGAGTTGAAACCCAGCAGAAGCAATCAAGGTTCAGGCACGTGAATAGCTGTTTTCCAAGCACTCCTATCTAAGGCTAAGTCTTTGGGTATATTCCATCCTTTCAAGTCTCCTTTTGTTGCCTCTACCCAAGTCAACTTCGGTCTTCCTCTGCCTCTCTTCACGTTACTATCCTGGCTTAGGATTCCACTATGCACCGGTGCCTCTGTAGGTCTCCGTTGGATATGTCCAAACCATCTTAACCGGTGTTGGACAAGCTTTTCTTCAATTGGTGCTACCCCTAATCTATCACGTATATTATCGTTCCGAACTCGATCCCTTCTTGTATGACCGCAAATCCAACGTAACATACGCATTTCCGTGACACTTATCTGTTGAACATGTCGTCTTTTCGTAGGCCAACATTCTAAACCATACAACATAGCAGGTTTAATCGCTGTCCTATAAAACTTGCCTTTTAGCTTCTGTGGTACCATACAACATAGGGGCAATTTATTATTTTCCATTGCAAAATTTTGCAATCTCTTATTATCCATCACTGACACATGGAGCCTACCTGTCACTGACTATGACAAATAAGGGACTGGGAAAAGTCTATGGTAGGGAAGAAATTTATTCAATATATTTTTGCAGGTTGAATGAAGAAATGAGAGGCTTGGAAAGCTTAGCTATGCAACTGTATCCTTTTGTTAGTTGCTGACAAATTTAGTTCTATTATATGCTGTGGAATTGGTGAGTGGCCATCTTAATATGATTCTCCCAATTTGTGTACTTTCCGTAGCTAGCTTAATGCTGTTCATTACGGAGTTACTTGTTAAATCTTAATACTTTGAAAGGAAGATTCTACGGAAGAATGTTCATTAGATTTGGCTCAGTCAATTGCTTCGCCTTCCCGAGTCAATGGATACTATCAGTACCTCATACAAGGTAACTACCACGGGAAATCTGTGACGTGCTTTTTGGGTTACTATGAGTAGGCTTTGGTGAATGGACACCTTACTGTACAGGTGCAGGTGCATCTGTCGGTAGGCCCATTTATGTTATGTTTTTATATATACCATCGCCAACTAATTTGAAATGTAGGAAGGTACTCAATACTTCACTCTAAGATAATACCTGATGGCTTATTATCCACCTTCTTTGCTGAATGCTCGTCGAATGTTTACTTTGACATCAATACAGACTACTAGTTCGTCATGTGTTTACTTTTGATTTGACATGAATACTGAGTTATCGACTACTGGTTATTTTCCCGCTGTGGTGCACATGTACTGATTCTTCTATACTGCTTCAGGTTCTTAGGAAATTCATACACCAAATGTATGTCATGCATTTTAGTTCCAAGGCAACCAACTGCTGGAAATATGAAGTGGCTTATAGCAACAAAGGAGGACCGGAGGACTTCCCCTTTTCATGGCATGATAAAACACTACTAATTCCTGATTTGATTTACGTTTCCATCTTATCTGTATTTGTAAACAATAATAGGCATTTATTGAAAACATCTTTATCTTCTTGTGATGCGTGCATGAAGTTTGTATGTAAAATGGGTCATTCAGCCCATGGACTGTCTGTGTAAATTGGAGGGAAATGGCAACAGAGGTTTTCCTGTTATATATCTTTGCTCTACCATTTCTTATCTTTGTTTTCTCTCTTGAATTTGTGATAATGAACCCACTTGTGTAAATTGTACGGTATTTAGTTTCAGACTTGAGCTTAACATGAAAATGGTAACTTTCTAACTGCCTTTTTTTAGGCACTTCAAAAATTGTGATCCCAAATGTTCCAAATACCTTTGCTACTTTGGTTCTACATTAGGACTGTGCACACAACTTTCTTGTCCTTGATGGTGTCAGGGTTAGAAAAACTGAATTAAAAAAGATTGCTGGACCCTGGGTGGTATCTGTTTAGCGTTATTACCAGTCATCTCTCGATTTTTATGTATTTTCTGGAATTTGTAGCATCACAAAACATATAATGTGTACTCATTAAATCAATAAGAAAATAGATCAAAAAACATTTCGCTACTAGTAGCTACAGCACTACATGTAGTCTAGTACCCATAGGTAACACTGGAACAAATGCACTTCTTAGTGTGGAGCTGATGTGGTTCCTATTTTGCCACTTTTATACTAGACAAACTGAATATTTGTTTTGGTGAATGTTGAGAACCACTGTTAGTTTGTTTCCAGGTAATCTTTTGAGTCTTTTGATTATACAGAAAAAGTGATAAGTTGAAAACATCAGATGCTGTATTAGTGCTTCTAACAGAAAAGCAATCAGATGACCATATTGATAATAAGGTAATCGGTTCCTTCATCACTCTTTGGAGGTCTGCATGTACTTCAAAATTTGTTCTGAGATGATACTTGATAAATAACTAGGAGACCTAAGTATGTTGGAAATGCTTTCTGGATTTGTTCTTCAAATCTTCAGTATTAAATATTGTTGCTTTATGTTTTGCCTACTTGCCTTTTTATGTTCTTCAGGTCCTAGAATGATAAGGTGGCTTCTTCAAAGGAAGCAAAGAATGATTTTCCAGTCCTACTGGTGCTGTTACCTGTTCTCAGATACAGTAAGGTTCTGATTCTCATCTTTATAATACAGCAAGGTTTTGATGCTCAGACATGGAAAATATACTCTAGAATGGGTGTTTGTTTCATTTAATTTATTTACATATTCCCATCCAGATGATATTCAAAGTCTCAGCTTTATAACGGAAGTGTATCTCTAGTACCTACCAAAGTCAGTAGTCTTTCACCATGACAAACTTGACTAATTGGAGAAACTGTTGTTGAAGCAGGCATCTTACATACATTTTCATGCCATACAGAAGTTGGAATGTCTTAACTTCTAAAAGCAGGAAATCATCTAATGAGATTAACTTATTTTGTTCTCTCACATGAAGCGGCAATTATATGTCTCACTTAAGGCTATTATACAACAATATATGGGTAACAAAAACAGGTACAAAGAGGTACATTAGACATCGTTGACAGCTGCTCTCCAAGGAACTTTACAGCAAAGAATCTGTCTTTGCAGGTAGCCTCCTGAAGAAGTTTGCTGGTGCTGACGGCACCTTGTGGCGAAACCGAGGATGCCTCATCCAGAAGAACCCAAGGCAGAGTTCAATCACTTGGAATGGTGTCACATATAGTATAATCGCAGTAATCAGGCAAAATATTAGGAACATAGCTGTTGCCCTTGGGTCCCTCCAGCTCAGCAGTGACTGTAATCTCTCTCCCTGAGTGGCAATGTCCCCAACAACTGTCTGTATCCTCCCAGCAACATGCCGTAACCTGTCATACCTCATCCTAATGAGATCTGGGCTCCTTGAGGTTGGGAATGTGTCAAATTCTTCATCAAGCTCATCTGGATGTGCAACATCAGCGTAAGATATTCTTGTGTTCATGTGTGGTGGGAAGCGTGGCCGGAACCGGTAATTCCACAACCCTATCAAGAACATGTAGAGGAAGATTGTTGGCAGGATAAGGTCTGGATAGAACACAAGCATGATAAAGAGCACATGAACCAACACTGTGGTGACTGGGTTTTTCCACTGACAAACATCACCGAACCACTTCCCTGCAGCAATGACCCCTGAGAAGACTTGCATAAGACGGAAGAAGTTAGCTTTGCTCCGTCGCATGCTCCACAGATGAGAGCGAGCATCTGACATAAACTCAACAACTTCCCTGCGAACTGGTGGCTCCATACGCCCCAGGCGCTGCGCAACAAGCTGCACAGCCTGGTGGCGGAGTATTTCCTGCTGAACTATTGACAGAGGTTGCGCATAATGCATCTTGGGCAAGAGGGGCCTAGAGTATGTAAAGAGCACATTGATAAGGGATGATGTTGTGAACCGGATGGCAAGATGTAGTTCACCCATCTTTTTAACTCCTGATGGGCTGAGGACAAGCAATGGATATGTGTGTGTGTACACACGCGACGTCTCAAGTGTTGAAAGTCGAATTCTCACTTTGCCGATGGGTTTATCCATGTGGCCTGAGGAACCGTGGTTGTTATCTCCACTTACGTGGCAGTTGTCAAATAGACCAATTGTGAGTACAGTTCCATGATCAAAGACTTCCCATGTGTACTGCTCATTGAATCGAGGGCTCAAGTTGTCAACTATTGTGCGCGTCCGGATCCATTTTGAACCATACTTGGCAACACAATATGCATCACACGACCCACGGTCGTTTCTGGTTTTTTGTTGGATTGAGACCATTTGCACTTAAAATGCCAACTTCAAGCATGCCAATTGGTGGCTTCCACAACTGCTTCATTGTTGGACGGAGATCACTGCAATATTGTGTGGACTCATCAAGCACATGATAACCACCTTCAAGGCAAACACGAAGGTTTACCTTTGCATAGAACTTGTCTTCCTTTAGCTGGTTCACATCAATTATTCCTGGCCTTCTTAGATCAAACCATGCTGGCCGTACCGGCTTGTGATCAGCCCGCCTTGGAAGCCTTGCGAGTGGTATGATAGCTTCACCAATCACCTCATCTTTGTTTTGTGCTACACGGTCTTCTACTGATATGATCAAGTCGTCCTCAAAAGGCTCTGCTGCAACAAACATCAGCTCCTCATTCCACATGAAGTTTCTGGTTGGTGAGCGAACTTGCCTTGTCTTCAACAATTGATGGCCCAGCCTCACTTTTACCAGTACATCAGGTATGTGGTTCTCCATTGGGTATATATCATGTGCCTCAATTACATTGACTCTCACATACCACATTCTTGGCGCAGGGTAGACCTTCCCACGGATATAATTGTGAAGATGGGATTCAACTGGTGTTGACCCTGCATGAATGGCGCTTGGGAAGCATTCATCTGCTTGAGTACCATACCAGACTGCAAGCATCAACTCCCCTCTGTCCCTCATGCCATCCTTGCCCATAAGACGATACCACTCTGGTGCCAATGGACTGTCTGGAGGGACCCTTAGAGGGACCTCATTCAGGTCAATACTCACTCGACCGACATAGTCATCCCTAAGGACATCCTTGTCCTTCACAACAACTTCAAGCATCGTTGACTGCATGACTTCCTTAGGGAATGCGAACACCTCATCCCACTCGGGCCTCTGGTTCTTCTCAAAGTACTTTGTTTTCATTTTGTAGTTCCCAAGGTGCACCTCCACATAAGGATCAAGACTTCCAGTGATGTCCATGTTGGGCAGGTCGCGGGCTTTGACCACACGCACAAAGAGGTACTGCATCTTCTCAACAAGGTCGTATGCCCCAGCCTTCTCACCAGGGTACACCCGGCCACCAATAACACGGCCACCACCAAGCGTTGGGCTTGTTTCCTTTAGTTGGAAATCTATAGGTTGCTGTGGACCTGGAGCATACATCCTTGATACCTGAACCTGAGGCTGAGGGGCTGCAGCTTTATTCCCAACTGCAGAAAAGCTTCTCTGTTGCTGGTCTCCGTATGAACCTTCAGCGTAGTATGGCTGTGCAGGACGCTGCTGTTCTCTTGGTAAGTGCTGGAATTGTCTCACTGGATTTGCTCTGGTCTCTTGGAAAGGATTTGGAATGGAGCTGGCTGCTGCCTGCTCCTGTGCAGTGGTAGGCGTGCTTAACATATCAAATTCCTGGTGACCTGGTGCAGACACCCTTACTGATGGATCATCTGTGAGGAAGACTCTTAGCCCAAGCTCACCACGCATGCGTGATATAAGATTGTGCGCTTCTCCAGGGGTAGTGCAGGGCGTAGCATCAGGTTGGCTGACAAAGGATGTACCCGATATGCGAACCTTGCCTAGGCAGGCCTTGGAATTACTGGCACGGTCTGCATGGTACACATAGGCCTCAAGGTGTAGCTCTGGGAGGCGGGATGGATCAGATATATTGAAGTAGAACTGCTCGTTCCAGACAGGGTTGATGTCCCTGTCTTTGATGGCTGTGCGGAACTTTTGGCCATCAAACTCGACCTCAACAAAAGGATTGGCTGTGCCCTGCTCTTTTGGGAGGAGATCATGAGCACTGGTAACCTCAACACCAAGCTTAAGATTGTTCATCATGGCCCACCACCAGATCTTGTAGCACGGAAGAGATGCACCTTAGTATTCTGAAATAAGAAAAAACGAGTGTTAGAAATCTTCAGTACAGAAACTACAGCAACTGCCAGCATTTTAACTACCAGTTTGACAGATATTCAATCAATAGGTGGTTGGTTGGAAAAAAATTCTCAGTGATGCCCACAAGTTTTCCTTTGGTTGAGGAATCAAAGGTGGTTTGAAGCATGTGGGGTACTGAAAAGTTAAACAGGAGAGGTGTTGATAACAACATAAATAAAGCAAATAAAAGGAAAAGCTGTCTTTTATTCTTTTGCAAGTCATTGTATACACATATAGCAGTAGTAGATAAGAAATCTGGTCCTCAACTTCTGATTCAGATTAACGTTTGTACACCTTGGAAGCCATGTTATGATGGGAGGTTCTACTTGAAGCCTCTGAAAGGCTATCACAACCTTTTTTCGAAGGATAAGATTGTTGCAACTCATGCATATTGAACTAGTATATCTTATAAACAGACCATTATTGAGCAACCATCTGGTGATTAAGTGTGCCTTTTGCTTAACACAGTTCAATATATTTACTGTTGCACATAGAGTCAGCAACCAAAACTTAGGTGTATAAACACATTTAGAATCCAATCCAGATTAAGGCAAAGCGTAAACATTGTGTGCTGATATAGGCTCTAACTATCAGCCACATTTTGCTGGCCAGATGCTGATGCAGGGAAAGAGAGATACCACCAGCCGTCCAGCCCTCGCCTTTTGTGATTGTGACTGCCACTATAGCCACAGTGGATCGTAATTATTGGCGAAATATCGCTTCTTATCTTATTAACCGAAACTTCAATCCAATTTCATAACAAAGAGCACATGTTTGGTATGAATGTGATGTTTATTTATTTCTGATACCACTTGTTTGCGCAGGAGACGCAAGGTTATCATGGAAAGGAGATCTGGAGGCATAAATGAAGCGGCACAAGTCCAACGTCCAGAAAGTGGCAGCTGAGCTTGGTGAGTTCAATCAAGAGATTAGGAGGGACCATTCTTCGGATCCCCTTTGGTGAAGAAAGGTAGGCAGGCAGGCAGGCAAGTGATGGGAGGATGGGAATCATGGGATGGGGGGGTGTCAACATTGAGGCAAGTGAAGATGTCCTCCATGATGTCCTTTGATTCCATCCATACATCCATTGCTGGATATACCAGAATAAGAATCAGTCCACAAATGTGATATCTGTCTCTGGAGCCCTGTCTATCTACTGAAATTTCACTACTTCATTAAATACATGATTAATTGCTAAACCGCAGGCGTATCAGCCAATCAGGGAGCGGATTTGGAGGGGAGAAAACTGACTTGGCTTCCACATTTTGATGGAGACTTTGTTTCAGTGGTGTGGTTTTTCAGAGAGCACATGCTATGAATTTGAGAAACAATAAACCATGAAGGAGTACAGAAGAAAAGCATATAGTATGTGCTCGTACTCTTAGCATGTAATAAGATGCCCAGTTCGCAGCGCAGCGCATAAAGTGACTCCCAAAATTACTCTTTTTGGTGGTATATTCCTGAACCTGGGATCTTGTTGCATCCCTTTTGCCGTTCAATCATTTCATCACATCACACAAAAGGAAAGGGGATCAATCAAAAGTATCGGATCCGCCGATTATATACCACCGAGCTCAGCAATCAAAAGGGAGAATTTTGACAAGAAATTGAAGGGGAGAGAAACAACAGCAGTCTTGACTACACCACCCGATTTACTACCAAGAAACACAAGCAAGACAAGAAAAGCTTTCAAAATTCAGAAGTAAATACAGGCAAGAGGATAGGGCGCTAACCTTGAGAAACGCAGAGGGGAAGTTGAGCTTCTGCTCTTGCTCTTGGTGGTTTCTCCCTGACGATGATTTCCTCAAGGAGCGAGGACGACGAAGACGAAGATGGAGATTCCTCAAGGAGCGAGGAAGACGAAGATGGAGATGGAGACGAGGACTATCTATCTGGCTTTGGCTCTGGCTCTGCTGATAGGAAAGAAGACAAGTGGCCACCGAACAGCTGATGAGAGAGAGCTCCAATCCAATCCAAGGCAGCAGCAGGTCAGGAAACTGATGCGGAGGAGGAAAAACAAGGGGGTGCTGCAAAACGTGCAACAACCTATCGCACTAGACTAGAAGAAAGAAAGATAGATGGAGATGGAGATGGAGAGGGAGCACATGCATATCTGGTGTGGTGGTGGTTCTTCTTGTTGGGGTGCGGTACTGCGGTGCGGTCGCTGCTGGGTGGTGCCGTGTTGGACGACGTTTATAATTAGCCGGAAAGAGAGGAGAACGAGCGGGAGCGTGTGTCAGTGTGAACTCAAGACAAGAGAGAGATTTAACACCGCAAGTTATATTATAATAACGCGGGGGGTGGTGACATTGATATACTAGTCAGGAGCTGTTAGGTTTAATTAACTACTGCCTCCATATCGAATTTAGAAGTCGTTTAGGACATGATGGTACTTACCGAGGAGTCATTAATTAAGGGGTATTTTCCCCTGTCTACCCCTATTAAATACGGCTGCGGGTGCATTCCATATGAAAAACAACCACAGTTCAAATGGCTAGCGTAGCGAGGCAAGTGTCCTGAGGTCCTGGGTTCGATGCCCTGGTGTGCACATTTTTTTTGTATGGCTTGCTCGCACAATGTTTGCACGGATGTATCTACTGGCGACGAGATTTTTGCACAGATGTTTTGCTGCGAATTTTGGATCATGGCATGCTCGTTTGGGCTCCCTGGAGCAAGATTTCTACTCGTTTGGGCTCCTGGCGGCAGATTTTTGCACGGACGCATCTCCTTAGCGGCGCGATTTTTGTGCAGATGCTTGCATGCCGCCAATTTTGGATCTTCGTCTATGCATGCAGCTGCTGCGGCTGATGCTTGCATGCCGCGAATTTTGGATTTTGCGCGGCCGTGCGTGCGAGCGAGCAAGCAAGGAGAGAAGCGGATGGGACCACGGCGTGATTTACTCTGGTAACTAAATAAATGAGCCCGTTAACGAAGGGTCAAGGGTATTCGCGTCCAAAACAAAGTTAGCGAAGGAAAACGACTTCCTTTGCGCAAATAACGTCGGTGCGTAGAACGACTACTTTTTCCGATACGGAGGGCAACCAGTACGCAGTGATAGGCAAGGTCTTGAGTAATAGCGACAGTTGAGTAGAAAAGACCGTGGTGATGGCTTGGTATGGTGGGCGTTTTGCTGTGTTGGAATGCTGGCATCATTATTCATTTTTTTCTATCGCCTGCCTTCCCACCTTGACCATTATTCATCACATCACTGTTTTTGGCTCTGGCTGTGGCCACCATTGTTTTGTTCGCTTCCCCTTGTGCCTGTTTGCTTGTTATCCTATCCTTTTCTTCCCTCCTGTCATCTCTCGTCTTTTTTATGTTCCGAGTCCTCCTCCTGTGATGATCGTCGTCAAGATTTTTTTCCGGGACATCTTATCATGGATATCCTGTTATCATTGCGAAACGAATTGTTGTCTGTCAATCCCGCGTCGTATTAGTTTTAACGCTCCTGTGTTTGCATGTCGGAAAATGACCTAACCTTGCTTGCAATTTGTCGGTTACTATAAATTTATCTATATTCTGTCACTTCTTTCTTTTTTTAAAAAAAAAGGTATATAGTGACCACACGGGATTATACGTTTAAAAGTGACGAGGTAAGATGGTTCACTCTCTCTAATTCTATTTAATATATAATATAGTCGTGACCAATTAATAAACATGGACAATTCAACATCTCCTTTTCTATTGCCATTTTGCTAAGCTTATTCTCGTCATCATGTAGCATTGTGTTTAACAGTGCACCAACACAGCCTGTTCGTTTCGTCGTAAACGATCGTGGATTATTTACTGCTGGCTGGTTTGGTGTGAGAGAAAAATATTGTTCCAGCTTATAATCCACGTTCGTTTTGTGGCTCTATAGGGATGGTATACACTTTTATATATGACAACCCTATTTATTAGAGCTATATGACTCTTGGAGCTGGAAATTTGTAGCTTCTCAAATAAAGCTAGAGCTGTGACTACACTTGAGTTTATTGCTTGAGTATTTAACTTATGTCAGGTAAAAGAAAAGAGTCTCAAGGTTCTTCGTTATAGCACACAAACTCTAGATCTGAGGTGAATCTCAGAGCTAGAGCTATGCTAAACAGGGTTATAAACCTTGTATGCATGTTATTATGCATTGAGACACATTGGCTCATGTTCTAGGTGTTGTTACAACAAAGTAAATAACACAAGGAGATGACGATCTTTGCATGCCACGTGCTGGAGTCGACGGTTATGCAAATCTTTGTGTCTCTTGGATGGAGAACTATTGACAGAATCTGGCTATCGTGGTTGGGGTTTTGCCGGTTTTCCATCTAATAAACCACGTGTCAGTGTGGTTTTTAGGCCCAGTTTCTCTTATAAACCGAGTCAATTCCATTCCACTCAATTGAAAGGCGGAGCTCATGCCATTGCGTTCAAAATAAAATCTGCTAATAATGTTTCACAACCGAGTTACCATCGAACTGCCAAGTAGTTTTATTTTCCTCTGCCATGACGAGTATGTAGTGCTCACAGTCACAGCCTACGGTTGCTTTCCTGTCATGACATTAGCGTGATGCTTCTTCATAGTCCAAAGCTGAACGGGTTTTTTTCTATTATATATCAAAATAATTTATTCATAACAATAATAATTCTTGTGGTAATTTTTCCCATGGTTACTTTGGACTCAAATTCGTCGGTCAACCTTGAGTCGTCTCAGAGACCCCCTGTTTGGTCGTTGGAAAACGACCGGGCTTAACTGCGATTTGCAGACCAATTGATACTTCTGCAGTACACACAGCATATGTCTATGGAGACAATGGACCGTGGCTGTCCAGTTTTAAATTTTGCGATTGCTACTCCATAGTAGTACTATCTCTTGGCTTTCTTTCTTTTTTTTTACCTCTTGACTCAACACCGGTCTTTGCATGTTCTAGTGACTGTAGATTAGTGCTCGTGTCCTTTATGTTTTGTCGTGCTTGCTTAAACTAATCCACCTCATCAACCTTCACAATGATCTCCCACATGCTGTTCTAGTGACTATCCTGTTCGTTTGAACTACTTCAGCAGTACTTTTTAACGAGCAAACAGTGTTTTTCTCTTACAACAAATCAACATAAACATCAGCGTAAGCCAAATTTCAACGAAACAAACAGGTCAACCCATGATCTATGTCACTGTCTCGCCATGTGCACTTGTAATTTGTAACATAAACAAGCTCGCAGTGCCTATTTAATCTGTGTTATCAAAAGAAAGGAAACACACTAACAGCTATCATCTCTCTTAATTTTTGTTCACATTCTCTTAATTTCCTGTGCATTTGGCACTAAAATTGAATTGAAGTAGCTGTCTAGTAACAGCACAACCGCGGAAGATGGCTTGACTTTAAATTGCAAGGAAAAGGAGGTCGCGTCATCAATTCTGCTATTGCAAGAACAGAGCAGGAGCAGGAGCAGGAGCGTGGATCCAGACCTGAGCGATGCCAACTGCAAGTTTGCAACTCCAACTACTACTGCAGTTGACGTTGACCTGGATGGACCCCACTCTCCACAGCAATTAGCGTCATATATAGCCATACAAATCACACGCTAGTTTCACGCGTTTTAGAAAAGAAATTTGGAGCTTTTTTTGTACTAATTAATGTCTAAGGAAAGAGACAAACGAGGAACATTTTGCTCCAAAGTTAGCATGTCTCCTGTCTTCACCCTGGGTGAAGACTGAGGCCCCGTTTAGATTCAAAAATTTTTGGATTTTGGTTCATTGTAGCATTTCGTTTGTATTTGGTAATTAGTGTCTAATTATGAACTAATTAGGTTCAAAAGTTTCGTCTCGCGATTTCTCATCTAACTGTGCAATTAGTTTTTTTTCGTCTACATTTAGTACTTCATGCATGTGCCGTAAGATTCGATGTGACGGGCACTGCGCAATTTTTTTTAAATCTAAATAGGCCCTGAAGAAAGCCTTTGCCAATGACCCAATAATGTCATCCACGCAAACCACTTTACTTTGGTAAGAAAAAAGATGTGCTGTAGTCAACATCACACCTCTTAAATTACTACGATTGCAAAGAAAGAAAAGATCCAGTAAAAGTGGGTAGGAAAAATTAAAGCAGAGAGACTTTTCTGCATAATTTTTGCACTTTTGGTAAATCTTAGCAAAGGCAATAATATATATATGTCACAACTCACAAGTGACTTCTGTAACGGTTGTTCCTATAACATTGGCTGCTACAGTATCTGCTCACGACAAATTTACCACGAAGCTACTTTTACTACTCTCCTGGCTAAGCGCCGAATATGGATATCAGAATCAAGCGATTTGTCGTCCCCAAAAGACGTGGACGTTCCGTACACGACAGAACCCTCGTGGGCCCCACCTTGTACGTGCATACGGGCATATACAACGATGATTGGTTTCTGAACTGATTTTGACTAGTTAATGTTGATTTGGTATAAGAAAAAAAATATTGATGCCTAACTGATTTGAGCGGCCTAAAACCAACGAACGAAAAAGCCGCTGGTCTCTCATCGTGGCTTCTGACTTGTGAGTTGCCCATTTGTGGGGCCCGCGCATGGACCCGGCCACGCCAGCGCGACAGCGACTGCCTCTTGGACCGGTGGATCGACGACGCCAATCTCATGAGTCGTTGAGCCGCCTGAGCGCACGTGTGCACGCCAAAACTGAACTTAGGCCTTTATTTAGTTCCATGTAAAGTTTATCCCACCGTACATAAAGTATTAAATATAGATTAAAAAAATAACTAATTATACAGATTACGACTAATTTATAATATAAATTTTTTAAACCTAATTAGTTTATGATTTGGCAATGTTGTGTTAGAGTAAATATGTGCTAATGATAGATTAATTAGGCTTAATAAATTCGTCTCGCGGATTACTGAAGACTTCTATAATTTGTTTTATTATTACTATCCGAACACTTTCATATGACACCTCGATGTGACACCCGATGTTACATCCTAAACTTTACTCCCTGAATTTACACCACCTTAATTCTTTAGAGAGACCTTGCTCCAATTGGCCTTCCACATAAGTAAATTTCACTAGTCTACCAATATTTTGCGGTAACAAAATCATAAATGTGCAACATGTTATACTGATCCATCATGGCTCATGGTTTCAAGCGTCTGTTTGGTTGTAGGATCAGAAGGGTTAGGTTGAACCCAACTCTGATTTTTGGGATGGGGCGAACCAAGTTCAGTGTTTGGTTTAGCAGGTTGGGTTGAACCTAGTTCTATGTTTGGTTTGTACAGGTTTTGTGTGTGGGATGAGTCACTTATTGGTGGGGCCCACATGGTAGCCTCTCAACTCCTTCTACCTCTGTCTCGTGCTCCTCTGCTGCGTCAAGACGCCACTCCCTCTCTCGAGTCACGCCCGTCCGCCGCTCGCCTTGACCACGCCTTGCCCCCCGTCAGAGCTCCAAGACCGTACGCGGCGCTCCTCGACCTAGTCGCGGGCGTCACCCCCTCCATAGCTGCTCGGCCCGGCTGAGGGCATAGGCCCTGCCGCCACTGCTTCAGCCAACATGAAGGCCTGCCCCGCCCACATGTATGCTACTCGGCTAGGCCATGACCGCCATTCCCCATGGCTCCTCATCTCGCTTCGGCCTCAGTTGCTCGGCCCGGCCAGAGGCGCCATCATCATAGCACCATGGCGCCTTGACGCGAGACGTGCAGCACACAACTGGGTCGAACCTCGTCAGCTTGTTTTGGTGGAATCGGATGAACCTGGATCTCAGTAGAATATTCTCTCTATGGGTTGCAACCCACACCTCTCCAAACCAAACACTCTCAAAAATGGGTCCAACGCAACCCAAACCCACTTGGACCCTCCAACCAAACACATGCTAAGTTGTTTTCACAGGACTACCACAACTTTAATCACACTGAAAGCCTAGAACTTTAAGGAGATTAGTGTTTTTCACCTCAGCTTTGGAGGGCAATAGTGATTTTACTATCTCTTTTTAAGTTATGGTTTTACCCTTTTTTTTTTAATAGAAAGCCACCATTTGTCTCTGCTTTAGACTTTCAGCTGCTTGTATTAGCTGCTGCCACTCATGCAAGGAGGCAGACAGCCACAGCAGCAACAGATGTTGCTGAAACTACCTGTCGAACAAGCCTATAGTAACTGAAGGCTGAGTAAATAAATTAAACAAAAAAAAAAAAAAAGACGATACTAATTGTTGGTGTTATCCTAACCATCTTAGCTTTCGTGGATGGTTGATTAAGCATATGCAACTTTTTAAACTTTGCTTAAATTTTAAAAATTTGCAAATTTTGCTATAACAAATCTTTTAAAATGCTATCCAAGTATTTGATATCAAAACAAAGGTTAAAATCATATAGTACTAAAAATGTAGGGGCAAATTCGCGTGGAAAACTAGTCTTTTTTAGTTGAGCTTACACCATTAACTTTTCTGAACGAAACAAGGGTAAACTCTCTCTTCATTTTGAAAAAAAAAACAGAAGTAAAATCATAAAATTAAATATTTATGGACAAAATCAAAATTAGACATGGCGCCATTTTCGTAACCAGTACAATGGTGTTATAATGAATTTGTTTTATTTAGGCCAAGTAAACATAGTATGGTACTCACATTTCGTAATGGGCTCAACCGTAGTGTAGATTAATGGGCTAGAGAAAGTAGGCCTGACCCATCTCGAACATTTTTGGTGCACTTCTAAAGCCCTGTTTAGTTAGGCTTATTAACCTGCTTTTGTTTTTGTAAAAGATAACAGTTAACCAAAAGACCCAAAAGTAATAGCTGCTTTAAATAAAAACAGTACAAAATTAAAAGCAGCTCTCTCCTTTCAGCACTTTTGGGTCCTGAAATTAGACACCTGCCAATGGTTACGTTGGTGCCGCTTCGTTTTGTTTCGATTGTTTTCCGTCCGCGACCTTTTCTTTCCCACGCCGGCCAAGCGAGCTCTTCTTCCCCTGGCAACCCTCGGCCATCCCCGGCGGCCGGTGACCCTCTGCCCTATCCCCGACGGCTGGCGAGGACCCATGGCGGCCGCGCGAGGTACCACAGGCTCTAGGCCGCGGCCGCGCTCCAGGCGGCGGCGCATCTGCTCTGCTCGGGATGGCCGGCGCGGGCCTCTGCTCCTGCCCCGGCTCGGCTGCTCGCGGGAGCTCCGTGGTGGGCGCGCAGCCGGAGGACGCGGGGGCGCGCAGGAGCTCCACCGCGGGGGCGCAGCCGGAAGCCGAGCGTTCTCCTTTCTCTCTCCCTCTCGTTCTCTGCCATGGACGTGCATCTACGAGCTGCTTGTGGTTCGCCCCTCTACAGGTTCACGCAGGCTTGGGCAAGCCTCGGCACCGCCGGCTACCCACTACGGCCGCCGAATCTACGGCCCGTTCGTTTGGCTGTGGCTCGTGGTAAACGATAGTAAAATTTTAGTTGGAACAATATTTTTCTCTCACGCAAACCAGCCAACACTACTTATTTACGAACCAGCAACAATACGAACCAGTCAACCGAGCCGGCCGATCCCATTCGTAGATTGAAGGACCAAGAAAGGATTGGAAACTTTTGCAGGGTTCCACATGTGAAATCCATGACCCAAATGAACAGTACAACACAGTAATTCTAGGCTATGGGTTGATTTGTGAAATCTCTAGGGTTCCGAGTGCAAGTGTGTTTTCCTTTTTCTAGTATTTTTTTGTATGTATATGCATAAATAGGCTTAAAACTTCTAAAATGGGTAGAAAATCGTAGAAAAATCCTAAAACTTAGAAAATTTATTTTATTTTTTCTTTTCTAAGATAGTCATTTACATGCAAATTCATGAACAGATTATTTTATTACGAGCAATTTGGAAATAAACAGACCCTTGGTTTTCAGGGGCTTTACAGGTATTTCTTATATAGCCTACAGTTTCATAGCTGCTCTAACCAAACAATCTTCTGCTTTTTCTCACAGCTGCATTCCCACAGTTGCTTTTCCACAACCCAACCAAACAGGACCTAATCGGCCTGTTCGCTGGTTGGTATCTGGGCTGATTTGGACTGGCTGGTGCTGATTTTTTTAGAGGAAAACACTGTTGGCTAGTTGAATAAGCCTGACTGAAACCAACAAGCGAACAGGGTGAATACCTTCAGCAGTCTGCACCAGCACAGTTAGGTCAAAAATAAAATTCTTGAGCAATCTTGGCAGCCTGTTTATCATTAAGAAGACAGTTAGGTCAATTGTGTGCGCCTAGAACTCATTTGGTTGAACAGCTCTGAGTTACTCAATTAGCTTTCTGAAATTTGCAAGATTCTGCACATGTGCGCTACTGTACTTGCATTCTTAGCGGAGAAAAATGTGTTTTCTCTCTATTTATCTTCGTTCGAATGTTTCGTTGTATATTTATGTACGATTAAGGGCCTGTTTAAATACACATGGCTAGTTAGTTTTGGAGCTAAAAATTAGTAGCTAGTTGGCTAATAATTAGTTAACAAACTTGACTAAAAAATTAATCCACCTATTAGCCCTCTCATTTAAATACACTAGAGCTAATATTGATTACGTTAACTTTTAGCTAGCTAGCAATTAGCAATCAGGCCTTATATCCAAATGGGCCCTAAGTACGTGTTTCCTCGTTCCTACGCCGGTAATTTCTGACGCAACCATATGATGGGGAGCTGTGAAATTTATTACGTAACAATGCTTCGTTGTGACTAGTGAGGCAGGCAGGCCTAGGGAGGGGGTACCAAACATGGGGAGTATGAGCATGCATGTTTGCCTAAACATAGCCGAGGGACGACCAAGTCAAACGTTGCGTTGCCTCCCCGGCGGGCCGGTCCCACCAAGACGTGGCGCCAAGCAAGTGCGTCGTCGATGCTCTTCCTCTTTGTTCCTCCTGTTATCTCTCTCGGCTGTCCGCTCCCCCGTGATGTGAGCGCGTTTCTCTCCCGTCCTCTCCTCTCCTCTCCCGCAACAAACACCTGCTAGCTGCTCTCGATCTCCCTCTCCATTGCCATCTCTCTCTCTATCGCATTGCTTGCACATACGATCGAGCTCAGAAGGCAGGCACAAGCAGCCATGGTGATATGATACCTCCTCCTCCTCATATATCCTCTCTCTCTCTCTCTGTAGCTATTAGATCTCTCAGTCTCTCGTATATAACTAACAAATTGGTAGCTGGTCATGCTGCGTGAGGATAAATGCGCATGAACATGTTTATATTTCTGCATCTTCAATCTTGATCGATGTGCATGGGTTGGGTACGTGCGCGTGTTACATTTGAAATGAAATGACTCATTATCTTCCTGTATGCAGGCGAACTCTGCGTCCGGCCTTGCGGTGAACGACGAGTGTAAGGTGAAGTTCAGGGAGCTGAAGGCGCGGCGGAGCTTCCGGTTCATCGTCTTCAGGATCGACGACAAGGACATGGAGATCAAGGTGGACCGCCTCGGCGAACCAAACCAGGGCTACGGCGACTTCACCGACAGCCTCCCCGCCGACGAGTGCCGCTACGCAATCTACGACCTCGACTTCACCACCGTCGAGAACTGCCAGAAGAGCAAGATCTTCTTCTTCTCCTGGTAATTATATCCATTCATCATGTGCATATATAGCTCACGTACGTACGCAGCAGCATGCATCTGATTATAACTAACTGAAAATTAATGGCCATTATTACCGATCAATGTGTAGGTCCCCTGACACTGCACGTACCCGGAGCAAGATGCTGTACGCCAGCTCCAAGGACAGGTTCAGGAGGGAGCTGGACGGCATCCAGTGTGAGATCCAGGCCACCGACCCCAGCGAGATGAGCCTCGACATCGTCAAGAGCCGGACCAACTGATCATGATCATCGTCCATCACCATTCACCAAGCAACAACACCACCTCCATTATATATCCATTTATATCATTTATTTCGGAATTCGGACCCACCCACTGCTAATCGTCCATGAGAGATTCATCCCTGGACTATGCTCCATCTCTTTCGTACGATACAATTTGAAGCCTTTCTAATTCCCTAATTATTACTATGTATTCCAGGTTCATTTTACTTGTAACCACCATCCTTCAATTCTTTCTGTAAGGATCGGAGCATATATGTGGCTATGCCAATTGTTGGGCATAAGAATGCATTTTGTTTCTGTAATATAGAAAACAATATATTTAAAGCAACAAGTTATTGTCAAGTTACTTTGCTTGTGAACAAATTTCATACCACGTGTCCATTTGTTTAACCTTGGTATAGACGTGTCACACCTAGTAATAATAACCAAACAGCAAAGGACTTGTTCGGTTAATTCTCAATCCAAGAAAATTGAAAGCGGTTAAAAGAATTTTGATTTGTAGGGGATAAATTCCTCTCAATCCTTTTCAATATCGTCCTTGGGTCGTTGACGAGTTTGTCCCATTTTATCTCATTCGCAAAAACAACCGCAATCTTAATAAACGTAAAAACATTTGAAATGTCCCGCTTCAACATGGAGATATGACCAACTGGAAACAAGCATACATCTAAATCGCAAGCATGCAGGCACAGCATCCAAGTGATATGATAGCTGTCCCTACAATCAAATAGATAGTCCCAACGCTCCTGGCCAGACTCGTGGCAAGACTTCATCCAATTGAAGTACCAGCAGAACATTACTTTACTGCACAACCGATATCTTTGCATTGGCAAATCCACTATTTTCCCTTCAATCAAATGTTCACCATATAGCTGCAGGTTACCACTCCGCGTGCGCAAATAGAAGCTGGAAGATGATACGTACCGACGACAAGTGCTTTCCGGACGCATGCTAGTCCCAAAACAAATTTTATTCCGATGGCAATATCTTTCTAAATACACTAACCTATGGCATATCGAGCATGATATTATATACAACTATTGTTGCTATACAAGCGGTAGAGTCTTACCGCCTATGACCGAAAAGTCCCGGGTTCGAGTCACGGTCTCCTCGCATTGCACAGGCGAGGGTAAGACTGGCCACTGACACCCTTGCCCAGACCCCGCACAGAGCGGGAGCTCTCTACACTAGGTACGCCCTTTATGGTTACTATACAAACCTCTGCGAACAAAAATAAAGAAAAAAAGGCTTTTATTACAGAACCAAAGAGTGTTGTTACACCCAGACTTGCCTTTAACTATACAATGCCTTTTGTTATATAAGCTTTTATAGCCAGTAAATGTCATACTTATATGTTGTATTGACGTATCCACTATTGCATCAGCAGAAGATTATTCACAGTCGCGTTTATGTTGTTTGTCCTCATCAAATCCTACAGCAAGAAATGAGAACAAACAAGGAAAGGCGTAAGTGTATGTAAAGTCACAAGAATTAACTACGACCAGAGTTGTGCGAGACAGACACATACCTCTATAATTAGCTCATCAGGAATATGAGGTAGAACTTCCCGCACTCTATCTACCATAGTGAGTACCTCTGAAAGACTTCCATTACCTGTGCCTGCACTACCACGGAGCCGCAGTCCAGAAGCAGATGCACTACCAGGCATCGAGGAAGTGGATGGAACAAGAGAGGACCCTGCCATCGGCTCGGGCCATAGGTTCCAGGTACCATCAGCATGCCCATAGTTGTCGGTTACAGAAGCCAACTGCCTCATCATCATCTGAACTCCAGTAAGACCTACTGACCTCACTGCACTAGAGGAACTGGGATTGTCCATCACAGGGCTTGACCACGGTGGAATCCAGCTAGCATCCAGACCAGCACCTCTGCATCACCAACAAGGAACAGATCAAGGAGCCAAAAGATTAATATCGCTGATGCAAAACCAACCATATAATCTAAGATTTTCTTCCTCATCTTATATCAGCACTCATGAATTGAAAAGGTCTTGGCTAGGGTGCAGGGTGCACTCACTTTTCCACGAAACACTATTTCCAATGTGGTTCAGGTCCCCAACCATTTTGTTCAAAGAATCGGAAAGAAGACATACATTAACCCAAATGCTCATGCAGCTAGTTAACTGTATCTACCATAGCAATCTTTCTAGGGCTGATTTACATCAAACATGGGTATCTTTTTAATAGTACTTTCTCAAATGCAATAAATTGCATATTCCTGTCAAGGGCGTCGATGCCCAAGACAGCAGGTCCTCGGCTACGGAGCTCGTAGCCTTGACGGGTAATGGCGTCGGGGTTGTTGCCCGGCTGCTCAATGGTGAAGGAGGTGAGATTAGGAAGAAGAGGGAGGATTAGGGTTGATCATTCTTGCTTAATCCAAAGAGTGCCGATTACATGAGTTATATAGGCTCGTGGCCTGCTAACAAAAGGAAACAAACTCCTTTATTCTAGCAATATTTGATTGACGATCTGCATGCCTGCATGCCTAAATCTGCTCCTGGACGCGTGGCCGGCGTCGGTACTGGACGCCCCACATGACAATTCCACTATGCCCTGATAAAGTAACTGCTATGCTAATGTAGCTAGTGCCCCATTTCACACCTTTAATTCAGTATCATGGTGAATACAGTGAAAAAATAAAATAAGATGGTACAAAAAACCTAGTACTGATACATACCTCCAAACAGCATCTGAAGGGTTCTGCTGTTCAACAGGATGTTCATTACCAGGAACTCTCTGCTGATTCATCCCCATAGTAAGCTGTTCCGCAATTCGCTGAACATTTGCTACCTCCGCAGTTGTAGACCTTGTTTGCCCATCAGATGACAATAAGAGCGGTCTCCGACAAGTTGGACAGGAGTAACCTTCCATTAGTCCTTGATCCAACCTAGACATGACAATGTAATTTCAGGATAAAATAAAAAATGCGATAACTTCCATGTAGACACTGCATACAATCAATGCTAGTAATTCAGCCAATGTCCCTTTCTTTGGAGGGAAAATCTTCCAGCAGTACTCCTTTCGTAGCTCAAGCTACTAATTCATTCTTCCCCTGTTCATATGCATACAAACTTCGAATTCATTTTGATAAATAATTCCCTGCTGGCCTGCTTAGAAATAAAAGGGATCATATCAATTATGCCTCAGTCACCCTATCGAAGGCTGGTGAGAATCCAATCGACTCACCAATGTTTTGGCAATAAATTTGACACCTCTAGTTTTGCCATTATATCGTCACAAGGAATTGTATGGGGATGACCAAAATTCATGGGTAGGCCAAACTTTTGGTGGCAAACTAAGCTACCCGCATAGACACTAGAATGGCCAACTTTTGGCATATTAAGTTAGCATACCCAACCAAACATACCCTAAAGTTTCCATTTCTTCACACATTTCATTACAAAAAGAAAACTAAGAACCAAGCCAGGAGCACTGGTCTTGCAAGTCAATTTAAATCATAGCATCAGCTAGCCAATTACAGTAATACTAGAAGCATACCCATGCGTTGCCGCGGGATTTCTTAAAAATAAATATGTTATATACATAACATTACTTTATGGTCTTTGGACAAACATAAAGTCCCATCAAAGTACGTGACCCTCATCAAGGACATATACAACAATGTTGTGACTAATGTTCAAACAAACGATGGTAGCACGGATTACTTCTCGATTAAAATTGGACTTCATCAAGGGTCGGCTTTAAACTCGTATCTCTTTGCCTTGATAATGGATGAGGTTACCAGGAACATATAAGGGGATATCCCTTGGTGTATGTTGTTCGCTGATGATGTAGTGCTAGTGGACGAAAGCCAGGTGGGAGTAAATAGGAAACTAAAGTTATGGCGACAGACCCTTGAGTCTAAAGGTTTTAGATTGAGCAGAACTAAAACCGAATACATGAGATGCGACTTTGGTGGAGCTGCACAGGAGGAGCGAGATGTGAGTTTGGAAGGTCAAGTAGTTCCTAAGAAGGATACCTTTCGGTATCTGGGATCGATGCTATAGAGGGATGGAGATATTGATGCGGACGTTAGCCATAGAATCAAAGCAGGGTGGATCAAGTGGCGACAAGCTTCTGGCATTCTCTGTGACAAGAGGGTACCACAAAAGCTAAAAGGCAAATTCTATAGAACGACGATTAGACCGGCTATGTTGTATGGAGCAGAATGTTGGCCTACAAAGATTCGACATGTTCAACAACTGAGTGTTGCAAAAATGCGTATGTTGCGATGGATTTGCGGTCACACAAGAATGGACCGAGTTCGGAACGATGATATACGTGATCGCCTAGAGGTAACACCAATTGAAGAAAAGCTTGTCCAACATCGGTTGAGGTGGTTTGGCCATGTCCAAAGGAGACCTCCAGAGGCACCAGTGCATTGTGGAGTCCTAAGCCAAGCTAATAATACGAGGAGAGGTAGAGGAAGACCGAAATTGACATGGGAGGAGGCAATAAAAAGAGATTTGAAAAATTAGGATATACCTAGAGATCTATGTTTGAATAGGAGTACTTGAAAAGTAGTTATTGAAGTGCCTGAACCGTGACTTGGAGCTCTTGGTGGGTTTCTACTCTAGCCTACCCCAACTTGCTTGGGACTGAAAGGCTATGTTGTTGTTGTTGTTGTATAACATTACTTTATGGTATTTTGTATATTGTTTATATATATGAATTTGACTTGCATGTTATTTTATTGTATCATATTTGGTAAAAAAAATGATAAGCTAATAGAAGAAAAAACAATAGAATATTTGATTACATTATAGAGGAATAAGTGATGAAATAAATAGTGTATGTAGATGACTTGTATGTTAATAGATTAAAGATCAAAAGTTGCACATGATAGAGATGACGTGGACATTTTTTTTGTTTAGTAAGGGATGACATGGACTTAGTGGGGAATGATGTGGACATCTTGCACGTGGACTTTTTTTTTGTTATTAATAAGGGATGATATGGACTTAGTGGGGAATGATGTGGACATCTTGCATGAAGAGATAGAACATCTAGTGGAGTCACTTGGTGGGGAATGATGTGGACACCTTGCATGAAGAGAGAAATCATCTAGTGGGGTTTAGCTTTATAAGAGTATATAGATAAGCAGCACTTCCTCAAGCAAACAGTAGGAGCATCATTTCTAGAGCATGCAGAATAATGCTCCATCCGTTCCAAATTATAGGTCGTTTTGGCTAGGCATAGCGTATATCTAAGTGCACAGCAAAAGCTATGTACCTAGAAAAGCCAAAACGACCTTTAATTTAGGGCGGAGGAGTAAGCTGCTGCAAACTATCAAAAGGCAATTGCACTATGTATGGAAAGTAAGGGCATACCATGATCGCAAACAAGCTAGATGAAATAGATGGTTGCAGGACAACTTTTTAGCTCGACCCATTGGTCCCTGCAAGTTGCAAGAGCAAGAGAAGGGTTCAGATACACAAGGACTGAAGCCCCATGTGATTCTATAGATCTAGGTAATTATTTACCCTGCAGATGGCACACTCATCATCATATGCACAAATTTCATCATATGTGGCATCTGGAAGTGCTCCATCGAGTGAACTAAGTGCCTTCCGTAACTTGATGTAAGTTTTAATCCTCTTCAAAGAGGAAACTATAAGAGCCTGGGAATGTTTCAAATGAATGATATCAACACACTATATATATAAAAATATTATGTAAACATCACAACATTATTCAATTGTTAAGTAAAAGGTCACTTACACGCAAGTTCAATAAGAGAACTGCATCAACCAGATGAAACGCCATACCACGAAGCCAAAAGATCATAGAGTAATGACCAAGTGACATCAACAAGCTTATCAAATCAATGGCAAAACCAAAGTTCCTAGTAAGTTTGCCCCTCCATTCAGAAAAAGATCCTGCGATTACGAAGAATGATCAGATCCTGGTGAAAAGTGACAAGAATCATCAAGTGGATGGACCGCGATTGAACTGACATGTTCCAATAGACAATGAAGCACAGTTTACAGATAGATCCAACAAACAAAACCAGTAACAAACGTGCAATGAAAGAGCTGTTCTTTTTTTAACTGCATCCAGCCATGGAAGTGCCACCACATTGGCCGCTGACAAAACCTCAGATAGCAACTCTGAATACCAATTTTCATTGCCTTTTATATTTTTAAAATCAAGTAAAACACTAATACTCCCACCGTTGCTGAAAGGTGGTTGTTTTAGTTTTGTCCAAAGTCAAAAAACTTTCTCTTTGGCCATCAACTTCTATAAATTCATATAGTTTAACATCATAAGATTTATGTTTTTAGATCCACCATGAGAAATGTTTTTGTAACATATAAATGCTTGACTTACGACAAAGCTAGAACTGCAATCTTTGCGAAACAGAGGGAGTAGTTTAGTAGCATGAAACGATCTTTCAGATTAGCGTGCTCATATTTTCAAAGCTGGCCTATATTTCAAAAGGACATTGCAGGTTTAAGTTTAAATTTAAACTCTTTAACTGCATGCATTCTAGGATGCCACCTTTATTTAGTGGTAGTATCTATGTTCCTCTCATGGTCACTAAAGTTAAGAAACAATCAACCACAAGATTTGCAGATCAAATAACTTACGCACCACATTAGTTAATTAACAGTAGTAACTAAACTCATAAGGTAATCAAAGATGAGGAAATAGCAGTTTATCACCTGCTGCTTGCTTATAAGATTTCTGGAAATCAAGAAAGTCTGTACCACTTTCCATTAGATGCTGTTGCCAGATGTCAAATAACTGAAATCCATGCACCATGATAGACTGCCAACAGAAATCACTGTGAGATAAGTCATGAAGAGACTCAGAAGTACTGATTACTGAACATCCGCAGTATGCGCACAAACTGACAAACCTTCATGATATAGTTTTTAAAATTCACAGTTTATTGTTACTACTTAAGAAGATTTGAGTGACAAGCTCCACCATTTGGGAATTTTATGTGCATTGGTTTTCTATGTGTTGCTCTGTGTAGGATGTGATCATCCATGCACAGTTGTATTCGTAGGGCTTATAATATGAATCTCTATGACTTGATGATCCGTTGAATGTTTTACATGTACTTTCTTTATTTAAAGATAATTAGTTGTGAATGATAAATATGTCCACATATAGTGTTTCAGATTGTAACGATAGTTTATTGGGAAAATTGGTTCTATAACATTGAAAGATCACAAGAATCGGAAAATACCATCGAAAGAGCTCTGTCACGTAAAATACCATTCAAAGATGCAAATGTTAACTGAAAGTAGCATTCCATCACGTTCCGTCACCTTCGGAGCTAACGGCGTCTGTCTCCACCCGCTGGGAGCCTGGGACGTACGCTCCTTCTTCTCCTCCATCCATCTACTACTCGCCGGACGGACTGTTTGCCGAAGCCAAAAAGGACGAATGCCTGTGACATGGCGAGCAGAGCAGCGGCGATGCTGCTAGTGGCGCCGTGCGGCGCCCGTGACCTCCCGAGTGATGGATAAGTCTATGTGGTTGTTTTTGTGGGGCTGCAGCTGTACTCCTTGTGGCTGCAGCATCCTTGACTGGTCCTTGTGGTCTTGCTGCCCAAGGCTAGCAGCCTATAAATATGTATCCCCAACCCCTCAGGTTGGCATGGCATTTGTGTGAGTTTGTGTGAGAAATAAACCAGAAAATTGCCCCAACTCCTAATGTCATCCTCTCTCAATGAGAGTAAGAATTCTGCTACTACCGAGAGTGAGAGTTCAACGACTAACAAGTGGTATAAGAGTCGTACTATCCTGTAGCCTGAGCATCTCCTGCTCATCTCCCCTCCCAGCCCCACAACAGCCCCCAAATTGTTGATGTGTGATAACTCCTCCGGCCGCCCTGCTCACTCCTCTCCTCTCTGCCTGCAGTCTGAGCAGCCCTCTCCCCACGCAGCCCCCTCGGTAGCGCGTCATGTCCATGAGGCGATCTCGGCCTTCGATCGCCTCGAGCACGCCAAGCGCGGGGCAGGAGGCCGAACTTGCCGCGGCAGAGAACGCGAGCGAAGCGGCGGCAGAGACACGCTGCGGCGGGCGGCAAGCGTCGAGGCGGCGCAAAACCAGCGAGCGGAGGCGGAAGCGGCGGCGGCGAATCAGCCGCGGGCGGCGCGCGGAGGTCGAGGTTTCAGCGGCGACATCGGCGGCTCCATTTCGCGGCGACGACACCGCCGACGTGGACCTCGAGCGCTAGAGAGGGAGGCGGCAGCGAAGCTTGGCGGCGCGATGGGCAGCAGCGCGACGCCACGAAAGCGTGGCGGCAGCCTGAACGGCCAGCACGCTACCGGCGACGCTCGAGGAGGCGCGCATGGCGGTGGCGCTCTCAGGGCAGCCGCGGGCGCCCGCGCGCGCGGCGGCCGAGACGGCAGCAGACGCGCCGCGGCGCTCTGGAGGCGGCCGCGCGCGCAGAGGCGGATGGCGGACGGGTCGATGGAGAGCGCGGCCTTCCACGAGCGTGGCTCTCTCCCCGGATCGGTACCGACGGGTCGATGGAAAGCACGGCCTTCCACAGCAAGCGTGGCTCTCTCTCCCGGATCGGTGCCGTGGTTACCACGGGCTCTAGGTTTGTGTCGGGGACGTCGGTCCGGCGGTGGGTGGCCTACCCTCACCAAGACCAACTACGTCGAGTGAGTCTGCGGTGATGAGGGTAAAGCTCGGTGCGGCACATGTGGGAGGCGGTCCCGGTCACGACGGCGTCGACTACGACCTAGATCGACGGGCGCCGGATGCCCTCATCGCTGCGATCCGCCCTAGATGCGCTTCTCGCTTACCAACAAGCGGATCGCCAAGAAGGCTTGGGGCGCCATCGGCTGCAAGCACGCGCGGCGGCGGCCGACAGCGCCCGCAAGTCCACACCGCAGCGCCGCGCAAGGTGGGAGAACCTAGCCTTCAAAGCCAAGTGAGGACGTTGATGACTTTGCTCTCCGTCTCAACACTCTGCTGCGAAGATGGTGCGGTTCGGCGATGACACCTACGGCGAGGAGAGAGTCGTCGAAAAGCTCTTTTCATTGCGTCCCGAGAAGTACAAGCAGATGGCTCGCTCGATCGAGTCCTGCTGGATCTCTCCACGATGTCGATCGAGGAGGCGATAGGTCGCCTCAAGGTCGTCGGCAATGATGAGCCACGCTCTCTCGGGGCCCATCACCACCGGCGGGAAGCTCCTTCTCACTCGGGAGCGATGGCTTGCCGCCCAAGGTGACCGAAAGAAGGGGAGCCTTCTTCCGCGACAAGCGGTCGAGCATAGCGTGGCAAGCCACGCAAAGCGCGAGACGCCCGTACGGGGCGCGAGGGCGTCTGAGGGTGATGCCAGCGAGGCGCCAGGTAGCGCCGCCCGGCAGTAGCAAAGCGAAGACGAGACGACGCCGCTTCTTTCGCGCTGCGGCCAACAGCCATTGGGCCAAGGATCGCCGATAACCACGACGCGGCCGAGCCCACGTCGCCTGCAAAGTGGAGGAGGAGGAGCCGGCTCTGTTCATGGCACATGCAAGCATCGAGCTACCTCCGATGCACCACCGGCGGCAGCTCTCTCCTCCACCTTGACGAGCCAAAAGCACACGCCCTCCTCGGCGGCTACTCCGGCAATGACAAGATCCGACGGGTGGTGCCTCGACACCGCGCCACCCATCACATGACCGGTCGACGGAGTTCTTCACCAAGCTTGACTCTAGCGTCCGAGGCTCCGTCAAGTTTGGGGATGCCTCCGCGTGGAGATCAAGGGCGTCGGCTCCGTCATCTTCACCGCTGTGTGTCTGGTGAGCACAGGTTGCTCACCGAGTCTACTACATCCCCGCGTTGAGGAACTCTATCATCGACTTGGGGACGGTGGATGAGAACGGTTCACGTGCGTGGTGGTTGAGGATGGAGTCATGAGGATTTGGGATCGCCGCGTCGCCTTCTTGCCAAGGTAACCGAAGCGCCGTCGACTCTCGTCCTCAACGTGCGGTGTGCACAACCCTCATCTCCTTTGCTTTCGTCGAGATGACGCAGGCGTGGCGATGTACACGGCGTTTGGGCACCTTCACTTCGAGACCACGGCGGCTCGATGCCACGGAGATGGTGCGAGGTCTGCCGTGCCTCGACCATGTGGAGCGGCTTCTGCGGCGTCTGCGTGTTGACGAAGCGGCGCGACTCCCTTTCCCAATGGGCGAGCTTTCGAGCCAAGGAGAGGCTCGAGCTTGTGCACGGGGACTTGTGCGGCCCGGTGACACCGGCCACACCGGGAGGACGACGCTACTTCCTGCTGCTCGTCGACGACCTCTCCCGCTACATGTGGGTGATGGTCCTCGGCGGCAAGGAGAGGCTGCGGGACGCCATCAGCGGTAGTCGCCAGCTGAGGCGGAGTCGCGACGCGAAGCCAGCTGCGCGTCTTCTTGCCGCCGAACAACGGCGGCGGCGAATTCACGGCGGTTTGGTTCGTGTCGTCTTCTTCGACGAGAGGCATTCGGCGCCACTACTCTCGCTACCGTCTGACTGCGGCGAAATGGCGTCATCGGCGCGCAACCAGACGGTTGTGGGGATGGCTGGGCCCTCCTCAAGCGAGAGGGGATGCCGGCTATCTTCCGGGAGAAAGCGGTGGTGATGGTCGTCTACATCCTCAACCGCTCCCCTACCAAAAGCGCTTTCGGCGGCGGGACGCCGTCTGAGGCTTAGCATGGGCGCAAGCCGGCGGTCTCCGACTTGCGGGTCTTCTAGTACGCCTCGTGTTCGCCAAGGAGCTTGGCCACATCGGCCAAGCTCGGCAGCGGGAGCACTCCGGAAGTGTTCATCCGACTACGCGGAGGCTCGAAGGCCTACCGCATCCTCGACCGAAGACACAGCGTGTGCGCCGCTGGCGTCGCGGCGTTACGCTCGAAGCGAAGAGATGGGAGATGGGCGTGGGACAAGCGGTGGGCGACGGCTCGGCTCCGACGCGTCACGGCGACTTCACTGCCGAGTACGTCCACTTCGAGGGAGTGGGGGAGTAGGCGGCTCTTCTTCTGAAGCGTCTACCCCGATCCCCGAGCCTCCACCGACCCGGCGCTGCTACTCCGGCGGCACCACGCTCTCCGGCCGGACCTCGGGCTGCGATGAGAGTTCTTCGCCGCTCCACCACCACCGCAACGCCACACACACCGAGTCGACCGTACCACGACGGCGAGCCGTTGCGGTGCCGTCTGTTGCTGAGAACCTTCTCGGCGACCGGTAGGTCTGGGGACCGGTGCCTCACGACTGGAGGCGCGATTGCACCTTGCGTGTGGCGACGGCGAACCTCGGTCGCTTTCAGAGGTCGAGAGACACGCGGCATGGCGCGCGCGATGCGATTGGAGATGGATGCGGTTGAGAAGAACCGCACTGGGGAGCTTGTTGACCTTCCTCGTGGTCACCGCGCGATCACCCTTAAGTGGGTATACAAGTCGAAGAGGGATGAAGCCGGTGCCATCGTCAAGCACAAGGCTCGCTTGGTGGCACGAGGCTTCGTCAGGCGGCAGAGGGGTCGACCGACGACGCCTTTGCTCCGTGGCGCGGATGGAGTCCGTCGACTCCTCTTGCTTAGCCGCCGGGAGGGTCGGCGTGTTCATCACATGGACGTCAAGTCGGCGTTCCTTAACGGCGACTTGAAGGAGGAGGTCTACATGCACCGGTAGTGAGGATTTGCGATCCACGGCAAGGAGGGCAGGTGCTCGCTGCTAAGAAAGCCCTCTATGGCTTGCTGGCGAACCGGCGTGGAATGCCAAGCTAGATTCCACGCTAAAGGGGATGGGCTTCGAGCAAAGCCCGCGACGGGCGACCATCTACCGACGGGCGGTGGAGAAATGCTCTGGCGATGGGTGTCTCGTCGACGACTTGGTGATCACCGGCACCAAGGATGTGGAGGTGGCGGCATTCAAGGAAGAGATGAAGGCCACCTTCCGGATGAGTGACACAGGACCTCTCTCCTTCTACACGGGGATCGAGGTGCACCAGATGACTCCGAGATCACGCTTGACGCACCGCCACGCCAAGCGCGTCGTTGAGCTAGGCTGGGCTCACCGATCGCAACCCAACTCTCACTCCGATGGAGGAGGAGAGGTGGTCGAGCCGCGACAAAGACGGCGGATGAGGTGGACGCCTTCTAGCATACCGGCGTCTTGTGGGGAGCCTTCGCTACCTCGCCCACACACGGCGGACTGGCATTCTCCGTCGGCTCGTTAGTCGGTTCATCGCGACCGACAAACGGAGCACCAAAGAAGTATATGAAGAGGATCATCCGCTACGTTATGGGGACTCTCGACCACGGCCCTAGGTGCCACAGGCGGCACACTCGTCTCGAATGCACGACAACAACGACCACGCCGGCGACATCGACACCAAAAAGAGCACGGCGGGATCCTCTTCTTCCTCGGCAAGTGCCTCGTTAGGCATGGGCGATCGGTCAGCGGCCAGGTGGTGGCCACTGTCCAGTGCGAGGCCGAGTACATAGCGGCCTCCACCGCTTCGACTCGGCGCTCTGGCTCGCTCGATCGCTTGGTGATCTCCTCGGCGAGAGACACTAGAGCGGTGGAGCTCGGGGTGGACAACAAGTCCGCTCTGGCCTGGCAAAAGAACCCGTCTTCCACGAACGCAGCAAGCACATCCGGTGAGGTATCACTTCATCCGAGGTTTGTTTTTGAGGAAGGGAGCATCAAGGCGAGCTACATCAACACCAAGGACCACTTGCGGACTCGCTCACAAAGCCCCTTGGGAGGATCAAGTTCCTTGAGCTCTGCTCCAGGACCGGGATGGGTCAACTTCCCCACAAGACGACGCACAAGACTTAGGGGGAGAATGATGGATAAGTCTATGTGGTTGTTTTTGTGGGCTCGCAATTTGTACTCTTTGTGGCCGCAGCATCCTTGATCGAATCCTTGTGGTCTTGCTTTGCCCAAGGCTAGCGACCTATAAATATGTATCCCCAACCCCTCGGGTTGGCATGGCATTTGTGTGAGTTTGTGTGAGAAATAAACCGGAAAATTGCCCCAACTCCTAGTGTCATCCTCTCTCAATGAGAGTAAGAATTATGCCACTACCGAGAGTGAGAGTTCAACGACTAACACCGAGCTATGTGGGTTCTCGGTGGGCCTCGGCCAGCGTGGTCGACGGTACCGGGCCGAATCGCGAATACGTCCGAGATGGGTGCCGCCAACCGGAAGCTACGAGGCGGGAGTAATCTGCGTTGATCGCGGGCCTCGGGCGTGGCGCGAAATGCGGATTGGACACCGTGGACAACAACGGATCGTCGCGTCTCCGCCGTCCTCTTGGAAAAGCACGCACATCGATGGGCCGCCGAAAGCGGTGGCATTGTCCTCACAGACATCCACGGATCGATTGGGCTGGTGCATGCACACGTCGTCCTTTTCCATGCGAGAAAGCCGAAAGCGCTTTCGTTTTGGCGAGTCCGGCGAATGGTACCGGTGCAGAAGAATCGTCGGTCGCTCTGGACGCGATCATGCGATAAAGACGATCGCGCCAACATACGCCACTAGCGGCGCTGTCCGAGCGCGAGCAGCGACGGAGAGAAAAGGAGAGCGAGCCGGCGGTGGCGATCGTCTTGAGTGCCGCGGCGCTTCGCTCCGACCTTCAGCCAGGCGTCGGCTTCGATGTGAACGGGTGCTCACTGTGCTAACCGCGCTCGGCTCCAGTGTGGGGAGCTCCGGGCGTGGGTGGCGGCGGAAGGCCCCGTTGCCGTGGGTCGTGGTGGCGAAGCTCCGGCGGCCGGTCTTGTGGGGGGAGTCGCACGGTGGTGCGACGCAGCCTCGGCGGAGGTAACCAGCGAGCGAAGCGAAAAGTCTCCGGCGGCGTAGGGCGTCGACGCTGAGTGCTAGTGCTAAGCGGCGTCCGAGGCAAGAGGTGTACTGGGCTTGAGCTCCGAGCTGCTCGGGACGAGGTAGCCTACCACCGCAGCCTGCCTGCCCGAGTTGATGCGACGATATATCTGGCTGTTCTCAACGCCCTCCCATGGCTCCTGCTCGTTTTTGAATTTTGAGTGAAGCAATGAAGCGAGTCCTCGACGACGGGCGCAACCAACAAGTTAACAAAAAAAAGTAACAGAGTGCTAGATTGCGGAACGAATCCTCACTTTCAATGGTATTTTACGGCTGTGAACTTTCGGTGGTATTTTCCGATTCTCGCATTCTTTCGGTGCTATGAAACCAATTTTCCCTAGTTTATTTAAGATCCATAGCAACAGATGTAACAGACAGCTAGTATTAACCAAAATCAAGCTTCCAGGCCAAATGGTCAATGGAAAGGACGCAATGAGTGACATCTAGAATAACCCTGATTTAATTACCTGCAGCGTATCAAAGGCAATACTAAGTGGCTCAAAGAACAGGAGCCAAAACAACTTGGAATTACAGGAGCTGCAGAACCCTACACAGAGCCACATCCTGGAGAATATATAGATAATAAAGCACTGGTGAGTCCATTTTAACAGAAAGAGCATACTAAAACAAATAGGCCTAAAGGTTGTAAAAATGCTAAATACTATAATGTATAGAGACAGCCTTGATACAGTAAATTGTACATTGTAAGAATAAAACAATTAGCATAGGCAGCAAAAGGATTCTCCATTAATACATGAAACTGCTGGACTGTTAAAAAAACTGCTGGACTGCTGGTTACTATCCATGGAAGGGGTGTATAAATAGATAAAATGTCATGATGAAAATGCAATACTCAAGGATTACCTTGTGCATATTGAAAGATGACCACTGTGCTATATGCAGGTATAAAATAAATGGCTAAATACAAACTAACCAGGGAATATTACCAAAGTAGATCAGCTGATAAAACCAGAAGCAATGCAGAGTACACACGAAAATATTTTGAAGGAGTCGCTGAGGGAGAAGCATTGAGCTGTTCTAGACGTTCTCTGGCCAATGATTGAAACATCTGGATGTGACATGCATTTCAGTTAATGTGATTGGTAGAACTTCAACAAGCACAAGTTGCAGAGTACCTTCAATGAACAAAGAATGACCAACCAAGTTGACCAAAGGATAATTTGCTGAGAAGTAGGAGGCACAACCAGTGGGAGAAAAGTTCCCTGTAACAGAACTTCGATTAATTGTATCGCAAATAGTGTCCTCGTCATTAGTCAAATTGCGGAACATAATGAATGAATGACAAAGGATGAAAACAGAGCTAACAAAAGGTATATGAAGGATATCCCATTGCAACTTAATAACATATTTTGTGCAGCATTTCAAGAATGGCTGTTAAGACCTAGGATTGATCAAAGACCTCGTCTACTGTAGTTAATGGATACATGACATCTAGCATGTATCAACCATACAGCTAATTAGTCTTTTTTTTTATTAATCAGCAATCCATTTAGTAGATGTATGTTAAAACTCGTGTGTTTGTTCTTCTGTTGAGTCGATAACCATGTCTTAAACTATGAAGAACAGTTAGTTCATTGTATACTGACACAGTTATAAACATACCTTTGCAACATTAGAAGTATAAAATTATAAAAAATTATAACTGCTACTTGGAAGGCACTTCGAGCTAAACAAATACTTAAAACATGAACAAAGGTGATTAAGTAAATTATTTTATACTTCCTCCAATCATAAATACAAGTCCATCTATGTTCGTCCTATGTCAAATTTCTTTTTCAAACTTGATTGGTGATATCTATGAAGATACACTCCCTATGTTCCAAATTGCAAGTTCTTTTAGCTTTGTACTAAGTCAAACTTCTCTAGCGTTAACCAAGTTTATAGAAAATTATATTAACATCTAAAATATGAAATAAATGCACTATCGAAATATATTCATGGTGTATCTAATGAATATTGTTTGATGTTGTAGATATCTGTGCATTTTTCTATAAACTTGGTCAAAGCTAGGGAACTTTGATTTAGGACAAAATGCTAAAACAACTTACAATTTGAAACAGAGGGAGTATATCTTAAATGAAGAGTTATATATTATAAAAAGTATTTTTCATAATAAATATAGTCATGTCAAGGTTGTGTTCAATCTATATAATTTTTCAGATATTTGATGGTCAAAATTAGCAAAGTTTGACAGATGGGCTTATATTTGTGATCAGAGGAGGTAGTGAATTACAATTAGAAAATGTTATGGTATACTGCAAATATGCAAACACTATCAGAATGCACAACCATTCTGCCACATTTTATTTTCGTTGACAAAAAGTATGTTGCATTTTCTTTCATCACGAAGTAGAAGTTCAATATCATGCATTCATGCTGTTTTGAGTCTCACTACTCATTAGGGCACTACATTGAAGTGTTATCTTATCAAACATACATGGTTATAGAAAGCGATTATGCATAGTACATGGATATGATGTTGAACTCTATACAAATGACAGAACATTACAAGGTTAAAACAAGTTCATTAGTGGTAAGATCGCCAGAAGCAACAAGAAACCCTCAGCTAATTCAGTGCAGGAATTTTTTTTTCTTAGGATGCTCAGCAGAAGGGCACAGAAAATACAAGAGAGAAAGTACCTTGTAAATTACATAGTTAATGATGTGCTCCAACACTTTTCTGGTCTCTATAGAAGTTAGCTGAACAAAAAACAGAGTCTGCATGGCAAAAGGAAACAGCATTAACACTGCTGCACCATAAACAATGGGAAGGCAGAAATATGCTTGATATATAGGTAAGTTGCAGAATTCAAATGTATCTGTAGAGTGGTTTTTACACTAGTAAAATAACAATAAGATGTTCAAATGCTCATCTCCCATGTTGAACTCCATCCATAAAAAGCCTCAAGGTAATTATGCTGCAACTGCATCCACAATTTGCACTCACTACAGACAACAATTTGATACTGAAATGCTTCTATTGCCCCTGACATTTCTTTACTAATCAGCATTGGTAATGAACATGACATCATGACTAGCACCCTCCCAAATACCACAATAGTAGTAGTAGTAGTCAATGGCTACCACCGCAGCAATCAAATCAAAAAACAAAACATGAAGCTATCAACTGCCAAGAGGAAATACCATCCAAACCAAGGAGATATGCATCACATTACAAGGACGAGCATTCCTCATCCATACACTCCAGAACTTTTACGTTTTACAGTAAAATAGAACTGCATAAGCCAAGGAATCATAGCTAGATGTGCAACATTTGCACTCGTAGTTTCATTCTATCTACATCAGTTAGCTCATTCCAACATTCCCTTCAAAGAGAAAATCCGGAGTTTGCTAATTCAATCAACATGTTGCTTGTTGCTCATTCAAAGCACCTTTCATTTGGGGAACCAGCTCCTAAGTTCCAAATTAGGCAAGTCAAATATATCTCCAATCAAAATTGACCCATCAAAGCAATAGATGACGAGCCACTACAGAAGTAATAAATACAGCAAGTAACACAGAACATGAAACACCGCTCAATGAGCTGACCAATCGTGCCGTGCCTACACCACAACAATCTAATCTCCTTCATTGAAACCCACACCAGCATCAAAAGTACCACCCACAAAAATCACACCAAATAGAGAGGAACAAAGGAGGCAAAGTCACCTTGAGCGCGAGGATGACGACGAGGAACACGTGGGCCGCCAGATTCGCCAGGAGCGCGATGGTGACCCTCGACCGCAGCACGGCTCCAAGCCAGTCTCCATCGCCGCCCGCCCCAGCGTCGCCGTCGAGGAGCGAGGACGCCCACCACTGCAGCGCGGCGGCGCTGGCCGCCGTGGAGGCGGCCGCGACGTAGAGGCAGTTCACCGCCGCCATGCGCCGCGCATCGGTCGACGCCGGAAGGAGGCAAAACCGAGCCCTAACCCTAGGGGTGGTGGCTCCCGATCCCGAGCGCGGGGGGGCTTTGCTTGGCGCGCGCGCTTCCGGTTCCGGCGCTTTATTCGCGTGGGGAAGGGGAGGGCAGGCGGCGATGCCGCGAGCGATGGCGAGGCCGAGGGACCGTGACGGGAACGCGAGGAACAGGGGAGGGACGAAGCGGAGTGGGGACAAAATTATTGCGGCAGCGAGTGGAATATTTTATTATTTCTAGATTTCTGGATCAGTTTAATTACGGGATAGGCTTGATTAATCCAGGGTTAGCAGTATTTATTTGACAGGGTTTAAGTGTAGAGACTTTCGCATAACGGTCCTTTACAGTACGCATAATTGTATTCATGGTGTAGTCTAGCCTCTCGCGAAGCAGGTAAGAAAGCGTAGCGCGAATCCTTTTTATAGAAGGGGAGTTTGCGTAAATCTGCCACTTCTGGAAGGAGTTATCGGTAGTCGGTACGGCGCGAGCGTCATGCGCCCGTGGGGGTCCCGAGCGTCGGCGGGTACCGGAAAGGGGTTCGGTAGGTGAGCCCCGTGGGGGAGGCACTGAGGCAGGCATGGCCCCGTGGGGGAGGCACTCGGACGTTCGGTTCGGGGGGCGCTGTCCCGTGCCGTGACCCACGGTCCGTTTGGTTGGGTTTTTTTTTTTCTCAAAAGCTAAAAGGTTAAGAAAATGGCTGATTTTGGAGGCTGTTTTTCTGAAGCAGCTACTTTTTCATAGTATATTTTTAAAAGCTGGTTTAACTCTAGTTTTGACTCTTGGCTTTTTGCTTTTCGAAATTGGTGGAATAAAAAGCTATTTCATAGGTTGTTTCAAGAGATATAAAGATAGAAGGTATATTTTATACTTGTTTAACCAAATAGTTTTCAACTTTTCTATAGCTCACAGCCCACGACAGCTTTTTCACAGCTCACAGCCTACTTTTTCCCACAGCCACAGCTCAACCAAACACACCCCCAGTCTAGCCGCCGCGCGCCGACACACGGAAACTTTCTATTCCAGCCCCTCGTTTGGCGGGGTTCTGAACAGCGAACAGATAAAGGAGTGTTTAAATTCAAAGCTAAAGTTTAGGGATGGCATATCGGGTATTATATAAGAATGTCACATCGAGTGTTTGACAGTGATAATAAAACAAATTACACAAGTTCTCAGTAATCCGCGAGATGAATTTATTAAGCCTAATCAATCCATCATTAGCATATGTTTACTGTAGCATCGCATTGTCAAATCATAGACTAATTAGGCTTAAAAAATCATCTCGTAAATTAATCTCAATCTATGCATTTAGTTTCGTAATTAGTCTATATTTAATACTCCATGTATGTGTCTAAATATCCGATGTGACAGAGGCTAAAGTTTAGGAGGGGAAATAAACAAGTTAATTAATTAATCATCAAGCTCTAAATTGGTTATGCTATCCGACGCGGTTTGAAGTTGGTCTTAGGTGATCCATTTACTATCATTAAGCCGGCGAGCCTCGGCCGCCTCTCACAGGATCCACGTCGCCCCGATTGTTCCTGACCTTCGGATCTTCAACCCAACGGCCCAGATCGCTTGGAGCTGATTCTGGTTCGGAGCAGCTTCTCGGCGCTCTTCCTGGTTTCTTCTACTTTTCGTCGCTTGTCTACGGCTTCTCCGGCTTCTCGTCCGAAGCCAGACAAACAAATATATACTCAGCTTCCGCTTCTCCTTTCAGATTATTCTTCAATCCCCCTCCCCTCTCTCTCCCCGTCGGCCTCTCCCTCTCCATCCCGACGCGGGCACGGTGATGGCGGTGCGGGCGGCCGCCTTCCTCGTCCTCCTCCTCCGCCCTCCCTCACCTACCTCTCACCTCCGTTTCTCCCTCCCCTTCCTCTCTTTCTCCCCTTCCCTCCCGAGGCGGCGGTGGGCGCGAGCCGGCGGTAGCCGCCAGGCGATGGCGCCCCCTGCGGGCGGTGCTCCAGTGTGGGTGGGGCTCGGCGGCCGCTCTCTCTCCCCATCCTCCGTGCGGCCTCCTCGACGCCACCTCCAGCTGGGGACCTTGTGCTCCTCGGCTCGAGAAACACTAGGTACCGGTGCGGCGGCAGCGGCAAACCTCGGCGGTTGGATCTCACTGTGACTCTTCATTTTCTTCTCCTCCTTCGTCCCATGAGCTCCTTCCCAGATCCTCTCTTCCTCGTGTTTTTTTGGATCAGCAGATCCTCACAACAATTTCTATGGCAGTTGAGAGCTGCAGTCTCTAATGCTTTTCCTAATTTGTATTTGTATAGATATATTGCAGGGACACATACAGGCTATGTTCCTACTGGTCTACGTCTTACTGATTTTGTTCCCTTCACTATTGTATTTTCTATTACCCATTACACATTGGTTGGAATGCATCACGTTGACTATAACATGATGAATTTGCTATGAAAAAGACGGTTGCTGCTACCTGCTTTACGACTCTGATGCGCTTATTGCTGACAAATAAGTATAAAAAGAGGACTACCATTATTTATTCTTTGTCATCTCCTTGGATTGGATTGTGTTTATTGATTGAAAGAGCAGCATGGTCATAGTTTTTAATGCCGTTTTTCCCCTTGTGTGATTTATGGTGGTGATTAGTTAGTGCATATCTACAACCCTTGAACAATTTGCTTACAAAAGACTATTGATGGTACCTGGTTTACGGCTCTTATGCGAGGCCTTCTTTAAGTTTATAATTCATATGTGACTATACAGAAAAACCATTAATACTCAGGGTTGATGGTCAGTGTGAAAAAAAAATCTACAATATTGCTCATGTAGTGTCAAGACCTCAAATAATTCATTACATTTGCTTCTATGTTTATGCTAGGAAACGTCATCATGTTGTACAATCAGGTACCTAATTGTACAATCCAAAACTATTTGAAATATCTACGAATTAATCTCTTTTTAAGTCTTTTGGCCACTGCAGTGCAGTAATCCTAATCTATAGCTACATGATTTCCGTTGCTCCGCAGCTCCTTGGCAATTGGTTGGAATGCATCGCGTTGACTATACCACCTGGATTAGGACTCTCCTGCCAAGCCTTCTTCCTGACAAATAAAAAAATGAATAGCATTATTTGAAAGAGCAGCAAGGTCAGTGCTTTTTTATGGTTTTTTTCATGTGTGATTTTTGGCACCTATTAGTTAGTGCACAGATTTTAATCTCTATCTGGACTGATGGACTACATTTTCTTTGTTACCAATCCATGGCGACCTTGCTCGGGACATATTTACTTGAGCATAGCAGTTCCATATGTTTAGGTGCTTACATATCCCCACGTCGTACTTTAGCAGCTTTATAGGCACATGTGGAAGGAACTGATGTAGCTATTTGTGTTTTATGCCTAAGACATCAGGTTGTGCTTAGGGATGAAATATACCTTGCAGATAGTATTTGAGAATGGACTGATGTAGCTATTTGTTGGCGACTGTTGTTCTGATTTTGGTTCTATTTTTCGGCGCCCTAACATGCGGCGACGGAGCACAGCCCGTCCATCATCGTACATTTTCATCCTACTCTTCTTTTTTAGTTATACATTTATTATACCTGCTCAGTTTTGGTGTAGTGATTTTTTCCTCTTGCTTCCCTGCAGTGACTGCATTATATTGAGTGCTTATTTGGCCACCAGTTGTGGTCCATAACTGATTTCCTACTCTGCTGTCTGGGTAAGGTCTTTGCTCCCTTCTTTTTTTAGCTCTCATTTTTTATTGTGTATTCCTCTTATGTTTTATACTGTCAGCTCATAATGAATGGTTATGTTTCTGGCCTGCTTTTTATATATTTATTCTGGCTGTTTTCTTTACTGCAACCTAAATTCGTTTCCAAATTCTTATACAGTGTCTAGCTACTATCTTGTGCAGATTTCGTGCCCCACATATCTCCTCCTTCCCTTGCCTCTTCAGCTCGGCTCACGATGCTTATGTTTCAGATTCTCCTGCAGTCACTAACATGTTTTTACCTGCGCCTTAGTCAAGTGATTTGCCGGCGCGCGCGAGGCCGCCGTCCAAGGTAAACACTACGCTTATGCGTTCATCTCTCCCTACCACTCGCTCCATATATGTATGTGGACATAGGGATCATAGGATCATCTTTCTCCATTGAAAATCACCCCCCTCTTTCCAGATTTATCAGGTCTTGTTCTATTTCGTTTTATTTAGTTGACTGCCTCCACTAAATTAATCTATTGCTCATTTGTTTATCACTTATTCATGTGTCGCTTACACCGATGGATCACTGAGAAGTAGGATATCGGCTATTGCAGTCCTTTCCTGCTGCCTCTCATTCTCATGCCGCTATATGATGATTTACATAGAGTCCACGTCTTTCGACAGCCTTGCTATAGCAGTATCGTTTGTGGTTTTAAATGGTTTCAGAAAACATGCTGTTGTACAGGTAACTGAATAACTGCCCTACAAGTCGTCAATGAGTTTCCCTTTTTTTTGGCCGCGGCACCACCGTGCTGGTTTTCTTATGAAATGGACATGGACACGCCTTTCATGTCAAATGGTTCATCCACATGCTACAAGGGGCTAGTGGGTTTCTCTTTTTTTTTGGCCGTGCCATGCTAATGTTGAAGGTGCTCACTGCTCGTATTCCAACTATATTTGTATTTTGATACCTTTCCTGCTACAGTGGTTTGATTATCTTATTTCTCTGTTACTTCCAATGTTCTAGGCAAAACATCACTTCAGGGATGCACTCCATGCAAATCTAAGCTCCCTGAACCTGTTGTTCTGCGGTCCGCAGGTACATGTCAGTTTCATCGAATGTTTTCCATAATACATATGTATCATTGTGCTTTTCTGTGGCATCATTCTATCTATAAAATGCTGCTTAAATACACAACACGACAAACAATGTCCATGTGTGTATAAGTCGCGGAAATCTGATATGACTTTCTTATTAGATGTGTCCTACACCATATAAAAAAACTCCAATCTTTCAGTTTCTGTACATGACGTATCTACGTTAAACTCCTAATATTGTTTCCATGCAAAGATTAAACATGTTCTATACTTACGCCTTAACTAGGTGATTTGCCGGCGCGTGCGATGGCGCGCGCGATGGCGCGCGTAATGGACTAGTGTATATACAATACCCATGTTAAATTGTGATGAGTTGGTGAGAGCACGTGGGTTTTAATTGATATGTACGTATGTACAGTCAATCTAAACCATTTGAACTCCGGGACCACCTACGCCTGGACGTCCGGCTTTATGACCCGTCCGGATGTAGCTACGACCCATCCAATACTTGTCATAGGAGTCGTCCGGTCTCAGCTATGGAACCATGAAATAGCGTAACAGAAGGAACGTCCGCACGCGTAACGGAACCACGGAGCAGAAGGAGCGTCTGCCCGTGCCACTCGCGGCGGCCCGTCCCCCGCCGTGCCACCAGCATCAAGAAGACGGGGTGGGGGCAGCGCCCGCCTACGCCTCTAGTTCGGATGCCCAGTCGACACCGAGAGAAGGTGGAGACACCGAGGCAAGGCAGTCAAAGGTGAGGAGGGAGCAAGATGCAACATGCAATCTAATTTTGAAACATCCAAATGCACTTGCAATATATGTCTGAAGACAGATAAAGCACTTGAAACATGCATCTGAAATATTTGCAAAAACACTTGAAAACCATGTAAAACATACACAACATCCAGATAAAACACTTGCAACATATGTGTGAAACATATGCAACATCCGAATACACACGCTTGCAACATACATCTGTAAAAAGAGCTGAAAACGTTGGGAACAAAAACCTGCAACATACGTGTGCAACCATTGCAACATCCTAATATACTTTTATAACATCCACATGAAACACTTGCAACATCCGGATAAAATATATGAAACACTTGAAATAAATTCTTGCAACATGCCTTTTCAGCGTGCAATGTCACCTTGCTGCTTGGACGAATCGTTGAGGTCGACGGCAGCGCAAAGATCGACGGCGGCGCATGAAGCTCGTCGGTGCGCCCCTGGGCAAGGACATACTCAGCGGCCTGGGGCGAGCACCTGCTCAGCGACCTAGGCCAGCGCACCCTCGGCGAGCACCTACTCGACGGCTACGGTGGACGGGTGCCATGGTGCAGGCGAGTGGTGCGGTGGAGCGCGGAGTGGGGAAGGTGGGCGGTGCGGTAGAGTCATCTGGATGAGAAGAAACAAAAGCTCTTCTTACTTGTTGAGTAATCATTCGATTAAGTTTTAAATGAGCCCCTCTAAAGTTTGAGGCAAATGAACGCATTTTTGTTCGTCGTCTCCGAGCTATATATCCTCACGGAACTCTGGCCATTGAATCAAATTAACCTTAATGAATAACTAATGATTTCTCTTCTTTTAACCCTCTTTTTTCCATTAATAACTAAATGGATTATTCCGATATATAAAATATTAATTTCAATGGCTTTTGCTACTATAACCTTCCCAACCATGATTTTTTATTCTATTCAGTTATTTCGCATAGAAATAACAAATTCAAACGATACTAAAAACAGTGGGTTCTATCGTTTTTATGGTTCCCTTTTAAACGGCGAGGCCCTCTCAACGCGGAGGTCCAATGGAGCAGTGGATAAGACCGTGACAGTGGAGACCGAGTGCGTAGAGAGAATTTTTTTTTTAAAAAGGGTGCGGACGGGAACAAACGGACGAATAAGGTAGCTAGTGGGGAAGCCGCCACATGAAAGTATTACCGTTTGAACTTAGAGACGTCGACAATCGGCTAATACTAGTTCTATCACACACATCACACACTTGCATAGTATATTCTCACGGTATAGATTCCTTAGGGGTAAATTGCTTTCTATATCATGCATTTAGAGTTGAAGTAAATTTGGCATAACTACTATCGTCCTAATTGTCACAAAGTACCATTTCTAGTGTAACACCCCTGGTGTTACGATCTTGTGAGCATCGAGATTTAGGTCTAAGAAAAAATTCTGAAAACGACTTTCTCGGATTTTGATTTAAAACCAACTTGAAGTGATAAATGAATCCTATATGACTCACTTTTGTGGACTCTAATAAGCATCCAAGTTAAATTATTCAGTACGTAGGGATATTTAGGAATGGCTAACAACAATTCTAGCAAATAAGTAGCGGATGATTTGTTCTATGGGATTAAGCGTGAACCACAATTTTTATAAACAAAACTAAAATATAACTTGTAATTGGTACTTAAATAAAATTTAAAGTGCAAGTTTAGTAGATGAAACGACAACTGTGGATTTGGCGAATAGATGTTGTTCCATGGTATTTCTGATGGCTCAAAAATCGAATTTTAAATTTAAAAACCATCTCCTCGCGTCAACGCTAAAAATCGGAAATTATATTTTAAAGCGTTATTTCTGGCAAAATAATTACATAGCACCCTAATATTTTATTCCATGGCTTGGTATGGAGTATGAGCTATCACGTGAGATGTTTATTGGTGGTAGTTGATAGTATTTAGATCTTTTAAAATTGCCGTCGTTCACATCCACGTCTCGTCGTCTCATGCACAGTCACGCCGCCAGCAGAGCCACGCGACACCCATGTGTTTGCTGCTACTACTACTATACGTAGTATAATCTTACATAATCCTAAGAGCGTGATTAATTCTAAGTTGTGAGTTGTCCCTATAGTTGGTCATCAGTTGTCTGTCGTGGTTTAGTTATTGACTAGCGAGCGGACTGATCCACAGCAAGGACGGGACACCTCACTGTCGTCTTGACTGCTAGACGACGTGGTGCGTCCCCCGCTCGAAGCCAATCATCCAATTTAATTGCATCGCGCCGTGTTGTTGAGTCGTGGTTTGCTCTTTCTTTTTCTCTGCTTGCCTACCTCTGCTTGTCTCTTCTCTGCGCTTGGTACTGCAGTAGTACTGGACGAGCATAGTAGGCCATGTGCACATGTTTTCTCATGGCCGTGCTCGGGAACGCTCTGTCGAAAGATTGCCAATTCGCTCTTTGCTTTTCCTCCCTCTCTGATTGCTCCCACGTCACCCGCCCATCGCCAGTCCCTCCCTCTACTGGCCTTGCCAAGCCCCTCGCGTGCCTCACTTCCCCCGCTGCATCACGACCGCACCATCGCTTTGCTCTCCGCCTTTGGTCGCGCCTGCCACCGGCATTGCCGCGCCGTAGGCGTCCGCCCGCTGCGCTGCCGCGTGCCCTCATCCACGTCTCTGTTGGCACCTCCCCTGGACCACCTCTGGCTGTGCCTTCAATGCCAAGGCAAGCCCCCAGTAACCCTAGCCCTGCCTTGGCCACTGTGGCTAGAAAAGCCGAGCATCGTTGCTGCATCGCCATGGCCGCCTCTCCTCCCCTTCCAAAATTCATCGTGCACGAAGCGCTTCCCTCCAGTTCCTTGCACTCACTGGTTCCCAAGGTCCATAGCTTGCCACTGCTGTTGATCGTGGTGGAAATCATCCACCAGAGAGCTCGCGCGAAGCATCGCCGTCGCCGCTGGCCACCATGGGCGCCGCACTAAGCTCGCCCATGGTTTCCTCTCCTTCCTTGCTTCCTCTTCCTGATTCTTGATGTTTTGGTTCCGCACTGATGTCACGGCATTGCCCGTGAAGCAGTTTCACCGGTGGGTCTTTGTAGCAATGGGGCGCCATTGCTGTTGCGCAGTGCTGGTGGTGCCACCACTATCGCGCGCGTGGGCGGTAGCCTCCAAATTTTTCCCGCCTTTGACCCATTCCTCGACTAGGACTATGGTAAGCCCCCATTACTCATCGCATTACGTTTTGGTTCTAGTACTTTATCCTTGCGTCGGAACGAGCTTGTCGCCCCAATGAACTACCGACGCCATCGGTCTACACGTGGACGGGCGTGTGCGACCTTGCCCAATTACCCGACGTCGTCGCTCTAGTTCCATGGTCACCACTCGACGCCGTCGTGCACTTTCTCGCGAAAGTCTGAAGCATCCACCGATCGTCGGTCCACCATGGCGGTTTGGCCACCATCACGGACCGCCTTTACCGGGTGCTCGCGCTCTGAGTCACTCGTGGACCAGGGTTTGTAAATATAAACAATTGTAGGGGGTTATTCTGATCAGACAGAGAGAGTAATGAATAGTGTAAATAGGGTTTGGCGATTAAAAAATGGATAAGGGCTTTTCTGCAAAATGCGCCCGTGCCCTGCATCTTCCCTCCTGGCTGGGCTTCTTGCTGCTGTCGCCTTTCGCGCCATGGGCCGGCTTGATGGGCCGCTTCGTGCTCAACCACTGCTGGTCACAAGGCACCCGCTTACTTCAATGGGGCTGGTGCCACTGCGTTGGGCCCGCGTGTAATGCCAGGTACCGTAACCGCCTGCTATTTATTACTGTGGGTCATTGGGCGTTTTGGAGGTCATTGGCCCCTTTAGTTTTCTAAAGTAATTGTTAATTTAGTTTCGGGGAAAAACTTATAAAATCAATATAAATTTGTGTAGTTATCCAAAAATTATGAAACCAAGTTTATTAAGTTTCTAAAATTATGATCTATCTAATAGTGTATTTTGTTCGCATAGATTCTGTATGTTTTTAGGGTTGCTCTAATTATTTAAAAATATTTAATATTGTTAAAATATGAATTTATAGGAATTGTTGTGATAAATCGGTGATAGTGTTGATTCTGAAAAATTCACAGTAAATTACTAATATTATTAGCTGCTCACTATAATTTTTGTAGCTCTTGAATAATTAGTTTGCTAGATAGATAATGATGCCCTATTCAAATTAAGATTAAATCGATAGAATAGGAAAAAGAAACTACTTGAGTTTGTATAACTAAAATATTTGTTGGGAAATAACGCCTTATTCGACAACATGGATACATAGCCTAAGTACGGTCCTCGTTAGAACTAGCTCATTAGCTTGAGAGGCGTAAATCATATTTACGAGTCACGGTTGTAGTCAATTAATTACGTCTTTGTATTGCATCGCATTGCATATCATATAGGTACGATGATGGATCAACGGATCAATTGAAGAATGATTGGTAATCTAAACATGATGTAATGGTATTCTCTCTATAAGATGATGCAATGAGCTTTATATTCAGTTGATGGTGGATGATCTGAAGATGCAGATACTAACTTTTTAGTGTATATTTTACCCAGACTAGCCCCGGTGCATAACCCCTACTTTTCTGCACTTTAAATTATATTTGTGCATTAAGTTTTCAAGAGTTGAATAAAACCCACTTGCATATATATATATATATCTTTATCTTATGAGTCTTACTAGTATGATAAGATCGTGTAGATTGCTATGCTACAGGATTCCGATAGAAGTCGAGTGATTGCATGTCACTCGCGAGAGATAGAAAATATATTACTGTATTATTATCACTTAGAATATATAAATGGTGTTAAGGATAAATGGAGACCAGGTAAGGATATGGTTTGGATATTGGTGGGTGTAAGAGGTTGTGTCCTACGGCCAACGGGACATAGCTTGGTTACACTGTTTTTCCTGTCTGTGTTGGTTAAGGACCGGTCATTGCATTGGACGCTAGGCAGGTCACAGATTTATTATCCCGAGCATATACTTGGGCATGGGCGTAGGGAAGACTTGTTACTCTCTTATCGTGGGTTCTGTCTCTTTCCGAACCGACTGTCAGGGTGGTTTTTGGGTGGAGGTCCTTGCACCGCACTAAATCCGGGACTTAGGGGCGGGGGCTTGGAGTCCCAGTTTGGATGGAGACTTGGACCCCGTGACAGGAGGGTATTGGGTTGGTCCTGCTTGTGCCTGGGGTACAAGCAGGGCGTGTATTTTTTGGATACCCAGCTGGGCACATTGATTCATGAATCGCCGGGTAATCCGATACGGCTTGTCTAAACTCTAGAACCGTAGTAAGAACTAGAAGATGAAAGATGGTAAAAGAAAATCTGATTGCTTACCACCTGCTTAAAAGTAGCATAGGTGCTTACATAGAATAGTTAGTTAATGAACTAATGATGACTGCTAATAAAATCGAATATAAGGACGTACGCTTAGTAATGCTTCCTACAGATGCAATAAACCCACAAGCCAAATAGCCTTGCATATCCTTGGAGTCTTTATTTTTCTCCTATCAGGTAAGTCTTGCTGAGTATAATAGAGTACTTAGGGTTTTATTTCCCCTTATTGCAAGTGACAGGTGGAAGCTATAGCTGACCTTTATGTGTGGATTCCTCTTAGTGGGCTCAGAGAGGATTCCTTTACGCTGCGATTTTAGTTTTTTATTTATAACTCTCACTAAATGTTTTTATAAATAGAAGTTTTATAACTTGTTGTCATAATTTATATAATAATATTTCATCATGTCATGAATAGATATTTATTTTCGCTGTAATTCTGATCACATGTTTATATTCCGCTGTTAACTTAAATTGCTCATAACTCTGAAACATGCTCAGATTCCGCTATTATAAACAATAAATATTATACTCTGATGTTACATGGAAAATGATATAAGAAATGGCTAAAATATTGTAAGCTTTATTCTCTCATTTATGATCCTGATGGAAAAATATGGATTTTCGGGTTCTCCCCTGGGTGTGCCCGACAGAACTATGTAATTTAGTGTTCTCCCTCGAGTACTTAGTGTCTAATAGAAGACGAGTACTCCTGAGAGGTATTAGATTAGGTGGTTCTGCCACAGGTGGTATCAGAGCTAAATGAGGAAATAAAGCTTCGAGAACCTTTTCTAAAATAAAATTTGACAACAAATTCTTTTCAAAAGAATAGGACGTTTGTATGCGAAGTTATATAAGTAGCCCTATTACTATGGTTATGTATCTAGGATAGATGGCACTCTGCTAACTTAGGTAGGCTTAATCAATTTTTCTGCAGGTACACTAACCCCGAGCATAGTCTGATAGTATCGACAAGCTACAGGGAGAGAACGATGTGATAAAAAATTTAGAACGGTTGCCCTATATGTTGGCAACAGTGGAAGGACGTATCGAACGTGCATTCATGCATATCCTGTTTGTGCATTGTAGTGCCGTATTGCTTGCAGATACACTATACATAGGTGTCACGCGTGTCGTATTGTACACGACTGAGTCGTTCCTGTTCTGGAGTTATTTCTACATTGTGGCTTTGTGCTCCGCGTTCGCCCGTGGTTCACGCCTGTCGTGACCCACGTCCTCCCGTACTCTTTTCTACACTGTTGTCGGACCCTTGCCCTATAGTTGTATGAGTTAGTAATGGCCTCGAACATCGCTCGCCTCGAACGTGCGGAAAATTTGGTCGATTCATTCGTAGTGATCCCACGCAGGAACCCTAGTGGATTGCGCTAGGACCACTGACCGCTATGCCTTTATAAGCAGAGCCTGGCTTAGCCTTTGTACCACCACTTGGCACACTTTAGCTTGTCTAGCTTTTCTTTTGAGCAAGCTTCCCGCTTAGTCTTTCCTTGCAACCATCGCCAGGAATGGCAAAAGCCTGGGTTAGTAGTTATTGCCTGAACGTTGAGGGTTTTCCTAGAATCCTGCATGCCACCCTATAAAAACTCAGAGTCAAAGATCATCCCGAGTATGAGGGACATGAGTATGAGAAGCATGGCACTGAGCAATGTGAGGTTACCGTCTATATTGGGAAGAGTGAAGAGTTCCCCGACATCACTGAAGCCTGGAATATGACCGCAATCGGGTTTTGCTTTGTCGACACCTACCAGGTTGTGGTTCGCAAAGCCTTGCAGTATCTTTGCCAGATCTATGAAGAGCCTATTGCCCGTACCCCCATGAGGTTCTTTCCACCTTGGGAAAAGAATCGACGGGCATGGAGAGCTCGCATGGAGGCTTTGCAAGGGCGGGATGCGTGAGAAGACAGTCCTACCGTGGTGCACTTGACCACATACCTACTTGCTCTAGATGAGCAGTATGATCGGCAAGCCTTGGAGCTGAGGAAGTGCCTCCGGTGAGCCAAGAAAGCCGTGATCTTCTCTAGGATGCTCCAGGTGTAACTTGCCAAAGCACATGCCAGTGCTGCAGCCACCGAAAGTTGAGAGACTACCATGTCGGAAGCTCTGAAGGAGGCTGAAGATCGGCATGTCCATCAGCTGGGTGAGGCCTACTTGGTCACCAGGGCCAAGTGGAGGACGTTGGTTGCAGAACGGTAGGATCCCTTGATCGTGGAGGGAATCCCTGTCCACCTGCCAGAAAGAAGGAGAATCGATGTTGCAGTTCCGCCAGCACCTCCACCCTCGAAAGTGTTAGAAGTAGAACCCTTGATTCCTCTCACTCAGCCCCTGCCTAGAGAGGAGGCAGATCCATAGCCAGGGCGGTAGAAGAATCCACTGAGCCTAGGAATGAAGATGCATGGTCCAAAGTAGACTAGTGGCCTTGGGATGATGTACCGATAGTAGTAGTGCTTTTCATTGCTGTCCTCCGGTATTGTACTCTTGACATTGTTTTTCATCTGTAGTTGTTGAGATCGTCCGACCATAGGGAATGATGTGTCGAAAATGGGTGAATGAGTGTCTGTAAGTTGCACCAGCCTAATGATGTTTGGAATGTGCATTTTGTTTATTTTGCTGTGTTTATTGCATCCATCTACCCTTAAGTTTAGTGAGACATGTTTAGGGTTTTCAAGGATGATGTTAAGTGGGCTATAAGAGAAGTTACCATTCGAATGCCAGCAGACCAGCCATGATTGGAAAATATAGGACACTGTATCGACTAATTGTGGATGTCCTAGCAGAACACTTGAATTTCTTTAAATCAAATCCATCATTGGATTTGAATTCCTTGTCCCTTGTTGTGAAGGGAACCCTTGTTGTTTCAATCTTCCCTTGCAATACTCCTCTTATCCTGTGGTCTATGACCCCACCGCCTTCATGGTGTGTAAGTTGGTAATAGTTCCCTGGTTAATAGCTTATGGTGTTGCGATGAAACCGAGGGCCCCTGTGGAACAGCTGCCACATGGTGACACTGCTCAGCACATGCTGGTATCGAGGTTGTTGACCGAGTACCTTTACCAAGTTACACTGCCGTACCATTTTTGATACAAAATATTCTCCTTGGAAATATTCAGGTGTTCAAACGAGAAATCCACAACGGGTTGATGAAAATAGTATTCTCTCAAGGTAAACAAGATGAGGAGGTGTTGGAGGAAGCATGTATGCTGTGATCTCAGTTCATACAAAGGTTGGTGCATATTGTGGACAAGGAAGGGAAGGAAGAAGAACACCAGGGAAAAGTTAGCCTCGGGTAGTCGGGAGTGATTGTAAAAGCCTGAGTGGACGTCATGTCCCAAGCCTAATGTTTAGTTTGACCACGCTACGCATGCCGGGTTTTTTTGCTGCGTGCCCTGCGGACACCGTCGGTGTCGGGTCCATTAGCACCCCGTTCTCATGTGGCCATGGCGTCGTGCCGCACTCGTTGTCTTCGTGCACTATGCATTTCTCTTTTTCCCAGCATCCGGTCGGCTCTCGACTCCCACGCCTCGTCGTCCGTACCGAACCCCCTCTTCCCCCTCCCTTCTTTCTTCTTTTGGGGACATGGCCGCCCGCACGGCTGCCTCGTCGAGCGAACCCCTCTATTCTCCTCTCCCTTATCTTCTACCTACTCACGTAGGAAGCGCACCATGGCCGACTTTATCCCCACAGCATAAACCGTTTGTGTATCCCATCCATGTCGTCTCCGCTTTCGGTGCATTGCGCCCCACCTCCATTCGCCACTATAAGATGCCCTTGGTCCTTTCTTCTTCATCTTCATCCCCTTCCTCTCGAATCCAAAGTAGAGCTACGAGATCCAGTTGTCATTGCAGAACTAGGCTCGTTAGTCTAGGGTGATTGTATAATCTGAGAAGAAGAAAGGGTCTGGTTTTTGAAGGAGTTCTAGTTCCCTTTGGTTAGTTCGGTCTTAGGGTTCACAATGTTTGACTTCTCAGTCTCCTGTTTCTGGATCTGTTGGACCTACGCCATATTTTGGATAATCATTATCTTGTTGTTTGTCCATTGTCCTCGTCTATCTCGACTTCTAGATTAAGCCTTGGATGTATTAGGTTGCTCTTCACCAGTTATCTCTAAATCCCCGTGTGGTTTAGTATTCGAAGTCGTGTAATCTTTCGTGTAATTTTTTATCTACGAAATATAATCGCGTTTCCCCTCTTCTAATTCTTGCTCCAAATCTCAGGATGAGATTCTTTTTAGGGGGGTTAGTTGTAACACCCCTGGTGTTACGATCTTGTGAGCACCGAGATTTAGGCCTAAGAAAAATTTCTGAAATCAAGTTTCTCGGATTTTGATTTAAAACCAACTTGAAGTGATAACTGAATCCTGTGTGACTCACTTTTGTGGACTCTAATAAACATCCAAGTTAAATTATTCAGTACATAGGGATATTTAGGAATGGCCGACAACAATTCAAGCAAATAAGTAGCGGATGGTTTATTCTATGGGATTAAGCGTGAACCACAATTTTTATAAACAAAACTAAAATATAACTTGTAATTGGTACTTAAATAAAATTTGAAGTGCAAGTTTAGTAGATGAAACGGTAACTGTGGATTTGGCGAATAGATATTGTTCCATAGTATTTCTGATGGCTCAAAAATCGAATTTAAAATTTAAAAATCATCTCCTCGCGTCAACGCTAAAAATTGGAAATTATATTTTTAAAGCATTGTTTGTGGCAAAATAATTACATAGCACCCTAATATTTTGTTCCATGACTTGGTATGGAGTATAAGCTATCGCGTGAGAAGTTTATTGGCGATAGTTGATAGGATTTAGATCTTTTAAAATTGCCATCGTTCACATCCACGTCGCGTCGTCTCATGCACAGTCACGCCACCAATAGAGCCATGCGACGCCCATATGTTTGCTGCTACTACTACTATACATAGTACAATCTTACGTAATCCTTAGAGCATGATTAATTCTGAGCTGTGAGCTGTCCCTACAGTTGGTCATCAGCTGTCTATTGTGGTTTAGTTATTGACTAGCGAGCGGACTGATCCACAGCAAGGACGAGACACCTTAGTGCTGTCCTGACTGCTAGACGACGTGGTGTGTCCCCCGCTCAAAGCCAGTCATCCAACTTAATCGCATCATGTCGCGTTGTCGAGTTGTGGTTTGCTCTTTCTTTTTCTCTGCTTGCCTGCCTCTGCTTGTCTCTTCTCTGCGCTTGGTACTGCTGCCGTACTAGACTAGCGCAGTAGGCCATATGCGCATGTTTTCTCACGGCCATGCTCGGGAACGCTCTGTAGAAAGATTGTTGATTCACTCTTTGCTTTTCCTCCCTCTCTGATTGCTCCTATGCCGCCCGCCCATCGCCGGTCCCTCACTCTACTAGCCTTGCGGAGCCCCTCGCGCATCTCACTTCCCCCGCTACCTCACGCCCACACCATCACTCTGCTCTCTGCCTTTGGTCACGCCCACCATCGGCATTGCCGCACCGTACGTGTCCGCCAGCTGTGCTACCATGTGCCCTCATCCACGTCTCTGTTGGCACCTCCCCTAGACCACCTCTGGCTGTGTCTTCAATGCCAAGGCAAGCCCCCAGTAACCCTAGCCCCGCCTTGGCCACTATGGCTATAAAAGCTGAGCATCGTTGCTGCATCGCCATGTCTGCCTCTCCTCCCCTTCCAAAATTCATCATGCACGAAGCACTTCCCTCCATTCCTTGCACTCACTGATGCCCAAGGTCCATAGCTTGCCACTGCTGTCGATCATGGTGGAAATCGTCCACCAGAGAGCTCGCACGAAGCATCGCCATCGCCGTTGGCCACCATGGGCATCGCACTGAGATCGGCCATGGTTTCCTCTCCTTCCTTGCTTTCTCTTCCTAATTCTTGATGTTTTGGTTTCGCACTGATGTCACTGCATTACCCATGAAGCAGTTTCATCGGCGGGTCTTCGTAGCAATGGGAGCGCCGCTGTTGCCACGATGCACCGGTGCCACCACTGCTGCGCACATGGCCAGCGCAGCTCTAGCCTTTCTCGCCTTGACCCATTCCTTGACTAGGACTATGGTAAGCCCCCATTGCTCATTGCATTGCGTTTTGGTTCTAGTACTTTATCTTTATACCGGAACGAGCTCGTCGCCCCGATGAACTGCCGCTGCCATCGGTCTGCACGCAGACGGGTGTGTGCGACCTTGCCCAATTACTCACGCGTGTGCGAAGCATCCACCGACGGTCGGTCCACCACCGCCGGTTTGGCCACCGTCGGACCGCCCCTGTCAGTGCTCTGCTCTGGAGTCACTCGTGGACCAGGGTTTGTAAATATAAACAAGTATAGGGGGTTATTGTGATAAGACAGAGAGAGTAATGAATAGTGAAAATAGGGTTTGGCGATTAGAAAAATGGATAAGGGGATTTCTGCAAAATGCGCCCGTGCGCTGGGTCTTCCCTCCTGGGCCGGCCTGCTGCCATTGCGCCTACGTCGCGGGCCGGCTTGACTGGGCCACTCGCGCCTCGCCGCGCGTTGGGCCGCTCGCGCCCGCGCACGCGCGCCCCACCCGCCTAGGCCGGACTGGTGCCGCCTACGCTGGGCTGCATGTGCGCTATGCACCGGGCTGCCCAAGCTATTACCGTGGGCCGTTGGGCCGTTTTTGTGACCGCTGGCCGCTTTAGTTTTCTAAACTAATTGTTAATTTAGTTTCGGGAATAAACTTATAAAATTAATATAAATTTGTGTAGTTGTCCAAAAATTATGAAACCAAGTTGTTAAGTTTCTAAAATCATGATCTATCTAATAGTGTATTTTATTAGCATAGGTTCTGTATGTTTTTAGGGTTGCTCTAATTATTAAAAAATGTTTAATATTATTAAAATATGAACTTGTAGGAATTATTATGATAAATCGGTGATAGTGTTGATTCTAAAAATTTTACAGTAAATTACTAATATTATTAGCTGCTCACTGTAATTTTTGTAGCTCTAGAATAATTAGTTTGCTAGATAGATAATGATGCCCTATTCGATTAAAGATTAAATCGATAGAATACAATAAAGAAACAACATGAGTTTGTATAACTAAAATATTTATTGAGAAATAACGCCTTATTCGACAACATAGATACGTAGCCTAAGTACGGTCGTCGTTATAACTAGCTCGTTAGCTTGAGAGGCGTAAATCGTATTTTACGAGTCACGGTTGCAGTCAATTAATTACATCTTTGCATTGCATCGCATTGCATATCATATAGGTACGATGATGGATCAACGGATCAATTGAAGGATGATTGAGAATCTAAAGATGGTGTAATGGTATTCTCTCTAGGAGATGATGCAATGGGCTTTATATTCAGTTGATGGTGGATGATCTGAAGATGCAGATACTAACTTTTTAGTATATATTTTACCCAGGTAAGTCCCGGTGCATAACCCTACTTTTCTGTACTTTAAATTATATTTGTGCATTAAGTTTTTAGGAGTTGAATAAAACCCATTTGCATATATATATCTTTATCCTTTGAGTCTTACTAGTATAACAGGATCGTATAGATTGCTATGCTATAGGATTTCGATAGAAGTCAAGTGATTGCCTGTCACTCGCAAGAGGTAGGAAATATATTACTGTATTATTATCTTTTGGAATATATAAATGGTGGAAATGATAAATAGAGACCGGGCAGGGATATGGTTTGGGTATTGGTGGGTGTAAGAGGTTGTGTCCTGGGGCCAACGGGGCATAGCTTGGTTACACCGTTTTCCCTGTCTGTATCGGTTAAGGACCGGCCGTTGCATTGGACGCTAGGCAAGTCACGGACTTATTATCCCGAGCACATACTTGGGTATGGGCGTAGGAAAGACTTGTTACTCTCTTGTCGTGGGTTCTGACTCTTTCTGGACCGACTGTCAGGGTGGTTTTTAGGTGGAGGTCCTTGCTCCGCACTGAGTCCGAGACTCAGAGGCGGGGGCTTAGAGTCCTAGTTTGGACGGGGACCTGAATCCCATGACAGGAGGGTAGTGGGTTGATCCTGCTTGTGCCTGGGGTACAAGCAAGGCGTATGTTTTTTGGGTACCCAACTAGGAACATTGATTCATGAATCGTCGGACAATGTGGTACGGCTTGTCTAAACTTTAGCACCGTAGTAAGAACGGGAAGATGAAAGATGATAAAAGAAAATCTGATTGCTTACCACCTGCTTAAAAGTAGCACAGGTGCTTAAATAGAATGGTTAGTTAATGAACTAATGATGGTTGCTAATAAAATCGAATATAAGGACGCACGCTTGGTAATGCTTCGTACAAATGCAATAAACCCATAAGTCAGATATCCTTGCATATCCTTGGAGTCTTTTCTTTTCTCCTATCTGGTAAGTCTTGCTGAGTATAATTATGTACTGAGGGTTTTATTTTCCCCTGCTGCAGGTGACAGGTGGAAGCTAGAGCTGACCTTTGTGTGCGGATTCCTCCTGGTGGGCTCAGAGAGAATTCTTTTACGCTGCGATTTTAGTTTTTTATTTATAACTCTCACTAAATATTTTTATAAATAGAAATTTTATAACCTGTTGTTATAATTTATATAACAATGTTTCATCATGTCATGAGTAGATATTTATTTCCGTTGTAGTTCTAATCACATGTTTATATTCCGCTGTTAACTTAAATTGCTCATAACTCTAAAAACATGCTCAGATTCCGATATTATAAATAATAAATATTATACTATGATGTTACATGAAAAGTGATGTAAGAAATGGCTAAAATGTTGTAAGCTTCGTTCTCTCATTTGTCATCCTGATGAAAAAATATGGATTTTCGGATTTTCACCTGGGGTGTGCCCGACGGAACTGTGTGTTTTAGTGTTCTCCCTCGAGTACTTAGTGTCTAATAGAAGACGAGTACTCCTGAGAAACATTTGATTAGAAGGTTCTACCACATCTAGTGCATATTTCATACACTACGAATAAATAAGTCTTGCAAATCTACCACGTTTTGCCTAAGCACCTAAGTCATTCGCCCCTGCAACTTGGAAGAGTATGTAAGTGGAGACAAAAAAAAAGGTGGTAGGTTTGTGACAAAGGGACATAAAAGTAGTGGCAAGTTTTATGAAAAAAAGCACTGCTTCCTCTATCCTGTAATAAAATGTAATCTAGCAATTTTAAGATAAATTAAAGGTGAACATAAAAGACGTATGTATCTTTATTTTATTTCTTAATAAGGTGTTGTCATCAACATGATTAATGGTGATGGGTTAATAAATAGAAAGTATTTAATGCAAAACTAGTTTTTGTCCTCTAGAATGTATTATATTTGAGGACAAATTTTAAATGTTAGAATATACTATATTACAGAACGGAGAGAGTAGAAGTGATAGTTTTGTAACATTTATTCTTAGACTCGTCAACAACAATTATGATATCATTATGAAATGACAAATGGTATGATAAAATATTGCACTAACTAAAATTAACTATTTGAAAAGAAAAGATATATTAGCAGCTTTAAGTGATAGAACACTTATCGCAAGGCAAAACCATGGGGTGCTTTTATAGAAATGGCCTTGTATTCATGATTGTTCTATTTTCGTCTATTATTATTAGTTGACTAAAAAAATAGCTATTTATATTAATTTATGTACCATGTGCAGGTTTGCTCTTGGTGCTGCTATTTATTCTATGATCGGACATCCACCAAAGATAATCATTATATTTAGGAAGAGTTTTGATAAAGAAAAAACATTGACTGCCACCAACAGGGACGAATTACGAATCTACAACGGCAGGTGAGAGTGGCGCATGCACCCAAACGTCTGGTAGATTTACGAAGCTCTTTTGGCAATGGGAGGAAAGCACTCTTCTGGCATCATAATTAGCTTGACGGGGAAGAGCCTAGGAACCTCGCGCCACACATTTTCGAGCTTCAGCCTGTTTGGTTGGCTGGTTTGTTTCGTTGCTGGTTCGTGAAGAAGTACTGCTGGCTGGTTTGTGTGAGAAAAAAATATTCTTCCGACTAAAAATTTACGATCGTTAACGACAAGCCACAGCCAAACGAACAGGCTGCTTGTCAAGAGAAAAAACAAAACCGTCGATGGTTGGATTAATGCTCTCCGCATCAAGATAACTACCACGGTCCAACTCCAAGATTTGTTGCTTTATGGATCCGTTTACAAGATGTAGGGCTGGACAAAATACTCGCGGCTCGCCAACTCGCTCGACTTGTGGCTGGCTCAGCTCGGCTTGACTCGGCTCGACTCGGCTCGTTTTAACATTTTCACGAGTTGAGCTAGAAGTCTAGCTCGTTATTTTAACGAGCCAGCTCGCGAGCTGCTCACGAGCTGAGGCCCATCAGCCAACGACCATGAATCCAGAAGATGATGATGCTGACTTAGAAGTGTACACATATTCTATTGATATGTAATCATTATTTTCAACTGTTTCATATAAATTTTAATTTTATAATTGTTGTGGTACTTAAATGTTGATTTTATGGATTGTTTTCGAGGAAGAAGATAATGATGTTGACATTGAATCTGTGGACTTTTCTAAGTTTGTGGTGGCAAATAACTAGTTAGTATGCTGAAACTGCATCATAGATGGATCAGCTATGTTGCATGGTTAATACTTTTGATGAACATAATATGTATTAATCATGTATGGTTGCATAATGGTGGACGTCACCTTTTGAAATTAATGTAGTATAAACATTATAAACATGTGTGTCCTATTTTTTTTAAGTAGCTCGCGAGCTAAACAAGCCAGCTCGAGCTCGGTAACGAGCCGAGCTGAGCCGAGCTGCCCCTTAGCTCGTAATATTAACGAGCTAGCTCGTTAGCCTCACGAGCCAGCTCAAGCTGGATCGAGCTAAGCCGAGCTGGCTCGATGTCTAGCCCTAACAAGATGTGAGCTTACAATCTCAAATGCAAGACACAGTCACCTGGAGGTGGACCGCGGATGGTTAATAATCCACACGCTCGACATATCACATACAATTCGAAGGATCCTACATCAAATATAATAGCAATCTAATCTGGAAGGCACATACAGAAAATAAGAGCAAACTTTTCGCTTGATACTAATCCAAGACAAGATCCTCACTGCAGATAATTTAAATTTGCGAGGTTGGCCCCGTCAGGAATGGACCGCCAGAGATAGGTCGCCACCTGTGCCTACTCTACCCCTCTGCCCAAGCGGTTTGGCTAAGTTGCAACCTGGGAACATTGCAATGTTGTGCTACCCTCCAAATCAAGTGAATGCATAACCATCATTTCTTGGTGGGAGGAAACAACGAGAGGATTCCCAAAAGATCAGCGGCAAAAGTTCAAGGGTACGACGATCATTTATATCGTGTGGAACATTTAGAAAGAGCGAAACCAACATATATTCAAAAACAACTTTCAAACGGCGGAGAGGGTGAAGGATGACATTGACCACCACATGAGGCTTTTGGATTTGTATCCTAATTAATTTCTAGTTTTCATGTTTGTGTTGACACATGGTGTGGTGGTGCCAATAGGGTGCTCCTAGAGTGCCTTGAGTGTTGGGGCTATTATTCGAGGCCACATCTTGTATCGGTATTGTAGAAGTTCTTTTCTCTGCCACTTACGTCAAAAAAAAAAAAGATTTACGAAGCTCTTTATTACCTTATCTTAAAAAGATTTGGGTGTAGAAATTCATAGACAAGCTCAATTCAATTCTGAAGCGTTGCTTACCTGCACTTGCTTATCGTGGCAGCACAGCTGCACAGGGCGGTGCAGTACCCAAACAAAGGACGGTCCGGCTCAGGCTCTCAGTCCATGCATAATGCACACCAGACACCAGAGCCATATGCGTAGCCAAGGTGCCCGACTTTCTTTAGGCCAATTCTAATTCTACTAGAGGGATTCGGTTAATCGCACCTGCACACCAATGAAGTTGCTTCTGCCAATTGTATGTAGGGGGGTTCGGTTCACCGCACCCTCGGAAAGAAAGAAGCTATGTGATGCTTATGTCGTCCAATAGGAGTATAATCCAGTTTATTTAGAACCTCGGGGCATCAGATACTCCCACATGATATATAATAGTGCCATTATCTCATTCTCTCAGGTCCGGATCCTACGAACCTTATGTGTACGCATGGCAGCTTCGTCTGTTTCCATACGGCACACTTGCAGGTCATGGACACAAGCTCACACTGACACTGACTGACAGAGTCAATGGCGACGGGCGTGCTTGATAGGCGCGCCCCAACGAACACGACACTGGATTGCCATGGGTCATCCCTTCCGCCAATCCAGTACTGTTCGTCGTCCGGTCGTCGTTGCCTAGTTGCTGCCAGTCCAGGACCGCACAGCACAAGCTGGGAATTCGTATCGTCAGGGCGTCACGAGGAGGCTGCTGCTGCTGTGGGTGTGGGCGGCCGCCACATGGTTGGCTGTCAGCGCCCTGGCGGCGCACCCTGGCAGAGGCGCCGCCGGGGAGCAGCCGCTGTCAAGGATCGCCGTCGAGAGGGTGGTCCTCGCCGTCAACGCGTCCCCTTTGGTTCTTGGGCAGCCTGTTCGTTTCGGCTGAAATGATCGTGGAAGCACTGCTGACTGGTTTGGTGCGAGAGAAAAATACTGTTACACGTATAAGCCGAAACGAACAAGCTCAGCTCCAGTTCACTTCTCACTTCTCACTTCTCACTTCTCACTTCTCACTTCTCACCACCACTCTTGTAGTCTTGTTGGAAAGTGAAGTGAGTCGATTTGTGGTTCACTGCAGGGCGAGAACAGTGAATGGGTGGATGTAGAGTTCTTCCACCCGAACCCATCCGGCGACGATTGGATCGGCGTCTTTTCTCCTGCGAATTTCAGGTACCAACCATGGGCGAACTGAGTGGCACAAACCCAATCGAACGGGGACTCGGGGGTATTTTCTCACGATGCTAAATTTGCAAAACCATATTGATTTTATGTTCCTGTTTGGGCACTGTCAGTGATGCGATCTGTGAGTGTGAGAATACGGTTCCCCCCGTGCTGTGCACTGCGCCTATCAAGGTCAGCATGTACCCTGTTCCGTATAACTTGACTTTGTGTAAAGTACAATAGCATGTGATGTCCAGTTTGTTTCAGTTCTTCTGAATGCGTACAGTTTTCAACCCTGACTGGTTTTTTTCTCCCCATATCTTCGTCACAGTACCAGTTTGCAAACTTCAAAAAATGACGGCTATAACAAAACTGGAAGGGGCTATCTGAAGCTTCAGTTGATCAACCAGAGGGAAGATTTCTCATTCGCTCTTTTCTCAGGCGGTCTCTCGAAGGTAACTCTGAAAAAAGACAGTATAATTCTGAATTTCTGAAGATACGTTCGAACATGTTCTCCATCTGACGAACAAAAACAAAACACTCCTGTAACAGCCCAAGCTGATTGCTGTCTCCAACAAAGTAGCATTTGCGAACCCAAAGGCACCAGTGTACCCACGTTTAGCACAAGGGAAGTCTTGGAATGAAGTAAGCTTTCTTGTCATTCGACAATTGCGATAATCGTTTCAGTTATATAGATTAGACAAAACCATCATGTAACGTGTATGTTTTTTACAAGATATTAATTTTGTATTCTGCTCTGAACTCAACTTTGAATCAACAAAGGAGAAGATGCATTGTGGAAATAACTTAACTGTAGACGACCTGTAGTTACCAATCTAAGAACGCGATTGTATTATTGTTGTTTTTCACAGATGACAGTCACCTGGACAAGTGGCTACGATATTACAGAAGCAGTTCCTTTTGTTGAGTGGGGTGAGGAAGGAGGTCGCCGGCTTCTTGCTCCAGCTGGGACATTAACATTTGACAGAAATAGCATGTGTGATAAGCGATTATTCTGCTAATCTCTTTAGGCTTAGGGATGAACAAAAAAACTTTTGAAAGTTCACTGTTTTACATGTGATGTATCAGCCTTTTAATCCTAACCTGCTGCAAACTCAGGCTCACCGGCACGAACTGTTGGCTGGCGCCATCCTGGTTACATTCATACTAGCTACCTGAAGGATCTGTGGCCAGACTCACCGTATGGGTTCTGTCTTGCATTATCAATTCAAAAGTTTCCCTGTTTTTAACATGTTCTGGAACTGTGACAGATTCATCAGCTCAGAAGCAACATGTTAATTTGCAAAATTTCAGGTATACTTACAGGCTTGGCCATAGGCTGATGAATGGGACCCGAATCTGGAGCAAGTCATACAGCTTCAAAGCATCGCCTTACCCTGGGCAAGATTCTTTGCAACGAGTTGTCATATTTGGAGACATGGGAAAGGTACCTGTTTTCTTCCATGTGTATCCTAGTTTCAGTCAAATTAAAACAAATTGGTATTTTCATTCGCAACTGTACTGAATCTTTGGATAAACTCTTGACAGGCAGAGGCTGATGGTTCGAACGAGTTCAACGACTTCCAGCCAGGTTCGCTGAACACTACTTACCAGATCATCAGGGATCTTGAAAACATCGACATGGTGGTCCACATTGGGGACATTTGCTACGCGAATGGCTACTTGTCTCAGTGGGATCAGTTCACTGCACAGATCGAACCAATTGCTTCAATGGTGCCATACATGATTGGCAGGTCAGTTGGGTGTCTCATTTCAGTACTTGTTATGTTCTTCCCATGTGTATATTCTTGTATGTACACCCTTTACAAGAACGAGTTTTGTTTTCTGCAGTGGTAACCATGAGAGGGATTGGCCTGGCACTGGTTCATTCTACGGAAACCGTGACTCCGGCGGAGAGTGTGGTGTTCCTGCCCAAACTGTGTTCTACACTCCAGCTGAGAACCGTGCGAAATTCTGGTAATAACCACAGTGGCTCAGTCAGTAAGGCGGCCATAGTCTGAACATCTCTTAATCCCTTCATCAGGTACGCGACAGACTACGGCATGTTCAGGTTCTGCATTGCAAACACCGAAGAGGACTGGAGGCCGGGGACCGAGCAGTACCGATTCATCGAGCAATGCCTGTCGTCGGTAGACAGGCAGAAGCAGCCGTGGCTCATCTTCCTCGCGCACCGTGTTCTCGGCTACTCGTCCTGCACCTACTACGAATCGGAGGGCACGTTCGAGGAGCCCATGGGGCGGGAAGCGCTGCAGGAGCTCTGGCAGAAGTACAAGGTCGACCTCGCCTTCTATGGCCACGTCCACAGTTACGAAAGGACATGCCCCGTCTATCAGGTGTGTGTGCCTTCCGTTTTCATTTACAGTCAAATCCACCACTACCTGCCGTAGTGCCGTCTGAGACTTAATACATGTCCTCTGACGACACACCTGACTATGATCTTCCAATTTTCGCAGTCTCAGTGCGTCGTCGACGGATCCGACCACTACAGCGCCCCGTTCCAGGCGACGACGCACGTCGGCGGCGGCGGCGCAGGAGCCAGCATTTTCGATTCTGAGTTCACCACCTCGAAGATCCAATGGAGCCACTTCACCGACTTCGACCACGGGTTCGTCAAGCTCACGGCCCTCAACCACTCCTCCCTGCTGTTCGAGTACAAGAAGAGCCGCGACGGCAACGTGTATGAACATTTCACCATCTCACGCGATCACCGGGACATCCTCGCTTGCTCTATCGACAATTGCCCCCGGACCACACTGGCTTCCTGAAGTCCCACAGTAGTTGCAGAGAGGGAATTTAGTTCGTAGTTTTTGGAGAGCACCAATAAATGAGGCATTTTCTGTTATGCCTGCATTATTTTATTGTACCTACAGGCTACAGGTGACAGCGAGTGCCTTTTTGTATATATGTTGCTAAAATGTGTGTGTTTGCAGTATATGAGGTGCAGCTTCAAATATTCTTCTTTAAACAATGCTCTGGCAACTGGGACGAAAAGGTGTTCCTGGGCCTCAAAATCGAGGGACATTTTTTTTGTTGATGTAAAAATAAATTTCGGTAGAAGAATCTCAACTACTGTATACTACTATAGTATCTTTGGAGTTAGAATACACTCCATTCCTTCTAAATTACAAACCGCTTTGATTTTTTTTTGTACATCGATAATTTGGTGTACCAAATAAGTCAAAATGACTTATAATTTAGAATAAAGGGAGTACTGATTACGCCTCCACCTAGGGCCCAAGGAAAACGTCGCTGCCGACCTTGCTCCTAGGTCCCCTGCCGTCGTGCCTCCACCTAGGGCCCTTATTCTTCTTTCTCTCCGGTGCGTCTGCTGAGGATAGGAAGGAGAGGGGACCCATCTTTCTTTTCTATAGTTTTTATATCCAGTTTGTTTAGGGTTTAGCCTAAATAAACTTACCGGAGAAATCAGATGATTTTCAGTCAGGGTCTTGTTACCTACGATGACTTCGCTGATTGCCACGACAAGATCATCGCTACAGGTGCCGATTTCATCGGCATGCGGGCAATTTGTGGCTATTACTGTATCTGTAAGGGGAGAGGTGCTCCTGAACACTCCCAACAAGGACGATTACTCCGGGTCATCAATCTTGTTGTTGATGGTTGTGGAGCGGAAATTAAGAATGGGAGGTAATGAATATGCATCCTATGCTGTACCCAACGATGCAACTGTCGATATTCTTTTATCGATTTAGATACGTTTGGACTGGTTCCAGATCATTGGATCTTACGGCATATTAATTTTTTTGAGGTTTATCGTTGGATCCGGCATAAGGACTGCTCCCTGGCTTCGGTGTTCAACGAGGTTGTGTTCATCTATAACATTAGCTACATCGAAAAAAGCCACTAGGAAAAAAACGATGGGAGAATCTAAATAGACTATTATATATTATTTATTATATTACAAAAATTTTATATGTAATTTGGGGTTATACCATACCGAGCTCGCTCAAAAACAAGTGTTGCAGAGCGTGGGCCCAAATCGACCCCCCCCCATCTTGTCCAACCCAAAGCCCCAAAATCCAAGCCGCCCGCTCGCGTCCGCACCGAATTTTTTATTTTTTAGCTTTTTTTTTTGAAATTTTTTTACAAATATGCCCCTGGAGGTAAGATTTCAAAATCTGGACCCTTATCTCGGCGCCATCGTTGCTGGCGCCGAGTTTACACGTTTCGGTGCCATCGTTGCTAGCGCCGAGCTCTTGGACTCGACGTAGACGTGGCAGTGACATGGCAGGCAGCTCGGCACCGTAGATCCTGGCGTCGAGCTCGGCGCCGTAGATCTTGGCGTCGAGCTTGGCGCCATGATCTATGGCGTCGAGGTGGTGTTTTAACCCCGGCCCCAACCTTCTTGCCCGAGCCTTCTTCCTCTTCTTTCTCCTCCCTCTCAGCATTTTTCCCTCCCCACTTCGTCCTACCTCACGAATCGGCATATTAGACCTTGGAAACTTTGATTTGATCCGTAGTTCTTCGAGAGCAAGGTATCATCGCTCCCATCCTAGTTTTTTTCGCATCGATTCGGTATATATTAGTCGGATTTTTTAACCTAAGAATCGTCATGACTTACGGTTTCATGCAATTTTTAATATTTGTATTATACAACCGTAGGATGATGCCCGACGCTCCGCGCGGCGAGGCCGGCACGGCGGGCGCGGGCGTGGCGCGGCCATGGCACGGGCATGGCGCCGGCGCGGCGCGGGCAAGGCGACCGCGGGCGCGGGTGGCACGTCGGGCGAGGCCGGGCGTGGGCGACACGGCACCGCGTACGGGCGTGGGCGGCACGGCACGGCGGGCGGGCGTGGGCGGCATGGCATGGGCGCGGCACGGACACGGGGACGTGAAGAAACAAATAGTAATAGCAATTACCCATGCTCGCGGGCATTTGAAGAAACGACGACCTCCATATATTCCCTTGGCGAACATCTGCACTAGGCAGTCCTCACCAAGCATGTATTTTGGCCACTCTTCTTTCCGTTCATCGTATCCTCTCAGTGGCGACTCTTTGGTGAAATCACTTTTGCTCTCAACTGGGAACCTCTCATAAAGAGCTTCCTCAAAGAAATCGGGATCAAGATAATCCTCCCACACAATGATAGTTCCCTTCTCCTTTCCTCTCCCTCTGGACGACCCTCCAGACATTTATACCGCAACGAAAGAAAAAACTAAGGATTGCTCTTCTTCTTTGATGTGTGTGTGAATGAGAGGGAGTGAGGGGTTATTTATAGGTTGAGAGGAGGAATGAAAGCCTCTCAATGTGCCATGTCAGCGATCCATGTGCCTCTCAACGTGCCATGTCAGCAATGGTTGAAGATAATACCTGTCAACCAACGCAGTTATGGCCGCTGAATTGAACTTGGGCAACCCACGACGAACCTGAAAATAGATGACATTCAGGCTAGCTCGTTGCAGGAAGGGTGTGTACCTGTCGTCGTACTGCATGTCCAAGAACCCATTGTGGGTTCTAGGACGAAGGAGCAGAAGGTCCTGCATGGAATAAAACATAGTCTCATGTTATTTCACGAACACATGTACGCTCACAAAAATATAAACAAAACGTATAGATTATTACCTGCCCCTCCGCTATGAGACGTCCTTGGTGGGTCGCCTCATATGTCGGGTCGAGCAGGTGGAATTGCGCCATCCTACAAAAAAAGTCAATGAATTAGAAATTCAATATACAATGAAACATGAACTTAGAAATGTACAAGTAATTAACACAACTAAATGCATGTACCTATGTAAGTAGCTATCTAATTATATGTATGTACCTATGTATGTATGTTTCTATCTATCTACATATCTATCTCACTAGATCACTAACTAAATCAACTACCTGAGTCATCACATTAACTAGTAAATAACAAATGCCAAAACTACTACACTACAATCAAAGCTAACTAAGTACGTACATTACATATTCACAATTTTAACCTGTCCGATGACGGAGTTGCAGACATCGACAGAGTCGCAGCGGACGCCGGCGCATGGGTGAGGTCGACGAGCCGGGCCAGCGGTGGCACGGCCAGGCGCTGCAGAGGCGGGGGCCCTCGGTGGCGCGTGGCGGGCGCGGGATAGCCGGCGCTCCACGCGGCGAGGCCGGCACGACGGGAGCCCAGCATGGCGGGCGTGGCTGGCACGGCGGGCGAGGCCGGACGCGGGCGGCACGACACGGCGAGCGCGGGCGGCACAGCGCAACGTGGCCACAACATGGTCATGGCAAGGCGGACACGGTGCCGGCGCCGCGCGGCAAGGCGGGCGCGGGCGGCACAGCACGGCACGGCGGGCGAGCGTGGGCGGCGCGGCGAGGGCGTGGGCGCAAGGAAGGGCGCAGGGAAGGGCGGCCAGGTGTGGGCGAGGGCGAGGGCGCGCGGGCGTGGGAGAGGTCGAGGGCGCTGGCGGCGGTTCCCTTGGTCGGGGGAGGGGGGGGCGCTGTCGGTGCGAGAGGGAGAGGAAGAGCAAGAGAGAGAAAAAAATGAGAGCTCATACGTAAGACAGGCTGGACGCTAGTAAGCACGGCGCCGAGCTCGCGGGCCTGTCGGTATGAAATTTCGTCCCGTGCTGAGGCACACGAGCAAACCGGAAGGGTCCGCTCGATAGAGCTAGAGATCCGCCTAGCTTCAACGCAGGGATTATCGATCCTGCGCACTCCTCCCGAGACGTGTCAGTCAATTTGACCGTACAATTGATAAGGAGAGAAAGCTAATCAGTAATTTAAGACGAAACATGCTGGTGTTGTTAGACAGTCCCAAATGTGTGGCTTTGAGAGCCGATGTGGAAGGAGATCGACTAAATAGCCGATTCCAACGTACTCATAAGAATAAATCAATTAAAGCTCATGGAGTGATAGAAGAAAAAATCGGTTCATTCATGATGAATATCGTTATTTAGATAAATATTAGTCAATGGCAATAGCATGTCAACACTTATCAGTTTATGCTAAGCCAATGACTGTAAATAACCGAATCCTTTTTATATGAAAATTTAGTACATCATCATTTAATCATTTAATAGAGATAAATTTATGAACATATTAGATCTCATCTATCGCTATGACCAGTGGGGCATGAGGCAGAATCATGTAGGCCGTAATACAGTAATAATATCATGAGGCTAACACATCTTTTAACCTATCTTTACTTCAACGGTCTCGTGACGTGAACTGCATATGTGAAAACACTCGATATCGACTAAAACAGCCGATTTAGGCATAGCACACAATTAAGGTCATGCCCTATCAAGGATAAATCTACCAAATAACGATCCCCACTCCGCGGTGCTAACAGTGGGGTGTGAGGCAGAATCATACAGGCCATGATAACGGGCCATGGAACGGTTTTCGTTAACCAATAGATCTATTGAAGACCAGACATGTCTTAACCGCACATTATGCACGATCAAGGTTGACATAAAACAGCTGATAAAACATAACTCATCGTTTAAGGTGCAGATTAGATCAGTTTAAATTAATAAACGATGGATTAAATAGGATATAAGGCTGATCTAGATCAATATTAATTGGACGAAGTGATATTATTGTAATTAAATAAATAATGAAAGCAATAAGCAACATCGATAACTTAATGAATCTATCCGAAGGACGTCACCCTTAGATAGAGCTGATAACTTGACCTTAATCTAGTTCGAGCAGTGGAGGTCGACCGGATCGATGCAATCTTAGTTGAACTAGACAAGAGTCGATAACTAGCTTATACCAGAGTCATAGTGGAGGTTGATCGGATCGATGCAGCCGTACGAACAGAAGTATAAGCCATAACAGTACTTACAGACAAGTTGGAGGTCGGCCGGACCGATATAGCCTTGCTTGTTGAAGAACTTGTTGAGATCTACTCTACTCCTACTCCTAAGGGGTGACCAGAGCTGAAAAAAATAAGTAACTTGTATTTGATTGATCGTGTCATTTACAATAGCCAGGATCTAATATTTATACCCGGAGTCTAAACATGAATTCTATTTGAGTACGACTCATTACAATTTTTGGTATAAAAGAGAACATTACTAATCTTAAGATAACTTGGACCTTAATCTTTTTCTTTTTTAGAATCCGATATGCATCGCCCAACGGCAACCGTAGCCCATTATCAATACTTGCCGACGTCATTCAAAAAAGCCGATTCCAGAATCATATCTGAATCAGCTGATATCAATCCTTATGCAATCGATTTCTTGATTGGCATAATCTTGGAAGCCTTCGAATTTCCACGTTATTCGTTTAAATTTTGGTGTAAACAGCGCTATAGATCTTGGCGGCACCGAGCTCCGTGCCAAGATCTACGGTACCGAGCTGCCTGCCATATCACCGTTACATTTACGCTGAGCCCAAGAGCTAAGGGTTCAGATTTTGAAATCTTACCTCCATAGACATATTTATGATTTTTTTTAAAAAAAGGCTAAAAAAAATAAAAAAATCGGGCGTCCGCACTTTCGCTTTTCGGAGTGACCGCACGGTCGCCACTCGCACCTTCCTCCCGCAGTCCCGCTCCCGCTCCCGCACGGACGCACCGCCGCCACTCGCCCCTTCCTCCTGCACTGCCGCCAACACGCAGTTGTAGGGAGCGGGTCCAAATCGATCCCCGAGGTCAGGATCAGTGTCCCGCCTCCCGTACTTTCCATGGACGCCGACGACGATAGCCGTGCCACCCCGCCACTGGACGCCGCGGCCGCCGCCTTCAAGTCCCAAGTCATGGAGCTGCAGGACCTCGTCCTCGCCCGCAGCAGTACGCTTCTCCTCCGTTTATCCGCCGCTCACCTAAACCCTAGGTGGCTACTGACCCGTTCCCCATTTTCCACACTTTTTTCAGTGTTCCCGGCCACGGCGCTGCCCGAACTCGCCAACGTGGACGCATTGGTGACTGCGATGGAGTCGCAAGTGGAAACCATCCGCCGCCGCCTTCAGGAGGAGCTTGACGCCATCCCCAAGGCCAAGGTATAGACGGTGCTCCTTTTAACTGAGTCCTTATGTTCCTACGGATGCTGGCCCTACCAGTTTCACGCATGCTGTCAATATCACAATCAACAATAATCATGTTGCCCTCCTCATAATCATACCATGTTTCACTTGCATTAACTACGATGTTAGCATAAGGAGCAAGGTACTCATATCCGAGAGATACGTGTGGCGATTCGAATCAATTTACATCTAGCTGGGTAAACCCAGACACACGATGCATCACCCCAAAGGGATCGCACACATCAACCTTTCCCACATTCGCTGACTCCACAGGCCACGTCCCAGACGGTTACTCAACTGTGATTATTGCTGCAATTATCCATGTCTGACTCCTACCCCAGGAGCCAAGGAAACAGTTCAACAAACCGCGTAGTGGTGCCCTTAGGGTGAGGCAGTACATAAGCTTCCAGGTTCAACCATGCTCGGGAACCGATACGTGAGTGGAACTTTCGAACTTGTCCAATAGCACTAACAATGGAACGGTCCTTAAACGATACGGACGTGACTATTACCGGCTCTGCTGCCCTACCAATATCCACAAGTCATTTCCTGCACGGTCTCAGGTTCATCATCCACATCATGTTTCCAGTGATAATAAATGAATATAAGTAACCCTACACTCGAGAGCGATGGAAACATCACTCCTAGCAAAGCAACTACACGAGCCTATCATGCTAGTTGGGACTCAGGGAATCAGATCTTTATGCAACTGGATTTTAGTCAGCGCCTGCATAACCTAATGCACATATAAATGTAACATCGAGTAAAACAAAGGATATGCACCGGGGCTTGCCTAGGCCATGCTTTATACTATGTTAGCTCTCCTCAAACTTCAGGACATAGCCGATGTGCCATCCGTCTTCAGGACCTGTTCACCAGCCATTGCATCTTCTAGCTCGACCCCTGCGTCCTTCTCCTTCACTTGCTCGTGTTCACTTGCTAGTGTACCTTGATGATATGCAGCGATACAATGCATGATAAAAAACAAGAAAAGGAAGATACACATCATATAACCCAATTTCCCTTTTGATAAAATTGTGGATCAGAACGCCAAGTTATTTAAGTACAACTTTAACCTTAGCCAATCACTACAGCGTATCTGTTTACCAAAGTAAACTAAACTTAGTTGCACAAAAGGACTAGGCGTGCTGGTGTTCAACGTGACCCTAGCTATTATGGCCTTAATTTTCATTCCTGCCATAACTTGTAAGCCACAAGTTTTGCGTGTCAATTACTACATTTAAATCAAGTATGTATTAAAACATGTGCAATAACAGCTGCATTTCAATCGAAGGCATACCATCACTAACACTCAAGCTAGAGCCTAGAGGTATCTCATAAGTGACTGCTGCTGTCCCAGCTACTAGTAAAAACAGATTTGAATGCTTCTGGACAGCTGCTAGTTTGTCCTGACCTATGTCCTCACTGTTATGTATACCTTTGTCGTGTATGTATTTCGACATGCATGATTGTTGTTGGTTTGAGCGCCCCCCCTCCCCCCATGTTCAAATTCTGGCTCCACCCCTGGGGAGGAGTGGCGCACTGGAGGAGTAACAGGGAAGGACTGTATCTTGCTAGAGGAGGGAGAGGAACAACAAGGGGGCAACATAGGGAGGGAGGAGCGGAAGGGGTGGCACAGCAGCTGCTGCCATTGGAGGAGGGAGCTGGACGGAGGCTCTAAGGAGTGGATTGATAAGGTGGCTGGGGTGGGAGTAGATAACATGGGGATTTTATTTATTTTTGTTCTTCTCTTATCTTTCGCTTTCCTATATTTGATTGTTACAAGATGAATACTAGTTGAGCTCAAACAAAACTTCAATTGAACATCTTCGAAAAAAGACTAGTGAACTATAATTCATACACTTGGATGTTTGTCCCTTGTTCTTGGTTTTACTGTTATAGTTGACATGAACTAAATTTATAAGTTCATTTGGCATTAAATTTGAAATGCTTAAACAATTTCGCGCAATTTTCCTTTTCACGTGTACTGGTTGCTCTAATATCTCTGCATTTTCTCTAGAAAGAAACCCAATTAGAACCTATTCTTCGTCACAAACTTTCATTGTTCATAATTGTTATTATTATCCTTGATCATTCTCTTAGCATTCCTTTTTTTGTTTTTACTCAGTGAAGGTTTGTTCCATAAAGTAAAACTCTACCTTGGCTTTGCCATCTGATGGGAAAATTTTCCCCCGATGCTTAGTAACCTGAATGCTGTGCTTAAGCAATATTAAACTATGTGCGTAAACACCAGTGGTGTTACGTTTTGTTTGCTTGGAAAATTGTTTGAGGAAAAATGGATATATCAATTCTATTCAATCTCTTGGCAGTAGATGGGTTATTTTCTTACTTGCTACTTTATTGCATCCATATGCAGAAGCTAATCCAGCGGTCCTTGAAGGAGGAAGAGAAGCTGCAGCACATGTTTGCGAACTTAGCTTCTGGAATGCACAAGGATGCTTTTGCTACTCAGCTTGAACAGAGCTCATCAAGGTATTTTCTAAATACAATTAAATCTTTTGTTTCTGCCTTCATTTAGCAGTAACAGCATGCTGTTTGTATTCCAGGATGCTGCCTCGTTTTGACTCTTCTTTTACTGAAGCTAATGAATGTGATGTGAAGATTAAGGATGAGCCAGTTGCAGCTCCTAGGGTAAAGTTACATATCTTGTGGACTATTCATTGATTCTAGCTGGATTTCTTTTTCATAAGAGTTGTAGTTGTTGCCTGAACTTGTGCTTTCTTGTATTGCTGAGAAGAAGGAAGAGCACCTGCACCTCGTTGGTATATCTCATCCGAGGAGCTTGATTCTCTCTCATCGTTAGTTCTCAATCTACCTTGTCTTTTCTTTGCATTCAAATTCAACCATATGTTATTGTGACTGGATGTGAATTATGTATTCTGTTGTCACGCAGGTACATGAGGGAAGACTGACTTTGGAAAAGGTTAATATCGCAATAAATGAAGTGGCTTCATATGCAGAGGCCAATGCTCATCTTGTTACATGCCCTAAGAAAAGGTTTGTTTCATTCAATTCCTCTTTTGACAGTGAACAACTGTTTCTATTATATGATTGCCTGTTGAGTGTGCTGTCAATGTTCTTGCAGTTGTCAGAAGATACATGGGATAAAGCTTTGGTAAGCTCTTGGCATATTTTTTTTTTTTGAACCGAGGCATTCTCCATTTCCATTAAGCATATAATGGAAAATGCCAGTTTGAGATGACTGAGGCATATAACCGAGGCACAGTTTGAGATGAGTTCAGGCAGAAAAAAGAAAATGCCAGAAGCAAATTACCTGCTTTTTAGTTATGACAATCTGATTCAGATCATATAACCAAAAGCAGCAAACGAACATGTGACTAACCAATGGCCTAGTGCTACACACCATACAGTTTGAGCTCCACACATCCAAAAAACTATCCATACAGATCACCACAACTGCCATCCTGCCTTGCTGGATATTACCTTCTCTCTTGGATGCCAGGTCTGATCTTCCCCATCCTGATGCTCAGTGTCCGTTGCTTGGCTAGGAGCTTTGACGTAATCTACAGTGTTAGCATGTTTACTGCTTCCTTTGTTACTAGCTGGCTGATGCCTAGGAACCTCCCCTGGCTGTCACCTATTTACTCCCCCTCTTTACTGCTAGTCTTTACTTCTTCTCTTTACTGCTAGACAGCTGATTACCCAACCAAGCATCAAAGCAGCAATAAAATCTCTCAAATACTTTCCTGTCTTCAAATTCTGCATTAAGGCATACTACAACTGTTGAACCTGGGTTGCTCCTCAGTAACTCAGCTTTGTAGTCATAGGCTCTTGTGTATTCTCCCTTCATAGAATCCAAAGCAGCATTAAGTACTAAAGACTTGGCCCTCTCGTACTTGGATAAGGACACATCATCAAGGAAGTCTTTCAGCACAGCTTGCTTGATGAGGTCCACCTTCCAAGTTGGGTTATCCCTTATCTGATTGTAGTAGTGCTTGGCTATCCTTGTGGAAGTCACCAGTTTGTTATCCCTCCTAGGTGGGCAGGTGTGGACATCATCAAATCTGACAACCTTGAACCACTCTGATCTGCTAGTCTTTGATCCATATATGAGCCAATTGCAACTAGTCCAAGTACAAATAGCTCTGACCCTAGTCTTCTCATCCTTGATGAAATTGAGATGCCTATGTGTCTTGAGTCCATACTTGATCAGGGCTTTCTTATACTGCCTGCTGCACCTGAACGCCATCCCAAGAGCAAAAACATGAATTGGTGCTTTGCTGTCGTACCTGTTCTACTGACTCTTCCACCTCTCTGTTTCTCCTTCACTGTTCTCCTCATATGAGTACTCATCACTTGAATCACATATTGGACTTCCTGGGTTTTCTAAGTTGGGAACTTCTGCGACCACCAAAGCTTTCTCTTTGATTTCTCTAAGCTGACTACCATGCAGACCAAACTTCTTAGCTTTGATGTTCCTCTTAATTTCCTTGGCAAACCTCCTCAATTCTATTACTTCATCCTCTGCAGAACTGTCCTCATCTGTAGGTTGCTTGTACTCTGAAGTGTCATCTGATTGCCACCCTGTTCATCAGCACTGTCACAATCTTCTTCCTCATTGCCACCCTGTTGTTCATCATCAGTGTCACAATCTTCTTCCTCAGAACCACCCTCTTGTTCTTCAGCAGTGTCACAATCTTCTTCCTCGTTGCCACCTTCTTCTTCATTCTCATTCTGCAATTTCTCTGAGGAGAAATATAGATCCATTCTTCCTCAGCACCACCAATCTCCTCTTCCTTGTCATCAAACACTTGCTCTGCTTCATCATTGGTCCACTGAGGTATCTTGTCAACCTTAATTTCCTGAGCTGCTAATTCCTCCACATATATGTCTGCAATTTCACCATCTGTTGTTTGATCTGCCATGAGTTTACATGAACCATCATCAACAAGTAGCAGTAGCCCATTGGACAGCTCCCTCCCTGATTTCAGCCAATGCATGCGTGCTACATTGTCAATTTTGAAGTGATCTTCTAGGAGACCCTTGATCTCAGGAAGCGAAATCTTGTCCGAGTCAATGTAACTCATAGCATTCTCTCCCCCAACATAAATGATCTGTCCATCAATGTTCACAAAAGACCCACCAAAGTGGAACTGAACCGCAAGATTACGAAATTATCCATCCTAGCACATAAAGGACATCTCCATCAGTTGTAAAGAACAAACGTCATTCTCCTATATGCTAACCTCAGTATGATTTATTACTAGCTACCCTAAAAACACAATCTTGAACTACTGCTAGATCATAACAGAACCCTATGCATTAGTCCATCATACTGCATAAACCCTAACAACGTTCATGCCTGTAATCCGACGGACCATACTACACAAAAAACACAAGTATGCATCTAGAAATCAGCCAATACATGACTACAACAACGATTCAAGTGCTACACAAAATCCCATTAACCCACAGTACCCATCAAATCCGCATACAAAATTGGGGAAATCAAGGGGACAAGGAACACAGGTGGACTCACCTTGACCTGCTGCAAAAATCTTCAATCTTCTCAGGACTACTTCCTCCTGATCATGGCCTCGTAGTCCGTGTTGCCGGAGAGAAGGCGCACGCGGGCTATGAAGGGAACGAGAGAGAGAGAGAGAGAGAGAGAGAGACGGGCGGAGAGGGATAGAGGAAGAGGAACGGTTTAGTTTTTGGGGGCCAAATGGGTCTGACAGGAGGGTTCGGCCGCCAGCGTGTCATTTGGTTCCAGGTTGGAGCACCACGTAGGCAAAACCGGGTGCCAAAACCACGTGCCATTTGGTTCCAGGTTGGAGCGCCACGTAAGCAGAACCGGGTGCCAAAACCACTGTAGGGGGTTCATTAAACAGTTTGAAAAACTTTAGAGTGCTCGTTAGACGGTGTTTCGAAGTTCAGGGGGTGGAGTAGCCATAGTACCAAAGCGGAGGGGGTTATGTAGAGTTTTTCCTTTTTTATTTATATTTGTGTTTTTAGAGGCAGTGGTTTTATTATACCCTCTATCCCTTTTCTTGCAAAAGGCAAGATTTTCCTGGTCTTGGCTTTTCCCTTTTATATTGGCAGATATTTTAACCTTTTTCTTATTTTCTATTCTTTTCTTTTCGGATTCCACCAGGATAAAGTCCTCTGTTCAGAGGGCTCATCTTGGAACCTGGATTCACTCAACTGGAGGAGGAGATTGCATTTCCATATTACTCTCAACTGATTCAGTATGAGACTTATGTGTAATTTCTTTTTGTTTAATATGAAGGTTATACCTAGCCAACTCCAAACCTTTTAACACATCAAACGTTCCAAAATCCAAAGTCATGATCAGTTATAACACCCATATCACTAGTTAAAGAAGTAAAGTAGCTTCTTCAATGGGAAGCATAGAAAATAAGTTGCTATGAGAATTGTTACATTCATTGTTTTTGAGGCGCTGCGGCGCCGCGCGGCGCCGTACCCCCTTCACAACGCCTAGGCGTTTATGGCGGACGCCTAGGTGACGCCATACGATCATCTTAATATATAATGATACTAAAATTCAGAAGCAAATCATACCTTAATATTGCCAAGTCTTAGCATGTAATACCATAATAAATAATGCTACCAGAGTGCTAGTGCACAACGTAAAGTAGCAAAATAGCAAATCTGAAATCTCTCATCACTCAATAGCCACAAATTAGTCTCTAATAACATAACATAACTTAATGACTAGTGCTGCAGGGAAAGAAACAGAGGAAAGAAACAGAGGAAGAGGGAAAGAAACAGAGGAAGAGACAGAAACAGAGGAAGAGGAGGGAAGCAGAGGAAGAGGAGGGAAGCAGGGCTGCAGAGGAGACCAGAGAGGAGGCAGGGAGCATACGAGGCAGACAGGTAGACGGTCGACGGAGGCGGGCGAGCAGGTGCGGACGGGCAGGAGCTGCAGGTGCGGTGCGGACGGACCCCTGGTGGACTCGAGCAGCCAAGAGGAGATGCAGGGGCGGACTCGCGGGAGGTGCGCGCGGCCGGTGGACTCGAGCAAGGAGCGGCAAGCCTCTGCCTCCGCCTTTGCCGCCAAGAAGCAGGGCCGCCGCCGCCGCCGCCGCCGCCTCTTTTCCTCTCCTCTCTCCGTGAAGCTGCAGCGGCCCGCACCTGTGGTAAAAGCCCTCGAGCGGGAGGTTTGCCGCGCAACAACATATATGCGGTCGATTCCTGCCCTTTTCCTTCTAGCGCGGATGCGACGCTGTCGATTCCCGCCAGTTTTCATTGCGTCCGCTCAATTCCCCGCCCGATTCCGTCTTCCTCTCGACTTGCTGCTCCAGTGTCCGCCACAGGCCTCTAGGCGCTCGCCCGACGCCTTTCCACGCCTAATCAACGCCTAATCTCATATGGCGGACGCCATACGCACGCATGCCGTGGCGACCCCGACGCCCAGCACCCTGGGCACGCCTTGTCGCCTAGGCGACGCCTCAAAAACAATGGTTACATTCCAGATTTCTCTTCCTTGCCATCTTCTCATTCCTCTCTATGGTAGTCAATCAGATATATTTTCTTCTTTTATTTGGAAAAATAAATTTATTTGTATATTTTATTCAGGAACTAAGGGACATTGCAGCAAAAGAAGCAGTAAAGGGCAACCATTTCTTCCTGGAAGCAGATATAAAAGGACCTGGTCTAAAACTTGACAATACTGGCAAAGCTATTCTTACTGTAAGTATATACAACTTTGGCTACTCACTGCAACGATGTGTAGATCATGTCACTTATTTTTTAAATAACCATTTACATCACTGAAGATAATTAATGCTAGATACAATGTTTGGCCTTTATGCAGCTGTTATTTGGGAAAATCTGTTGTTTATTTTGTCCTTCTGGATGTATAATCAAAGTAATCTAAATGTGTGTTGTCAAACTTGAACCACCACTGAAGAAGAGAGAAGAGAAAAAGATACTATAACCTTACATTAAGTGTTAGATGAACAAATACACAATTACAAACATGCAGTTTTGTTATGGCTTTTATACCTTATGCTACAAACCATGGATACCCTGCATTCCAGTCTGCAACCCTTCAGAACAGTAGGCTATAGATGCACTGGTTAGGGCAATTATCTTGCAATACCCTCGACAAAGTTTGTCATCTCAAAAAGATGTAAATATGTTTGATAGGCGTTGGAATTGAACTTGCTGGTCGTGGCATACTCGTTTTCTTAGCAATGCAAGTTGGTTACGTTGACTTTCTTCCAGGTCCTTCGCCATCTTGGGTGCTTCCATGAAGTTCGGATCGGGCACCATCAGGTCTTTATACTCTCAAAGCAGGCCTGAAGATATCTCGTTTGATTTGAGTCGGTGCACATTCTGTAATCCGTCAATATCCGGTAGCCTCCAAACCGTAATATTGCAAAATGCATCTCACATGCGCTTACTTGATTCAGAGATACCTGTGCTTTTATCAGTGATCTGTTTGGCGGTGTGTTTTCATTTGTACCGTGGTTACATTAGGCCAAAGTTCCCATGACATGTATCTGTGTGGTCGCAAGCTTATACATGCCGTGCAAGCTCTAATTTCCTGAATGAGTAATGTGAGAGGATGCTGTAATCATCCCTTTTCCTCTTTTTGGAGCTGTGTGCAGAGGTACCTGGACGAGCGTGATGTTTCATAGAATAGCTAGTGTTGCAGATTGCAGAGTATCAAGTTCTTGATTGCCTGGGCAACCTATATAGTTATGGTAATCTTTGCTTGGAAGCATGTACCAAGATGTAGAGGCAACAGAAATTTGCTGCCTGCTCTAGAAAATGAAAGTGAGGAAATGTCCTTTTTTGTTGTTGTTGTGCTCATTTGGCAGGCTATCTTCAGCTGTTACAGTATTTGCTTTGAAGCTAAACTTCTGACCAGTGAACTGCTTTGAATTGAATTGCGTTATGACTAGCCTATATCTGTTGTTCGAGCCGTGAAACAGGAAATGGTCCTCATGGCTTGCGTCTTAGCATGCTATCTGTCGGCTCGGTAGTCCTCCGAGGGGTATCCCACGAAGGTAGATCGATCGGCAGAGATGCGCGTGATACGAACCAGACGTTAACAGATACACAAGATTTATACAGGTTCAGGCCGTCAGCTTGACGTAACATCCTACGTCCTGTGCTCTGTTATTAGGTATTGATTGTGTATCAGATTCGATATATCGTCTAAGGGACCCCTGTCTCTCTTTATATACTCTGGATGGGTAGGGTTATAAGGAAAATATCATATTTGGTATTACAATATCTTCTTGTAGTCTTGCAGTGCACGTCTTGATGTTATAGGCTGGGACATATTTGATGGTACGGTTCATGTCTTATCTTGTAGGTACGGGGGCTATACCCCCACAGCTAGTCCCGAGCGCCTTGTATCCTTTGAGCAGCACTGTCTTGAACAAGTTCGAGCAGTTTGATGTGAAGCCGACCAGTTTAACTGGTGATCCGAGCAGTGGAAGTCGAAGCCGACCAGTTTAACTGGTGACCTGGAAGGTAAAAATCAATGCCGACCAGTTTAACTGGTGACCTGGGCGGTGAAAGTCAATGCCGACCAGTTTAATTGGTGACCTGGACGGTGAAAGTCAATGCCGATCAGTTTAACCGGATAGGAGACCTCGAACTTAGCCAAGTAAGGCTTGCCAGAAGGATGTAAGGGGCTCAAGATGAAATTTAAAAATTCTTTCACTTAGGATAAGTGTAGCTACTTAGACTCCGTCAATAAGGAGCATAAATTAAGAAATAATTACTACATTCACCGCTAAGTGAAGTGTAGCCACTTAGTCCCCGAGCCTGCTGGAAGATGAAGAATGAATCTTGTAGTAGGGTCAAAGAAAAGAAGTATAAAAGCTTGCCGACGTAATCTGACATGCGCGTATCAAGACCCCAGACGTGCTGCCCAAGATCAGCACCCTGATCCGAACAGCATAGAGCAACTTGATAGCACACCGATGTGACGTAGCAAGATCCGACCACCGAGGGAGTCCCCAGCTTAGCTGGCGACGCTTGCACGAAGAATCTGAACACCGAAGAGTCCCCAGCTTAGCTGGTAAGCCCCCAGCGCAACTGACGATGAAGTGACGGACAATCCGACTAGTTGGTTGGCGAAGAATCGAGCACCGAGCAGCCCAACCAACTGGCCGGCGGCGAAGTGAGCGTTGAGTAGAAGTGACCAGCGAACAGTCCGATCAACTGGTCGGCGACGAAGTCCACAAACCTAGCGGTCTGACCAGTTGATCTGCGGAGAAGTCTGAGTACCAGGTGGTCCGACATCCTGGCTCTTGCACGGAGAATCTGAACGTCGAGGAGCCTCCAGCGTAGCTGACGATGAAGCTCATGCGATGAGCAGTCCAACCAACTGGTCGGCGGCGAAGTGAATGCCGAGCAGGAGGGAGTGCCGAGCAGTCCGACCAGTTGGTTGGCGGTGAAGTCCGTCCGATAGGTGGTCCGACCACCCAGACGATGATCTTGTCCAGTCCCTGAGCGTAAGCTCGTTGACTGAGCCGTGCCCTTGCGAAACAAATATGTAGAATGGGTAGTACATGATGTAAAAATAGAATATATGAACTCCGGAGAAGAATCAGCAACGGTGATGAAATAGCGTATGCAGCTAGGCGATCAGTTGGTGTGAACACTAAGTGTTCTTTTGGAGATATGTTTATATTTAATACAAACCGTCCGACCAGTTAGTTTGTAACTGAGTCTCCAGCCATAACTAACCCGTTAACCATGACGCAGAGTGCGGAGCCCGTGTGCGTGTAGGAAGAACAAAGCGTTGCTAAGGAGCCGCTGCCGACCACCCATAACGTAGAGGGCAGACGTTCGTGCACGTGTAGGGAGCAGCTAGAGACAGGGCCGTCTCTGGAGACATCCGAGCCTCAACATGACTGTTCAGGGATGTGCCTTAGACTTAGCTGTATGTCATCTTTAAGATGGTATATATGAAAAAAAATCGTTTGGCGAATAAACATGGAGAAAATAGCTCGGAGAAACATCATGACGATATATGAGGATTGGAGAATATTTAGAAGAATATTAAAGCGTGATTTAGCTTTGGACAGAACGTTTGGTCGGCGACGTATGGCGTTTTCTGGTCGGCGTTGACGAAATTGCCCAACCCTCGAACTTTCCAAACTGTCGTCATGGCGGCGGTCGCGGTTGTCATGGCGCCGTTCTTCGCGGCGATCATCATTACGACGCGACAGGTGGTTGGAGTAAGTAGTCCGGACAACGTCGTCCTTATATTGGTCGGCGACTCGGGCAGCTCGCGATTGGCGATGGTGTAGGAGCAGCCTTTGTCGCTGCCGGAGTACTCGCCGCCGTCGTTGGCTTGTGTGGTGATCATCTAGCTTGGACTTGTACGGAGTATCGCTAGACAGACATATGTCCCTGTCTTGATCGGAGTAGATGTCGGGTCTCTGAGGACGTAGATAAGTAAGGGAATCGGTCTATCCATGCTATGCTAGAAACGGTGACATATACATGTATACGCACTTCATTGATGCATGGCCCTGTATACCACATATACGCTTCCTTGGTTCCATGGTTTTGTAAGATAGTACGGTGGCTCCTTATTTGCTTCTTGTTGATCGGAGGAAACATCGCCCAGCATTGCATGCATGTCACGATCCCGAAACCTTGCCTTGCATGTCCTGCATGCCTTCGTGGCCTCCTTGCTAGCTCGTGATCGTAGCCACTGGCGGAGACGGGGGGCCTACTTAATATTTTTTATTTATACAAAGAGGGGGATTATATAAAATTCTTGTCATATATACCTATTAATATCTTCTGGATAATATAATCATACAAAACACAACTAGATAATAAAATTATCGCAACGAAAAAGATCGAACCGGCCCTTCCTAAATATAATTCCTGACGACCGGCCCCTCTGAGTATAAATCCTGGCTCCACCACTGATAGTAGCACGTACACGATCAAACGATCGTAGTGACCGGATTGGCGATTCACGGAACAACTCGATTTGACACCACCGGAGAGCTCGGAGCTCTACGCCGATCCCAGATTTTTCGGGTCCAGCGCAAGTGGAGTAGTCGGATACGACATGCCCGCCGCCGCCGCGTAGCACCTGCATGTACCTCGTGTACGAGTCATGCCCTTGATCGTCTTCGAGAGTTACTCAGTACGACAACCGGACCAGCACGTCGGCCCGCAACGGAGATCAACGAGTCGCCGGCTTGCCGTCGTACCAAGTTGATCTTGAGATCCATCATGGATCAGCGCACATGACTCCTACCTAGCACGCCAACTGTCGACAAAAAATGTTTGATAGTTCTCCAAAGAGTATCCCACGAAGGTAGATTGATCGGCAGAGGTGCACGTGATACGAACCAAACGTTAATAGAGACACGAGACACAAGATTTATAAGTTCAAACCGTCAGCTCGACGTAACACCCTACATCCTATCGAGACACAAGATTTATACAAGTTTAGACCGTCAGCTTGACGTAACACCCTAATCCTATGCTCTGTTAGTAGGTATTGATTGTGTATCAGATTCGATATATCGTCTAGGGGACTCTTGCATCTCCTTATATACTCTAGAGGGGTAGGGTTAAAAAAAATATCCTATTTGGTATTACAATATTTTCTTGTAGTCTTGCGGTGCACATCTTGATCTTATGGGCTGGGCCACATTTGGTGGTACGGCCCATATCTTATCTTGTGGGTACCGGGGCCATACCCCCACACTACCCCCGTTGGCGGCCCTGGTCCGGTGTCGCCTCTCCCTTTCCTAATGTCTCATTTGAGTTATATATATAAGCAAGACTAGGTTTCGACCTAAGTATTAGTCACCATAAATTTGTATTCCTTTATTAGTTGAAAAAATATCTTTTTGCGAATAGTTTGTTTATTTATATAATTAGAATTGTCCTGTTTCGGAAGAGCGGGCCTAGTGCAAGAGGTAGAGTCTTACCTCCTGTGACTGGAAGGTCCCGGGTTTGAGTTGCGGTCTCCTCGCATTGCACAGGCGAGGGTAAGGCTTGCCACTAACATCCTTCCTCAGACCCCGCACAGAGCGAGAGCTTTCTGCACTGCACTGGGTACGTCCTTTAGAATTGTCCTGTTTCCATGGCCCCTAATTATATCCATCGGCACAGATTTCGTATTGCTAGCATCGACCATATCCTTGGCTTAAACGTATTGTCGTCTCTCTCCTTCCTTTTTTCCTCACTCATATCCTATGTTTTGTGCAATTTATGTCAATGTCAAATGAAGATAGGTTTTAGTTTGTTCTTGGTGAGCTCCATCCCACGATAAAATCAAAATGTCCAAGTCTTTCACAAATTGTTTAGTTTCTTAGCCCTCTTATAAATTTGGATCATCTTATGCCTTCTCTTATGTATTTATAGTTACCTTTTCCGCTTTCCTCCTAAAGCATGTTAGTCATCATTGCTACCTTAAGGAGCCATGTTTGTTTCTAATGTGACAATGAGCATAAAAACCTATGAATGGAGGCGTTAGAACATCTTCAAGAGAGAAGCTATTTGTGCTATGTACGCTATATTAGGGTATTTTCAGAAAAAAAATAGTGCTCCAATGGCTCTTCTATCCTGTTCAAAAATAACAAATCCTTGCTCGCTACATAAAGCATTCCGTCGCGGCTCGCCATCCGCTTCCGCTGCGCGCGCTTGGCACTTCCCGTGCGCGTGGAACCTTCTCCCGCGCTCGAATCCTAGTTCCCCAATCCCCACCGAGCTATAGCGACCCCGCACAGCCTCGGTGCCGCTGCCATGTTTGTCCCGTTCATCTTGAATGGCGGCACCACCGCAGAGCCCTGCAAGGGTCAAGCTCGAGAGTGGAGAGCCACTGCCAGCTGCCGCTAGGACTAAAACCTGGCTGCGCCTGCAACCAATCCTTTGGTGACTGGTGGCCGGCCACAGCTGGCCAGCAGGAGCACCCGCAACCAATCCTCTGGCTCTTTAAAAAATATAGCATGCCAAATTAGAAAGAGTCTTGGAGTTATCTATTTTTTTTCGAGGAGTTATCTAATTTTTACAAACTCTCTTGGAGTTGCATCCTCATCCACACCGAACCACCCATGAATAAATTATAGTCGGTCATATATAAGAGTAGGCTCCATATTGTTAGGACAATATTTTTATGGTCATAGTTTATGAAATTATTAGTGTACATGAATTAGATAATAATGGATGTACACATGTTATCAAAAGTTTTTTTTATAACGCCTTGTACTATATTTCTAAAAAATAGTTACCTAGAAATAGTCATGACATAATATAAAATAAATTATATATGTACAACCAATATGGTTTTTTGTGTTTGCCATTGGTTTGAGTGCATGTTGTCTTTTCACTAGGGCGAGTGCCTGGAAAAAACTAAATAAAAATAAATATGTTAAAGCAAAAAAATTTAGAAACAAACAACACTTTTAAAAAAATGACGAGTAACCAAAATCTTCTTTTTGATGGTTGTAAGGCTCTTTAAGCAACATTTGTCTAAGGTTGAAGACACTAAACCACACCCGCCTCTAAAAAGAAAAGAATAGATGATCCACTTATTTCTTGTTATTCATTTATGTCTATATATGGCCACCTTATGCGTCCCTCTTCCTTTTTCCTCTCTTTGGCTAACCGTTACACGCAAAGCTCTCTCTTGCGCAATCTTGTTGTTTTTAATTGCCACAATTTTAGCTCCGTCGCCCTCTCCAAATCAGGTAAGATCCTATCTTGTGACTAATTTAATTCCTAATAACCATTAGATAGTTGCACATGACGGAGTGAATTCATTGCAATGAATACCAAATAAACTATTTTGTCCCCATCGACTTTGATTTGGTTTAAGAAACTTGCAAACAGGTTATTAGATTAGGCACACAATCGTTGTAACATAATATGTGCATGAAATTGAGTTCGTCTTTGTCCCATATCAATCTATTGACGTGCTTGCCGGTTTATTTTAATTTTAAGTTATTGATGAAATGTGCCAGAGATTATAAAATTTTAGGTGGAATGTTTGTTCTTGTGTACTTTGGAGCCAATGTGGATGACTGCTTGATTTTGTCTATGTGATTTCTTGTTCTTTAGCTTGGTTCATGTAAATTTTCAATGGAAGACAATTAGAACAGGACAAGCTCCAATTTAGTATGTCACACCTTAAAATTTCATAGAAAACTACTACAGGATTTAAACTAGGTACTATCTGATCAAATCCTCTAAAATTGTCTGCGATCCTTTATACCGAACAAGGCCTCAAAACACATATCTTATTTTTTACTCTCATAGTTCTCGATTTCTAGGTATTTGTCTTCGCTCCAGCATCTAGTCCTTTTCTTTAGCATATTATTTTCATTGTCAATAGTAGCTACAAATATTTCATAAAAAATATTAATCTTGATGAAAAATGTCCACATTTAAGGTTCTTTACCATATAAATTATAGAAACTCACACCCATTAGAAAGGGGTGGCTTTCACATATATAGTCATATATAGGACTTTAGTACAATTACAGTTAGACCCCTAGATATATGCATATCTAACACCCCACACTCATAGCGGGAGGTTCACTGACACGTAGACTGGACCGAAAATCAGTAAATAACTGTATTGGCAGGCCCTTGGTTATGATATCCGCGAATTGATGTGAGAATGGCACATGGAGAACACGAACTTCACCAAGGGCGACCTTCTCACGGACGAAGTGAATGTCGATCTCGATGTGCTTCGTCCGACAGTGATAGAAAGGGTTTGTTGTCATGTATACAACACTAACGTTGTCACAGAAGACAACCGTGATAGAGGGTAGTGGTAGATGGAGCTCCTAGAGAAGTTGGCGCAACCAGCAACACTCAATGACGACATGGGCGACGGCACGGTACTCTGCTTGAGCACTGGAGCGAGAGACAGTGTTCTGACGCTTGGACGGCCAAGACACCAAGATGTCATTGAGGTAGACGTAGTAGCCCGATGTGGAGCGGTGGGAGTCGGGGCACCCTGCCCAGTTCGCATCTGAGTATGCCATGACTGGGCAGGACCAACGCCAATATGGAGACCAGCAGAAAGAGTGCCCTCGACGTAGTGAAGAATGCGTTTGATGAGGGCAAGGTGTGGCTCCCAGGGTGGTGCATGAAGAGACACACCTGCTGACCACATAGGCCATGTCGGGGTGGGTGAGAGTAAGGTACCGTAGCGCCCCGGCGAGACTACGGTACTCAGACGGGTCGGCGACCGGGACACCATCATTACACAAGAGCTTGGACTTGGATTCCACAGGCGTCGCGGTGGGATGACAATCGGACATGCCAGCACGTTGGAGAAGCTCAACAGCGTACTAGCGTGGGTGTAAGGTGGCTTTCATATATATAGTCATAGGATTTCAATACAATTACAATTAGATCCCTAGATATATGCATATATCTAACATAAATATAGTTCTTCTATCCACAACATTGTACCATTCAATATTAACGCAAAGTTAAATTTCGTTGTTTCATGGTTTTATATTGCATTATGATGGCAAACAGTCTTAATTATCTTTCTTAAATGAGAACATACTGCTTTTGTTAAAAAAAAATGAGAACACACAGCTCGTAGAGCTGGTCCACCCCTCCACCGACGTAGCATATGCCCTTTGAGTAATCGGATAGACTTACCCAGCAGACTACTGTATTGAGTCTTTGACTTACTTCCATTTTCTTGTATCATGTAGTTTTAAATGTAGTGACAAATGCCACATCATTTTGAATTTTGATGTTGTACACTCCATCTTCTAGTTTGTCAAGCATGCTTGCGTCTTGCCTTGACAAAGCTGCAATTTGTTTTGTTGCTTGTGAATGCACCCCGTTTCTATACTGTTACTAGTGCTTTGAGTTTTGCTTCATGTAATCCGATGCTTCTATGATTGGCAAAGGGCAGTCCATTGTTGTGCTACTGGTCTGTTAGCTTTTCACAGAGAGAACTTCTTTTAAGAGTGAAAACGACCTCCTAATTGAGATTGTTTAATGCACCTGAAGTTTCAAACCATGACATAAATTCGATGTCGATGTACATCCATGTTATGACCGGCATCCCGTATGCCAGGCGCAGGCCCAATAGTGGCTAGGGGCCCGGCTCTGTTAAGGGGCTTTGAGGACCAATTTATCACTTATTTGATATTTTCTTAGAGATAAATATAGTTCCTTAATTATAGCATCTATATGGAAGGATAAATACTTGTAATCTGGGATGATTGGAAGATAAGCAAGGCAAACATTATTTGCCTGGCCTCAAGGGCCAAGGGCTGCATACGTGACTTTCTTGCCTCCCTGCCTCCTCTCACGCACAGCCCTAGGGCAGCAACAGCGAGCAACCGTCGCCTCTTCCTCTCGCCGCCACGGCACCACGCCGTCGCCGAGAGATCAGACATCGCCTTCCCCTCTTCCATCCCTACAACCTCCGTAGAGTAACTCCGGTAGGACCTCACATCCTATCAACCTGGTATCAGAGATGTCAGGCCCTAATCCCACCAACACCTTGCCGCAGCCGCCGACAATCACCTCCACGCCATGCTGGTGGTCACCACCGCCGGGCCGCCACCGCCTCCGCGCCACCGCCTAGATGACGCCACGCAGCACACCGACGCCGGATCGTGGTCGCCGCCATCGGGAGCCGACTCACTCGGTGGTCGCCATCCAGTCCCTAATCGGCCGGTGTGCCATCGCCATCGCTTGCCGCCATCGCAGAACAACTGCGCGACCACCTCGCCAGGCCGTGCCGCCAGTATGGGATGCCCCACTCCAGATGATTTGGCGTTCCATCCATCTCCTCCAAATGCCGCCTTCCCTTCACCGATTCCGTCGTGGGCTTTAGCCTCGATGACCAGCCTGGTGTACACCATGGCGACCTCTCCGGCCGCGACATCGAGTGAGTGCCACCGCCCACTACCGGGCCATTGGGTCTTCCACGGGGACCCTAGGCCGATGGCTTTTTCTATGGGGGTTCCGACGGCCCCTCTATGGACCCTAGGCACCTAGGTGTGAGTGCCTCCCCGTCCACGTGCAAAGGTTCCAGAGCCCTTCGTCCGTGGAGTGCATGGGCCCCTCAGGTGCTCACCCTCCGCGTGTCACAAGCTCGAGTTTACGACCCCACGATGGCTCCGGGACCCCCCGGATTGGCTCAATCACTGGAGCAATTTTTCCGAGGGCAAGGTACCCTCGCCTCGCATCGCACTCGGCTCGCGGCCCCATCATCTCGACTGCACGCCTGCATATGGTATTATGCCTTGGAGCAGTGATGAGGGCATGCCCACCTAGGACCGCTTTCAAGGAGCTGTGTAATCTATGCTTCGGGCCGGGCGGTTCGTAACACCCGACCGCCTCGAACTCGCCGCCTCCGCTCACCTCCACGGTGTAGGACTACTTGGCTCACTTCAACGCCGTGCTCGCCATGCCTGCAATTTCTACCCCGTGAGAAGGTCAGAAGCTATTTGTGGGTGGCCTCCTGAGCATATCAAAGTTGACGTGGAGCTTCGAGAGCCCTAGGACCTTTAGACGGCCATGCATCTCCGCCGTATGCTCGAGCGCCAGCTCATCCCACTATGTCAGGCCACGAGGATAGCGTGGAGCCCGACCATCCCAAATGCTAGGTCTTCTAGTGCCCCCGACCCTGGCGCCTCCAAGGTAGCTACTAGCGCTACCGCCGTTCCAAGAATGCAGGTCAAGCCAGCCTCTACTTACGGCCTTTCCATCGCCTGCCTCCACCGAGCAATTGAGTGTCGCCGCCAGGATCGGCATGTTATTGTCTCGTGGGCGCCTCGACTCAAGCTCGATGCACAACTTCATCAACGCCGACCTCATGCGCCGCCACCCTCGCGCCTCCACCGCGCCACATCCTTCCATGCAGTGCCGGTGGCTAACGGGGACCGTGTGCCTCGCGAAGGGGTCACCCGTGATGTCGCTCTCACCATTAGTGGGGAGGAGTTTACCATCACCGCTCGACATCAACCTCGGATGGTTCGATCTCATCCTCGACGTCGAGTACCTCCGCACCTTTGGGTCCTATTCTTCCGACTTCGAGGATCTATGCATGACATTCACCATGGCGGCGGCCAGATTCGTGGAAGGGCATTGGCTCTTCCCCGCGACGACATTCGGAGCCGCCGACACAGCGGTCATAGCTGCCCCATTAGAGCCCCCCGCCGGATCGCCTCCTCCACCGGTTCGGGCCGGTCTTCGATGAGCTACTGAAGGCTGCCATCGGCCACGCCATATGATCATCAGATTCACCCACTTCCGGCACAAAGACCGGTCGTGGTTCGTCCCTACCGCTACCCACAGCACATGTAGGATGAGTCGAACGACGCAGTGCAACCATGCTTTCGCCAAGGCATCATCGGATCGAAAGACGCCCCGCTTCTCCGCCCCATGCCGCTGGTGCACAAGGCGGATAACTCCCGGCGTTTCTACATCGACTACCGCGCTCTCAACGCCAAGACATCTAAAGACAAGTTCCCAATCACGGTGGTTGATGAGCTCCTCGATGAACGCATGGCGCCGTGTTTTTCACCAAGCTCGACTTGCGCTGCTACCATCAAAAGCGGATGCATCCTCGATGACGCCGCCAAAATGGCGTTTTCGCGACACACCACGGGCACTTCGAAGCTTCGATGATGCCATTCGCCTCTCCAACGCCTCGACAACATTTCAGCCCCGATGAACGACGTGTCTTTGTAGGGTCGAGATGGTGGACTAGAGGGGGTTTGAATAGTCCTTTCTAAAATTAATCGCGGCTTGGCAACCGTCAAACAAATGCGAATTAAAACAATTCGGTCTAGTCAAGACTACACCCCTCTATCAAAGTTCTCTAGCACCTTACAAAGATCCTAATTAAGTAACTAAGGTGCCAAAGGCTAGAGCTCACCTAATCAATTTTAGAAGCAAGGTCACACAAACCTATGCCACTAGTACTTTAAGCAACGGGGAGCTCCTACACATACTAGTAAGCAAAAGCACAAAGCCAACTAAGCTCACTAGCAATACTCAATAACAAGGCAAACAATGCCAAATTAGAGAGCATAAATACTTAACTACACAAACTAAGCAATGTGACTAACAAGATTACACAAAACCAAATTAGTCACGTAAGGGAGCTACTTCTATGCTACACAAGAAAGAAGGTAACTAGTGAGTTATACAAGCAAACAAATTACAAGAGCAACTACACAAGCACAATATATATGAAAGTAATTACAAGCTTGTGTAATGGGGATGCAAACCAACAGGAAGAACAAAGTTGACACGGTGATTTTTCTCCTGAGGTTCACGTGCTTGCCAACATGCTAGTTCCCGTTGTGTCGACCGCTCACTTGGTGGTTCAGCGGCTAATTGGCATCACCCGCCAAGTCCGCATGTCGGGCGCCGCAAGAACCTACCCTGAAAGTGAGGGTAGCTCATGACACGCTCAACTAGAGTTGCTCTTTGTGGCTCCCACGGGGTGAGCACAATGCCCCTCACAAAGCTCTTCTCTAGAGCACCGCACAAGCTTCTTGCGGGCTTCAACGGAGACCACCACCAAGCCGTCTAGGAGGTGGCAACCTCCAAGAGTAACAAGCACCACCGGCTTACAACTCAATCACCTAGTGCCACTCGATGCAACCTCACGATGTAATCGCACTAGAATCGCTCTTTCACACAATCGAATGATCACTATCAAGCATATGTGAGATGGAGGGCTCCTAAGCACTCTCAAGCATGGACATAAAGTCCCCCGAGGTGCTCAACATAGGTCGTGGCCAAGACCACCTTCTATTTATAGCCCCATGGGCTAAACTAGCCGCTACCCCTTCACTAGGCAAATTTTGGGATGATCGGACACGTTAGTCGCTTTGCACCGGATAAGCGTTGGTGACCGAACGCCAGTCGTCCGGTGGCTCAAGGTCCGGTCGTAGGCCGACCCACCATGTGTCCCATTCAAACTAGTCATTGCCGCCAATGGCTCTCTCTCGACATGTCGCATCGGATCGGATGTTGTTAGAAATGACCGAAAGTCGGGCCGCAGCTGTCCGATCGAGTCCAAGAAGATTGCAGGGCCGACCGGACATCGTCCCATCACTCCGGACGAGATGCTCCAAATGTTCGATCAATTATAGTGCCGAAACCCAAGATTGCTAAGTCATACGGACACGTCCCAGATGTATGGCGACCGACGTCTTCCGGTCGCAAGCCGTCCGGTCATTGTGGTGTGATTCTACCGGGCTATGTCTTTTTGATCGACGCTGAACAATAACTCCTCGGTCTGCCATCGTAATACCCTCGGTGTTACATTGTACGCTTTTTGCTAAAACACCGTATGAGCATTATACTTGTGTGTAAATGTGTAATATAGGGTATAAATCAATATACGACACTTGAAACGTTCTTCCGAAAACAAGAAACGTAATGTTACATTTCATGTCGTGTTGTATCACTTAAGGTTCCAAATGAATTTTTATTGATCGAAAATGCTATAGAGCGATATGCAAGCTTTAGCAAGGTTTGTAGTGCAAAACTCAGAGGTGGCGGTGAAATACTTGTGGTCGGGAAATGGGTTCGCTAGATAGCATAGTTGGTTGCTTGGAAATCGAAGTGACACGAATTGGACGAATAACTTAGTCGCTTTCTTAAGTCGGAAAGTGTGTCGACGGGTTAAGTTTAGGAATTTTTATTGGGGAATCGGGTTAAGCGGTGGCGGGTCTTAAGGTTGGTTTTAGTAGCTTGATACCCCATCTCAAGCGTAAAATAGTTTGTTTAGCCATCAAGTGATCGAAGGGATTTTGAGCCGCTTTAAAATACGTATGGGTCACATTTTGAGCAATGCCGTCCCGCTGGCGTGGTCACCTCCGGCCTCGACGCCATAGGCCGACCACCGCCGTCGTGTTTACGCGTGCATGCCCGCATGCATGGCATACGCCATCGCCACGGCTCCCCTCGCTACCACACTGCTCGCACTCACGCTTTGCGACGCGACGTGTCCGGGGCCAGACGGTCCCACCTGGCGTCCGCCGCACATCGCCGTTCGGCTACCACACGCTACCGGATCGCACCGCTATTGCCGCCGCCGCCGTCGTGTTCCGCGCTTTGGCTGCTCGCCATGCTACACCCTCGAACCGGTGTTGCCACTTATCATTTGCGCGCCACGCCTTTGCTTACCGCACGGCCATCGCCCGATTGACGCTTGACGCAGCTGCAAGGCTGGTCCTGTCGGCCCTTTGCCTTCACAAGGGGCCAGACGCAAGGACACGCCACGCTTCCCATCGCGTCCGTCTCGAGGGTCACCGCGGCCGTAAGCACACCAAGGCCTAACTCACCGAGTTGGTCCCCTCTGCAATTGCCCATGTTTGGAGGTCGAGTGGGGTATAGCCGTGCCTGTTGCCTCGGCGGTGGTACGATGTCGGGCGCCAATTTAAGTTTTCGCCATTGCCGCCGAATTCCCATTAAACCAAACGCCGCCGCCCATCAAATTGGCCGTGTAGTCCATCTATTTCAATTCACCGTGCACCCAACTAGCTAGGGTAGTTAGCTTCCGATTGAGTCGTCCCGATGAGCTTCCTTCCACGGCAAAGAATGTGGAGAGTTTTCCCTTGGCGGTCCGCCATGGCCAATGAGGCGAGAGTGCTTTCGCCGTATGGCGACACTCCTTGCTCTTTTGTCTCAATCGAGCAGGCTTTTGTGTCTCCTTGACTCGCTTGCCTCGCCCGTAATGGTTCCGCCGACGGTGCAAAGAAGTCACCGGAATGCCATCTCCGCTGGTCGGATGAATCGGAACAACCCCGCCACGTGGCCAACCCCATTGTCGATCCTTGCGACTTTTGACCAGCCCGTCCCGTCACGCCTCTCGGTGAGGCCCTCTTGCTCCTAGGATAGGTGGTTTAGTCGATTAGGGTCTAGGTCGCCCCGACGCGCTGGTACGCCGCGCCGCGAATCGGCTTTGATGTCGCTCTGTGGCCGCCGTGATTCGAGTGGTAGTGATTCAATTAGGATTTTGATGTTGTTGCTTTAGCCCGTAGATGGATACCGTGCAGCGATAGAGCGTGGTGTTAGGTGATTTCGCCGTCGTCGGGTTGCCGCGTTGACCGTCGCGGCGCGGCAAGATGGCTAACACCTTCCGTGCTGCACCATTCTTGGCATTTGTTACCTCGATCTGCTATGCGTTACGCGCGTAGAGGCTCATGGTGGTGCCGGTTGGTGCCGGGGAAGTGTAGGTTTCGCCAAGATTTGGCTGGTGAGGCCATGCCCTCTATTAAGTCCAGCCAGTGACGCCGCAAACATAAATTAGAAAAACCGGGGTTAAGTGCGAGCGTCAAAGGAGTGAGTGGAATAGTAGAAGGGACCGCTGAGATTCATTTAGCTAAAGTCTAGGGTCTCTTTGCATATTTGCTGGCGCATGGGTCTCCAGCGTTGAGCCATTGTCGCAGGAGCGGGCCATCACATGGGCCATGTTGGTGCACGCCAGCATGGTCATGGGTGGGCCGAGCCGCCGTCAGGGGCCACGCTGTGAATTCATTTTCCAATTTTTCAGTGAATTACAAATGTTTAGTCAATATAGTTTTTAGCTGAACTTTGATAAATTATAGTAAATCTTGTAGATGTGCAAAAATAGTGAAATTAAGTTTATTAGGTTCACAAAAATACCATATATCTGTTAGTGTAGTTAGATTACAGTTAGCTGTGATAGTGATGGGGTCATAAATCCAAACTAGAGAGCTTAGTATTATGTAGATTAATATTTATAGGAATTTTTGTGATAATTTGGTGATAGCTGTAGCTATGAAAATTTTACAGTAGGCTCACTAGATTATTCTGTACTTGCTGTAAATTTTATAGCCTTAGAGTAGATTGATAAATAGAGTAGCTATTATCCTTGTTTTATCATATATAGAGTAAATCAGCATTAGGAGTAAGAATACTTGTAGTTGCTACGATAATGTATGTCATGCTTCGTACTTGTTATTGGTAACAATAGGTAACTTAGTACCTTGATCGGTAGCACTAGCTTAGTAGTTAGATAGATGTATTTTTATTTTAAGAGTTGCTGTTGCCGTATTACTAAGTATTGCATCATCATTTCATGCATGTAGATTACGAGTTGGTAGAGTTCCTGCCCATGGATGAACAAGAGTACGAGGAATCATTGAAGAGTACGAGGAGGAGATCCTCATGCAGGGGGAGCCCCGAAGCCTTTCGGTGCTGACTTTGCTGATCCGTCGTCTGCCCAAGGCAAGCCCCGGTGCATAACCTATATTTTATTATCAATGAATATATATATATATATGTGTGTGCATTTAAGTACATGTATTTTATAGAGACTACATGCATAAATATATCTACCTATGAGTCCTACTAGTATAGGTCGAGTAGTTGCTATGCTCAGGATATCGGTAGCGTGAGTAACCTACCGTTACTCGCAAATAGGTGATAAATATGATCACTCATGATAAAATGGTGGGAATGAAAATGGTGACCGGACAGGATATGGTTTGGGTACCGGTGGGTGTAAGGGGTTGTGTCCTCTGCGGTAATAGGGTATAGCTTCGGTTATACTTTTTCCCCTATCTCGTGTCAATTAAGGACCGGTCATTGCATATATGGCTCTAGGCAAGTCATAGACTTATTATCCCGAGCACATACTTGGGTATGGGCGTGAGGAAGACTCATTGCTCTTTGTTGTGGATCCGGCTCTTTTGGACCGGTGATTGGAGGCGGGGATGGTGGAGGTCCTTGTACCGCACTGAGTTCGGGACTCAGAAGTGGGGGCTTGGAGTCCAAGTTTGGACGAGGACCTGGACACCCAGGATAGGAGGGTGATGGGTTAGTCCTGCTTGTGCCTAGGGTACAAGCGGGGCATGTGTTTTCGGGGTACCCAGCTGGGGGCATTGATTCACGAATCGCCGGGAAATCCGATGACGGCTTGTCTACGGTTTAGCACCATAATAAAAACTGAAAAGATAGAAGATGATGAAATGGGACTGATAGCTCAACTCTTACTTGAAAGTAGAACATGTGCTTATATAGACTGGCTAGATAATAACTTAATACGGCTAATAATAATAACATAAATAAGGACTCACTGTTAGCATTGCTTTCTGCAAAAGAAAACCAGCAAACCGTGAAGCTTTGCATATCCATTAGAGTCGGAAAAATTATTCTCACTAGACGGATAAGTCTTGTGAGTACATTATGTACTTCGTGGTTTATTTACCCCATTGCGTAATGCATGAGGAGTACATTTGTGTGGAGGATTCTTCCCGTGGGCACATTTGAATCCTTGCTTCTATTGCTAGTTGTTTTCTAGATGTTTATCTTAATTCCGTTGTTTAATATTCCGACCACTTTTGGAAATATAATAATGTACTTTTTATGAACTCTGAGTATATGAAATGGATTAAGTATTGTAACTCGCTCTCATTATTGGATCCTTGAAAAATGTGGATCTTTCGGGTTCTCCTTTGGGTGTGTTCCCGATTTAATCTTGCCTGCAGTAGCTTGCTTTTGGGGTGCTTAGTGTGGGGGAAGATGAACGCCCCGTAAGTGTGCTATTTTCTGCGGTTCTACCACGCCACTCCTCTGAGCTGAGTCCGGTCAATTTCACTTAGTCGCCACCTCGGGTCCAAATATTGACGCGTCCAGAGCTACACCGGACACGCTCGGTCACTCTTCGCCGACTACCCAAGTCTGGATAATATACCGCATATGCCCAGATCCACATCGGATATGTCCGGTCACTCTACAGTGACTGGCCGCGACTAACTCCTTTTCTTCATCAACTTCTTCTTTGCAAATGTGCCAACACCACAAAGTGTACACCACTATGTGTATATGTGTTAGCTTTTCACAAACATTTTCGAAAGGATTAGCCTCTCAACTTGCCACGCCACTCGATCCTAGCGATGATGCAAAGTTAGATCACTCGAGTGGCACTAGATGACCGATATGCAAACAAGTTTGCCCCTCTTGATAGTACGGCCATCTATCCTAAATCCGGTCATAAACTTCTCTACATACCTATGATCGGTAAAATGAAATACCCTAGGTTATACCTTTGCCTTGCGTATTCCATTCCATCTTCTCCAATGTTGATGCAACACATGCACCAACATGATCAACAATGATATGATCCACTTCATATCATCACGTGATCATATTGGTTCATCGATCTTGCCTTCACATGCATTTCACCGCTGTTTTCGGTCCATCGGCGCCAAGTCTTGCTCAAGCTTCACCGCCACATGGTCCATCGCCCAAAGCCTCCGGACTTGTCCTTCACGCTTTAAATCGTCCATCAAGCCAAGTCTTGTCTTGATCTTTCTCCACCTTGATCACATGACTCAATGTCATGTCTCATGTGCAATGAGCTCCTTCATCATCACATGTATGAGCTTTGCAACATCTCCGAGCCTTTTCAACCTTTATGGCATATGTTGCTCATACACATGTACTTATGGACTAATCACCTGTGTATCTCACATAAACACAATTAGTCCACCTAAGGTTGTCACTCAATTACTAAAACCACACAAGGACCTTTCACGTGCTTCGCCCCTTCCTATGCAGTGTTCGTCTTTGGTGTTCTTCGACGACATCCTCATTTTTAGCTCTTCGTGGGTAGAACACTTGCAAAGACATCCGCATCATCCTCGATGCGTTCACGAGGCATCAGTTCCACCTCAAGCGCTCTAAATGCTCATTTGGGGCCTCCTCGATGGCGACTCGTCCATGTGTTTTCAGCCAAGCAGGTCGCCATGGACGGCCGACAAGGTGGCCTCGTGGCGTCGTGGCCAACCCCACGGTCCGCCCATGGCCTACGTGGCTTCTCGGGCCTCACCAGGCTACTATTGGAAGTACATCCACGACTTTACGTCATCATAGCCCTCGCCGACACGCCTCAAGCACAAGAATGCGTTCGCTTGGTCCGATGAGGCGGACACTGCCCGTGACGCTCAAGCGGGCTTTGTCTATGTGCCCCGTGACTCGGATGCCCGACTTTCGCAGCGCTTCACCGTGGATCGTGATGCGCCAGCGCTGGTTCGGCGTGGTTCTCCACCAGACGCCGAACCGCCGCTTTTTCAGACCGGTTGCTTCACTCGCGACGTCATCTCAAGCTCGCGCTTATGAACGTGAGTTGATCGGGCTCGTTTAGGCCGGCCCGCCATTGGTGGCCATACCGTAGGGCGCACTTTTGGGTCCGGACGGATCATTACAGCCTTCAAGTTTTGCTGACCAACACCTTCCACCGTGCCACAAAGCACCAATGGATCGTAAGTTGTTTGGGTTCGACTTCACCATGGAATATCGCCGGACGGCTTAACACTATGGCGGATGCTCGGGCCCCGCCATGACGTCGCCGAGGACGGTGCTTCTTCAGGCGATCGCGGTACTTGCCGCCCACGCCGACATTCGCCTCGACGACGACATCCACGTGGCTACGTGGCAGCCTGGGACGCCAGGCTTCTCCTTCGGCGCCTCTAGGAAGGCGCTGGCTAGCCGCACTACGGGCGCGTCGGCGATGATCTCCTGCCCATGGTGCTCGCATATTCGCAAGCAAATATGATGACTCTGCGCCACCAGTGTGCTCCTCACAGCTCACTCGGCGAGCCACGAGGAGTCCAGAAGACGCCCATCGCCCTGCGCTTGGACTTCTACATCCTCGGCGACCGCGCTTCTTGTCAAAGACTTTGTGCGGCGCGTGCGCCGTGTCACGCCGGAACAAGACGGAGTCCTGGCACCCGCGGATTATTGCAGCCCCTCGATGTTACGCCCCCAGTTTTGGGCGGACATCTCGATGGATTTTATCGAGGGCCTGCCAAGGTCGGCGACAAATCCGTCATTCTCACGGTGGTCGGCGATTCTCCAAGTACGCCGCACTTCATCGCCTCGGCCATCCCTACTCACGCCCTGCTGTAATGCGTGCATTCTTCGGACGACATTGTTCGCTTGTATCCATCGCCGCCGATAGGTGGACCTCGTTTTCACCGGTCATGTGTGGCGTGACCTCTTCAAGATGGCCGCATCACGCTCCGCATGAGCATGGCCTTCCACCCACGGATAGACGTATTAGTTTGAGGTGGTCAATAAGGTCATCGTAATGTATCTTCGGTTGTATCACAGGTGACCGCCGCGCGGCGTGGATCGGGTCGCCCCAGGCGAGTATCGCTACAATACCTCCTTCCACACGGCATCGCACGCCACACCTTTTGAGGTGGTTCACGGCCGCCATCCTCGCCATCTTGTCCCTACACGGCCGGGTCAGCCAATGAACGACACTGTGGATCTACCTTCTTCGAGCGCGACGAGGTGCTCACGAGAGATTCGGAAAGGCTTCTCAACCACAAAGCCTGTCCAAGAAATACTACGACGCCGTCCCCACCGCGCCGTGAGTTTGTCGTCGGGATTGGGTATGGTTGCGCCGCTCCACCGCATCGCCATTTCCCTCGAGCCTCGCACCAAAGGGAAGCTTGGCCCTCACGCCGATCCGCTCCAAGTGCCGGAGCACATCGGCCAGTGGCATACCGCCTCCGCCTTTCGAGGGGGTGCCCGCTCAGATAATGTCTTCCATGTGGGGCTGCTGGCCCCACAAAGGTGATCCCCAACAAGGCTCTTCCTCCGCCGCCGACATCGGATGGTCGGTTGTTGCCAGCTCTACGAGCGCGCTTTCAGCACACAACTTTGGCGAGATGTGTGGCATGTGCTTGTCAAATGACGTGGCTCGCCGGATGGAGGACGCAACATGGGAGCCTCTCCAAAGATCTTCGCGGCGTCTACCCCGACTTCCAAATTTCGAGGACGATCTGCTTATGCGCCAGCGAGAGAGAGATGTTATGACCGGCATCCCTATGCGGCGCAGCCCAATAGTGGCTAGCTAGGGGCTCAGCATAAGGGGCTTAGAGGCCCAATTTATCGCTTATTTGGTATTTTCTTATAGATAAATATAGTTACTTAATTATAGCATCTATAGGGAATGATAAATATTTGTAATATGAGATGATTGGAAGATAAGAAAGGCAAACATTATTTGCCTCGGCCTCAAGGGCCAAGGGCTGCATACGTGACTTTCTTGCCTCCTGCCTCCTCTCACGCACAGCCCTAGGGCAGCAGCAGCAGCAACCGTCACCTCTTCCTCTCCGCCATGGCACCACCACTGTCACGCCGAGATATCAGACCTCGCCTCCCTCTTCCATCCCTACAACCTCCGCAGCAACTCCGGTGAGACCTCACGTCCCCATCAGTCCACGCTCCTGAATTTTGTGCCTTCTTCTTCCAACTTATTTTGCTGAGCTATCAAGGTAGGCAGAATCTTAATTTGTTTCCTTTTTTTTCCCTAGAGTTATATGTACCCCATTTTCCTCTTTGAGACTATCCAAGAATGTCACTTCACCATTATTAAGAAGGAAATAGCAGGGAGTTTGAAAACAACCAAAGCTAACTAACCAAGAAGATACCCTTAACTTGTATGATTCTACAAGGACATTAGCAAACAATTTTGGTTCTTCTTCTTGAAATCAGTGAACATGTTGTCTTATGTGATTAGAATTTCATTAGACGATACCAATCGCCAAAGTTACAGCAGATGTCACTGCTTACTGCATTGTCTTCTTGGACAAGCATGGTCACACAATCCCGTTCCTTCGTTGTCTCTACTATTGGTCTTTCTTGGTGAGGCTAAACTTCTTTAGTCGTCGTCATTGTTGCTTGCTAGATTCTTTTATATAATACATGTAGTATATTACTGCATATTCATGGTGTGAGCAGTGCAGTCGACCTTGCTGTCTTTGAATCCTAATTGACTATGATTGTTTGGGTTAAATATATATATGTTCTGCCTTGATGTGTGTGTACAGAGGATTCTGTCGTTCTTCGTAAGACTTTGTCTCATCGGTTGTTGTTGACTTGAAGCCACCCATTTCATTAATCCCTGATAGCTAGCATAACCTTTTCTTGACTTCCGAACCCATAAGTTGCTTGATGCATTGGATTCCCTGCAAGTGACTATTACTTACGGATTATCATTTATCAATGTCTATGTGAAGTGTATATAAAGACTGTTCCCTTTGCAATTGCCTGGTGCTGCTGATCTAGCAACTACGGGGCTTCTTGAAGTATGTATATGAACATTGTCTCCTCTTTTTTTTCTTCTGAATTTGTATGAACAGGAAGCAGAGGTATGTTGTTACTCTGGTGCTTTGATTTCATTGCAAATGGGCTATTATGGCAGGAAGGTGCTCAATCTAGGTGTTTCTTTGTAGCCAGGAGAATCTGATTATCTCCCAGCGAACAAAAACAAACCCTTAGGCTATTCGACGGTCTTTTAGAGAAAGATCAGCATGGGTTCTTATGCTAATGGCAGCACCTGTGGAGATGATGATCCTCCATCAGTGGAGGAGCTGAAAGAACCAGCTTTTCCTCTTAAAACAATGCCACTGCATGCTAATGGCTGGTTGAATGACATGAAGATATCCTCGCCTACTGCTATCCGAGTGAACATTGGTAACAATGTTGCTTTTGATCCCATCTACCGAGCTTGGACTGTGAGTCCACATCTTACTTATCAATACCTCGTAGCTGTAGCCTTGAAACTGTAAGAGTTGGTACTAATAGCCAATTTCTTGTCATTTACAGAAGAAGTATCCTTCAGCTCTAAACGCATTTGAAAAAATTGTTGCCTATGGCAAAGGCAAGAAGATGGCGCTGTTCTTGGATTATGATGGAACCCTCTCGCCAATTGTTGATGAACCTGACCACGCTGTCATGTCTGATCAGGTAATTGCATTGCAGCATCAATATCTTAATTAAAGAGTTCCCTTCTCTCAGTTGAATTTTACAGATGCGGGAGGTGGTGAGGAGTGCTGCACTGCATCTTCCCACTGCGATTATCAGTGGAAGGTCTTGTGATAAGGTGAATACATTATAGATTATCCTTCCCCGTGGATTATATTTTATACCTAAACTTATCTCTTCCTGGGCTTTAATTTAACTCCTTTGAAACTATTTTAGGTGTTTGATTTTGTAAAACTCACCGAACTATACTATGCTGGTAGCCATGGAATGGATATCATGGGTCCAGTGGGAAAAGCTGGTTCTACCACTGACCATAGAAGCAGCACTAACTCCAGTAAGAAGCAGGTGTGAAAATGCTTCAGCAATTAAGCCAACTAGTTATGATGCATTTTCAATCTTTAGCTTGTTCAGTGCAAAGAACATTGTATATTTCTTCAATTTGAAGTTTCTTTTTCTCTCATTACTGTTTTTGGTAGAACAAGGAGATGAAGATCTTTCAGGCTGCTAGCGAATTCTTACCAATGATTGACGAGGTAAAAAAAAAAATTCAGGCTTCACAACTCCATATACTGAGATTAAGGTATTCAATGCAGCACCGTGTGATGCAGGTCTTTTAGATTGCTCGTTGATAAGGTCAGGGGAATTGATGGCACGAAAGTTGAAAAACAACAAATTCTGCGTCTCGGTGCACTACCGCAATGTCAATGAGAAGGTGAAAATTTAATTTACTAAAAATGATTTGGAAGGGCGAACCACTCAGTCACATTCACAGGTTTCCTGCTTCTGATGATTCATTTGTTTTTCAGGACTGGCCACTCGTTGCACGGTGCACAGACGACGTCCTGAAAGCCTACCCTCGCCTCCGACTGAGTCATGGACGAAAGGTACACCCCGTAAAATGCAAACTCTGACAATTTGTGCCCTTTTTTTTGACGGCAAAGACTGTGGGGAGATCCCCACAGTGATAGATTTTGTATTAATAAAGGTAGAACGTACTTTACAAACATGGATTAAGTAAAAGCATCCAGCCAAACACAAAAGGATGACCGTAGGGTCATCCTTGAAACGAACAAACTGTAAGAAACATTGATTTTAAAGTTTGCCAACCAGGCCGATGGAGTTGGATCACGCCTCTGAAAACCTTGTCATTGCAGCATCTTCCACAACTCCCATGCTATTATCAGGGCTGCCTCCGTGAAGAAAGGAACATTGTGAACCTGTCCCGCCTGTACCAATCTATCTGAAAGTTGCAGCGTGTCATTCCAGTCAAAATGGATGATTGCCCAACATTCCTTCTAAAAGGCAGTCAAAGAATAAGTGATCAATGGTCTCCTCTTCACCATGGTTTACACATGACACAGATGTTATCTTCCTGTATGTTCAGATGTCGCTCTGGAGCATAGACTTGGTATTCAAACGGTCCATTAGGACAAGCCACATAAAGAATTTCATGCGTGGAGTGCATCTAGATTTTCAGATGGCTTTTGAAGATTGGATGTGCTTCCATGGTACTGAAGACATGAGAGTAGAAACGCCGTGAAGTATACACATTGCCCCTAGGTGGGCAGCCAGCAATCCTTGGCATCAGCATCGTATGGCAGGTTCTGTAGGTGCAGTTGCAGGACTTCATATTCCTCAAAAGCTTGCTGCGAGTGAGGAGGAAAAAGTTCATCAAGGTCTGTTGCTTTGCATGACCTCCAGCACTGAGGCATTCTCATTACTTTGCAAAGGATGCCAACCTTTGAAACTCTTGGGATAGAACGGCATCAGGCCACATATCATCCCAGAAAACAGATCGGTCAGACCATCCCCAATCTCACACTGGCAATGCCTCGGAAGATGATGCTGAGACGAAGAACATCCTTCCACTAGAAGGAGCCAACTTCCCTAGATGCATGGGGCTACTTTGGTGGGTATAATATTTGCTCCACACAAGGTGCACCCATGGGTGTCAACTTTGTCATAGAATTTGAAGAGATGTTTGAGTAGTAGAGCATCATTTTGCAATCTGAGGTTAAGAACTCCCAGTCCCCACTTTCTCCTTGGGCTGCATAACAACTTCCATGCAACTAAATTCCCCTTTCTTTTGGGCATCATTACTCTCTCAAAGGCATTGCTTCCGGTGCTCAATCGATGTTGTCAATTACTACCCTTTGGTAGCTTGATGGTACACATAGCATATGTGGTGATGGGGGTTATAGCCAAGTTAACCATTTCCAAGCCAATTCGAGTAAGAAAGCCATGTGGAGCACGCAGAGCCTCCTCTCTATTCTGTCCATCATCTGGGTGAAGTCCTCAATGTGTGGCTTGAGTCGTGCCTGTGGGCAAACCCAATACGTGAACGGCATAGAACCAATATCACAGCCCAATGTGTTTGCCAGATGGGTCATCTTTCCTCATTGACGTTGATGGAGTACATATGTGATTTACTGTAGTTAACTTTTAAGCGGTTGACTCCGAAAAGCTGTGCAATAAAGCCTTAAGAAAGATCAGCTGTCTAGCATCGGCTTGCAACATCATCAGCGTACTGAACTATTGAAAATCCTCAGTTGGTTGTGGAATTGAACTCAGAGCAATTCATAGCAGCAGCCCAGTTGATTGGGAAAATCTGCAGAGAGGTTCAGCCACTATAACAAAGAGGAGGGGACCCTCTCTGCACTTGAAAATTTTTCCTGGGACGCCATTGAGTAGGACAGCAGATGAACCTGAAGAAAAATGGCTTGAACCCAATCCTGTGAGCCATAACTTGTATAATAGCTGAATGTTCCACTGTATTAAACGCTTTCTCAAAGTCTAATTTTAGGATGATGATCTCTCTTTCGACTGACGGCACTGGTGAATGTACTCATTACTCATACTAAGCAGTCTTGAATCGTCATGAGAGCGAATAAAACCATATTGATTTTGATGAACAACTCTCAAGATGACAGCCTGCAATCTCTCAGCTAGAATCTTGGTGATGACCTTGAGCGAGATGTTCATTAGGGAGATGGGGCGAAAATCATTTACTGTCTCTGGACTGTCCTTTTTAGGAACCAGGGTGATATAAGAAGTGTTGATGCATTCAAGATTAATCTGACCCGAGAAGAACTTTGAGCAAATTGAAGGAGATGAAACTAACTGCTGCAATGCAGGTTTTAGAAGTTCGTCCAGTGATAGACTGGAACAAGGGGAAGGCTGTGGAGTTCTTGCTGGACTCCCTTGGGCTAGCTGACTCTGACGAAGTGCTCCCATCTACATCGGAGATGACCGAACAGATGAGGACGCGTTCCAAGGTCCGTGGTTTGGTGTAGATGCAGAAAATCCAACCCTTTTTTCATGGATATGGACTTGATGGTTTAAATCTGCAGGTTTTACGGGGAGACAAACGGGGTTTTGGAATTTTGGTGTCATCTGTACCAAAGGAATCTCACGCCTTGTACTCCCTGGTGGATCCAACTGAGGTAAATTCATGATTTGCGCAGGGCTGACTGTATCACTTACTGCACAACAATCTATATAATAATTGGATTGCTTTGTTCTCCGCCATATATCAAACTTTACACGATGCATTAGTTTTCAGGGAAAAAAACAACTGTTTGTATTCAGATACTGTACTCTGTGCCATTCCAATTGTAGGTGATGGACTTCCTGAAGAGACTAGTGAAATGGAAGGAGGAAGAAGCATAACGAATAACAATGAAGTAGTTGTTAATTAGCCTATTCGGCAGGACTGAAAATAAGCCAAAATACTGTTCCGACTGATTGCTGTGAGAGGAAATGCTGTTCTATCTAGAAACACTGTTCACGTGAACAGTGCTTTCGTGAGTGGGCTGGGCAGCCAGCCAGCCGAACACCCTCAATATCTGTTGATGATTTTAGGGTTAATCTCTGACAAAGAGGACTAGGGAACTCAACTGCACCTGATGTCAATTCTACAGTCTGTAGCCAATCACTTTATTGTAGCCTGGTAATCCATTACTGCATTGTATATCGTCATGTCAAAGAATCTAAAGCATTCTGTGCCAGTAAGTGATATGAACGACAACCATCATCAATTAATTAAGCATTATGTTTGAAGGAGTTTCTAAGTTATTCTCGGTTTAAAGATTGTCGAATGTCTTCACAGAAAAATCCCTTGCAAATTATACGATGAAAACAAAACAAGCATTATTGTTTTGAATATTGAGTAAAAGTAGCTCAAACTACACCAAACACATTTTTACAGGATGTGAAAAAGTAAAGGACAAAAAAAAGAAACTTCCTCCAATTTGCACCTTCATCATAGATATTATTCTGCTAAATGGTAAACCTTTCCTGTTCAAGTCAAAGCACAAAATGGCCTCCTTTTAAGCCCAAGTATCCAGCATACCTCAGTTTTATGCCTTCTTATTAATCAAGGGATCAACAATGACTCTGAGGTTTGAAATCTGGTTTCAAGTACTCTGAGAGCAAGGAAGACATCTCATAACGAGCAGTCATGCGGAAGGCCCACTTGTCTTTGATCTGGCGGCATAGGTTGAGGTCCATATCGGAGATGATCAAGCCATCTCGGTAGCGTGATAGAGATGGGGTGCAAGAGGCATCAGAATTAGAAAATGGCTAGATCCATAGAAATGGCCAAAGTCTGCATGTTGAGGTTTCCATCACCAGATGAATGGATTTGGGAACACTTCTGTGCCAACCCATTAATTGATCCAATTAAGTAGTTGTTTGCAATGTGCGGCATTCCTTGCCTGAAGTAGCAAAAAAAAATAATCATGCACCCCAAATGTTACATATGCATGTATAAAAAAAAGTTCTATAGCATACAAAAGAGCATATGGATTTGTCTTACTCAATTGGCCACATTGGTTCACTGAGTTCACCAACAGTCGCAGATGGGTTGAACACTATTTCAGCTCCATTGAGCCAAATGCAAGCCAATTAAAGGGGATGATGTCTTCCATAACAAAATGTTCACTCCTATTTTTTCCGCAAGTTGTTTCAAACACTGGATGGCCCAGTGTTACCCCTCCATGTAGTATGTGCTCTCATTGAAATCACCAGCTCTTGGAATGTGATTCTACAGTAGCGTTTACTAAAGACACTGTAAAAGCTTTCTGA